>OU452207.1:0-2520769 GCA_911728435.2 Apoderus coryli
AAAATGAGGTGAAGTGAGTCAAAGTGAGTCAAAATGAGTCAAAATGAGATAAAGTGAGTAAAAATGAGCCAAAGTGAGTAAAAATGAGTCACAGAGAGTCAAAGTGAGTCAAAATGAGGTAAAATGAGTCAAAGTGAGTCAAAGAGAGTCAAAATGAAGTAAAGGGCATCAAAATGAAGTAAAGTGAGTCAAAGTGAGTAAAAATGAGTAAAAATGAGTAAAAATGAGTCAAAGTGAGTCAAAGTGAGTCAAAATGAGGTAAAATGAGTCAAAGTGAGTAAAAATGAGTCAAAGTGAGTCAAAGTGAGTCAGTGAGTCAAAATGAGGTAAAATGAGTCAAAGTGAGTCAAAGTGAGTCAAAATGAGGTAAAGAGTCAAAGTGAGATAAAGTGAGTCAAAGTGAGTCAAAGTGAGTCAAAGTGAGTCAAAATGATTCACAGAGAGTCAAAGTGAGTCAAAATGAGGTAAAATGAGTCAAAGTGAGTCAAAGAGAGTCAAAATGAAGTAAAGAGCGTCAAAATGAAGTAAAGTGTGTCAAAGTGAGTAAAAATGAGTCAAAGTGAGTGAAAATGAGTCAAAGTGAGTTAAAATGCGGTAAAGTGAGTCAAATTGAGTCAAAATGGGGTAAAGTGAGTCAAAATGAGGTAAAATGAGTCAAATTGAGTCAAAATGGGGTAAAGTGAGTCAAAGTGAGTCAAAATGAGGTAAAGTGAGTCAAAGTGAGTCAAAATGAGGTAAAGTGAGTCAAAATGAGGTAAAATGAGTCAAAGTGAGTCAAAAAGAGTCAAAATGAGTCGCAGAGAGTCAAAGTAAGTCAAAATGAGATGAAGTGAGTCAAAATGAGGTAAAGAGAGTCAAAGTGAGTCAAAATGAGGTAAAATGAGTCAAAGTAAGTCAAAATGAGTCAAAGAGCGTCAAAATGAGTCGCAGAGAGTCAAAGTAAGTCAAAATGAGATGAAGTGAGTCAAAATGAGGTAAAGAGAGTCAAAGTGAGTCAAAATGAGGTAAAATGAGTCAAAGTAAATCAAAGTGAGTCAAAATGAGTCAAAGAGCGTCAAAATGAAGTAAAGTGAGTCAAAATGAGTCAAAGTGAGTCAAAATGAGGTAAAATGAGTCAAAGTGAGTCAAAATGAGGTAAAGTGAGTCAAAGTGAGTCAAATTGTGTCAAAATGGGGTAAAGTGAGTCAAAATGATTCAAAGTGAGGTAAAGTGAGTCAAAGTGAGTCTAAATGAGTCAAAATGAGTCAAAGTGAGTCAAAGTGAGTCAAAGAGTCAAAGTGAGTCAAAATGAGTCAAAGTGAGTGAAAATGAGTCAAAGTGAGTTAAAATGCGGTAAAGTGAATCAAAATGAGGTAAAGTGAGTCAAATTGAGTCAAAATGGGGTAAAGTGAGTCAAAATGAGGTAAAATGAGTCAAATTGAGTCAAAATGGGGTAAAGTGAGTCAAAGTGAGTCAAAATGAGGTAAAGTGAGTAAAAGTGAGTCAAAATGGGGTAAAGTGAGTAAAAGTGTGTCAAAGTGAGTCAAAATGAGGTAAAGTGAGTCAAAATGAGGTAAAGTGAGTCAAAGTGAGTCAAAATGAGTCAAAGTGAGTCAAAATGAGTCAAAGTGAGTCTAAATGAGGTAAAATGAGTCAAAATGAGGTAAAGTGGGTCAAAGTGAGTAAAAATGATTCAATGTGAGTCAAAGTGAGACAAAGTGAGGTAAAGTGAGTCAAAGTGAGTCAAAATGACTCAAAATGAGGTAAAGTGAGTCAAAATGAGGTGAAGTGAGTCAAAATGAGTCAAAATGAGATAAAGTGAGTCAAAATGAGATAAAGTGAGTAAAAATGAGTCAAAGTGAGTAAAAATGAATCACAGAGAGTCAAAGTGAGTCAAAATGAGGTAAAATGAGTCAAAGTGAGTCAAAGAGAGTCAAAATGAAGTAAAGAGCGTCAAAATGAAGTAAAGTGAGTCAAAGTGAGTAAAAATGAATCAAAGTGAGTAAAAATGAGTCAAAATGAGTCAAAGTGAGTCAGTGAGTCAAAGTGAGTAAAAATGAGTCAAAGTGAGTCAAAATGAGTCAAAGTGAGTCAAAATGAGTCAAAGTGAGTCTAAATGAGGTAAAATGAGTCAAAATGAGGTAAAGTGGGTCAAAGTGAGTAAAAATGAGTCAAAGTGAGTAAAAATGAGTCAATGTGGGTCAAAGTGAGTCAAAGAAGTCAAAGTGAGTCAAAGTGAGTCAAAGTGAGACAAAGTGAGGTAAAGTGAGTCAAAGTGAGTAAAAATGAGTCAAAGTGAGTCAAAATGAGTCAAAGTGAGTCAAAATGAGTCAAAGTGAGTCTAAATGAGGTAAAATGAGTCAAAATGAGTAAAAATGAGTGAATGTGAGTCAAAGTGAGTCAAAGAAGTCAAAGTGAGTCAAAGTGAGTAAAAATGAGTCAAAGTGAGTCAAAATGAGTCAAAGTGAGTAAAAATGAGTCAATGTGAGTCAAAGTGAGTCAAAGAAGTCAAAGTGAGTCAAAGTGAGTCAAAATGAGTCAAAGTGAGTCAAAATGAGTCAAAGTGAGTCAAAATGAGTCAAAGTGAGTCAAAATGAGTCAAAGTGAGTCTAAATGAGGTAAAATGAGTCAAAATGAGGTAAAGTGGGTCAAAGTGAGTCAAAAAGAGTCACAGAGAGTCAAAGTGAGTCAAAGAAGTCAAAGTGAGTCAAAGTGAGTCAAAGTGAGACAAAGTGAGGTAAAGTGAGTCAAAATGATTCAAAATGAGGTAAAGTGAGTCAAAATGAGGTGAAGTGAGTCAAAGTGAGTCAAAATGAGTCAAAATGATATAAAGTGAGTCAAAGTGAGTAAAAATGAGCCAAAGTGAGTAAAAATGAGTCACAGAGAGTCAAAGTGAGGCAAAATGAGGTAAAATGAGTCAAAGTGAGTCAAAGAGAGTCAAAATGAAGTAAAGAGCATCAAAATGAAGTAAAGTGAGTCAAAGTGAGTAAAAATGAGTCAAAGTGAGTAAAAATGAGTAAAAATGAGTCAAAGTGAGTCAAAGTGAGTCAGTGAGTCAAAATGAGGTAAAATGAGTCAAAGTGAGTCAAAATGAGGTAAAGAGTCAAAGTGAGATAAAGTGAGTCAAAGTGAGTCAAAGTGAGTAAAAATGAGTCACAGAGAGTCAAAGTGAGTCAAAATGAGGTAAAATGAGTCAAAGTGAGTCAAAGAGAGTCAAAATGAAGTAAAGAGCGTCAAAATGAAGTAAAGTGTGTCAAAGTGAGTAAAAATGAGTCAAAGTGAGTCAGTGAGTCAAAATGAGGTAAAATGAGTCAAAGTGAGTAAAAATGAGTCAAAGTGAGTCAAAGTGAGTCAGTGAGTCAAAATGAGGTAAAATGAGTCAAAGTGAGTCAAAATGAGTCAAAATGAGGTAAAGAGAGTCAAAATGAGTCAAAGTGAGTCAAAGTGAGACAAAGTGAGTCAAAATGAGGTAAAGTGAGTCAAAGTGATTAAAAATGAGTCAAAGTGAGTAAAAATGAGTCACAGAGAGTCAAAGTGAGTCAAAATGAGGTAAAATGAGTCAAAGTGAGTCAAAGAGAGTCAAAATGAAGTAAAGAGCGTCAAAATGAAGTAAAGTGAGTCAAAGTGAGTAAAAATGAGTCAAAGTGAGTCAAAGTGAGACAAAGTGAGTCAAAATGAGGTAAAGTGAGTCAAAGTGAGTAAAAATGAGTCAAAGTGAGTAAAAAGAGTCACAGAGAGTCAAAGTGAGTCAAAATGAGGTAAAATGAGTCAAAGTGAGTCAAAGAGAGTCAAAATGAAGTAAAGAGCGTCAAAATGAAGTAAAGTGAGTCAAAGTGAGTAAAAATGAGTCAAAGTGAGTAAAAATGAGTCAATGTGAGTCAGTGAGTCAAAATGAGGTAAAATGAGTCAAAGTGAGTCAAAGTGAGTCAAAATTAGGTACAGTGAGTCAAATTGAGTCAAAATGGGGTAAAGTGAGTAAAAGTGAGTCAAATTGAGTCAAAATGAGGTAAAGTGAGTCAAAGTGAGTAAAAATGAGTCAATGTGGGTCAAAGTGAGTCAAAGAAGTCAAAGTGAGTCAAAGTGAGTCAAAGTGAGAAACAGTGAGGTAAAGTGAGTCAAAGAGAGTAAAAATGAGTCAAAGTGAGTCAAAATGAGTCAAAGTGAGTCTAAATGAGGTAAAATGAGTCAAAATGAGTAAAAATGAGTGAATGTGAGTCAAAGTGAGTCAAAGTGAGTCAAAATGAGTCAAAGTGAGTCAAAATGAGTCAAAGTGAGTAAAAATGAGTCAATGTGAGTCAAAGTGAGTCAAAGAAGTCAAAGTGAGTCAAAGTGAGTCAAAATGAGTCAAAGTGAGCCAAAGTGAGGTAAAATGACTCAAAGTGAGTCAAAGTGAGTCAAAATGAAGTAAAGTGAGTCAAAGTGAGTCAAATTAAGTCAAAATGGGGTAAAGTGAGTCAAAGTGAGACAAAGTGAGTCAAAGTGAGGTAAAGTGAGTCAAAGTGAGTCAAAATGAGGTAAAGTGAGTCAAAGTGAGTCAAATTAAGTCAAAATGAGGTACAGTGAGTCAAAGTGAGTCAAAATGAGGTAAAGTGAGTCAAAGTGAGTCAAAATGAGGTAAAGTGAGTCAAAATGAGGTACAGTAAGTCAAAGTGAGTCAAAATGAGGTAAAGTGAGTCAAAGTGAGTCAAAATGAGGTACAGTGAGTCAAAGTGAGTCAAAATGAGGTAGAGTGAGTCAAAGTGAGTCAAAATGAGGTAAAGTGAGTCAAAGAGGGTCAAAGTGAGTCAAAGTGGGTCAAAATGAGGTAAAATGAGTCAAAGTGAGTCAAAATGAGTCAAAATGAGATAAAGTGAGTCAAAATGAGTCAAAGTGAGTCAAAATGAGGTAAAGTGAGTCAAAGTGAGTCAAAATGAGTCAAACTGAGCCAAAGTGAGTCAAAGTGAGTCAAAATGAGGTAAAGTGAGTCAAAATGAGTCAAAGTGAGTTAAAGTGAGTCAAAATGAGGTAAAGTGAGTCAAATTGAGTCAAAATGGGGTAAAGTGAGTCAAAGTGAGTCAAATTGAGTCAAAATGAGGTAAAGTGAGTCAAAGTGAGTCAAAGTGAGTCAAAATGAGGTAAAGTGAGTCAAAATGAGTCAAAGTGAGTCAAAATGAGGTAAAGTGAGTCAAAATGAGGTAAAGTGAGTCAAATTGAGTCAAAATGAGGTAAAGTGAGTCAAAGTGAGTCAAAATGAGGTAAAGTGAGGTAAAGTGAGTCAAAATGAGTCAAAATGAGATAAAGTGAGTCAAAGTGAGGTAAAGTGAGTCAAAGTGAGTCAAATTGAGTCAAAATGAGGTAAAGTGAGTCAAAGTGACTCAAAGTGAGTCAAAATGAGGTAAAGTGAGTCAAAATGAGTCAAAATGAGGTAAAGTGAGTCAAAATGAGGTAAAGTGAGTCAAATTGAGTCAAAATGAGGTAAAGTGAGTCAAAGTGAGTCAAAATGAGGTAAAGTGAGGTAAAGTGAGTCAAAATGAGTCAAAATGAGATAAAGTGAGTCAAAGTGATGTAAAGTGAGTCAAAGTGAGTAAAAATGTGTCAAAGTGAGTAAAAATGAGTCAAAGTGAGTCAAAGTGAGTCAAAGTGAGTCAAAGAGAGTCAAAGTGAGTCAAAGTGAGTCAAAGTGAGACAAAGTGAGTCAAAGTGTGGTAAAGTGAGTCAAAGTGAGTCAAAATGAGGTAAAGTGAGTCAAAATGGGGTAAAGTGAGTCAAAGTGAGTCAAAATGAGGTAAAGTGAGTCAAAGTGAGTCAAAATGAGTCAGACATGCTGTTAATGCAACCCTGCATTTTTATTTATTTTATAAATTCATTCACCGTCTGGCATCACTGTAATGCAAGCTGTAATGTGTTTAGGCAAAAAGAAGTGAGCACGATATAGACAGAGAAAAAAATTCGATTGCCGCCTTTCGTTGAAAACAGACGCGTTTATTATACTTCGCAAAATTTGTATTTGTTTTTCTTTTAATTGTTATATGTTTTTAAAATAATTACTAAATTAAATAATTTAACTAAATAGTATCGTCGTGTTATAATTTCATTTCCAAAGAGAAAGATTAGTTATGTGTTGTGTATAGTCCATGAAAGGAAACTTTCAAACAACAGCAAAAGAAATTTTGTTATTTGGTTAATAATTAACTAATGTTATTAACATAAAATTGGTCCTTCGAGCCGGATCTGTACGCGACAGTAATTAATAAGTGCAATTACAAACAATTCAGAAGTTAAATTATTAAACAAGTACTACAATAAGACACGTGCGCAAGTCTAGTGCGCATCAACAATCAAACAATTGAGAGTATAGCGTCGGCGGCATTTACACATAAAGAGAACTTCTAGCGTCGGCGGCATTTGACACAAAGAAAACTCCTAGCGTCGGGTCCCTTTGGTTCTGAAACAGTTGGTTAAGAAGCAAGAAGAGACTGCCATTGGCGTACGGGATTAAAATCAAGTGAGTCCGTTCCATTTTCCTAGTATTATTCTATATTCTATCGAGTGCTATTCAATTTGAACAATAATGTCGACAGAGTCTTCAGTCAATTTATCTCAATTAATCTTCCAAAGGGGAAGAATCAAGTCTAATTTAACTAGAGCAGAAAACTATTTCAATTCAATCAATCACGACAATATCGATCAAGACAATATTGAATTTATTTCTGATTCTTCTAATGACGATAATGATAGAGAAAGGTCGGAGTTTGATTCCAAATACTTTTCCCTATTAAGTGCTATTACAGAACTATTGCATAATTTTAACAATCAAACAATTTTAAATACCACTATAGCTAATAATGAAAAACCAATATCGAATATTAAATTACCGGCTATCAACTTGCCAGTTTTTGACGGCAAATACGAAAAATGGCTTTCCTTTAAAGATACATTTAAAGACATAATCGATTCAAATAAAAGTTTATCAGATTCTAGGAAAATGTATTATTTAAAAAGTTCAGTCACATTCGAGGCGTTGCCAGAGCTTGCCACAATGGAAGTCGAGGATATCAATTATACAATAGCGTGGAAATTACTGTTAGAGCGCTATGAAAATAATAAAGTTATTTGAAATGGGCTTGTTTAACAAAACAAGACTTAAAATCCGAGAGTTTGTCTGTCAACCACTATACTTTCACCAGACGGCCGTTTCGTCGATCCACGACTCATCAGTGGTGATCGGTCAGTAGTTGACAGCCAAACTCTCGTAAATAATGTGGTATATACCACACACGGTACAGATGTGTAAAAAGATGGTAATATGATGATAATATATGCGATCCCGCTTAAGGGAGTATCGGCGCGTCTATGTGTTGGTAGTTGCTTTATGGGGTCAGAGACCTCCCAGGCAGCCGAAATAGGAACTGTTGTTCACTCGGCGTACTACCAACGATAAAACTAGATGTCGCCAAACACATCCTTTTACAAATAAAGTTATTGTTCATAGTATTCTAGATTCGATCCTTGATTTTCCTACTATAAATAAAGTCATATACTGAATTGCGGCAATTACTAGAAACTATCCAAAAGAATGTAATGTCTCTAAAATCGTTAGGAGAACCTATCGATCAATGGGACACTATTTTGATACATATCGTTTGTAGAAAAGTCGATACATACACATATCGTGAATGGGAGAATTACAGAGCTTCAATTGAAGAAGTAAAACTAGAGAATCTATTTAATTTTTTAAAGAAACGATGCGATGTAGTTGGCAAAATTGAGGCCAAACGCGGACGATCTAATAAATTCGATTACAAAAATAAAGTTGAAATCGATAAAACAAAAACGCGCGCTAATGCATATTTTAGCACGAATAATAGTAAATTTAGTTGTTATTTTTGTAACGAAAATCATACAATATACCAATGTGAAAAATTTCTAAACTTTCGCAGAATTTAAGGATAAGCGAAGTTAAAAAACTTAAATTATGTAATAACTGTTTAAAACCAAACCATGTATCAAAAAATTGTCAATCATCAAAATGTAGGAAGTGTAACAATGCTCACAATACATTGTTGCATATTGATAACAAGCAAAGTAATACGACTAATCAAAATATTCCAAGTAACAGCGGCAACACTGCACTCCCAGAAAATGTAACTGCAAGCGTCTCAGCTGTGTCGGCAATGTCAAACAATAGTCTTACTCTTTCTCCTCTTTCGTACCCGCAAAGCTCAACAGAAACAGCAGCTTTTACAAAGAGTGCGTCGCAGGTGTTGTTGTCAACCGCGATAGTTCAAATTCAAGATCGTACTGGGCATTATCACCAGTGGCGGGCGCTATTAGATAGCGGATCGCAAAGTAATTTTATATCAGAACGAGCATGTAAACAATTAAACATACAATTGAATAAAGTTAATTATTCTATAGTTGGTGTAGGCGAAGCACTAACCAACGTTAAATTTTCTACAACTATCAATATTTTCTCGTGCAATAAAAAGTACAATACGTCAGTATCTTGTTTAGTTTTGCAGCGAATTACAGACAATTTACCACGTGCATCTTTCGATAATTCTAGGTTAAATATACCAATAAATTTATCCTTAGCAGATCCACAATTTAATAAATCAGGACCTATTGATATTTTATTAGGTTCAACTATATTTTGGCAACTTATAGAAAACGGACAATTTAAACTCGACAATTCAAATTTAGTAATGCAAAATACTGCTTTGGGATGGATCATAGCAGGTACTTTAAATTCAATTTCTTGTGACAGCAAATATGTCAGTTGCGTCAGTACAAATATTGACAACATTTTAAATAATCAAATTGAAAAATTTTGGAAAATGGAAGAAGTTAAAAACAATTATAAAATATATTCAGAGGCGGACAAAATTTGTGAAGACAATTTCCTAAAAACAGTAAAGCACAGTGAAAAGGGAAATTTTGTCGTTGATATTCCATTTAATAACAAAATAGAAAATTTAGGTAATACTCGAGAATTTGCGATTAAACGATTTTATTCTCAAGAACGTAGGTTACAAAGAAATCCTGATAAAATGAACGTTTAATAACATTGCACGCCACTGGATACTTTTCTTTATTATCTAACTTATGTAAGCAGCGTATAGCTAAGTAAGGGGCTGACGCCGTTCCATAAGTTACTGTATTCAATTCGTAGCAATCTACATTGTCATTCGGTTTTTCGCGCCAGAAAATTCTTTGGAATTTTCGTTGCTTAGGATTTATATCGATCATCCTATACATTTTCGAGATAACCGCTGTTATCACATAATTAAATTGCCTAAAATTTAACAAAATATTGAACAAATCGTTTTGTAAAGTGGGGCCGGTAAATTGTACATCATTTAGTGACAATCCGCTGTCGCTCTTCATCGAACCGTCAAAAACAACGCGAACTTTAGTTGTGCAACTACCTTCGCGAACCACAGCATGATGTGGCAAATAATAGTTGAGTTCTTCAGTTCCCGGTGCATCTATAATTTTAGTCATGTGCCCTAGAGCTTCATACTCCTTCATGAATTGCTTATGCAAGTTATAGTGAGTATATACGTTTTATTGCCTGTTACAAACCAAATAATACTCGAAGGACCGTAATAATTTTTCTCATTGAATTTTAAACATAACTTTTAATAATCAACTCTTAACAATAATTAAATTACATAAATTGTGTTTGGCGTGCACATTACAATTCTTCTATTATATTAATTAACAAATTAGTACTGCGCGTGGGTGAGAAGATGGCGCTATAGGGTTGCAATTAAGTGACTATGATTATGTAATCATCAATTTGCAACAGGACCGGAATATAAATTTAGAAAAATTAAAAATAATAATAATTTGTATTTACATATTGGAACATTCTCCCCCCCTTGAAGCATTTGCTTCAACTAAGCATTATTACCTTCAAATGGTAATGGGCATATTTTAGTAATTGGACGAGTATATACTCCTTCCTTTGTTTTAATTTTAGCCATTCTAACTTTACTATCAGAACCTACAAAAACTTCTAATATTAGACCCAAAGACCATTTTAAAGGTGGAAGGTTTTCATCCTTTAAAAGAACTACTGTACCTTTTTTCAAATTTTTACTAGGATGTAGCCACTTTGGCCTATTTTGTAGTCGAGTTAAGTACTCTACTGACCACCTTTTCCAAAAGTTTTGTTTAATTTTTGAACACAGTTGATAAAAATTCAATCTGTTTTCAGGTGTGTCTGACACGTCCTTCTCGGGAACAGAAGTTAAAGGTTCTCCTATTAAAAAATGTGAAGGTGTAAGACAACTTAAATCAGCCAGGTCAGACGAAAGAGGGCATAGTGGCCTAGAATTTAGTATTGCTTCGATCTGAGCTAATACCGTTGTCATTTCCTCAAAAGTTAAAACCAAATTACCTACGATTCGCCGAAGATGGTATTTTGTGGATTTTATTCCTGCTTCCCACAACCCACCCCAGTGTGGACTGGCTGGTGGAATGAATTTCCACTCAACTTCTCGGTTAATCAGAAAATCATTTATTTTTGCCAAATTGTCGTTGCTTTTAAAAAACCTGTAAACATCCTTCAATAAATTATTTGTGCCAGTGAAATTTGTTGCGTTATCGCTGTAAATAATAGACGGGCAACCTCGCCTAGCAATAAATCTCTTTAATGTGTGGAGAAATGCCTCTGAAGTCAAACTACTGACTAATTCTATGTGGATGGCCTTAGATACCATGCACACAAATAATGCAATATAAGCTTTACTAGTTACAGAACCTTTTATTCTAAATTGCTTGATAGTAATTGGACCCCCAAAATCTATACCTATTTTTAAGAATGGGCGGGAAACAGAAACTCTATCTACTGGAAGCGCACCCATAATTTGTGTTAAAGTTTTCGCTCTAAATCTGAAACAGATTACACAATCCTTAATAGCGGACTTTACTTCTCGCATGCCATGAATTGGCCAAAATTTTAATCGTAGATTCGCTAATACTCCCTGTGGACCTGCGTGACCAAGTTTAATATGTTCCAATTTAATTAGCAGCCTGACTACATGATTTTTAGCAGGAAGTAATATTGGAAATTTTTTATTATAATCTATGTCAAGTTTACTTAACCTACCATTTACTCTAACTATTCCCTTATTATCTAAAAATAGATTCAAATGATTTAACAAACTATTACTTGAAACTGCCTGATGATCATGATCTACTTGGGATTTTAAAATCTTAATTTCACTTGAAAAACATTCCTGTTGAATAAGCCACACAATTTTTTCTGTCGAATCTTTCATTTCTAATAATGTCAGCGGACCAGAAATTTTATTTTTATGTGAAAATCTTAAACAATAAGCAACAGTACATTGCAGTTTGCTAAACTTTGAAAATCTTTTCCAATCTATTACTGAATCTATGACAACTTGAGTGAGCACAACATTTCGCTGTTCTGGTAATTTTTGATCATGCGAAATAGTAAACTTAGAATAATTTATATTATAGTCCAATAAAAATGTAGGCCCATGCCACCAAATTACCTTTGATAAAATATGTGAAACTGTTGATCCTCTAGAAATAATATCCGCAGGATTATCCTCAGACCGAACATGATTCCATTCATAATTTAATGTTAACTCCTGAACCTCTGACACCCGGTTAGCTACAAAAGTAGTCCAACGGTTTGGCGCTGAATTTAACCAACATAAAACGATTTTAGAGTCTGTCCAGAGGTAAACTTTTGAATTCCGTAAGTCTAATGCAGATACGACCTTATGAACTAGTCTGGATAGCAACACCACCCCACATAGCTCTAGCCGTGGTAAACTTACCGTTTTTAACGGTGCTATACGAGACTTTGAACACAGAAGATTACAAGTAACAGATTTATCAGAATAAGTAGCCCTAATATAAATGCATGCTCCATAGGCTAACAGAGAAGCATCTGAGAAGCCGTGAATTTGAATTTCAATAACTTCCTTGTTATCAAACAAACATCTACGTATTTGTAAATCACATAATTTTTGTAAATCACCAAAAAATTCTTTCCATTTTTGTAAAATTGTAGAGGGCAATTCTTCATCCCAACCCACCTTACTAACCCATATTTCCTGCATGATAATCTTAGCTTTTACAACAATTGGACCGATATAACCCATGGGATCAAATATTTGTGCTATCTTAGATAACACCATACGTTTAGTAATATTTGTAACCCCATGCTGATCACATTGATCAACTGCTGGCAAAGTCACTTTAAAAACATCATGATGTGGAAGCCACACTATGCCTAAAACTTTACTAGACGAACCCTCATCACAAATATCCACCTTGGTATCTTTGTGACTACTTGTTTCAACAGATTCGATCAAATGTGGGTTATTAGAACACCACTTATGTAGAACAAATCGTCCTGAACCCAATAACTTAATTAATTGATCCCTAAGTTCAATTGCTTCAGACATCGTATTCGCTCCACAAAGAATATCATCCACATAACACTGTTCCAACACTGCCCTACTGGCAAGTGGATAATTTAAGGATTCTTCTTTAGCTAGTTGATTCAAGCATCTAGTAGCCAAAAAAGGTGCTGAATTTGTCCCATACGTTACTGTCTGAAGTTCTATGATTTGAAGCAAATTTTCAGGATTATCCCTCCACAAGATATTTTGGAGAAAACGTTGATTTGGATTGATTTGTATCATTCTGTACATTTTCTTTATATCAGTAACCAGAACATAAATAAAAGTACGAAACCTGCATAAAATTTCAAAGAGCTCGGGCTGAACTGGAAACCCTTTTAACATAATGTCATTTAATGACAACCCAGATGAAGTTTTACACGAACCATCAAAGACGACACGTAATTTTGTCGACACTGCTTCTTCTCTTATGACACAATGGTGAGGCAAAAATACTCTATGTTTATTGCACCTATCATCAACCTTTGATTCTATTACTTTTCCATGTCCTAATCTGACATACTCATCAATAAAATCTTTATATTGCGAAAACAATCTTGGATTCCTAGCAAACCTATTTTCCAATGATCTAAACCTTTGTACCGCTGCAGTTATAGAATCGCCTAATCTTAAATGATCATTACTATTTCTCATGGGTAAATCCACCTGAAATCTTCCATCATTATATCTGATACATGATTTCATGAACTGCTGTTCACACAATTTATCTTCAAAGGATAAAACTCTTTTATTATTAATCTCCTCCATTTGCCAAAACTTAGGAATTATTTCATTTAAATCACCTACATCTGATTGACAAAATAAACTAGTATTTACACAAGAATATTTAGTAACTTCAAACACACTTGAATCCATATTTTTATTAGCACTTGTTGGTGCCTGACCACCAACAATCCATCCCAGTAGTGTATTTTGAAGCACTGGCAACCCTGGACCTAACCTAATTATATCCGGAAGAATAATAGAAAAATAGCAATCTATTGACAATAGCATGTCAATTTCGGAAGGCACATAGTATTTAGGATCTGCCAATTTTAACCCATTTGGTATAGATATCTTATTTGCATCTACCAACATTTGTGGCATTTTAGCCGTAATTGTATCCAATATAGCACACCTAGTTTCCATTTTAAACAGATTATTTTGTGATTCCAATATTAAATTAACAGTTTTATCAACCCTACTTATGGTGTTCCCAATACCACCAATTGATATATTGGTATCATAAATCTTTGTGCCCCTTAACTTTTGAAATAGACTGGAACTAATAAAATTATTTTGTGAACCTGAATCTAGCAATGCTCGTGCCTGTACCTTAATTCCTTCATATGTAATTAAATTAACCTGTGCCGTAGCCAATAAAATTTGAGAATTAGAGGTTCCCGAAAATGCTACAACAGCATCTTGTTTGGTCATTTGTTCTGAACTTGCATAAACCCTGTTTGATTTATTATATACACCTACAAGTGCATTGCTTTGAGAAAACCCTTGATTTGTAGTTTGTCGTGAATTATCTTCCCGGTCATTATTTCTAGCCTGAGTGTTCCCGTTTTGACCCGGGGATAATCTTTCGCTAGTTACCCATTCCTCATGTAATAAAACATGATGTCTTCTGTTGCAAACATTGCATCGTTTAGCCCTACACTGGTTTACAGTGTGTGTTTTCCCGATGCACATATAACATAAACGATTATTTTGCACGAACTGACGTTTCTCTGTTATATTTAAACCTATAAATTTGAAACATTTAACAATATCATGTCCTTCACGATGACAAAAAATACATTTTAGTTTATGTTCATTAGATCCTTGCCCTTGAGCTACCAGAGAAGTTTTATTATGTTTTTCCTTTACCCCTGAGTGATAACCAGCCTTATTGGTATCACTCTCTATATTTTCCAAAGCTACACAACGTTTTTCCAAAAACCCAAGAAAGTCGTCAACCGTTGGCAACATTGCCGAAGCCGCGGAAACATCCTTTTCTAACTGGTAAGCCTTGTGTGTTTGATAATCCAATTTTTGAGTAAAAAGATACACTAAAAGCACATCCCACTCCTTAACCGGCAATTTAAGAGCTTTTAAGGAATTTAAATGTTGTCTAATATGTGTTAAAAATAGCCTCAATTGTTTACCTGTACCTTTTGTCATAGGAGGAGTGTCAAGCACACCCTTTAAATGAGCATTTATTACAATTAATTTATTATCAAATCTTTTTTTTAATAAATCGAGGGCATTTACATAATTATCATTTGTTAATGGCAAATCATTAATTATATTAGAAGCCTCTCCAGACAAAGCTCCCTTGAGATAAAGAAATTTTTGAACATTATCTAATGCTGAATTATTATCAATAATAGCTGTAAAGAGATCAAAGAATGTTCGCCAATCCTCTATTTTACCTGAAAAAGAAGGTGTATTCAAATTTGGTAATTTATTAGTGTTGTTATGAACATGAGGTGCAATACTATTTTGAGAAGACTGTTGCAAATTTGAATTGATTTCATTATTAAGTTGCAAATCGCTAAATTTTTTAATAACACCTTTTATTTTTGACCATACTGATAAATACTTTTCTTCAATTCCATCCCTATCGCCACTCTCATCTAAATCTATAGCTTCAATTTGCATTTGTAAATTACAATATTCCTCGTATTTACGTTGTAAAAAACATTCTCTAGTAATAAACTCACTTACATCTAAATTCACATTATTTATATTATTTATAACAAATGTTTCTAACTTAGTGATTGAGGTTTTCACAACAGCTCTTTGTTTTTTAAGAACTTCCATAGTTTATAAGTGCTCCAACTACGTATGAATATGAATTAATTTTACTAAAAACTAAACCAAAAACTTAATTAACTTAATAAATCAACACTTTTTAAAAAACCTTAACTATACTCCTGCCCTGTATTACCTAATACCTAACGAAATAAAATATTATGTAGGTACCTATCCTGGTGCACCCAAACAATGAAAATTTAATAATTTTACAAAATAAATAATTATCTTTACCCCAATCTATCAAATAAACATATTTTCAAATGAAAACACGAATAGTTTTTACCACTCAATTCCAGTTGTTTCTTCTTGTTAAAAGTATTACTCTTCAAAATAATTAAATATCTGACCTGCTTTTAACATTACTCGACTTCTTTTTCTTACAGTAACCAAACTTTACGTGTGACGTGAAAATTCAAATTTTCAAACACATTTTTTTTTTCAGTCAATTTTCCAAATATCCGGCTCGTTTGGACCAAAATGTTACCAACCAAATAATACTCGAAGGACCGTAATAATTTTTCTCATTGAATTTTAAACATAACTTTTAATAATCAACTCTTAACAATAATTAAATTACATAAATTGTGTTTGGCGTGCACATTACAATTCTTCTATTATATTAATTAACAAATTAGTACTGCGCGTGGGTGAGAAGATGGAGCTATAGGGTTGCAATTAAGTGACTATGATTATGTAATCATCAATTTGCAACAGGACCGGAATATAAATTTAGAAAAATTAAAAATAATAATAATTTGTATTTACATATTGGAACATTGCCCATGTTGTTATCTAACTCACTCTGAAAGCCCGTTATGGCAGGCTCAATAGTTTCGGAGTTACTATTTTTTCACCATCAGGAGGGTTTTGGCTGCTATCTTTTGAGGCTTTGGTACGCCCCTGCGACGGCCTGCAAGTGATAGCGAGTATATACATTATATTGCCCATGTTGTTATCTAACCAATTCTGAAAGGCCGATATGGCAGGCTTAATAGTTTCGGAGTAATTATTTTTTCACCATCAGGAGGGTTTTGGCTGCTATCTTTTAAAGCTTTGGTACGCCCCTGCGACGGCCTGCAAGTTATAGTGAGTATATACGTTTTATTGCCCATGTTGTTATCTAACTCACTCTGAAAGCCCGATATGGCAGGCTCAATAGTTTCGGAGTTATTATTTTTTCACCATCAGGAGGGTTTTGGCTGCTATCTTTTGAGGCTTTGGTACGCCCCTGCGACGGCCTGCAAGTGATAGCGAGTATATACATTATATTGCCCATGTTGTTATCTAACCAATTCTTAAAGGCAGATATGGCAGGCTTAATAGTTTCGGAGTAATTATTTTTTCACCATCAGGAGGGTTTTGGCTGCTATCTTTTAAAGCTTTGGTACGCCCCTGCGACGGCCTGCAAGTTATAGTGAGTATATACGTTTTATTGCCCATGTTGTTATCTAACTCACTCTGAAAGCCCGATATGGCAGGCTCAATAGTTTCGGAGTTATTATTTTTTCACCATCAGGAGGGTTTTGGCTGCTATCTTTTGAGGCTTTGGTACGCCCCTGCGACGGCCTGCAAGTGATAGCGAGTATATACATTATATTGCCCATGTTGTTATCTAACCAATTCTTAAAGGCAGATATGGCAGGCTTAATAGTTTCGGAGTAATTATTTTTTCACCATCAGGAGGGTTTTGGCTGCTATCTTTTAAAGCTTTGGTACGCCCCTGCGACGGCCTGCAAGTTATAGTGAGTATATACGTTTTATTGCCCATGTTGTTATCTAACTCACTCTGAAAGCCCGATATGGCAGGCTCAATAGTTTCGGAGTTATCAAGTTTTTACCATCAGGAGGGTTTTGGCTGCTATCTTTTGAAGCTTTGGTACGCCCCTGCGACGGCCTGCAAGTGATAGTGAGTATATACGTAATATTGCCCATGTTGTTATCTGATCAATTCTGAGAGGATGACATGGCAGGCTCAATAGTTTCGGAGTAATTATTTTTTCACCATCAGGAGGGTTTTGGCTGCTATCTTTTGAAGCTTTGGTACGCCCCTGCGACGACCTGCAAGTGGTAATGAGTATATACGTAATATTGCCCATTGTGTTATTTGATCAATTCTGAAAGGATGACATGGCAGGCTCAATAGTTTCGGAGTTATCAAGTTTTTACCATCAGGAGGGTTTTGGCTGCTATCTTTTGAGGCTTTGGTACGCCCCTGCGACGGCCTGCAAGTGATAGTGAGTATATACGTTATATTGCCCATGTTGTTATCTGATCAATTCTGAAAGGATGACATGGTAGGCTCAATAGTTTCGGAGTAATTATTTTTTCACCATCAGGAGGGTTTTGGCTGCTATCTTTTGAAGTTTTGGTACGCACCTGCGACGGCCTGCAAGTGATAGCAAGTATATACGTTATATTGCCCATGTTCTTATCTAACCAATTCTGCAAGGCCGATATGGCAGGCTCAATAGTTTCGGAGTTATCAATTTTTCACCATCAGGAGGGTTTTGGCTGCTATCTTTTAAAGCTTTGGTACGCCCCTGCGACGGCCTGCAAGTGATATCGAGTATATACATTATATTGCCCATGTTGTTATCTAACCAATTCTGAAAGGCCGATATGGCAGGCTCAATAGTTTCGGAGTAATTATTTTTTCACCATCAGGAGGGTTTTGGCTGCTATCTTTTAAAGCTTTGGTACGCCCCTGCGACGGCCTGCAAGTGATAGCAAGTATATACGTTATATTGCCCATGTTGTTATCTAACCAATTCTCTTTTGTTTTTGTTTAACTGTAAATAAAATAATGTACTATGAAAAATTTTGGTTTTATTACACTCTAAAAGTCTATCCATCCATTGTCTGTGTGATATGTGGCGCCATCTGTTGGAAAAGGGTGGAACTAAGACAAGCCAGATTATAGGATTCTGTATCTAGATTTTCACAACTGTGGCGCCATCCCTTGCAAATAGCGGAACTAAGCCAAAACAGATTATGGGTTTCTGTTTCTAGACACCCAAAGCTTTGAGCGTTAGTCACGAGATGGCGCCATAGTCGACTTTTTTTTCGCTCTGTTGTAAAACAGTATACCATCAGATGTTACTGGTTCTAAAAAGCCATAGTCGACTTTTTTTTCGCTCTGTTGTAAAACAGTATACCATCAGATGTTGCTGGTTCTAGAAAGCCCGATATGGCAGGCTCAATAGTTTCGGAGTTATCAAGTTTTTACCATCAGGAGGGTTTTGGCTGCTATCTTTTGAGGGTTTGGTACGCCCCTGCGACGGCCTGCAAGTGATAGCGAGTATATACATTATATTGCCCATGTTGTTATCTAACCAATTCTGAAAGGCCGATATGGCAGGCTCAATAGTTTCGGAGTAATTATTTTTTCACCATCAGGAGGGTTTTGGCTGCTATCTTTTAAAGCTTTGGTACGCCCCTGCGACGGCCTGCAAGTGATAGCGAGTATATACATTATATTGCCCATGTTGTTATCTAACCAATTCTGAAAGGCCGATATGGCAGGCTCAATAGTTTCGGAGTAATTATTTTTTCACCATCAGGAGGGTTTTGGCTGCTATCTTTTGAGGCTTTGGTACGCCCCTGCGACGGCCTGCAAGTGATATCGAGTATATACATTATATTGCCCATGTTGTTATCTAACCAATTCTGAAAGGCCGATATGGCAGGCTTAGTAGTTTCGGAGTAATTATTTTTTCACCATCAGGAGGGTTTTGGCTGCTATCTTTTAAAGCTTTGGTACGCCCCGGCGACGGCCTGCAAGTGATAGCAAGTATATACGTTATATTGCCCATGTTGTTATCTAACCAATTCTCTTTTGTTTTTGTTTAACTGTAAATAAATTAATGTACTATGAAAAATTTTGGTTTTATTCAACTCTAAAAGTCTATCCATCCATTGTCTGTGTGATATGTGGCGCCATCTGTTGGAAAAGGGTGGAACTAAGACAAGCCAGATTATAGGATTCTGTATCTAGATTTTCACAGCTGTGGCGCCATCCCTTGGAATATAGCGGAACTAAGCCAAAACAGATTATAGGTTTCTGTTTCTAGACACCCAAAGCTTTGAGCGTTAGTCACGAGATGGCGCCATAGTCGACTTTTTTTTCGCTCTGTTGTAAAACAGTATACCATCAGATGTTACTGGTTCTAAAAAGCCATAGTCGACTTTTTTTTCGCTCTGTTGTAAAACAGTATACCATCAGATGTTGCTGGTTCTAGAAAGCCCGATATGGCAGGCTCAATAGTTTCGGAGTTATCAAGTTTTTACCATCAGGAGGGTTTTGGCTGCTATCTTTTGAGGCTTTGGTACGCCCCTGCGACGGCCTGCAAGTGATAGCGAGTATATACATTATATTGCCCATGTTGTTATCTAACCAATTCTGAAAGGCCGATATGGCAGGCTCAATAGTTTCGGAGTAATTATTTTTTCACCATCAGGAGGGTTTTGGCTGCTATCTTTTGAGGCTTTGGTACGCCCCTGCGACGGCCTGCAAGTGATATCGAGTATATACATTATATTGCCCATGTTGTTATCTAACCAATTCTGAAAGGCCGATATGGCAGGCTTAGTAGTTTCGGAGTAATTATTTTTTCACCATCAGGAGGGTTTTGGCTGCTATCTTTTAAAGCTTTGGTACGCCCCGGCGACGGCCTGCAAGTGATAGCAAGTATATACGTTATATTGCCCATGTTGTTATCTAACCAATTCTCTTTTGTTTTTGTTTAACTGTAAATAAATTAATGTACTATGAAAAATTTTGGTTTTATTCAACTCTAAAAGTCTATCCATCCATTGTCTGTGTGATATGTGGCGCCATCTGTTGGAAAAGGGTGGAACTAAGACAAGCCAGATTATAGGATTCTGTATCTAGATTTTCACAGCTGTGGCGCCATCCCTTGGAATATAGCGGAACTAAGCCAAAACAGATTATGGGTTTCTGTTTCTAGACACCCAAAGCTTTGAGCGTTAGTCACGAGATGGCGCCATAGCCGATTTTTTTTTCGCTCTGTTGTAAAACAGTATACCATCAGATGTTGCTGGTTCTAGAAAGCCCGATATGGCAGGCTCAATAGTTTCGGAGTTATCAAGTTTTTACCATTAGGAGGGTTTTGGCTGCTATCTTTTGAGGCTTTGGTACGCCCCTGCGACGGCCTGCAAGTGATATCGAGTATATACATTATATTGCCCATGTTGTTATCTAACCAATTCTGAAAGGCCGATATGGCAGGCTTAATAGTTTCGGAGTAATTATTTTTTCACCATCAGGAGGGTTTTGGCTGCTATCTTTTAAAGCTTTGGTACGCCCCGGCGACGGCCTGCAAGTGATAGCAAGTATATACGTTATATTGCCCATGTTGTTATCTAACCAATTCTCTTTGCCATTTGGTTTGAAGAACGCCACACAAACATTTCAACGATACATGGACTACATTTTCCGCAGCTTAGATTTCGTATTCGTATACATAGATGACATTTTGATAATGTCAGAAAACGAAGCTCAACACCGAGATCATATTCGTCAAGTTTTTCAACTACTATCAGACAACAACTTATCGATCAACGTTGCCAAATGTACCTTTGGACAGTCAACAGTGAAATTCCTTGGTTACCAGATCTCCAACGAAGGATTCCTGCCTAATACTGAACGTGTCGAAGCTATTATGAACTTTCCACCTCCGTCAACAGTCAAAGAAATGCGACGATTTTTGGGCATGTTCAACCATTATCGTTCATGCATCAAAAACGCAGCACTTCTACAACTCCCATTAACGAATTATTTAAAGAACTCAAAGAAAAACGACAAAACACCAATTATCATGACACCAGAAGCCACTGCAGCATTTCAATCCTGCAAACAAACCTTATCCGATGTCACACACACGAGCTATCAAGCACCAAACTCATCCATAGTTCTAATCACTGATGCCTCTACAAACGCCATTGGAGCAGCACTCGAGCAACTGGAGAAGGATATATGGAAGCCGATAGGATTCTTCTCCAGAAAACTCTCAGCCACCGAAACCAGATACAGTACGTATGACCGCGAGTTGCTTGCGATCTTCGCTGCTGTCCGCCACTTTCACCATCTACTTGAAGGCCGACCATTCCTCATCAAGACTGATCACAAACCTCTAACGTACGCATTCCAACAGAAACTCAGTAAAGCTTCCGAACGTCAGCTCCGTCAACTGGATTATATCTCACAATTCAGTACAGACATAGTCTACGTAAAAGGTGAAGAAAACATCGTAGCAGATGCTCTTTCCAGAATCAGCACAATCAACATCCCAACAGTTCTGAATCCAGAAACAATACATCGACATCAGCGAGATGACCAAGAACTTTTACAATTACTCAACGACAATCAATCTTCATTGAAACCCAACAGACTGACTTTTGACAATGACATAAAAATTTATTGTGATCTTCAACCGGACGAGTACGACCTTACTTACCTAACTCACTCAGACGGATTGCTTTCAATGTAATACATAATCTTTCACATCCAGGCAAAAACATTACATCTCGGCAGCTTCGAGAAAAATACATCTGGCCTGGAATCAAGAAAGATTTCAATACATGGTCCAAACAATGCATTCCTTGTCAACGTTCCAAAGTACAAAGACACACAAAAATTCAACCAAATCACATAAAAATGCCCGATGATCGATTCAAACACATTCATCTTGACATTATCATGTTACCAGATATCAAGGGATTCACTTCACCATATCACCCACAATCAAATGGTATGATTGAACGCTGGCATCGAACACTAAAATCAGCACTGATGTGTTCCCCAAAGCCTTGGATTGAAATATTATCCACTGTCCTACTCGGATTACGAACAAGTCTCAAAGAAGACATTCATGCATCTCCGGCAGAAATGTTGTATGGAACAACATTGAGAGTGCCTGGAGAATTCTTTACCAATACAGAACAAGCAGCCAACCCTCAAATTTTCCTAGAAAAACATCGAGAGTTCATGAGGGGTCTGCGACCATCACCGACAGCGCACCATCAAAAAGCTAAAGTTTTTATTGCCAAAGATCTTCAGACATGCTCTCACGCATTCATACGAAGTGATCATGTAAAAGCTCCTTTAGAGCCACCCTATAGAGGACCGTATAAAATTCTTAAACGTATAACAGACATTCTTTATCAACTAGACGTCAACGGAACATCTAAAAACATTAATATAGACAGACTAAAACCTGCTTTTATCACAAAAACAGACAACACGAACACAGACAACTCTCAACCTACTTCTACGGACACAATTCCAGATCATCAATGGTCTGCAACAACAGACAAACCACTTAGAACTTACAGCAACAAGAAAAAAGTCACAATCAAACTTCCCGCTTGATTGGACTTGGGGGGAGTACTGTGGCGATCACGCCGCCGACTGACATTTGCAGACATACTTCTGTCGCTTCTGACTTGCTACTCCGTGCTAAATCGACAAAATAACACTAGTGACAGAAAAGGAAAAAGGAACAGGAGATTACTTCGCGCGTTTTTACAGCTTCAACAACATGTTTATTGTTCACAATTAAATGCTTTAAAAATCAATATAATAATATTAAGTTTGTTGAATAAAGTTTATTTGAGTGTATTAAAACAATTGACAAATCATTTGCCACTATAAAATACAGACTACATATAGCACAATAGCTATAACATAGTCGTGGGTGCTGGCATCTGGCAGTCGATGACCGTGGTTCGGAATCCACGCTAAACTGTAGGTCCATGTTAACACAAAAAACAAGTAACCAAAATATGCTGGCT
Organism: Apoderus coryli; assembly: GCA_911728435.2. Classification (NCBI taxonomy): domain Eukaryota; kingdom Metazoa; phylum Arthropoda; class Insecta; order Coleoptera; family Attelabidae; genus Apoderus; species Apoderus coryli. Next base: position 23,025 of record OU452207.1, read on the forward strand.
GTATTACCTTAGATGTAAAGGACAATAATAGGGAAAAAAATTGTGATTTATCAACTCTACGTTAATTCATAATTTACATCTAAGGTAATACAGCCAGCGTATTTTGGAGAGAGAAAGAGGAACACCTAACGCTGGCTGTTTGCTATTAATAAGCAGGAAGCCTTATAATGGGAAGAAGAAGAGTGAATATCAATATCAGCCAATAAACAAACTGAAGTTCTTTGTCAATATGTCAAAGAAGTAATTCCCGCTTGCGTCAAAATTTACCAATCATAACAATTCTAAACATTGCATGTCGCGCCAAATTCTACCAATCATTGGCGATCATAACAATTTTAGACATTTCATTATTTCATTTTGTATTTAGCTATCATAGATCATAGGTGTAACGGCTTCTTAGAAGTAAAAGTAAAATACCACTTTTTTAAAGACTTTTTACTATAATTGTTCAAATGGCACTATTACAACAGCTCCATATTAGAGGCATACGAAGTTTTGGACCAGAGGACGAAGCCAAAATCAAGTTCACGACTCCTTTAACGTTAATATTAGGACAAAATGGCTGCGGTAAAACCACCATCATCGAGGCACTAAAATTTGGTCTTAGTGGAGAAGTACCTGCAGGCACGGGATATGGTGGTGGATTTGTAAATGATCCATTATTATCAAATAGAAATTCTACAAAAGGTAATGTATTCAAAACTCCTAAGTAGTAGTAGTATTTATTTGCACATAAAAAATAATGTTTTACAATAACTTGGCTTACTCTACTAAGATTAGACTCGTAAGTTTTAAGTAAATGATTTTATTTATATTTTGGGACTATTGCATAGAAATAAAGTCCTCTTAGGTATCTAGTCTGCTTGAAGAAGATCGAAAGCGGATTTTTTTTAGTTATATATTTTATTCTAATCTGTTTCTACAGGGTGTCCGTGGGTGGAGCATATAAGAGGAAAACTTTTTTATTTTTCATTTTACAACAAAAAGTAATTCTTTATAAAAAGTAGTACCTATATGGTGTTAATAAATTAGGAATTTCCTCAAGAGAGAAGTACTTACTATTATATTATTATTTTTATCCAAAATGTTATGAGTTATTCATAAACTTAAATACAACTTTTTAAATGAAAAATCGAATTCCTATTTAAAACATACTCCCACCTCGACACACTTTTGCGCTAAACTAGTAAATTCCCATACTCTACGAATGATTCGTTTTGCTCATTGAGTTCATGCATTGCTTCTTATATGCGCTCTTTTATATTTTCCTGTCGTGTGGCAGGTTGTCTGAAGAAACCTTTTCTTTTAAGGCATCCCACAAAAAGTCCAATAATGTTTGGTCAAGCGATGTAGCTGGGGATAATTGATTGGGCCAAACCTCCCTATCCATCTTTCGCCAAATATCAAGTATGTCAAAACTATCTGAGCGATAAATATATGAGTTTAGCGGAAAAGTGTGTGGAGGTGGGAATATAGGTAGTAGCTATGTAGAATATTTTTCTTAATATTAGAATATTTGTATTTAGACTTTATATTAGGCTTATAAATAACTTTGTTTTATAACATTTTTCATAAAAGTAATAAATAATACTATTTCTCTCTTGAGGAAATTTCTAAAATCTAAAAATAAAGAATTTTTCCTCTTGTGTACTTGTGTACATCCACCGACATCCTGTATACCTTCCCCTGTTTCTGAATAAAATATGTATTTTTTGACACTATTTCTTAGGTTCCGTTAAAGTTCGTTTCAAAGATGCTAAAGGAGAATACATTACTGTACATAGAGCTGTGGAGGCTCTTATTAAAGGCTCCACTGGGAAGTTAACTTTCAAGAATTTGTTGGCCACAGCTAGGTGGGAGAGCGCGGACCATTCCAATTTTCAAGATATTTCAAGTAAGTGTCAAACAGTGGAGTGGAAGTAGATAAATATATTTACCATATTCGTTTATTGTGATCAGGCAGATGCGCTGACGTAGAAGCATACTGCACGCAAAAATTGAACGTTTCCAAGGCTATATTGAACAATGTTATCTTTTGTCATCAAGAAAATGCCTCGTGGCCTTTAGACGAGGGCAAAAAAGTTAAGGAAAAGTTTGATGAGATATTTGGTGCTACAGAATACAACAAAGCTGTAGAAAGGTTTCGCAAATTGATAAAATCGAATCAAGGACAAATTAAAATTTTAACGTTAGAGTTCGAGAGCAAAAAAAAGGTAAGAGATAAGATATAAATGTTGGTTATTTTTTGTTCGCATCACTTTCTGCATTGCATTTGTATATTTTTGTATTTTTGAGAATACCTACACAGAATATCGTCTTGTGAAACTTACTTATTCCAATTTATAAAGTAGTTTTACTACCTTTTATGTATATTAACTTAACTTTTTTGCTGTATGTTATGAAGATGATTTTTTAGGGGTGCCTGCTTCTTTTCTCAAACTATCGTAACACAAAACGAATCCTTCACTTGAGCAAAAAATAGTTTATTTTATTTTTATGTTGTTATAAAGTACACTCCTTATGTACACACGGGATTTTGTTTAAATTTTAAGTTTATATACATTAATAGTACCTATCAAGCATAACAAGAGAATTGTATGTATTTCGGAATAAGTGATGACGTGATATATTTCGTTTTCAAAGAGCCAGGTTTATGAAACATTCGGATTGTCATTTCTTTTAGTATTTCTTAGAGTAAGTGTGTTAGGGTTGTTTGTTCTTTTGTAGTTCTCTGTCTTATTGTTATTGTAATAATTATTGTTTTTTTTTAATTGTTATTGTTATAACAAATAATTTAAGGCACACACCAAACCTATTGTTATTACAAAAAAAAAAAAAAATGTAAAAATATACAGTGTACATCATCAAAAGATAGTAAATAATGCATTGACGCATAAAAATTGACTCTTTTGTAGGACAAACAATATGCCGAAAAGAAGTTACAAAGTTTGGAAATAATTAAAGGGAAATTAGAAGGAATCGCTGATAAAATGAAGGCAATTGAGGCCGAAAAAAAACCAATCGAGGACAGAATGACTGAAATTTTTGAATTAGAAGATCTATTGAGTGCCTTACAACAGGAACTAGTATCTAAGGAGACATCATTAAAAGGTGATCTATTTTGAACTAATATTTTTGATTTCAAATAAACTTATGTAAGTTTTTTCCTCAGAATTATCGAAACAGGAAAATTCGTTAAAGTCCTCAATAATTAACCTGTTCGAGGGAACAGATTTGGAGTTAGATAACGAAATTAGCTCCTTTGAACAGACGCAGGAAAATTTGAAATCGTCCATACGTAGTATGGAAGTTAAACAAATGGAAATTGAAAAGAAATTGGTGGAAACAACTAGAGATTTGCAGAGAATGCAAGTCAAACTGGGAAAACTGAATGAAGAAGAGAACCAGTATAAAAAGAAAGTTGAGGAGCGAAGAATTATGATCGAAACGGCTAGAGAAAATTTGAATATATTGGGTTCATCTAGCAGGGATGATACTAGCATGGTGAAAATGTTAAAATTGGAACTGATATCAATGGAAGACCAATTTAATAAGTTCAAAGAGGTAAAATGTTATTTTTTATTTTTGTACAAGAATTCATGGGTTTAAACGATTTTAGTTTTATCTATTAAGACACAAGGAAATATATATATATTTGCTATTTTCAAGACTACAACCATAATCGTCTGGACGTTAAAACAAATCACCAGATGCAATACATTTATTCCCGAAAATATCCAGATCTATTTCATCCCAATCCACCGTTCATTGTGTCTATCCATCTAACTAATAGTTGGGAAGTTGGTTAAAGTTCTATTGTACGGCAACTTGATAAAGCCAACTCGCATTACAAATACCTAATTTGATAAATAATGAAATGTGCGTATCATGTGCCGAGCAAACTGAATCACTACAAATGGATGCTTAGATTGTTAGGTTCAACACAAATGTTTTCTCTTTCTCCTCTAAACAGTACACTGACTGTAATTATTACGTGCAGATATTAGAACTTTTCCGTTTATTGTAGCAGTTGTTATGGTATATTAGAATAGTCTAAGGTTTAAGGACAAAGCACATACCAGCTTTGGTGATAACTGTTAAACAGATAACAAAAGCTTTATTGTGCAAAACCCAAATGCTAAAACAGACAAGGAAATAAATTAGTCACTTAGTTCTGATACAAAAAAATCCCAGTGGCATGATGTATAAAATATATATTGTAAGGAGATAAATTTTGTATATTCGGAGATGAGATTAGGTTGAATTAGGAGCTCGCGGGTTCGAATCCTGGCATGTGCAGCCATAGAGAATGTCAATATTTAACTTTTTCTATGGGTCCCTTTGTTGTGCGGAGATATTTAATGTAAAAAATGTTTAATTTGATGATTTTAGTGGAAGATAAAACATAACTGACAATCCCAAAACTATTATATCTCTCAATTTATCTTATACTCCACAAAATAGCTTCCAAAACATTAAAGAGTGCGTGATAATATAATTTTACTCATACTTTTAATTTACCAGATAAATTGCAAAATATAATAATACTGTATGGAACTTGTCTTTGTTGTTGGAGAACTTAAACGATAATTGAAATTAAATTTGCTCAAAATCCTATTCTTTATATCCGATTTTTTTTTTCGTCGAGGTAAATTTATTCTACGTTTTGAAAATGAAAAGTTTATTAGGTCCGTGTTCTGGATCGAGTAAAAATTCTAAGATTGCTATATTTTGTTATAGGAATTGAACAAAATCGAATCTGGCAAACAAGACGCAATAGACAAAGTTCGTGAGAAGCTGGCTAGTGCTAAACAAAACGTATTGTCTAATAGTAATTTAATAAAAGAGTACCAACGGAAATCACGAGAAATCTACGGAAAGATAAGTATGGTGGAAAGAACAGATTCACAACTAACGGTTATTGAAAAGGCCTTGGAATCGTACGAGAATAGCTTGAAACTGAAACGCCAACATTTCAACGAAACACAATGTCTAAAAGAAAACGAAGAATTGAAGCTAGCGATAAATGTGAATGAGAAATTACTTCAAGAATTAGATGAAAAATATCAGTTGATGCAACAAAATTTTGTCAATACCCAAAACATTGAACGAGAAAAAGGAGTCATTATTGAGAAGAGGAATGAAATTGAGAGGTAAGTTACATGATTTTAATCAGTTGATAATAAAATAAGTTTTTCCATTCTGGTACTATTCTGATCCCGAAAGAATCAGTCCAAAGAAAGAAAACAAACATTCCTTATAAGTAGGATCAGAGACAAACTCAAGATATTTTTATTTATTTTATTAAATTAACGGGATACCCCAATTATATTACAACAATTTACAATTAATTTGACGTTTAAATTCTAAAAGTGAATTGCAAAAGATATCTATACAATCATGTTCATTCAGAGTGCGAAGAGTTCTATCAATAGGAGAAAAATATCATAGACCTCCCTTCATAACTGCATTGTTATGAGAGAGCCATTGACAAATTAGATATTATTCTTTCATTGAAGTAGTAGCTTAATTACTAATCCGTAGATATGCATTATTTTTCATGATTTGGGATATTAGTGGTCAAATTATAATTTACCAAAAATATCCATCACAACAACTGATATATCTAGTAAAATTATATACGTCACTGATTACTAAATTCAACAAAATCCCTTGCTTAGGTAGAACCAGTCATTTTGTCCGCTATGCTACGAAATTATTTTTTGTAAAATATAATGGCCTCAATATTTACATATTTATTGATACCTATGCAGCCCTTTATTCTCTATATATGTATAACTACTCTGTTGGTACCTATTTATTAGGATTATGGCGAAACACGACGACAATCTACGGCGGTTATTTGATAAGAACATCCCCGAGTCGAACTTCCAAAAAGCGGTTCGAGAGAAGGAAACAATTGCTGAGAGAAATGTGAAAAACTTTTCTAAAAGAGTTGCGGAGAATGAGAAGATTATGATCACCATGGAGGCCACAGTTAAACAACTGAATGAAAAATTGAAAACTTACAAAGATGAATTGAAACGCGATCACAGTAAAGTTAATGAATTGTGCAAAGGAAACGATTTTGATGCAGTTTTAAACGAGGCCTATGAAAGAAAGGAGAAATTACAAAGAGAAAAAGGTAAGTTGATTGTATTGGATATTTTAATCATTAGTTTATGATTAATTGATATGCTATAACTGGTAATCCCGATGAAACGAAGTTATTTTCAAATATCTGTCATACATTATGTAGTATACTATTAATTAACTAACTTCAAACACACACAGTTTTGCGTTGACGGCGAAGAATCAATTGTGTCAATCCTAGTATGCAAGTTGTTTTAAATCAGGTGGAATTTTTGAAACTTCTTTGGATGCACTCCTCATCATCTCTATCATGGTCGCGTGAATTTCCGCCCATCCTCATTTGTTGGAAAGTCGTATGTTTATAATAAATATAGAGGGTCCTATATAAGAGCCTGGGGCACACCACTGAGATCTGAGAGTTTTGAATTACTACTATTAAGCAAATGTCCATAAATTCCTTTCAGATTCGAATGTGTAACTTCCGATAGTTGTAAATTCTTTAACGTTACCCTTATCTGATAAATATTCATTAAATTATGTCAAAGAAAAGTTAAATGATGATGAAAATAAAGTTAACAATGTGAAATCTTAAAAACCATATTTTAATTTGTCCTAATTAACAAATATTATGATTTTAGGAAACTACCGGTCCGCCAAAGTGATGTACGAGAAATTTATCCAAGAATTTGAAAGCAGTGAACCATGTTGTCCAATTTGCGAAACGGATTTTTCGTCGAAAAGATCTAAGGCAGGCGATATTGTGAAAAACCTAAAAATTAAAATTGAAGAATTACCCACCAAAATAATTCGAGCGGAGAAGGAATTGAAAGAACATGAAGAGTTTTATAATAAATTACAGCAAATCACACAAGTCAATGTTAATATCACTGTGCTGAAAGGTAAATTTGAGTATAACAACTAATCTTAACATAAATAATAGTAACACTATTCAGTTTTGCTGATTTTGCCATTTTGTATTGTTTCAGAAGATAAAATCCCAAAACTGGAACTCGAACTAGCTGAAAAAACTGAATCTTTAGAAAATATATCGTTCGAATTGGTCTCACTTGCAGCCGAACTTCAAGATCCCCAAACGGAACTCGAAATCTGTCGGAAATTAATTACAGATGCAAATAATCTAGATCGATGTTCTGAGGAGATTATTCGGTCCCAACACAATGTCAAACAGTACGAAAAAGATCTTTTAAACGTCGAATCCGACCTATCTCGGGAAGAAATGGAATTTAAGTTGCATACAACACGCGAAAATCTATCCACAATGCGTAAGGAATTAGAAGATAAGAAAGAATTATTCGATAAGAATATGCGTTCGATCCAATTCTTACAAACTAACATACATAATCAGATCCAGAAGAAGCTGGAAGTGCAGAAAGCATCGCAAGAAAAACCTCTATTAAAGATTCAAGCGGACGAATATAGAATTAAAATTGCTGAATATAAAAAAGAACAAGAAACTTTGAATCAAAATGTGGATGAATTTGAAGGAGAGTTGAAACAATTTATATTAGAATTTGATGACATTAAACGTGATCATATACAAAAGATCGAAGAGCGTCGTAATGAGTTAGAAATGAATAGGAGACTCGTTAAAGATATTGAAAAGCTACATAACGACATTCAAGTGTATTTACACAATAATGGACTGGAAAAGAAAGAAACTGCTATGGAAGAACTGAAGCTGCAACAATCAGCGATTGATAAACTGGAAGATACTCGAAAGAAATTGTCGGAAACTATATCGACTCATAAAACAAATCTAGCGAGTAGAGACATTGGATATCGCGAGCTTTTGGATAGTAAAAATCTTAGACAGCTTCAGGGCAAAGTTAAAGCGTTAGAGAAAGATGTGACAGAACGTCGCACACGAATTGGCAATCAAAATTACAAAAGCGTATTTCAGGAGAAGCGGCGATTAGAGAAACAATTGAACGATTATGAGGCTGAAATAAATTCTTTAAGCGGTGTTTTTAAGACGAATCTTGCGATTAAGAAAGAGTTGGAAACGGAACTAAATCAACCTGAAATTAAGACTGCAGCCATTGATTGTTTAAAGAAAGAATATGAATTGAAAGTTAAGCAAATGATAGTTAATGATCTGGACACCTACACTCGTGTATTAGAAAAGTCTATTATAACATTTCACAAAGAGAGAATGGTGCAGATTAATCGAACTATCCGAGAAATATGGAGGAATATTTATCAAGGGAATGATATTGATTATATTGAAATCAAAACGGATGATATTCTATGTGGCGCTGGCTTAAAGAAGCGCAGTTACAACTACAAAGTTGTGCAATTCAAGAAAGGAATTGAGTGTGAAATGAGAGGAAGATGCAGTGCAGGACAGCGAGTGTTAGCATCGTTGGTTATTCGAATGGCGTTAGCGGATACTTTTACTTCCACCTGTGGCATTTTGGCTTTGGATGAACCCACAACAAATTTAGATAGGGAAAATATCAACAGTTTATGTCAAACGTTGTCGAATATGATTTCATCAAGACAGCTCCAGAAAAATTTCCAGTTATTAATTATTACGCACGATGAAGAATTTCTACAAATGTTGACTAGGGATCAAAGTTTATCCCATTTTTGGAGGGTCAGAAGAAATAGGGAGGGGTTCTCCGAAATTGTTAGGGAACCCCTCTAATGAAGTGTATTTTTGTTGTTTTGTTAACTTTGTTTTATTATTTTTATTTTTTTTTGTTATTATTAATTTTTGTTACAAATATAGATATTTTTGTTAAGTTGTTATTTTTTTTAAATTATTTTTATTATTATTATCAGATAGGTCCATTACATTAATTTTGGTTTTATTACTCTCTAAAAGTCTATCCATCCATTGTCTGTGTGATATGTGGCGCCATCTGTTGGAAAAGGGTGGAACTAAGACAAGCCAGATTATAGGATTCTGTATCTAGATTTTCACAACTGTGGCGCCATCCCTTGGAAAATAGCGGAACTAAGCCAAAACAGATTATGGGTTTCTGTTTCTAGACACCCAAAGCTTTGAGCGTTAGTCACGAGATGGCGCCATAGTCGACTTTTTTTTCGCTCTGTTGCAAAACAGTATCCCATCAGATGTTGCCGTTTCTAGAATGCCCGATATGGCAGGCTCAATAGTTTCGGAGTTATTAATTTTTCACCATCAGGAGGGTTTTGGCTGCTATCTTTTGAAGCTTTGGTACGACCCTGCGACGGATTGCAAGTTATAGTGAGTATATACGTTATATTGCCCATGTTGTTATCTAACTCACTCTGAAAGCCCGATATGGCAGGCTCAATAGTTTCGGTGGTATATGCTCGATGGTTCTCGGTAAAAAATGTGTCCGGCAACAGAAAGCACAAAACATCATAATAATAATATAATTCATCAATTCAATGGTTAGAATGATAGAACCAATAATACCTAAAGCACATAGAGTAGAGGTTATATTTATTTGACTACCGTCATAGAATAAGAAAGCTAGCTAACAGAAGTTTGACTTGACGATTTCGGTGGGATTTAGTGTTCGTTCGCGCGATTTTGTGCGCAAGCTGTCAAATTGGGTAAAATTCCAATATGGACGAATATTAATGATTGTTTACATTCGTTTATTTCATTTTCTAAAAAGTTTTCAACGTTTTTCCATTTTTATTAGTTATTTGGTTATAAGATTTATTTAAATCTAGTTTTAAGAACAGTAGTGTAATAGTGTTTATTTAATAAGTGTTACTGAAAGCATAGATCAATAATTGTGTACATAAGTAAATCTTTGGTGAAAGACAATGCCAAATTCTTGTAGTGTTAACGGTTGTGACAACAGCCGCAAAACTGGAAACTTAATAAGTTATTTCAGAATTCCGAGTGATCCAATAAGGTATGTATGTACCTACACAAAAAGTTGCATGTTTTAGCTATTTTGTAAATAATTTTAAAGGCAACTTCAATGGTTGGAAAACATTGGCAGGTTAGACTTGATGTCGAACGAACCGGAGAAAGTGTCTAACCGCAAAGTTTGTAGCGAACATTTTGAGAAGAAAATGTTTGCCGGTTTTGGCAACAGCAAGCTGAAAAATGAAGCCATACCAACTATTTTTAAAAAGGTGGCTAGCAAACAAGGTAAATGTTTAATGAATGTTGTGTCAGTCGTATGTACATATTTAATTAATTTATTTTAAGTGCGTGCCGATTCACCACAACCATCGACGTCAGGCATGATTTCGGATGGATCTTCTCTGGTTTTTGATGACCTGCATTTGGAAAGAAACCCTTTAGATAGTAAGTTACTTTTAACTACAAATTCTATCTTCATGTATTAGATGAAATTCTCAATTACAGAACAACTGCAAACATCTCCAGGCATATCTGAGCAATCTCCAAGAAAAAAAGCCTTGAGACTGGAGGTGAAGAACCTTAAGAGAAAGTTTGACAGAATTTCGGAATCATCGGAACTTTCGAACAGACCTTTCAATAAAGAAGATTTCATTGAGTTTGTTAAAACTAATTTTAAGGAAGGCTTGGCTAATTTTGTAATTATGCAGTACAATTTATCCAACAAATCATTGCAAGGTCGGAGATATACAAGTGAGTTCAAGAAATTTGCCCTAACTGTATATTTTCTTGGACCTAAACTATATCGACACTTACAAGACATTTTTTTTTTGCCTTGTAAGTCAACCCTCTGGACAATAACTTCTGAATGGCATATTTTTTCTGGCTTAAATGATTTTATTTTTAAAACAATTTCACTCAAAATTAACAATTTAGAACCGAGTGCTAAAACCTGTATAATTTGCATAGATGAAATGTCATTAAAGACGAACTTGTTTTACAATAGAAGTAAGGATTATGTTATTGGTTTTCACCAAAATAATGGTTCTCGGAGTTACGATCCTGCTAATTCTGCTTTAGTTTTAATGGCAAGGGGAATCAGGCACAAATGGAAGCAACCTTTAGCACCGTACTTTCCCACTTCGAAGTTATTTTCCATAATGTTGACTAGGAGGGCAAAAAAAAAAGTTTTCTGTAGATGCTTATACAAAGTAGGCCCCAAAAAATATAGAGTTAAGGCAATTTTCTTAAAATCATTTGTGTAGCGTAAACTATTTTGTTACGCCTGTTGAAATTCAAATTTCCCGCTTAGTGTTTTCGTTAATTTATAAGTGACATTGTTGATTGTTGACATAAGTCGATTTCCTGTTAGCTGTAAGAATTAAGAAATGAATGCATGTAAATGCAGATAATAAGGAGTTAAAGTTGTTCATGAGACAAGAACGTATACGTATCTATTGACAGCTAGGCATGCGCAAATGAAATTTTCATCTCGTTTACGGATACGTATCCCGTATCCATACGGTCTCATGCGTGTCATTCAGACGAGAACGCATTCTACCGGAAATCCTCGATTGTATGACCGGAGGTATCCGTACGAGTTAAACAAATATAAACATAACCTAAGAAAAATGCGTTACGTTGCTACTCAAACTTTAACTCATTTTCGGTCCTAGATTTTTCAATTGACTTATTCTAAATAATTTCCGTTACGTCAGCATAGATACGTCTCGTCTCATGTACAGCTTTAACTCCCTAATAAAAGTTGTAAGATAATCATTTGAACCCTTCCCACGTAGCTGATATTGCATTATAAAGACGCTTAGAGGTAGTTGTCTGGAGGCCTTTAAAGCTCTGTGATACTTTTAAAACTTAACATGATTCTCGCAGTAATCATGATTCTGATATATGATTAAAACAAAACATCATTCTCGTAGTAATCATGATTATGTGACTAGACACTATTTACGAACGCATTGGGTAAGCACGTTTTTCTGATACAATTCATAGGTTATATTCTATCAAAGCTATAAATAACTAGGCAATATTTATATTGTTTTGGAAATATTTTTTTTTTTGAGTTTTTAACCCCTTCTACACGGTGGAATTCAAAAAATTCATGAAACAGACCTCATATATAATATGATATGGAGAGCTAATTAAAAAACCTACTAATTGACAACACATTTGCAAAAATTTCTAAATGCTGACCAATGATAACATTCTGTTTTGTTTAATTTTTTTTTTGTACACACATTTATAGATATTTATGTAGCTATTATTATGTTTTTATTATATATTAAAATAAACTACGTATGTTTTATACTTTGGGTTACCGACGTGTATGTACATAAGTACGAATGAGACGAAATAAATATTATTATAATAAAGTTTTTTTTTAAATTAAACATATTTTTTTATTGTGAAAGTTGCGCGAAAATATTCCGCTTATGTGAAATTGTGTACTATTTTAATTGTTAGTACAGAATTTATTGCCCGCTTGTTTGATATTGTGAACAATACTATGATGCGCACAAAATCTGCGCGAGTTTCAAAAAATCCCAGACAAATCAATGCTATTTACACGAAGTCAATCTTCTGGTTAGCTAGCTTTCTTATTCTATGTAGGTATGTAAAATGACAGAAACAAAGAGAGAATATTACATATACATTAAGAGGTAGGGAAAGACAATGATGCAATTTACCGCGAAAATAATATTATTTGTTCTATACACAGATCGAGTTTCTAGATCTGTGGTTCTATACCTCTAACTTAAACCTACATCATTCTGTTATTATTGCCATTGTAAGAACAACAACACTTGTACTTTTTGGTACCTACATTTTATAGTTAATAATACAATTGTTTAAATAATTTATTACTTTTATTGTTATTAGTAAGTGTGTTTGGGTCTGGTAAAGTTGGGGACCCACGGAATTTCGTAAAAATTTTTTTTTTACTTAAAAGCCCTATTGTAATAGAACACTTTTCCAAAAAAAAATTTATGGATAAAGCACTTTTGAAAGAGAAAAATCATTTTAAAAGTTGAATAAAACAAGACGTTTGCGCAACGCAGTAGTAAAAATACGCTAATAACATCACACAGTATTTACAGTGTTGCCAAGTGATTTTATTTTCACTGAGTTTTAAATGTACTGCACTAGTATTGTGTAATTGTACTTTAAAAACTGAAAGTAATAAAAAAAGAAAATAAAAAAATAAAAAAAATTACCTATTTACACTGGATATCGTGCAGATATTTGTGCTATCATGCTATCAAACCGCGCACTAGGTGTGGGCCCAAAAATTTGCCACCACATGAATTGGTCGACATATTCTTCCACAAAAATCGACTGCATAACTCCTAGACGCCTTAAAAACTGCTTGAGGCATGACCAGTGACCTTCAATGTGGTTAGTGCATACTCCGGTGTTGGGGTCTACAAAATTTCGCGAGTGGTTCACTGTTTTGTGAATATACGGAGATGCACCTCCCAAATTCGTCAGGCCACTATAGCCTCGCCAGCAATCGGTCCAAATTTCTGTACCGGGCAGAATATGTTGAGAAATAAGCGCCTCTAGGGTTGCAGCCGACCTATCTTGCACAAATATGACGTAACCCCGTTTGTCATTCACGTCATACATTCCGAGCACCCATTTTTGTGGAATAATGCGCCCGACATTATACTTCCGTTTTGGTAAAACGGACTCATCGATTTGAACGGTATGCCCTTCACCACCTATAAATATTGAAATGGTCAAACTAATACCTTAACTAAAACAAACCCAACCTAACCCAACTACCCCAAACTAAGCCAACATACCTAATCCGCATTCATTTAACTACCCAACCCAACCCTACCCAACCCAATCCAACTAACGAAACTACCCAACCCTACCCAACACAACAAACGAAACTACCCAACCCAACCCACCCAACCCTACCCTACCGTACCCAACCCTACACTACCCAACCCAATCCAACAAACGAAACCACCCACCCAACCCTACCCTACCCAACCCAACACAACAAACGAAACTACCCAACACAACCCAACCCACCCAACCCTACCCTACCCTACCGTACCCAACCCTACCCAACCCAATCCAACAAACGAAACCACCCACCCAACCCTACCCAACCCTACACTACCCAACCCAACACAACAAACGAAACCACCCACCCAACCCTACCCAACCCACCCAACCCTACCCTACCCAACCCTACACTACCCAATCCAACAAACGAAACCACCCACCCTACCCAACCCAATCCAACAAACGAAACCACTCACCCAACCCAACACAACACACGAAACTACCCAACCCTACCCTACCGTACCCAACCCTACCCAACCCTACACTACCCAACCCAATCCAACAAACGAAACCACCCACCCACCCAACCCTACCCAACCCAACACAACAAACGAAACTACCCAACCCACCCAACCCTACCCTACCCTACCGTACCCAACCCTACACTACCCAACCCAATCCAACAAACGAAACCACCTACCCTACCCAACCCAATCCAACAAACGAAACCACCGACCCAACCCTACCCTACCCTACCCACTACAAACTAAGCCTAACTATCACAAGCTACGCTAAATCTATTTGATTTATATATAGGTACATACCAAATAAAAACAAGTCATTTCTTTGCAGTAACTGCCAGGAACAAATGTCTCTAAAATACCTGTAGTACTGCACAACTACAACTTTAGAGCAGCCCACAGACATTGCGGCACATCCAGAGCGTATTTCACATACCCACTCCCACAACAAGTACAATACAGTACGAATGGGTACCCTGCTTTTTTCAAAGAAGGTCCCCTTCAATATACTGTATCGCGCCTTGCAACCATTGCACCAAAAACAGTGTCCAAGAGGGGCTGCTATACGCTTCTGCATTGTGCATTGTCTGCGGCAACGCACTACAGGACATCGCATTCTTGTCGGCAACAAATTAACAATTTGCAGCCGATGCACAAAGTCTTCATCACTTAAATTAATTATCGCCATTAATTCAAATACATTAGTAACTTCCATTGTTCGTACGTAACGTATAATATATATAATATTAATTTTAAACTACTAATTAACTAATTCAACTCAAATAACTCAAAGCGATTCGAAATTTATACCTTTCACTATAATAGCTAGAAGACAATAATATACAAACTTGTCCGAACTCGCAGAAAAAATAAATTTGCGCGGCAAAACATTTGATTTACTCAAATATATTTGGCAACATCGCATATCGATGGTATACAACGAAAAGTGACCAAGTCCACAAAATAGCAAAAATTAGATAATATGACCAAGCGATGCAAAACAATGATATCTTTGTCTGGTAAAAGTGCCCATCTTTTAACTAGCACCTACTTTTATGCAGCCAATTAAACACATATTGACTAAGTCCATTTGAAGAAAATTTAGACAAGTAAAAGTGGCTAAGGAGGACTTGGTCAATTTTACTTGCAAACCGTGAACTTTTAGGTTATGGACTTGATCATTGTGACGTCTCAGTTGTGCTCTTTTAGGTTATATTGATTTCCTATGCACGTGGCTGTGTTTATAATGTTTATCGATTTTATAATAGTTTAAAATGAATAGAACAAAGTTAATTTTAGCCAAAGCATTGGAAAAGAGTGAAAAGTCAAGTAATGTTTATTCTCAACCACAAACTGTGACTGAGGCAAAAAATAAAGTTATTATACTACAGGTAAACATTATTTTTGAAATTTGTTTATAATAATGTGTTATTATTATTTTAGAATATAAGTTTAAAGCCAATGATAAATACATGTTATCGAACTAGTAATACTAAAATTAATGATAACACGTCGGTTAATCACGAGTTAACTCAACCTAGAGCTGACACTAGGAAAATCAACCTCGACGAAATACTGGAGGTATAATAGCTATTGTATTGTACATTTTGGTGATCTTGCTAACATTGAAAATATTTTATTTAGGTAACTGAGGATGAAGAAGTCTTAAATAATTTATCCGGTAACTCTGTAGATGATCCAAATTTTGAACCTGCAGGCACTAGCAGTAGTAGCAACAATTCTAGTAGAAATAGCGAAATTTTGAACAAAACTCAAGAAGGAACTTGCAAGAAAAAAAGAAGTAGGTGGAATAAATCTAATCCTAAGGAATGGAATTGCAATAAATGGAAGGTGGATCGTAGGTCAGGGCGTCCGTATACGTCACAAAATGGGATTGTAAGACCGGCAAAAGCACCAAAACCCATAGATTGTAGCAAATGTATTTTTAAATGTGGTCACAATTTTAATGACGACTTAAGAGCTCGAATTTGTGCCGAGTATACAAGTTTGCATTATGAAAGACAAAAAGACATGTTACTCTCATTAGTGGATTCAGCCCCTGTAGAAAGAAGAGGACCCCGAAACAACAGTTGCAAGGCGAAGGAAAAAAGCAGAAGGTACCATTTTCTAAAGAATGATGTTAAGATCCGTGTGTGCAAAAAATTCTTCTTAAGCACACTTTGCATCAGCCACGGTCCTATAGACCATGCCCTAGAAAATAGATCGAGCGAAACGGGACACTTCTCTGGCAGTGACAAAAGAGGTCATAAACCACCCCCAAATAAAACTAGTTCGGAGATGTTGCAAGCAGTTATAGATCACATTGATAGCTTTCCAAAGGTTGAAAGCCACTACTGTCGTAAGACAACGAACAGAAAATACCTAGACCCAAAATTGTCTATTTCTAAAATGTATGAGTTGTATAAGTTACGATGTGAAGAAACTGGTAAACCATTTGTATCTCACATAACTTACAGAAGAATTTTTGGTACGCATTTCAACTTATCATTTTTCATCCCCAAAAAGGACCAATGTTTAATTTGCACAAATTACCGGTGTGCAAGTATTGATGAAAGGAATAAACTCGACGAAGAATATAAAAAGCATTTGAAACGAAAAGATGATGCAAATTTATCTAAAACCCTAGACAAGAAAAGGGCATGTGAAGATAAGACATTTTTATCAATGTCGTTTGACCTTCAAAGCGTGTTACAGATCCCTTGTGGAGACGTTTCACCCCTTTATTATAGTATGAAGCTTAATGTTTATAATCTTACAATTTATGAAGCCGCTCCACCAAATCAAGCCTTTTGTTTCGCGTGGACAGAAGTCAATGGCCAGCGAGGAAGTAGTGAAATTGGCACAGCATTATTAAAATGGTTCAAAACTTTACCAGAGAATGTCACAGAAGTTTCTATGTTTTCAGATACATGCAGTGGCCAAAACAGAAATCAGTATATTGCTGCTCTTTGTGTGTACATCGTCCAAAATACTGGTTTGAAGATTATTGAACACAAATTTTTTGAAAAAGGTCACTCGCATATGGAAGCAGATTCGATGCATAGTGCCATCGAATCTGCAAAAAAATATGTTAAGGTCAATTGTTTGCAAGATTGGTTAACAATTTTTCGTATAGCGAGATCTAAGAGAAAAAATAAAATAGCTAATGCATATAAAGTTGAGGAACTCAAGTTTAAGGACTTTGTGGACCTTAAAAAGTTAGCGAAAACAATCATTACCAATAGAACAACTGATACAGAAGGAAACAAAGTGCAGTGGCTAAAAATAAAAAGGTTAAAGTATTTGAAAGAAAGTTGCGGTGCTATTTATTATAGCTATGATTTTGACAGTCAATACAAAGTAATTCACATCTCAAAAAATGTCAGAGGTAGGCCTACTAAAAAAGTCAATAGACTACAATCACTTTATGCACGCCAGTTATCAATATCTGAGAAAAAGAAGAACAGCCTTTTAAAACTGTGTGCGGAAAATGTTATTCCAGAGGAATACCATGAATGGTTTAGATCCTTGCCGTCGAACTCCAACATAAGGGACCGCCTGACAGAACCTGATATTGGCGAAACCGATACCAGTTCCGAAGAAGATTAGTTTTACGAAGTAAAAAATGTAATTACTTAATCATTATTTCGTAATATAGTTTCTTATTTTTTGATTACCGCTTTTTGACCTATTATTAAAATGACCATTGTTTTGTAAACCCAATTTTAAAAATAGAAAAAGTGACCAAGTCCATTTTTTTTTGCAAATGGCAGTTGCCACCAAGATTTTATTTTTCATTTTTTGAAAGGTATTCTAAAGATTTAACATTCTGAAAAATCAAATTCGACCGGTATCAAATACCTGATTTTTGATATAACGGTAAACTTTTAAACTCCTCTCCTGAAAACTTATTGCAAATGGACTTGGTCACTTTTCGTTGTATGCCATCGATATATCCTTTATATTCTTTTCCTTGTCTAAGTTCTTGTTAGTAGTAGGTATTGTTGATGTAAATAAACTTGTAACACACTAACCCTATTTTAATATTTTAGCAAATTTATTTTTTCTTAAAAAAGTGCTTTAATGTGGTTTGTGTGTCTTCAGTAGGAATTCCATGGGTCATCAAGTTTACTAAATAGAAGAATACCCCATAAATAGTTTATATAATTAGCGGGTAATGGCGTTTTTTGTTCCAAAAGAAGCGAGGCATTTTAGGTCTTTATTATTTATTTAAGAACAAAAAACTGTATGATCCATAGATTTTTTGGTTTAATTCATATCTATTTAAGGTAAGCTTTATAAAAAGTTAAGAAAAAGTGTCAAATTCTGTGGGTCCCCAAGTTTACCAGAACCAGTGTGTTTTAGTGTGTGAGTGTGTATCTTTAATTCGATAATCAATATTATTTATATTATTAAGCACTAGCTTTTGGTTATTGAATTTTCCAACTGTATTGAATTTGCACGAAAAGTTTAAAACTACATTTTGCAGAATGATGTCGTTCGACGTAAGTTTTACCAATTATTGTTATTATTAATAGGTAGGTACCTTTTTTCATATTTGTAATTTGTTTTTTTTTCTTTGATTTTTTTTTATCAAGTATACAGCCTGTACTTTAGACGAGGTGCAGCAGAAAAATGACATAAACAGCGTGATTATTTGTGTATCCAGTATGGCGGCTTTTCAGCTGGAGCACAAGTGCAGGCTAAATATTGCAAAGGGACTAGTTGTCAAAGTAGAAGAAAATAAGAAATTGATTCGGGCCATGGACAATCTAAAGTTGTCCAAACGGAAGTATACTGTTTTTGGTTTCCTGATGGGTGAAACCGGCGGCCTGTACGTATCCTTATCTGCCCCTCATCACATCTATCCACAGAACTGGGACAGGTGATTATTCGCAAATGATTTTTTACTTTTTAATTAGATAGGTAGGACCCCTATTTTTGTGCATACGGACACATAATTCTTTTTTGTCCGTTATCTTAATTTAGCTTTTATCACAAACATAATTTATTTTTCCCTTAATGCTACAATAAAACCAAGCACATACAGGGTGTCACGACGCAAGTAAGCCATTACTTTGTTATTTTAAATGATACTCCCTATATGTGTTTGTATATTAATTTCTTGGCACCTTTTCTTTTACGTGGCTTGTTCTGCAGTTCGTCTATCGTATACTAAATATAGTATTTTTAAATGTACCATGAACTGGCCTTGTATTTTTGAAGTGAATACTTCTTTGGCCGCATGAGAGTGATTTTTCAAGGTCGCGTCACGACTCACGACACGATTTATAAAATTTTCGTCCCGCAAAAGAGATGAAGCATATAACAAATTTGAGGGAGAGAGAGACGGAGATATTTGTGGTGTATGCTACACAGTATATCCTATAGGCGAGAGAAAACGAGTGCATGCATAGGCACAGCTACAGTTTAGGGTGTTATTTTACAAGGCAAAGCTTGTGTATTATACGAGATACTGTCGATACAACCGGTGTAGGTATTGAATTCAATTATTTTTGGAGGTAGACGTAAACAGTAATCATATATAATAACGAAATATTAGAGAGGGTCAGCCATAAGGAAGAAGATTGTGCTTGGGCTTCGTGATGCTTGGATTCGTTTGAAAATTATGAGTCAATTAAAAATATTAATAATATATACTTTGCCCAAGAGAAATAAATATGTTGTAGTTTGAAATTCTAAATTCTCGTGAAAGAAGTATTCACTTCTATCACGTGTACTGTGCTGCACACCCTATGTTTTATCCACAACTTAAATGTTAACATTTTTTTGCTTTCAAAAGGATGAGATCAAGTTGATACAAATCCATTATGGAGCTCGCTTTCAATCTGATCGCATCTTCTTGTTAATCAATTTGGAGTCATTAACCTCACATTTCCCTTCCGCTTTTCTGGAGAAATACAAAACCTATTTTTTCCCTAACCATGGTTACTTCTACAGTCACCATTCTTACACCCTCGATCAATATGATGGGCTATTCAACGTATCCTACACCCACACCTATGAACATTCCTTCCACATGATAAAATCCCTACTTGATGATGACAGTCCGTTGCGCCTGTACGGATTGCTATTGAAAAACGATTCCAACATTGACATCTGCCCTATCATAAAACGCAAGATTAAAACCTATCTATGTTATTTAGACAGATTCCAGTTCTAAATTTCAAGCACCTTAACAAATTGACCCAATCTTTCCAGAATCCCAACTACCCTCCTAACGACGTGTTTGACTATCTTTTCCGTTGCAATATCATGCAGAAAATTGCGATCAATGATTTATTGCAGCATCGCAAAACAAATGTCTCTTACGTATATCAGATTTTCGATGACGTACTCCGTAATACCACCCGAATTGACCGCAAATCTCGTCTGATGGCGGCTAATTGTTTGTTCACAATCGAAATGTCCTCACCCTTAGCCACGGCTGAAGCTATTTACCAATTTATTGTTATTAGGTTCATTAATTGCATTAATATGCATCGCGCTAAAGATTTCAATATTTCTCATCTGTTATCTAATAACTCTAAATTTAAATTTCCCGTATACAAAAATATCATTGAGTTATTTTCATATTTCTTGGCTATACGTCTTACCACTTCCCCATTGGATGCTCTGAACCCTACGTTATCCTATTCTGCCTACCAGGATTATGCTGTTTCTCTCATTCTATGGTTTCCTCTGCCAATTGTCGTACACGAACTTATACTCTTTTTCAGCGTCCCAACTATCTTCCCATTTTAACAATGTACTGACTATTTTCGAAAAGCCCACCACCTTGGCAAAGAGAAGAAGCCGACTGGTACCCGCAAAAAATCACTGAGCATATTTCTTGAGTAAAAATATGGGAATAACAGCCAAGAAACTCTGTAATTCGGTTACCCTGTCCGGGAAATTAATCCTTAGTTCTCTGTTGCCCAACTACCCTGACTATGTAAACATGGCATATTTTACAGTTGATTTGATTGTCAGAAATCCGTGCCGAACTTTACCCTGATTTCGTTGAAGATTAGAGTGGCTAAGATAGCTAGCGTTTTATAGTAGTTAACATTCCTTAATTTTGAAGTTAAATTTCCATTTTCAAAATGTTTCTTATAAAAATATTCTCCTGTTGAAGTAAAAACCGTATCGGACAATGTTGGCTGACACTTAAACACATAATTTCAAGGAAAATAAATAAAATAAAAGATAGTGTAAATTTTAGATGAGAGTTTGCGCGCACAAGGGCTTGGTCCAACGATGATGACGGTCAGACGCCGTCGTTCGTATCGCCGTGATCCGTCGTTGTTCAAACGGGCGTTGTATGTATATTTCTCCACTATGCAAGCCTCAGTAAGATTTCCGCATCGACGATAACACGTACCAAATTTACCATTTTAAGGTTTTCGAACTTTTGTGCGCTCGCAACCGATAAGAGAATTCGCGATCGCGCGACACTCCCTTGTTACAACGTTGTAAAAAACTACAACTTGTTTTTCATATCCAAATTAAAAACAAATACAAAAAATGACAACGACATTTGAAACTTGTTTGCTTAAAACAATCGATAAACAATCTATAAATAATTACTTTAAAAAGTTTTCATTGAAAACGTAAAAGTAATACTTATCTTGTTTTATATATTATACGTATTTGTTTAACGTTTCTGGAAATATTGTGATTATTTTAGTTGCAGTCCCTTTTTTATTGTTTCATTCATCAAAAGTATCTTTGATTATGTGTGTTTTTTGATATAGATACAGTATGTATCATGAAATTTTTACTTCTCTTGGAGAAACAGGTACAAGTTTTAACTAACGTCTGACAGGATGAAGTAAGGCAATGCAACAAATGGCTGTTTTGTACAACTAACAGACCAATAATAGCCAACACTGTTTAATTTGAAAAGGTAATGTCAGGGTAGAACCCTTTAAAATTATTCCTTAAAATATACCTATTTCCATTGTAGTTCATATACAAGTAAGCAGACGCTACACTGAAAAAAATTATTTCAAATGTGGATTTGGCCCACATCGTTCAAAATATCCCTCTAGTACAATGTAATTCAAACTATACATAATTTAGTTAATTGCATTGGTTTAATTTAAGAACGGGATTACACTATTATAAATTCGGTTCCTCTTGAGTAATTGGTAAGACGTTTAGGAAAATCATTTTTCATTAGTGACTCAAAAAAATTATAACCATTATACTATAATTTATTTCATTACCAAAGAAAAATTAATATATACATATACTGTAAGTATATTTCTGTAACTTTACTTTCGAAATCTTTGACTTTGTCGTACTTATTTTTAGGATAATACACATGGATAATGTTAACTCAATTTGAGAGGGATAATTGCTAAAAAAAAACAGAAATCTTATGTTTTACATAATATACACATAACCGCCCACATCTAGTAAACACTTTGCAGTAAAAAATAAACTTTTATATGTCTTAAAAATTATTTCCTATTGGGCACCCAACAAGTGACCTTGAAAAGAAAAGAAAAAGGGAGCCCGGGACTTCCAATTCAACCTAACCTAATATTCGAATTAAGAAATAAGTAAAATATCTTGAAAACAAAAAGGGATATTTAGAAATAAAAAATGGACTTCTTTAAGATCTATATTGTCGATTTTGTACCCAATTAATTTTTATCTTTTAAACGTTCTACGTGAACGCCGATGGTCTAGCAAAATAATACGGAATTTTAATGTCTAGAAAATATTATTATATATTCATTTTAGATCTAAAAATTGCATATTTGTTCAAAATTAGACTTACCTACCAAACTTAATATTAATTTGATGTAGGTTAGGAACACCACATAGGGACACTTAAATATAATAATATAAATAAATATTAAATTTAGTATGTAGTATCCTTTGTAAACAAAATATTCTTAAATAAATATCTACACATACTGTAATATAACTACTAATAATAACATAATATTTCATAAAGTTAGTTAATAACTAATTTTTAACTTACAAAAGTACCTAATAGGTAGGTAACCAACAAAAAATAAAGTTTGGAAATGATAAACAAAATATTATAAAACGCTATAAATTAAATTATAAAACATAAATTAATGAACTAAAATAATCAAAAGTAACAAAAACAACCGTAACTAATTATGTCTTCGACAGTGTTAGTTTTTACTCTCATCAATGTGTTGATAGTTGTAGTAGTTAGTGGGGGGCCAGCATGGAAAGAAATTCAAAGGGGTAGTGGTTTAAAAATCGGCGGTGAAAGGAGTGGCAGAAATATGACATTGATGCGTGGGAACGGGATTAAATTAGGCGGGAGTACTCGTGGATCGCGTACTACCAGTACGACAGTGAGTAGTTTGCATCACAATAATCATGAGGATTTTGCTGACGAGGATGATATTGTGCAACAACCCACTAGTGCAGTGGCAATGGCACCAGGTGAATATTATAATATATATACTAATGCTACATACTGTTGTTTTCAAAATGTGATAATGATGTAAATATTACTATTTACACATAATGGTAGTATGGAAAAGCTATATTGGTTTCTTTTCATCAGAAACGTTTTGCTTCATTTT
This sequence comes from Apoderus coryli, assembly GCA_911728435.2. NCBI lineage: Eukaryota > Metazoa > Arthropoda > Insecta > Coleoptera > Attelabidae > Apoderus > Apoderus coryli. The sequence continues at coordinate 46,871 of OU452207.1, forward strand.
TGATGCAAATATACTGTGTGTCTACAGGATTAATAGAAAGCGGTTCAATGGATTTTAATTATTAGATATCGTACAAAATTGCCATTGGATATGACGAAGGCAAATAATACTATATATATTGGCTTCGCTGTTCGACAATAAATACTATTATTATTATTATTCTTATATATATAAAATTTCAGTCTTGCATTTTCAAACACTGATTTCCTTTTGTGCTTAGTTCGGTACTAAATTCTATGGCCTATTTAGGTAAACACGGGTTTTGAGATGTCTCCATCGAATATAGTCAAGGGGTTGAAATCGGGCCATCTTGCTATGTGGCTGATCCATAATAAGGTATAGTCCGATTTGAGGCCGCATTTGTTTTGTACAATAACAACAGTTATAGCGAGTAACGTAGGTCAAAATACTAAAATTGACTTCATTAGGAAAATTTGTTATTTCTAAAAAAAAAAATTATTGACGATCGATTAGAAATATTTTATTCGATATAAACATTTTGAAGTCCCCTGAGCCGACTAAGATTGTTTCCAGATGAAAGTCTGTGTCTTTATGTTTTCTTTCACGATAGCGCCTACACGCTCAACCAATTCAGCTAACTTTTGGTATATGATTTTGTGGGAATCGTAGGATTAGTTTTTGGTTAAAATCGCTTTAACGCTGTGGTAGGGGCGCATACAACCCCCAAATTCGTAAATAGCAGTAGCAAAGATTAATACATTAATCTTTGGCAGCAATTTTTATGCTCTTTACAGCAATAGTTTAATTTTGAAATTTTCCTCCACAGATATCGAGAAATTGACGTTTAAAAGTTCACCGGAATTGTAAATTACTCGCCCTATATAAATATCAATGTAATTAATTGTTCTTTACATGTCAGATTCAATAATTAACTGGTAATTTAAAATAATTAAGTAGATCTGTTTCGTTACTAAAGGTCATCATATATTTTAGATTATATTATATCTTGTCGGGAAAGTTTTGGGATGAAACATCCGATTTTCTTAATATTTTGAATAGTAGAAAATGTTAAAGTGCGTGATTTGCAATATTTAAAATTGAGAATTAGGGTCTCTGGATCCTTTCCGGAAGTGACTTAAAACTTAATACACAATAAATTGAAAATAAAGAAAGCCTGAAAATATACAGCCATTTTGAGAATGGGAATGTTTTGGGGTGACACAACCGATTTTGTTAACATAATATGTTGGTGTTCCTTATTGTGATAGTTAAATAAATTCTGTACTTACTTGAACCTAGTAGTGTCAGACAAAATAACATTATTGTAGTAGGTCTTTAAAAAATAAAAAGAGCAATATTTATGTCGTAATTTGAAATTCCAGGTCACAATGGCAATTCCCATCTGCACGTTGGCATGGTGGTGCCGTACAAGGCATTTGGCACAAGAGAATACACAAAAGCCATCACGAACACGAAAAATATCATCCAAAGGAAATTGAAGCTATTTAAACTATTTGATATACAAGTGCACATTGTTATGAAGCAGATGACACCAAGTCCCATCGGTAAGCAGATATGAAATAAGAATTAAAATAAACCAGTATTTGGTTTTTCTTAATCGCTATTACTAAGGAACCGTGAAAATGTGGCATATTCGAAAACTATAAAACCTAAATAATTTAATAAAAATCTTGAATATTGTTTAACCCTGTATATCTGTAACTTTAGGTTATGTGTTAGCTAATGTAATAATAATACTCGTTTTTAAGGAAACTTAAGATTTTATTATATACGTTGTTTAAAAATATGTTTTCACAACGACAATCATTTCTATAATGCTCTCCTCCTTTTATTATTTTAGTTTTATATTTTAACTCAACCTGTAAATTCGTAATTGAGTCATCCTTAATTATTTCTCGACTTCTATATGTCTATAAAAACAATTATACCTATGTTAAAATAAATACATTTCTATTAGAAATCATATAAATTGTGAATTTAAAGAAACGAGAAATATAATATTAATAGAAATCTAGATGGGTCGCTAATATAATGGACAAGAACTTTTAGGCTTATTTTGGATCACTGAATGCGTACCAAAAATATTGACGTTTCCTCCTGAATTACCCGGTATATAAGTATGAAAAAGATTTGAATGTACATACACATATAATTATAATAAAATATCGATCGGTGTTTTATACATAAAAAGTAATACTCGTGAGAATAATGGATTTGCGTGTTTGATGAAATCATCCCTAGATGTATTTACGAATATACAGTTTGTCCATATATGTGTATCCACACTAGTGGTCGGCAGGTCTGTATAATATATATGATAAGGTCACATTTTGAATGCTGCAGTACTTGGCTACTTAAAATTGATTATGATTCAGATTTTCATTATGATACAAACATACCTACTCATGTCTAAATAGCCGTCATTAAATATTCGTTTCACAATATACAGGGTGTCCTACGGTGGCAACCCATTAGATTATTTCAGAAACTACTTCGAATTGAATTTTGAAAATTTCAGTGTCTATATTGTCAAATATGCTCTACTCAAATAATATAATAGCAACGGCATAGCACTTCCGGTTATACGGAAGTTGATGGCAACTTTGTTATTTTAAATGGAACACCCTATATATTATTACATTTTTGGATTATAAATAAGATTTCAGACATATTTCATGTATCATGTCCTATACCTAACGTCAGTCGTTTTTGACTTATATCAAGATTTATGTCAAAATTGACAGTTTAGGGCTCCATAAGAATTCCATTTTTTCCTTGTAAATCAGTATTTAATAATTATTTTGCAGGTATTTTCTTATCAGATGGGATCTTCTTTTTCGAATTGACAAGACATTTTCTGATTAGTTTATACAGGGCGGTCAAAAAATTATATTGAAAACGGTTCAAGAAAAACAGTTGAAAGTCAATTTTTTCATATGGAATGGGTATATTATTACTATTTTATCTTCCTTAGCATTAAAAAATAATGCAATTTTGTAATAGGTTATCATTTTCTAAAATCCATAGTTTTCGAAATATCGCCATTTTAAATTTTTCTGCAGTGCCTACCGTTGTCTCTCTGGAAGCTAGCTAATTAATATAGTTAGCCATGAAACTATTGTCATTTTCGCGTCAAACTAAACGTCAAATTAATAAAAATGAAAAATACTTATTGATATCATAAATTTATTATTAATTCATGGAGAATAAAATAAAGTGATTAATATCACCTGTAGAGTATTTAACGAGAGAAACCCCCATTTGCTAACGATGACTAGAGAAATTAGGAAGAATTTGGAGAAATCATTTAGAGCAGGTTGGGAGGTATCCAAATCAAGTATTACAACGAACTAAGACTAAAATTTAAAATAATACAGCAGAAATGACCAGAAGATTAAACGAAATAAATTTTCAACTAAAAAAAGTTAATCAACTAACGATAACAAAACTAATGTAATTGTTCGATATGACCCCCATTTAGTCTTAAACACTTATTTACCCGTTCAATAAATTCACGCGTGACAGCTTGTGCAATTTGGACTCCAGGTAAGGCTTCGAATAAAGTTCGGATGCGGCCTACTAATTCTTCTTTTGAATTAATTGGTGTGGATTACACCTTTTGTTTAATTGCACCCCAAACATAAAAATCCAGCGGTGATAAATCTGGAGATCTCGCTGGCCAATCCCGAGGCCCTAAACGTCTGATCCATCGATTTTCAAACATTTCATTAAGCTGTTGTTTCTATTTCCACAGTGAGGTGGTGCTCCATCTAACTGGTACCAACAACTTCTTAATTCATTTAATGGTAGATCATCCAAAAAATGCGCCACAACATTTTGCAAAATATAAAGATAACCTTCCGTATTTAAATTATGCTCGCAAATAAAATATTCAACATGTGGTCTTTCACCATACAAAATCCGGAAGTGCTATGCCGCTGCTATTATATTATTTGAGTAGAGCATATTTGACAATATAGACACTGAAATTTTCACAATTCAATTCGAAGTAGTTTTTGAATTAATCTAATAGGTTGCCACCGTAGGACACCCTGTATAGGTACTATTGGACACATTATTTTAATTTAATTTTAGCTGTGTTTCTGTTATATATTTTTGATTATTATTTCTATAAAACTCCAAAATTATCAACTTCTGCGTAGGTTTTCCTCTTTGAATAATAATTCAAAATTACATACTTAAGCATTCTTTTTTATTCGCTTCAGGCAACAACTTCACTTATCTTAATTACATATCTTTTATTATATGGTTTTGTGTCTTTTGAGAGCTGCATTTAAGCTCGTACGCTTTATAATACTGTTATATACATTTGTATGAAATGTCACATTAGAGCTAGAGTTATACAGTAACGTAGAGCAAGAACAAAGTGTTTGTGCATAATTTAATTTGGCTTGGAGGTTAGGGCGTTTTCCAACTCACAACGACCGACATCCATTGATTTAGTATCGCATTTTCTTGAATGATTTGGAAATACTATTCATCTAATGTATTTATAAAACAGCAAAAATTTTTCGTTGGCTAACTTAGAAAACATGGAAGTGGGCTCATTTTGGGTTTAAGCTATAAATGTTAAAGTTAAATGGGTTCATCCTATAGGACTATAGCTCAATTGGGTGAAACGCTAGTGCTATCGTGGAAGAATACATACAGACAGCCAGACTTCGATCTGGATATGGTCTTTATCGTCTCAAGGAATGGTTATATCCGTCTTTATTTCAATTTTTTAGCGCATTCACAATACTTTCCAGGGAAAGTAAAAGGTGAAAATGCAGCTAGATATTAAACTCGATGTAGAATGTAGAGTATCAAAACTCATTGGGTAGGTATGTCACAAGCTCGTTCAGATAGACATCACATAATCAACAAAAGCTTAAACATTCTATTGAACGAATACATTATTTTCCTTGTTAGCTTATTTTCTATAAGCTCTGTTAGGTTACATTGTAATATTCTATTAAAAACAGGTAGCTATATGCACAATTGGATAAACATGCTGCAAAGAGACCACGTGGGGCCCATAATTGCATTAAAAATCCAACCTGTGTGCAACGGCAGTGTAACATACACAATAATATGATGGTAGTAGGTATAGTAAAATCCATAAAAGTATCTCTTCTGGCACTATTATCAGCATTTTTGTTCATTTTCTCCTATATAGTTATTATATGCCTAAGACTTACTTTCCCGCACAGGGAAAGTATTGTGAACGCGCACATAAAAATTGAAACAAAGACGGTTATAGCATTTTGAAGTTCCTTGAGACGATTAAGACCATTTCCAGATGGAAGTCTGTCTGTCTGTGCGTGTGTCTGTATGTATTGTTCCGCGATAGCGCCTAAATGCTTTAACCAAATGGAGCTAAATTTTGGTGTATGAGTTTGGTTGAAATCGCTTTAGCCCTGTGATTCGGGGTGGACACAACCGCCAAATTTTCATATAGCAGTAGGGGACGAGTGATACATCACTTTAAAGCATTTTTTATCTGCTTTACAGTGATAGGTCACTTTTGATATTTGCCCCCAAAATTCTCGAGAAAATTGCGTTTAAAATTTCACTAGTTAGGTAGTTAGAACATATATTATTATATATAAAATACAACAAGAAATCACTGCGTGATTTCCCAGTCGTTTTGTGGTAGTTTTATCTATGACAAAAGTCATTGAGGGTTATAAAAAAAAATTCAAAAATCTATATTTCTCCTAAAAATATTGAAGATAAATTGAAACATTTTTGAGTTACCACGTAGATCACCTCTACGAGCTTACACGCTAAAGAAATCATGAATTCAAATCTAAATCAAAATATTATTCAAAATATTACTTTTTTGACTTTAAAAAAAATAAACAAATACATTTTTGACTCACCCCGTTTATAAATTTAAAGTGTATGCTAAAAATTTCTAAACATTTAAAATTTATTCGATTGCAATCTAGAAAATTTGTTAAATGGCGGCTAATTAATGTTTTTTTTGCATCACCCTGTACATGCTGCTTATTAATTAATGTTGTTATAATCTTATAAATACTTAATTTAAATAATAAATCCACTTGTCAAATTCAATAACCTTATAAAATTTTATACTAAATACCAACTATAAATATATTAGATAGGTATTTTAAATCTGCTAGTCTAAAAATGGCTGCCTATAATATAATTATCATCATAGGTGACGTTATTTTTTAGAACTACCACATCTCTCTATTTGAATATCGTTGGTGTTAAATTAACGTTAACGTTAATAGCGGCGGACGTTAATGTTTAGGATACCATATCTCTCTATTATGGTTCGTTGGTTTGTCATAATTTGGTAGTTTTTTTTTCTAACGTTGGTGTCACTTATTTTAGTTTAGTTGACACTTCTAGTTCACGTCATAATTTGGTTTTGGTAAGATGTTTTTTCTACCGACAGACAAATTGCTTGTGTCAAATTGTTTATTATTATTTTCTTTGTTTACATTAATAGCCTAAGAGTTTTCGGCATTATTTTTATGTTTAAGATCAATTTCTATAATTTTTTTTCTGGTTTTTGAATAGTTTGTTACGTTAGTTTATTGGTAATAATGAAAATAATAAAATTATAATAATAATAATTATTATTAAAATTCTGTTTCGTTACGTAGCGCATGTTATATTTATATTGTTGGTTATATTATAACTTATCGGGAAAGTTTTCGGGTGACACAACCGATTTTCATAGATATTTTCATAGAACCAGCTTTATAACTAGGTACTATTAAATAGCCAGTTTTGCCAAAACGGATGTTGCAGTAATTGGATTGGATAGACATGAATATTTAGACAAATCAGAAATACCGCGTGTTATTCGGAAACTGGATGTTTGAGGAATGCTTAAATGCATAGTAAAGAGCCACTTGATAGTAGAACGTCGACTGTTTCCATACGACACGGGTATAATACATTTTATATCTTTATGTTAATTATGTTTTATTATTTTATTAATTTTCAAATAACGATAACAATAATTTGTGCATATCCCCACATGGGGATATTCGATTCGCGATTGATGGAAACTGTGAAATATTTCCCGCCCTCCTCTCTTGGAATATCGAGTAATATTGAATTTCCCCTTACCGACCGACGCCGCGCTGTTACAGATCCGTTGGCCACACTATATTTATTGCTTTGGCCATCTACACAAGTCGTCCATGCTCACAAGATCAAGAATATTTCAACTTTGTTATTTGGTCGTAGAAAATAAGTTTAAATTATGAAAGTTGAAGTACTAAATTTAGTGCTTTAGAATCCGAAATCGAAAATAAACTGTTGTCCTCCAGGCACGAATAGCTATCCATATTTAAGTGACCTTTTTGTCATTTATACAAGGTGACCAAGCTATATTTCCAAATAAAATATTTTTAAAAAGACTGACGGTGGTTTTTTGATAATATTGACGAAACCTTTGAAAATAACCTAATGAAATTGTGTACGTGTTCCAAACATTTTATCCCTTAAACGCTTCAGGTCTTTTTAGTTCTATGAACTGCTAATAAGCGGGTAAAACAGGGAGGGGCATGGGGAAATATTGTCCCAACTTTTTTGTGAAAGGGTTTTTAGCAATTTTAAAACTCGATTTTAATAGACCAAACTGTGTTACAAAAAAAGGTACTCTTGTTTCATAGACCACCGTTTTTCAGAAAAAATTTATGATTCATGTTTCAACGTATGCATTGTGTGTTATTAAAAAAATTACATTTTCCACTTGAACTGTGACAGTAGTTGTGCAATTGGGTATACTTCAATATGTTTGTATGAGATTTTGATCTCTAAAAACTACTATATACAGGAGCTTCGGAATTATTGAAGCAAAAAAATAAATAAAATTAAAATAAAAGTTTGTTTCGTTGGAATATATGACTATTAAAAATGTTTATATTTTGGAGATCTTTAAGGCCATTTTTATGTGTTTTTAAAATAATATCGTCATAGCCTTTGACCAAGAAAGTTTTAATTACTCTAAGTTATATGTTAGTTAATTCAGATATTCATAAAAATCTGATAAACCCTTTGTGAGTTCATTTTTTAACATCAATTTTCAGATGAAATAATCAAGACTTAATCTCACAATTTGCCAGCAAAATATCACTTAGATACATTATTTGTCGAACAGCATGTATCTAAGTGATATTTTGCTGGCCTATTACAGCGAAACCGGTAGCCATAAATAAAACAAAAATTGTGAGATTAAGTCTTGATTATTTCATTTGAAAATTGATTTTAAATTCAGATATTGCTATGAATCATTTAATATCTCGTAGATTATGGGATTTCATAAATGTATTAGGTTGGGAATTCATAATACTCATGCGGTGTTGGTAAGTAACTCGTTATTTCCAAATATTTTATTATGGTCGGTTAATTAAATTGTACAACAAATGACAACTCAGTTGTCATGTATCTCACTACAGGGAGTCAGTGATTACTACAAATCGGTTTGTTAAGACTCACTTTCATATTGGTAGCCGGGGAGCTGTTCCATCTCGCAAAAACCATCTTAAGATGATCGAGCGATATTGGAGCGTGTTAAGGAGGATTTTAAAAATTATGGTCGAAAACTGCATCCATCACCATAGACACCATCTTGATATCATTATTTTCCATACTTTACATACATCGTAAATGGTATTATTGTTCCAGTTAGCTCGAAAATACAAAGTCATTTTTATACAAACACTACTGTTCCAGAGATTCAAAATAAAGTTAAAGGGGTCTTCTGCTATCAGATTAGAAGGAACTGAAACAATTCAAATTACTAGCTTAACATTAAACTAAAAACATTTCGTCCTCGGCGATAGCTACAGCGTCGAGGCATGAGAGTGCATAGTGCTGTGCTGTGTTTGTTGGTATAATGATGATAGTAGTCGAATGTTATGGAGCATCACATGACGAAAATTTCTGCCGCCGCCGTTGTCATAGCGACAATGCTATTATATGATGCGCGTCCTGCGACTACACAATTTCTGGCGTTGTTCGTAGGTTATTTTACATCGTGAAAGGTTTCCGAGCCATCTGGGGTGTAGGCAGTGTTGGGAAATGTCTGAAAAAGTTACCGAGATAATTTTCTTTCACAGTGTCTAGAAACTTTTTATCAAAATCTCCATATCGAATTTTTGACCTGATCGCAAAACTTCTATACTAAAAGTAAATATTGTTGTGTTCTTTGGATTGCGATATTTTTTTAGGTACCAATCCGAATTAATTTGTAGTTTATTTTTTCTCTTGCATCTTGCGAACGTACGTACCTACCTATACATATTTTAACTAATTAAACTCACATAACTCGTTTTTCATCAAGTATTTATTATGTAATTCCAGAGTCTCTATTATAGTTGATTTACTATATTTTTAATTAATTTATTAATTTAATTTTCTACAACAGTACATCCGCTAAAAAATAACCGTTAAATCGAATCCGGTGACAAAATCGAAATAATTACATACCTACTCTTTCACCCCTCATCATTTTAAAATTTTGAATTAAAATCCAGAAACCCAAAGCAAATAGGTACAAGCAACAACTGGCAACGTTGCCACACCGGAATCCACATCAAGGGCGGTGGCCAAACGAAATACATCCAGAAAACAACACGACGGAAAACGCCTGGTTTGTTGGAAAATAATTTTCGAGCCAAAATTCTATTGCAAAACACTTACATAATATTTACTTCTTTAAATAAATATGTTATAACAAAGAAAAATATTAAGAAATACCTAATAACTACCTAGTTAGTTAACAACAACTGTTGATTTAATCCGATAAGTTCTAAAACGTGCCGGGCATTAAAACAGTTCAATTCAATGATATTTTTGCTGTATTGAGTGTACTTAATAAATAATTGTTTAAAAAAACATATTTTTTCGCTTGTTAATATAAATATGTTTAAAAGTCACAATTTATTAATAATAAATGTTTATTAAAAAAACAATGTGTATCACAACAATCTACAATATTTTCAAACATAATGAAAAAAACTCACAAAAACTTCTCTTGTACTCTACTCATCCTCTTAACTATAACTCAAATGACATACGCATTGCAATTGAAATCGTTACAACAGAAATCTCGTTATTACGATAACGATCAACGTTTCGTTCAGCAGCAGCCACTATCATCGTTGATGTATAATAAAAATGAGAATGTTAATAATAATATGCAGTTGAATGTTGGTCTGATTTTGCCGCATACGAATTTTGGAGTTCGTGAATATATTCGAGCGATAAACAATGCAGTGGCTGGACTGCATCGGGCTAGGGGTATGAGTCGTCTATTGGGTTGGTTGAAGATGTTTAATTTCAATACAAAGAATGTGCATTATGTTCTGATGCCTTTGACACCGAGCCCAACAGGTAAGCATGATTGTTGAAACGGGAGCTATTCTATTATTAATATATGTATGTATATTATGTCGATGTGGTAATTAGGTAGATGACATTGTCATACGGAATATGCATTTTTTCGTAGTCTGTATAAATAGTGAAAATAAGAACAATCAATTTAGCCTGAAAAATAAATAATAAATGCCCCCAAAGTAAATTTTATTATATGGAAATATTTTAATCTGTGGTTACGATACCAAAAATATAACTCGCTTGAAATTAAATTGTAGTAAACGTTCATTTTAACATAAATTAAGTTTTTTCAGTTTAGGCTTATTTTTTATGTTTGTGAACATAACTTCCTTGATCTCTAATTTCTCCGCACGCCACTTATAATGAGCCCTTTAAAAAAATTCACCACTCAATTTTACTCATTTTTCAATTAATTTTATTATATACATACAGTAGGTAGCGGGTGGCCCGTTTAAGAGGGACCACTACTTTATCTGAGACACTATAAATCAACTTTTGTTGGGTTAACTTGAAGTTTTTATTTATTTAATTTTTACATATACAGGGTGGCTCATATTGCAGTGACGGCATTCTACTTCCTTATTTTAAATAGCACACCCTATATTTATATTGATACATATTTAAATAGAGTCCTAAAAGGCAAAGTCAACGATATATAATAGTGTGGGGTTTACATGCATCGTTTCGAATTTATACTCGGTCAAATAACACCCTGTATCTGAAAAACGAACCATTTTTCGATATATGTTTATATGAAAAAAAAATCTTATTTTCGCTTCTAGAATGTCCCCTTAAATTATTGTAAGTTAATTTCGGGACACCCTGTATATCATGCGGTGACCTCGAGTCACTGTTTGTAAAATATCAGTGGTGAAACAAGGAAACTAGTCAACATTTTTAGTTTATTATTTCCGTATAAAACCGATATCTTGACAGAATCTTCTGCAGGGTCGTATCTTAGGTACTGTAATTTTTTTGGAATTGAGACAACTCTTTTCCAAACACACTCTTCTTCTTTTCATGCCGTCTTCTCACAGAAGGTTGGCGACCACTTTTCTAAATTCTTCTCTGTCTTTTGCAACATGGAACAGTTCTCCAACGCTGAGATTTGTCCACTCTCTAATGTTTCGGAGCCAGGATTTTCTCTTTCTGCCGATACCCTTCTTCCCCTCAATTCTGCCCTGCATAATATTTTGTAACAGTAGATATTTGTCATTGCGTAATATGTGTCCTATGTACGATGTTTTTCTTATCTTAATGATTGTGAGCAGTTTTCGTTTTCGGCCGATGCGTCTCAACACTTCGTCGTTGGTTATCCTATCAGTCCAAGGTATCTTCAGAATGCGCCTATAGAGCCACATCTCAAATGCTTCGAGCTTTTTAATCATTTGAGTCTTTAGCGTCCAAGTTTCCACTCCGTACATTAACACTGACCACACATAACACTCCACGAATCTCAATCTGATGCCAAGATTTAGATTTCTGTTTGTAAGCATTGTGGAATATTTCATAATTGCCTTTCGAGCCATTTCAATTTTCTGATCTTAATTTCCTGATCAGGGTCCATTTCAGAATTTATGACAGAGCCGAGATATTTGTATTTTTGGACCTGCTCTATTCGGTTTCCATTTACTGTGAGAATAGGGTTAATATTTTGGTTTTTGCTTATGACCATCATTTTAGTTTTCTGCGTGTTTATAGTGAGTTCCACCTCTTCACACTCTCGACTGACTCTTTCCAACAGGGTTTGAAGATCTTCTGCACTCTCCGTCATTATGGCAGTATCATCGGCGAACCTTAGGTTGTTAACCAATGTCCCTCCAATGTTTACCCCCTCAGGTCTCCCGTAAAGATTGAACAGTTGTGGGGATAGAACGCAGCCTTGACGAACTCCTTTTTGAATTTCGACTTCATCAGTCTCGATGTCCCCAACTCGAACTACTGCCGTTTGATTGTAGTAGATATTTTTTATTAATTGTCTATCACTTGGGTCCAATTTGATGCTCTTTAAGTTCTCTATGAGTTTGTCGTGTTGGACTTTATCGAAGGCCTTTTGGAAGTCAATGAAACAGACGTACACATCTTTATTGTATTCTCTACATTTCTGTAGCAGTACTGTGATGGCAAATAAAGCTTCCCTAGTTCCTAAACCCTCTCTAAAGCCAAACTGCGTCTCATCCAGTTGTTCTTCGCATTTTCGATATATTCTCTGTTGGATTATTTTTAAGAGTACTTTCAAGGTATGACTCATCAGACTGATCAACCGATACCCATCACAGGACTTGGGGTTGTTCTTTTTAGGCAAAGGAATGAAGACTGATTTAAGCCAATCTTTTGGGATTTCCCCTGTTTCGTATATTTGATTGAACATTTTTGTGATTTGAGTTAAGTTTCTATCGTCTAAGGCCTTCAAGAATTCAATTGGTATATTATCGGGTCCAGTCGCTTTTCTGCTCTTTGATGTTTTTATAGCATACTCCACTTCTGATTTTAGAATACATAGCTGTTCCGTCTGATTGTTTTCCTCTCTAACGTCATCTCGTCTTGCTGCAAACACACTATTGCAAAAATATAAAAATGACTTGTTGGTGAAAATTTGTTTTTTAGCGCGTTCACAATACTTTTCTTGAGTCGGGAAAGTAAAAGTAACAGCGTTAGACTATTTTATATCACTACAAACCTCTATGTAGATACCTACACTGTTATAAAAATATTTAGTTCACATCATTAAATTTAAAATTTTATTCACCGCAATATCTATATTTTTGCATAATAATAAAATACCAACATCCATATCTGAGTAACAAACATTAAAATACGAAACGAATAAAGACTTAAAAAGAAGCAAAAGTAAAGAAAATGGGTGGGTGGTGGAAAATGATATGGTCGGAAACGGATGCTGCCTAAAGGAAAGTAAAAATTGATGGCCATTTCCCTGCTCCGGCCTTTTTGCGTTTGCCTTGTATACTTCCGTTATGCTGAAGTACGATATTACGTATTTTTTGTTGTTGAAATGAATTGTGGGTGCTTTTCGATCAGGCAGTAATAGTCACACAAATGTAAGATAATATTTCAATTTAGACCAATGCTCACAATTCAAACATAAAACGATTTCATTTTATTTAAAATATTAACCAAATTGGATTTTTGATTTTTGTATACAAAAGCAAGTCACATGGAAAATTGATCCTAGGCCATCTGCAAGATGAAGAAAACATATATTCAAGATGACTTACTTATTACTCGGTGCGGGTGGTCTAGTGACTAAGCGTCCTGAAAAAAAAAGTTTAGGAGCAGATAGTGCGGATGTATGATAGCCATTGGTTCTACATTTTATTGCGATTTGTCAAAACTATAGAAAGATAAATATTTCTTTTACATTTCTTTCCACAATTGGCTTAAATATATTTTTTAGCAGTTACATTGCCTTATTCTTTCACAATGTTCCGCATTAAACTCAAAAGAAAAGAAGATGCAATCAGTTCCAGTTTAAAATCAGTTTTTTCACATCAGCCTGTCTTTCAGACGATTAATTTTCAGACATTTCTAAGGGGTTATTCTTATAGGTCATTTGAAAATTGATTGTAATAGAAGACAAACTAGTTATTCATTTAGGACTAGTACCTACTAACTACTAGAAGTTTATTTTACTTTCTTTAACTATTTTCATTAAATGAAATAATAAAAGCTAAACGTTAAAAGGAATTCAATTATATACAACATTCCTAAAAGCAGCTCTTTGTATTTTTTTTCATTTGAAACTCAGATCAAAGCAGCTTCAGAGTAAATTTTCTTGTGATTTCTTTTGTATACACGAAATACAAACATATATACCTATATGTTTATTAAATTTGGAAGAATCAAAACACTGGCGCGTCGCATTTCTCCACCACGTTCCAAGATACTATTTTCTACTTATTTTGATCTCTGCTCCCATCCAGAGTCTGCATGTAGGTTGTTGTTCTTTGTTGGCTTTTTATCTTATTTCATTATTTACTTTTGTTTGTGCAAGTAAAAATAGGGAAGTTATCGCTTTTGTTGGTAATTGAAAAACTTCTTTTATTTCACAATCACAATAATACTATTGTGAAATAGAAGCCTTCAACTCCTAATTCTTGATTTTCGCCGCTAGTCATTTTGATCGGTTAATATTAACATGTTTTCAGAAGGTTTTGCCTAGGGGTCTAAAGTGCCTTAGGTTGAAATGTGTGTATCAAAAACGTTGTAGTGTTGTTAGACACTTTCTTGAACTACGCAAAACCACAAGAGGATAAACAAAAACATTACTTTTAAATTACATAAATGATTTTGGTTATCTCACAATCATGTGGAAGTAACTTCAACGATTTTATGAAAATGATAGATAGGATGTATTTCAACGACAGGTCTGAGGACTTTGAAGGCCACGGCATGCATCTCTAAAATGTATGAAAGCACATATTCCTTGGATTTCTCTGTTTCGTGCGTATTAGCTGTGACACCAACATTTTTGGATCATCTCAACGTAGCGGTTAGAATTAACGGCATCTTCAAAACAAATAGGGACCAATAATGGAAGTAGAGCCAATGTCACATAATACTTATTGTGACTTATTCACAATGAAGAGGTCGGTCGTGGATGTTTAGTGAATTTTTACACCAGTGTCTACAGTTCTGAATATTAATTAACTTCATTAGAACCTGATATCTTAATTAAGGAGCTTAAAATCTTTAATTTTATCCCACAGTAATATGAAAGCTACTCATTGTTTGGCTTGTCTGTCTAATTCTCTTTGCTACCTCCAAGGTAGTAATTATTAACTTTAATAAAACCTTTCGTTTGGCTGAGTCATGTAAATAACGTTGTTATAGTAAAACTATATACCTATAGAACACACTATAAATTACATGAGACAACACAATACGATAATATTATGTGGAAGATGGTCGTTTACTCACTCAAGACACATACACATTAGACATAGTGTGGTATTTGCAGACATCGTTGACTATTGTCTCTAATTACCTAGTTGCTTCTGACTATTACTCATCAGGCTAAATTATACTGTATTTACTACGGATTAGAAAAGACAAAAGACTTATCTATAAAACTATGACAAGTGTCATATTTATTTGCTTTTAAAGCCATCATGGCCAATTAAAAACAATTAAATTCCAAAATCCCATCACTATTGTAATAGAAAAATGTATAATTGTCAATGTTTTGGAAACTATAAATTTTTAGAATAAACGTCCTTTCATAAACATATTATACCATTATTTTTAATGCAGAAAAATAAAAATATTTAAAAATCGGGTGTTGCCATTTAAAAATTTGGAATTTGGATACTTTTTTCAAATCCCAATTAATAACTTTATCACCCTATATAATATCTGTAAATTTAACATTAGTTAGGTATATAATTTTAAATTATGTATAAGGACGTAGTTATCTCTTGAAATAGGTGGTAGAAATAGGACACATTTTTGAGGTTTTCCAAAACCAGTTCTTTCCTATAATGATGTTAATACCTCAAATTGGGATTGTAATATTTTTACCCTCTCTCTCTCTAGGTGCCATCTCCGCGACGAAGATTGGCGATCATCATGGCAATTCTTATTTTGGATGCAGCTGCTCTAAAAAGCTCTATCGAGGAACATCCAAACCACTCTCTCAAGTTTCTCAACCAGGATATCCTTCTTCTACCCACGCTTCTTGTACCTTGGATCCTTCCCTGCAATATCAATTGAAGTAAGGCGTATCTTGGTCCACGAGTCACATGGCCGAGATACTGCAGTTTTCTGCTTTTAATTGTTATTAACAACTCTCTTTCTATGTTTAGTCGCTCAAGTATTTCTAAGTTAGTTATCCGATCGACCCATGACACCTTCAGTAGTCTTCTGTACACCCACATTTCAAAAGCTTCTAGTCTTTTGGTTATTTCTGCGTTCAGAGTCCATGCCTCGACGCCATAAAGCAGAGTGGCAAAAACATAACATCTAACTAGTCTCAGTCTCAGTTTTAGGCTTAGACCTCTATTGCACAAAACTCTTTTCATGCTATTGAAATTGGACCTTGCTATTTCTATGCGTGCTTTTATTTCTTTTGTGTCGTCGTTATTACAAGTAACTGTTGTTCCAAGACAAGTATACTTCTCTACCTGTTCGATGGGTTCACCTTTGACGATTATCTGTTCGTTGTTAGTCTGGGTCTTCTTTGTTATTTTCATGAACTTTGTTTTGTTTACGTTGAGTGTAAGGCCGTATTCTTCGCTATATCGAACAAGTTTGTCCATGATTCTTTGTAGATCTTCCAGGTTTTCCGTTAAAATTACGGTATCATCAGCGTATCTTAGAACAACTATAGGCACACCATTTACTTTTATTCCTGCACTGTCATTTTCCATTGCCCTTTTTAGAATCTCTTCAGAGTAGGCATTAAACAAAATAGGTGACAGAACACAACCTTGACGTACACCTCTCTTTATTGAGATGGTGCCAGAATTTTGTTGATCTACTTTGACGATGGCATTTTGGTTGTAATAGAGATTTGAGATGATTTGCAGGTCTTGGTGGTCTAGGTTTTTACATTGTAATATTTCCATCAACTGGTCGTGGCGGACCCTGTCAAACGCCTTATTATAGTCGATGAAGCAGGCATATACGTCCTGATTAACATCTAGGCATGCTGCACTATTACGTTGAATGCGAATAGTGCTTCTCTTGTACCTAATCCTTTGCGAAAGCCAAACTGACTGTCACTTATATCCAGATCGAGTTTCTGGTGGATGCGGTTGAGTATAATTTTTAACAGTAGTTTCAAAGTGTGGGACATGAGGCTTATGGTACGGTGGTCACTGCACTCTTTTGCACCCGATTTTTTCGGTAAACATATGAAGACTGATGAGAGCCATTCCTTTGGTAGTTTTCCAGACTCATAGACGCTGTTCAAGAGTCTCACCACGACATCCATATCTTGATCACTTATGATCTTAAGAATGTCGATAGGAATTCCGTCGGGGCCAGGAGATTTACCGTTGCTCATGTTGTTTAGTGTGTGGGTGACTTCGTCCTTCGTGATTTCGGGACCTGTGTCTTCCAGTCCTACCCTAGCTACGGATGTGATATTTCTCACATCGTCGAAAAGGTCTTTTATACATTCCTGCCATCTCTTCAGTTTGTCTTCTGTGTTTGATAGTGTTTTCCCAATTTTATCTAAGAGGATTGTAGTAATTTTTCCTTTTCTGAGACCTGCCAATTCTTTTATCTTCTTATGTAGGTTATACAAGTCAAATCTGCGTTGTAGCTCTTCTATTTCCTTGCATTTTTCTTCATAGAAACGTTTTTTTGCTACCCTTATTTTTGTTTTTATCTTTTTCTGGGTCTCCATATATCTTGTTTCGTTGTTCTTGTATTTCCTTCGTTGGTCCATCAGAAATAAAATTTCCTGAGTAATCCATTCTTTATTTATCTTTTTAGAAGGTGCTAGTAACTCTTGGCAGGGGGAAAGAATGCAGGTTTTGAGGGATTCCCATTGATTGTCAATATCTTCGGATTCAAGGTTAACTTTCACAAGGTTGGAATGTATTGCTTGTTGGACACCTTCTTTAATGGTCTCCTCTTTAAGTTTCTTCGTGTTTAACCTTGCAGTGCCACGCGGCTTTCTAGTTCGCTTAAGATTTACTTGGACGCAGGAAATTAGCGGATTATGGTCTGACCCAACATCCGCACCGGGATATGCTTTAACCGATTTGAGCGCATTTCGATACCTTTCTTTAATGAGAATGTAATCTATTTGATTTCGGACTATCGCCCCATTGTGTGCATCTGCTGGGGATTTCCAAGTGTATAGTCTTCTCTTGGGTAGTTTACAAAAGGTATTTGTCACAACAAAGTTATTTTCTTGACAAAATTGTACAAGGCGATCACCTCGCTCATTACGATCTCCCAGTCCAAATCTACCTACCAGGTTTTGTACCGTCCCGCTCCCAACCTTCGCATTAAAGTCGCCCATTATTATGGTGATGTCCCTGGACTTCGTGGCGCCCAATGCTCTACTAATGTCTTCATAGAATGCCTCTACTTCATCATCTGTTCCTTTGGTGGTTGGCGCATATACCACATTTTTACCCTGGAAACTAATTATACAAGTTATTTTGTTAAAACAAACTATTTAAACTCTATAACTGTTATATAGGTACGTACCTACTTATAACTGGTAAGTATTAACAGATTCTATTTTCCACGTCTAACACAAATGACATTCGAGTTATACTATTTTCTATATTTAGAATATTTCCATCCATTTCCCCAGGTTTTATACGTGGTCACCCAAATGTGACTTGAAATACAATATCAGCAGTGTTATAGAAATGTCCTCTTTCAATAATCAACAGAATGTAATTGTAAACTAAATCTCCGCTCATGTAAATCGTGACATTAATGTAATGTAACAGTTTCTTCTAGTTTTACATTTAAAGCTTAAAAATATTTAATAAGGTTTTTTAC
The DNA here is from genome assembly GCA_911728435.2 of Apoderus coryli. Classification (NCBI taxonomy): domain Eukaryota; kingdom Metazoa; phylum Arthropoda; class Insecta; order Coleoptera; family Attelabidae; genus Apoderus; species Apoderus coryli. Next base: position 65,729 of record OU452207.1, read on the forward strand.
TTTCCCGACCCATAGGGAAATTATTGTGAACGCGCTAAAAAAAAATTGAGATAAAGACGGATATAAGCATTTTGAAGTTCCCTGAAACGATTAAGACCATTTCCAAATGGAAGTCTGTCTGTCTGTATGTGTGTGTGTCTGTATGTATTCTACCATGATAGCGCCCAAACGCTTAACCAATTGAGCTAGATTTTGGTATATGAGTTTGAGGCAGTCCTCGGATGAAGCCATTAGATTTTGGTTGTATCATCATGATAATCTATATAGAAAATTTATATACATATTGATTTCTGAAACTTGTATGAATTCTATAGAGAAGATAGTTGTTTTACTTCACCATCATTAACTGTGGCTACAGTGTAAGGGTGCTAAGTTCGCAGATTTCTGGCTTTTATCGCCCTCAAGCTAGTGTTGCTATCCACACCTACGCTCCTGATTAAGCTGCCGGTGGTAAGGAGTTACTTTGGGACCTTAAGCTGAGCCAGGTAACACTTCCACTGATAGGATCTAACATCTTGAATTAAACCCTTACAATATTTATTACACAAACACACCAACTAGAAACTTGATCTTACTTTAATTTTTGCAGCCAATTTCCCCATTGTGTTCATTTCGAGGTAATTTCCTAATTCATCGATTTTTCCTAATCAAAATCATACATTATAATATATGGTTTTGAAAACAGTAATTTTAAGAACTTTGTTATAAATATGGAAACGAAAAAATGTTGTGAACATTCCATCAATTCTCATAGCATATATCTTGCTCAAACTAATTAATAATATTTGGTCAATTTATAATATGTGCATGCCTCCATCTAATCCGTGATTAATTCATCGTAAATATGTACGATCTGATACGGCTCAATATTAATTTCAGGTGAGTTATTGAAGTATCTACAGTACGTCCTCTAATTTGCAAAATGTTAGATAGTATTATTTTATAGGTACGTTTTATTATAGGCATGCCTCTGATTATGTACTGGAACTATATCCAGCAGTAGGTGTACCTATGTACATGTACCTATGTTATGATATGAACACTAAGCATTATTGCATCTTATTTTTAATTTATTATATTACCTATTTGATACGTATTTTATCAGTAATAAAAAACCTTTGCAAAGACAATTCGAAATATTTACAAATAAAACGTCGCACAGTGGGGTATTTGAGCAATCTGGCCGACCATAAATCGATTTCGTAAACTTTATCGCAGATAGAAAATACGTGTATTTTATAAGCAGAGATAGTTTACGCATATAATAAACCCCTTCCCCACCTTATAGCACACTGCTCACAATCGTACGATCAGTGGAAATTCGGCTATCCTTGAACAGACATATTAATTTCCGCCGTGGTTAGCAGATGTGTAGTTAAAGAGTGTTGTGATTTATATTGTTTATTTAGACTGATAAAATAATAAATTATGGATTGTGGAGAACCAGGTAAGTGTACCTATTTAGTTTTCACAAATCTTTGTTATATAATGAATTTTAGTAATTTTAAAATTAGCTTTTTCTATAGATAGTTTGTTTTCATGCTTTTTTTTCAATCTAGTTTTACTTTGTATGAACAAATTTGTACTTCCTGATATTTCCCGGTATCGATATCAGTTTGTTTTGAAAGTTTAGGCTTTGTTCTTCAAAAAATGTAATTTTTTTTTGCGAAAAAATGCGATTTTGTAAATTATTGCTATTTAAAACAAATAACTACATGTAAAATCGATATAATAACTACTGGTATTAATTATTTCCGTTCTTAATTGTTGTTTTTTTTCAGGGCCGTGAAATGTACGAGCACTGACTAGAAAACATTTATTTTCTATTATGCAGCGACAAAATTTCAATACCATGAACGAAAAGTTGGAATTTCTAGAAAACCATCTTCTCGAATCGGAAGATTTTTCAACGGAGCAAATTAGTACACTAAAGCACGAAAAGTCTGCAATGCTGCCACAAATACAACATCAACAACGAGGTGTTATATCTGTGGTTTAACATCCAAAGATTTTAATAATTTAAACGTAAAAAGAGACGCTAATCCAGAGGCACTAAACTTCGGACTGTCTATTTTACATGCGCGAATCCGATTTTTTGAAACAATTTTACATTTATCGTACAAGTTACATATAAAAAAGTGGCAACTGAGGACAGACACAGAAAAAGCTGCAGTGAAGCAAAGAAAATATACAAATACAGGATGATTTTCGACGAAAACTGGGCTTAATAGTAGATGTACCTAAACCTGGATTTGGTAACACAAACGATGGCAATACCAGCCGAAGATTTTTTGAGAACCACGAATTGTCGGCAGAAATTACTGGGATTGACAAGCACCTTATATACAGATTAAAAATAATTTTAGAAGTATTATCGTGTGGACATAAAATTAACATAGAAAAATTTTCGGCTTATGCAAAGGAAACTGCAGAAATCTACATCCAGCTCTTCCCGTGGCATCCAATGACTCCCACTATGCACAAAATATTAATTCACGGCCCAATCGAAAATGCGCTGCTTCCGATAGGTCAGTTATCAGAGAAGGCATCAGAAGCACGTAATAAGCATTTCAGGATCTATCGCCAAAATTTTGCAAGAAAGTTTTCAAGAGAATCTTGCAATTTGGATGTGTTGAATAGGCTGTTGCTTACTTCCGATCCTATTATAACTGCAATGAGACCAATACCTAAAAAGCATAGTAAACCGTTTTCCAAAGAAACACTAACTTTCGGCTTCACTTAATGTGAAAACAGAGTAGCAGTCGGAATCATCAACGGATGATGAAGAAGAGACTGTTGATTCAGACGAGGAAGGATGGGATTCATCCAGTTAAAACAAATTGCTCAAATACCCCACTGTGCGTCGTCAACTCCACACGACGTTTTCTTTTCTAAAATACTCACTCCATGTTAATAAGGACTATTTCCACAATATTATATGTTTGGCACGAATTGTTTATAAGTAATTAATAATTTTGTTTTCTAATAATTATTAGCGCACAATAATATATTTTCATAAGCAAATCCTTAATATTCCTGATTCAACAGTTTGGACAAAGACTACAGAATCAATATTAGTAATCTTTGGTTTGGATTAGTGTAAATAGTAAGGAATAAATAATTTCATTAGTATTATCAAACCATAATTACATATCAAACCGAAATGAGGTAGCAACTGTCTTTTGTACATATTTCTCAACTGTTGTAAAAAAAAATTGTAGTCGCATTTTGCAGGATCCATGTCCGTCTAATGCACTGTGGATACGGTGAATCCTCAAAGCATAGATAATATTGGTTTATCTATGCTCAAAGTATGTTTTCAGTACTGTTACCGAACCGAGGTTTCTAGGGTAATCAGAACATTTCAAATAACAAGTAGTACGTATGTAAAGAAAACGTTAGAAATCACAACTTTTGTAGAAAATAACAAATAACAATTTTACCTTGTGGCAATAAAATAGCAAGGAAATGGTATAAACTCTCATTATAAGTCACATTAAGTAAATGTTTTTCTTCTTGTCTTGGTGTCAGTAGTCAGTAATAATGAAAGTTGTTATAATAGAAAATATATTTACTTACTCGAAAAGTTAGTTAAAGCAGAGAACAAACTTTTGTATGTTTGTAGTGTAGATATGTTATTTTTATAACATGAACATAGAAGTTGTTTGCGGAAAAAAGTTCTTTTTCATTTTTTTTTTTCAAAGGTTTAACTTGGTCATATTGAGTTTGAATGTTAAATCCATAAATTACGTTTTCTACGGCTCTTGGCACAATAAATTAATATTACAATATTTTATACTAACTAGGTACTTAATTTTTTGTAGTTTACATAAAATAATTTCGTAAAATTTACTTAAACATTGTAAAAATGTCATATTTTCTGTTTATTTCAGCTATTCTAAAGTCACTATGCAAGGAATTCTTGTCGTTTAACGTTTCCGCCATTTTGTACCTCATGAACTATGAACAGTATGGTAGAAGTACGGCATCGGCACAATATTTCCTACAATTGGCCGGCTATTTGGGCATACCAGTCATAGCATGGAATGCAGACAACTCAGGCCTGGAACGACGGTATGAAAATTACCTATATCTTTACATTACATGTTTATTTTTGTGTATACCTACCTACCGATCTGCTGTGCTGTCGAAAAGTTATTCACAACTGAAAGGCAGTCTCTAATACCAATTTTCGAAAAAATCAGCCCACTTTTATTTATTTGTAATCGTTAAATTTATTTTACACCGCTTAATTCCAAATTAATAACACATTTTTGTATTAGTAGGCGTTGATAGTGACAAGCTTATTTGACAATTCGTCGCTGTATAAAAAAAAATTACTTGGTGCAATGTTATGATGGGAAAGGCGAAAAATTATATCGTCAAGTTATTCAGGAATTTAATAAAAAATTTCCGAATGTTTACGTCCCTAATGCTACTTGCCGTAAAATAATTTTGAAGTTTTTAAGCACTGTTAAATACCTAGAGAAAAAGAGAGATACGATGAAAATGATGCAAGCACTTTGTTGGTGTTACATTCAGTAGAGAACACCCCAAATTATCACTATGAAGGAGAGCTGAAAATCTCCAATAAAAAGTCGCAAATTCAGTTTAAAACACAACCATACAATGTTTATTTATTTATTCATTTACGGACTTAAGTCCATTATACATAACACAAATATAAATTTAATTACATCAAGATTACAGAACCATAAAAAACAATAATACAATAATAAGCATACAGCTAAAAAATTCAAACATCTTTGAAGAGCCGAACATAAAAATGAAATATCAAACAATAACACATTAATAACAATAAAACAAAATGTCTTAGCGAATGTGATGACGTTGTCGCAAACCCTTAACAAACTCACCGTAAGGTGAAAAAAATCGAGATCCGGATCGACAGCCAGGTGACGATTAGCCGATCTCAAAACTCGTGGAATAAATCCATGAGACGTACAATTTCTGCGACAGAACGGCTCATGAAACAGCCGAGTACCTCTGACCCGACGCACTGGAATGCGAAAGGTAATCTCGCTCAATAAGTGCGAAGAGGAGACTAAACCATTCAACACCCTGTACAAAACAATCAGATCCTTCACGCTTCTCCGCTCAGCCAAAATGGTCAATCTCAAATCATCGCACAGTGAAAAGTAGTCGTAAGTATAATCTGGCGGTGGAGGACGTCCAAGCTTAAAATGCATAAATTTATGCTGAACCCTCTCAATACTGTCCACATGACTTGCGTAAGACGGATTCCAAACCGCCGATGCATATTCCAAATGTGGTCTGACCAATGCATTGTATAGTAGTCTAATCGATCTTATATCTGTGAAATCAGAAGTAATACGTTTAATAAATCCTAACATTTTCAATGCCTTAGTTGTCATGCAATTTATGTGATCCACAAAGGTCAAGGAATGATCTATCCTAACACCAAGATCAACCACAAAAGTCCTACAAGTCAAGCGAGTGTCGGAGATAACGTACTCATACAAGAAAGGCTCCCTCGCACGATGAAAACCCACATAGAAACACTTTGAAGCATTAAGCACCATTTCATTTCGGTCACACCAATGCATAAGTCTAATCCGATCATCCTGCAGCAAATAACAATCCGTCGCACAGGCAATCTTACGATAAAATTTAAATCATCTGCAAACAATTTAAAATTACTATAAAGAAAACATCGTTCAATATCATTAATAAACAAATTAAATAAGAGTGGTCCCAAATGTGAACCTTGGGGCACACCTGATGAAACATGAATAGGTCGTGACTGGAACTCATTCAAACGCACAATCTGCGATCTGTCCTGCAAATACCTCTGTATCCAGCGCAAAATGCCAACCGGTAAGCCTGACAAGTGAAGCTTGCGCATCAGCAACCGGTGGTTCACCCTATCAAAGGCCTTGGAGAAATCGGTGTAGATCGAATGTACCTGGCATCCCTCTCCCAAGGCACGACACAAATCGTTTGAATACTCAAGCAGCTTAAGCTCTGCTGACCTTCGCGAAACAAATCCGAATTGTTGGTCGTTAACAAGAGGTTCCAAAATGAGCTTTAAGTGTTTAGTTAATATCTTTTCAAATAATTTGGGTATAGCGTTGATGATAGAAATGGGTCTATAATTAGATACCTTACTCTTGTTACCAGATTTAAAGATTGGCGTCACAAAACTAACCTTCCAACGACTAGGAAACTGACCAAACTGGATGGAGGCATTAAAAATTATATGTAGAGGACGGGACAGTGCAAAACTGCATCCCTTTAATAGTCTTGGTGCAACACCATCAGGACCAGACCCCTTATTGATATTCATCGTACTAAGCTCATCAAATATGTCTGCAATGTTTATGTGATAATCGCCCAGTCGATCCCGCTGCCCCGGCAAGCAAGAAGCGCCACCCAAGGAATCAGCATCCCCAGGGGAATAGACGGACTCAAAGTAGGCAGGGATGTTAAGAAATTTTCTCGACTGTGAATTATACAATCCTCCATTAAACTACCTTCGTCCATTTTATCTTCAACAAGGATGCCCACCACATTATGCAGCAACGGTTAGACATACGTTTCTAGACTGCTGGATTGGCAGACCAGGGCCAGTTCAGTAGCCTACTAGGAGTCGAGATTTAACAGTAATGAATTCTTTCCTGTGGGGCCGATTAAAAGAAATTGTTTTCCGCACACCTCTAATAAATGCCACTGCTGATCAATTAAAGGATGCGATTAGAGATGCCATTGCTTCAATATCTTTACATGAGGTTTGAAAATTTTCTGAACACCTTGTATAACAAATGTTAAATTATTCTATCCCAATCTTACTTTAATATTATACAATATGTGTATTGCATATGGTCTGGAGATCTAGAAATGTGTTAATACAAAAGCACTATAGACTATAGACCTAGAAAATAAACATAATTTATTAAATCCGCAATAAATTCTAGATAAGGCGTTAAAATAAAAATTAAAAATACGATAATTATTACTGAATAGTAGATAATAAAATAATTATAAAATAAATTGTAATTTTCTAGACTCCTTAAAATAAATGTAGAATAGAGGACACGGCAAACGCCGTGATTGTCAGAAACAGGAATGGTATGGCCTATTTGCGGGTTCGAATACGTTTGTCCATATATATAATATTATAAAGAATAAAGATATAAAGTAGTACAAACTAGTATATAAATGGCACATAAAATAGTCTGACGACACTGGTTCTAGGTACGTTTATTTTTAGTTCAAGATACCTCCTTCGAACAAAACTTGTGTGGTATTTTGTAGAAGGCTCTTTCCAGTTGAACCTGTGATACCAAAAGCATTCCAAACATTCTAAGCAACCTATTTATGTGTGAGTGTGTAATTTGTTGTGTAGGTACATTGGATGAAATCGATGTTAAGCTACATGGAACGGAAATATTGACATAACCGCCGCCGGGCGTCTGCTGATGCCTCAAATTCTTGTTAGTGTTTCTATATAGGTATACCTACGGTGATGGCTAAACAAGGAAACACTATGAGAAAAGAAAAAACAACTGAAATAAAAGATTACAGACAGTTATTAGAAATTTGCCCCTAAAAGAAAAAAGAAAGTATAAATTGGTACCCTGAAGACATACATTAGCGCTGCTTGATACAAAAAGATATGTTTCTGTGGAAGCAGGAATTTGCTTCCTTTCAAAAGTTTATTTTTTCCTTGCATGATGGTATTTTCTTACCAATCTTTATTATGAAAAAATCATAAATTCGCGCTTATATTATTTTGTTGCGTAAGTAACAATTTATAACATATTTAGGTACCCACTTTATAGCAAAGAATGCTAGGGTTAGAACGTATTGTAGAAAAAGTTATCAAAAAATATATTTTATTAAATATTATTTAGGATTTATTTGGAAATTTTGTCGTGTATAGAAAGATTTTCCACTTTATACACATATTCTGAATACTAACTAAATCATTGACAGTTTTTACCACATTTTACTTTCTTACCAGTACGATTACCATTTGTTAATTCATGCACCGTATCTATTTGTTGCCATCGTCGCATTTTGTTATGTTGAAAAGTGGCAAATTGACTTAAACGATTATGTTTCAGTTTTAATTTAAGAGCTTTAGGAATGAGTGCGTTTGGGCAAAACAAAAAGAGAAAAAAACTAGCCATTTCCAAAAAAATCATCTTTTCAGATGAAGCTCATTTTGATCTTGGCGGGTATGTAAACAAGCAAAATTGTCGCATTTGGGGCACAGAAAACCCGCACGCATACATTGAAAAGCCGAAGCACCCAAAACGAGTCACTGTTTGGTGCGGATTTTGGTCCGGAGGCATAATTGGGCCATTTTTCTTCGAAAATGAGCAAGGAGTGGCCGTTACAGTCAATGGCGATCGTTATCGGGCCATGTTGAACGAATTTTTGTTCACAAAAATTGAAGAGGAGAATATTGGCAACATTTGGTTTAAACAGGACGGCGCTACGTGCCACACAGCCGAAGCTACACTCGATGTTTTGCGCCCTGTTTTTGAAGATCGCATTATCAGCCGCAGAGCTGATGTCGTTTGGCCACCTCGGAGCTGCGATTTGACACCGTTGGACTATTATTTGTGGGGTGCCGTCAAAGATAAGTGATACGCCGATAAGCCAGAGACAATTGACGCTTTAAAGGACAATATTCGTGAAGCCATTGGTGAAATACAGCTGCACACAATCGATAATGTGCTTAAAAATTGGACCGATCGTGTAGGCTACTGCATGGCCAGCCGAGGCAGCCATTTGAATGAAATTATTTGTCATTATTAACCGGAAGGATTGTACTTTCAAATAAAAAAAGAAATTTGAGAAAATATTCAGTAGTTTTTCTTTTATAGCATTTTCAAAAAAAAAAAAGTTATCTGGCAGACCCAATACATTAGACATCCACCAGACGGCTGTTTCGTTGATTCACGACTCATTCGTTCGTGACTGATGAGTCGTGTATACGTGGATTGGCTCGTAGATATGTATTGTGTGACAGAAATAAATAGAGTTTTCTATTAATATTTAAATCCTGTTTCTCCCGAGATAATTGGCGCGACAAACCTCATGACCGAGTGCATCGCAAGCACACATTTAATTTGTTCTTGTTAAGGTCTCCTGTAGAAAATGTATTGATTTCAGTAGTAGAAACATAGATGTCGCGACGTCAATCTAATTTTTACAGTAGTTATACCGTGCTAGTCAAATAGCACCTCCCCTCGTATCTTTTTATATTTAAAAGAAAATTTGGACGGTGAAAATAAACTGATGTAGGCTTCACAACTAGTCGTAACAAGAGACGTCATAGTCATAGATGACGGTACATTGCCACTGTGACTAAAATTTTTAAATGGGACCTTATGGCAAGTGATATCTCGTTTAAAGCCATAGGTAGTATTTCTTTTTGATTTATGCTAATTTTGATAGATAAATTAAATTAATTACTAAAATTATGTTTCGCATTTGATTAATAAAGTCTCTAGAATTAAAAAAAATATATATATTTATTCCAGTGGCGTCAAAAATAGAGGGATAAACAGTGTCACTAACCCCTATAGTATGCCACTGGTTATTTAAATTTAAAGGCGTTTTTCAATTACTTATGGCAAATTTTAAATTTGGACTTCGAGACCCTGTAACTAAACAACTAAGCCCCTTAAGGGAATAATTAGCGATAGCTTTCTGTAGTAGAACGTTGTCAGTCGAATATACAAACATCCTGTATAATAAGGTAAGGGAAAACAGTGCTTACCTTGCGTAGGTATATGAACCGCACGCCCCTGCTCATTATTCAAAAATAAATAAATATTTATTTCTGTATGGGGAGCTATTCGTGCCTCACGGGTAGCAGTTTCTTTCCATTTGCAACACTCTGTACAAATAATACGTGAGAAATGTTTAAAAATGATGTGCTAATCCCCTACAAATTTATTTGTTTCTAGAGCATCTCAGTCATCGCTCCAGCTCCAATTGGCTCCTTCGTTGGAGCACCAAACTGCGGCAATGTTAAGCATTTTAGAGCGTTACAAATGGCATCAATTTTCTGTGGTGACCAGTTTAATAGCCGGCCATGATGATTTTATTCAAGCTGTGCGAGAACGGGTGTCTGCAATGCAGGTGAGTGCCAAAGAAGCTCTGGGTTTGAGTTCTTTACTAATAATTGTACTAAATCGTGTTGATTTGGAATATTTAGACTGCCTACTCTACAATAATTTATATTCTTATTGAAGGAAATGATTCAGATTTTAAAAACGGTAAACGTAACATGCCGAATGCCCATTCTAGGATGGAAAATTGAAGGAAGATTTAATTGGTAAAAACATTGAGTTATGAACAGCCATTTGAAAAACCTATACAAGAACGTTTAATGAAAGTACAAAAAATATTATAAAGTATAAAATCTTTAAACTTGCAACATATTTTCAGTTCCTATATGGCTGCACGTTTAAAGTCTATAATAAAATAACTTTAAGAGCTCTATATTTACGTTTCCAACTCAATTATTATAATATCGTAAATGTTCCATTTATTTCGCTGGAGTTATTAAATGGTCGTAAAGCGAACACGTTTATTTCCTATAAAACTTGAGCTTAAATTGTACCTGTCGAGTAGGTGGATTGAAAACTATAGTATGTAGTATAGAAATACTTAAGGGTATCTATAAACTTGATGGAGACTAAAATTATTTTAATGCCTGAAATATATCGGCGGTAATCCTCGAGATTAGAATAAGGGGTCTGTTCCATAAATATCCGGCCTGTGTTCATAGTCCGCCCTGCTACATATTTTAGTCAGCCGGTTCGACTGCCGATGCGAGTTGCATCAAAATACAAAACCGGAGGATCTTAGTAAGTTTAAGGCAGGTAAGGCACGAACATTTAAGAAAAGCCTAGCAAATAAATATTTGGCCACAAGGTGCTATAGTCTCAAAGTATTTTGTGAAAAAGAGGATGCCAAGTTGGATCGTCTAAATCATTTAGCATTAAGCAAGTGCCAAATGACAATAGACTTACCTGGTGCGTGTTCCATATTAACATTCAGTCATTGTTTAATAAGATCAACTGTATCGACTGTTGGTGAACACTTGCAGAGTTAAACCGAACATTTTATGTTTTACTGAGCCCTGGCTGTGTTCTAATAATGTTAGATTTGCAAATATAATTGGATATAAACAAGCAAGTGTTTCCTACAGAATTCGTAATGTGCACGGGGGATCAGTAATTTACATTGATGACACTTATTTTGATAAATTTATGAATGTTTTGTGTTTGAATAAGTTGGAATGGTCTGCAGTCAAAAAATGTGTTCATAATAATTTGTGTATCATAAATATATATAGGCCTCCCTCAGGGAACTTTGATCTGTTTTTAAATACCTATTTTATCTCAAATTTTATGTAAGGCTTTCATGTTAAGTAAATAAATACTGTTGTGTGGAGACATCAACGTCGATGCTTGCTGGTCCAGCATTAGAACAAGGTTGCTTTTTGATGTGTGCGACTCATTTGATCTGCGGTTTTTTGTCGAAGGGCCAACAAGAGTTCAGCCTGTTTTGGGCGGGATTATGCTCAGTTAGTTGTGTCCTTTCCCTTGGTTAAGCGTAGTAAGTTCGAAACGGGTAGCAAAATTGTATTTTCTAGCGACGTTCAGTCACAGATCAAAGACTGGTAAAGCGAACAAGAACGTTTCCGTGAATACTTTGTACATTGACGGTCAGGTTGTTACTGATGGGTTTGAAAATTTGCTTTTGAGTTTAATATTAATATAAAAAATTAAAGTCACACCTGATACTGCTTTCCTTTGTTTTACTTTACTTTACTCCATGGCTCTACAACCCGGGGTGGGTCTTGGCCGACTGTACTATTCGCCTCCATCCGTACTCTATCCCAATGGTCCTTAGGTCCGTTTTGATGTTGTCCCGCCATCTCATTCGGGGGCGCCCCAAAGGTCTTCGTCCCACTGGTACTTCCTCCCAAGCCAATTTTATCATCCGTGTGTCAGGCTGTCTTTGTACGTGACCCGCCCATTGCAGTCTTCTTGTCTTTATCTCCTTCACAATATCTGGATCTTTGTATAATTCTGCTATTTCTTGGTTGGTTCTTATTCGGTACTGTTGTGTTTCTGGGCTTAGCAGTGGCTCCCAAATACTTAAAGGTTGCGACCCTCTCGAAATTGTAGTCCCCCACAATAACATTTTGGCCCACCTTATCTCTACGTCCTGTTCTACTGGTGTGCATATACTTGGTTTTGTCCTCGTTTATTCTGAGTCCCACTTGCTCAGCTTGTGTTTCTACCCTCGAAAAAAGGTCTTTCACAGTCAATACCGTATTACCCACTACGTCAATATCGTCGGCAAAGGCCAGCAATAATCTTGGGCCATCCCGAGCAAAAAGTTCAGTGCTTATTTCAGCGGTTCTTATTACCTTCTCAAGAGCAATGTTGAACAAAATTGGAGATATCGCGTCTCCCTGCCTGAGCCCGCTGTTTACCTCAAAAGGGTCGGAAAGCACATCCCCAATTCGAATTCTACTTCGAGAACCGTTTATACACATCCTGGTTATATTTATAAGTTTCTTAGGTGTTCCCATTTCCGCCATTGCATCCCAAAGTTTGACCCGTAATATGCTGTCGTATGCTTGTCTGAAGTCCACAAAAAGATGGTGGACGTCCCGGTTAAATTCCCAGAATTTTTCTAGCAATTGTCTTATGGTAAAAATTTGGTCAGTTGTTGATCTGCATCCTCGGAAGCCGCATTGATAGTCTCCAATACTTTCCTCTATAATTGGTTTTAGCCGTTCCAGGACTATGTTGGCTAGGATTTTATATGCTGTACTAATGAGGGAGATTCCTCTATAGTTGCTGCAATTTCTTTTATCTCATTTTTTGTGTATGGGGACGATTATGCTTTCCCTCCATTCATATGGCATTGTTTCATCTTTCCATATCAGTGAGATAAGCCTGTGCAGGTGTCTGTGCAATGATTCTTCTCCATTCTTGATACATTCGGAAGGAATCATGTCATTTCCGGGGGCTTTATTGTTTTTGAGCTTATTTATGGCCCTTATCACCTCCTCGTATGAAGGATCATCTATGATCAGTTCCGCCGTATGATATATTGAGGGGCTTTGACATACGTTGTTAATGTTTAGTAGTGTGTCAAAATACTGTTTCCATTCTCTAATCAATTCATTCTTGTCGCTTGTTAAGTTGCCGTCTCTCTTCCTAATCATTGTTTCACCTCCAGGCTGGTATCCTTTCCTAATGTTTGATAATTCTTGATAGAACTTTCTTGGACGGTTATTCAGGCGGTCTCGTTCCAGTTCCTGGAACTTCTGTAGTTCATGATTTTTCTTTTTCCTTCTCACTATTCTATTTGCTTCAGTTCTTCGGTCTCTATATCGTTCTATGTTGGGTTCTGTCTGGTCTTGCAGCATTATTATAAAGGCTATTATTATTATTATTCTTGCTTGATTTCGAAGTTCCAGTACTCTTCTGCACTCCTCATCAAACCATTTCTTCCGTTTTATCTTTGGTTTTGTTCCTATCGTGGCCTTTGCTGCGCTTTTTACAGCATCCTTGATGCATGTTCAAGAATGTTCCACTTCTTCTCGTTGTTCCGTTGTTCCCAGTCGGTTGCTTATATGTTCTTGGTATGCTTGTTTGTGGATAGATTCATGTTTGATCTACTAGATACCAATGCCGCACCAATAATCCATATTCCATCCGCCAGCAATAATTCCAATCAGAAAACACATTTTATTAAAAAAAAAAATGTAGCTATTAGGTAATATTAGAAACTAAATTACCAATTTGTCGAAGTACGCACATATTATTATAACACATTACTATTCCAGGCTTGACACAACAGAAATTCAAAATTTACATTAATACAATCTAAGATGTACGACAATAATAAATAAAATTTATATTGGCTAGCAAGCACATAATCATCGTCAGTTAATCGGGAGACATTAACAGAATCGAAAACTATCGACCTATTTCAATTATTCCTAATTTCGCAAAGGTTTTTGAAATTGCTCTGCACAATAAGTTATTTGGGCAAATAAAACATAGGCTAGTTTACCAGCAACATGGGTTCATTAAAGGTCGTTCTACGGTGACCAATCTAACCACTTTCCTGCAGGATGTAATGCCGGCTGTCGGTCGAGGTTTGCAAGTCGACGCAATTTATACTGACTTTTCCAAGGCGTTCGATAAGATTGATCATTCCCTGATTCAACAGAAGATGTGCGACATTGGCTTCGGTAGGAATCTGATATCTTTTTTTGAGTCCTATCTGGAAGCAAGGCCACAATTAGTTAAATACAATGGATTCAGTTCAAGTTCATTCACAGCCTCAAGTGGAACTCCGCAGGGCAGTACGTTGGCTCCTCTTCTCTTTGCAATATTCGTAAACGATATTGGCTCTGGTTTCAATAGCAATTATTTGTTGTTTGCGGATGATTTAAAATTGTATCGTAGGTAGATGAAGCGATTGCTGGCCCATGATGATCTTTTACCGAAACTACTTAAAAAGAATATTACACAAACTTTACCGAATCTTCGATTTGCATAATGTAACTTAATTAAAATAAAATGACACGCAAGGGAGTATTTTTAAAGTTAACCATCAGTTGCACCAGGTAGAATATCTACGTTTCTCGAAATAAATGTACCGTGTAAAAAGCTTTCAATTATCAAACATGGCACGAGAAGCTTCTGTTGCTCATAGATCAACTATTCTCTGTACTGGGTAAGTCACACATTACACAGGCCAACAAAATGAAAAAAAAAATTTGGTGCCAGAAATCTAACATCTGATTTTAGATGTTTTTAATGTGCTGATTCCAAAAATGCCACCAGATTTTTTCTATCAGCTCTAGTTTTTGAGATACACGTTACAGGTTAAATGATATATTTTTTTCTGATAAAGGACAACAAATAAAGAGATAAATATGTACTTAATCGTCAAAATAGGAATTTCCCAGAATCTAATTAGCCAAATGGATACCTGGAATTGTCCCTGACCCAATGTTCCTATACTAGGAACTACTCAATACAATGCTCTTACTTACTTTTATACCTGTAATTGCCTATGACCCGATCCTTCTATACCTGCTTGGCTGTACTTGATTTAGTATATTACTGAGTTTTCCCAAGTAAAGTTGTGCTATCATTTTGTGTAAATTTTGGTCGTTTTGTAGTATCAAGACACTAAACTGAAACAATGGCATCCACAAGCAGACGTACCTGTGTAAATCATCCCGATGTTTTTTGTTATGTGTGTGGTGAATACACTTTGAAAGAGAGCAGAAAAAGGATTTCTGACTTTGTGAAAAGAGCTTATCTTGCCTATTTTGGCGTTCATTTAGGAGATCAAGATAAATCTTGGGCCCCACATTTCATATGTAAAACATGTGTTGAACATTTGCGACAGTGGACAACTGGAAAGAGGAAGTGCCTAAAGTTTGGTGTACCAATGGTTTGGAGAGAACCGCGGAACCATCATGACGACTGCTATTTTTGTCTCGTTAATATTAAAGGCATAAATAGAAACAATAGACACAAATGGACATATCCTGATCTAGATTCTGCAAGAAGGCCTGTAGTGCATTCGGAAGAAATACCCGTTCCATCATTCAGCAGTCTACCCAAACTGACAGAAGATGATACAGAAACATCAACGTCTGACGAAGTTAAAAGAATTCAATCAGAAAACGACAGCGATTTTGAAGCAGATTTAGCAACTCCGCAGTGTTTCAATCAAGAAGAACTAAACGATCTTATAAGAGACCTGAATCTCTCAAAGGAATCCGCTGAATTACTTGCATCCAGATTAAAAGAAAAAAATCTACTTTGTCGAGGTACTAATATTACATTTTATCGTAAAAGAGATAAGGATCTGCTGCCTTTTTTCACTCAGGAAAATGACTTGGTATTCTGTAACAATATAAAAGGGCTCTTAGAAAAAATGGGTTTGCCTGAATACACTCCAGATGATTGGCGCCTTTTTATTGACAGTTCAAAACGTAGTTTAAAATGTGTTCTTTTACATAACGGTAACAAATATGGCTCAATTCCTATTGGTCATTCTACTACCATGAAGGAAGAATATGAAACAATAGCATTAGTTTTGAGAAAAATTAAATACGAAGAACATCAGTGGTCAATTTGTGTTGATTTAAAAATGATTAACTTCCTCCTTGGACAGCAGAGTGGTTATACAAAATATCCTTGTTTTTTGTGCCTTTGGGACAGCAGAGCTAAAAATGAGCACTGGGTTAACAAAAATTGGCCTTCAAGAGATGTCATGATTCAAGGAATACAAAACGTGATCAACGAACCTTTGGTTTCAAGAGAAAAAATCTTACTTCCGCCCTTGCATATCAAGCTAGGCCTAATGAAGCAATTTGTGAAGGCCTTAAATCGAGATGGAAATTGTTTTGGGTATTTGTCACGTAAATTTCCTGGCATTAGCACGGAAAAACTAAAAGCTGGTATATTTGATGGTCCTCAAATAAGGCAACTTGTTAAAGATCCACAATTCACCACATCAATGAACGAGACTGAATCTAACGCTTGGAGTTCATTTGTTCAAGTAGTACAAAATTTTCTTGGCAATCATAAAGCAGACAATTACGTAGAATTAGTGGAAACTATGCTTTCAAATTTTAATATTCTCGGCTGTAACATGAGTATAAAAGTTCACTACCTCCACAGCCACCTAGATCGTTTTCCAGAAAACTTAGGTGATTGTAGTGAAGAACAGGGGGAAAGATTCCACCAGGATATTAAAACTATGGAAGATCGTTATCAAGGACGATGGGATAGCCACATGATGGCGGACTACTGCTGGAGCCTTCAGCGAGACTGCCCTAGTAAACTCCATTCTAGAAAATCGTATAAAAGAAAATTTTTATGTGATTAGTGACTAATGTAATTATGTAAATTAAGTTTTTGCAATAAATACTTAAATCCATGTGTCTTTGTTTTTTTTAACTGTCAATAGTAATATTATATATTATAACAGTTATAACGTAAATTATATACACAATTTTTTAAAAAATCTCAAAAACTAGATCTGATAGACAAAATCTGAGAACCTTTTTACATTCTGCATCCAAAAATTACTCAGGAACAGTTAAAAAATCGCAGGCACCAAAATGTGTGTTGGCCTGTGTTATCTATGCAATAATTTATCAACGTAGAATGTAATCTCGGAAATTTCCCGTTTTATAGCTTATCTTGTTCGTAATAAATTAATTTTCTTTACAAATTCTCCAGGGTAATTTAAACCGAAAAACTTTTCTTATTAAATAAAAACGGTTACTTATAAAAAATTTTGAATTTTACCTGACAAATAATCATGTTTAAATTGGTTTCGAACTATTAATTTGAAGCATAAATAATCGTTATTACACGCTTCCCCTTAGAGCTGGACTGGATTTAATATTTTTAGCTCTCCATAGCGTATATTATGTAATACATTATGGAGGCTATTTGTTTCAGGAATTTTTTTATGATTTCATAGGAAATACGCGTTTTTGGTCATTTTATATGTAAATAAGTAGTTTTGAAATGTCTGTCTGTCAGTCTGTGTGTCTGTGCGTGTACCATTAAACATATTTTAACAAAATTTGGTTCAAAAATACTACAGCATATGTCTAGGTGCCGATTGAAGGAAACATTGAGCGTAGGCAAGGGGTCTAAAATAGTGTTCAAAAATTTCATACTTCTCAAACGTATCCGATATATTGAATAATTTTTCATTGGTTTATTAGAATATAACCTAAATCATTAACCATAAAAAAATAGAGCACATTGGCGTTCGAAAAGAGGTTAAAAATTTTAAACATATTTCCCAAACATAGCAGACATATTGACTGGTTATTTATAGCTGGAAAACCCTTTATTCTAGATTATGTTATATCTTGCAGGGAAAGTTTTGGGCTGACATAACCATAACATGCCACTAATTTTTCAATATTAACATTTTCAGAAAAATAATAACAGCAAAGAAGCCTCATTTATAAAATTACCTCCTTTCTGGTGCTAAATCCCATAAATTTCATGTCAAATAATCTTTACGTTATAATCCCTTGCCCGCAATTCTAATCCGACAGCGAAATATATTTTGCTAAATCCCGACAATAAAAAAAAAAGAAATAATAACACCTTACAGTATCTCATAAAATAGTATTCCGTTCCTCCAATGTGCCTTTGTTTCACGTTTTACATCTTGTTTCTTTTGTTTGAACTTTGGACCACCGAAACAGCTTTTTGTTCAGCTAGCGTTGTGCTGGCTATTTGTCTTCTTTGCATTTCTGTTGCTATTGAATTGCATAATATACGAGTAGATATAGAGTTGGGCTCAAATGCAAATCGTCTAGGAAATGTTCACCTAAACAGGTAAACGGTCGCTATATCCTATATTATATTTTTTGTGTGTATGGTTTTGGACCATGAAAATTATAAATTCAATTAGGTATAGGACAGGTACATTACAAATCATTTAGTAGTTTAAAAAAATAATAAACATAAACGTTAGATGTAAAATGTGTTTGGCGACATCTAGTTTCTGTTGGTAATATGCCGAGTGAACAACAATTCACTATATCGACTGCGCGAGGGTCAGTCAGTCAGGCTTGACCCCATAATGCACAATTACCAACACATAGATGTGCTGATACTCCTTTTAGTGGCACGCCTATATTAGAAATGGGCTTGTTTAACAAAACAATACTTAAGTCCAAGTTTGTCTGTCAAGCACTATACCTTCACCAGGAGCATTAAGTATAACAAAATTTAAGAGGACATAATGAGTACCTACGATCCTATTGTATTAATAAAAACCAAAGGAAAAAAAGTAGGTATTCTTAAATCTGGCAAATTTTTTAAATTTCATATGTACCTACCTACCTACTTAACTGAACCTGAACGGTTGTGAAATTTAGACAGGACAATGATATTATGAAGGGCTACTTGCATGCCAAATGACATGCGGAAACAGTGTCATTAAGGATAGTTTCTTAAGGCTTGAATGATAGCGTTCTATAGTTCTATACCGAGCAAAAGCATCAAAAAATTGAAATTTTTCTAGTGCCTGAAGGGTTGTGAAATTTAGACAGGACAATGATATTATGAAGGGCTACTTGCATGCCAAACGACATGAGTGGGTGATCGGTCAGTAAGGTGACAGCCAAACTCTAAATTCTGTGGTATATACCCCACACGGTATACAGAGATGTAAAATAATGTGTTTGGCGACATCTAGTCTCTGTTGGTAATATGCCGAGTGAACAACAAATTACTATATCGACTGCATTAGACATTAGAGTGACAAAAAAAAAAACAAAGTTATGATGTCTAAGAACATTTAGTTAAACAAAGTTCACATTTATCTAGAAAAAACATTCTTCTAATAGACCTACTCGTATATAGGGTGGCGCCTAACTCCCATTATGGATTCATTGATAAATAAACAAATCGGTTGTGTCACCACAAAACTTTCCCGGTAACATAATATAATAAGGCGTTTAAAACAAGAAAAATGTAAAAAAAAAAACTGCAAACCTCTACTTGTAAAGTTATGTGATGTCTAAACAAAATGTTTGGATACAGTGAAGTCACACAAATAGCGCGTATTAGCTTCCAAATATTTTTTTTGTCTTGTTGGTTCAGTCAATTAGAAACAATTGTTTCATATTTTTGGTTTTTATTTGTTTTGCAGGATCGTTTCAAATTTACCATTCTGAATGCTGTTTTGGTTGCAAACAGAGGAGATTTAGCTGCACTCGTTGATTCTGAAGCTAGAGTCATGCTACTTTACTGTACTCGTGAGGAAGCCGTCGATATTCTTACAGCCGCCCAGGATCTACATCTAACTGGCGAAAATTATGTATGGGTGGTAACTCAAAGTGTTATTGAGACAGCCTTTCAAGCACCCCCTCAGTTTCCTGTAGGTATGCTAGGTGAGTCAAAGCTATTTTACTTGTTTATCCAACAATATAAATTATGTCATATCAGTTGTCCGAATATTAGACCATTTTTGAGAAAAAATCGGTATCTTGAACAAATCATCTATATAATATCTTTAATAGTCTCTTATACGCATGCACAGTTTTTGGAATAGTGTTTTTTTAATATAAATATTCAAAAGATAAAACTGGTAGATCGGACTGGAAAAAATCGATGTATTATTATTAGGTTTGCTTTGTAAAAGTCAAACAGAATATGGGCACAAGCGAAACCGAACGCGCTACTTAAGCTGGATTATAAAGGGCGTGAGCCGAATTGGACAGATTGTGTTTCGTTGAAGATAATACAATACCAAACAACATGACCCACTAAGTTTAATGCTTTAATATATTTACGGTATCCGAGCTTTTTGAAACTTAGATTATGCTTACTATTGTGGCTAAGCCTAGACTACTGTTAGTTAATAGAGTCATGGGTTTCACTTAATTTGCTATTCGGGCGTAAAAATGAGTATATTGATTAATTTTTGTTCATAAATTACTATGGTGGCCAATCTCCAGACGATTACCCGCAAGGTTTCCCGGTCAGAATGCACAATAAATTGTTCCGCACATTGAGTAGAGTAAGTACATATTAGGTATACTAGACTTCGACCTATAATAACAAAGAAAAGTATTATTGCAGTTTTGTGTTGTTTATTGTGTAATTTGTTTCATATTTTTAAATTATATTTTGTATAATGGGTTGAGTATGATTAGTCTTTGGCTAGACTTTGTCCATTTCAAAGAAAAATGTTTATTGTTATGTAGGTATGTATCCGAACATATGTATGTCTCTTCTTGATCCGGTCATATGTTCGGATATTAAGCTTTTGTCATCCGTTGAGGTTGATCACGCAGTAGGCTTTTCCGATCATTTACCAGTTATTGTTAATCTAAGGATCAGTATCAATAAGCCCAAACCTTTCCTATATACCTTTAGAGACTTTCGACATTTTAACCAACATTCTTTTTATTCAGAACTCGTGCGAATGCCATTTCATAACATTTATTACTTACCGCATATTGAGGATAAGGTTCAGTTGTTTAATAATTACTTAATACAAATATACGACAGACATGCTCCGATCAGAACAGTCCGCATATCTAAAAAAAAGCACCTTGGGTTACTGATGAATTAAAACACTTTCAAAAGCTTAGACAAAAAGCGCTAACCAAATATAAAAAAAATAAGACTGATGCGAACTGGTCGGCATACAAACTACTCAGGAATTTTGTAACATCCGAAACCAATACTCGAAAGAAAGAATTTCTTAAGAATAGTATTGAGAATGGAACTTCCCAGGACAACTGGAGGCTGTTACGTGACATGAGCATTTATGGAAAAGACAAAGAAAGTCTCCCGCATAACCTGAATAACCCCGATAACATAAATAATCATTTTGTTAACCCTTCACATGTCCCTTATGACCAGGATCTCTTTGATTTTTATGCTAATAATCGCGGACACAATGCTGGCAGCTTTAAGTTTGAATTGGTTGCCTTGGATCAGGTAGAAATTGCCCTTTCTAGAATCAGAACCAATGCTGTTGGTAGCGATCGTATCTCTGTAGAAATGTTAAAGAGAGCATGTCTTTTCTTATTGCCGATTTTGACTAACTTGGTTAATTCATGTATTGAGTCGTCTGTATTTCCTGATGGATGGAAACTTGCTCATGTAATTCCAGTTCCTAAAAAACCTTGTCCAAAATCGGTGGGGGATTTGCGACCAATTAGTATTCTGCCTGCCATCTCCAAGATCGTCGAGCGTATCTTATTTGACCAGATAAAAGTGTATGTTGAAAATTATTGTCTTCTGCCTAGTACTCAGTCCGGTTTTCGATCTAACTATAGCTGTTGTACGGTCTTGTTTAAGATAACGAATGATATTTTTAGGGCGGTGGATAATGGACAGTTGGCGGCTCTGGTGCTTCTGGATTATTCGAAGGCATTCGATCGCCTTAACCATGATTTGTTGATGGTGATCCTGGAGTACTTGGGCTTTGGCGGATGTGCTAGGGGATTGATTCAGTGCTATATATCGGGTAGGAGGCAGGTTGTGGTCCTCGAGGGCGGAAGATTATCACAAGAAAAAAGTCTCTTAGCAGGGGTGCCTCAAGGCTCTATACTTGCCCCAATTTTATACTGGCTCTATACATCACAACTTATCTGCAGTGTTAAGCATTCTTCAGCTCATTTATATGCAGATGATACTCAATTGTATGCGTGTTTCGATCCTCAACAACTGCAGCCGGCCGTTGACCTGTTTAATGGTGATATTAATAATCTGGTTAAAGCTTCGAATGGGCACTGTTTAGAGATTAACAAGGACAAGACCAAGGTCTTGGTCTTTGGTCCGAATCAAATAAGAAGCCGTTACAGAGACCTAGTTTCAATAAGGGTTGATAATATGCGGATGGAGAATGTGCCTATGGCTCGGAACTTGGGCATGATAATGGACACGGACCTGAGATTCAGGGAGCATGTGAGTGCCTGTATAAAAAAAGCGTTTTACAATTTAAAACTCTTGTACAGTAATAGAAAAACTCTTACAACGGCTTTAAGAAAACAATTATGTGACTCCTTGGTCTTGTCGCACTTTAACTTTTGTGACGCTGTCTATGGTCCTTGTCTTGTTGGATTTGATCAGCGTCGAATTCAGCTGATGCAAAACTCTTGTATTCGATTAATCGCGGGATAGAGAGGCAGGAAACGTGGGGTCAGCGCTAAGTTGAGGGAGCTTCAATGGCTAAATATGAATGAAAGACGGTTGTTGCATGCATTGGTAATTGGTAAAGTAATAAATAAGAAGATACCGGATTACCTTTACAATAAAATGCAATTCAGGGGTGACAATATTGTTATAAACTTGAGACATAGAATGGCGATAACTCCACCTGCTCACCGCACTGCTATGTTTGAACGCTCGTTTTCCTATAATGTCGCGAAACTATACAATAAGTTACCAAATAATTATAAAATTCTGAAAGGACTTGAATTTAAGGTAAATGTTCGAGAACTTATCCTTCACTCTCAATACTAATTGTTCTCTTATGTATTATATTTCATCTTAATTTTATAGAACACACTCTATAGTCTATGATATGGAACCGTTAGCAACGTGTATTGCGTTGCTTTTCTTCTTTCTTTTTTTTTTATTACAGTAAGGTAATATAAGCTTTATAATTAAAGTAGGTTAAGCTAGGAGGCATAATGCCTCAACTTCGCCTGTTGTAATTTTTTTAATTTGCAATAAAGACATTATTATTGTTATTATTATTATTATTATTATATATTATTGGAATTTATTTCATTTGACATTCCATAGTTCGATTTCGCAACGAGCGATCAGCTTTTCTACAACTGCTATAATATAGGTCTTTATATAACATACTTTATAGGAGAAAGAAAAGCCGATTTAAAAAGGAAAGATTTATAGTTAGAACGTATAATACGAATTATTTAAATTTGATCCAAGCTATTTCCCTTTTGGACGCGAAGATAAATGATCTTCGATTCTATAATTTCATCATGAATGTATATATGTATATAAAAAGGATACGGTTGTCTATGATTCCGCAGTTTTACTGAAAGACTCTTACAGAAATTATATATTCGAGGTAAGTTGCATAAATATCCGATTTTTGTTCATAAATCCATTCTGGTCTTAAGTCAGTTACGCTCCCAGGTCACTCATCGCATTTGCTTCGATTGCTTTGCTTGCGATTGATATGCTTCTGTATTAATCGTCCAAACATTTGGAACACAATACCTTCAGAATCGAAGAAAACAATCAACCAAAACAACAAAAATTTCTGCGATCTCGACTTGCTTTTTTTTTGAGCCTTGGATATAAACTTTCTGTGTGAAGACTAAAGTTTTGATTCCGAATCCCAACCATAAAGTCGTCACCCGTAATCCTCTTTTAGTAAAATTTCACGATCCAAGTTATCCTGACTGACTTCACAGCGAATAGTATTCTGCTCATCCATAAGCAATTTTGGATTTTTTTTCGGATAGAATTCTTGAAATACATTTACGTGCTAAATGTTTGGATAACTTGCTGTTCTCAATCGTCAGCCAGATCGCTTGCTACTGTTGATAAATGTGCGGCCAACTTTGAACTGCTTATATACTCGTATTTCCCTTATTTGTGTTTTGCCCATACGAGTACACTCGTCCCCTTCAGCTTATTTTGAAAGTTTCAGCACCACTTATTTTCGTTTAAAGAAAAACTTAATGAAAATCCGTTCGTCCAAGCGATAAACACAAAAAATTAACTAGGTCCGATGGTAATCTTTCCAAATAAAAAATGTTTCTATAAAACAACGACGTCGCCTTATTTTGAAACAATTTAACTCAAACAATGTCGGTAACAGAATTTTCATCTACCTCGCAAACAAAATGATATCTCACAAAAATAAATTTCACGAATAGCACACATTTCATCCTATTGCAAAAAGTGAAACAAAACGAATTATTTCTAAATGGTTTCTTGTTTCCTACAAAAAATAGAATAAAACCAGACAAGCAGGCTGCCCTCATTCAACTATATTATCATACTTGAAACTTTGCAAAAAGTTTTAAAAAGAGTTTACTGATAGTCAAAAATGTGTGTCGTATTATCATGGAATAAAATAGAAGAAGAACAGAATAGTATACTTAAGTTTACTGTGGTATTATCATGGACTTATCACAAGTTTGTTTGAGATGATGGAAATTGAATCGGAAAACAAATGTGTTGTAAATTCCCATGAGAGAAATGCAAAGTTGTATAAAACAGAGCTATTTTAAAAGGTTGATGTGATGTGATAAATTAAATTGCATGTAATAATGTTAAGGATAAACTAATCATAATCATGTTCGGCAGTCAACAATAGGACCGCAG
The DNA here is from genome assembly GCA_911728435.2 of Apoderus coryli. Classification (NCBI taxonomy): domain Eukaryota; kingdom Metazoa; phylum Arthropoda; class Insecta; order Coleoptera; family Attelabidae; genus Apoderus; species Apoderus coryli. The sequence goes on from OU452207.1 coordinate 90,655, forward strand.
GACTAGGGACAGTGACATTCCCGGAAATATCGTATCCAAGTTTGGAGAGCCCAAGTATTAGTAACCAAAAATGATAATCACAAACGTCGAATGGTTATTGATTATTCACAAACAATTAATCGGTTTACACTATTAGATGCCTATCCACTTCCGAATATTGACACTCTAGTATCCAAAATCTCAATTGGCACTTGGTGATAAGCGGATTTTAAATCAATGGTGCTAAATATTGTAAATTTTGAGATTTTGGATACTAGAGTGTCAATATTCGGAAGTGGATAGGCATCTAATAGTGTAAACCGATTAATTGTTTGTGAATAATCAATAACCATTCGACGTTTGTGATTATCATTTTTGGTTACTAATACTTGGGCTCTCCATGGAGAAATACTTTCCTCGATGATTTCTTCTTTCATCAAATTTTTTATTTCTTGATTGATAAAAATTTCATCGTTGTCGGAGTGTCTACGGGATTTTATAGCTATGGGACGGTAATTTTCTACAAGATTAGCAAATAAAGATGGTGGTTGAACTTTTGCTTCAGCAAGACAGCAAATTGAAAGTGGTGGTCTTAAACCGCCAAATGTTACTTCGATTCGTTCATGTTGTTTCATAAAATCTTGACCAATAATTATATCTGTGCAAAGGTTTGAAAAAATTAACACTTTTGTATTGTCGTATTTTTCATGTTGAATTTGAAGTTTTATTAAGCAGTAACCTTTTATTTCAGACGAACACGATATAGATGCCATTAAAACTTGTCCATTGGTTTGAAAAATTTGTATTTTGTTTCTAACCACAAAGTCGTAATCAAGGAAAGTGTCAGAGCTTCCAGTATCTAGTAGCGCTTTCGCATTAATATTATTAATAGATACGTCAAGAATAGCTTTTGAGAGTGAACTTGGTGTTTTGGATGACGAAGCGATAAAATATGTAGATGCTGATGTCGGTTTTGCTGATAAATTAGAAGGTTTCTTGGATTTTAAGCACACTTTAGCCCAATGACCAGGTTTTTGGCAGTTTTTACAAATCGCCTCACGTGCTGGACAGAGATATTTTGGGTGTCTAGGAAGTCCAAATGTTATATATTTAATCATATTGTATACTTTCAATTATTGTTGTTATATTTGTTAATTCTTGTTTATGTTAAAACTGACAACTTATGTCAAGATATGCGAATTAAAGCCTAATTCTGAAAAGGTCTATTATTACAATTTAATTCGCATATCTTGACATAAGTTGTCAGTTTTAACATAAACAAGAATTAACAAATATAACAACAATAATTGAAAGTATACAATATGATTAAATATATAACAGCAATATAGGCGATAAAACATCGTCAGATTTGAGTCAATTCATTGCAAACCGATTTAAAGGAAAACGAAATAATAGTAATTTGATTAGAACCTGTATATGAGAAGTCCATAGTAAATTCGATTTATTGAGACATCCCTTCTCGTACATATGCGCATCTGGTTTTAGAAATTAAAATCATTACCATGTTACGTCTATCTAGTTAGAAAGTTTCACTCTATCGTTCCAAATTCAAAGCTATAGCTATATTAAAATACTGGTATGCCACCTGATACTCCGATTCAGAACAACTAGGCAAATGCTTCATTAAAGTTGAGCCAATATACCTACCAACTAACTTTGAAATTGACGACACGCAAAATTTTAAGTGGCAACTTTGCAATTTCATGATTATTATCATGTTACCTTTGTCCGTTGTTTATTCTGTTTGGTGTTTTATAGTTTTATTAAACGAACATTTTTCATATTAGCAATAATTATTACAGGAGAAGAAATAGTTACAAAATTCGTGTCGTTTACGTTAGGTTACTCTACAATTTTTCAACTTCTCTTTGACGTTATTCCTCGATTTTACAGTTTGCGCTTTTATTCAGAGCAATGTACCAGTTGTACTAACAATGTTAGTATAAAATATCAGTTCAGTTATGTGTGATTGTTTCAGGTGTACATTTCGATACTTCCAGCCAAAGTTTAGTAAATGAAATTACCACAGCGATTAAAGTTTATGCATATGGTGTAGAAGACTTTACATCGGATCCGACGAATGCAAAGTACGTGAAATTTCCAATTTTAGTTTAGTTCCACATTCTTGCTTCTATCTTGTCTTAACATTTATTTATCAGTCCGGCCAGAAATGCCGGTTTATTTGAATGTTTTGAATTTAAACTACATGTTAAAACTTTACTAATTATTATTTTATTATCCGATCTAATATTTGTATGGAAATCGTTAGATTTAAAATGGTGAAGATAGAATATTTAAAATTTAAGATAAAACTTGCTAATTACAGACGATGAACACAAAGATACACAATATTAAATGAAATTTTTAAATAATAAAAAAAAAAACATTTACTATGCGTTCTGGACTTGTTAGGCGATCACTCAATACACAGTTGTCGTGTGATGGGGCCGGAGCTGCCCGCTGGGACACCGGCGATCGGTTTTTCCGATATTTGCGGAATGTAAGTGTCGAGGCGGAGACAGGGCGACCCAATTTGGAATTTACACAGGATGGTGTGTTGAAAGCTGCTGAATTGAAAATTATGAATTTGAGACCAGGTGTCAGCAAGCAATTGGTGTGGGAAGAGGTGAGTATTATTGAAAAACAATATTAAAGAGTTTATAAATGCTTTTTACATAAAATCAAAACTATTTAACAACACATTTTCTTTACTTTTTTCAAAGTTCTTAGACTACCGAACTGTAGTTGATTCTAGATTAGGTTTTTAAGCCCTCCAAGCTTTCAAAGCGCTGCCACTGACGTCGAAAATTGTCGTCAATTCTATTGTGATGATTAAGTTAATAGCGCTGTGAGCTCCATTTTTATTTCGGCCCATAATTAGATGGCAGCGTGATAACCGTATTTCGGATTCCATATCTCCCATTATCAATAGTTCGGAAATCCTGTGAACACGTTACCGTCTGCATATTCCTATTGATTTTAATTGTCTACTTCTAGGTGTTATATGATTGATTACTCAAAGTAGAGTTAACTATTCAACCCGCTGGGTAGGGTTTGCCGATCATTGCAGCTTCACACGCCTAGACGTCATCACTATTATATTTTCGCTTAAAATGATAACTAGTCGATTTATACTACCCACGCACACCAAAATACTACAGAACAAAAACAACGAATATACCTATATAATATAAAAATAACGAACGAACAGAAAGGAGGAATAATCTAAGAAAAAATGTGCAATTTTATCTCACACGGACTGGCGAGATAAAATTCTTAAGCCTCATTATTATTTCTCGTCACGTTTATGTTTTCGTCTTTTCTACACTTTTATTTGCTCTATTTGTATCCACACATTCTTGTATTATATATATATATACGAGTAGTTACGAGTACCGCCCGCTATCCTCATTTATTTGTTTATACAAAATCCAATGCATTTAGTTCTATTCGAAAGGTCTTTGAACTGAAACTGGTGAAAATACCAAACAGAAAACAGAGCTATTACATTGTCGTCTACACTGGGGATTAAGTTTTGTCATGGAAAAGAGTCTCCACCAGGTGTTAGGTTAGGTTTTATGAAGCTGCATCTTTATTTTTGTAGTAGTTATTATATTAACCATAATAATAAGTTCATAATGAGATGAGTGCTTTATAATTATAATAATAATAATTTCTCTTATTCCACGATTTCTGTGTCGAATATTACTGAAACTGAAATAATTGATTCTTGTAAAAAATTGAAAAACAAGTTTACGGCCGGACCTGATGGGTTGCCATCGTTTTTAATAAAGGATTGCGTGGGAATCTTGGCGAGTCCACTAGCAACAATATTTAATAGGGCTCTCAACGAGGGCAAGTTTCCAGATCGGTGGCGAGAGGCAAGAGTTGTGCCTGTTTATAAACCAGGCGACAGATCGCTCATCAATAACTATCGACCGATTTCTATATTATCCAATTTCTCTAAATTATTTGAAGCTGTGCTGTATAACAGAATATGTAATTCCGTACATGGGCAAATTTCCCTTAATCAGCATGGGTTTTTCACCGGGAGGTCTACTGCCACTAACCTTGCAATTTTTACTCAGCAAGTGAACGAGGTTGTTGATGGTGGTGGACAATTTGATGTGTTGTATACAGACTTTGCTAAAGCATTTGATCGTTTGGATTACCGAATACTTGTTCAAAAGCTCGATCGATTCGGATTTGATGATGGTTTGAAGTCGTTAATTACTTCATATCTTCAGAACAGACTTCAATATGTATATTATAACGGCTATACGTCAGAGAGGTATTGGGCTTCCTCAGGCGTTCCGCAGGGATCCAATTTGGGTCCACTGCTTTTTTCTATTTTTATAAATGATCTAAATGATTGTCTGTGTGTAAAACGGCTTTTTTTTGTCGACGATCTTAAGTTGTTCGCCCCTATTGCTTCTCATGTAGACTGTCTTCGGTTGCAGGACGATCTGAGAGCTGTGGAACATTGGTGTAAGGTTAATAATCTATCGCTCAATGAGAATAAATGCAAATGTATGACATTCACTAGAAGGAAGAATATTATAAGTTTTCGCTACACGGTTGGTGGGACCGCACTAGCTAGGTGTCTGACTGCTGCTGACCTGGGCGTGCTTTTCGACTCTAGTCTATCATTTGTGCCTCATGTGGCTGCTAGGACTGGTGAAGCTGTGAGATCCTACGGTTTTATCGTGAGAAGCTGTAGGAGTTTTCATAGCATTGATGCGTTGAAAGTTTTGTATAACTCTTTTGTGCGTTCGAAGCTCGAATATTGCTCCTTGATTTGGTACCCGATCTATCAGATTCATGTGCGGAATGTTGAGAATGTCCAAAGAAAGTTTTTGAAATACCTTTCATTTAAGGCAGACGGTATTTATCCTGACAGAGGGATTGAATATACGTTGTTGCTGAACAATTTCAATTTCAAGAGTTTGGAGTTTAGAAGAATATTTTTTTCTCTAAAATTTTTGTATGATCTTTTACATAATAGAATCGACTGTTCTGAACTCCTGGCTCAAATAAATTTTTTCGTGCCCAGACTTGGCGCCCGCAATCCTTTAACTTTCTACTCTCAGCGCCCTTGTACTAACCTCTATACAAAATCGCCCGTATATGTCATGTGTAATAATTTTAATTTGATTTGCGCTGACTGTGACATTTTTAATTGTTCAAGGGAAGCACTTAGGAGGGCTGCTCTGACTGTTTGTGCGTCGTAGTTTTTCTTTTTGTTCTTGTTAATTGTTTAATTAGTGTAGATCAATCATGTTTTACTTTTAATGGATTGCTTATTGTGTTATGTATAATATTTTGTTTTTTTTTTGTGGAATTACCTATTGTATTATAATTTTGCTCTGTTAAGGGAGAAATCTGTTGAGCAATAAAGGCTATTATTATTATTTATTAGCAAAGATAGATATTTTATTATAAAATTTGGCGGAATTTGAGGACCTGACCTGAGCGTGCAATACTGTACCTCGACACACTTCCACAGCAAAAGCACGTTGCTCCTTCAGCCAACTGAAATATATATTAGCTGAAACATCTGAGTCGTTTAAATCCACCCCCACTAGCTTACGATATTTACTTTTTTCACAATGTGCTGGTGAACTTCAGGATAAATTCCTGTCCCACCCTGTGTCAAGGAAAATGAACTTTGTGTTAATGAAATGAATAGTACCTAGTAGTATAGTAACAGATATAGTCACATATTATGCTAGCGGGTTATAATCTCATCCATATGTATCCCATCTTTACCCCTCAACCCGTTTCGATCATACATACGCAGTTCTGCCGTTCCTGTTGTAAAAGAGGCTTTAACTTGATAACCCTATTATTATTAGAGATTCTATTAAGTATTAATTAAACCTCTTTGAGTATGCTTCCAATCAATCTCGCTAGCAAAGCTTGTATCTTTAAGATGTGTTACGTATTATTACATTAAACATAAATGCTATACATAATAATATGTATCTAGAGAATTATTGTAAAATAAAAGGTTTTCATTTTATGTATAAGTAGATTGCCATCATAGGAATTTTTCTCTCCTACTCAATTCTCTGTTCTTAATGTTAACATTGTCACAGTTTGGCTAAGAGTTTTATGCATCCCTCACGCCTTGTATGTTATTGAGAATATATGGGCAAACTTTTAATGTAACCAAAACAGAGCAACAAGGCCGACTAGCGAGCAAAACCGCATTTTGTGAATTATGGATTAAATTTTGTATGTGGTCTACCCAGTAGGTACTACGAAATTAAAATACATATCTTTTGAAAATAATTATTTATAAAAAGAAAATAATTTTGTGGCATAGAGGACAAGTGTCTTTGTTTAATTTAGCAGAGCCTCAGTCTAATTTTGTATTTTGAAAAATAAGTACTTATAGAATTGTTTATTTATTTAGATTGGTGTTTGGAAATCATGGCAGAAAGAAGGACTTGACATCAAAGACATCGTGTGGCCAGGAAATAGTCATACTCCACCTCAAGGAGTGCCGGAAAAATTCCATTTAAAGATCACATTCTTAGAGGAGCCGCCATATATTAAATTGACCCCACCTGATCCCGTAACTGGAAAATGTTCAATGGATAGGGGTGTGTTGTGTCGTGTGGCTACTGACGAGGCAATTACTGAGTAAGTTACTTGAGTATATATTTTATTATTTAGGAAGTCTCTTGGAAAAGAAAAACAACTTTGGTTTCGATATCACAATAGTTGCTGAGTTTAATTCAACCTATATATATATGGAAACAAAAATCTAGTTTGGAAAATGTAAATATTAATTTGGTCTGTTCTCTCAGTTGCATTTATTTATTTGTTTTTTTTTTTTTTGGACAGACTGTCGAGTTTTTAATTAAAAACTCTAGCATGTGTGCATAGGGTTATGCAGGTATAGCATTTTAAAATGTGCATTTTTATTCACATTATTTGACAAACAAAGAGAGGTCAAGAGCTGAAAATAATAATATTGTAATGGATCATTGAATTGCCGGATGTAAAATACATACAGCCTGGTTTCTTTTTAGAAATTTTTACTAAAATTACATCTTTAAATAGTTTTTTAAATGATTGAAGTTTTAATTACTTTTTCATCATTATCATTGAATGAGATAAAGCATAAACTTGCATTGCTTTCTCAAACAAATTTCCTGACACTGATTTAAACAATATGTAAATATGTACTATATAACTTATAACATAATATTAATTATATTATATGGGTATTTCGCCACTATTTAAAGTTGGATATAATCTTCATTGTTATACTCACAATAAGTGATCCAATCTTTCTTCTAACTAAAATTAAGCAGTTGAGAAGTTGAAGCGGTAAGCGGGAATACAGAGATGAGTGATTTGTCGTGTCATATAATCATGAAGCGACCTGTTGGTCATTGATTCAGTTTTTAAAAAGTGTGTAGCAACAGTTATACAATCTCAAGTGGCGAATGTCAGCGAAGCATCGTAAGACCCTTTTTAAACTAAAAGTATGCTAGCAGTTTTCAAGCATACCCATATATGAGTACAACTCTCCACCGGTCCAGAATCAACACACACGGCTGGTCAGGGCAGTTTTCAGATTCCTAAACATAAAACAAAAGTGACTTAGTTTTGGAATCAAACAGTTGCAGTGCTTATTCTAGGTTAAAGGTTCCCCATTTCTAGAAAGCACACGGCGTTAGTACATGTCAAGAAGCTGCCACCCTCATAAATATGTGTTAGCAATCATCCCCTGTAAAGTACATTCCGACGTGGTTCGCCTACGTCACACCAGACAAACAGGTTTTTGGTTTACGATATAACAAGGGTGGCCGAACGATGAATGCCAATATCAGAAGATAAGAACATAGAATACAAGAGAGATGTTAATAAGAGCTGTTAGAAATACGTTGTTTCATGTGATGACAAATAATAAATGATTTTGGGTGTGGTTTTGAGACTTTTATTAAATAATTTAAAAATAATAAAAGAATAGTTTTTACATATGTACATTCCACACGGTCCTTTGACAGCATTTAAATGCGGAAGACTATCATCAAACCCGATTTTCTACAGTTCCCTATTTTGCTATATGATTGTATGTTATTCGTTTGTATTAGGTCAACCTTCATATAGTAACAAAAATATCTACACCGAATTTTTCACTTGATTGGAATAGCTCTCTCCCCCTTCTGTACTATGCTAGTATAGTGCCGGGAGGAGAAAATTTTAACAGGAAAAATTCGAACCTGGTAGACAGTTATCAATTGCCCTCTACAACTTTTCGATTGAAAATCCGATTAAAAGTTTTTAAAACTAAGTATCGCTTTTGTCCTGTCGCAGGCTAGCGGTGGTTGTGAACGAAAATACCATTTATAAAATACGAACATCAATTTGCCGTGGAATTGTTTTTCATTTAAAAATGGGATTTATGCTGGTTAATGCAGTACCTAGTAGTTTAGACTGGGAAATACAATTTATACCAAGTATATCTATTCAAAACATAATGAACAAAATGAAAAATTGAATGGAATATATTTGCAGAGTAAATTTTATTTATTGATTCGAACTAAACATTTTGAAATGATTGAGGCTTACAAGAAATTGAATGGCAATCTATAAAAACAAAGACGTTTTGATTGAGTTTTTCTAAACTAGTCTTTATTTCTATCATTGTGGATTATTTGCATTTCAAAAATGAATTGCGACATCACTGCCGTCGTATACCGTCAGAGGGGAGGTGTGTGAACCGGTACTTCCCCCAAACTCTACTTTTAGCCACTCAGAGACATCTAACCGGGTAATGATCTTGTAAAAAAAGATGGAATCAGACAGCTATACGTTGCGCGATCCGGGTTAAGCAGCGGGAGGCCTCGTTAATATTCCCTCCACCCTTTAGTACAATGTCCCAGGAAGTCCTGGACAGGGACAACACCCCGTCTTAAAGCACACATTTCCCCACGGTAGTACCGTCCCCACGAACAAGATAGGAGAAAAAAGAAGAAATTGAGTCATCAGCCGATTGCTCTAAAACAAAAAAAATAAGACACTTAAATATCGGGTCCGCCATCTAACGTTTTTTTTTTCAATTAGTGCTTATTTCGTGAAGGGTAACACTTGGCTCATGTCTGATTTGACAGATAATTAGTTTTATCCTTCCGCTGAACGAATATGGTTGTGTATACGCTTGAACAACGCTGGGAAATATTGCGACATTACTTTGAAAATCATGGTAATGTTGCAGAATGTGTGCGAAAATTGCGTACGGATTTTGCAAGAAGAGAAGCACCGTCAGCTCCGTATGTTCGTTATCTCGTGAAAAAAGTGAAAGAAACTGGCATCCTCATCGATAAACCAAAGCGTGAAAAGCCAAAAACAGTGCGTACACCCGAGAATATTGCTGCTGTCGCAGAAAGTGTGCGTGAAGCGCCATCAACATCAATTCACCGTCAGTCTCAACAATTGAACATTTCGGAGACATCATTGAGACGAATTTTGCATAAAGACTTTGGTATGACGCCATACAAAGTCCAATTGGTTCAGGAGTTGAAGCCAACTGACCATCCAATTTGTTTTCGCTTCGCTCAGTGGGCCTGCGATCGACTTACAGAAGATGCCGATTTTGCCAAAAAAATCATCTTTTCAGATGAAGCTCATTTTAATCTTGGCGGGTATGTAAACAAGCAAAACTGTCGCATTTGGGGCACAGAAAACCCGCACGCATACATTGAAAAGCCGATGCACCCAAAACGAGTCACTGTTTGGTGGGGATTTTGGTCCGGAGGCATAATTGGGCCATTTTTCTTCGAAAATGAGCAAGGAGTGGCCGTTACAGTCAATGGCGATCGTTATCGGGCCATGTTGAACGAATTTTTGTTCACAAAAATTGAAGAGGAGGATATTGGCAACATTTGGTTTCAACAGGACGGCGCTACGTGCCACACAGCCGAAGCTAGACTCGATGTTTTGCGCCCTGCTTTTGAAGATCGCATTATCAGCCGCAGAGCTGATGTCGTTTGGCCACCTCGGAGCTGCGATTTGACACCGTTGGACTATTATTTGTGGGGTGCCGTCAAAGATAAGTGTTACGCCGACAAGCCAGAGACAATTGACGCTTTAAAGGACAATATTCGTGAAGCCATTGGTGAAATACAGCTGCACACAATCGATAATGTGCTTAAAAATTGGACCGATCGTGTAGGCTACTGCATGGCCAGCCGAGGCAGCCATTTGAATGAAATTATTTGTCATTATTAACCGGAAGGATTGTACTTTCAAATAAAAAAAGAAATTTGAGAAAATATTCAGCAGTTTTTCTTTTATAGCATTTAAAAAAAAAAAAAGTTATCTGGCGGACCCAATATTAAATTAAAATTCTAGCCAGTAATTTTTGTATTGAAAGCTGTCGTCATTGCTTCAACCCATGAAACTTCTATAAACTTAAACTTCACAGTAAATTTATTTTAATACATTTTTACTAGTTTTAAAATATTCATTTTTTAATTTTGTGGATGTAGTAAAATTTAAGAAAAAATAGGTACCTATTTTAAATTAAATTATGTGTAAAACTACTTTCTTGAACACAGCAAGATTATGGACGTTTAAAACTTTAAATATTTAATACTCGATAATCTTAAACCCACTTCCGAACTCAGGGCTTATGTTAAAAGTTATCGATCGCTAAAGTTTTTGGTAAATTACATTAATATATAAATATCCGGAGGACTTTTAATCAACCAGTAGAAGGCTTGCAAACTTTTCCGAAGAAAAACTAGAATTGTCTATCTATTCAGATTTTATATAATATATTTGTTAAGTTAGTTACATAAAGAAGTTTTGTTCAATTATAATGATGCAATCAAATAACAAATTACGTTTCTTATAAAGTTGCTATTTGATTATAAGGAAACTTTTTTACAAAACACATAAAAGCATAGATAATTTGAAGTTTTCCGGAGTAAACTTTCCCATCGACACTGCCAAGTTTCCCTAAAGGATTCAACACAATTTCAACCGAAAAATAAACCCAACCTAAAGGATGGGAATATATGCAACGTGTGCATATTGTACACGTCTGTCGTTTACACTGAATTTAAACTCTGTAATTGTGTTTATTGTTCTTTTGTTGTACGTTTTTTTTTTTTGTTTAAAGGCAAATATGTTACATGATAAAGAATTTTTGAATATTAGGTATGATGAACATGGGGGAATAATGTAAAGATCACCCTGTTGGATTTAATGAACCCCAAGCAAAAATAAGTATATAATACTATAGTATCGTGTGTTATATATTCTATAAAAATTTCCATTGGTTTTCCGTTGCTATGTACAGAATCAGACAAAGCATTGAGCGACAAGGCCTTGTTGTGTGTGTTTTTTTTCTATGTCGTCTTTGTTCTATAATAAACAGATAGTTTTTCGTATAGGTATACCTATCTATATAGATTGATAATGTAAAATATTGTGCAGGTCAATTGCAAAGGCCGTTTGCCGTATTGTGATTTACAATTGGATGAGTAAAACGGTTGAGCCCGACAAGTTAAGAACGCGTTACTTTTGTGTCTATTCAAGTTAATTTAGTCTCATCCAAATCGTGGATCAGTTCTTACAAACATTTAAGATATTATCGGTAATAAAAATACTAATTTAGGACAAGAACCGTGTAAAAATATCAAAATGGGAATAAACGAAATTTTTGGAAACTGACGTTATGACAATAATAACAACTATTGAATTGAATTAACCGATATGCAGACGTACCGACCGTCTAGGGGTGATTTCATCAAATACGCAAATCTATTATTCTCACGCGTATTACTTTTGATGTATAATACACCGATGCATATTTTATTATAATAATTATATATTATGGTGTATCAAATCTTTTTCATACTTTGATTTTATATTATTATCATTTTGTGTTTCTCATGAAACGGTCGCGTATTTGTTGGTAGTTATATTTTGCTTAAAAATTGATTGTGTTAGTTAATATATAGGTACTAGTGTAAACTACCTAATTTTAAAAATGAAAACTGAACAACTTATAAGTATTTAATAATTTTTAATATCAAACAATCGTAACAAATAAATCGTATCGTACAAGAGCTAGATGTACCTATTCTGTTTTCTTATGTCGCTAATCATGCCCACATATATCACAAACGTTTTTACTGAATCAGCGATAAGCCGGGGGATGTGATTCACAGTCTATATCTAATAAATGCATACTTTACAATAGATTTCTATTTTCAGTGTCTGAACAACAAAATATTCAGCTGGTGACTTACCCATTTTCCACAAAAAGCAAATATTAATTGCGTTTATAATTTTGTAGTCGTAATATTTTGGAAAAAATCGATAGAAACACGACATTAAGTAGTTACTATTTGGAGGAGAATGAAATATAATGTCCATTATATTATTTAAACTCATCAAAATTAAGAAACAGGTTGCTGTGGCACATACGAGTACTTGGAAATATGAAATTGAAAATAAATCAAATTCGCCATTTAATCTTTTCGATCTACTTAGTAGGTAATAATTCTATTGCCTTTCAACTTGGCCCCGAAAATGCCATTATACCTAGTGTGCGTATATAGCCTTCCATATCGTATCTCTGCTTTAGTGGTATCGTTATTTTCCAATTTTGCGAGAAAGAAAATTGATTTAAGAAAAAGAAGTTAAACCAAAGTATACTTACGTACTTTGTTCTTTTTTTTTTGTAGTGGTTTTCTCGATTTTGCATTTATTTATGTACGTAAGTACGAAATCCTGCTTTGTTGGTCACAATACATTCGAATCACCATTATTATAGCGGCTCGGAGGTTTGAACGTTTACCTTCTACTTCTCCGTGTCGTTCTTGGATATTGTTGTTTGTGTAGGTTTTTTTTTTGTCAAGTTTTGAAATGGAAAAAGTTTTCTTAAGGCTACAGTAAATGTCACCCAAAATAAATAATCAGGTTACTATAGCAGCTGCTTAGAAGGATTTTTCCATTTAAAAAGGGGACATGTAATAGACATAAATAACATAATGTGCTTATTTGCTTTTATGCCGATGAAATGTTGATTGATCCAGATGATGGTCACTTCCCTCTATAATTTCCAGTAACTTTGGGTTTGAGCAATATAATTATTTGGCACACGATTACGTATTTTTATGATTATAAATCTGCCGATCTTGGCCGGCTAATGATTATATCAATGTTATTCAATAGATATATTATTTTCATGATTTATTTGTTCCTGAAAAGTGGTGTATTACAAAATAATTATCTAGCTGCCATAATAAAGTTATCTGAGAAATTATTAACTTAACACTTGAAGCTGATATTAGAGCGTCTTATTATAGGGATAGTGGTTGATATTACTAACTCAACGATGTAAAATAAAACTATGTGGCGTCCTGTTCTACGACCATTGAATGGCGCAGCCCTTCTCCACTGCAGCTGGTGGCAATCGTGAAGGTCAGGATCCTGAGTGATCCCTTGATGAACGGAAATAGCTTAATTTGGTAAAACCCATTTACATCTAGCCTAAGTCTACTCTTGAAGGCTCCCTCATGCCATTCAATTTAAAATTATTTTACCAGTAAAAATTTGCCACAAATGCATCGAAATATTTCTGTGTGCTTTTCCCTATCGAGATAGCCTTTGTTGTATGAATAATTATGATATCTCTAAAACTGCTTTGAGTCGTCACAGGATTGCTGCTGATTATCTTGGAGTAAAAATGGATGGAGGCAAAAAATTATATAATAATAGAGCACATCTAGATGAGATTACTATTCCAGAATAGTGTGATACTAGTACTATACATTGATTAGGCCCTAGTTTGAAGTCCATCATGCACATGTTAAATTGACACTCTAGAGAAGGTTCGGCATATATTATTGGGATTTGCTCATTTTTGATCCCTCGATAAAAATAGTGCAGTTGCATCTCGCAAGTCGATTAATTATAATTTTCATGAACCATTTTGACTATTTGATCTGATCAATTAACCACAGAAATTTTGTTTACAATAACTATATTCGTATTGAATTACTTTATATGTTTTATTATTCTTTTCTTTCTTGGGTTTTAAGGTTCTTATAAGCAATTTTTTTTTTCCTTTTGAAATATGTTTATTTCATGTGTGGCGACCATTATTCTTGCGCCACACTGTATATATTGTATTTTATTCTGTAGATACTGTGGAAACCTTTTTATTGTGCCACACTGTATATATGTATTTTTAAATTTAGTTATTTCTTTGTAAAAATTTAGTATAGTAGTTGTAAATAATATTTTCTAAATTGCACCAAATGTTCAAACATCTGGCACGAATATTTCTACTTTCTTTTTAATGTTTTTCATTTTCGGGAACAAAAGAAATCCCTAGTCCGTACCTAGAAAAAGCAGTGGTTATTGTTAAAGCCACGTACCGATCAGATGTGGTACTCTCTTCACAGAGATGCTTTTTCTATCATTTTACCCCAGTCAGTCTTCAACATCAAAACCGTCAACATCTTTCTCGTGCCAAAACTCTCTCTCCAGATTTTAACAACCTAACTCTCAAACACAGTCTTTTCCGTTTTAATAAATATTCAGTTTTGTACATACCGTTAAACAGTGTTTTAATTATTACAATCATACTACCCAAATTACCAAACATGTCAAAGTACGAGTACGTACAACGTTTCGGCTTATTCGCCTTCCTCAAACAAAATACCCACTAAAAGTGGTATATTCCACAGAATCATGCGATGTTGGTAAGAAACGAGATGTACCTGAGGAAGGCGAATAAGCCGAAACGTTGTACGTACTTTGACATGAAATAAACATATTTCAAAAGGAAAAAAAAATTTGCTTATAAGAACCGTAAAACCCAAGAAAGGAAAAAAATAAAAAAACTGTAACAAGGTTGAAGAAAAATACATTACTAAAATTTATATGTTTTATGTCCGTAAGTAAATGAAATTTGACGGCAACAGAATAGAATGCAATTGTCGACACTTTCATAACTTTAAATTATTTACGACTGAAAAATCATTGAAATTAATGAATTAATGTATTGAAATACAGTCAGAAAGTAATTTTGTTACAGAGTGGACATGTCACAAGCACATCGTAACGACAGTTATTATCAGTGCTGTTCCGGCTTTTGTATAGATTTATTGCAAAAATTTAGTGAGGAGTTAGGATTCACATATGAATTGGTACGTGTGGAAGATGGTAGATGGGGCACAAATGAGCATGGAAAATGGAATGGGTTGATTGCGGATTTGGTGAATAGAAAAACGGACATGGTTATGACATCTTTAATGATTAACGCTGAGAGAGAGGCTGTGGTATGTTTCCAATAATGACTCTAATGTATACTCTTCAGATAGGTGTATCAATGAAATTCTGAATTGCTGGAAAGGGTTTGGGTATTAGACTTTCGGTATTTATAAATAAATATAAAAAGCAGATTTTATATTTTGCTATTTTAACTTTAATGTGCTTCAGTCGGCAATAATTAGCAACATCTAATCAGTTTTGTTTAATGTTTATAGGTGGACTTTAGTGTGCCCTATATGGAGACTGGAATTGCTATTGTGGTGGCAAAGCGGACTGGCATCATATCCCCAACGGCATTTTTAGAGCCATTCGATGCCGCTTCATGGATGCTAGTTGGAATTGTGGCAATACATGCCTCTACATTTACGATATTCCTTTTTGAGTGGCTATCGCCGAGTGGATTTAATATGAAAGTATCGTTTAATCAAGTGAGTTTCTACGTAAAATATATTTTTGTGCTTGCAAGTAGTTTAGTATATATACAGGGTGAGTCAGGTTTTGTAGTAGAACTTTAACAACTTATAGAATATAATTTTTTAAGATGAACATTTTATACAAACCTATATCCGTTTTTTTTTTGTAAGTTTTCTCCAACATTTTTAGGAATAATGGATTACCATTTTAGGACACTTGTTACACGTAAAAAACTCAAGGTTATTGAGAATTTATCAAAATCTACAGCGTGCGGTACATTTTGAGGGGTTCGTACTGAATTTGAGCCTCTCGAACTTTTTTGTGCACCGCCTGTGCTTTCTATAAAATAATAATTTAGAATCTCTGTTTTATTTAGAAACTTTTTGGTCTCTTGTATGTTTTTCGAGAACAATATTGATTTGGAGAGAAATGAAATAAATTTGTAATGGACCGGTATTTTTTAAAAAGAGACTTTTGACATTTATTTATTGGTGCAAAGAACAAATTAGGAAATAGAAGATTAATTAGTTAACAAAGCTTTCACGTATATGATGAATAAGGTTCAGTTCAAGAAATTTTTTTGTATTTCATTATTTTTTTTCGATCGCTCCTGTAGCAAATAAGGGTAAATTTTAAAGAAAATGTAGCTTAAAATTTCCGCAAAATTCTGAATACTATTAAAATATAAATACCTTGCGCTTGTGTCAATCCAGACTATAAACTTTTCAGCGCCACCAACTTTTAAAAAGAATTTATTGCATCATATATGACGAGTCGATTTTCTACACAATTTAACACAAAAGCGTTTTCATACTACACATAATTTCGGTTTAATAAATCTATGGTTAACAACAATAACAAGAAGTCTAGAAGGAAACCTTTTAAAATCACTAACACTTGAACTAACACTTTAAGCGAACATTACTTCAAGAAAGTCGAATTTACATTATTTATCAGTTGTCCACAAGTAGGAGGCAGAAGGTGTAGATAATTTGTTTTCTAGTTTATCATCGTTGTTATTGGCGAATAGTATTTCTTATTTTAAAACCATGGATTTTATTAGCTTTTTTGCTGTTTTTGTTACTTGTGTTGAATAAAACTAATTTAGAATGAAACATAATTTTCACACTATTATCATACTATTCACGTTATCATGTTAAATTGATATGATCTTAGCATGGACAGTAGGGTGTGATCAAACATTATGGATAGCTTCAAATATCTTACTAGAACTCGACAGAATAGACATATGTCTTCGTATACCTCGATGACGTTGTCGTAGTCACCCAGACATTTGAAAAACATGTCCAGATTCTAGAAGAGGTCTTTCGTCGTCTTCGAGACGCTCGATTAACTGTCAGCTTTGCGAAGTGTCAATTTTGCCGTCCCCAAATGCGATACTTAGGGTATGTTGTAGACCGTTTTGGGTTGCATGTTGATCCTGAGAAGGTTCAGGCAATGCTGGAGATCCCAGTACCTAAAAGCATTTCTGAGGTGCGGAGAGTGGTCGGAACCTTTTCATGGTATCGCCGTTTTGTCGGAGACTTTTCTACGATAGTAGCCCCTATCACTAGTCTTCTTAAAAAGAACAGGAAATTTGATTGGACTATAGACTGTGATAATGCTTTTCGAAAGATTAAAGAAAGTCTGGTGAAGGCTCCCGTATTAAGTTGCCCTGATTACTCCCTACCTTTTGTGGTTCAAACAGATGCCAGTGGTTATGGTTTGGGCGCTGTTTTGACACAACCCCACCCAGACGGCGATCGTGTTGTCTGCTTTTTATCCCGTTCCCTTTCCAAACAAGAACGAAATTACTCAACCACAGAGCGTGAATGTCTCGCTGTCCCCTGGGCAGTCCTAAAACTGCGACTTTATATCGAGGGAGTTCCGTTTACCGTTGTAACGGATCATTAAAGCCTTGTATGGCTTCAAAACTTGAAAGATCCTACAGGTCGTTTAGCCAGATGGGCCGTTCAGTTGCAGCAATTTAATTTCACCATAGTACACCGGAAGGGCAAAGATCACGTGGTTCCCGACCTGCTATCCAGAGCAGTGCCTGTTATCGATTCGGTGAACGTCGATGTGAGTAGGGAAATTCCAGATGTTAGGGATAAGTGGTACGCGAAAGTTGTGAGCCGAATCCATGCTAATCCTTCGAAAATGGGTGCTTGGCGATTTTCGCAGAATAAGCTATGGAAGTATGTTAAGTCCAATCGATACCCTGGGCTTACACCAGAGGTCGACAACTGGAAAGAGGTTATTCCGAAGGAGCAAAGGTTGGATATCATCCGGTCGGCTCATGTACCCGCCACCGCCGGACATTTGGGCATTTATAAAACCTATCCTAGGTTGTGCGAGAGATACTTCTGGCCCAAAATGTTGGCTGACGTTGCTCGGTTTGTCAACCGATGTAAATTGTGTATAAAATGTAAACCTGTAAATAAAATGTTACCCGATAAGATGGTGCCAAACGAGGTGCCTTGGGAGATTGTTGCCATGGATCTCATGGGTCCGTTCCCTAGATCCAACCATGGTAACACCTTTACTCTCGTCGTAACGCATTGCTTATCTAAATTTTCATTAGTATTTCCGTTAAGAAACGCCACGGCTAATACCGTAATTCGGCGGCTTGAAAGTCAAGTAATCCTTGTGTTCGGTGTTCCGAGAATAATCCTGTGTGACAATGGTCCGCAGTTCACTAGCAGTGCTTTCACAAAACTTGTACAATCGTACAAATCCAAATTGCGTTACAACGCCAATTATCACCCACGTGCTAATCCCACGGAGCGAGTCAATCGTACGGTCAAAATCATGCTCGCGATGTACGTGAGCGATAATCATAAGACCTGGGATCAGCAACCTGCGCGTTGCGAAGCACGAAGTCACGCAGCACTCACCGTATTATATAAACTTCGGAAGGAACATAGCTCTCTGCGGAGAAGACTATAGGCCCGATCGTTCATTGCCTGTTGTTAAACATGAAGCGTCTGTTTACGACGATCTAGCGACGAGAAACGAGGGATTTATAATGCAATAATATAATTGTCATTATTTGTTTTCATCCTATATAATGGGTTGTAGCTCGAAAACTTTTTACAGAACTTGTTAAGTATCACAATGCAAAATACTAAACTGACTTCTGTACTATAAGATACTATAAATATCTCGTAAAAGAAGAAGAAAATGGGCAAAATGGTGTGACATCAAAACCGTCGCGCCGTCACTAGAATTGACGGTTAATTTCCGGAAAATATTATAGGGAAATTAGAAATATTCCGAGGCGTCTCATGCAAATTATCAAGCAGTCTGAGTGAGTTAATTTATGCGACACTATTTATTACCTGTCCTCAACATAGATTAACAACATACTATGTATAACTTTAAA
Organism: Apoderus coryli; assembly: GCA_911728435.2. Taxonomy (NCBI): domain Eukaryota; kingdom Metazoa; phylum Arthropoda; class Insecta; order Coleoptera; family Attelabidae; genus Apoderus; species Apoderus coryli. The sequence goes on from OU452207.1 coordinate 109,766, forward strand.
CAGCCTACACATGTAATAATTTATTTTACTTCTTGGTAAAGTTGAAATCGGAAGTTCGTTTTGTCTCTCTGGGGAATTCGGCTGTGTGTTCACATTGGAGAAAATAGCCAGAACTTTTTATTAGTGATCCTTAATAGTATTGCCCACTTTTAGAACAATTTTGCATTCACCATTTACACTTGAATTTTATTTTTACTCAAACGATTAAAAAAATATAATATATAGAAACCAGAGATAGATTTTATTCGGAAAACAACCAATAACTGCTTCCTTCGCCGACAACCAACCACGGATTGACATGTGACAAGTAATTCGCAAATGAGAGTGGTAGGTATATACGACACTTACAATAGCAATATTTTAACTTTGAGTTGCTCTAAAGAAGCTTACAGGCAGGCAGAGGAGAGGTCATAGTGGAATATTAAGGGGCTCCAACAATGAAATTCTTATAGGAGTAGATGGGAAACTAAAAAGGTGGAAAGAATATACCGAAAATCTCTTTAATGACATGAGACTAGACTCACCCCCTGATATATACGAAATCAACGAAAGGGCTCCTGAAATTACCAAAGAAGAGGTCAAACATGCAATTAAACTACAAAAGAACAGAAGAGCAGTTGGTCCTGACAACGTGCATGCGGAAACATTTAAACTTGCAGCTGCCGAGGACGGGGTTGGTCTAAATCTCATTACTACTGTATTTAACCGAATGTACAGAGTCGGAAAAATACCCACAGACTGGCTGAGATCCACCTTTGTTACTTTGCCAAAGAAGAACAAGGCATCACAATGCGACGAATACCGCATGATCAGTTTGATGTCCCACGCCTTGAAGATATTCTTGCGGATCATTCATAACCGCATATACAAAAAGTGTGAGTCCGTAATTGATCGCTCGCAATTTGGCATTAGGAATGGAACGGGTACCCGAGAGGCTCTTTTCTCTTTGAATGTGCTAACTCAGAGATGTAGAGACATGAACGTCGATGTATTTGCGTGCTTTATTGATTATAAAAAAGCTTTTGATTGTGTGTCACATCAAAAAATGATCAACATCCTAAAATCAACCGGGATCGATGCTCAAGATCTAAAGATCGTTACTGAACTTTATTGGCACCAAACAGCAACAGTCAAAATCGAAGGGTCCACATCAGAAGAAATAGCAAAAAGGTCGTGTACTGTCCCCACTACTGTTTAATCTCTACTCTGAGACAATATTCATCGAAGCTCTCGAAAATTCAACTGCAGGCATAAAGATCAATGGAATCAATATAAGTAACCTTCGATACGCAGATGATACCGTCGTAATAGCCAGCAGTATAACAGAACTTCAATCCCTTATGAACCTTATTGTGGAGTATAGTGAGAACTTTGGGCTTTATATGAATACATCCAGACCAAACTGATGGTATTCTCAAAATCACCAAGACCCGTTACTCTAATGATCAACGGAGAGCACATTACACAAGTGTCATCTATAAAATACTTGGAGGTACTCGTCAGCCAGCAATGCGACTCAAAGACCGAAATTAGATCAAGAATTGCGTAAGCACGGAAAATTCTGAATAACATGAGGACACTTCTGGCAAACCGAGACCTCAGCCTGGACCTCCGGATTAGATTACTTCGCTGCTACATCTTCCCTGTCCTTCTATACGGATGTGAGAGCTGGACCATTGATGCAACCACAGAAAAGAGAATCGATGCGTTCGAAATGTACGCCTACAGACGAATGCTGCGAGTTTCTTGGACGGCACATAAGACAAACATAGAGGTTATGCAGCAAATGGGTAAACACAAAGAACTCCTCACGACAATCAAGGAGAGAAAGCTGCAGTACCTAGGACATATCATGAGAGGCGAACGATATGAGATTCTCCGCCTGATAATAGAGGGAAAGATCGAAGGAAAACGGTCAGTCGGCCGTAGACAAAATTCATGGCTGAGGGACTTACGTAGATGGTTCGGACAGACGTCCATAGAAATTTTCAGAGCTGCGGTTTCCCGCACAACAATAGCTATTTAGATCGCCAACCTTCGTAGGGAGACGGCGTCCTAAGAAGAAGAAAGAAGCTGATCAGCGAAACGTTACTTTGTGGAAATTTGACACAAGGTTTATCCATAAATTTAGTTCTGTTTTAACTAAACAAAAATCATTTTTCTGACTCTTGACACGAGGCCAACCTGATAATTCCAACAAATGTAACAATAATAATATTCTGCTATAGAAATGACACATTAGAAAATCAACTAGATGTATGTGCTGTGTATTGTGCTAAACTTCTAAAGTCATTCACAACCACACAGGGAAGAAAACAAAGATATTGTCCTAAAGGATGTTGTTGATGTCAACAAGCAGCTAACTTTGAACGGTGCCGGTGAAGTTAAACATGAATATTTAACATTGTTACGTGTAAGCTGTGCTGAATTGCTGATATTAAACTTTTGGAATAAGTAATGGAATCTAAATTTATACGTTCGAGATTTCACGAAATTTATTTGTAACTTACAGTATGTGTGGATATCTTGGGTATTATACAGTATGTCCACAGGAAAAGTGTTCAGGCAAAACTTTTTTATTTTTCATTTTATCCGAAAAAAGTTGCTTTCGAAAATTGGTATTAGAGGCTGCGTTTTACTTGTGAACAACACTTCCTAGTAACTTATTTCCATATCCTCTCAAATAATGCATAATGTTATTATACGAATAATCAAAACAAAGCCAGAATAGATTGTCTAGACTATTTATTTTGGGACTCTTAATGCTGTCAATGATTTCAAATTGAGTGAATTTCATCGTCAATAAAATATTTTGTTGAAGAGGACAGCCACATAAAATTTGTGACAGATAATTTCCTGAATAACCCATTTATTTATTTGCTATCTCTCATCCACTTTTTTTTTATTTACAGGGTATAGCATCTACCGCTCATCGTTTTTCACTGTTTCGCACTTATTGGCTAGTTTGGGCTGTACTATTTCAGGCTGCTGTCCATGTGGATTCACCAAGGTAAGATTTTGAATTAACCCTAACAGTTGGTTAGAAAGTACTAAAAAAAGAATTGGTATTGGTACAAAAATGATTTATGAACGTGAGTTTTAATTTGTTTCTATTTAAATTCACAAAATTTGCTAATTTTTTAAAAAGTATGAAATTTTATGTAAAAAGTATTTAACGTTGACCCATAATCTCTCAAATTCTGGGTTCAATAAGGATTACTACAATTTTAGAACAGAGAACTTTTACTAGTATTACCGATCAGCTTTACTCAGGATTGGTTCTTTTTGGGACCAATTTTGAATGTTAATGAATGTGTTGTAAGTATATTCTTATATACGCTCTTCGGTATTCTGTTCTCCTTTTGAGTTGCTTAATTTTTTACGTGTTTGTACATTTCATATTTGTACAACAATATTTATTTGTAAGCAACGCAACGCCCTGATATATAATATGTATAGCAAGTCACTATCAATATAAGTTAAAGATGGAAATACGAGAAACTTCCGTGTTATGTTATGCATGCCGTGTACGGTAGGACACGTAAAAATACATTTAAAATTGCCATATCAATTGCAGCGTGAAATACAAACAAATCGATATTTTGTTATCAAGGAATCTCCTATTCTTGCAGCGTTTTATTGTTTATAGGGGTTTCACATCTCGGTTTATGACTAACGTGTGGGCGATGTTTGCTGTTGTTTTTTTGGCCATATACACTGCCAACCTGGCCGCTTTCATGATCACCAGAGAAGAATTTTTCGAGTTTACAGGTCAGTAGCTATTTACAATAAAAACTCTGTCTTGAAATATATACTAAAATAAGTGTATGTATGTATGTATTGGGTCATTTCATGTAAAATCAACCAAATGGTCTCTAAACCTTTGACAACTCAGATTTTCATAATTTATTTTTCTTGGGGTGTTGGTTCCATATTAACAATTCAAACAATTTTTGGTTTTTAGTGTTTTATATTAAAACATGTTGTCATTTTTTTCCTGTTTGTTGCTACAACGTTTCGGTATGTTTTTTTTTTGCCTTCCTCAGGTAGGGTATGATGTTCTGTCCACCCCTATCACAGAGCTAAATCGATTTCAACCAACTACTATTGGGTTCATCCTATGTTTCTCGAAACACACATACAGACATACAGGCAGACTTCCATCTGGAAATTGTCTTAATCGTCTCAAGGCACTTCAAAATGGTTATATTCATCTTTATCTAATTTTTTTAGCGCGTTCACCATACTTTCCCTATGGGTCGGTAAAGTAAAAAGAAAATATGTATAATTATCGTATATATCAGTCCATTGCCAATTCCGCCCTATTTTTAATACTCAAAAATATCTAAAAAGAATTTCATAAATTGTTAAAATATTGGTTGATTTGATGTGGAATGACCCTATCAAAGATTATAGTACATTAATCTTTGACCTAACTTAAAAATATTTTATTTTCGAGAATTCAAATAATTAATTTATTTGAGAAGCATAAATTTCATCATTCGTTCCCAACCAACCAGCTTAATATGAAATAAAATATCTTCAAAGAAAATCTGTTTAAAATTTCCTTCTTTTTCTTTCATTTAATATTTGACCCGGATTCATTAATTTCTTTCTAGCCCAAGTAATTTAAATAAGACAATAATAATGAACAGTAAAGGAGAAATAGCTGCTTTTGATATACCTACATTATCATAATTGCTACGTTCGCGTTCTAAGTAGTTTCAGTAAAATATACTTTTCCTTTCTTTCTTACTAGTATAATAACAGTTGTTATAATTTTAGTCTAATTCTAAAGGTATAATGGTGTGTATATACCCATATTATGTATACTTGGCTGAACTTTGTATTGTGGAAAGTTCAAAGTAATTCGGCCACTAGTACCCCTGTGAAGTGTGAATAAATTATAATACGTTTATATCGTGGCATTCACGAACATTTTATAAATGATGATGATTATGAACAGTTTAGTTTTCAATTTAAATTTGATGCAAATAATTTGTGGAATAATATTATTTGACAAACTGTTTTTTCCCAATAATTAACGAATGCCCATAATAGCTTTAAAACCAAACATGTTCAACTCAAATAGATTAAATATGTAATATTTCGCTCAATTTCATGGGATTAGGCTTTTAATTAACAAAAACTTATAGAAAAATTGTTAAGGCAACCTAAACCTGTTGCTTTCCCCAGATCTTACAATTCAAAATCGTTAGTAAAATTAAAATGTATTTAGTTTTAGTAATTTTAAAAGGCGGGAAAAAATAAAATTATCAATTAATTAAATCAAGATATACATAGATAATTTTATTTGGACCGAGACGATTTTGAATAATTGTAAGATCTGGGGAAGGCAACAGTTTTACTTTGCCGAAATGTTGTGTCAAAACAGGGGTACATAAATAAAGAATTTTATTTACATTAAATTAGACTTCATGAAATTTTGGCTTAGGTCTCCTCAATATAGAGGCATTTGTTTCGTGCACGTTATGAATTCATACCATACCCCCTGCCGCTCATGTTGGTAACATAATATAGAAAAGGACAAATAACTATCAAAACTTTTAAACTAAAGAAACTTACGAAGCACTTATTATACTAATGTTCTGTTTCCATACCAAGCCAAATTTACCAATTATCAAAATACCATCATCTCATTCAACTAGTCAAATTAAACTTTGTAATTGTTGTTGTTGTGGTTTAGGTCTGGACGATCCCCGTCTGTCTCGACCCTACTCCCACAAGCCGACAATTAAGTTTGGCACGATTCCGTGGTCGCATACCGACTCCACATTGGCCAAGTATTTCAAAGAGATGCATTCGTATATGAAACAATTCAACAAAACCACTGTCTTGGCGGGTGTTGGAGATGTTCTTAGTGGGGAGTTGGACGCGTTTATATACGATGGAACCGTTTTGGACTACTTGACATCACAGGATGAGGATTGCCGACTGCTGACAGTGAGTGCTTTCTAACTGTTCCATTGATATAGCTATGTTTGTTTGTATAATACGGAAGGAGTTAAAAATAGATATTTTATGTAATTTATTCCATAAGTTCTTGAAAATGAAGTTCAGAGTACTTTTATTTCTTTTTTATTTTGCTGAAATTATTTATTTCATGTAATTTTTTTCCTTCATTCAAAGTTTCGACAACCTATACCATGTTGCCTTTATGAGTAATTTAGATAGAACATCTTGTATAGATACTCTAAATTGAAAATGTCATGACTAAGATCCTATAATTAACAATTCACCACCCGGTAGAACTGGCAGTGCTGTTCAATGTGTCAATTCGAAATATTTGTATTCTTTGCGAGTGAAGAAGGAAGATAGATACATTTTAATTGACTTTTTTTCCATGCAAGAGAGGTTTAAAGGCCTGAACGACTTTGGTTACTTTTTACAATTAGGTACATAAGTAATTCTCTCTCTCTCTTGTAAATGACGAGATGATGGCTAAGTGAATCATGTCATTTTAGGTTGGATCATGGAATGCAATGACTGGCTATGGTCTAGCATTTCCAAGGAACTCTAAATACTTGAAAATGTTTAATAAAAGACTGTTGGATTATCGGGAAAATGGTGATCTTGAAAGACTTAGAAGGTTAGTTTATTGTTAGAATTTTTATTTTATGACGTTAAATAAAATTAGTTTTTTTTACCAGGTATTGGATGACTGGCCTATGCAAGCCTGGTAAACAGGAGCACAAAAGCTCTGACCCTCTGGCTTTGGAGCAGTTTTTATCTGCATTTTTACTTCTAATGGGTGGAATTCTATTAGCAATGTTATTATTATTATTAGAACATTTATATTTTAAATATATTAGGCATCATTTAGCCAAAACAGATAGAGGTGGATGTTGTGCTTTGATCAGTCTGTCCATGGGCAAAAGTTTAACGTTTAGAGGTGAGAATTTTAGTTTAATTTATCAAATACATTTGCGCTAGCTTTTTTTGGGCATAATTGCTACAGCAAGTCGTGAAATATGTCCAGTAGTTAGCAACCATCTGACTTACATTGTGCATTTACAGCATTTTAATAATAATTATTTTTACTTTATATAACAATAAATTTAAAAATGTTTATCTTTACTTAGGGGCTGTCTATGAGGCTCAAGATATTCTAAGGAATCACAGGTGTCGAGATCCTATTTGCGACACACATTTGTGGAAAGTCAAGCGTGAATTGGATGTTGCTCATATGAGGATTAAACAGTTAGAAAAAGAAATGGAAATGTACGGTATTAAACCTCCTCCTAGTAAACGGTAAGAAACTTTCACACAATAATTTATATATTTGCTTATATTTATTTTTCTCATATTTGAAGTATTAAGCATGGTTTCGCATGATCACGTTTTATTAAATTAAAACAAAATGATAAACAAACATTCAGAAATTTCTTAATTGAATTCCTGATATGTTCAAGAATAAGTGGGACATCCTATATCACTCAGAATTGTCTTTCGAATAAGTACCTATCTCCGATGAGCAATGATACAACTCCTTATTTCTATGCCATAAAAGCTATCTATCATTCACCTTTGTTCTATTCAAATGCTTGCAAAACATGAATGGCCAAATAATAATCAACAACAGCAAAGCCAATATTTAATAATTTATAACTGGTAGCTTTCTATGACCATTTATTTATAATTTTTTTTGTGTTGTCATAATATATAAAATTTAGTCATTCTTTATAGTTTCTTTTTGTATATCATAGTTTAGTTTAAATCTTTATGAAATACAGAACTTTCGAGAAATGGCAAACAGATTTAATAGTTATTATAAACTAAACTATGATATACAAAAAGAAACTATAAAGAATGACTAAATTTTATATATTATGACAACACAAAAAAAATTTTTTTGAGTTTCTTCTTTTTTCAATAAGAAAATGTTTTTAAACTTTAGTTCTATAAGATTTTATTCCAATAATTTCCACTAATTGTTTGTATGTTTATATTATCCATGCCATACTGGTTTTGACTTTAACTTAAATGGCTGCGTAACTGTTTATTGTGAGCCACTGATGATGGAAACTTAGTTTTCCGAAACATGTCTGGCGCTGCAGGCTGATTGCGTACTAATATACGAATAGTTTGGTGGAGTAGACGTTGTTTTATTTGTGTCTTACACATTCAACTCCTCTCTAAGATGGATTACTTCAGAAAAAAAAAAAAAAATTAAATATAGTTGTTAGATAATTGACATATTCATTCAAAGGTATGGTGGAAAATGTAAATAATATTCATACATTGGCAAAGCTCTACAAGAATTCTAAGAAATATTCATAATTAGGTATTTACTTAACATAATTTCAGACTACGAAGGGTGTTTTTATTTTTACTCTTACTCTCTTTCTCTGGCTCATCATGTACGTTTAATCAATGCCCAGTTTATTTTTAGTAAATTATTAATAAAGGCCCCAGGAGTCGTTAAACGTTTTTGAAAATTTTTAATCTACGTGGATGATACTTTACTTATAAATACCTCCAAAAATCAAAACTGCAAGTTTCAGAATATTTTTATGGGTTTATGTAACTGAACCTTGTATGTGGATATTTTTAAATCTCCTCTGTATCTGTTTTCCGTATCCTGTCTCCCAATACTTTGGGCTAGCGTCTAGTCAGCCTAGCAATACATAGTAGTAGTGTAAATAAAAAATGACAAAACAATTTCAAAAAGTTGATTTCCATGCAAAGGGCTTCTAGCAAGTCAGAACAGAAACAAAACTGTAAAATTTAGCACACACCTTGATAAGCCTGCTAATTGGCTTAGATCCTGCTACTTTCTGTATAACTGTTTCTTTGCCCCTAAAAGGGTGCTGCTCGAGGAATTCTAACCTGACTGATTGACTGCTGGTACTTATTTCGTATGTGTTTGCGACATTATCGTATTTGTTTTATTTTTGTGTTGTTTATCATCATAATACCTAGTGGTTATAATACCAATAAAGAAGTTTAAGTTGATTACACATATTTTTTATTGTTAATATTTAAAGCAAAGATGTCTAAAGTGTTCGTATCCAGTATCTTACATAAAGGTATTCGAATACATGAGTCCCTGAAACAATGTTAATAATTATTGAACATTTATAGTAATTATTGCCATTTAAATTGAAAAATGTTTTATAGAACTTTTATGATAAATGAATATACTAATAATTGAGAGTTAGGTTCAAAAGGAAATTATTTGGAGGGTGTGCTTTAATTAATTTTACAAGCTTGTACGTATTTTCTCCCAAGCCACATAATATAACATAATGTATGTGTTGGTAAAGTTTGGATTTCATTTGCAATTAAATTGTTTGGCAATACGTATTTACTCGTATTTGGAAAGTTTTCAGTGTTTCCACTTTAACTGAAAATGACCACCCCATATCAGCGTTAAAATGCGGTGGGTGTGTATGAAAATTTTAACATCAGCTGAATCGGAAAATCTAGAACTGTATATTGCTAATTAAATTGCTAAATTAGTCGTGTTTTTTGTGCTAAAACAAAGTATTATTCTTTTATATTAATTTGATAATAATTCTAATTAAATGATAAACAAGTACACACTCAATTGTTTTATACCATAAATCATGGCACTGAAATATTAAAATTTGTTAGTTCTTGGCCTGTGAAGAACAATTTCGCACGAAACATAAAATTCTACTTGAATTGATTTATAATACAAAATTTTTATGTATTTTTTAAAAGGTTAAGTATTGAAGTGGCATCTTAAACGACAATGAAGCAATTTAGTAATTTTATATTTATAAACTCTTTTCACAATATTTTCCTTGTCACACCATTTACCTCTATTGTATTGTTTTTAGTATGTTGTATTTTATCCTGTTGTTTTTTTTTTATTTTGTTGCTTCTGTTTGGGGTAGGCGTCATTGTACCATCACGTGTTGCTCATCTTGTCTGGATCCCTCCAAGTCACCTGAGTAAGTCATTTCAGATGGCTTACGTCAAATGCTATTAGTTTGCTTTTGTGTTTCATTTATTTCTCCTTTATTTTTGTGCTGCAAGGCTAGCTTTAATAGCAAAGAGCATCGGAAAAGTTTTTATATAATATATTTTTCTACTCTACATCTAAATTCCGCTCTTTGCCTTGAGGTATTCATTCGATAGAACTAAAATCTTTTCTTGTGGGTAAAGTTTTGCAATGTTAGTACGCCCTACAACCCTGCATTTCGCGATTACGCAACGCCACTTAAACTTTACCCTACCATGATTTGAGCCTTTGTAGGTGGATGTTTAGACTCGAATTTGATGAGTGTTTGTAGTCGAATTTAACAGTTTTCAGTAAAGGATGATTAAGGGTTTGGGACGGCTATTGGTTACCTACTTACAATCAATAAAATGAACCTGCAAAACTTGAATACACTGATTTTCCATTATGTATATCCTTGAAGAATAACGAAACTAACGATTAGGTTACGGCATAGCACCCCCCTACAGTTCTCAAATTAAAACACAAAAGTGGCATCGCGTAATCACGATGTGCAAGGTTACAGCTGAATTTAGCACTCTTAGTGGATGCAACGTAACAGAAGATTTATTCTCATAGAAATTTAATGAAATACCTGGTATAGCTTGCATGAAAGCAAACTAATCAAATTACGACTTAATATTTTATGAATAATTATCAAAAAACTGATCATTTTGAGTTTATTTGTCAACCTGCTGCTTGTCTGTTAAACGCTTGATGTTATTAATATTTTTCCTTTTTGAGATTTTGTATAGACGCCTACCTGTAGAACGCTTATTAAAGGGTGTCGCAATGCGAAGATTACAAATGAATTGACATTTCTACTGAAATTTAATATGACTGGGGAATCGGTCAACAAGTAGGTATATTTCATGTCAGTAAAGACTTCGTTTAAAGGCATTAATAATAATATTATGTGTGAATCTTTATTTTGAAAAACAATATCTGCCCTGAAAGCTTTGTGATCTTCCACCTGACGAACACTATGCATTATTCTGCTTAAAAAATTTTGATACAATTTGCATGCATTTTTTCTCATAAAAACATAAATGTTATCTCATAGAATCACTAATAAATTTTTATTGTTTAGTGTGATTGTGTCTGGAGAGCAAGCTAGAGCCCGTTTAAGAAGTTTAAAGCCAGAAACTGGTAGTTGTCCGGATCTAAATGGGTAAGAGATTCAATTTATATAGGCATTGTTATAAATATCTACTACTAGAAAATATAGTAGACAAAATTTTGATACTCATTTATTTTCTGTTAATTCATACAAATTGCATAACTGGAATAACATTGTTGGTTCTCTCCAGGCATACGCAAAGGGCGCAATAGTTAAACGAAACTAATTAGTATGCAAGCGAATCGGAATAGTTGTACCAAAGATTATAGTGTAATTTTAGTTAATCTTTGGTTATACTAACGCAATATATAAATTGCTAACATTATTTTTATATGCTACATAAAGGGTCCAATAAGATATAAAAAATGTTTTAGATAAAAAAGATCATTTTTTACAATGCATCGTAGCATTTGCGTGATAAAACAAATGGAAATTATTATTACAAGGGAACAGTAAAAATAGACCAAAGACAAGAACAATTAAAATGTTTTTAAATTTCCTATCAAAGCTTTGATTTATATGTCACAAAAATTTTTTTCCCAGGGTAAGTTTATTGTTGTCCTGCCAACTCATGTTGAAATAAACGTGCATATTGCAACGCGGGTCTTTGAAGTTTTAATTTTTTCATACACCTTTTGTTTTCCATGTTTAAATTCAAAACTCTCATGTTCGACTGAAAATGTCTATGGTGTGTTCATTAAATAACAGGAATTTTTAATTTTTGGAAAGAATTATTGTACTGTGTATAAATACAATAAAATCGAGCTAATCGATCTGATAAAACGCGTGAAATTAAATAATTCCAATTTTGAAGACACCTTTTATATTGCACAACCTCTGCATCTAATAACATAATCACCTTTTTTATAGCCCAAAGACGGAAATAGCTGAAATGGAAACTGTACTGTGATGACAATGAGAACTACATAATTAAGAAGCTCTAGAAAACAAAAACGAAGACAAAAAAGGAAGAAAAAGAGGAAAACACCAATATAAAAAAAATTGTATTCTACTAACTAGTACATTTTTGAATGTCATGTTATTATTCTAACAAAAATAACAAACAAACAAAAATACATAGAATTAGAATAAAAAAACATAACAATACAAATGCATTTTTAATATTTTTTTATATATTTAGGTTTTATATAAAAAAAGTATAGACTATAAAATATCTTATGATACCGGTGCATTTTGCTGACACAAAAGCATTATCTAATATAATTTTCTTCAAAAACTGTTATTTAAACACAAAACACGTAGGTACATACGCAAAAACTAAACGAAATTAATAAAATGACTATACAGGGTGAGTCACGAGGAACTGTACATACTTCTACCATAAGTAGAGGCACGTTAAGGGATTATCAAATGACCATTCAAAAATGTCTCCTTGTTTTCATTATTAATATACAGGGTGAATTATGGATTTTCACCAAAACATGTTTCGTTATATCTTTTCAATGATTAAGTCGATTTATCTAATTTTTTTATAAAAGTGTGTATTGGTGTCTGGCAACTAACTGACATACTCAGAAATGAAAAAATCCAGGTCCGTCTTCGAGAAAATTTGTGGGACTGCTTCATATTCAACACTTCACCCTGTATATGATTTTTAAAAAATCTGATATAATTTTTTCAGAGAGCATAAATAGACAGTTAGACCTGGGTATTTGAATTTTTTGTTACACTCTCCTCATACGTACGCACGCGGACTCCTATTATAGAGGGCCTACTTTTACACAAAATTACACAGCAGCGGCGCCAACAGTGTCAAAGAGGGCACACAGAATCAATAATCTAAAACCCAAATCATTTTTATATTTATCGTTACGTCATAATATTTGTGTTCATTTAGAATAAGACACAAATTCTTTGAGAGATATCTCGCATTTTCGCCCCTTTCGACTTCTGTACGCGTGCAAAACATATTGTGCAGCCTCAGAAAATTAGTCCCGTGTGATTTCAAAGATCATTTATACTTACGAATTTTTCTTATAATATTCGAATGCAAAGATCAGAGTGGCTCCCATTAAAACAGATGGGGTACTAAATTTTAACTCAATATACACTATTAAGTGGTTTTGTTTTCGTTTTCTCCTCTGTTCAGCTTTGAATCCATCAGAATTCTTCTCGCACCAACTCTGGCGTAATTAACAATCTTGGCTCTCAATATCTTCTGAGCAGTGGGTTGGCTTTCATTTTGCTTTTTTAGTCTTCAACTCAAGGTTCACGTTATACGAGTTTTTAACAATCCGAAATTTAAGAAGCAATATTTTCGTGCTTACATTTGCTGGTGATAATGTACATCAAGTATACTAGAACATTTTAAGCCAAAATAATGAAGATTTTATCACTAAAGAATTTTCCTACGTTTTATGGCGATTTATTATAGGATTCCCAGTTGTAGTGTGGGCAGTCGCTAGATCTAAATATTTCCCTTCCAACGGCTGTAAGGCAATGACTAAATCTTAATCGCGAAAGTTTTTATCACAGCAATTACTAGTTTTGAAAAATATTGGCAATGGATAATTTTTTCATCAACTTCACTTCACAAATTCTACGTAATCTTTACATATTTGAGATTTGGCAGGGAAAAAATTATATCAGATTTTTGAAAACTCATATACAGGGTGAAGTGTTGAATATGAAGCAGTCCCACAAATTTTCTCGAAGACGGACCTGAATTTTTTCAATTCTGAATATGTCAGTTAGTTGTCAGACACCAATACACACTTTTATAGAAAAATGAGATAAATCGACTTAATCATTGAAAAGATAAGACGAAACATTGTTTTGGTGAAAATCCATAATTCACCCTGTATATTAATAATCAAAACAAGGAGACATTTTTTAATTGTCATTTGATACTCCCCTAACGTGCGTCTACTTATGGTAGAAGTATGTACAGTTCCTCGTGACTCACCCTGTATAAATACAAATAAAATCTAATTATATATTTTCTTAATAGAGAGAAAAATAATTAAAATTATAATACTCAGAAGATTGTTGTTCATTTTCTCATCATTTGCTCCGTAAGTAAAACACAATTATTGCTCACTAAGTATATCAAAGTGATAAATATTTCTGGGGCGGTAAAATGTCTATAATAATAATTGCTGAAAATGTTTTTGTTACTCGTACCTTTTAATAAATGATATTAAACAGTTGTTATCAAAAGATTGCTTATTTTTTAACGTTAAAAAAAAAAATTTGATATCAAAATTCACACACAAAACTTCTCAAAAAAATATTTGCAGAAATGCTCAATGGCATGCTATTTAATCAAAATAATTTGATTAACAAGCATGAAAATAAATAATTAAATGTATTGTAACGTGATGGTATTATTTGCAATTGGTATATTGTATATTGTTGGAAAAAAGCTGGGCAAATTCGGAAACTATATAATGAGCATAGAAGAATTCAGCAAATTGATACAAAAATGTCAAATACTTAAAAATAATATCCACTTTAAATTGGTATTATACAGGGTGACATAGAAAAAAGTACATTGTATAGTGCCACACAATAAAGGACACTAAAATAAGAAAAAATGTTCCCATGAACACGGGTCCGCAAGGCCTTCGGTTAAAAGATACGGGGTGTTGAATTTTATTTTATTTTTTGGGGTTTTTTTGAATATCTTTATAGCCAGAGAGAAATTTCTTGGAGAATGATTTAAACACATTATTAGAGGATATCCCATTGGCTATTGGAAGAATGTATTACATGCATGATGGGGCGCCAGCTCACTTTTCTCGAGTGGCAAGGGAATATTTGGACAGGAGATTTGGAAATACGTGGATTGGTCGAGGGGGGCCTGTACGCTGGCCAGCTCGTAGTCCCGACTTTAATCCCCTCATTTTTCATTTTGGGGATTTATGAAAAATCAAGTTTATGCCGTAGAAATACATAATGAAGAACAATTATGAATAAGAATTATGGAATCGGCAAATAGATTTCGTAATAACCCAGGAATATTTCAAAGATGCCGTCAATCATTAAGAAGGAGAATGGAAAAATTTGAACATCTTCTAAAAACTGAATGTTTTGTTTTAATTAATCATATTTTTCATCATACCATTAAAATGTAATTGTTGAAGTATTTATCATTGTTTTTGCAAAGGTTTCTTTGGCGCTTTTTGAATAATTTGCGTGAATTGTCGGCTTTTAAATGCATTAGTACTGGAACCATTGCTTCTAGCGACTTGGACAAGATATACCTATCTTAAGTATAAAAAATGGGATAACAAATTTTTTCAGTCAAAAATGACATACAGTGTATAGCAAAAAAGTTACGACCGATTCAATAGGGATGGAACCCTGTATGTAGCGCCCTCTATCAGTAATCACAAAACCAAGATCATATTTGAATTTAGCACGATAAAAAACCCCTGTATACCACATTTTATCAATTTCTTGCGTCTCTGGCTAAAGATATTCAAAAAAACCCAAAAAAAATTTAAAATTTAACACCCCGTAACTTTTAACCGTAGGCTTTGCGGACCCGTGTTAATGGGAACTTTTTTTCTTATTTTAGTGTCCTCTATTATATGGCACTATGCAATTTACTTTTTTCTATGTCACCGTGTATTTACTTAATTAGTATATTTTGACTTTGACCCCACAGAGGACGTTTTGGCGCGAAGTTAATAGAATAGCAATAACAGTCAAAAAAAGTAAAATAGTGCTCAACTTTATTGAATACATTTGAGTAATAAATATTTGGCGAGTGTTATTCATTCATTTTTTGTGACACTATAGAGTTGAAAATAATACTTCATGTTTCAATAATCCCTCAAAATTATTATAAATATTGCTATTACTTTGTAGATAGGCTAAATAATATAAAATATTTAAACTATGTACTATAAAATTGTAATTCAACGAGTTTTAATAACTATTTATTTTTCATGATATAACAAACCAACAAGTCAGTGACGAATTGTGAATTATTTTTAAATCCATATAAAGCAGCGGAGTTAATGACAATAAAAGCACAATCACCATCTACACACACTTTTGAAATAGTAAAACGTGTCTTTCAATATTAAGATAGTGGAGAAGATGATGATTGTGCTTTTAAATTTTTTTATATGTTTGCATTGTTTTTGTAATTATTAGTATTAACCTTTTTTAGCGTAAAATAATAATTTTGTATTTGTTTTAGTTATTAATTCTCGTTAATTATTGTAAATAGTTACAAGAATATATACACAGAAATAAATTTACCTAATAGAATAACAAATTTAAACATATTTGCTTAAGATTAAAACGTCCAAAAAAAATACAAAACTACAAATCTATTACTAATATGTTAAATATTAAACAAAACATTTTGAAATAACGTCTGTGTATATTTTCGAAAATAAAAGAAAAAAACTAAAATTAATAATATCAGACCTTATTTGTTGTTGCTATATACAAAAATAAAAACCTACAAATTGTTGTTGCTGTTAATTGTTGATGTTATAATAATAATTAAAATATAATAATTATATTGTACATATTACCTAATAATATACAAAAAAGTAATAATAATAATAATAGAAAATATTTTAAGTTTGTTCTAAAATATTTACAATATTATTTTAGTAGATTTTTAAAAAAAATCTAACTATTTAGGAGATCGAGACAACCGAAATTTTGAAAAATTTTTATGCAGTCCTTCATTTTATGACCCTTGGATCCTAAAAATGACCTCAGTTCAAAAGTTTATATATATATGGGATATAGAAAACTTTGCGTCACGGTCTAGGCCGCATTTTTTGACCAATCGAAACAAAATTTGGTTAAAAAATCGGCTAGGTCATGGAATCGCGTGAGTTCGTTGGCGATTGAAATCGGCGAGCTAATTTCGAAATGGCGGCCTGTCAAAAGTTTTAAAAAAATCATATTTTTTTCATTGTTAATAGAACATACCAATGTTACAGATCAAATGATAGAGCACTTAAATCTCTACAATGTTTATTTGGAGAGTTTTTTCATCGCTGGCATATTTAAGTAAATGTAAGTCAATATAAAGTAACAAAAAATAAAAAAAATATCATCACCCGCTACACCTGTAATTATTTTGACAAATAAACACCTGTGACATAACAATAAGACCGTACTTACGTATGTGTTATAGTATAATGGGTATTTCAGTTAAAATAACTGTCAATATGACACTTTG
This sequence comes from Apoderus coryli, assembly GCA_911728435.2. Taxonomy (NCBI): domain Eukaryota; kingdom Metazoa; phylum Arthropoda; class Insecta; order Coleoptera; family Attelabidae; genus Apoderus; species Apoderus coryli. Next base: position 127,052 of record OU452207.1, read on the forward strand.
GTTATATTTGGCGACTGTCAGAATATTCCATTATTTGTTTATTAATAGTGGGTGTCAGTGGTAGACTAAGTATAAATAAAAAATACATAAATCAAAAATCTACTTTTCCGACTGGCTGCCATCGGGATTTTTTTGTTTTGGTATAGTATGAACTGTAATAGTCAAAAAATATTTGTAGGTATCCCCAATTTACATCAGGACTGGTTTCCAAGTAAAACTGCAAATGTAGAGAAAGCAATTTCTACAGTAACATGTAAATGCGTTGCTATGGTAATTTTTCATGCCCACTGCTACTTTTGTCATTACCAGGAAATTTTATCCGTGCGTAATAATATTTCCCACTAGTTGCTAGGTAACTAGTGGGAAATATTATTACGCACGGGTAAATGATAAACAGCATTACAATGTACTACATTTTCAAATCTGAACCTGAAAAGATAGATACACGGGACCGTGAGAATGTTGTTCCCTTTGAAAGTCTCTCGACAAGTCCCTCTATATGGAATATTGAATATAATCCTAATGGCTCTTTTCTGAAGTATTAACACTCTGTTTACCTCCGTGCACCTTCCCCACAGTGTAATATTGTAGGAAATGGCTGAATATATAAGTGCATAATAGATGGATATTAGCGATTTCCTGTCCATGTAGCTCTTTAGAGAGTTAAGGACAAACAGATTTCGGCTAATCCTACTGCAGAGGTTGTCCACATGGCTCTTCCAATTCAAATCAGGATCCACAGTCACTCCCAACAATTCAGCTGACCCTGACCATGATAAGGTGGTGTTGTTAAAATTAAGGTTAAAGTTTACAGGTGTTTTATATAGGGTGAAACGTAGGGCAACAGTTTTTTATAGTTGACAATTAATTTGTTTCTATGACACCAAGACTGAAATATTAAAAAAGTGGCATTGATTTTGGGTAATAAAATGTTCGGATCTCTGTCACTCAGTAATATGGTTGTGTCATCAGCATACATGTACAATGTCCCCTGCGTAATGTTAGATGGAAGATCGTTCACGTATAGTAAAAAAAGAAGTGGTTCAACTATGCTACCTTGAGGCGTGCCTCACTCAAGCTCTCGAAATTCAGAGAGAACAATGTCAATCCTTACCGCCATATTTCTGTGTGTCAGGTAGGATTTAATCCATGTGTTTATCGGCCCACGTAAACCAATATTCTCAATTTTGGCACACAAAAACTCCATGTCAACTACATCAAAAGCACTTGAGAGATCAAACAATAGCGCTACCACACAATGACCACTATCAGTCAGGTCGTGCACCCGCTGTACAAACTCAGAAGTGCACGTCTCTGTTGAAAGACCTGGCCTGAACCCGTGCTGACAAGCGCTTAATCTTTTGGAGGAATCCAAGAACTCAAACATTTTGTCCGAAACAATCCTTTCGATGACCTTTGAAATCGTGCTTAAAAGCGATATTGGTCTGTAATTTTCTACAGTGGCTTTGTCCCCTTTCTTGAACACCGGGATAACGATCGCCGATTTAAGTTGATCAGGAAATATACCACCTTGAACTGACATGTTGGCGAGCCCAGTCAAGATAGGAGAAAAAACGTTCACAGCGTGTTTAATTAACCTCACCGGTATGTCATCGAAACCAGTGGATCTTTTATTTGGCATTTTTCTAATTACCCTGGTCACTTCGTACATTGTAACGGGAATGAAAAACATAGATCTACAATTTACTGGGCCCAATGTGCACTGCACCGACAAGTCATCACCAAAATGGGATTCTAACTTTCTTTTAATGTTAGTCGAGTAATAAGTGCAAAAGATAGCTGCGACATCAGTTGGGTTCACTGTGCCTACATTGTTATAATTAATCTTAATTGCACTGTTCTGCCCTCCAGCATTGCCCCTTAGTTGCTTGAAAAAGTTCCAAATTGTTTTTGATTTATTATGAGATTCTGTCAGACACTTATCAAATATTGTCCTTTTCTCGATAGCTATTCTACGATTGATACTTTTTCGACGATCCTTATATATATTAAACAAGTTCTCGTCGTAAACATTATGCCTCAGCCAGTTCAGATTTTGAAGCAGCTTATAATCATGATGCAGTTCATCAGAGAAAAAAATTTTAAACTTTCCCTGTCTATGATAAGCAGGGATGGGCTTTTTAGGAAAGGAGGCTTTGAAGGCGCATTCCAATCTTTGCCAGAATCTATTGAAGGCTTGTTCAAAAGTTGAACACCTGATCTCGTCGATATCTAAACCACCAAGCATAAAATTGAATTCGGACATAGCAGCTCTCGTAAACTGCCTGCAACTCGCTGCACGAGGCTCCCCTCCTCGGAAAAACATGACTCAGTTTAGCCAACTGTGCAAAATGATTCGAAAATCCAATGTCGAAATTCGACACCATCAGAGAGTCAGGGATATTAGTGAGGAAGTAGTCGATCTTCGACACAGTCGTTCTTGAAGGAAGTGAGACAACACGCGTAGGCGTATCAACTAACGATGCCAATCCGAATGACTCCAGGACATCACGCAATAACTTATAATTGTATCCGCATCGCTCATCCAATTCATTGATATTGAAATCACCACATATCATCTGTATTTGAAACCTGAGAGAAAGATCTGACAGAAGAGCAGCCAACCGAGAACAGAAAACGTCAACGTTGCCAGATGGCGCACGATATATCGTAGCAACGCAAGCGGACTTGTTAAAAATAACTCCCGAGCATTCAAAATCCACCTCTACAGAATACACGTCTACACAAGAAAGTGGTTCACATAAATAATGATTGTTACTTCTAAAATAAATTGCGGAACCACCATGACAGTGTGAAGCACGGCAAAAGTATGATTTTAAGGTATAATTAGCCAAAAAAATGCTTAATAGTTTCTCTTCACACTGCCAGTTCTCTGTTACACATAGAATGTCAATTTTGTTCTGATTCAAATTATACATCAAGAAGTCCCAATTTATTGGAAATGCATTGTACATTACTATGCAAAATATTAATGGAGTAATCAGAAATCAAAGCTTGAAAGATTGAACATATAATAAAGGCATTTAAAGACAGTCGTAGAAAAACGATATTGTAGTATCGAGTACCATCTTGAAATTCGACTAAAGTTTTAGGAAACCTAAAATAGTATAAAAGAATACTAATATTGCTATTAAAAGGGACTTGGATACGATTACCTGCCTCTCTTCATAGTCAGATGTGTGATTTAAATTTTGCAGTTACATGTCATGAATATTTTTCAAATCGCTTAAATCACTATAAATACCATTATAATATGAGCCTAAAATATTTTAGAACAAACACTGTTAATAAGCAACATTTAGAGATTTTTGTACATAACAAAAAACACAGTATTAGTAGGTATTGTAGGAAAACATGTAATAAAGATACACAAATGGTGACAGGGTACAAATTATTCTTTCAAATTCTACAAACTCCCTCTTTCAACAATCTCAGAATATCATTATTTCAGAGTTTTGTTGCTACTACTTCTTAGTTCTAAATGTTGCTTATGTGGCTATTTTATACACTTTAAGTTAACTAATTTTTTTTATTAAAATTTGTATAATATATTACAGAAAAATCTTGATAGGTTTCTTATTGATTTGTTTACTTACTAGAATTGTTACAATTATTTTTGTGACAGATATTAAACAATTATTATAATTTTAGCGAGCATAGAAATAAAACAAAATAGATTTTAAACCATATTATAATATGAATAAAGTTTTAACGAAAATGTAAATAACATCGCAATAATATTAAAACTTATATTTAAAACGTTCAATAATATAACTGATTATTACCTAAATTCAAGCAGTATCTTGATACATAACCAAGAAATGCATAATCATTAGCAAGGAACAACTGTTGTTCCAAAAGAATATTGATTGCAGTAAAAATAATTTAAAATTCCTGTTTGTACCTCTACTTGGCAAAATTACACTTATAACGTATACTTTTTTTCCAATACCACTGCTAGAGGCCAGAGCATTTTAACTAAAGTTTACTTTGTTACCAAGGCATACACATATTATTTCTAATTAATGAGTAGAAGAAATTGTTGTTTCTTACACGTAAAGCAGCGGACAACATACAAAAACTAAAATGAAGACAATGCTTTGATTCCTATCATCCCTTGCAGTAATTTAATCGAACTAAGTTTGAGTGGACAAAGTTAGGGATAGTGCATATAGTCGTAGGGGAGAGTCCCGTACTTTGGGACACTTTTGAGAAAATGCATATTTTGGAAAATGTTGCTTACACTATAAACTTTTTTTATCCAAGGTGTTCGTCTCATGGTTTTTACTTTAGATAAGCATAAGTTTAAAGCACGTAAAACGCATTTACGGCAGCTTACACGAGAAAAATATATATTTTGATATTGTCCCAAGGTACAGGTTCATCATGTACCTTGGGACAGATGGTATTGTACCTTGAGCCGAGCCATGGACACTGGGACTATCTATTTTAATAAATTATTAAATAAAATTTGATACGTAGGTACCAACTTAGAACTTTATTAAAATGTTTTAAACATACTTTATTGAAATGCTTAAAATATACACAATTAAAAACTCGAATTATCCCAGTATTATTCAATATGATATGATTCAAAATTTACTGGGAAAATAAGACATCTTCCTTGACGAACAGTGGGTCTCACCGGAATTGGTTCTGGCAATTTTTTGAGAATATCGTCAAATGTAATTTCATAGGGTGTTTCCTCTGTAAAGGAAAATTTATTGCCACTTAAATGGCTACACCTTTTTAGATATTTCACTTCAAAATTGAACTGATCGGTTTTTAGTATTTCTGCTACATAGAGGTGTTGTTTCTTTTTGCCAGGGACCTTTACGAGGACAAAATCACCCTTTTTGATCTCAGATATCACTTCTTCATCTTCAGGTTGTTCAAAAGCCTCATCATCAGCATCGTTAATAGAGTCCGAACTTTCAGGAAGGCTGTCGTCGGATTCTGAAGTGTGGTATCCTCTTTCAAAACATGTATCTTCACTCGTTTGGCCTTAGACATTCGACTCGCCGGTGCAGATGAATTTAACGTTTCTTCTATTTCGTTCTTCTCTGGAGTATCTGTCAATATCCTGCACTTACCCGGTTTTGGACCACCTAGCCTTCTTTTTCGCAATGGAGCCTTGTGATTATCCAGCACAACTAATATTTTCTTTCTTGAGATGGTCTTACGTGTTCAATAAAATGTTTCATGTACAAAATAAATATTTCTGTGTTGGGCCAACCACTAATGTCAGCAAAACCTTTACTGGCTGTAGGTGCACCTTTTAACATATTTTCTTTGTAGTGGGCTCAAGGAAAAACAAATGCTGGTGGCACGCTGTTTCCTATTGCATTGATTGCGGCAATCATGGTAATATTGACTCCCCTTTCCCCCGATGTCATATGGCCAACTTGTTTCGAGCCCTTAGCTGCAATGACGTTAACAGGGGTATGCACAGTAGAAAGGCCTGTCTCATCAATGTTGTAGACACTTTCTGGGGGAAAGTTATAACGGCCTAACACATCCTTTAATTTCTCAAAGAAAACACCGACATTGTGACGATTAAAACTTGTTGATCGGGCAAGGCTGGTGGCTTGAGGTTTTCGTAATGAGAGCGCATCTTTATGGCGACGCATAAACTCGTAGTACCAGTTTTTTCCAGCCATTCCCTCTATATCCCATTTTTCAGGATGTGGTTTATTGTTAACTTGGGCATAATCAAACGCCAATACTCTAAATGTTTTTTTTGACAAACCATAGTGCATTTGAGAAGCATGCACAAGGTAGGATTTTAATTGTTCTTCATCTTGATCACTAAAAACTCTACGACCATCATTTTTAGCAACACAATGAAACTCTGATTTTTCAGATGATTTATGTTGTTGTAAATGGCGAGCCAAAGTAGATTTTGATATGCCGAATTCTTGAGCGGCTTGTCTGACAGACCACTGCTCATTAATTACTAGATGAGCTGCAGCTTCCACAGAATTTTTATCAACTGGATTTCTTTTGATCCCTTGCTTACTTCGCGGCATCTGCAACAAAAATGTTGTCTTGTACCTTAGGACAATAGGATAGTAAGTATTGTCCCAAGGTATAATACTAAAACTGTCCCAAGGTACAGGAATATATACAATTATAAAAACATGCTGCTTTAAAAAAAGGGACAGGCTCTGTGTATATTTTAATTATGCGATTCTTAACAAGAGGTATACCAGTTTATGAACCTGAAAAAAGAATGCAAAAAATTTACTTACTTTTGATATTTTACCGCTCAACACTAATCACAAAATATTTACTTTTATAACATACAAACTCAACATGTGCTGTAGTTGTCAGCCATATAGATATTCACTATTATGATTATAGATAACTTCGTGCCAACACGGTTAGGTTTCTATTCCTTCACAGTGTTTTTTTCACAGGTGGATAGATGCCGCTCAAAAACTTTTGTCTCAAGGTACATGCCGTCTCAAGGTACGGCACTCTCCCCTATTAAAGATCGTTTGCGTAATCTGGAAATGTACGCTTTACACTATTATAATTTTAGCAAAAAGAAGGCGTCCTTAAATGCTTCTTAGTATCATGGTTGCCTTCATTTTTAGCAACTCAAATTTTGCGGCTGTTATCGCTTAAAATATCCTACAAATGTTTTATTGGGCGGAAATAATATACCTCAAAGTTATAAAGTCTGAACCAAAATTTGTTAAGTTAGACTATTTTTAGGATTGAAATAAAAAGAGTTACAGAACTAAATCACTACCTACTTTATCGCACACCTTGTGTGCCTTGGTTATGTATCTGCTTACTGATTATAAAATCCTACTTAAACAAAGTATATAACTAAATGTTATGTATATGTGTTAGTCATCATATATAATACCATAATATTAATATGAGCATTGTTTATAATTGAAATACCTAAATAAAAGAACAATATTTAACGTAAAATTGTTTAAATTATACCAAAATCATACATAAAACAATTAATATAAAAACAGCTATTAAACTAATAAAATAATTGTATATAAAAATGTTTTGATTGTATATTTTGTTAATCAAAGATACAGAAACATTTCGTTGTTTTTATCTATCTAATAGGTAGGTATTATGATTTTTGTTTTTATTGACTGAATGAAGTGGAATTAGCACTCAAATAAGTGATTTTTGATAATGTGATATCTCTCTTTACGTTTAGAATAAACATATTGATAAAAACCAAAATTTTATTGATTTTTTCATTACAATATAATAATTTCTTTAAGCTTTAATTTTTTCGTTGCTTAATTTTCTCTTAATAAAACCCGAACATTCTCCTTATAAAGACAATGATGGCATAAAGTTTAGCTTGTAGGTTATTTAAGTTTGAATAAAACATAAATATCATATTATTTATATTATATGTTGGGTATATCAATCTCTCGAATTTTCTAAAATAATTTATTGCGTCTAAAAAAAATACCTTCACTATGACACTAGTTTTTGGTAGGTATTTGAAAATTTAGGGGTTGTGTCCGCCAGTAACACAGATCACAGTGCTAAAGCGAATGGGTTCATCCTAGGACTCCCCCAAACTCATATACCAAAATTTAGCTCAATTGGTTGAAGCGTTTAGGCTCTATCGTGGAAGAACCACAGATCTAGAGATCGAGTTTCTAGATCTGTGCGAAGAACAGACAGACTTAATCGTCTCAGAGGACTTCAAAATCGTAATATCCGTGTTTATCTGATTTTTTTAGCGTGTTCACAATACTTTCCCTGAGCGTGAAAGTAAAATTATATCTGTTGCGTTATGTACCCAGGTCACAGAATAATTAACAGAATATCGATTCGGAGTTTCCCTCCAAAACAATACATAACCTTAACCTGGGAATAGAATATGTCAGTTCATAGGCGTGGTTTGGTCATTGCTATTTCTCGCTTCGTCTCGCACAGTGGTGGCGCAGAATATTTTGACATGTTATATTTAGTTGTAATATTAGTGAATGTTTATAGTTTCGTAATATTGTTGGATTGTTTTAATTGTTATAGACTGACTTTCAGCTTTGCCTATAGTGTTTAGTCTATTTTAGTTATAAAAATAAAACTTAAGAAGATGGAATCTTGTAAGAAAGCTGAAACTATATGTGCTGCAAGAATTCTCAGTATAATTCAAACAAGAGTTTTTTTTTCGGAAATTTGCTATTAGCGCATAACTTCATTTGATTTGTTTCAAGTTCAGATTATTTATTTCATAAAAATTTTGAAGAAAGTGCACTGGGCAGTGGCATGCGCGTTTTATATGATATATGTAAAAATGTTCCTTTTCACCATCCATGCCAAAGCTTTCCGATTGAATATGTTATTAAATTGTATCTAAGAATGAAACTATTTTTCACAATAAAATGTATAAATAAAAATTTCAAAACATCAGTCAACCGAAATACATTAACTATATGGAAAAATCAATAAAAAAGTAATACAAATGTGTACTAATATTTATTTTATTAAACACCCTAAGGCCGGCCCTGTCAGCTGTAGGCGAGTATGCTCCTGAGCTCTATGCCCGCAAAATGGCGTCTGTTCATACGGCATTTTCAATGGCAGCGACTCTGTGTCGGTATTCTGATTGTTGGTTATTCTGTGCCCAGGTCATATATTTTAGATTACTATAGGTATCTTGCCGGGGAGTTTTTTTTTTGATGTGTCTAATCCAGTATTAGCAAAGATTAAATTTCCCTGATCTGTGGCAAAGATTTATAGGATATCTTTGGCATTAGTTTCAAAAAATTTATTTTACATCAAATATCCATATTTTAGAATCCTGTCCAGTTTCCTTATTATTGAACAAGAACTAATAATGTTTATCAACTATTCACCACTAGATGGTACTGTAACCATTTTGGAATTAGCGGGTTTTATATACATTCAGAAAGAATACTAATGTTATAGCTCAATCCGAATGAACCCCAATATGCTATTCAAATTGCTACGGGTTCGATTCACGTTTTACGAGCGGTTTCAAATAAAGAAGAACAAACAAAGAATATCATCTTGAATAATAACAGGATCAAATTATTATATGAAACAAACAAACAACTAAAATAAGCTTTATTAATCTGTATTGAAGTAATGCAAAATTACTTACCATTATAATCTTGTATCACTATCGGTCACCGACTTTAATTGAAAAAGAAATATTTAATTGGTTGACCCTTTTTGTCAATAATTTATCGAAAACTTTATTAGAAATAAAACGCATTAAAGTGTGGGCTAAAACAACTAATTTAATAATTAAAACTAAAGAAATTTAATAACAATAAAGAAATAAATATGTATAAATAAAAGAAAGTGAAAGAATAAAACAAGCGATAATGGGAATTTAGAAGAAAATCGTAGTTATTACTTGTACTACTTAAAAATAGGAAAATTAATATAATTCGAATATTTAATTTGACATTTTTATAATTAGAGAAAACACGACTTTACTCAATCAAGGCTAGAACCATTCTGATCTCAAAGTCATTTTTCCTTTCCAGAATTGCCTCATAAAAGTTACATAGTAGGTAATACAAAATGAAAATAAACCAATCAGAAAAAAGGCCCATTTTACAATATATACCCAAATACATTTACAGGGTGAGAACATTACAAAATAAGATACATTTTTATTTGTATGTCGACTTTAATAAAGATACTTAAGTTTGGATTTCGCGACTGGACAAAAACCCATAATTTTTTATGCGCCCATTATATATATTATTTTGATATGGGAAACCGTGACGCTTTCCAATTAGCTTGAGTATATAATAATAAATGTTCGACATTTAATTTACATGAAGTCATATCGAAAGTTTTGAGTGTTTAGATCACCGGGTATTTCCGACATCTGGTTATCTTTCCAACATGTCATTCTTCGAATAAGAAAAAAGGTTGTTCTTTTTAGGTACCTAACAATTCCTTTAGGCAAAGATAATACTTGTATTACTTGCAGATGTTGTAAAACCCATATCAAAGGAAGATAAGATAAATAGAAAATATACCCTTAAATTTTATGACTGAGTTTAGAACATTTGTATACAATCTACTTAAATAATCCCAAATTAATATAAACCATAAAACTCAGACCCCAAATACAGTGTAGGACAAAAGTAAATTCCATTGCCCGTCCGTCTTATTACAGTACCAGTGGAGTATAGTCTATTATGGAGTAGCGACAAAACATGTAGTAATCTTTTAAGTGGTTGGATGAAAATTTGCTTCGCTATGGCTGCTGTCTTACCCATGCTGCCAGAGTTCGTATAATTGTGACACTCGTATTCAATATAAAAATGATGTTTGCACCAACAGATGCACCACCTAACATTGGGAAAAAATAAACCTTATATTTTGTTTGCATTTATTCTTTCTTTATGGCTAGGATATGTCTAAAATTATCGGTGCAAACGGCCATAAAGTACATGCAACCGTTAACTTATGCCACTGTCTTAAGACAATGCTTATCGTCGGGTTGTTATGCTTTAAGGGTTGTTGCGTGGGCATTGGGATTGGAGGCTGCGCGTAATGCTTATTTTTCCCTGGTTGAATCACATCTTCGATACGGTATAGCTTTTTGGGATGCATGCAGTCGTGCTTTAATCAAAATTATGTATTTATTTACAGAAACGGACAATCCGCTATCTGTGTAGGGTTGGTGTATGGGCAAGTTGTATAGAGAACTGTTTAAGAAACATCAAATATTGACACTCACTTCATTATTTATATAGAAACTTGCAGGTTATATCTTCCTTTGCTCCATCTGCTTACCGTTATCCTACGAGATTAAATGGAAATTTTGGTTTTTATTATTCCACTTTCTAGGCCTGTGTTTCTTGATCAAGCAATTTGGTGTAGAACCGATCTACCAGTAAAGGGATTAAAGTATCTTCATAGTTTTTATTGTTATTGATTTTTTAGATTCTTCCTTATTTGTCAATTTGAATAATAACGGGTTTTGTAAATACTTGGGTTCTTACTGTTAAAAAAAAAAAATACATGCAACAGCATTTCGCTGTTCGTTTGGCTTATTCTATAATGTATGTAGATATTTTAAACTTTACTAAAAACTTTACATGAACACGGAAAACTTTTTCACATTCAGACTTTTTAAACAGATTTTCACACTTTTCTCATAATATAATCCTCGACCTCACTTGGAAGAGTGTCATCTAACCTATAATTTGCATACCTACCTATATACTTATACTTATACACCTCGACGTGATCTACACTGATTTTCAAAAGGCGTTTGATCGCATTGATCATTGTATTTTACTCAGAAAACTGGACAATTTTGGTTTCGCAGGAGGGCTGGTTAAACTTTTTCGATCGTACCTTTTTGATCATACTCAGGTTGTTGAACATGAGGGCTTCAAGTCCTCGACATTTTTGGCAACTTCTGGAGTTCCACAAGGCTCTAACCTTGATCCACTATTGTTCAACATTTTCATAAATGACCTTCTACAATTGTATACCTGTGGGCTTGCCTATGCAGATGATTTAAAGATCTTCAATACGATTATTGATGAGGATGATTGCACTTCTCTTCAGCGTGACTTGATCAGCTTGTCTGATTGGCGTAGTGTTAATAGACTGCAACTTAATGTTTCTAAATGTAAAGTGGTGTCATATGAAAGACTGAATAATGTGTTTATGTTTGACTATCGCCTGAATGAGACATATCTGGAGAGGGTGGGTGAAATCAAGGATTTGGGTTTATTAGTTGATTCCAGGCTCACCTTTATTCGTCATGTTGACACAATTGTCGCGAGTGCTAGTAAGATGTTGGGGTTTATCATTAGAAACTGCCAACAGTTCAATGATATTTATACCATGAAATTGCTATACTACGCCTTTGTCAGGTCAAAGTTGGAGTTTGTCTCATTTATTTGGAATCCTTTGTACAATGTTCATGTATGTTCTGTGGAGTCTGTTTAGAGGCGCTTCCTCAAGTGTTTGGCGTACAGGGGTGACGGTGTTTATCCTCCGAGGGGTGTTGATCACGGAATCTTATTGTCGCGATTTGGGGAGCCGTCTCTTGCGCTTAGAAGAAACGTGTTAGCTGTACATTTCTTATATAAACTGTTACACAATGTCGTCGACTGTCTTCATTTACTGAGTAGAGTCAGTGTACCGCGTCTCGGGGCTAGGCGAGGTGTTCCCTTCGCTCTTGGTACAGCGAGAACTAATATCTTCTTTGGAGAATTGGATATCAATGTTACCCCGCTTTCTGCAGTGATTAAAAATTATAAAAAGGAGTTAACATTTATTGGTTTAACATTGGACGCATATTGACGTATTTTTGACGTTATCACTCGACGTGTTGTTACGTCCTTATTCGACGTCAATTAGCTGTGACATATTGTCGTCATAATTACGTCAAAATGTTGGTCATTTTGACGTAATTAGAGACGTATATTTCACGTCAAAATCACGTGCGTTGCTAGCTGGGTCATGCTTTTGATGGATTAATAAACTACTTCGAATGTACTAAACCTAAACTTTTGTCATCATCCAGGTATTAGGTATGTATTTGGCAGTGCTAAACGCTATGCCAATTTCACAGTGCACAGAGCTCCAGTTTAAGCACCTGCACACACAAATAATTAGCTAGAATTTTTGCTTAAATTACAGTAGCGTGGGTCTGCTTCTGTAAGCTCTGGCACCTGTATCTGAATTTATTTATCAGTAAATCAGCAAGAATCCTTTCGACCCCTCCATGCTGGACGCGTTGATCTCTGCTACAGAACAGTGTTTTATAAGTCAAATTATAGTTTATTCATGGTGGCATTACATCAGAGTTTATTCCCGAAATGTTGTGACTTTCAATGTCAGCCAGCAGTCTTGTGTCCACCATGTGTGTCTCTGGCATACCCGCGTAGTACCCAGCATGGTGTAATCTGTATGTAATCCACTTTGCTTCCTTCTCCAAAACTATATAAAGAGGAATTAAATCCATAGCTGTTGACGGTGTGGTAATGACCAGACAAGCTTGCCCCGCAAAGCAGAGATTTTTGCTTGGGTCGCAGTAAAGCTTTCGTTCACCAAGCAACAGCTCCGTACCTTATTATTGATCTTATAGCCATACCGTATATCCAATACATTTGTTTGGGTTTCATTCTCCAGGACTTTCCACAGATTCGTCTATAGTCTTGCCTTCTATCGAGTCTTTGAACCTCTTACTTAGACATCTCAAAAATCTTGTTCACCGAAATAAGCCACATAATTTAGATCAATTAAGGCACCATATTCAAAACGAGATGCAATTGATCACTCCTGAGATCATAGAAAACGTGCAACGCTTGGTTGTGGAAAGGTTAGCCCATTGCCAAACGGTGCCCACTTTGAGCAACTGCTCTAGATCGGCCAAAATTTGTGGATTTCAAAAAAGTATTGTATTTGTTTTTTGAAAATAAAGCACAGAGAATTCTTCATTGTATTGCGAGCAGTGTTTATAACGTAAGTTTGAAGGTTTAAATTTCAATTAAATTAAATGGTAAACAATATTCCATAAAAGTTAATTTCAACCAAACCATTGTCATAGACAACTATTCCTCAACTTCACGAAACTTCCTAAAAGCGATAATGAATGTATGTTGTGCATTACAATTTATATATGTATATATTTATGTGGTTTTCCTTTGATGTCCATTTCAATGTTTGACAAAGTGTTTTCGACCGGAAAACCATGCTAACTCTCTCTGCACATAGCTCTCTAATTTTAGGTAGCTACCACCCACTACTACTCCTTCTAATACGAGTAATATACTTCTTCTCTTCTCTTCTTCACTTTAATACGAGTATACCAACAGTCACAAACATTAAATGAAAACCAAAAGGACCAATAGTTTACATCAACAGTTTAACTCAAACAGAAAACTGCTGCGTGTAACTTTCTCTCTATTCTGTATTTACCAACTTTAAATAACACTTAATTCTGGAAATGAAATGCAATTTGAAACCTCAGCGATACACAATTACCGTCTTATTTAAATTCGAGAATTAATAATAAAGGGAAGTGAGATATAAAAGAAAAAATTTACGATTTTGTTAATTAAAAAGATTTCTTTCTAGTTGTCTACTTTACATTCAAAAGACAACAAGTTTCATACTAATAATAATCAGAATAGTTTCATTCAACTACTTAACAGTGTTTTATTATTCATTTTCATTTAATATCACGCTTCAGGATCTGATCTCTCTTGAAATTGTCTCTAAATTTTTGTTATAAAGTTGTTTTAAAGTGTTTTAAAATATAATTGGCCTACCTACTAAAAAAATAACAACAAAAATCTTTTACAACAAAGTTTTAGATAAATTTTTGTACTTTACTGTTATTTTTTCTGTTTTCACATAAAAATCTCAAAAAGTTTTTCAATTTAAAGCTTTGTATATAGAATAAACCTTCTAACTCAGTTATGTTAATAAACAAGGCAGTTTCTTAAAGTTGGATTTTTTAAATTTCCTACGACTACTGGCAAGAATTGTAACTTAACTGTGACTACATATTCAATTGTTGCAAGCTTTGACCGTTTTTTGATCACATCCTAATTAATGTGATGTTTGTCACTTATTCGTAGTTCATGGCTATTAGGATTCGATGGTCTGCAAGATACTCATTACGCTAAAATTATGACCATGTTCTATACAACATGCGAAGATTTTGGAGCCACTAGTGTACGAGGAGCAATTAACAACGTGGAATTCGCGGGTTTTATTAGTCGGATTGGTTTTATTAGTCGGATTGGAGTTCTTGCCACAAGATCAAACCATCAATAATTAGTACCACCTACAAGTTCAACGCTGTTTGCGTTAAGCAGTGCAAAACATAGCCCGGATTTGTGGCAAAACATAACTTTTTCATCACGATATGCACCTGCTTTTGATCACTTAATTCGTTTAGTCAAAGATTAGTATAGATTGTAGTGGTCGATATTGATGTACCGTACTATCCCGATCAACCTTATTAGTTCGCTGTGATTCGGAATTTCATCTTTTAAACTGGTTCGTTCGCAAATTATACAACCCTAAATTAGGTATAAATTATTATAGGTAATCTATTGAATTGAACTGATAAGAACTGCTAAACTTTACGATATCTGATATCTATTGAACAATAATGGAGTAGGTATATAACGTTATGCTGAACTTAAAATTGTTAACCGAAACAGTCGTAGCACCATGTACGTAACACCTCGTACAAGTAAATAAATTCCTGATGCAATGTGGTAACTCGGTTATATAAAAGCGCTGACTTTAAATTTATGGACAACCAGAATCTGGTCTGGTAGCTCGAATAACTGGTAGTAGCAGGATTACCCATCATATATTATGTAATTTCCTTTTCTCGCGTGTCTCTCCGCTCTATGTAAAATGTTCAAATCATTTTCACTTATAATATAGAGCTGCTCAGCAAGTATAACAAACTGACTATAACACTAATAATATTCATCGGCATTTCCCTTTCCGCTACGAGCTCGTTCTAATTTCCTCTTTATCGACATTTAGATTATTATGATTACTTACATAATGTTCTGCTTCTCACGCTTCATTATTCATAATAAATTGCTGATATTTTCATTTCATCTATGACCTTTTAGAAACTGAACTAGTACCTAATTGAAGTGAAATCTAAAACAAAGCACAACGTCATGTATTCATTATAGTGCTACAACGGTAGTGCGTGCTTTGCTGCATCTACAAACTCCTTTTTTGTATTATACGTACATACAAAAACATGGATATGGTAACTACCTATTCGAGGAAGAAGCCTGTATAGGTTCCACAAAAAGCATAGGTTGGGTAAGACTACAAATTATAAGTCACAAAAAATTTATTCACTAATAATAATTATTATTAAACTCGCATGCACGGATAAAATTTTTGTCTTAAATTAAAGTAATCTATGACTTTAAAAATAATATCTACAATTAAAATACTATTAACTCTAGATAAAGAAATAGTCTTGATGCAAAACACATCAGGATATCTAATTAAAATTATCATTACTTTGAAAATTTATTTACATTAATGTTTTGTGTATTATTAACAAAATCATATGACATCAGCGTGAAAGAAAGATAGATTTCTCACAAGACACTGTCGGATTTTTAAAATAAGGGAATAAAGCTTTCCAAAAAGTCTATGTGGCTTCAATTCATTCAATTATAAGTTTTAATATAAAGCTAGTCAAAATTTTAAATGAAATATTTCGATTCCTTAAGTCATGTACTAAAAACTCTTTATTTAAAACACAATTGATTTACATCAACAGTTTGATGCTTTTATTCTAAGATAATAGATGGATTTAATACAATAAGTCGATTCTTTTAATTTAAAACCACCTTGCACTAGAATTCCATAATTCAAGAGATTGGTGCTCTTGAATCTATCAGTTGGTTTGCAGTATTGCCATATCTTTTCTAAACAATTTATTCTTTTATATAGTTGTTTTTTGTTAATTGCAATATGTTTGTACTTACACAGCTTTTTCTTCATACGTGTAAGGTTGTTTTTCACTTAACTCGTGTCGTCAGTTTCTTGATTTGGTGTTGTACAAAAGAAATGAAATTAAAATATTCACATTAAAACTAAGTTTTTCTCCGTTAATTATTGCTTGATTCTAAAAATTCTAAGCAGCCTTAAAATAATACCTCATAGTGAATGACAAAAACATTTCGTTTTAGTGAAAACTGAACTAAAACATGAAAATTCATTATGAGGTATTATTTTAAGGCTGCTTAGAAATAATTTTCGATAGTGTTTTTGCTCGCAGTAAAATGTCATAATGTAGTACCTAGCTTTGTAAAAAGAAAGTTTAATGAGTGATAGTGCAGAATTAATATGACTAATCATTTAAATTATATTATGTACTTAGTTATCAATATCAGGTAACTGTCACATAATATGTGTTGGTTTTAAAACATAAGCTAATAAGACCTAGAAGATAATATACATAATACTATACTATATTTAATAAAAACGTTCAATGAAACAAATACCTATATTTTTCTTCCCATTTTCTATTTCTGTTAATATGTGACAACGTCGCGACACCCCTAATGGTATTCATAACAGAATATAGCGCCAAACCGTTTTGCAAGTCGCGGCATGCGGCAGATCAATACACATCGAACAGATTTTAAATTAGGGTAGGTACAAAGTATTATAGTGTCTGTTAGTTGCAAGTTATTAATTTATTGATTGGAACTGCTGGAAGATATCATGGATATTCAGTTGTTATTAAAAACATGGGGATTGCAAGAGTTAATTCCTAAGCTAGAAGGTACGTATCTACATAATTAAACATTTATTATAATATGTAATATTAATTAATATTGACGAAGAGCTTTTTTGAGCGTTTATCTGCCATAGTAACGAGACCAATAAAGCTCCATTTATGTACGCACATCATACAAGATTTTATGCTTTTTTGCTTCCCAAATGCAACTTTTTTATATTTATTTTATTACTTGTGTTTCTCTAAATCGTAATATGTACCTTGCTGTCATACATAGAAAAAATAAAGCTACCTATTTTGTTGTAGATACTAGGGCAAATCTGTGTAATGAACTGGTTATTGAGAAATCTAACAAAAATACTAAAAAAAGTCCAGATTAAAACATTTCAAAAATAGTCTGAATTATAGATACCGGGTGCACCATAAGTACAGGGCGACTCAACATTAGTTATTTGAAATATCTAGCACACTCCATATTTTATGTAATAATTGAAACTGCTTTTTAACTTTTATATAGTACCTAACTTATTTCTATAATAATAGAATCTAATGTCCAGGATATTTTATGAAATATCTGACATAATATTTAATACTTTTGAGTATCATAAAAGTACCAGAGTAAAACGTTTACGCCAGTTTCGTGAAACATGTCAATTATATACAGGGTATAAAGATTTTTAAATTGATATTTTAATTATAATAATAATAGAGTAGCTAGATTAATTAAGTTTATTAGAGTGGAACGCATATTCAATGTTTTTTATCCTGTTGCCAAATTTGTAAGTTTTTTTTACAAAATAGAGTGATTTGTGCGGTGGTACCAATACTTTCATGGCTCAAATGTCCTAAATAAAAATCGGGAATAATTTCCGTGTATATCTAAAAGCTTAATCTGCAAACTAAAAAGTGTTTCCATTATTTTTTAGAAAACCAAATTAATATAGATAATTTGAAGGCTTTGTACGGCAGGCATGAACTGATAAGAGAACTGATCCCTCAAATAGGTTTAAGGCTAGAGTTCGAAGAGAAAATAAAAGCATGGATCGAACATGAAGTACGTGTAAAATGTTATTATCCTTAAATTAGTATATTCTCGTGTATTTTATAAAATTGTTTTACGCAGAACCCGTCAGAAACAGACTCTTCGATATCTTCTGTTGTGCAAGACGTCTTCCAAGACACGCAAAGTAATCTGATACAGTTGAACGACGTAAGTTTCGATTTGGCGATATTATCCGAAAACTTTCAAGATTTTGAATTAAAGACGCTCTTAAACACATCCCCGTTGGGCAAAAGTATTTTAAAACACTATGAAATTCATAGAAGGCTTAACAACACTCATCAGAACAGAATGGTTGATATAATTGTTAAGCATATTTATACGTCCATTGTTAATAGGTAATATATTTTGATGCTATTTTAATGACCTACATACATACCTATAGCTTGCGCCAACAATAACTATTCGTCAAAATGTTTGAAATAAATTACGCTCTATGTAATATTTTACGGTTAATGCGTTAGTCTGGGAACTTACGTGACTACCCTGCCAATAACGTGAAGGCTCATTTCCGAAACCGGGGCATTAATGGAATTGCCAGCCAGTCAGTCCCGATTCAAACCAAACATTGGCCGTACTTTATACAGACTGAGTCTATCAAGACGCGTTAGTTTACTGTATCAAATTTGATTTTCCCAGCAATGGGGTTGTATCTAGAACTAACACGGTCACATTCTGCAGATCAACGAAAATCTACAGGGTGGCCCAAAAAAGAGATACATGTCAAAGTTATGTTTTTTCAATAGAACATAGAGAGGATATTCTGATAGTCCTTTAAGAACTAATGGGATGTGGTGTAAAATGTATTATGCTTATCTCATACGGTTTTTTTCGAAAATCAATTTGTGAAAATTTAGTTTGTAAAAAATTAACATTTTGGTGTATAGTAAATCTGAAGAAAATTTTGTAGTTTGGAGATGAATTTATAAAGGGTGTTCAATATTCGTAACCAAAATTTGTCGTCAGTTAAATGAGTGTAACGTAATTTTCTAAAATGGAACACCCTGTACATTTTGCTTGGAAACGATGCAGATTTTAATTCTGGATGACTTATTAAGAGTTGGCAGTACTTTTTTGCTGAAAATACGTTTTTAGACGCGATTTTTTTATATTTATCCTCAAAAAAAAGCAGGTTGACATTAATAATGTCGTGTCAAATGATGATAATTATTTTAATAAATAACACACCGTTTAACTCAGATTTGCCAAAATTAACCAAAACACCAATAAAAACTTATTAAATATCTACCAACCACCAACCAAAATACTGGACTCTTTTTGCTTTGGTACATTTTCACTTTTTTCTGCATGTTATTGTATTTTGTATAATCCGAATTTAACTGTGTTTTGTTTATTAAAATAATTAACACCATCTGACTAATATTTTTGATGCGAGCTAGGTTTTTGATTTAATAACAAAAAATCAAGTTTGAGTAACAGAACAACGAATTTTCAGCGAAAATTAAGGAATTTGCGTATTGACAACCCTTAACAAAATTCAAGCCAAATTAAAATCTGTATTTTCTCAAAGCAAAATTTACAGGGTGTTCTATTTGAGAAAGTGAAGTTACACCCATTTTTATGGCTAGAAATTTTCGTTACTATTAGTGAACACCCTGTATTACTTAAAAGAAGATTGTTTGCTTCAATAAGTTAAGATGAAAGCTAGTTATCACTAGCATAAATAGTTTTTCTTAAAATTTGCTATACACGGAAATGGAATTTTTTACCAAGGATGGGTATATAAATTTTCACAAATTGATGATTTTTGTGAAAACCGAAAGAGATAAGTATATGACATATTCTACCAATTCCAATTTATTTTTCAGGGACTATCAAATACCCCCTTAAATAGAAAAAAAACTTTGATGTGTATCTCGTTAAAATAAATATCAAATTTGTTCAGTTTTGATACAGTAAACCGACGCGCCTTGCTAGACTCGCCATGTATATCCATAGCTTCATGTGCGAATATATTTTTAGTCCATTCAAACACGCAGATTATAATAAAATCGCATCAAAGATAATTAATTTGTTCCCAAATGAATTTATTGGGACTTATTATATACCGGCAGTTTTGAAAATGGATAGTGCAACTGGTCGCTCTCAGAAGGCCAAAGGAAAATTACCTAACAGAGTTAGAAATATAAGGTTTTTGTCGGGGGACACAAAGAAAAGAAATGCCATTACATTTTCAGAAACTAACAGGAAAAAAGTATCGAAATTAGAAGGTAAGAAATGCAATGCACAGTTTTATAACGATAAAAACTCAATTTAAAACATATTTTTTCGGAGTTAAAGGAACATTCTTGGTCTGCAAAAAACAATACACTTAATTTTAGAAACTAAATTAGGTAATTAGTACTATGTTTTCTTGGGATATTTCAACAATTCGGTTTTTTTTTTATTGCGTAGACCCCTGTATTGGCGAAGGAAACAAGGAAGATTGGCTCT
Organism: Apoderus coryli; assembly: GCA_911728435.2. Taxonomy (NCBI): domain Eukaryota; kingdom Metazoa; phylum Arthropoda; class Insecta; order Coleoptera; family Attelabidae; genus Apoderus; species Apoderus coryli. The sequence goes on from OU452207.1 coordinate 147,838, forward strand.
GGTTAAAAACAAATGTGGAACCTTGGAGCTCTGTTATCGAGAAATGGCAAAACACGTATATTATGAGAAAAGAATGTGTTTATAGTACAGCAACCGAGTTTTACGAGGAGTGGCCAATTCTGAAAGATTTGCGAGCAGATATTCTTGTATGATTTTTGATTTAATAGTTAATAATATTAGTAAATTTAAATTAAAGTATAACTCCACAAAGCACTTTCGTTTATTGCGGGCCAATCAAACATGATTCGAACTCATAATCAGTAGCAACATCAGCTCAACCATCATAAATATAGTAGTTACACATCAAATATGGTTATTTTATGTCAATTGTTATATATTGAATTGTCATATATCAATAAAATTACAACCAAAATATCAATTCGTTAAACTTAAAACAAGCATATTTTATGTGTAACTTTTGTATAATGTCGAGTTCATGTTGTTACTGTCACTGGCGATGAGCGCTGATCGTTGGAAACATTTATGGGTGGTTTCCAAGTAACAGTAATTTTGTGGAATTATACATTAATTTCCTGTCATTGAACGTCTCTTTGAACTGGACTGGTTGTTCAACATAGAAAGATTATTTAAACCTATGCTATTGTAAATCATCTTCCAGCTCTAGCTTAGTCTATTTGAGATCAGGGTATTTTGTGCAGATTTGCATGTCTGAATATTTTTATACTTTATATTTGCAAAAAACATTTATGCTGAAACAACCAAATTCATAGAGCAAAATAATTTTCCCAAATAAGCTAATAGATTTTCTACTTTTTCGTTAATTAATGTGGCAATAATTATCAACAAAGAAGTCACATTTTTACTTTACTTTCGGTGCAAGGGATACTACATTTACATTCATTGGATACGTTTTAGGTTAACTTGGATTTCGAGAAATTATATCCAGCAAATGCTTTGAATTTTTTCCTCCATCATAAAACATTTTTCAAAGAAATTTTCGAGAAACGAGGGAACTCAGTTCGTGATCCGTATGCAATAGAATTATTAGAGAACATTAAAGACAAAGAAGGTAACCTATATTTCACTAGTATCTGTATATTGAATTGTAACTATTTCATTTCCTGAGTTAAGGTTCCATAAGGAAACAAAAAAAAGTGGAAATAAAAAGGTTATTATAATTTAGTATCAAATTACGTTTTCGTTCATTACATTTCAACGAATGTGTATGTTGTTTTCATTTGGAACCTCATCTCAAGACACCATGATAAAAAAAAATATTTTTTAATAAAACTTTCCTGTTTTTATAAAATTATAAAACTTTTTAGGCGACTTATTGCCAGTGGAGCTATTCCTGCTTAACCACATAGCTCCACCTACTGGGAAAATTAAACTGGGAACATCATTATGGAAATTTTCAACATTGGAAAGCATCGAAGGAATGTTTCTTCATATTAAAGTTAGAAACTTAAACTATTACCTAAGTCAAATATATGTTAATCACATGTTTAATTTTATAGGAAGCAAGGGATGTTCAGAAAGCAATTGTCTCTAAACAAAACATAGCTAAAGAAAAAGGAAGAACAGTGCAACCCTATTTGCTGTTTATTGGACCGTCCTTGTTTGAGGTTGCACAGGTCTTTATCATCGTAGACGAGATCCGGTATCAATTCGACAACTGTGAGAAAGCTTTAGACATATTATTTAAGCTATTTCATGTATTAAATATAAAGTATCCTCCCGAAAGTGAACATATTTATTTAATTATTCAACGAGGAATTTATAAAATATCTACTCTACATGATAAAAAAATACCCAGTATCATAGATATCATAGGTTCCTCCTGCGATTAAAAACATGAAGTGTATAATTTGTCCCAAAAATTTTGCTACATTAAATAAGTATATTATTCACATAGAATTTTCTCATGCATTGTCGAATAATTTTGTTTGTCCATTCTCTGGTTGCTATAGACGTTACAATAAAAAATCAAGTTTTAGAAAACACGTAAACTCCAAACACTGTTTAGCTGAAAAAAGTCAAAAGCTCGACGAACAAGTAGAAACTAATAATGCATCTTGCAATCAGAATATAAGCAAAGAATCTAAAAATTTTGATATCAGTATTTCAGCACTAAGTTTTATGAAATCAACAGTATTAGGTATGAACTGACCCTAATTATATTACTGGAATATAACGATGATATGCCGATTTTTTGTCAAATTGAGGACATCCTCGTAAATAAGGAAGACTACAAAGATGTTTACTTTTGCTGCACCTTATGGTATTCTTCAATATTTAATACTCATTATAGAGCATACGAAATTAATAAATCTGAGAGAAAGAAAGTGTATTCCGTTAATGAGTTTAAAAATGAGATTCCTAAGATTATACATATCATAGAGAATGGGCATTTTGTATCGCTCGAATAAAATTTTTGGGATTAATTTATGTTAGGTATTTGTTTTATAGAAAAGTGAATATTTTTTTCAAATTAAAAGACAATAACTGAATTCTGATTTTTATTTATAATCCTTCTAATCACTTGCAGTATTGATGGTTGATACATATAATACAGGCGTATGAAATGTATAATTTAATGTAAATCAGCAGCAAAACTGAAAATAACATTATTTTTAATACAGATCGCATTATTTGGTTATTTTTATGTATTTGTATAGTATATCGAAAAACAGTTACAACGATTTTATTGCAAAATATTTTTTGATCGCAGGTTAAAAATACTTTTTATATGAAACTTATATCATTTAATATCTGGCTATAAACTCACTCCACAATTTAAAACCATGATATATACATATTTTTAATCTTCATGCTGTATTACCTTTATTGTATTTAGAGTCAGATGTTTTGGAGTAAAGTGACAAAGTTGTATTGTATCACATGAAAGCTGGTCCGGGTGATACGGTTTTGATTAGTTTTTATGCGTTTGAGTTTTTTAATAATAACTAAGAAACCAAAAATAAAGTACCCATAATGGATTAACCGGTACATTACGTAAGTTTAGGCCAAATCAGCTGAATCTAACTTTAAAAAAGTGAGTCAAATATGATTAATATGAATATTAGAGGCTTTAAAAATATAACACCATGGTTTTAGATTATGGAGCTTATAGCTAGAAAATAAATGGTATATAGTTTCTTATGAAATACACCCTTAACCTTTGATTGAAAAATAATTACTTGCATTAAAATATTTGTAGATTTATTTGAATATATTTATGTTTCACGTAGAAATCATATGAATTGTAAGGAAGAGTTTAAAAGATTTGCTCAGAGGTCACATATCTTTCTTGTTAAGTGATGAGATTCTTACTTTGTGAGCATGAAATCCTTATTTAGACGTTAGAATACCTTATTCTAAGAGCATGGATTCCTTATTGAGAAATCCGGGTTTCTTGTCCTAAGAACATAGACTCCTTGTTTAGATGTTCAAGTTTTTTAAATTACGAACATGGATTCCATAATTCGACGTTACCTGATCCTTATTTAGACGTTAGAATACCTTATTCTAAGAGCATGGATTCCTTATTGAGAAATCAGGGTATCTTGTCGTAAGAGTATAGACTCCTTGTTTAGATGTTGAAGTATTTTAATTTAAGAACATGGATTCCTTAATTTGACGTTACCTGTATTATATCTAAAAGCTTAAAGGGCATGGTACAAAAACAATAAAACATCATTTTATGGCAGTGGATCTTCAAATCTAAAGATTTGTGATTTATATTTGTGAGAGTTATGATCTCATTTGAAACAATATTTTAATTCAGAATGAAGTAATAATACTTAGGAGTAAGAGCAAATTTCCAAAGAACTGAATGTCTCAATGTAAAAAATTATTTCTTAGAATCATATCAAAGTCAAGAGGCTCTTAAATTAATGCTGTTGGCTTTACATTAAATACTTTCTTTTTTCCGTGTGTGTAATCGTTCTGAAGTTTCAACTCATTTCGTAGAAATATCAAAAATACTCCTATCGCAAATTTATACCTTTTGCAATTTCAAGACAGTCCTAAAAGATCATGCCCCATATGTAAAATTTGTTAATGTTATTTATTGTTTTCCTGGTTTACTTATGTGAGATGTTTCCAAAAATTTATAATTTTGATTATCGGTATACATATAAAGGGGTTTTTAAACCAATGAGTCTAAATTGTATTGTTATTGCTTGAATTGAATAATATGTATGTTTAGGTCGTGTGTGAATTTTGTAAAAGACAAACAATTGGATTGAAACTAGTTTGAGACGTCATTTTAGTTTTGAAAAAAAAAATATGCCTTGGAGATTGCGAATAACTTTTCTTAATATCATTTTGTCGTAGCTTTAACCGAAACGACATTTGTAAAAAACAAAATTTGCAAGGCATATAGTTGATTGTTCAAAATTAAAATTATGTATCAAACTAGTTTCAAATCAAGCAAGTTTGGACCCCTGAAGATCACATTTAAACTCAAAATTTTGGGGTCTTTTACATACACTTTGAATTTTTGTGGCCCAAAACAGGTGACCGGAACCTATTCGTAATTTTGTCGCCTATAAATGTCTAGATTGTTATGCTAGTTCAATAGCATCTTAGGTTTGACCCATAAAGTTACAGGGTGGTCGCAAACTACTAAATGTCATATTGTAGATTCATAGATTGGATTGACCTGAGTAATCACTCAAATTTTCGAAACTATCGATACATATTTTTAATAGAGATATTAGGAAAATATTTTAAGTAGTACCGATCTACTTGCGCAAATGGAAGTACCTACCTACCTACCTACCTAATGAGAATCTATTATTTGGAAACTCCCCATAGAGATATTGGCCAACTTAAATAGGTAAATGTAAAATGCAATATCTAAGTAATATTATGTAAAATAGGGAAAATGCTTTCAATATACATATATATAACAGCCCAACGGCACGGCGGGCGCGGCGGCTTCCTCTTTCACCCGCCTCCAGGTTGTTGATAATATTATAGAGTGGTGTAGTGTAAATATACTCGCACTATGGGAGAGACAGACCTGCATTCTAATACCGCCTTACAATATGTAATATTGAGTTACCGGAGGCAGCTAGCACAGCAGCTAACAGCTTTTCTCTATGCAACATAATACTGGGTAAGTAGGTACATTACTTACCTTTGTATAGTCTAAGATTTTGCATTCACTATTTTAGCTCTTTTCATAATATTATATTAAGCTATTGTAGGTTAAGGATGTCTTGTTTTATGAAATGCTACACTTTTCATTAGGTACTAATTATTAATATCATGAAGAGTGTTATATTTCCAGTTTTCACTAAATTTCTTCAGTCAGTGATTAAGACAATTGAATTTTCATCGGTAGTTTGTCGTCGTTCGATTATTAGGTATGTGTTACGCGGTGCTGAACACTATTCAATTGCAAGTAGTTGTTAGGCCCATTTCTTGGCCGAAAGACGGATCTTTCATTCGCCTCCAAACCAAGGTGGCAAAAAAATCCAGGCCAGAGTCACATTATTGTTTTTTCCGATACCAAATAAAACTTTCTTTTGACAATTTGGCATTGTTCTTGATGAGGATGGATCTGGATGAACTTAGGATCAATGGCTTCTGCTTTATATAGGTACATATATATAGATGTCTTGGATCTGCTTTCGTAAACTGGGTCACCTTTACCTGAGTTTGTTATTGAACCATTGGTAAACAATCAATAATCTGCACTTTGTATCTCCCTTCCATGTAGGATGCTTACGTTGCTTTGATCTTATACCTATTAATTTACTTTAATTTTTTGACGAACTGAAAACGTGTTTTTCAGCATTGCACAAAATTGCCTTGGAACTTCCAAATTAAAACTTAATATTTTGCCATAAATTTCACCAAATTTTGTGTAGTGACTATATATATCTACTCGTCACATTACTTTATTATCCTTGCATGACTAACTATAGTATGTATGATGATGTTATAATATGTGTGAAAACTCATTTTCCGGTTTACCCTTTCATGAAGTTGTTGCATGGCTACTACTACTATTATTATTATTAAGCGATTTTCATATATAATATGAAGAGAAGACCTGCACTGGCAGTTTGATGTAGACCTCTAACACAACTAGCACACACATGTGTTGGTATGTGTGGCTTTTATAGCCCGCTTAACACTTTCTATATAGATGGCATGCTATGGTGCTTAAACGACTTTTGATCGTTGTACAACACACCCCCAGAAAATTGCCGTATATTTTGCATAAAGAGATAATTTAGTTCAGGTTAGGGCAAGCCAGCAGAAACGGGATACTGAAAAGCAAAATGACGATAGCATTCTCTAGTGGTAAACCATATACACATAACGATTATCTGGCTATTAGAGGCGATATTCATTTTTCTACATTGCAGGCTTATTGGAAATTTTTCTTTGTGACACATTACGATTACGGCTCATTATTTGGGTATTTTGCTTTTATATAGTTAAAGTTGCAAACACTAATCATCAAAATCATAAAAGCCTCTATATTAATGAGAAACACTGAAAAACTTAAGAGGTGATTCTGTGAGGAACATTAAGGCGAGTCTTCCTTGGTATATATATATTTTTTTCCTGTGCTGAAAAGTTACACCCGTCATAAAAATGAAAAAAAAAGTTTTATTTTCCTTCATAACTAACTAATGAAAATAAACTTGAACATTACCTAATGAACCTGTCAATGACACTACACTTTTTGAATACCTATTTAACATTTTTTTCTTGGAACCTATCTGTATTTTTCGAGAAAACTTTTTCCTCCTACAAATTTTACCGGGAAATCAAAATTCCTTAAATTTCCGTCTAGTGGGCTGTTCGGTGCAATCAAATCCATAGAAACAAAATTATGTGTAGAAAATGAACAGAAAATATAAATAAATATTCAATGCTGTCATGCTGAACAGTACACCGAGTGTAGATTACCCCATCATAACTTTTATGTTCACAAATAATATATTCATCGACGATTGCGGGAAATTTTAAATGAGAAATTATGATTGGAGCTGTATACGATACTGAAGTTGAAGAAGAAGCTGTACTTATTCTAATTGAAGAATCCACAAGTTTCTTAAATGTAAGTCATTTGGTTGTTTTTAGTATTTCAAAACAACAACGCTTGTATCCCTGATTTTTGGTCAATGACTTACTACTATATGATCGACCAATTTATAGTTCTTAAGAAATATTTTATTTACTGACGAGACGATTTTTTCAGGACACTACTGTGTGGCTCAGGACTCAGGACTATTGATTTAATGAGTCCCATTTTACTATGTATTTTAAACTTATAAATAAACATCCCTAAAAAATGTGTTTTTAGTAAATATACGTTTCTAAAGACATAGCAGCCAAGCAGCGGTCCCTATACTGCTAATAGCGGCATAGGGAAAATAATAATTGTAAGATGCTCAACGCGTGTCTTCTTAGGGGGATATGACAATTTATTAATAACAATACTTAGATACAGAAGAATATTACTTGTTGCTTGGTCTATATTATACCTACTTACATTTTACCTATTAGGTATACCTATGTCTTTGATGTTGCACCTACGTACCAATACAAATAATATTCCAAATTGTTGTTTCGATTTCCTGTCATGCATGTGCGAGTATGTAGAGAATAGCATGAATGTATGAGATCTGTATAGATAGACGGACCATCGGATAGATGATGGTTATGCCGATACCGCCGTACTTGGATTTATTGCCAAATAAATCCATGGCATATTTGGAAATAATGATGATGCGGTTCACACCAAACATATCATCCATATTGGCACTACATAGGTATAGGTCTATATGTCTGTCTATCCAGCCATACAGGTATAGATATCAATCTAGGTTCCTACATAATTGTGAGAGTTCAGGTGCGTATCTGCCGATAATCAAGAAAAAAACTGATTTTCGAGATTGAATGAGTATTCTTGATGGTTTGCTTCTATGAAACATGAGGCTTCAACTGACAACACAGGTGCAGCATTTATTTATTTAGATTACATCTACCCAGACAAAAACACATCCAATTACAGGGCAGGTACATTACAAGACGATAAAATTAACATAAATACACGTTTCAAAATTATAAATAATACAAATATTACAATCGCAAAAAATAGTCAAAATTAGAATGGTTTAACAACAAATATTTATCTAAAAAACACTTTTTTAGATACGGTATTAAAAAACACATCAATATCGTTACTCACCGAGTCACAAACAGAACACATGTCAAACAATGACGAAAAGAGCAACAAGTTGGTACGTGCGGTAGACAAGTAAAAGCTAGAACCATAATTACGCCTTCTCGTATGTGGGGCATGAAAAGGTATCATCGAAAGTAGGTCCGGAGAGTCAATGATGCCATTCACGATCTTGAATAGGAACAGGAGTGAGGCATATTCTCTACGCTTATCAAGAGGTACAAAATTAAAACGACCCAGAAGTTCATCATGGGGAAATCCCATGGTTGGATACACTCCGTCACACTTAAACCACAAATATTTCACAAATCTTCGCTGAATCCTCTCTAAGCTATTTGAGTGCAACGCATAACCAGGACTCCACACATATTCCAATTTCGATGTAACGAAGGAATTATACAGTAAAATAAGAGTTTTAGGTGACACAAAATGCTTTGTATTTCTCATAACAAAACCCAGACTCTTATAGGAAGACGAAACCACATCAATCACATGCCCCACAAAACTAAGTTTAGCGTCAAAGAGCACCCCCAGGTCCTTAACCTCATCGCATATTTTAAGCGGAACAGAGTCAATGTTATACACAAATTTTAATAGATTTACCTTACTAGTAAAAGTTACAGAACAACACTTATCCAAATTAAGGGCAAGCCTGTTTTGAATGCACCAGTCAAGCAGGACATTCAGATCATTCTGCAATTGAAGAAAGTCAGAATTTGAGGTAATCAGTGAATAAACCTTAATGGTAATTTGAGTTAAATATGCTTGATTTAGTAGTGAGAGCCAATACTTTTCAAAATATCTCAAAAACAAATGATTTTATCCAAATTTTATAAGAGTTAAAAAATAATCAAAAATACATAGTAACCTATAAAAACTTAGTTCAAAAGTCATTGGCTTAGGTGATAAGAACTTGGGGGGGTCAATAGGTACTGAACATCCCGTATTTTGGCTATTAGACATTGTTTTTTGTGTTCTTTTTTTGGAAAGAAGTAACTCTTTATGCTGAAGCAACACACTAAATTTGAATCCAATATCTCAATAAATACTAGAATTATTTAAAAATATTGGTTTTAAATTTTCAACTTTGACGCCCTGTATATCGAACATGGAGGGCTAAAATGAAAAATGACATCTTAAAACTCATATCATTTTTGCCCAAGGAATCTGTGGTTAACGCATTGACCTCCTTTTTCCGGACACCCTGTATATCATAATATCTTCATTACTTAGAACAAGCATTGTCCCAGAAAAATCCATTCGTAACTTAGTAGTCTTAGAATGCCGCAGGAATTCATGAAATAGAAACACTAAATTCAAAGTTACATGTATTTATTTTTTCATTTTAATTTATATTACAAATTTTATAATTTTACATAATTTCAAACTACGTAAAACGAAACTTAATTATCAAAATTATCACAGAAAGCTTATAATGAATAACAAAAAGAAAACTAATTAATTACTATTTTAGAAACAATTTAAAGGTACCTATGTATTTAATATATTTTAACAAATTAATTAAAGTTATACTTTGAGACATAAGTAGAGGTACATTGAATTTACTCATTAATAATTAAGTTACAATAATGAATTCTCTTTTATAATCATTAATAATATATTTGAACATGATTATATTTATTATTTATTTTTAGATTGTTAATATTTTGTTTTATTATTATTATATCAAAAACAACAATTTTTATTTCATATAATTTTAGTTTAACATTCACAACATGAGCTTTTTTTTTTATTTTTAATTATTGTGGATATGATACAAAGTTCATTATATTTTTTGATTTGTCTTATCTATTCATATGACATAATTTAAAAGTTTTTACAATTAAATAATATAACTTTCAAAGTTTATTATACGACCGACCGAGATACGAAGACAAATTTGTAATTTATTATCACATTAATTACGCCAGGGATAAAAATCAACTTAAGAACCATTTTTGCGAGGAATAGGCCATCTATAAATATATTTTAGTAATCACCCTTCTTGCTCATTTCTTTTACCTAATTACCTCTGATCCTAATTTAATTTCAGAGATTGCATATGAGCCTCCAGTTGGATTAAGCGACCATATAGTCATTATTGCAACATCACAAATAATCTGTGGCAGAGTCGACCATAAATCGGTAAAGAAAAGAAACTTCGTTGGAGCTGATTATACTGCAATAAACTCTTATCTACAATCGGTTAACCTATCACAGGGAGGTGGCACTGAGGGTTTGTGGAACTCACTCATGTCAACAATAAATTATTGTACTAATAACTTCGCTCCGGAAGTTACGGCAGAGTTTTCGAAGACCAAACCATGGATTACTAATATTTTAAGGAAACGGATCAATCGAAAGCGAAAGCTTTGGCACATATATGGACAATCTAGGTCAGATCATGATTATGCAATATATAGAGATAATTGTAATCAAGTGTCTAACCAAATCAGGTGTGCTAAGGAGCGGTATGAGAATCATCTCGTCGAGAGCAAATCCCAAAATTATTTTTACAAATATATAAAGAATACTCCTAGTTCAAAGGTCAGAGATCAGGACGGAATGCTTGTTTCGGACCCAAAAACTGTTGCAACCATTTTTGCTGAAGAAGTTCAGAAGAGTTATGCTCCATAGAACTTTTTGAAAACTTATGTACGTCTGAATCTGGAATATGCGTCCACGGTGTGGAATCCATATTTCGAGAGGGACATTCATGCTCTTGAGCAAACTCAAAGGAGAATTTCTAAACTCTGTCCAGCAATCCGTGAAATGGAGTATGAGGAGAGATTGGATAGGTTGCACCTTTCTACGCTGCAGGATCGTAGAGTTCGTGGGGACCTAATAGAAACTTATAGGATATTGCACGGGGATTACAGTGTACCTCTGTCCATTACGGACAATTGTTTTTAATGAATGTAACGGTTTTAACGGCAGTGCCGCCTAACCATTCATAATAATAATAATAATTAAATTCTGTAGCTTTAAAGGAAGAAAAACACAAATTATGTAGTCGTTAAATTTCGCATAAATATTGAAAGTTATCAATCAATCTCCGACAAACCAAAACACTTATCGTTACATTAATTATTTATACTTAAATCTAATTTAGAATACAACATCTGCCACATCATTGTCTACACTTAATCGTCGTCATACCGCACTTCCTGAATAACTTAGGCTACTATTAGTAGTCCGCTGCTGTTTACCACTAATAGCAAAATCAGCAAAGTTCTCCGGCACTTCAAACGTTTCAATTTTGACACACTTTTTACGCGGTCGTTGTGGTTGCAGCGTTTTACTCTTATTGCCGCAATAGCCGCTGGAACTATTCGAACTGGAACTGCCCAGTTCAGAGACGCCGAGGAAACCTTGGTGAAGTGTTGTACCACCTGCAAACAAGAAAATTAACGAGTCAATATTAAACATCTAAGGAATCATTTGCTAATTGATTGTACATTACCTGTATGTGGCATTGTTCCATATTTATTCAACGGCGCTATATTGGCGAAACTCAGCGGCGCTGTCGAATTATGGTTTTTAATTGTAATTGGTATCGTTTGGCCGGCTAACGTATGCGTCGCACAATATCCTCCACAACCCTCTTCCACACATCCAATACTATTATTCCCTCCACATCCTGCCTCCACATTTCTTAATTCCGTTGCGCTTGCAACAAGTTCAATTGATTTATTCATCGAACATACATCTGGTGGTGTTTTATTCAACAATGGTCCACATTCATTTTGTTCGAAATTTTTGTTGTTTGCATTGTTGTGAAGATCAGAGGGAATTGGATCGTATTGGTCGTGATGGTGGGGGTTGCGTTGATGGTGGCGATGTTGGGGAGAGCAAGAGTGAAGCTGTGTGTGGAGCAAGTATTCCGTGGAAAAGTGTTGATGTTCATGAAGTTTGCGTTCAGCGCCAGGCACCATTTGACACACCTGTAACAGACACGTAATATAGGGACAGTATAGTGTACGATGATCGACGCATATTTTGGGTTCAGCAGCGCTGCTTGAATGCTCGTAGAAACTAGTTTGGACATGCACATTATTGATGTGGGAAACTTAAACATAATCTTCTTCTTATGGTGCCTTATCCTTAAGGACGTTGGCTATTACATTTGCCCACCTGATCTTATTTGTAGCTGTCCTGAACAGTTCTATGGAGGTCATATTTGTCCATTGTCGTAGGTTTTTAAGCCATAAGTTGCGTCTTCTTCCTGGTCCCCTTTTGCTATTGATTTTGCCTTCAATTCTAAGTTGGAGCAGTTCGTATTTTTCATTTCTCATGATGTGGCCAAAATATTGTGTTTTTCGTTTCTTTATGAGGATCATGAGCTCTCTTTCTTTGTTCATTCTCCGCAAGACTTCCTCGTTTGTCGTATGACTCATGTAGGATATTCTGAGCATTTTTCGGTAACACCAGACGTGTTCTTATCTCTAGTGAGTGGTCCCAAGTTTCATCAAGATTGCTGCCAAGCTAAGTTATTCTTGTTACTTTTTCCAGATCTTTTCCGTTAACCTTGATCTTCACCGTTCTGTTCTGGTGTTTGCTGATGATCATCGTTTTTGTTTTCTGTGTATTTAGTTTCATTCCAAATTCTTCGCTGGCTGCCGTTATCCTCTCCATTAGACGTTGTAGTGCTTCAGCACTATCTGCCAGAATGACCGTGTCATCAGCATATCGCAGGTTGTTGATACATTGTCCATTTATAATTATGCAATCTGAGGTGTCTTCCAGAGCTTTTTTAAATATCTCCTCCGAGTAAACGTTAAATAGCATGGGTGACAGAATACATCCCTGTCTTACTCCCTTCTCGGTATTAATTTTTCCAGATTTTTTCTGTTTTATTCTAATTTTGGCCTTTTGTTCCTGATAGAGGTTTGAAATAATCCTTAAATCCTTATCGTCTATGTTACATGACCTTAAGATGTTCATTAGTTTATCATGTTTCACCAGGTCAAAAGCCTTTTGAAAATCAATAAAACACAAGTACACATCAGTATCGACATCTCTACATCTTTCAATTAATACTCGTATTGAAAAAAGTGCTTCTCTTGTTCCGAAGCCATTCTTAAAACCAAATTGATTTTGACCAGTATGTTCGTCTAATTTACTGTATATTCTATTATGTATTATTCGAAGGAAAAATTTGAGCACACGATTCATCAGGCTTATAATCCTATGTTCTTCACATTTCTTGGAGTTTCTCTTTTTTGGTATTGGTACAAATATCGATGTCAGCCATTCTTCTGGTATTATACCGGTTTCATATATTTTATTAAATAGATCTTCTACTACTTCGATGTGTTCGTCTAGTAGTAATTTTATTATCTCAATTGGTATATTATCTTCTCCAACAGCTTTTCTGTTCTTTAGCTGCTTTGCTGCTCTGGTAATTTCGTCCTTTGTGATATAAAGTCCAGTCGCTGCCTCCTGCTTACCAATGTCTTCTCTTCCCTGGTCTTGAAACATCTCTTTCACGTATTCTTTCCATCTGGTTATTTGCTCTTCTATGTTGAGTAGAGGGTTCCCATGTTTGTCCTCTACGAAAGATACAGGTGTTTGTTTCCATATTCCAGCGGCTTCTTTTACTTTTTTGTGTAAATTGAAGGTGTCGTGTCTTTGCTCCAACTCTTCAATTTCTTGACATCTTTCACTTAGCCAGGTTTCTTTGGCTTATTGGATCTTTATTCTGATGTTTTTGTTTGTATTTTGTTTCGTTTTTGCCTTTGTATCTTCTTCTTTCATCCATCATTTTTAGAATTCCCTCTGTCATCCATGGTTGGTTCTTTTTTCCTTTTTTCTTTCTTTCCTCGGGATTCTGTGTCGATGGTATTGGGTTTTTTCCAAGTATCTACGTATTTCCTCCCTCACTCTGTTGTTAGTGGATTCTTCTTTAAGCTTATCTGCATTAAACATAATATGCTTTGGAAATTTATGTAAAAATTGACTAAATAGAAGTTGTTTTATTTCAAATAAAATAGTTACCTACTAACTTAAGCAATAATTATAGCTTGCTAACTATTTTATTTGAACTAAAACAACTTCTATTTAGTCAATTTTTACATAAATTTCCAAAGCATATTATGTTTAAGTTTCCCACATCAATAATGTGCATGTCCAGACTAGTTTCTATCCAAGCAGCGCTGCTGAATCCAAAATATGAAATTTTAAGTCTGGAATTTTTCCTGTTGAAATAAATACTTGCGACCACATGATTGAGATATTAAAAAAAGTATGCCGTAGAAATTATTAAAGCAATACGTTTTTCTTTCTTCTAGGTCCAGTTTTACTCAATGTTGTAAATTGAGTAGCGTGAAAAATTGTAGAACTATTTATATCCAAAAAATGACCAATTAAATCACTAAATAAAAGCACCTCCTATCTCTGTACATTATTCTACGTTTGTTCGAGAGTTTTTATAATTTCCACAATTGAAATAGAATTAAGAGCTTCTCTATCGTGAAGTTTCAAAACTTCTGTGTCATTTTGAATTTGATTGAGTACTTATACGATTTTAGAACTAATATAATTTTAAAAACATCTGTTTCGAGATTTCTGACCGAGAATATGGGTATGACTCGCGGATGTGTGAAATTGCTTACGTTTTGAAGTTGCACAAGCCAATTTGTAAATGCTTAATAATAATAGCCTTTATTTAAAATAATACACTGGCCCAGTTACAGTAAATGTATACTCGTTTGTAAGAATTTACAATCAAAGCATTCAATTAACAAAATGAAATCAAATAATGTAATAAAATAAATAAATAAATAGTAAAATGTAACATAATTATTCATTTATTTATTTACGGGCAAACGCCCATTTTATACAAAATTACAATAAATATAAATAGTTCTACAATAAAACACTTCAAAAGAATTAGACAATCGAAAAATGTCAAATAAAAATCAATCACAAATAAAATGGATACAACACGATCAATACTTCACTATTATAAAGCAATATGGTACAACACAACGTATCAATTATCAAAGAGGTGCCCTACTGAACCCAAAAAGGTATTTCTCGGGACAAAAAAATCCAGTGTCTCTTCACTGTCATTGGCGAGACGCATTGAGCGCGCCAAAAATGAATTGCAACCATAATTTATTCTGGAATGTGTCAGGTGAAACATACTCCTCGTACGCGTTGAACGATATGGAACATGAATTCCAATCTTGCCCAAAAGATCGGGACAATTCAACCTTCCATTTATAAGGTCATACAATAAAATCAAATCATGTCTCTGTCGTCGATCAGCCAGCTTGTCAATACCAAGGTAGGACTCCAAATCGGGATATAATTCAAAACGATTCTCAAAAATAAAGTCTATGTGCAGTTTGTAGGCTAGGTATCTAAGAAATTTGTGCTGCACCTGCTCAATTTTTACTAGATGCACAGTATAATGTGGAGACCAGACAGCCGACGCATACTCAAGGCACGGTCTGACCAAACTTGTGTAAAGACGCCTCAGAGAATCGACATGTGTGAACTCCTGTGAGCAACGTTTAATGAAGCCAAGAACCTTCAGAGACCTTGAGACCATTGAAGTTATATGTGGAATAAAGGTCAAACCACTATCAAGCATGACTCCAAGATCCTTAACTGTAGTAACCAATTTAAGGGAAGTCTGGTTCAGTGAATAATCGAAAAGAGTGGTCTGTCTTGATCTCGAAAAGGACATAAAACAACACTTATCAACATTCAGATGCATATCATTCCCAACACACCACTCGTGAAGAGCCACGAGGTCAGAGTGCAATCTCTCGCAATCTTCAGTTTTATTGACTATCGTAAATAGTTTGAGGTCATCAGCGAACAAGAGAAAATCGCTCGAAGTAAAACATCTGGCGATGTCATTAACGAAAATATTAAAAAACAGTGGTCCCAAGTGTGATCCCGCCAGATGATACTTTTATCTCAGTAGAAACAAAGCCCTTGACCTTAATGTATTGAATTCTGTTCTCTCATCCATTCGAGCATGCGTCCGCCGATGCCAACCTCAGCCAACTTTATGAATAAGATTTTATGATTTACACGATCGAAGGCTTTGGAGAAATCGGTATACACTGAATCCACTCTCTAGAGCATCAATAATAAAGTTGGTGTATTTTAACAGATTTAGCTCAGCTGACTTTCGTGGCAAAAATCCGTACTGCTGATACCAATGATAGCACTGCCTAGGAGAGGTTGAAGATAATTTATTATAAGTTTCTCGAATACCTTGGGAATAATGCTGATTGTACTGATAGGTCTATAATTCTTAATATTATGCCTGTCTCCAGACTTGTGTATAGGGGTAATGAAGCTGGACTTCCAGATCTCAGGAAAACAACCAGTGTTTAACGACATGTTAAAAATAGTATGCAAAGGTCTTGCCAGAACAAAACTGCAATGCATTAATAATTTCGGAGGTAACCCATCTGGCCCAGGGCCCTTATTCGCGTCCAGAGTAGAAAGTTGCTGGTATGTCTCCCATATTGAAATCTCTAGACAGTTATAGTTAATATCATTAACACTAAGACGCTCAGCAACATTGACGTCATTAGCTGTATAAACCGAAGAGAAATGCCTAGCAAAGAGATCAGCAGCGGACTGTCCGGAAGTAGCTCTATCTGCGTCAAGAAACAACTCAGAAGGTAAGTCGATATTTCTACGCGTGTAGTTCACAAAAGACCAAAAAGATCTTATATCACCGTGAATCTGGTCTTCAACAGAAATAATAAAGTTTGTATATCATTCTCGCGATAGGGTTTTACATAATGTACGTAACCTAACAAATTCGTGGTAATGGTGCTGTGATCCAGAACTTTTATACAATTTGTGTTATAGGTACTACGAGATCAGAAATTATCAATCAATGTTGACTGACATTTTGCATTAAAAGATCCACACATGCAACGTTAGAATTAAATTATTATTTAGAATTATAAAACCCGTTCAAGAACAGAAATTTTACTAAATCTATCCCAATTTTTATTTTTCTCATCTTATGTGATTGGTTATGGGACTGACTTCGTCAATATTTATAGATTTTAATGTGATTGGACTTATTCATTCAGATTCATCTTATCTACCTAGTATAAATTCGTCAAAACGAAAAAAAACAAAAACTTAAGTATACAAAAATTCTCATTTGAAAAATATATTTTCCAATTTTCTTTCCAGAAAACAACGTCATTATTAGATACCCTATTTATTACAAACATTTTCGGAATATGATCTCATAATGTCTAATATTTAGTAGGTATTATCCAATCCCTGTTAAAAACTTTGCTGCCGTTCTTTCTGATATACAAGAAGCTTCGCTTCGGAGAGTCCATTAACGTCGCCAAGTTGAAAATAGCGTTTTTCGCTAATAAATTTATTTTAACGGTAACGATAATGCTGGGGCAGAATACAGGCGAGGAGGCAAATAAATATTAGCAAAAAGAATGAACAGATGAAAAAAAAGTGTACAATAACAACAACCGACAAACAATAGCGGGGAGCTAGAAGTGTGAGGAAAAGTTTAAAAATATGTTTGTGTGAAATGAACACAGATTTACCAAATGGCTTTTATTTTCCCATACCTACACATTACTAATAGCAAAAAGAAAAACATTAAGTTATTAGTTTTAGAAAACAGTAGTTTTGTGAAATATGGAGATTGTACATAAAGTCTTTAATTTTTATCGCAGTGATAAAGAACAGTTAAACAAAACTCGTAGAAAAAAGGGTGTGACTCACAGTATACTAAGTCACATTACGAGCTCCAATTATTTGATAACAAGCAAGCTGGAAATCGAATATTTTCTACATATCACGCAGATGGTGTCCAATTGTGAATTCGAACTACTACATCTTCCGGACTGACAATAGGTTCTTGGTGAACGTTCTAATATTAGAAGCCGCAGAAACAAAATCAAGTTATTAGATTTAATTCATCTGCTTCTGAACAGAATACAATATTGTGCTAATCCACCATCATGTTGAATCTTACAATTACACTTGTAATGTGATTTTCATTTAAAATCTGAAAATATAACAGTTAAGTTGGTGGCGTGGAATGTATGAACTTAGTGCATCATTATAGTTAAAATTCAAGCCCATATTTATGCTACCTGGTCGAGTAAAGTCGCCTCATCACTTTACATAATGTCCACGACAAATTGTGGCTGTATGTTCTTTGCTAAAGTTCGCGATTTTCATCGAATAAAGGTTGAGATTTTTGAGATCTGAAGGGATAAACATGTCTTTATAGTTTTTGCATCATTTGGAAATCTCTTGCTACAGGCCTTTTAAGTGTTTAACATAATATATTTGTAACACCACAGAAACCTTATTTAAGTATGATAAACAAAGTGATAAATCTACTTTCTAATTGCAAATCGGACACCATTAGAAAGTAGATGAACAGGGAATAGAGATCATCTACAGATTTGATGACGGCGGACTCTTCAACTTTCTTAGACTGTAAGCTGGGACGAAGATCTATCCATATCAGTCATTCAGCTTCAATACGCGGATGACAACGTTGTTCTAGCTGATACAGAAGATGATCTTCAATATATACTAAATGCATTTAACAGCGTATACAGGAGTATCAGGTCTCAACTAAATATAAAGAAAACACAGATTTTCTACCAGCCTGCATCACTCACACTCTGGCTGTCCCACCACATATTCAAGTTAACGGAGACAGACATCAGAACATCGAGAGTGTCTCTTACCTCGGCAGCATTTTCACAGCGAACGCAAACATCGATGACCAAATTCATCATCATATAAGATAAGGAATCGCATCTTTTGGCCGTATGAGGACGAGAGGCTTCGATAATCATAACATCGACGTTCGAACTAAGTTGTGAGTGTATAATGCTAGTGTAATTACCCTTACGTATAGCTGTGAGTCTTGGACCACTTATCGGAGGCATTTAAAACCCTACAGAAGTACCATCAACGATGTCTCAGAAGAATTCATGGAACCAAATGACAGGACCCACGAACAAACATCAGCGTTCTGAAGGAAACTGTATCAACTAGCGTTGAGGCAATGAGTATGAGGCACCAGCTGCGATGGACTGGCCCACGTAATCCGCATGCCAACGGAACTCCTAAAGAGAATCCTTTATTCACAGCTTAAGGTCGAAATCAGGGAGGGAAGCAAAAGAGGTACAAGGATGTTCTTAAGACCAACATGAAGAAGTGTGGCTTGGATGTGAAGAGCAGATCGCGAACATCGACCGAGATGGAGGCGTACCATTTATTCGATCCGTCATCAAGTTTTTGAAAAGCAGCGTTGACGACATGAGGATGCAAAGAAACAGCATCGAAAGGATGAATGTTGGTGATTGGGTGTGTCAATTTTGTGACAAGGTTTACAACAGAAATCCCTGAGTTGGAATAATTGATACTCGTTAGCGAGTGAATGCTGATGAACACTTTGTGATCAGTGTTCATCTACTTTCGGAAATAATGCTGTATTTTAATTATTTAGCCTTAATGGACCGGCGTGAATTTTGATTCTAACTACGAGATTTTTCTATTTCAATTAATCAATTTTACTTACAAGTTTTTCATGTAGAGAGTTTTGCACACCCATATTTTATTTCGTACTTATAACATGCGAAAAATTCCAATAACACATTATAAGATTGAAAAACCAATAATGTTCTTCTGAGCATCCTCGCTCTCGCTTTATGCAAAACACTATATCTACTGTACATGTGGGTATCCTATACCTATACACTAGGGTATTATAGGCTCTGATACTATTTATTATCCGACCATACAAAAAAATCCGCGTTTTATTGGTTTTTCTTCATTGCTGTATCTTTTTTTTTTGCATTCCTCTGGAGTTTTTCAGTATAAACGAGTATGTTATTAAATTTTAAGAAAAACAATATTTCAAACTTCACAAAATATAAGCTTCGTCTTCTAACAATCATTCCCTATTGCTTAATATCATAAATGATTCTAACTAAATTCTGAACTGAATTCGCAACGACCAACGACGTAGTTTAGTTTTTCGTTTTTACTCGTCACAAGTTTTCATTTCATACTTTTCTTTTTTGGTAGCCACCATAATATACTTCATTGCAAGCAAATCGCAATGTCTTGAGCAAATAAATATTAAAAAAAAAAATGAAAAAAACTATAACACGACGGGCTACAAAAGGGGTTAAAAAAAAGTTAAACTGATTTGAAATTTTAACCCTTACAAACAAAAAAAAAGTGTGAAATTTTGGAAAACGATTAATATGCACTTTCACTTTCCACGATCTGTACTGTACGCCGTTCCAATGCGCATGCCCTCTTCCCGATAGGATACAAAATACAGCATGCAGTTTCCAGTATATATTTTAATTTGAAGAAACAATAATTAAGAAACGAAGTATTTATTGCTGTAATTTTACGTACGAGGGCATGTTCAAATGTATAACCAATAAGTAAAAAATAACAAGCAATCATTTTAAATAAATTGACATAGTGAGCGAAAGTGTGCAGTAACAATTAATATCTCTAGGAAATTAAAGTCTTGACTCTACACAAGCTATTTATATTCACTTTACTTAGCCAGACACGTTTCGAGCATTGGTGCTCATTCCATCAGTGGCTTTCTTACTTCAAATTACGGCCGTATATCTTAATATGAATGCGTCTATTTTTTCAAATATGTCCATCCTTATTTTTACATGGTTACAATTCAGTTAAAAGACAGTACATTGTTGTGGGAAAGGTTTCTTTTAAAAACTATAAAGGTTAAAATAATTATGTGATTTTTATGTTCAATTAGTTTCTCTTTTTTTTTTGCTTTGTGTAGATATATGTCATACTATGAGTGATGTATCACATGAAGGTCAAGAAAATCTTTTGGGATTCTGATTGACATGAAACATGCCTATATTCGTGTATGCCGAAAACCAAGCAATAATTTTCTGTATGAGCGCTCCAAGTTGAACCGAATGCTACAAAAGTTTTTCGCGTACGAATCACTTGCAAGAAAAGGACCAATTAACAGACATTCAACTCAGACAGAAGAACGGAAAATGCCGCATTGTTCTTCATCACAAATATGCCAGCTCATACACATAGCAGGTCAAACCGGTGTCTATTTGAGAAATTTTTTTTTTAATAATGTTTCATTGTCCATCCTCGCTTATTTTATCACTTAAAGGCTGCTTTTGGTTCCTAAAGAGATTGTTTTCTTCCTAGATTTTGTAAAAACATAAAAGGTGACCTTCGTATGAGTCATTTTCCGAAACAATAGAAAGTAAACGCTAATTTATCTTAGTTACGAACATTCAAGTTTATTCTTAACCTTTTTCTTCTACAGAATACTGAAATTAATTTCCTGCTCTCGCTTCATTGCCAACAATTAATTTGTCCCGCAATGTTGAACTGGTAAATTTATATTGCGGTGATTAGTAGTTATAACTCATAACTTCTCGATTAATTATTTTACTTACCATGTCATCAATGCTAGGAAATCGATATAAATAACCCATCATAGTGAAGAATCCAGCCACTTTAGTTAATATCAACGAAAGTGCTGCTACGATAAAGCACCAACCATATTTGTATTCATATAACGGCTCTTTCTGGTATTGCGTTATTTCCAAGAGAGTTGCTGATAGAGCAGATGTGAATACGACTAAAGCAGTACCTAGGCTTAAACCTGAAACAAGACAAAGGTTTTCATGAATATATAATTAAAATTCCAATGTCTTACAGTGCATTTAAGTCTATTGAAATACAAAAATATATTAGCTAAATTCATCACATTCGAATATTGAATAGTAATAAACTTTTATTTTAGCATTTAGAAATAAGTTCTTCTAAATTCTCTATATCATCTAGCTTTTGCTGATATAGAAAATAAACGTTAAAAGCCAGGCAGATGGGTATATAGTGGGGTATTAGATCCGTTCGTAACGTCTCTCTGTGTTAAATCTTAAAATCCCATCTCAACACAGAAAGTGAGGCGACAACGACAACTAAGTATACCCAGACTATCCCCCAATCTAATGGTGTGGCCACACCTTTAATCCCATGCCCAGGCATTATTCCACTATAGTCGTGTCAGAGAGGCTTTCACAAGAAAATGGGGATTTTGCGGTATTCACTTTCGTGTGATGGCCATTCTGTCTACGACTAGTATCCTATAGTATAATGGTTTTGGTTCTGTTTATATTAGGCACAACACAAAAGAGATATCCTAAACTTTTAGCTCTAAGTGAATTTGTATTTTTTCAAATTTTTGGAAGAAACATGAAAATATTAGAAGCATATTATAATTAATTGGGACTTTATCGATGATCAAAATATAAGCATTGATAGTAAATTTCTAACGTTTACTAATTTTCATTAATCACAAGGCGACACATCCAAAAGTGGATAAGGAGGCAAAAACATGCATTTTCTCAAAAATTTTCTTATGTTCCCCCACATGTGGCACATCATTGTACGACAGCAGTAACTCAAAAGTGCTTTAAGATTTCGAATCAAATACGTACGCTACAAAATTGCTAAACATAAATCAAAACTGACTTTTCTTTTAAAACATGTACCATTTTGAAAATAATCGCCCGTTCCATTACTTTACGGACATCCTGTATACACAAAGTAGCAGCATGACCATTTCTACTTTTTAAGTATATAACGTGAAGTACCTACGCTGTAACATTTTTGTAGCTTTTAGCATTATTTATTTATTTAATTTGGAAAAATTCATAACATTGAAAAAATATTCATATCCGCTATGTTAGAGATTCATCTGATTTTCATTTTTTAAATTTTCATCTCACACTAGGTACCTACTCAAAGTGCAAATTCATAAAAACAGTTCTACATTTCAATAGTGTTCCTGCTCTTGATGGTGTTCGATATATTTAAAATTTTACTTTACGTTTTTTGGTTACCAAAATAGAATAAACAAAACATCGCATACATATAAATTTAAAATGTAAAATTAGTTAGGTAGCTACTTTATATAATTTGGGTGGTTTTAATAATAAATTTGGGGGATATCTACTAAATTAACATATTATATCGACTATGCCAATGCCGATTGTCTCTAATCGGTTATTTATGGAATCGAATGTAAAATGATTGGTATAAAGGGCGCAAAGTGAGATAGAACGACGACTCTATTAAAATTTATATCAGGAATAACATTTAATTGTTCAAAATAGGGCTCCACCCTTAAAAACCGCTCCACATTATATACATTCCCCACTCTTAACCATATATGTTTGCTCTACTACGAATATTGTGTTTTGAAATTGGAAATTCAGGGCAGTCTGAAAAGTTTTAACTCATAAAAAATAAATAGCAACACTGTACTTTGTAAATAATACTTTGAATTTTTTTTATGACGCATCGACCCATTTGTAACAATATAAAAAACACAATGCACAGGCGGTAAAACTGGCACACGAGTCCCATCCACCTATAGTCCCAACCCTTCTATTGCTATTATTATGATTGTTAGCATTCATCACAGGGTGAAGAGCCTGAAAGAGGGGAAGCTCTTCACTATACACTGTTCCAAGAACGGCGCCTCTCAAACTCCTCGCATATTCTCTCTCGTACTATTATACTCACAACTCCTTTATATTATTTGGAGTTGAGCTGCCGCCGCAAAGAGCGAACAAATATGTGTAGGGTTAATATTGTGTTTCAATTTGAAAGAGACGACGCGAAATGGGGGAAATTAGTTAAGTGGGTAGTGATAAGAGATTTGATAATTAGGAAAACATTAGTTACTCTCTCTATTCAAGTATGGATTCAATTTGATAATTAAATTATGTAACCAGCATTTTTTGTTTTGTTTAGAAACGTGTACATAATTGAAGATGATCGGAAAATAAACAAAAATAATACAAGTTTCTTTGCTTTTTCAGTATTTATAGGCTTATATTAAAATTTTAATCCCTATGCGAAGCCAAAAACCTGGTTTGTTATTTGTTACAGTTTTGTATAATAATCTGGCTCTCTATCGAATTTCTCATTATTTTTGGCATTGGCAGAAATTTGTTCTACTCTTATAAGCTGTAAAATTAATGCCAGTTAGGCAAATTTGAATTTTGTTCATCATCAGTAGACCAGGAATAATCGACCCTTTGAAAATCCCTTCCGCATGCAGGAAACATTGATTTTTGCGAGCAATCATGACTTTAGTAGGATAAGTTACAGTTCATTGCTCGTGACATTAAATAACAGTTCATTCTAAAACTGCTACGATTTGAGAATTAAGTTTAACAAGTACTTCAGAACTATTGATTGATTTTTTTTTTATTTATTAACTCACACCTCAACCAATCTTATGATTGGATAATAAATAAATAAATAAATGCTTTATTGCTCAACAGCAAACTTCCAGTTACAGAGCAACCACACAAAAGTATCAATACAAAGAATATAAATAAGACAATCAATAACTTGATAACTTTACATAACAGAAGTAAATTATATTAATAGAGATATAAATAAAGAAATAAACATGAAAAATATATAAACAATCAAATTCAATCATCACAACCAAGTACAAGTTCTCCGGCCGCCAAAATATGTTTCAATGTATCATGAAACAAATCACAATTCCGGCACACCACATTAAACGTGCGAGACATAATGGACAATGGGGACCTCAACATAATATTTGTTCGAGCTCTATCACAATGAAATAATTGGTAGTTTCTTGAGTTTATTCGCGGAACAGTAAGACGGAATCCTTCAAGCAGCTCAGGACAATCAATAACGCCATTAAACGCTTTACAAACATTGCTTATGGATTCAAGATCCCGCCTCCATTGCAATGATTGCACACCAAATCTGCCCGTTAGATAGCCATACGGCACACCACGCTCAGGATAACTACCATCGGATTTAAAGCAAAGATACTTCAAAAATTTGCGCTGCACTCCTTCGATGTTTTGCTTGTAACAACCATAGCAGGGATACCCGATCAGAAAGCAATATTCAAGTTTGGATCTGACGTACACGAAGTACAGTTTTTTAGCGTATTAATATTGCGAAAAGATCTGCCATTTCTAACGATGTAACCATATGCCTGGGATGCATTAGCTATCATCGTCATTATGTGTTCGCTGAACAAGATCCCTGGTAGTTTCCACACGTGACACTGCAGCGTCATGAATCGCGTATTCAAAATCAATAGGGAACGTTCTCCTAGTATATGACACAACTTTACACTTTACCGGGTTCAGCATAAGATTATGAGCATCACACCAATCCCCGACCAAGTTCAGACTGTTTTGCAAAACATGACAGTCGTCAACAGAGTCCACAGTGGAGTAGATCTTCAGATCATCAGCAAAAATCAATCTTCCAGATTTTAAATTCTTTCCCAGGTCGTTAATAAAATGATTGAACAGTAGTAGTTCCAGATTCAAACCTTGAGGTACTCCTGATGCTGCATGGTAGCTTCTTGATTTATAACCGTTATAAGAAACAAACTGATCTCTGCCGCTAATGCAAGATTTTATCAATAGAATAGCACAGTAGCTTAATCCGAATGCAGGAAGCTTCCTAACCAAAACCGAATGATCGATCCTATCGAACGCTTTACTGAAGTCGGTATATATGACGTCAACCTGACCTCGAGAGTCCAACGCTTCGGAGACATACTGCGTGAAAACGGCCAGGTTTGTAACGGTCGATCTTCCGGTTACGAATCCGTGCTGGTAAGAGACCATCTGTGCTCCAACACCTGTATAAATTCGATTATATAAAACCACCTCCAACACCTTTGAGAAATTGGAAAGAATAGAGATCGGCCTGTAGTTCTCTATCTGCGATCTATCGCCACACTTGAATACAGGACAAACCTTAGCAGTTTTCCAAACCGAGGGGAAGTGATTGGTTTTAACTATTAAATTAAAAATTATAGACAGAGGACCACTAAGGAATCCAATTGTGTCCTTCACGAGAAACGAAGGAATGTTATCAGGGCCAGAAGTGAACTTGTTCTTTAACTTACGCGAGGCTTTTATTATCTCTGCATCAGTAATGTCATCAAAGCAGACATCACTACCATAAAACCCCGCAAGCGAGCTGATGTCAGAATCGTCCCCACAGGATGCCACAAACACACTCTCAAAATACTCGGCAAATGCATCAATGATACGTTGTGGACTTTCAAATTCGTTGTTATTAAATTCCATGACACCGGGTATTCTAGATTTATGACTGTTAGCATTGATAAATGACTAAAAAGCTCTAGGATCAGTGCCAATTCGATCCTCGATATTACGCGCATAGTTGTTATATGCCACTAGTATTAATTGCTTGGTAGTACCTCTGATATGACTAAATTCGTTGTAATAAGCCACTGATTTTGTTGTCCTTTTGAACTTCCTGTGCAGAGCATTATTTCTTTTAATATTTCTAATTATGCCCGTAGTCTGTCTGAATGCTCTATAACAGGGAACACACACGTTGAGCATTTCGTAAAGATCATTATAAAACAATGAGATCGCATCATTCGCATCAATAATAGCTCCAAGATAAGACCAATCATGCCGAAGAAGCAAATCATAGAGGACTAAATAATTGGCCTTCCTAAAATTATAATTGTTCCCCGTAATATTTGTTTTAAATATTGGCTCTTTAAATTGCAATCCCTCTATTTCAATGTCTAACGCAGGGTGGTATTACATATCCTCAGGCAACAGCGGAACGGGCTCCCTAGAAATAGAGCAATGCAGCGATGCAATCACAAGATCCAGCATCCTACAATGGCTATTCAAGATGTGATTGAACTGTGTAAAACCGGTCGCATTCAAAAAGGCGTTCAACACGTTCTTTCTGATATCATTGATATTAGGACTTACATAGTTACTAATGTTGAAGTCACCCACTATCGCCTCCCCACCGGCGCACAAATTACAAAAATGCTCAAAATGTTCAAAGAATTGCTCAAAGACATTACTTGGGGTATATGGGGTTACATAAATAACAAAAATAAAGAGATTATGATGGTTGAAATAACACGGATAGGGTCGTCATTACACACAACACAAGTTTTGATTACAATTCAATAAACGAATAAACAAGAATATTTAACTATTCTACTCCACTTCGATATGGACTACTTCTTTCGAACGAATAAACAAATCCTACAATACATATTATAAAGAACACAGAATAATATTTAAATGTAAATAACCTGTCATGAGAAACAATATGCAATGAAAAAAGGAAACAATAAACAAACACAAGCACTGTTAGCAAGAATTGTAAAACTCTGACAAACTATAGTCACACTTATCAATCAAATAATTTTTAAGATAAAATACTTTCAGATTTTCAACATTTTATTTGGTCGGGTATATTATTAAAAACGTAAGAACCTGCACATATAGGCGACTTCCTGAACATTGTAAGGTTAAACTTTTAGAGTTGCAATTACTAATTATTGCTAAATTAAAGTCGACACATGCAAGGGATATAATAAAGTTTACAGGTAAACGTTGGAATAAAGGTTATGCTAAAAACAGAAACATCTGAAGCAGTTGCAATCGAAGAGTCATATTTGGCCAAGATGTCATCTTGACGTTGTGATTTTTGCTACTATTTGAAGACTTAAAATTATCGAAACCCTCTGGATTGTTTCTTGCACATTGCGACAATTGCTTATTGTTTTTTTAATAGCCTATAGAATAATTTAAAAAATTATCAAATTATAATATCAAATGTGTAAGAAAGTTTACTTTGAATATTTGATGAGCAGTTAAAATTCATTATGTTAAATCAGTAATAAAAAAAAATATTTCAATCATATCATTCATTTTATGTAATTAAATTACCAAAAATTAAAATGTGATATTGTTTTTGTATTAGAAAAGTTTTCTAATAAAAGAAAAATCATCTGAAAAAAAAATCACATCATACAATAAATATCTATAAATTCATGAATTTCTTTAAAGGTTCACATTATTTAATATTCACTAACTCACCTCCCAGAATAAAGAAACCACATGCGGTAATGGTTTTATTGTCGTCGTTACAATGCCCCAACAGTGACAGAAATACGGCGATCGTCAGGAGAATAACGGCGAAACCGCAGAGGACGCTGCACGATCTGTAAGAGAACAGAAGAATGAAAGGATGAATATAATCCTACCATAACAGAATAAAATGGAACTTATGTTATTATTGCCACTGGGGGTGGTTTGATATTCATTTTGATTTCACACAAGGAGGATAAAAAGGGTGATAGTGTGTGACAGAGGGATGAGGAATCAGTATACCTATAGGAGGTACAGAATATTTATAATTTTATACACATGATATACAAGTAAACGACCCTCAGTGGATAATGTTTTTATTATGCGTTTAATTACCGGGATTTTGTTCACAATTTAAATTCTAATTGCTAAGGTAGAAGTGACGGGATTTAATAGTACATACTAAAAGCCAGCAACAATCTCATTGTGTAATAGTATCACGTAAAAAAGTTTGTAGCAATTTTTAGTTTGATAAGAGCAAAGATCAATAGACTTTTCAGTCATTCGTATTGGCTATTTTATACTGTTATCCATCGCAGCATAACTAGTTGACATAAGAAATTCTCTAGCAGAAATTAATATATTTAAAGGTTTTTTAAATTGAAAGATGTACTAACCGGCTGTTTTTAAAGAAATACTGATGAAAACGTTTTGAATTGTATAGAAAATCACTGGTCTGAAAAACAACAACCTCTATGAACAATATACATTAATGAATGCGTCTTTGGACGTTGACGCTTGCAAATTGTATATTAAATTAATTTAGAAAGATGCGACACCGCGGAACAATGTTAAGATATAATAATAATTATTCAAATTACCATATACAATTGAAAATTACTGCGACCGGCTGCCGTTAATTTTCAAGACAAAAAAAAACCATTATTAACATGATCTACCCAATAATCTACTGCCGAATTATCCTTATAAAGGCTTTGAAAAAGTTGAATAATGGCACACGATAACATGATTTACGATCAGCAATGCATACTCGCAACATCTATATCTCAACGGTTAGGGTAAAACAACAAGTATTATACAACAAAACGGGAAGAGAACATTATTATTATTATTTGTATACAACGGTAATTGTTCTTCGCGAACATGACAAATGATCATGACAACGATTATTATTAACTTTATATCAAAAGATTTATCAATTTATCTCGTTCATTCTTTTTGAAAGTTTGATGTAGGAAGTTGCTTTTATTAAAATGAGGTGAACACACAAACATCTTTTATAATTGAAAAATAATTTCGTGGCATAGCGGACAAAATGACTGGTTTTACCTACACAAGGGAATTTGTTTAATTTATCAGGACCTCAGTCTAATTCAGTAGAACCAGACCGAGGCATTATTTTTCAGTTATATTTACAGACACAAATTGATTTTATAATCTTTTATAATATTAAATTGGTTTTCTAAATTAATTTTCTTGGGGATGTAGACATCATAATATAAAATAAAACTATATTTTTATTATTTTTTTTTATTTTAACACGTTCGTGTCGACCTAAGCGTTTGTATATTGTAATGTTTGTTAAATTATATACCATTGGGTTGGTGATTCCTAATGTGCAGCATCATTACATGTTAAAAAATCTCACGCACAGGCGTATTCCAACGAAAGATAGTCACCATCCCTGCTGCGCACAGTGGGGTATTTGAGCAAACAAAGTTAGTGTTTCTTTGGAAAACGGTTTACTATGCTTTTTAGGTATTGGTCTCATTCCAGTTCTAATAGGATCGGAAGTAAGCAACAGCCTATTCAACACATCCAAATTGCAAGATTCTCTTGAAAACTTTCTTGCAAAATTTTGGCGATAGATCCTGAAATGCCTATTACGTGCTTCTGATGCCTCCTCTGATAATTAACCTATCGGAAGCAGCGCATTTTCGATAACCATTGGGCCATGAATTAATATTTTGTGCATAGTGGGAGTCATTGGATGCCACGGGAAGAGCTGGATGTAGATTTCTGCAGTTTCCTTTGCATAATCCGAAAATTAAGTATGCTGCCTTATCAAGGAAATAACTTTTTCTGAGTGCTTCTTATTATTTCGTACTGCCTCCTGGAAAGTCCTGCTTCAACAAACATGGCAATAGCCTGCTTCGGCGACAATTGAAAGCTGACACTTTTTAACTGAGTACGAGAAAAAGCTTTCTTATATTTTGTTGCTCGTTTTGGGGTACTTGTAATTTCTTTTAGAACTAAGGAAGCATCTCTTTTGCCACTTTCTACTAGCTTAGACTGCGTCGCGTAAGTAAGCACCTCTAAGTTAGTTGTTTTGCGAAGCCCTTCAGTTTTTCTTCTCTTAGTCCTCTCACTTGATGCCTCAAACAACTTTGCGGGTCGACTGGGTCTCTTTACAACCTTTGGAATATGAAATGTTCCTTGGAGCCATTCGCTATTTTTCTTTAAGAAGTATTCTTCTTTTCTTAACGCTTTAGACCACCTGCTCTTTACTTCTGACTTAAAATGTGACAAATCGTGCTTTAGTGTACTAATTTGCTCCGTTGAAAAATCTTCCGATTCGAGAAGATGGTTTTCTAGAAATTCTAACTTTTCGTTCATGGTATTCAAATTTTGTCGCTGCATAATAGAAAATAAATGTTTTTCTAGTCAGTACGAGTGTACAGTTGACGGCCCTGAAAAAAAAAACAACAATTAAGAACGGAAAAAGGAAATAATTAATACCAGTAGTTATTTTATCGATTTTACATGTAGTTATTTGCTTTAAATAGCAATAATTTACAAAATCTCATTTTTTCGCAAAAAAAAATTACATTTTTTGAAGAACAAAGCCTAAACTTTCAAAACAAACTGATATCGATTCCGGGAAATATCCGGAAGTACAACTTTGTTCCTACAAAGTAAAACTAGATTGAAAAAAAAGCATGAAAACAAACTACCAATAGAAAAAGCTAATTTTAAAATTACTAAAATGCATTATATAACAAAGATTTGTGAAAACTAAACACACTTACCTGGTTCTCCACAATCCATAATTTATTATTTTATAAGTCTAAATAAACAATACAAATCACAACACTCTTTAACTACACATCTGCTAACTACGGCGGAAATTAATATGTCTGCTTAAGGATAGCCGAATTTCAACTGATCGTACGATTGTGAACAGTGTGCTATAAGGTTGAGAAGGGGTTTATTATATGCCTAAACTATCCCTGCTTATAAAATACACGTATTTTCTACCTGCGATAAAGTTTACGAAATCGATTTATGGCCGGCCAGATTGCTCAAATACCCCATTGTGCGGCGATCGGGAACTCGTGACGGGAGCAGAAGTGTGTGATGGCCGTTCAGCTTCTTCAGGATTTGAGACTGTGGAGCTGCTCGTGTCCTGCACTTGTGACTTAGTAGTCCTTTTTAGGGTCGAATCTGCTCACCCCGCATGGGAAGGTGCCTTTAACATAGTCAGTCCTCCCATCCGCCTGTCTACAGTTAAACATTTGAACTTCGCGACATGGAACGTCCGCACGCTCATGGATACTAACACCAGTAATAGACCAGAACGACGTACGGCAATTATAGTCCGTGAACTAAAACGATTCAGCATTGACATTGCTGCATTAAGTGAAACCAAAAGGCCCACAGAGAAATCATCAACTTTATGAAAAGTGTGGGATAGCTGGGCAATTCATAGATTAGAGTCATTCACAAAAGATCTTCTGCAGGTCGAAGTGAGGCGAGGCCAAACCGCATAAACGACTCCGATTAAAACAATCTAACAATCTATTGGCAGTACCTCTCCACTTTATGTTTGTATTAGATTTTTGTAAATTTCAGACTCAGTATAATGAGAAGCCAGAGGAATTATGTATATGAATAGCATGTTTTTATGCCAGCCAGAGCCATAATACTGCAGCCGATTATTTAAAAGACTATTACTCTCCAGGATAAAAATAAAAAAAAACACCGATGTAATAAACGGTTGTTACAATCTACATTTTAAGCCGGCCGGCGTTTCGCAAAAATAAAACAAACATTATTTTACCCAAACCAGCAGCGTCGTATAAATCTCCTAAATTATTGGTTTAAGTTTAAATTAAAAATAACGTTGGTGTTATAATCAAATTCGATAGATTTTTTAATTTTGCAGCCGAAATTTATTGTGCTTGTCTAAATTTGATGGACTGTTTTTAAAAGCCATGGGCAACGTTTCAGTTTCATAACCTTGCGTATATTTAATAAAGTATTTATTGCTTTCTAAATCTTAAATAAAGTCATCATCATCATAAGCATTTACGCGCTAACGAGTATGAATTACTCCAACTCAGGAATTTCTGTTGTGAACCTTAAGATGGCTAAATAGACTGATCCGCGAACCGCAAATGTTGTCACAAAATTGACACACCCAATCACCACCATTTACCGGCTGTTGTTTCCATGCTGTCTCTTCGCATTCTCATGTCTTCTATGCTGCTCTTCAAAAACTTAATCTCCCTAGTAAGTATTACGCCTCCATCTCGGACTCTCGTTCGCGATCTGCTCCCAGTTTTTCTTCACATCTAAGCCACACTGCTTCATGTTGGTCATAGAGCATCCTTATACCTTTTTTGCTGCCCTCCCTGATTTCGTTAGTCGACCTTAAGTTGTAAATAATGGATTCTCTTTGGAAGGCGTTCCGTTGGTATGCGGACTACGTGGCCAGTCCATCGCATCTGGTTTCTGACAATCATCGGTGTCACGCATTCTCACTAGGCTCAAATTATTTCTCAGGAAGAGGACTATTAGAAAAAAAAATGAAAGAATCCAAAAAACAGGAGTTACGAGGGTCGTTTCAAACAAAATATCAGGCCATGCGTATGTTAATATATCAAGGGTTATACCTCGTAACTCAGAAGGTGTCATGCATTTTCACTAGGCTAGTTGTATCAGCTTCCTACAGAACGCTGATGTTTGGTCGTCGGTCATGCCATTTAATTCCAAGAATTCTTCTAAGACATAGTCGTTACATAATGTATTTATTGATAGAAAACTAAAGTATTGTGTGTATTATCTAGTCTATTGTAATGTATTTTCAATAAGTCCGCACAATCAGAAAATTTTCATCAATCTTGGAAATTGGCTAAACCATTTCCGATTCACAAGTTCGGTGATGCGATCGCCACATTACTATATATTATTGTCTAAGTAGGTAGACAGGTATATTTAACATGAGTGGGCCTGTCTGGACTCTCTACTGCAATGAAGTCGATTATTTTGCTGGGTGAGCGTTCTTTAAGACCCGTTGCTACAAGAACTACTTCACCGGATGTTGCAAATCGATGGGACATGGGAATATGTTCATCGGTTGCTTGATTTTTACGAATTTAGTCGATAAGAATCTGTTCCTCGGGAGCGGGCCACGCGTTCTGTGTAAGAAACATTTCTAGAGCGGGATTTGTAGAATCGGAGCATATCAGATTCTTATTTTTAATTCCTAACCTTAAAATATACACATATCTGTATGTCAATAATTAAAGAAAAATCTTCATTAAGAACATTTAAGTACTTTCCTTACGGACATCGTTCCTTAAGGTCTATTCACGGTTACATATCCCCACGCACAACTCTGGAGTAATCGCACTTATATTGTTAGAACACAGTAAAACTTCTAAACCACCATATTTTCCCTCACACTTTAACTTCACCATCTAGGAATCTAAAGTGAGTATTGTATATATTCGACGACATTTCAAGTTAAACTTTCAGTCTCCGTATAATGCTTAATTAGAATTTTAGAGCTATTTTAAAGTTGCATTGTTAATGTTCTGATGTTTGTCTAAACACAAAACAAGCTTTTGGGTTGAAGGGTGGAAACTTTTCATATAAACCGCAAGTGTAAGAACGCATTACAAAGTTTCAGATCCGTTGAAAATCGCATCACAGTAGCTGCATAGATTTTGGATACACAAATAACTTTATAAACTCCTAATTTCAAGTTTTTTTTTGACAATACTTTATAAATAATGTTTAAAACTTTTGAAGTAGAAAACTAGTTTTACCGTGTACACTTTTATAAAACCTCAGGACGAGCTAAAAACTTAAACAGCATGGAAACATTAACAGATAGATATTTTCTTTTCCGAATTGTACAGCTGTAATTGATAGATTGTTTCAGTTGAAATAGAGATCGTAAGTAGTAGCTGCATAGTGGCTTTGATGTTGCGCCAATACCTCAACATATCTTAGCCGCTAGGGATGTAATAATCCATCAAGATGCAACTATATTTATATTGGCTCTCACACGAGTTAAAGTCACTGCTATTCGTAAAACTCAAGATCTCTAAACTGCCCATGTCACTTGTAAACTATCGTTTTTCCTTGACACGATTGCCCGTAAACCAAGGACATCGCTTCCATAATGGTTTGAACATACTTTCTTTGATTAGTTAAGAACTTTGTAACGGCGTTCGATTTCTCCATGTCTTTACTTGTTGCTTGATTTGCTATAGTTCAAGCATGAAAACCCGAATCAGATGATACTAATGATGGAGTCATAGAACATGCTACATATCGCCCCCTTGTATGAACTTTTTTTAAGCTTGATTGATTCAGCTTGTATTGGGTTTGCCAGATAACTTTTTTTTTTTGAAAATGCTATAAAATAAAAACTGCTGAATATTTTCTCAAATTTCTTTTTTTATTTGAAAGTACAATCCTTCCGGTTAATAATGACAAATAATTTCATTCAAATGGCTGCCTCGGCTGGCCATGCAGTAGCCTATACGATCGGTCCAATTTTTAAGCACATTATCGATTGTGTGCAGCTGTATTTCACCAATGGCTTCACGAATATTGTCCTTTAAAGCGTCAATTGTCTCTGGCTTGTCGGCGTAACACTTATCTTTGACGGCACCCCACAAATAATAGTCCAACGGTGTCAAATCGCAGCTCCGAGGTGGCCAAACGACATCAGCTCTGCGGCTGATAATGTGATCTTCAAAAACAGGGCGCAAAACATCGAGTGTAGCTTCGGCTGTGTGGCACGTAGCGCCGTCCTGTTGAAACCAAATGTTGCCAATATCCTCCTCTTCAATTTTTGTGAACAAAAATTCGTTCAACATGGCCCGATAACGATCGCCATTGACTGTAACGGCCACTCCTTGCTCATTTTTGAAAAAAAATGGCCCAATTATGCCTCCGGACCAAAATCCGCACCAAACAGTGACTCGTTTTGGGTGCATCGGCTTTTCAATGTATGCGTGCGGGTTTTCTGTGCCCCAAATGCGACAATTTTGCTTGTTTACATACCCGCCAAGATCAAAATGAGCTTCATCTGAAAAGATGATTTTTTTGGCAAAATCGGCATCTTCTGTAAGTCGATCGCAGGCCCACTGAGCGAAGCGAAAACGCATTGGATGGTCAGTTGGCTTCAACTCCTGAACCAATTGGACTTTGTATGGCGTCATACCAAGGCCTTTATGCAAAATTCGTCTCAATGATGTCTCCGAAATGTTCAATTGTAGAGACCGACGGTGAATTGATGTTGATGGCGCTTCACGCACACTTTCTGCCACAGCAGCAATATTCTCGGGTGTACGCACTGTTTTTGGCTTTTCACGCTTTGGTTTATCGATGAGGATGCCAGTTTCTTTCACTTTTTTCACGAGATAACGAACATACGGAGCTGACGGTGCTTCTCTTCTTCCAAAATCCGTACGCAATTTTCGCACACATTCTGCAACATTACCATGATTTTCAAAGTAATGTCGCAATATTTCCCAGCGTTGTTCAAGCGTATACACAACCATATTCGTTCAGCGAAAGGATAAAACTAATTATCTGTCAAATCAGACATGAGCTAAGTGTGATCCTTCACGAAATAAGCACTAGTTGAAAAAAAAAACGCGGACCCGATATATAAATAAAATGAAGACAAAATGAGGTCAATACCAACATTAAAACTTGGGCCAGTATTATTTACTATTGTGACAATAAATCCCAGTAAAACAATAACAACAATAAAAAATAGAAGAAAAAAAAAACACTCCAAACAACATAAATAGAAAAAGTTCATGTCTTTGAGGACAAAAAAAAAAGGACGCGGCAAACAACGGCGCGGACGAAAGGAGACCGAGAATAAAAAGTTTCGCACGTTTCACAGTTTAGGTAATTTGGAAAGAAGTTGTGGCAGTAGTAGAGAAATTCGTACCGAGTTAATAAAATAAACTTTTTCTCGCTTACAATAAAATGAGTGAAGCCGAAATGAGAAAACTGGAAATACAAGTTTTTGACCGGAAGGTGCACGACTGGATCGGAATAGCTGCGCTGTGTTATTTCACTCGTTCCGTTTATAAAATAAACTTTATTATATACAATTTTATTAAAATAGTTACTTCTAGTCAAAACGGACCGGGTGATGTTCTGCAGATATTTCAATAATTGAAAACTATAATTAGGTATGTGAGAGTGTGGCATTTTATGAAATAATCCTATAAACATAAGGTTCCGAAAATATGTAAGTATATTGAAAAGAGAAAAATATAAACCTCTCAACAAATTCTCTAAAGAATGTTGTATTAAAGTTTGAATTATTCAAATCGACAGCTCAAAGAATTTACTGAAACTATACTTCTGGATAAATCCTGCGTCAAATTTAAACTAGCTAACGTTTCGCTGATCATCCTGTCAGCTTCTTCAGAGCAACTTTACGTGAAGTTGCTCTGAAGAAGCTGACAGGATGATCAGCGACATTGGCTTCGGCAGGAATCTGATATCTTTTTTTCAGTTCTATCTGGGAGCAAGGCAACAATTTGTTGAATACAATGGATTCAGTTCAAGTTCATTCACAGCCTCAAGTGGAACTCCGCAGGGCAGTACGTTGGCTCCTCTTCTCTTTGCAATATTCGTAAACGATATTGGCTCTGGTTTCAATAGTAATTATTTGTTGTTTGCGGATGATTTAAAATTGTATCGCACTGTTGTTTGTGAGAACGATTGCGCACAGCTTCAAACAGATCTGTGTCGGCTCTCAGAATGGTGTGATCTAAATAGACTTCCTCTAAATCTGAACAAATGTAAGTCGATGACATTTAAAAAACGTCAAGATACGTTTTTCCGAAACTACACCATCGATAATTCAAATTTGGAACGCTGCGCTTTAATCAAAGATCTTGGTGTATACTTGGATTGTGATTTATCTTTCAACTACCACATTGAGCAAGTTTCTGCTAATGCTTTGCGAATGTTAGGATTTATTTTTAGACACACCAGAGAATTCAACAACATGGACTGCCTGAAAAGTCTCTATTTCGCCTTTGTTGTGTCTATTTTGGAATTCGCTACAATCATTTGGTCGCCCATCTACCGTGTTCATATACAGAGATTGGAGAGTATCCAACGTAAGTTTTTAAAATATTTGTCATTTAAAATTGATGGACATTTTCCTCCTCGGGGGTGTGATCACGGCCTTTTACTGGCAAGGTTCGGATTTCGGCCGTTAGCCGAGAGACGCATCTTCGCGTCTCAGATCTTTCTTTTTAAGTTGATCAACAATATGTTGGATTGTCCTCGGTTGTTTCAGCAGCTATGGTTTCGTGTCCCTAGGGTTCACTCTAGAAGCGCTAGTTTATTTTGATTGTGGTACTGCACTTTTGCATATTGTTGATGACATTATTAGAGCAGCGGATCAGGGACTTGCTACTGTTTTGGTTTTGATTGATTTTTCTAGAGCGTTCGATACCATCGACCACTCCCTTTAGGTTGAGGTGCTGCATTTTCTGGGATTTTCCGACACTGCTGGGAAGTTTATAGATCACAATTTGTGGAGACACCTGTGGGTCAATCGTCACGGAGTGGCATTGACTGCGGAGTTCCTCAGGGCTCAATTGTGGGCCCCTTACTGTTCAATTTATATACAAGTAATTTGGTTTCCACTAGGAGAAAGTGCACCATGCATATGTACGCTGATGATACTCAGCTGTATTATTCATTTCCACCGGATGATTGGCGTGCAGCTGAGTCTGTTGTGAATGAGGATTTAAGGGGACTTGTCGAGCGGTCGCACCTGCATCATTTGCAGATAAATTCTTCAAAGTCTACTGTTCTGTTCTTTGGAAGGAACCGAAAACACCTAGCAGCTAATATGAGGATCAAAATAAATGGATCCGATTTAACTTCAGTTGATAAGACCCGTAACTTAGGGTTGATTATGGACACGGATCTACGTTTTGAATCCCATGTTGGTTTTTGTCTACAAAAATCTTACAGAGCGTTAAAGATGCTGTACCCCCATCGAAGCCTGTTGTCACGTTCATTGAAGTTGCAACTTACTGACTCATTGGTGCTCAGTCACTTCGGCTTTTGTGATGTGACTTACGGATTTTGTATTAGTCAGCCAGTGACTGAATCGAGAAGATGCAGAAATCGTGCTTGCGTTTTGTTTATGGTATCAGGAAATTTGATCCGGTGTCTTATAAGCTCGGGAAGCAGGCTGGCTGCGTATGAATGAAAGACGAAAACTTCATTATTTGGTCCTCTTTCACAGAATCCTGACAGAATTGAAACCGAAATATTTGGCTCGGAAAATTAGATACAGGACGGACGTGCATAACTTGAACATGAGGCATAGGGGATTGTTAGCCTTGCCACCGCATAAAACGACTCTGTTTAGACGAAGTTTTTCCTACAATATATGCGTGTTGTATAATGAAGTTCCGAAGAGTTTTAAATCATTGCCTTTAATGAAATTCAAGGTGCAAGTAAAAAAGAGACTTCTCACCATCAGAAATTTATAGGTATATAGGAAAAAAAAATGGTAAATTTTGTTGCAGCCTGCGGAAATAGATTTACTTGGGTTTCTGATTGTTGGGTGACTGTTTTTATAAGTATTTGTGTGATACCTACTCTATTACGACAGTAAATGATAAATTATTATTATTATTATTATTTTGGGTGCCACAGATTCGTTCTAATTATGAATCTAAAGCACGGCTATTTCGGGCTTGTAAATACAGCAACCGATTAGTTATTAATGAAAACGTTGATTTTTTTAATGTATAAGTTTTAAGTTAGTTCTAAGTTGGGTATTTTTGTATGGTAATGCTAGGCAATTGTTTTTGTGAATGTAAGATTTTGTCTTGTTATTGGGTAGCAATACCTGTTAGACAATAAAGAGATTATTATTATTATTATTGGCATCCTGTCAATTTATCTAAACTTGGACGCAAGCAAACATTTTTTTGGGCCCTTTTTTCATTTAACAAATTATTAATAATGTAAGAACCGCCCCTGTTTTCCGTAAAAGCATGACATCAGTAATTATAGACCAATCAGCATTCTTAGTGTGATTCCCAAGCTGTTTGAGAAGATTATAATTCAGTACATCCAACCTCTTCTGAATAATTCAATTATAGACCAGCAGTACGGATTTCTGCCCGGAAAATCAGCGGAACTTAACCTTGTCAAATACGTGAATTTTATTCTCGAGTCTTTGGAGGGTGGATCGGAGGTGCATTCCATATATACGGACTTTTCTAAGGCGTTCGATCGGGTTAACCACAATATTCTATTGGTAAAATTGGCCGAGGTTGGCATCAGTGGGAATTTTCTCAAATGGGTCGGTAGCTATCTCACTGATAGAGTCCAGTACGTGAAAGTTAACGGCTTTGTGTCCAACGAAGTTCATGTATCATCGGGAGTTCCCCAGGGATCTCACTTGGGACCGCTATTTTTTAATATTTTTCTTAATGACATCGCCAGCTGCTTCACCTCTAGCGATTTCCTCTTATTTGCTGATGACCTCAAGCTATTTAAAAAAGTGAAAACTGTGATCAATTACAATCCGATCTCAACGCATTTCATGCATGGTGTGTTCGAAATGATATGCACCTCAATATTGACAAGTGCTGTGTGATTTCC
Source organism: Apoderus coryli (assembly GCA_911728435.2). Taxonomy (NCBI): domain Eukaryota; kingdom Metazoa; phylum Arthropoda; class Insecta; order Coleoptera; family Attelabidae; genus Apoderus; species Apoderus coryli. Next base: position 187,912 of record OU452207.1, read on the forward strand.
TTCACAAGATCAAGACACACCATTCCTTTCAACTACACCTTAAATCAGTCATCACTGAAGTCGGTTGATATGGTTAAGGATCTTGGAGTCTTGCTTGATAGCAGATTGGCCTTCGCTCCTCACATCTCCTCTATGGTTTCTAGATCACTGAAGGTTCTTGGATTTATAAAGCGATGTTCACGAGAGTTGTTTCACTCAAGCTGCTGTATACAAGTTTGGTGAGGCCTTGTCTTGAGTACTTCTCTGCTGTATGGTCACCGAATTATTCCATTCATAGGCAGAAGATCGAACAGGTACAGCATAAATTTCTAAGGTACATGGCCTACAAATTGCATATTCATTTTACTCTGGAGGACCGTGTGGAACTGTATGCCGATTTGCAGAAATATCTTAACATTGATTCGCTTACCGATCGACGTCTGAAACACGATTTCGTCTTGCTGTATGATATTATCAACAGCAACGTGAGATGTCCTGATCTGTTGAGTGCCATAGGAATTCACATTCCGTTTCAGTCCACCCGCACAAGACGTTTATTTTATCAACCGTTCACCAGAACAAATTACGGCTGTAACTCGTTTTTGGCCCGTTCGGTGAGAATGGCGAATTATAATCAGGATTCCCTCGATTTTTTCACCATCTGAAGTGCTTTCTTGAGGTCGGTAAAACAGCTCTTTTAGTTCTTTAAATCTTAAATTGTAAACTTATCATTTGTAAACATTTATATATATTTATATTTTTTCAAGATTTTTAAGTCGATACGGTTGTGTGCTTTTATGTATTGTTATTTTTAAAATTTAATGGGTGTATGCCCGTAAATAAATAAATAAAAGATAATTTTCTATAAGACCAAATTACTATCACCCTAGATGAATATTTCAACAAGGTTATCTATTGCAACCATCTTACACGGCATGGCAACTCATAATTTTGTCGTCTGCTCACTGGACCGTGAATTTTTTATCAGAAAAATGTAATAATATAAGAAAATAGCTCATCCAGCTCCACCGGATCATATTAGGCTGCTTGCTATATATTATAACTACTAGACTACTGTATACAGCATTTTTCTAAAAGAGAAAAACTTGTTTTCTCGACAAAGAACGCCGTAATATTAATTTTCATTTTAGTTTGTACTTCATTTTTTCCACGTCGTTTTCTTGTTGAAAAAGAAGAAAAAGCTTTACATCATCATAAACAACAAAACGGCTGCGTTTATTTTCATTTATTTTTCGTTTTTCAGTCGCATCTCGCCACAAGATGAATAAGTAGTGATACTACTCTAGACGTGACTAGAGTACCTATTCCTATTTTTAATGGACGCATTTTTAAGATGGAAATAACTGCTATTTATTTTTAAAATAATTATTATACTCATTTGCTAAAAGCTAGTGGAATAAAAAACAGTTGCTTCTCTAATATACAGAATTATGGCAGCTGTAAACATTTTTTAAGGGAAGAATTGCATCACTAGCAAACACTTCTATTTGGTAAAATTTTAGAATTGTCTTACCTCATGCGGCTAATAAATACTTGAGCTAGATCGAGTGGTGCCCATAAACCCAAATCTGTGGGTTGTAGATCGCGCCAACCAGAATATTTCACAAGGGAACAGGATGGTGATGGAACATCTGGAAGAATCAAAAGTTTATTATAATTGGGCTATTTTTAAGTACATTATTTATTACGACAGCGAAATCTACGATGTTAATTTGAAGCCAATGTGCGAGGCTTGAGATTCATAATTATGTAATGGTAAGCAGTTTGCTGTGAGGTCAAGGACACTCATACTTCGTTCCTATAATAAGCAATTATTTTCCGGCTCGGATTTTACAGTTCTTTAGCTTTTCCTTATACGTTGATTTATTCCAACAAGCTGTTGTTTAGGGTTCGGTTAATTGAGGTGGAATCCATCTAGAACATTTTTTTGCTCTTTACCTGTAGAATCATATTATGTTAATCATTTTGCAGACAGCATTGATGGCCAAATTATTTAAACCAATTGTACACTGTCTTCTATGATGGTGCTTAAATTACCAAATCGTTAACCGAAGCGAAGGAAACCCTCGTTAACACTCTTTGACGTAGTCTCATTTTACGAGTAAGTATAGAAATTTTAAAATTAATTTTAATTAATTTTGACCTTGTTTTCTTGGTGATGAAGTTCAACCAATTATACCATATAGGTAGTTATTTAACATTTAAACCAAATCTAACTTGACGATCTATATGTACCTATTGCAAAATAATTTTAAATGTCTTGTGTTGTCATCTAAACCAAAAGCATGTTTTAGTTCCTGAAGAATATAGGTAGCGAAGTCTATCGAAACGTTCAAAAGATAATACAAAAAAATAAGAAATTTTAAATAAATATATGGTTTAATTGGTTGAACCTCATCCCCAAGAAAACAAAGTCAAAAGAAGGTTCAAGAAAGAATAATTGTAATAATAATAATCTTTATTGACTACGTTTTGTACAAAACAATTGCTGTACGTCAAAATAAAAAAACTATATCTACAACAAAAAACATGAAAGTGTAAGTAACATAGGTACAAACAAATTAAAAGCGACTAATTGCTAAAATGTACAACTTCCTTGGAATATTCTTTCACAGAATAAAAAGCATGCCTGAGCAAGTATGATTTTATAGTTCTTTTAAACATTTCCGAACTGTACTCCCGGACCCTACGAGGAAGTGCATTATACAACCGAATCAGACTTAGTCAATCTCCATCGCCGAGCCCGTACCAAGTCTGCAGATCTCGTACTATACTCATGACAAGTTGAGTTAATACACAAATCGGGCTTACATCTGTGAATTTCAAGCAGTTGATAATATATATATTTAAAGACGGGAGAGGCATTATATTGAGAGATTTGAAAATGGGCTTGCAATGCTCCAGATATCCAGCATTTGCCAGAATACGAACCATCTTTTTTTGCACTCTAAATATTTGCATAGCCGATCACGAGTTACCCCAGAGACTCACTCCATAAGAAATACGAGAATGGAACAGTGAGAAATAAACAGTTCTCAGAGCTTGCTGACTCAGACAATGTTTGAGCCTCCTAATAACGTAAATACTAGAAGACAACTTTAATGGTGGTCAATATTTCCTCCAGTCGTGACTTATCATTACACTACTCTCAACACTCGCATCAGAGCTCTCCTTCAAATTGTAGATAAGGATATTCTTCGATCTTTCTTGCCTATCCTGCGATTTAGCTTTGATAACAATCATAGAACACGATTCACGACGATGATATTAGTAAAAATATCACAGATCGTGAAATATCACTCAACTCCATCCCAGGTAATACTAAAATAATTTTGTTTTTTCAAAATGTTAAAAATAGGAAGACAGATTCGATGAAGTTCATCATAATAGAAAACAGTTACATCAGAAAAAAACAAGCAGTACCTTCTTATTGGTTTTTGAAAAATCTGAGAGGAGTCAAGACAGGAGTGAACTATTATGTGATACAGAGGAACATGCTGCTAGATATTAACTGCAACTAGAGTTGACTCTCTTTGTATCGATTCAATCATACCTTGTAAATAAGGTAAGCAAGTATTACTTTTATATAAATAATACAAATCCCAAAAAAAGCAACTTTTATCGAAAATAAACTATCAAACATTACATATACACGTTGGCTTCTGTTCCTTACTCTATTTACACAACCCAGGAAATAGAGATAGAGATATAGAGGCAAAAGTAAACGTATGTGTGTATAATTCTGTGTTTGTGTATACGTTTTGCGGTAGGTAAAATTTACATCTGTAAACAACACAAAAAACACCAAACCGATACAGAACACATATAGAATAGAGCGAAACTCATGAGTTTATATCGAATGAAATATATGGTGATGGAATTGAGAACTTTTTACATGGGATCCGGTTATTGCGACGGAAGTCAGAGTCGTGGGATAGATTATATGGTATAAGAAACCTTGTAGCAGAAAATTTGTAAATAGAAGTGAGTTATTATTGTTTTCAAGCTAATATAGTTTATGAGTCCCACGTACTATTATTTAAATCAGCTGCTCTTCATTTAACGTAAAACGGTTTCCAGATTAGCTTTTGTTGATTATGTAAAATAACTTTAAAAAGTTGCACCATGGGTTCAAGAAAAAATTATTGTTTCTTAGAATTAAAATGGAGTTGGTCTCTGCTAGATTCACGATGTTTATAATCTGGTTGTAACAAATATCAATTAGTTTCGCATTTTTAATGCAGTTATATCCTTACTAAATACTCTCAGCAAGGGATTACGAACTCAGATTGGTTTTTTTGCCAATGGTTTCAAAAAATAAGGACGAGGGATCCCTTAATTTGTTCAAAAGTTGTGTTATACGAGGAAGCTAAATTCTCAAAATACGCTAGCATCGCGTATTTTGAGAATTTAGCTTCCATAAAAATCATGATGTGTGGACTGAAGCCAATTTACTAATTCAACTACATAATCTCTACATTGTTATATCGTCCTGTTCTACAAGACGGTTTATCACGTTTACTGGAACATGTACTACATGGGAGTCCAGGATTCAAATGTACTCAACCATGACTTTGACACTCTGCAAGCGATATTCCAACGAATTTTTGAATAGACTTATAGGCTACGGATCAAACTTGGGTTCAATATTACATACCTATGTCTACAAAATCATCTATAATCTTACTTAAAGTACCCCACACAAATATGTTTCCTATACAGGGTGATTCATTATGGTTGCAACAAACGAAAACTGGAGATTGCTGAAAATTAATTTCTCAAAAACTAGCTATCCGATTTTGACAAAATTTTACATGCATTTCAGGACAGATAACATAAAATAGTCTGAATTATTTTGGCTTTCATTAACTGTTCATTGGCGTAGATATAGGGGGCATTTGGATAAATTTGCACATAAATTAGTTAAACACAGCTTTGACAAGCTTCATTATTTTAAATTATTACTTTTTTAAAAAGAGCAACTTATAAGCTACAAAAAAGTTAATTACGTCGATGTTGTGGTTTCTACCATTTTTATGGAAACCGATAAATTGCAAATTAATGGTAGATTTGAATCAAAATATCGTTTACCAGAAATCAAAATGAAAAATCAAAGTTGCCGTGGAAAGCGATTTAATAATAACAAATTACTTAACAACAAATTTTAAGGCCTATCAGCACAATTAAAAATTTAACAATAAAAAAACTCAATTCGATATTAAAATAAGAAAATTAATAACAACTGTTCAAACTGCCCTCCATTGACATTAATGCACATTTTACATCCTTCAACTAATGAATTTGTAGCTCTAATAAAGATATTATGATTGTTTCTTATTTTCCTAGCAGCTTCATGAACAATCTCCAATAGTTGGTTTTCATTTATAATTGGTACACTGTAAACCAATTGTTTCATGTACCCCCATAAAAAGAAGTCGAGCGGATTCAGATCCGGTGATCTTGGAGGCCACTCAATGGAACCTCCCAAACCAATCAAATTGTTTCCAAACAGTTGATTTAAAACTTTAGTTACTTGTCTACTACGGTGCGCAGGGGCTCCGTCATGTTGATACCACATGTTTTGAACAACATTCAGAGGTACATCCTCAATAAATTCGGGCAGGCGGTTGTGTAGGAAAAGACTGTATTGATTTGAGTTTAAATGCCTATTAATTACGAACAACGGCAATAATTTATTGTTAAACATACCACCCCAAACATTGATACTAAAACGTTCTTGAAATGAACAAGAAAGTTAATTTGACTACTAAATTTGGACACCCTGTATCTCGATAACGAAGCATTTGCGGACATAGGTTCAATGGCAAAAAATCACTTTCAGCAATCTCCAGTTTTCGTTTGTTGCAACCATAATGAATCACCCTGTATAATAGATAGAGATCAATAAAATATGCTGCATCATCCGGCATCGTCAGCATTCTCTAAATATATCCACCGTACGCCCCTGGGGATATCTAATCCAAAATAATCTAAATTGTAACCGTATATTCAATAAACTACATCTGAAATGTGTACAATACAAAAGGAATCGGTATTCGGCAATCGAACTAGCAGCTTTATAATATAGGTTTAGCTAGCAGTAGGCCAGCAGGAGCCACCACAAAGGGCAAGCCAAAGTAAATAAAACTTCTCTGTATGTATGCCACCCACAAAACACATTCGCAAGGTACAGAGAAATGGCTAAAGCTGAAAAAATATATATAGAAAAACGAATGAAAGAATTTCTGGGATTTGGAAAATGTTATTGAGTATATTGGGTTTACTTTTTACTTTGTTATGTGGAATCTGGTTGCGAAACGTTAGTAAAATATTAAATTTGATTTTTGTATGATATTATCCACTTAATAAAGCAGGAGCAGGAGCAAATGATAATTTCAGGTTCCTCATCACTGTATTTCATTATAAACAAATCCAAAAATACTCGCAAAATTGACAGAGGAAAAATCTCTTACAGAACCTGATTAAACTTTCAATTGAAAAAATATACTCACCTACCTGAGTTTATTTGATTGCAGCTAACACTTGTTTATTCAATTTGCTACGACGGAATATTTCTCGGTTACATACAAATTGTAGATTAAATTAAAGAGAAAGTTGGTTCGTTAGATGTGCGCAAAACACGGCTTTCAAAAACTATATAAATCACATTATTGCAGCATGCAAATTGGAATCTCTTATTAGGATTTAAAAAACAGTCCTCCGTTCAGTTTAACAATCTGTTGATTTCGGAAAATCTAAGAGTTCTTATGCAACTATAGGATGTATCAAATCATTTGCTCTTTATTCCAGCTAAACTGCATCTCGTTCTTTCTCTATTCCCATGAAAACAAGGTGCTTCTGAAAGCAACAGAGCCCGGTAAGATTGCTTACCAGGACTCATATGCCTGTGATATTCGGTGAATTTATCTCCTTTGATAATGTCCATTCAAAACCACATCATTGCAATTTACTATGATATAGAATTTTCAGAGTTGCCCAAGTATAATCTAATAAATAACCTTAAGAATTCTATACAACTCGCCTTGGAAGACCGGAGAATCTGCACATAAATACCTTGAATATAATTCGGCCGTAGACCACTTTCTTAACTAATCGTGATGCAATCGATCCTGCATGAGACACTTGCTCATCTTGATTTTATTATTTCTGATTTTGAAGGTAAATAGCTAAATATCTATTCCACTTGTTTTTAAGCTGGGTTTTTTTGATCTATTGATCTCCTATACGAACTACTGCTGCTAAATGTCTTTGTTTATTGCCACCCCATATTATTTTACCCGGTATTTTTGTACTCTATCTATCTATCTATGGGTCAGCTCATTGTTTTTGCTTTTACAAGGTATCATATATTTTTGGAGATTATCTTTGCTTCCACTGCCTCCTCAGTTTCTGAATACTAGATAGTTTTCTTGAGAGTGCTGCTTGAGTTCTGTCATTTGAGTTTCTGGAGGCCACGTCGAAGCTATGCTGTATCACCACCTGCTCAATTTTCATACCAATTCTCTAATTCAACATTTAGAAGAAATCCTCCAGCTATAAGATGAAGCATAGAGCTACAGAGAGGTTATTTTGGTGCGTTGCAGTGTCTGGTGAATTATATACTTGCGACAAGAAATCCCTTTGGGATTTCCCAGTCGTTTTGTGGTAGTCTTATCTATGACAAAAGTCATTGACGGTTATAAAAAAAAAGAACTGAAAATATGGGTTGAAAACCTAATCAAATAAATATAATTACATTTGAGACACCCTGTATATAAATAAATTTTATGAGACCATTCTAACGAACTAAGAAAACTCAAAAGTTTTCCTATTAATTAGGTTTTGCCGTGTCCAAAAAAGATTTTTGATTACCTTGTATCTAAATTGTATAACTACACAATACACATACACCCTGTATAAAAAATGTATGACCTCATTCTAACTAAAAATACTGTTTGTTTAGCCAAATCAAATTTATTTATGATATATGTCACTTGTCATAATTGTCGTAATTTCCAGCGATGGGGATTTTGGCATTGTTGTCAGATTTAGTTTAAGCTGGTATAAAAATTACCTATATTTAAGAACGTTAATGTTAATTACGCATTTGGACTTGGGTTGGGGGTATAAATAGATGTCGGATGGCTCGATTGATTTCGGTATTACGCAATTAATGAGTACGTGACTGACGATGGTGACAATTTTCAAATAAAGTGTGGCAACGGCGATCCTTGTAATTTTTCTTGGTTGTTGCCAGATCTTGAATGAATTTTATTGAATGAGATAAAAATAATATGGATTTTTTTCAATAACCAAATTATTTTAGCAAAAGTAAAATAAAATAAACTTGGGGTAATTGAGTTTATGTTTAAATTAGCATCTTCACGTGTTTCGGATGCAAATAGATTTCGGATTAATTACGCTATTGCAGAAATAATAAGAACGAGGCGCAGGATAGAGATAATTTCAAAGACATTCTGGCAGCAAAGCATTGTAAGTAGGTATATTGTTTAACCGAGTAGATTCCATAAGAAAAACACACAAATCTGTTTTCTTTTCTACTGACTTTACTTTAATGAAAAAAGTGACGCTTTGGCAACTATTTTAAAAATGTTTCCCTTCAAAGAAGCCTCAACAAAAGTAAACATTGCAGTGCGCTAACTATTTAAACGTATGTTAAAACACATGGCATATTTTACACTTGTTTTGATTGTCAGAAATCCTGGCCTAGGTTTACCCCATTTTCGTTGAAGATTAGAGTGAATAAGAAAAGTGCGGTTTATTATAGTTAATACTGAATGTTGGTGTACTATATGCTGGTGTTGTCCTCAATATTCTTTCGGAAAATTTCACTTGATAGCAACCCGCAGACTTTTAAATTAAATTTATTTTGTAGTAACCACAGTAACAGTGTAGTGGTGACTTTGTATTATTTGAAACATTTCCAGGGAATATTCTATTATATTATTCATTGATATTCTTGGTTGGGAATTGGAACAACGGAAATTAAATTTTAGTTTGTCGACAGAAAAATAATAAGTCCGTTATATAATTCAATGTATTCCTTTAGCCAACAGTCACTTGTGTGGGTTTGGCTTTTAGTAACAACAAAACTTGGCTATGGTCAATATAAGCACAACTCATATGTTTTACTGAGTCTACAGTGACATACAGGAAAAAAAAACATCTTGTGAAACTTGAATTAGAGCACAAAGTTTTAAAAAATATTTCAGAAATGCAAAAGCTAACGTTTTTCGAAACAAACTAGTTAACTGCTTTTGAAAATATTCGCTTTTTCTGAAAGTTGTATCTCAAAAACATGGTTTTGTTTTGAAAGGCTTCGATCGCTTCTTGAAGTTTCACATCACTTCATTCGCTGTACACGCATTTTTTGTTTTACATTTGGAATCAAAAATAAGTCGATATGTGATGAATCAGGCGAATATGAACAATGATACATTATTTCTCCTTTGAATAGTTTTTGGTTGTTCTTCCTGACTTTTGGCAAAAAATATGCATGCAACGGGGTGGGACAAAATGGGAACACAAAAGTGGTTATATTTCAACGACAGATGCACGTTCAACATTGTAGCGATTTTAATTGCTCTTCCTGTAAGTGCATCGAACAATATTTCAGATGCTGAAAATCTTGCTTAAGATTGAATGTACCAAAGAATTACGCATTCTCCCTCTTCACTTTCTTATTCGGTTATTTTTTGTTGACATACTTGGTAATACACAAATTCTCAGTTTGAATTCTTGTCTTGTTCGCGCATAATAATTAAACAACATTACTGTATCAATGGACTGTCAGAACGTGCATCACTGTCGACAGATGTGTGGCTATTGTAGAGCCTTTCCTTCTTCATTTCAATAGTCTTGCAGAACTTTTTTTTCTTCACATATTGCCTACAATCATTTCACATACATCAAAAGTACTTTTTCATACAAATACATTTAGGACATTCGGTATATACCATTTAGAAATAGAGCTGCAGAATATTTGTGCTCACTACATACATGCATCTACCATAGGGTAGTTTTCGGAATGGCCATGCTGCGACTGATTTTTCCCATAAATCACATGTTTGCCTTGATAGTTTTTGTATGTCGCTGTGAAGTTATGAGAAAGGAAATGGCAAAAAACCACAGAATGCCAACGGAACGACTACGACATCGACTACCCATACTATACCAAAGTCTCAACATTGCCTAGTGTCTGGTCCTGTTAGCCAACGAAGCACGCTCGGGTTACGCAAAATCGTAAATCTCCTATGAACTAGAGTGTAGGTAATAACATACAGTGTACTTCAAAATATGGTTTATGGTTTTGCATCGGTGATATATGGATTTTTTTTTATATTTAAATTACAATAAAAATTGCGGCCTATAAACCAATTTCACCGCAATCTAATTTAAATAGTATACATGGCACGTCGATTTTGTTTGCGAATATCAGATTTTTTGGTAAAATTGGATTTGTTTAGTACATACCCCTTTTCGAGGAGTGTGTCAGCCCCAAAAAATAAATATGAAATGTAGGGCGAGTAATTTCTAGATGTGGTAACATTACATTAGAATAAAATATTTGGCGTCTGGAAAGGACAATATTTACCTTCCCAGAAGAACTGCTTACAATGATTTGTTAGTCAGATTTACCGAAACCTCCTTAAAATCTACGAGAGCGGTCCAATCTATTCAATTTATTAACGATTTATTACATTGATTGTTTGTTACTATTGTCAAAAATTAGATTCAGTAGTCGTCTCGCCCGCAGCTCAGCTTATTTACCTTTTTTTTTACGTATATCTACTTGAATTGAAAATTAAAAATATCCAAAAACTATTCCATCATTTCTAGCACAGTCAGATTAACATAATACCAACGAATATTAATATATTATTTTAAACTCTGATAATACGGTATAATAAACCTAAATATTGGGTCTGCCAGATAACTTTTTTTTTTGAAAATGCTATAAAAGAAAAACTGCTGAATATTTTCTCAAATTTCTTTTTTTATTTGAAAGTACAATCCTTCCGGTTAATAATGACAAATAATTTCATTCAAATGGCTGCCTCGGCTGGCCATGCAGTGGCCTACACGATCGGTCCAATTTTTAAGTACATTATCGATTGTGTGCAGCTGTATTTCACCAATGGCTTCACGAATATTGTCCTTTAAAGCGTCAATTGTCTCTGGCTTGTCGGCGTAACACTTATCTTTGACGGCACCCCACAAATAATAGTCCGACGGTGTCAAATCGCAGCTCCGAGGTGGCCAAACGACATCAGCTCTGCGGCTGATAATGCGATCTTCAAAAACAGGGCGCAAAACATCGAGTATAGCCTCGGCTGTGTGGCACGTAGCGCCGTCCTGTTGAAACCAAATGTTGCCAATATCCTCCTCTTCAATTTTTGTGAACAAAAATTCATTCAACATGGCCCGATAACGATCGCCATTGACTGTAACGGCCACTCCTTGCTCATTTTCGAAGAAAAATGGCCCAGTTATGCCTCCGGATCAAAAGCCGCACCAAACAGTGACTCGTTTTGGGTGCATCGACTTTTCAATGTATGCGTGCGGGTTTTCTGTGCCCCAAATGCGACAATTTTGCTTGTTTACATACCCGCCAAGATCAAAATGAGCTTCATCTGAAAAGATCGGCATCTTCTGTAAGTTGATCGCAGGCCCACTGAGCGAAGCGAAAACGCATTGGATGGTCAGTTAGCTTCAACTCCTGAACCAATTGGACTTTGTATAGCGTCATACCAAGGTCTTTACGCAAAATTCGTCTCAATGATGTCTCCGAAATGTTCAATTGTTGAGACTGACGGTGAATTGATGTTGATGGCGCTTCACGCACACTTTCTGCCACAGCAGCAATATTCTCGGGTGTACGCACTGTTTTTGGCTTTTCACACTTTGGTTTATCGATGAGGATGCCAGTTTCTTTCACTTTTTTCACGAGATAACGAACATACGGAGCTGACGGTGCTTCTCTTCTTCCAAAATCCGTACGCAATTTTCGCACACATTCTGCAACATTACCATGATCTTCAAAGTAATGTCGCAGTATTTCCCAGCGTTGTTCAAGCGTATACACAACCATATTCGTTCAGCGGAAGGATAAAACTAATTATCTATCAAATCAGACATGAGCTAAGTGTTACCCTTCACGGAATAAGCACTAGTTGAAAAAAAAAACGTTAGATGGCGGACCTACATCGTAATGATCTTCGCAACAATAACATACTGATTTTACCGACAAAGGCTCTCTTCTCTCTAGAGTTATAAGTTCCAAATACCTAACTGGTGAAATTTTAAACGCAATTTTCTCGAGAATTATAGAGGCAAATATCAAAAGTAATCTATTGCTGTAAAGCATATAAAAATGCTTTAAAATTATGTATCACTCGACTGCTATTTGAAAATTTGGCGGTTGTGTCCAATCTCTAAACGTTGGGTACACAAGGTGCGTAAAATGGTTAATTATTTATTGCACTATCCGTAAAGTAAAGGTTAGACTATATACTCGAATCACCCTATATGAGTTTGAGCATAAAAAGTTATTTATTGTTGATACGCGCGACGACACACAAACGCTTGATGATGGGGTGGCTGGCTGGTGCTGTGCCAGAAATATTATATTCACTTGTGAAATATTACAGTGCAAATCATATATTATATTAAATAAAAATAATATATTTCTACGTGAAGTGAATTAGAAAACAGCGACAAAAATTGAGAAAATAAAATATAGCATCAACCCTACTACCTAAGCTAGCTGGATGAAACAAAATATTTAATAATCTGGTCACGCATTGAGCTGGTATGAAATATTATACTGTTTGTTTGTGAAGGTATTTTTGATTTATTGAAACTTAGTGTAAGCTACTGAAAGTTCCATAATTATATAGGCGAAGACGAATTATTATTTTCATTAATGCAGGGCTTTCATACCAACGAGTGCACAACTTTTTTCTATGATAGAATTAAATATGTTTTTATTTGAATCGCCTTTCAAAAAATTTCCAACATTTTTATTAAGGTTAAACTCCCTTTTTACGACGCCTATGAACGCCTGCCCAACTAAAGTTTAAATTAGACATTAGCTTAAAGGTTATGATACAGCGCCATGTTGCCAAGTCTATCGATTTACCGAGCATTTAAAGTAAAAAAGTTATTTAGAAAATGTAGATGATTATGTGACTTCAATCATGCGAAATATCAAATATTATGTTTCGGATAGATCTAACATGCCATGCCATGCCGCCATGATTTGATCATTGAACTTCCTGGGGACCGCGTGATTTACCTCGTCCACTCTTCTTGTTGAATGTCAGGTACTCAGCCCGACGATCACAAGGTGGATCCCATCCGTTAGGAAAACCCCAAAGGGCAACAAAAAACACACACATGCAAATAACACTAGCACTTCAAAACACTACAACAGCAAATGTTCAAAGAGGCTACCGTTAACTTCACCACACTTGTTTATGCGTCTATTTTTCCACGATTTTTAATGTAATGTTAAAACAAACATAGTTACGTGAGAAATTTCACGATCCTTTTAAAAAAAATTTCAAGTGAGGGCGAGTGGTAGGTGAGATGCCACATCAGCCAATCTGATCTGAGAAATTTGTGAGGAATTTCTTGCGAACGTGGTATACACATGCAAAGCACATGCGGAGGTCAAGGATTAAAAGTAGCATAATATGGCTCGATACACAATAAATATTGAGTTTGAATAAGTTATTTTTTTACTCAAAATAAAAAGCTTAATATGTGTGTTATAAACTTGGCAACACGTTAGGCTGTTGGTTGACAGATGACGTCGAAGTTGTCTGCACTCTGCACAATAGATCATGCAGGTGTCCCGGGCAGTTATTAACCTATTAACCGATATTTTATTATTTTTGTGTTTACATTTTCGTCCCAGATAAGTAAGTACTAGTTTTACTTATCTGGAGTTTAGTGTGCTACCGGCAATGTTTAGTTAGTGTTTGTGTGTTCAGTTCAAAATGCGAAAATATCGTTCTAGAAGTTTGCAAAAACGAAGAAATTATCTACAATTTGGAGTATTCCAGATTGATTGTTATTGATCAAATATTATAAGACAGCGCCGCTACAACTGGCTATCATAGTTTAATATTTCGTTAAATTTAAAATAAATCGGCATCAGCGAATATTAAAAAAGTGTGCATTTAGTGTATCTACCTACTTCTCGGAAATCTGTTGTGTTTTTAGTGTATATATTCAATAAGTATGCGAAAGTATCGTTTAGGAGTTTGTTGTTTGCAAAAACGAAGAAGTACTGTACAATTCTGCAGTAGTAAAGATGGATTTATTTATCAGGTATTATAATAATTATTTCAAAAATGTTCATTTTCACCTCTCTACAATTGGCAACGCCGCGTATAGCTGTTCGTAGGTTGGAAGCCATCGTGAAAAATAATTGTCATAGGCGCCGATTTACCAGGAAAAAACGTGGATTTGCCCCATTTTGTAAACATCGAATAAAAATTCCGAAACAAATTTTTTATGGTTTTTCATGCTTTCCTGAGCATGTGGTTAAAATTTTTGTACTGAGTGATAGTTCACCCTGTATATATTTTTTTTGGAACGGTCTATTGGACAAAGAGCCTAATGACCATGCACAGCGAGGAGAGTTTGCCGAATGGATTATTCAGCATCAACAAATGGATGCAGATTTTTCGTGCAAAATCATCCTAAGCGCCGAGGCACATTTTCACCTTAATGGGTTTGTTAATCGCCAAACACATGCATCCACAACGTTCACTGTTTGGTGTGGATTTTGCGCTGGAGGCATAATTGGACCATAATTTTTGAAAATGAGGCTGGCCAAGCAGTGACTGTTACTAGTGACCGATATCGCGACATGATAACACAGTTATTTTTTCCAGAATTGGATGATATTGCTGTGTCCAATATGTGGTTTCAACAAGACGGTGTCCCATGCCATACAGCCCGTGAATCACTTCAATTAAATAAATAAATGATTTATTATGCAAAAAAAAAATGAAATGAAACCATACAATGCAAATTACCATCAATCTTAATCAAACTTAATAATTAGCACAGAAACCAACAGAAGAATTATTTTTTTTTTCTTGCATAAAAGGTGAGAGTTTGGCTAAATGCCATTCTACCACTCTACCCGTAAATAAATGAATTAATTATTTATGCGCATAAAAGAGAAAGAAAGAAAGAGAAAAAAAAAGAAATTAAATGTAAACTATACAAATGTGACATCATATATCACGCCATCAATAATCACATCATTCCACCCTATGATTTAAATAGTTATATACAAAAAAGAAGAAATTAAATATAAATACAATCTATACTTACAGTTGCGCCACAAAATGAATTTATACCACTCAACCCGCAAAAGTAGCATTTAAATATATACCCAAGAAAATATATAATAAAAGTATGTATATAAAAATACGAAACACAATTTTATAATTGAAAACACTAAAATTAGCCAAATTCAGAGAAACAGCAAGAATCAATACAATCTATCCCTCAAACTCCGTTTAAAAGCATCCGACGAGCAGTCAAGTAAATCATTGCAGTCATTTAGCAAATGTGCAGCCATATAAGCAAAGCATCCTTCATATTTAGATGTTGAATGCCTGGGAACTGTGAAAGAATCAGCTCGTATATTCACCCTATGTACAGCAGACCGTCTGTCAAACAACTCCAACTTACTGCATGATACATTTCCAGATCGTGTACTCTCTCGTTTCGGTGATCAGAATTGGCGCCCTAGATCGTGTGATTTAACACCATTAGATTTCTTTTTATGGGGTTATTTAAAATCACAGGTCTATGACAACCATGCGTGCATTAAAGGAGGAGATTCAACGCTGCATCAACAAAATTCGGCTACATTTATGCAGAATGGTCATGGACAATTTCCACAAACGAGCGCGTATGTGTGTGCAAAGCCGTGGAGGTAATTTGCCTGACGTGTTATTTCTTAAATAACCCTATCCTATGATTCAATAAAAAACTTAAACTCAAAAGACTAAAAACTGTGTGTGTTTTCTATTTAATAAATAAATAAATAAATAAGCATTTATTTTCAACAGGATAAACCCATTTACAGAAAAATCACTTCCATTGAGATGTAAATTAAAAATAAAATAAGCAATAAAATTACAATCAAACAATAGCTAATATGTTACCATAAACCGGCAAATTAATTAACAGTACACACAGGAATAAGCAACAACAATATAATAAATAAATCTAAACATCACCTAAATTAGCCGAGACGGCACTAATCAGTGCAGAAAGCGGGGTAACATTGATATCCAATTCTCTACAGAACCTATTAAAAATACTACACATATAGAATACAGGACTCTGCAGAGATATATAAGTAGCTGTACTAAGAGCGAAGGGAACACCTCGCATAGCCCCGAGACGCGGTACACGGAACCTGACTCTACTCAGTAAATGAGGACAGTCGACAACATTGTGTAACAGTTTATATAAGAAATTTATAGCTAACACGTTTCTTCTAAGCGCAAGAGACGGCTCCCCAAATCGCGACAATAAGATTCCGTGATCAACACCCCTCGGAGGATAAACACCGTCACCCCTGTACGCCAAATACTTCAGGAAGCGCCTCTGATCAGACTCCACAGAACATACATGAACATTGTACGAAGGATTCCAAATAAATGAGACAAACTCCAACTTTGACCTGACAAAGGCGTAGTATAGCAATTTCATGGTATAAATATCATTGAACTGTTGACAGTTTCTAATGATAAACCCCAACATCTTACTAGCACTCGCGACAATTGTGTCAACATGACGAATAAAGGTGAGTTTGGAATCAAATAACACCCAAATCCTTGATTTCACCCACCCTCTCCAGATATGTCTCATTCAGGCGATAATCAAACAAAAACATTCTTCAGTCTTGCATATGACACCACTTTACATTTAGAAACATTAAGTTGCAGTCTATTAATGCTACACCAATCAGACAAGCTGATCAAGCCACGCTGAAGAGAAGTGCAATCATCCTCATCAATAATCGTTTTGAAGATCTTTAAATCATCTGCATAGGTGAACAATTGTAGAAGGTCATTTATGAAAATGTTGAACAACAGTGGCCCAAGGTTAGGGCCTTGTGGAACTCCAGTTAATTCAAATCTTGCCTTACTTTTGGGACACCCACTGATGTTGGAGCTCGAAGCCCCGAAACATGTTTGATAAATAGACTAATTTATTGAATTTATCTCTTGAAGTAATTTATATCAGATAGGAGTTGAATGTATAATACACAAATAATAATTTGGAGTAGACGTAGTTTTATTTGTGTATTATATTGAATTTATTTTGTGGAGGATCGACTTTTATTTCTGTTACAATTATTATTGATCTTAAATAAATTACCAAACATTTAAACCTACGTAAGTAATTGTTAATTATCCCTTGGTAGCCCTTTAAATTTCACGAAAGTAGATAAACACTTTGGTGCTAGTGCCGAAAGTTTTTGATAAAGCCACTTTGTTAGAATTTATTTATATCAAAAACCACGTTGTTCCTTTAGTGCATAAGCCGTCCCTGCTTTGGGTAATGGTAATATACACGAGATAAGGGTATATGAGCAAAATATAAAACTTGAGTGTGAGCAGAGCTACATATATAGCGAAAAAAAAAGAGTGAATCTTTTTTACCGTGCCGAAACAACGTTGGAATATAACGAGTTTTCCAGAGATTCTACGTCTTTTTTTTTGGATTTATTTCCACTTGGGGTTGTTTATATTATATTCTTAGTTTAAGCAGCTGAGATTTAGACAATGAAATAATCAATCATACTGGCGAATGCAGGTTTTGCCAGATGTTACAATTTTAAAAACAAAACACTCAAATTTCTAGACTGAAGCTACTAAACAATTTGGTTTCGAAATAAAATTGATTTCTTGCGACAAGATACAGCCAGTCCAATCCATGCATTATCAAAATATTAAATGTTATCATTGCTTATCCTTAGATGTATTTATGAATATACATTTTGTCCATGTTTATGAGCATCCTGTACAATATGTTCTACTGGCATGTATAGTAGCGGTACGTCTGTATTTAGTTGAATAATATTTGTGTTCTTTTTCAATGTAAAAGACCGTATTTCCTTCCAATAAATTAGAAGATATAAAAAATAGTAGATGTGAGGTCCTATATAGTTGTATAAATTTATCAAAATGGTACGTATTTCATAGAAAACCTGATTCTCTTAAAATCTATCAAAATAAATATAAATAATATAAAAGCCTGACAAAATCCGTTTATTCATTCTAAACTTACAATTCGTTACAAATGGGCACAAACATTTGGTATGTTCTTTAATTTGATAAGCGGTTTAGATCAGAAATTATGAAATGGCAAAATTGTCAAAATTTATAATATAATGGAGAGCGATTCATATCCTCTATGAACCCTGTATGAACTTATTCGCGCGTTATCCATAAGTATTACAAGTTCTCGCAAGAGGAAATTTGTTAATCCTAGTAGGTATTTACATCACCCTTGTAAAAATGATAGCGACGATTAAAACTCCTAAACAATATCAAAATAGCTCTCTGGTGAATTTTCCATGATAAATATACAGACACCACATTCCGTATACAGCTGGAGTAGGAAAAAATACAGGAAATTTACATATCACTTATAATAAATCACGTCGTCGTGTCGTAGAAGAAAAAAAAAAGAAATTATCGAAGCTCTCCTCCCACTTCCTGCTACTTCTTTTTCGTCCGTGTTTTTTATGCCACCGATATACCCATTTTCAGCTTTTCATGGATACAGTGGCGGTTCCTTCAACCCCATCCAAATAAGAATATTTTTACTGCAAAATATCTTTTAGACCAGATATACCTGCATAATCTGAAAGATAAATTTACACCTCTGACTCACAGAACTTGAGGCTTTTCAAGTTTATCTATAAATGGCTTTACGTGTGGGATACCTACAGTCACTAATCTGTCAATCATTTCTCACTGTATCTCTGAAACCCTGGACCGGGGAGGATAACTTGATGTTGTATACACCGACTTTACAAAAGCTTGCGATATCCTGGACCATGGTGTCTTGCTGAGTAAGCTACATATGTTTGGATTGCATTCGGACTTGATAGCTTTGTGTGATTCTTATTTACAAAACCGTCAGCAACATGTATTTTACAATGGGATTAAATCCAATGTTTATCCGGCAACCTCAGGAGTTTCCCAAGGCTCTAATTTAGGTCCATTATTATTTATTCTGTTTATCAATGAGCTGGATCAATGTCTGTTGGAACGTAGGTTGTTTTTTGCGGACGACCTGAAAATCTTTGCTTCCGTAAACACAATAACAGATTGTAGTGGCTTTCAGAGTGCTCTTGCAACATGGTGTGACGACCATAATAGGTTAATTCTCAATATTCAAAAATGCAATTGCCTTAGTTTCACGCGATCACGATCACAAATTTTTATTCCTAGATCACATCAATAATGTGTAACTGTAGATGCTTTGATAGTGTCTGTGTCCTCATTACTCTGCTTAACACATGTCAGATCGAAACTAGAGTACTCTTCTATTGTCTGGTATCCTCATTATAATGCAAACAAGTTGGAGATCGAAAAATTCAAGGCCGGTTTCTGAAGTATCTAGTTTTTAAAACAGATGGTGTTTATCCTATTAGGGGATTCGATCATTGCTTGTTGTTGGCACGTTTTGATATGCAGAGGTTGGAATATAGAAGAATTCAGTCATCATACATTATGTTATAGAAATTATTGAGAGATAAAATAGACTGTTCTTCCTTGTTATCTTGAATCTTCATTAAATTTAACAATCATTACATAGAGTGGGGATCTCAAAAGAACATTAGTCCTAGCACGCTCACATCTAAATAAACAATCATGTCTAGTGGAAATTCTGGGAATATTAAAGTTCAGTTTTGAAAGAATATAAGAACAATCCACCTTGTTATGGAGAATATTGTACAAAAACATTAAAGATGACAAAACACGACGAAGTTCAAGACTTTGCATTGAAAATCGAGCTAAAAGAAGTCCCTGATCGTATTCTCGAGTTGGATAGGCGCCATCCTGCTTCCAGACCAAACATTTCAAAAATCTACGTTGTATTTTTTCTAATGACTGCTTATGATATGAATAAAATGGGGACCAAATGATAGATCCATACTCTAATTTAGAGCGAACATAGGCAAAATAAAGGGCAATAAGACCATCGACACTCTCAAATCCTTTACAACTTCGCACTAAGAAGCCATACATACGACTTGCTTCCTGAATTCTGGTTTTATGTGAGTCTCGAATCGAATATCACTCCGAGGTCAGTAACCAAGTCTGTTCGGGACCAACAAATGCCGTTTAGTGTATATAAATTAACAATGAATTTCTTCTTCCGAGAGTAAGTGCAGCATTTACACTTTGCTATATTTACCGATAGTGTTTATGTCACACCAGTCGCACAAGTTATTAAGATCGCTCTGCAACGCTAAGCAATCCAACCTAGTTGTAATAGGTTTAAAAATTTTAAGATCATCAGCAAACAAAAGCTTTCCTGCCTGAATAGTTTCGACTAGGTCATTAATAAATAAAAGACAAAGCAAGGGACCCAAATTGGAGCCCTGCGGAACCCCTGATGTCAGTGTATAGTCATTGGATGTATGTCAGACAGATCTAGAACTAATCTATTATTTAGATCAACTGTACATATTATGTGCAATCATTTTGAAGTGATTTCTGGTAGATGTGACATATTTTACAACTTCAGGAGTTTATTATTAATTAAGTGATGTGGCACTGTGTTTGATGTGCAAATTAGTATAAACTCTTGACATTTCAGCGACAATCAATGATCTTTATGTATGATTTTTTTTTCTAAATGAAAAAGGAGAATATATGATACGACCTTCAAAAAAAACATAATAAATTCTCACGTAAATTTCATTTATTTATTTCTATTACACGCATTTTTTGTCCTTTTGTTTTTTAATTCTCGCTGCAGCGTTTTATTTATTACTCGTTTTATATACCTGCGCCCAGCAATTAATGTACCACTGTTTGATAAATTAAATTAATTTGATTACTTTTTTCTCATCGCCTGCCTCTGTTTAGTTGGTGCATTGTAACATAAAAATAATTGGTTTGACTTATACAATAATTATTTGAAAGTGTAATTAGGTATTATGATTTAGAATTGATTTGAAAATTATTTGTAGTTTTGTAATACTTAATTGTTTGATTGTCCACCATTTACAGAACAGTTTTACTTCCAGATAGACACTTAAAACATGCTGCATTAATCATAATAATTATCTTTCTCAACGATTAACGAATCATATCGCGATTAATGTCATGTTCATGTTACTTGTTAGTTAAAAAATAATAACACTCATTATACCCGTGGATAAATATTTCATTATTCAATACCTAATACCAATTGAGCAATAATGGAAAGACGTTTAGTTGTTATTATTAATTTCTGTATTTCTGTTCTACACACCGGCAAAATTCTTGGACCCCTTGTTAATTTTATAACGAAATGGCTGCTTTTTTGTACTTTTAATCTTTATTTATTTCAGCGTTGCTAAAAACAATTTCCCACAATTTTAGATACCTTCTTCTTCTTAAAAGATGTAGGTATGTCATTCTAATACATGAACATTGAACATGTACGACTAACAAAATATTAAACCAAATATCGTATTTGTGCTTTTTTACCATATCTTCATAGTGTCCCACTCTCACTCGGTACTTTGTATACTGTATATCTACCTACATCGTGTTAAAACAGGATATTTTGAATTTTGAGGTTATCTGAGGTTGCAAAAATGCTGCCATGCTATACTGGTTAATGTGAAATAAAAAGCTTAATATTCATAACTTTTGAATGGAACACCCTGAATAGTTTTGTTAAAACGTTTTTATTATGCATTATAGGTACCTCTTAAGTCATTTGTTGGCTAGACCGATCTTTAATAGTATTGTTCGAAAAGCTTACACAAAATAATTTATAGTAAAAAACTTATGATTAGATATACTTAGTTAGGAGTAAAACTTACCGGAGAATATTGGAATTAGTTTGTCCAATTCTGAGGCGTTTAAGAAGTCTTCCATAATATATTATTGCAGATTATAGAACGTAACTATATAGACACCTACCGGCACACAAATAGAATATATAAATGTAACATAACCTATTGTTTTAAGCTTTGCTAGTGACTAGGGAGTTCCGAAATTTCCCGATACATCAGCCCGAAATCTACGTTTTTATATCAATGGTTTTGAATTCGTTTTATTATGATATCGGCGTATGAAAGCATTTTTTTTTAAGTCAAAAACTAATATTTACGAAGTGGGGTAGGTAGTACGAAAATCCAGTTTTTATTTAATTTATATACTTAAATTCGATACATGCAT
This sequence comes from Apoderus coryli, assembly GCA_911728435.2. NCBI lineage: Eukaryota > Metazoa > Arthropoda > Insecta > Coleoptera > Attelabidae > Apoderus > Apoderus coryli. The sequence goes on from OU452207.1 coordinate 210,390, forward strand.
GAGTGCAAAATGTTGGATACTCGACGTTTTGTGTTTCGATATATCGATGAATTTAGCCCGGCTCAATAATAAGTTAAGGTTGTCCCAACAATAAGAAGTATTGACTTAATATTATTTAGTTTATTTAAATAGTAGAATATGATAGCGAGTAAAATTTGATTTTGTTAATTCAATGATATATATCTAATAATCCGAGTATAGAAATAATATTCTTCCAATGCTTTTTCTTGCTTATCGTAATATAACAATATTTGAAATAATACAATTGCAATATTAGTTGCCAATTATTACTGTAATCATTGAAAGAAAAAATATATCTGTTTTGTGCCTAACATATATGAAATTGAATTTCAATAATATCTGGAATGTCGAATTAAGTATATGTTTAATGTTGGCCGAATTGTAATCTAATGAATTAAGTATTACTGTCATTAAACCAAAATAGAGGCAATCAAACATATCGCTAATATTGATATTACAGTAAGATTTTTTTCTGTGGCAGCTACATTATAAAAGAAAAGTGTAACGCTGTGAAAATACAATTTTAAAATATTGGAAAAAATTGTGGCTTAAATTCGTCTTACCTGTGCAATTAGGAAAATAAATCAGAAAATTGGCATATCGTTTAATAGTACCGCAATTTAAAAAGTCGGAAACTTTTTGAGCAATCTTCAATTTTTTTTACCGTCGGAATCAAGAAGAATTGTTTCTTACGAACACATATTTAGTAAGTACTAGTAGTAATAATTTCTTAGTACCTATTTTGCGTTTTTCTCAGTATTATGCACGTGTGTGGATCGTTAAGCAATTTGCCAACTTTGTGTTAATGTCCTACTCGATGTGTAGTAGAAGAACCTTTCTTAATTTTGCTTAAAATTATAGAAAAAATGTACATGTTGATTAAGACTAAATATATCTTCTATTATGAATATGATCACATTATTTTCTCACCATGTTTATTATTTAATTCACTGATGCAATTATCTGTTTGAAAACTGAAAAGGCCATTTTGAGAATTTCAGGTAATTAAGAAAATAATAATAAAAGCTTATTTGTAAAAGAATTTTATGGCAGCTACGTTTATGAAGATATTTAATTTCAGAACCACCATGGCGCATTCCAAACATCAACTGAACAACCTTTAATTAAAGACGTAAAATTATCATTTTCCCAGGCACAGGGCACAATAATAGCAAGTAGTAGTTGCACGAATGAACGAATATTAGATAGAATCAGTGCAACCGCAGCAATGCAGCTCTATATACCGACTGCAATTTCACCAGTTTTCAATATTCTTACTACTACTATTTTACTACACAACTTTATTTAACTTTAACTTTGAATTGAAAATCATATCATGTGGAATAACAATTTTCATTTTGCATTTACTCGATATCCTAATGATTTATTATTGGTTTCTATATAAAACTGCCATATAATAAGTATTTTAAGCACATAGAGGGTGGAGTACTAATACAAATTTTTGTCAAAGTTGTTGGTTGGAAATCAACCATTTAAAATCTAATTACTTGTGATTAATTACTGTAGGATGTGATTAAAACATGGATTTTATAATGATTTTTGTTGTTAGATTCAGTCAGTATCTTTCGATCTCTGCCACTGCATTTTCCGCATCTTACAAATTGTCTCATGCTAAAGAAAAACGACCAACTCGCACTATGTCGGATCCAACCATTTTCAATAAAATTACTCTAATGTTACACTGTATTATCTCCTCTCCATGAATATATATACCATTTTTTTTTCTCTTCCAGTGGGAGGAAATCATTTGGGAAATGAAAAATAAAGAAAATTTGAGAAATATCCGCACTGTGCTATATCAGGATTTTTTGAAACAGTTTCAATTATTATTCTTGAAAAACTATACCTATCCAGGATTCAGTTTTCAAGGACAGATCAGCAGCTCCTGATTTGCAACCACAAAACACAAATAATTACACTTGTCTTCAACTCCTTCATCAATTGTTCCGTTTTTTACCTATACCTACAGAAATAATATCCTTGGTCCCTCCATATAAACCCACGCTCGATTTTCTGTTACACCAACCTCTATATCTGTACAATTAAAGCCTAACTGAGTTTTGGAAATTGTTTACCACCACACACTGCTTTTCTGCTCTTTTTTGTGCACCTTTTTATGTAACCTGGAAGCTACAGTTTCCTGAATTGTGTATGTAAAGTTTTCGGCCTTTGGCAATGTTAATGAAACACCACTTCACATGGAATTTTAATCAACTTCAAGTTTGGATAGGTATAGGTTCGGGTTTAGGACACTAAGTGGTTTCAGTTTAACAAAAATAATTGAATAAAGTGAATTACTTATATAATTCCTAACAATTAATAAAATAAATGAGAACGGAATACTATTGTGAGAGCATCTTGTAGATTGTTTTATCGGAGTCGTTTAGGCGGTTTGGCCTCCCCTCACTTCGACCTGCAGAAGATCTTTTGTGAATGACTCTAATCTATGAATTGCCCAGCTGTCCCACACTTTTCATAACCCCTCCAAGGTGTTTTAGTCTTTTGCAGAAAAGTGCCATGCATTCGCAGAGCACGTGTTCTGTTGTCTCTGTTGCGTCTTCGCAAAACCGACAAGTGTCGTCCTCGGTTAGGCCTATCTTTTTGAGATGGTATTTCACTGGGTGGTGTTCCGTAAAAAGGCCTGTAATTCGCCTTAGATCGCTTCTCTCCAGTTGGATAAGCTTCCCTGCGTTGGCCTCTGAAGATTTGATAAACCTTTTTGATTGTCTTAGGCCTGGAGTGTTTCTCCAGTAGGACTTAAGTTGTTCCTTTTCCCATCTCCGAAGTTCTTCCTTCATATGGCTTTTTGGAAAGGCAAAGATAGGTTCCGGGCCGCAGAACAGAGCGTTTGCGCCCTCTTTTGCAAGTTGGTCCGCCGCTTTGTTCCCCTCTATGCCTTCATGTCCTGGCACCCATGTCAGAGTAATCTTTTCCCCTGAGCTGCTAGTTGGTTTAGGGTCTGTTTGCATTCCCATGCTAGCTTTGACGTGAAGGTGTAAGACCTCAGTATGCATGCAAGCCGTTGTCCTCAATATTCTTTCGGAAAATTTCACTTGATAGCAAGCCGCAGACTTTTAAATTAAATTCATTTTGCAGTATCCACAGTAACAGTGTAGTGGTGACTTTGTATTATTTGAAACATTTCCAGGGAATATTCTATTTTATTATTCATTGATATTCTTGGTTGGGAATTGGAACAACGGAAATTAAATTTTAGTTTGTCGACAGAAAAATAATAAGTCCGTTATATAATTCAATATATTCCTTTAGCCAACAGTCACTTGTGTGGGTTTGGCTTTTAGTAACAACAAAACTTGGCTATGGTCAAAATAAGCACTGAGTCTACAGTGACATGCAGGAAAAAAAACATTAAATATTGTGGTCAAATATAACTTACAAAATTATCACTACAATAATGCAAGTTTCGGCGAACTATGCCGCTTTCTGTCGCCGAAACTTACGTTGTATCGAATAATTTTTGTAATTTCTTTGTGACAATATTTTATATAAAAATATTGAATAACACAAAAAAACGACTTTTTGCATATTTACAACCAACAATCCAACTTTTTGGTTTATTTTACACGTTACCTTAACTGTAATTTTCGGATTATTATAAAATACTTAAAAAACGTCATTTTAACGTTTTTATTGTCGCCTCTAAAAGTTATGCACTTCTAATGAACATTTTCTAACGTAATTTTAGCTATAAATACCGGTTTACTATAAAGAACGTTTTATAAACGTTTTTAATTTTGACAATGTTTGACACGCGTTTAAAAAACACCTAAAACACAAGTTTTTATTTTATGGATTATTTACAATACATATACAACGTTAATTAAACATAATTAATACACGTAGTTGTGTTTAGATAATAAAAACACATGTCTATAACGTTTAAACTGACCGGTGTAAAATTAAACCGTCACTCTTCTAACGTAAGACCAATTATCAACGACTGACACGTTGAATCAACGTTTAATTTACGTATATGTGTTTACTGGGGTAACGGTAAGGTTTTCGGACAAGATTGAACAATTATTTTGGTTAGGTTAATATTAAAATGTCTGTTACAACAAATTCAATTTAACGACAAAATATAGCAATGCCGCATTTCAAAGGCTAGTCCAAAAATCTGTTCCCATTGGATGAAAAAAATCATGTTGGTGGGTTCAGAAAATACATCAGACAGAGTCTTTTAAATCATATACTTCTCTCCAATAGTCCAACCATCAAGTTCTCAAGAAAAAGTAGAGTACGATACGATACAACAAAGACAAGAGCCAAATAAACGACAAAGAAATTCAACGATGAACTATAAAATAAATAAATAACCGAAAAAATTACATTATGGACTAATAAATTTAATTGTGCACGAAAAATTCGCGTGTTGAAAATACTCGAAACATTAGGGGTCGGAACGCAGGTACAAGTAAGATTTCTTTATATTGCCATATGTTTGGGTTGTGTTCATATTTTATTGGATAATCGGGCAATAATCGTATTTAAAAAGCTTTTTTAAATTAGGTGAAAGTGTAATTAAAAAAAAATATGTTTAATCAAACGGTTTCTATTAGGTGCGCCTCTGGCCCTCCGATCGCACACGTTAGCACTTTTCCTGTAATAACCCTCTGCTTGTGACTGTCTGGCACATGCAATCTGCAATTCTTGTAATCGATACCTATAGGCGTGCTACTACGAGCCCAAACTAGCTAGTTGAACTGGTCCTGGTTGTAGTATACCTAATCGTAATGGTCATACCACCTTCCTAGTCTAGTGAATTAAATTTGCACAATGTAACAGTCTCCGTGGGGCAGTTTGCCACTGCATTTTCAAACACTAGACAGCCAATAAAATTATGAGATCGGATTTTTTTACCGCAAATTTAAACCATTTCGTAAAATAGGTGGAAATAAGTGATTTTCATCAATTTTACAACATTTATAATACTTAAGTATACATATTAAATGGCATAGTGATTAGGAATTTCTGAAAGTTTGCTTACTAAGGTTGATTCACAAGTAAGATCATCAAATTATTAAATAATTAAAAAGTTTTAGAACAAAACCTGTATGTCCACAATTGCTTCTTAGGTAGGGATAACCAATTATTCATTGCTTGGATTGATATTTTTTTTATCATAACGACGGTGTGAATTTGTACAAAATGAGATTTGGCGCTTAAACTCAAGCTAACATCCCAACACATGTTGTGACAAAAATTATTACTGGCGTCCAGAAAGTCCAAAGCTCGACCTGGAACAAAGTTTTTCGTCGAAATTTTCTGATCTGAATGTATACAAAATGAAATCTGAAGAATGCAATGAACCGACCTTTTCGAGTACATCGCTTATAAAAACGCTCCGAAAACTTAATATTTCACTATACCTGCCAAAAAAGGATAGATGCGATATTTGCCTTCAATTCGAATTCAAAAATTTAACTGAAGATGTCTGAATTAGCCAGAGACAGTAAGGAACGAACCAGAAAAATGTAATGACAAAAAGGCCAGTGAGAATGGTATTTGTCATACGATCACAATGGACCTTCAAGCAGTTAAAGTTTGTCCAGCAGTCAATGCCTATTACAAAACAAAACTTTGCGAACATAATTTTACCATTTTTAATTTAGCTAATAAGCACTGGACGTGCTATTGGTTCAATGAATCAGAAACCGACCTCCAGGCATCTATCTTTGCCTCATGTTCGACAGACTTCATCCGAAGGCGATTCCAAGCCAGTGATTATCTATTCGGATGGATGTTCATGTCAAAATAAAAATTCAGTAATGGGCAATGCCCTTTTGTATCTGTCAAGAGACCTTTAAAAATCAATATTGAGGCAAATATATCATAAAAGGTTACACTCAAATGGAGCTCTGCCATATCTACCTGAAGACCAAATAAAACGACTACCCATTAAAAGAAACGGAATTTGGCCATTTGCAACAAATGAAACCATAGTCATTCCCAGCGATTGTTGATCCTCTTATGACAACCTACCCCAGCTACAGCGAAAAATGAATCGCACATTTTCTATTTTTATATTAGTAGAATATTTTGTTTTTTTTTTTGTGCATAAGTAGATACCTATATTTTTGAGTTTTTAATATAGGAAAACTAATACTTTTAATAAAGTACCTACAAGTCGTTATCTTCAATAGGTATAGTGTAAGAGTCAGGTAGCTTTTAGAAAATAAATTGTTTTGTAAAATTGTTGTCAAAATAATAAGCAAAATGTAGTTTTTCATAAATCGTTGTAATAAAAAACATTTAGGAAAAGAATGTGCATTTTTAAAAGTTTTTTTGTCTTCCTGAAAATGTTCCATTATTGAGTTACGACATATTACCGTCGACAAGCTTGTCGGATAGAGAAAATTTCGTACCACATCCTGCACTTTACAAGTTTTGTTAAATAATTTTTATAAATCATTTGAAATACCTCAAAAGTGGTTGTTAAATCAAATCGAATATATAAAAAAATATGCTTCTGTTCTGCTGTTGTTGTGTAGAAAAACGATATTAAATACAACTTATAAAAACACAACAAGAAAGAAAGCAGAACAAAGCAGACTTGAAGTCATCATCTTCCTGTTTTTAAAACAAAAACTAGATGAGAAACGAAACCGAGAGCTTTTCACAACAAGTACATAAGTATTTTAATAAAAGAACATTTTCTCCTCTGTAGACTTTCCTGGTTGAGCTTTGTGTAAAATACATAAGAAATATGGAAAACAAGGATGTAATTTGAAAATTTGGTGTACAAACAGAAATAAATACTCATAATGAAGAAACAACACCAAGGTTGAATTGTGAGGAATATAATAGCCAAGGTATTTTGTTTGGACCATTTTTCACAAAGCTATTGTGAAAGAAGCTTGTATACAAATAGAAACACGAATTGTATAGCAGTGCCTTCAACATTCTGTAATTATTATTATTGTCCAATTAACAAGGTTTAAATTATAAAAACAGTATCGATTCTAGTAATTAAAATCTACAGAAACCTGTATTTTTGCAGTTTAATCAGAAATATATATATTTTTACTGATTATGTACATTTGCTGATATATTTATAGAACAAAAAGTCCTATTTTGACTTCGGGAATAGGTTACACGTTTGTCTCAATAACTTTGAAATGGCATTATTTACTATTATTATATTACATGTGTTTTGAGAACAATTCTTCATCTCTGAGAGAGGAAATCTTTGACGAAGAATTTAATATCCTGATTATTTTCATATTTGTCCCTTGAAAGTTTATAAACCACCCGATAATCATTATGAACAAGGGAAATATTGCCATATTTATTCTTTGGTCGTTTAACAAATATTCACCAGATAAGTTCTTGGTTTGAATATCATAAGCAACCTGTGGAGTTGTGTTTATGCCGTTTTTAAGGATATCAAAAATATGTGATGTGTTTTAGCAGTTACTGTGTACTATTACCCTTTGAAATTGAGAGACACATATATCCGCGCCCAAAGTTGCGTGCCTAATACACTTTCCATGTATTATAAAGGCAAAACTTCCGCTATCAATTGATATGGATTTGAATAGACCTTCTATAGTCAACAGAATAGTGCAGTGTACAAAACCAGTTTGCCCAGGAAAGACAATGGTTTACAAGCTAGGCTAAGCATGCTAGGGAAGACTACCTTCAGCTGGTGCGGCTTATTGAAGTGACCTTCTTCTTCTTATCACGTCCTCTCCTGCCGAAGGTTGGCGATCCAAATGGCAATTGTAGCTCTGGAGACTGCAGCACGAAAGATTTCTGCAGACGAGCGGTCGAACCATCTCCTTAAGTCCCTTAGCCATGAGTTCTGGCGTCTTCCTACTGATCTTTTCCCGTGCACTTTACCCTCTCTTATGAGGCGTAGTATTTCGTACCTCTCATCACATGACCCAGGTATTGCATTTTTCTTTCCTTGATGGTGTTCAGTAGTTCCTTTTGTTTGTGCATGCGTTGGAGTACTTCATCGTTGGTAATCCTTTGTAGCCATGAAATGCGCAGCATCCGTCTATACACATACATTTCGAAGGCTTCTATTTTCTTTTCGGTCTGTGAATCTAGTGTCCAGCTTTCGCATCCATAGAGTAGGACAGAAAACACGTAGCATCTGATCATCCGAATTCTGAGTTCCAAGCTGAGGTCCAATCTTGCAAAAAATGATTTCATACTCACAAAGATTTTTCTCGATTGTTCAATCCTTGAAAATATTTCCCTTTTCGGGTAACACTGACTATTGATGTTAGCTCCCAAATATTTTATTGAGGTCACTTGTTCGATTGTTTGTCCCTTGACCCGCAGGTGTGCATTTATTGGAGTCTTAGAAAAGATTAATAGTTTGGTCTTGGAGACATTGAGATGCAATACAAACATCTCGCTATAGTGAACTACGGAATCCATGATGCTTTGCAATTCCTGCATATCGCTGGCCAATATGACCGTATCATCGGCGTACCTGATATTATTTATTACGGTTCCATTGATCTTGATTCCGCCCTGGGCCCCATCCAGTGCCTCTCTGAATATAGTTTCGGACTACAGATTAAAGAGGAGTGGAGACAAGACACACCCCTGTCGGACACCTCGTATGATTTGCATATCCTCCGATATCGATTGTTCCATCTTTACTACCGCCGTTTGATGCCAGTAAAGTTCTGATATGAAACGTAGGTCCTGTTCGTCAACCCCGGTTGTTCTCAAAATTTCGATCATCTTCTGATAATTAACACAGTCAAACGCCTTACGATAGTCTATGAAACATGCGAATACATTCACATTCATGTGTGAAGTGACCACGGCGGTAAATTATACTCGCCCGAAGAAAAAGAAGGTCGCAGAAATAGTTCGAGTTTCAGGCATTATCATGTTGGCATGACAACAGCGCGTCCAATGTTTTCGTGCGGTTTTGGACCTCTGCAGTGAAAACAGTCTAAACCTGGCCCAGAGCCATTAATATTTGTTCCCAAAAATGAAACAAGAACTCCATGTGAAGAAATTTACGAGAAATGAAGTGACGGAAGCATTTCGGCGTATTTTTTAACAACAGATTCAACATTTTTTATGAAGGCATAAAAAATTTGACATTCTCTTGATATTTTAAGCCATCAACGACGATAACAGTTCAGGAATAACTTTCCAAACTTACGCCGGTAATCTTATTCCCGTACCATATTTTAAACCACATAATTGTGGAGTGTGTTTGTTTTACTGGAACATTTGACCATTGATTAATTTCACGTAATGGAACTCTTAACGACCCATCTCGTTCGTGTGACTTGAAGCCATTCGAATATTTTCTCTGGGAATATCTAAAGTCGCATGTCTCTGCCGATTGAGCACTTGGAAGCTAACATATGACGAGCTATTGTGGAAATACAGCCTGAATTATGTCGAGGAGTGTGAGAAAATTGGACCTGAAGATGCGTCATGTACCCGCCAGCCCTCGCGAGGACATAAGAATCTTTTCAATAAATCCAATTTTCTGTGTTTTATTGTAATTAAAAAAAAATCCAATCGCAGTCACATTTTACATTAGACAAAACGTGTATTATGGCCACTTGCGTTTACCCTTGCAAGATACCCACAAAATGAATCATAACAGAGACAACTGGGGCAGCCAAAACTATTTGGAATGTAAAACAGGGTCTGCTCGTGGGGTGTAGGGTGAGTGCTTATTCTAATTGGTGTCCGATGATGATAATCATCATGATTCACGACCGAGCTGTATGCCACGCCGCCATAATATCAATAATGGCAAACGCGGTCGAGTTCATTCAAATTGCGTTCGTACTCGTATATATCTATATCTAGACAGGATACATTCCAACATCCAACATATGAGCCATATAGTTTTCGACTACTGTCATAATGATTTGTGTCCTGCTTTTACCACCAAAACACAATTCTAGCTCCAACAATTCTCTTTACTTCACGTAAATGCTGGATAAATGGCGAGCAAACATGTGACAAGGGTATTTATTATTGTACATAGTAGAGTCAAGATTTGCAAAATAATTTTGTAATTATCAATAAAAAACTATTCGAACACAGATAATCCAATCTTGGGTTGACTTGCCAATGTACTTTTGTTGTATGAGTAATTGTGTTCTACCGAAACAAATGATAAAAAGAGTTGATTTTTTAAGAACTTTCGGATTTGATTAAAAAAAAGCACATAAAATTTAGAGAAATGTATGAAATCTTTGATTTGATGATATCTATAAAACGGGATACATCCCCCGTGATTCGCTGCAATTAACCTTCATACCTATACCTAAAAGACCCGGAGCACGGAAGTGCGCAGAATTTCGATTGATCAGCCTGATGGGCCAGGTGTTAAAGGTGTTCTTGAAAATCATTCATAGGCGCATACGTAGAAGATACGAACAGGATGTAAGTGAATTGCAAATGGGTTTTCGTGAGGGAGGCGTTGTTCGCACTGTCTGTCCTATTGCAAAAATGCAGAGACCAACGGAAGGAAATGTATCTGTGCTTGATAGATTACACAAGGGCTTTTGACTGTATCAATCACACCACACTATTAGAACTGCTGGAAAGAAAAGGTGTCGATGTCCAGGATTTAAAAACCGTACAGAATCTTTATGAACAGCAAGTAGCATCTGTCAAACTGGAAAAGCACCGTGCCTATAAAATGTGGAGTCAGACAAGGGTGTGTATTTAGTGACATGCTCTTTAATATGTATTCAGAAATCATTTTCCAAAACGCTTTGGACGAGGCAGAGGACGGTCAATGGGAAACTCATAAACAACTTAAGATATGCCGATGACACAGTGATAATCGCAGACAGTCCTGAAGGGCTGCAACACCTAATCGACAGCATATCGGCTTCTGGACACGAAATGGAACTGAGGATTAAAAACAAAAACAAAGATCATGCAAATAAGTCGCAATCCGAACAACTACTTCAACATAAATATATACGGTTTACCAATAGAGCAGGTCACAAAATTTAAGTATCTGGGAAATTGGATCAGCGAGGTCCTGAATCCTGAGATAGAAATTAGATCCCCCATAGAGCAAGTGAGAGCCAATTTTATTAAAATGCGGAATCTATTAACAGACAAAACACTTAATTTAAACATCAGATTTAACTTCGTTAGATGTTATGTGTATTCCACGTTACTATATCGAGTCGAGGCCTGGACGCTAAAAGTCAGCAATATTACCAAGCTGGAAGCATTTGAGATGTGTGTATCGCAGAATGCTGAGTATTCCAATCAAGAGGTCTTACATCGGATAAACAAGGATCGAACAATTCTCGATACCATAAAAAAGCGAAAGACTGCTTACCTTGACCATGTCATGAGACAGGACAAGTACAGATTCCTGAAGGGCAAAATGGAGGGAAAACGTGGTCCTGGACGTAGACAGTGATCTTGGCTGAAAAACATAAGGGATTGGACAGGCTCAGATTCAAACTCCCTGCTGAGAAGAGCCCACGACAGAGACGAATTTGCCATAATTGAATGGAGAAGGCACTTCAAGAAGAAGATGAAATCTTTATTTGAGTCGATAGAACGATATATATAATTCAATGTTTAATCATGATTTGATGTAAATGTAGACCGCGGCTACTCCTCAAATAGTTCCTACGCTGGGTCCATACTCTCTCCAACATATCGGCCGGTATCTCACGAATAAATTCTTCAATATTGGCTTCCAGTGCATAAATCGGCCTGTTCGTGGTGCTCCTAGCCTGTCTACAAGTAAGCGCGCAAGTTCTTTAAATATGCATAGACACTCATTTTACCGAATTTTGTAAAATGATCTTAAACTGCACCGTTACAAAATAATCTAATAAGCTTCAATTCGGTAACGACGTAACCAAGTGAACATTTATTTAGCAACATCTTGTTCTCTGACGAGGCTCATTTCCACCTCAACGGTCAAGCCAATAAGCAAAACTGTCATTATTCGAGTGCAACAAATTCCAAACGCAAGCATGAGACACCCCTTCATTCGTTCATTCGTCATTCAAGGAAGACGGGGCCATCTTTACTGAGTTGATGAAATTTTTGCTGAGAAGTTATTTTCCGAGAAAGGTGATACATTGACTTTCACGCAGTAGATATTTTAGCCCTCTAGATTTCTAAAGTGAATGCAAACCTTCACCTAGAAAAAACACTAAACAGTCAAAAAAAATATGAACTTTGACAACGCAAAACATTAATAATAGAACGGATATGCTGCCATACCTCAGTAATCCCGCGTAAATAACTATTCCCTAATTAAACCATATTAAATTTGTTTTTACTTACGACCACGGTTGTAAGATTTTTAAACAAGCGAAGGACTGCCTGACATTAAACGATTTGAGAACAAATGTTACAAAATTCATGGCTTAATCATGTTCTAAATATTTAGTTCACTGTCCTTTTGAACAACCTCATCATGTTCAGCAGTCACAGCTTGAAAATGGCAAAAGAGCCTATTTAGCAAATTAGTCCGCATTAGTCACCTAACTCATCTCTTTAGCCCTCACGCTCTACTATTGCAATTTTTAAAGCATAATAATTGAAACGAATAAATTTGTAAGTCAGTTATGGGAAATTTTACAATTCAAATTACCGCCAGCAAGTATAGCTGCATTAAATTTTATCAAATAACGGCAAATTATTCTCGCAGTTCTAATAAAGTGACAATTACGAAAAACTAATGAAATTGGTAATTAAGGAAAACGTTGGCCGCCAGCTTTGGTGTGACGATCACGCTTGCAAATGATGTAAAAAGGAAGCAAAATCAATCGAGCAGTGTCGTGGATTGACACATAAATTACATTTTAACTAACAATTTGTATAGGGCCAAACTGCTTTAGACAAACTTCGGAAAATGTTTCTATAAAAACAACTTCTAAACATATACACCTCCCACTTTTGATATGCAGAGTTTTGAGGATCTCAATACTATAAGTTTATTTCACTTTGATTACTTTGATCTGATTTTACAACTCGAAATCAAAAACAAAGGTATAATAGTAAATGATCTTAGAGGTAGGAATGCTACTCAGACTGTGGAGCCCGATGTGGACGCAATGCATTTTATTGTTCCATTGGTAGAAGGCTGACGGAATCAATTAAACCAAAGAACGACGCCTTAAGCTTTATGGGAGAGCGTCTATGGGATGGTCCATTTTGTTTGTCTGCTGTGGATTTGGCGGAGATGATTGAGGTTGTTGCTGAGATCAGGAAGAGAGACTCTTGTGGAATTGATGGAATTGCGATTACAGTAATTAAAAACTTACCATTGTCTGCTATTAGAGCCTTAATCGATGCTATAAACTTATCTTTTTTACATAAGAGTGGTGAAACTGATAATCCATCAAATTTCAGGCCCATATCTTTACTGTCAACTTTTTCCAAAATAATCGAAAAGCTAGTCAAAAAGCGACTCCTCAGTTTTCTCAGAGCCAATAATATAATAACATCGGAGCAGTTTGGCTTCCAGAACGCCAGGAGCACTTCGGATGCCATGTTTTCTTTTCTCGAGAATGTTTATTCCCAGCTCAATGAGAATAGAGCAGTTGCCGGAGTATTTTGCGATTTTTCAAAGGCGTTTGATTGTGTAGATCACAGCATCCTTCTCAGGAAGCTTGAGTTTTATGGTGTTAGGGGTGCACCTTTGGACTGGTTTCATTCTTATTTGACTGACCGAAGGCAACTGGTCAGGTTTGAGAGTGGTATGTCTGATAGTATGTGTGTGTCTTGAGGAGTGCCACAGGGGTCTGTTTTGGGTCCTGTTCTTTTTCTTCTTTATATTAACGACATTACCACTATTGGACTAACAGGAAGCTTTACGCTGTTTGCGGATGATACGACACTCCTTTGGCATGATAGAGATGCTATTTGAAAATAACCATATTAATAGTCCTAATTGTGTTAAATTTTTGGGACTCCAAATTGATTTAAAGCTGAAGTTTGATGAACATGTTAAACTGTTAGGCAAAAAGGTTTCATCTGGCTCTTATGCTTTGAGAGTTGTGTTAGGGGCTCTTGGACTGAAAGTTGCACGAAATGTGTATTTTTCTTTAGTGGAGGCGTATCTTCGATATGGAATAGCGTTCTGGGGTGCTTGTAGCCAAACTTTGTTTAAGAGTATATTTACACTGCAGAAGCGGGCTGTTCGTTATATGTGTAAGACAGATTTTACTGCAAGCTGTAGAGAATTATTCAAAAAACATCGAATATTGACTCTTACATCACTTTTCATTTTAGAAACTGTATGTCTTATTCATAAATATGTAAGAAACATTAACAGCTCAGCTCCACCTAGTCACCCTTATCCCACGAGACTAGTTCAGCGGGTGCACTTGCCTATACCGAGGTCTGCCTTGGTAAATGATAAAAAAAAATCCTATGTTTCAATTCATCTTCCTGTAGAGCATCAATTTTTAATGAAGGAATTTAGTTGAGGTGGCAGTAATTTTCCTTGCTCATTATGTTTCCAAAGGGTTTAGAACGCCATTGGTTCTAACCAAACGACAAGACCAAAAATAAAACACCAAATTTAAAAAAATGGAGAATGTAAAAAGGAGAAAAAAGATAGATTCAACTTCATTATGATCAATTTCGTTTCGGAAAGTCGTCTCATTACCATGAAGACTTCATTAAAACAGAGAAAAGGGACGGAAGCACGGTAAGTATGGCTGTAAAATGAATGCTTTTATACGTCGTCAGAACTACCGACAGGCTCACAAGCCTAGTTGAAAGGAAAAACGCGTTATATCCATCTGTCTTTATTATTACATTCCTGAGATGTCAGATACGAAGCACAGAATAAAAATAGCGAAATGCAGTAATGTGTAAAAATGAAATGAAGCAATGTACAGGGTGGAACAAACCTACAAATAATCCTAATTGAGGAGGCAAAATTTACAAAAACTTAAGATAATTTTATTGATATTATACAGGGTTATTCACGATTTATGGCGCGGAATATTGTGGACAAACTACGTGACTTTCAAAAAGTTTCATTTGTTGGACGTGTGGGCATCTGCTATAGCTACTTTTTTAAATTGGTTCAGTATTATACAGGGTGTCCCAAATAGCCTAAAACTATCAAAGTTATGTTTTTTTTAAATGGAATGCCCTGTATATTATTGCACTTTTAGATCCTCTGATCGAATTAAGTGTTTGTTTCATTAAGGTTTATAATACCTAAACCTTAAGGTTTTTTAAATAAATTGAATTTTCTCAAAATCTAGCCTCATTTTCATCTTTCAAATACTTAGGAACTATTAAAGTCATGTTGACGAAATGAACATTAAAGTGTAAAAATATTTAATTTTGCAATAAACTTGCAATCTTATACAGGGTGTCCAAAAATTAAAACTACTCAAATAAGAACTGTAAATGGATCGTCATATTTCTGAGCTTACTTATCAATGTACTTACTAATTAATTAATTAATTTAGGGGCATTAGAGGACGACCTCATACATTTTTCTTATAGAATTTTAAAGCTTTTTACTCGTACATTGCTTCCTCAGCTCTAAACACAATAATACCTATATGAATCAAAATACTTTGTTGATTTTCCATTTAATGTTTTTCGCTATCTGTCCTTTTTTCCTAAATACCATTAATTAAATTGTTTTCCGCTCAATACTATTTGCTTTATTGCTATCCAATATATATATCCTGCTGTTTCTGTTCTTTTTTCCTGTGTTCACCATTAACGTAATTTTTTAAAGGATCATTTATTTCACGACAAAGCAAGCAAGCAGGCGAACATTCGACCGTCGTCATCAGTTCCCGATGTTCATGGAGGGGCCAGTTGGCGAAAGAGACAGAAAAAAGAGATACATTTAGAAAAAATATACATGTATTATATTGAAAACGATTACTAATGACCCGTTAACGCTAAGTGACATTCTAAAGCTTAGTTTCAATTATTTCACAGGGCTTTAGAGGGATGTTGATATATTATAGAAATTGTTGGCTATAGTAGGAAAATACTGCAATGAACCGAAAATGGTTTGTGTTTATAATTGAACAAACTGATGTACGATTGTTTACTAAAATTTGGTATACATTTATACCAAACTCCGATATATGGACGTCATTTGGAATCTTGGTAATTTCTATAGCTATATGAGCTCAGGGCACCACAGGTTTTAGATTATATTTCCAGATTGATATGAGGAAAACGCGACGGACAGTAGACCAGATCCCACTAAACAAGAAATTTTAATAGATAGGAGACCCGTTTTAATTTGCCTCCATGACAACGTCAAACAAGGCCAAGCTTTGAGTTTTAAATTAAGTAAATGTTTTAATAGAATTATTACTTCTTAAAAATTAAAATACGTTTATCGATTGAAAATCACGTATAGGACGTCCTTAATTAGCTTTGTCGCTGTCTGCGTAAACTATCTTATAATATTTTTTTTTGTTGATATTTCTGAGCATTCGCTGCTCTTTCTATTACCAAGTGCAGAGGTCTGAGGTCCATAATGACTTCTATAGCTCTATTGGTTGGCCAATAATGCATTAATATGCTAATCTTTGTACTCTGCTAAATGTGCACTTTTTCCTAACCAAATTATTGCACAATAAATCGTGATAGCTCTCGTACTCATATTGAAGATCGACTGCAGTATTTTAGGTTTACAACGGTAGTTTCGCTTTTATCAACGTTGTTTACAATTTCTCAATCTACATAAATCTACATACATCATTGTGCATTTATTTTAATGGAAAAAAAAAAACAAGTACTCAAAAATCCACAATTATAATAATGAAATATTGGTACTTACATTTCAAACATTATCCTCGACACAGCTGATCTTTTTTTTAGTTTAAAAAGAAGCGCTCAGAATTATAATAATTATACTAGTACTATAAACTCGCGTTGACAAACCGCAAAACTTTAAGACACTACTCAAGAACCCCAAAAAGAGAGTTTTGTAGTTAGAGAACCTGGCGGAGCATTCGGACACATATATGCTCCAACGCGGGGAGACTTCATGATCCGAGCCGCCAAGTCTCCAACCACTCTCTTCAATCTTTATTACACCGAAGTGGAAATCAAAATCCCCCTGTAACTTGCTGTTACAACAAAATTTATAACTACTATTTTCCACTCTTACGAATATAGACCAATGAAATTGTCTATTCTTAGCGTCGGTCGTACCGTTTTTCTAGAAAAATATTAATCAGCAATTTTCTTTCTTGTCTATTCCTATATTAGAGTCATGAACTTGTATAAACTTTGATGAACTTTTATAAATTATTAAATCAGCGTAAAATACTTACAGTACAGAATGACAATCAAAACATGTTACCATTGATCAGGTTACCACTGATATATATACCGGGTGTTTTCCATAGACTTAACAACATATTAAAGTCAGATTTAGTGTCCATTGCCCCGTATTACAAGAAAACGACACGATCCTTGTTCAGTAAACTTAAAGACAGACCAAAGAAGGAACATATGTGTGATGTTATATACCAAATACCTTGTACACAATGTTCAGGTAAATACATTGGTCAAACGAAAAATTATATCAAGGATCGTATCAATCAACACCGTTTAGACTGTCGCTACAAAAAAAGTTGTATCGCTCTTTCTGAACATCATAGTGATACGGGGCACTTATTTGATTTTGAAAACTATGTGATATTGGGCATTGAACACAAAGAAAGATCGAGACTCTTCAAGGAAATGGTGTACATCAATAAGGAGCCTGATGCCATTAATAATCAGAGAGACATTAACGGTTTGAGTGTCATTTACACTAACTTAATTAAAACATAACAAAATGGTTGACCTACGCCTATGAGTTACTCTAGTTCTTTTTATGATATCTATTTTATCTACTTACTTTTTTATGATCTGTGTGGTGAGAGAATTCCCATCTCTCATTGACACTGTGAATATTAATTTTATTATATTTTGTTCTATTTAGCTGTTATAGGTTCGAAAACAATGTTAATATTTTTAGGGAATTTGACCAGATTTTCTATGGTAGGTATTAGACTCTGTGTCAATATAATCTAATTTTTTAAAATGTTATGTTAGTCTGTTTGGTCATCGTCCTTTTGTTGAGTGTTTTTATTTATATAACGTTATAACTTTTACTTTATTGAGGTTTTGTGTTTTTTGTAGCCTGATGATGTGCACATATTGCACGAAACGTTGCAATAGAATTTAAAATTCAGAAGTACTGAGTTTGGATTTTGTCCCAATACCCAAGAAAACTTGATAAATTAAAAAAAAAAAAAAAAAGTAAAATACTTAGTTCGATCGGAAGCAATATTTTTATTACAATATGCCGGGTATGACATTATGTAGAACCAAAATCGCTTACTATAAACAATTAATTGAGAAAAGATCACATACAACGCAAAAAACTGCGAATTTAAGGCCAATTTTTAGGGAAATATAAGCTTCAAATCCTTATTCATTGCAGGCATATCAAAAAAAAACACAAAGCTAATTAAATTAAAGAAAAGACTAAGTACTTGCTCTCTGTTACGTTATTACGGGCATTGTAGACATAATTTCAAGCTTGATTTAGGGCAGAGCAGTATGTTGATCGATCAGGTCTGAAGCCATTCTGACTATACCAAAGTAGCTTATATTTCTTGAGATATTCGCGATTAAAATTGAATCTGTTGTATCAGACTTTTTTAAATGTTGATCTGGGCACTCCTCAGAGAAGTATACTGAGCCCATTGCTATTTTTACTTTATATTAACGATCTTCCTGCAAATATCACACACGGTTTTCAGTACATGTATGCTGATGACACCACTCTTTTATTATCTGACATGGATCCTGAAATTCTAAAACATAAGATAAATGTCACGCTCGATGAGTTTCGAATGTGGTGTCGGAGTAACAGGCTGATGATCAACTTTGACAAAACGGTTGCTATACACTTTAATAAGGTCAGAACATTGGATCTCAACATAAACTTTGATCATATCCATCTTCCTCTATCAGATTCTGCTAAACTGCTAGGAGTTTTTGTGGATCCGGATTTCAGCTGGGTAACGCATATAGACCACCTTTGTAAAAAACTTAATACGTCTTTATATATTATTAATTCGCTGAAGACTTGCATGAATGTGCATGTCTTACTTTCAATATATTACGCACTGATCTATTCAGCAATTGCGTATGGTATAGTGGTCTGGGGCAGGTCTAGTATGATTGACAGAGTGTTTATACTACAAAAACGAGCAGTGCGTTGCATTTTTAATATTCCTTTTAGGGGTACTTGTAGGGAGGCTTTTAAACAAAATCGTTTGCTCGCAGTCCCATCTATTTACCTATATAAAACGCTCTGTCATATTTACAAAAATAAAGATGGCGCGCGTACGTGTGGAGACAATGATTGTGCTTGCCTCGTCCCAAACACGAATTTTACAAAAAGTCACCAAAATACGCGGGCTACCAATGTTATAATCTTCTGCCCGAGGATGTCAAGGGTTGCCTAACTGAGACACAATTTAAAAGAAAATTAAAGCTGTATTTGATTGATAACGTGTTCTACAGCTTTCAGGAGTTTGTTGATACTAATAGATGGTAGTTTTTTTTTAGCGATTGTAATTGTTCATGTGTTTCTTTATTTGTAGTTTATTTATTTATTTTATTTTTTTCTCTGAATGTTATTATCAGTGTTTTTATTTTAAACATTATTGTTTACATATTGACATGTCTATGTACAGAAATGTACAATTTATGACTGAAATAAAGAAATTTGAAATTTATTCTGTTTTCCGGGTATTATATTATACCCTTTAAAATATCTTACTGATGTATTGGCGATATCAGTTGTTTTAATTATGTTTTGCTCGTTGTCAAAAATATCGCGAATAGTTGTTTTAGTAGGTATTCGTTGTTAAGGATCGTTTCAACATTTTTTATATTTGAAATATTGGTTTAGCTGACCAGACTCTTGTGTCCATTAGGTCGCAACAGTACTGACATTCGCCCATTAATAAAGATAATTATTATTGTATTTCGCATACTACATAAAGTCGAAAGGCAAAACAGGCATGTTAACAAAGCGAAATTCCCGCCAATGCTCAGAATCTGTTGTAGTATAGTACGCTCCAAATCCTCGCTAAACCCAATCAACATTTGCAATGTTGGAATTTTAATTTAATAAGGAAGGTAGTAGTGAATATTGAAAGTGCTGGAAAATATATTATGTTCTATATACTTGTGACAAACACAGTACCTATATCAAATTCTAAAGCAGGTCAAAATTGCTTGGAATGTATGCTTATTTCTTGTCCACGTATTTATAAACTATTATGTGTTTATTTGTTGTTAATGTTTCATAATAATTTTAATTTAAAGGAAATGTTAATAGTATCAGTAAAACATTAAAAATATGATATTAAAGATAATAATTGTGTACTGGTTTAATTAATTTAATACTTATAGTAACATTTATCTACAAAATTAAAAAAACTGTAACTTAACTCGTCAACTCCGGAACTCCGAAAGGGACTACTTGTAGAGTTGTTAAGTTATTCAGTGCGCTTGCAAGTAAAGTCGGAAGTCGCCCTTCTACATAACACACACCGTCTGACTTTCTGCTACTCTAATAAATCATAATATATGCTTCAGCAAGAACAAAACAACCATAGTTTAGGCACCAACTCTAGGCATGGTAGTCGTTGTTATGCATGCATTCGTTGTTTATCTTGACAAGTCGATCTTAATAATGCGAGTTGGTAAATAGTTTTGTCGGATACAATGTTTTGTTAAAAGCATGCCTCTCCTTCTATGGCTCTATCTCTGTCTCTCTAGCCGTTCCTGCCATGACCTCTATCCCTCTTAATAGTAATATTATGTAGTAATATGCTGGTTTGGAGAACGTTTTGTTACTTTGCCACGCTTGTCATGTTTTCTGTGGTAATTTTCGGTTGTTGTGTACTACACAAAACGTTTAAGTTTTACTCAAATTTACCTAATATACGCTTGTGGTTCCAACAACTTGTACACAATGGCATTTTTTACTTTCTCTTCTGGGAGTATGGATACTTGATTGAATTCCACTAGGCCAAAGGGATCCATGGCACGGACAAAAAACAGAATTATACGCGTATTTCAGTGCTTAAGTGTCTAATCTAAATATTGTATAAGCATCTCTCTACATGCGGCATTATGCCTTTCTATATTTATTGGGAAAAACTAACTCACCAATTTTTTTCTTCCTCTTAATTTTCTTGATCCCTATATTTATAATTTTTTAAATTCTAAAAAGTTTTGGCTGTTCGTGCTCCCAAGCTCCACTTCTCCTTGGAACGTACGTAAGTGATTCTGACAATGTTTCTTCTTTGAACCTCAATTCGACCGGCAAAAATATTTTATCTGAATATTTTTTTTTTTTTATCTTTAACTTTATTGTCATAAAAGAATCACAAAAGTTCTTGTAGACAAAGTCATACTTAAATTAATATATAACAAATACGTATACAAGTACAAAACATTAATGTAATTAATCGTTTGAAACACAATATAACAAAAATATTTTAAAAACATACGTAAACCTACTACATTATGTAGCGACTAATTGCTCAAATGTACAACTTCCTTGGAATATTCTTTCTACAGAATAAAAAGCATGCTTGAGCAAGTATGATTTTATAGTTCTTTTGAACATTTCTGAACTGTACTCCCGGACCCTACGAGGAAGTGCATTATACAACTGAATCTGTAGGGAATTATTTGCAGACTTAGTCAATCTCCATCGCCGAGCCCGTACCAAGTCCGCAGATCTCGTACCATACTCATAACAAGTTGGGCTTACATCTGTGAATCTCAAGCAGTTGATAATATATATATAAAGACGGGAGAGGCATTATATTGAGAGATTTGAAAATGGGCTTGCAATGCTCCAGATATCCAGCATTTGCCAGAATGCGAACCACCTTTTTTTGCACTCTAAATATTTGCATAGCCGATGACGAGTTACCCCAGAGACTCACTCCATAAGAAATATGAGAGTGGAACAGTGAGAAATAAACAGTTCTCAGAGCTTGCTGACTCAGACAATGTCTGAGCCTCCTAATAACGTAAATACTAGAAGACAACTTATCCCTGAGAAAATCAACGTGCGACGCCCAGCAAAGCGCATCATCAACAATAATCCCCAATAAGTTGGCTGTTCGTCCCCGAGCATGACCACTAGCACTAGAAAATGTAAGTATCTGGGTCTTATCAATATTCAGTTTCAGCAGATTATTAGTGAACCAGCCATTCGCAACTCCCTCAAGGTGGCCCACATGACCTTCGAGCTGTGAAACACTGCTCCCATAACACACCAAAGAGGTATCATCAGCATAAAGAGTGACCCTTCCAGGATTCAAATAACTATATAGGTCGTTAATATAAACGACAAAGAGCAACGGACCCAACACAGAGCCCCGGGGCACTCCACTCGTTAATACCCTCACCTCAGACAGCTCCGACCGAAGAGCCACTGTCTGTCCTCTGCCAGTCAGGTACGACCGCAGCAGCTGCAACGAGAGTCCCCGCACACCATATCGAGAAAGCTTGGTCAGAAGAACTTCATGAGACACACAGTCAAAAGCCTTGCTCAGATCACATAAGGTGAGATTAATAAATTCACATCTCTCCAGGCCCTCGACTATGTCAGACACCACACGAGCCACCGCCTGAACTGTCGACCGACCACCCCTGAAACCAAACTGTCCAGGACACAAAAGGTTATTCGCTTCCAAAAAAGAAGTTAGATTTTGTTTTAATATAATCTGAAAACTTTTTCCAAATATAGGAACTATAGAAATCGGTCGGTAATCAGAAGCATTATCAATGTCACCCTTTTTAAATACAGGGATAACTCTAGTCAACTTGAACATAAATTGAAGATGTGCACTAAAGGCTTAACTAAGATCTGTGCATATTCCGTCACAAAGAAACTGCTGCAGTCAAACATATCAACACTGCCCGAGTTTTTTAAGTGGCGAATGGTCTCCAGGACCTCAAACTCCGAGATGGGCAACATAAAAAAGGAGCTAGGCTGCATCGGTATCCGACTTAACATATGCACCCGCTCATCAAGATCCACAGACATGGCCTCAGTAATTTTATTAGCAACAGATACAAAAAAACTGTTAAACTAGGAAGGTGTGAGCCCAGTACTAACTGGCATTGTACAATAGTTTCTTTCACTATTAATTATTCTCCAGATATCATGTGGTTTATTAGTAGAGCTAGCTATATATCTCTCGTAGGCCATCTTTATAGGAATTAAGTTTATGAATATGCAAATAAATTTCGTGTTTTATGCCACATAATTTATGTAGGAATCTTTCATTATTCCTATTAGAAAAGTCAACAATCTTGAACCAAAATATCGGTAGTGGTTTATGAAATTTTCTATTGGTTTCAGAAGAAAGGTTGCTTTGAGAATCTAAATTTTGTTCCTTGATAATTTTTACGCAATTGCAGGAAAAATTAAAGTTAAACTGCAGTTCACACTATAAGAAATAAAAATAAAACTCAAATTTATCAAACTGATGTCGAAAATATACCACACAGCACATTTCGCAAATATCTCCCAAAGGTATGTCACATAATTTATGTAGGAATCTTTCTTTATTCCTATTAGAAAAGTCAACAATCTTGAACCACAATATTGGTAGTGGTTTATGAAATGTTCTATTGGTTTCAGAAGAAAGGTTGCTTTAAGAATCTAAATTTTGTTCCTTGATAATTTTTACGCAATTGCAGGAAAAATTAAAGTTAAAACTGCAGTTCACACTGTAAGAAATGAAAATAAAACTCAAATTTATCAAACTGATGTCGAAAATATACAACACAGCACATTCCGCAAATATCTCCCAAAGGTAGGTTTTAATTAATTTGTTCGTATTCCTGACAAAGTATCATTCAATTAGTGCTGCTGTATGTTTACTGATATTTTTGTAATGTATCCGTTAGATGGTTTTATTTTTTGATTTTGTATATGTACACAATACTACATACCAAATACAACCAAATAATGAAAAACAATTTAAATTTTCCTACTGCTACCAGGTTATAACTAACGTTATCCTATATATTTTTTTGTATCGATATTGCGTGTTTTTACAATAATTTGCGAAATTACATTGGCTTGATTTTGCAAACATCTTTTTGCATTTTTTTTTAAATGTTAAAGAATCGATTTCGAATTTTAAAACCTTTTAATTTTTATGACGCAGATAACCTCTCTGCCTTTTAGACCCCATATGTTTGTCGTAAACACATAATATTAGTGTACGTTCGTATTTATGTTTAGAAAAAATAAGAGCCATATGTAAACAAATCTATGGAAATATTTCGTGTTATCGTAAATATATATATTAGAAAAAGAACTTGTTAGAAATTGGAAATTCTCAGAAAGAAGTGATCTGCCACCCATGTATTCTAGAATTAAGTAATCTGTAAGCTTGGCAGTGGCGGGTTCTATTTTTTTACACATTTAGACAAGCCCAGCGCAGGTTCTGTGCCAGTATACGGGATTTCAGAGACTTGTCTAGCCAGCCAATCCGCTCTCTCGTTGCATTCGATTCCCGAGTGCCCCGAGACAAACACTAGATTACCCCTATTGTGGCCCGCCAAGGCCCCAAGTTCTCTTTGGCATTGTCATACCAGTTTAGTTGTAACCTTAGGTCTTTTCAGCGCCCTTGAGGCCGCCTGGCTATCCGAACCTATATTGATTCGCTTGTTTCTAAAGCCCTTAATCTGTTTAGTTTTGTACACTGTAAAATTGCGAACAATTGTTTTTTTCCCCAGTGAGAATCTTAGATAATTTACCATTTAGTCTAAAGTGTGTTGGTAGTGCTCTAAGTTTGTTTCAATGAATTGTGCCAGTTACAAAGGTCAATACTAACTGGATTGACGAATTTCAACATTGTTGCATTTTGGAACAAGGAAATAGCGATGACAGACTTATTTTCTAATACCCATTGCAAATGCAAGTTCAGTAAGTTGCAAATATTTACACAATTTTCTCAACGAATTTCTACGAAATGAATGTTAAGAAATATTTGTATAAGAGACAGAATAAACAGTCCTCCATCAGAAGCCATAAGCATCTACTTGTACTTGTTAAAGTTATAGCATATAATAGCACAAGAATCGAGCATTAAATGTGAACGGAAATAATTATTTGACAAACGTGAAAATTTAATTATTTGCCTTTATATAATAATCCTTTTCAATTCAATTTCCTTTTTCATAATTTAATTTTATTTTAATTAATTCAAATATTAATTTGTCAAAGGAGAAAGAGAAAATCAACAAAGATGATGAGAAGTGCTTATAGCGTACTTATCAACTGTGAATTGATTATTCAATACAGACAAGCATCCTTCTCAGGAAGCTTGAGTTTTATGGTGTTAGGGGTGCACCTTTGAACTGGTTTCATTCTTATTTGACTGACCGAAGGCAACTGGTCAGGTTTGGGAGTGGTACGTCTGATAGTATGTGTGTGCCTTGCGGAGTGCCACAGGGGTCTGTTTTGGGTCCTGTTCTTTTTCTTCTTTATATTAACGACATTACCACTATTGGACTAACGGGAAGCTTTGCGCTGTTTGCGGATGATACGACACTCCTTTGGCATGATAGAGATGCTGATGTTGTCAAAGAAAACATTCGGAGTGATTTGGGAAAGTTAAAGGAATGGTGCGATTCGGATTATCTCTCATTTAATTTATCAAAAACACATGTATTATCTTTTAATTTTAAATTTGATGATTTGCTATTTGAAAATAACCATATTAATAGTCCTAATTGTGTTAAATTTTTGACTCCAAATTGATTTAAAGCTTAAGTTTGATGAACATGTTAAACTGTTAGGCAAAAAGGTTTCATCTGGCTGTTATGCTTTGAGAGTTGTGTCAGGGGCTCTTCGACTGAAAGTTGCACGAAATGTGTATTTTTCTTTAGTGGAGGCGTATCTTCGATATGGAATAGCGTTCTGGGGTACTTGTAGCCAAACTTTGTTTAAGAGTATATTTACACTGCAGAAGCGGGCTGTTCGTTATATGTGTAAGACAGATTTTACTGCAAGCTGTAGAAAATTATTCAAAAAACATCGAATATTGACTCTTACATCACTTTTCATTTTAGAAACTGTATGTCTTATTCATAAAAATGTAAGAAACATTAACAGCTCAGCTCCACCTAGTCACCCTTATCCACGAGACTAGTTCAGCGGGTGCACTTGCCTATACCGAGGTCTGTCTTGGTAAAAAAATCGCTCCTTTATGACAGTCGCAGAATGTACAATCATTTGCCGACAAACTTGACGGCTGTAAAACATCCCAAGCAATTTAGGGAAGCTGTTAAGCGCGTTCTTCTTGAGAAGGACTATTACTCGCTGGAGGACTACTTTGCTGATGCGCGGTAGTGTTTGTTTTGATTTTGTTGTGTTGATCCGCTTTTGGCTTGGTTTGATGATTTTAATGTATTATAATGTATTATGTCTTTTCTGTTCTGCTACTTGCATTTATGTTGTGTTGTTATTTACATATTTTACTTCATGAATGTTTGGGGGATTTGAGATTTTACTCTTGCCTTCCTACTAACACTTTTTTAACACGCTTTTAATTTGTTTGTACCTATGTTACTTACACTTTTATGTTTTTTGTTGTAGATATAGTTTTTGTATTTTGACGTACAAAACGTAGTCAATAAAGATTATTATTATTATTATAATGATTTCAACATACGCCATCAAAAATGCAACTTCGATATAAATCTATTTTTAACAATTTAAATACCAATCACGTTAAGGACCCCATTTTATTTTTTATCACGAAATCAAATATTTTATTCGCTGTCAATAAATTATTCTGGGCCCCAAAAATGTCCAATGACAAAAATTTTAGAATTCAAATTGACGCAGAGTACATTAACAAAACCGATATGTTCACCTAAATATGGTTTGACAGAAAAAAATATTTTCCATTTTTGTAATGATGCAAACGAAACAGCATAATATGGATACACAGACATTAAAACGGTTTTTAGCGTTACAATTTTTTATGCCTTTGCAATAAATTAATCTGAATAGAACAAAATAACGTAAAACAAGCAAAATATATAAATATATAAATTCATGTTCCTATAAATATACGATATGAATCTACATGGGCGTTTAAAAGCTGCCAGGAGCAAGCTTTAATTTCCCATGTCATTTTGGATGGATCACCGGAATATACTTTACAATAATTATTCAATTTAGTCAGTACAAATCGTTACGAAACTTTGTGGACCCATTTCAATTACGTAATTGTATCAATATTTTGTAGCATTGTTAATCATTTGTAATAAAGACTCTATCTTTCCACGTAAATAGAAATTGACGCGTATTTCCTCGGCGCATAAATCAGGAGATAACAACAAAATAGGCCCATATCAATATTTTCAAAGGTACAATAATTCGATAAGCTACAACTTTCTATTAATTGTGGATGAATTTAAGCAGTTTAGAACTATTCCAGGTGAATTCGATTGTTTAAAATTAGAGCTGGAAATAGGTGTGTCACAAACAGACACCACGAAATATTGGAAATTATGTCCTCAACGGCTTTTTGTTGAAAATATGTAGCTGAGTACATGTTCACGAGAGTGCACTTCGTTTCTTGGGATTCATATTTCGAAAAACTTCGGTAGGGTATCACCATTATCTTTATAAGGAGGCGATATCGATAGTTCAACCTTCGGGAAAGTTTTGGGATGACACAACGGATTTTTTTAGACTGTAAACGTCTATTTCTGATTTTAGTTCATACAATATATTGTGCAGGCTCGCTGCACAGTAAAAAAATATATTGCATATCCAATTACAGACTTATTTTTGGATTCTTTTCTTTTGAGTTAAATACAACTATTATCTAAGCATTTTCTCATCATTAAGATAATGATTGATTTGATTTTGTGGAAAAATAGGCAAATTATTGAAATCTAAATAAACGTACATTTACTTGGAAAATACAACTGGTTGCGTTAATGCTAAGGGGAATATTTCAATCAACGGTAGGTTATCAATATATTTTTATTAGATCCTAATATTATAGCAATCATATATGTCGCTTATTAAATATCATAAAGAGAATTGAAACAATATTAAATGCTCTTTTTAAACGAATAAAAAGATATTATTCTCTCAAAACTCTTCTATTTGTTTTGCTCAGTTTATATTTCCGGCAATAATATGAGTTATTAAGTTCATGTATAAGGAATTCATTGAATTATAGTGTACCTCGAATTCAATGATTCTTATTGTTGGTGTGGACCTTATTGCCATCGGTATAATTTCAAGCTGTATCGAGGCAAGCGCGTGGTGGTAGGGATATATCATAGTGCCTCGGTTTTGTACTTCCCCTGTCCGCCGGGCTGATCTCAGATCTCACTACTTAACGCTAAAGTTGCTATAGCCTGTCTTCGGGCATTGTTGTTTTGTTACTGTTGTTTGAGGGTACCTATTTATACATAATGGAAGATCTTTTGAAAAATTGGGATTTGGAGCAATTAATACCTGTGTTTAATGGTAGGTTAGTAAGTTATCTTACGTTGAAAGTGAACGCAAACTATTAATTTCTCGATTAATTTGATTGCAAAACGCTAATAGTAAAAAATTTCTAAATTTAGTGAATAAAACGGAAATATGTACATTTTCAGAAAATTTAATTTCATTGAATAATATAAACGATTTATCTACCGAAATGATAGCTGAATTAGTACCTAAAATAGGAACTAGGATAATTTTCATAAAATCGTTGAAAAATTACAAAATAAAAACATCGGAAATGATGGCAAACTTGTAATATTTTCATTCATCGGGTATGCAATACATTGGTAATAATTACGGAAAAATATTTCAGACGCCTGGAGATATAGAAGAAAAAATACAATCACAAATAAACAAAGCATTGAAAAGAAAAATACATCAGCATGTACAACCGTATCTTCTAGTACAAGAACCAATAAACAAAATTGAAAATAGTTATATCGTAATTGACAAGTTACATTTTCATATACGACATCAGTTTTAAAAGGCTTAGATATATTGTTCCAGTGTTTTTTATAATGTATACTAATAAATAACAATTTTCTTTCAATAATACTGCTTTAATCTAATCAACTTCGCAATAGATATAATTATTATTGACTCAATAATAATACACTACAAGATATAATTAAATTAAGAAAAGTTAGAAATGGTACCAAACAGCCTAAAGCTTGCATTGAAAGAATGTAATTTCCAAGTAATAAAAAGTACCCTTGTAACCAATGAAACGCTATTGTTGTATGGACATTCAATCTTATCGTTTGTAATAAAATGGAGATTCAATTTAATTATATGTATGAATTACAATCAAGGAATCACTATAACTGAATTGTTCAATGGCATCCAATAATAAGTTTTATTTAAAAAAACAATGTCTTCTTATTATTTTCCAATAATAAGCGTTCGCTTGATTGAAATTTAACTATTTCCCAGGAATACTTAGTATAGCATATCATTGAATGAAATGGTGAATTTTTGAAAACACAATAGTGTTTTTCCGTGTGCCGTTGTGTGCCTAGTATCTAGAGCCCTACAAAAAATATTGACGACCTTTATTGAATAACCAGATTTGACGCCATTGGATTATTGATTGGGGCAACTGAATACGAAACTACTCGCCCCTCATTTGATTTTATTTATTATTTATTCAATTCCAGCAAAATATATTCCATAGGATAATTTACAATAACGAAAACAAAGTGATGTTTTTTGCCAATTTCTTAAATTAACTTTAATGTTAAGGGTTATAATATTCCCTCGTGAAGTAGTAGATTTTTGCACTGCAATCAATCCGGTTCTGATGGGACTGACTCTAATTTAAATTTGTCACACACAATACGCACCACACAAAAAACAAAACCAAACTATTCACATTAATTTATTTTGTCTGTCTACTCATAGTGGACATTAACTAAACAAATTTTTTGTCAGTGGCTATAATATTATGTCTGATTGGTTTTCCGAACATTTTAGCTATTTCCCGTAATTTATCTTGTAGTTACATTTTTTTCAGTTCTAAACTGACGCATCAACAATATACCTTTGTGCGTTGGTGTATTTTTTGTCTATTTTTTTTTTTTTTTTGATAATTTATAGTGGCAATTCCAATAAATATTAAACAATAGCAAATTTGTTGTAGTTTGTTGTCGATGTCACGCTATTGGTAACACATAAATTTTCCTGCAGTTTTACAGGTGTTCAAATAGACATGCACCTATAGCCCCTGGAACGGTCTAGTATTATTTACAGGATCATCATGTAATATCCTGGCAGGATCACTATGAGATGGAAACAGACTTGTTCAAAATTGTGGTGACATCTCCCAGCCGTGCATTATCGTGAAACAAATTTACACCTTTTTTCAAAAGTTCACAACGCGAGGCTGCACATCACTGGCTGCGGCATCTCGCTAAAGTTTTCTTGTATTGCTGTTTATGTTTAATGAACATTTTCAACACTTGTAGACAGTTTTTCAGTTATCAGTTCAACAGCTATGCACCTGTTGTCTCGGATTATCGTGTCAATATGCGAAGTTTAAGACAAGAATTCCGTATAGTTTTAACATCAACCATCCTTGAGTTTGAATCATAGAAATCTTATATTATATATGTACTCTAGAATGCTAATTAAATCCAGCCGAATACCAAAAAGTGTAACGGGTATGCAGAGTTTTCACGATCTACGCATGCTCCTCAATATCTTATTTTCAGTACAGAGCTGCCATATTTAAAACTATTTTGTCGTTCGCCTTCCAGAATTTATGCGACATATCTGTTTTATAAATAAATCCATATGTTGCGTCATACGAAACTGCTTGACAAAATCAAATAATTAAATGTTATCGGTAAAATTGCATACCTACTGTTTAGTTTTCAGCAATATGAACGAAACAATTTTTTCCAAATCTTATTAAATTTAGGAGATTTCGCAACAGCGTCTGTTTTCGCAAATTACGTTTCTCGTAGTGGGAATATCTGTCAGAGTCGGCTTCACAACAATTCAGATAGGTTTTATAATTGAGTTATGGTTTTATTCGTGGTATATTTTAATTGTTGATAGATATACCTATTTGTGATTAAAATTGTTTTTAATATTTGTTATTTTGGTTTTAGTTTATTTTATTTAACAAACAATGAGGTGTATAGTGTTGTGGTGTAAAAATGAAGGTCTCATTCCTGGTATTAAATATGTTCAGTAAGTTATTGTTTCGGGTTTCTAACAGTCTGAGTTTGAGTCAATAAGATACCATTGACATGATACTCATTTTTAGCTTGACAAAAAAAAGACATGATGTTTGGATGGATGCGGGCATTGGGATCCTAGTACAGAAAATGTATGTGATGGGAATGTCATATGCAGTAAGCATTTCGCTGCAGAAGATATCATTTGTAGAGAAGACGGCAAGAGGATCACCCTCGTACCCGATGCAGTTCCCAAACTTTTGTTGAACAGAAGAGATTATGTAAATGAGAGTGGAAGGTAAATACTTAATCGTTTGATATCAAGACACTGTTTACTTAAAAGCAGTCTGTCAAAAATGCATGATATGTATGTCAAGAATATATTTCCTACGTTGTGTAGGTATACAAAGTTCGTTTGAATTCTGTTGTTAAACTGGAATATACTTAATTATAGAATCCTCCATGAAATTGCTGAGAATAAAAGTTCTACCAACCATGTTTTGTCACAAAATACTATTGCGAGTAGTACGGATGATATGGAAGTGGTTTACATGGACACGGAAAATATTTGTGAAGTCACTGTTTCTTGCACCCCTTCTTTGAAGGCTGTAGAGAGGTAAGACGCCTAAGGTGGTTGTATAAACAAACAAATATTATATAATAATAAATAAAATAATTAGAATGCTCATGTCCTTAAGATATTTTCCAGTATTAGAATTTTTACTTATTTCTCGTTTCTGCTTAGATTTATTATTATTGGGTAGTACCTGTTAGACAATAAAGTATTTAGCTATTTAATGTAATTTTTTATTTCTTAAATTGCTTTATTCCATCTTTTTATTTGAATGTTACCAAATGGTAAAATTTAATTTTAAATATACCTATAACATAACAGTAATATTACATTTAATCAAAGCCGGTCCTGTTGAAAAATAAGATATTGGTGATCATGCGCATTATAGACAGCTCTACACTTTTGGTTACATTTTTGTACTACGGGATTATCATTCTAGAGTATATATATATATATATATATATATATAATATATAAGATTTCTGTGGTTTGAACTCAATGGGACTTTGACATTTCTCTGACTCAATATATATAGTATATATATAGGTACTCAATGTACGTACTATATAAAAAAAACCAACATGGCTCTAAATTTAACTCAAAAAGCAACTCTAACTATATATCTAGTGTAATGAAATTTACAAATAAAGGTACAATACAACATCATTGTTTACTTACGTGTGGTTTGATTGATTCGTTTGACTGCTGGACACACCCGCCACAGTCCAATCCTAAAACTGATGGTCGTTTTCAATTGTGAATTCGGTAGCATAACCGGTTCTCGGGTATACAACCAGGAACCACTGACATATGCTACTAGTAATGATGCTAACGCCATCACACCAAATAAAAGTGCCAAACGCGAAATTGAGTTACTTTGTCTACCACAACACATAATTATTTAGTTACACACTAAATTTTGCTTTATAAACTTCGTAATTATTTTTTTATCTCCATTTGGTTCCTGCTTCTAGCCAGTGTCCTTCTGGTAGTGTGTCTGTCTGTAACAAGTGAATAACGAATATTTAGGACCGGGAAACTACATAAAAGTTGGATTTATAATTTTCTTTAGATGATGTAATTCGATCATACTACAGTTTCTTTTGTTTTTCCTGAGGGCGTAGGCCATTTGCAAATCATTGAAACAGTAGTATGGGATTCTAAGTTACTCACTATTATGGACTAAAAGAAACTGATGATACTGTTTAGTTATCACACGGTTGAAGGCTACTAAAGAAGTCAGAACTAAACGGATTTGGGAATGCTAAAGGGTTTTGGCTGAGAATTACAGGGTTCATCTAATATGGGTTACAGAGCACGCAGACATCGAGATCAATAAGAGAGCAAGATTGGTTAACGTATATGCTGGTCTGGAGCCTTCACTCGGTTTGTCTGAAGGACCGGTGCGGGAGCCATTGACAAATTACTCTTTACGCCAGCAGATATTGAGACTTCATCATCAGCATTCACTCGCTAACGAGTATGAATTATTCCAACTGTTGTGAACTCATTCTCGAGCCGGAAACCTTGTCACAAAATTGACACACCCAATCACCACCATTTACCGGCTGTTGTAGATTCGATACTGTCTCTTTGCATCCCATGTCGTCGACGCTGCTCCTGAAAAACTTGATGATACGCCTTCATCTCGGTCGCGATCTGCTCCCAATTGTTCTTCACATCTACGCCACACTTCTTCATGTTGGTCTTAAGAACATGCTTGTACCTCTTTTGCTACCCTCCCTGATTTCGTGAGCGTGAGCTGTGAATAAAGGATTCTCTTTGGAAGGCGTTCCGTTGGCATGCGGATTACATGGCCAGTCCATCGCAGCAGTTGCTTCACAATCATCGCCTGAATGCTAGTATAATCAGCTTCCTCCAGAACGCTGATGTTTGTTCGTCGGCCCTTCCATTTAATTCCAAGAATTCTTCTAAGACATCGATGATGGTGCCTTCGATAAGTGGTCCAATACTCACAGCTCTACGTAGTACAATAGCATTTTACACTTGCAACTTAGTTCGAACATCGATGCTCTCATACGGCTAAAAGATGCGCTTGCCCATCTTATACGATGCTGAGTTTCGTCATCGATATTTGCGTTGGCCGCGACAATCGTCCCAGTTTGCAGTCTCCGAAGGTTGAAGAGTTCGCTGCTATCAAATCTCTAGACGATCTCTATTCCCCCGGGTTGGGCTGCTTTGGTTGCATTGGGATGGGTTGGCATGGTTTGGTTGTGCTGTGTTGGGTTGGTTTGGTTTTGATTGGGTTGAGATGGGTTGGGTGGGGTTGGGTTAGGTTGACATGGGTTGGGTGGGGTTGGATTGGTTTATTTGGGTCGGGTTGGGTGGGGTTGACCTGCTTGGGTAGGTTCGAGTTATAGCGTTGAGTTCTATTAGAGATTGAGGGTCACATTGAAGGAAAATTGTATTAGGAAAAGTTGATTGAAATATGGAAACCTACAAGACATAATTGAATTTTTTATGAAGTAATCCATTCAATTAATACGTAATCCATCCATTTATACAATAATTGAATTTTTTTTTGAAAATTTTGACTTTTTGAGGGTTACCTGAAGAGGTATAAATTATAGCATGAAATTTTTCAAAGAGCCCGGGGGGTTATTAGGACGTTTCCTAAATATTTACAATTCTAATAGCGCCATGTCATTCGTAATGAAATGAAGTACCTTTTAAGCTTTCCGCTAGGGTCTCCACTCGTCCCATTAAGGTCTCAGGACCTTAGGTTAGGTTTGTACATTTAAATTAATAGTTCGAAAAATGTAAATTGTGGAGAGATCAAATTTGGAGTGATGATAAGCGTTATAGAGACGGATGTTTTGAGATCATGCACAATTAATTCCGACGTTTCGTCTAATTGAAATAAAAAGATTAAAAAAAAAAGAGAAAACTTTGACACGTACTTAGATGGAAATGAGAAGAGCTATGACGTTGAAGATCGGTATAAAAATAGATAATTGTGAACAATTAAACATGCCGAAGTTTCAAATAGGTGATGGCAGTACGAGTCTAGTTATAGCGTTAGGTTTGATTTGAGATTGAGGGTCGGATCGGCCTTATTTGTCCAATTGAAGAAAAGTTGTATAAGGCAAAGTTGATTTATATATGGAACTCTATAAGATGTATATAGAAAAAATTTATTTTAGTAAATTTATTTTACTTAAAAAAGTGCTTTAATAGGGTCTGTGGGTCATCATGTTTACTAGATATAAGAATATCTTATAAATGGTTTATATAATTATGGGGTAATGGCGTTTTTTGTTCCAAAAGAAGCGAGGCAATTTAGTTCTTTATTATTTATTTAAGAACAAAAAACTATATGATCCATTGATTTTTTGGTTTACTTCATCTCTATTTAAGGTAAGCTTTATAGGAACTTAAGAAAAAGTGTCAAATTCTGTGGGTCTCCAAGTTTACCAGAACTTTCATCCGGATTCTTCGACTCCTTCACGATGATGAGTTAAAAAAATTGATCTTTTCCATTTGGAAAAAAAAAGTTGGGGTGGCTGGAGGGGTTAAGAGTTTGACGATACAAAATAATGTTCATCACAAAAAAAGCGGGTGATTTTGAGCCTATTTACGTGTTCTCCCAAGAAATATGACCTGATATTATTAAGTTAATTACTTGTTAGTTAAACTCACGCACTCACAAATCATTTTTGTTGTCCCTATTTCCGCATTATTTATTGTCATCAAAACTTCTTTTCCAAGCAGTGCTTTCACGAAAATAGCAAATAATAAATTTCCTAAACGTTCTTCTTTCTGCTATATTACATCATTTTAATCTTAGTTTGCTATGAAATCGCGTGTCGTGTCGTCCTATAACAATACGTCATCGTGCTGTGTCATATGCCTGAGACACGTTCTATTATATGATTTTTTCTTATTATTGTCTTTTTCGCTTCCTTCTGAAAATGTGTGCCGTGTACTTTTTCCACGGAACAGCGTAAAATTTTCCACGTTGGTTTCCTTTTGATTTTTATTCGTTTTCGGTATGGGTTGTTCCGGGAGTTGGTTTTTCTATTATTGTGCCAACATCCTGTCAAGGTTACGGAGAAGCACTTGACAGCATTGGACAGCTTTTCCTGCTTTTAACTATTCCATTTTCTCCCTAAGGGTATTTGCTGTTGCTGGATTTTTTGCTGTTACTTTCAAGCATCTGTAAAAAATAACAATATTCAGTTACATTACGAAAATTAGCTTGGAATGATAAACTAAAACTATTTCAGTCAGAAAACATCCATCGGCAACTAAACACAGGCCGAATGATCAGCAAAACGTTAGCTTGTAGTGTAAATTTGATGCAGCGTTGATCCAGAAGTATTGTTGTAAAGTTTGTTGAGTTAGTTGAAGATATGATAAATTAAATTAAATTTAAGTATACTTTAAAGTTTTATTGAATGAAATAGATATCGAGAAGAAATTCAAAAACTTGAAAACGCTTGCATTGACCTAAAGTTTCATCAATTTTATATGTTTTTTAACAATTTATGTTAGCCTAAATTTAAAAATTAAATGCTAGTGATCGAACGCCACAGCGTTGTCGTATATTTAACGAGAATTTAAAAAAAAATTGTCGTATATTTATTGAGAGATATCCGTATTTTCCCACAAAGTTCGGGAAAAGATCTTACCATAGAGCAGTCGCAAAACCAGAATGAGAAGATGAAATAAATTAAATAAACGTTTTAGCATGCTATTCTACAAAGCTACATTCAAGCAGTTTCGCATTATATAGAAGCTCCATATTCATCTATTAAATAAATTTGCAAAAGTGCAAACTCCACTTTTACTTATTCATAATATTGCAAGCTTTTTGGATTAA
The DNA here is from genome assembly GCA_911728435.2 of Apoderus coryli. NCBI lineage: Eukaryota > Metazoa > Arthropoda > Insecta > Coleoptera > Attelabidae > Apoderus > Apoderus coryli. Next base: position 247,112 of record OU452207.1, read on the forward strand.
AAATGACCAAAAAATAGTTGAATTCTGCACTGAAAAAAATATTGTACGTAAAACCAATTAATGGTTGTCATCAATATTTTGAACATTAATATTATGAATTGGTCACTGTTACAATGAATTTTGATCATAGATTGATAATTTCATACATAGAAACAATGTATGATGAAACATTAATCAATAAATGCAAGACATCGAAAATTTATGTTTTTTTTTTCATCAATATAATGTCACTATTTATTGCTTCAATGTTTTAAATTTATTAATTTATGCTCTTCGCCTTTACCACAATAATTTGTAAATCATACACCTATGAACAGCGAACATAAAAACAAATAAACGATCATCGTTGATTCAATGGATGCTAAGCATTAATTTTACGAACCTAACCGTTAAATTATGAATAACGCGCGCAAATCAATGCACTCGGACCATAGACTGAATACTCAAAACATTGACATTATGACATTCTCATAGACTTTTTGTTTACGCGTCCTTTTTTTTTTGTTTACTTAAATGTATACAGTTGAAAAGTGAAGTGTGTTCGTAAATCTATTTTTAAAATTTGTTCCCAAATAATACAACAAATGTAGAAATATAAGGTAAGTAGTAATCCTTTTATATAAGTACCATTTAGTAAAGTACAAAACTAAAGTCAGTTTAAAACGAAAAAAAACACAGTGCGGTATTCCTTTGTAATGTTGAAAACCCGCCGATACGAGGGGAGAAATTTTATGGGCTCTTCATGGATATTTAGTGCTATCCGCTAAGCTATGTTCCAAAAGTGCCAGTGGGAAGATAAGCCATTTAAAGTACACGATAAAAGACTCTCAAGAATCTTTTTTATTTTATGCTAAAACAGTTCAAGAAATAGAAGAACATATAATAAACCTTAAAGGAAGAAAATCTGCAATTCAACCATACATATGGGTTATATAAGTCTATTCTAAAGGCGCACACTGTTTACTTAAAAACCTGTTATTTTGATTAATAATAATAATATAATAAATGACTTTATTGAGAACTTAGAAAAGTTACACAAAAGGCGAAGTCGATGCACAGCCTCCTAGCTTAACATATTAGCAATACCAAAGATAACTGCATAATAATAACAACAACAAAAACCCTGATACATAAAAAAAGGCAATGATTCCTGGATGCTCTGCGGCACTACGCAATGTCCTGGGCCCAGACACTGCCGTTCCCAAAATGACAACCTGACTTCTATCATTCACATATGTTCCGAGTAGAGACACAGCAGACTCCCCAAAGCCCAGGTAACCCACAATAGCCAGCAACAAACCATGACCAATGCGGTCAAATGCCCCTTGCGTAGTCCAACAGCAGCAATGCCGTCAATCGACCCTGATCTACCGCCCCCAATGCATCATCCACTATTTTAAGTCATGTCGTGGAGCAACTGTGACCCTGACGGAACCCAGACTGGACCTCCGACAACAACACATGCCCATCAAGATATGTTTTCATTTGATTGCAGATCACTCTCTCAATAACCTTGGAGATCGCTGGGAGGCTATTAATCGGTCTATAAGATCCTTAAACGTTGATGGAGTTTTAGTTTTGGGATTGGAATGACATTGGCTTCTTTCCAACATGTTGGGAAGTTCCTCGTTTCTATATAGTAATTAACTAGATGCTGTATAAAGGGCATTATAAACGGACAACTACTACTACTAGCATATCAATAGTGATCATGTCACTGCCTACAGCATTTGACTTAATCGCAAGCAATGCATCAAGTATCTCCCCATGATCCACCATTGTAAATTCAAAGTTAATATCAGGCCTAATTTTATTACCTAAGTAAAAATTGATCGTTCCTGGGTCCGAATTGTTGGTAGAAGTGGCCACAAAAAATCATTAATATTATCAACATCATGAATAAAAGACGGTATTGTGATATTTTCCCTTGCATAAATGTTTAGATCTCGTAATAATTTCCAATTTTGTTTAGAAGAATTTCCGCGGACTCTAGTTTCCAAATAAAGTTTTTTCTCCCTTTTCACCCTAGACGACAGACGAATCTGACATGTTTAGCATTTAATATTAACTAAATTAAAAATAAAGCCTTTAGATTTCGAGTGTCGTACAAATATGATTTAATTTATTTACAAAGCAGGTGCATCAAATCAATGGACGTACAGCAAGATAATTTTGAGTCTTATTTGGGCTTTTAAATTCTCTAACCATTGGTACTAGTATATTTGAACCATACTGCACTTTGCAGTACACATAATACATATGTACCTATATGCTCGCGATTATTGATTGAATACAAAACAATAATCTCAATCTTTCGTAAAAATAATTTCCGGCGAACACAATTACGTAAAACAATTATTATAACCCAATGTAATAATCAGCTAACATTGGTTTAACGTACCATAGTCATAGATTAATGTTCATCGTTCGTAACATTAATAACAAGCTAACATCGGTTTTACGTATTGGAGACATAAACTAATCTTCATCGTTCGTAACATTAACAACCTGGTAACATCGTTTTAACGTACAGGAGTTATAAATTAATGTCCATCATTCGTAAGATCAATAACCGGCGAGCATAAATTTACGTTCTTTATTTATTAATTCAACGTACAGAATTCGCTACCGAATTTATATACGAACGTTCATTGTATTAATGTCACCCATCATCGGCTCAAATTTAATGTTGACGTTCATTGATTTTAAGCACTTTTTTTATTAATATCACGTACCTTTTCGGTTCAGTGCATTATATAGAAGTTCCATATTCATCTATTAAATAAATTTGCAAAAGTGCAAACTCCACTCTTACTTATTCATAATATTGCAAGCTTTTTGGATTAAAAATGACCAAAAAATATTTGAATTCTGCTTCATGTTAGCTTTCAATAGAAAACAATATTTCAGTGATCTTGTCCTCGACGATACAAAACACAAAACCCCCAAGGTGGCAAGAACTCTTTATCCATCCATCTCTAGGTCGTACCAATCTCTAAAAAGCTCTTTCATCCCTTGAAGCTTTCCTTGTTTGGTTTTTTAGATCGATAAAAACAAACCCCGTTTTGTCCTCAGTTCATAAGCAGAAGTCTAACGTAAAGTTCCAGGTCAAAATCTAAATAATACATTTTTATTGCAGCAACAAAAGTTATACTTTTTAGTAAATAAAGATCTACTTAAAAAGTTAAAATTTGAACAAAAATAATATATTCATAAAAATTGTCACTCAATGCAGGTAAAAACTTCAGGTGGAAAGTTCAATATATTTTTACAAATTACATTTCCTGCTCGCTCCTTCACTAACTACAATCCAAAGATGTATTCGGAAAGGTTGCTTTTAAAATAATTAAAGAAAGACAAATTTTAAGGGTGCAAAAAAGAAAACACGTTGACAGCATCTTGCAAAAGGGAAACAGTGCTTGAGCCGTATAGTTCGTCGACGACAAACTTAATTTTAATTTTGTTTTAATCTGCAATTAAGTTTTAAAGTTAATTTTATAGGAAGAAACGATGGCAAGGCTTTGGTGGCATGGCCTAGAATCGTTTTACTGTTTTTACTGCATGGAGTTTAGTTGGTAATAGTTTTATTTTTTACTTAAAGAAAGTTCGTAACTTCTAAAGGAAAACTGGTGGAGAATGATCTAGATTGAGACGATAACAAGGAAAGAAGTTTTACTTTAATGTTTTTGCAATGTAATGCTTGTGAGATGAATATCTGATTCAGAATAGATTTACATCCAGCAATTCTAGCGATCTTTATAACGGTGTTCCAGATTTGCATTCTTTAACGATTTAAAAAAAAAAAAATTTTTAAACCTAAATCAAATAAGTCATATTAATATTTAGTAAACTTAATTTTGAGAGTATATTTAATGTGCATCTATTTATCGTCGCTCAAACAACCCAATTGGGAAGAAAACTAGACATGAAAACATCGAACACCGCGCCGCATTATAAAGTTCCTGAATAAGAGAAGCATTTCCAAACCATTATTGGAGACATGTCATCGGTTTACGGGAATGGAATGGGCTTTTTGCATGTTAGGGAATCACTTTAAAATGACCCTCAGCCTTATTGAAGTGACCACTTCGGACCTTGTTGCAAAAATCTTTTAATATCAAGATTTTCCTATATTCGCATACAATTTTGCCTCTAACTTAGTTACATAATCTTCTGTTCCTATTTTGGAATGATCTTTGAGAGTCATTTTTCGGTATATTATTATCTTTAACTTTATTGTCATAAAAGAATCACAAAAGTTCTTGTAGACAAAGTCATACTTAAATTAATATATAACAAAAACGTATACAAGAACAAAAGATTAATGTAATTAATCGTTTGAAACACAATATAACAAAAATATTTTAAAAACATACGTAAACCTACTACATTATGTTGTCAGTGTTAGTAGGAAGGCAAGAGTAAAATCTCAAATCCCCCAAACATTCATGAAGTAAAATATGTAAATAACAACACAACATAAATATATATATAAATGCAAGTAGCAGAACAGAAAAGACATAATACATTACAATACATTAAAATCATCAAACCAAGCCAAAAGCGGATCAACACAACAAAATCAAAACAAACATTACCACGCATCAGCAAAGTAGTCCTCCAGCGAGTAATAGGCCTTCCCAAGAAGAACGCGCTTAACAGCCTCCCTAAATTGCTTGGGATTTTTTACAGCCGTCCAGTTTGGCGGCAAATGATTGTACATTCTGCGACTGTCATAAAGGAGTGAGGCAGACCTCGGTATAGGCAAGTGCACCCGCTGAACTAGTCTCGTGGGATAAGGGTGACTAGGTGGAGCTGAGCTGTTAATGTTTCTTACATTTTTATGAATAAGACATACAGTTTCTAAAATGAAAAGTGATGTAAGAGTCAATATTCGATGTCTTTTGAATAATTCTCTACAGCTTGCAGTAAAATCTGTCTTACACATATAACGAACAGCCCGCTTCTGCAGTGTAAATATACTCTTAAACAAAGTTTGGCTACAAGTACCCCAGAACGCTATTCCATATCGAAAATACGCCTCCACTAAAGAAAAATACACATTTCGTGCAACTTTCAGTCCAAGAGCCCCTGACACAACTCTCAAAGCATAACAGCCAGATGAAACCTTTTTGCCTAACAGTTTAACATGTTCATCAAACTTAAGCTTTCAATCAAATTTAACACAATTAGGACTATTAAAGTGGTTATTTTCAAATAGCAAATCAACAAATTTAAAATTAAAAGATGTGTTTTTGATAAATTAAATGAGAGATAATTCGAATCGCACCATTCCTTTAACTTTCCCAAATCACTCCAAATGTTTTCTTTGACAACATCAGCATCTCTATCATGCCAAAGGAGTGTCGTATCATCCGCAAACAGCGTAAAGCTTCCCGTTAGTCCAATAGTGGTAATGTCGTTAATATAAAGAAGAAAAAGAACAGGACCCAAAACAGACCCCTGTGGCACTCCGCAAGGCACACACATACTATCAGACATACCACTCCCAAACCTGACCAGTTGCCTTCGGTCAGTCAAATAAGAATGAAACCAGTTCAAAGGTGCACCCATAACACCATAAAACTCAAGCTTCCTGAGAAGGATGCTGTGATCTACACAATCAAACGCCTTTGAAAAATCGCAAAATACTCCGGCAACTGCTCTATTCTCATTGAGCTGGGAATAAACATTCTCGAGAAAAGAAAATATGGCATCCGAAGTGCTCCAGGCGCTCTGGAAGCCAAACTGCTCCGATGTTATTATATTATTGACTCTGAGAAAACTGAGGAGTCGCTTTTTGACTAGCTTTTCGATTATTTTGGAAAAAGTTGACAGTAAAGATATGGGCCTGAAATTTGATGGATTATCAGTTTCACCACTCTTATGTAATGGTATAACCAATGCGGTTTTTAGGCATGCAGGAAATACACCTCGTAAAAAAGATAAGTTTATAGCATCGATTAAGGCTCTAAGAGCTGACAATGGTAAGTTTTTAATTACTGTAATCGCAATTGCATCAATTCCACAAGAGTCTCTCTTTCCGATCTCAGCAACAACCTCAACCATCTCCGCCAAATCCACAGCAGACAAACAAAATGGACCATCCCATAGACGCTCTCCCATATAGCTTAAGGAGTCGTTCTTTGGTTTAATTGATTCCGTTAGCCTTCTACCAATGGAACAATAAAATGCATTAAGATCGTTTGCGTCCACATCGGGCTCCACAGTCTGAGTAGCATTTCTACCTCTCAGATCATTTACTATCGACCAATATTCCCTGGTTTTATTATTTGCATGGTGGATACGAGAATCAAAATATTTAGATTTCGAGAGTTTCATTACTTTCCTATATATATTGATCTATATGTTCTATAATAATTCATTAGATCTGTTGAATAAATATATTTTTTAAGGTAATGCAAGCAACGCAAATTTTTTCCAGAGATTCTAATTCCCTTTGTTATCCACTGCTTTCCCTTTTTAGATTTTAATGGACCCAACCTAAAACACCTCTCGAAAACCTGAGACACAATACCATGAAAAGCATCAAATGGATCACTTGTGAAATTAACCCCGAACCAATCAATACACCCACACTCAGTCCTGAATCTCCCGTAATTCTGCCTGCTAAATATCCGTCCACACCTGACTCGGCCCCGACGATCCGCAAGTGGTAACATAATCCTACAATATACGCCGTCATGGTCAGATATACCAACAGGGATCACTTCACAATTAATAAAATGCTCTGGTATATTTGAGCACACATAATCAATCAGACTACTCGAGGTCTTAGAAACCCGTGTAGGTTCACTAACATGCATATTTAGATCACAAGCCGACAAAATATTCACAAGACACTGGGTCTCTACAGATTCCGTTTTCTTATAATCGATGTTAAAATCTCCTGTCAAAATAATAGTTGCACTGACAGGAAGTGCCATCAAAAGCCGCTCAAGGTTCTCAAAGAATTTCTGGTAGTTTCCCGAACTCGATGATCGATAAGCACAAATTATATATATCTTGTTAAGCTTATCGAACACAACAGAAAACTCAAAATCCAGTTCATTTAACAGAATTATCAATAACAGCAAACTGCAAATTTTCACTATGCTTCTTACTAACCAGAATCATTGTACCCCCGTGCTTGTAATTAGGTCTACAGAACTTAGCAGCAACGAAATACCCATCTATGTTCACGGGCTCCATCTCATTCAACCAATGCTCAGTCATCAAGACGACCGATGGACGATTCAAACCTTCCAACAGAACATTAAGCTCATTCGTTTTATTTCTAACTGATTGTATGTTTAACAAAAATAAAGACAAAAATAAAGACATCGGCTCGTGATCCCCCACAACATAATCGGACTTACTATTTAAATTGGCTTTACCATGCGTTACTCTATCATCAATGGGCAAAGATATAACTTTCTGCTACTCTGTTTGTAACTTACCATTGGTGATAAAATGTTCCAGATGAGTTTCTTTATTTATTGGCTTTCTTATCTACTGCACAATTTGATATTTACTTATTTATTAAAAAAACGCAAACATTGTAATGTTTTCTGATACCAATAATATTTTTGCTTCAAAAACTGTTTGTGTGGCAGCCAGCAGTTTGAGTTACCGTTCCAACTAACTTAATAACGAAAATTTAAGTGACGATAAAATTTACGGTCCCATTGAGACTATTATGCGCTTTACTCTAATAACAATAACATACATGAATTCCAACTTTAATAAAATTGCATCTCTTAAGTATCACAAGTCATGCAATATACTACAATAGATGTCAGAAGAGATTTCAGTAAGTTATGTAAACTTTAATAAAAATATAGAAATGTCCCTATATTAAAAAACTATAAAGAATGGACGGAAATAATGAAACCATATACTAAAAATGTCTTTGTTCTATCTCGTCTGAAGATAACTGTCTCCCATTAAAAGTTACGAAATTTGGCCACTATCTAACAGTGTACTTAAAAACAAGTCACCAATACGCCTCCTATCCCTATAAATGATGAATGTGAGCAAAACCATCAACGAACACATAGTAAGGCAAAAGAATAAATACAAAATAGAACTTTTAAAATGGGAAGTTCGATCCATTTTTAAGCTTCAGTAAGTATGAAAGAGAGTATCAAGTCCTATAAAAGAATACACTAAAAATGAATAGACATCTGCCTCTGTGTTCTCGGTGTATGTCAAAGAGCTTTCAGAGGTCATGTGCCAGTAGTAGTGTCTAAGTACTTAACCTTTTTCTCGAGAGTTAAAAGGAATTTACTACCTCAAAAATGCCACTGTTTTTTTGTTTGTCGTTAGGCAGCGTGAGAGAGATTAGTTATTTACCTACTCAATGTTTGTTTTATACACGTTTTGTTTGTAGTTTTTTCTTTGAAAAGAATTTTTCCTGTTTTGTCAGTCTCTGAACTAAACAGAAAGTAGCCAAAATTTTAAAAATATGTAAAGTTTCATTTTAATTTTGCTGCCATTTTTTTTCTACTTGTAATTTTTATTCGAAATTTTTATTTTCGGATTCTAAATACATTCCGGTTAGTTAATATGGAACGTTACACGAAGATTTCGATGCTTTTAAAATTAATCGAGTAACACCAATATTTCAAAAAGGGGATACTAAAGACCCTAGCAATTACAGGCCAATTTCAATATCTTCAATTTGAGAGAATCATAAGCAGAAGTTTAGCTAATTATTTTGAAAAAAATAAACTTTTGAATATGTCCCAATTTGGATTTAGACACGGACGATTTACTATACAGGCTGTCTCAAAACTAGTTGAGTATATTGTTGAGGGCGTTGAAAACAAGACTCAGGTGGGTTTGACTCTTTGTGATTTGAGTAAAGCTTTCGATTGCGTGTCTCATGGACTTCTGGTGGCAAAACTTGAGAGGTATGGTGTGAGAGGGATTGCTTTGGAATTGTTAAAATCATATCTTTGTGGTAGACAACAACTGGTGCGCCTTGCGGATTTTGTCTCTGATCTTTTGCCGGTGAGTGCAGGTGTCCCTCAGGGCTCTGCACTGGGTCCATTGTTATTCATAATTTTTATTAATGATTTTCCCAATTATTGAGGCCCTATGAATCGATACTTTATGCTGACGATTCAAATGTTCTGGCAACACATAAGAATGTGGAGATTCTGAAAGTGATGATGACAATCTCAGAGAATAAAGCAGATGAATGGTTTCGCCAAAATTTTTTAAAATTAAATATAGAAAAAAATCAAAATATCATTTTTTCAGCAAACACTAACATATCTAGAGGTCACTCGGTTAAGTTTCTCGGAATAACTCTGGACGACTGTTTGACATGGGCACAGCACGTCTATAAGCTTTTGGGTAGGCTCTCTAGTGGTGTCTTTCTCCTGCGGAGATTGGTGCCGGTTGTGGATAGGTGGTGTGCCTTGGCAATTTATAATTCGTTATTTCATTCGCATATAAGTTATGGTGCATATCTGTGGGGTAACTGTTCGACTTCAGTCAATGTATTTCGTATGCAAAAGAAGGCGGTGCGTATCGTTGTTGGTGCGGGGTGCCTGGATCATTGCAGACCAATATTTAAGCAGTTGGGCATTATGTCAATGCCCAATATTTACATATACCAGCAGGTGCTTGAAATTCATAAAAATAGAAACAAGTTTTCAAGTAATTCAGATTGCCATTCTTACTTAACTCGGCGTGCTGACGACATCAGTGTTCCTGTATTTAGAATTGGTTTGTCAGGGAAGAACTCTCTGGATATTAGCCTATATAATAAATTACCAAGCTCTATTAAAATTTTACCTTTTAACAGATTCAAACAAGCTGTGAAAGCTTATTTTAAGTTTGAATGTTTCTTTAATGTACAAGAGTATATGGAATCCTCCGTGAATGTATTATACTAAATTTATATTATATGCGTTATAGTGTGAACTGTTTGTGTAGGATTATGTCCCTTGTATTGTTATTTCCATTAATTATTTAGATTATTTTACTATTTATTTGTGAGTAAAATAATTTTAATATAGACGAGCGGCAATTGTAATTTTACAAAAAGTCGCAATAAATATATATATATGAAGGAACAACGTGTTTTTATTATTAAAACATTTTTTGAAAATGGCAAAAGTTTTCAAGTTGTAATTAGGAAATTTAGAACATAACTCGGTAGAGAAAATGCTCCAACAAATCGTGCCATCAAGCTGATGGTTGCGAAAGTTGAAGAAACTGGATCCGTTCATGATAACAGAAACAGACTTTATCAACGTAGTTGTCGTTCACCCGATAATATAGCAGCTGTAAGCAGAAGTGTTGAAGAAGATCCAAAAACAGCAGTTAAACATCAAACGATCCACATTATCCAACATTTTGCATCGTGATCTCCATTTAAAGGCTTATAAGATTTCGATGACCCAAGAATTAAAACCAGCTGACCACACTTTACATCGGCAATTCGTTTCTTCGTCAATCGAAAAACGAGATGAACAATTTTCACCGACGAAGCCCATTTCCAGCTCAATGGCTACGTCAAAAAGCAGAATTACCGCATTTGGGGTGAAAAGAATCCAAGAGTTATCTTAGAGCAACCATTACATCTACAAAAAGTTACGGTTTAGTGTGGTGTGGTTGGTGGTCCAGAGGAATTATCGGACCATATTTTTTTGAAAACGAAAATGGAAATGCGATTTCGGTCAATGGAAATCGCTATAGGGAGATAATCCGAAGGTTTTTGTCTCGGAAAATTGATGATTTAGACGTAGATATGGTGCCACTTATCATACAGTAAGAGAAACAATGAATCTTTTGAAAGAAAAGTTCGAAAATCGCATTATTTCTCGTAGAGGAGGAGTAAATTGGCCACCAATTTTTTTTGTGGGGTTTTTTGAAATCAAAAGTGTACTGTACAGCAATAATCACACAACAGTTACGAGCTTAAAACTAATATTATAGAGCAGATATCAAACATTGACAACAATTTATTGCAAAACTTGATTGTATCAAGACACACGGGCAATAGAACTTTTGTCCTACCCTGTATATATATTTGGGTTTTATAGATATGTCTCATAGTTTGATACCTAATACGTCTAGAACTATAATCTTTTCGTAAACATTATACAACACCTGCAAGTAATAAATTTATTATGTTGGGCTTTTAACAAATATTCCTAAAAGAAGTTTTACCTAAAAGAACCACCTTTTTCTTGTTCGAAGAATGTTGAGTTTGTTTATCAGTTAGTCCAAAGATAAAAGCATATATTAGAAAAGATAACCAGATGTTTCAGTTATGCTGACAATCCGTTAAAACTTGAGTGGCAGTTAAAATATTAAAAATTTGGTTCGACATGACCCTCTCAAAAATCTTAGAAATTACACTCAATAAAGCTATGGGCCTGTAGTTTTCAGTATCCGTACTGCCGCCCTTTTTATAAACAGGCATGAACTGCGTTCTTAAGTTCTGTTGGAAAAACACCGCTCGAAACGGAACTGTTGACCAGCTCACCCAGAATCGGCGCAAACTCTTCGATACAATTTTTTATCAATAAAAGGGGTAATTGATCTTCTCCTGTTGATCTTTTATTAGGTAAGTTATTAATAACCGATTTAATATCCATGTCACTGACCGGTACGAAAAACATACTTCTAGGGTTGTTCTCACATGTTGTACAGCGAACCGACAGCCCACCATTAAAGTGCCGATTTCAACTTCTCTCCACAATGGCACCATAATACTGCGAAAAAACACGTGCCACCGCCAAAGGTTGGGAGACCAAGTCACCAGTCTGATCTCTCACTTCAGGTTTTATGCCACTGGTTCGACTCTTCCCGGTGATAGTCTTAAAGGTATTCCAGATTGTCCTCGATTTATTAGAAGATGCAAGCAAACTCTGATTAAATTGGGCAATTTTTTCTTCGCGAATATTCTTATTGACATCCCTCTTAAGCTCTTTATAAGTCTCATTTAAGTCAACGTTAAATACACTATTAATGGACATACAACCATGCACTTAAATTTATTAGCCCGTACCTAATTTTCTTATTAGGATTATTATGAGTGAGACACTTTATGTTATGGATCTATTATAAGTAGATAAATCTAATAAATTTTTCCCTACCTTCCTGAATTCAGCTAATGATAATCAATCTGGCATCCGGTCAAATAGAGAAATGTCATACGTGCCATTTGTGTTCACAATTGAGGTCATAAATTTCACAGAGACAGTATAATAGAGAAAGAAAGAGCTCTAATAGTTAGTAGGAGAGAGTAAGTGAGGTGTCTAGATAATAATAGTAGTGGCATATGTGTGTGGAAAGAGATAGGGCGAAGTGTTCGGCTCTAAAACAGATAAGGGCAATCGAGCATTTGCCGTCACACACAGCTGACTTATATATTATTTGGGGAATCAACACATACATATACGTAAACAGAGACAGATTGGGAAGGTTTAGCATTCATTTTTTATAAGCAGACACCTCACAACAATGATCAATAGAGACGGGTTTGATCGTTATTATCAGAATTGTATAAAGTGAGCATAAAGCGCTGTTTTTTAGACAACGTCTCTGTTGCATATGGATTTTAAACGAGGAGGTTTCCTGTGGGCTGAATACAACAACGCGGAATCAGTTTTGCCCTTCATAGATACATCATAGGATGATGCGCTTTTTCCGTTATTCCCAATGTTAACTGAATCTCGTGCGACGAACTCAACTGGGTATTAGGCGGAGAATTTTTCAAAGAAAAACAAGCAAAATTTGCAAATAGTTCCTCTGATTTTATGTCAGGATTACGAAAAATCTCCTATGATTGTAAGTACTTTTATGGCGAGAAATATATTTTTTGCTGTGCCAAACACATAGATTTGCTTAATACCAAATTTTTGAATAAATATTCAAGACATGTCGTACACATGTGCTAAATCCCCATGTTCAATAAACAGTTTATTAGCCTATAAAACTTGTAAATTTTATCGGTTATTTAAGTAGACATTTTGTAATTCATGGGAAATAAAAGTTCAATAAGTAAGTATCGTTTGATGTGTTACATACTTTTATGGAAAATGTCTTTAGGAGCTTTTTTGCTGACATCACGTCAGGTTGTGATTTAAACCACATGTTACGAATGCTTAAACTACCTTAATTAAAGCTACGGAGTGCTTTAACTATTCTAAAATCAAAGACAACGGTGTGTCTCCTTGTTGAAAAACTAACTTGTGTCATATTTTTGCTCATAGAAGATTTTAAAATTATGGTAGTTTTGATCTACTGAGACAAGCATTCACTATTTCATTCGTTTTGAGTGATAGTGTAGTTTGGTATCACCTATTTTTTAAAATCCGGACTAACAAACATTTTATTGAAATAAAATTATAAGAAATAACAATACCAATATATTATGCAATTAATGTCTTAAAAAATAATATCCTTTTAATGACATCTCGATTCTGTATACATTTTTGTAATCAGGATCTAAAACTTTGCATAACTCGTTCCAACATTTCTGCACCAATATTATTTATTTCTTCTGAAATACGAATTTTAAGTTCTTGAATGGTACTGGGACGCCTTTCATAAACCTTTTGCTTCAGGTATCGCCAAAGAAAAATATCAGGAGCCGACAAATTGGAGGAATTAGCGAGCCATGTTATGTCTTTTCCCCTAGCCAGTGCTGAGACTGCAATTGATGTAATAAATGGAGAGCTGTCTCAGTTTACTTGTTGGTGTGTTAGCAATGGTTTACTCCTGAACTCTAGGAAGACGGTGGCAATGTGCATTGGCAACGAGCGCCACGGTAGTTTTGTTACTCAAGAGTTTAATGTTAAGATTAACAATGATGTTATCCCCTGGATGCATAAAGCTCGAGATCTAGGAGTAATCGTGGATTCTGAGCATTGTGGCAATGTATGCAGGAATTTACTTTTTAAATTGCGTTCGATATACCATCTTAAACACCTAGTTGATGAGCCTACTAAACTTAAATTGGTTAAAGCTCTTATTTATCCGCATTTGGATTATTGTTTTCCGGTATATTTTTATTTTTTGTTTCATTATAATAAAATGAAGTTGCAGAGAGTGCAGAATTCTTGTACAAGGTTTGTTTGCACGGTTCCTTTTGCTGCACATATGACTCCTTTTTTTGAGAGATTGAGTGAGCCAAAGCTGGATGTGAGATATGAGTATTTATATACTTCATTGCTACATAAGATATACCATGCTCGTGACCCTCAATATTTGTATAAGTTGTTGTGTAGACGTTCTAATGTTTATGATGTTAATGTACGTATTGATTCCTTTACTATCCCTAAGCATATGACAGCAAAATTTGAGGGCAGTTTCTCGTATATGGCCTTACTACTGCTAAATAAATGTATTGATATAATTGATTTGCCATTGGAATTATTTCAGCGACAATTGAAGCTCAAAATTTATTCATAGTGTGAATAACTTTTTACATTAGTTTATAATGAAAATTTGTTTATTTTAGTTTTAAGAGTTTTTGTTTTGTACATTCTTTCTTTATTTGTATATGCTTTTTTAAGGAAGAGTGGAAGAGTGGCATTGGCCAAATCTCTATCCTTTTTGTGCAATTGTATATATTCTACATTTTCACCATAAATCATTATTATTATTATGTAACCAAATTTTGATATCAAGCGACCGGGGAACATTCCTTGCAACAAAATTTGCTTTTCATCATTTTCTAAAATTTGTAAAAATTGTCTACAGAAGCCAATCTGGTTTATCTGCTTCTTTTAACTTATGAACAACTTGGATTTTGTATGGGTGATGCAGAATTCTTCGCAATGTCCTGTTGGAAATGTGCAACGCAAGTGACTGCTTTGATGCAGATCGGACTTGTTCTGACTGTACGTGTACGTCCATGAAAATTTGATGCAAAATTCCCTCTAAGCTCAAAATCTCTTACCCATTTGAATATGACTTGGCGTGTCGGAATTCTTCCGTGTCCCACATTAAATTCGCGATGAAAATTTCTTTGGACTTGCACAACTGAATTACTTAATATAAACTGTTTTACGACAAAAATTCGTTATATTGACAAGTAAACATTCTTATAGTATTGATTGCGAATTCCTAATAAAAAGATTTGAGAACCAGTAAAAGACTGTTCGTTCGTCTTAAGTCTTTCTTCAAACAATCTAGTATTTTAGCAAATATACAAATTACCTCACGTATAACCAACTAACCATTTATTAATTATAAAAACTAATTAATAAAGTAAAGCTTGTGTCATTAAATGGGAACAACATACGCCCAATGTAATATTGATATAGCTATATAGGGAGCCTAGCTAGGATGATTAATGAAATTTTGAAATTGTCTGTCATCAACCATCGTAACGTAACGCACCGCCACACTTTTGGGATTCATAATAATTGTGGAAATTATGATTTTACCATTTGAAAATCAAAATCCGCCTGCCTCTAGCATTTTATTACTTATATAAAATATTATTTTCATCCCTTATTATGACGGAGACAATTTTTATGAAAATTATAATAAAGTTGTGACACACATATTACTTCTATTATTAGTATACACAGGTTGATTAAAACTTTACAGTTTAAATTATCCTTTATTTATACTTATTCTTATTTGAGGCATTTATAATTTCCAAATATTACCGCAGGTATTGACGCACTCCTCGTCTCTCACATTTACCGTCCTCCCTATGTGCCTTGTATTGATATTGAGTGACTGATTGACTAGCTCATCCGGTGACCGGAAATGAACAATTTCAATTTCCCTATCTGACATTTACCTACACATAAACATACATAAATGTAGGTACGTGTCCCAATGGGATGTTTGGAGACGTGAAATTTGCTGCATAGTAAATTTTTGCTGGAAATTCGAGAGATTTTCGCATCATATAATTATCAAATCATGTACAGAGTCCTGAATCGATTTGAATATTTATGTAAAATTATTATCAAGACTATTATTTCAATATAATAATAATAATAATAATCTGTTTCTTCGTTATTATCATTACAACATTTGTTCATAGAATATATGTATGCTCTCATTAAATTAACAATTAACAACGAAAACAACGAAAAGGGTTAGACGTCAGCAGTGCTGATGTTTAGATCTAACCCAAATTCAGATAAAACTCAATAATTAAATTTCCAAACTAAAAGAATGTAGATACTCATAAAAATGATACAAAAAAAAAAATAAAACTAAGTATTCAGTTCCACAGTAAGCAGTATATGCTTAAGAAAAAAATAAAATAAATAAAATGCGGTCCGTTCCTTTCTTTTATAGTATAATTACACAATTTTACACAGGTTAATAGGTGATACTTAAAACTATTTATAACAATAAAAGTAGAATCCGATAAGAGTTCCTGAAACGCGCAGAACTCAATGTTTTTAAATGTGCAGGCAAATTGTTATAGACATCATAAATAATATTATAAGAAAATGATTGTTGCACTTCGATGAGGAGGTAAGGTTAGAATTCTTCTACATCCGGTGTGATTGAAATAATCAATTTAACTAATCAATTTTCCCTCTTAAATATCTATTAATTCTATGGAACCAAAATTAGATTCCAGAGAATTCTAAAGATGACATGGCGACTTACCACCGCTTTCTAGTACTTAATAAATCCAGCTTAGCTGTTTACAGTCAAGTTATACTCAACAATTCATAATTGCAAATCCAACACTAAGTTAACTATAATTCATAATAGGTTTTCCACCAATTTTCCCCCAATAGGCGTGCAAAAATCGAAAGAAAAATGTGGAAAACTTTCGTACTGATCAGTGTCTGAACTGAAATTGCAAGAGAACACAAATTTACCGCTAGAAATGTCCACTTGATCAACACACGACTCGATAACACTTTCGTCCGAAAATCGACACTACAAAAAACAATAATGCACGGGCAAGTATAATCTGTGATCTTAGGCAACAATTCACATTAATTATCTAATTTGTAAGGTAATTAATAAAATATTGCAAACGATAATTTCACCACAAAAATCCAAGT
Organism: Apoderus coryli; assembly: GCA_911728435.2. Taxonomy (NCBI): domain Eukaryota; kingdom Metazoa; phylum Arthropoda; class Insecta; order Coleoptera; family Attelabidae; genus Apoderus; species Apoderus coryli. Next base: position 264,133 of record OU452207.1, read on the forward strand.
GAGCAGGAAACGATAACGACTCATCAGTTCAACAAAGCCAGAGTAGAAAAAACATTATCCATAGATTCGATAGCCCAACACCTCAAACTAATGAAATTATAATAATCACCGAATTAACATAATAAACTCAAAAGGAGTTGTCTCGAAATAGCTTTTTCTTTCACCCACAGAGACAATAATAGTCGATTTGAACATATAGGAATGTACCAAGTAATATCCAAAGCACAGGTAGTACAGAGAGCTAAACAGTGTTTTCAGATCGACATTAGAAAAAGTAACCCAGAGTATTCAACTTAAAACAATAACTGTTGAACTGAAGTGATGTGATACAGTAGACGAACTGACAGTAGGGTGGTGCTAGTAGCGTCAAAGACAAAAGTGATTTCAAGAAAGAAACTTACAATTCCAAAATTAGAGCTACAAGCTGCGGTTATAGGTAGTCGTCTCGCAAACACATTTAAAGAAAAGCATGCGTTAAACATTAATAAGACGATTTTATGGAGTGATTCAACATGTGTATTGGGTTGGTTAAGATAGGATAAACAAAACAGCACGTCTTACATTTCAAGAAGAATTAACGAGATTCTGGATGTAATAAACATACTAAATTGGAGATGGATACCTTCGAAATTAAACATTGCGGATGAGGTCACAAGGGATGACAAAGAAGCAGATTTGAACGTAGAAAACTCATGGTTTAAAGGCCCTGAATTTTTATATTTAGATACGTGTTTTTGGCCAGAAGAGAAAAAGGAAAATTTGCAAAGAAAACAGAAAATTGATGAACGAAATTTCGAAGACGACCAACAAGAAATGATTTTAGTAAACCATATTAGTACAAAAAATACCTATTTACCAGATATTTCAAGATTTTCGTGATGGATAAAATTAATAAAATCAACAGCTTACGTATTTAAATTTATTAAACGGTGTCAGAAAAAAGAAGTAAATTCAAATATTTCGGTTGAAAATTTTATAGAAGCTGAAAATGTATGGTAGTAACGTTCAGAAGCAATTATTTCCAACTGAACATTATCAGTTAATGAAGAAGAAGTCCATAGGCAAAGACAGTCGCATTTATCGTTTGTCTTCATCTATGTCACATGGTTTGATACGAATATAAGTATAGCAGAATAGAAAATTGTCCAAATATAACCGTAGAAGCCAAAAATCCAATATTATTAGATGGAAAACATGAATTTACGAAATTATTAATTAGACATTATCATATGAAATTTAACCATGCTAGGATTGAACTCGTGCACAATGAACTGGAGTCTTAAAGCTAGAAGAGTCATAAGTTCAACAATAAACCAATGCTTCGTTTGTAGAAGAATGAGAGCCAAACCGTTGATTCCACAAATGGGAAATCTTCCAATAGAACGACTTACAACTCCGATACGTCCATTTTACTATGTTGGTATGGATTATTTCGGCCCGATAGAAACGTCAATTGGTAGAAGACACGAAAAGAAATACGGTGTAATTTTTACTTGTTTTTCCATTAGAGCGGTTCATCTGGAATTAGCAGATAGTCTGAATACAGATTCAGCAGTACTAGTTATACGAAGATTTATAGCGAGAAGAGGACAATCACATACTATTTGGAGCGATAACGGAACCAATTTGAAAGCAGCAGATGTAGAATTGAAAACAGCGTTAAAAGAAATAGATTCAAAATTTATAGAAAACAGATTAGTAGCCGATGAAATAAGATGGAAGTTCAATCCTCCAAGCGCAGCACATATGGGTGGTGTTTGGGAGAGATTGATTAGAAGCATCAAGGAAACAATAAAGAAAATCCTGAAAGATAAATATCCTAAATTTGAAGTTCTGGAGACAGCTCTACTTGAAGCAGAACACAGTAAATTCTCGAACACTTACGTATACTTCTAGTAATGACAATGTAGAAAGTTTGACGCCAAATCATTTTCTTATTAGAACTTCAAGTATATCAAAGCCTTTTGGAATTTTTTCGGAAAAAATAAATTTTAAAAAACAGTGGAAAAATTCACAAACATTGGCTGAGCAGTTCTGGAATCGGTGGTTAAGAGAGTAAGTGCCTACTTTGATACAACGGACAAAGTGGTTAGAAAATAATCGAAACTTAAAGAAAGATGAACTAGTCGTGGTTATGGATAATCAGTTACCCCGAAATAACTGGCCTCTTGGGAAAATCGAAAACGTGTATCCAGCAAAAGATGGAAAAGTACGTATCGTCGACGTGAGAACAACAACAGGAATTTACCGTCGTCCAATAGCTAAGATCTGTCCTATTGATTTGCTGGAGACAAACCCAGATGGTATCATACTTTGTAAGGCTCTCCTGTTAATCTAGTATCATTATAATTGTAGCAATAAGTGACTCATACGTAATCACAAAATTGACCCCTAACAATGAATTCAGAAGAATCACAATTCTCTTCCTCCGTCGTATCTGCAGGTGTCGACAAATACTATTTAAATTTAGTAAGCTAAGTAGTAAACTAAGCTATAAAAAACCACGTTATCTGACTGAATAATAAGCAATAAAACCCCAAAACTTTCAGCAGAAAAATCCAGATTTAATGCTAAAATTCTACCCATCTGGCTTCTAAGTGTATGTGTATACTCAAATATATCAGCAGCAGAAGTAACCCCTAATTTCCACCCTTTTATTTATAAAAAATGTACGAATATATTTTTATTTTCATTTGAAAAATGGTAAATGGGGTAATTTCTTTTATTTTTTTTTGTGTTATAAATTTATTTTCCTTTTCTATTATGGCATCCACTTGACATTTTGGACATATGAAAAAATATGGTTTAGGGGAAAAATAGAATAGGATAAAAATGGGATATTAAAATCGTCCACATATTTTTGCAGTAAAAATAATACCAACAGATTAAAAGAGTAACTTGGTGAAATACACAAGCAGGTGGCTCTATACCAAAACGATTTTTAATATCTCTACAAAAAGTCTCCTGGAGGAATAGAAGTCTTCCCTCTAGAAATCTGAGGTCAGATAGCTCCTTTCACGGGAGAGGTTTTAGCAGGTATTAGTTGGGACACCTTCCCAAGCCTGAATCCAACACTCACCTGCGGATTAGAGGTGGAAAGACGTCTGCTCCACAATATATATTGTGAAGCAGACGTCTTTCATTCCATTACACTTTCATCCTCGTCATGGATTATTTTTCGAAAATTTATTTATTTATTTAGATTACATCTACCCAGACAGAAACACATTCAATTACAGGGCTGGTACATTAACGATAAAATTAACATAAATACACGTCTCAAAATTATAAATAATACAAATATTACAATCGCAAAAAATAGTCATAATAAGAATGGTTTAACAACAAATATTTATCTAAAAGACACTTTTTTAATATAAGATATGGTATTGAAAAACACATCAATATCGTTACTCACCGAGTCACAAACAGAACACATCTCAAACAATGGCGAAAAAAGCAACAAGTTGGTACGTGCGGTAGGCAAGTAAAAGCTAGAACCATAATTACGCCTTCTCGTATGTGGAGCATGAAAAGGTATCATCGAAACTAGGTCCGGAGAGTCAATGATGCCATTCACGATCTTGAATAGGAACAGGAGTGAGGCATATTCTCTACGCTTATCAAGGGGTACAAAATTAAAATGACCCAGAAGTTCATCATGGGGAAATCCCATGGTTGGATACACTCCGTCACACTTAAACCACACATATTTCACAAATCTTCGCTGAATCCTCTGTAAGCTATTCGAGTGCAACGCATAACCAGGACTCCACACAACAGACGCATATTCCAATTTCGATCTAACGAAGGAATTAACAGTAAAATAAGAGTTTTAGGTGACACAAAATGCTTTGTATTTCTCATAACAAAACCCAGACTCTTATAGGAAGACGAAACCACATCAATCACATGCCGCACAAAACTAAGTTTAGCGTCAAAGAGCACCCCCAGATCCTTAACCTCATCGCATATTTTAAGCGGAACAGAGTTAATGTTATACACAAATTTTATTGGATTTACCTTACAAGTAAAAATTACAGAACAACACTTATCCAAATTAAGGGCAAGCCTGTTTTGAATGCACCAGTGAAGCAGGACATTCAGATCATTCTGCAATTGAAGACAGTCAGAAGTTGAGGTAATCAATGAATAAACCTTAAAATCATCAGCAAAGAGTAGGAAGCGGCATTTCACGCCATTAACAATGTCATTAATAAAACACATAAATAAGAGGGGACCCAACACAGAACCCTGCGACACTCCAGATGTTGCGCGGATAATACCGGACTTGAAACCACGGTACTCCACATACAATTTACGTTCATGGAGATAAGTAGACAGAAATTTTAAAAGATCCACAGATAAACCAAATTCCGAAAGCTTTTGCAGCAGAATACCGTGGTCAAGCCTGTCAAAGGCTTTGGTAAAATCAACCTGACCCCCGCTATCCAAGCTTTCTACCAAAAACTGGCTCAAAATTACGAGATTAATAGCAGTGGATCGGCCAGGAAAAAATCCGTGCTGAATAGGCGTGATGTGCCGCTTGACATGATGAAACAAAACTTCATGCAACACGATCTCAAAACACTTGGCAAAATTCGATACTCAACTAAAAAGACAGTCCTGATACTTTGATGGATAATGTTAATCAAAGTTGTATTAAATTTGTTTTCGAAACAATTTTAAACTCATCATAAAGTATTCCCGCTTATGATCATAAAGATTTATGTTCAACACTGGAATGTATTGCTTTTCCTTTGTATCGACTACTATACGCTAGTTATGCGGATAGAACAGTACAGTGTGTACAATATATTATAAAGTAAATTTATTAATGAAAACTGTATATATGTATAGAGTGAATTTTCAAGAAGGATAATCCACGTATCAGTAGTGCAGCGGAAGTTTTGAATATACATTCTAAATTGAAACTTAATGGAAGGAAGGACCAGCAGCAAAGTTTCTTCTTTAGAGTAAACTTTGCATTATACATTGTACCTACTTACTATTTCTATCATCTATAGAAGTATATAATTTTAGGGGTGCTAGGTATCTTATTATTATTAAGTATCTGATGCTTTGTTTGGAGATAAAGTAGGGAATCTATACGGCTTCGGTCTTTGAGGCTACTTTTCAAACCACGTCCTTGTCACAGCCACTAGGTTTTGAAGCTTATGTCGTCAGATGTTTGCAGTTTGGGGTTTTCACACTTTTTGCGTTTAAACATGTCTACTTCGTTGTTATTTTTTTGAATTACCTAAAAACTAAATGATATGCTCAGGTGAATCGCAGTAGTAGTACCCAGCGTCATCGTCCGGTCTAATAAACTAGAACCACTCCCTCAACGACTCGACAAGCACTACCCCCCGTCAACCACCCTTCCGAAGAAGAGAAATTAGCTTGTAAACGTCTTTTCAAGCACCGCCAATATATTTGTTGAGGATTTGTTTCCACCAAATTGCATACGCATCTTTTGTAAATATAATTTGATTTTTAGTTTTCTAACAAATTTTACAACAAATCTTCAATTCGCTGAGGAAAAAAATTGTGGTTTTCTGTATGGCAGATTTTTGGAAAACAAATTTGAAGTTGGTTTTTTATTAATTAATTAGAAGTTGTGCAGATAATAAAAACTTCAGCATCCCCCAAAACTTTCATAAATGTTAAACAAATGATGTCTGTGCATTGTGCATGCCTTTAGTATCTATACCAAATCTGTATAGTCTCTATTCTTGTGTAGCAACAACATTACAGGCTCTAGCACCATTTGGACAGTGTCTATAGATCAGTCGCACCAAAAAAAAATAAAGAATAAGTTGAAAAAGATCTCGAAAATCAACTATTCCCTTTCCAGAAGTAAATTGTGGCGATCAGGATGAATCAGATATGCTAGTATGATTGAAATTCAAATACAAAATATATAAAACGAATACTGAAACATTAGCAATGTTATCAGTGTTAGGTACCCTTAAATTAGTGCTGCAAGAAAACTCAGAGTGTGAAGTGAACAAAGCAGCAGTTAAATATTTAGACATAGAAAAAGGCATTTTCTTAAAAATCAAATTCTAAACATTAGATTCACTGAATCTAATAACAAAATTAATGCGGATATAGAGCATCTAAAAAAGGCTTCAGTCGACCATTGCTTGACTATAAATCCTGATAAATCTCAGGCGGTTCTGTTTTGTAAACCTCAACTTAGAGAGCGACTCAAAAATCAGTTAAATATCATAATTGATAATGTACAAATAAAACTAGAAAGTAATGCAAGGAATTTAGGACTCTCACTTGATAAAGATTTGAGGTTTACAAAGCATATAACAGAGTGTGTTCGGAAGGCGGTTTCAAGTCTAAAATTAAGATATGCTCAAAGAAAACTTCTAAATACGAAACTAAAGAAGGTCCTGTGCGACTCGTTTATGTTTTTATTTTTTGCATAGGGGTAAATTTGTATTGCGTTAGGTATTATGAATATTAGGTTAAGTTAGGAGGCATACGCCTCGTCTTCGCCTTTTGTAATAATTTTATTGCAATAAAGTCATTTATTATTGTTATTATTAAACCAGTAGCTCATCATTTTATAAACATTATCACAAAAACGGTAATTTTTCTTCTAATTCTTTTTAATATGAACCTATTGTATCATCCCATTCCACAATTTTTATTATAAGCTCTTCAAAACCGCACCGTTTGGAACAAAAAATAATAAACATTTTTTGAAATGTGAAGCTTTCGTACGTTGGTCAATTGAATATTTATTTTATCGAAATCTTTGCATCTTACACAGTTATTTCTCTGACTATTATTAATTTAATCAATGCAAATATGTTTGTAGAACGCACTAAACTAAATACTTACATAAAAAAATGCATATATGAAATTCACAAACGCGAATGAAGTTGTAAACTCATTTTAATAAAGCGGTAAATTTAAAAAAATGCACTGTTTTACATAGAAGTTGAAAAACACACTTTTTTATATTGTTCGCTTTTGAAAATCAACTTCCGTATAACAATAACAACACGCTATCTATGTTGGAGTTTCTATTGAAAGCAAAATAGCTCACTGCTCTGCTTTCAGTTTCCACACCGGCATTTCATTTTATCGCAATGATATTTTTAATGCCTACACATGACGCATTTTCACCGACCGATCGCGAAATACCAACTGAACTCTGCGAGTATAACTCACCACACACAACTCACACAACTTATAGAGTAGCACCACAATATCACATCATCATCTCTTTCGCAACTCTCTGTAAAAGCAGAAGCGATTGTCAGGCGTGGAGCTTTGGCCAAAGCCCGCACAATGTTGCCAATTTCACAAATGTGACTTTCTACGATGCAATTCACTCGTTTATAACGAATATGCAGTAGTGTTAGGTAAAGACAAAATTAGAAAGTTATGACTACGAACAGGGATAAGACCGGATTGCAATGACGTATAGTTATAATGAAATCAGAACTTTCTTGGACAATAGGTAACTATAAAACATAAATTAAATTAGGATACATGAAGAGCACAATTTAATTAAAGAAACCAGGAATTTGTAGACGGTATAATAGGTTAATCATCAGCAAGTACCTATATTACAAGACAAGTCGATGAACTAAATTAATTATCTGTGTATATTTTGAGTGAAAATAATTCTGCCTAATTTTAAAAGTGAACGAGCTTTTTAGAAAAGTTAAGAGCGGACTCCTAAGGTCAACAATGTCAGTAATACTCCATGAACTAATTATAGCGCTAAGGGAATTCGAACCTATCTAGTGTTGGCAATATGATTTAATGGAACTGTTAATTCTTGTACGGCCATCGTTTGTGAACTTTGTTTCACCAGGCATATTCCCTGCTCACACTAGATGTCGCCACAAACATCTTCTTGTCATTCGGTATCTCGTGATAGTATAAGCTCTTCGTAAACGTTGGAAATTTGAGTCGCATGGAAAATGATGAAAGCCCTGCGGGCCACGAATCCTCAGGTACCCCCCATTCATGGGGAAAGAGGCAGGATCGTCTACACGGACCAAGAAAAGGCTGAGGCATTTGCTGACGGCCTTGAACGGGAGTGTAGGGAGAATATACATCCTGACGACGACGAGGAGCTAGAGGACGAGGCCCACAGGTTTGTTAGACAGGTCAGGCGGCGGGACATGGAAGGAGAGCCACGAAGACCAGCAACCACTGAGGAAATACGGAGCATAATCGACCACCTGAAGATAAAGAAGGCACCAGGCCCCGACGGAATTAGCAACAAGGCGTTAAAACTGTTGCCGAGGAAGGGCATTGCAGGAATTGCGACCATCATCAACGGCATCTTACGACTGCGAAGTGGAAAGAGGCTATAGTAGTAATGCTACCTAAGCAGGGCAAGGACCTGAAGTGCCCTCAGAACTACAGGCCCATCAGTTTACTGAACGCCCTGTCCAAGATAGCAGAACAAATTATCCTCTGGCGACTTCGCGAGTTCTCGGATGAACTGGAAGTAATCCCCGACGAGCAGTTTGGGTTTAGAGCCAATCACAACACGGAGTTGCAACTGCTAAGACTCGTTGAGCATGCAGCACAAGGACTAAACTGGTGCCAGGTCACGGGAATCGCATTTCTGGATGTGGCCAGAGCCTTCGACAGGGTCTGGCAGGAAGGACTCATCTATAAGATGCACACATTAGGATACCCACCAGCGATGATCAAGCTAGCAGACTCCTACCTCCTCCTACAGGACAGGCAGATTCGCGTCAGGACAGGGAAGGAGGTCTCGGAATCGGCCATATTACCTGCTCAGACTAGATGTCGCCAGAAACATCTTGTTGTCAAATAATTATAGCTTATTTCGTATTGATATCTTTTGTAGCAAATTCAGGGGAACAACTTCAAGCGTTTATGTGTACTTCGGCGACGAGAATGAGCAACTTTTCCTCGTAGATACACTAATATACTATTGTCGACTCGTCTAATTATTATGAAATCTGTATATCCACTATAAGTAATGAACTATTAATCAAATTTGTAGTTCATCGACAAATGCCAATAACATCTATTGTCAAAATATTGGTATAAATATATCGTGCACCGTCCATATTGAAATAGTTTAGCACAAAATGTATTTTGCCTGTATCGAGTAATTATTATTTCTGTGCAGCGAAAATAACTAAATGAAATAAACGAACCAAAATCATACGATGAACGTAACAAAGTGCAATTTTTCGAATAAACTGATGGTGTTTTTTGTAAATTTTATTGTTTTAAACATGATCTAAATAATTTACATGCTGGAGTTTTCAAATGTTTGTGTACTATTTTTGTCAATAGTACATTTTTTCGCTCTGGAATTTCGACAAATTTGACAAAAAACAAACTTTTAGTAAAAATAAAAACAAAACGTTAATGGACATAAAACCAAAAAAAAAAATGTAACCTTGTTAGTAAATTCGATTACGGCTTATTATAAACGAAATTAATTAGTTTAAAATGAGGAATTACGTTTTAGAAAGTCGCAAATTGAAAGTGAAAGTCGCTAAGTTTTGAAGTTGTATTGCGAAAGTCGCAAACTGAAAGCGAAAGTCGCTCAGTTTTGAAGTTGTATTGCGAAAGTCGCAAAGTGAAAGACGCTAAGTTTTGAAGTTGTATTGCGAAAGTCGCAAATTGAAAGCGAAAGTCGCTAAGTTTTGAAGTTGTGTTGCGAAAGTCGCAAATTGAAAGCGGAAGTCGCTAGGTTTTGAAGTGCTTTATGCCTGCCATAGGCATAGCAAAAATTTTTCTTTTTCTTTTATTCATCGGTCAAGTATAAGATTTTTAATATTATAACCGCTCAATTTTAAATATTAAAAATTGAGCGGTATACTTGACCGATGAATAAAAGAAAAATTTTTGCTATGCCTAAGGCATTAGCTACTATGTAACGTATCAATTTAAATAATGTTCATAATTTTGTTGTGTGTTCCTTTCCACTAAGTTATACTAATGATGACCTTAGCTAAGGTCGAAATATGTATATAATTTTAATTAAACAATTTGGTGGATGTGACTGACTTTTATTCCAACAAATTGGTCATCCACAGAGAGATGGACTACTTCATCAAAAATAAAATTTATGTTGGTAATATGAGCTTTACTTCTCAAGTTAGTACATTAAGATGGTCCTTGTAGCAACTTTGGTACTAGGACACACTGTACCTGCAAAGCTTTCATAATCTAATAAATCTAAATAAATTGTTTATTCAAAAGTTCAAGACTACATGCGTTTATAGTCCTGCATTAAACACATAGCCCCGATTAAAGTGCCTTTGCATTAATACAAAACACTGGTAGTAAACAAGGAATCCAGAAGAGTTGCCCATACCGTCATTTGAATATGGAGAAAGTCTAAGTGCAGTTTTGGATAGTTTCTAATTGGTTGTTGAGCAGTTCTATTGTGAGCTGAAGCTAAAGCGAAATATTTTGGATGCAATTGTTAGGTATTTATGTCTGTTTTATTAGTTTCTTGTAGTTAAATTGCTGATAATTTACATACAAGTACCATTTATTTTTCAGCATGATGTACAGGGTGAATTTGCAGAATGCAATTCGTCGCATATCATTCGGATATTGGCTTTGTATTAATGAACAACAAGATAGTTTGTTAAATCATTAAAGTGTTTCATTCAAAACCAGCAGTATGACGAAAAACCTTGAATCTGTTTATTTTATTTTATATTTTTCAAATTAAAACCATGAATTCCTCTGTTAGGTCCAACAGTTGTCAGCCATATTGACGTCATCAGCAGCCACCTGATGCTTACTAAAATAGTTTTATCATAAAGTCAGATCTTTGCTTTGGCAGAAGCCTCTGAGAACTCAAGGCATCCTGATGAACTCAGGAAGAAGATTAACGTACAAGTAGACATAAACTGCATGTGAAACGACTGCAAAGACGACCACAATAATCAAAAGGTATCCGCAATGGAGTATAGGCAAAGTAAAAGTGTTATAAACCCGAGCCTTACTATAATAATAAGGAGCAGTTTTAGTTTGATCAGAGGCCCACACTACCTATAGAGAAGTGGAATGATTTATCTGCTTTAGCAAAACAAATAACAAACTTTGGACTACACAGGTCTTTGTGTGAGTCAACTTTCGATAATTTGTATTTTTTTCTCGACTCTGCATGTCTCAATTTAGTTTCAAAAATACGAATTCAGGACGTGTAGAATTTCTGTTGTCGCCTCATATTTTGTATGAGAAAATATCGTGTCTCCAATATCCTAAATCGTTAAACCAAAAAGTTGGATTGTTGGTACTAAATATCTTAAAAACAACTCAAAAATCCGACTTATTCAATATTTTTATATAAAATATTGTCAAAAGAAATTACAAAATTATCCGATACAACGTAAGTTTCGGCGACAGAAAACGGCATAGTTCGCCAAAACGTGCATTATTGTATCGTATAATTTTGTAAGCTATATTTGGCCACAATATTTCATATTAAAAAACACCAAAAACACCCAAATGTTTATATTTTTTGGTTCAACTATTTAACAAAAAGGGCAATAAACTTTTGTACCAACCCAACAATGGGAATCTGGTAGTTTTATTGATTTATTCCATACATTTTATCAACGTATATTTCACGTTACAAAAATATATAAAAGCAACTTTAAATAACGTGAAAACAAACGTTATTTAAACGTTTCTAAAATTCGTAATGAATACGATACACAAACGTTAATTATTAGCTTTTAAAAAACGACAAATGTATGTATATCTAATACATGCATGTGTAAGCGTAGAAACGTTTAAATAACGTTTGATTTAACTGTTGAATATACTTTATACATAAATACGTTCAATATATATGTGTGTTTACTGGGATATCACCAAATTGGCCAGGTTGATGATAGTTTCGATGAAAAACTTCTTTTTCAAATGCATTTTATCCTCAACATCTTGACGAATAACAAAATAAAATCAATCAAAAAAAGAAGTTTTATGATGCGTACTGCAATTTTACAACGCCATAACACATTTTTTGTATCCGATCGTAAACTATTAAAAAGCAGTTGGCCCATATAAATAAAACAACAATAAAACTTGAAGACAATGTGCGATAGACCATAAACAATTCAAACACGACAAAGTGTGTTTCGGTGGCCTGGAAACGACGACAAAACTTCATGTATATAAATGTGCATAGTATAGGATAGTACATTCTTGAGTTGTGTGAACCGATATTTCCAGTTTATGTACGGGTGGGATTGTCAGCGATCGTTTCGTATTTGGTTTTAACGAATTGGGAATAATTTACCAACAAGAGGCTATAGATGGGCGAAATCCTATTTTTATTTTTGAGAAAATTGACAATTTTCTGCATACCATTTGGTCAACTAAATTTTCCAAAAAAGGATCCATAATATTTTAAGCATATTTTTTTATTTTTGAAAACGTTTTTCATCGGCTAAATGAATGAGAGTCGACAGATTCTTGTACCTCGGAACCATCTCGCAATGGGACCACGCTGGGGAGATCAGGTCCCGAATCGAAATTGCACGGTCCATATTTACCAGAATGAGACCATGTGCTGTAGTGACCTGAGCACCAGGATGCGGATAGTGCGTTCTCCCAGCGGTGCTATATGGAATCGAGACCTGGAGCCTGACGCAGGCTACTGAGAAAAGAGCGAAGCCTTCAAGATGTGGATTTACAGGAAAATATTGAAGATATCTGCCTCCTACCCGATATATAGCACTGAATCAATCCCCTAGCACACCCGCCAAAGCCCAAGTACTCAAGTATCACCATCAACAAATCATGGTTGAGGCGATCGAAATCCTCCCTAAAAATATCATCCGTTATCTTAAGCAAGGCCGTACAACAGCTATAGTTAGATCGAAAACCGGACTGAGTACTAGGCAGAAGACCATGATTTTCAACATACACTTTTATCTGGTCAAATAAGATACGCTCGACGATCTTGGAGATGGCAGGCAGAATACTAATTGGTCGCAAATCCCCCACCGCTTTTGGGCAAGGTTTTTTAGGAACTGGAATTTCATGAGCAAGTTTCCATCCATCAGGAAATACAGACGATTCAATACATGAATTAATCAAGTTAGTCAAAAGCGGCAATATGAAAGGACATGCTCTCTTTAACATTTCTACAGAGATACGATCGCTACCAACAGCATTGGTACTGATTCTAGAAAGAGCAATTTCTACCTGATCCAAGGCAACCAATTCAAACTTAAAGCTGCCAGCATTGTGTCTGCGATTATTAGCATAAAAATCAAAGAGATCCTAGTCATAAGGGACATGTGAAAGGTTAACAAAATGATTATTTATGTTATCGGGGTTATTCAGGTTATGCGGGAGACTTTCTTTGTCTTTTCCATAAATGCTCATGTCACGTAACAGCCTCCAGTTGTCCCGGGAAGTTCCATTCTCAATACTATTCTTAAGAAATTCTTTCTTTCGAGTATTGGTTTCGGATGTTACAAAATTCCTGAGTAGTTTGTATGCCGACCAGTTCGCATCAGTCTTATTTTTTTTATATTTGGTTAGCGCTGTTTTAATTCATCAGTAACCCAAGGTGCTTATATTGAGTCATGGGCGGAACTGGTAGATTTCGGTCGATCCTGCTTAAAGACTGCATCGGAATGTTGGTATAACAGCATTTCAAGAGGGTTCTCACATTTGATAAACGATTTACAGACTTCATATACAGCATATTGACAAAGTTCTTAAAGTATCTTACATTTTAATTGGATGGCGTTGATCCAGCTAGAAGTGTTGAATATCCTTTTTTCCAGGATTTGGAAGGTTTTGGGTACGAAGTCACCAATTTTAATTTAATTTGCACCTGTTGAAGAAGATCATTTTTGAAGATTTAGTTTGAATTGATTATGTCAAGCTATGAATAATTTATTGTAATTACTAAAGTTGTGTCTTCTTGAACTGTGAAAAGGGCTTATTCTGTTTTGATAAACTCACACGTTAAAATTTTTATTTGCTGACTTTCTTGTGAAATTAAATTAAAATGACACACAACGGTAATACCAATTTCACTTCAGCACCATACCAAGTCTAGAACTCTAGCTAGCTAGCTGCACTATATTATTATGTTAGTTTACTTGGCTGGCTCATGTGCAAACAGACACTAATGTAAGTTAGTGCCTTGTGCACTGTCTAGGTGTGAGTGTGTGTGTGTGGTGGTGAAATACCAAACAGATGTTGTTTTCTAAACGATTATTTACTACTGCAAACATTTCTGCAACGACAACTGTGTTGTAGTTGTTAAAAATCTTTTAGAGCAAAATATAATGTTTGATATGAAAAATGGCCTTGTTACTTTGTTGATTTTTCACAGAACGAAACAGTGCCGACTTTATTAGATTACGTAGCGCTATGGAACTTGATTCATGTTTGGATTTTTCAATAAAAAATAATCAATTTAACTCTTCTATGTTGACTTTTTCCTTTGCGATGATAATATTCTTGATAAATTGATGATAACTTGCAATTTTAACTTTACGAAGATAATATTCTGAAGTGGTGAAAGCTTTCAGTTTTAGTCCGGTGTCTGAGCTCTTATTTTAAACTAAAACTTCACAACATAGGCAACTGTCTCCTCATGCACATGTGAATATTAAATGTCGACTAACTTCTTGTGCGAAATCTGGGCAAAATGACGGTGACGAAAACAGTGCAGTAGAAATTGCTGCAAAAGAAGGGAAACTCGGAGATTGTGGATTTTGTACGGGTGGAATTTGAGGGCTCTTAAAAATTTTTGTTCGTACGGCTTATGCCTGAAACTGTATAAAATTCCTGATGTCACTACAGCTCAAGACTGGGAACATTAAAAGATTGAGGTATTACTTTGATCTGCTGCAGGTGCATAAACTGCATGCTCACTAACTGATATAACCTACGCTGTAGCCGCAAGGGGAGTATTAATTGTCTTCTGAAATCGTGGAGTTGTCCGAAGTACTTAAAACTTATCTGAAATAGAACGAAATCAAAAAACGAAGCGAATACGTCGAGGGTCATAACATATGGGCGTATCAACTAAAAAAACACGTATTTACAGGAGCAGTAAAAATCGATTAAAAACTTCTAGATACCGCTAATTAGGTTTATATTTAGCATAGAGTAATTACTGATGACTATATTAATTATTAGTGATGAAAGAGAGTTAGTTGTTCCTGAGTTAAGAAAGCGTCGCTTTCATAGTTGTTTCGCCTTTTTTGTTAAGACAATGTTGATGTATGCTGAAGATATTAGTAGAGAAAAGACTTAAAATACTAAAAGTTTCAAATAAATATTTAATGCTGGATAATTCAAAATAACAGTTTTAAGGGTATAGAAAACAAAGTTTTATAACCAAAAAATTATATTTTTTTAAATTTTATTTTATAAATGGATTGCTTTCATGGGATAAGGTTCCAATTAAAACAGATTGTAGGTGAAATAATTGTTGTATTTCCTGTCAGTATAAAACCTTTCGTCAACGCACAATCACACCTCATCACAAGAAAGAAATCCATTTAAAAAATAATAACCTTCAACTTCAAAAAAAAAGAAAAATATATATAATTAGGAAATAAAATGCTGTCGCATCCACTAAATTGTTTATTAACAGGTCCCCCTAACGAACCACTCATTCAATCAATACATGTTTCGGCCCTAGTAAGGGTCATCATCAGTTGAAACTATTATAACAACTATAAAGGGAAAAGGAAAAGTATTTGAATGTATCAATATTACACAATATGTTGTAGCTATAATCTTACCTTAGTGGAAAGAAAATTTTTTTTAACTAAAATCAAACTACATATTATAGGTGAACTTAATTAGTTAGTCTGAGGGTTTCTGAAGGAAACCGATCAGTTACATTATACATGTTATTTGGTTTCTTTTTATAAATCATGGATGAATTATTTTCTAAAGTTTTTTATAGGTTTTTATTTAAAACGTGTTATTATGAACACACACCAAATAGAAATGAGAGGGAAGGTCAAGTACTGTTAATCATTCAATTGTTTGAAGTTAGTAATATCAGTCAAACCAGCCACAGCCGTGTATGAGAAGAAGAGTTGTTGTTCGACAAAATGCGCAAGGTTGAAATTGTGTCAATAGCGTCCTGTTGGTTATTATAACGTCTAGACAGTTATGTTGGTGTTAAAATAAAGGGACAAGAGGAAGGTATTTATTTTTATTTTGAGGTTAGAATTTCTGACACCTGGTATGAATTAGACAAATTTCAGAGAGCTGTAAAACGGGAAGCAATCAAATTCAATTTGCTCATTGAGGCAGTCATCCTTGTGGTATTTAGTGTGTTTGAAGATTTCTAGACATTCGAGGTTATTTAATTTTATACTCTTATTGCAGACATGTAGAGGGGTAAACCCTGTACGGAGATCAAAGTTATGTCCATTATTGACTATATGGTTAGCGAAGGATGAGTCACTATTAATATCAGTTAAATGTCTATTATTAGAGTTATCAATGATCTTGGTGTGTTCAGAGATGCGAGTATTGAAAGTTCTGCCGGTCTGTCCATATATATAATTTTTTTCGAGAACTATGTTGCTTTGAGTGTAGGTTTTTTATTCGTCAGGGTTGCTAAAGGTGTTTCATCATCTGAAGAATTTTCTTGGCTTTCATGCGGTAAGTTTCTGTAATACGCATGATACATTTCTGGAATATCTTCTTTGCAAAGGTCCTGCAAATCTTTATATTTTTTTACTAATTGGCAGAAGTTCAAAAGGAGTATTTCATGGTTGCTAGGTTCATTATTTGTTACAAAGGAGCGACGGCCTGTTTTTTGAGAAGCATATTCAGTTTAACATAATCTTCATTCAAGTACTCGTTTTTAAAAAATATCAACTTACGCCGTTATGATAAATCTAAAATCGATAAAAGTGTTTTCAAGGCATAAATACCATCAACATTCACTCGCGAACGAGTATGAATTACTCCAACTCAGAGATTTCTGTTATGAACCCTAAAATGGCTAAACAGACCTGGAGCCACAAATTTTGCTACAAAATTGACACACCAAATCACAACCTTTTACCGTCTGCTGTAAGTCGATGCGTTCTCTCTCTTTTCGATGCTGTCTCTTCGCATCCTCATGTCATTGACGCTGCTCCTCAAAAACTTGATGGCCCTCGTAAATGGTACGCCTGAAGTCTGTCTCCGTTAACTCGAATATATGGTGGGACAACCCACAATGTTTGGTGCAGGCTCGTAGAGAATATGTGTTTTCTTTATATTCAGTTCAAGCCCGATACATAGACGCCTTTTTGTTACAACGAATGTAGGGTAGCAATAATTCTAACATACTCCAAGATTGAAGATACATCCCTATGTTATTAAGTCCTAGACGTATACTCTAAAGTTCTAGAGGAAAGTATTTCCTCAAAAACCAAAGTTTCCAGTTACGTAACAACAATCTAACCTACTGGTGATTGGGCTGAAAACTACACTCTCCCATCCCCAATTCTACGCTAATGCACAAAGTGAAACTGTGAAACTTAGTAAACTCTAATAGGTGCAAGAGGTAGCAGGAGAGTTATATTATACGACATAGAGGTATAAGTAAATTATATTAAGAAAGGAACGAACGAACGTACGAACGGTTGAGTTGGGTAACAGATGCAACACAGTCGAAACTCTAGCTAAAGTATGTGGAGATACAGAACGGAACACAAAGTTCTCACAAGTGCATAATTTTCTAAAGTTGCATTTAAGCTCGCTCAATTAGTAGATTTATTTAAGAGCAATCTGTCTATGTCTTGAAGTAATCTTATCATTTTGGTAATTGATCTTTTTTTTTCCAACAATATCGGACAGTAACGACACTATCAACGTAGATGCAAGAATCGAATAATTAGTTCATAAATAGTTAAGGATATATTTTTCACGTAAGGACCCTGAAACAGATCGAATGGATCCTGCGAATTCTGTGTACTCAAATCATTAATTACTTCTATTTAACTTACCTAATTTGTAAGAAAAGAGGATTGTTTTGTTTTGATTACACTTTGTAATTCCACGTTGAAAAAAAAAGTAGATTTACGCTTTTAATCTATATTATCTTTTTTTTTTTTCATAATGAAACCAAAAACATCCGAGAATATTATGAAAGTGTTGTATTCTTTTGAATCACAGCCTAGCTAATGTTTTCACACTAGTGGGGCTTCCACATGAATGATAATAACTACCTACTACAAGCAGGAATATGCAGAAATTCCTTCATACCAGTGAGATGTCATTGTAGTATGTTCTAATGGCACGACATTCTATTCTATGATGCATTCGAATATGTGTGTGTGTGTATTTTAACAGTTACCAAAACGAAAATGTAAAACATGGAGAAAAACAAGGGAGTGGTGTACACAAAGAAAACCATGCATTGCAAACATTCAAAGACATACCAAAAGTATGAAGTACAAATAATAGTGAAGGCAACGCACAATAATAAATTATACAGCCTTAGGATAAATTCTGTGTGTCTTTACGGAAACGTAATTAATTCTTGACTCTTCAGTCAACCTTGAGGAAGAGCGTAAACTTACTTTTACCGTCGTTCAGCAATTCATTCATTCAATTTAGATACTTTAGTTCGAATCTTAGCATTTGTTCTTCGTTTTAATTATAATTGCCGCAATCCATACAATAAACGTCAGTTTTGTTTTTTATCCGTTTATGAAAAACATACGGCTCTTCTTGTATTAGTCAAATTTGTCCAGCGCGACTGCTTAGCTGAGTATTTGACAGATTTTCGTAACCGCATTCTCGGAAAGAGAATTTTACATTTAAATCCCCTTCTGGATGAAAATGGTTTACTGCGTGTTGGTGGTCGACTGACACATGCACAGCTTTCTTACGATAGTAAATTTCCGCTTTTGTCACCAAGTAAGCATCACCTGACTGATATGATCATTGATTTCTATCACAAAAAATATTTACATGCAGGTGTTCAGACTGTTCAATTTTTATTAGCTCATCAGTTTTGGATAATTTCGTCAAAACGTGCAATTCGTCGTCGAATTTACAAATGTACAAGGCCTCAACCATTACAACCTCCGATAGACAATTTACCATCGATATGCGTTCGTAAATCGGTGAAATCTTTTCTGCACACCGGTTTGGATTTCGCGGGACCGTTTAGAGTTACCGCATCCCGATCACGTGGTATCCGATCCACAAAGGCCTATTGGTGTTTGTTCGTATGTCTAAATACAAAAGCCCTTCATTTGGAACTTGTTTCAAGCTTATCGACGGAAAGCGGCTAGAAAAGCATCCGTAGATAAGCTTGAAACAAGTTCCAAATGAAGGGCTTTTGTATTTAGGCCTTTGTGGATCGGACACCACGTGATCGGGATGCGGTAACTCTAAACAGTCTCGCGAAAATTTCAATTTACAACAGAAAACTACTTGACAATCCAACAGGGGCAGCTGTGGTGCATGAGAGTTGCAGAACCGCTAGCGACGAGGTTCGAGACTAGCGGTGAAGCTAGTGACGAGATTCAAAAGTATATATACTATAGTGGAGCTCTTCGTTTTACGATTTTTAAGGAAGACAAAACCTAAAATGTTGTCGGAAATTTTCGCACTGGTGCGTCATAGCGAATTTTAGTTCTCCCCCAGTATGATAAGAAATTATTTCATGTTACTTGCCTGATCTTTTTTGGCATTCCTTTGCCACCTCGGTCCACAACCGATCCAAAAAATATTATTACAGTGGTCTGAATGCGACTATTAATAAATTTCGTCCATACTGTATAAGACTAAATTTATAGTCTTATAAAAATATAGTGTAAGAAATTTAATTTAACCCTGTATAAGATTTTTGCGCACTATAAATAGCATGAACGGAATAGAATTAGCTACGACTAACGTAGTTTCACATAGAATTGTGGCTCTTCGTAAGTACGTGCACCTTTAGTTACCCAAACAACTATCACAGTTTGTCGGATAACTAAATGTTGGATTGTTTGTTCTACAACTAAAGCTTCGAACCATAAATGTAGGTGACATACCTACATTCAATTCACCGAACATTGTTGTTTACGTTTAAAGAAGGATTAGAACGTCAAAACAGTATCATTTCCATGACTTCAGGAAAATTGCATAATTAATAAAATTACGAATAGGAATTACATGTGCTTTCTTTCACAAATCTGGAAATATTTCAGCTTTTGGAGCAGTTAGTTTTCCATACAATCCCAAATCCATCTGGTTAGCTCTAAATTTATTTTTCAAGTTAACCAGAAGAAACAAATTAAAAATCTATGTTTTTACAAAACAAAGACGTCTACTCCACAAAATGTTTATCTCTCTCTCTCTAGGTGCCATCTCCGCGACGAAGATTGCCGCTCATCATGGCAATTCTTATTTTGGATGCAGCTGCTCTAAAAAGCTCTATCGAGGAACATCCAAACCACTCTCTCAAGTTTCTCAACCAGGATATCCTTCTTCTACCCACGCTTCTTGTACCTTGGATCCTTCCCTGCATTATCAATTGAAGTAAGGCGTATCTTGGTCCACGAGTCACATGGCCGAGATACTGCAGTTTTCTGCTTTTAATTGTTATTAACAACTCTCTTTCTATGTTTAGTCGTTCAAGTATTTCTAAGTTAGTTATCCGATCGACCCATGACACCTTCATTACTCTTCTGTACACCCACATTTCAAAAGCTTCTAGTCTTTTGGTTATTTCTGCATTCAGAGTCCATGCCTCGACGCCATAAAGCAGAGTGGCAAAAACATAACATCTAACTAGTCTCAGTCTCAGTTTTAGGCTTAGACCTTGCACAAAACTCTTTTCATGCTATTGAAATTGGACCTTGCTATTTCTATGCGTGCTTTTATTTCTTTCGTGTAGTCGCTATTACAAGTAACTGTTGTTCCAAGATAAGTATACTTCTCTACCTGTTCGATGGGTTCACCTTTGACGATTATCTGTTCGTTGTTAGTCTGGGCCTTCTTTGTTATTTTCATGAACTTTGTTTTGTTTACGTTGAGTGTAAGGCCGTATTCTTCGCTATATCGAACAAGTTTGTCCATGATTCTTTGTAGATCTTCCAGGTTTTCCGTTAAAATTACGGTATGATCAGCGTATCTTAGAACAACTATAGGCACTCCATTTACTTTTATTCCTGCACTGTCATTTTCCATTGCCCTTTTTAGAATCTCTTCAGAGTAGGCATTAAACAAAATAGGTGACAGAACACAACCTTGACGTACACCTCTCTTTATTGAGATGGTGCCAGAATTTTGTTGATCTACTTTGACGATGGCATTTTGGTTGTAATAGAGATTTGAGATGATTTGCAGGTCTTGGTGGTCTAGGTTTTTACATTGTAATATTTCCATCAACTGGTCGTGGCGGACCTGAATGTTTATATTGGTGTTCAATTTAGCCAAACATGTTTTCGGAACTTACTGTTCCATCATCAGTGGCATCAATAAGCTTTACAAAAGAATCTTACCTAGTGTCTAAGTTGTAATATGGATTTTCGAAAATACATACTTGAATATACAAAAGAAAATTCAGAGTCCAGCAGTTATACAATGCTAACAAAACCACTTACCATTTTGTGAAAACTATTCAATAGTAACAATAAATGAGGCCAATTGATAAAATATTTAGAAAACTTAAAAATTAATTATACTAATTGTTAAAAGTAAATTTCATAGTGAATGTAAATGTTTCTTCTTGTAAATTATATCTATTAAAGAGATTTTTTGAAATACACTTATGCAGTTTTAATTTTATTCATATTCGGTGTAGAGTGTGTTAGCTTTTTATAAATTTGGAGTGTCCAGTTAAACCCGAAAGTTAGTTGGAACAAAAATTCTTCATTTACAAGAAGTAACGTTGAAAAAGGGGAGGAGGGGGGTGCCGAGGCAAAATCGTTCGAAGACAAACCCTTTATGTATGTTTGAAGTGGATTATTTCAGAAAATAAACATCTATGGTTGATATGAATATTTATAGTCGTGCGATGGGATGGGATGAATCTATCAAACTTGAGAAATATTTAGCAGAAATTTTAACCAGAATGCTAAATTGGACAAGCAATTAAAATCGAAGAAAAATTATTAAATTACTATAATTTATACATTATTACATTGCACATAAATGCATTTGCTTTCGACCAGTAATCTCAGTTATCTTAATGTCGCTCACATCAAAATGGTTTCAGCAAATTTGTGCATACTTGGGGACATACAGATTTTCCAGACCCAAAAGCTGTAGCCACCTTTCGCGTCTTTCCGAATTTACTGGAAACCTACAATATGAAATTATTTAATTCTTTTGGAAGCTACCTATTCAGTATTAATTAATATTTAGTTATCTAACGAAGTGCAATCTTAGTTTATAAATAAACCTTGATTTAAATAATGTAAGATGAACCTAGCATCTCTATAATATTACAAAAATCAACTATTACATTAGGAATTTATTTACAGCAATTTATTTTTAATTTGTAGAGCAAGCAAACTACACCACTGATAAACAATAACAAGTCGTAACCTTCCTTACCTCCAAAATATCAAATTTGGGTTGGAATTTTCATTATTTTTACAAACTATACACTGACGCACCATTGTTAATTGTTTTTTTTATAGTTTTTGCACAAAAAAACACTCAAAATTCCTCAAAATCACCAACTAAAAGCAAATAAACACGAACACAAAGGATATTTGGCAACAGAGCTCAAACTACTGGCTGATTACAAGAATGAATGAAATCGTAAATTCTTCGCGTACTATTCAGTTGCTCTGCTTTACAGAGTTGCCACGTGTACTTCATAAATAAATTATGATTTGGTGAAATATGTCTTGAATATATTAAAATTCATAAAAAACTAACTAAAAAAATATCTTGGGTATATCGTTTTATTATACACAGAAATTAGTACCATCACCTAAGTTATATTTTGCTTTAAAACGGTAAAGAATGCCGTATCAAAATAGTGTATTTTAAAACAATGCGGGAATCACAGCGGAAGTTTGGCATTATCGATATCTGCAAATAATGATGTTTGATCGCTTGGAAATGTAAACAGTTTTATCTCCCCCTTTTCTAGATCTGTGGGTGCGCTGCCCCGGTGAATGGTGAGTGTGTCAAATTTGCGGCTAGAGGATAGCTCTGTTTAACCATATTAGGATTCACAACAGAAATCCCTGACTTGGAGTAATTCATACGCTTTAGCGAGTGAATGCTGAAAAAGTCTCACCGATTGTGAGGTAGGCTTTGTTATTGGGATTTTAAATAAGCAAAAAGAGGTCGTCTTACTGAAATTCACTAAGGTTTATGGTGAGAAGATGTAATGAATGATGCGGATGTGCATAAATGGTGTAGACTTTTTAATCACGAAGAACAAACGTCCATGATGGAGAACTGTATGAGGAACCTACTGTAGTGGCTGCAAATTGGACACAAAAAGTTGATCAGGAAATTCGGCAAAACAGGCGTTTTAATATTGACGAGCTCTTTTTTATGGCGCAAGTTTCAAGGTCAGAAATTGTTACTGACACACTTCACTCCCGAAATAGGTGCGATTTAGGTGTTAAATACGGGCAACACAAAACAAAGCATTTAGCACACTGTTTGACCTTTTGAAACGCTATGAGAAGGGTGGTGACGAGTTTTTGAATCGCATTGTGACCAGCGATGTTGCGTACTACACTCCAGAGACTAAACGTCAAACCACCGAGTGGTTTCTTTCAAAAATCTAACTCACCAACAATACCACGAAAATTCAAGCAAAAATCTACAACACGAAAAACCAAGGCCACAGTTTTTTGGGAACGGGAGGGCATTCTTCTGATAGACTTTAGTAAATGTTGAAAGATATTTTGAAACTTTGTTGAAAACCCGCTCGACATTCAATATTGGCGACACAGACTATTCTCTAGCGGAGACGCTCGGCCTCACATTACGGGAAAGAACAAAGACGCATAATTTACGTTAATAAATAAAGTTTGTTCTATCCCATAGCAAACCTGTTCGTACTTAAAAAAACGATGATAGTATTACAAGAGAATGATACTAGGACTCCTTTCGAATAAAAGGAAACTCACTTCTTATATAAACATAAAAAATAACCCTTTGATAACTTAACTAAAGGCATTTTTATGTTATGAAAAAAAAGAACATGCATAATAATTTCACTTTTAAATTTCATCACCGTCTAACACAAAGTGCTTAAATGGCGCCATAAAAATTCACATCCAATCGCCTGTGCATTTCTTAATCTGTTTGCTAGCGGCGCAGCAATAAGAAAACGGGAATTTTTACTTTTAATTTAAAAGGCAGACGTGCTAGGCACTTTTATATTGGAAACGGAGCGCAACTTTTTATTTTATATTTCCCTCTACGTTACGCTGAGGTACGCTGTGCTGACTTGGAGAGTTGCAACTCTAATTTTAATAGTGAGAGAAATTTTTCATTGGGGACTAGTGCATAAACTCATAAATATATTTTTAAAATAAAATTCTGATTATAAAAGTTTTACTTCCTGTTTCAATGAATCTTTTTGTATTAGACTCGCATACCAGCGGGTGAATTTCGCAAATAAAACGTTGAATTGAATTAAAAAATCACTCACATGGTGTCAGATCACTAGATCTCAAAAAGTTACATACATTTACAAAGAGACTGTCTGCGTCATCGATGATGAAATTCAGCATCGTATAAGATGAGCAAGCGCATCTTTTGGCCGACTGAGGACGAATGTTTTCGATAATCATAACGTCGACGTTCGAATTAAGTCGGAGGATTTAAAAACCCTAGAGAAGTACCATGAACGATGTCTTAGAAAAGTCAGTCCAGGCAAATCTACTCTCTCAACTTGTGAATCAAATAGGACAACCTACCGGTCTGGTATACTTGGACTAGGGGAAGGCTTTTGATAAAAATTCTTTTCGTCACCCTCCAAAATGAACTGGGGCATTCCTTGGAGGGCGAAAAGTCCGGGTTAGAACCAATAGAGCGATTTCTCGAGAGCATACATTTCGTAACGGGGATCATTGTTGTTCACATATCGGATCGGAGATTTTCTTTCACTTCCGTGAAAACAACTGACTAGCAGAAGGACCTCAGTGTTATAATTACCAGAGATTTGAGGTGAAGAAAGTCAATAGATGTGTTATTTCTTCTTCTTATCTAAAGAGCAAGATCAAGAAAAGTGATTTAGCGTTTGTCAGACGATCGATGGTTGGAATATACCAAGCCTGTTTTCCAGACATTCAGATTATGTGCAGTTTTCGCTGCCACTGTGCATCATATCATATTCCATCTAAAAGTTTTTGCTGTTGTAAAAAATGCGACCCCAAAACAATATAATAATATACATTCACACCTAGGGGAGGTAGATTTGTAGTTCTGAACTTTTCCCCCTTTCCAACACAATGTGAAAACAACAGGAACATAAAAGTTTCGTGAGCTTTATTACAGCTACGTACTTTACAGTTCATAACAATATTATAAATTTTCCGGGTAGTTTTCACAAGTTTTTTTTTTTGGGGGAGGGTACGAATTATGGAAAGGTGGTGATTTGTCAAAATTTACGTGGTAAACTTTTTAGATATGGTGTTTTTTTTTTCTACTGAACTCGGTGTAAGGTTGTGAATACTTTTAGCACATCGTGATTGTGCTTATCATATAATTTAAAATATTTTTTTCTGGCGATGTTCTATTTATTTCCTGCTCAATTAAGGTAACAACACAACGAATCGATCAGACTCCGTGATGGATTTTGGTTTGGTCGTATACTCAAATTGCAAAAAGTTTGACATATTTCAACCCTAAGAATAATAGCACAAACTCTAATTGCAGTTAATAAAACGCACAAGTAAAATCAACTCTAAATAATTGTAAAAACCTTATTAATACTAATTATTTGTATTGCCTACCTAAAATCCATAAAGGGGTAAACCGTTTGCCCAATTGACTCCCACTTATAACATTTGAAAATGGTTAGTTGAGGAAAACAAACAATTATCCAACACTACCGAATCTTTTTCTATGTTTAAAATTATTATCAATTCATTGAGAAACGCAAAGACATTATTTTAAGTCCCAGTTTATCATCTCTTTTCCCAATAATTGTTAAAATATCTTCGAGCTTATCTCACCAAAAATAGTGTCCAATCACAACTAACAAATGAAAACATTTCACTTACTATAATTTTGTATGCCACACAATACTTTTCAATACAATTGCATTTCTATAAACAGCACGAAAGAACCGCCATGGGCAGTTGTTTATCCCCTTTGTTAGCAGAATTGAATAATTGCTTTTTGAATAAAAGGCAAGTCCTAAAACTTCTTTTGTGGAAAACCTTTTTGTCAATCTTATAATCTGTTTAATCTAAAGATTTGACAGGTACTACCCAGGTGTTAAACATTCTTAATTAATTTTTTTCTCAAAACTATCCATCTTGTCAAAAAAATTTAACAAAATCAGTAATCTCGATTAGCTTTTGAATGGAAATATCTTATTTTAAATACAAACGAGTAAACATATTAAATCATTCACTAGCACTACCACAGCATTGCTAAGGGTGGTCGACGACATAGCGAGTGCAATGGATAAATCGCAACTTGCAATGCTTGCTTTATTGGATCAAAGCAAGGCTTTTGATCTGGTCAACTTCAAGCTGCTAATTAGCAAGCTAAAATATTTTGGTTTTGATGATGCCTCGCTGGATTGGTTTCGAAGTTATCTGACAAATAGGAGACAAAGAGTTAAGCTTGGTCTGACGAACTATTCGGGGTTTGGCGTGACGAAAAGTGGAGTCCCCCAGGGTATCATTTTCGGCCCAGTCTTGTTCCTGATGTTTACATTCGATGTGACGTCGGTCGTGAACTGCTCGAGACTGCATATGTTTGCGGATGATATATAGTTTTATATGCCTTTTACTTTATTGCATGCAGAGTATGCTGTGAATAGGTTGAATTCGGATCTGCGAGGCTTCTCAGAGTGGTGCAGCGACATTGGCGAATAAACCCTAGGAAATCGGTAGCTTTATGCTTCGGTAGCGATAGGCAAAGAAATTTTGTCTTGCAGAATTTTAATCTTGCTATAAATAACGAAAATGGGTAGAGCAGTCGCGAAATCTTGGTTTGATTATGGATAATAATTTAAAGTTCAGCGATCATTGTAATGTCGTCTATCGGAATTCTTTCTTTAAGCTTAAGTGCCTTTATCATTTGAAAAATTTACTTGATGAGTCTACGAAATTGAGGCTGATCAAGGCGCTTATTTATCCAAATATAGATTATTGCTCGCAGGTCTACTATCATTTTTTGATGCAGTATAATAAAAACAAAATATAGAGGGTGCAGAATGCCTGTGTTAGGTTTATTTGTGACGTCCCATACAGACACCATATTACTCCATTTTTGGAACCGTTGCACGAATCTAAGATACATTTCCGTTTAGAATATATGTTCCTAGTTTTACTTCATAAAATTTATAATAGTCATAAACCTTTATATTTGTATAATTAGTTAAGTAAGAGGTCAGCTGTACACAGTGTTAATGTTCGTATAGATTCATTTATAACATACCTCAACATGCCACTGTTAAATTCGAGGGATCTTTTTCATATGTAGCACCCTCACTGTTAAATAGAGTGCAGGACGAACTTGATTTACCGTTAGGAGCTTTTAAGCGACATTTAAGATTGTTGTTTTTTAATCATGCTTAGTTGATTGTGTTATAGTTGCGTAGAAATAATAATAAATTAAGGAACACTTTTTTTTTTTCATAATTGTTAAGGTAGAGTGGAAGAATGGCATTTGCCAAATCTCTGTCTTTTTGTGCAAATGTAATAACTTATATTTCACAATAAATCATTTATTTGTTTATTTATATTCTTCTTCAGACACTTTACCAAGGCAGTTTTTTTGCATCTAAAAAAATAGTCATTATAGGTACTTCGGAAATTTAAAAAATCAACCTCAAATTCTTCCTGCAAGGTTCTACACGTATTCTGGCTGCTACCAAAGTACCTTTGTAATTACCATACTCTGCACCGTTCTTTCCAGGTTCCTTACTCTTATTTCGATGATAGTTTTGAGGAATAGCCCTATTTTTCTTCGGTTTACTATTCATTTTATTTTGAACAATAATAACGAACATGCAGAGCTTCAGCTGTGAAACTGAAACTAACAAACACATACAACAAACCCCCTAAACTGAAGACGGAAAGGACATTAGTAGCTGACTTATGTCCTTTCTGCAAAAAACTTGTTTAAGGATTAGCAACATTTTACACCAGGGTTACTCCTCTTTACAAGATGGATATTTTTGAGAAAAAAAGACTTTTTAACCCATTTCAATAGGTACATCTAGGTACTACCTGTCAAATCTTTAAATTAAACATATTATAAGATTGCCAAATTTTTTCCACAAGATGTTTTTGAGCCCTTTCTACATCAAGCGATTCAATTATTTTGACACCCGCCTAAAAAATAATTGCTTTGATACAAAAAAAAGCATAATAGTTAAAAAAGTTTATAAATAATTTTGTTTTTCTATCATTTAAACCAGCATCTTCGTATTTTCTATTACATTAGTGCCTGTCCTACAAAATTTACTCATATAAAAATATTGAATTGCCAATGAACTCCAGTATTACATTGAGAAAAGTAAATTTTGATTTAAAAGAAAGTGACAGTTAGGTATATAGTACCTCGCAAAGTAGAGGCATATTTATATAGAGCACTTTGTTATGTTGCTGCCTGTTGTCTCTCTCCGCTCATAATAATATATCTGAATCCACAAAGGTAAATATGTTTACGTTCACTGTTGACATTTCTGTTTATTGTGTTTTATGGAAGATGGAAGATGCAGGTACATTTAGTTTATTTTTAGAAAAAGTCACACACAATATAACAATGATGGCTAAAGCCAACTTTCCTGCAACGTTTCCATGCTTCGTGTTTAAAATATTATAAAATTGATACAAACAGGATATTTTAATTATTTTTCTTAAAGAGTTTGGTCATACATTTTAACTTTCCCATGTTTCTTAGAACTGTTTTTCCTAAAAAGGATTGCTTTATCACCTGCATCACTTTGTCATAATACATTGACATACTTACAAAAATTATAAACTTTTCTGAAGTAAGAACGCCAGCACGGCGCCGGCGTGGAGATAAGCCGCTCAACGGATCAACGGACAACAACGCAGAGATCAGAAGGGACCTGAACATCGCCGCCCTTAGGAACGTAATGAAGCACAGGCCCCAGAAGGTCTTTGCGGAGGCTGAAGCCCACGAGAACCCTCTCGTCAGACAGGCAGTCGACTACAATGTAGTGGCATATACCAGAACACACAAGCGTCTAAGATACCAGTTTACAATTTACAAAACTATAATTTAGTGTTTTGTAGACACAGTCACAAGACTACCACAACAAGCAGAAAACACATGCAACGGAAGATGGGTCAAACACCTATATAAGACAACTCAAGAGACCACATGAGAAAAGGGTTTAAAACCGAGCTTTAATAAAAAGATAAGGAGAGTTTTAGTTGGATTAGAGTCCCACACTACCTAGGAAAGCGGTATGTTACCCCTAGGGTCATGACGATTTCTCTGGCTTGCCAAAAAAATAAAAATCTTTGAACTATCGTCGATCAAGCAACTAAATCCGCCGTTCTAAAGTTCCTGACAAGTAAGTAAGTCTGTTCAAACATCGTTTTATAGAGAGCAAATTAATGGATAGATCTGAGAAGTGTATCAGCATTGCAGGTGAATATATAACGGCGCTAGTGGAGATTTAATTGCTAGGCAATCTAACAGTTGTTTGGAGTTGTATATGACATGTAGCAGGATGAAAATATCTGGCTAATTAGCGGCTGTTGTTTTCAGAATTCGTAGATCACTTTCTAGCTCATGCACCGTCAAACGGCAATCGAGCCATACACGCTGGATGTTTTCTAATTATGCTCAATGGTCATCGCCAAACAAATATCCACGCTGCATGAACTAAAGTAAACGCAGGAAAATAAAACCAGCATATTACAATAATTATAGTTTAAAACCAAACACAGTAGATGCGACGTACATCTTCTTTAAGTCACTTCTGCGGGTATTTGCAAAATGTATACAAATTTAAATATCCTGGAACTCCCGTCTAGCATTATCAGAAGCTGAATCAGAAAAAAACAAAAATAGTGAGAATTACGGAAAAATATATAAAACAATTGTAGTTTAAACACAATCGGCTTTTCTTTCACGTTAACCCTCGGCATTTTTCCTTCTTCTATCTGTCTGATAAATATCTTAAAGCGAATTCATTTGGATTCCTTCTCAAATAGACGTGCAGAAACAAAAAGAAAAACGACAAGGGAAAAAAGAAAAGAAGTACGGAATTACAAACATCGAAAAAGAATCACAGCCAGTGACAGTGGAACGCAATGGAAAGATATCCGCTGCTGCCGCCAAGATACCATTCTTTTAAATGTTTGTTTGTTTAGTTAAATTGTTTTAGTGTCAGTTGATTCTTTCTGGCTATATGGATACCGGGCTTTTGTTTGTTTTTACTTTATTGTTACTGATTTGATTACATTGTGTTCCGTAGCATTTTTGACTCATTTCATTCTGGAAATAATTAGATGCAACCAGCTGTTAAATGGGGAAGATTTATTCTCATTTAACATGATATTATTTTGTGACTACCTCATAAATATTATCACTATCCCTATGGGGACCGGGAGAGGCTTTTCCAATAACAACTGGCGTAAAGCAGGGTTGTATATTCCACGGACCTTGTTTTCGGTGTTTGTGAGAACCGTCATTCAACTTAAGGAGGTTAAGGATGAACTATCGGAGGGAATCGAGATATTCTACAGATTGGACTCTTCAACCTTCGTAGACTGCAAGCTAAGACGAAGGTCGTTACAGCAGCATTTCCTACCTCAATAACAGATATGGCCTCACGCGCTACATGGGCAAACCAAAGATTAATGTACATTAATCTTTGGTCAAACTAACGTGCGTCATAGCACCGTATTATTCGTAGATGGAGTTTATAAAGCTTCTCTGTGTACTCTAAGCTTGCCGCTAGCGGGAGTTATCACGAATTTTAATAGGCAAAAGTGCACACATTTAGTGTTACATTTTTGTTAGTTCTCTGTGTTTTTTTTATTTTAATAATTATTAATAAATTATTGAGAGCATTTTAGACTTTAATGAGGCTATAATTGACAAAGTTGCTGCAAATAAGAACAGAAGAATGGAATTTACTTTTAAACACTGTACTTGTCAATGTATGATGACAAATTGATGCAGGTGATAGAACAATCCTTTTTAGGAAAAACAGTTCTAATAAACATGGGTTCGCAAATGCTTCTTAATTTATATACACAGTATTCAAATTTTGCCCCTGAAGATGGTTTCTGATGGATATTATTGACTTTTTAGTAGTTTTTAAGTAATGAGCTTATCAAACTGGAAGGAGCGTTGGGAAAAACGCCTGATCTTTTTTGGCGGTGTGATATTCCACATTTGACATCATTTTACCAAAAAAAACATCGTTTTTTAATAAAAAATGGTATTTTTTATATAAAATTTACAGTTTTCGAGAAAAAAAAAACATATCCCTCCTAGGGAAGAAAATATTACTCTTACTGTACAACTGAAAGGTAAATTAATAGAATTACGTATATTATTACGTAATTTCCACATAAAACTTTAACTTATAATTATTGTAATCTGATAATTATAACAGACTTTAAAATATCGACCATTCGAAATATCAGACAATTATTACAAAAAAGAAACAAACTTTAACTTTATTAAAACATTCAGAAACAAAATCTTCTTTAACTTTAGAGACATTAAAAAGAACAATTCAATCAAAAGAACTTACTGAAGAAAACATTACGTCGACTGACTTCACTGACTACTAAGGAACTATAGAAAACTTACTATTTCAGAACTGAAAATTGACTGGACTTTATAAACTGAAATAATACTTTACAAGAACTAGGTCTGAACTATATAACAACTAGACCGAATCTAACTTTTAAGAATGCGAAGGCATCTTAGTTCACCTCCGCCTTTGAAGAAGGAAAGAAATAGGATAACCGATTAAAAAGAGGCATTTCGAACGAAATACATCACTAAGACGTAACTGCAATATTATCGACTAGAGGCCAACAGCTGTCTCATTATGGGAATTAAATTAAATTTAATTATTTACTTTTATTTAGTCTCTGAAAATTATTGTAACTAATTTGGCTTATATTAGAAGTCTTTCAGCAGATTAATCAGTCACTGCCATTTGTAAAGTGAGAAACAATACGACCCATTAATGACTTTTTAATCCTTAGAAAGCGCTGCTGGATGAAAAACCACAGCACATATTTTCGAGTCCTTTTTAATAATCATACTTAGGTGTGCGAAAAACCATGATAGCAGCTCCAATTACCTATATACAATAATTATCTAATTAAAACGTATATCGAGAATATTTGCGTTTCATCCCTTTAATCAAAACGCATGCTTTCTAGAATATTCTTTGAAAAAGAACCATAACTAACATAAATATGGTTGTCCTTTACAATGTTTGTATTATGTTACACAACTCATAAAATAAATGTGAGGTTAGAAAATAATTTTACTGTTTAGAACATGTGCTGAAACATTTATAACCTTTAAAATAATATAAATATAGCAAAAGGATATTATTTCTTAGAAAATATAGGTAGGTACTTAAAACCCATATAGTTTCGTTAGAAAATCAAGAGGAAAAGATAAAACTACCCAGTGTCGTTTTGGTACACAATTTGCCATAATACAAGCGAAGTACCCTGTATATATTTTATAATTAAATGGTGATTATTATAAAGTACATTGTTAGTATCCATCGATCGACAGTAGAACAGTTCTGTTGTTCTAACTGTCCTATTTCCATAGTCCATAGTCGTTCATCGTGCCTAGACTAACGCAACCTTGTCGTGGCATTTTATAACCCTGCACTTCGCATATACAAAGAATAAAACAAAATAATGGTGAATTATGTGCTGGGGACTAAGCCAGACGTTGGAAATTAAATGGAAAATATTGTTTTGCTTGGTCGCAGTTTATATTATAGGTACTGGTGTTTATGGGCATTGTGAACATTGGTACAGAAGTTGTGCTACTATATATTTTTTTAATTTAATTAAAAAATACAATTTATAAGTACATAACAACATGAAACAATGGCATTCAGAATAATGTTATAAGTTACGTTTAGTAATTGGAATTTGGAGAAAATATTTGATATGGTCTCGAGCCATGTGAGCTTATGAAACTGCGGAACATGTAATATGTTCCTGTCCAGCTGTTATAGCTAAAACTATCTTCTTCTATCTTGCACAGCATCAATGTTGTGAACGACAACTGGACCACATTTACGAACTTCATCAGTGATAGAGTGAGGGCCATGCTTAAAGTCGTTATGTAAGCGTTTCACAATGGAAAATGATGGGTTTTTATCGCCAAACCTGGAAATTAGTGCTCGTTAAACTGTTGTCTTTATAATCCGCATCGTAAGTTGTAAATAAATCATCTCACGAACGCCAAGGATCAAAATATCTTCGATCCCTTCAAAGCTGTATGCGAATTTGAATTGTTCGTTTCGTTACTGAGCTGAAGGTCTTTGAACTACAATGCTGTTCCTTTAAATGCAGATTAGACCTTAAGAAACATGAAGCTGAAGGTCAAGCGATTCATTAAACAAACACTTTCCTAAAGTTTACTTTGCTATTCTAAATAAAGCATTTAAATTAACCGTGAGAAACTATTAAATTTTATAAAGTAAAGTTCATATGGGCAATTAAATTTTGGTCCAAAAAGTTATTATATATTATTTCATGCTCTATTCGTATAGCCTCTATTGCTACCAACTCGTTTAGTGTAACTGGAAGCGGTACAAAGTTTTTGTTATCATATTTCATTTATGACTTTTCAGCCTGCCTGCTCCACAACTGCTCTTGGTTAGGCTACCCAAGGAATTACTTTCTCTCGGATTTCTTATTCGTGCTAATATAAACTGTATACGAGTATATAATAGACTGTGCTGTTATTGTAATAATTTTGCAAAGTTGCGAAACTTTCTGTATTATAAACACCACAGATTTGTTAAGATATTGCGAACATTATTTCACAAAAAATCACATGCATATTTAAAGAAAAATAAAGGTAATGATAGACACTCTCAAAGTAGTAATGTCAATCACAGTTCATAATTTCTTGTATAAAAATATATGAAACAATCATTCAAACTTCATTCAAGTGTTGCCATTGCATAGATAAACAATTACTGATATTGTTGATAAGTTCGCGGAGTATTTCAGTTCTGTTTTTAAGGATAGTGATTCCTTTACGCGGTTGGATGGTGGTTCAGTTTGGTCTGAGGCGGATATACTTTTTACTGACATTTCCGAGGAAGAGATCATTTTAGCGGCGAAAAAGTTGAAAAATAAACTTACATCTGGCACAGATGGTATCCCAAGTTTCATGGTTAAAGATTGTTTCACGGTACTCTCTAGACCATTGTGTCATATGTTCAATTTATCGGCTAAAACAAAAACATTTCCAAGAATTTGGAAGTCTGCCAAAGTCTGTCCAATATTTAAGAACGGCGAAATAGATAACATCGTAAATTACAGACCGTTTTCTATCATGAATAATTTTGCTAGACTGTTTGAGGTCGTGCTTTTTAATAGAATTTATATGTCTGTGCGTCGTCGTATTTCATTGTGTCAACATGGATTTATGTTAGGTCGATCAACTCTAACAAACTTAGCAGTACTTAGCCAGAACCTGTCTGAGGTCCTGGATTGAGCTGGACAAGTAGATGTGATTTACACGGACCTTAGCAAGGCCTTTGATCGGGTTAGCTATTCTATACTGCTAAACAAATTAACAAACTTCTCTTTCTCTGCTGATGCTATTCTTTTTCTGCAATCCTACTTAATCAATAGAACCCAATTTGTTTTCTATAATGGCTTCAGTTCACGAACATATATAGCAAAATCTGGTGTACCGCAGGGCTCCAATCTCGCTCCATTGTTATTCCTACTATACATAAATGACCTAAAATTGAATAAATAAATTGAAAAAATTATATATTCTAAAAGGAATCGACTAATTTAAGAAAAACTAGACGGTTTATCTTAGCAACCCTTGGCTGTATTCCATCAGTTAAGATTTTTATTTTTTTTATTTATTGTCATTACATGTCATTACCAAAAAAGGTTTACACAAGTCATATTAAATATTAAAATATTACATAACACAACATAAAAACATAGAAATGTATATAACTCAATCAAAACAGAAAGTCAGTGTTGAGGAATTCATCGATGGAGTAAAAAGCCTGGTCAATTAAGTAGTTTTTTAATCTATTTTTGAACATTGCAAGGCTCAGTGTTTTCAAACTATCTGGCAAATGATTATAGCATGTGGGACCATAATAATTCACAGAATTTCTGCTTCTACCCAACCTCATATATTCAGGAAGAATGTCATTTTTGTTTCTGGTATTGTGGTTGAGATTGTAATTATTTTTCACATACATAATTGAATTGTAGATATAGAGACACGGGAGTGTAATTATTTTACATTCTTTAAATTTAGGTCTGACATCCTCTCTAAACTTTAAATCTGTCATTATTCGAACCACTCGTCTTTGGATTGCGAATACCCGACTCGCATGACAAGAGTGTCCCCAAATTGACAAAGCATATGAAGCCACACTGTGAAAAAGGCCATAATATGCTGATTCCAAAACATTAAAAGAGACTTCGCCCTTCAAGCTTCGCAACATGAACACAACCTTAGACAACTTGGCAATGGTAACCTCGACATGACCCGCCCAGGTTAGCTTTTGGTCCAAAGTCACACCCAAAAACTTTACTAGACCATCAGAAACAGCAACATCCGTCTCACGTAATGTAAATATTTTAGTAGCTGTTTTATTGGCATTCATACAGAGTTTGTTAGCTGCAAACCAGTCCGCAGCCCTCGACTGTGAATTAATCATACTTGAGGCCAGAACATCACTCGACAGTTCAACATCGACAATAGTTGAATCGTCTGCAAACAATGTCAGGTCAGAGCATGGCAGATGTAGCGGTAAATCATTAATGAAAATCAAAAACAATAGAGGTCCGAGCACCGAGCCCTGTGGGACTCCACAAGAGCTCAACAAGGGCTGAGAAGACTTTGACTCAAACATCATTACGACATTCCTACCAGTGAGATAGGAACTCAGCAAATGAATCGAATTCGCACTCATACCGTATCGCTCCAGTTTACCCAACAAGATCGTGTGAGACGTAATCAAACGCCTTTGTTAAATCAAGAAAAGAAGCCCCCACAAGCCTTCTACTCTCAAAAGCGGTTATAACGCTATTTATAAAGTTTTCTATAGCTGAAACGGTGTTAAGTTTCGGTCTAAATCCAAATTGTTTCGGAGAAAATAAATTATTTCTTTCAAAATAGTTGGCTAATTGTTTAAAGAGTATCTTTTCAAAAATTTTGCACTATAGAAATAGGGCGATAGTTGTTCAATTCATCTGGAGATCCTTTTTTGAATAACGGTATAATTTTGCTAAATTTCAGACAACTCGGAAACATACCGGATGAGATCGCCAAATTAATCAATATTGTGAATGGTATAATTATTATATCCTTAATATATTTAATGATTACGATATTCAAATCAAAAATGTCTTTCTTTTAAAAGAGTTTATTATATCTCTCATCTCAATAAAAGATATTTCATTAAACTCAAAATTCTTAGAAATCAAGATATTTGGAAGTCCCGATCATTTTTTTTCACACTTATCATCATCATCATCACTTTCAATGAACTACTCTAAGAAAATAGCAGAAAATGATTAAGAGAAGCGTGGTTAATTGAAAGATGGCAATGGGTTGCGGAATACTGCTAAAAATGCCAAATTCGTCGTTTTTAAACGAGCAAAAATCACGATTTCGACAAGATTATAATGACAATTCAATAAATTTCTTCATTAAATTGGAAATCCACAGGAAATTGAGTATTTGTCATGTGTAGATACACCGAATATCATCCAAACTGATTTTTTGCATGTTTTAAAACACCGTATAGAAACTGAATATGCATTCGCTGGTATTGTTCGCTAAATAGATTTAAACCGGGAAAACAAAAGCTGGGGCTGGGCTGTGTGCGCACAGAGTTGAAAATTTGCAAATTCAATTTGATTGCAAATTTGTGTTGTAAGTTTGACTAAGTACTTAATGTATATCTTTTCATGTGCACGACTATTCGATTTACACGATTTACCAATAATTATTGCTATAGCAATATTAAATGTACCTAGGTATAATTAAATATACCTAATCATTTCAGAACGTCAACTTTATAATTTTGCAGATACAAAATCATTGGTTACTTTGTCTATTTCTAATGTTTGGCCATTTAAGTCAGGTTTATTGTACAAATAAAGTACAGTACCTACTAGATTTATGATATTTTTGGAGAAAAACTAGGAAATGTTTTTTATTTAAGTTTTGGAATGTACCTATATACCTACTGCTTTGTATTTTATTTTATTAGGTATTATTCATAACGTGTTTAGCAATGTAAAGAAATATTAAATGAAATAATAATATAAAAAGGGTGATTTGTCGAAGAAAGGACATTCTCAATCAAATTGTTATCCTAAAAATAACTTTTGTGTTCTAAATATAATTCTTAATTTTTGTGAATACCTAAGTCAGAGAGAGTGCTTACATTACCAGCAATGTATATAAATAAAACTTCGCTATTTTACTTTTTATAAAAGCAACATTAACACAATAATTAGATTATTTAGTCTCCATCCCAATTCTACGAGAGCGTAGAAGGGCCATACAAAATATTTTTTCAGAATTCTGAGTTTTTTTTTTGCAAAATTCTGTAAAAAAACGGGAATTTTTTTCTTTCTGACTTTTTTTATAGAACTATGTAAAAAAAACTCGGAATTATTTATCATTCTGACTTTTTTACAGAATTCTGTAAAACAACTAGGATTTTTTTATCATTCTAACTTGTTTCGCAGAATTCTGTAAAAAAATGGGAATTGTTCTCACTTTTTTTACAGAATTCTGTAAAACAACTCGGAATTGTTTATCATTCTGACTTTTTTTACAGAATTCTCTAAAAAACTCGGAATTTTTTCCTTCTCGCTGTTTTTGCAGAATTCTATAAAAATGCTCGGAATTTTTTATCATTCTAATATTTTTTAGAGAATGATTACTATTCTGACTTTGCAGAATTCTATAAAACAACTCGGAAGTTTTTATCATTCAGGTTTTTTGCAGAATTCTGTAAAAAAAACTCGGGTTTTTTCCTTCTGACTTTTTTTACACAATTATTACTATTCTGAACTTTTTTGCAGAATTCTGTAAAATAACTCGGATTTTTTGTTTCTTCTCACTGTTTTTGTAGAATTCTGTAAAAATTCTCGGAATTTTTTACCATTCTCACTTTTTTACAGAATTATTACTATTCTGTAATAATTCTCAAAATGTTTGTTCATGCTGACTTTTTTACAGAATGATGACTTTTTTTGCAGAATTCTGTAAAACAACTCGGAATTTTTTATCATTTTGAGGTTTTTTGCCGATTTCTGTAATAATTCTCAAAATGTTTGTTCATTCTGACTTTTTTACAGAATGATTACTATTGTGACTTTTTTTGCAGAATTCTGTAAAGCAACTCGGAATTTTTTATCATTTTGAGTTTTTTTGCAGAATTCTGTAATAATTCTCAAAATGTTTGTTCATTCTGATTTTTTTACAGAATGATTACTATTCCGACTTTTTTTGCAGAATTCTGTAAAACAACTCGGAATTTTTTATCATTTTGAGTTTTTTTGCAGAATTCTGTAATAATTCTCAAAATGTTTGTTCATTCTCAGTTTTTTACAGAATGATTACTATTCTGACATTTTTTGCAGAATTCTGTAAAACAACTTGGAATTTTTTATCATTCAGAGGTTTTTTGCAGAATTCTGTAAAAAAAACTCGGTTTTTATCCTTCTGACTTTTTTTACAGAATTATTACTATTCTGAACTTTTTTGCAGAATTCTGAAAAATAACAAAAATAACTCGGATTTTTTGTTTCTTTTCACTCAAATTTTTTATCATTCTGACTTTTTTACAGAATGATTACTATTCTGACTTTTTTTGCAGAACTATGTAAAAAAATCTCGGAATTATTTTTCATTCTGACTTTTTTTACAGAATTCTGTAAAACAACTCGGAATTGTTTATCATTCTGACTTTTTCTTACAGAATGATTACTATTCTGACTTTTTTTGCAGAATTCTGTAAAACAACTCGGAATTGTTTATCAGTCTGACTTTTTTTTGCAGAATTCTGTAATAATTCTCAAAATTTTTGTTCATTCTGACTTTTTACAGAATGATTACTATTCTGATTTTTTTTGCAGAATTCTGTAAAACAATTCGGAATTTTTTATCATTCTGGCTATTTTGCAGATTTCTGTAAAAGAAGGGAGAATGATATAAAAAATTCCGCGATTTACAGAATCCCGTAAAAAAACTCATAATTACAAAACTACGAATTTTTTTACAGAATTCAGTAAAAAAAGTCAGAATGATAAATAAATTCCGAGTTTTACAGAATAATAAAATACCTATTTCGGGTTTTATAGAATCCCGTAAAAAGTCAGAATTACAAAACTCCAAGTTTTTTTTGCAGAATCCTGTAAAAAAGTCAGAATAAGAAAACAACAAATCAGAATTGTAAAAAAAATATTTTATATGACCCTTCTATGCTTTCGTACAATTCCAATGTATGAAACCATTTTAAATTAAGAGCTTTTAGTTAGTTTTACGAAGAATACTAGTATTTAGATCTAATCTGGCGTTTCTATACTATTCGGCCTTGTTCAATGAATACCGCAACTATGCTTTGTACCAATAATAGTCATACTTTTATCTGAGTGTGCCCGACTAAATTAATTCGCAGCTCTATTTTCTCTTTAACAGTTTAGCATTTTAGTTTGTCCATTTGTTTAGGTATGTTTGTTTTTAAAATAAAACCGCCAATTCCTAAACAAACCGACCAATGAACAAAACGCAAAAATTTTAAACTCATTCATCGAATGGAGGATGTACTACAATCATTCCAATTTTGTAGCTTCTCCATCCCACAAAAAAAATCGACGTGTCCAAGAATTTCTTTGAAAACGTACATACATTTTCGAAAAGGCTTGTGTTTCGTTTTCTCCGGGCCATACTCGTATGAAAAAACTAATTTTGCAAACTTTGCTAATGCTGTAATTGATCATCAAATTTTGGACAAGAGTATCTTTTTTGTTCAAATGGGTATTTTAAAACTATATTTTTTTTCAGCGGCGTAGAAATTGGGCAGAAAAACACCCACTACTCTTCACCAATTATGAATTTAAAAAAAAAAGTCTTGCACAAAGCAGAGCTTATTATGAGTAGAAAATGCGTACAAAAGCTGTTTTCTGTACGATAAACTGTTCGAGAGATATTCGCAAAAACGGCAACGTTGATATTATAACGCCGTGATATTCTTTTTAATAAATGAACCAGATTCAGCCATCCACGATCAAACCACGTGGTAGTTAAACAATAAAAAAAAGAAAACAATAATATCATCACTCATTTGTATCTACATATCATTTTAATTAAAACTTCCATAGTAAATTATTATTCTCTTAGATAACGAACCCCTATAATATGATGTTTCGAGAGACG
This sequence comes from Apoderus coryli, assembly GCA_911728435.2. NCBI lineage: Eukaryota > Metazoa > Arthropoda > Insecta > Coleoptera > Attelabidae > Apoderus > Apoderus coryli. The sequence continues at coordinate 304,924 of OU452207.1, forward strand.
ACCTTACAGGCATCATGTCTCCAACCCGAAACGCGAGGAGGGTTGATATTATTTTATCAGAACGGAAAATTCAAAAGACAAACGTGTAGATGTCTACGTATTATAAACTACGTTTTGTATTGTATGATAATTATTATTTCTGCCTGTATAACTTTTAGATAATACAATTCAATTCAAAAGAAATGAACGAAACAGCTAGCAGGATGATAAATTGAATAAATACTGCCCTAAAAGTTTGACGTTTTTTGTACAATCTTTCTAGATGGGATTGTTTTTAATTTAGTTAACTAATTTTTAAATTAAGGAATATATTAAGGAATATATATCGTATATGACCGAATTGGGTGGTCGGTTGCAGAATTTAATTCTGATGAATCTTTCCACATGATCGTTGTATGTTGAGGAGCAAAAGCTTCAAAACGAATGTGAGATTTTACCATCCAAATCAAGCCGCCACAACAGAAAATAGAAACTCTAGAAGTTAACTTTAAACAGACCTTCCAAGTAAAACACAGTCGGCACATAGAAAAGCACAATATAAATGTTGATTTTCTTTCAAAATGTATAGCTAGCTATCCGCCTTGTTCTAAAGGATATTTAAATTAAATTCGTGCAAATAGAAACTTTGTGAATACGTTTAAATATCAAATACAAAGCGAGCACGTTATGGCTAGTTGGGGATGAACTTTCATGTTGAAAAATAGGTCAGCTGTAGCATTTTTATTATTTTATAAAAATGAAGCAAATCGTAAAACTCTTTGGTTACAGTCTATGCTAGTACACTAAACTTCCTAAAATAGAGCTTAAGGTCGGCTCACGAAATCAGGGAGGGCAGCAAAACAGGTACAAGGATGTTCTTAAGACGAACATGAATAGGTATGGCTAGATGTAAAGGTCATCAAGTTTTTGAGGTGTTAAAAATTGAACGCAGAAATATACCGAAACTTTTAGTATGGCAGTTTCTTATAAATTAATTAACCTCTAGCACATCTCCTGGCGTGCTTTTATGATCACTATTTGTATATCTATGTACATTCAAGAGACATAAATAAATAAACCAAAAAAAAAATACAGACGACAAGTCTATAATCCAAAGCAATCATCAGCTGTAAAGTTGCTTTTCACACAACAGTGGAGCTGGAACCGAGGAGAAGTAGCAGCAGCAATAAACGTGGAACGCGATGCGCTTCCCCAAAAAGCCTTTTAAAAACTGGGTGTATAGGTATAACGTTCCATGTTCTTTATTATGTAGAGATACAGTATCTTGCAAATATCAGACAACAGTGTAAGATTGTTGTTTGCTAATTCAGACAGTAGTTTCGAAAGATTCTATAATTTTAATATTTGAATTAATGTTTGAAGATATTTTTTTTAAAAACTATGAAACCTAGATTTTTCTGTAAATGATACATGGCAGGAATTGGTGACACAAGAGCCAATCGTTCTTTTCTTTTTTTCTTCGGTTTTTGGACTCTTGTCTGCAATACACACAGCCAGCATTAGTATTTTATTTTGCTATTCATCTGGACCTACAGTTAACCAAAGTCATCGACTGCCAGTATCCACGACTATATGTAGTCTATAACCACTTGCCAGGTCTGCCGACTCGGACCTAAGCACCGTCGACCCATCCAATCACTCGCCGCGCCATCACTTGGCTACCGTAATCGCATCGAAAGGTGCTTAAACATGTCGGCATGTCAAGCCCCAATCGTTCTTTTTGTTTTAATTGTGTCCCTTTTTTGGAGCATACCTAACGATACTGCAACCACTCGTACTGTTTCGCATCTCGCATTATCCAGTTAATGGATCGAATTTTGCAGGAAAAAAAGGTTCAACATACTGTTCACAACTTCATTCTAGAAAAAGTAAAGATCCCTAAAGAAGAAACCACATTTTTTTAACAAAAATAACACAGTAATCATGCCTCAGTCAACGTATTCACCTGACTTGGCATCGTGCTACTTTTTACTATTCCCAAAACTGGAAAAGCTTAAGGCCATACCACAAAGCTCATAACGAAAGTGCCTCGCCGATTGGAATAGAGGCGTTGGCCCAAGTGTATTCTACAGCCGACATGATATGGAGTGCCAGGCAAATACAGGAATAGTCACGGGATCAAAATCGTCCCCTATACATGGGTTTTATAGACTTTGTGAAGGCGTTCGACTGTGTTAACCGTGAGGCTCTGTGGTGAAGCTCAACGGATGTCCCCAGAAATTCATCCGGATACTTCGACTCCTTCACAATAATATGAAAGCAGCAGTTCTCGACAGCAACGGACCGTGAGAACCCTTTCCTTTTCCGGGTTGTGCACCGATTTTGTTTTCGATGTTTGTGGGAACGGTGATTCAATTTGTTAAGGATGAACTACCGGGGGAGATTTGATGGTGGCGGACTCTTCTACCTTCATAGACTGCAAGTTGGGACGAAAATCTTATCCAATAGCGGTCTGGAGGAAGCTGAATCAACTAGCATTGAGGCGATGATTGTGAGGCATCAGGCGCGATGGGTTGACCACGTAAAGAGAAGCCTTTATTCACAGCTTAAGGTCGGCTTACGAAATCAGAGAGGACAGAAAATGAGGTACAATGACGTCCTTAAGACCAACATGAAGAAGTGTGGTTTAGATGTGAAGGACAACTGGGAACAGATCGCGAAAGACCGACCAAGATCGAGGCGTACCATTTCCAAGGGTATAATCAAGTTTTTCAAAAGCAGCGTCGACGACATGAGGATGCAAAGAGACAGCATCGAAAGGAAAGAACAGCCTGTAAATGGTGGTGATTGGGTGTGTCAATTTTGTGACAAGGTTTGCGGGTCGAGGATCGGTCTGTTTAGCCATCTTAAAGTTCACAACAGAAATCCCTGAGTTGGAGTAATTCATACGCGTTACAGCGAGTGAATGCTGATGATGATGATTCTACCTGAGAGGGATTACCTTGATGGTGACAAAATGGATATTGATGAACAAATAAATATTTCATTAAAATATTTTTTTTGAACAAACCTCGTTTTCCTTCTTCGAATTGTTGATATTATTATTTCTGGAAAACACTGTATCACCAGATAGCTACAACAGAGAGTTAAAATAAAAATTCGGGACACGATCCCGAAATTTCTAAACCGGCGACAACACTTACTTATCGTCGGTGATATCAGTTATATTATCGTGTATCTTTTTCTTTCTATTTTTTTTCTTCTTGTTCCTCATATTACCCGTACATTGAGAATCGTTATGGTAATAACAATATAACGATATTCGATTATAGCAATCGACTGGAGTTCCAAACGGCCTTGACTATAGTAAAGATAAAGTTATACAAAAATGAGTGTTTTACATTTTTGCGAGAGATTTTTTTATTTCCCAACATCGTAAAGTGGATAAATTATGACTTAAATTTTTGTTATTTTAATGAAAATTATCATATATCCAACGAAAATTTAAAGACATTAGCTTTTAGGATGGTTTATTCATCGCCCTTGGAGTGTCGACCCCCTAGTGTTGCTTGACAGGTTGAACATAAACTCATTATTAAATATCGAGGCGAGAATACTTGGATAGTACCTACTTAGTAAGAAAAGGAACACTTTCCCGGACTACTATGGAATTTGATGGGTGAGACTTTATAATTAATTGCACAAAGAAACTCATTTTATAAACACAAATACCTTCAACTCGTCAACAATCAACAACAAACACTCGTCCACTGAGTAAAAGCTATACTGTAGTAGCCAAAGTTTTAGTTTACTTTTAAAGTTTCTTGAATTACATTCAAATTTCAAGTGCTGTGGCAAATGATTAAAAATTTTGATAGGCACTACAAGTGAGGAATTGGCCGAGAGAGAAAGTCTGTGTGAAGGCAGTTTTAAATTAAAGCCATATCTCAATTCATTATCGCATACCTGACTCGTTCTTGTGAACTTATTTATGTTAGAGTACCTACACATAATATAGGTACACTCTCGAAACGTAACTCAAAACACAATTAACAGACTCAAAATAAAATGATCGCAAAACATCAACAAAAACAAAATTTGTGAGCGAATACCTGCAGAGCTTTTTTGATATGTTTTGAATCTGCACATACCACTTTAAAAGCGAAGAATTTTACAGCAATTCTCATTGCAACCTCTTTAGTCCAGAAGTGAATGTGGCTAGTTTTTTTGAAATTCATTGCTAGACCAAAATATCCCCGCATCTCATCCAGACATTCGTCCCTTTTGAACTTAAATTGGCAATATTATCAGCAGATAGTATTGCTGTAAAAATTGTTATGTGTTTGATGGATTTTATTTGTGTTGTTATATCAGAAACAAAAAGTATAAAAATCAGAGGTCCCAACGTACTACCCTAGGGAACGCCAACGTTAATCTCAGGAACCGATGACTCAAATATGGTTCCAATATTGTGTAAACTTACTTTTTGTTTCCTTCCAGAAAGATATAAAGCAATCCAAGTTGAAGATGTGCCTCGAATACCAAAATTATGAAGCTTAAATAAAATTTTACGGTGCTGTACGGTCTGAAAGGCAAATGTATAATCAAAAAACACACCTGAACACTTCTCTCTATGTTCCAAACTCATCAACACTCCATTAACAAACTGAATTATTGCAGTGGACGACACTTTCCTAAGGCCAAACTGATTTTGTCCAAGTGTATCTATTATTATTAACGAATCTAATAGGCCTCTAATGCCTCTCCAATTCACTATATTTTTAGGATCATTCTTCTTAAAAATGGGCGCGACTTTGACTAGTTTTAATATTTGCGGAAAGTTACCATCAAGGAACGAACAATATACCAAGTGGCTCAAAATAGGTGCCATATATTGGGTCACATGCTTCAAAAGGGAGCACGGAATACTGTCAGAGCCACATGAATCTTTTAGCGTGATTTTTCGCAAATTAATACACATTTCGGTGTCATCAATAGGGTGCAGGAAAAATGGCACTGAGCATACCTTTCATTGGGATGTCTATATACACAGAGATGTCTGTCATTATTGAACAGACAAAATCTGGACGCATCCGTAAATAACACACGTTCCTATTGTGCCTCTGGTCAGTCAACATGTAGTCTGGCAAAATTCAGCCTGGCCTTCCGATGCTTTCTAGTTAAAGCTGGGCCCCTAGCGGCAACTCTAGGTCTCAGATTGCATGCTTTAAGACATTGTTGAATGGTTTCCCCACTAATTTGTAAACCACTCGTAGCTGATTTTGTTGTTACAAAACGATATCGATCATCAATTGGGGTTGATGTCCTATCCCTTCCTGCCCTGGTCTGCGATTATGATTTCTAATCTCCATGTATTACGTCGCACCAGAGGGCCTCCATCCCATGCCCTTGGGAGTTGTCTAGGATACGAACCCAGCACCATCTTACTCACGCATCCATTGACACCTCAGCAACAGATTGCAGCAGTGCACATGCGTATTCCAACAAAGGACAATTTCTGTTTAGCCATCTTAGGGTGCACAACATAAATCCATGAGCGAGTGAATGCTGATTATGGTGTGATTAGCAGGAAAAAAGACAGCACATGGCAAAACATTGTTCAGGCTAATATTTGATATATCAACATTTTTAATATAGTCAACAAAGTAGTTGTTATAAATATCTCTGGTGCGTGTTCATTGCATACAAGTTCCTGCCCGCCAGTGTTCATAAGTGTGGGAGGCTATCGCTGAGTCTCACTCAGACTTATCTCCTCATTACTATGTACTACGTTTAAGAAATATAATTCACTCGTCTCTGGACATAAATAACGATTCATCTGAAATATGACGAATCAATGGAGTGGTCCGCAATGTCACCATATTTAAGTGCGTTAGATTTTTTGTTGGGTGACACAGAATTTAAAATTTATAAATGGCAACCAGCATTTCTAGACGATTACGTCGACGAATTATTGATGAATGTCTAAATGTTCGTAGTTTCGTTTTAATTGACCCAATTCTTCTACTAATCGACCAATTTAAGACAAAACAAGAGGTTGGTATAGAGCTTTCACTCAACCAACTGCCAGTGTTTGAATTGTTATTGGTTTAACATTTGCAACGGTTCACAAAATTAATGTAATATCAGACGCTACTGAATTATCCCAATATGCATCATCATCTTTTCCTGTCATATAAAAGTGCATGATATGTGAGAACGAAACACGACGATATATTCATCGTCTTCCAACTTTGAAATTTATATTTGTGTATACGTAGGTACCTATATGGTAAAGTAGTATGTATAGGAAAAGTTTATTCAAGACACGGGAGTTTCTTTTTCTAGTTTATTTTAAATTTTTGCATATAACTCTCCACTCCAACATATACACATTTTTATTTCGCTGCTATTTACTTTTCTCAAATAGATAGATGGATACAGATATGTGTCTTGTGTGTATTTTTATAAAAACATTTCTCTTCACAGATATATCTTATTACAATAATATGATTTGGCTATAAAGATATGTGCATGATTTTATTTTTGAAATAGTTCCTTTAATTTTTGATCCACCTACATCCTCTCTTCTTATACCTTTTCAAGTTCAAATTTGCGTTAATCAAAACCAAATTTGTTCAGAAATTATTCCAAAAAAGCTGTTGCATGAGGATGACCTGTTGAATGAAACGCGATCGACATTTGCTGACAAAGATAATAACTGGTGACGAAACATTGGTATATAATAATATTCTTTATTGTCTAACAGGTTACAGACCCAATTACAAGACAATATAACTAAATAAATAAGCGACTATAATAATAAACTAATTTATAATCCTACAAAACAAAATACGCACACACATCAGATGGCCAGATTTCGCAGGAACCGAGACAATTTTGCGCAGAAAGATCTTACAGGTTCATTGAAATAGTTAATTTCTTGACTAAATCCTTCTATGTTACATGTTTGGCATGCTCGAAGTAGTGGTGCTTTGGATTCATAATTAGTACGAAAAACAGGAACGTGAAATAGTCTGCTACTCCTCACAGAGGGGCGCGGTATGTTAAAATTTAACGATCGGAGTAGATTTGAACAGTCCACCAAGCTATTTATAATCTTAAACAGAAAGAGTTGTCCGGCATACACTCTGCGAGCAGCCAGCGAAACCATTTGAAAGCGATCGAGCAGTGCTCTATGATCGAATCCTCTACATGGGAATCTACCGTCAATTTTAAACGCTAAATATTTAAGGAATTTGCGCTGTAATGTGTCCTGCATGAGATTGGTAAATGGAAGCTTAGATCTTACCAGAGCACAATACAAATTGGTTACAGATTCAATATCACTAAAATGTTTGGTAACACGAAACAAAAAGCCAAGCATGCGTAGTGCATCTCGGGTAATACTTTGAATATGATAATTAAGTGACAATTCAGTGTCGACGTAAACTCCAAGATCCCTGTCAACATCACAAGACTCAAGCGCAGTGTCACTCAGCTGATAGCGATATTCAAAAACAGTTTGCGATTTCGAAAATATGACAAACTTACATTTATTAATATTTAAAGGCAATTTATTATAGTTACACCAATCTTCAAGCTTAGATAAGTCGCGCTGCAACAATACGCAATCCGAAGTGTCTCGAATAACACCATACAACTTCAGATCGTCTGCAAACATCAAATGGTTGCTTGTAAGTTCCTGGGATATATCATTAATGAAAATTGAAAATATTAATGTTGCCAAACAGCTGCCCTGAGGCGCTCCGCTGGTGGGTGTGAAAGTTTCCGATTTATGACCATTGTATTCGACATAGTGTTGTCGATCAGACAAGTAGGAGACAAAAAACGTTAAAAGATCCTCATGAAAACCCAACCTCGACATTTTCCGTAGGACAAGCGAATGATCCAGCCTTCGAAAAATCTGTATAAATAGCATCGATCCGCAGACCCTCCCCGAGTGTACGAAATACATCCTCTAGAAAACAGGTTAGGTTGGTTACTGTAGAGCGGCCTGGGAAAAACCGTGCTGCTGTGGATCAATCTGATGCTTAATTTGAGTAAAGATTTTTCGGTGTAATGCCGCTTCAAAAACCTTCGAGAAGTTGGGAAGGAGCGAGACGGGTCTATAATTTTCAACATGATCATTCTCAGCAGATTTATGGATTGGGCAAATGCGGGAAATTTTCCAAGTTTTTGGGAATATATTGGATCTCAGAGACCTATTAAACAGAGTCTGCAGTAGAACGGCGAAAACAGACGCACAATCTCGTAAAATGAAAGCCGGGATGTCATCCGGTCCCGAAGTCATTTTGGGCTTTAATTGTTTGAGTGACATGAGAACATCCTCGATATCAAGCTGACCCACCGATATGCGGGAAGAAGAAGAATGCACCTCCTGAGGGTGGGCACCATCAACATATACGCTATTGAAGTATTTGGCGAAAGCGTTTACTATGCCTTGGGGTGTTGAGTCGGGATTCTGGATTTGCGCTTCTTATTCTGTACATAGCTCCAGAGCCTCTTTGGATCTGTTTTCAATGAATTTTGAACTTCCACCAAGTAATTGTTATATGCAGGAGTTATCTTATGTTTGATCCTGACTCTTAAATCCCTAAAGATGTTAAAACTGTTCAAATACTTCGTAGATTTCCATCTTTTCAGATGTTTTGACTTTTCCCGTATGTCGCAGATTAAGTCCCATGTGTACCAACATGGATATTTGTATTTTTTAGAGTGAATTTTTTTAGTTGGAACACACATAATAAATATGCCATCAAGGATCCTGTAGAACGCCGACACGGCATCATTCACATCAGCGATGCCATTAATAGAGGACCAATCCTAAAGCAACAGTTTATGGGTTGAGACCAAAGCCCAATCATCTTAATAGAAGCGGTCATAAGAGCCTAAGCACACCCAGTTCGGTCAAATGTGAAGGTTTCTCTCACTGTTTTGTTCGGTTACCGTGGTGCATCGGGGATTTTCGTCAGTACGGTCAGTAAAGAACATTACATTGAAGTTATGCGTTGTCTATATAAAGTCATACTCATCATCTCATGAATGAGGATGCGTCTCTTGGGAAATTCCGAGTGCCTGGAGGATGATGAGACGGCGGAACATGTACTATAACTAGAATGCGCAATATTTGATGAAGTAACCCTTCTACCAACGTGTCTAAAAGAAAGCTCACCCAGCAAAATAATCGACTTCATTAAGCAGATTGAGCTGCCAGGCGAAAAATAAATAGGAGTGGGTCACAATAGACTCTCGGTTGTCGCAGTGGAGGGTTGAGGGAGGTTGCTTACACAGCGTTGTTTGTTCGTGATTTTTATGACCAAAAACAACACCGCCTTACTTTTTCCAATTCCCAAAACTAAAAATGGTCCATGAAACGACGGCGTTTTGCCACGATTGAGGCCATCAAAAATCTCATCACTGGAATAGATTAACGTCATAACAAAAGGCGCATACTTGGAGGAGTGGGAAAAGTGCTGGCCAAGTGTATTTTTCTAAAATAAAAAGATTTTCACAATAAACCTCAAATTTATGATTTTTTTCGAAGCAGGTTGAGTTTCAGCATGTAGGTTGGCTTTCAAGTACTTACCAAGGACTTAACAACTACAACTTCTGAATCATAATATACCAAATTTATCAGATCTCTAGATACCACATCACCCAATATACATACGTATAAACATAAACCAACATAGAGCAACTCAAAAGCCTCATTATTACACACTTGTTTGATTAGAAATAGTTGCATAATGTATGAGTATATATATATATATATATTGTAATACGACATGAAGGCTCACGATCTCTCTCTCTCTATCGCGTCTCTCTTGATCATCAGCTAGCTATTTTACATCCCTCATTGCCAATGCTCCGTTCAAACTGATTATTCAATAATGGAATATAATATATTACGTTATTCGAGGCAGATTATACATGGCTCATTTGCTTTTATATTGAATTTCATTTTAATACATTCGCTGTACCCATGGTGATGGATCAGATGCGTAAATAACTTTTTTTTACAAAAATTTGCTGAGAATTGTGGACGAAATAAGAATAAATTTAAAGTTGATAGTAGTGACTGTTGGTATTAATAGAAGATTATCTAGCATCACTACGTCGTAGTACGTGAATCGCCATTTTGCCGATGCATTTCTTAAGGTAATGTTTTTCTTGTAGTATGTTAATTTATATACATCTCCCCTATTAAAATATATTCGTTTTTCAAATCGATGTCTTTGAATCTCGAAAGAATTGAAATCATTTGATTTCTCCGATATCCAAATTGACAGTGATAATTAATATCTATCACACTATATTCAGAGACATACATAACATCTTTGTGGAGATTCGTGAACATTGGTGAATGACACAGCATATCCAGATTTAATAAGTTTACCTTACCTTATCGCATATGTTTTAAAGCTAAGCCTTGATTCAAGGTTATAACGTTTTTGTCGCTGTTGTTTTGTCTTCACGAGTGAACACATGCGATCTTACACTGTTTGACGAGCGAATGAACGTACGAATATCTCCTCTGACGTTTGATCGTTTATTTGTGATCCTTTCGACGACCAGTTATTACTTCAGTGTATGTATAGCACATATACTGTGAATGTGACTAGTGTAGTTACGACTCGCATGTAGGCGATCTGATTTGGCTGAGAGAAAGCACAACTAGCTAATTTCCATATCTTTTCCGGTAATTTAAAAATATCGTATTTTCAAGTTACAAAAATTATTGAAACAATGAATAAAGATCTAATACTGTGAAGTACAGGGTGCTTCATAATGCGCGTGTATGAGTGTTGGTACTGAGGTCACTGGAGGGTTACTGAAATTAAACAGGCATTGTTTGCCACTTCGTTGTTGGTACCTTACGTAAGTGATCACAGTGGAAACATTGGTGTTGTTATCGTGTCTTTACATTTTCTTTAATAATAGAAATTTGTATCTTACCGTCTGAAAGTTTACATTATTATCTAAAGAATATCGGTCAGAGTTTATTGTCAAATATCAACGAGGTATGGAGCGTTGAATTATAAAATTTTGAAAGAATTCCGAAAGCTACTTAATATTTCCGTGAACGACATCAGTGATATGTTTAAAACCAATTACATGTGATATAGAGTTGAATGCTGGTAGAGTGATATTTAAGTTCTGGCAACAAGACCTAAATAAGCAAACCCTAGGCAGCATCTCGCATATAAAAGAGGGAAACATTCGTAGGAAAAAAAGGAGAATTAAGTAAAAAGATGGACGACATACAAAATATACAACCGCCCACAGAACTGCATCTGAATAAATTTAAATAAAATGAATTAATGAAAAATTAAAATGGTTTATCTCAACCACAGCATAAAGGTAGGTACCGTCTAGCTACAATTTAAACATCAGCTATACAGCTATTCTGTTTTGCATGCTATTAAATAAAGAGGAAAGGGAGTTAAGCTAAAATAGCGGGGGCGCGCATGTAAATTTTATATTTAAATTGTCGTTAATACGCGACACAGCCAGAAACAGAAGCAGAACAATGTAATGCGGTTGATTATATTTGACAAAAAAAAAATACAAAAACAGCTAGAAGCTAAATATACACCGGGAAAATGGATTTAGTTAAGTCGTGCCTTTAAATGTCTGTATAATTTTTGCAAATTATAGAATCCAATTATTTTTTTAATAAATGATTATTTCCAAAATGAAATCATTATTTATAATGATAATGACAAATAAAACACACACATAGAAAAATATTGAACATTTGTTAAATAATGAATAACTATTTTATTAAATTAGAAGAAATAACTATTTATAATGACAATACTTAAATTAATTTAATTGACAACTTCATAAATATAATAATGACACCATAATATACAATGTGGTTAGGTGCCAAAATTATAAATAAAATAATTATAATTTAATTATTTTAACACTCCACCTATCTTGGCAACTTTGCATATTCTGGACTATCTCAAAATCGAGAACTCCAAATTCTTGTAGACTCCATTCAAACTTCCTTTGCTGTATAGGCTTGGTCAATATGTCGGCAATCATTTTGTCAGTTCCAATATGTCTCGTATCTAGGTTTCTTGGAAATTCGTTTTTCTGAATTTTCCTTAACTTCTATTCTTTCATTGTCTCTGCTTGTACTTGGCTGTATTTCTTCATTTCTATTTTCTCTATCTGTATTTGGCTGCATTTCTTCTATAATATCCTCATTTGATATTTGCCCAATTTCAACTACTTTATTTTTGTTGACAGGTATTTGTCTAACTATAATTTCATTTTCTTTCCTGTCTTCTTCGTCTATATTAATTTCGTTGACGTTGAGCTCATCTTAAATAAATATAACATCTCTTGATATTACTATCTCATTATTTTCTTTATTAAAAAGTCTGTATGCTTTCGAATGCTCGTTGTATCCGACAAAAATGCATTGAATTGATTTTGAATCCAATTTTCTACGTTTTGTATTAGGAACATGACCGAAAGCTTTACAACCAAAAACTTTTAAATACGATACATTTGGTTTCTTACCACTCCAGGCTTCTTCAGGAGTTGTGTTTGTTAAAGCAATTGTTGGAGATCTATTCTTTAAATAAACAGAAGTTTTTGCCGCTTCAGCCCAAAATGAATTGTCAAAACCAGCTCCATTTAGCATAGACCTTACTCTTTCCATTATAGTGCGGTTTGCTCGTTCAGCTATACCATTCGTGCTGTCAACTGATGTTGAATTCCATTTTCTTCTAAAAATTCTTCCATGTTCTTATTGACGTATTCTTTACCATTGTCACTTCTTATCTATTTTATTTTCTTTCCCGTTTCATTTTCAACCAGATATTTGAACTTCTTAAAATAATAAAATACTTCACCTTTTTGTTTTAAAAAATAGATAAAAGTTTTTCTGGTGTTATCATCAATAAAAGTCAAAAAATATTTTGCTCCGCCTATTGATTCATCTTGCATAGGACCGCATAAATCTGTATGGACTAATTCTAATTTAATTATTTTAACAACATTTTATATTGTAGTGTTTTAATGAAAGTCAAAAATGTCCACAAAATAAGTTTAATAGAATTTATCAGCCATACATATTTCGGGACTAGACCTGTCCCATCATCACTGGCAAATCAACAATCGAAAAAACTTTTCACCAAGACATACAATATTCTGGTCGAAAATTCCCCCAAAGTCACCTTATGGGAAAATTATTTTTTAATTTATTTAAATTGTAACCACATAGTTAAGTTTGTATATCATTTCGATTCAATAATTTTTTTTTATAAATTAATAGCTTGTCGTCTTTTTAATGTCTCGACACTTACGTTGACTTGTCTAGTAATCAGTAATTCATTTTCACATACGTAGCGGTCGGTCCGCGATTTCGGAAGGATTGTATTCCGAAATGTCGGTCACAAGGCTGTCTTTTCTATTTTTGGTCGATTGATGAATATGCTATCTCGGCAAAATATTTTTGTTGTCTGTAACCCACACTGGCTAAAGCAACAAATTTAACTGACGCACTTAAATGTGATCCACACTTTCTGAAACTACAGAGTCAATAAATAAATCACGGCAAATGCCAAACGCGATCCAACGATTTTGTATACAGGGTGAACTATGACTCAGTACAAAAATTTTAACTAGAGGTAGAGAAAAATAAGATTTAACAGAATCGCCTTTCAAAAAATTTCCAACATTTTTATTAAGGCTGAAAATATTTTTTTTGTAAATAATGTTAAACTCCCTTTTTACGACGCCTATGAACGCCTGCCCAACTGAAGTTTAAATTAGACATTAGCTTAAAGGTTATGATACAGCGCCATGTTGCCAAGTGTATCGATTTACCGAGCATTTAAAGTAAAAAAGTTATTTAGAAAATGTAGATGATTATGTGACTTCAATGATGCGAAATATCAAATATATATGTAAGCTCCTACCTTTCGGATAGGTTTAACATGCCATGCCATGCCATGCCGCCATGATTTGATGATTGAACTTCCTGGGGACCGCTTGATTTACATCGTCCACTCTTCTTGTTTAATGTCAGGTACTCAGCCCGACGATCACAAGGTGGATCCCATCCGTTAGGAAAACCCCAAAGGGCAACAACAAACACACAAATGCAAATAACACTAGCACTTCAAAGCACTACAACAGCAAATGTTTAAAGAGGCCACCGTTAACTTCACCACACTTGTTTATGCGCTTAATCACTGAACTACTTCTAGTGCCTGAACCTTTTGTATGTGATACGGTTCAAACCCGTTCTCCTTCAGAGAGAAATTTCACGTTCCTTTTAAAAAAAATTTCAAGTGAGGGCGAGTGGTAGGTGAGATCAGCCAATCTGATCTAAGAAATTTGTGAGGAATTTATTGCGAACGTGGTATACACATGCAAAACACATGCGGAGGTCAAGGATTAAAAATAGCATAATATGGCTCGATACACAATACACATTGAGTTTGAATAAGTTATTTTTTTACTCAAAATAAAAAGCTTAATATGTGTGTGTAAACTTGGCAACACGTTAGGCTGTTCGTTGACAGATGACGTCGAAGTTGTCTGCACTCTGCACAATAGATCATGCAGGTGTCCCGGGCGGTTATTAACCTATTAACCGATATTTTATTATTTTTGTGTTTACATTTCGTCCCGATGGGAAATAAGGATTTAAATAAATTAAAATTAAACAGGCATTTTACATTTTAGTAGTAGTAGTTTAGTAAGTACTAGTTTTACTTATCTGGGGTTTAGTGTACTACCGGCAATGTTTAGTTAGTGTTTGTGTGTTCAAAATGCGAAAATATCGTTCTAAAAGTTTGCAAAAACGAAGAAATTATCTACAGTATGGAGTATAAGACAGCGCCGCTACAACTGGCTATCATAGTTTAATATTTCGTTAAATTTAAAATAAATCGGCATCAGCGAATATTAAAAAAGTGTGCATTTAGTGTATCTACTTCTAGGAAATCTGTTGTGTTTTTAGTGTATTCAATAAGTATGCGAAAATATCGTTTTAGGAGTTTGTTGTTTGCAAAAACGAAGAAGTAGTGTACAATTCTGCAGTAGTAAAGATGGATTTATTTATCAGGTATTATAATAATTATTTCAAAAATGTTCATTTTCACCTCTCTACAATTGGCAACGCCGCGTATAGCTGTTCGTAGGTTGGAAGCCATCGTGAAAAATAATTGTAAAGGCGCCGATTTACCAGAAAAAACGTGGATTTTGTAAACATCGAATAAAAATTCCGAAACAAATTTTTTATGGTTTTTCATGCTTTCCTGTGCATGTGGTTAAAATTTTTGTACTGAGTGATAGTTCACCCTGTATATTTATTAACCGGTATATATTACAAACAATCTAAAAAGGAACTTGTAAAAATTGCTGAAAAATATCGAAAAACATTATTTAACTCTCAACTAATCGCAAGATTTTTTTTATTTCCCCTTTATGGGTGCCCTATTTACCACAATTTTTAATTACAATGTTTACAACTTTGGTAACTAGAACGTTTAAAATAAACTTTAATCCATTAAATTTTCCAAATAAATATTATATTTTCCAATACATTTCGAAATAAGTTTTCCTATTTTGTTATCCCCTTTGGCCTTTCCTTTTTTTGCTCTTTGTATTTATATATTAACTTAAATAAAATTTCTGCAAATAACAAGCATTACATTCAATTTATAAAATGTCTTTTCCTGAAGCGATTTTCAATCCATAAACGTAGACTTTTCTAATTTTCTCAGCTCTGACCTACTTCAAAGATTTTACGGACAGAAAATACGATTTGATAGTGATTTTTGTTTTTGGACTAGAGTTTTCAATGGAGTTTTCTTTGCCTTCTAGTTACTGAAGTTGAACAAATAGATTTTCATATTTCATTTACTCTATAGAGTCCTAAGTATGTTTAATTTAATTGCTCAAATTTAGTAAGTTGTTTATAAAATGAAAGATTGTAAAAAAAAATAAAATAATTGTTAATAAATTATTTTCGGGAAGTCTGATAAAAAGTGTTGAAAAGTGAGGAAAATTTGAGGAGGTGGGTCTTTGCAATAAAATTTTTTGTAAAAACTGTTCCTTGAAAAACGCTTTACAAAAAACGGGTTGATCGTCCATATTTAAAATCAAATTTGCATAATTTTGATAGAAGAACTGGTAATTCGTCAAAAGGTGACAGATGACCAATCCAGACGGGGTCTTGTCAGTAAAGCCTACACCAGCTGAAGATGAAAGAGAAATAAAACACTGTAAATGAATTGGGCAAAAAAAAAGTCTAAGTCAAATTTTCAGGGTTTCAAAAATTTCAAAATGTGTAGTTTGGTTAACAGATATTGTTATAAAGAAAAACATTTTTTTAGGAATCTTTGAAGGATCGTAACTTATTTAGATACACGATATGTTTTGAAGGTAATAACAAACATGCTTTAAAAAAATATAAAGATGGTCCCGCCACTGGATTATCCGTTTCGAAATCGGGGAATCGTTATAAGTTTGTTTTTTGTCGGCATCTTACAACCGAATTGTGTCTCTTCGGTTTTCCATGTGAATCTTCTACTTGTACTCTACAGTCTGTGCTTGACATTTTACTAGTACAGGAATTACTATACTGTCTATTTATTTCGATTTGCTTGTCTTTTTTTTTTTTCTTAAAATATTCTCAGCGACAATGTGACCAGAATAAATTGGAGATATTTACATTTGATGGTTTTGTGATTTATTTATATTGAAATGTACAAAGTTTTTTTTAGATGCATTCCTGCAAAATAGTTTTAATAATTATTATATTAATTTGCAGCAAGGACATAGGTACCACCAATCAGAACAGTTAACGTAACGAGACGTCATGTCGAACAATTAAGAATTCAATTTATGAAACGCTACTAGATCTAACGACGTTCTTGAATCAAATTAAATCAATTTGGGTTCTCGAATGCCTTGCTTAGACTAATAGTGTCTTACTTGAGTGGCCGCAGTCAATTTGTTTATTATAGCGGACATAGGGCTCCAATTTGGGTCCCCTGCTTTTTCTTTTATTTATCAATGACCTAGTCGAAACTATTCAGGCAGGAAAGCTTTTGTTTGCTGATGATCTTAAAATTTTTAAACCTATTACAAATAGGTTGGATTGCTTGGCGTTGCAGAGCGATCTTAATAACTTGTGCGACTGGTGTGACATAAACAAACTATCGCTAAATATAGCAAAGTGTAAATGCGTCACTTACACTCGGAAGAAGAAATTCATTGTTAATTTATATACACTGAACGGCATTTGTTTGTCCCGATCAGGCTTGGTTACTGACCTCGGAGTGATATTTGATTCGAGACTCACATTTAATGAGCACATTAAAACCAGAATTCAGGAAGCAAGTCGTATGTATGGCTTTTTAGTGCGAAATTGTAAGGGATTTGTGAGTGTTGATGCTCTTATTGCCCTTTATTTTGCCTATGTTCGATCTAAATTAGAGTATGGATCTATCATTTGGTCCCCATTTTATTCATATCATAAGCAGTCATTTGAAAAAATACAACGTAGATTTTTGAAATATTTGGTCTGGAAGCAGGATGGCGCTTATCCAACTCGAGGATATGATCAGGGACTTCTTTTAGCTCGATTTTCAATGCAGAGTCTTGAACTTCGTCGTGTTTTGTCATCTTTAATGTTATTGTATAATATTCTCCATAACAAGGTGGATTGTTCTTATATTCTTTCAAAACTAAACTTTAATATTCCCAGAATTTCCGCTAGACACGATTGTTTGTTTAGATGTGAGCGTGCTAGGATTAATGTTCTCTTGAGATCCCCACTCTATGTAATGACTGTTAAATTTAATGAATTAAGTCACTGTTTTGATATATTTTTTGATAGTGTTAGTAAATTAGAACGTGTTGTTCATGCTTTTTTTTTTTAATTAAATCTAGAATTTAAGATATGAATGTAATAATAAGTTTTTGTATCTAGGAATTGTCCTGTAAAGGGATTTTGTAAATCTGTTGGGCAAGAAAGCTATTATTATTATTATTGAGGCTCTATAAATGAATCTTTCATAAGGAATTTCCAAGCACTAAAAAACATTTTATACACATGTTTTCTAATTATCAAAACAATTTGACTGTCCGCGAAACAGAACTTTAAGGTCATTTTATGTCATACATACATGTATCTAGTCCACACGGAGTTCGATGTACAAAATTAATGTACCTAGAACCGCTTTGTAACGAAACGGAATTTTAATAATTATTATTATACTTAATTGCATTATTTTTATTATTTTCAATAAACTAATCTAAGAAACTAACTCAATTCCAATTCAATTTTGAAAAGTCTTTATTTTTCAACATAAAGTCCACATTACAATAATTACTTAAACCTAAATATACTCGTATGTACAATATTTACAACTCAAAAGATAAGCAGAGACATTGGACTCCAAGTGACTTACATCAAGTCTATCAGGGGCCGTATTTCTCGAAATCGTGGCGGACTGTTCTCATGAGAAACGGGACGTCAGTTCTCTCAAAAAGCATTAAAAGAACACGCACTTCTCTTGCTATTTTAGGTGGGAACAGACGGTTCTCCTGTGAGAACGCAGTTCGAGTTTGCGCAATATTTAATTTCGGTGGTTTCTAACCTCGCATTTCGTGCATTACTACTGATCTATTTATCTATGTTTAAGTTAATTTTGCATTTTGTGTTAAGTTAACGGTGAATTTGCATTAGGTAGGTTGTACCTAGTTTCCATATTAGTTTAAAGATGGATGGAAGAGTGGTAGTATATGACATGGTTCTACATCTCTTCAAGGTATAATTTACTAGTTAGTATGCCTTGCTTGGTAGCTAATATAACAGAATTATTATACCTATTTGATTGATTATAGATGCAGAGGAACAAGATCACCATCCTTCTCACGTCAATTGTACTTTGCATTAAATGCATTTGATTTACATGATCAAATATTTATTATATTATTCCGGTTAAACAAGGACTTGACCCATATCCTAATTGAAATGGTAGCCCCATATGTCTGGGATGTCTGGGATAAGTATTGAAGTAAAAATCTCTTCAATTCATAATAAATAAATATGTAAATGTAGGGTTGACATACAACATAGCAAATGGAACTTTTTTAGATACCTATTAATGGTTATTATTGTTCGTGACTTTCCATGAAGTCGATCAAAATTATCTTTTGTTCATTACTAATAAAATACACTCTTTTTCTTTGGGAATTAGGTACTCATCTAAAATTATTTGTGAAAAACAATGATTTTATTATACTCGTATTATAGAAGTAGTCCATTTTTACCCTTATTATTTTATTATTTCGCACAATAAAACTATGAGAAAAACAATTTACGAAACCTGTTTGATACATTTGCACACCTACCTTGCTAAAATAATTTAAAAACAAGGTTATGTTTATGTCTAAAAATTTTTCTGTTTTATACGAGAAATCGATGGCTTTTTGTATAAAACGAGTTGACAACAGTGCGCAGTTTAGTCCATGACCACATCATGGTCACATCGTTTCTATTACATTCGAGAATACTGATTTTTCATCATAGAAGAAATTCAACTCTTCAGCCATGTAAGTGATCCTCTTCTCTTATGCTGGAGAATAGGCGCCCAGTGGGAACCCGGCGCCAATCGCAGAGGTGGACACCCTGCTCCAAGTTATACTTCGTCAGCTTTAGAGCGCATTACAGATAGTATAGATATTTACTCAGATTCACAGTACTGGCTTTTGTAAGGTTTGCAACGTAGGAAACATGATTAAAAACCTGCTTTATTTTTATTATTTTCAATAAACTAACCTTACAAGCCCCTACTAATTTAAAAATTCGGGGATTGTGTTACTCCTATCACAGGGCTAAAGCGATTTGAACCAAAAACTAATCGGTTTATCCTAGGCCTCCCCCAAACTCATATACCAAAATTTAGCAAAAGCGGTTAAAGCGTTTAGGCGCTATCGCGGAAGAATATAACAGACAGACAGACTCCCATCTGGAAATGGCCTTAATCGTCTCAAAGCACTTCAAAATGGTTATAGCAGTCTTTATCTCATTTTTTTAGCGCATTAGGGTCGATTTTTCCATCTTGAACTATCAAGAGAATCTTTGAGATCAGGGACTACACAGGGATGAGAGTTAACTGTACAAACTCTGAAAAACATTGAAACGGACCAACAAGCGATGGAAAACAGCACTCCGCGATCGAACAAGTCAGATCTCAGAATTTGCAGCAAAATGGCTTTTGATATGACATAGATTCGCGGAGCATGAGTAACCTCTACATACCCTCCGAGAAAGTAAGTAGTGTGTCGTAATTAGGCTTGGAAAAACAACACATTAACACACAGAAAGTTTGGTTCCAATAAAATCCCGAAACCTGCCAACATATGACTGTTTTTATGGACCTACTTAAAATCGAACGCTCTTGAAGTTTTTTCCGAAACCATAATTGGCGGAAATGAAATGATTTCTAACGCAATAACGCAATGCTCGACAGACAGTCATTCAGTATTTTAATATACCTAAGTTAGATTATAACATTAGAAACAAAACTTATATAGTTGCTATCACTTACAGACCAAAGCCAAACTGAATCACAGACTCAATAGTTTCCAAGTTAGTAATTTGTGTCTATAAGGCCCTGTGTTTTGACGTTTGGCAGGTTTGGGGATGTTCTACCACAGGGCCTTACACTTACTTAGACTTCGATGAGATTTCGTGATGTCCTTCGATAGCCATTTAAGTACGATTTATTTTCCTGAAGGATAAGGTGTGGAATTTATTCATTTTTTAAAACGATTATTGAAGTAATTCAATCATAGAGCTGAATTACCCTGTACGATTGGCAAAAATGTGATAATCTCTGATCGCATCATCATTCTATTTGCTTGTTCTCCTATATACCTACATATAGCAATTTGGAGCTATTCATTCATCGTTTCAATATGAATGCACGTTTTTGGTAAAGTATCGCGTACACAAAATGTTTTATAAAAGATTTGATAATATCAATTTTTTCGCATCGATGGAATGCTGCAATATAATGAGATGTAAAGGTGCGATAGACGATCTTTAACCAGGCTCATGTATGCATATTGGGTGCGGCGTGTATTTATCTAAGCCCATTGGCGTTCCTTCATCATAACATATAAGGAAGTACGAAAATAATGTTGAGTAGTTGAGTGAGGAGGGATCGGACTGGGATTGGTTTTTTGTTATAGTGAAAAGACACAGAATTTGTTGTTTTTAAGTATCGTCGATATAACGAGGGGCAGCTCGGAACACATCTCTAATCTGAATATACCATATTATCCACAAGTATATATTTGTTGTTCTGAGATTTACATTTCATTTTCTATTAATTATTACTTAAGGTTATTCTTTTGTATCTGGAAATGCATCTTCTGCCTCTCAAATTTTTATATCTCAGAAGAAGATTGTCAGAATAATGTATATGCTTCAGAGACAACTTTTAGTTGTTAAATTAGGCATTATGCCTATTCCTACTGAGATTCATATAATTAAGAAAAAGATGAGTATATATGAACGGAATTATCCGACTCGTAAAAGTATATGTTGAGTTTTATAAATTTTAGTTTTTGACTGTTCAAAAAATCTTACAGATTTCAATCTGGTGACCTTGCAGCTCACTCCACTGATTCTTTTCGACCAATCCATCTGCCAGGAAAGGTTCCATGTCAATACTAACGAAGAGCACATCTTGTTGAAATGTTATCTCCTTCTCATTGTAATGGTCCTAAAAAAAAAGTCATTACCAGAAATATGACTTCATTTCTAGTTGAATCAAATATTATTCCCAATGAACAACATGGGTTTATGCCCAAGAGGTCGGTGGAGTCGAATCTTCTGGAGTGCCTCAATGTGTGGACCAGCCATAATGATGTTGGTCAGCCTACGGATGTGTTGAGAAAGCATTCGACAGAGTGCCATTTGCTCGTTTGTTGCTGAAATTGGAGCATTAGGGCGTGCGGGGATTGAGATGTTTCTTACAAAAAGAATTTTCCAGAATATAGCGAATGGTGCATTATCCGCTAAATTGCCGGTCTTGAGTGGTGTCCCGCAGGGGTCTCTACTGGGGCCATTGCTTTTTCTGGCATATATATCAGACTTAACAAGAACAATCACGTCAAACATGAGCTTCTTTGCTGATGACACCAAATTGTTTTGTAACCCACTGCGAGACGAAAATGAATTCCAGATCGACATTGATGGGGTAGTGTCCTGGTCGGCGGTTTGGTTGATGAACTTGAATTTGGAGAAGTGTCAGGTACTACACATCGGAGCTAATAATCCCAGGACTCCATATTTCATCAATGGAAATGCCGTTAAATCTGTAAATCAGCAGAAGGATCTTGGTGTCATAGTAACAGCGCATTTGAAGTGGGAGGCCCATATTTCCGCCACATTGAAAAAAGCTAATAGACTGTGGTATCTGATACAGAGAGCTTTCAAATCGAGATCAAACTCTCTAATATTGCAATAGTATAAATCGTATGTCAGACCACTATTGGAATATGCCAACAGCGTTTGGTCCCCCTACTTCATTAAAGACATAGAGGCATTGGAAAGGGTTCAGAGGAGATTCACTAAGCTACCTCATGCACTTAGCCATATACCATAAGAGGAGCGATTGAGGCTTTTAAATTTGACATGTCTTTATGATCGACGACAACGAGGCAATCTAATTCAAACATACAAGATACTTAGTGGCTACTACTCGGTGGATCTCGATGTATTTCATCCTGCTAGAAATCCTAATCTGCGTGGCAATAGTAAGAAACTTGACAAGGAGAGATGTGCTAGACTTCCTCGAAAGAATTTTATAACAAAGTTGTATATGCATGGAATTCATTACCTGAAGATGTGATAATGGCGCAAACGGTTCACAGCTTTAAGAACAGGCTGGACAATTTCATGGAGGACCATGGCGATCAATTGGTCCACTACTCGCTATAGAAGATTAGTGAGGATGACATCAATATTTCAAAAACCTCAAATGAGGAACTGAGAAACAGTTTCATCGGTTTTACCGTTTACTGTTTTGCGAATAATAATAATAAGTAGTGTTGCACTGACCCAATGTCTCACGTGAATTACGCTCGCATTCAGTCGAGGGCCCATAAGATAATTATAACGAATTCCACTGGCCAATTGCAGTTAAATCCGAGTGGTTAACGCAAAATGGCATGCTTCTTTTAGTCATGGGATGTAATGGAGTTGTTATACTTCTTGTCCGGCCCTCGTTAGTGAACTTTATTTCACCGGGCAAATTGCCTGCTCACCTAGATGTCGCCACATACATCTTGTTTCAACAATATAGCAAATCGAAGACTACAACTATATTAAACTTATTTTTTATTTCCATACTTTCCTTTTATTTTTTTTTATGTTTGCTGAGATTTCGTTTGTATGTTGATATTGTAAAGTATCTTTTTTTCCATGCAATTTTTTAGTTTTTATGTGTGTTGTTTAAGAATGAAGATGAAATTCAAAGACCCAGATGGAACTATGTTTTTTTTAATGTTATATAGAAGTTCTATTTTACTAGCTAAGTCGGCAATGATATTGTTTTTTAGCTAGGCCAAATCAAATGTTATAAGGCTAACAATAATTATTCATTAAAGTTATTATTATTTTAATGTTAATCAAGATCTAACGTGTTTTTCCGACTGGAGTAGACGCCATGGCCTCAGATTAAACCCTAATAAAACTGTTGCGTTATGCGTTGGTAATGAGCGCCATACGGAGTTGATACGGACTTCTGGTAGTGTTATTGTTGATGGAACAGTGGTGCGGTGGGTGGATACCGCAAAGGATCTGGGTATCTTAATTGATTCCAAATTATGTTTTAGTGACCACTGTTGTCAGTTATATAAAAATTCGTTTTTTAGGATCAAATGTATGTACCTACCATCTAAAATATATTTTGGATGAAAATACAAAGTTGCTTCTTGACTACTGTTCCCAAGTATTATTATTACTTGCCTAATTATAATAAAGCTAAAATTCAGAGAATTCAAAACGCGTGCGTAAGATTCATCTGTTCCGTTCCATTTGCGGCTCATATTACACCATTTTTAACAAAGCTTGCAGAACCTAGTCTGGATTAACTGTACTCTGTTTTACTGTACAAAATAGTTACTTCTCATACGCCTGAGTATTTATTTATTGTACTTTTAAGAAGATTTGATGTTCACGGACTGGGTCTGCGCTTCAACTTGTATACAATTCCACAACATTCTACGTCCAAATTTGAAGGATGTTTTGCTTATAACGGGCCGAAACTTTTAAATAAACTGCTGGAGTTTATAGATATGCCTTTGGTTAGTTTTAGGCGTGAATTGAGGCGCAGACTTTTTCCATAGCACTGGACAAGTAGTATATGGCGTGTTCTTATATTATTATATGCCAAATCTCATTTCCTTTGTGTTGATGGCCTTAGGACTGAACTTAACTGTACTAGATTATGTAAAATATTGTAAAATTTATTGTTTGGTTTTGTCATTTGGTTATTTTGCACAATAAAGCATTTATTATTATTATTATTAGATCAATGTAAATTATAAGATGAATAAAGTTTTTTTAAGAAAAAAAAAATAGTTTTACTGAAACATTTTCATTAAGGCATAAATATTCAAACTGCCATGCTCAAATTTGCTGTTTAGTTTATGGAATTATAATTTTTATGTCTAGTTGCAATTTATTGATGAATAACCGAATAACAATAGCCTTGTATTTACAGTCAAATATACATCGGCATCGGTACTAAAACATTTTCAATTAACTGACAATAATTAATTATCATTGTTAATTTTAATTAATAAATAAATTTCGCATTCCATCAATGTGGAGTTCATGATATATGTGGTTTTGGAAAATTATATCTGTTGTGTTTATCATTATATTTAGTTTTTTTTTAGATGGTTTTTATAGTGTTATATTTAATTAAAATACTCTGCGAACAAACAATCGAAATAATGAGTATTGTGCATACATTTTATTGGTTTTGTTGTAAAAAATTAACGAACGGCTATGCACTATGTACTTTGCACAGTTATAAAACTTGTAACCTTGGACAAAGAAGTGTCTA
Organism: Apoderus coryli; assembly: GCA_911728435.2. NCBI lineage: Eukaryota > Metazoa > Arthropoda > Insecta > Coleoptera > Attelabidae > Apoderus > Apoderus coryli. The sequence continues at coordinate 330,018 of OU452207.1, forward strand.
AGCTTGTAAATTGGTCGAGGTCAAACGTAGGTGCGTTTTGCCAAAGGTGACTAAAAATTCTTCTTTCGCTAGTGTTAGGTGCTGCTTAAAATTATTGCGGGTGCAAAGGGCTATTAAAGAAAAATAATATATTGTACTTCTTATAGACGTCGTTAAAAAGTGCAGTGTTCATTTCAGGAAAACCAAATAACGTATTATGTGCGGGAAAGTATTAATATGTTTGATTGCTATTGAATAAATTCCTATCATTGTTGATTGACTGAAAAAATTTTAATGATAAAGCAGTGTGTTAATTGATAATTTTGATTTTAAGATTGATTTATTCGTAAAATAATAATTTAATTTTGAAGACCGAAAAAACGAAAAAATAGAGACTCGTCCGCTCGCCGTCGCCGATACAAACACCATTGATGTCAGTGTTTTAGAAATATGAGATTTTCAAAATACTCGTATATTCAGATGTAGAATTTGCAGATAGTCCACAAAATTTACTACGCAACCAAGTGGACTATATTCTTATCAATAGCCGATTTAAATTATCCATCAAGAGAGCCTGCACATACCCCGGAGCAGATGTGCCGTCTGATCATGTGTTACTGGCAGCAGTCATAAGGCTCACCTTGGCAAATGTCAAGAAATCAAATAGAAATCGAAGAATAGCACTAGAGAGACTGAAAGACCCCGCAACAAGAGACGCAATCAGCGAACAGATCAACAGTCAAATACACAACATCATACCGGATAACGGAAACGACCTAACACCTTCATGGACAAGAATCTCGGGTATTGTGACGGAGGTAACTGAAACTAAACTGGGATATAGGACCAGGACTGGAAAACAGAGTTGGATGAACGACGACATATTGGGACTGATGGATAAACGTCGGGCATGCAAAAATAAGGATGACATCAAATATTATAACATACAAAGAATAATCAGGTCAAAAATTAAGGAACTTTTCTACCAGGACAGACCTACAATTATGAACGAAGACAACGACCACTTGACAGGACCATCAATCACAAAAGCGGAGATAGAAAAGCGATACATGACTCTAAAAACAATAAAGCAACTGGACCGACTGGGATCCCATCGGAAATATTGAAAATATTGGATGAAAGAGGCATTGAAGTTCTACACAAAATATTCAACATCGTATACGAAACAGGACAATACCCACAACAATGGCTAAGTTCAACAGTCATCTCTCTCCCTAAGAAAAATAATGCTAGAAAGTGTGGAGATCATCGACTGATTAGCCTGATGGGCCACACTTTGAAAGTATTGCTAAAAATAATTCATCAGAGGATCTATAAAAAATGCGAAAGAGATATCAGTAGCTCACAGTTTGGGTTTAGACAAGGGATGGGCACAAGAGAAGCGATAGTGGCCACGCAAGTCCTTGTACAGAACTGCCATGATGTGAGAAAAGACATATGCCTTTGCTTTGTTGACTACGAGAAAGCATTTGACCGAGTTGAACATCCCAAACTAATGCAGCTCCTTAGGAATCTTGACATAGATCAAAAAGACATCAGATGTATAGAAAATCTATATTGGTACCAGACTGCACAGATTAGGCTCAATAATGAGCTGTCTGATGATATAGAGATCCGGAGGGGCGTGCGACAGGGATGTGTCTTGTCCCCGCTTTTGTTCAACCTGTACTCGGAGGGGGTCTTCCGGGAAGCATTGGAAGATGCGGAAATCGGTATTAAAGTCAACGGAGTGTGGATTAATAACATACGTTATGCTAATGACACAGTGCTCATCACTGATAACATGCAAGACTTACAAAGACTGATCAACACCGTCGGTCAACATAGCAGATTGATGGGTCTAAACATAAACTTTAAACAGACAAAGTTTATGATAATATCAAGGAACCTAAATGCGTTTGAAGACTTACAGTTAACATTCAACGAAATGCTCATAGACAGAGTGAACAAATTTAAATGCTTGGGCATGTGGTTATCTGAAGACTGGACCTCTTATATCGAGGTCAAGAGTCGCATCGAACAAGCCCGACAAGCATTCCTAAGACTGAGGAGAGTATTTAGTTGCTCGGACTTCGATCTTGGTCTGAGGTTGAGATTCTTAAAGTGCTATGTGTGGTCAGTACTCCTATGGGATGGAAGGTTGGACCCTTAAAGTCAACAACATTAACAAATTGGAAGCGTTCGAGATGTGGCTTTACCGCAGAATGCTCAAGATACCGTGGACTGCAAGAATAACAAATGTAGAAGTTCTGTCCAACATCAACAAAGAACGTGAACTGTTAACCACCATTAAAAAGAGGAAGATTTGGGGCACGTCATGAGGAACAAGAAGTATGAGTATTTACAGTTGTTGATCGAGGGTAAGATAGAGGGCCGTAGAGGGATAGGAAGGAAGAAATTGTCCTGGTTGCGGAACATAAGACAGTGGACAGGAGTCAATGACATACAGACCCTAATTCACACTGCAAGAGATAGAGAGGAGATGGAAAATGTGATCGCAAACAGAAGAAATAGAATTTGCCCTTAAAATTTCCTTATAGCATTTTGTACCACCCTGTATAGTTCATATTACAATTTCTTTAGAATATTGTGAAAGCTCATTAGATTATATTTTCTGAAACAAGATACTGTACAAACTGATTTAACAAAAGCATCGAGTAGTACTTATTATCTTATCTTGATGAAAAGATGTCGGTATTATAAAAAATCCGTAAAATTTCGCTATTATCTAACTTCTTCTAGCAAAAAGAAATTCCCCATTTACGATGGGGAAAGTATTTAAAGTTTAACTATCAATTAGATATTATTCTGTAACTTCTACCATTCTCATAATGAGGCTCATATTATATACCAGCTTCTTTTATATTATTCAAAGCGATAAAAGCCAAATTAAAAATTCCCTTACGCTCTTTTGTTAATTATTTCCTTGGAAAACTTGTTCTCTCATTAACAGAATACTACTATTTGGTATTGGGGCATAGAGCTTTATTTATTATTACTTTATATCAAATCATACAGAGTGTTTGTTTTAAATCGTTTGAAAATATAGAATAAAAAGTCTTTTTGATGAGTTTTTTGGAGAAGGAGAAGGAAATTCATTCCAGATTGACACACATCAATGGCATATCCGAACAAGGCTGGATCTTAGCTTATAAATAAAACGAAACTGTGTAAGAACATCCATTTGCTGTATTGTGGACTTTTAATTTGTAAATAATGGTGCATCAGTGTAAAAAATTGGGCTTCGAACGCTATATGCGCATTTAACATGTTTGTGAAGTCTTGGACTCGCGTGGTCGAATTGATGTAGTGTATACCGATTTCAGAAAAGCCTTTGATCAGATCGACCACTATGTTCTATTGAGAAAGCTTGAAAATTTTGGTCGGCCTACTTAAATCTATTGGACCATCGCCAGTTTGTGAAATATGAAGGGTATGAGTCATTCAAGTTTGTACCTACATCAGGCGTACCACAAGGATCCAACTTAGGTCCATTGCTGTTTATTATTTTTATTAACGACATTTTCGATTGTGTGTTATGCAATGGGTTACTGTTTGCCGACGACTTTAAACTTTTTCATGAAATTCGTAGCCATGATGACTGTTTGTATATCTTCAAAGATGCTTGCATTTTCTTGCAGACTGGTGTGATAGAAACAAGTTGCATCTGAATATAGACAAGTGTAATGTGGTGACCTATACGAGAAAAGACAATAGAATTACTTTTAATTATTACATTGACGGTTCTGTCTTGAATCGAAAGACGGTTCTCAGGGACTTGGGTGTTTATTTTGATGAGCGTTTCTCCTTTGTGGCTCATTTGGAGCACGTCTCGTGACATTGCACTAAGCTGCTTGGTTTTATCCTAAGAAATTAAATATTTTAATAACACCAAAACTTTTAAAATTTTATTTAGTGCTTTTATAAGATCCAGACTGGAATATTGCCAAATTGTATGGCACCCTATCTATAATAGAGATGCTGAGACTCTAAACGCGGTGCATCGAAGATTTCTGAAATATTTGATATTTAGGGATTATGGTGTTTATCCGGAGAAGGAAGCCGAGTATCAGATTTTACTATACGAGTGCGAGAAGACGTCACTGGAAAGCCGTCGAAGACTGCTAGCCGTTAAGTTTTTGCACAGTCTGTTGCATAGCTCAACAGGGGTGTAGACAAAGGGAGAATTAACATCGCTGGAGATAGGTCGCTCAAGCAGGTTTCGCCAACCGTTAATGATAATAATATAGTAAAAGGCTTTCGGTGGCAGCTAACCTTAACATCAGTGTATATACTTAAAATCAACCTCGCGAAGTTTATCAATAGGTCTCAGTAAGTAGGTGTGAATAAATTGCTTAGATGTCACCGGGTAGCAAGATTGGCATTTGATCTAAGTATTAAAAGTGCCTTTAGCAGTTTTACGTATTTGTTAAAACAATGTACCTAGTTACTTAATAGAATAAATGTCGATGATTATCGAAACTGATAGAAAAACGTTATGGCTCATGTTCAGGTTTATCCAAACATATGTATGTCATCATATCCTGACTACTTCTTTTCCATTTCGTCTGGTTTTCGAGAGACTACAAAATCGTCATCATCTGTAGTTATCCAGCGCTGACGCTCTACATTTTAGAGGGTTCTCTAGAATTGACAAAATTAGTTGAACTAAAATACAAACCTCCACCCTTTTTTGAAAACTCTGTGTATTTTAAAACATTTCCTCAAACGCTGAGTTGATCATTAATTAATTTTTTCTATGTTGTTTTCGAGTTTTCGTACAGTCCAATTCTCGTTTTTAATTCCTGAAATATGGCCGCAATCAAACCTTTAACGGGATGTAGTTTGTTTAGATGTCGAAAGGGGACACAGCCAGACCTACAAAAGCGCTAGGTTTATATACTTTTTTTTTACCAGCACTGCTGCCTCTGTGTGTCTGTCTCGTTACCCCCAATTTGACCATTATTTGATTGTGTGGAAAATTAGAGTGGACAGAAACAGACAGATATACCGAAATCAAAGGGGGAAAATGTTGAGAGCAAAATGAACTTTTTTTCTCATGGGGTGAATTATTGGTCTATGAAATCTAGATTTTTTGTAGAAAAATATGCGTTTTATCGAAATATAAGTAATGGTAAATAATTTAGCCTACACGTGACAGCATTTTTTAAGTGTGGCCGAATGAATTACAAACATCACTGTCCCCAATTTCCACAGTTTAGTTTTGTCATTGTCTTTTATGCTTTTACAAATTTAGTTGGGATAGTGTCTAGACATACTCTTTTCTCTAATTAGTAAATGCTCAATATGGTTTGCTTCTATGCCCAAGAAAATTACAATGTTTCGAGAGGTTAGGCCAGTCAGGTTTGAAACTTTTGAAAAATATTTATCAGAGGCTTGTACAAACAGGTTTACTTTACGCCAGTTGTTATTGGAAAGGGCGCACACGTAAATACAGGAAAATATCACATACATAAGTTTAGTGGTAAATGATTTAAACCGTATCCAAGATAAACAGAATACTGCAGATTCTATCAACAAATTTATTAAATTTTTTCGTGACAGTCCATATAGAAGAAAATATGTCCCTAAAATCCCATTATTTTGTGACACGATGGTCCTCAAAGTACAAATCCATCAGAATATTTTCCAAAAGTTACGAAGGAATAAGAGGGGCTTTGGGACATTTGGCTTATTCAATAGAATTCAGCACAGAGACACGATCAAAAGCTAATCAATTATTAGCTGCAGTTTCGACTTGTAAGTTCATACTCTGTCTCCACATCATTTCACATTACAGTGCTAAATTGGAACTGGTGTGCAACATACTATCGGGTCCGCGATCTAACGTTTTTTTTTTTCAACTAGTGCTTATTTCGTGAAGGGTAACACTTAGCTCATGTCTGATTTGACAGATAATTAGTTTTATCCTTCCGCTGAACGAATATGGTTGTGTATACGCTTGAACAACGCTGGGAAATATTGCGACATTACTTTGAAAATCATGGTATTGTTGCATGTGTGCGAAAATTGCGTACGGATTTTGGAAGAAGAGAAGCACCGTCAGCTCCGTATGTTCGTTATCTCGTGAAAAAAGTGAAAGAAACTGGCATCCTCATCGATAAACCAAGCGTGAAAAGCCAAAAACAGTGCGTTCACCCGAGAATATTGCTGCTGTGGCAGAAAGTGTGCGTGAAGCGCCAGCAACATCAATTCACCGTCGGTCTCACCAATTGAACATTTCGGAGACATCATTGAGACGAATTTTGAATAAAGACCTTGGTATGACGCCATACAAAGTCCAATTGGTTCCGGAGTTGAAGCAGTGGGCCTGCGATCGACTTACAGAAGATGCCGATTTTGCTAAAAAAACATCTTTTCAGATGAAGCTCATTTTGATCTTGGCGGGTATGTAAATAAGCAAAATTGTCGCATTTGGGACACAGAAAACCCGCACACATACATTGAAAAGCCGATGCACCCAAAACGAGTCACTATTTGGTGCGGATTTTGGTCCGGAGGCATAATTGGGCCATTTTTCTTCGAAAATGAGCAAGGAGTGGCCGTTACAGTCAATGGCGATCGTTATCGGGCCATGTTGAACGAATTTTTGTTGACAAAAATTGAAGAGGAGGATATTGGCAACATTTGGTTTCAACAGGACGGCGCTACGTGCCACACAGCCGAAGCTACACTCGATGTTTTGCGCCCTGTTTTTGAAGATCGCATTATCAGCCGCAGAGCTGATGTCGTTTGGCCACCTCGGAGCTGCGATTTGACACCGTTGGACTATTATTTGTGGGGTGCCGTCAAAGATAAGTGTTACGCCGACAAGCCAGAGACAATTGACGCTTTAAAGGACAATATTCGTGAAGCTATTGGTGAAATACAGCTGCACACAATCGATAATGTGCTTAAAAATTGGACCGATCGTGTAGGCTACTGCATGGCCAGCCGAGGCAGCCATTTGAATGAAGTTATTTGTCATTATTAACCGGAAGGATTGTACTTTCAAATAAAAAAAGAAATTTGAGAAAATATTCAGCAGTTTTTCTTTTATAGCATTTTCAAAAAAAAAAAAGTTATCTGGCAGACCCAATACAAGGAAAAATAATAAATCTTCTTTCGGCAAAAAACCATATTAAAACACTTTTGGCTGCACTAAAAAATCACAGATCTGACGCTGAAATATACTTTAAGGAAATTTTCCAAAAATCTGAAAAAGTTGGTGATAAATTTGACATACCACTAAGAATTCCTAGACTGGGATCAAATCAAATTTATAGAGCTAATTACGAAACGAAGTTTTGCGAGGAATATTACCGTGTTTCTTTGTTTATTCCATATCTAAATTCAATTATCCGCTCAATTGAGATAAGATTTTCGGAAGAAACAGAAATTGCATTTTCTTTGTGCCTGTTTCATCCAGAGTTAACTGTAACAGAACAGTATAGGAAATTAATAGAAAAAATTCCTAACATAGCCAAAGTATACGATTTAGAAAATTTAGAGACTGAGAGTGAAACATGGGATGAAATGTGGATAGAGAAAAATTAAAATGAAAATATTCAGTTAGAGTTCGCCGATTTATTGGAAAAACATTGTGAGTTTTTCCCTAGTAACAAAAAAAGCAATTGCTATTTTTTTGGCCTTATCTCCAACAACGGCCACAATTATTGAAAGATCGTTTAGTACCTTAAGACGGGTGAAAACTTGGTTAAGGTCTACCATGAGTGAAGAAAGACTATCTGGATTATGTCTTCTCAGCGTACACAGAGAACATGTAAATAAGAACAAAGACGTGTTTATTAAAAAAGTGATAGATCGATTTTTGGCAAAAACGAAGGAATATTCTACTGTTATTTTCTGATTAGACTTATGTTCAATTGTTATAACCGATCAGGATCAGTTTATCTTAAGTTTTGTTTTAATTATATAATATTTTAAGTACTTAATATATAAATTAAACTTCAAAAGAAGTTGGATTGACTGTATAAGTATAGGTATTTTGCCACATATTATATACATAATACTTTTGTTTTGCTTACTTAGTATTTTTTGCCTTGCCCTCCCCTAATTTAATTACTTCCGGCGCCCATGATCACAGGTCCTGTTTTAATACGCTCAGGAGATATGCCATCAGAGGCAGCTGCTATATATTCAACAGCCGTCAATCCATCCTTAATTGTATGACTCTGGAATAGCCTAATTCTTCAAATTAAAATATTTATTTAGCAGTTTTTCGCCGGATATTTGCTAAATGGAAAAAGTACACACAAAATAAAACCTAAACAGTTTCTAACAAAATGCAACGCAAAACTGGCCATGAATAAAAAGTCGAACGACCGTGTGTTGTGTAGTGTGTGTTTGTGTACACATCAACTAATTATGTTGTGGCCGTTTTTACTCTACGCTTTTGCACGTGGTTTTTCTGATGGTCTTTTAGGTCCCTTTTTTTTCTACCTATGATGTCTAATGGACGCTAAACATTCAGTTAATTCGTTTTGAAATGTGTACTTTGTGTTTCTTTTTTTTTGTCGCCACTTTTTCATATAGAAAAACAAAGCGCAATCTAAAGTTGTCACGTCATATCGAGTATATTATAAATCAACCAAGAATAAAGTAGGTTTAACCCTCTACTCTTTCCTCTGTTTTACACGTTTGTAATTTAATACGAGGGGCACGATTTATATTTTGAGCCACAGAAATAAATGAACCGAGGAGAATCGTTGATCACGGACTTTATTCTTGAAAAACAATTTTTGTACGGTGATTCTTTCATCAATTCACCTTTTTGCAGTATAACACAAAATGTTTGGTGTATGTTAAAGTCAACAACGCAAACTTTCCATTGAAACAACAGCCAAGGCTGAAAATACAAACAGATTTCCTCGTATATACGATCTTCACGGTGCCTCCTGAAGATGTCGACCGCTTTTATTAGCGAAACTTTGCGAAAAGATGAAACCGACGACGCTTCGATATTATAGCTGAACAAACACGTTTTTTGTCTTCAACCTGACTCAATAATATTTTTCAATGTATTTCAGCAACACTCAAAATTCCTGCTTAAATTGTACGATTTAGGTTCTAAATACTGTACTTTATCTCATCCAGCGTCGTTAGTCATATTTTAATAGTTTTTTCCAGTAAGTCCCTGGGTTAAAATATGTCGATCCTAATCATTATAATTCTTTAAAATTTAAACTAATGTTAAACAAAAGCTGAAATCAATATCCCACTTATAAGTGGTGTATTTTGTAGAGGCAAAGAACTTTAAATTGGCAACACTTTTTTCTGTAACAGCTGATATGTTAATTCTCGACAAAGCAGCTGGCATATTTCCTGGGCTTTTTAAAGAAGGAGGACCCGTGATATTGGAACATTCTCATGTTCTAATAACCAAAATATGGAACACCAAAACTGCTGAAATGCGAGATGCCTCAATTATCATTATATTTAAGAAGATTTAAGATAGGTCCGTAAAAAATTTGTCCAATCCTCTTCTTCCACTGTCGGAGGGGTGGTTTTAGACCCAACAGGGGTACAGCCGACATGATATATTGGGTCTGCCAGATAACTTTTTTTTTTTTGAAAATGCTATAAAAGAAAAACTGCTGAATATTTTCTCAAATTTCTTTTTTTATTTGAAAGTACAATCCTTCCGGTTAATAATGACAAATAATTTCATTCAAATGGCTGCTTCGGCTGGCCATGCAGTAGCCTACACGATTGGTCCAATTTTTAAGCACATTATCGATTGTGTGCAGCTGTATTTCACCAATGGCTTCACGAATATTGTCCTTTAAAGCGTCAATTGTCTCGGACTTGTCGGCGTAACACTTATCTTTGACGGCACCCTACAAATTATATATATATAATCGCAGCTCCGAGGTGGCCAAACGACATCAGCTCTGCGGCTGATAATGCGATCTTCAAAAACAGGGCGCAAAACATCGAGTGTAGCTTCGGCTGTCTGGCACGTAGCGCCGTCCTGTTGAAACCAAATGTTGCCAATATCCTCCTCTTCAATTTTTGTGAACAAAAATTCGTTCAACATGGCCCGATAACGAATATGTTTACATACCCGGCAAGATCAAAATGAGCTTCATCTGAAAAGATGATTTTTTTGGCAAAATCGGCATCTTCTGTAAGTCGATCGCAGGCCCACTGAGCGAAGCGAAAACGCATTGGATGGTCAGTTGGCTTCAACTCCTGAACCAATTGGACTTTGTATGGCGTCATACCAAGGTTTTTATGCAAAATTCGTGTCAAATATGTCTCCGAAATGTTTAATTGTTGAGACCGACGGTGAATTGATGTTGATGGCGCTTCACGCACACTTTCTGCCACAGCAGCAATATTCTCGGGTGTACGCACTGTTTTTGGCTTTTCACGCTTTGGTTTATCGATGAGGATGCCAGTTTCTTTCACGTTTTTCACGAGATAACGAACATACGGAGCTGACGGTGCTTCTCTTCTTCCAAAATCCGTACGCAATTTTCGCACACATTCTGCAACATTACCATGATTTTCAAAGTAATGTCGCAATATTTCCCAGCGTTGTTCAAGCGTATACACAACCATATTCGTTCAGCGGAAGGATAAAACTAATTATCTGTCAAATCAGACATGAGCTAAGTGTTACCCTTCACGAAATAAGCACTAGTTGAAAAAAAAAACGTTAGATGGCGGACCCGATATTTAGTGCCAGGCAAATACAGGAAAAGTCACGGGAGCAAAATTGTCCTCTATACATGGGTTTTATAGACCTTGTCAAGTCGTTCGACTCTGTTAACCGTGAGGTTCTGTGGAGGATATTGAAGCTCAACGGATGTCCCCAGAAATTCATCCAGATACTTCGACTCCTTCACAACAATATGAAAGCAGCAGTTCTGAACAGAGCCCTTTCCAATAACAAATGTTGTAAAACAGGGTTGTGTCATTGCACCGATTTTGTTTTCGATGTTTGTGGGAACGGTTAAGGATGAACTACCAGGGGGACTAGAGATCGTCTACAGAGGTGATGGCGGCGGACTCTTCAACCTTCGTAGAGTGCAAGTTGGGACGAAGATCGTTTCCACATCAGTCATTGAGGTGATGCAGAAGAGGCCTTGACTTAATTATAACCTAACTTTTTTTCCTTGTGATTTTTATTCATTTTGTGTTTAAAATGTGATAAAATCAAGTTTTCTACATAAAAAGGCATACTTCTTGTGTTTTGAAAAACTTAAAGGTTTTCGAGAAATTCGAGTTTGAAGATTTTAGGACAAAACTGGTCCTTGGTAAACAGCATTAATAAAATTATTGAAATACAGTTTGCTAACGAAAAGTTTTTCAAAATTTGCTGCTGATGATGATGAATGTTCAGTTGTTTTAGGGTTTCTTGGTTGCGGTGGTCTCGCAATTGATCATAAATAGACTCACGCCGGAGCATCGTCCACACCAAATTATTCAAATTCCTATATTTTACTAAATTTCTTGGTTTTTAAAAATAACACGAGTTGTTATATTTAAAACTACATTTAATACACGTTGTGAGTGATAGTAAGTATAATGGTTCAATTATATTTTTAGTTAAAGTGAAGATGAAAGTTATGAGCAATTTTCTTTTGAAAAATCGTGTTATTATTCTAATATTTAAATGACTTTATGGTAGGTTGGATATCAATCCATTATACAAATAGAAATCAACGAATCGATATCAAAAAATGCCATTTAAAATTCATTATTTTAAACGAACGGAGAGATAAAAAAACATTGGGAATAAGAACACAAGTGCCGTAAAAGGCTCTGGGGAAATCGGTAAGAAATACATCGGGAATGAAGTAAGTTTAAGAACTAAAAAAAAATCTAGCGCGACTAAAGTTGTACGAGGGACAAGCTACTATTATTGACACCAAGGAAAATTTACTGAACAAATCCCAAAATGTCTGTCATCATCAGCATTCACCATGATTAAAATTTCCCAACTTTTTACTAAATAATGACAGCTCAATTCTTTACATTTCATCATTATTCGACAGCCAATTTACTTCCTAACCTCACTCGTTATTACTGCGTTAGGTAGGAGACAGACAAGAATAGCAACTGTTTATAAATTATAAACTTAGGTTAGTTTGTATACTAGAAAACATCGATTTATACATAATCAATACAAGCCGCTCAAATAACAAAGAGATGTTATAACATGTGGTATTTTGAAGAAGATACAATGCCCCCAGCATCCGTTGAATATACGTGGCAATTTGCAAGTTATAGCACTTTTCTTAGGTCCCCAAGGGTACGAACGCCACCTTTTTTATTTTTACATAAGACAACTAGATAGAGCGTTAATGAGAAATGAGCGACATCTTAGAAATTCTGGTTGATAATGAGAGACAGGAAGGTTGTAAAAAGTTGAGATTACTCATCATGGTTTCCGTTGGATGATTTTTATGATTTCAAGAAAGGCCTGGTGTACAATTGGTTTGCAGAATTGGGTCTTATTAGTGCACATGAAACATGCAACATTTATTGAGGCATGGATGTGGATCAGGTTTCTTTGATTTAGTATCACTAAGACAAAAATAAAAGTTCTTTGGACGTTCAAGTGTATCTGTTTAATAGAAAATGTATCTCATTTCGTAAATTTTGTTTAACTGTATTTTCCATGAGTATCTAAGTAATATCAGTTGGTAAACCCCGTATATAACCATACATAGCTTTCAATAGGGTAGTATTAAACGAGCCGGATGGAAGCAGTTACGCCTTTTGGTTTATTTTTCTTCAATTTTTTTTCTCGTCCTGTATAAAATCGATACATAAAAATCCTTGGCTTAAGAGCCAGCTGAAGTGATTTCTACCAATATTATATGGCATGTAGTCGTGTATATATAGCATGCCGACCGCATTTAGCGATTTGGCCCGTAATACATTGGGAAATCAAATGGAAAAAACCTTAAACGTTAAAAGTGTGCAGGATATGGAAAAGAAACGAGTGCAAAGTTAGAGAAATATTCTTGGCGGAAAAACCGACCGAACACAGAACATGCACATTGTGTGTGAATTTGTAAGAGGCGTGGGTCTTAAATTTTAGTAGTGGGGAAAGGAGAAGCTTGCAAAGCTACTAGACTGTATCAGATTAAAAATTATTTTCAAGCTTAGGATTTAAACCAACTAAATTAATTTTTGAGGAAGCAAATTCACCTGAGAATTTCTAGGTTGATGGACGAATCTAACGAAGTGTGATGAGGTTCGCCGTATAGTTTCTGTTTATCAAATCAAAAATTTGAAGCCTTGGAAAAGGATTATTCCGGAAATTAGTTCATTTGACCATAGCACATCCTCTTAATTTAATTTTATGGCTTTATTTCACGATTAGCTGGGTTTCCTATTAGTGCGCAAATTTGATGCATATTTGGAATAACATGTCTATTTGGATATAGTTTTTCCTCTTAGGTTTTTAGGTTCATTAAAATAATGTTAAATATGTAAAAAGTATTTTTTTTTATTTTTAAATTATTTAATACTCTCAAAACCACACCCAAAATCATTTATTATTTGTCATCACATAAAATAACGTATTTCTCACAGCTCTCTCTCATCTTATTATCGGCTGGTGTTTCTCTTTACTGGGTTCGGCCGTCCTTATTGTATCGAAAACCAAAACCTGTTTGTCTGGTGTGACGTAGGCGAACCACGTCGGAATGTACTTTACAGGGGATGATTGCTAACACGGCCGTCCTGCAACTGGGGCGTCCTCGCACCTCATTCATCCTTAAACAAAAAAACAAAGCGAACAAAATCTGGTTTTATATTACACAAGGCAAACTGCCTTTAAACTTTTAATTTTGGTTTTCATGGAGTGGTATTGCCACTCTTCAACCATTTTACTTAGGTGGGATCGCCACCTAACCTTTACGTACCAGTGAGATCGTCACTGTACAAACTTTTTTTTTATGCAGATGGGATCGCCATCTCGCCTTTACGTATCAGTGGGATCGCCACTATACAAACTCTCTTTTTTATTCAGGTGGGATTGCCATCTCGCCTTTACGTATCAGTGAGATCGTCACTATACAATAATTATATTTTTTTTTTCACACAAAAAAGACATAAATCAATTTACTTACAGTTTTTTTACTCTTTGCAAGACCAGTGCCGAAGTTGCTGATGAGCTGCTACTGTTGTTCGCCCTCCTCGTTATGCTTCGAAGGGGGTACGGTTCTTTATATTTTGGCTTCAGTTTTTCTCCACCGGCCAACTGACTATCTTCAATTGCGACTACGTATTGTGGCCGGCTTTATACGCTCGCATACCTGGTGTTTCACGATGATTTTTTTAACGCCTCACTAGCTTTTGCTATCATTAAATAATCATTTAAATTCAATTCCGCTTTAAGTTTGTTTGCGTCGTTCAACCATTCTTCTATAGAATAGGCAGTCTTATCAGGATCGTAACTAGTTAACTTAAATGATGACATTTGCGCGGTTGCCGACAAGAAACTTCGGGTATTGGAGATATCCGCCCCCGTAAAACCCGTTGTCGGAGTAGAACACGCAGCAATTCGCGATTGTCGCGTTAACTCTGCAAGTTGTTGCTGTTGGGTAGCAACAAGATTAATAAGCGTTTCTTGCCACTCTAGTTTACGTTTTTTAACACTACGCGAAGTCATCTCGGCTTCCCGATCAGCCTTATCACCTTCCGACAATTCACTATCACGAATTTCTTCCGACATTTTAGATTAGTTAACTAACAATTATTTTATTCTAAAAATAAATTCATTGTTTATTTACAACACTCTTAGTACAATTTTATTGTTTATAATTGTTTATTGTAGCACGTAGAACAATATCCCTATTTTATAATTGTTTATTATATAGCACGTAGTAATATCTCACTTCTGATGTAAAAAGTATTCTTCTTTATTATTTTTGAATTATTTTATAAAACTCAAAATCATTTATTATTTGTCATCACATAAAACAACGTATTTATCACAGCTCTCTCTCATCTTATTATCGTCTGGTGTTACTGGGTTCGGCCGTCCTTATTGTATCGAAAACCGAAACCTGTTTCTCTGGTGTGACGTAGGCGAACCACGTCGAAATGTACTTTACAGGGGATGATTGCTAACAAATATATGTTCAAATATGGGAAATTTATTTTTTTTATTGTCAAATTATTCACGACATCTCAATACAAGGTTTCACAAAATATTTAAAACAATAATTTTATGTGTTAGATACACATAACCTACATACGTATAAAAAATGGAATGAAATCTCTGCTTTCATTGTGATATACCTTGGAATGAAGCCATATAATTGACATCAACATATTTACAATATGGAAATGCATTCTATCCACAGATTGACGAAGTTACTATGGGAGCTTGGATTTCCACTGTGATCGCTGAATTAGTTCTTGAAGATTTGGAAGAGACGATTATACGAAATCTAAGTTTCTTCCCAACATTATTTTATGGATATGTCGATGATTGTATAGCCATTGTCCCAAGACCTATAATAAATCATGCCTGCCAAAGGATACCGACAGTAATAAAAATAACTACAGTGACTGGAAAAAGTTGGGTTAATGATTAGAGTTAGTAAATATATTATGAATGAAACATATAATTTTTGGCAACGTGTTATTTTCTCAGATTAATTTAAATATAATCGGATGGACATCATATGGTATGGCGAAGACTTAATGTGGAATTTAAACAAGAAAATTTGTGTCTGACAAGTAAAACACGATGGCAGATTATTGTAAAAAAAAAAACAAAAGCGAAATAGGTAAATGTTTTTACGGTATTTGAATGTCGAAACATCGTAGAATTTATTTAAACCCAACGAAAAGAAAAATACAAAAATTAAACGAAAAAATGGTTCAAGAACAAAAAAAAAAAAAAGAAACATTTGTGCAAAAGCCAAATTTTCTTTAAATTTTTATTAACAAGAAAAAATTAAAAATCTATTGACAGATCTGATTCTGAAATATCTAGTACTTTTAATTGCCCTCGTACTACTAAAATACCTTTTTGGTTTTATATTTCACTTACTCCAATATTTTTAACTAAGAAGAATAATCAATTAGTGAAAAAAAACGTTAAAACTTTTTTGTAATTAGAATAAAATCCGCTGTTTTATTTTTTATTCTTCTATAAGGATCTTCTTGAAACATTGCCAAAAACATTAACATTGTAATGAATGAATTATTGGAATAGCTTCTGGCCTTTGGAGAATAACCATTATATTATTTGTAGTTAGTTACGTTAGTACATGTTATTTTGGGTTTTAGGGGACTAGGGAGTTTCAGGGCTCCCACTAACAACGCCAGAACAGAAACTTGTAGTAATATGTCGATAAATAACACTTATATTGTTGTGTGTCTGCTGTTCGCTATATGTTTCACTAATAATGTATGCCACATTGCAGGAATTTCTAGAATGTGTATACGGGGTGTCCTACCGGGAAAGGTTTTGATCGATTATGGAGAAACTACACTGTGGCACAATCGCCAATTCGCCTAAAATGTTTTCACGAACCTAGTCTAAGATTCTTTGGACGGATGAGTCCTCTTTTACCAGAAGTGGGGTAACAAATTACCATAATATTCTTCTTCTTCTTAAAATAGCGTACACTTCTAGTGCGTTGGCGACTATCTCATCATAATAAGGGTCCTTCCTTCCGCAGCGCGACAAAGCTCGCCCGTATTGCTAATGCCTGTCCAGTTCTTGATGTTTCTCAACCAGGACATCTGTTTACGTCCTACTCCTCTCTTCCCTTCAATTTTTCCTTGGAGAATTATCTGTGGTATTTTGTACTTCTCTCCTCGTAGTATGTGGCCCAG
Source organism: Apoderus coryli (assembly GCA_911728435.2). NCBI lineage: Eukaryota > Metazoa > Arthropoda > Insecta > Coleoptera > Attelabidae > Apoderus > Apoderus coryli. The sequence goes on from OU452207.1 coordinate 346,857, forward strand.
GTATCCAATTTTCCGCTTCTTGATTATGTTGAAAAGTTCTCTTTCGCATCCCGCCCTTCTAAGAACGTCTTCATTTCGAACTCGGTCTACCCACGATATACGCAGCATCCTTCTTAGACACCACATTTCAAAAGCCTCAAGCTTGTTTATCGACCGGATCTTCAGAATCCATGTTTCCATTCCATATAACACGATGGACCAGACGTAACACTGCACCATTCTGCATCTTAATTTGAGGGACAATGTCAGGTTGCAAAGAAAGGGTCTTAGGCTTGTGAAAGCTTGCCTCGCTTGTTGTATGCGACAGCAAATTTCCTGTTCGGGATTCCATTGTTCATTTATGTTGGTTCCAAGGTATTTAAAGTTTTGCACTTGTTCAATAGGTTGGTCTTCCAAGTTTAACACAGCATTTTGAGGAGGTTTCTGCTTACTATCATGTACTTTGTCTTTTGTATGTTTATTTTGAGACCATTCCCCTTTGCAACTGTATTTATCTGTTCCAGCATTAGTTGTAAGTCCTCTTCACTGTCAGCAATGATTACGGTGTCGTCTGCATACCGTATGTTGTTAATTGGTATACCATTTACTTTAATCCCACACTCTAAGTCTTCCAGCGCCTCAGAAAATATATTTTCGACGTATAAGTTAAATAGTATTGGTGACAGTATGCACCCTTGTCGAACCCCCTTTAGAACTTTAAATTCGTCTGTTGTTAGTAATTTCTCAAATCTTACACAGGCTTTTTGATTCCAGTATAGATTTTGGATGATTCTGATATCTTTTGCGTCAATATTGGCATTGTGCAGAAGTTTCAACAAGGTGTCATGTCTAACATTGTCGAAGGCCTTCTCGTAATCAATAAACAGCATATATACGTCTTTTCGTTGGTCTAAGCTGTTTTGTACTAAAGTATTCAGGCAGAAAACGGCTTCACGAGTCCCCATTCCGCTTTTAAAACCAAACTGTGTGTCTCCGCTTAGATCTTCTAGTTTATTGAACATTCTAGAGTGTAGAATACGAAGGAATACCTTCAGCAGATGACTCATTAGGCTGATAAGGCGATGGTCTTTACATTTCGTGGCGTTGGTCGTTTTTGGGATCATTACGAACGTTGATCGAAGCCAATCAGATGGAATGTGGCCAGTGTTATATATGCGATTGAACAAATTCACTAGCATTTCTACATTTTCTTCGTCTAACAACTTAATTGCTTCTACGGTGATGTCATCTAGTCCTGGGGCTTTGTACATCTTGGTTGACTTGATGGCATATATCACTTCGCTTTTAATTATAGAGGGCCCCGATAAATTATCAGAGTGCAGCGTATGCACTGGCTGCTGTGGTCTTATATCATTGAAAAGGTTTTCCGCGTATTTTTTCCATGTCGTTGCTAGTTCTTCTTCTGATGTTATATACTCATTTTGATCATTGCGTATTCGACTTTTGTGTTGTTTTCTGTATATATGTGATATTTCTTTTACTTTTTTGTGCAATCCAAATGAATCACCTCTTGTTTGTAACTGTTCTATTTCAATACATCTTTCTTCCATCCATAGTTCCTTTGCTTCTTTGATCTTCCTTCTTACCATAATATTATGTATCCATATTTAGTCAGAAATTCGGCCAAGATCATTTCGTAAATGTTTGGTTGGGCGTTATTGATGGCAATGCTTGTGGTCCACATTTTCTACCCTACATGGCTAAATCAGAACTGATTATATGGTGTGATATTTCTAATATTGTCCAATCCAAGTTCTTGAAGATATGTTACGAGGAGTTCGTGTCTTACATTATCAAAAGCCTTCTCATAGTCGATGAAACATATGAAGGCGTTTTTTCTTTGATCAAGGCAGTTTTGCACCAACGCCTGCAGGCTGAAGATGGCCTCTCTGGTTCCAAACCCTTTCTTGAAGCCAAACTGATTAAATCCGCTTACCTCCTCGCATTTTCTGTAGAGTCTAGTGTGCATAATTCGAAGAAGCAGTTTTAAAAAATGCCTCATTAAGCTAATGAGCCGATAGTCTTTACATCTTTGTACGTTATTCGATTTTGGTAGGGCTACAAATGTGGAACGAAGCCAGTCTGACAGGATTTAAAAACTAACAAATTTATTATACTCAAGCTTCAATGACGGATTTTCCAAAATACGTATTTTATAATATCATAAGTATATAATATGATACAGTAGCAAATTATTAAAAAAAAAACAATAAATTGCAGTCTTGTTTCTCGAAGGAAGTTGACACCGGTATAAACGGAAGAGATAGATTCTTTTGAAAAATTTTAGGGAAATTGACCTAGTCGACCTAAGTACTACACCAGATTTTCAGATTGTTCCACAGTGTAGTTTCTCCATAGTCGTTCGAAGTCGATAGTAACGATATTTTAAATACGGTTGGACAATCTAAGCAACTTAAATAAATAATGAGGATGTGTTTTGGTCTACTAAACCAAATAATAAAATTGCTTAGAAAATCCATATGGCAATGTTTTCCGAACCACAAATACAGTAAGACGAAAATCCGATGATAAAATATAATACGATGAAAATGCTCTTTACAAGGCAATTGGATAGCATGGCTGACAAAACAAGACAAACAAAAAATTATATTAAAGAAAGAATGCCTTATATCCAATTTAGTAAAGAACATAAGCTATTTGCTATGGTATCGGATACTCGATAAGACACCTGTGAGCCTGAAACACGAAAAACGCTTTTATGGAATTCTATAACTTTTTCTTAGAGAAGAAATACTGGAAAATTATTTGCAGTAATTGAACTACAGAATGAAATGCATATCGACTTTGCTGAAGCCTTATTCCTGCTGGCCTTTTGAAATAAACTACCTGATGTTTTCATAGTTATGTTTAAATCTTTAATCTTTTGGCTTTCTGTCGAGGTAAATTGTAATACGAAAAAAACATAATTATCCTTTCGTCGACATTTCAACAGTTCTAAAGTCATCTTCAGGACTTTAGGCTAATAAAAATCACGTAGTTCGAAATATGAGGTGTATATATTTCTGAAAAGGTAATTTTATGGTAATTAGTCTAACCTGGAGCTACGAGGTGCAGGTGGTATGCTTTGTAGTCTCCAAACGTGGTCCCACCCGACTTTTTTTGTTCCTAATCATGAAAACTTGGCTTAAAGAAGTTTAATATAAATTAATAAAGAACCATGCTTCCATTGGTAGGCCCAGCAAATGCCATAATTCACAAAAACAAAATCACCCTGATTAAAAATTCGATATCCGATCAGGAAAAGTAATATAGCCGCTATTTTACAGACATATATAAATAATATTGTCCACAAAATACAAAAGCGGGCCTGCTCTGAAAACAATTTTTTAATTAAATCAAAAACTATACACGCATACTACTCTCTCGTTGGGGCTTTGCCATATAGCTTTGGGGTTGTTTTTCCATCCCTCCAATCCAGAAACTCAACGACAAACTATCCTCGTTTGTAGGTTTATAGATGTGTGGAACTGTGGGTATGTATATGGAGCACATAAATACCGTCACGAACAAAACGGATATTTTTCGGCCGGTCGGAATATGCCGCTTAATTAAATTTTTTTCGCCTTTCAATATGACAGCCAGGGAAAACACGATAGAGAGGATAATATGAGATGTGTTCTGTTTATTATTCAACAACGGACGCGACTTTTCATGGCAGTGTGATTTGTTCATCATTCATAGGAAATTATTCATTTTTTTTTTATTTAAGAAAAAAAATAAAAAAAAATTGAGGAAACTGAAGAATGAATTTTACAAGTGTTACTTTTTATGTTTGTACAAAATTTGGGAAGAAAATAACATTTTTGGAAACAAATTATCTTATTGCTTCTCAAAATATTCAAATTCGACCGGTTCTTGACGTGATGAAAACAATGTAGCATGCGATATCCACACAGCAACGAGTTGACGTTACTTTTTCGGAAGGACAATTCATTACTGGCAGATTTCTAATTGTATTTAGTGTCTGTTTGACATAGCTATACTAAAATATTGACAGAACTGAACCCTCTATACTCAACATATTGATAACGACCATTTAAATATGAACTCAGAAGGAGCAAACCATTGGATAGACCAAAACGACACAATTTATAACCATCAAGACACCCAGTCTGTCAAAGGCCTTGGAAAAGTCAGTATAGATAACATCTACCTGACCTCCATTATCAAACTCTGAAACTAAACTAAAACCCAAACACCTTCGCAAAACATGACTGAATGGATATGGGACGACAATTTCCTACATGATGTTTTTATCACAGTGGCGGCTTGTCATATCATACTGTAGATAGGGAAAGGCTAACGTTCGACGAAAATCGTAAAAATATTTGCAATTCATTTTATATATCCGAAACAGACGAGATGAAAATAATTAGTATAATAAAAGATTTAAAACTCAATTCTTCACCGGGAGCTGATAAAATTAACGCAGAAGTCTTGAAAATACTGGCTCGAGAAATAGCTAAACCCCTGACATTCAACAAAATTATTTCGAACGGCCTTTTTCCACACAGATTTAAACAAGCATTGGTTATACCGATTTATAAATCGGGGGAGAAAACATTAGTGGAAAATTACCGCCCCATAAGCCTGATTTCTAATTTTTCCAAAATCATAGAAAAAATTATTAAAAAAAAATTATTGCGCTTCTTAACAAAAAATAATTATTTCTCTGAAAATCAATTTGGTTTTTTGGAAGGTAAATCTACAGGAGATACTATTGCATTGATAACGGACAAAGTATATAGTGCACTGGATAAGGGTATTCCTTGTGCTGGGGTTTTTATAGACTTGGCTAAAGCATTTGACACCATTGACCACAACTTGCTATTGGAGAAGTTGGAAAGAGCGGGTGTCAGGGGACTGCCACTGAAATTGTTCCAGAGTTATTTGACTGGAAGAACTCAAAAAGTTAAAATACACACTGTTGTGAGTAACGCACAAAAAATAGAATGCGGAATCCCTCAGGGGACAGTTCTGGGCCCAATTTTGTTCAATTGTGTTTAAATGATTTGCTCTCTTTGAATTGCAGTCGCACTTTGGTCTCGTTTGCAGATAACACGGCTCTTTTTGTTGAGGGGAGAACCTGGACTGAAGTTAAGGAGCAAGTAGTTCGTGATCTGCAGATAATCACTAAATGGTTTGATAAATATAAATTAACAATAAATCTAAACAAAACGGTATATTTGCCTTTTACAAATAATGTTAAAACGCTGCCCCTGGATACTAATTTGAATGTGTTCCTGCCTCAGAGAAATCGGCCGTGGGAGATAGAGAGACGAGACTCAGTTAAATACTTAGGAATAATTCTAGACAAACATTTAAAATGGGATCTTCATATAAACCCTTTGGTACCAAAAATACGATCGCTGATGTTTATTTTTAAACAAACAAGAAAAATACTTACGATCAAGGAAAATATGACCCTCTATTACTCGTTGGTCCAATCTTTGCTAAGTTACGGAATAGTAGTAGGTTGAAGAGGTGCTTATAATTCCAATTTAAAGCCACTATTTATTATTCAAAAGAGGATTCTAAAAATAATATTTCATCTGAATGTTCGATTTCCATCAGTCTCTCTATTTCATAAGTGCAAAGTTCTAAATATCCGAAATTTGTTTTATAAAGCAGCTTTATTGCAGTTGCATAAGGATAAAATGTTGCTTAGTCCGATTGAGCATAAACACAATGCTCGACAGAAATATAATAAAAAAATACGACAACCAAAAACAGCAAGAACTATCGGACAAAGGTCTTTTTTTTTATATAGGCCATAAATTTTATAAGGTTCTACCAGAAAATATAAAAGCAAAAATGTACTTGGCGGTGAGCTGTTGGCTTGGGGAGTATAATCCCACAATAATGACATAGGTAATTCATACAGGGTGGTCCAACGAAAAGTTTGCACCTAGCTTTTCTCTTTTTTTTGTAGTCGAATGCGAAAATGCTCGGACACGTCGATTTTGCTTTTGAGGGGGACACATTTTAAACATATTTTTCGATCTGCGCCTTTAACCCCCTAGCGGGGGTGAGTAACAACCCTAAAATTTTAAATGGAAAGAGGGGTCTAATGACATATCATTTGAAAGGACACAAAATTGTCTTTCTAATGATACCCTATTTGTCGAATTTTACTAAAACAGTTAATACGAAAACGACTTTAAAGACATTAAGCCGATAATTTTGGTATTAATGAGAAATACAAATAAGTTTTAATTATTGCGAGTGAAAACACCTGCAATCGTTAGTACATTCCAATGTTTGTTAGTTTTAACATTGCTTTGTAAAAAAAGTAAACAAGCTGTTAAATTGATTTATTAAAACGTTACATTAACAAATGTTGAAAATGAGACCCATTTGATTCCATACAATAATACAGATTTTGTTCAAATCTATTTCTAACATTTTGTAGCATATCAGGTGTTATGTTTCTGCACTCTTCTGTAATGCGTTGGCGAAGATCTTCTATGGACTCGGGCTTCGTGGCAAAACATTTATTTTTTAAGTGCCCCCAAAGAAAAAAGTCTAAAGGCGATAAATCCGGTGACCTGGCAGGCCATTCAATTGGGCCCCTCCTTCCAATCCACCGTCCAGGGAACCGGTCATCTAAGAACTGTCTTACAGGAGCCACATAGTGCGGAGGTGCTCCATCTTGCTGGAAATAAAGCCGATCAGCAGTATGATTTTGGTCATCTTCTATTATTTGTGTTATTAAAGGATCAATTGTGTCTTCAAGCATGTTTAGGTACACTTCACCAGTTAAATTTCCAGGAATAAAAAGTGGTCCTATAATATGATTTCCTAATATGCCACACCAGACGTTTATTTTTTGAGGATACTGGGTATGAACCTCACGGAATAAATGTGGGTTACTGTCATCCCAGTAACGGCAATTGTGCCTATTTACAGCTCCATTCAAATAAAATGTGCATTCGTCGGAAAAACAAATGTTAAATAATAATTGCGGATCTTCAATTAAACGCTGGCTCATTGCTTCACAAAATTGCAGCCTTCTATCAGGATCATCCTCATTTAGTTCCTGTACTAATTTGATTTTGTACGGATGAAATTTGTACGCTTTTAAAATTCGTATTATGGACGAACGGGAGACACCTGAGGCTTCAGCTAGTTGACGGGTACTTTGACTATGATCCATTTCAACATGCCCTAAAACAGCGACTTCCACAGCTTCATTTCTGATCGGTTTCTGCGGCTGGTGTTTTACATTACAGACAGATCCGGTATCTACAAACTTTTTAACTAACTTGCCAACGTACACATCATTCACATTTTTATCGGGATGTCTCTCATTAAATAAGCGAGCCGTAAGTCTAGCACTACTATTATTTTGAAAATAAAGTTTAACAATTTCAACTCGTTCTAGAATGGAATAAATCATTTTGTACGGTAAAAGTAAAATAACTTGAGAAGCAACCAAACTGAATCAATGAAAAGACTAAAATAAACGGTGTAAATTCTTTTCCTACACGTATCTGCAGTTTTTATTTCAACAAAAAACGCAAACGATTAGTGAGGAATTTAGTTCTGATAAATAAGATAGTGTTTTTGAAATCCCGTTTTTCTTCAAAGTAAATAATTTAGAAATGATTGTAGTTGTTTTCAGTCGTAATAATTAAAACTTATTTGTATTTCTCATTAATACCAAAATTATCGGCTTAATGTCTTTGAAGTCGTTTTCGTATTAACTGTTTTAGTAAAATTCGACAAATAGGGTATCATTAGAAAGACAATTTTGTGTCCTTTCAAATGATATGTCATTAGACCCCTCTTTCCATTTAAAATTTTAGGGTTGTTACTCACCCCCGCTAGGGGGTTAAAGGCGCAGATCGAAAAATATGTTTAAAATGTGTCCCCCTCAAAAGCAAAATCGACGTGTCCGAGCATTTTCGCATTCGACTACAAAAAAAAGAGAAAAGCTAGGTGCAAACTTTTCGTTGGACCACCCTGTATATTATGCATATTGCTTTAAATTTATTTTTAGAGGACTGTGTCTGTTCTATGTGGGATCGTACGCAGAAGAAATTGTGTTTTCTCTTTTTTCTGTTTTTCTATTTATCTGTATTTTAATGTTTTAAGTTTATAGTTATCGGTATTATTATTATATCTGTATAGCATCGAGGATGGAGCTGTGAACAGAAAAAATGTAAAGTATCGGCCGTTGAGCGGGAGCGGACAAGTTTTACTAAAAAACTTTTGCTCCTTGCTCAGGGGTTTGAGTATTATATATTTAAATCGTAGCATACTATTATTTTTCTTATATTTATTTCTGGCTTTATATGGATTATAAACAAGTTTATATTTTGTGGATTTTTTTTTGAATGGAAATAAATATATATTATTATTATTATAGTGAAGCAAGGCTTCATCTAAATAATCAGTAAAAAGAATAATATCTATCCGTATAAAATTTAAACCATACATTTTTTATGCAATTTTCAACCCGCGGTAAACTCAGCTTTACCATAAAACAGTAAATTTGTCTGAAGCAGGTTTTATCTTTCATTATTCTTCTAATACATTATTTATTTCAAACTCTCTCTTAGCTGTGTCATGAGCAACACTGCCACACGGCATATCCCCAATATACGAGATACAACCAGCTGACGGCCGCCTATCGCCCGAACATAGTTGCCAGCGTTGCACTAAGACGTTAGCACCTGACAAAAGAATATCTTGCCCAAACGGCATAAGAAGCACGTTACACCACACTAAACTGCCACAAGGCCGCCACTAGTTTATATCCCTTCTTAAAAACCGGCGTCACCCTTGAAAACTTTCAAAACGCAGGAAAATCAACAAAGCACTGAGTGCATTTCTAAGATATCGTATTCACAAATAATAATGTCTAAAGTTTCATCCAAAAACCGCGCCAATGAACGGTGCTATACACACCCTTTGACTTAAGTATCATGTCAATAAATTAATTACAAAATTTCAGTCTAAAACTCCGTTTTACCGCCACTGTCTCCCCATTCAAATTGCTATTAAAGACATCCGTGAATATGAGTGTTTGTGACAATGAAGAAAATTCACTTAATGCAACACTCGACGAAAACTACTCTAAGTTGGGGAGAAAATGTTTATTAAATTGGCTTCAAATGAGTGTGGAGCAGGAGGTATATACGTTTATATGTGAGGAAAATGTAGCAACTTTAGAGTTGTCTAGTTACAAGATAGAGTGAACGTAATGTGTGGTGTGGTATGCACGTCAAAACCTTTAAAACGAGCTCTAATTGCGTCACTTTAACCACGTGAAATATGGTAATTAATTGATAATCTGATTTTCATTAAATTAGCCGCTGAAACTTTTATTATTTTGTGTTTCTATTTTTATTCGCCACTAATTCTGATTTTCGGTAAAAGTAAACAGATTTTGTTCGTCAAAAAATTATGTTTCATAATCAGATTCTATTATTGATACTCTTTCCGCAGTTCTAACATTAAAATAAATGAAAAATTTCGATAAAATTCCTAAACAAAATGACCAAAAAACCAAAGCTTAATAAAGAAAACCAAAATACCTTTAAAATAAGCTATCATCATGCGACCTACTTTCCCTATTTGCATTCTAGGGGTGACACGCGACCCCATGTATACACACATAATGATATTTATAGGACAGAGTTCGTATTGCTATTAATATATTGTCACTCATAGGTCATCCTTTCAACCTTGGAGCACGACGAATTAAATGAAGATGACTACGACAATCGATTGCAATTCTGTGGCAGACTAAGTCAAATACTAATTCCTAATCCAGTTTGAATTTATATTCGTCTTCAACGGATAATGTTTATTTCTCTTAAAAATTGAATATTTCGGTCATAATCTTTGGCGACTTACTTGGTGGTATTTTATTTCTGGATGGAAAGCTGAATCTTTTGAAAAACGCCATAAATCCCAGCTAACAATTTCAACCTTTTGCAGAACAATGCCGCACAGTCAAAGAGTACGTATTCTGTCGTCTCTGTTGCCTCTCCGCAAAAACGACATTTTTCGTCCTCACTTAGGTTCATCTTTTTAATAGACTGATACAAGATACTACAGGTTGCTTCTCCGCAAAAACGACAGGTATCGTCGTCACTTAACTTCATCTTCTTCATAGACTGATACAAGATACTACAGGTGGCTTCTCCGCAAAAATGTCGTCTCTTAAGTTTATATTTTTAATAGACTGATATAAATAAGATATTACAGGTTGCTTCTCCGCAAAAACGTCAGTTATCGTCGTCACTTAACTTCATCTTTTTAATAGACTGATACAAGATACTACAGGTGGCTTCTCCGCAAAAACGTCGTCTCTTAAATTTATATTTTTAATAGACTGATATAAATAAGATACTACAGGTTGCTTATCCGCAAAAACGTCGTCACTTAACTTCATCTTTTTAATAGACTGATACAAGATACTACAGGATGCTTCTCCGCAAAAACGACAGGTATCGTCGTCACTTAACTTTATCTTTTTAATAGACTGATACAAGATACTACAGGTTGCTTCTCCGCAAAAACGTCAGTTATCGTCGTCACTTAACTTCATCTTCTTAATAGACTGATACAAGATACTACAGGTTGCTTCTCCGCAAAAACGTCGTCTCTTAAGTTTATATTTTTAATAGACTGATATAAATAAGATACTACAGGTTGCTTCTCCGCAAAAACGTCAGTTATCGTCGTCACTTAACTTCATCTTTTTAATAGACTGATACAAGATACTACAGGTTGCTTCTCTGCAAAAACGTCGTCTCTTAAGTTTATGTTTTTAATAGACTGATATGAATAAGATACTACACGTTGCTTCTCCGCAAAAACGTCAGTTATCGTCGTCACTTAACTTCATCTTCTTAATATACTGATACAAGATACTACAGGTTGCTTCTCCGCAAAAACGACAGTTATCGTCGTCACTTAGGTTCATATTTTTAATAGATTGATAGAAGATACTACAGATTTATTGGAGCACTACAAATAATTTTATTTTTCCACGTCTACAAAAATAAAACATTGCAGGTAAAAATAGAGTACGTATATTCATTTGAAAAACTTTGTATAAATTTTACATAATTCAACTTTATAACTTTATGATTACAATTGTAAATAGATAACTCGGTCGGTATATCAAGATATAGAACGAAAATTGTACCAGCTCGTCAGTCGCAATATCTTATCGTCTTAGAAGCTGGAAATTATAAAGTTTCACACGGGCAAAGTTCTAATAATAATTTATAATATGGTAGAGGTATATATGGCAAGGCAGATTCATTCTGCAGATAGAGAATGAAAGGAAGACAGAAAGAGGATTACGGAAAAAACATTATAACCGTTCACGGTACATTTGTTAGGAAATTCGTCGTGTGACAGGACTTGGGGTGTGTAACACACTACTACCTAGTCTTTTCTTGGGTAAAAATATAAGGATAAGGTAATAAATTGCCATTGTCGCATAACTATATAGAACCGAGAGGGGAAATTGGTAAAGTTTTCAACTGAAATGATGTAGAAAAATATGCATAAATGTCGGTGTGTTAGAAGGAATCATTTGGAGCTTTCAGTTTTCTTATACATAATGCAGGCGGAACATCGCCTTATTCTTGTCATTTTAACTCTTTGCTGTGTTAAATCATTATTTTTTACATCTTGTTAATAACGGAAATATTTAGTATTTACTTAAGGGAAATATTTTGAAGAAAACCCAGGAAACGATTCTTTATCCATTACTTTTTTCAGACCCTATATTTTACTGTGGTCAAGAAGAGGGCATCTGAAGCTGGAAATTCGTAATTGAAGAGAAGTTCTTACCTCTACTATTAGATGCAACAGAACTATAACATCATTGTCGAAGAACCGAACCGATTTGAATCGCTGTTCATCAAAATAAATATCAAATCAAAATACTTTTCTACATTATAAACCAAAATTTATCTCTACTTTAAAGGAGCTTGACTTTGACCAAAGTATAAATAAGCTACAAAAGGATTTAGAAATGCAATTTTAAAAAGCTCTAAGTTCCAATCCTAAAAACAAAAATACTAAATAAAGCAACACATCCTGCTACAATTATTAAACTAAATTCCTGCACGAAAAAAAAATCATATAATAGTACACATAAAAGTAGACAAAATCACAATGCGTTTGCCAAGTCTGTAACCGAGTCAAGAGCAACATTCTCATTATAGATGAGGCTTCCTTTACTTTCATTACATTGGTTTGAGTTCTTGCAGTAAATTGCTAGGATTAAACTGGTTAGTTTAGAGCTATTCACATAGCCATACCAAAGTGCCAAACCAAACTCTATAGCGATTAGAGCAAAGATTACAGTTTATTTATTATGTTGTCTTGCGGTCGATCAGCACCTGAAAAGATGAACCGACGCCGAAACAACAAGCACCATTCAAACCTTAACAAAGTGCTGCAAAACCTTACTAAAATCAGTATTGGTATCAGTAAGCCATATAGCACTGTGCTATGAACTATAAATGAAGGCTTTGATCTGTACGTCCTATATCCTGCGGAGCATATGTCCTATACGTCGCAGTAACAACTCATTCTTGCACTTACGTGTTGTGCTTCTGATGACTTGAGGTCTAAGCAAGTGCTAAGACTTGTATATAATTCAGCGGATCTACTTTCATCAGTAGTACTCATTTAAGACAAATTTCACGCCAAACTTATGGTTCCAGTTCCAGCAATTTATTGGGGAGTAAAAAAATATTTATTTCTTTTGATCTAATAACAAATGAGCCCTGAACAAACTGTGGATGCGAGATGAATTGAAGCTAGTGGAAGGGCTCCGAGGAAGGCAAAGACGTGCAGGCAACAGTTTTTGTGGACGAAAAAGAATTCATAAAAAGGACATGGTTGACAGCAGAAAAAATACTTACATAAGTCATAAAACCACATCAAATATCATCAAATCTTTACCAAATCCACATTTCGCTCCTGAATATGATATGGAAAAGAGCTTTCTGTTAAATCAAGAGGCCATAACAGCTGTAGACGGTTATTTTGCAGATCTTCCGGACAAATTAGACTTTTGGGAAATCATGTTGCAAAATAAAATTCTTTTTGAAATAACAATGTGTTTTTCTGGAGCCAAAAAATCATAATTCTACATGATTTTAATTGTAAAGTGCTGCCTAGAGAGATGTTTCCAAAGGCTACCGTATTCTAAATTCCACACCGCAAATGTAGCAGGTTTTGTGGAACAACACTTTTAACCGTTGGAATTTTAACAGTGCCATCACGTCACTGTTATTATTTGTAAAAGAGAAGTGGCAGCAAATGGGTATAGTTCTAACTCTGAACTGTCGCCGTCCTCACTTAAGGGACAAGGAAAATGGAGAGTTGAAACAGATGAGAGGCACGAGAAATAAAAGATTATACCTAAGGGTGTATTTATACTTAGTACACACCCGTTGGTCGTTTATTATAACTACAGGACGAGCCTGCAATTAAAAGGACAAATAATAATAATTATGTCATGGCAGTATAAAAATAAAACGTTATGGGTTGAGTTCGTTTACTCCAGTGCAGTGGTGTCCTGGAAAATCCTATACAAGTCCTTCTTGCTAAACACTTTTGGAATTTTTTATACAGAGTGTGAAAAAACCACCTGTGATAAGTTGCTCTACCGACATCCTCAGCAACTTCTCTAATAGTGATTTGATTCTTCACTGCTTCAAAGTTTGCATCAGTTGTTGATTTAAAGTTTATATATAACTTTCGAGTTATCCGTACGGGCGTGCCTCAGGGTAGTATTCTGGACTCTGTGTTGTTCATAATATACTTTAACGACTTTTATTTTCTTAAATTTTCTATAGATTCTGGTAGCACAATTCACTGCACAAAATGTAAAATTACTAGGTCTGACAATTGACAGCAATAATAATAATAATCTTTATTGACTACGTTTTGTACAAAACAATTGCAGTACGTCAAAATACAAAAACTATATCTACAACAAAAAACATGAAAGTGTAAGTAACATAGGTACAAACAAATTAAAAGCGACTAATTGCTAAAATGTACAACTTCCTGGGAATATTCTTCCACAGAATCAAAATCCCGATTATGATTAAGTACAATGGAGAGTAGATATATTAGCGATAATCTATCTATACATATTATAAATATACATATTTGGCATAAATCTAGTACGACAATATTAATGGATTACCTCCTACAACATAAATATGTTTTATGAACATTTATACGTAATTTACAAAGCATTATGTTTAATTGCTATTTGTGATGCAATTCAATGAATTGAGTGGGCTTTGTTATGCTTTTCAAGCTTCGTATTTATAATCCGGGAATTAACTGAAAGCTTAATTCTCGTAGTTACAACAACAAATTGTATGTGGTGAGTCCAATTCAACTATTTCATTGTTAATTTGTCTTGGACTAGTATAGTGCAAAGTACAATTGTAATTCTATCCCATCATTAAAATGCGACACAAATTAACCTTCGACAACTGTATATAATCTTTTCATTTGACGAGTCAATTAGCTCTTTTACCGCCTTTTTTTAAGCAGCCCTCGTAATTATGGAGAAGCAAGCTGGATTCATATACAGGATGACACAATGTGAACGAAAATATAACGTTTTTTTGTGAATTGAAATGTTTGTAGTACGTAGTACCTTCGAGATGTGAGTATCAACCCCAAAAATTAAATAGTTTACTGTGAAAGCAAAAAGATCTCTACTATATATTTTACTTAACAACTTTTTACATTCAAAATGTCAGTCTTCTAATTGTTCAAAGCGGTTTCATACGTTCTGCAAGCATTTCCGGTGTAATGTTCTGACAATCATCAATAATCTCTTGATGTAAACCGTCTAGAGATGCTGGTTGAATTTTATTAACTTAAAAATTGTTACATATAACAGCCGACTTCGTATACAAACTCGTGGCCGGCCTTTCGCAATAAAAATCTACACCATTAAGGCTTCCCAATCGTGGAACTTTTAGATTTATTTGAGAGAGCAGCTCAGGACAGTCAATCCTATTGTGCAGAAGAGCATGCAGAAATTTTATGGAAAACAATATTCTTCTAAACTCCAAGCTTCTCACGCCAAATCTGTCCAACAAAAAAGTGTATTAAATGCCTCTTAGCCAGATAAACGCCATCCACTCTAAATAAATGATACTTTAAGAACCCTCTCTGAACCTTCTCAATATGCTCTATGGGAAGTCTATAAATCAATCTTGAATAAACATAAGAATTGTATAATACTACAAATGAAGAAATATCATTGAATCTTTCACGATTTCTCACATTAAAACCGTACATTTTCATAGCTTCTGTGGTACAAAAGACAATTTTGAGTCAACACAACTCCTAAAACAGTAATAGAGGAACACCTATCAAGGAAAGTCTTACAAACTCTATATTGAAAATCTATAACGTTTTTCTTTCTTGAGGAAGATATATATTTGCATTTACTGGCGTTTAATGACAGTCTATTAAGATTACACCAATCTTCCACAGCCGCAACAGCACACTGAAGCTGAACGTAGTACTCATAGGATTCAACAGGAGCAAACAATTTATGATCGTCAGAAAGAAACAATATATTGACATGTAGATAGATACCTAATCATTCAGATCGTCTATAAAAATTAAAAACAACAGTGGGCTCAAATTTGACTCCTGAGGAACACCCGAAGGAGCCTCATAGTTATGGGACCATACGAAACATAACTTACCTGCCGGAGTCCTAATTCCACTTTCTTTCAATGGAAAGCACATACCATATGAGACAGAGGCGAAATATCTAGGGTTGGTACTAGACAAAATGCTCAACTGGAATGCTCATCTGGAAAGGGCTCTACAAAAAGGAAGACTGTCCTTATGGGCTTGTCGACGGATCAGTGAAAACTCCTGGGGAATGAAACCCAAACAAATCTACTGGATATACGCTATGGTCATAAGACCAATAATAACGTATGAAGCAGTTCCTTGGTGGACGAAAGCCTTACAGCGAACGACCCAAGCAAAACTATCTGCTTTGCAGAGACAAGCTTGTTTGACATTATCCACCACACCGTCAGCAACTATGGAGGTACTCCTGGATTTAACTCATCTTTAAATAGTTCTCCAGCAACAAACTATGATCTGCCTTATAAAACTCTGTTCACCAGCCCAAGAGATCAATGGGTCCTGCATGGCTCAAAGACATACTCAAGTATAGGTGCCGGAGTCTACGGAAGCAGACCCAATGCAAAAATTTCTCAATGTCCAGGCCATTGATCTGTGTGCTCAGGAGCTCGAGTCCTGTGCGCGAAATTTTCTCAGATAGTCAAGGGACTATAAAGGCCCTAAGCTCATAATAATAGTAATAATAATAATCTTTATTGACTACGTTTTGTACAAAACAATTGCAGTACGTCAAAATACAAAAACTATATCTACAACAAAAAACATAAAAGTGTAAGTAACATAGGTACAAACAAATTAAAAGCTACTAATTGCTAAAATTTACAACTTCCTTGGAATATTCTTCCACAGAATAAAAAGCATGCTTGAGCAAGTATGATTTTATAGTTCTTTTGAACATTTCTGAACTTTACTCCCAGACCCTACGGGGAAGTGCATTATACAACCGAATCTGTAGGGAATTCTTTGCAGTCAATCTCCATCGCCGAGCCCGTACCAAGTCCGCAGATCTCGTACCATACTCATGACAAGCTGAGTTAATACACAAATCTGTGAATCTCAAGCAGTTGATAATATCTATATAAAGACGGGAGATGCATTATATTGAGAGATCTGAAAATGGGCTTGCAATGCTCTAGATATCCAGCATTTGCCAGAATGCGAACCACCTTTTTTTGCACTCTAAATATTTGCATAGCCGATGACGAGTTACCCCAGAGACTCACTCCATAAGAAATATGAGAATGGAACAGTGAGAAATAAACAGTTCTCAGAGCTTGCTGACTCAGACAATGTCTGAGCCTCCTAATAACGTAAATACTAAAAGACAACTTACCCCTGAGAAAATCAAGGTGCGACGCCCAGCAAAGCGCATCATCAACAATAATCCCCAATAAGTTGGCTGTTCGTCCCCGAGCATGACCACTAGCACTAGAAAATGTAAGTCTCTGGGTCTTATCAATATTTAGTTTCAGCAGATTACTAGTGAACCAGCCATTCGCAACTCCCTCAAGGTGCCCCGCACAACCTTCGAGCTGTGAAACACTGCTCTCATAACACACCAAAGAGGTATCATCAGCATAAAGAGTGACCCTTCCAGGATTCAAATAACTATATAGGTCGTTAATATAAACGACAAAGAGCAACGGACCCAACACAGAGCCCTGGGGCACTCCACTCGTTAATACTCTCACCTCTGACAGCTCAGACCGAAGAGCCACTGTCTGTCCTCTGCCAGTCAGGTACGACCGCACACCATATCGAGAAAGCTTGGTCAGAAGAACTTCATGAGACACACAGTCAAAGGCCTTGCTCAGATCACATAAGGTGAGATTAATAAATTCACATCTCTCCAGGCCCTCGACTATGTCAGACACCACACGAGCCACCGCCTGAACTGTCGACCGACCACCCCTGAAACCAAACTGTCCAGGACACAAAAGGTTATTCGCTTCCAAAAAAGAAGTTAGATTTTGTTTTAATATAATCTCAAAAATTTTCCCACATATAGGAACTATAGAAATCGGTCGGTAATCAGAAGCATTATCAATGTCACCCTTTTTAAATACAGGGGTCAACTTGAATGGCTCAGGGAAAATGCCGCCGCACAAACATAAATTGAAGATGTGCACTAAAGGCTTAACAAAGATCTGTGCATATTCCTTCACAAAGAAACTGCTGCAGTCAAACATATCAACACAGCCCGAGTTTTTTAAGTGGCGACTGGTCTCCAGGACCTCAAACTCCGAGATGGGCAACATAAAAAAGGAGCTAGGCTGCATCGGTATCCGACTTAACATATGCAACCGCTCATCAAGATCCACAGACATGGCCTCAGTAATTTTATTAGCAACAGATACAAAAAAACTGTTAAACTCGGAAGGTGTAAGCCGAGTACTAACTGGCATTGTACAATAGTTTCTTTCACTATTAATTATTCTCCAGATATCACGTGGTTCAAGAACAGTGTGGAATTGTCAAAACAGACTCTCAAATATTGGGAAAAATAATAACCTGGATCCCTGGCCATTCTGGATTAAGGGGAAATGAAATGGCCGACTCTCTGGCAAGAGAAGGGGCTGAAGGAGAATTGATCGGACCAGAACCCGCAACTGGCATAGCGTTTAGCACTGCCAAATACATACAATACCTGGATGACGACAAAAGTTCAAAACTTTTGGCAAAATCATCCAGGTTTGGTACACTCGAAGGAGTTCATTGACCCATCGAAATCAAGGGCCAAGGAGTTGTTGGATATGAGTAGATTTCGCTGCCTGGTTGGACTATACACTGGTCACTGTCGATTGAATCATCATGTCTCGAGGTTGGAAAATTCCGAGTGCCGATTGTGTCTGGAGGATGATGAAACGGCGGAACATGTACTGTGTTCTTGCACAGCTGTAGCTAGAACGAGATTCGCAATATTTGGTGAAGTAACCCTTCTACCAGCGCTCACCCAGATAAATAATCGACTTCATTAAGAAGATTGAACTGCTGGGTGAAATATGAATAGCTATGAGCCACAATAGACCCTCGGTGGTCGCAGTGGAGGGTCCGGCGCAGACCCACTCATTTTGAACCTACCTACCTACGTATCTGTCGGAGTCATAATCATAATAATTTTTAAACTTGCAAACAAGAATTCAAGCCACCTTTGGTTACAACAATAGAGCTTATTTCATCATGTCAAATTCAAATCAAATATTCACAAATATCGCAATCATCCTATTCTGGTAAATGCACAAACGATCTTTTTTTTTGTCCTATGTGTTGGAAATAGAGGCATACGAAATAGAGAGAAAACACGGTAAAAGTAGATATAAATTATTTCCCTGAATATCGGTATAATACCCGGGCGCACACATACCTATAGAGCCGTATGTGTATGGAATAGAGTGGAGATATCTTTTTTATTCAAAAACAAAAAACAACAAAAATTGTTAGTGAGGCTATCCAGTCACATATACACACATCCATCCATAGTCAATAACAGCAGCTGATTGTCAAAGGAAAAAGTCCCTCTTTCGTTGCTATTGATCATTTAATGAAGTCGGATCCTGTCAGAGGCCCGCCTGCAGTCATAATTAGTGATGCCGCCGTTATACGAGTAGAATTTTTGATGTATTTTAGTGATGCATTGCGGATTACATCGATTATCGTACGTAAATATCACTGAAAAAGAAGTTATTTATTTTGGTAAATATTGTTTTTGGGTAACCGATCGGGACGCTTTTTCTTTGAGAAACTAGCATTGTCGTTGTTGTCATTCTAAATAAGAAAATCTTGGTAGGCATGGTTTTGATAAATGCAGTTGATCATTACCATAGCATCGAAATAACGGCTGGCTGTTCATATGAAATTAGTTGTCATAAGTTTGCATGTTTTTTGATCGCAATTCGCAATAAAATATGGAAAGCAGCAGCGATAGTGACTTTGAAAATGTGCCTTGGGAAATTTCCAATATAGCAGCTGCTCCTACATCACAATAATTATTACCTGAAAAATCAAAATCCAGGTACGAAAACGTTTATGATTTGTTTACGAAATGGATGGATATGAAGCAATGCAGAGGATATAATTTTGGCTTATTTGGCGCAAAAATCTGAACCTGTTAAATCCTCTACTCTGTGGAGCATGTACTCTACGTTGAAAAGTACCATTTTAATAAAGAAAAATGTAAACATAACCACTTTCCCAAATGTTACCGCATTTCTTAAAAGGAAGAATGTTGGTTATAAAGCCAAGAATCAGAAGTCTCAGCAGTGAGCAGGTCAACAAATTCATTAGAGAAGCGGATAATGAGACATACTAATGCTGAAGGAAATTTTAACAAAATATTACAATTGTAGGATATAAAATTATCAACTTAGTTTTCAGGTAGCAACAATTATTGGGTTAGACGAGAACAACTAATAAAAATGTCAATTGATCTAATAAACGACAAGGAAGATATGTGGCTTGTGAAAATACAGGATTCCAAAACACATATATAGAGAACTTTTGTTGTAATTGGGCAAGAAATCCTGCTGTTATAGAGGCAATATTTATCTTTCCGGCCATCCCATAGTTCACGTATAACAGATTATTTGTGAATTCAGCCTGTTGGTATCCACAGTTTTGGGAGTCTCGGAATAAAAATCGCAGAATTTTTACATTTACTTAATCCTAGAAATTACACAGGCATTCGTCAAACTTCGGCGACGTTATTTGCTGATAATGGTGGAAACATCACAAATTTAAAGAGACACTGGAAGTCTACCAATGTGGCTGAAGGATATATAGATAATTCACTTACAAACAAAATTAAAATTGCCAAGACCATTCAAAAATCATCAGATGAAAACAATCAATGTGAAACGGAAACTTTGCCTTCTTGTTCTGGCTTCAACAAAAGGAATTTAAATATACCAAGCATTTCAAACAAATTGAATCCCTTCAATATTTGCAATTACTCGAATCTTAATATAAAGTCTGAATTCCTGGAGAGTCGGGTCAATTTTTATCCTATTGTGTAAAAAAATGACGTTTTATAGAGCAGATATATCGACGAAATGATGACCTTTTCAATAACTCTTTATTTCATTTACAATTAATTATAATTGGAACAATTCTGAAAAAGAACGAAATTTGGGTAAGTGTTAAATTTTTTCCCAACTTTATTGTTGAAATGGATTGGAAGGCGGGTTGACCAGTCGGTCTTTTCTCGAATCACGAATGGGAATCTCGCATGCGACATTTTATGTCGCCCATATTATGTTAAACGATTAGCTAAAACTGTATTCTTGAAAACCATGCGAAACTTTTTCTCGCATACGACATATTATTCTCACATTAAAAAAATGACAACCATGCTTCGATATTCTTATTACGTTCAATTTGGTTTTAAGTTTTAAAATTTTGAGGATGCGAAAATTAATTATCTATTAATCACTGTAAGGTTTTCTTATAGACATGTATATTTTTAATTTTGCATGGAAAAAGCACATATTGGTAGTAATAGGAAGGATTTTTGAAATTATATTTGTCAAGTCAGCGATGAGAATTTAACCAAACCAGATATTTAAACAATAACATAATAAAAAAATACATTTTTAACTTAAATTAAATAACAAGATATACATAAATACTGATACATTTTATAATAAATGTTCAAAATGATTGGACTCTATAGGCACATTTGAATCCTTTTCTTAAATCCTTCAACAACTTTATTTTACCTGGTGTAACGCTTCGTTTATTTGCTCCTTCATCTTCTCTATTAAAGAAGTTTTCATTTTCGAAGATTTTGTTCCTGCCCATGTACAAAATTCATTCAAAATCAATATTGAAAAGTTTTTGATGCAGTTGCACTGTGTTTGGGTGGTATCTTTCGTTAAACTGCCTTAACAGTCTCTCGAAGACCACTTTTTTTGGGATGATTTTGCGCCGGGAACCTTTGAACGTAAACTCACGATGCTAGTAAAGCGTTTTTGGACCATTCTCCCAGAAAAATCATGTCTATTCTTTCTTAAATATTAATATAAATTAAAGTGTTTCTGTTAATAGGTACTATTTTCTGTTCTGTTTAATTCAAATAAGAATTAAAATGTATATAATCAAGAAATGTGTTGTCTCATTGATTTATTATTGTACACGGTTTCCGAAAAAATATTGTACGCAACTCACAGAATTTTGTCTATTCGTCCAAAAAAAACCTATTTTGACTTGTTACGTCAATTACTATTTCAATCATCTAGATTTTGCTATAATATTCATTGAAGTCTTCTTGTCTAAAATCTTTCCTTTAACTTAATTAAATTGGAATGAAGGTAAACCTGAATCAGATGTCTGAAAATCTCAGCAAAACAAGACATTTTTTTTTTTCGATAATTTCCAAACACTGAAATGTTTCAATTCAAATTTTAATCGTTTTGAACGCCAAACCAAACGATTTAAACACCTCTATCCAATATCGACTTTATAAACGGAGACTTTTTAATTTTATTTTCTCTGTGCCATATTTTGTGACATGCATTTATGCTGCCGAATTTATTTTTATTTTCAGGAAAAGTTCTACTGAATATTATCATATGCCTACGGGCTAAACAAGCACTTAAAGGATTTTAAAAACGCACAAATTTCACGAATTACTGAGGATGATCCTGAGAGATGTTTGGTGAAGAATTGAGCCAGCATGCGTTTAATTGAATATCCGGGCTCATTATTTAACATTTTCTTTTCCGATGAGTGTACGTTTTATGATGACAGTAATCAACATTTATGACATGAGGTTCATACTCAACAGCCTCAAAAATAAACGTCTGCTGTGAGGGAGGCGTTGAGGATATTATGTCTAACGAATCGTTGGTTTTTAGGGATTCAATTTTTAGTTTAGAGCCAGAAACAAGTGGACATAATCGCAGAGTGCAGTGGCGTCTGAAAAAATTGTTCAATCGAGAATCCAAAAATTTTTAGAACGTATACAAACTATAGGTCGAGCATCCCTTTGAAAATAAGGCTGACAATTAAGTTCAATTTTTTAGCAACAGGGGATCCTTAGAGTTTCTTTGCAGCTGAAATCGTTAGAGCATGAGCAGGATATTAAGCCTACGTTGAAGCTGTTTCCTTCAGAGCGTTTTTCTTTATGATAAAACCATGTTTTGGATTCCATAATTCGATCTTCAATTTATATAAATTTATGAGGTCTATATATCGCTCATGGTCACATTCCCATCATCTTATCATATTACTAATGGCACCAGTATAATATTTTCAAATAAATATAAAAATGGGACGCATTTGCTAAGGCGTCCACTGTTTACAAACATTTGTAAGCAGGTTTAAACTTTTAATAAATACTCAATGAATACCCTCTTATAATAAAATTTATTTATATGTAGAAAGTCGATTGTGATAAACGGGTTTTATGAATTTCTATATTTGCATCACACCGCGCCAAATACCCTTATTTTATTCACAGAATAGCAGAAATAAAAGCTTTTGCATGAAAGAAAATATTCCTATTTTCAATAACGATGGTTTTCGTCTTTGTCAGGATCTTTTTAGCTTTACCATTGAGAATGTATGCTACATTAATATTGTCCGAACGTCTTTCTTCGCAACTTTATGCTTTTCTATATTATCTAACGTCTATATATTATTAAGGATATAACATCACTCCAGAAAATAGTTTAAAAGGGCAGATTTAGAAGTTTGGAAATATACGCGATTTCTTATTGATGAAGAAAACTGTTGTAAAAAATACAAGCATTAAAAATGTGACTTAAAAAACACACAGTTTGCGTTGCAAAGCATGTAATTTTCTAATTTATCTAATAGTTTTGTGGTAGGTCAAATCACATCAAAACCATCACACCATTTTCGTATATATAAAATTATTAGTGTTTTTTTTTTATTTAAGAATAACTGCATGAACCCTGAGGGTTATTAGCAGGTGGTACAATTATTTTATACAATAGAGGATGTTTACGCTAGTTAATATTATTATGATATTCACTAGTATAAAGATAGCTTAAATTTATTTTAAATGGTGTTTTGATTCTTTCATATGAGTTTCTTGTAAGCAGATTAGAGTTGTAGCATTTCCAACGGTGTATAGTATCCATTCATGTTGTTACGGTCAATTTTTATCTTAAAGTAAATGCGTATATCTAACCATAATAAATAACCAATAGAACTCACCTTAATTAAAATTTTATTCATAATTACATTTACATCTATACCTTGTCTAATTGCCAAAATAAAATTGCCTTATTTGTTGTTTCAATAATTAAATATTCTTAGTACGGTCCTGTATATGGTATGCGGTTTAGATTCAATTTTGTCCTTCATCCTTTTTCATGCCAAGTAAACACCTAAAACAGAAAATGTCTATTAAATAATTATTTAAAATTACAATAAAACAAAAATCATCGTCTCCACTATTTAATTCAAAAATTATGTCAAAGGGACATGTTTCGGAGACTCAGCTCCATCATCAGCCTAAAAGGCAACAATACAATATTAAAAAGGGTTCTTACATAGATAACGAAAAACACAAGTTAACAAACCTTGGTGGTATAAAATGCTCACTTGGTGAAGGCAGAGCTCCTAACAGACTAAATTAAAGTATACAATTATTTTTGTTTAAAATATTAAATTTAAAATAACAGAAACACATACAGGTACATATAAATAAAAATATGTAAAAAAAAAAAAAAATGTTGGTCCCGATAAAGTAAAATGAACAGACAAAAAGTAATGGGACAGTACAAGCGCTATTAAAAGTTTAAAAAGTATTGAAAATGTATAAAAACAAATAAGCAAAAACACTTAAACAAAACATAGAAGGAATATAACAATGACAAGATCAAACTCCAAGCCATGGGTGTAAACATATATAAAAGAGTCTAATAGGTACACAAATCCTCAGGAGTGTTTTAAATGTAGAAGAGCCTCGAAAAAAGTGTAAGGTTCGAATTTCAACTGATCGTTCAAACATATAATGTTGTTATCACCTAGAGCCTTGAAAATTTCTAACATTTCCAGAAGATTTAATTTAATGCCCTTGTTGCAAACATGGATCACCTTCAGACCTAAATCGACATCGAAACGATGGTTGTGGTTAAGAACATGATTCGCAAAGGAAGAGGTGGTATCATATTCATCAATTAAGTTAGGGTTGTTATTTCTATAACGAGTGATTATATTAGTGTGCTCCTTTACACGTACACTAATCTTACTTGGGCCGGTGGGGTGCTATACAAATTCACCTTCACATCGACTGGCTAAGTGGTTGAGTGATGTGATCCCGACACTCACTGATTTTCGCAATCCCCTAGCAATAAAAAACTCCTTCTCCCTGGTTTCACATACCAAACATTTGGTTATCCCACATAGCTCCATTCTAGTCTCGTTTGACGTCAAGAATCTTTATCCCAGTATACCTCCTGAAGATTGTCTCAAATACCTTAGAGAATTACTTTTTGAGAACACTAACTTACCTACTTTTCATATATTGAATATTTGCTTACTTACTGACATCGTTCTTAAGCAAAATTTCTTCCAATTTAACGAGAGGTTCTTTGTTCAGAAATCGGGATTGGCAATGGGTTCCAATCTGTCACCTTTGTTGTCGGAGATATTTATGTTTAACATCGAGAAAAATATTAAATCACACCCTCTTTACAGTAAAATACTTTACTACAGCAGGTATGTGGATGACATTTTTGCTATTTTTACTGGCGAAATGTCAGAGTTGGATGATTTTCTAACGTTTCTCAATTCTATTCATCCATCCATTGAATTCACAATGGAAGTAGAAAACAATAGATGCCTCATCTTCCTGGACCTGACTATATCAAGGACAAACTATAATTGTCTATCCTTCGCCATATACCACAAACCTACCAGTACTGATTCCATAATCCCCTACGATTCCTACCACCCACATTCACATAAATTTGCTGCCTTTAATTCCTTCTTTCATCGTCTTTTCAATATTCCTCTCACACCTTCAGATTTTAACCATGAACTATCATACATAAGGATGGTAGCTGCCAATAATGGTTTTCCCTCTTCTTCCATCAACAAACTGTTTTTTAAACATATGAATAAATTCATCAATAAAAATAAAAATTTAATTAATCTATCTGGGAATTTTAACAAAAACAAAAAGTGTTTTTCCATTCCGTTCATTGATAACCTTTCCTATAAAATCCAAAACTGGATTGAGAAATACACCAACCAATTATGCATTTTCAAATATATTTTGCAATATTAAATTTGGAATATTCAGAATTTTATTATAGTAGATAGAAAAGGAAAATGCTCAGTAACTTTTATCTAAACGCGAATTCTATTGCAGATTCCAGCTTATCCCTATTAAAATAAATTGCAACTAACATAACAAACGTTACAATCCTTTTTGAATCATAAATCTGGTCCCACTGTTGCTTGCTGTATTCTGTACCTACTACTACTTGCATGCCCTCGAACTAGAATTTCGAAGAGATTTAAAACAATGCGCGACATTTATTTTATTTTTCGTTCGTGTTGCATGCCCCCCGAGTATGTTTGTGTATGTTTTAAAACGGTTTTTTTTTTGTTACGGAAGAAGAATATGCTTTATTCCTATTTCCGTCCAGCTTTCGTATTATTATTTTTTGATTTTTTTAAATACATGCTCACATTTTTTGTTCTTTTAATATTTTAATTTGTAATGGTTTGTTCAAATTCTTTCATATCTCTCTTGAGTTTAAATGGAAATATACAGGTTGTTCCAAAAAAAAATCCCCACCATTTGGGGGTTGAATCTACGACCAAAAATAAGACGAAATTTCGAAAAATTTCTCCTTAGGAAATTGTGACCATTTTGCAATTTTCGAAAACCGATCCACTCGTTGGCAAAACGTCGATAAATAATGGGCAGGTGCACCATCATGTTGAAACACAATATTTAGCCGCTGTACTAAAGGAACATCTTCCAGAACAGTCATCATTACCACTCAGCTATAGTAGTCCACTGCTGAACATAAGCCTCTCGTTTATTTTGCCACTCTGCTCTATCTTGAGCCATTTGTATCCAATTACCACAGATTCTTTTGATGTCATCGGTCCATCGTGTGGGGGGGCGCCCTCTACTACGATAAGCTTCGTGCCTCGGGCGCCACTCCAATAGTTTTTTAGACCATCTTCCGTCAGTTCTTCTAGCTACGTGGCCGGCCCAGTTCCACTTTAAAGTTGTTATTTTTTCGATTAGATCTATAACACCTGTTCTTTGGCGAATAAACTCGTTTGGTATTCGGTCTCTGAGGGAAATACCTAGAATAGCCCTCTCCATCGCCCGTTGGGTGACACGCAGTTTCTTTGCTGACTTTTTTGTAAGCGTCAATGTTTCGGCTCCGTATGTCATCACTGGTAATACGCACTGATTGCATACTTTTCGTTTTAGACTGATGGGAATATCCGACTTGAAAACATACTTTAATCTTCCAAAAGATGTCCACCCCAAGCCTCTCTTCGGAGAAGTTCGCACGTCTGGTTGTCCCGTCCTAATCGGATCTCATGACCCAAATATTTGTAGGCGGTGACCTGTTCAATAGATTTGCTTCCGACAGTTATGTTTTCACTGGGGACTAGGTTTGTCATGACTTGCGTCTTTAAAAAGTTAATTCTTAGGCCAACTTCTCTTGAAGCACTGTATTATTTTTCCAACATCATGGACGCTTGATCTATACGGTCGGCGATAAGGACGATATCGTCTGCAAATCTTAAGTTATTTAATCTTTCACCGTTTATATTTAGGCCCATTAACCCCCATTCGATTTTCTTACAGGCATATTCGAGCAGTGTGGTGAACAAATTTGGAGAGAGGGTACACCTTGTTCTATTCGTAATGTTCTTGTGTTTTTATGTAATCTTACACACGCCGTTGCTTTCTCATATATACCCTTAATCAGTGCAATCTACCTGTAATCAATTCTGCAGTCTGTTAATCATTTGAGCATATGTTGTTGGCTGATTGAGTCAAAAGCTTTTTCATAGTCAACGAAAACAAGGATGAGAGGTTTATTATATTCTGTTGATTTTTCTATAAGGGTCTTGATTGTATGTAAATGGTCATTTGTACCATACCCTGCTCGAAACCCTGCCTCCAGTGTGCTTGCTAATTTGATGGGGATTTTCGTAATTCCAATAATGCAAGTTGTGCTGATTGAACACTTCCATAGCTTAGTTTCCCATTATTTCATTTGGGGAGTTCCTTCTTTTTATTCTGCTAGGATTATTCCTGTATTTAAAAAGGGCGATACATCATTAATTGACAATTATAGGCCTGTTGCATTGATCTGCAATTTTGCCAAAATTTTCGAGATTGCCTTGCACAATAAACTGAATCCGCAAGTAAAAATTTTATTGTCTCCATATCAGCACGGTTTTATTGGAGGACGTTCTTGTCTAACTAACTTGTCCTCCTTTTTACATACCATATGTGAGGCCCTGGATGATCGATCTCAGGTAGATGTTGTATATACGGATTTCCGTAAGGCAATTGACCGCATTGACTATTATATACTCTTGAAGCATTTAGATAAGATTGGTTTTTCCAATGGGCTTGTTTAGCTGTTTGAATCTTACCTTGTCGAACGCATGCAGTTTGTTGAGTGTGAAGGTTATAAGTCCAGAAAGTTTGCTTCAACATCAGGTGTGCCACATGGATCAAACCTTGGCCCACTATTGTTTAACATCTTTATTAATGATCTTGTTGAAATTATAGAATGTCCCAAATTGGCTTATGCTGATGATCTAAAGATATTTTGTAGGATTGACTCCATAGAGGACTGCGTGGTACTCCAAAACGCACAGCGAGTTGTCGACAACTGGTGTAATCGAAATAAGCCCTATTTGAACATTTCTAAATGTAACGTTGTTAGCTTTCACAGAGTGAAAACCCCAGTAATTTGGAATTACACTATTGGAGCTGTACCCATTGAAAGACTTTCGCAGGTTCGAGACTTGAGTGTATTGTTTGATGAAGCTTTAACCTTTGTTCCCCACTATGAGCACTTGTCCGCATCTGCATCCCGTATGTTGGGGTTTGTGATCAGAAACACTAAAAAGTTTAGAAATATTTCAACCATTAAATTATTATATTTTTCAATTGTGCGGGCTAGGCTTGAATATTGTTCGATCGTGTGGAATCCCTTGTATCAGTGTCATGCACGTGCATTAGAGTCTGTGCAGAGGCGGTTCGTAAAGTATTTATATTTTAGGGAGTTCCAGGGGTGCAGATCACGATGTCCTGCTTTCAACATTTGACATTACATCTTTGTGGATGCGGCGAATGGTCTCTTCCGTCAGGTTTTTGTATAATTTATTGCATAATAAAATCGATTGTGCGTTTCTTCTTGGCTGTCTTCGGTTTCGTATTCCTAGAAAAGAAGAAAACGCAGAATGGAAGCAAGAATAATTGACAAATTTTCAACCATTTAACTATATATTTTTGTTAATTTGACACTCAATTTGTTTCCGGCGCGGTGATGTGTGTAAACGTTTAAATCAATGTAAAACTCTCTATTAATATTTGTATGAAGTACGACCCTCACATCTGACAATATTCTGTGGGGTTCCTTGGGCCACTGATGATGGACGTGTAGTCCGAAACATGACATTTAAGGACAGGGTTTTAACGTATATATTGTGGAGTAGACGTCGTTTTATTCAAATCATACTATTCTTGTTTAAGTTAAGTGCAATGCGATCCAGAAAATGAATAAGAATGGAATTTGCATGACAAAATGCTACCAAAGTACTAAAACTAAAGCCACATTATACAAAACACTTTCCTTCCATTACGTTCCCGGGTGAGTTTCTGGTTAATCTAGGTTACAAAAATAATTTGAGATATTTTTTCAACTTCCAAATGGTTTTTACTGTTGTATACGACTGAGCTGCTGGAATTAGAATACAACACTTGCAGTGTGCATTGAGTGCATGTATAGTCGTATACAGCTGAATGTAGGTGGTGGATCTATTATGCAAATGGGACATAATAAAAACTAGTGGAGAAATACGCTTTTTAATAATTATTATGTGGGCAATTAAAAATCCATTATATGGACATTAAGCTTTAGTAGGGATTAGGTATCTATAAAACAGATATATCTACATAACACAGATTGCAAAACACTGAATGGCAATCCAAATAAAATTGTGTTTAAAAATAACTTTGGTATTTTTTTACGGGTTTTTCATTAATAATACAGGGTACATTTTAAAGAAAAGCCGAAACACGTCAGTTTTGGTTTATGTTTAGCAATTTTTCTTTTTTCTCTTCATTTTAAGAATTCATAATTTTGAAAATAATCGCGCGCACGTTCCTTTTTTTTTGGAAGGGTCCGTACCAGCTAAGTCCCCGGTTTCACTGCAGCCTCATGGGCTTATTGTGAAAAATCCTCGTATATTATGCCACCCAATCCATTAGCCCTGTACCCTCCACTAGCTTGTGGAGTTCAGTTATGTGTTGGGTATCAATATCTGCTGGCGCAATCAGCGCATGCCCAAAAATAACGTGTCGTCTTCGTTGTAGAACTACACACTCACATATTACATGGTAAGCTGTTTCAACTGCCCCATTACACAATCTGCATTGCAGGTCCCCATTATACAGCCCCATCTTATTTAGGTGGTCTCTCAGAGCGCAATGCCCAGTAAGGAGTCCCATAGTTATTCGCATCTGACTCTTGCTTAATGATAGCAGTTTTTCTGTGCGTTTTGTTGCTGCGCCAGGTATCAACCTCTTCCCATGCTCCTGCTTGGGAATATGTTCCCAATATCTCTGGTGCGCGTTTTTGGCCCAGTACTTGAGGAGTTCCCTCGCCGTTCTTTTAGACAAGCCCACCTTGAAATACGGATGTGTTTTTCCCCAGTGAGAATCTTAGATTCGTGTTACTTGTCTCGCTGTATATTCATGCACCACGTCCACTTTCGGTTTTTGACCCGTCTGTAAACCAGGGTATCAATGTCCGTATGCAGTCTTGATCAAGAACTTCACGGTCCATAATATGCACTTCGAAGTTTATGTCAAATTCAAATTTTGGTATGATGTGGTCGATGGGCATGTCTATGATGCCATCCCCAATACATACCCCAATTTTGGTATGTCCCTGATAAGTGGGTACATTTCTTACCAACCCTCGCAGTCCAATGAATGCGGCCCCCGCCTCCATCCTTACCATGATGTGCAAGGGTGGGAGGTTCAGCAATACTTCCATTGCGGCTGTCGGAGTAGTTCTAAAAGCGCCCGTCATTGCTAAGCAGGCAAGCCTCTGTACCCTGCTCAACTCAGCAATGGCGGTATGCTGTTCCGTTTTCGTCCACCAAATCAGCGACGAGTCTGTTATCATAGGTCTAACTACCGCAATGTGATTTAGTCCCCATGTTTTCCCATGAGAGCGTCTGAGTAACATAAGCGTTCTCTCCGCTCTTGCTCTGGTTCTTTTAAAGTGTGCGGTCCAGGTAACCTTTGAGTCTAGAGTGACCCCTAAATACTTTACCTCCCCGGACATTTTTACGATTTCACCTTGAAGGTACAGTGGTCCTAGTCCCTCTGTTTGCACGTTCCTTTACTTTACGGTCACCCTGTATATCCGAACATTAAATACTTCATGTTGCGTTTGCTGTGAAGGTGTGGGATTTCACTCTTTAACAGCATATTGCCTTTGCTGGGTATAGTCGCCTGTGATCTTGATGAAGTTAGGTATACAATAATTGTTCTTCATGCATTCCATGTTATTAGAAAATATGTTGTTTTTATGTTTTAGTAAATGATTTATGTCATAGTAGTGGCTATGGAATATACAGGGTGTCCCGAAATTAGCTTTAGAAAATTTCATATTAATTAGATCGAAAAATTGTTGGTTTTCAAGATACAGGCTGTTAAAGGTGAGGTACTCATGGTGGTTTTTTGATAATATTGACGAAACCTTTAAAGATAATGTTGTACTTTTCTTGAACCTTGTTGCAATTTTTTTATTCTTTTCTTGGAATATAAAGGTTCTTATTTAAAAGCAAAACAAAAATACCTACTAAAAGTGGTATACATCTAAATAATTTGTCTATAGAAACATGCGATGTTAAAAAAAGATGTACCTGAGGAAGGCTAATAATGCCGAAACGTTGTGCGATGACGTGAAATAAAAATATTCCAAAAGAAAAAAATTTCGCTTTTAAATAAGAACCTTATATCGCAAGAAAGGAAAATAATTTGAGGATAATCTAATGAAATTTTGTCCGTCTTCCAAACGTTTTACCCCTTCAACGCTACAGGTATTTTTAGTTTTATGAACTGCTAATAAGCGGGTAAAACAGGGAGGGGCATGGGGAAATATTGCCCCAACTTTTTTGTAAAAGGGTTCTTAGCAATTTTAAAACTCGATTTTAATAGACCAAACTGTTTTACAACAAAAAAGTACTCTTTATTTACTATTACTACCCGGAACCCATCTTTGGCCTTCCAAAAAGCCATATGATGGAAGAACTTCGGAGATGGGAAAAGGAACAACTTAAGTCCTACTGGAGAAACACTCCAGGCCTAAGACAATCAAAAAGGTTTATCAAACCTTCAGAGGCCAACTCACGGAAGCTTATCCAACTGGAGAGAAGCGACCTAAGGCGAATTACAGGCCTTTTTACGGGACACCACCCAGTGAAGTACCATCTCAAAAAGATGGGCCTAACCGAGGACGACACTTGTCGGTTTTGCGAAGACGCAACAGAGACAACAGAACACGTGCTCTGTGAATGCATGGCACTTTTCTGCAAAAGGCTAAAACACCTTGGAGGTGTGACCCTAACACCCGACGAGGCAAGTAAATTAGCCCCCAGAGAAATCATCAACTTCCTGAAAAGTGTGGGACAGCTGGGCAATTCATAGATTAGAGTCATTCACAAAAGATCTTCTGCAGGTCGAAGTGAGGGGAGGCCAAACCGCCTAAACGGCTCCGAAAAAACAATCTACAATCTAAAGCGCTTTAGGCGCTATCGTGGAATAATACATACAGACACACACAATTGATCATCGGAAATCTATGTGGAGGATGCTGCGGAATCCTGAAACGTGTACCACGCTGTAACAGTGCTTTTCACCATATTGAATTTTTCCATGCTTTTAATTTTCTAAATTTGGCAGATACAACACAGTCCACTTAACAGACGATTCTCGTCCCAACAGTCCCAATAGTATCTACATTTTTATATTAGGCCTTAAAGAAGTCTGTATTTGATAGACGAAATGTTGGCTAAAGTTTGGCTGTTTTATTATTTGCCCTATACCGATAATTTCCAGAATACATGACGTCTAATTTTAAATTCCCATTTATTTGAATATCACATCTGTATAGATTTATCCAAAAAAATGCTGTCATATTTCGTATATCCAAATCTTCACTCTGTCACCATCACCGTGTATGTTAGAGCAAGTCTCTTTTGAGCCATGCATCGCATCATGGCATCAGTTTTCCCATTCACGCAGTTTTGATGGAAATTTCGTCTGAAGAGCTTTTTGCCTTTTTACGTGAAATCGAAGCGACACAGCGGCAATGACAGTGGCACTGGCTTTTCGTTATACATCTACTCTATTTATTTTTTTCTGTTCCAGTTCATGTGTTCGCCTGGTAATGTAAATGCATCAAAATAAAACGTGACACTCTGAAAATGGTAAAAATAGAGTGTGTAAATTGAATATTATTGCGTGGATTTGGTTTTAAGGATTAGCTTGAGTGGAGTGTTAAGCACTGAGCTTGTGTCAAGACAAAAAATTACGAGAATAATAGCGTTAGCACAATTTTGTTTCTCTAACGCGGTACAAAAAAGAGTGCAGAAGAGACTAGAAATTCAAAGCATTTCACAACAATTTTGTCAGTATAGGTACTAGAATATTGTATTTCGCAAATTCCTTTCTATATTGTAAACTTCAAAAAATAAACAAAAAACACAATTACACATATTTTTCTAGAAGAAAGAACGCAAAAATGATGCTTAGAGCGCGGGCACAATTTCTATGAGGCGCTAACAAAGGCGTATCCAGGAGGGGCTATTGCCCCTCCTAGACGACCCTAAAATTTCACAATAAAACATTAAAATCAAACACCTAACGTAAGAAAAATAAGGAAAAAATATAAAAAATACGGTGAAGGACATTATAAACTTTTTAGGGAATCCACCACTCGGAGGAATTGTGCTCCTAGAGTGTCACGACTGTGCGAAACAAGATGGGGATGCGGTCTGAAAAATACAAAAGCATGCGATTATTTGCACAAAATTTCTTTGAGATTGTCTAAGCACATAAAAGGTTATCAACAGAACGAAACTTCACCACACGACAATCTACCTACCGCAGTTGCATTAAGTCGTTACCAAATCCTCATTAATTGTTGCTCTAACTATAACAGCAGTTAATGCTCTGCAAGCAAAATGTATGGATTGGATGAAGTTGCAAGAACATGATTATTGTAATCCTTAATGTACTGAAGAAACCCCGTAAGACGTACTGCTGAAATATTTAAAAAAACACAAGATCTTGCCAAGACATTGGGAATTGAAATTTCTGTCCATCGACTTGCCATCAGGTCATTTGTTAACGGGTCGCTCCAGCAGTCACGTATTCCCGGTTCTATGCAATACAACAACAATGTTATTGAGGATCCGCAAAGTATTATTGAAACGTTTGCTAAATACTTTGAAAGTGTCTTTGTGGGACCTGTGGGTTGTGGTAATGGTGATGCATTATCGCTCCTGTGTGGAAATATAACTGAGGGAGAGATAGTTATGGCTGCTCGCAAATTAAAGAACAGGTTTACTTCCGGACCTGACGGGATTCCCTCATTCTTGGTCAAAGATACAATTTCAGTAATGTGCGTTCCTCTGTGTATAATTTATAACTTAATATCAAGACGTAATACTTTTCCTATGGTCTGGAAGAATGCTAAGGTGTGTCCTGTTTTGAAGAGCGGAGATCGTGCGGATATAACCAATTATAGGCCTATATCAATTCTGTCTAATTTTTTTAAATTACTTTAAATAGTCCTTTACAATCGTATTTATCCAATTGTTCAAGATGGGCCGGTCCAGTATCAGCATGGTTTCATTGCACACAAGTCCACACTTACAAATTTGTCAATTTTTTCACAATACGTGTCTGGGACGTTGGATAACCGCGGTCAGGTTGACGTTGTACACCGATTTTTGCAAGGCGTTTGATAGAATTGATCACACAATCCTTATACAAAAGCTTCCCTATTTTGGCTTTAGCGCTGATGCCGTCTCTCTTCTGCAATCTTATATTAATGATAGAGTTCAGTTTCTGTCATACAATGGATATACATTGACATATTATACAGCTCTATCTACCTCAGGGTTCAAATCTGGGAC
This sequence comes from Apoderus coryli, assembly GCA_911728435.2. Taxonomy (NCBI): domain Eukaryota; kingdom Metazoa; phylum Arthropoda; class Insecta; order Coleoptera; family Attelabidae; genus Apoderus; species Apoderus coryli. The sequence continues at coordinate 381,966 of OU452207.1, forward strand.
CTCTATTATTTTTATTATTCATTAATGATTTGGGAGAATTATTGAATTGTAGTAAACTGATTTATGCAGATGACTTAAAGATTTTTACAACGATAAGTACGCCGCAGGATTGTATTTCGCTACAGGGCAGTCTTCAATTGGTGAATGCTTGGTGTGAACAAAACAGACTTTCCCACAATCCTAAGAAATGTAATGTTGTTTCTTATACCTGCAAAACGTCTCCGACCATCTTTTATTATAATGTAAATGGAGTAATTCTTAATCGAAATGAGTCTATTAAAGATCTTGGAGTTACTTTTGACATGCATTTCACTTTCAAGGAACATATTACAGATATGGTGGCTGGTGCGACCAAAGCTTATGGCTTTATTGTTAGAAACAGCAAATATTTCGAGAGTGTCGTTACTTTGAATACTCTATATTTTGCATATGTAAGATCCAAGCTTGAGTATTGCTCTTTGGTCTGGTACCCCTGCCATAACTGTGATATTCAAATGATTGAGAAAGTTCAGCGTAAATTTTTAAAATGTTTGTGCTTTAAGATTGATGGAACTTACCCGGATCGCGGAATACCTTACAACTATCTTATTGACCGATTTCAATTTCAAAGTTTAAGGAGAAATTTGTTTAGTATAAGCTTCCTATATAAGATATTCAATAGTGATGTAGTGTGCCCTGAGCTACTGGAAAAGGTATTATTATCAGGCAAATGATTTATTTATTCACGGACAAATTCCATTATTAATCAAGCATCAAGCTCGTAACCCTGAAGGTGCCACGCATTCTCTCTAGGCTCAAATTATTTTTCAGAGAGAGGACTATTTGAAAAAAAATGAAAGAATCAAATCCTGGGGCAGCGCACAGGATTTGCGGCTCAAGGATCTTTGGGTTCACAACAGAAATCCCAGAGTGAATGCTGATGATGATGACATAAGACAAGCACTTTTGAGTTTGATGACAATTCCATGTACTTTGGCCACTTTAGAACGATCGTTTAGTACGCTTCGAATTTTTAAGACCTGGTTGAGAAGTACTATGGGAGTAGAAAGGTTGACGGGATTATGTTTGATGGGTGTGCATCGATATTCAATGACAGATTTTGCTACAAATCCAAGAAGAATGTTCCTGCTGAATTTGGTACTTATAGGTATAGAATGTGGTTATTAATAACTAATAAAAGGAAAAGAAACATTGTTGTACTTTTTTTTATCTGCCCCCCTTCGCTTTCCTCTGGTAACGCCACTGTCTGTATAAAAGAAGAGTTTATTTATTTAAGTATGATTCTAAACGTTTATTTTGTAACATTCATGAAATAATAATTGTATTGATAACCTTCATAGTTGCATTTTCCAAGAATATTACACTTAATATCATCAATTTCTCTTTCAGACATTTCAAATATTTTACCTAATATTAATAATGCAGTTTTCTGTTGTTGATAATTAAAATATAATTAACCCATAATTATTAATTGTCTAATATTCGTTGTTTTTCACCTTCATTGTATAACCCAAAACTTTTGTACGTATATAAATATTGACTGTCTTGCATTTTGTTTCAATATTGATATATTTTTCTTGCATTCCTCAAACGGTAAATAGAGTACACAAAAATATGTATACAGCTCCGATTGTGTTAATTCTCGGGTGTTGGTTAAGTGTAGTTTTTGCCCAATTTCAAAATGGCAGAAATCTGGAATTACCCGTGCCAGAGCTGTGTGCTGAGAGAGCTATACATGAGAGATCACCAGCAGGTATATCATCATCATTCTTTCATTTTGGGACCTCCCAACATTGTCGTAGGGAGCCAATTATTTTCTACGTACATTTTCGATCCCCAAAAGAGAAAAGAAAGTAGCCAAAAACAGTATATATTGGGTCTGCCAGATAACTTTTTTTTTTTGAAAATGCTATAAAAGAAAAACTGCTGAATATTTTCTCAAATTTCTTTTTTTATTTGAAAGTACAATCCTTCCGGTTAATAATGACAACTAATTTCATTCAAATGGCTGCCTCGGCTGGCCATGCAGTAGCCTACACGATCGGGCCAATTTTTAAGCACATTATCGATTGTGTGCAGCTGTATTTCACCAATGGCTTCACGAATATTGTCCTTGGCCAAACGACATCAGCTCTGCGGCTGATAATGAAGATCGCATTATCAGCCGCAGGGCGCAAAACATCGAGTGTAGCTTAGGCTGTGTGGCTCGTAGCGCCGTCCTGTTGAAACCAAATGTTGTCAATATCCTCTTCAATTTTTGTGAACAAAAATTCGTTCAACATAGCCCGATAACGATCGCCATTGACTGTAACGGCGACTCCTTGCTCATTTTCGAAGAAAAATGGCCCAATTATGCCTCCGGACCAAAATCCGCACCAAACAGTGACTCGTTTTGGGTGCATCGGCTTTTCAATGTATGCGTGCGGGTTTTCTGTGCTCCAAATGCGACAATTTTGCTTGTTTACATACCCGCCAAGATCAAAATGAGCTTCATCTGAAAAGAAGATTTTTTTGGCAAAATCGGCATCTTCTGTAAGTCGATCGCAGGCCCACTGAGCGAAGCGAAAACGCATTGGATGGTCAGTTGGCTTCAACTACTGAACCAATTGGACTTTGTATGACGTCATACCAAGGTCTTTATGCAAAATTCGTCTCAATGATGTCTCCGAAATGTTCAATTGTTGAGACCGACGGTGAATTGATGTTGATGGCGCTTCACGCACACTTTCTGCCACAGCAGCAATATTCTCGGATGTACGCACTGTTTTTGGCTTTTCACGCTTTGGTTTATCGATGAGGATGCCAGTTTCTTTCACTTTTTTCAGGAGATAACGAACATACGGAGCTGACGGTGCTTCTCTTCTTCCAAAATCCGTGGGCAATTTTCGCACACATTCTGCAACATTACCATGATTTTCAAAGTAATGTCGCAATATTTCCCAGCGTTGTTCAAGCGTATACACAACCATATTCGTTCAGCGGAAGGATAAAACTAATTATCTGTCAAATCAGACATGAGCTAAGTGTTACCCTTCACGAAATAAGCACTAGTTGAAAAAAAAACGTTAGATGGCGGACCCGATACATTCGGATTTCATATTTTTGTTTTTTTTCTTGAAGAAATCCAGTTGTCTATTTACCGTTTTAACAAAAACATTGGTAAAAGAATAAAACTTCACTTAGGTGGCCAAGTGTTATTGAGATTTTTCGAAATAAGGGCATTTTACTCATGTCGCAATATCAAATTTATGATAACCCCTCGTAAATTACGTGTGTTTTCCTATATTTTGTTATTATGTTCAGCTCTAGGGGATCCACAGTAGTTTGCTAGCCTGATGATGCTGTGCATATTACACCGAAACTGGTAGGCATAAATAAAGCAACAATTGTGAGATTAAGTCTTGATTATTTCATTTGAAAATTGAATTCAAACATCAAAGATTTACTACTAAATATTCTTCTTCATTCTTATCTTGGACACAGTGTATATACAGGGTGTTAGTAAATAAGTGCGACAAACTTCAGAAGGTAATTCTGCATGAAAAAATAATGACAGTTGGCTATATAAACATATCTTCGCAAATGCTTCGTTTTCTGAGATACGGGGTGTTAAAGTTTTTCTTAAAAACTGAAAATTTATTGATTGCTCTGAAACCGGTGGAGATATGCAAATGAAATTTAGTGGGTGTGAGTTTTAAGAGGTAGTTATTGCGTATTTTTTGGCAAGCAATTAGGAATTTTATGTTCATCAGTGGCGCGCATACGGGTAATGATTTCAATTTATTTATATCACGTGCGCAGTCAAAGTCAAAAGAAAATTAACAGCCTCTTACAGTTTCTCTGAAACCTAATATTGTACAAACCAATTTTACTTTTTTTTTAGGCAAAGGATATTTCTTCTCATGGCGACAAAATCTGCGAGAAGTCGACTGGTTAGATGCCCGAAATTATTGCAGAAAACGTTGCCAGGACACTGTGTCGTTAGAGACTAGAGCTGAAAATGAATGGATCAAGAACTTCCTCGTTAGGGAAAATGTCGGTACATAATAAATTTATCAAAACACGCAGACAAGTTTATCTATATTTTAATATTTGTTATGATTCATATCTGTATTGCAACGAAATTTTCTTTTTTAATTTACAGGTAAAGTACATTTGGACTTCAGGCCGTCTATGCGACTTTAAAGGTTGTGATAGAGCTGATTTACAACCAATTAGAGTCAATGGATGGTTCTGGTCAGCTGTATTCCAGAAACTGGCTCCAGTAAACCAACGGTATAAATCCAAGAATAATTATTGAATCCATTTTTAATTGATATTTTATTCATTAGCGATGAAAGCGACTGGTCTCCCACTGGAGGTCTCGGTAGGCCTCAACCAGACAACCGTGAGCCGGAACAACAAAATGGAGCTCAGGAAAATTGTATCGCAATTTTGAATCAGTTTTATAATGACGGCGTCAACTGGCACGATGTGGCGTGCCATCACGTTAAACCGTTCGTTTGTGAAGATAGTGAGGAATTGCTGAGATATGTTCGATTTACTAACCCTGAATTAAAATTGTAGTACAATAGGGTTATGTAATAATTAAAAGATATTCGAAATATTTTATTTAACTGTTTTTTTGTGAATATCCAACCAACAACTATAAATCTCTACACTTAAACAAAATACGAGGCTAGTTATAGCCCACGGCGTGTACGGATGGCGTACTTCAGCCTTGAATAAGACTTATTGTACCATTTCAGGGCCATGCTGCACTCACTTACCCGCAACATTCATGCAGTTTAAATTGATTTCATTGAATTGAATTTCATGAATTATCAATTATCAAAGAGGTGCCCCACTGAACCCAAAAAGGTATTTCTCGGGACAAAAAAATCTAGTGTCTCTTCACTGTCATTGGCGAGACGCATTGAGCGTGCCAAAAATGAATTGCAACCATAATTTGTTCTGGAATGTGTCAGGTGAAACATACTCCTCGTACGCGTTGCACGATAGGGAACATGCATTCCAATCTTGCCCAAAAGATCGGGACAATTCAACCTTCCATTTATAAGGTCATACAATAAAATTAAATCATGTCTCTGTCGTCGATCACCCAGCGTGTCAATGCCAAGGTAGGGCTCTAAGTCGGCATATAATTCAAAACGATTCTCAAAAATAAGGTCTATGTGCAGTTTATAGGCTAGGTATCTAAGAAATTTGTGCTGTACCTGCTCAATTTTTGCTAGGTGCACAGTATAATGTGGAGACCACACAGCCGACGCATACTCAAGGCACGGTCTGACCAAACTTGTGTAAAGCAGCCTCAGAGAATCGACATTTGTGAACTCCCGTGAGCAACGTTTAATGAAGCCAAGAACTTTCAGAGACCTTGAGACCATTGAAGTTTTATGTGGAATAAAGGTCAAACCACTATCAAGCATGACTCCAAGATCCTTAACTGTAGTAACCAATCTAAGGGATGTCTGGTTCAGTGAGTAATCGAAAAGAGTGGTCCGTCTTGATCTCGAAAAGGACATAAAACAACACTTATCAACATTCAGATGTATATCATTCCCAACACACCACTCGTGAAGAGCCCCGAGGTCAGACTGCAATCTCTCGCAATCTTCAGCTTTGTAGACTATCGTAAATAGTTTGAGATCATCAGCGAACAAGAGAAAATCTGGCGATGTCATTAACGAAAATATTAAAAAACAGTGGTCCGAAGTGCGATCCCTGGGGGACGCCAGATGATACTTTTATCTCAGTAAAAACAAAGCCCTTGACCTTAACGTATTGAATTCTGTTATCAATGTAGCTAATCATCCATTCGAGCATGCGTCCGCCGATGCCAACCTCAGCCAACTTTATCAATAAGATTTTATGATTTACACGATCGAAGGCTTTGGAGAAGTCGGTATACACTGAATGTACCTCCGATCCAATCTCCAGAGCATCAATAATAAAGTTGGTGTATTTTAACAGATTTAGCTCAGCTGACTTTCGTGGCAAAAACGTACTGCTGATCAATGATAGTACTGCCTAGGAGAGGTTGAAGATAATTTATTATAAGTTTCTCGAATACCTTGGGAATAATTCTGATTATACTGATAGGTCTATAATTCTTAATATTATGCCTGTCTCCAGATTTGTGTATAGGGGTAATGAAGCTGGACTTCCAGATCTCAGGAAAACAGCCAGTGTTTAACGACATGTTAAAAATAGCATGCAAAGGTCTTGCCAGAACAAAACTGAAATGCTTTAATAATTTCGGAGGTAACCCATCTGGCCCAGGGCCCTTATTCGCGTCTAGAGTAGAAAGTTATGACCCACTCCTGGTCAATTTTTGAGAACTCTTTCAAAAATATCCTTAAAAAAACACCAACCGGATGTAACTTTAAGAAAGGTCATATAATCTTTATATTTTTGAAAGTTCTACCTCCTGTTCGAATTTAGCAGATGCAATTCGGGACACCCTCTATATTTCTGAACGCATTTATTTCGATAATTGTAACAAAGTTTGGAATTAAGCCTTATTATATTTAAAAAAAATACAAGCACCTTTCACTACTAAGATCACCTAGACATTTATTAGAAAAAAATCACGTAAGTATAAAAAAATAACAACAAAACTAATAATAAAGCTACACAATGAAAAAATCTAGATACTAATAAATAGATAATAATTATACAATAATATAATAAAAAACAATTAAACTATTATTTTGCAAACAAAACTATACCAAACTTAAAAATACAATACGGGAATTTTTTACGATAATATATTATCGGAAAAACAGTCTATTTCGATACAAATATATCTAATTAAGTCTTGATTATTCATATCTGTAAGCCGCAGTTTGTGGTCTGCTAGCAGAATATTGTTGTGGTGCTCTAGAATATTGTTGGTCTCTACCTTGTTGTGCTGGTTCCTTTAAAAAACATTACACAAATAAACTGTGAGAAATATACTACAGAGCAGATCATTATTCAATTATTCCCATTGACTCTCACCATCTGAACTCTCATAGCTTTACATCCCGGTTCAGCAGACTATGTAACCACCCTTAGGCGAAGAGCGAATTGACTTATATTAGATCTCGAACTAAAAAAAATAGTTTCCCTTTCAAGACTATTAATAAAATTTACTTTAGACATTTGAGTAAATTTTTGAGTAGGAGAGATCGGAGATCTGAGGCACGAACTCATTAATCGGGGAGAAAAAGTCCAATTCCAGGTCGTGAAACACATGAGTCCCTAACAGCTCTGGGACGAACATGGAGAGCCAAGATAGATGAACGAATGATATTATTATAATAATAATAATATCTTTATTAACCATAAATTGGTACATTAACAACTACATTGGCACGTCAAGTAAAACTAAAATAACACAACAAAGAAAGATACATACAAAACTGAATTAAAATAATGTGAAAAACAATAATTTCACATTCAATTGTACATAAACGCGTCAATATAATCTACAATATAAAACACACAATATATATAAAAACTCTAGACAACAGGTAACACAGATAAGACAGCCAAAATCACACAAATGGAAAACACAAGAATTAAATTATTGAGGCACAGCAGCAAACTCTTGCAAATTGTAGAATGCGTTGCTCGTCAAAAAGAATTTTAACTTTTTTTTAAATAATGGCAACCAGCATATTAATAATTTTGTAAAAAATGTTAAGGTCTCTCATACTCCTACGCGCTCCCAACATCATCAATCCCATATCCTCCATCAGTGCATCATAATTGTAGACATGGTCAAGAGGAGGTGGGCGTTGGAAATTAAAATGTATAAATCTCAGGAAACGGTGTTGAATGCTGTCGATATGAGCCACATCACAGGCATAGAGGGGACTCTAAACCGTAGATGCGTACTACTCAAGATAAGGTCTGACAAGCGATGTATATAACAATTTAAATGTGTTCACACTGCTGGACGCTGGATGTGATGACTGAAGCTCAAGGTGGCCTCCAAATAATCTCCAAATTCCCTAACCATGGTTCTGAGCTGCAGAACCGATTGACCCATGAAGTAATCATGTAAAAGAGAATTTCTAGAACGATTAAAATTGATTAAAAAACACTTCGAGACGTTTAAATCCATGCCGTTAACCAATGAACTAACCAAGTGACATCCTCCTGCAAAAGGTAGCAGTCGGTGACTCCTCGGATCGTCCTATAACATTTGAGATCATCAGCAAACAGCTTGAACTCACTATATTGAAAGCATTGCTCTATGTCGTTAATGAATAGGTTGAACATTAGTGGGCCCAAGTTTGGTCCTTGGGGAAGTGACCTTCACCGGCCCAAAATGAAACTCATTAAGGCGAAGAACCTGACATAGCTTATGAACGAGAAGCCCGTGGTTCACGCAATCAAAAGCCTTGCAGAAGTCGGTATATAATGTATGAACTTGATCACCGCTCTCCAACGCCCGAGACAAGAAATCCGTGAACTTGAATTTACACTATGAAAATAATAACTTTTTGTACCTGATAGTATTGCTGCTGTGATTGCTGTGACTGTTGTTGTTGTTGTTGTTGTGGCACTTGCTGGAACTTTGGCTCAGGTTTTGGTATTTTGACAACAATATCTGTTGGCTCTCTTGTTACCTTTTGGACATAACGTACTAGTAAGTTATATTATATTCAGTAGCGGCTCGTGATCACTGATAAGGGGGGTTTACAAAATAAATTGACTAAAATTTACTTTTATAGGTTTTCAAAACAATAACAAAATACAATATTAAACAGTAAGATTGAGTATAGTGTTAAAATGTAGATTCCATTATTCGGTTCTTATTTGCAGCAACAGCCTCATTAACGTCTGAAATGTTCTCAGTATTTTTTTTTTCAATGGACGTGAAGCCTTTTAGTTTTTTAATAATATATATGTATTTATTCAAGAAACTGCAGTACAAATTTTGAATTTCACAAGAATATGCTTAAAATAAATATATAGTAGAAATTCCCAACATAATAAAACATACTTAACTAAACCCTTTCTACTATTTGAGAATTACTAAGCTAAAAGCTTGTCAGCCATTCTCAAATAGTTCGAGCAATAGTTTATACTTTCATCCCTATAAAGACAATGATAAAGCAAAAATAAACAAAGAAAAAAGAAAAAAAAACAGCAATTAATTAATACATAAACAAACACTCTTACTTATATAATATTACATACATGGCCAGGCCAGCAACTAAATAGGTAAACTACTAATAGTAGACAAATAAACAAACAAGTGGAGAGCGAAACTGCAGTATTTTTTTCTCCTATAGCATTTCTTAATAGACTGGATCATTTTCAATAAGCCAATTTGATAATTTGCTTTTGAAACTCCCTTTAGTTCATCATAATTATTAACAATAAGATAACAGAGAACTAACTACTTGAACGCACCAGCAAATAGTGGGGAATCATAAAACTTGCAATAAAAGTGCTAAACTAGTGTTGGCGCACACTAAATGTGTGCGCTTTTGCCTATTAAAATTCGTGATAACGGTTCGTTATTATGAGCCGTGCCTTGTGATGGACAACTTTCGCCTTGGTATACAATGGTTTGATTTTGATTTTGAATGGCACCGGTCTAGATTTCGCCAAATAATTATTTTTTAAATTCGGTTGATGTCGATTCTCCCTCTGTCTGTACCCCCCAACTCGAGAAAAAAAATAAGTGTGTCTATGGCGTACAGACACAGACAGCCCTCCATCGTCACTACCGTGTCCGACCCCGGCAGATGTAAGGGGAGCATGGCCGATCGTTTAGTTCTCATCCACTCCATACTTCGCATGGTTAGTAAGTGAGAACCCCAGACTCCTGTGCCTCCAGCAGACGCAACGACCCGAGTATGACTTTCTTCTGCATTCTGCTTGCTAAGTTTTCTGCCATATTATGGCAAGCAGGGATTTTCTGTAGATTTGAGATCAGCGTATGTGGCATGCCCCCCAATGACCCTCTGATCAAAACCACAGGTATCACAGTTTCTCGCTCTCCTTAACAATAATCTTCGTCTCGGCCGGAGCTGAGAACTCTATGACGAAGATCTTTTTGTTCACCTTCTCAAGGAGAACGATATCAGCCTTATTCGGTATTCCAAGCCTGAGCGTAGGCAACGGACAGTTCCAATAAATTATCTATTACGGGCGGAAGATCTACAAGAGCGTACAGTAGAACCGGGGTTAGATCAATACCGTACGAGCGCCGTAGATGGAAATACAGCACCCGTAATGCCGCATCATGCCGATGAAGATGCCCATATGTCGGACAAGGCGATAACAAATGCTTTAGTGTCTCTGGCGAGAATAGCGAGCCTTACATTGGATTGTAGAGCCCTCAAGACCCATAATGCGACTACGGTATGCTAAGGTGTTTGATAACCCATCTTGACAGGCAATAATGAAACCCTTCGTCTCTGACTTTAGCCTGCCGGATCTTAGAAATGAGGAGATCAGCGGCTTCCAAACCCATGTCCTCAATGGTGTTATAGAAGACACCGTGAAGGGGCTTGTCCTTATTAAGGTTAAAAAGCCTGATGAACTCTGCCTCCTTTATGCGGGCCTTCCGATTTGCGCGATCTAACTCAGTGATTGTGTCTTCACGCGCTCGCCTGTCGTCAAATATCAAGGAGTGTTCATTTGCCGTCGAAAAAAGAACCGCTGCAATCGCCGCAAAATTATCCACGTGTGTTTATCAGGGCAACTGACAAGAGAGAGATACAAAAAAGAAGGAGACTAAAAGAATCTCCTTGGAAGACGCCCCTTTTGAAGGATACCACCGGCGTGTCGCCGAATGTTATGGCAAAAGAGAGCGGCACCATCATCTATGCATCTCATCACCGGGAACGGTATCGAAAGACCTGTCAACAAGGTGGTCAGTAGTTGATGACTGGTTGAGTCAAAAGCCTTCCGATACTCGATGAAGCCCTTGGAGAGATTCCAATTAAACTGCACAGAATCCTGCGTGACAGTTCGATGTATCAGAAGGCATTCATGACAGCCAGCAACACCCCTGTTTGACCCACGAAACACCGGATCAATGGCGGTCACTGTCCTCTTGTACAAAATGTTACTAAATACCTTGTAATAAGCGTTTAAACATAGATATTATTGGCCTGTAGTTCTTTGGGAAAATGCGGGCCAAATGAGGATGGATACTGGAAAATTTCTTCCACCAGTAGGTATTAATTCCATGCGATCCTGGGGCAGCCCACATGCCCACAAAAGCACCTCGAACTTCCGCAGTAGTTGTCGGATCGCACGTTTGGTCTGATTGAAGAAACCCCCGAAGAAAGTTTTGAAACTATGCTGGAGATGGTTATTATTATTATTTAACTTAGCAGCACAAGCTCTACAGGACACAATGAGTGTCTTCTTCTGACTCAGGCCTGAGTGCTCTATAAATACAATCATTGCATCAAAATTTATTGCGGAAGGAAAAATGATTAGCGTATCAGTTACAACGTTTTTACACATAACCTTTCATAGAACGTTCCGGCTTGCTGCGAGTGTTTGGATTTCTGTAGTAAGAAACGAAGTTTCAAATCGTATAATTGTAACTGGAGATGAACCTTCGGTTCATCATTATGCATGCACCACCACCAAAGAAGTTCTAGGTTTCCCAGTGAGCTGGAAAGGTCATTGCCATGGTTTTCTGGGATTGTGAGAAGAAATTTCTGAAGAAGACGACTTTCATGTGATGAAGAAGTGAAGAAGAACCAAATTTCTGGCTATTTTGAGCAATATAATAAATATATTGGTATTAGGGGAGAAATTAATCAAATATCAAAGATGCATGCGTCAAATTTGAGAAGTTGTCAGGTCCTCACACTAATGAAATAATTCAATTTGCTTTGAAAACCTGAACTACTCGTATTAAATAAAAAAATTTACCTCTGCTTTAAATCCTTCTTTGGGATCTGCCGTGTAATGCACAGTTCTAATATAACCATCAGCATCTACCACCGAATAACTTCCGGTAATCTTGTTCCCCTCGCGAGTTTCCTTCCTGTTTTGGTAATTTGTAAATTGGTCGTCCTTTACATCGAAACCAAACTGATATGATGGATTTGCCTGAAATTGCAAACAACAACACAATTATAAATCTGATAATAAAATTTTCGAAATATTATAATAAACATTTACGCGTGCGGCTATAAAATTACATTTTGCTACCAGTTTAACGGTTGATGGTTTCACTTTTGAAAGGGCCGTGCAGTGAAAAAGTGATTGTTGTGCACTACAAAACATAATGGCAGGACATTATAGTGGGTCGTAGGTATTTAATTAATTTAAATTTTAAACGGTACAAGCGTATTATAGAGGACCAACATATCCATATTAGATTCCCTGAGTATTCATTTGCATTTTAACGTTATTTTGTACAGTTTGTTAAGCATTTAATATATCGGTTTATGTAATATACGCTTAATTTAATTAGTCGTAACTATGGAAAATTATAGAGCGATCAAAGTTAATCGTTTTATTGCTCATAATTCGTTATATAGGGCGTTAAACTTTAACAAAAATGTTTTTTTTTTTCGTAAATATCCTCTAGGTAGGTATAGTTTATCTAAAGTTAATTTAACATTTCACTCAAACAATTAAAGCCCAAAATGACTTCGGGACCGGATGACATCCCGGCTTTCATTTTACGAGATTGTGCGTCTGTTTTCGCCGTTCCACTGCAGACTCTGTTTAATAGGTCTCTGAGATCCAATATATTCCCAAGAACTTGGAAAATTTCCCACATTTGCCCAATCCATAAATCTGCTGAGAATGATCATGTTGAAAATTGTAGACCCGTCTCGCTCCTGCCCAACTTCTCGAAGGTTTTTGAAGCGGCACTACACCGAAAAATATTTACTCAAATTAAGCATCAGATTGATCCACAGCAGCACGGTTTTTTCCCAGGCCGCTCTACAGTAACCAACCGAACCTGTTTTCTAGAGGATGTATTTCGTACCCTCGGGGAGGGTCTGCGGATCGATGCGATATATACAGATTTTTCGAAGGCTTTCGATAAGCTGAATCATTCGCTTGTCCTACGGAAAATGTCGAGGTTGGGTTTTCATGAGGATCTTTTTTGCCTCCTACTTGTCTGATCGACAACACTATGTCGAATACAATGGTCATAAATCGGAAACTTTCACACCCACCAACGGAGCGCCTCAGGGCAGCTGTTTGGCACCATTAATATTTTCAGTTTTCATTAATGACATATCCCAGGAACTTACAAGCAACCATTTGATGGTTGCAGACGATCTGAAGTTATATCGTGTTATTCGAGACACTTCGGATTGCGTATTGTTGCAGCGCGACTTATCTAAGCTTGAAGATTGGTGTAACTATAATAAATTGCCTTTAAATATTAATAAATGTACGCTAAATCTATATATTTGTCTATTTTCTCTGCTACCGTTTTGCTTATATTATGATCCAATGGTACCGCCACGTCTAGTATAAAGCAACTTTTTTCTTTTTTACAGAATAGTACAATGTCAGGACGATTGTGATCTACTTTGCGTACTGTAAGGATGTCCAGATTCCAGTAGATTTTAAACTCATTGTTTTCAAGCACAGCAGTAGGTTTGTAAGCGTAGTAAGGAGGAATATTGTTCAGTAATTTTTTTGACTTACAGATATTTAAGTAAATTATTTTGGCCACGTTGTCATGGCGTTCGGTGTACTGGGTGGGTGCTAAAACTGTGCAGCCAGAACTCAAATGCTGTATGGTTTCTTGCACTGCGTGACACAGCCTACATTTGTCATCTGGTAATTTTTCCTTCAGCACTGCTCTTCTATATCCCTTAGTTGGCACCACTTGGTCCTGGATGGCACTCATAAACCCTTTCGTTTCACCTGATAGTTGGCCATTATGTAAATATGCCACTGATTTTTGTTTATCCACACATTGGCTGTTTAAGGCTGACATGAATTTTCCATGCAAGGGTTTTTGTTTCAGAGATTCAATTTTTTCTGCGACAGTCAATGTACAGTCAAAATTTGTGTTGTGATTCAATTGCAACGGTGAGTACATATCCACATGTTGCATAGTACGGTGTAATGGTGTATCTTTGTTGATGAAATATTGGTTTAACTTTTGTTTCTCTTTGTTACAGGTTTCTTCGATGTTGCACAATCCTCTGCCACCACTGGACCTTGGGAGATAAAGCCTGGTTACTGAGGAATTGGGATGGTGCATTCTGTGTTTCGTAAGTATTCTTCGTGTACTTCTGTCCAAATTTTGAAGGTCAGTGGGAGACCAGCCAAGTATTCCGGAAGTGTAACTCAGCGCAGGGACCGCCCAGGTATTGATTGCGATAAACTTTTCTTTTATTATTTATTATTATTATTATAAAATATATAAATTTAACGATTCTACCGGGGCTATCCGTTCCCATGCCTCTTTACATTATAATAGGGCATCGAATGCAGCATTTTTTGATAAATTTCTCCCTCGTATATAAAAAGTATAATAAATCATTCCTACCAAAAGATATCGACAGTAATAAAAATACCTACAGTGACTGGAAAAAGTATTGGTTTAATAATTAATCAAAAAAAAAAAGTTTGCAAATAAATATATGAATTAAACAAATAATTTTTGGGAACGTGTTATTTTCTAAAATTAATCTAAATATAATCGGATGGACATCATATGGTATGGCGAAGACTTAATGTGGAAAATAAACAAGAAAATTTTTGGCTAATGTAATTAAAATGAATTAAAAATATGCGATGGATCTAACTGTCACTTTGTCAACTGTCTAGTCATTGGTAATCTCTTGTATTGGGCGATCCTCGTAAAATATTTAGAAAGAAGTAAAAATAAACTTCAATCCAATCAGTTTTTTTTTTCAGATTAGGCACTATTTGGAATCCAAATTCTGATGTAGAATTGTCGTGATGTCAAGAAGGATGTCTTTTTATGGTTTGTAGATAAGACAACCCTACACATTCAGCGCTTTAAAATGATTATAATATTTTTTATTTATTCTTTGCTCCTCAGAATGATAACATTATACAATATGACATGTCACATTATGGGATAGTCAATAATATTACATACAACACAAAAACAATAATATTCATACATAACCCGCTATAATTCGGGACTTAAAACTATTCATTAGTACAATTTAAAAACTCGTCTACAGAATAAAAACATTTCTCTATAAAAAAGGTTCTCAGCTCCAGTTTCAATTTTTTGATAGAAATGTTTTGAAACTTTTGTATTTTTAAAATTTTATTGAAACATTTAACACCTATGTAGTTAGGGTTCTTTTGGCCAGTAGTTGATCTGGAGAATGGTAATACCAAGTTATTTTTATTTCTAGTATTGTGACTATGTATATCTTCTGATTTAGGCAATATTTCATTTTGTTTTTTTATATGTATTATAAGTGAGTACATGTATAGTGAAGGGAATGTCATTAACTTCAATTTTTTGAAATGGTCCTTACAGGAAGTAGTTTGAGAAATTCCCTGCATCGCTCTGATGATCCTTTTTTGAGTTCTGAACACCCTCGCAGTCCCCCCCCCCCCCCCCCCCCCAAAATATAACACCATACATTAAAGTAGACTGTATCAGACCAAAGTATATCAATTTAAGAATAGCATTCGATACAGTATTTTTGATGTTGTTTATTAGGAATATGTAGCTGGACAATTTCTTTACTACAGCGTCTATGTGCGTGCTCCAGGTCAATTTATTGTCTGTATATATTCCCAAGAATTTGGTGCTACTGACCTGCTCAATAGATTTATCTTTGGCTCTTATTAAATAACTTCGGTCCATGTTCCTATTTGATATGGAAATTGGGAGAAAGACAGTTTTTGATGCATCGCGCCAGCTAGGGCATTAGCAGACCGTACCAACCCACTCTCATCCGCATAAAGAACGGGCAGGCCAAAAACTTCCAAAACGTCCGGCAGGGTATTAATAAATATATTAAATAAAGTTGGCGATAAACATGAGCCCTGTGGTATCCCATTGCTCACAATTCCCACCCCTGAACGAACGCCCGCAATCTCTACTTGCTGGGTACGATGCATGAGATAACTTCCTATCCATTTAGACGTTGTTCCACGCACTCCAACATCCTCCAATTTTGAGAGCAGAAGCTTGTGACCTATTGTATCAAAAGCCTTGCTCAGATCAAAAAAAATACCAGCCACCATTTGCCTGTTATTAAGGACATGAAACAAGTGACCACAAGCCTGACCCAGAGCTGTGTCTGTTGACCGATTGCTTCTAAATCCATTTTGGCTGTGAGCAAGCAGTTTATGTTTTTCCAGATAATCATTAAGTCTATTGTTAAATAAAGATTCAAAGATTTTACTGAACTGATTTTGTAATGCCAAAGGTCTGTCATTATTGAGTCGTATTCGTATCGAGTTCCTGCTAGTTTTTCTACAGAAACTGGTTGAATTATTTTAACACAAAATAGTCGTATGTTAACAATCCTGTCGATATCTATTACATATTTTCCGTGAGTGAATCTGATACAGAACCTAGATGGAAACATTGAGTAATGGTGCGTCAACAAACAAAAAATAAATCATAACCTCACAACATAATATACTAGTAATACCTAATAGTATTATTTTTCATCCTGGATCTGGGCCTAGAAATTTCCGATCGTCCGTCGCGTCATCATAAATAATACCTACTCGTATTTGGATGTTATAGAGCGATGATATTAAGTTCTCAATCTTATTTTCGGCATGCTCGGATGAGAGCATAATTTTTCCTTGTACAGGCGTATTCCTTTAGCATTTTAAATTCCCATCCAATAATACAAAATATTATATGAGGATGGGAATTTTATTTTCATTGCAGGAATATTAATAGCTAAACATATTTCAAAAGTGTTGAATTTCGAACAAAAACAGCAGCAAATGGGAGTTGCGAATGTGGGTTTGTGGTTCTGGATTGTCAAGACCGCAAGAAGCTAGATAAGTACTGAATGTGAAGGTCATGCTCATTGTGGTTTATTTTAACGGTATAGTGCACCGTGATGTTTTGATACAAAGTCAAGTAATCTACAGGGTTCCTCATCATAGACTACCCATTTTAATATTTCAATTAAAAATTTTTTAGTTAACAAAACAAACTTTTTATTTTACTAAATTACAGCTAACTCTTTGGGATTTATGATAACTTATAAATATTTGGCTAATGTAATTCTAACTTTTAAAAATCACGTCTTCTAAATGACCTCCACCAACTTCACCATATTTTTCAACTTCTTCACAAATGTTGACTTTCAGTTTCCCATTTAAAGGACAATATTACAAACTAAAAAATTAAATGCTTAAATAAACTAAAATACTAATTTATAAATCATAATTAATTCCGCACACATACACACAACTAAACCACAAATGTATCTGCAGCTACCATTTTCAAGTGATTGACTGTAGTTGTAAAAATGTCACACCTATCAGAAACTCTATTAAAATTAGAACACATAACATGAACAGGCGATCTTAACAGTACATTGGTCCTAGCTCTGTGTAAGTGAAATGTTACATTCGATCTGGTATTTAACCTAGGAACTAACAAATTCAAGAAAGATAGCAGAAAAGAGCAGTCGATTTTTTCTTTTTTAAGCAATTTATATAAGATGGTTAATGAGCTTTGAATTCTTCGGTACTACAGACTCTGAACGTCAAAACGTGATAGTAACAATTCATGATCGAAACCTCTTACTGGATAAGCACCATTGGTTCTAAAAACTAAATATTTCAAAAATCTACGTTGAATTTGCTCGACCTCTAGTTTATGAATATTATACTGAGGATACCAGATGATGGAAGAATACTCCAGTTTTGACCTCAAGTAGGCATTGAACTAGGTGATAAGGGCAGAGGTATTATTGAAGCCTTTGCAGTTACGCATTATAAAGCCATACATGCGAGATGCCTCATCAACCATTCTTTCTATATGCTCCAAAAACTGGAACCTCTGATCGAGATAACACCGAGATTGCATACGGATAGTCAATAAACGTTGTTTTACGTGTAAAACTCACACATGTGCATTTCCGTATGTTAAGGGACAATTTATTACTGTCGCACCACTTTTCTAGAGCACACAAATCATGCTGCAGGTTTATGCAATCTGCTACTGAATCTATGGTGGCGAAGATTTTCAAGTCATCTGCAAAAAATAGAGTACACTGAAGTAAACTCGGGTCCAGGTCATTGATGAAAAGAAGGAACAACAATGGACCTAAGTTAGAACCCTGAGGCACACCTGACGTGGCCGAGTAAAAAAAAAAAAGTAAATAAAGATGAATTTTCGTCAAACATGACTGTCAACTTGTAACTGGATAAAATAAATTCATATCTACGATGCAATAAGGAACCCGTACTACAACAGCTAGTTTGACCACCATACTCAAACGATAATCAAGTTATTGAATTGTTTACAGTATTATAAGGTGAAAACTAATCAATTATTACACTTTCACAGGAAACGGCTTTCATTTTCTATAAATTTCATATCCGCAGATGATAATAATAATTCCTACTGTTCTATTAATAACATTTTTTTATAGAGGATAATTAATTCATTTTCAAGTATTTTTTTATATAAATATGCTTACAATGTATGGATAATTTTTTCTACATATGGTCTGTTTCAATCAGACAACGAAAGTATTTTACAAAATAGTGAAGAAAAAACATTAATGAAAGTGAATGTTAAAACACAAACAAATAAGCTGCAAATTTGGTATTGTCATGATAAAGCATTAATCTCAAATTGTGGTCAATCGTTTCGTTTTTACTTTCTTGTGTGAATCGTTGCAAATAAGACATGTCTTATCTGGCGTAAAAGTTGAAATTGACATTATAAGATAAATAATTATTTAAGTGAAACTCAGCTATTTCGATACTATCAATCATGAAATACTCTTCGCCGTTCTTCATTATTCTGGATTCTCAAATAACTCAATCAATTTGTTAAAGTCATATTTCGATGGTAGATATCAATTCGTTGAGACTTCAGAGGGCAGCTCGGATCTGGGAGAGTTACTATGTGCTGTGCCGTAGGGGTCAGTCTTGGGTCCGCTACCGTTTTGTTTGTATACCGCTAATTTACCGGAGTGTTTGCAGAAATGTACTGTTCATTATGGTTTGTATTTATGCCATCTCTAGTAAAAGTTGCTTCATCTGACCAGAGCACTTTTTCTAAAAATCTTTCAACTTCTTGATGCTTACCAAGAACCCAATTACAAAATAGTAGGCGCCTTTCACGGTCTCCAGGATGTAGGGCCTGGACATCTTGATTATGATAGAGATAGAGCATTTCTCGATTTAATAGTCTCCAAACAGTTGTTCGAGGTAATGCCAATTGAGTTGGTATTCTTCTAGTGCTTATTTTCGGATCGTCTAAAACTAAATCCACTATGTTTTCTTCAGTTTGAATGTTTAGACGATGCGGTTGTTTGTTAACTCTAGGTAAAATGCTCCCTATCGTTCTAAGCCTGTGAAATGTAGCCGTCCCTGTTTTGTGATATGGATGACGTCTATTAGGATACCTATTTTGGTATTCTCTGGCCGCTGCTCTTGCATTTGCATTACACAAACATATTCTTTAATTGAAAAATTAATTTTAATTTAGAAAAAAACATTCGCAATATTAAAAACAACTACGAAATAATAAAACAATTTTAACTAATTTAAATTTGTTGCTGTCAAAGTTTTTTTTTAGTGTTGCGGCATTCGTTTTCCATGGAAACTTTGATTTTTCATTTGGTTTTCTGGTAAACATTATTTTAATTTAAATCTACCATTAACTTGCAATTTATCGGTTTCCATAAATGATGCAGCAGAGACTTGTTTATGGATACTTTAAAATTAGATATTAACTTTTATTAACGATAACTATATAAAAAACTAACTTGACAATCTATTAATTTATTTGACAATCTATTATTGTATTTGTAACAATGTGACGTGAGTGAATTTTTTGTTAATTTTATTCCAGGTATAATTGGTGTACTTGCTATGTTACAATTTGTCATATTGAATTTTTCTAAAATTTCGTCAATGTACTTTCGCTGATTTATTGAAATTCCATTACTTTCCTTTTTGAATTCTATTCCTAAACAATATTTAATTTCGCCCAAATCTCGCATTTTGAATGTTGAAGTTAATTTTTCTTTAATATCTCGAATTGCATTCATAGATTTCGAAGCAATTAATATATATATCATCAACATATACAGCGAGTATTATTTTTGCTCCTCCTTTCGTATATAAATACATACAAGGATGTGCTGTTGAAGATTTAAAACCTAATTTTTTTAAAGTTTCGTCAAGCTTCTTGTACCATTGGCGTCCAGCTTGTTTTAGCCCATATAACGCTTTCTTTAATAAACATGCTTTCTCATTTCTCCCTCTTTTTAAATCTTCTAACATTTTTCTTGTTTTTTCGAACAATTCTTTGTCTTCATTTAGACTCTCTTCTAACAGAATTTCATGTAAATAATTTTCTAATTTATAAGGTATTTCCATAAATATTTCTTCTTCTAATTCTCCATTTAAATATGCTGTCGTTACGTCCATTTGATGAATTTTCATGTCTTCTTCAACAGACATTGCGACTAAAAATCTAATCGAACTAAGTTTTACAACAGGTGCAAATGTTTCTGTGAAATCAATATTTGGTTTCTGGGCAAAACCTCGAGTTACTAATCTAGCTTTCTTTCGTTCGATACTTCCATCAGCTGCTAATTTATTCTTTAAAACCATTCTACAGCCTATTGGTTTTTTATTGTTATTTTTATTAACAATAATCCAGGTATCGTTATGTATATGTGCTTTAATTTCTTCTTTTATTGCTTCCTGCCATTCTGCGGAATTTTCTTCATCAGAAAAACATATGTTTGAGAATTCTGCACACAAATAAGACATATCGTAATCTTCTGTCCAAATTGGAGCTTTTCTGTTACGATTAGGTCTGCTTTCTTCAACACTGATGTTTTCAATTTCTTCGTTTGTAATTTCATTTTCTTCGAATTCTTCATCGCCTTGTATATTACTTTGATCAACTGTTTTAGAAGTTGAAGGTAAAATTACAATTTTATCATTATTTTCTATATTTGAATTCTCTAAAAACATTTCATAACTTTCGTTTTCTCTTCTATATTTTCCGTCAAACTTGTTTAATATTTTAACATCACGACTGACTATCAGTTTTCTCATTTCTGGCATACAAATTCGATATCCTTTTGAAATTTCTGAATAGCCCATGAATATACCTTTTTTAGTTTTAGAATTAAATTTTCCTTTTTGAGGATTTTTATTCATAATAAATGCTTTTGCTCCAAATTCATGAAGGTGTCTTACAGAAGGAATTTTTCCTGTCCAACGATAATATGGTAGTTCGCCTTGTATTGATCGGGATGGTGACCGATTAACTAAATAATTCGCTGTATTAACAGCTTCAGCCCAAAACATTTGAGGTAGTTTTGAGGCTATTAATAGACATCTGGCTTTTTCAACTAGCGTTCTGTTTTTCCTTTCAGCCAAAATAATGCAGATTATTTTAGGTTATCGGTCCCCAAATGCATGTAAAATTTTGTCAAAATCGATTAGGTAGTTTTTGAGACATGAACAAGAAAGTTAATTTGACTACTAAATTCGCACACCCTGTATCTCGATAACGAAGCATTTGCGGACATGGGTTCAATGGCAAAAAATGCTAAAATCACTTTCAGCAATCTCCAGTTTTCGTTTGTTGCAACCATAATGAATCACCCTGTATAAATTACGTACTACTCGATACAATCAATTAGATTATTTCCTCTGTTATTTAGATAAATGAAAAATGTTGTTCTCACACACAACTCGACTACTTTCATGAAAATAAATATATGATATTAAATGCGTTGTTATTATATAAAAGGATTACGGTGAAAGTTACCAAATAAAACTAATATCATAATCTAATACGAACCTCATAATATGTATCACCTTTCACAAAATTAGGTACCGATTTAGTTTGTATTGATTGATTTTTATCATGAATAGCAAATGTAGCGGAACCACCTCCTACAATATCTATTAATTTTCTAATTTCTGATTTACTAGTGTTCACATATTGTTACGGACATTGTTCTGCAATTTACTAGACCGCAATATAATAAAATAGGAATCAAACAATTATACTGTCTGCGGGCGAGAAGTAACACAGAGAATTGTCGGATGTGAACCGTGAAAATAATGGAAACCATTGAAAGAAATTGTTGGGTAAATGTGATAACAATAGAGAACTACTATAAAAAGGAGTTTGTTTTGGTTTTTTGAAGAATAAGAAATTAAATAAGATTTAAACGTTGAATTAACTTCGTATGTGTTAAATTTAGAAAAAAATTTATTCAGTTCAGGGGTATTTGAATTTTGTACAATTTTTGAAGAACTTATTACCGGTACATTTAGATTAGAGGCAAGACTTGTATATCTTGTTGGCTGTCCAATAAATATTAGATCGCGCGTCAATTTGGCCAACATCCTAACCTATAAAATAAACATGACGTTAAGACAATTTACTGCTTTTGACAAAAAAAAAAGGTCTTTAGATTATAGCTTTACGATTAAAAGATGTGCTGAAACATTTACAATCTTTGAAATAATATTCAACAAAAATATATTATTTCTTAGAAATTAGTCAACTCTTCAACAATAGATTAGTTTATGTTAAGAATCCCAAGGATGGATTACTAATTGGTCCCAGAAAGGTTTCCAGAGGATTACCGCAGGGATCTCCCTTGAGTCCAATACTTTATAATATTTATACTAATTCTATTACTCAAAATATGCCGAGGGATGTCTTGAGCCTGAAATTTGCAGATGATATTTTGATAGTTTGTTCCGGCCCTAAGGTAAATGAGTTGGTAACAAGGATGAATCATGCGCTTCAAATCTTGAAAACATGGCTTGATGATCACACGATGTCTTTATCTCCAGATAAATCATGCATCATATTGTTTCTGAAGGGGTCCCGGCTTGAAATGATTCAGGATGTCATATATGAAGGAAAAGCGCTTAACAGAAAATACACGGTTAAGTACTTGGGCATTGAATTTGATTACCAACTAAATTGGAGGGTACAAGTCGATCGTTACATCTCTAAAGCCAATAAAGCTATCAACATTCTGAGATACCTTTGCACTACCTGGTGGGGATCACATCCTGTTACAATGCTAAATTTTTACAGGGCATATGTCCAGTCGCATCTGGATTATGGAAGTATGCTTTTGGGCAGATGCGCCAAAACTAATCTCATCAAACTTGATAGGATTCAGTACAAGGCTCTTCGCTTATGCTTGGGTTTTAATGAAATCTACGCCGACCAATATCATTCTGTCTGAGGCCGCGGAAATGTCCTTGAGATATAGGAGAATCTGGTTAGCGGAGAAGTTCATAATGAAATCATTTTCTTCTCATAATAATTTTGTCAGAGAATTTACACAAAAATTATATATAAGTTTTAATGAAAATTTTAGTTATTGGAATAGAGGGAGCAGTCCTCCTCTATTGGACGCATTTGATTCTTGTTCTGCCTATTTCGGCAAAATGATACAGGACGTTTCTATGTCTTGTTATGATTATGCATATGAGTTGCAGTACTTTACTATACCAGTTTTCCTATCCCAATTATCCAAAGATGAGACCTCTGCTGTAGAATTTAGAAGATATGTGGCAGAATATTGGGAAAACCACGTAGAAATTTTTACTGACGGGTCTAAAAAAGAACGCAACCAAGTGGGGATAGGGATTTTTTGTCCACAGAGAAATATCTCCATAGCAGAAAGAGTTCCGGATTATTTTTTATTATGTACAGCTGAAATTATTGCTATTAAAAGAGCAGTAGAAATGTGTTGTTCAGAACCTGGAAAATATATTATATTCTCCGACTCGAGAGCTGCTCTTATGAAACTGAAAAAAATAGGATTACATGGGAAAATGGACAGGATAACTTTGGAAACTAAAAAATTAATTGCTGAGAAAAGGGAAAACAGAATAATAATAACTTTATCATGGGTTCCTTCTCACTGTGGAATTAAAGGCAATGAGATTGCCGATCAATTGGCGAATAGAGGACGAGAAAAGCTTAACTGAGTATTTGATACCGTATATGGACCTCCTGGGAGTACTAAAGGACAGCGTTTGGGTTGGGTGGAGCGAAGAATGGAGGTCGGCTGGACGAACTAAGGGTGTGCTATGGTGGAGAAACTATATAGAAGGGTATGGTTTAGAAGCTATAATAATAACAGAAAAGATTTAGTTACACTGTGCCGTATGAGGAGTAATCATTGTTTATCGGGACAACATTTGAATAAGATTCATGTGAGGGACAGTGCGCTTTGTGAATGTGGTGAAGAAGAAACTTTACAACATATTTTTTTCGAATGTCCACAGTATGTTGCTCAAAGTAAAGAGTTGTACCAAGACCTTTCGGTTAGTGCTTTGGTGGCGCCGCTTTGGTTGGGTTCTGTAGTGCATGAATTGCTTTCGCCTAGAGTAGTTGAATTCGTAGGTCGCTTTTTGATAGCATGTAATTTGAGACTTTAGAGTGGGTTTGTGCTTCTGGTGTGGGAAAGATGAATAAGTGAAGGTTAAATTTTATCTTCTTATCTTTCAAGGTTTTGTGGCGGTTTGGGACTCACCACTTGTGTTATCCGAACGAGTATAAAGGTGTTCAATCACCCGTGGCCAAATAGCCACATACAACATACAACAATGAGGTTACATCTAGAATCTGTCAAACAATCCTAACTTGACATTTTATATTTATGTTGATGTCATCTCAAAGTCTAACTAGAAGACTTTCGTAGGTATTTTGGCCAAGCAATTTTCAAAGCACGAAAAATTGATTACATCAAAAACCGTTAATTTAAGTAGGTTACATTTTATTGTAAGACAAATCAAGATTTTAGGTTGATAGAAAACCAAAAATACACAAAAAGCTAGAGTAAATAAAAAAACATTCAATGCCCTAGCATGTTACGCCTCTGAATAAATATGAAGATCTGAAGAGAGAATTAAATACGACATCAAAAAATAAGCCACGGTGATAAATTTCATTAAGATATCTTTCAGAGTGTCAAGAAAGTCTTAGGACACTACACTATACTTATTTCTTGAAGGCGCTGATAAAAGACGACAAAACAATGTTAGTTCGTTACGGAGTTTAATGGCCTTCAAAGTGAGATGTTTACAAAATTTCCAACAATGAGTTCAAGTTCACAGTGCACATATTGCACATCTTTCATGATACTTTTACTTTGTTTTAATGATGTTAAATTAACTATAATTCCCATAGAAACGAAAATAAAATAATTCAGTATCCCAATGGCATGTTTATAATAAAATGCGATTTTCTCCAAAACGGTACAAAATATCGATTAAGATGTAATATAACTTTTTTATAGCAAATTACGAATCTCGCTAGACAACAATTTTACATGAAGAACTATCATTGTTTTGGCGTCTTCTATCATTGAACCACATTTAATCACAAGAATTGATGTGCTATGGCTTTATTAAATTGAATTTTGTGGAGGTAGAATTTTCTTTCAACCCCCAAATCAACCAATTTAATGAAGTTGTATTTGCTATAGCCGCTATTTTATGCCATCCAGCATAAATGCAAACAACAACAACAATACTTGCTGTAGCTAACAGAGCATTATTTTGTGCGTCGACATTATAATACACACATAATATAAAGTAGGGATACGACTGCCCTAATTTATAATAATTTTAGCAGTTCACTCATTATTTTAATGTTTATGCCAGAACCATTTGGGGAATTTTATTATCCAATCCTCCTGCCGCTCCCCACATATTTTAATACGTTTAACATGGCAGAACGGCAAACAAACCAAATTTAATTTCAACAGAAAATAAACATCAAAAGGTATAGTGTGACCGATAAATATTACACACGTAGGTAAAGTAAGTTTATTTTTCTTCTTCTTCGACTATCCATAACCATGACAATCGCTGAGTATATGTTTTACTGTTAGTTGCCGTTGACAAGAGTTGCATTTTGGTGGATCGTCTTTGTTCATCAGAGGTGCATGGGTGACTTTTGTGTGGCCGATTCGTAGTCGTCGGATAATGGCTTTGTCTTTTCTGTTCTTAATTGTGAGATCATAATTTTTAACGCTGCTTTCGATATGGGATAGTTACGAGAAGGAGAAGTTCCATAAGCTTTGCCACTTCATTTGATTTTTGTGTTTAAACAGACACTTCAGATCTTCAAGTTGGTCAAGAACATCCTCTTTTGTGTCCTCTCTGATTTCATGAGCCGACCTTAAGCTGTGAATAAAGGATTTTCTTTGGAAGGCATTCCGTTGGTATGCGGATTACGTGGTCAGTCCAGGCATCGTTGATGGTATTTCTCTAGGGATTTTAAATGCTTCCAATAAGTGGTCCAAGACTCACAGGTATACGTATGGGTAGGAACTACAATAGCATCATACACTCGCAAGACACTCGTCCTCAGACGCCAAAAGATGCGCTTGTCCATCTTATACGGTGCTGAATTGCATCATCGTTAACTCGAATATGTCGTGTTTATTTTATACTTATTCAGTTCAAGCCCGATACTCCTGAATGTGCTGTTAAATGCTTTTAGTATATATTGAGGATCCTCTTCTGTATCAGCTAGGACAACATTGTCATCCGCGTATTGGAGCTCAATGACTGATGTGGATATGATCTTCGTCCCAGCTTGCAGTCGACGAAGGTTGAAGAGTTCGCCACCATCAAAACTGTAGACGATATTTATTTTCCCCCAGCAGTTCATCCTAAACAAGTTGAATGAACGTTCCACAAACATCGAAAAGAAGGTCAAAGTATCCGTATGAATTTTTGTTGAGCCTCAACATCCTCCACAAAGCCTCTAGGTTAACGGAGTCGAACCCCTTTGACAAGGTCTTTAAAACCCATGTAGAGGACGATTTTTTTACCGTGACTTTCCGGTATTTGCCTGGCACTAAATATCATGTCCGCTGTACCCCTGTTGGGTCTAAAACCACATTGTGTTTCCGGCATACACCCTTCTGACAGTAGAAAAAGACGATTTGACAAAATTCTTGCAAGAACCTTTCCTGCGATGGAGAGGAGAGAGATATTACGAGAGTTTGTTTCCACATAAGGATATATCCTCTTTGTTAAATATGGTAACAATTGAAGCATATTTTGGATATTAGAATATGAAAAGTATCACAAGTCGTCCTTCATTAAAAAGTTCAGCCATCAGAGCCAGATGGTCTAGGATTATATTAGGCTTCATTACGTTAAAAACCAAGTAGTATGAAGCAACACGCACTACTTTAAAGAAAGAAAAACTATGCTTTCAGGGAATCCTTTTCTCCCATGTTGATATAGTCTTCATGGTTCATCTCTTGGATCGAGAGTTTTTAACCGACACTATATTATACACATACTAATAAGGATCACCTAAGCCATAAACTAACATTGGAAGGCTTCAAAAAATAGGCACATTAAAATGAAACAGAGGATGAGGAACGCGAAACACAGTAAGAACGGTAGAGCTTGGAGAGCAAGTCCTGAACCTGATTGAGGACAATTGCACCGTTTGTGGCATTTGCAGAAATTGAAATCCCTCAACTACTGATGCTGATTCGATTTACCCATGGCGAAAGTTTTCCAAGAAATGGTCTCATGAATTTCCACAATAATCATTTATTTTATTTATTTTCATTGGTGTGGAAAAACGGTGCAGGAGCTCCTGAAAAGCTGGGCCAAAAAGAGCATCAGAGATATTGGGACCGTATTTCTAAACAAGAACCAATTCATTCATAACTGTAGCGAGAACGAAGCGCACTGAAGAACTGTTAGCATAAAATTCATAGGAATCCACACAGGGCACTGTGGTCTGAGAAATAAAATGCCTACTATATAATGAGTGTAGGTGCGGAGCATTACCACGAACGCCGCACCCTATATACCCTCAATACGCTAGGGCCTTGCTGAATTCGATGCTGTAAAGATACGGGGATAATAAACTCGTGGGACCCAAGTGAAACAGGGGTTTTATTGTCAAACAACTAACCCATGAGTGAGAGATGATTATGTTGAGCTGATTTGAAAAATGAAGTTCCCAACGGTAAATCTCTAGTTGTTCATACAATTCGAGCTAGATTGCACTGAAATCGGACCAACATTGACAAGAAATTCGACGTTGGCATTCTTCCTTCATAGCTTGTAACTAGAGAAACTTTTGCTGGAATTTATTAGACAATTCGATGGCGGAAATCAACGTTAGACCATCTTCACCAAACATATAACATTTATATTAGCAAAATTGAAAGTGACAAAGAACATTTTCAAAGTATATTTTGGTGGTCAATTTGCACTACGTGGCCTCAAACATAAATAGGCATATATGATCACTTTTGAGGCATCTTATTTCTTTTTTTCCTCTTAATTTTCTTAAATATATTTATAATTTTTTGGATATCTTTCTTGAGTTTTTGGTTCGCACTAACAAACAATAGTGCGA
The DNA here is from genome assembly GCA_911728435.2 of Apoderus coryli. NCBI lineage: Eukaryota > Metazoa > Arthropoda > Insecta > Coleoptera > Attelabidae > Apoderus > Apoderus coryli. The sequence continues at coordinate 410,530 of OU452207.1, forward strand.
TAAAAAACTTTTATTTCATGTCAATCTTTTTTTTCTACGACGTTTCGACAAACAATTTTTGTCTTCTTCAGGTTTTTTTTTTTTTTTCGTCAGTCTTCCAACATCTTATTAGTGTTCTCTTTTTCTTTTTTTTTTTTTTATTATTATTGGTATTGTCATAATATTTGTAAGAATATTTTTATTTTGAAAATACGTTTAGAAGCAAATGCGGATAATAAAAAAAACAAGAAAAAGAGAACATTAATAAGATGTTGGAAGACTGACGAAAAAAAAACCTGAAGAAGACAAAAATTGTTTGTCGAAACGTCGTTTTATCTCACTATTGTTTGTTAATGCGAACCAAAAACCTAAGAAAGATATCAAAAAAACATCTTATTTTTGTTTCTGTTTAATTAATAAAACACGTTCACCAAAACACTTTTTTTTATTCCCGATGCGCGTTTCGCTAACAATATTAGGATCCTCAGAAGGGAATTAAAACTGTTTAATTAAATAGATCCACAATCCATATTTTGACGCAGGATGCATGTGAATGTTTTGTGTCTATAATAGTGAATCAATTATTTCATTTCAAAAAATATGCTGCAAAAAGCCACAATCTATTCAAGTCATGAGGAAAACGAGATCCTCTAATAATGTTCTCCCTCTCCCTACTGAATTAATTAATGGATATCGAAAGTATTTATAACTATTACAAAAACGACTTACATCATATTCATCTTCAGGAATCTTTCTACCTTCATCTTGCTCTGGTTCAGGTTGTATCTGATTTCCACCGGGAATCCTAGCAGGGAATTGCTGACGTTCCACTTGTTTCGGTACATATCGGACTTGTGGTTGATACAGCTGCGTTTGAGCACGTACTTCGGGCTGTTGTTGTTGAATCAACGGTTGCTGTCTGTAATTCCCGGAACTAGCTTTTCTTTGAGCTGCAGCTATAGCTTCTTGTTGCTGAGCTTTTTGTTGGGCGGCTATGACTTGTTGAAGGTAAAGTGGACTGGGTTGCTGAGCAGATTTTTGATGCTAATATAAAAGATAGCAATAATTAGGGCACATTTGCGCTTGCACACGTTGATTTTGATGGGTTGGGTTGGGTTGGGTTGGGTTGTTTTGTTGAACAACATTCTTTTGGCCATAACTCTCAAACGAATAAAGATTTTTTTGTGCGGTTTTGGACTTTTTTGTTGCAAATTCAATTTACTTTTCATTTTTGATAAAATATTTGTATTATTCCATTTAAGTTTTTAAAGAAAAATCAAAAAAACCTTAGGCGATGCAAATATCGCCATCTAGCGGAGCCCCAAAAAACAATTATGAATTGAAATATTTTTTTCTTCATCAGCAAGGCTTGAGTTCTTAAACAAAAATTAGATTGATAAATTCGGTTAAGCCAAACCAAAGTTATAGACATTATCATAGGTAAAATTTCGTCCTTCCCTGCTGCCTTTGTTTCAAGCCTTACAATAAAAAGTGATACACCAAAAAGATGCCGAATCTCAGTAGCATTACCGTGGTAGAATTGGTTTTCTAACTTATATTGCGAAATTTTCAATCAAAATGCATTTTTCGCATTACTGTATCTATTACGCCACCTAGCGGTATAGTTAGGAACTAAAAAACTATTTCCAGCGATTTCCCATGGTGAATTTCCCTAAAAGAATTTTTTTCCCATTGTCCTACGACTATTATTTCCTGAGATATGCTACCTGTCCTCCCTTAATGCAATACCCGGTATATCCTAACTAATAAAATTTTGTAAAATCCAGATAAAGCATAAATGATTCAAAACTTCCAAATCTCGCAAAATTTTAAACAATTAAATTTTGATTTCATCAAACAAAAATTCTTTCACTGGTTTATCGATAAAAAATTTGTAATTGGTCAATACGTTTTATGCTCATTAGTGATAATAGTTAATTGTTTACTAAATAAAATTACTAAACCGGAAAAAACGTAATCGTAATAGTAACAAAAAAAAAAAAAAAGAGAAAATACAACAACATCAATTTTAGAACTCCTTCATTCCAGCGTATTGAAGTAGCAATTCCGTCTAATTCCACTTCCTGCATCGCACATATTACTGAAAGAGAACGTATTGAGTATTTATTTACAAATCCATCCTCTTTGAGTCCTTGTTTTGGAACTGGAAGAGAAAATGCCATCTTTACAAAGTAGATATTGGAATCGATTGGAGTAGTTTGTTACTAAACGAAAATAAAAGACTGTTGAAGAGAGTTGAACAGTTGTGTTTGAAAGTTTTTGGTAGATTAGAGTTCTATTTTCGTATTGTTATTTATCAGTAAAGAATTTAATGAACACCTTTATATTGTCAAATTATTTATTTCGCAGTTGCTTGAGTATTTTTAGTTTGCACATATTCTGTTTGTGTATGGATACTGCAATTGAAATGAAAAGATGCTGCATAACAATATCGAAATCATCAATACACACACTTAAATAAATGAACTATGTAATCCAGATGATTCTTACCGGGATCTGCTGCTGTCGTGCTGTGTAATACTGACTCAATCCTTCAGCTTTGCCTTCGTAAACAGGTCTAGCTGTAGGTTGCTGCTGTTGTTGTTGTTGGATGTATTGAGGTTGTTGGACTTGAATGTATTCATTTTGTGATTTGTACGCACCACCCGGTCCTATTGATTGAGCTGTGATATATTGGGGTTGATCGTAGGCAGGTTGTGAAACTGGATACGCCAGTGTCCTATAATGCAATTTTTTGTTACTTTGTAATAATTTATACACGAATTAACTTTGAACAACTAGTTTAATACAGGATGTTTCGGAAAGACATTTCCATATTGCTAGAGCTGATAGAACTGCTCAAAACAAGTGTAGCCCTCGGAGGGGCCTTCCTTTTCGAGATACAGGGAGTTAAAAAAATATTATTTTTACTTTTTTTCTAACGACCTCAATTTTCTCATATGAATGTTTTTGAGGTCGCAGATTCGAAGATCAATACTCGCGTTCTTTTAAAATATAGAGGGCGCTTATCACATACCCAGTAAACACACATACGTTTATTTAACGTTTATCATTACAAAACACCTTTCCAGAAAAAGGTACATTAGATACATACATTGGACTTTGATATGTCGCACTTTTTCACGTTACAGAACACGAATAACGAAACGTTAGTTAAATGCTTTAAAAAAAACGTGTATTGAACGTATTTATGTATATATATTCAACTGTGAAATCAAACGTTATTTATACGATTCTAAAATACGTTAATAATACGATTACACAAACGTTAATTATTAGCTTTAAAAAAACGTTTGTGTAATCGTATTAATTACGCATTTTAGAAACATTTAAATAACGTTGGATTTCACGTTATTTAAAGGTGCTTTTATATATTTTATAACGTGAAATATACGTTGATAAAATGTATGGAATAAATCATTAAAACTACCAGATTTCCATTGTTGAGTTGATACAAAAGTTTGATGAAAAAATAATGCCTTTTTTGTTAAATAGTTAAACCAAAAAATATAAACATTTGGGTGTTTTTTAATATTAAATATTGTGGTCAAATATAACTTACAAAATTATACGATACAATAATGCACGTTTCGGCGAACTATGCCGCTTTCTGTCGCCGAAACTTACCTTGTATCGAATAATTTTTGTAATTTCTTTTTGACAATATTTTATATAAAAATATTGAATAACACAAACAAAAAACAAACGGATTTTTACATATTTACAACCAACAATACCGGTTTATTATAAATTACATAAAGAACGTTTTATAAACGTTTTTAATTTTGACAATGTTTGACACGCGTTTAAAAAACATCTAAAACAAACGTTTTTATTTTATGGTTTATTTATAATACATATACAACGTTAATTAAACATAATTATGCACGTAGTTGTATTTAGATAATAAAAACACATGTCTATAACGATTAAACTGAACGGTGTAAAATTAAACTTAAAATAAACCGTCACTTTTTTAACGTAAGACCAATTATCAACTACTGACACGTTGAATCAACGTTTATTTTACGTATATGTGTTTAATGGATAATGTCTAAGCTAAATTTCCATTCGTAAGTTTTTACTTTAGAGACTTGGTAATATGACAGATCTTGTCGAAAGGTTTCATTGCAACTGTCAGAGGTTTCCAAAAAACGTTCTAATTTGTAAAACTTTATTGTTATTTCTTAATCATTATGGAAATCTGTTCTAACAATAAATATACTGATATGTTTCTAACTTTGGGAAAATGCTTAGGAAGTGCCACAGCTTCTGCTCGAGGCAATTCAGAAAAATGTTCCAATAGAAACGTCCCAAATACAAAAACTTTTTTGGCCGTTGAAAGACGTGCTCGTGCAGGACGACCCAAGTCTGTAACACCAAAAACAAGAAGACATTTCAAATGCTGTTGCCGAGGATTCCTCATTAAGTAAGAAAATTAGCACTACAAACCCATACGAAGATGCCAAGTACTTGGAGGGTTCTCAAAGAGTATGAGCTACACCCGTATCATTACAGACAAGTTCAAGAACTATTGCCAGATGATTTTCCTCAGAGACTCGATTTCTGCGAATTTTTACGTGAACAAACAGCTGATGTTCCACGTGTCTTGAAGAATTGATGCTTCAGAGGAGTGGCGCTGATCAAATTGGTATTGATATCATTATAAAACTTGTGTATTAGTTTCTTAAAAATTTCTAATCTATTAGGATTTTCGGGTAGTTGTTTTTTAATAGTTCATTTTTTGCTTTTGTAATAGAGTCTTTTCGATATTCCGGGTCCGTTAGCATGATAGCTCTATCAGCGAGTCCAATAACTACACTTTTTTATGGCTAAGAGGATGACTTGAATTATAATGTGTATATCGTTGAGACCAAGTTGGTTTCGTGTACCATTTTGTTCTGATCTTATTATCTACTTTTATTAAAGTGGTATTCAGTTCATTATTATTTTCAAGTTTGATTGTGAATTGTAACTTGGGGTGATAAGTATTGAAAGCGTCTTTTATGTTGTCAATATATTTCTTGTAAAAAGGTTAAACTGCCACAGAAATCCTAATAGTGGAAATACTGCCTTAAAGAAACATATCGAAGAACATAACCACGAATTTAATTTTGAATCCACTGATATTCTAGCTAAAGAAACCAACACAAAGAAGAGAGAAATTTTAGAGATGATTCACATAAAAAAGAATATGAACAGCATAAATGACAGAGCTGACATCCAATTTTTGATTGTAGCGATAGACATTTTTAACATTATTTTAAACAATGCCAAATATTAAACAGAAATGATCTGAATTTTCTGGTACTTTATTAATGTTGTTATATATTATATGTATACCTAAATGTCTTCGTCAAAATGAAAAGATGTTGTAAGGTATGTTTTATTAAATTATTTTTATTCTGTTTTAAAGTATTATGAATTTAATTGAAACCCTAAATCGGACAATAAAGGAATTAGAAGAAAGATTAACAGGTTTGAAAAGTAATACAAAAAAACCAATGGGCACTAGCGTGGGATCTCAAACTTTCTCAGTAAGTTTTGATAAACATACTCAAACAGACACAAAAGGCAAAACTGCGGCATTCACTCAAACAGTTAAGAAGTCTGTTATATCTTGCGTTACCCAGACTGATGAGACTACGACCCTGCAGGATGAACTCACAAATATGACCCCTACAACAGTGACAGATGTTACTATAGATAGCCAATCACTAACAGAAATAAGTAGAAGTATTTGTGGATGTTTTGAGTGGTCTTGTTGGTGACAGATTCCTAGTCTCATCTATTATAAAAAATAACGCCACTCTGTCATGTGTTGTCGAAGACATTAAACAACTAACTAAAGGGTTTAATAAAAGCGATTTCGTGGTTATTAGTGGTGGAACAAGATATGTTACCTTGGGCAAAATGTTGGAAAATGACGCTGTAAAATTGATAAAAGATGTGAGTTCTAGAACAAATGTAATTTTTACGTCTGTGCCTATATATTCTAACAACTTCTACCTAAACAGATTAATTGATCATTTCAATATTAAGAACTCTAGGCAAAATTTTTGAAAAGATACTCTTTAAACAATTAGCCAACTATTTTGAAAGAAATAATTGATTTTCTCCAAAACAATTTGGATTTAGACCGAAACTTAACACCGTTTCAGCTATAGAAAACTTTATAAATAGCGTTATAACCGCTTTTGAGAGTAGAAGGCTTGTGGGGGCTTCTTTTCTTGATTTAACAAAGGCGTTTGATTGCGTTTCACACGATATCTTGTTGGGTAAACTGGAGCGATACGGTATGAGTGCGAATTCGATTCGTTTGCTGAGTTCCTATCTCACTGGTAGGAATGTCGTAACGATGTTTGAGTCAAAGTCTTCTCAGCCCTTGTTGGAGTCCCACAGGGCTCGGTGCTCGGACCTCTATTGTTTTTGATTTTCATTAATGATTTACAGCTACATCTGCCATGCTCTGACCTGACATTGTTTGCAGACGATTCAACTATTGTCGATGTTGAACTGTCGAGTGATGTTCTGGCCTCAAGTATGATTAATTCACAGTCGAGGGCTGCGGACTGGTTTGCAGCTAACAAACTCTGTATGAATGCCAATAAAACAGCTACTAAAATATTTACATTACGTGAGACGGATGTTGCTGTTTCTGATGGTCTGGTAAAGTTTTTGGGTGTCACTTTGGACCAAAAGCTAACCTGGGCAGGTCATGTCGAGGTTACCATTGCCAAGTTGTCTAAGGTTGTGTTCATGTTGCGAAGCTTGAAGGGTGAAGTCTCTTTTAATGTTTTGAAATCAGCATATTATGGCCTTTTTCACAGTGTGGCTTCATATGCTTTGTCAATTTGGGGACACTCTTGTCATGCTAGTCGGGTATTCGCAATCCAAAGACGAGTGGTGCGAATAATGACAGATTTAAAGTTTAGAGAGGATGTCAGACGTAAATTTAAAGAATGTAAAATAATTACACTCTCGTGTCTCTATATCTACAATTCAATTATGTATGTGAAAAATAATTACAATCTGTACATAAAGAATGATGAAGTTCACAACCACAATACCAAAAACAAAAATGACATTCTTCCTGAATATATGAGGTTGGGTAGAGGCAGAAATTCTGTGAATTATTATGGTCCGACATGCTATAATCATTTGCCAGATAGTTTAAAAACACTGAGCCTTGCAATGTTCAAAAATAGATTGAAAAACTACTTAATTGACCAGGCTTTTACTCCATTGATGAATTCCTCAGCACTGACTTTCTGTTTTGATTAAGTTATATACATTTTTATGTTTTTATGTTGTGTACTGTAATATTTTAATATTTAATATGACTTGTGTAAACCTTTTTTGGTAATGACATGTAATGACAATAAATAAATAAATAAATAAATTGTAAGGCTCGTGAATTGTTTTGTTGGTTACCTGTGTTTTTAAAAAGTTTTGTTGAATACATGTTTTTGTTTTATGTTAATGAAATATTTAATATTTTTTAGAAATTATAAAAAAAAAAGAAGTTTCTGTTGCCTGAAGAAGACAACGTAATGTTGTCGAAACGAAAATATTATTTCAAAAAGCTAGTTTCATCTGAACCTCATTTCCCAAGAAAATCGACTAGTAAAAAAATTAAATAATAAGGTTCAAGAAAACTTTCAAGAATAATAGAAGTTTTTTAAATCAATCTGATTTCTATTATTCTTTTTTGTGCAGAGTGAAAGTCATGTAAAAACTTGCTAAAAACTTAAGTTTCTATATACGATATAAAAGCACTAACCTTGTGTTTACGACAAACACTACAAATATCAATTTAAAAATCATTTTTACTAATTATTTCAGGAAAATATCACTTTTACACAAAACTTTTCAACCATTAATGTATCACAAAATGATGTTCTTGTACTATTATAGTTGAATGAAAACCATTTAAAACGAAATCAATCAAAACAGAGTCAGCAAACTTTAAACCAATCGCCAGTCAATTGCAAAATATTTATATACATTTTTGTTAAATCCCACCGCAATCCCTCTTTTTCCCCAAATTCTTTTTGCTTTTGTATCGGGAAATTATTGAGATTTCGTTCGTTTTGAATCAGTCGGTCGGATTCTATGGGTACTTTCATAATAGGTACTTTACTAGACTATTTAATCGCTATGATAACTATGTGAATGTTGGTTGTTAATAATGTGTGGTGCTCGCTGAATCGTATCTACCAGAGAGTAGTAATACTTACTATAGGCAAAAGAGAAAGGTATCTTTCGATCATTATTGCATATATATTATGTTTTTGTTGTTAGAGCTGGGTTATTTTTATTCATAGGGTGCAATATGATTTTATTTTCCTTCAGGCTAATTGTTATGTCAAAGTTAGACGAAGTTCGGAACGCTCGATCAAATAAACTTAGTATACAGGGTGTCCTACGGTGGCAACCCATTAGATTATTTCAAAAACTACTTCGAATTGAATTTTGAAAATGTCAGTGTCTATATTGTCAAATATGCTCTACTCAAATAATATAATAGCAACGGCATAGTACTTCCGGTTATATCGGAAGTTGAAGGCAACTTTGTTATTTTAAATTGAACATCCTATATATTATTACATTTTTGGATTCTAAATAAGATTTCAGATATATTTTATGTATCATGTCCTATACCTACCGTCAGTTGTTTTTGACTTATATCAAGATTTATGTCAAAATTGACAGTTTAGGGCTCCATAACAATTCCGTTTTTTTCTTGTAAATCAGTATTTAATAAAAATTTTGCAGGTATTTTCTTATCACGTGGGTTCTTTTTCGAATTGACAAGACATTTTCTGATTAGTTTATACAGGGTGGTCAAAAAATTATATTGAAAACGGTTCAAGAAAAACAGTTGAAACTCAATTTTTTCAAATGGAATGGGTATATTATTACTATTTTATCTTCCTTAGCATTAAAAAATAATGCAATTTTGTAATAGGTTATCATTTTCTAAAATGCATAGTTTTCGAAATATCGTCATTTTAAATTTTTCTGCAGCGCCTACTGTTGTCTCTCTGGAAGCTAGCTAATTCATTTAGTTAGCCATGAAATTATTGTCATTTTAACGTCAAACTAAACGTAAAATTAATAAAAATGAAAAATACTTATTGATATTATAAATTTCCTCGAATGAAGTTCGGATGCGTCCTACTAATTCTTCTTTTCAATTAATTGGGGTGGAATAACCTTTTGTTTAATTGCCCCCAAACATAAAAATTCAGCGGTGATAGATCTGGAGATCTCGTTGGTCAATCCCGAGGCCCTAAACGTCTGATCCATCGATCTTCAAACATTTCATTAAGCTGTTGTGTGATTCTATTTCCACAGTGAGGTGGTGCTCCATGTAACTGGTACCAACAACTTCTTAATTCATTTAATGATCGATTATCCAAAAAATGCGCCACAAAATTTTGCAAAATATAAAGATAACCTTCCGTATTTAAATTATGCTCGTAAATAAATTCAACATGTGTGTCTTTCACCATACAAAAAACGTTCACACTAAATTTATTTTGAAAATTTTGTTCACGAATAGCGTGCGGATTCTCAGAAGCCCAAAAATGACTCTTTTGTCTAGTAACGATTCCATCTCTCGAAAATTTCGACTCATCTGTCCAAATCACTTTTTGCAGAAACCCAGGATCTTCTTGCGTCGTTCGGTATCACCTGCTTCCAGACCACAAAGATATTTGAATTTAAATGGATGTAAACCACTACTTTTTAATATGTTTGGGCAGAGGATTTTGAAATTCCTAGATCTTGTTCACGCACGCACGCACTGATGATTCAGGATATGTATTAAAATATGCCAAAACATATTAAAAAGTAGTGGTTTACATCCATTTAAATTCAAATATCTTTGTGGTCTGGAAGCAGGTGATACCGAACGACGCAAGAAGATCCTGGGTGTCTGCAAAAAGTGATTTGGACAGATGAGTCGAAATTTTTACTGATAATTTCTCAATTGACTCTCAATTAAAGTTGTAAAATGAACGTGCATGACAGATTATTGAAAATTGTTAATGTTTCGCGTTTTTGTGCCTAATATTAATAGTTTTGTAGGGTTGTCAATTGTATTATACCTACTATTTAAGGTGAATCTCCTACTAAATTGTAAAAAAACCAATGGTATGATTCTTTTTCCAAGGACGCGGATGTAATTAACGTGAGAAGTACCACGAAAATACACTAAATTAGACTTAGGTATAATAATTTCAATATAAATGACTAAATATCACTATCAATGGTAACAACGAGCATATAAAGATTTGAAACGCAATTAAAAAGGAGAAAACAATGTGTAAATGTACACTTTTATGATATTTATGGAGATATTTATGTATGTTGTTTAGGTATGTGCATGTTGGCTACGGTCAAATGCCTCTTATTAATGAAAAAATGTATACATAGCGATCTATAAATGAGTGTGAATTTCTGTGTATGAATGTACGCACATATTGAGCTCTCTCACTCGCCACCAATTTGGGTTTTAATTGATCACTGTTCCAACTGACTGACCAAGATCATTAAATGCTTTGTTACTCAACTACAAAAATATATATTTACAAATGTTACATTTTAAATGTATACCTACACATTAAAGTACCTACACGTTGGTTTAACATTTGAAATAATGAGAAGAATAATTAATTAGGTTGAGAAATTTAATTACCGATATATCCGTAATAATTAGTAATCAGTAAATTAGTGAGAACGATGTTGATTTTAGTAATTCCAGATTTCAACAGATTGCTTCATTATCCAGTGATATGGGAAACATAAAAACATTTCCTATTTTTGGTGTTTTGTTAGGTACTAGAAAGAGTTAAAGATTCTTCATTAGTCCAATATTCTCACTTATCCAGCTCCCTTCACAGATCTGAACAATTTTCAGCGTTTTCTCAGCAACCATTTATGAAATCGTCCACGTGGTAATTATTCATTGCCACACAATTGGCTCTGAGTTTTCTGTGAAATTCCGCGACAATTCATTGCTCTATTCTTTATCCTTATCACTCTTTTTGAGAAAGGGAAGAATAGCTCTTATACAAATGAAGGCCACAGAGAGACTGATTTGTTTACAGAAGTGTATGGAGGTGAGTTTATTAGATTAAAATTTTGTATCATTAGTTATACATTTTTTTTATTTATCATTACGAAACTAAATATTTGTTGACAAGATCTTAAAAAGATTTTTGCCAGTTCATTAGGTGTGACGTGGAGAATTTTTCTAATATGAATCTAATTGGAAATTAACCTCCTATAACCTTAGATTAATATTAAAAAAATTCTCCACGCCACACCTAATGAACTGACAAAAATCTTTAAAATATCAAAGTCGCCATCAACTTCTGGTATAACCGAAATTCAATTCAAGGCAGTCCCTGGAATATACTAATGGGCCGCCACCATAGGACAACACCGTGTATATCTGCTATGTATTAACTATCAAGAAGTATAATGAAATTATAGTGAAAAAAACTTATAATTAATATAACAATAATTAAGTAATTGTGTTCGAAAAATATAGTAAATTATATTAATTATTCTATATCGACTATTATTATTACTAGCATATGGAAAGAATATAATAGAGTACTTGTCTATTATATTCTAGGCATGTAGTAAAATGTTATAATCATAATCATAGGTAATAGTAATTATATTAAGAGGATTTCATGTCCGTAAGTATAATAAATGAAAATAATTTCGTGGCAAAGCGGACTAAAATGTTGGCTTTACCTACACAAGGAATTTTGTTTAATTTAGCAGGGCCCCAGTCTAATTCGATAGAAACCAGACCGAGGCATGGGTCGACAGGTACTGACGAATTCGTTTCGCTCTTGTTATGAGCTCGTCAGAGCACCATAGTCGCTGCCCATCACAAATATCGGCCTGCATTTAAGCACAATAGGATACACAACAGTAGACACATGTAAACATATATCATCTACATGTACATAGTAATGCATATCCCATACCATGCAGAGGCCGAACAAACTCAATGTATAGGTAAAACCAGTCGTATAAATAGAAATAAAAATAGTATGAACACAAAACGCTAGCAGGAGACCATTTTATCCTTCTGCCAGCATCTCCCAAATATTTGGGTTTCAGCAATGCTCGGACGGTGGTCTCCAAGCGTTCTGCCGTCGATGTTTAATGCCAAATAATGAAAAATTAAGAGGATTTCATGTCCGTAAGTATAATAAATGAAAATAATTTCGTGGCAAAGCGGACTAAAATGTTGGCTTTACCTACACAAGGAATTTTGTTTAATTTAGCAGGGCCCCAGTCTAATTCGATAGAAACCAGACCGAGGCATGGGTCGACAGGTACTGACGAATTCGTTTCGCTCTTGTTATGAGCTCGTGTGATGGGCAGCGACTATGGTGCTCTGACGAGCTCATAACAAGAGCGAAACGAATTCGTCAGTACCTGTCGACCCATGCCTCGGTCTGGTTTCTATCGAATTAGACTGGGGCCCTGCTAAATTAAACAAAATTCCTTGTGTAGGTAAAGCCAACATTTTAGTCCGCTTTGCCACGAAATTATTTTCAGTAATTATATTACGATCTACTGAAAATGCAACAGTCTCGGTTTCATGTTGATTTAAAGCACTTTCTCCTTCTGTGCGCTATCAGACTTATAAACAGCAATATAAAGCGTATCAATTTTATTCTCTTACATGTATCGGTTTAGATATAAAATTGACGTGATTTATGTAATAATATCTACACGACATTTTGTCCAATTTACATAATATTCAAGTTAGCATTATGTGAATTATTTAAACGAAAAATGAATTCGGAACATTCCAATTTAAATTAGGGACAAGGAACGAAATGTGATCTAAAAAGATGCATGTCTCAGATTATGTTGATCTTGATAGTTAATCTAACAAAATAGAATATTTCCAATTGTAGTCAAAATATCTTATCTAAAATTTAAGTAACAATCTGGATTGCAGGTCCTTCTTAAGTTGAAGAAACAAAATTTAAATTTCGAATATAAAATAAAATTTACATGTTTAAACATCGTGTCTGTTATCGTTGTGAAGTCTGGAGATACTGAAAATACCTGTTTCAATACGTTTGTTATAAAAATCAAAAAGTTTTCTTTAAACCATTCGCCTAAATCCAAAACAAATCAAGATCAAATAAAACTATAGTGTGCCTCTTTGCCTTCAGGGCATTGAAGTTTTCCAGTTAGTCTGAATGTTGCATCATTCACTGCTCTTTTTAGTACCAAGTACAGAGGTGTGAGGAGGCCTGGTCAACTTTTAGGGCTCTAGTGGTTAGGCATAACTCTTCCTAATCCTAATATAAAAATTTATGGAATTTAATTAACGATAAAAAATAAATAGATAGATAGATAGATCTTTATTTACCATAGTAGCAATTAAAAAAATTTCATAATTACAATTTACAGCACGTCCAAATTGAAAATTTACAATTCAACTTGTAAAATCTTTGCATAACATATATGTATGTATAAACAACAATCACGATTACATTTTACAAACAAATTTCAATATATTTTATCTCAAATCCAACAAGGCGTATAGACCATCATTTTCAAAATGAGTGTGACATGTATTCATCAACTGAATAAAAACAATTACTTAAGAGTAGTTCCTTTATTTTTCTTTTAAATGTATTCTTGTTTAAAATTTTGAAGCTAGCAGGAAGCTTGTTGTATAGTTTTATACTTAGCGAGTTATTTTGACTTTTGTTAAGTCTAAAACGTGGCGCAATGGTCAGCCCAACGACGGAACGAGCATTGTGGTCATGAACCTGTCCGTGCCTAGGGAACCTATCCTTATGCTCATGAATTTCCATGAGCTGGTGATACACATAAACACAAGGCAAAGGCATTATCCTGTACCCAAGAAAGAATGGACGACAGTGATCAATCAGCCAACAGTATAATAGCTTTCTTCTGTAGCCTAAAAACCTGTAACGCGTTGGGTGAGTTGCCCCAAAGAATAACCCCGTATACAATACGCGAATGAAACAAGCCATAATAGACAGACTTAAGGAAAGCGCCGTTCTGAGTTGCCTAATCACAAATAAAATACCAGACAGCTTACTACTCAACTGACTCACGTGTTCGGCCCAATTCAAACCGCCATCAAGAATAATCCCAAGTATTTTGCAAGAGTGATTACTAGCAACTACTAGAAAAACAAATTTGTTTAGTTTTGTTGCAATTTAATTGTAAAATATTTGTTGAGAACCAGATTTCGGCTGCTTCCAGGACATCCTTAGACAAAATGTTGAGATTCTCAAACACACCCGATGTACTCAAAAAGGACGTGTCATCAGCAAACAATACACAGCGACATTTGTCGTTCATGTAAGAACATATATCGTTTATATATATTATGAAAAACAGGGGACCCAGTACCGACCCCTGGGGCACACCGTGCTTGACGTCAACCCTGATGGACTCAATATTTCCCACTTTAACACACTGTTGTCTACCAGTGAGGTAGGACTTTATAAGATTCCAAGGAACACCTCTCACACCGTACAAATGCAACTTTTCCAAAAGAATAGTATGCGAGACACAGTCGGACAACTTGGCCAGGTCACACACCATCAACGATGCGTGCTCCCCCCGCTCAAAGGCATCAACTATACCTGCCACAATCTCCGACACTGCTTTGACCGTGCTCCGTCCGGATCGAAAACCAAACTGAGCAGAGTCAAACAGATCATGTTCTTCAAAATATTCTATTAGTCTATTTTTCAGAATTCAAGTCATGCACGTCATTTGCGGTTGACGATTTAATACTATTTATAACTGAAAAAACCTCATGCTCTGTGACTGGAATAAGAAAAAAGCTAGCGCTGGGACTTTTCACACCCTTTAAAAAATCGACTGCATCAAACGCATTCGCAGGTAGATTTTGAATTATATCCTCTGCCACAGAACTGAAGTAGACATTAAAATCATCTGGAGTCAGGCCAGAACGGGGCAATTGCTTACCTTTAGAGTTTACTAGGTGATTGACTAATTTCCAGCTATCCCTTGCTAGATTCGCAGACTGACTCAAATACCCATCAAAGGCCAACCGCTTCGCTGACAAAATTTCCCTTTTAAAATCGGAATAAAGCTCATTGTAAACAGTCCAGCTAAGAGCATCCCTTTTTACATTGCATATAATTTTAATACCCTCCAAAATATTTCTTTTATTTTCAAGATCCGAGTTCCACCATTTAACGGGTGGGTTTTTATTATCTGCAACCCTTCTCAAAGGAAAGCACTCCCTCACAATGCGACTAAAAGCGCCTATTAAATAATCCGCGGAGTGATCAACATCCAAAACAGCCGAAGCCATCGATCCCCAATCAATCTCCAACAGCCGCCGTTTAAAATCATTATAACGGGTGATTCAGTGAAACGGCACGATTTGGCAACGCTGGGGGCGGAACAATAGAGGAACCGCGGTCTTGCGACGTAAACGTTGGGAATCTAGAGAGTGGGAAGTTTAGTTATCATGGAGAAGTGGTCGGGTGAACAACGCGCATTTGCTGTGAAAGCTTATTACAAAAATGGTGAAAGTTTTGTGCGTATACAACTAGGGTTTCGTTTACACTACCATTTGTGGTTCAACATCACAGAAAAGAGGTGGCAGTGTTAAAACTGCTCGCACACCAGAGCTTAAACCTGGGATTAAGCTATACCACTACGAGCAGAATTTTGCATAAAGAACTCCATTACCATCCATACAAAATCCAGATTGTGCAAGCCCTTAACGTTCGAGATTACCCCACCCGACTAGGGTTTTGTGAACAAATGTTGGAGCGTATTAATGAAAACGACAACTTGCTGCATAATCGTTGGATGAGTGATGAATCTCACTTTCATCTCATGTCAGCAAACACAATTTCCGCCATTGGTCCGACAATAAACCGCGGCAATTACACGAAAGACCCTTATATTCAGAGAAGGTAACCGTGTGGTGTGCAATTTCTTCGTTAGGCATCATCGGACCTTATTTTTTTGAGGACGAGGATGGGCACGCAGTAACAGTAAACTCTGATCGCTACGGACAGATGTTAAATAATTTTTTTCTTCCGGCAATCGAGAATTACAGAAATCAAAACACGACCTTTCAACAGGATGGTGCAACATGCCACACATCACGAGTGTCAATTGATTTACTAAGAAGATCGTTCCCCGGTCGTCTTATGAGTAAAAACGGCGATATTCCCTGGTCACCTCGTAGTCCGGACCTCTCCCTATGCGACTACTTTCTTTGGGGGTATCTTAAGTCGAAAGTGTTTCAAAGTAACCCCCCAAGAATTATCGAGGCTTTGAAAGAACGGATACGCGAGGAAGTGGAAGCAATACCTCAAGAAATGTTACTCAATGTCTTAAACAGCTTTGTACTACGGCTGCAAGAATGTGTCCGACACAATGGAGGCCACCTTTCCAATATCATCTTCAAAAACTGAATATTTCTTCACTTAAAGATTAATTTCCATCTATGTAGTACACGGTTTTCTTATTAAACCTAATAAAAAGATATTATTTCAGTTTTTTTTTGTTTATTTGAAATCGTACCGTTTCATTGAATCACCTGTTATATAAAAATAAAATTATGTCAGCAAATGTTCAAATTTTTAGCAAATTCTACATCTCTTGGTAGCAGCATTATCGGTTAAACGCACCTCCCAACGCCCTTTCTAATACTTTCCCAGAGGAAAAAATGGATGGGCCCTTGATTTTCCATCCAATTTTCAGCAAACTGGACATTTAGGTAACCGGTTATGATCATTGCACAATGTGCAGGGTCACCATTATGCTGGAAGCACACTGTAGGTAACACATTCATAGGAATATCTTCCAAGAACGATTCAACCTGATCAGAATTCAGCGGTTCACCATTTTTAGCGATAGTCCTCTAAAAATTCCTATCCACACATTGAAACTAAATCTTCCTTATTGTCTGTTTTGGACAGTCTCGCATGGGGATTTTCTTGGGACCAAGTATAATCATTAAACTGTTTAAATATGCCCGCGCTACTAAGTAATCGAAACCTTGTCGCTTTGCGTCGGTCCAAATACAATTTAAAGCCATATTTGGTTCTTCGATCCAAATCTCCGGGATGGATGATGGATTTTGCGGGTTCGGTAAGCCTTATGTTGTTTGACTTGTTTCCTTTACTGCGTGGTGAGGTAAGTAAAACGAGGTACAATTATCTAAATCTGTCTCTTTCACTTTCGTCATATGAGATAATAACGAATATTCCTTCATGAAATCACTATACCTACTTCTCAATTGTGGATCTTTTGACAGCTTACGCTCTAATGAGAAAAGTCGCGTCTGAGCTATATCTTTTGAGTCGCCTAACATGGAGCTTGAAGATTTAAATGGCAATTTAACAACAAACCTTCCTGATTCGTCCCTTCTGTGTGTTGTTTGAAAATGATTTTCACACCACTCTTCCTCTGCTGTGAAAATTGTGGCACTTTTGCACTCCTCAATCTCCCAAAATTTTGAGAGTTGATTATTTAGTTCTATATTGGAAACATGACAAAATAGTTTTCCCGACAATTTCTTCGGAATCGAACCTGACACAATCCAACCAAGTTTTGTTTTCTGCAAAACTGGTCCTGGTTTAGAAAGAGCAATCTGACCTACACAAATTAGATCCCAGAATATTTCTGCACCAAGTAATGCATCAATTTTCACAGCAGAGGAAGAGTGGTGTGAAAATCATTTTCAAACAACACCTTATATTTATTTATTTTTTTCAGAATACGGTATGGAACACAACCTGGAGCTAAAATCTAGTACTTTATTTCCCTTGTACAATAAATAACTATTTTCTTCCATTAATATATTTTTAAAATAGTTAAAGATGATAAAGATAGAATTAAATATTCCTTCAAGCTGAAAGAAAATGAGTTGAAGATATTCATAAATTCGTACATTTTCCGAATGCGTCGCGTTGTATATAAATATAACGGTCGTTTAGAATTCACATATATAGCACTAGTTATACGGTCCTTTCTACATAAATAAAATTGTTATCGCATACTATTCCCGGTCGTCTTCTCTCAGGGGTCAAATCTAAAATTATCAAAATCCTATCTACCTCACGGAATGCCACGTTGATAGACTCAGTTTGATATGATATTAGGGCTCATACACATGCAAAGAGGGTGCATAATAAATCATGTTTTATAGTGACAACACAAGATACCGATGTATATATATTTTTATTCTATACAGTGAGGACCAAAAGTCCTCCCCTCTGAACCGTTTCGTATATTGTGATGCAATTTGAAACCATACTATAAGACCATTTTTGATATATGACAGTTTTAAATATCAAAATAATAGTTTGTAGGTTCAATTTTACTTATCGAATCGAGTTAGGTACAGGGTATTCAGCCGTGGGCTATTATAGGGTTCTGAAAGTAATTTCAGTCGAGACGAATTATTTCTCTCTTCTTCATGGTAATGATGACTGTAAATTATTTTATTTTTATTGAAAATTATCTAAACAAACATTAATTTTAATTTATAAAATATAAACAATAAATATAAATATACATTCATAATTGTAATAGTTTACAAAAATATGCTTGATGTTTTATTATAAAAATATTGATGCTGAAATAAAATTAATGTTTGTTTTAATAAATGTTTCACAGATGCATTGTAAATACACGTAAAATAATCATTAATTTTTTAAATTCAAAATTCATAAAATATTATATAATATAAGTGTAGGTGTGTAATTTGATAATTTTGTGGAAAATCCTAATAAATTGGCGAATATAGTGTCACACAGAAAGTGCGCAAATATCGATGATGAAATTCAGCATCGTATAAGATGGGCAAGCGCATCTTTTGGCCGACTGAGGACGAAAGTCTTCGATAATTATAATATCGACGTTCGAACTAAGTTGCGAGTGTATTGTAGATTGTTTAGACACATCACAGTCATGTGTACTTACCTACACAAAACAATATTCAAGACAGGAACAAAACGACTAAAAATTATTAAACAGACTAAAAAATTGAACACTTAAATACTAAACTTAAATAAGAACATATACATGCACAATATGAATCTATAATGTTCGTATCAGGCTGTAATGCGTTACAACTTAGAAGACCCTTCAGTTTTTTCTTAAACTCTCCCTCGGTCAGACAAGCTCTTAAGTATTCTGGAAGAAGATTAAAAGAGTAAAATTCAGAATAGGTAGCTGATTTTTTATAAAATTCATGCCTGGGTCACAGTAGATATAACCGATCCCTTCCACGGAGCTGTTTTGTCTGACCTTTGACATAATCCATGCTATATTTTTAATTTCAATCCCTTCTCTATAAGTGTGTCAAATTACTCTTAAATTTACTCTCATTAATTTCAAAACAGATTGTATATCACAAACGATTCTTTTCACATTGGAAAATGTCTGCTTAAATGAAAGGATCAACTTTCAGAAAGCAGCAAAATATCTCCCGTTTTAAAACCAATTTATAATACCGGTAAGTGATTTTCTGTGTTCTCTCAATATATTTTTGGTATCTTATCCAGTCTAGATATACTCGTATATAACTATATACTTACCTACAGTTTTATGTCATTTTAAAGGTCCTCATCGGGCATTACCTTCTCATTGATGGTTTTGGGGTTGGATCTTGAAAAAAGTGTATTCTTTTCCATGAAAAAAAAACTGCTCAATAATATCTATACACAATAAAAATAATAGAAAATACAAACATTATAGAAAACACTGATGAAATTCATGACAAATAAACAAACCGGAAGTGTTCATTTTATTAAGACTGTTCACATCATCGAAGATCTACGTAAAAATGCATGCAAAATACTGTCAGCAATGATCTCCAAACTTAAAATTTAAGAAAAATAAATAAATTAGGTACGGGCGAACATATCTATTAAGTTCTGAGCAAACATCTATTAAGTAAATTTGTCTACTTTATTTATTAGAGTAAGTTGTAAGTTTTTGTCTGAGTCTTTCCAGCTGACCCTTGGATGGTTACCGCTTTGTCTTGAATGTTTCTTAGGCTCTCTATGTCATCAACACCAATATTGTTTTCTTCCGCCCATTGCGAAACCACTTTTAGACCATACATAAACTTTTTTAGGTTTCTCATCTTCGGTCTCAGATTCACCTTCTTTCATATCTGAATCAACCCACGATTCAGCATTTAGGAATTCCAATGATGCC
Source organism: Apoderus coryli (assembly GCA_911728435.2). Classification (NCBI taxonomy): domain Eukaryota; kingdom Metazoa; phylum Arthropoda; class Insecta; order Coleoptera; family Attelabidae; genus Apoderus; species Apoderus coryli. The sequence goes on from OU452207.1 coordinate 430,786, forward strand.
GCTGTGATATCTTGTAACTCTTGGTTCCATTTTGAAATATGTTTTCCTAATAATGGGGTCGTGATATTCACGCAGGACAATGATATTATGAATGGCTATCTACATGCCAAACGACATGCGGAGGCAGGGTCATTAAGGATAGTTTTTTAGGTCTTGATTAGGTTCTATATGATAGGGTCTTACACCAAACCATGGCCCCAAAAAATATTTTCAGTATATCTTCGTAAGGGGTGAGGGAGAAATAATATTGGAACTTGTCATGTTATTTTTTCAGGTTCTGCTTGTATCCGAACGATTTTCCACCCCAAGAAACCTCAATAAATATATGAAATGACTTATTTTGCTATACAATATGGATACCTACTAATTATTGTTATAGAATAACACCCACCCCATCCCCATTTCATGTTAGCGAACTACCAACTATATTATTATGTCGATAATCTAGAGTATATAATGTAGGACAAGGATTTGCAATTAATTAAGAGTCCCATAATAGCCACTCCCCAGCTAGTAGTCTAGCTGTAAGCAAACAACTGTACAAGTATCTGTTAGGTATATAATTTCAATATATATTTAATTAATTAATTTTATAATACAAAGAAATATTGTTAATTTTCTCAGGAGTATCAGGATAACTTTCTGGGGACATCCGTTGAGCTTCAATATCGTCCACAGAGCTTCACGGTTAACGGAGTCGAACGCCTTGACAAGGTCATGTTTTGAGGACGATTTTATTCCCGTGACTTAGAATGGTCCAATATCACAGGTCCTCGTTCTTTAAAAAGCTCAGGAGATATGTCATCAGAGCCAGATGCTGCTATGTTATGTAGAATTAGTTTCAAAGAACCTAACCGAGAAGGTTTGATGGTTACAAGCACTATTGTAAGTATTAAAGTTCATTATAGCGCAAATACACGAAGGAATCAGCTTCAATTCAAGAGATTGAAGAGTCAGCAAATTCTCCCTGTATAACGAACCCATTCTTGATTAACTGCTACACGTTAACCATAATTCCTAAGAAATCTTCCTATATCCCACCAGTGGCCGACCAATGGCATCATACATTGTTCGAAGAACATATCAATTCCTAAGAACAAAGCATCAATGTAATATCGATGCTTGAACTAATTACATCACACTTGGAGACATTCAGCATTAGATAATTTAAAAATAGGTGATTTTTAAAATATACGAGTATAAAATACACACATTTGTGCATATTTAAGTTGACATTGTCAGCCATATCAGTGGTCGAGGAGTTGTTAATGACGATGCCCGCCCTGAACGTCCCAGCATATTAACAACCGATGAAAACGTTAAATCAGTTATCAAAATTGTTATGGAGAAATGTCCAATCACTATTAGAGAAGTTGATGAATGTATGTCCACATATTGGTTGGCACATGTCATGAAACTTTTCGGATATTTTGGCATGACACGGTTGACTAAAGAATTTGCTAAATTTTGACCAAAGGAACCTCCGTATGAGCATTGCTTAGGAGCTGTTGACGTCGACAAAACGATCCAGACTTGTTCTAAAGCAGTAATTCCCAAAGTACTCCAGGTGGACCACCAGGGGTCCACGGGAGACTCGACGGGGGTCTACGTTCGTTGGGGGTCACTTAAAATTTGCAATCAATTGTAACTTTTTTTTTTTTTGTTAGTTAGAAATAGGTACTAATGTAGCTGCAGGGGGGTCCCCCAGATCCAGCAAATTTTGAAAGTGGTCTATGAAACAAAAGAGTTTGGGAACCTCTAACTTCTGCTCTAAAGGGTCATAACTGGTTATGACGTTGAACCCAAAAACCCAGTGATCCCAATGGAATGAGCCTGAAATGCAAAGAATGTAAAGGTTTTGCTCACGGTTTTCCTCGATTACAATGTCGTGGTGTAGAGTCTTGCTAGGAGCTCGCACGGTCAATAAGGAATATTATCTTGAAGTTATGCGCCATTTGTATAAAGTAATTCGAAAAAAAAGTCCCGGATCTGTGGCAAGGGAATGCATGGTTTTTGCATCACGAAAATACACCAGTTCACACATCTTATTCTTGTTTTTTTTGCCATAAATAACACCGCAAATTGAAGAACCATGCACGATTAAGTAGATAAAGAAAGAATCGCTGGAAGAGTGCTTCGAAGATTGAAAAATAGCACCGAATAAATCAATATCAGTCGAATAAAACAAATTAAATTTGTCTACAAACCTCGAATTAGTAATTACACCATGAAATTCTTAAAAAGATCATAACGTTTAATATGACACTAATTTCATTATTATTTTTTGGGTGATGGGGCAGCAAGTGTCGTTCAGTCTAACGCATGAACTGTTTATGGAGTGGGACCTGGCTCTTCGGCATGTTACAGGTCCCTTAATGCATTGGACAACTACTTGTAATGCTCCCAAGCAAGATGTATGTACATGTATATTCCAGTATGATACAAACAGTATTGTAGATGTTCGGAATGTATCTCTGTAATAAATTTTGAATTATTACACTTCGTAGTGGGTAATTTAATTAATTTCGAGATGGGTAGTATAACGGGTTATAGTAGTGCTCGAAGTAGCATCTAGATTTAAGCTAACTACATCGTCATAATAGATAATTATTGTGACAGATAAGTGAGCTTGCCCTATAATGTTTTTCGCTTATACCAGGAATATCAAAATTTCCTGTTTCGCCCTTCATAGGAACTGATTCAAAATTCCAGGAATGGAGAAACAATCAATAACCTTAAAATATTTTAAATGTGAATCCCTATTTTTATGGCTGTCTTGACTTTGTGAAAATTAATTCGATAGGCTAACTGTTTCTCAATTTAATCGTCTCGATCTACATCAACTTCACTCCGTAGGCGGCTAGGAGATGCAGATGTACTACTTTCATTTCCGATTTCGGATTGTGCTCGTTCTTTAGTAGGATAAGTAAGAAAAAAACAAAATTTTGACAAAACTTGATTTTATTATTTAACATATTTGGCTTCGAACGCAATACAACGAGTATAACTTTTCGATACCACTTTTCTTGTACGATTTCTCTTTCTCGTCAAAATAGGCCTGAGTTTCAGCGATTACTTCATCATTGGACTTAAATTTCTTTCCAGCAAGCAGCTCTCGCTGCTAAAACCTAGTATTTTTTCCCTTGTATAATAAATAACTGTTTTTTCGAAAAATGTTTGGAAAAACTAGATCTTTTCGATTGTAGCAAAATACAGGTATGTTCGTGGAAAAATATCATTGATGACCTTTAAAAGAAAAACACTGTCTTGCGGTATTCCGCAACTGAAGAGACGAATCGAAGTCGAAACTTTGATTGACTGGATATTAACAGTTGGTGTACTAGAAAACGAATTGGACAATGTCCAAAACAACTTTCTGTTGCGTGTAACAATAGAGTTACACATTGGGGGATGGATATTCTATCTGCTTTCGAACTCGGACAGTTCTCGTCAGTATGACTAGGAAGCCATATAGCATTGGTGTAGTTAGACGGTCTTCTGATGTGAAAAATCATAAGAAGTAGTGTCACTTCGTGCATGAGTGAAAACATACGTCGAAAGACGTCCCTTGGTCGGTCACGTCCAAGGAAGTAGCGGAGAGGTGTCGCGAAAACATGCGTCTGTATTGCACAAACATGTGCTGAGCTTTCCCGAAGTTTGGTTGAATTAATCTTGCGACTATATTCCCTTCCGGTGCCGTGCTCAAACTTCAATATGTTTGTGATTCTTTGCCTTTTAGGCAGAACTTGCACTATGGTTTGTTCGAAATTTTAGTATATATACCATATGTTCGCACAAGTATCACGGATTGAATTTTAAACGAAAAACGCTGTCTTGCGGTATTCCGCAACTGAAGAGACGAATCGAAGTCGAAACAGCAGAATCAAGTCTCTTCAGTTGCGGAATACCGCAACACAGCGTTTTTCGTTTAAAATTGAATCCGTGATACTTGTGCGAACATATGGTAGAGATACTAAAACCTCGAACAAACCATAGTGCAAGTTCTGCCTAAAAGGCCAAGAATCACAAACATATTGATCATTGATGACGTAATTTTCTCCATTTTGCGAAATTGGAAAAAATACTTTGCTTTCCCAAAATGGACCTTAGCGCAACCCAATTTAGCCTTTTAAAAAAGATTTTTATTATCTTATCTGGTTTTCATACAATAGGCCTGGAGCGCCGAGTTTGGGACATCCTGGACATACCCACACACAGAGTTTTCGAGAAAAATCCTCACCATCACACATATCAATCAATGGTTCTAACTTGTTTAGTATTTTCCAAACGCATTCATTACATAACATACTAACAATCATACAATATATTTGAGCATTGATAAATAATGGGTAATTGTTCCTGTATGTGTATGTTTACACAAATACCATCCAGTCCAAGTTAGATTTGAATGGGGTAAAATGGTATATATGGCGTATTGGCCATCATCATAATATTCTGCACCTATTCTATAGAGTAGATATGGTTCATCGTACTAACCACTATCCAAATATTAATTATTAGTATTGTCCGTACACAGTAGGCTGGAATTACGACTATGGCCGATGTAATATACGTAAGAATGATTTGTATATTATGAATAAATATCTGATTCTGCTTATTTCATTGTCGAAATTAATAGGTACAATTCAAATGATAATTAAATTATGATCCGGCGGCATCACGATAATACTTAGGTCACTTACAACTATACCGGGTGGTCCATTTATGTTGAGAGAGCCTTATATCTTAAAAACGGCACACGGAAAAAAAGTTCAAATAAAAGTTGTTTGCTATTGTGAAGCAAATGCAGTGGTGGTATCCATTTGCGAATTTGACAACCTTTTCACGGTTATCTCAAGGTCAACTTTGGTTTTTGAAAAAGATACATATATTTTTTATTACAGAATCGTATTCTACAGAAAAAAAAAACAAATAACTTTTGTTAACATTTTTTTATTCCGATTGAAATAATAACACTTTTTACAACATTTATCATAATATATTTTATGAAACAACTTACTATTACCAAATTGACATAGAACTTAATTTCATTCCCAAAAGACTTTTTAATTTGAAAATTGTAGACAATGGTGATAGAGACAGAGGAATAACGGAAAAAAGAAAAAATACCATACCTAAAAATCTGAGTTATATTTTTCCTCCACATAAGTTAGAATTTTGGAAAATCTCGCAACTGACCACTCGTCTGTGTCATTAATTGATACGATTGAGGATGAATAGATTTGTTTCGAAAAAGGGAACACATCATCATTTTTTAAATGATTTTGTTTGGAATTTTAAATCAATGGGCCTTTTTTTTCAATATTTTTATTTTTGAGATATTTGTTTTAATTTCTTATTAGTTCCTAATTTTTAAACCGTTTTATAATTTATTTATGTTCGTACTTTACTTTTGAAAAATTGTCATAATGTGAGTTTGTTTGAAAATAAATTGTTTTGACCCTTCCTATATTGTAATGTATTTTTTCTGTGGTTTTTAAGAATACTCTATAATATTGCATTAAACAAATTAAAATTACCATTTTATGAAGACAGTTTGTTGTCATAACAAACAAAAAAACAATAAAATTGTTATCAAAAACCTTCACATACGGCTTTTATGGCTAGTAAAATTTCGAAATGAACAACGTATGAAGCCGCATATGAAGGGATTTTTAGGGTTACGCCCAAATTTCACACGATTTCACAAGATGTAGGTAATCACTGAACATTTTGGCAAACAAATCAAGATCCTACGTTAAATATCAACCGAAATAAATTCAAATGAAAAGTTGCAAATCTTTAAACGTAATTTTCTCAAAATTATCCGAAGTGTACATGCGGCCTTTTTCCTTAGCAGGGCAGAATTCTGTGAAAGTTGTGTTGTGTTTTATACGTTTTTTGATTTAGTATTTTAAATATTTTAATATTGTAGTGTTGTAATTTGTTTTTTTTTTACGAATAATTATTATTATTATTATTATTATTCGTTTGTAAACGAAATAAATGCATTTGTTTTACTTCTAATCCAGTTCAGAGTAATTTATGTAATTCTTTGTAATTCTACTACTTTGTTCCATTTTTGTTCCCTTCATATAAAGAAAACACCAAATAAGCTCTTAAGCAAACAATAACGAGACTTACTTTTCTATGTTATTGTATTTTATGTAGCTATTCTTATACATAGTGTTGGTGTCTATTGATAGATGGCTAGAAACAAAACAAAATTGGCTTTTGGTACATCCCAGAAAGAAGCTGAAGTGATATAAATAAAAAAGGAAAAACAAGCGGAACAGACACTCTCTGATCCACATACGTACGACTATATACCTCAAAATCAAACAAAAAACAAAGAAGACTAGAAAATACAAAAAAAAAATATCTCACTAGGAAATTGAAAATAAAAATAGAGTCGCAAAAAAGAAATATCGCTATATCTACGCGCCGGCGATGCTCGCTATTCTATTTTATAAAAAGTTTTCATCTCTACTTTTATCAAAGTTTATTAGGTTAGCGTTCTGTATGGCCAAAAGAGTGCAAGTCAGGGATGGATTAAGTTTATTTAAAGCAACACAACTAATAGTAGACCAAGGTCGATAATTTTAAAAATGGTAAATAGTGAAAACAAAATTATTGTAGGATTGGAAAAGGTAGAGAATATAACAAAAATGAAAGGAAAAATAAATTGTGAGGTCGGGAAGGGGGAGGGGGTGAGTTTTTAAGGGTAAAAAACGGTTAATGTCGATTTTCGGTAAAACCGCAAGTTCTATGAAAAAAAGTTCAAAGGCAAAGTTGTAGGTAATAAAAAGATCTATAACTTTTGTATCGACACTTTTTTCACATAACCTCAAAATTTATGTGAAAAATTCGAATAACCGAGTTTTTGGTTTTTTATTTTTATCTTTTGAAAAAAAAATTATTTTTTCACGAAATTTGGTGAAAATTTACCTTTGTATGTATACAGTAATTTCTTTTGATTTAAAATATTCATTTTTTCACCTTATTTTGACTTAATATCGAAAAAGCACCCTAATTTTCAATCGAAAATTCTCACGTCAAAATATCTGCTTTTTTAAAAAAGTTGGTGTGTTTTTTGTTCTTTGAAATCTCTACTTTCTGATGGTATAAAAAAATATATACACTACTATGGTAAATGTTCTCAGAAAATGCAAATAATGATCTAATAGTTTCAAATATGAATCCTTAAAAAATATCGTTGCATTTCTCCATTATTTTTTGGTTGCGATACAACATCTGGGTTTGCCGGAAAAGGAAAGAAAAGTATCGTCAACTCTTTATTAGCCGATAAAAATGTGTCAAATTTGGCCAATATTTTTTATAAAACATGGTTTAAAATGCACAAATTTATGCTCAAATTGTCATGGTTCTGAAACATGCTCCAATGTGGAAGAAAAAACCTACGAGGAAGTTGATGATTCAGATGAAATTGTGGATGAAGAACCAATGCAGACCGGAAATAATCTTGGAGACGAAGACAGTGATGGTCTTGAAGATTTCGAAGATCCACTAGAATCGGGAAGGTTTGTCGAATCTAATGATGAACAAATGCCATCAAAGAGGCAAAAACTAATGGAGAAGTAATTAGAAAAAAAATTCGGATCCGAGTTTTATTCAATATTTGCATTTTCTGAGAACATTTACCATAGTAGTGTATTTTTTTATACCATTAGAAAGTTGAGATTTCAACAAACAAAAAACACACCAACTTTCTTAAAAAAGCAGATATTTTGATGTGAGAATTTTCGATTGAAAATTAGGGTGCTTTTTCGATATTAAGTCAAAATAATAGGTGAAAAAATGAATATTTTAAATCAAAATTCAAATTATCCATAACCACCACTAGTTCATCTTTCTTTAAGTTTCGATTATTTTCTAACCACTTTGTCCGTTGTATCAAAGTACTCTCTTAACCACCGATTCCAGAACTGCTCAGCCAATGTTTGTGAATTTTTCCACGGTTTTTTAAAATTTATTTTTTCCGAAAAAATTCCAAAAGGCTTTGATATACTTGAAGTTATTCCAATAAGAAAATGATTTGGCGTCAAACTTTCTACATTGTCATTACTAGAAGTATAGGTAAGTGGTCGAGAATTTACTGTGTGTTCTGCTTCAAGTAGGACTGACTGTCCGCAGAACTTCAAATTTAGGATATTTATCTTTCAGGATTTTCTTTATTGTTTCGTTGATGCTTCTAATCAATCCCTCCCAAACATCACCCATATGTGCTGCGCTTGGAGAATTGAACTTCCATCTTATTTCGTCAGCTACTAATCTGTTTTCTATAAATTTTCAATCTATTTATTTTAGTTCGGTTGGTTTATTATTGAATACTTCCTCGGAATTACAAATCCAACTTCGAATTTCAAATCCACCTTTCAATAATCATCATCAAATTTCTTGAAAAAATAAATTTTTTGCAAAAGATAAAAATAAAAACCAAAAACTCAAGTAGTCAAATTTTTCATTTTTCAAAGAACAAAAAACACACCAACTTTTTTAAAAAAGCAGATATTTTGACGTGAGAATTTTCGAGAGAAAATTAGGGTGCTTTTTCGATATTAAGTCAAAATAAGGTGAAAAAATGAATATTTTAAATCAAAAAAATTACTGTATGTTTGGAACATACAAAGGTAAATTTTCACCAAATTTCATGAAAAAATAATTTTTTTTGCAAAAGATAAAAATAAAAAACCAAAAACTCGGTTATTCGAATTTTTCATATAAATTTTGAGGTTATGTGAAAAAAGTGTCGATACAAAAGTTGTAGATCTTTTTATTACCTACAACTTTGCCATTTAACTTTTTTTCATAGGACTTGCAGGTTTACCGGAAATCGAGATTAACCGTTTTTTACCCTTAAAAACTCATTCCCTCCGCCTTCCCGACCTCAGATCGCCCGTAATTTATTTTTCCTTTCATTTTTGATATATTCTCTACCTTTTCCAATGGGTTTCATTCTACTATAATTTTTTTTGGTTTCAATTTCATCAAAATTATCGACCCTGGTCTATAGTTTTTGAACATCGTCATAATGCCCAAACCGAAAATCTTAAATAATGTAATGTAATCTTACATTACATTGTAAGAAGAAATGTTTCGAGGCACACTTTGGCAACACCTCACGTAAGGTAATATCGATTGTGCAACAAAGCTGATTCGATTCATAAAATCACATCGACTTAGAATAGTCGTGACAGTTAAAACTAATTTTTGAAACTCGAAAAAATATTCGTACTACACTGGAGGGTCTTGCAATTGAGACCTCCTGCAGTACTTTTTATTTCATAACGCAGAGCATAATTTTATTTATTAACTTTATATTTGTAAACTCAATCTGAAACCCTGATTACGTTTCTGGAATTTATGTTGCCTTGTCGTTCCCAAAAATAATATGTTACCGCCATAAACAAAGGCTCACTTATTCCTACATTTTTGTTTGTGTTTGATTTTATTTTGTCAACTTTTGTTTACTGCAAGGAAATTGTTCACTCTGTCTCTTTGTTCTACGGGTGCGGAGGAAGATTTTTTATTCAATTACTATTCTTAAAATATCCACTGTCTACTGACTGGGGCACTGTTATTACATTTTCAAAAATATTATTTTGAAACTTCCTCCAAATTTATTAAAAGGCTGTTTACTTCACAATTTCTAATATACCGGGTAGGTATTCCATTAAGGATGGACAGGTAGCATATCTAAGGAAATAATAGTCGTAGGACAATGGGAAAAAAATTCTTTTAGGGAAATCGACAATGGGAAATCGCTGGAAATAGTTTTTTAGTTCCTAACTGTACCGCTTGGGGGCGTAATAGATACAGTAGTGCGAAAAATGCATTTTTATTGAAAATTTCGCAATATAAGTTAGAAAAACAATACTACCACAGTAATGCTACTGAGATTCGGCATCTTTTTTGTGTATCACTTTTTATTGTAAGGCTTGGAATAAAGGGAATTTATCAATCTAATTTTTGTTTAAGAACTCAAGCCTTGCTGATGTAGAAAACAAAGATTTCAAATCATAATTGTTTTTTGGGGCTCCGCTAGATGGCGATATTTGCATCGCCTAAGGTTTTTTTGATTTTTCTTTAAAAACTTAAAAGGAATGATACAAATATTTTATCTAATCTAATATTTATTTGTCTCCATGCATGGAAACTTCCCAATTTTGTTTCATGGGTATCTAGATCTATCTCTTTCAACAAATCTTTCATTCTTTTGGCCATAACTCTCAAACGAATAAAGAGTTTCCTGTGCGGTTTTGGACTTTTTTGTTGCAAATTCAATTTACTTTACACATGCTGCCTTTATTTCAAGCCGCACAATAAAAAGTGATACACAAAAAAGATGCCGAATATCAGTAGCATTACTGTGGTAGTATTGTTTTTCTAACTTATATTGCGAAATTTTCAATAAAAATGCATTTTTCGCATTACTGTATCTATTACGCCCCTAGCGGTATAGGTAGGAACTAAAAAACTATTTCCAGCGATTTCCCATGGTCGATATCTTTTATACCAAGGTCGACTACTTTTATGATAGTTTTCCTATTTTTGTCTTTAACAATCAGCGTCTACCGGTAAAGACTCACGTTGGATAAGGGTTAACAAAAAAAAAAATAAGTGGCGCATTTCCTTGATAGATTCCTGGGCAATTATTTGGTGAAAGACCCACACCACTCACCTATGACTAGCGGGCACTGACCCTTATCACTGATAGATTACCCCTGGAAAGTCGATTTAGAGGTGGAAGGCCGAGGTCTGCGCCGCATTTATTCGTAGGAGCCACTTTTCATATCGGTTAATTTGTTTGATCGGAAATTAAAGGGAAAAGACCAACCTAACAACATGTGGGAGATGCACTTTCTGCTAGCCGGAAACACAATGTGGTTTTAGACACAACATTGTGTTTCCGGCAAGCACCCTTCCGAGAGTGGGGGAAGACGACGGGACAAAATTCTTGCAAGAACCTTTTCGGCGATGAAGAGGAGAGAGATACCACGATAGTTTCCAAATACGGACATATCCCCTTTCTTAAATATAGTGACAATTGGATTCAGTTTTGCAGAAAGCGAACAAACCACATTTTCAGAAAATTCGATCGCTTTTATTCCATTAGCCATTTGTGCAAAAAACGACCAACTGCTATCTTACAGTTTTCTTCTAAGGAAATTAACGTTGCATCTTCAGTCTCACCCCCTATATCTCAGTTATCTGAAGTCTTGTCAGAAAGGTGAAAACGAGTGGTAATAGAACTTTTTACGTAGAATCCAGTTGCGAACTTAAATTTTTTTCCGGAGGTACCGTTTTTGAGTTTGCCTGTTTATCCTCTGCTGATATCGAAGGATATTTTCTACCTATGGATTCTTACATGATTCTTTCACAATGTCCTATCTGACGTGAACTTTTTGAAAGGCTCAGGTATCTAAAATCTGTCTTAAATTTCGTTTATTGCTTTATCTATTAAGTTCGATTCTACGTTTATTGATTTATTTTTTTTGTAATTAAAAAAGCAATTAAAAGCATGAAACATTAGGGAAAAATCCCACTCAAGTATATTTCTGTTTGCAATATTTTTTTTTTCTACGTCCTTACTTTTTTAGTTTTTATTCCACATTTACAGAATAGAGCTTTTAAGGGAAATTGAACACTAATGCTGAAAAATTACGGTTTCTCGTTCATTTATCTTACGTGTGTGTATACTGTACACTTTCCACATTATTTTTTATTTGCTCTTATTTTTCATTTAGTGTGCAGTGCTAATAATAGGTTCCAGACATTTTTTTGACGTTAATCGGTTAACAGGATTTTTATGTTTTATTTGACTTTAACCTTGTTTATTTGCCATGTTTATTTGAGTCGTATTTAGGGACCTCAAAACTCAGAATGCAATAAAATATGTACTGAACACTCATCCTGACAGGCAATACTTGAAATCCTCCCTCTCTGACGACTTAACCTGCCGGATCTTAAAAAATGGGAACGTCAGTGGCTTTGGCAAGCTCATGTTTTCTCTGTTGTTCTATCGTTATCGTCATTAGGTTATAAATCAGGCCCATATGGACAATCAGACATTTTGCTCCTTTAAATCCTCTACTGAAAGACATGCTGGTATTGTCATCTCGATTGATCTTCCTTGGGAGACAAATTACTAAAGGTACACGTGTCCAACATAAGAATGGGATAGCATTGGAATCTTGGAAACGGTACGAGTTACGATGTCGGTTAAAAGTTGTACAATTTAAACACCTTTTAAATGGTGTTTTCAAAATAAAACAAACCTTAGCAGTTTTCCAGTATTTTTGAAAAAACGATTTTTTGCGATTTTAGTTTTTATTTATTTCTGACATTATTTTTATAGATATAAAAAAATGAAAAGCAGTTTCTCATTGTTACTTTTTGAGGAGAATAATATAGCGTTGACAAATGTTCACTACGACTTTTCATTTTTGAAAAACCATCATCAACTTGTTTTTTTTAAATACGGCTCTAGATTTTTAATTGTTACATTTAAGGGCATTTTCAATTCAAAAATAAGTGGTATATCATATCAATGTATTTAGCTGTTATTTAATATTATTCAAGAAAAATCGCTATAGTTTGGCACTTATTTTGCGTAAAACATTCATCTGAGAAAGGGATTTTTTTAATAACTTCAAAAAGCACATAAATTTCAACTAAATTTAAAAAATCGCGTACAGAATAAAATGTTGTTCTGAAACAGAAATAAATTGTCAAATAATAATAAATAAATGTGAGTAATGACGAAATAATGTTTTTGCAAAACCTACTACCCTGCATTCAGTCAGTAAACTGTGGCGATTTTTCTTGAATTATTTTAAATCACTGCTAAAAACACTGAATAGCTACTTGTTTAAACCATTACATGTACTATTTTTGAATTGAAAATGGCTTTAAATTTAAAAATAGGCCGTATTTAAAAAAACCAAGTTGATGATAGTTTTTCAAAAACGAAACGTTGTAGTGAAAATTTGTAAACGCTATCTTATTCTCCTCAAAAAGTAACAAGAGAAAGTACTTTTAATTTTTTTATATCTGTAAACATAATGTCAGAAATAAATAAAAACTAAAATCGCAAAAAATCATTTTTTCAAAAATTCTCTAAAGTTAATTAAAAAAAACATTTTGGTATTTTTAGTAGCAAAGAAGTAATTTGAATATTATTTTAAGAAAGGTTTTCAAAAATTTATGATCACTTCAAAAAGTTCAACATGCTTGAACGTTACATATAGAAAGTAACAGAAATGCTCAGGCGGCAAGAAACTTGTATTTTGAAGAAGATCCTGAACGGCAGCAACCTTCCAGAGATTTTTTTGCTAGACTTGCTCATAATCCTCAAAATTTTGGCTCTTTCATAACAAACCCAGAGCAAATTATGCTCAAAATTAAGAAAATCAAAACGAAAATGAAGTAAAATCTCTAACCGTATTGGGAACTTTATATGAAAATAATGGTAAAACTTCGACAAGAAAACTTGAAGCAGAGACTGGCAAATAAAGGACTTTCTGCTGAACCAACATATGAATCCAATGTGAATGAGCTGGTGAACCCCAGTTGTACAAAATGTAGGTAGGTATGCCAAAACTATACCATATATGCAATATGTACCTATTTTGGTATGGAAAGCTAAAAATATAAAACATTATTCCAATTTATGCATTACATTATTTGGATTCCTGCTTGTAGGTTATACATACATAAATATAAGCATAATATTATGGAATAATGGAAACAAAAGCTGTAAATGTAATAATATGTATATCAGTTTATATGTAGAAGCAGGAGAAGAAAATAGCTTTTTCCACCATTGGTATTAGCGACTGTCTTTGAGCCAACCAAAATATACAGTGATGCTCTGAAGGTTGAAACAGTAATACTCATTTTAATGAACATGTCCGTGCATTTCAAAGAAACTGAAAAACTTCCCAAAGCTTCCCATCACTCTTCAAAATCGCTATTCTTCACTCAAACATAAGCGTAGAACAATCTTTCCACCTGCCTAATCTAACATCTATATTTACAGCCGAATTCGGGGCACTCAGGGAGGCTTTAAAATATTGCAGAGAATATCACAATAACTCAAACTTTGTCATTTTCTCGGATTGCAAAAGTGCTTTACAGTCAATAGATTTCGACAAATTAAGAGCATCAAGTAATTAGGTATTTGTTTACAAATTTAAATTGAGTTAAAGGAAATGAAGGTTCAAGTTTTTGTTTGAGGATCGCCCTGTGTGATTCCTTCAAAGTTTTACTTTTGTAATTTAGTTCGAAAATATTTCTGCGGATATACAAAAAAAAAAACAGTTAAAACTCATTAAAAATAAATGAATGCAATGCTTAAGATCTCTCATATATACCTACACAATATTTTTATAAGGGATATTTTGACCTTTCTGTCGAGGAATTATTATTGAAGGAATTTTTTACTTGATTTCCCACGGGAGAGCTATAGAAAACTTTTACCAATAAACCACACAAATATACAGAGAAAAACTTATTAAGTGTAAGCCCAAAATAAATACCTACAACAAATACGAACGACTGTTTTGTACTCACTATACTACAGCGATGAATGAAGAAAGCACAGAATACATTAACATACATATTTTAATTTTAATGACATTCTGTAAACAAATCGATACCCATTCAAATTTCGATATTGTCTTACTAAATTAACTTGAAACAAATCGACATGGATGGGAGATATCACCTGAATCAAGATCTTTAACGAATAGTAAACCAAGTCAGCGGATTAATTTTGGACTCATTTCATCTGGAGGTTTGTAATGCCAAACAAGGCACCAACTGCCAGGGCTACATCAATAGTTAGAAAATCTAAATTTCACCTTTCCGCAACAAAACACCGACGAATGTGATGAACACATTCCACCCGTTTCAATTGTCGGGAATGAATGGAATATTCCCTATGCTCTTCCAGGAAATCCTGCCTCACCTAATGCAGTTGACAAGAACCAGCCTAGATTGCGGCTGACTGGCGAAAAGTCACTTTACTATACCAAAAATACGTCGGTTTTACTAAAAATGTAAGAGTATATCACAATAAAAGGGCTTTGTAAAATAGGACACCAAATTACATCTCAATTAACAAGATTGGATCCAGAATAGGGTCCTAGGGAACTCCATACTCAATGGTTGTAAGTGCTCTTACTGGTCTCAACAAATTGAACCTAAATAGTTCTTAAGAAGTTTTATTATTGATTTGAGAGAGGAAAAAGTGAATTATGTTGACAAACATTCTAAATTTATTTGTTTTCCTCTCTTTTTCCAAGGACTTACTCAACGACTCTCGTATTAGAGAAATCTCTAATATATTTCGATACGCCTATGCCTAAATTATGAATGCATCGCTTAGTATAATTGACTTACAATGTTTTTCTTCATTACCTAGTTAGTCAAGGTTTTGAATTGAACTTTTAAATAGTCCAACTATACAATTTTGGGAGCATGTTGTTGACATTTAAACAAATTATCTACTTGGCTTCCTACTGTTTCCATCACACTGAATGTCTAACGAGTACCGGGACGGCCATGCACGTAGCTGAAGGAGTGAATCTCTTCCAAGGTAAAAGAGTTCAACAATTTTACGAAACTTTGCTAACTTAACACTAGGTTTGATAATAATAAATGTTAAGTTAGCAAAGTTATCGTAAAATTGTTCATCTTTATTTCGAAAAATGTGGAATATTTTTCGGCAGACCTCTCTAGTACGTTGGTCGATTCTTTCAGGAATTAGGGCAATGAAAACGAATCAACTTTTTACTTTATCATGTGTTCATAATGTTAATCTCTGTTGTATTCAATTTTCTGACATTTATCAACAATCTCTTGACGTAAATCGTCTACAGATGCTGGTTGAATTTTAGTTTTTAAGTGACTTGTAGAAAAAACCTGATAGGGTAGAAATTGGATCGCTTTGGTTTCGTTACGGATTTGATTTTTCTGTTCTTATACAGTTCATACACATATCGTTCACTTTCAAGAGTTTCTCAAGGCTCTAACTTCGAACCACTGTTGTTCGTAAATTAATGGTTAACACAGTTATTTATTTATTTATTGTCATTACATGTCATTACCAAAAAAGGTTTACACAAGTCATATTAAATATTAAAATATTACAGTACACAACATAAAAACATAGAAATGTATATAACTTAATCAAAACAGAAAGTCAGTGCTGAGGAATTCATCAATGGAGTAAAAAGCCTGGTCAATTAAGTAATTTTTCAATCTATTTTTGAACATTGCAAGGCTCAGTGTTTTCAAACTATCTGGCAAATGATTATAGCATGTGGGACCATAATAATTCACAGAATTTCTGCTTCTACCCAACCTCATATATTCAGGAAGAATGTCATTTTTGTTTCTGGTATTGTGGTTGTGAACTTCATCATGCCTTATGTACAGATTGTAATTATTTTTCACATACATAATTGAATTGTAGATATAGAGACACGGGAGTGTAATTATTTTACATTCTAACTGCGTAAAATAAAACAACTTTAGTTTTAAATATTTCCAAACTTTTATAATATACAAATTTATATTTCAAAATCACACGACATGTTTCGTCCACACAGTGGCTTTATCAAGACTAAAATACAAAATATTTATATGGTTTATACAGGTAATAAAATATAGTAAAAGTGTAACAAAATGAAAACTAATAACTAGGTCACAGGTGCATAAAAACTACCTAGGGTTACAAAAATTAAAAGAGGTTTAACAAAGGGGAATTATTTAAATCTGTTTGTCTATTGAGTAATTTGTTAGAATATTTAAGTTTGTTTATTTCTAATGATTCTAAAAGATCCAGCTTTTTACTTTTGTTTTCTATATGAATAATTTTGAAATTATCATTAAAATTATGATTATGTTCTAAAAGATGGTTAGAGTAATTAGAATTGTCTTTTTTCTTGATATAACTTAAGTAGTGTGCCTTAATTCTTTTAGAAAAACTTCGACCTGTCTGTCCTATGTAAACCCGATCGCAGTCTCCACACGTCAGTTCATACACTCCAGATTTTTCTCTCTTATCTATTTTTGATTTTGAATTTTTGATAATTTTTCCTATTGTATTGTTGGTTTTAAAAGCTATTTTTATATTATGTTGGTTAAAAAATTTTGAAATATAGGAACAATTATGGCCTGAGTAGGTAATTAAGCCATAATTTTGGGGATCTTTTGGGCTTTGAGGGAAAACAGTGTTGATTATTTTTTTGTAATTAATTTTGTTTAGGATTTTTTCTACTATTGTCGGTTGATAACCATTTGTTTAATTATATTAAGTTATTTCTTGAAGTTAACTTTATTTAATGGAATATTAACAAGTCTATGGATCATACTGTGGAATGCGGCTAGTTTATGTTGGATGTAGCCCTAGCAATATTAGAACCATCTGCAATATACGTGGCAAGTTATTGTTTGCGGATGATTTCAAAGAAAATAAATCTTTCTGATCAAAATAAATAAGCTGGGAAAATACCGGTCAAATTAGTGTGAGAGTTTTTCCGAACATTTATATAAGATACTTCTAGAAATTCTGGCGACTCCAGCAGAATGATTCACCTTCGTTAATTTAAACCAGTGATTCCCAAAGTGGTCTACGGGAGACTCGACGGAGGCCTACGTTGGCGTGAACAAGAAATGGGGGTCCACGGTAATTTATCTGGTTTCGATGGTAAAGAAGGAAAATGTTGGTTTGGCTTTATCTATCAATTTAATAATCGATGAGTAGAACCTTTGGCGTAGAACACTAAACTGACAATCGTTTTACCACTTCACCAAAACACTTCTTTTAAATCTCGACGCGCGTTTCGCTAACAATGTTAGCATCCTCAGGAGAGAATTAATTAATTCTCTCCTGAGGATGCTAACATTGAGAATTAATTAATTCTCTCCTGAGGATGCTAACATTGTTAGCGAAACGCGCGTCGAGATTTAAAAGAAGTGTTTTGGTGAAGTGGTAAAACGATTGTCAGTTTAGTATCAATTTAAGCCAAAAAAATTAAGAAAACAAACATTTTTTCTCGGTGATTTTTCGCAGGCTGTATTTCAATGAAAAATTGTCATACTGAGACTTTAAAAAAAAGCAATACTCGTGCGGCAGTATTTGCGTTGCAGAGAAGAATGGTTCGTTCGTTATTGGCAACTTGAAGTATCAGGAGGAATGTAGGAACATTTTTAGAAGCCTTCGAATTTTGACGGTTCCTTCTGTGTTTGTTTTGTATCCAGGGTGTCCCCTCTCAATTGGAAAAAACTTCTGGGGCATATTGGGGAACCATAGACAAGCAGTTTGAGATTAGAGACTGATGTCCGGAAGTGCATAGTTTTCAAAACACAGGGTGTCAAAGTTTTTTTCAAAAAACCTTTTTTTATCAATATCTCAAAGACACGTTAACCGATTTTCTTGAAATTCACTGGTGATGTAAGCTTAATAAGACACTCAGTTAGCACTTTTTTGAAAATTTTATATATTTTTTAGAAAGCTCAGTTAAAAATACAACTTTTTTGTCACTTGAAATTTTTTCGTATCTCTTGCCGTTTTCGAGAAAAAATTTTTATTAAAAACTTTATTAAAAGGTTCATTATTATTAGAAAGAAAAACAAGGAGGCTTTTTTACAAATAATTTATTATTAATAGTGGAGCAAATGCATTTCGATGCGTTTTCTGCACCTGTCGAGCCAGGATTCGCGCACCCAAGCAAACACGCCCGGATCGTTCGCATATTTTGAAAACCATCCACTTCACTTATCTCAAACTGCTTGTCTATGGTTCCTCAATATGCCCAAGAAGTTTTTTCCAGTTGAGAGGGGCACCCGGTAGTTTGCAGAGGGATATTCATGAGCATCGTACTAGACATGGGTCTAACATCAGGGTGCCATTAGTAGAATAACGGGCTCTAGATCAGAAAGGAATTAGTATGGTTATTTTTGTTTTTTTCAGTTAGGTCCCTTAATTTTTTAAGAAGATTTGCATATTCGATATTCAGTACAACGCCTGTCGACTCTTTCAAAGCGCAGCCCGTCCACCCGCCTCGCCAAACGTCCAAAAAGATCGCATGGCCTTGTTCGATTGAAAAGTAAATATTCAGAAAACCTGATCAAACTGAAAGCAGACATCGCGTATTTGACAGATTTGTTCAAAAAATTCAATAAAAACAACGGATGTAATTTCGGCATTACTTGGGAAATTCAAATTTATCAAGCCAAATATTAGTCTGCGCGAATTCTCCCAGTTTCCAAACTTGTCACAGGCATAATGTCTTGATGAGGATATGCAGACATATTATGTTCATCAATTAAATGCCGTGCATGATGACTTCAAAAATAGATTTGAAGACATTCTGACAATAGAAATACCACCATGGATCATCCATTTGATGAAACGAAACTGTTGAATGTGGAATTACAAGAGGAGCTACTCAAGCTTAGCACCAATGAGGATCTGAAGGTGAAATTTAAAAAAGGTTGAAGACAGAAATACCCAAAAAATATCCTGGGCTGTGGGAAATTGTGAGGAAACTTTTGATAGCGTTTCCCTCGTCATACTTTGTAGTTACAAACTTAATAACAAGAAAAAATAACAGATTGAACATCACAGAACGGGGAGATTTGCGGTTATTCATTATAAAACTGAAGCTAAATCAGTCGCGACGCAAGGTAGAAATGTGCAACAGGTTGTCCACCGAAACCAGAAAATTTTCGAAAGTGGTCTACGAGAAAAAAGTTAGGGAACCTCTAATCGATACAGGGTGCTCAAATAAGGAAACTAGCTATTATTGAGTCAAATATAGCGGATCACACTGTATTTATTACAGTTATTGATCCGACACTGTCTAATTGTGAATTATTGATACCGAATCAAGTAAGTAGGTGTATTAGGATGACAAATTACAAACAGGATTCCAGTCCAATTATTTAAACAATAAGGTGTAAGTAAGTATGAAGTAGGTACAATATTGTATTATGCAGATCAACATTTTGATGGCATTTCTGTGCTTGACATTATTGTTATTCTATCTTAGGTGTGTCTAAAAATGTACCTTAATTTCGGGCATTATTACTATGTAGATTTTTACACACATATGTACACTTAGTGAGTGTATTTATTATGCATAAATAATGTTACATTTGATTGAATTTGTTTATGTTTTTTTTTTTTTTATTCATTTCTTTCAAGGAGGAAGGGTTGGGTCCGAATTTTTTCAGCTATATAAATCAAATTACAAAACGTAAATTCGATATTATTGGTGTCCAATCAATTTCATATCTCATACGTTCAAATTAAACAGTGCAAACTTTTTGCTTAAAATAACTGTACGCAGCGAAAACAAGTTATTTTTTAAGTGTTGGTCTAGACCGAAGTTCAATCAATGATGAAGGTAAACACCTAATTAATTACGTAAATAAGATTTCTGATACTTAATGAAGAAAAGGATAACTATGGGGTTTTGCAAGAGGGCCAAGTGCGGCTATAAATTAATGGCGAATTAATAATATTCATTTAGGAATTTCATACAAAAATTAATAGTATAGTCGCCACGATTTTAATCCAATAAAGACTTTCCATGCTTTTTACTTTCTCTACTATACAAAATTATATTAGAAAAATTATAAATATGTACAAAATTATAGGTTTTGTAATCTTCCGCTGAAAGTAAAAGTGAAAAATAATTTCATTTTTCTCCGCCAATTTCCTTAGTAGTAAGCCACATGTACAGGGTGGCCAGTTTAAGATAGAACCACAACCTTATCTGAGAAACTATAAACAGTACAACAAAAATTTAAATAGAAACTTTTGTTGGTTTAACTTGAAGTTTTTATTTATTTAATTTTTACATATACAGGGTGGCTCACATTGCAGTGATGTTTATTTTAAATCACAACCTATATATTGATACATACCGGGTATTCCATTAAGGGTAGACAGGTAGCATATCTCAGGAAATAATAGTCGTAGGACAATGGGAAAAAAATTCTATTAGGGAAATCGACAATGGGAAATCGCTAGAAATAGTTTTTTAGTTCCTAACTATACCGCTAGGGGACGTAATAGATACAGTAATGCGAAAAATGCATTTTTATTGAAAATTTTGCAATATATGTTAGAAAAACAATACTACCACAGTAATGCTACTGAGATTCGGCATCTTTTTTGTGTATCACTTTTTATTGTGCGGCTTGAAATAAAGGCAGCAGGGAAGGGCGAAATTCTACCTATGATAATGTGTATAACTTTGGTTTGGCTTAACCGAATTTATCAATCTAATTTTTGTTTAAAAACTCAAGCCTTGCTGATGAAGAAAAAAAGATTTCAAATCCTAATTGTTTTTTGGGGCTCCGCTAGATGGCGATATTTGCATCGCCTAAGGTTTTTTTGATTTTTCTTTAAAAACTTAAATGGAATGATACAAATATTTTATCAAAAATGAAAAGTAAATTGAATTTGCAACAAAAAAGTCCAAAACCGCACAGGAAAATCTTTATTCGTTTGAGAGTTATGGCTAAAAGAATGTTGTTCACCAAAATTCGTTGAAAAATCATGTATCTTTAATTTTCCGTGATCAAGAATGCAATGGGAAATCGCTGGACATTGTTTTTTAGTTCCTAACTGTACCGCTAGGGGGCGTAATAGATACAGTAATGCGAAAAATGCATTTTTATTGAAAATTTCGCAATATAAGTTAGAAAAACAATACTACCACAGTAATGCTACTGAGATTCGGCACCTTTTTTGTGTATCACTTTTTATTGTAAGGCTTGGAATAAAGGCAGCAGGGAAGGACGAAATTTTACCTATGATAATTAATGAAATGCCAAATATGGCAACACTGTGTGATTTTTCAAATTACAGAAACAGTTCTTTTGGCAGAAGTACAGCATTGATGTATATTATTTTCAATCCAAACAGAATCTAAAAAATCATTCAAATAAATTACGTATGCTAGTTGAAATGTAGCCTAAATATTGAAGGTAAACTGAAATAAATTCGAAACGGTGCGTGTAAACCCCATACTATTATATATCGTTGACTTTGCCTTTTCGGGCTCTATCTATATATGTATCAATATATAGGGTGTGCCATTTAAAATAAGAAAGTTGAATGCCGTCACTGGAATATGAGCCACCCTGTATATGTAAAAATGAAATAAATAAAAACCTCAACTTAACCCAAAAAAAGTTTCTATTTAACTTTTTGTTGTATCGTTTATACTTTCTTAGATAAGGTCCCCTACAATCTAAGTCAAAAAGTACTTAAGTTTCAAGTGGTTTTGCTAAGTTCTTGATTTTTGTTGATGAAAAACGGCAGCCCAAGTACTTTAAGTACTTCAAACGTGTATGAAATAATCTATATTTATGGTACTTATTCTCTGGTAATACTTTAAATACTTTCAGTGGTATTTCAAGTATTTTTAGTACTTGAATTTTTTTTTTTTGTAATTTCAAGTAGGTACCCTAGATAAGATCTTACAAGTTCAAGCGCAACTACCTAAGAACATAAGTATTTGAAGTAAGGGTGCTTCAAGTACTGAACAAGCTCTAACCTTGAGACTAGCCCTAATTATATTAAAAATATTTAATTTCAGACATTTATTATCACCGCCCTATTGGTAACAACATCAATCACATCGACTCTTTGTGGATACCTACCCTTACCCCAACAGACAGCTCTACTTCGTTCCAACCCTATAGCGACCCACCAAGCCTACTTCTACCGATCCGCAACACATCTACCTGTATCAGCAGTTCACTTGAAGTCGCCATACACCCAACAACTAATTGCGGCTTCTCAACGACACCCGTTTTACACTCAAACTCCATTGGCTCCTTTCTACAACTTTGGGCTGCATTCAATTGTGTCTACACCTTCAGTGCAAATTTTAGGAGTATCTCCTGGACATACTATTTATCCTGGTGGAGCTCCGTATTTGCCACCTCCAACTTCAGTGCTACCGCAAGCTCCTGAAGCTGGAACGGCTCCAAGTTATCCACCAGTGGTAGTTGATGCCGATGACGAGGTGGCTTCAGAAGTACATGATTTAGCTGTTGATGGAAATACCGATGAAAATAATGTAAATAATAATGTCAGTGGAAATGATGAAGATACCGTAGCTATTGAAGCAGCGTTTTAAGTTAAGTTTACGTGTCAAATATTTTTCTAATAAAATTATTAATGAAATTATACTCAATAAATAAATAAAATAAAACTTCTTATTTGTTGTATTAATTAAAATTCAAATTATTTAAACTAAAAAATAGGTTGGAGGCGCCGGGTATCGATCCCGGTACCTCTCGCATGCTAAGCGAGCGCTCTACCATCTGAGCTACGCCCCCTGTATCAGTATGTTTGATGAATCGATTAGCTTATCCACAGAAATATAATGTCAACCTAATATTAAAATTAGTACCTAATAATAATAATAAATAATGATTTGATATATTATGTTAAATAATTGATTTAAATAAAATTTAATTTTTGAGTATTTTATGTTAAATTAATTAAAAATATTATTTTTTAAATGTGTAGCGACATCCATTGACTAAAAATTCAACTAATAATCCAGATCTGGAGAAAACTATATTCCTATTTTATTATGGTCACATTATTGATCAAAAACTAAAATGATACTTGACTATTTATAGAAGCAAGAAAGAATATAACTAGTTCAGTTAATGAATTGAAAAAAGACTTTAATTGCCAATAAATTGTAATAATTATGATATTGATGGATTGATAATAAACGACCGGAGGTGCAAATTGCTTACCTCTAATTTTAGGCATGGCACTTTCAGTGATAACGTTATGTAATAATGTTGCTATCCTATCCTATTTTAACTAAACAACAAGAATTTTTTGTTAAATTTAAATACATAAACTTATTTATTAGCAACATTATTCCATATTACATATAGTGCAATGGAACTACTGGTTGACGTTTGACGTATCTAACCAAATGACATTAGTCACAACCGTCAACATAAACGATATTCTGGAACCATTTGTGTGTGTTTTATCAACTAATTAGAGAAAATAAGGCAAAAAAAATTATAACGAAAAATAGTCCAGAGATTATTTATGTTTTAAGACAATTATATTATATTAAATGCTTATATATTATATGCTTTTAGAATATTGTTGAATTAGGTGGATAAAATAAGGAATAATAGTAATATTATACAAGCAAAAAGAGAAACTATATGGGTGTAAAGTATCTTGTTTTTATTAAGGCATTTAGTAGGTGAAATAATTTTTTATATCATGAACAACTAGGTAGACATGGCGGCTACTAGAAAATTACAAGGTAAGTTGATATAAACTCTAATTTATTTTCTGCATATTTACTGGTATTTTAAAGGTTTTTATAATTGTGATCGATTACATATGTAAAATATGTTTTCGTTTGTATACGTAATACATACAAAGTGAGAGGTTTACGTACTATCTATTGTTATGCTTGGTTTCAGAGGTTTTTTTTTCTAAATATCTTTGATTTTGGAGGTAAAATTAATATGTGTTTTGATCGGGGTTATTAAATATCTATAGTTTATTAGATTCAAATTGTAATTATGGTAGTTTTCATTAATATTTTAGACAGAAAACTGCTTCAAATTTATACTAGCTAACGTTTTGCTGACCATTCTGTCAGCTTGTTCAGAGCAACTTTGCTTGAGCGCTGATGCTGACAGGGTGATCAGCGAAACGTTAGTTAGAATAAACTTGAAGCAGGATTTATTCAGAAGTATTGTTTCTATAACAGAATAATTATTAATTTATGTGCTTGTTTTGATTATTTTGCATATTTTTATTAAATGGGTTAAGCGATTAGTAAATATTGTGTTTCTATAATGATAATTATGTTTAATATCGATATTTATTTATACAAGTTAAGTGTAAACAACTTTGTTTTTTTTTTCATTTCTATCAACCTCATATTGCCGCCAAGGTTTTTATTATGCCCGCTTGTATACCAGCTCAACCCCATTTTAAGTTGTCATCTGTTTAGGTATCAATTGATTTAGGTATTGATTTTTGTCTTTTCTGTTATCCAGGAGAAATTGATCGTTGTCTGAAAAAAGTAACCGAAGGCGTTGACACGTTTGATGATATTTGGAAAAAGGTACAAAATGCCGCAAACAGTAACCAAAAGGAGAAATACGAGGCCGATCTCAAGAAGGAGATTAAAAAATTACAACGGCTACGCGATCAGATTAAGACCTGGATAACGTCCGGCGAGGTCAAAGATAAAAGTATATTGATGGAGACCCGAAAACGTATCGAAACTGTAAGTAATTTTTTATTAAATTGGTAATATAATTATTATATGGATCTTACATAGGGTTAGTTAGTCTATTCTTTTTTTATTTTTGAAATGGCTCTGGCGAAAGCCAACTGGCCAACCGTATACATTGTATGTACAAACTAACAGTAGACACATGTAAACACGTATTATCTACATGTACATAGTAATGCATATCCTATACCATGCAGAGGCCGAACAAACTCAATTTATAGGTAAAATAGTATGAACACAAAACGCTAGCAGGAGACCATTTTATCCTTCTGCCAGCATCTCCCAAATATTTGGGTTTCAGCAATGCTCGGACGGTGGTCTCCAAGCGTTCTGCCGTCGATGTTTAATGTTAAATAATGAAAAATTAAAAGGATTTCATGTCCGTAAATATAATAAATGAAAATAATTTCGTGGCAAAGCGGACTAAAATGTTGGTTTTATCTACACAAGGAATACTATACATTGACTTTGTTCGGCTCTGCATGGTCTAAGATTTGCATTACTATGTACATGTAGATGATACGTGTTTACATGTGTCTACTGTTGTGTATCCTATTGTGCTTAAATGCAGGCCGATATTTGTAGATGGGCAACGACTATGATACTCTGACGAGCTCATAACAAGAGCGAAACGAATTCGTCAGTATCTGTCGGCCCATGCCTCGGTCTGGTTCTATTGAATTAGACTGGGGCCCTGCTAAATTAAACAAAAATTCCTTGTGTAGGTAAAACCAACATTTTAGTCCGCTTTGCCACGAAATTATTTTCATTTATTATATTTACGGACATGAAATCCTTTTAATTAAAAATCTGCTCTATAAAAATATGTTTAAAACTAAGTCAAGAATCCTATGCAGCCTAAGGCATGTTAAAATCATTCACAATAGCAATTTTGACATCTGGATATTGAACTAACCAATATTCCACACTTCCGCTAGAAGTGCCCATGATCTGGGCGATCGCTAAACGGTTCTTCTTTGTTCCCAATTAGAAAATGGAAATGTTCAAAGTGGTGGAGCGCGAAACAAAAACCAAGGCATATTCGAAAGAGGGTCTATTGGTGTCAGGCCAACGGCAAGATCCTGCGCAAAAAGAGAAAGTGGATATCACGCATTGGCTATCCTCATCCATAGATCAATTGACATTACAGACTGATTCATTTGAAAGTGAAATAGAACAATTGCTGTCCAATAAAAAAAAGAAATTGGATAAGGACAAACAGGACCGAATGGATGAGTTGAAATCAAGACTGGAGAAACACCGATTTCACATACGGAAATTGGAGACGTTACTCAGAATGTTGGATAATGAATCTGTGGATGTTCAATCGGTAAGTTTGTGTGTAAAAATTACCAATAATCAATCCTTTTAACCTCCTTTGATCGTTTTGCAGATAAAGCGAATAAAAGACAATGTGGAGTACTACATAGAATCGTCGCAAGATCCCGATTTCAACGATAACGAATTCATTTATGATGATATTGTCGGTTTGGACGAAGTTGAATTGTCTGGTGTTGGACTACCGTCTTGCGGGACGACAGACAGTAACGAAACGGGTGAAACACCGACTTCGATGTTGTCGGGATCGTCACCAATTACATCGCCTTCATTACCACTTGCAGCTAGCGGTAATGCGAACAACACGTCCTCGTACAATCATTCCAGTGATAGTTCGAATGAGATGGAAAAGAAAGGCAGTAAAGAGACACCAAAGGTAGGAAAATTACATTGATTCTTTCTTTTTTCATGTTTTTGAACCATTTTTCTTTTTCTTTTTTGGGGTTTCAGCTATTTTTAGCGAAAGTTACATTTCCCTTGTCTAACTTTATTATAATATTCTACGCCTACGTTTCGACGATGGTTTTATCGCCTTCTTTCTGCCAATGCACCAAAACAAAAATTTTATTTGTTGGGCTGTGTTAATCCTTATAATTTCTGCTGTCTTTGTCGTCGAAAACCTGCAAAAAATGACCGCTATCTATGTGACTTAACTTAAAGCTGTACCGAAGGTGCAGCCGCAGGTCTGTCTATATGGAAAATTTGATTTTTGCTGCATCCCAACGGGTACTTTTCAAGGGGATTTAATACGGTCTCACTATTTTATTAATTAATTTAATTACATCTACACAGTTAATTTTGTGTGCGACGCAAAGGCAGATACCAACTATTTCTTGGGCTATTCACAAACATACAACAACATCGATCCATATGACACTGTCACTTTAGGTTATTATCACTTTTTCAGTAAAATTACTTTAAATACACAATGACAACTTCTAAATTGACTACAACTATATGGAATAACCATTTTATAACACTACAATATACAACATGTTGATAGAAATTGATCTTAAAGATGAAAATAATGCCGAAAACTTTTAGACTATTAATGTAAACAAAGAAAATAATAAACTATTTGACTCAAGCAATTTGTCTGTCGTGTTAGAAAAAACATCTTACCAAAACCAAATTATGACGTGAAACTAGAGGAGTCAACTATATTGGAATTTGTCGATTTTTATTTGAAAACCATTTTCATGACTACATTCTTAGAAAAGCATATGGGACAAGCAATTTCGTATGTTTTTAGTCACAATCGTATCAAAGAATAACGTAAATTCTATTGAAAAAGTATTAATCTTTAAAAATATCACACATACTACGTTCCTTTTAAAAATATCACTATTCCAAATAAAATATAAACTGTGACAGCTACCGCACACGAAAGGTAACTGTCGAGCAAATTATTAGTAAAATAAGTGACACCAACGTTAGAAAAAAATATTTTCAAATTATGACAAACGAACGAATTTCAAAAAATAGAGAGATATGGTAGTTCTAAAAAATAACGTCCACCACTATTAACGTTAACGTTATTTCAACATCTGGTTAAACCAACGAATTTCAAAATAGAAAGATACGGTAGTCAGTTTTTAGCATAAACTTTAAATTTATATACGGGGTGAGTCAAAAATGTTTCTATTTATCTTCAATATATTTAGGTACGGTAGAACGTAATAGATAGAAAAATTTTCAGATTGTTTTAATTTTTTAGATTGGTTTATGAAATTATTGCACAGGGTGGTTAAAAAATGTTTCAAAAAAATTTTAATTTGAAGTTTTTTGTATATTTTTTTTAAGTTTTACAGTATTTTTAGGTATATATTATTTAATTTATTCAATCAACCTTACAAACACCACAAGTGGTAATTATATGTAAAGCAGTAACAGACTTAAAGATAACAAAACCCAGAGACCTAAGGGCCTTTCCGACGCAATGCTGATAGTGGTTATTGAACCTAAAGTCTTCTCGGAAGGCAACTCCCAAATCCAGGGCCTCAGTCTTGCGAGACAACACTGTCCCACGAATCAGATAATCAGAGATGATAGGCGCAACCTTCCTAGTATACGTAACTACAAAACATTTGTCAACATTCAACTCCATGTTGTTATGAAGACACCAGTCTAGAACACGATTTAAGTCCCTTTGTAGCAAATCCGAATCGTCATGACCAACGACAGCTCGGTAAATCTTAGTCATCCGAATACAGTACCGCATGCGAATCACTTATCACCCCCAGAAGAGCATTGATGAAAATGTTGAACAGCAGAGGACCCAGATTACTTCCTTGCGGCACACCAGAAGTGGCAATAAACTGATCCGAAAATGTGTTCCCTACTTTGACCGACTGAGGTATCAGAAGCAGATATGAGCAAATAAATTGAAAAACTTTCTCAGATATGCCATACCGAACTAATTCTCCGAGTAGCAATCCGTGATTCACCCTGTCAAACGCCTTCGCACAATCCGTATATATACCATCAAGTTGTTTTCCTTGACCTATTATAGTTGACGCAAATTCAGAAAAAACACACAGGTTCGTCGTTATTAAAATTAAAATACAATATTTGTTATCAGATTTCTGTGGCGTCATTGGTAGAGCGTTCGCTACGCATGCGAAAGGTTAGGGGTTCGAATCCCAGGTCTGGCAATACTTTTTTTAATTTTATTTTTGTTAAAAAAATGAAATACAACCCTCAATGACTTTTGTCATAGATAAGACAACTTGTTATACTAATAATTCGTGTCAAATTTCCATGTTACTTAAGTCTGTTTTTGAAACTTTTGCGGTTTCACTATTTCAATGAATATTTTGTTAATTGCAGCCAGTGAAGCCGACCCCAGTCCGTGCAACATTGACGACATCCTCAACCATAGTACAACCCTCACTATTATCATCGCTCTCAACCTCGGCATTACCAACACTACTAAACAATAGTAGCAGTAGTACCACATCAACAACACATCTAATAGCGAATACAACATCAGCCTCAACGTTATTACTGTCATCCTCATCATCGGCAACAACGTTACTATCAAATATTACTACGAACGTACCACCAGTGTCATTACCAGCACAGCAGCATAACAACCAATTATTGCAACAGCACCATACGACTAGCAGTAGCAGCAGCAGCAATAGTACTTCTTCCAGTAGTACGAGTAGTAACAGCACATCTGTCAATCATATAGTTATGTCGAATAATACGAGTAGTGGTGGTTGTAACGGTACTCCGACAGCGAAACCAATTCTGATTATGACGCGGAGTAAGACGCCTGCACCAGCATCGGCTGCAGCAACATCATCAGTTCAAGTCGCTTCAAGTGGTAGTAATTTAGTTGTTATGGATAGTAATACGAGTAGTGGCGTGACGAATGCGACGACTATGTCATTAAATAGTACCAGTAATTTTGCGCAGGTGGCGGCAGCGAATTCACCGGCATCCAAATTAAGTACAAGTGAGTGTTTCTTTGTATGGCTCGAAGGTACTTTATTTTTTTTTTCTCGCTTCGCCATTTATCAATAGCAAACTGTTTATAAAGAGATTGATAGAAGTTGCGGTGCCGTCTCTTAACGTTCCACGCATACACCACTGGTGGACTAAGAGGTGGCTATAGAGAGTAGTATTAAGGGGGTTCTGCCACACGATGGCATGTGTTACCATGGCGCGAAGAAGTAGATGGCTATTGTAGCAGAATTAATTGACCGGAGTTATATATAGATAGGATAATGAATGCAGAGAGTATTACCCCGTCTAAACCCTAATAAGAAAATTAATTTAGCCACTAGGTTCGAATTCAATGATTAACGACGGTAATCTAGATGTTGCACAATTCTTAAAGACTCAGAACAAAATAAAGATAATCAGAAGAATAATAAAAGAATCAAATTATTAAATGAAAGAAACAAACAACTAATAGCTAATCAAACCTTTTTTAGATGACAGAGCAAACTTTGGCCTCGTTCACAACACTTCAACCTTGTTTAACACTACTGTTTCAAGATTTATTCATTTCGTTTCCCCCTCGTAAATAAACTCAACTTTTTGTGGGGTAATTAACTTTATATTTAATTAAAATTAATAATAAAGAAAAAGAAAAGAAATGATTAATAAAAAGAATATCTAAACATAAATTAAAACTAAACATCGACAAATAAATAAACTAAAACACAGAATAATCGACAATTGATTATCAAACAAAAGCTCTTTAAGCTTATATTCAATCTTAATAAGCATTTAGTATGATGGGAAGGAATGTAATTGATTTCCATTCAAATACCTTCAATTACTTTATTTAACAAAAAGAAAGAAAACAAAAAAAAAGTAAAATAAAAATTAAAGCAAATATTTCAATTATTCAACTTTAATAAACTTCTGAATTTAAAACGCAAAGAGTAAAATAAAAATAACTTTTAGTAATAATCAAGAAAATGAACTTATAAATTATAAATCTTAAAACAGCTTGCAAGAAAATATATTTAGAACTGACTTACTTGAATCTCGAACAAGAACTGACTTTTTAATTTAAAAGCACTCACGAGGTACTTTCTTTCAGAACGCGAATCTAATTACCTCCCCTATTATGCCTCAAAAGAGGGATGATAGCCAATGGGAATTCGAAAACGCTAGGTTCAGAACGCACCCCTTGCGCAGCGTTAGAATAAATCACTAATTATTGATTTTACTCTTTGGTCGTACTTCTATTTTCTGTTGTACGATGTGGTTTAAGCGTATCTCCAGATATACGAGGTTTAATTTCGTGTTAATATTAATAATATTTCTATATGATTCAATTCAATACTTAATTTATACTAATTATGATTCGATGTGATGTAGATATTTCCTTCGCTGTAGATCCGAGTATATTCTGCCGCAATATAGCAAAACTATATTAGTGGTAAAATGTAATCTCGTAAATGCAACGAAAGCTTTCAACTCAGTTTGAAAAAAGACTGCCCAAGACTCATACCCCACTGGATGAATCAGACATTGAGAAGCAAAAAAAAAACCTCGTAATTAATATCAACATTCCATCGATCATAACGTATTCCTTAATTTAAACAATTTATAAACGTATCGACAATGTTAAGGAAAGCAATTCTTGAGCAAATCGGCAACACTGTTGTCTAATAAATATCTGTAACTTATGTGTTGCAAAAAAAAAATATTATTATCTGAAGAACATGAATAATTTTAAAAGCTTTTAATTTTTATGACGCAGATAACTTTTCTGCCCTTTTAGACCCCATATGTTTGTCGTAACAAATAATATAACTGGTAAACTTACAGATTATTTAGGCAGGTCACTTCTTTCTGAGAATTTCCAATTTCTAACAAGTTCTTTTTTCTAATATATATTTACGATAACACGAAATATTCCCATAGATTTGTCCATATGTAAAGGCTCTTATTTTTCTATTTATGCAAAACAAATGGGTATGTTTTTTTTAAGGAAATAGTCCATATTTCTGTGTTTATTAACAGGTCCTTCCCACGAACCACTCATTCAATCAATACATGTTTCGGCCCTAGTAAGGGTCATCATCAGTTGAAAATTATTATAACAACTCAGTAGAAAGAAAACTTTAACTAAAATCAAACTACATATTATAGGTGAACACACGTGTGTTCATAATAACACGTTTCAAAATTCACCCATGATTTATAAAAAGAAACTAAATAACATGTATAATGTAACTGATCGGTTTCCCTCAGAAACCTTCAGACTAACTAATTAAGTTCACCTATAATATGTAGTTTGATTTTAGTTAAAGTTTTCTTTCCACTGAGTTGTTATAATAATTTTCAACTGATGATGACCCTTACTAGGACCGAAACATGTATTGATTGAATG
The DNA here is from genome assembly GCA_911728435.2 of Apoderus coryli. Classification (NCBI taxonomy): domain Eukaryota; kingdom Metazoa; phylum Arthropoda; class Insecta; order Coleoptera; family Attelabidae; genus Apoderus; species Apoderus coryli. The sequence goes on from OU452207.1 coordinate 463,336, forward strand.
AGGGGTTCGTTGGAGGGACCTGTTAATAAACAATTTAGTGGATGCGACAGCATTTTATTTCCTAACTGTTGGACGTCCACAGAAATATGGACTATTTCCTTAAAAAAACACATACCCATTTGTTTTGCATAAATAGAAAAATAAGAGCCTTTACATATGGACAAATCTATGGGAATATTTCGTGTTATCGTAAATATATATTAGAAAAAAGAACTTGCTAGAAATTGGAAATTCTCAGAAAGAAGTGACCTGCCTAAATAATCTGTAAGTTTAACAGTGCCGGTTCTATTTTATTACACCATTTTGTGAAGAAGTGGATGGTAATGGTTGCCATTGCGCGAAGAAGTAGATGGCATGCGTTAATATTGCGTGAAGAAGTAGATGGCATGTGTTACCACGCCTCACGGTGGTAACACATGCTATCGTGAGGCAGAACCCCCATAGCTACTCTATTATAGAGGGGTGGGGGTTGGTAGTAGAAGTGCTCCGAAAAACACGTGCAGGAAAGGTTATGACAATTTTCTTATTCGAATTTCTTAAAGGAACGGTTTCGTTGGCGCTGCCGCGAGTCACTGTTGAATGCCGAGCACTGGTGCCAATGTATCTGGATAGAAATAAATTATCCATTATCAAAGTGGAGTGTCAGTTTCAAGTAAAAGAAAACAAACAAAAACTTTCAAAGTCAATTCCGCACATTATTTAATTCAATTATGAAATTGGAAACTAGCTTCGGCTTAACAAGCCATCATCAGACCAGTTGACAAGAGATCTGTGTACAGAAAACATCAAACTCTAAGCTTCAACCCTTAACAAGCACAACACAGCAAAATAACTCACCAACACAGTCAGTTCAAATCCAGGAACATCCTCACGCCTATGCGGACCGCCCTATCCGCCTGTTTTGATGTTTTAATGGTAATGCATGGACTCTGGAATGAATCCATGTAGCGTGGCATGATTCCTCATATGCAGCTTTTGATTTGGCCTTAAGGCCGCTGCCATAATTTTATCGACCTGGTCCCGAAACTGAACGAGAACCGGACCGGTCTGCCCCGCAACGCTGTACTTTCTGAAATCTGTTGGCTTCATTTGATTTAGCGGTTGTCCGTTAGTATAGAACAGCTGCCGGGTTATGGTGTACATGTGCTTGTTGGCCTTATTAACGCCAACAAAAAGAGCGATACCCCGGCGTACGAAAAACTCGGCGCTTATAGTGAGCCTAAGTAACAGTTCACCAGCGTATGCGAGCGCCGCGATCCTGCCATCACCAAGCTCCAGTCCCAGTCTCGTGCTCTCGAACCGACAAATCAACTTAACGATGACAATATTAAATAAAATGGGTTTGACATAGATGGGGCAACTGGTTTCACCATTGATGGTAATGGCACCAGAGTAACCTTCCAAGATGTTTTCGTGTTGGTGTGTTGTGCTTGTTGAGGGTCCTTTCAATGCAGTCTCGTCGCAACCTCATGTCGCCGACGCTGCTCTCAAAAACTTGATGGCCCTCGCAAATGGTACGCCTCCATCTCGGTGGGTCGTTCGCGATCTGCTGCCAGTTCTTGTACCTCTTTTGCTGTCCTCACTGATTTCGTGTGCGATTCTCTTTGGAAGGCGTTCTGTGGGCATGCGAATTACGTGGCCAGTCCATCGCAGCTGGTGCCTCAATGCTAGTTGTTTCAGCTTCCTCCAGAACGCTGAAGATTGTTCGTCGATCCTGCCATTTTGTGTTTTCACGAATACAGTGTGGTCTAACTTCCTTTCAAAATCCCAAAGCACTAAATGGGTCACCCGTTAATTTGTACAAATCCTTAACTGAATGTCTGTTAAACAATTCCGGGTCTCCTACCGGTCGATCATAACGTAGTTGTCTATTGATTGTCTTCCTTATGGCATAACCTGCACGTTTCGACAGCCAGTTTCTGCCTTCTTCAGGTATTAATTAAAATAATTTCGCCTTCGTTTAGGTTTAACGTGAACTACGAGGGCATTGAATGTAAGGACCTTATCTAAAAGATTGAAACATCGAATACCAAGTTTAAATAGATTAAGTTTATTAACAGTTAAAGTTCAATGGATTATGTTTACCTAAATCCAAAGAAGGTAATATAAAAAAATTACATTTAAGCGAGTGTATAGACCGAACGCGGTACTCTGCGTTGGTTTGCTTGGTACTGTGCAGAACAGCGCGCTTTGTCTAACCATTCCTCGTTATGTCCAGCAGGTGGAGACGGTAGTAATCCTCCTCCATCATCTTCTGTGATACCCAATGTTAGTGAAATTCCAGCGCAACTCACGCAAAACAACATCAATTTACATGCATCAAATGTACCTCAACAAGTAAGAGTCATTTGGAATTATTCATTTTGCAATTGAATTAAAGTAAGTACATTACTTCAGAATGCAGGCAATGTTTCGAATCAACCATTTACAATTTCATCATCCTCAACGACGTCATCAGTGCCGCCACAGATACAGCAGCAGCTTGTGAATGAAATTATGCGAGGAATACAAAACAGCAATTGCATCAGTCCGGAATTGAATGAGACGATTACATCGGCTTCGCCCTCAGTGCATTTAGATGGTGCACAATCCATACCGAATGGCGCAGTCAGCGACAATAGGGTAATTTTCATTTGGTTTTTATTTTATTTTTCAATTTTCCGTTCGACGTAAGTTCCCGGTTTAATAATAATAATAATAAAGTCTTTATTGCAAAATAATATATGAGCACGTCGTTCGTTCATCCGCAGCCACCCAATTTCACGAAGCTTAGCACTGACGCCACGCTCTCCCCTCCGAATTCCATATATAGTATCGGCAAAATTAAAACCAGTGAATCACACAAAAGTTTCTTAGTGCATTCACTAAGCAACCTTCTTTTGCTATACAGTAATTTTAAGTTCATGAAAGCACGCCTAATACATTGGCTTACATGTTGACTAAATCTTAAATGCGTGTCCAATATCAAACCCAAATTTCTCGCGAACTTTGCACATTTAAGTTGCACGTTATCCACGTTCAACTTAAACCAATCCGTATAGCGATTCCTGTGCGAACTTCTACCAAAAAGTAATAGTTCCGACTTAGTAGGATTTATTTGAACGCAATGGGCATTAGATATTTCCACAAGCGAAGCCAAGTCAAGATTCATATTATCGATGCTTTCTTCTAACTTCTCTGGCATAAAAGAGCAGTACAGTTGAGTGTCATCTGCATAAATATGCGCATCACAGTGCTTTAGTATTTTTGTCAACTTGGATGTATAGAGACAAAACAAGATTGGGCCCAAGATTGAACCTTGAGGTACACCTTTATTAATATTTTTGGGGGAAGAGAGTTTGCCGTCGAGCTTAACCATTTGGATTCTGTCACTTAAGTAACTACTTACAAGAGCTGTAGCAGTAACGGAAAATCCAAGATAATTTAATATTCCCAGAAGCAAATCATGATTGAGCCTGTCAAATGCTTTGGGGGGCTTTATTTGAAATCGGTGCAACTTTGCATGTACGCAAATGACGTCATTTGCGATTACAAAATGGTGCACGGCTTATTTGAAATGCACTGCGAGCGATATGAATTTGTACCACTCGCAACTTTTGCGCATGGGGGTATACCGATCGCAAGTCAACTTTCGCACACGCAAAGTATGCCAAGACGTCAGTTTATTTTATTTTTGACATTTCACATCAAATAAATTTTAATTTTGATTATCGCGTGGTGGATCTTTTAATAATTTTGTTAGTTTAAAAGTTCTTTTTTGAGTTATTTCAGGTGGTTTATGTTTTAAATATGAATTTTAAAAATTTAATTGATAATAATGTATTGCCTGGTCTTGAAGTGGCGGGATGTTAATTGTAATGAGTTTTTCAGTAAAATAATGAAAATATTAATCTGTATAAGGTATTCGATAAGAGAGTCTGTTGAAGTTTCCTTTGTAGTAGGATTTCTTGATACAACTGAAAAACTTTCATTTCGTATGTCGAGAAAATGTTACTTAAATTTATTGTGTATATAATTTGAAGATAATCTAATGCTAGGAAGTCAGGAAGTAAAAAAAGTCACATTCTCAACAGTTTATTTTTAGCTATATATATGTATATTAAATTATACACAATGATAATAATAAATATGTACATAATTACACGTTGCCTGAAATTCGTGAGGGGCACATTCCACTACTACGAATCATGGTACATGTACCATGAATATGAATAAGTACCTACCTCCAGTCTGCATGTGCGTTTTGTATTTGTACTTACAAAACCTAAAAGCAAGATTTCCACAAACACCCGTATTATTAAGTAAATCAATAAATAAATGCCCAACCTCTAGAGTAACTTCTGTTGCAGTTTCTTCTCCATTATGACATTTATTCTTACTACAGGAAGCATAGTCCACTTATCTGTTTTCCTGTGTTCTCCAAGCTGTAAAATCTTCAAAAGTTCTAAAATGTAAAACAGATTGTAATCTTTGCTATAACCATAACCAAAGATTAATGTACATTAATCTTTGCCATAACCAACGCTGGAACCAAAGTTTATCCAATATATAAATATAGACTTTGCTAAAATTAAACACAAAATATTAAATAACAAATGTCTGTATATCTATACAACAATGGTATTTCTGTTTAGAACAAACTCGACACAGTTCGAATATTAGCAATGAAAACTGCTCTTTTAAGCAAAACAAACAATAATATGATTATGATGAAAATCGTGTACAAATTTGCAAAATTGTTTAGTATATTGGTATAGCGCCAAACAACAAACAAAAATAATAAATCAATGCTTTACAATAAATTCACAGATTAGGGAGTATTAAATAAATTACTAATAAAAACAATCCCGAAAAACTAATATTAATTTAAAAAATTCTAACCTTAAAACATCAAACCAATAACAAATATATGTCATCGAAAACATAGAATAAGAAAGCTACGTAGTTTTCTTATTCTATGTCGAAATTTCATAAAATCCAACCACTTGATTGGTTGATCTCTACAAAGATAACTGGCAACGTAGCGAGTGAGTGCATCCTTTGCGTGCACGCAAGTAGGGATGCACACGTTTAATCGCAATTTCAAATAAAGCTATTCGCCCAAAACAAGTTGCGCATACGAACAAATTAACGCAACTTTGCATGCACGTAAATATTTGCGATCGATTCAAATAAAGCCCCCTTGGTGTAATCCAAAAGCACTAGTGCGGTCAGTCCACCTCTGTCCGCCGTAAGGAAAATATCATCTGTTACCTTGGCAGTTGTGCAACTATAGTTCGTTCTAAAACCTGACTGTACATTGGACAGCAAGCAGTTTTTAATCTGGTTATCAAGGATCCTCTCAAGTATTTTCCTAAGAGTGGGTAAAATGCTTATTGGACGAAGATCCTTTAATTCACTCGGAGACTGTGTCTTTGGAAAAGGGATAACATTGCTTACCTTCCATTGTGTGGGGAAATCACTTATCTCTATGCAGTAGTTGACCAAATGCAATAATATTGGCAAAATATATGGACAGCTATGACGCAGCATATCCACACTGATCCCGTCATCACCCACCGCTTTGGATTTAATAGAAAGCAGCGCTTGCTGTATATCCTCAATAGTCGCCATTTGAAACTCAAATTTCTGGATACTATGGATAATTGGTCGGGATATTGACGAAATAATTATTAATTTTTTCAACATCTCTAAGCTTGGCCGGTATAATTTTTTTGTTCCTGCCATAAATTTCCAAGTTTTGTAAGAGCCTCTAGTTCTCCCGAGCACTATTAGCATTAATTTGAGTTTTTAAATATTGTTTTTTTTTAATCGCGTGGGACACAAAGTTCCTCATTCGTTTATATGCCTCCCAGTTGTCAATGGTTTTATATTTTTTTCACTGCAGCTAGTTGGTCACCTGGATTTCGGTTTATCCATTGTTGAACTGATCTGCTTAAACTTTTTGATAAATTTCCGAATAAGGCGCATAATTTAAATTATACAAACCACGATAACTGCAGAATTTCCTTCTCAATTTCTCTGCGTCGCAGGCTATAGCTTTCTTGGCATAATTTGTTACTTTCTCATGGAAATTATTATTTTCTATACAATTTGGTTTCTGGAATTTTGCAGGAAAACGTTCCTCAACGTAAAATAGTTACAGCAGAATTCAGAATTTTCAAACAAATTAAATTTGTATATGTTAAATAATGTAACAACTTTAAGTTTTGTTAGAAATTTGTTTCACACTACCATGCTTTTACCCTGGCCGTTTCGTTGATCCACAAGTTATCAGTGGCGATCGGCAGGCAGTGTGACCCAAATTTCCAACATTTAGGAAGAGCTTATAATAGCACGAGAATTGAAAGACAATAAGACGTTTCTGGCGACATTTATTCATCATCATCAATAAATAAATAAAATAAATAAATAAAATTGATACTTAAAATACGATCAAACGCAAACTCAGAGGGAATATCTAAGGAGTATCTTGAGCGAATTTGAGAATAGAAAAAGAAAAGGGTGAAATTAAAATAAAATATATAAGGGGTGTGCCGACAATAGTTTCCAAACTCTCCAAAACTTGAAGTAATACCTGAAACACAAAAAAAAAACAGCAGAGATGCATTGAACCACTGTTGCAACCTTTAACAAGAGCAATGCAGAATTGTTTTAACACCGGAACCCTGCCAGATGGGTGGTCGAATGCAATAGTCATACCAATTTATAAGAAAGGGAACAAATACAATGCTGAAAATTATAGACCAATTAGTTTGACTTGTGCCCTGTGCAAATGCATGGAGAAAATTATTACTGCAGTCAAACGTTATTCCTAACCAACAACATGGATTTATGCCGGGAAGATCAGTGGAGTCAAATCTGCTGGAATGTCATAACTTGTGGACCAAACAGAACGATGATGGTCAGCCTACTGATGTGGTGTACCTGGACTTTGAGAAGGCATTTGATAAGGTGCGATTCGCTCGTCTGCTATTGAAGCTGGAACATTATGGTATTCGCCGAGAACTCCTGCGATGGATTGAGGGTTTCCTTAGATGAAGAAGTTTCCAGGTTAGAGCGAATGGTTCGATTTCCCGTAGACTGCCGGTCCACAGCGGGGTGCCTCAGGGTTCGGTGTTGGGCCCGCTGTTGTTCCTGGTTTACATATCGGATCTGACGGGAAATATAAATGCAAATACAAGCTTCTTTGCTGATGACTCTAAGCTGTTTTGTGATCCGCTGCAGAGTACTGAGGTGTTCCAGACCGATCTCGACAGAGTGATGACTTGGTCATCAACTTGGCTGATGAGTTTGAATTTGGACAAATGTACAGTTTTCCATTTGGGATCAAATATCCTACACCCTTGGTGGACACGAATTAAGACCAACTCTCCAGCAAAAGGATCTCGGCGTGATTATTACCAATGATTTAAAATGGGAAATCCATGTCTCGGCGGTAGTGAAGAAGGCCAACAAATTGTGGTATTTGATCCAGAAAGCATTTAGATCAAGGTCCAATGACATGGTTCTGAAGCTATACAAGTCGTTTGTCAGGTCGAGCCTGGAATATGCCAATAGTGTATGGTCTCCTTATTTTGTGAAGGATATTGAGGCTTTGGAGAGAGTTCAGAGAAGATTTACCAAGCTTCCACAAGCGCTGTGCCACCTGCCATATGAAGATCGGCTAAGAGCTTTGAACTTAACAACGCTTCAAGAAAGGCGTCGTCGTGGCGACTTGATACAGACGTATAAGGTTCTTAGCGGACATTACACAATAAACTTGGATCTCTTTCATCTTAATAGAAATCCGAGCCTACGTGGTAACAGCAAGAAATTGTGCAAAGAAAGATGCGCCAAGCTCGCTCGAAGAAACTTTGTATCAAATAGAGTGGTATATGCGTGGAATGATATGTCGGAGGAAGTTGTATCAGCGCCAACAGTGAATAGTTTTAAGAACAGACTGGATATTACGCTTAAAGATCGGGGCAGCTGCATGATCCATTACTCGTTATAGTAAATCGTCGTGTTTTTATACACAGCCGAGTTTTATCTTTTACAAATCGGGCGACAGTCTCATCGATTTCACCGCTTATTGTCTGAATAAAATAATAAAGCCTCCCGCCAGGGAATTCGGGCGTGTCTTATTTAAATCACCACTCATCGCAATAATTTGACAAAACTTAAAAACCGCCGAAAGTTATTTGTGAACCATTTACTTTGTAATTACGAACAGTTAAGCAGACCAATCTGAGCGTCAAAGATGCCCCTATCCTGCTGTAAATAAATTATATTAGCAGTTACAGTGTATGTTCCTTGTTACAAATTTGAATTTTTTAGTCAGGGTCTCAAATTATACACATTTCCTTTCTCAGATCCCTGATGGCATGAGCTCGTTAAAAACAATGGCGCAACAAGTAATTGACAGTCTCGAATTCGTACATCACCAATCGTATAAACGACAGCAGCAAGCAATGCTCGACCAATCAATCAAATTGCAACCTGTATCGACATCGGAAGCGCATATTCCACCACTGTTGGGTGTAGCGCCATTAGGGGCAGTGCCGTTGCAAAAGGAACACCAACAACAGTTCCAAATGATGGAGGCAGCATACTACCACATGCCGTTCCCCTCAGATTCAGAAAGAGCACGGACATACCTGCCTCGGAATCCATACAATACACCTTCGTATTATGCACAGACACCTTTGTCTCATTCCGACACTCCCGATTTCTATCAAAGGTACGAAACATTTTATTTGGAGTTCTTATTGTAACAAAGTTAACGTACCATTTTTGCCAGGACTAGTTATGCTTTAATTTAGCGCATCTTCAGCTCCATGTGTTTACAGGTTAAGTACAGAAACGCTCTTCTTCATCTTTTACTACATGGAAGGTACGAAAGCGCAATATCTGGCAGCGAAAGCTTTAAAAAAGCAAAGTTGGCGATTTCACACCAAATACATGATGTGGTTCCAAAGGCATGAGGAGCCGAAAGTTATTAATGAGGAATATGAACAGGGAACATACATTTATTTCGATTACGAAAAATGGGGACAACGGAAAAAAGAAGGCTTTACATTTGAATACAAATACTTAGAAGATAGGGACCTTAATTGAATAAAATATTTATATTAAACTCCCGGTTGTTTTATTTTAACACAACACCTGTCATCCTGATCATAACTCAATCTATCTACAGTTGAATCTAAATTCTATTCAAACTGATGTGCCCTACTTGAAGCAGGGGTGCGATGTTGTTATTACAACAAAAACCTTGTCCAAAGAATCCATATTAAGGTTCCGACGCGACCAGTAGTAGGTAATATCACTCATGACAAGCTCAAAGGTACACGCATAGAGACAAAGGTTGATTTCACATGGTCTATCGTTGTATGAGCAGGTTACGACAGCTCATAGAACGAAAGACCGTGTGAAATCAACCTTTGTCTCTATGTGTGTACCTTTGAGCCAAACTGTAGTAAAGAGTTTTGGGTGTTCCTTTGATCTGGTCTCTATGTGTGTACCTTTGAGCCAAACTGTAGTAAAGAGTTCCTTTGATCTGCTTTCGTAGCTCTACTCCTTTTTTATACCACTTCATGTACTCCTCTCAGCATCATAATGAGTCTACGTTTTATTTCTGGTAATAATCCGTCGGCTTTTGACCACAGAATTCCGAAAACTCAATATTGCGCTCGCACTTATTTATGCGGAACCCACTTTGCACTGTACTTTGACAGGTTAATTTGGTCAGTTCTAGCCAAGTTTAAACAAAAAGAATATTGCGGCCCACAAACCTGCAACAGATGCAACGTTGAGCATGCAAAGACAGACGAGTGTGTAAGTTTCGGGCTCCGAAAATTATGATCTTTGGCATTCTTCTTATTGTGCCCTGTCAGATCTCCCTGACGTTGGCAATCATGATGACGAACCGATCCCTGTCTTCAGCCAATCTAAACAATTGTTCGACGCTATGTATGCCTGTCCATTCCCGGATGTTCTTTAACCAGGAGATTTGTTTTCTTCCTACGACCTTACTACGGCCTTCTATGTTGCCCTTCATTATAAGTTGTAGGATCCGGTAACGATACCCTCTGAGAACATGGCCGAGGTATGCCAGTTTTCGGCATTTAACTGTTGTTAAAAGTTCAGGAACTGTATTTGCCCTAGCTAAGCTTCAGTTCTTTGCAAAAGCATGGTATTCTTAGCATTCGTCTAAGCATTGTCTTTATAAACCGAGATGCACAACTTTTATGCTGGGCATATATCGATACCATAATTGATATCGATGAGAGAGTGAAGGTTCTTAATACCACAGTAATATCACTGTTTAACGTGCATGGTCCCATAAAAACTGTAAAAACGAGAAGGCCGTATCAACCTTATATTACATATACTATCAGAAAGATGATTAGCCTAAAAAATAATGCCCCTAGAAAATATCTTTGCAATAAAATACCTGCTAACAGACGTTATTATGTCGAATTGAGAAACTATGTTAAATCTGCCATCAAACGTCAAAAAACTGCTTATATGCAATATACCTTGAGGGGTTGTAATAATAATTCGAAGAGATTTTGGAGAAATATCTCTCGTTGGGGCGTATCTTCAGATCGAGGTCGAAGTAAAGATTTGCCTGATGATCTTAATCTGCTTGAGAGTATCAATGACTACTTTATTGGAGTATCTGGACAAACATCAGTTGCTATCGAGACCTTAAACTGTTATAAAGGAAACCGTCTTTTTTGTGGTTCAACTTTCCGTTTTAGAGAGATATCCACTGAGGATGTCTTCAATAGTTTGAGATTGATGAAGTCCAATGCTTCTGGTGTGGATGGTATCAATACAAAGATGCTAAATCTGATTATTCCATATTGTATTGAGATCATTAAGAATATTTTTAATTATTGTGTTTATTTCATTTCATTTTAAAGACAATGGTCTAAGGAACCACATTTCAAATGCTTCTAGACGGTTGATTGTGGCAGCTTTCAGTGTCCAGACTTCAGCTCCGTACAACAGCACAGACCCAATATAACTTTTAATCATTCATTGTATCAGCTTTAGGTTCAGGCTGTCATTACATCTCAAGGCAGGACAATGACATTATGAAGGGCTATCTGCATGCCAAACGTAATGCTGCAATACGGTCATTAAGGATAGTTTCTTAGGTCTAGAAAGATCTATACGAAGGCATTAAATTTGAAACCTGTTTCCGTAACGATGGGGTTGTAAAATCTTCTGGAACTTTGTACGAGCCGATTCAATCCTATAGCTAATTTCCTTATCCGGGTCAAGTTGCTCGGTGATGTAACATACAAGGTATTTAAAATTGGATACTCTCTCAATGTTCTGTCCATTATTTATCTATAGTGACGTGTTAAGGTAAGGCTGACGGCTAAAGACCATAAACTTTGTGTTAGCAACATTTATATTCAGTCCCATTTCTTGTCCCACTGCACTAACAGAATTATGAGATTTTGGAGACCCTGAAGATCATCGCATAAAATAGCCGTATCGTCAGCATAGCAAATGGTGTTAATCAGCTCGCAGTTGATTTTGACTTCTTTTTCATATAAAGACTTTGTCAGAATATAAGTTGAACAACAGTGGAGATAGGACACATCCTCGTCGAACGCCTCGTTGGATTTGACGTTCATTTGTAAATCTTGTATTGACTCGAACGACTGCCTTCTGTCCCCAGTACAGGTTTCTTAATTATATGTAAATCTTTTCCATCAACATCAGTGTCTCTCAATATAACGGGTGGGCAAATTTGAGGTTAGGAAGTAAATTTACTGTCAAATGATGAAATGTAAAGAATTGAGCTGTCATCCTTTGACATTTATTTAGTAAAAAGTTGGGAAATTTCAATCATGGAGCGCTACACTCTTGAACAAAGAATTTTAATTGTAAAAACTTACTATCAAAATGGTGAAAATTTTACTGTCACTTCGTAAAATTCGAGCAGCTTTTCCTCGTAATCAGGCTTCTTCTGAGCCCACTGTGCGTAATTTAATCGCTAAACTCGAGGGTCTCAGTACTGTTGCTGACAATATACCAAAATAATACGCTCGTAGTGATGCAAAAATAGCTTCTGTACAACAATGTGTTGAGAATGATCCTGGAACATCAACTCGTCGACGTTCGCCACAATTGGGCGGCACCAGAAGCACTGCCCAACATTTTGCATAAAGATCTTCATCTTCACGCTTATAAAGGTCAACTCGTTCAGGAATTAAGGCCGGGTGACCATTGGTCGCGTCGAACGTTTGTGAATTGGCTGTTTGATAAACTAAACGAAAACAACGCATTTTCCAACAAAAGCATCTTTAGTGATTTGGCGATGTCAATTGGCCGCCTCGTTCTTGTGATTTAACACCACTGGATTATTTTCTATGGGGCCATTTGAAAGACCGGGTTTACGTGAACACACCACAAACAACTGACACTCTGAAAGATGAAATTCGACGCTGCATTGACGAGATGAGCGAAGCTTTGTGGCAAAAGATGGTTCAAACTTTTGTGAAAAGAGAGGCCGTCTGCCGACGTACTAGAGGTGGACATTTGCCCGACATCATATTCCATTTTAATTCCCATATTTCTACTTTATATTGGCGTCAACAAAACTGCATTTCTCAGAAAAAAAGCGCGTTTTTTTAGCTAATTTAGGTCCTAACCTCAAATTTGCCAACCCGTTATTTATAAGCTTTTCGTACATTAATTTGCTAATAATATTGGAGAGAGGAATGTAAATAAACCAGGAATTATACTGTTACAATATCAATATATTCTTGACATACACATATCAATTATATAACAAAATATCTTTAAAATACTACTAACGCTACCAAACTACATAACCTCATACAAATAACTCACTCGCAACCAACTTAACTTGCCATTAACTCCTTAATCTCACTATAATCACCATCGATGACATCGACAGCTGTCAATCCTTCGGCATCTCGGACATTTCGATCTGCCCCAGCTGTCAAAAGCAATTTGACACAATCAATGTGCGCACACGAACACGCATAGTGAAGCGCAGTTTGTCCATCACTGTCAGTTAGATTAACATCAGCACCACATGTTAAAAGCAACTGAAGAACATCCCTATTTCCACAATCAGCTGCATAATGGATGAGAGCTAAACCGTTCTCCACAAGGCTATTTACCATTCCCCCATGTGATTTTACATAATTTTCAATTTCTGTTAAATCATTCAACCGAATATAATCGAAAACCGTATCTTTCACTTCATTACTTTCATCTATATTATGGTTTAAAGACGATACTTTCACCCATGATGGATCAGAAGTTGTGCAATCAAAATTTGGATCAATTTCCATCACCATTTGTACATACATCTCTTCAGCTTGACTACTCGGTAGATCTCCTAAAGCTTTCCACGCCTCCCATTTCGATTTGACACGTAAATCATACCAACTCGGCTTTGGGATGTTGCATGGTCCTTCGAGCGCCTGCTTGTAGTACGCATACAGTTTCAATAAGACGTTGTTGTTAAGTTGCGATGCGATTGATTCAATGTGTTTGCTCGCTTTATTGAATGTATCAGTTGCAGAACTGCTGTTTAGATCGATGCCTAATTCGCTTAAATCGCTAAAGTCGTCGACTAGTGAATTCGCCATATTAGTTCAAGCTAAGTAAAAAAAAAATGGTTAAGGAGGAGTTATTTGCTTTGCGAACTATTTAGTCGTTTTGATGAGAAGGTTGAACGCGTAGATTAATGCCTTCAATCGAATGATTCTGATGATTAAGCACTTTTTCGAAAGATTCACGGGAGCTAAAATTCACAAATCCGTAATTACGCGACAGACCTGTATCTTTATCGAACACAACTACTGAATGATTCACATGCCCGAATTTGCTAAAATACTGCTTCAATTCGTTGCTGCTGATCGTCCAGGGTATGTTGCCTACGTAGAGCCTGTAGATGTTACGCACCTAGAAACGAATTAGTGATATTTGAGTAGATTTTAGAGCAGTTGATTGAAGTGAGACATACCGCACCAGATGCCATAATTTGTTTAGTGTTTTCTGTAAATCTCCAACAAGTGTACGCTGTGATCACCAACTATGTCGTGGATGTCGAGTCCTGCACTCGAGCCTAGGCTGCTTGAATCGTGTACCTTACACTCTAAATACCACTTGCTCAACAAATGCTCAATAGACCAATCGGAACTTCGCTCCTGATACGTACAAATAAACTTTGCTCCGGTATTCGACTCCAATAAATACGAAACAGTAAATAAAATCTCCTCAAAAGCTGCTGGCTCAAAGAAACAATCGGAACCTAGAACAAGTTATTACTAGTTACAATCATTCAACAACTTTTAGATCCGGCTCATTACCTAAAATCAAGTCTATCGGTCCCAACAGGTCTAAATTATCCAAAAATAAGCCCCACGTCAAACCAATTACCTTAACGTGCTCGTCTGGTATTAAATTATTGATTTGACAGCAGCGTCGCGTATGTGCCAAAGACTTTGGTAATGTTGCTGAGTCACTGATTGTTACGTAAGCACCACACTTTGCTGCTACAATGCTGGGTAACGCAGTACCAGCACCCAATTCCAAAATACGTTTACCAGCCAACTCTTGTCGGTTTTCCCAAAGGAACCAAGCTAGAGCTGGAGCAGAGGGCCACGTGTAGAACGAGTAACTGGCTTGTAAAAGCTGCAAAGAAAATATTTTAAAATATTATGTAAATTCCCTACACTATATTTCCATTTTTTTGATCTTAGAAGAAAGTGAGGTTAAATAAAAATCAGATCGAACTACGATAAAAATATTCTACAATCGTGCATTATAGGTTGTTTTTACCTCCGGGATAACAATTTCGAGTTTATCCTCTACCGGTTCACCTCTAAAGTTGTATTTAGAAGTGAAAACGAACTTTTTTAATTGTTCTGTAGAACCATCTGACATGAGTGATGGCTTTGTTGTTAAAAGTTAAAATGGAAGTAAACTGTTGATTAATATGAATTATACTGTTGCGTACCTTAACTTAATTTTTATTCTTGTAATAGAAATAAAATGGGCTTTAAAAATTAAAAGATATTTATACAATGAATAAAGAATGAACTATTGAAAGTTAAGTTTCTTTGGAAAATTACACAAAAAGTCAAAAGTAAATGACATTCAATGTCAAATGTCAGTAGTGTCTAAGTTAGGTAAGTTATCATTAGCAACACCGTTGCAAATAGCTATAGATGAAGCAGCCTATTGCTTAGGTTTACGTGGGTAGCAGTTGATTCAACTACTACTACACTGAAATATGTTAATACTGCCAAACATTAATTGTACATCAATCTTTGATACTGCCATTGACTTTATAAGGACAATGATACTGCTAATTTAGTATAGGAGAATTTGGTGTATAATCCTATTTATCTTTGGTGTTTGCCAATCTAAACTTAGCATTTACAAATACAAAATTCCATGATATCGTTGAATTGATGTGGGCATACACTTTACATAAACAGAGGGATGAATAGAGTTCTGTAAAACGAACTCGTAATAAACTGAGGTTAAATAAAAACATGCACTTCTTTATTGGCCGCAGCTACCGGAGATATTTGGCCAATCTGCTATTTGAAGTAAACGAAAAGAAGATATAACCTTCAAATTCAGATTTTAGAAACAAGTAATTTAAAAATTATAATAAAAAAATGATTACTTACGAATTGTTACTACTAATGCGTGTTATGCCTAAAGTAAACATTACAAAAACATAAAAATATATCGTTGTTAAATTCCACATTTCTTGTTACAGCCTGAATTAAAGACAGTGCTACGTAGAACTGCGGATGCAATATTCAATAAAGGCGGTATCATACGAAAATTGGAAAACTTAGGCACACGAGACATGCCACACAAAACTAGCGTACATGGTATAGTCTATAAACAAGCCAGGTAAAATATGCATAAAGTGTGATAAGTTAATTTTTCAAACAACTTAATTTTTCGTAGCTATTTCTTGTTTGAATTTAATGTGCCTCCAAATAGTATTGACACACTTCTCGACGAATATGGCAGAGATGTAGATGTAATTCGACGGCGAATATTTAGAACACAAACAGTGGAACCATTTGAGTGTACATTAGAAGATGAAATTAAACCACCCCCATATCGAAAAGATGTACAAGAATTGATAGAAGCAGCTAAAAAAGAAGATAAATATAAGTTTAAATATAATTCTGGATTGGATTACTACCCATTCCAGAAATAGTTGATTATTTGAATTCAATTAGGTAGTTATTAATTAAATTAAGTGTTCTTAGATTTTTTGTTGTTGTTTGTTACTTTATGTTCATGGGAAGCTACTTCCGTCTAAGACAGACGATGTTGCCGGGATATTTTGTGAAAATAAAGGTAAAATACAACCAGTTTTTTAAAACAAATTGCTGCTGATGAGGCTACTAGTGAAAGTAATTCTTTTTGACATTTGACAAGTCACCAGTTTCATTGCAGTCTTATGGTCTTGTTATGAAAAAAATCCACCCAAACAAACCCTGTATCCTCCACTAGCCTATGGAATTCAGTTATGTGTTGGGTGTCGATATGTGTCGGCACTTTTACAGTTTAGGCATTGTATGCAGGACTCAGGTGCTTCGTCTTGTTGCATATATGCATTGGGACCTTGAGCTAAGTTCACGTCCTATACTAAGTGTTGAAAGCAATTTTACTATCTCAGAAACCTTAAGAGGTCGGTTAAATTAGAGAAAAATTACGTTTTTTGATCCCTATTCAGGATTCATTTACCATGTTGTCAAATTCTTCTTAGTTTCCAGTCTAGTTTGTCCATAATCGATCGAATCTCTTCCCGGTGGAACACCCGATATGTCTGTATTAATTTTAACAATGTCACCTCGAATGCGTAATGGCTACTATGGGATGAGTGGTGTTCAGGTTAATGGAATATTGAATTAAACACGTTGTTGAGTAGTGTTGTCGCATCTGTCCATGAGGTTCGAGAGCTTCAAAAATAACGTGTGCAGTGTTGTTCGCATGCTTTTTTTTTTCGTACTAGATGGCGCGTCAATTTCGTACTAAATTTACAATTTTCGTACTAGATTTACAATTGTCGTACTAGATTTACAATTTCCTTAAATCTAAGTAATCGAGTAATTGTAACCTTGGGTAAACATGTAGTATAGTTGTACTAAATTATGGTCTGACCGCGCCGCTGCGCAGTCAGACGAGTTTTGGGTGTTCAGAATTGTAATCGAAGTGTGGTGTTGCCAAGTTTAAAACACACATATTATGTTGAAACGGTTAAATATTTGGCGCTTAATTTTTGACCGTTAAATGTAAATGCTACTCTAGGTTATACACCTATTTGTTATATTTATGTGGATTAGTTCGATAGCAGTCATCGTTAGGTAATCATTGCAGGAGGTTGGGGGTAAAATGATGAGTATCGAAGGTTAGGTAGCAGGCAGGGATGTGTTGTAAGGGTGTAATAGTGATGATCAGGAAGAGTTAGTAAAGGAGGGTGGGTGTAGAAAGCTGGATTGAGATGAGATGTAGTAGGCAGATAGTTGTTATATTAGTTCCATAGCAGTCATTATTAGGACAACACATCCCTGCCTGCTACCTAACCTTCCATACTCAGCATTTTAGCCTTAACCTCCTGCAATGATTACCTAACGATGACTGCTATCGAACTAATCCACACAAATATTGCAGGAGGTTGAGGGTAAAATGCTGAGTATGGTAAGTTAGATAGCAGGCAGGGATGTGTTGTCCTAATAATGACTGCTATCGAACTAATATAACAACTACATGCCTACTACATTTCATCTCAATCCTGCTTTCTACACTCACCCTCCTTTACTAACTCTTCCTGATCATCACTATTACACCCTTACAACACATCCCTGCCTGCTACCTAACCTTCCATACTCAGCATTTTACCCCCAGCAATGATATAATAATTACATCCACTGTATAAATTTATAATATCATAAAATTGTATTACTCATTCTATCAGTCGATATAGTGAATAGATATCAACCGGGCAACATCGTTAGAGTAGTGACAATTTTTCACATAAAATTCGTCTGACTGCGCAGCGGCGCGGTCAGACCATAATTTAGTACAACTATACTGCATGTTTACCTAACCTTGTTTGTTTAATGTAATGAATCACTTTTTCTAAAAAAAAAAAAAAACCCAAAACCGTTTGATGAATTATTTGTTAGGTTAAATGAGATCTTTCTTTCTTTGTTCTCTTATTTGACCTCTTCCTTGCTGATTCAGATGCAGACAGCCAAAGATGGTTAGATGAGATGACAGTAAAGTTTCACTTCTTCGTATCTATTAGCCATTTCGTCAGAATATTTGGTTTTCCTTGAGTTAGGGGATAAATATTGATTTGATTAAAAACGTACTAGAATCTAGTACGTTTTTTACTAGAATATCGTTCCGGCGTATTTTCGTATGAAGTCTCTCAAAACGTACTAAAAAAAATACGAAAAAGCACCTGGGAACAACACTGAACGTGTGTCTTAAAACAACAAACGATTATCGAAGTGTCATATTACATAGAAGAGGTTATAGCAACAATACGAAATACCCTAATGGTGCATTGGAGGTTGCATAAGCATACGCATCGATTGGTCACTAAAGCTACCTACTTCTGGTGGTCCACAGGGACCAATTTGAGGTCCTCTTTTGTTTGTGTTAGTCTAACCGCTAACGGGCAACACTAGGCTTGCTTAACCTAACCTAGATGGGTACAACACAAACATATTAACGTATATTAGGTATGGGATATAAACAGCAACCCCCTCATGACACTCATCAATAATTATTAGTATACACTGTGTCCAAGATTAGAATGGGATAGCATTGGAATCTTGGAAACGGTAGGAGTTACAATGGCGGTTAAATTAGAGAAAACTTGTACAATTTAAACATCTTTTAAATGGTGTCTTCAAATGTAAACTAGCTGTAGCTGTTTTACAGAATTGTTGAAAAAACGATTTTTTGCGATTAGTTTTTATTTATTTCTGGCATTATTTTTACAGATATAAAAAAATGAAAAGCAACGCATCATTGTTACTTTTTGAGGAGAATAAGATAGCGTTTACAAATTTTTACTACGACGTTTCGTTTTTGAAAAACCATCATCAATTGGGTTTTTTTTTAAATACGGCGCTGAAGGTTTTATTATATCCCCCTCGGAAAAATATAGTATTGGATACTCGAGTACATTTCCGATCTATCCGGCTACTCCAAATGTATCATTTAAATCAGAATAAGTTAAAAATTAAAACCATAGAAACAATATACAGTAAAACTCGTTTATAACGTGGACGGTTATTACGTAGGTACTTACTTTGATAACGAATTTTTGAAGTCCCACGAGTACATTACGTTATAAACGAGCTTTTCTGTAGTTTTCCGATATTTCATAGATGTTTCCCAGTTTTGACGAGCAAATCAATTATTAGCTCCTGTTTCAGCCCTAGCAAGGGTCCTCATCAGTGAGATATATCATATTATACAACTAAAAGGAAAGCCAATCTTTGCGGATCAACCCAAAACACCCCCTAATAAATATTTCAGACAGGAAATATGTTTCAATAATATTAGTACAAATCAGTAGAAGTTGACGAATGATTGTGGTACACATAGTTACGTAGTTACGCGTTTCATAAATTTATTAGGTATACCTAGGTATTACAACAGGTAGGTAGGTAGGTATAATACTAATCATCAAACCAAACCGTAATATATCCTTAATACTTTTATATTAGTAGGCATAATTATTATATAATTAAATAGTAGGTACTTAGCCATTTTCCTTCAAATACACTATTTAGAATAAACTTTGTACTTACTTAGTATATTCAAAAATAAAAATACCCAAATTTTAATATATTAGGTAGGTACCATCATATATCATTATAACCCTACGGGTGAATTCTGCTGACGTACATTGGATTCTTCGAATCTACGTGAATACCATTGGTAGATAATTTAAATGCACAACTTTTATTTAATATTTCTTATCGGCGTTTTATTTACATGATTTATTTAATAACTTAAAGTCAAGATTTTTATGTAAAACCTGTTTTAGGCTAACAACTATACACAAAAGAATATATTAGTCTCATAGCAACATTAGTACGTGCAGTGCAGACTTTGTCATTTCGTTATCTATCCTCTCTTAAATTTTTATTGCTAATATTTTTAATTTTTATGGCATTTAAACGTTTTAAGAATTGAAAGAAGACCCTATATAAACAATATAAACTCAGCGACATTAAATTCGGGACAATCAAAATTTAGATCAAATTTACTGTATTATAACTTTTTCTTCCATATTCCGATTTCAACCTTTTTTTTTACAAAATTTAGATAATTGTTTCGGTTTTAATTAATTTTATTCAATTTTCAAAATACAGTTTACATGTTGAAATATACAGGAAAATAAAAAAGCATATTTTTTTCTCTTAAGTTGGTAACACTCTGTAGAATAATTTTGCAACATAAACTACACTGGATATGCTTTTCTGCACAGTTTCATTCATTTTTAACATCTGTATCGTTATCGGTTTAAGAGATAAGAATTTTTGAAAAAAAAAGTAAAAGTTTTATAAGTTAGTACCTCGTGTTACCTCCTCTACCTCTTATAACAGCTAATAAACGTCGAGTCATTCCTCTAATTAGGTTTTGGATATCCTCTTGTGGAATATTACCCCATTCTTCTTCTAGATTCTAGAGCATTTCGGAGTTGTTGAATAGTGAATAACTGTCTTCGGCGTTTTCTGATTCGTCTATCTAACATAACCCATATATGTTCTATTGGATTAAGATCAGGACTACGAGCGGGCTAGCGCATAACGTTGATTCCAACCTCTTCTAAATATTGAGCCACTATTCTGGCAGTCTGTGGATGGGCATTGTCATGCATAAAAACGAATTCGTTACCAACAAATTGTGCAAAAACAACATGTTCTTCCAGAATTTCTTCAATGTACCTTTGGGCAGTTAAAGTTCCTCTGTCGGTTCTGTTCGAACGTCAAACGAAATACCGCCCCACACCATAATGGATCCACCACCAAAGCTAACCCTTTCGCTAAAATTACATTGGGCGAATATCTCCCCTTGTCGTCTCCATACTCTTTCTCGTCTGTCAGGAGACCTTAGGCAAAATCTGGACTCGTCTGAAAAGAGAACTTGCCTCCACTCTTGAAGGTTCCAGTTAATGTGTTCTTGCGAAAAAAGAACTCTATTAACTCGATGCTGTCTGAGGAGCTCTGGTCCAGTTGCCAGTCTTCTGGCCCGTAAATTGACTTCATGAAGTCTTCTTCTTACTGTAATTTCATTGACAGGAACTTGTCGAACTCTTTGGAGTTTATTTCTTATCACTACTGCACTGGTATGGCGATCTGTTAAAACTGAGACTCTTATAAAGCAGTCATCAATGGTGGAAGTAGCACGATTTCTTCCAGATCCAGGTCTTCTACCATAACTCACGAAACCTTGCAGCGGCTCTTTCCACGCTAGTTTTTGTGAAACTTAGCATATTCGTAGAGAAGACTTTTTCTTATAAAAATCAGGTTTCATAAATACTCAGTCCCTAGGTTCAAAAGTTCCTAAACGAAAAGAAATATGTTAATTATGTATGGAATCGTTTTGTAGATTTCAAGAAGGTGTCTTTTTTTCATTCTAACATTTTTTTTAGGTTTTGTTGATTGGAAAATTAGATTAGGTTGGGTTAGGAGTTTAGGAGGCCTGCAATCGAATCCCGGTAGATGCAATTTTTTTATATTTCCTCTTTCTTTTAGACATTTACAAAATATTGTGTTATGTATGTGCCAATCTGAACATTGTTAACTATTATGTGCATTAGCACGGATTCGTAACCGGAAGATCGACCGGTACAAACCTGGCCGTTTTCACGCAGTATGTCTCCGATGCGTTGGACTCTCGAGGTCAGGTTGACGTCATATATACCGACTTCAGTAAAGCGTTCGATAGGATCGATCATTCGGTTTTGGTTAGGAAGCTTCCTGCATTCGGATTAAGCTACTGTGCTATTCTATTGATAAAATCTTACATTAGCGGCAGAGATCAGTTTGTTTCTTATAACGGTTATAAATCAAGAAGCTACCATGCAACATAAGGAGTACCTCAAGGTTCGAATCTGGGACCACTACTGTTCAATCTTTTTATTAAAGACCTGGGAAAAACTCTGAAAGGTTGATTTTTGCTGATGATCTGAAGATCTATTCCACTGTGGACTCTGTTGACGACTGTCATGTTTTGCAAAACAGTCTGAACTTGGTCGGGGATTGGTGTGATGCCAATAATCTTATGCTGAACCCGGTAAAGTGTGTCATATACTAGGAAAACGTTCCCTATTGATTTTGAATACGCGATTCATGACGCTCCATTGTCACGTGTGGAAACTACCAGGGATCTTGTTCAACGAACACATAATGACGATGATAGCTAATGCATCGAAGGCATATGGTTACATCGTTAGAAATGGCAGATCTTTTCGCAATATTAATACGCTAAATAAACTGTACTTCGCGTACGTCAGGTCCAAACTTGAATATTGCTCTCTGATCTGGTATCCCTGCTCTGGTTGTTACAAGCAAAACATCGAAGGAGTGCAGCGCAAATTTTAGAAGAATCTTTGCTTTAAATTCGATGGTAGTTATCCTGAGCGTGGTCTGCCGTATGGCTATCTAACGGGCAGATTTGGTGTGCACTCATTGCAATTGAGTCAGGATCTTTCATGCATAAGCAATGTTTGTAAAGTGTTTAATGGCGTTATTGATTGTCCTGAGCTGCTTGAAGGATTCCGTCTTACTGTTCCGCGAATAAACTCAAGAAACTACCAATTATTTCATTGTTCAAATATTATGTTGAGGTCCCCATTGTCCACTATGTCTCGCACGTTTAATGTGGTGTGCTGGAATTGTGAGTTGTTTCATGATACATTGAAACATATTTTGGCAGCCGCAGAACTTGTACTTGGTTGTGATGATTGAATTTGATTGTTTATATATTTTTTATGTTTATTTCTTTATTTATATCTCTGTTAATTTAATTTACTTTTCTTAGGTAAAGTTATCAAGTTATTGATTGTCTTATATATATTTATATTCTTTGTATTGATACTTTTGTGTGGTTGCTCTGTAACTGGAAATTTTCTGTTGAACAATAAAGCGTTTATTTATTTATTTATTAAACTAAATCTAACACAGCTAAAATTTTCTAATTCTAATTGCGTTTTATAGCAAGCGATTGTGAAGAAGACCTTCAAAAGGAACTTTTTTATTACTAAAGTACCTCCTAATTGGAATTAATCAACAATATAGAGATATTTTAAACAAATCAAATGTCTTCAGCTCTGATGATGTGTTAGCTAAAGAGCAGCAAACATTGCCAAACAAGTTTTCTGTTGAAATTCTTAAATAGAAACAATTGTTGACCAAATTAATTTTTCTTATTGATCCACCAAGTTAAACAAGAACTTCAAGGTAATAATGTTGAATAATAATAATAATACAACCTTCCGAAAGACATTAGAGAAACAAATAGCGATATCTTGTTATGGCTAGATAAACTAAAAGTTGAGCATCCCAATGCCACAGGTAAGTGGACCCTCATCAAGTGGGGTCTCTGTAACAATAATAATCTGGCGAAGGTAGGTAAGGTAGTGCGTTTGCAAAGCACATGGCGTGAAAAGTCGAAACGGAAACAACAAAACAAGCAAAATCGAATCGCTCCCGCGGATATCGACAGTTTATGTTATTAGGTACTATTATTATTATAATAACAACGTTTCAGTTGGTTTATTTTACTAAAAAAAAAAATAAAATAATTAATTTTACAATCTTATATACGTAAACAAAAGAACTTAACATTAAATTAAATTGTTTAAAAATATTTTTTGTAATATTTATAGACCTAGTAAGTGATATAACTAAATATTCATAAATTATTATTGTGTGATGCGGATTTTTATAATAAACTCTCTAACTTTTAATTTATGATGGTGCATTTTTAAATTATAAAATAATAAATAACAATAAAAATTAATTAAATCGACTATTTTATTTTAATCATAAATAAATAAAGTGCAATTTTGATTTGATTGATGATTTGCGATAATAATTGGTAAGTGTATATTTCTTTTAATTCAAATTAATTTTCTCTAAACGTCCGGAAGTATAAATCGTCATATAGACATATTTTTGGCGACTCCTCGGAGATGGCTATAGAGAATAAGCTTCCTCAGTTAGATATGCTCAAACATTATGAATTATTTTTATTATTATTTTGATCTACATTTACAGAGCAATACATTAAATAGGAAATAAATTCGACAAATACTAACTACATTACAATTTTACAAATTACAATACAATTTAGCTTCATCTAAAATTCCCCTCAATAAGGTGAAATGTACATCACACGATTCACACATCACATTATAACAATTTAACATAAAATATATAGGAGACTTCAACATTAGATTCGTTCGAGCCCTCGCGCAGTAAAAAGTGCTACAATGCCTACCAGACACACGTGGTATACAAACATTAATTTAAGACAACAACTCTGTACAATCTATTTTATTGTTCAACAGTCCGTGCAGGAAGGTAAGAGCCACAGTCGCCCTACGATAGTCTAGGGACTCAATATGGAACCTACTTGTCAGATCGGTATACTCAATTTCTCTAGCAGGGTATACGTTATCACATTTATAAGCTAGGTATTTAAGAAATATTCTCTGTACACGCTCTACAGACGACTTATGACTGACATAATAAGGATTCCAATTTGAACTACAATACTCCAAATTGGAACGCACAAACGAAAAGAATAGAGCCTTCAAGCATCCAATATCTGTGAAACCTGCACAATTCCTGACTATAAAACCATAGCACTTTTTACTCGCTATATGATCAACAAACGTTAATCGACAATCGAATAAAACTCCAAGATCTCTCATGGAATAAATACGAGATAGTTCACAATCCCCAATCGAGTAATGATAATCGTGGATTATTAATCGTCGAGTATAAGTGACAATTTTACATTTTGAGGTGTTTAGCGGCAAGTAATTTCGGACACACCAGTCCTGAATCGAATCCAGTCCGACAAATTACGGACACTTGTATTGGGTCTGCCAGATAACTTTTTTTTTTGAAAATGCTATAAAAGAAAAACTGCTGAATATTTTCTCAAATTTCTTTTTTTATTTGAAAGTACAATCCTTCCGGTTAATAATGACAAATAATTTCATTCAAATGGCTGCCTCGGCTGGCCATGCAGTAGCCTACACGATTGGTCCAATTTTTAAGCACATTATCGATTGTGTGCAGCTGTATTTCACCAATGGCTTCACGAATATTGTCCTTTAAAGCGTCAATTGTCTCTGGCTTGTCGGCGTAACACTTATCTTTGACGGCACCCCACAAATAATAGTCCAACGGTCTCAAATCGCAGCTCCGAGGTGGCCAAACGACATCAGCTCTGCGGCTGATAATGCGATCTTCAAAAACAGGGCGCAAAACATCGAGTGTAGCTTCGGCTGTGTGGCACGTAGCGCCGTCCTGTTGAAACCAAATGTTGCCAATATCATCCTCTTCAATTTTTGTGAACAAAAATTCGTTCAACATGGCCCGATAACGATCGCCATTGACGGTAACGGCCATTCCTTGCTCATTTTCGAAGAAAAGCGGCTCAATTATGCCTCCGGACCAAAATCCGCACCAAACAGTGACTCGTTTTGGGTGCATCGGCTTTTCAATGTATGCGTGCGGGTTTTCTGTGCCCCAAATGCGACAATTTTGCTTGTTTACATACCCGCCAAGATCAAAATGAGCTTCATCTGAAAAGATGATTTTTTTTGGCAAAATCGGCATCTTCTGTAAGTCGATCGCAGGCCCACTGAGCGAAGCGAAAACGCATTGGATGGTCGGTTGGCTTCAACTCCTGAACCAATTGGACTTTGTATGGCGTCATACCAAGGTCTTTATGCAAAATTCGTCTCACGGATGTCTCCGAAATGTTCAATTGTTGAGACCGACGGTGAATTGATGTTGATGGCGCTTCACGCACACTTTCTGCCACAGCAGCAATATTCTCGGGTGTACGCACTGTTTTTGGCTTTTCACGCTTTGGTTTATCGATGAGGATGCCAGTTTCTTTCACTTTTTTCACGAGATAATGAACATACGGAGCTGACGGTGCTTCTCTTCTTCCAAAATCCGTACGCAATTTTCGCACACATTCTGCAACATTACCATGATTTTCAAAGTAATGTCACAATATTTCCCAGTGTTGTTCAAGCGTATACACAACCATATTCGTTCAGCGGAAGGATAAAACTAATTATCTGTCAAATCAGACATGAGCTAAGTGTTACCCTTCACGAAATAAGCACTAGTTGAAAAAAAAACGTTAGATGGACCCGATATATATATTTTCAGGTCATCAGCGAACAAAAGACTTTTGCAATTTATACCATTTACAATATCATTAACAAATATGAGAAATAATAAGGGGCCAAGATTAGACCCTTGAGGCACACCAGATGTCACTGTAAATTCATGTGAGCTAAAGCCATTACAGCACTCAAACTGCTTTCTGTTAGACAGATATGATTTCATAAAACAGACAAGGTCCCCAGAGAAACCAAAACACGACAACTTACTAAATAACACAGAAAGACAAACACGGTCGAATCGTGGAGTTTATTACCCACAATGTAGCTCTAAATAGAATCATTTGTTGTTTTATTGAAACTATTAAAATAAAAATACAATGAATAGCAACAGCGCGCTAATATTTGGTTGATTTACATAAATAAATAGTAAATTATTTAAGTAATTTGTAGTTATTGAATATTGCTTGTAAATTTTTGGCCACATTACCAGGAAATTACCACCTACTATTAATAATCGTCACGTAGGTATACAATACCTGGTCTGGTAATTTACCGTTGGTTATTAAAAATTCATTAATTTCTTAATTTTATAATTAGGTAAGTACCTATAGTTGTTGGAAGTAATTAGTGTCAAATAACAGACTATTATAATATGGTATTTTGAACATTGGTGACGTTAACGTTTATGATTGACGCATTTTGATCTTGGAAGTAGCCATAAAAATGTGCTGTTAGGTCACTGGTGCTAAAATAAAATTTTGTACAACAACAGGTTCCTGGTTCATCATCGGTTTTATTTAATAATAATAATAATTGCTTTATTGCTCAATAGAAAATCCATTTACAGAGGAATCTTACAAAATTACTTAATATTAATAATAACAATACAAATAAACCGAAACAGAAAGAAACAAACATCATACATTCAACTTAAATGTTCATTCAAAACACCCAAAACAGTACTTAAATGATCAAAAAAAATATCACTCTCATCGCTTATAAAGTTATATATCTGACACAAATTGGTCCTAGGTCGGTCGTTATAAAATAAATTACAAGATCTAGAATTTTGCCTTGGTACCAAAAAATACAACTTTTGCAGCGCAATCAATCTTACTATGCAATACATCACGTCAAACATGAGCTTCTTTGCTGATGACACCAAATTGTTTTGTAACCCACTGCGAGACGATAATGAAATCCAGATCGACATTGATGGGGTAGTGTCCTGGTCGGCGGTTTGGTTGATGAACTTGAATTTGGAGAAGTGTCAGGTACTACACATCGGAGCTAATAATCCCAGGACTCCATATTTCATCAATGGAATAGTTTTAGGGGACTTCAAAATGGTTATATCCATTTTTATGTCAATTTTTTTAACGCGTTCACAATAATTTCCCTTTTGTCTTGCTCTGTATACTACTTGGGCGTTAACTTGGACTGAGACTTTTAATTAGTACTCTTCTAGGTGTATACAACACCCGATAATTTATATTGCCACATAAATGGCGCAGTCGCGGTAGGATGCATTTGTTTTCGTATCAGCTTCATTTATGTGGCAATAATAAATTAGCAGCTGTTGTATGCACCTAGAAGAGTACTAATTAAAAGTCTCAGTCCAAGTGAACCCCGATATGCTATTTAAATTGCACACTGATTACAAGCTTTTCGAGCGGCTTGTACTTCAAGTTTTAATTAAAGAAAGAAAGAACGAACGAAGAATACCAAACTTTATTCTGTATAAAAAATAAATAAAATTAACTGACTGTGGATCTCTGCGATCTTTGTAGACAGCACCTGTAACTTAACACTATTTACTTATTTCTTGAAGTAATCCATCTCAGAGAGGAGTTGAATGTGTAAGACACAAATAAAACAACGTCTACTCCACCAAACTATTTGTATATTTGTTCGCAATCAGCTTGCAGCACCAGACATGTTTCGGAAAACTAAGTTTCCATCATCAGTGACTCAGTATACATAGTTACTCAGTCATGTTAAGTACAAGTCAAACACAGTATGGCATGGATTATTTAAACGTCTATATACAAACAATTAGTGGAAGTTATTGAAATAAAATGTTATAAAATTAAAATTTAAAACATATTCTTATTGAAAATGAGAAACCCAGAACATTTGTGTGGTCAAAATATTATAAAAATTCAGTCATTTGCGAACAAATATACAAATAGTTTGGTGGAGTAGACGTTGTTTTATTTGTGTCTTACTCTTTACTTATTTGAAACAAAACCACTAATTAAATGACCCTTGATTGATGATTACTATATTGTAATTAAAAGTTTTGTGCGGGAATTAATATAATTATTCGTAATTATATTAATTTAATAATTAATTTAAATTTTAATATAATTATTCGTAATTATATTAATTTACCTATTTCAAGTTGTACAATTTCACAGACTAAGATTTTCTTTGTTGATTTATTTTTCTTTTAATGTTTTATTCTTTTTATTTATACATATTTATTTCTTTTAGTGTTATTCATTTTTATTATTTGTAATTATTAAATTTTAGTTGTTTTGAAAAGCCCAAATCTTGCGTTTTTATTTCAATAAAGCTTTAGATGTCTTGGTGAGCAGAAGAGTCATTTAATTAGTGGTTTTCTTTTAATTTAAATAAATAAAGAGTGTTAAGTTACGGGTGTTGTCTACAAAGATCGCAGAGATCCACAGTCATATAAGGTCAGTTAATTTTATTTATTTTTTTATACAGAATAATAATAATAAACTTTATTGGCCATTCATCGGTATAAAAAATATATACATTGGCAAGTCATATTGTTCTGTGTATATAAGTAAAAAATAAAAATAAGTCAGTCACTAAAAGTAGGACGATGCACATGATAAAATAAAACAAATACATAAAACGCATAAGTAAAAAATACAATATACAATGAAAAAAAAGAAAAAATTCTGATGTCATGCATGAGGCAGGCGCGCCGGTCACAGTGTGCCAGAGCAGAACCCGACATACTCCTGCAACGTATAAAAACCATTATCTACTAAGAGCAACTTTAGTTTATTTTTAAAAATATTTAAAGATGCTGATGACTTAATTGAGGAGGGCAACAATTTAAAATAGCTTATGCCAGAGTAGTGCGGCGACCTCTTGTAAAACTCATTATGAGGTCTAGGCAGCAAGAGCTGACTTCGGCCCCTGGTGGCGTAGTTATGGAGCTAGCCATTGGTTGATAAGAGGTGACGGTTCCTGAATGTATACACTAACAGCTTAAACAAGTAGATACACGGTGCTGTTAAAATGCCTTCTTTTTTGAAGGTTGAAGTTATAAGGTAGATTACATATTGAACGTATTATTCTTTTTTGTATAACAAAAACACGATACATCTCACAAGATCTATCCCAGGAGATTATGTTATATGCAATCGTTGAATAAACAAGAGCATAGTATATTGTTATCAAGGCCATGTTCCCTTTCAAAGAATACACTACAAAGGATTGCTGATTGAGCCTCTTACATACATTATCTATATGGTGTGACCAGCTCAATTTTTCGTCGACCGCAACACCCAACAGCCTTACAGACGAAGACCAAGACAAGATGGCACCCCCAAAGTGCACATCAAAGTCCAGAGAAGGCTTATATCTGTTGAATTGAACACCACAAGTCGAAGATCCGCAATGTAGACCAAATCTTTGTTTGTAGAACCTTAGGATCCCTATCATATATAACCAGAGACGTATCATCCGCATACATGAAGGGTTTGGCAAAGGAGAGTTGCTGAGGTAAGTCATTAACAAAGAACAAGAACAGAAGAGGGCCCAAAACACTACCCTGCGGAGTCCCCACATTTACATTCTCATACTCAGACAAATAAGAACTTATTCGGACGCGAAATCTACGTTCATTTAAGTATGAGAAGATCCAGCTGCTCACGTTTCCCCTAAGACCCATACAAGACAGCTTGGAGGACACAAAGTCTTTATCAACCGTATCAAATGCCCTAGACAAGTCAAAGAATAAGGCAGTGAGCTACTCCCCCCTATCAGTGAGGTCTTGAACACACTGAACGAAATCGGGTATGCATGACTTCGTCGAGAAGCCCCACCTGAAGCCGTGCTGGCAATCCGCCAAAGTATGATTCTCATTTAAAAAATTGAAAATTTGATCTGACATTACCCTTTCAAAAATCTTCGATATGACACTCAATAGGGCTATGGGTCTGTAGTTTGCAACATCTGCAGCATCCCCCTTTTTATAGATAGGGACGACGAGTGCGTTTTTAAGTTCGACTGGAAAAACACCAGACGAGACTGAAATATTTATGAGTTCGCTCAGGATTGGCGCAAGTTCTTCAATGCAACACTTAATAGAAAAACGGGTAGTTTGGTATTCTTCGTTCGTTCTTTCTTTAATTAAAACTTGAAGTACAAGCCGCTCAGAAAGCTTGTAATCGAACCAGTGTGCAATTTAAATAAAATATCGGGGTTCACTTGGACTGAGACTTTTAATTAGTACTGTTCTAGGTGTATACAACAATAATTTATTATTGCCACAGGAATGTAAAATTGTAACTCTTTCTTATTATAATTTAAATTTTCATTCAGATGTCCTATTGTGCTGTTATTTACATATTTTACTTTGTGAATGTTTGGTGGATTTGTAATTTTATTCTTTGCCTTCCTACTAATTTTGACAACATAATGTAAAGTAGCCTTATTGTGTTACGTATGTATTTTAAAATATTTTGTTATATTGTATTTGTATAGATCTTTATTATACACTATCTTATTCGATATATTTTTATATAATTTTGAACATTTTAAATATGACTTTGTCTACAAGAATTTTGTAATTCTTTTATGATAATTTAGAGAAACAGTTGTTTAAAGAGCGCCAAAAAACTTAATTTTGATATTGTGAATAGATAACAATAATTATTAAAGCATTGTTCGTTACTAATTTGGAAATGTATCTACTTTACATAAACATAATTAATAATTATTAACTTTCAATTAAAGTGATGATTGTTTTTATAAAATTCTAATTAAAAAAATGAAAAACACCGTTTTTACATCTGTGTTAACTACATAATATAGTTAAGTTGATGAAGCTGATACACTTAAAATATGTAACAGCATTATTGCACGATATGTTATGTTGTCTCACATAGGTAATTTCATAATAATTACTTAAATTTTCCGATGAAACAAATTAAACATAAAAAAAGTATTGTACTACTTAAGTATATAATTAATTTTACATGTTTTTGATCGATGATAAAAAAATGCAAACTGCATGTCGCCGCAGTCGCCTCAACCCCCTAATACTCTCTATAATTAAAAGGATTTCATGTCCGTAAATATAATAAATGAAAAATAATTTAATGGCAAAGCGGGCTAAAATCCTGGTTTTACCTACACAAGGAATTTTGTTTAATTTAACAGGGCCCCTTCAAAACAAGTGCATTATCTATTCTTGATCACATTAGGATTGATCGATCATGTCACTGCGCGAACTCGACTTATTTTGAACTGATCGATATTCTACCTAGAGAGTTATTGTACCATGGGTTACGACGATAATCTAGTAAGAGGCATCGAAAAGCATTCAAAATGTCAGGAACATAATCGAATATAAAATTCAAATTTTTTGGTAAACAAATTATCTAGAGAGCGGTTAACTTTGCG
This sequence comes from Apoderus coryli, assembly GCA_911728435.2. Classification (NCBI taxonomy): domain Eukaryota; kingdom Metazoa; phylum Arthropoda; class Insecta; order Coleoptera; family Attelabidae; genus Apoderus; species Apoderus coryli. Next base: position 495,437 of record OU452207.1, read on the forward strand.
TATAAACAAGAAATTGTTATAGAAAGGGCATTGTACTATTCGATGAGCTGCAATTTGTTTATTTTAACACACTTCCTATAATAGTTAATGTGCTATTAGTTATATTTCAATCATTATATCATATGATGCAAAATTCTTAAACAGTGCGATGGCACTGCACTTTCTGTATACCTTTTGTTTATGTTAACACTCTCTAAACATGTCAACGACTGAGATTTTTAAAAAGGCTGAATGTGATGTGATCTTTTATTTAGATGATTATGTTCTTACAGAATAGTCGAATATAGAAAAAAGCTGTTTTATTTGAATCTACTGTTGTTATCCTTACAAAATTGCATGAGAATTATAATGAAAAAGTTAAATATAATCGGGATAGTACCTCCTGGATGGTTGGGAAATTTGTCTAAGTAAGTTTAGCCTCCCTAGTTAAATTAGTCGCGAGCTGCCACTGTATTCAGCGTCTTTATGTGAGTACATAGGTACTGTATGCGACAATCTATATAATAATAATAATAATAAATGTTTTATTGTGCAAAAAAATGACAAATCAAGCATACAAAGTTTGCTTACAAACAACAAATCAGTCACTTAGGCTAGTTTACACAAAAGGAATAAGATTTGGCTATAGCCACTCTTCCACTTATTCCAAACTTAATACCGTACAAAAGAAACACGCACTCATGAATATAATTTAAGGAAATAATCTGCGCCTCAACTCTCTCTTGAAACTAAACAACGATAAGTTAAGTATATCTATTAAGTTATTTAAAAGTTTAGGACATCCTTCGAATTTAGCAGTAGAATGTTGTGGAATTGTAAAGGAGTTGAAGCGCAAATCAAGTCCGTGGACATTATACCTACCTCCTCAAGAGCAAGTCAGCAAGGTACTGAGGTATATGGAACGTAAGAATCTTATACAACAAGACAGAATACAAGTAATCAAACCGAATGGCCAGCCTAGGTTCTTTTAGTTTATTAAGAAATGGTGCAATATGAGCTGCGAAGGGAACTTTGCACACGAATCTTATACCTGCATTCTGTATTCGCTGCATATTTGTCAGATAATAGTAATACACTTGCGAACAATAGTCCAGGTGTGGGTAAATCAATGATTTTACGAGCATCAACTTTGTACCTGCATCCAACAAATACTTCAAATGATATATAGATTTTAGCCTAAAAAAGGAATTCCTGTATAGTTTAGAACAATGATCATCAAAACTCATTTTACTATCAATTAGTATACCTAAATCTTTAGCGTTATTCACCCACTGCACCAATGTTCCCTAAACGAAAATACCACTAGAATCAACTCAGTATGGCGTTCATTCCCGATACACAGAGCGACAGTTTTATTAGGATTTAATCTCAAGCCATTACATTTACACCAATCCGAAAAGTGGGACAGATCTTGGTTCAAATTATAAATAGTATTTTGAAATTCGGAAATAGAGCAATGAGAATATATTTGCTATGCTCATGGGCAAATCAAAAGTAAAAATGGTAAAAAGAAGCGGGCCAAGGATGCTTCCCTGTGGGACACCGCTTCTCAATTCCTTCAACTGACAGCATGAAGATCTGATCTTGACACATTGATTTCTATGGAATAAATAGCTACAAAACCATTTTATAGAAACTTCGTCGAAGCCCAAGTAATGAAGCTTGCCCATCAAAAGCTGAAAGTTCACAAAGTCAAAGGCCTTGCTCTGATCAAGTAAGACCAAAATACTGCAATATCCCTTATCCATAGCATATGAGATATCATTTGTAACTTTTAGTAAAGCGGTTGAAGTGGAATGGCGTGGACGAAACCCAGATTGCACAACAGGTAAAATGCGGAGTTGATCCAAATAATCCAGGATCTGGAGTGATACGATTCTCTCAAGCATCTTTGACAGAGTAGGCAGTAGACTAATCGGTCTCAAATCAGTTAAAGATTTAGGTGCTGCGACCTTTGGAAGCGGAATGACCAAAGCAGACTTCCAAGCTGTAGGAAATTCACCCAAACAAACACAGTCGCTGAAGATATTCTTTATGACACCACAGCAATATGGAATAATCATCAGATGCAGCATTCTTGCATTGATACCATCAACTCCAAAAGCATTGGATACAGAAATAACTTGCTACCCTTTTTTTAATAATCGGTGCGCTACTGATTCTTCAATAAGAATAACGCACCGTCCGTCGTCAGAATTCGGAATATTTATGTTTTAATTTGCATAAAATAAAAAATAATGAATGGGTTTTTTAATACTAAATTTACAGTAGAAACAGTTATTCGATCATGACTCTACCTATATTTAAAATAATACTAGAAACAAAAAATGGAACAATGTAACATGAGCACAATAAAAATACTAAATAGGAACCATTGTGGTGAATTTACTGTACTTATATAGTAGGTAGAATAGGTACCAGTACAATACATTTACAAATATGGTACCGTGTATAAATATAAATAAGTACCTACATAATATTAGATAATACATACAGGGAGTCTCAACCACAATTATCAAATGGAAAAAAACATCTTTTGATATCCAAGTATGTCGACCCGTACACACAAACAAATAGCGAATGAATTCTACCGTAGTGTCACTATAGAACTATCTACTAATTTTTGGAGGTAATTACACTAGTGTTTAAAAATTATCTGAAAATTTTTAGGCCACTTTCGAATAGCTAGGTTGGGCTCATTTCGTGAATTCTATGCTCATGATGTTCCCGTCCTTTTGAATGTGTGTGAGATTGATTTTGTGTTCGATTGAACAGAAATTTTTATGAGCTGTTGCTCTCTCACTTCTTCCTTCGAAACTGCTGTCATAGTCTAATAAATAATATACAAGTTCCGCACTTGAACATATGCAGCCGTTTCGCCGTTGGAATTTAGCCCTTCTCTCGTCTAGAATTCTGGTCGACGGTCGACCAGGATTTCTGAGCGTTTGCAACACTACACAGTCGACCAAGTAAGCGTAGGGATTTAAACAACAACAAAACAAGTTTTAACTCGTTCGCTACTCTCCTTTTCTTCGGGCTTCCACCTAAAAAATGAAGTAGAAAAAATAATTTCATATTTTATACCTCGGACCAGACCAGTGTGATTTCGTTAGAATTTCCTATAAAATTTTCATTTGAAAATTTGAATCGAAGACCGCCCTGTCTATGCTATAATCACTCTTGCAGCGCGTCTATTCACGGTAATGAAACAAAACGTAGGTCTTAGTACATATTACGATGCTCTTGGACACAACATTTTTGTGCCTCTATTGTTTTCTTTGCTATCGCGTGCGAAAAACAGAGACAGGAATGCATCGCTACGCTATACGCTAGTAACAGTAGAAATTAAACGCATTCGTGACGTCATATCTTGCGTGCTGCCCTACCCATCAGTCATACTCTATACGAATAAAATTTGTGCGTGTGGTGTTGTTTTTATTTTCGCGGACGCGCTTGTTGTGTATGTGTAAGTGAATGTTTTGATTTTGAACAATTACAATAGTAAAGATGAATTCAGTGCAATATATGAATGTAAATAATGTTAAATTAAAATTTGAGGATCGAATTACTATAAAAAAAAGTTTTGATGGACACTTAACTGTTGCAAATTTATTTGAGACTGAAAAATTTGGTGAATATAGAACCGTCTTTCCCAATGAAGATATTAAGACTGTAAAGTAAATTACTTAAAATTAAAAAATCAACTCTCGATAAGATACGCACGGGACGATTTTCTGAAACACAGTGGGGCTGGGCCTCTGTTACAAATGTTTATTTAACATCAACATTTAGTGAATCTGTGGAATTGCTGTAGAAAGCGCCATACTTATGTTTCTCTACCCTCAAACGGATCACCTCTTTCAGACCTCACGAGCCGCCACTGCTTCCACCCCGTATTTGTATAGTTTTTTTGTGTTGGCCCTACAGGATTTACTTAAGTGCGGGGACTGGTATATTATTTATTAGACTATGCCATCGAATATTAACTATAGACAAGAAGGTCCAGTAGACGCTGAAAACGGCATCGACTCGTCGCATTCTCAGCTACATTTCTGTCCCGCTACTACATTATACTATAAGATACTATACTATAACTATAAGTGCGGCGAATTGCTTTGTAGACATGAACATCAGACGTATAGAGACACGATGAGAACCAACTGTATATTATTTTAACTGTGACTATGCTGCTGTTGCCCGTAAAGAATGGTTCAGTTTTTTTGTATCTAGACCCGTTTTCCTCGCCTGTTTGGCGATCCATTGACCAATGGTGTTTAATCCAACTGGAATGTTTTTATACCAGTTTCCAGATGAATTCCCACTCCGGGTTTTGGGTTAAAAATAATCTTTCATGGTTGATCTCACTTCGGTTTAGTAAATATTTGTCAAAAAGGCGTTATTGGGCAGATGTCGGGATTATTTCTATTTACAATCAACCATTTGGAGATTGACAAATTTGCATTTCATATTGGTGGATTTCATGAGATGACAAGAATTATGTTTCGGCATAAAGGCGACATTCCACCAACCTAGGCTAGGCCGGCGACGGCACAAGTCGCTGAATAGTTAAATTAATCGAGTATAGCTAGGACTGACTGTCGCTGGCCTATTTTGGCCAGCGGACACAAGAGAAATTCTTGCGACTTCACATTAGTAGATATTTGCATTAAGTGCATCGATTATTTCTATAATTTATTATTTATTTCACAAATTAAGGGTTATTTTTTAATATTAACTATCCTTGAACCAAATCTCAAACTATGAAAGAATTCTTTGTAGCATAAAGTGCAAGTTGCTTTGATTTATTTGACTTTTTAAATAAAATATGGCCATCTAAGACCTTTTTTATATTTTATACTACTATGACACTATTCACTCGCTTATAAAGGCTATCGCAATCTCCTACCATTTAATTCCAAGAATTCTTTTAAGACATCGTTGATGGTACTTTTCTAGAGTTTTTAAATACCTCCGATAAGAAGTCCAAGACTCACAGCTATATACGTAAGGGTAGGAACTACAATAGCATAATAATAATAATAATCGTCTTCATTGATTGAAATACATGTGATAACAAATAAACAATATTACGAAGTAATGTTACAAGAGAATCAAAGGGCGAAGTCTAGCAATTATAATGCTATTTTTACTCAACCCAAAAAGAAAATAATCATATTTTAATCTTTCTTAAAGCCTAGTTAACTATTATCGTGCCATATTTACAATAATTATAAATTACCCAAACATGGAGGAAAAAAAAATATATAAAAAACCAATAATAAAATTATAAGAACAATAATAATGTAAACGCCTATAATGCATTCTGAATACACTCGCAACTTGGTTCGAACGTCGATGTTATGATTATTATCGAAGACTCTCGTCCTCAGAAGCCCAGAAGATGTGCTTGCCATCTTATACAATGCTGAATCTCATCATCGATATTTGCGTTCGTCGCGAGAATGCTGCCGAGGTAAGAGAAACTCTTGATGCTGTGCGCGAACTGATATTGCAAGATCGTCATGTGACCTATCAAGAGATTGAGAACCTTAGGCATTAGTGGGACCAACATACATTCAATATTGCAGAAATATTTGACTGTCAAAAAAATTTGTTTGCGTTGGATCCCACAAAATTTGTCAATGGCTCAAAAAAAGGCTCGTGTCGATTGGTCGAAAGAAATGCTCAAAAAATACTATCGTGGTGCTTTGAAACACGTCTATGACATCGTGACAGGTGATGTATTTACGTGTATGAGCCCGAAAGTAAACAGCAGTCGAATTATGGGTGTTTCAAGATGAGCCAAACCCAACAGAAGTTGCTCGAGCACGAAGCACTTCCAAGCAAATAGTTGCCTGTTTTTTCGGAAAAACTGGACATGTCACAACCGTACCACTAGAACAACGCAGTGCAGTCAATTCTGAGTGGTACACAACGATTTGTTTGCCAGTTATCCCCAAGAAATCAGGAAAATCAACCGCCGAAGACGGATCACTTTTCACCACGACAATGCGAGCTCTCACACATCGGCTCAAACAGCTTCATTTTTGAGCACCCAAAACATCGATTTGATGAGGCATCCGCCGTATAGTCCTGACTTGGCACCGAATGACTTCTTTTTATTCCCGTACGTAAAAAACAAACTGAGAGGTGAACGTTTTTCGACACCTGAAGAAGCGGTTGCATTCAGAATGCATGTTTTGGAGATACCTCAATCAGAGTGGCAAAAGTGCTTCGACAATTGCTTCAAACGCATGCAAAAGTGTATAGATCTTCATGGGGAATATTTTGAAAAAAAAATAAAGTGATTTTCGATTATTAATATTGGTTTTTGTTGTCTAATCCCGAAATATAAAAGGCAACCCTCGTATTTATATACCATATAGAGATGAATTCATTGTCATTTCTAAATGTTGAATATTTTGTTTGACCACGGATCGTTCCCTCCTTAAAGCTGCCACTGGATAAATCACTTAGTGGTTGATCAAAACCAAGAGCTAAATTTTATTTGAACACCCTATTTTCGCTAAATTATAGCTACTACTTTGAAATTCGTACGCAACTATACGAGAATATAGCCATAATTTTTTTTCTTATTTCTCTGTAATATTACGAAATAATAAAAGTACCTACTATGATTATGTATAGTTAAGTTGTCTTAATAAATTATTATAAAACTAGTTACCTAGTTGTTGAACGCAACAAACATAAATACATCACCAACGTTTTCATGGATAACCAGATTACAATACAAATATATGATTTTAGAGTTTGACCTAATGAGAGATTTTTATTTATAGATTTCATTATTTTATTTACATGAAAAATACTTAAACCTTAGAATATTTTTTTCTGTTGTTACCTAATTTATACCAGGTGTACTTGTATCAGATTCGTAATAAATTTTTCGCCTCGATAAACGAAACACAAAACTTTTCAGAGTACCTAAATACAATTTGGTCGATTTGTTTCCAAATTTCAGACTTACAAAGTTTTATAAAATTTGATCCTTCTACGAGGGTTGCTATTTATGTATTGAGCACACTGGTATTGCTAGGTTAAAACTGTCATTGCCATCTTGAAGTTTCACATTTTTAACAGTACCTATACGCATGTTAATAAAATGTACAAAGGTATGAAAATATTTAGTACCTACTATAAAATAGAGACTGATTTGTTTTTTTGTAGAGTTTCTAATTTCTACTATTATATCAGAAATATTAAAATAGTTTTCTAGTGTTATATACAGGGTGGTCCAACTTTTACCTGCATAAATTTTAGAATCGATAGATAATCGACAAATAATGTGAGTTTGGTTAATAAACTATGTGCCAAAAATGCTTCGTTACAAAGTTACAGGGTGTTGAAATTTAAGAAACAAATTCGAATTTTATTAATATCTTTATAACCAATTGAGCAATTTCCATGAAATTTGGCTAGTGTGGAGAGGTAATCTAGCTTCATTTTTTCATGTAATAATATTATTTTTATTTCCAGCAGTGGCGTGCGTACGGCTACCGATTGCGATATTTTTAATGATAAAAACGATACGCCACTGGTTTATCTCAAAATAAAAATTATATCTGCAATTCTTATTCAAATGAAAAGAAAAAAGTACTGTTGGCTTTTTTTCATATGACGTAACATTTTCGAGTGAAAAAATAAAAATCGTCTAAACCAAATGTACTGAAAATCAACATAAAAATAACATATCATTACACGTTTTAACAGATTTTACAGTTTTTTTTTTATAGAAACTTCAAAATGACTATCGTCATTGTCAATACACAATTAATTGCTGCCGATAGAATGTGATTGTTACGATGCAACTCATCACAAGCTTCTTGAATTTTTAAGACTAATTCTTCTCGTCTTCTGACCGGCACCCTATACACTTTTTCTTTTAGGGAGCCGCAAATAAAGAAATCAAGTGGCGTCAAGTCAAGCGACCTTGGGGGCCAAGATATAGGTCCCTCATGATTATTTTCGCTAATCCATTGATTTCCGTAATGCTCTGTTATCTAGTTTCTCACATTCCGCCCGAAATGTGCTGGTGCTCCATTCATTTGAAACCAACCATTCGCACGTAAATGAAGTGGCACGTCATCCATTCAATCATTTAAATTATTCTGTAAAAAGTCTAAAAATAATTGTGCTGAGAGCCTAGCTGGTAAAAAGAATGGTCCGAGGAGATTATTGGATATTACTCCTCGCCACACGTGCATACTGAATTGGTGTTGAAACTTTCTCGCGCGCACTTCGTATGGATTCTGTTGTGAGCAAATATGAAAGTTGTGGTAATTCGTTATACCAGTTCTTATGAATGAAGCTTCATCAGTCCAGCAAACCTTATGCAGGAAATAGTTATGCCTTTTAACATAGTCCTCAGGCAATAAATCTTGCACAGCCCTAAAATGGTTAAGTGACTTAAGAATGGTTGACCATGATATGTTAAGCATAACAGCAGTTCTTCGTGAACTTAGGTTTGGATTTCGATCAAACGTTCTTAAAATACGCCTTTCATCGGCCAAATTGTTTCTTCTAGGGCGCTGTCTATTATTTTTTATGTTAAAAGTAGTATTTATACCTCGTTCTCGAAATGCCCGAAAAGCTAGTATAAGCTCTTTGTAAATGTTGGAAATTTGGGTCACACTGCCTGCCGGTCACCACTGATGAGTCGTGGATCGACGAAACGGCCGTCTGGTGAAAGCATGGTAGTGTGAAACAAATTTCCAACATAACTTAAAGTCTTGTTGCTTTATGTAACAAGCAATTATTAAATAAAGCCTCCCTGCTAGGGATTCGGGCGCATCTAGTGTTGGCAATAGGATATAATGGAGTTGTTACTTCTTGTCCGGCCATCGTTTGTGAACTGTGTTTCACCCGGCATATTGCCTGTTCACGCTAGATTACGCCAAAAACATCTCTTTCTCAATATGTAATTTGTTGTTTTTCAATACATTTAATTTAGACGATTTTTATTTTTTTACTCGAAAATGTTGCGTCAAACGAAAAAAAGCCAAAAGTACTTTTTTCTTTTAAATTGAACAAGAATTGCAGGTATAATTTTCATTTTGAGATAAACCAGTGGCGTATCTGTTTTTTCATTAAAAATGTCGCAATCGGTAGCCGTACGCACGTCACTGGTGGAAATAAAAATAATATTATTACATGAAAAAATAAAGCTAGATTACCTCTCCACACGTGCCAAATTTCATTGAAATATCTCAATTGATTATAAAGATATTAATAAAATTCGAATTTTTTTCTTAAATTTCAACACCCTGTAACTTTGTAACGAAACATTTTTCGCACATAGTTTATTAACCAAACTCACATTATTTGTCGATTATCTATCGATTCTGAAATTTATGCAGTTAAAAGTTGGACCACCCTGTAGAAATGCAGATATTTCAAAATTAATTTCTGAATTACAGATGTTGAAAACAAGAATTCATGATGGAGAACAATAACCAAGAACTGGAATTGCTAGCATACAACAATAAATCACAATGCGAACCACTGTTGCAACAAAACAATCTTTCAAGTACTCGTCCGTCAAGCGTCTACGATAATTACTCTAATAGTATTTCAAATAATAATGATAAAAACGAGAAACGAAGATCGCTAGAAATATGCAGTCGACGAAACCGAGAGAATTTACTACCAAATCCGACACAAGCGCACTTCCTAAATACTACAGTACCCCAAAATATCGCCGCACATAATTTGGGTGATAAACATACGCCGACCAGGAATAGTTTGCGACATAGCAGGATGATTGTTTTAAACCGCAGCGGGAAAAGTAAGTAGTATAGGCCAACTATAATAGTCTAAGACACTTTACCAAATTTTAGTTTTTCGAGAAAAAAAAAGTATGCATTTTTTATGTAGAAAAGTTTATTTTATCACATTTTTGACACAAAATGAATAAAAATCACAAGGAAAAAAAGTTAGGTTATAATTAAGGCAAGGGCCCCCCCGTTTACCCGCCTATGATCATCCTTTTTTATACAATTTCATGTCAGTTTACGACATTTTACTAGGTGAATAAATATGCTACGTTTGGTTAATTCATCTTTACTCGTTTCGAAAGTATTTCAAAAAAATCGTCCTCAGGCAGTCATCTTTAACACCCTGTATCTTTGTAAATAAGGACTTTTCGAAACCGTAAAACATAGGTATATAACACCTTAAAACGAATCCCAGTTATTTTTGAGGGACTATTAAAATACTCCAATACAGGGTGTTCTATTTAAAAAACCAGAACTATGATAATACATACTTATCTCTTCTTTGGACCGCCCTGTATGCTTGCAGTGTTTTTCAAAATGTATTAGGTTAGCCCTGTTGTTTTAGTTTGTCAGTTTCAAAACCATGAGACGTTTATTTCATGCATCAAAGAGTGTCTTTCCTAATAGTATACAATGTGTCCAGAAACTAATGGACCAAGCGAAAGCCACAAATTCTAGAGCAGATTTCATGGCAATTCAACGCCAAACTTCTAATGCGAAATTGCTTCCGAAAGGAGTTATAGTTTTTAAAATATGGCGCCTTAGCATAGGTTTTTTAAAGGTATCGCGAAAGCGTCTTTAGCCATTGGAGTGAAAGGTGACAAAGATATTTCCCTAAATAGAAGCATTCGTTAGCCATACACTGCTGAATTAAATTGCGAACATAGGCGTCCAAACGGGTATCAACGGACATTTGTAATAAAAAATTTTTTTTCACTAACTTTTCGAGAATTCTGGCATCATTCTTAGGAAATAAGAGGTATTCTTATCTCAAGATGATAGAATGCTGCATTTTCGAGAAAAATTAAGTTTTAGTTTAATATGCGGTTTAACATAGTACCTATCTATTTGATTTACGATTGGTACAGTAATTATTTTAACAGTAAAAATTGTAAAAATTAAGTAGGATATTACGTATTGTGAGTCTATACAGGGTGTTCCATATATTTATTAGAAATGAACCATAGTTGTGTTTTTTTAAATGGAATGCCCTGTATATGAATATATTTTTAGATTCCCCGTTCAAAATAAACCTAACTTTCATCTCACCTAAACCTGACAGTTTTTTAAATATTTAAATTTTTATAAAAATATAGACATAATATGAATGAAAAAATGCACACCTATTTGTTTGTTCTTTTTAAGCCAGTGTGGGCTGATAAATATAGCCACTCATCACTTGTTTTAAACGCTATTTAAACCCCCACCAAGGGTATCTTATAATTTTATAATAACTACCAGTCGGGAGTTCTTGTAATTTCTCTATAGATCATAAAAAATCCTAGTACACACGCATATACATATTATAACATATACCAGATACAACTATATATTAATAATATAAGTACGACAAAACCATTAGATTTTTGTGTCACTGTGTATAAACAGCGCCATCTCTTCAATGTTGTCCCCAACTACGCTTGAATTGTTCCTTGGCTAAATTTACAAAAAAATTATAAGAAAATGGCGGATATTTGAAGGGAAATTTGAGGGATTTTTTTATATATGGATATTGTCTAATACAGAAAGTTTTCACGTAAAATTTTCATTACAAGTGATTGTTAAATATATAAATTAAGTAATAAAGTAATATTATCATTATTAAATATTAGAATCATAGCATAAAATGAGGAAAACGTTGCTGACTTTGAACTCAATTTATTAAGTAATTATTTATTGTTGTAGCCTCAAAATACCGTATTACCTAATCCAAACCTTAGTCTTTAAAACCCTATTCAAATTTTTGCTATCAGATACGTATTAGTGGAGATTTCCATCCACAAAAATATATCTGTAAATTTGAAAAAATTACCCATGTTTGAACTCAATTTATGAGTTAACTATTTAATCTTTCCGCTTGAAAATACTTCATTACCTAATCCCATCTTTTGTCTTTAAAACCCTATAAAAATTTTTGCTAGCAGATACGTCTTAGTGGCGACTACCATGCGCAAAATTATGCCTGCTAAGCGAAATATGATGATTTTCTAACTCTGTTTTTGAACTAACTATCCAATATTTCAACTTCAAAATACTTCAATACCAATCCCATCTTTACTCTTTAACTCCCATCAAAATTTTTGTTACCAGATACGTATTAATGGAGACTACCATGCACAAAAATAGGTTGTATTCAAACACCCCTCTTAAAAAATCACTGTCATGTGGCAAAAGAAATATTCACTTCAAAAACGTAAGTTTGATATGCTACGAGATAATGTAACACCCTGTATAAATGGCACCTATTCTAGAATGTAGTCCTAAAAGGTCTAAAAAATCAGACGTTGAAAGAATTTTTGAAAATCTGAATAGTTTTGCCACAGTAGACCGTTGCGTCTAGGGTGACTCACCCTGTATATTGTGTTTGTAATGCTTTCTATTCTATTGCAGTACCAGACAAGTATTTACCGACACTAATCCGGCGCAGGATAATGGCCAAAACCTTAGTTACATTAATGGTATTATCAGCGATCATTCTTTGTCTAGTATCACTACTTTTACAATTGTGGACACCAAATTTACATGCGAAAGACAATCCGTATTGGAGTGGAGTTACTGTAAGTACCTTTGACACAACTGTTAATAGTTCAGTTTGTTTTTACTTCTAACCTATTTGTAGGCTATGGTATCTGGAGTAGCAGCCGCAATTTTCCTGTGTTTTTGTCCTAAAGAGTACCCTGGCAGACAGTTTAGTTGGCTGTTCTACGCTATAAAGGTAAATAGACATACTCCTCTCAAGAACAAAATATTTCCTAATAAACATTCTTTGTTATACTTTCAGTACATCAGTCTCGTTACTAACGTAATTGCAGTCGTCGTGACCTTAGTGTTCTTCATTCTAGCAACGTTACACGCAGTCTCCCTGGCAACATCTACATGTGTACCGGGTGACAACCTAAATTTCAGCTGTAAATGTACACCAAAAACCAATTCAACATTGCTGATATCAAACGAAGCATACCATTACATCGATTTGAATTGCATCGAAGTTCAGTATATGCTTTACATTCTCATTATCAGTTCGTGTATTATTAACGCGACAGTTTGTTGTCTAACTTTATGGTATTTGGTGCTACATAGGAAGAAGAATTATACGTTTACCTACGTTGATGTGCCACAAAACGAACTGAAGAATAATTGTAATAGTAACGGCAACAGTGTATAAAGTTTAAGTTAAGAGGAGTTGAATATAATATGGACTTCATCTAAAAGCTACGTACAAATTTTGTTTTGCTAATCGTGGACCAACTGTTGTACACCTTTTGCTGAAAAGTCTTCAAGCAGTCGCAGAGTCCTTATACGTACTGAACATCGGGAATAAGCCATTTTGGACTGCGCGAGATTTTTGTCTTAGCTAATGCACAAGTAGCGTTGAGTGATTCCTTGATTTTTCAATCACACTGTGATATGTTACTGTGATTTTTTAATATGCTGCCAAACTGTATACCGCATGAAGGGCAAAGAATCCAAGTACGGATCCCTGTGGCATACCACTCAAAATTGGTAACGCGTTTGAAACCAACTGTGTTGATATCTGCGGTCTTTCAGAAATGCCTTGATCCATATCATCAGAATCATCATTTGGCTGCCAATCTAACACGTATTGGCAAGAAAAAAATTAAGAGAAAAAAGTAATAGACAAAAATATTGGTCACAATTTGATCCCTGTCAATGGGGTGACTTTGTGACACCTATAACTTTCTACGCACACAATGTCGGCGTTTGGGCGGGTGAGTTTGTGCAAAATAACCATCGAAACCCATGCCGTTCATATTGTGCTTGTCACTAGTTCACCCCAGACATTGTTATCATTCAAAAATTTATGGCAAGAAGTGTCCCCAACTAAGTCCACTAATTGAAGAAAAATGCTTTGTTTAAATCAAATCAGGTAAAAAATTCTAAAGTTTTAGGCATTTAAAAATGGGCCAAAAAGTTATCTAGCCTTAACTTTAGGATTTTTTACCTGATTTGATTTAAACAAAGCATTTTTCTTCAATTAGTGGACTTAGTTCGGGACACTTTTTGCCATAAATTTTTGAATAACGAAATTTGCAGTAGATCGTTGATGTTTTGCTGAACAATTTCGGAAATCTCATACAAAAGTTCGACCTTTCGCTCAGGCCACTTCCAATTGACACCACATTTTTCCATTGCCTTAACAACACAAACCTCATTTTCCTTAAGGCCAGTAATGATGCCAGGAAACAATTTTTCTTCATAACGAACTATTACATAATTGAAATGGGCTTATTTAACAAAACAAGACTTATATTCCGAGAGTTTGTCTGTCAACCACTATACCCTCACCAGACGGCCGTTTCTTCGATCCACGACTCATCAGTGGTGATCGGTCAGTAGTTGACAGCCAAACCCCCGTAAATAATGTCGTATATACCCCACACGGTACAGAGATTAAAAAGGATGTGTTTGGCGACATATAAGTCTTGTTTTGTTAAACAAGCCCATTTCAAATATAGGCGATCCCGCTCAAGGGAGTATCGGTGCGTTTATGTGTTGGTAGTTGCTTTATGGGGTCAATGACCTCCCAGGCAGCCGATATAGGAACTGTTGTTCACTCGGCGTACTACCAACGAAAACTAGATGTCGCCAAACACATCCTATTACATAATTTCCAACTTGTGATTTGTTGAGCCACTGGCATATCTGGTCCCAGTTGTTCTTCACATCTAAGCCATACTTCTTCATGTTGGTACCTCTTTTGCTGCCATTCCTGATTTCGTGAGCCGACCTTAAGCTGTGAATAGAGATAAATTCTCTTTCACTCCCTTCTCTTACCAGTGTGGCCAGGGATCCAGATATTAGAGTCCATTTTGACAATTCCACACTTTTCTTGATGTGGATCTTCATGAGCTTAGGGATTTTATGGCCGCTTGGCTATTGACCTTTACGCACAGTGCTCCTGCTCAAACTCCTGAGCACACACTTTAACAATCAGGTACGATTTTAAGATATTTTCGTTTAGATTTAGCGGGCAAACTTGCAGAGTTTTCGGCCACTATGATGAAATCTAATAGCGGCTCCACTTTAACAGCGTTTAATGATTTGATGGAAAGAAAACTGTTGGTGACTTTGACACAAGATGTCAGATTTTTTTTCAGTTTCTGTCACTCAGAATCTACACACATCTTGTGTCCAAGTCGAGAGGTACCTGGTACCTTTATACGTAAAAAAAAAACAAAAACAAAATTAAGCTGAAATACAAATATAGCAACTGCATAACATATTCTGCAGCTACTAAAATAAATATTAATTTTCCATGCCAATGAGATTTTTCAATAGTTGTAATTTTCTGCACTTGGTGTGGAAAAAATCGTAGTGACACGGCGCGGCGTACGGAAAAGTATCTTTATGTAGTATAAGGGTACGTATACATGGTTCTTGTAAGTATACTTGAATATTCTACGACGTGATAGCAGGAGTCATAAGAAGCCAATTTGATTATGTATTACCCTGGTCCACAGTGGACCCTTTTCGAGATATTCGAATTTTTAAGATTTTTTGGGAAACTGTCATCTTAAAGCCGAATATTTATAATACCTATTTTTTAATTTGGTCTCGTTTTGAAGATTTTTTGGTGCTTTTTTGTTAATTAAAAAGTAAAATTTAAAGTACAAGAAATCTGGTAATTATTGGAGCCAACTATTTTATCTTTTTGGATAGCTAAAAACACGTAGGGGAGAGTGGCCCACGTTGAGACATTTTTCAGTTTTTGTCACTGAGTAATACTCATATATTAAAAAAAGAAAAAGTAACAACCGCTTGTTATTTATTCATCACTCTATTGCAAACATATTTTGTAATATTTAGTGGCAATACCTCCAATCACAACGCGATCATTTTAAAATTAAAGAAACATGTTTTTGTCCTGTAGTAGCCCTCTTTATGGACCACTATGAGACATGAAATGAAAGATCTAAAATCCAATCAAAAATATTAGATATTTATTAATAACTGCAACAACAAAAAATATAAGAAGTATAAACCAAAAAAAATCCTTTTTTAACGTAAAAATATTGTGTATTGTGTAACCTAGAATTAACCTTAAAACTAGTTATCCTTATTATCAAACTTAATACCAGAACTGATAAAAGCTTGCTGTCGTTTCCTTCTTTGCGATTATACACATGGCGGTAGAACATACCGAATATCAGATGCTTACAAAGGCCGTATCTGCAACTGTTGGAAATACGAACGAGTTTTTTATTTTAGAAAAAACTAACATTAAAATCATTATCTTTTTTTTTTTTCAAAAACTTTGGCCACATAAAATACAGATTTTTTATCATGAAATTCGATCAAAACATAATATGCGTTAATATTATTGTCTTCGTCTAGGGCAAAATCTGTGAATGACTCACAGTCTGATGACTCAGACACAAATGAAGTTCCTTCGCTGCCCGATGACGACATATTTGCTGTTCTTTTTGAATTTAATTCAACTGTTCATTTTGTTCCTTGCGAGCGTTTCAAAGATTCCTTCCTCTTCTTACTTTTCTGGTGTGTCCGTTATAATTTTGCTTCGACCTGTATTTCTTCTTGTTTCAATTTTCCGTTTCTTGGCCTTGACTCCATGATCTCGTACTCATTGATATGGCGAAAAACATAGACCTATCATTCACAAGCCAAAACGCTACGCTACCATCCCAGCTCTGCGCTCCGCTCTGTTCTCCGCTGTATGAGTGACCGTACTCTGTGTAAAGATATTTTTGTAACCACACGGTAGAACTTTTGACATCACTTACTTGACAACACAAAGACGTTTAATTAGAGGTGGTACCAGATATCTTGCGACATATTTCATTAGAAGTGAACGAAATGTGCAAAATATTTTTAAAAATGTTGACACTGTCATGATATGTTTTGCTTAGCCACTAGGTGTGAGATTTTCGATTTCCTCCTGGGATTTTTTCGATTTCCAACACATCAGTTTGCACTGAGGATACCGACAATCGATGAGCATTCTAGTTGCAATCTGGCCCAAATATTCAATAAAATAATGAGAGCAGCGAGTCTATTCTTGAATCACCCATGAAAATCTCGCAAGCGACATATTGTGTCGAGACATATCATGTCTAACGGTTAGCTAAGCAGTTGAATTAAATTCAACTGTTCTTTTGTTCCTTGCGAGCGTTTCAAAGATTCCTTCCTCTTCTTACTTTTCTGGTGTGTCCGTTATAATTTTGCTTCGACCTGTATTTCTTCTTGTTTCAATTTTCCGTTTCTTGGCATTTGGAAATCCAAAAAGTTCTTCGGGTGACAGAGTCTCAAAGTGGCCCACATCATCAAGGTAGCCCAAAAGCATTCCGATCAGTTTTATGAAATTTTCTAAATCAAATCTTATAAGAAATGCATTAATTGGCACAAAATTCATAAGCTTAATAATTACTTGTTCCAAAGAAATTATATAAATGGCACAATGTCACTTGAAAAATATATATCGATGATTTTTCATATAAATGTATAAAAAACTTACCTGTACACTATACTAAATTTTTCGTTTCAAATTTTTATTTTGCTACGTGCGTTCCCTCTGACAACATAAGTAATACCAACTTTTTGAATGATGCACGCGGTGAAGAAAACCTACGCCTTTGGCACCAAACTGAAAAATGGCGGCGTTTGTCTCATGGTGAACTTGTTTCAAGGTGGCCCACTCTCCCCTAGATTATTTTCAACAATCTGTACCAAAAAATGTATGTGAATATTCTTGACAAACATAAAAGTGTTGTTAATATTTTAAATTTAATGTCGATTTAAAGGGCTACCGCTCCACTAATTAGCAGATTTCTTGTACGTTAAATTTTACTTTTCATTAATTGTCTTATTTTTAACAAAAAAGCACCAAAAAATCTTCAAAACTAGACCAAATTAAAAAAATATTATAAATATTCGAGTTCAAGGTGACACTTTCCCAAAAAAAATTTTAAAAATTCGAATATCTTCGAAAAGTTCCACTTTGGACCAGGGTACTCTACAGTCAAATTGGCTTCTTATGACTCCTGCGCTATCACGTCCTGAAATATTCAGGTCTACTTACAAGTAACCCTGTATTTGGTGAAATCAAAATTATAAAATGAATTTTCTTTAAAAATGTAATTTATTTAATTAATTTATAACAATGTACGTATGCAGACTCACTTAAAACAAAAGTGTCTCTGTACGTAAGTAAATCCTACAATGCAAATATTTTTTTATTTGTAAATTATATAAAATCGATAGAAGATATTATTATTATTTATATAAAAATATGTAAGTATGTATTGTATATGAAAAAATTAATATTTTTGTAAATAAAATAAAAAGTTTAAAAAATCAATAAAATATTTATAAATGGTAACTTATCACAATAGATAGATCAATAATGCTAAGAAACTACTTAATACAATAAAATGTAAAAAAACGAAAACAATAGTACTTACTAATAATTACCTATTAAAATATTGTTAATGCTGTTTTTTTTATTTTATCACCCTGTAAATCGTAGAAGGAAATTAATTAAAACGAAAAAAAAAAAAACAGTGCAATATATTTTAAGTCCATGTCATTTGTTTCATTTTTCCCCAAAACATTCATTAAAAAATAAAAAGTTCCTTAACAACGCCTTTAGATATCAAACAGCCATCTTAAATCAATGGCGACCTAAGGTCCATTCTACACGAACCACAAAAACGCGACCGGTTGGTCACTCAGTCGCCTGGAAATTTTGCCCATTCTATACGAGCGTGTAGACGCCGCGTCTTTGTAGCGTGTATAACCGGCGAGTGAAACGCGACCCATTCTAGACTAGCGACAAAACGCCTCATATTTAAGTTTGAGGCGGTATATTAAATCTGTTGTAAATTCTTCTTACCAATCCTATTTGACTGAGGCCGAGAGTAGACTTAATGATGATCCTGGGAAGTTCTGGTCTTTTATACATTTGCGTAAAAATTTTGGACGCTTGCCGAGTAGTATGACGTATAATGGGGAGAGTATTGAGGATCAGCAGGGACTGGTAAATAAATTTGTTGAGTATTTCAGTACATCCTACGTTAATTCCCATACTTTTGATATCAATGATTGCATGCTTGAGTCATTAAACGTACCTTTTTTGTCTGATCGAAAAATTGTGGAATCTGAGGTTTATCATGCGCTGCGAAATTAAAACCGAAATTTACAGCAGGCCATCTTTTTTGATTAGAGATTGTTCTGCTGTATTCGCTGGACCATTATGCACTATTTTCAATCTGTCGTTGCAATCATGCATTTTCCCATCTATTTGGAAATCTTCTAGAGTTACGCCGGTTTATAAAAAAGGCGATAAACATGATATTTCAAATTATCGACCCATATCCATTCAGTCTTGTTTTGCGAAGGTTTTCGAGTTTATATGGCATGATATTATAATGAATCATGTAAGTCGGCAGATTTCAACTGTGCAGCATGGTTTCTTTCCGGGTCGTTCTACAACAACCAACTTACTTGTTTTAACACATTTTCTAGCCACGCAATTAGATCGTGGAGGTCAGGTGGATGTTATCTACACCGACTTCTCCAAGGCCTTTGACAGACTTGATCATGGTATCTTATTGGCGAAATTATCCCGTTTCGGTCTATCAAATAACATTCTCCTATTTTTGCAGTCCTATTTAAAGGGACGTTGTCAGTATGTGGAGTACAAAGGATTCAAGTCTGTCAACATTATGGTAACTTCTGGAGTTCCCCAGGGTTCGGTACTGGGACCTTTATTATTTCTGTGTTTCATTGATGATATCTCCAGCAACTTAACTTGTAGTTAACTCTTATATGCGGATGGCTTGTATTCTGTCATTAATAGTACCGATGACTGTTATCTCCTTCAAGAGGATTTGAATAAACTTTATGAGTGGTGTGTTCGTAATAATCTTTTTTTGAATATAAATAAGTGTTTTTCTGTTTCCTATACACGTAAGATGAAGCCTGTAAGTTCTCTGTATTTTATACACAATAGTTCATTAACTGTTTGTAATCAAATTAAAGATTTGGGAGTTTACTTTGATAGTAAGCTGAACTTTATTGAACATTATAGTAACGTTATTTCAGCATCCTTTAAGTCTCTTGGTTTTATTGTGCGTAACTCAAGGGAATTTAAGTCCCCGCAAACGCTCATTACCCTATTTAATGCATTTGTGAGGTCTAAGCTGGAGTATGTCTCTGTGGTATGGAATCCTGTTTATGATATACATTCCACAAATATTGAAAGGATTCAGCGTCGTTTTGTTAAGTTTCTGTGGTTTCGCTGTGATGGGACTTACCCAGTCATTGGATTTCCTCAGGACACTTTGTTGAGTCGTTTTAATTTAATTTCTTTGAACTGACAATCGTTTTACCACTTCACCAAAACACTTCTTTTAAATCTCGACGCGCGTTTCGCTAACAATGTTAGCATCCTCAGGAGAGAATTAAAACTCAGTTCCGTTGACCGTGAAGCCATGTTATATAATCGATGAGTAGAACCTTTGGCGTAGAACACTAAACTGACAATCGTTTTACCACTTCACCAAAAACACTTCTTTTAAATCTCGACGCGCGTTTCGCTAACAATGTTAGCATCCTCAGGAGAGAATTAATTAATTCTCTCCTGAGAATGCTAACATTGTTAGCGAAACGCGCGTCGAGATTTAAAAGAACTGTTTTGGTGAAGTGGTAAAACGATTGTCAGTTTAGTGTTCTACGCCAAAGGTTCTACTCATCGATTATTTAATTTCTTTGAGCAAACGTAGGGAGTTTTCTGCTTTTGTTTTACTTTTTAAAATTTTGAATGGAATGATTGATTGTCCGGAACTTTTAGCAATGATTCCTTTCTATGCACCAAGTATACGCACACGTAACATTAACTCTATTTTTTATTTGTCGGGAGCGCGCACAAATTTGTTGCTGCATTCTCCTTTATTTACAATGTGTTCTGTTTGTAACTTCTTATCAGAGGTTGATTCTCGATTTCACACATGAATGTTTCAGTGTCAAACATCTTGTTTGCAAAGACCAAAATCGTGGACTGGTGAAGAATAAATCGGCTCGGCGGCCGGCCAGACGCGTGCAAGTAGCTACATGTAGAATGACACGCCGGTCTCCGGCGCGCGACTTTTACGCGACCTCTTGCGTTCAACACGCCAACGAACGCGTCCACACGCGGCCGCAAAGTTGCCCGTATAGTATGCCCCATTTACACTCTGTGGTTCTGAGCCACACGCGTGTCGCTCGCCGGCAAACGGTCGCATTTTTGTGGTTCGTGTAGAATGGGCCTTAGCGTTCCAGTCTGTTCTCCTCTGTATGTATACCGTATACTTAGCCTTTCGAGTTCGGGAATAGATAGGATATGAGAGTTCTGGCTCATTTCTTATGGAAAGTCGCTAAGGTCTGAAAATGGCGTGAAAAGTGGTGGGGATAACCATATGTTAACCCATACGTCAAATGTCAAACACCACACGTCAACGTCAAACGTCATAAATGTGACATTTGACATATGGCTTTGACATATGGTTAACCCCACCATATTTCACCCCATTTTCGTGGTTTTCAAACCGTAGCAATTTCCCATAAGAAATGCGCCAGAAGTCGCATACCCTATCTACTTCCGGCATTAGGTAATTCCTGTTTAAATTGAAAGAGCGTATAATAACGTATTTGTCTAATTTAAGGCACTTATTTGTATATCAAAAACTTTAATTACCTGTTCTACTTCAATTAAATGATAATCCACATAATTATATCGCGAAACACTAAAGATAATTTGGCAAGAAACGTCATAGAAAAGGAACTGCCTCAAAGTTAACTAATCCCTTCTTTACACTAATTTTAAAGCCCCAAAAAATTCGGCGGTGGTGTCAAATTATTCGGATACCGTGCCTTCAGCATTGCACTTAACCAATTAGCTCGCGCTGAAGCATCCGGCCACACTAACACATTTCCGAAGTACGGTGTATTTCTATTACGGATTGGATGGCCATCATTTGTCAGAAACGTAATAGTCCATCGACTTTGTGGGTTACGTTTCGACTCATGACCCAAATACCACGTAATATGTTCGATCTTCCAACTGTTTATTACTGACTCACCCTGAAATCACAAAGAAATTTTAGAAACTTTTGATTTGAATTAACAAAACTAGAGTCTTACAGTTTTGTCTTTAAAACAAGTCAAGGTGCATTGAGTAAAATGAAAATTGTATGTTTTAAATAATCTTGATTTGGCATCTGCGAATTTCAATTCTCCACTAACCGGCAGTGGTTTTTCGATTAAAAACTCCCAATATTTCGATAATGCTGCAATGGTAAGGTAGTTTTCTTTACGATAACATTCGTCCCAGTAACTCCACTTCAACACTACATCTAAAACCTACAAAACAAGATCATTTAGAAAAATCGTACGTAAGTGATTATTTGTCAATGTGGCACTAACCTTTTCACTAAAATGTATTGGTCTAATAAGTTTATCGCAAAGAATAATCTCTTCCAAAACTAACTCGTGCACAGGCATTTTAATTTGATCGCTTAACTCAAGGCAAACATCGTAGGCAGTTTTACTCGGTCCAATCTAAAATAATGGTAAATATTTGATTTATTTTGTATAGCAATGAGCGGATTCCCGCAGCTTTGATTCAAAAATAGTGTGTCATTCTCTTGGCACCAACTCCCCAAGTTCCTTGGGAAAACGATTTAAGTGTGTATTTGATCGCAACGAGATCGACGATCTTGCTAATACATAGATAAATGTTTACACTCGTCATTATATGTAATATGCAACTACAAGGTGCGGCATCATAACTTCCTTTTTTGAAATGCGCGCTATTTAGACTGTAAAGATCGAACTGGGGGTAGACTGCTCTTATTCGGTAGACGTGCATCTAAAGTTTTGTTCCCCATCCGGTAAAACTTCACGATGCGTTGTAACAGTGAGCAACATGCATTTTTCGGCGAGGGGTACTTTTCGAATGGACGTTCTGTAATCGCAAATCAGCGTGCCTTTTGAAATCGATTCAGGGCCTGTGCTAGATCGGAAATCAATAGTTACATGGGTCTTTACATTCAGACAAAGCGCGAGTGTGACGAGACGAAGAAATTGGAGTCTCTCAGCCCATTAGAACACCTAAAAACATTGAAGCTGTGAGAGCCTCAATATTGCGACCCCCACGACGTTCTGCCTGCAAACATGCATCTGTCCTAAGACTTTCCGCTCGTTTAGTGAGGCGAATTCTTCACGATGATCTTCATTACCATCCGTACAAGTTGGCGATTGTTCAAGAACTCTCCCATTTCTCTAAAACGTTCCTGAGGACGCAATTGTTTTTTTAGTGATGAGGCCCATTTCCACGTGAATGGATACGTCAACAAACAAAATACTGGGACGACACCAACCCCCGCGAATTGCATTTAAGGCTCACCTAAAGACAGTGTGGTGTGCTAATTTCTTCGGCTGGGGAATTGATTCCTGGTTTTTTAAAGAAAATGAGGAAACAGTGAGAGTGAATTCTAACCGATATGTTGGAAGATTTTTTTTCCTCGACTTAACAAATTGGATTTCGGAGTCGATTGGTTTCACTCACACTTCAAGGGTATCAATGGCTGTTTTGAGGGAACACTTTCGGGGGCGCCAAATCTCAATCAGCGGTGATTTGGAGTGGCCAGCTCATTCCCTCGATTTGACCCCTTGCGATTTTTTTTATGGGGATTTGTGAAATCCCGTGTTTATATCAATCGTCCAAGAACCCTAGAAGATCTCAAAGCCAACATCCGCGCCGAAATGGTCAACATACCAGCTGCCATGCTGGAAAGGGTTATGACAAACGCCAGAAATCGGCTTATTCAGTGGATCGACAATGGAGGACGTCACCTACCTGACATGATTTTTAAAACTGTTTGAAGCAAAACTTTTACATATGTACCTACATTATTTAAGAAAATCATAAAAAATTCTACGCCATAAAATGGGTTTTATTGCGCTTTGAAATAAGGAAGTTGCCGCACCCTGTATATATACTGTGACGATTATTAAAATGCCCCCTACGCTTAGAGAGAAATAAATACATCCGGCAGCACCGCGTTGGCTATACTATAGCAATCAAATGATCTATTCGGGAGGCGACTCGGTACAAATTTAGTAGACTATACCTCGTCCGAGGCAGCGCTGCGTTAATTTGGTAGGATGTGCCTTGCTTACAGTATGGATCTGGAATAGACGTCTGCGCACCAGAATGTTGTAGAACAAACGACTATTTACTGGAAGTGTTCGAGAAAGAAGACAAACTTTATATATAGCCAACGTATAACAGGGACGGACAATCAGTTATGAAGTCAGTAGTCAATAGATAGAACAGTGTTGTGACATATAAATAATAAATTGATAGAAAATCTCATAGAGTAGAGGACTTCAAAAAACAGAAACTTCATATGCGACATTTCGCAGCCTTTATTGCCGCTTCTTCAGGCACTTGAAGTTAGTTTGACGAATACACAAAAAAGATTATTCTTCAAACTAACTTCAAGTGCCTGAAGAAGCGGCAATAAAGGCTGCGAAATGTCGCATATGAAGTGATTTGAAGTTTCTGTTATTTGAAGTCCTCTACTCTATGAGATTTTCTATCAATTTATTATTTATATGTCACAACACTGTTCTATCTATTGACTACTGACTTCAGAACTGATTGTCCGTCCCTGTTATACGTTGGCTATATATATGGTTTGTCTTCTTTCACTAAACACACTCACACACAAATATGTAACAATTTAGAAAACACTGATAGTCATAATGTCAGTTTTCTAGTCAGTTTAACAAATTTCAAACACTCAAATATATAGACACAAGGCTGCGTCAAAACCTTGAGATCACGATATGTATTTCGACAGTCAGCGCGATAAGTCAAGCCTGCAACAAGTCTCAACGCCCGAGCTGACGCAGGCGAGTGTCCCCAAGCAAGTACAGCATAGGAGATATGGCTTTGTACTAAAGCACGAAACGTCATCAACAACACAGACCTCGAGAGGCTAGTCGACAAACCTAGCAGCACATATATGTTCGTTGATATCCTTCGAGTAATTAAATAAGCATTCCACGTTAGGTTCCGATCAAGGGAAGTCCCTAGGAACCTCAGCGAATGAGAACATCATTTTTGCAGTCTTAGGCTGATTAAGGCTAAGACCATTCGCGGCAAACCAGTCAGAAGCCCTCGCGAGCATGTTAACGATCAACATCCCTATCAGCCTCCACCAGACGGGCCGTTTCGTTGATCCACAACTCATCAGTGGTGAATGCATATTGGGAGGACGCCCTTTGACCAACATCCATGTACTGATCAAAAGAGGTACCCGCACTAAGGCAGACCATCTATCAACTCCCCAGCCACACCAACAAAAAAGGTACTAAACTGATCGGAGGCATGACTCGAATATGTGGTGGGACAGCCACAGTGTTTGATGCAGGCTGGTAGAGAATCTGTGAATTAATTGATTTATTGATTACTCACCGCCACATTATACGATTTGCCTTCCTTATTGTACAAAAAGATCCACACACGAAAATCACCGGCAGTCTTCTTCACCACTACACCCTGTGGCGATTGTAGATGTTTTTGTAACACTTTCAACATAATTTTCTCCTTTTCCAACTCGCCAGGATCCTCAGGAAAGATATGGCGATAGTAACGAATTAATTGCGCCACCACTTCCGGATCCAATTTATGGTGTTGACCGACCTGAGTTTGCGCCATATCCTTATCCTGTAAAAATGTTTATCTTATACTAAGTAAACGACTGAAGATTAAATTGATTTGTCCTACCTCGTAATGCATTAAAGTTGGTCCCCAAATAGCAGCCAAATTCTCCACAGTCATCAAATTTTTATCACTTTGCATACTAATAAAATGTAAATGGCCCAAAAGTTTCCTTGCAGTTTTATATGAAACTGGTGGCAACTGGTCCAAAGCGGCCTTAAACATGCGGATTTTCTCCTCTTTCACATTGTGCTCTAAAAGAGAACAATGATAACATACAATTGTTGGTCTTGAAGATACACGGTTTATAGATAATTTTTTGTTTTGCTATGGTAATCAAAACTTGATTTTTTTTGCCCACACGATCCCTCTGGCATAACACAATTTTGATTAAAGAAATTTGGAATGAAAACTAAGTACATTTCGGTTGTCATCTCATAAATTGTTTCAGTTGTTTGCCAATTGTGTTTGTTTAATTGGTCAACTCCCTCTCGTTCCGTCTTGCCTGGTCTCGCTTTTCAACCTCAATATGTCATCAAGTCATTGTTGTCTGTTTTGTTTTTATAACCACGTATTGTAAAACGGCTCAGCCCAAAATTGCACCCTTCGAGGACACGGTGAGAGTACACTAGCTTTGCTGGTCCCAGATCCAACAATTTTGGCTATTTACATCGAATGGAAATCGAGAGAGTGGCCACTCTTGGCAATACATATACATTTTTAGCTGGAAATCATTAGGAAATCCTCGTCCCTCGTCCGGGGCAGAGCTGTGTTAATTTGGTAGATTGTAGATTGTTTTTCGGAGTCGTTTAGGCGGTTTGGCCTCCCCTCACTTCGACCTGCAGAAGATCTTTTGTGAATGACCCTAATCTATGAATTGCCCAGCTGTCCCACACTTTTCATAAAGTTGATGATTTCTCTGCGGGCTAAATTCCTTGCCTCGTCCGGTGTTAGGGTCACCCCTCCAAGGTGTTTTAGCCTTTGGCAGAAAAGTGCCATGCATCACAGAGCACGTGTTCTGTTGCCTTTGTTGCGTCTTCGCAAAACCGACAAGTGTCGTCCTCGGTTAGGCCCATCTTTTTGAGATGGTACTTCACTGGGTGGTGTCCCGTAAAAAGGCCTTTAATTCGCCTTAGGTCGCTTCTCTCAAGTTGGATAAGCTTCCCTGCGTTGGCCTCTGAAGGTTTGATAAACCTTTTTGATTGTCTTAGGCCTGGAGAGTTTCTCCAGTAGGACTTCTCCGATGTTCTTTCTTCATATGGCTTTTTGGAAGGCCATAGATGGGTTCCGGGCCGCAGAACGGAGCGTTTGCACCCTCTTTTGCAAGTTGGTCCGCCGCTTCGTTCCCCTCTATGCCTTCATGTCCTGGCACCCATGTCAGAGCATCTTTTTCCCCTGAGCTGCCAGTTCCTTTAGGTTCTGTTTGCATTCCCATGCTAGCTTTGACGTGAAGGTGTAGGACCTCAGTGCTTTTAACGCAGCTTGACTGTCTGACATAATATTGATCTGCCGTTCCGGGATGCCTCTCTGTAGGCATTCTTGAGCACAACGATTAATAGCGTTGAGCTCTGGGATATAGTGGGACTTTTCACGAGAGATTCAGAGAGCCTGCAATTAGGCCCGTATACTCCCATGTCTGTGTTCCCTTCTATTCCTTTGGAACCGTCCGTATACCAGACGGATGTGTTTTCTGGGAATCTTGGTTCCCCATTTAGCCAATTTTGACGGTTTTCTTCCTGAATCCAAAGGTATTAGATTCAGGATTCCCATGTGTTCCTCTAGATCGCCAGATTTGTATTCCATTACCTGTGCCAGTTTCAGAGCGCTAATTGCTGCCTCTTTTTTGACCAGGACAGGCAAAGGTATTAGATGCAGCCCCCAAGTCCTACCGAGTAGCCTGTGACACGTCCATATGGCTGCTGTGGCTTTCGGATATGGTTTTCTCTATACGCTGATTCCAGATTAGTCGTTTATCCAGGATTACTCCCAGGTATTTGACTTTATCCGAAAGGCAAATTTGCTCACCGCTAAGAGTGGGATTAATAATGTCCACCTTTCTCTTTCTCGTGAATGGTACCAACACTGTTTTTGTCGGATTTATATTCAATCCCTCAGCGTCGCACCAGTTTTTAATTTTGTTTAATGCAATTTGCATGCGGTTGGATATAACCGATGTGTGTTTTCCCTTAACTGTGAGAACAATGTCGTCGGCGTAGCTTTGCAGAGTAAAGCCCGCCCTATCCATTTTTGAAATGAGATGATCCAGCACTAGTGACCATAGAAGAGGGGACAATACACCGCCTTGCCTAGCCGCTGTCACTGTTACAGACACTTCTCCTATTTCAGCCGTAATGACACGGTCTTTCAAAATTGCCTGAATTCATTTCACCAGTGAGGAGTCGACACTCTTCTCTTCTAGTGCTCTACTTTGGTAGGATGTGCCTCGCTTACCGTATGGATCTAGAATACGTGCGCCAGAATGTTCGACTACCTGGAAGTGTTCGAGAAAGAAGGCCAACCTATATATAGGCAACGTAACAGGGACAGAGCACAGTTATGAAGTGAACAGTCAATAGTTGAGAACAGTGTTTTGACAGTGTGACATGTAAATAAATAGTAGAATTAAATAGTACATTAGTTACATTAGTGCATTAATGTTATTAGTTTGTTAAAGTGTTTAGTTATTAAGTGGAAATAAATAAAATAAATTTTAATTAAGGCGCGTTAGTATTTCACAGGACGAACCCCGAAAAACGTTACATTATATGTACAAGGAGTAGCCAAAGAAAATTAAGGGACTATTCCGACCTTTTTAACTTCTTAAAAATGTCCTCAAATTTTGAACTTACGTTGTGACATTTCAATTATACGTCAAGTTTAGGATATAATAGTAACAAGTCAACAAAAATGTTAAAGAAACTGAACCAATAAATGAAAAATATTCCTTGGATTTTGCTTTGTCATTATAACAAATACCCTGAAACAAACTGGGGAATCCAAAAAAATGCGATACGAGAATCGTTTCCAACAAAATATCAGGCCATGTATGTTAATATATCAAGGGTTATAGCTTGTAACCCAGAAGGTGTCACGTATTCTCACTAAACTCAAATTATTTCTCAGGAAGAGGACTATTAGAAAAAACGGGAAATCGCTGCGATTTCTATGGCAGCCTTTGGAAATCGGGAAAAAAATCACAGTGAAATCCTATGATTTTGGCAATACATATACATTTTTGAAGGAGTAGTCACCCCCTCGGAAATGGACGGATAGTTTTATTGATAAATTTATCGACCCCAAGCATCCAAACAGTAAATCGCATCAACGTGTTTGATCACAATTTCCTAGGTTTATTAAGAATTGTTCAATGAAGATGTATGCGGATGACACGCAGCTTCTCTACTCTTTCAACCCAAATTTTATTGATTCTGGTTGCCGGATTGTTAATGATGACATAGAAATCTTAAATAGAATTTCATTAAAACATGGTTTGGTACTTAAATGCGTCTCAATGTTGTTCGGAAGGCTAGTTGATGTTTGGAGATTGAGTGATAGGTTTATGGTCAAAATTGAAGGCACGCTTGAGGTTCGACGGGCATGTGTCGGAGTTCATAAAGAAAGCTGTGGGGAATCTAAAGTTGTTGTACAATTCACGGCACATCCTTAACATTAAGCTTAAAACCATATTATGTGATTCCATTGTACTGTCGCATTTCAATAACTGCGACACTGTCTATGGTCCGTGCCTTACAGCTCTTACAGCACATCGTATACAGTAGTATTGCTTACGTTGTATTTCTGGCATTAGAAAAGGACGGCCAGTTTCACACAAACTTAAAAGTGCAGACTGGCTGGATATGAAAACCAGACGCTATATGCATCGAGCTGCATTATACCACAAGATTATTACACTTCAACAGCCTGCATATCTTTACAGAAGAATTTCGTTTCGCACAGATGTCCACAACTTGAATTTGCGTTTTAGATGCAGCTTAACGCCGCCTGTTCATCGAACTGGTATATTTGAGAGAAGCTTTACATTCGATATAGTGTGGCGAATTTTTATTTGACTCCCAAATATAATTAACAACAGTTCCGGAAAATAGCTAATCTGCCTGAGAAAACCTGTCGAGGTTGTCCGAGACGTGGCTTTTGTGAAGGCCGCTAAACTCAGTGAAGACGGGGTGGATTGTAAGATGTTAAGGGTAGGCGCCACAAGACTTATTTACTTCACTAGGCCACTTAAGTTTAGTTCACCGCTCCTAAATCTTGAAATACAACGGGAAACTCTTTAACCTCATATACCAGAGACTAACTCTCGTTCCACCCTGTATAAAATATATGTATACCTCCAGTTCAAATGGTTAACCCAAAATAAGACTTCACTTAAAATTTAATAAAAAAATTGTAGCTACCAATTCAAACCAATGATAAATAAACAGGACGATGTGTTACGATACTGCGTAAATATTGAAGGTAAGTATACAATTTTATAACGACTATTAAAATATACTTCAATCCTCAAATTATTATAAAAATGAAACATCAAAACTATATATATATGAAAGTACAAAAATGGACCATATCTTCGTGAAAATAGGTACAACTCACTATGACAATTTACGTTAATGATTAGCAAGTAAAATAAAACGCATACAATCATTAAGCAAACTACCGCGATACGATCGAACTTTCGGCCGTTCTCCGAACACTCAGCGTGCGCACGCAAAGCTCACATAGGGAGCACACCGCGCCGTTAAATTATAACAAGAAATAAACTAGCTAACTAATATTTACGTCATTTTAAGATATTCTGTGGGCTGAAGGCCATACTAATCAAAACACTATTAGCTGAAGGCTTCTGAATAACTAAATCAATATTCACTTAACGGTTATCCAATGGCTGAGGGCCCAACCATGATTAATAAGAGATATAAAAAAAACTTACAATTTGGCAGCTACTAATCTAATTATGTCTACCACCTTCTCAACACGTCATCGTGTCACCAACGCTTGATTGAATTAATCGCGAACATTTGCGGTCTTGAACCTGGCCGGCTGGTCACCACATCTTCGCCCCAATCATAAGGACATCACAAAATATCAGGAACATCGTCCCAATCAGAAGAAATTTTACACAAGGGAAAAAAAAACCCTAAAAGTATACATTACTTTTAGTACCAAGTACCTATTACCTATACCCAAGTACTCGAAATACTAACCTCGCGTCCGAGGGTTTTCCTCATAAATGAAAATGATCTGAATCAGTTCACTCTTCTCTATTGGAAATGAGAGGTGATTTCAGTCGGGCTAAAATTACAATTATACTTGTACGTAACGAGAAAATCGTGGTACAAATTTGGTTACTCACGTGGTGTCGAAGATAAAACTTATTCCTGCACAATGCAGACGGGAATTCAACAAAATACGTCCAATATCCACTTCAAACTCTTCCCAACGCCACAACGGCTCCAAATATTCCCCACAGAGGGTTTAAAAATTATTGATAATAATTTTTATATAAAATTCGACACAATGGCCGCCGAGCAGTTATCTTCAACAGCACCAAGAATAAAAATGGCCAAATTTCAAAAATTCAACAAGAACGACCAGGATTCGTTATAAATCGAAGTTACCAACATTTAAAACAAAACTTCTGACAATACTAGAGGTGCAACAGCCCAAGAATGATCGATCGCCACAAAGTCAATATCGTCATTCCTAACTCAGCTCTACTGAAATGTATTTCTTAGCGCTACGCCTCTGGTAGGAGTCTACCACACGGAAAAATGTGATGTAACATGGCAAAACACGCATTACGTATGAAATATGTCTAAGAAATTGCACGCAACAAAATATTACAACTCGGCAACGTTGCATCATTCTCCTGCTGCAAGAATTCCTATAACCTAAAGTCGATGTCAAAATATAATAGACATTACTATTCCCAGCTGATGGAATACTATTATAATAAATAGTTAACAAATTAACAGGCACTAATTAGTTGGAAAATCTGCATAATTATGAAATGAAGTTAAATATCAATATAAAGAATACGCGTCTTTGTAGTATTTCCCGTAATTATGCTCTCAACGTACGGTAAGTATATCACAACATAACAGACCGGTTTGTTTTGTTTACATTCTGAATTCACGTAATTATGTATGATTTTGAATTTTATTTCCAGATCAAAAATACAAGAAATCTACGGCTAACAAAGCAAAGGGTGATCCCAAGCAAGGACAGATAGAATAAACAACATATTATGCCAGTGATAAACCCTAAAATGTGTTTGAACAGCGGAGCACTAAAAAGAGTGAAATCGAAGATTTAGACAATTGCTAAGGCCGAAAAACAAGTAAGTATGAGTCAATTGAATAGTTCTTCGCTTGTAGGTGAGCAATCACGAATCTACGTTCAGAAATGAATGATAAATAACTCCGTCAAAATACAAGAACAGCAAGGGGCTTAAACAGGACCACCAGTTCACGAGACAGGCAATATCAAGCATGAAATCAACTAAAACTAATCCAGAGCACCACCATGGACGCACTCAGGGGTATATATATCCTAAAAATTACAATATTTACAAGAAATACTTAGAAAAAGTTTGGCATAATTTTAGAAACGTTTGCGAACGAGGTTTGGGGAAGAAAACTTAGTTACAGTGATGGTAAATGAAGTTCTACTCTCGTGTGCTATAGATATTAAAAATGATGAATAAACGTGGTATGATATTAAGCAATAAAAGGGTTTTATTTGACTTCCGAGGAGTTGTAAAGCTGAAATTGAGTAAGTACCTTATTTTAATGTCACAAAAGTGGTTCAAAATACGGATCCAAATAAAATCAGGTCAATTGTAACGATAGCTGAATTCTGGCGTTACAATAGCAAGGTTATATAATGCCCTCTCCTCTCAATGCAAAGGTAGTTCAATTTCTGAATTCTCGGGGCACCTTAAGCGTAGTCTCACTTAATTAGTATATGAATGTTTATTTTGTATAATTTGCGTATGAAATTTTTGTAATTAGAGAGCTATGTGTGTTGTCTTTTTGTGTATAAGGTTGAGTGTTCGAAACAGCTTGCAGACCAAGTTTGCCAGTTGTACTTCTGCCTTTTCGGGGAGTAACTGTATGTTGTTTATATATACTGAGTATTGTATGAGCGATGTATGTTACTTACTGAATAAAGATTATTATTATTATTAAAGGATAAATCTTTATATTATGAATGATCCCTTAAAGTTTCATCTCTCAGCAAAATACAAACTTACTTGAAACTTCATACAAATACTGCCGATGGTCAATACCGAACAGTGGCTCCGGTAAATCCCTGAAAAACCGCTTTAAAGCTGACGCTACTTCGTGCTCATTACACGTATTGGTTGTTAATTGAACTGCAAATGCATCTTTACGGAATTTCGATAAAAGCTCTGAGATTGATGAACCTTGACCTGATCTTCGATAAATACCTTCAGACATGCTACCTGAACAATAAAACAAAGGAAATTTAAACGAAAAATTATTAATTTTCCTGGAAACTTACCATGTGCATAAATAAAATTAATACATTTTTCCACAATAACTGGAATGTCGTTCTTTGTAAGTTGTTGTTGGTCCAAGTTAGCGCCATTATTATGTGCATCAAGTTTAACGATATGACACCAAACCTAAACATCAAAACACCACGATTGATCCACTTTTATGACACACAATTATCATGGTTGACTCACCTTAGTTTCTCTCGCAGTCCACATTCTAAAATACACCGCAACATTAGGACAATCCACCAACATATTCGGTCCTTTGTCACTAGTTCGTGGATAATTCTCCCCTTCGTGATACGAATGCAACACGATACAACGAGCTTTACGTAAATCCATGGATTTCACCGAATGCCCATCGATGGCATAATGCAATTCACGCTCACACACAATTAACCAGGCCCCCATCCATTTTCCGCTCACTCCTATAAACAATCAAGAGAAGCAATTACCAGCAGGTCTAGTCAATAATGTTGACTGATGATGCAGCATTCAGTCGCTAACGAGTATGAATTACTCCAACGCAGGGACTTCTGTTGTCAACTCTAAGATGGCTAAACAGACCGATCCTGCAATCACCACCATTTACCGGCTTTTGTAGGTGCGCTGCCCCATCAATGCGTTCTCTCTGTCTCTTTGTATCCTCCTGTCGTCGCCGCTGCTCTTCAAAAACTTGATGGCCCTCGTAAATGGTACGCCTCCATCTCGGTCTGTCGTTCGCGATCTTCTCCCAGTTGTTCTTCACATCTAAGCCACACTTCTTCTTCTACAGTTGGTCTTAAGAACATCCTTGTACCTCTTTTGCTGTCCTCCCTGATTTCGTGCAGCAGTGAATACAGGATTGTCTTTGGAAGGCGTTCCGTTGGATTTAGCTTCCTCTAGAACGCTGATGTTTGTTCGTCGAGCCTGCCATGTAATTCCAAGATTTCTTCTAAGACATCGATGATGATACTTCTCTAAGCTTTTTTTAAATACCTCCGATAAGTGGTGGAAGACTCACACCTATACGTAAGGGTAGGAACTACAATAACATTATACACTCGCAGCATAGTTCGAACATCGATGTTATGACTATCGAAAACTCTCGTCCTCAGACTGCCAAAAGATTGAGCTTGTCTTATACGATGCTGAATTTCATCATGTGCAGAGAGGCCGTAAATGGCCTTAGTGGCATGGAAGAAAGATTTGGTGTTGTTTGTCGGCATTGATTCTTCAGATATCGAATTCTTCGTTGTACTACAGACTTCGCCATTTGAAAAAGCTGCTTTTTTGATGTTTAGTTGCGGTCATTTTGGCAGGACAATGATATTATGAAGGGCTATCTACATGCCAAACGACATTCGGAACTAGTGTCATTAAGGATAGTTTTTTAGGTCTTATATGAGTCATTCAGGTGATAAATGTTTGACGCTTAGTTTCTATTAGTCTTTGTACCTCTTGATCATTTTCGTCGAACCAAGCGTCTCCTCACCAGCAGAGAGCACGGCGGACCTAAATACCGACCAGTATTCTTCAATATCATCCTGAAATTCTTCCGGGAGCTTGTCCTGCAGGTGTTGTTGGAAATCAAATTTCTTTTTGAAAAATGACAAAGTTACAGTCCAAGTCTAATCAATATTGTTGACTGATGATGCAGAATTAGGAAAGGTACCACGAAAAGTTCTCTGAAGACATTATGAGAGCCTCTCGAATGGTTTTGATTGACTGAGAAAAATAGATAAAATGCTAAGTACCTTCGCGAACGTAAGCCCATCCCATCCGTGTGAAGTTCGTCGTCAATTTCGATTTAAACCGATTCGTCAACGATTCAGCTATTAATTGCATCCAAATTCTGCGTTCAGAACTATTTCTGGACCCATAAATATGGCCACCACGACTCTTTCCAGTCACATTCAATTCAAAACAGTGCAAGTCATCATTGTCATATCTAAAAATAAAAAATTAATAGGTAAAACTACCGAAAAATTCGCACGCCGGACCTTTGCTGGTTTACTGATGGCTCAAAGACAAACTCAGGTACAGGTGCCGGAGTTTATGGAAGTAGACCCAAGACAACCTTATCAGAATGTCTGGGTTCCCACGCTACTGTATTCCAGGCAGAAGTTCTTGCCATTGATATGTGTGCTCGGAAGCACTGTGCTCGAAGGACCATAAAAGTTTTCTCTGATAGCCAAGCGACCATAAACGCCCTAAGCTTATCAATATCCACATCAATAACAGTGTGAAATTGTCAAAACAGACTCTCTAATATCGGGTCTAAAGTAGAATGAAATGGACGACTGAAGGAGAACTTATCGGACCAGAACCCGCAACTGGCATATCGTTTATTACTTAATGCCTGAATGATGACAAAAGGTCAGAACTTTTGGAAAAATTATCCAGCTTTAGTACATTCGAAGGAGTTCATTAACCCATCGAAATCATGGGCCATGGAGTTGTTGGATATGAGTGCGCTGCCTGGTTGGTCATTGTCGTTTGAATCATCATCTCACAAGGTTGGGAAAATTCCGAGTGCCGATTGCGTCTGCAGGATTGTGAGACGGCGGAACATGTACTATGTTCTTGTCCAGCGGTAGCTAGAACGAGATTCGCAATATTTGGTGAAGCAACCCTTCTACCAGCGAGTCTAAAAGAAAGCTCACCCAGCAAAATAATCGACTTCATTAAGAATATTGAGCTGCTGGGTGAACCTACCTAAAACTTCATATGGATAGAGAAATTATTTTTAAATTGCTCAGAAATTGGTTGCATATGAGAAATTGGAATTAGAATGAATTAGTTGCTACAATGAGGAATACCTTGTCAATTATGAGGAAGATTCTTGCGATCACGAACCATTAAATTGGAATTTCAAGGAAATGCAAGGAGTCCTTCAATATTTTGAGGATTGGTTTCGAATTATGACTCTGAAATTGTGCAAATTTTTGAGAACTATTTAAAAATTCAAGAATTTATCATCATTATTAAGTAGAGATTCCGGAAATTAGGGTTTCGATTCGATAAATGATAGACTTACTTGTATCTGTATTTTGAATCCTGCAATATTTGTACACTAAGAATATGTTGCGCTGGGAAATGTTCCTTCAAATTAGAGCAAGTGTTATCCGCATAACACAATAAGTTGAAGTTCTCTAAAACACACCATCGACCGCTGTATTCACCAAACAAATCCTCAACAGGACCGTTTTGTACTTTGTATAACATTCCACGCTTTTGTACAAACGTTTTCATGCCCAAAACTGCACGTTCGATAATGTTGTCTTTAGTTTTTGTACCGCGAACGATATCTGGCGTTTTCTCCAAAACTGATTTCAACCAACCGATCTTTTTGGGCTCTAGAAAATTGAATTCAACAACTATAAAATCTCTCTAGTCTAACTTTTAGGGATTCCTACCATTAGTTGCAGTCACACTTTTATGACTCTCGTCATCATTCGTAAACCAACTCGTGCGTGATTTCGTTGATTTCGATTGCTTAGTCTCATTTTTTTGCGTCACAAACTGTGGCGGCTCTTCCTTTTGATCTTCCGCTGGTAAAGAATCAACACGCGCTGGTGGTGGCGGTGGAATCAAAAAATCCTCAGATTGCGACTCATCGCTCAAACTCCAATTATCAATTGTATGCGCATCGGATATGTTTCCATACAAATCACCCTGAAGTAATTCTTCGAGCATTCGAATGTCGTTGTTTTGATGGTGATGGCTCGGGTGATAGTAACCACCAGGTGCCGAAGCACAGTCTGGAACAAATATGTCATCATATCAATTTGTTGCTACTTGTATCACTCCATTCAAAAAGGCCATAGATCAAAAAAGCCACAAATTGGTTATGAACGATCGCAAATTGAAGGTGCACGAGCTAGCTGACATTGTAAAGATATCAGATGATAGTATTTTTTACCATTTTACACGACCATTTGGGTATGCGAAAGGTCTGTGCAAAGTGGGTGCCGCGTGACCTTACAGCTTACAAATAAAAGAAAAGTACTCGATCTATAACAACTGCCGATGTCAATAGCGAAATTGCAAACAGACCCTAAAGCAACTGGCAGCTCAGGGGAAAAAGATTACCCTGACATGGGTGCCAGGACATGAAGGCATAGAGGGGCCCGGAACCCATCTTTGGCCTTCCAAAAAGCCATATGAAGGAAGAACTTCGGAGATGGGAAAAGGAACAACTTAAGTCCTACTGGAGAAACACTCCAGGCCTAAGACAATCAAAAAGGTTTATCAAACCTTCAGAGGCCAACGCAGGGAAGCTTATCCAACTGGAGAGAAGCGACTTAAGGCAAATTACAGGCCCTTTTACGGGACACCACCCAGTCAAAAATATAGGCCTAACCGAGGACGACACTTGTCGATTTTGCGAAGACGCAACAGAGACAACAGAACACGTGCTCTGCGAATGCATGGCACTTTTCTGCAAAAGGCTAAAACACCTTGGAGGGGTGACCCTAACACCCGACGAGGCAAGGAATTTAGCCCCCAGAGAAATCATCAACTTTATGAAAAGTGTGGGACAGCTGGGCAATTCATAGATTAGAGTCATTCACAAAAGATCTTCTGCAGGTCGAAGTGAGGGGAGGCCAAACCGCCTAAACGACTCCGAAAAACAATCTACAATAGCGAAATTATCCAAAACAATCATCCCAATTGGGATCCCTGGGGAACTCCTCATGAGCCAAACTCTCACTGCGTCAAGAATAATTCGGAAGGTCGATATATTTCTTCGCGTGGAATTAATAGTAGAAATAACAAATCTTTTGAATATACTTAATTCAATAATTCAACTGAATACAATCTGCAGACTGAGCTGCCGATCTGGCAGAAAGAATGCAGGAAACATGAATGGAATGATTTTTTTATTCACCTGTTAAGTCAATTGGCAAACTACTTAAATTTCCTCAAGGATATTACTTCAACTAACATCCAACTCACCTACAGTATCCACATTACTTCGCAACGGATCAAACTGCAAAATAACACTTTTCGATACTTTCGATCTTGCCTCAACACTATTACTTCGAATTATTTCATGATTCTCATATACACTACCACGCAGATGCCCACGTAATTTTCCCGAAGACGCAGAACTGCCCGTTTCCACTTGATCATTATCAGAAGTGCCATCACCTACCTCGACCTTACCCAAATCTGCATCAACAACTGCTGCAGCAATAGTTTGCGTACAAGATTCAACGGTATCTCGAGGAGCTTTAAATGATTTTGTTCGCCCAATCACGCCATAGTTATTTGTGTCCTTACGTTCAGCTTTATCGATCTCACTATACTGTGGCTCTAAATTGAAACTTTCACTATTTTTGCTCACTTCCTGACTTGCTGCACCGACCTGGTTTGATTCAACTCTAACTGCACTAGTTTCACTATTTTCTTCACCGATTTCACACACATTTCCTTCACTACTATTTTCAGCGATCACATCATAAAACTTCCACGAATCACTACGCGATAAATCACTTTGATTCCATACTGGGAACACTTGTTCATAGGCGTTTTGATTAATTTTGTTTGTGCTACCTTTGAGCGAGTTGTAACTTGATGCTGCTGAGCTGGGTGAGTCGTACAGCGACTCGTCCGGAAGCGGCGGTGGAGGATGACTCGGTGGTGGAAGACTAATTGAATCGTCTGAAGATGAATCACTAGCGCGTGGGTCTTTTGTGGTATTACCGTATATTCTTTCTTTAGCGTATACTTTCGGTGACTCTTCCCGTTCGTTAGGATTGTTGTAAAACGATTCAGTTGCATTGCTGTAGGTACTGTTGCTACGAGTTATCATCGGTGAGTCGAATTTGATGTTATTGAACATTTGTAATGTACATTCGTAGTCAGTTGTAGAATTGATGTTACTGGATTTGGTTGGATCGAAATTGTTAGCATTGTGAGTTGGTGATGAGCTGTTGCTGATTGTGCGTTTGATACGTCGCAGACTTTCTCTAGTGCCTGTAATGATGGCGGATTTTTTGTGTTGAACCAGCTGACCGATGTCACCTGAAATTTTAAGTAAAAAGTTTGTAAATCTTTGAAATCAGGAACAATTTATAAAGATTGTTTGTAGGTTCAAATATTTTTAAAGTACTTAAATATTTAAAAAAATGTCAAAGTGTAGATTTTAGAAAAACCTTCCTAAGGCCTGTCCTAATAGAACAAACTATATATTAATACAGATAAGCATGACTCATAAGCGCGTTTATCATACATATATAAAATTATATGTATATCATGTTAAGTTCTGGGAAATTATCAACAATAATAAGTATTAAATTAACATTCATTCATTATTTTGATACCCATTTACTCATTCACAAAACAAAACAAAAATAACGACATATGCTACAACAATGAGAACTTTATAATTTAATGAATCCCACACTGTTACATTTCAGGGGCATTGCGAATAAGAGAAACCACATGAAGATGGCCCAGACTCAACCTAGCATTAATCTAGCTTTGAAAGATGAAGGATAACATACTGATGGGTCGGCACTGAACTACCTACTCTGTGCAACCCTAGCAGTCTATAGGAACAGGATCTCTTTGGTCTGAGCGAAGACAGCAAACAGATAAGTTGGCTTAAAAGGTGGCCGACTCAACTGCCATTGAGTGCTATTGTTTGGCGGATTAAAGTCCTATTCATTCAATTCTACAGGTGCATGTAGCACGCTCTTTGGTCGCATTGAAACGAAGTGCATTAAAAATGTATTTGCTTTCTTGTGTCTTGCTGATTCGATCACCAACTTTTTACACTCTTTGGCAATCGACTGCAGATCGAAATATTGAAATATACTTTGTTCAGGAAAAACTTGAATAGGTAGCAAGTCCCATAGTTGCGAAACGCACCCGAAAGAACTTTTAGGACTTATACCTGCCATATAGACAAATTTAAAACAGCAATCTATATGCGAAAATTACAGATACACACTGTAAACATGTATAAATAATATAAATTCCCTCTGGTTGGATAATAGTCCATCTATCATTGCACAGTGAAGTATGTACATCTAATTGTAGACAGATAAAGATATATATTTATTCACCATCTTATGTTACAAAACATGTATAGTACGTCAAAAAGACTAAAAATTAATCAATCAAAGTTACAGCAACAAAGAAAGGCTTACAAACAAATTAAAATAGCAACAACATAAAACAAACTAAAATCTAGAAAAATCTTACAATATCGCTTCTGAAATAGTCCTCAAAGGTATAAAAAGCTTGAGATATCAAAAATGATTTAATACTTTTGTTAAACTGGACTTCACCGAGGTTTTTTATGTGAGACTGCAGCTTATTATAAAATTTAACACAATAATAGTCAGAACCTTTCCTAGGCATCAATAGGCGGTGAAATTCAGGCAATATGTCACTTCGATTTCGCGTACTATAATTATGCATATCAGAGTGAAGAGTGAAATATGAGGCATTGGTTCGAATGTAGCCAAGAAAGTTTAAGATGTATAAGGAAGGCAAAGTACTTAAGTAGTCGGTGTTCAACAAAATACGTTTTACAGCAGTCACGCCAACCGAGCCCCAACATTGTACGTAAACATCTCCTCTGTAGCTTGAAGATTTTCATTGCATGGGAACTATGTCCCCAGTTCAAAATACCATACGACATACGGGAAACAAAATAACCGTGATATACCGTCAACAGACTGGCGATTGAAACACTCTACGCAAGCCTTCTGATGAGATATATGACCCTGGACAGCGAGCACCCAAGTTCTCGAACATGACTCTCCCAGGTTAATTTAGGATCAAGATGAACCCCAAGGAACTTCACGCGAACATCGCTCTGAAGATCGATAGGCGCAGAACGCAAAGTAAAGTTCATGCTCTGAGTTTTAGCCTGATTGAAGCTCCAATTGCCTATGTCAGTCTCAACAGCATTAACAAACTCCCCTAAAGGGTCGTTTGGTCGATATCTAATCAGACTAGTTGTGTCGTCAGCAAAGAGGATTATATTTGAGTCTTCTTGAAATTGGTATAAATCATTTACGTATATTAAAAACAGTAAAGGTCCCAAAACCGACCCCTGGGGCACACCCCGTCCAACCCTTCGTCTCTCCGAGTATCGTCCCCCATACAAAACGTGCTGAAAACGATCGCTGAGATAAGAGCCAACCAAGGCAACACTGTCAACATCAAAGTTATAGTAAGAGAGATTCTGACAAGTATCTCGTGTGAGACACAGTCAAAAGCCTTAGTGAGGTCATAAAAGGAAGCAAAGGTGTCACAGCCCTGCTCCATGCCATCCGAAACATATTCCAAAAGGTTATTACTTGCAAGAGTAGTAGATCTCTTATTACGAAAGCCATATTGACTATGCATAAAGAGATTATTTGCTTCAAAATATTCAGTTATTTGATTCTTAATAATAGACTCAAAGATTTTTGAAAAAATTGGCAAGATCGATATTGGTCGATAGTTACTGGGATCATCAACCGATCCTTTATTTTTGTAGATTGGAATAACCTTTGCCGCCTTCAAGACCGCCGGAAATACAGCGTCACCAATGCAATGGTTTATCAACTTAGTAAGCGGCACCACTAGCAGATTCTTTAAAGTCCCAATAATCCTAACATTAAGCTCATAACAATCCGAGCTTTTTGTGTTTTTCACGTACTTCATTAAAGGTTACCGTTCTCAAACTAAATAGGTACTAAAGACAGTTTCAATTTGATTTAAGGATTGTCATGGCAAGAATTTTTAGTTGATGTTTTTTTAGTTAGGACATAATAACGTCTCTTTGGCAATTAAAAATATATTACTTAAACGTAAAGTATCCAGTATTTAAAAGATCGAATTAAAATTATCAACTACTTAGGTATATGTTCGAACTAAATAAATAACAGAATGAATGAAACCTGTATATGTATTTATGGTCCCTTCACTCCCTGAAGCAGAAGAATCGAACCCTTGTTACGTATGTTTTGAGAAAAAAATCACGAAGTTAGGCTTGTTCAAATCGCAAATGTTTCAAGAGCAACAATAACCATACATTGTTCAGTATAGGAAAAGAAAAGAGAAAAACCCTTGTGGAAACCTACCAAAAAGTGGTTGCACGCATGCACGTGGTCTCAAACTCAAACGCAACACTACAAGCTAGTTCGAATAATAACACTATATTCATTGGGAAATGAAAGGTCCTTGTTTCC
Organism: Apoderus coryli; assembly: GCA_911728435.2. Lineage (NCBI taxonomy): Eukaryota > Metazoa > Arthropoda > Insecta > Coleoptera > Attelabidae > Apoderus > Apoderus coryli. The sequence goes on from OU452207.1 coordinate 537,917, forward strand.
CTATAATCAATTTTAACTAAATACCTATTTGTTCCTTAAAACTTACCAGCAATTTGTTTGGAAGCATTACTAACACGCCTGGAAAATGTATTCAAATTCTCCGAATGATGCTCACTAATTTTTAAATTATCACAACTTTGCTTCAAATTTACAGCGTCACTCTCATAATTATTGTTATTACTAACATTCTGTTGTTTTTCATCTCCAATAGCAACGTTACAATTATCAGTGCTAGCACGGCCAACTAGACGTCTCGGTGTTGGTACGGGCTTCTTCAGCTGGCGAGGCTGTGGTATTGGGCTATTCATATTTATTTATTTACTAGTTGTTTTACACTTTTTATCACATGATTAATCAATTAGTCACGAATACTTTTTATTAGGTATAGAAAGATATGAAGATAATAAATCACATACTATAATCTACATTAGGTATATCTTTGTAGTAATTATAAAAGAACAATGGATAAAACAATATTATTTACCATATTTCGAAATTATCTAACGTAGGTATAGGTACTACCTACAATTATTATAAATAACTTTTAAAAACAAAATATTTACAACAGAAAAACATGATTCTTGCTACAACGGTTTCAATTGTTTTATGAATTATTATTATTATTAATTTATTGCAGTATTTAACAGCACAAAAACAATAACACAAATAATTGTTTTCACTAAGTACATAACTATGGATAGGTACTCTTACTGGCTATATTTACATTACTTGAATGAATCAAATTAATGACGCATACTTTGCTGTTCAGTTTAGTTCTATGTGCGCTGTGTTATCATTATTAATATTAAAAGTTTTAAGGAAATGGGAGAAGAGATACCCACTTCAAACACATAAAGATAAATAGTTTTAGGTACCTATGCGGGTATGCCTAATACTCTACTCGTTTTGTTGTAAACATAATTACAATCTCTCTATCGACTCCCGATCTTTCTTACGTGTTGTAAATAAAATTATCTACATATGGAAATAATCTTTGCTATATTATGTTTTAATCCGATTGTTTATTTATAAAATTTATTAAATTGAAGGGATAATGTTTTGATTAAATTAATAACAAAAAAGGTCAAGGACATCTATTTAGTTTAATACTACGTTCTACGTCAGCAGTTCAGTTGTTGTTTTTAGCAACAGTAGCAACTGTGAGGAATATATCAACATCAATTTAGCTGAGCCATTGTCTTTAAAAAGACAATGGCTGAGCGATGTGGAAACAAAACTAATAAATAATTAAATTCAACTACTACGCAGATAAATCCATTTCATTATAGGCGTTATCCTTTAACACCAAATATCAAGAATCAGAGATTTAGTCTCGAAATACTTTACTAGCAATAATAAGTTTGACAGATTTAAGCTCCTCCCCCAAAAATGGAAGTGAGGTGAGTGGCAGTGGCAGATAGTACTCGATTCGGCGGTTCAAACTTAAAAAAAAAGTTTTCCATCATCCTAGTCTTGAAAACCAGCGATTCGAACAACCGAGAGGACTGACGCAGCGCTGTGCTAATTTAGTGGATGTGCCTTTCTCTTCGGTCTATTGTTCTAATCCCGGGTTTTCAAGAATTGTCCACTTAGTTGGTTATCTGCTACAGTGGTGAAAATTGAAAATATTTGGCATTAAAGGACAACTATATAGGCGTATGGAATACCTGATTAAGTAGTAAATGTCAGCAGTGCGTGCCACTTCCTGAACCTCAGGAGTAGAATAACCGAGAGAGGCAAGCCAATGGTAATTGACTAGTCTGTGCCTCGCTCTTCTCAAGCGGTCTAATCCCCAGTTTAGTTTTGCCATTGTCTTTATAAGAATAATTTTGAAAAGCCGATTATAGAAGACAAGGTGTAAAAAACAGAAGAAATATCCCATAGCTTAATTAACATTAATCTGAAAAAAACGATTACTAATTTCCTACCCCAGAAATTATTGTGATCGCTTGACATCTCTAATGTAAAAACGTAGTGGGGATTATTGCCTCTCTATACTATTTTGAAACCTTATCCTTTATGTAATATCCCCCCACTGTTTTTATCGCGGATGAAAGAAGAAACATCTTCCTCATTTCGTTTTGCTATATGAAATTTATTTAATGTTTGGTTTCGACTGAATAAGGTTGTGCTTGCGTAGCAAAAATGGTGAGTTACATTTTTAATTTAATAATTTAGTTATCCGTTATTATTTAGTAAATCATTCATTGGTTTTGGTTTTCATTGCTTTTATATTAAAGTGTACTTATTTATACTAATAAATTAGTATATATTTTAATGAAATATTTGTTTACTTTTAAATGATGATAATAATATTGTCTCGTTCGTATGATTTCACAGCACTTTGTGTTGGTAAATGTGATATCAAACAATATCGGAAAATATTCTGAATATACTATTACTTAATTATAAAAAATGGTTGCTGTAAACAAAATTAACTAATAATAACTGTATTTTTAATTTACAGAACGATGAAATTACTTTTCAAGACATGCCATGTGGAGTTCGCTTGGGACACAGTAATAATAATTATAGGTAAGAATATCTTTTTGTATTACCTAACATTTTAACTAAATCATATTATATGATGATTTTTTAATAGACAAGCATATGACTGAAAGTTCTGTTGATAACATTTAACTGAAATTTGTAAATTAAGTTAATTTAGATCATATCAATGTCATCTTGAGCTCTTTAATAAGGTTATGTTTCTTTGAATTACAGATACGTTGGTTCGGGATGAAAATTCGTAAATTGCTACAATGAGATCTGTACAACAACCCAATATTGTTAATAGGTAAGTCTCAGCAATTCAAATTATAAGTGTTTCGTGAAATTTTATAATTAATTTTTCGTTTAAAATGGACATCGTTTAGATGGTTTTCCCATAATTGTTATTTTTTTTTTATGGAATTTGAGACAATTCTGAAGAACTGCAAAATAATTGTGCCTAGATAAATAACGACTTTGGCTCTTTGAAAATATTAATTTATTATTATTATAATATATACTATACTTATTTATTTTTTTATTATTGAATGGTCATCGAAAAACCACGTTTTTTAACAACTTATTTGTTTTTTTAAAGCACACAAGGTAATTCTAACTTTAACTTATTCTCTTTGTTTATTTCTTTATTGGCGGTAATAAGTAACAATACTTTGACAAATTAATGTAGAATATTAGGTTGAATGTATTTCAAATTTTGGTGTGCAGTTTTCTTAACCGAATTTCACCAAAAGAATTATAAATCCAACATGACATCACAAGTCAAAAAATTACTACTTAGATATAGCCGCGCCTCGAAACAATTTCCGGAAGTTTTTTTGGTTGCTATGGTAATTAATGAGTCAAAATTAAGACAACTTATTAGTTAAAAAGTAGTAACGACAGCAGTAATTACTAAATTTGTTACTAGGATATTATACCTTGCTATGATGATAATAATTACCGTCTGATATAATTTCTGTGATTATATCAATTGGCTGCATTATTTGTACCTGATCATAAATAATAAAAGTATATTAAAACCTATTCGTAAGGATTGTTTTGGATCCGTTAAATAATGTTTGTATTATTTTTTTATTCTAGATGATACATTTCCGGACAATTTACTAATTGTGATGAAGGTCTATGGGAATAGGTATGTAAATTGTATTGTTATAATTATTATTCTAATTCCAAGTCTTAAGCTTTATTATGATGATTATTAGTTATCCCTGTCATAGACAATCTTTGATGATAACTTTGTAACTGACTTAAAAAATAATTCATTTTTTCGTGTACGTTATACAGAGTGGTGAAAAAATTTTCTACAATATTTCTTAGGATCATTTTCTGAAAAAGTTTCTACAAGTCGTTTCCATATATACACAGCCTGTTATTGTAACTAATTGTTGTTGTTTTTTATCTTTAACAGCGATTTTGTAGTTATAAGCGGCGTAGCACCTTTGTGAATATTTTTGACAAATAAAAAGTATACTTCACTGCGATATTTTTTTAGAAAAGTCCACTAAATATACAACTTTTTGTGTCTTACTTCGTTTTGGAGTTAAAAAAATAAAACCAATGGCATGAAAACATTGCTTAAAAAGGTCAAAAGTTATTCAAATATTTATATTTTAATGCAAAAAAATGCTATCTTCATTCCAAAATAATTACGAAACTCATTCCAGTACTCAACGTTATTGGTATTAAAAAGCCGATGTGCAATTGTCTATTCAGTTATTTTTAGTTCGATTGTTTACAAATATTTCTGGATTTTTTTTTAATGTGGCATGCATATTTTTTATCTTTTATTTTAAACGAAGCCGGATTTGATGAAAATTAGTGCTATTTATTACAACAAGCAGGAAGTGTCAGATTTAAAAATCTGCTTGAAGATATTTGTTTTTAAAAAACACCCATCATTTAACTGCATTGCATTTCCGAAAGTTTTTTTTTTCATGAATTAAATATTCCCGCACTGTTTTATTTCTTCTTTGATTTACCTAAAATATTGCAATGTATTCATGAATATGTGATTTTCAAGTAACATTTTGCCTTATTTTCTATTGCAGATGAATCAATGAATTGTTAAGGACAATTTAGTTTAGAACTTAGTAATGAATGTCCAAAATGATTAAGGTATGTTATCAAAGTTTCATAGTACCAAGAATGCAAGAAAAATATTTAGTTTTTATCAATATGATGATCAATTAGTTATCCCTGTCATAAAAAAAAACAATATTTGATGATAACTTCAATGGTAATTTCTGATTTAACAATGAACATAATATATAATTAATTTTTACTTCTTCGACTGTTATCTTTAAGTATATTAACTTTTGTTACAGAATAATTCATTGAACGCCAGTGATGATAATATGCTGAGATGACTTCACAGGTTGGTGGCCTTTTTATTACTCGTTATATTTAGATTTTATAAATACTATTTTATTACATGATGATAAATATTAATTATACGCTATTTTGAGCTGTATTCGATGAAAACTACTTGCCCTCACTGACCGATAGATTTTACTTATTTCTTGTTTTTGTTTTATTGTAGCAATTTCTAACAGTTTTTTTTTTACATTTTTAGGCATTGGGTCATACGAGTATTCAGTTGGCTTTGGAATAATGTTTTATTTTTTTTTTAAGGTAATTAATTGTATTCTATATCTTGGCTAACTTGTATTATTTCTGTAATGTGATGTTTTTATAATATACGCTATGAATTATGTGATTTCAACAATATTACTGATGAGATTTAATTTGAGTTTTTTTTTAACTGTGTTTATTTTGTTTATTAATATTGTTTTATTCTTTTCAGGTTTACAAATAAAGAATTCATTTAAAAAAAAAATAGTTTTATTTTTGTCTTATAACAAACAAAAGCCAAAAACATAATCTGGTCCTATTTTATTCATAATCTCAATACCCAAATATAATATCAACTACGATTAGTCATTTGGTCTATTGTATTTCTTTGGGTTTACGTTTATTATGCAAAGCGAAACCCTCCTCAATTCGAGAATACCTCGTGCTATAAAAGTATAATACCTAATAATCTACCAACTGTCTTCATATTAATGGTGTTGATTTTTGTTTTCTATTTCACACAAATTATATGGGATCTGTCTTATGGTTGCATAGATATTAAATTTGGTACAACTTGATAACAGCATAGCATGCCATAACTACCCCTAGACTAATTAACGGATATCCTTTTTCTTTAAACTAAACACTGATAGCGCATATAAAAAACCTGATATCCACATAATTAAGAAATAACAGCAAAACTGTTTTAGTGATAGGTACTCACAACTCAAGTTTTTTCACGTTTGTGACTAGAAAATGGCGGCACGTATAGGGTCGTCGGAAAAGTGGATGCGCATTCGTCGAAGCTCATTCAGCATATCTGTGGTACAAACATGTCACAAAACTGAGTTAGCAACAGTTGTTAATTTAGATGTTATGATGTTTGTCCAATGACAAATTTGATTATGCGTATTTTTTTGGGTTGTGCCCATTGAGATATAAGGAGTCGCTATAAGCATTATTTTACATTGTACACAAACGGGTGCATTGGGTGGGGCGTAATCGTATACCAATATGGCCGATTCTCCAGAGCCGCATTAACTATTTTTGTTGACGTTTTTGCTTTTAATTTGCAGCTTGGGTTTATACTTTATTTTGAAATGTTAAGCAGTGTACAAAATACTTAAATATAGGTAATTATTGATATTTGATACCTAAATCCAGGAATAAAAGACGTTAGTACTTTATAAATTATATATTAATACCCCTTAAAACAATTTTATTTAAATGTTGCGCTCTGCTTATCCACTTTATTTTTACTTAAATAATACATCCTGGTATTAACATATTTAGTCGCAATAGATTTGATCAGTAAATGTATATGGTTATCAAAACTGATTTGATCAAAACCGTGCACAACTAAATTAGGAAAAATATTACTATTTACAAATTCCTTTAAAACAAGGTTTATTATGAATCCTGCGGACAACTTTTCATTAGTAGCTACTACATGATCTTTTCGGATTTGAAGCAAACGTCTAAAACATCTTTTGAAGGAATTTGTAAATCCTTTTTTTGCCTTCATTTTAATAAAAGAATAACACTTATTAATGTGTCTCGACATTCTCTGCAAATAATTTGCTTCTTTAAACTAAAAACAACAAATCCAGCAATATAAACAATAATGAATTTCGAAAATTCAGAAAATGGTCCAGGAAGATAATCATGATCTGGATAAATTATATTTGTGTACATTTCTCGTTGGTATCCAATTAATTCGAGACACATATTCTGTCCAGATATGTCTACGAGCAGGATCTTTAGGAAATCTAAAAACCAGAATATGTTTTTAACACACATTTAGGGGTCTTTTTTGCTAGAAAGTGATGAAAAAGTAGAGAGTTTGAGAGTAGAAATCAAGTAAAAGAATTTGAAAAAAAAAACTACAATGCACGTATCAATTGTTCAGTGCAGAAAGAGAATGCTACCAGACTCCTATAATAATGTGTTTTAATAAGTTCGCCTAAAAAAACCCTAAATACGTCCATGTACAATATTTGGTACATACCTATGAAACGTTATTCCTGATATTTTCTGGTCGATTTCACTTCTACTACTGCAACTACGCACAGCACAGGACACCATTATAGTATATTGTCAAATAACCGTCCAAAAAAACACGAAAAACTTAAGTAAACTTGTAAAATACTCGTAAATAACACTATAAACATGAAAGCACGACAAATGATAGATATCGTATACCAATATGGCGTACCTGCACCCGCTTTTGGCCACGTTAGAGTGTCTCCCCTCACCTCAATGGTTGTGCCACTAGAATTTACTGAGGGAAGTGTCAAATTACAATAATGCGATATCCTTCAACGTCAAATAGCAAAGTCAGTGCCTTTGCCCTATAAAGAGAATGTTCACTCAACTTTATTAAACGCAACTTCCTTTTAGATATTTGACAGTTAAGTGAGACATTTAATTCCATAACGCTTTATGGCAATGTTTAGGTCCTTTTACAAAACATGTTACATCAGCCCAACTGACCTGAGTTGTAGTAATAACACCTTTCTCTCTCTCTCTCTCTCTATATTATTGGCCTCTACAACTAGGTAATTTAGCCATTTCTTTAGTTATATATATTTGTGAGAATTCTTGGACCTACAGTTTAGCGTGGAATCCGAACCACGGTCATCGACTGTCAGATGCCAGCACCAAAGATTAATCTACACAATAGATAGTCAGCCCAATGCATTAAAATGAGAACATCTCTAAGTATGCCAGCCACTACGTGGCGTAGACTAGCGTGTAAAGCATAGAGCAGTATTGTCACAGCCAGAAACCGTTTTGTAGTTTATTAATATCAGAAACAAAACGCAACGTATAACAATTATTTACATCATTTGCAACAGTTATGCACCGACAATGCTGTATTGTCAGAGAGAGAGATTGATGAAATTCTGTATTAATCTGGAGGGGATACGTAGGGAGGGTAGAAAAAAAAACAAGCGAATGTGGTGTGTGTCGTGCTGTTGCCGATTCGTCGGTAAAAGAAACACACAGGGTGATTTATTACAAGTACAGTATTGAAATAAAAGCCTTATCTCTATGAATTAAATTTAATATAATAATATTTAATCCATGTCATACATGTTTCAAGACTAGACCAGTCCCATGATCAGTGGCGAACAATCATTAAATGAAAAGCTTTTAGATAGAAACATACTTCTGGCTCCATTGTAATAATTTGTTGATGTATATAAAAAAATCTAAATATCTAAAAGCTAAAAGCTTTTGATTTAATTATTGCTCGCCACTGTTTATGGGACTGGTCTAGTCTTGAAACATGTTGTATGGCATGGATTAATGATTATTAGGTATATTAAATTTATTTCGTGGATATTAGACTTTTATACCAATACCGAAATCAAGTAGGTATTAATGTACATTATTCTTTGTCAAAATTATAACTCCACTTAAGAATTGACTAGATACTTTTTCAATTTATTACATATATTTTAAATATTTCACGTAGACAATGTGGCAAAGATGTAACAAGATTGTTGTAGATCTTATAATACCTATAATAAAAAAATTATCAGTGCTACCTATATTATATTAGGTATACATATTATGGTTGTTTTCATACCTACTGATTTTGTTTTGAAGAGAATTACCTAATATATTAAATTAAATTTAATCTTTGGCTGCGTAGTTATTTTTTTTGTGAATATTTTTTAACTTATTTTGTGTTTTTCTAATTTTAGACTAATTATATTATTTTGTGTTGTGTTTTTTTTTTATTTGAGAAACTTCCTAGTTAGTGACTAAATAATTTTTGTGTTTTGTGAAAATGGAAAGAAACAATTCGAAATTAAGTCGTAACCAATGTGCTTTTCGAAATTGTAACAACAGTTACAGAAACAATCGAGAGGTACATTTCTTTCGATTTCCTAAAGAAGAAGATCGATGCAGAAAATGGGTTATAAATTCAGGTATAAGTTCCACTTTATAGGTTTAGGTACTTAAATTTTACTTCTTTTTAATGTTTCTTCGGGTAAATAATAAGTTCGGTAGGAATAGGGCTTTGGGTATCAAACAAAAAAGATAGAAAATAGAAATTTGACATAGGGGTAGTTCTAAGCATTTACAAGTTTGTGACGTGTAGCGATTTTCGATGCCGCCCCCGGAGGTATACATGAGGGCGGCGCAATGCCGTTTTAAATATCTCGTTTCGCTTTCTTGGAAAATAAAAAATTATAACTGATAACTGACACTTAGTACTTAACCCATTAATCCCCAACGTTGCGTAAACGAAACATTTTTTAAATTTTTTTTTCCAATGTGCCAGTAAAAAAAATACTTTTTTGTTGCTACAATTTTTTCAAAATACAACAAAGACTTTACGTTTTAAGAAATATGTCGACAGAGTTAAGATATTTATTTTGTGCGAATTTATGAACTCGCAACATTTTGAGATTTATCATTTCATATATTCGTCAATCTATTTGTCTGACACAGAAACGGATGAGATATTTCAAATTATGGATTTAGATTCCCATGATCTTTAGTAAAAAGGGCGTTATATGATATTTTACAAAACATGTATAGTTTTTGCATATCGGATCATTTTTCCTAATGTTGCGTATACGCAACGTTGGGAATTCCGGTAAGAAGGCGCCATAATGTCGCGCCCTTCGCTGACCCACAATTAGGTAGCATTTATTTTGTTTCTTATATAATTTGTGTGTGATTCTTCTTAGTGAGTGTCAACAAAGATACTAAGTTATAATTATTGTGATTTAAAATTATATTATATATAAAATATAAAGTGAAGCTCTGGAAAATATTGACTTGAAGTAAGTGATAATTATGGTTCTGTTTGTTAATTTTTTTTTAAATAATTTGTTTGGTTATAATGATGTCTTGGAAAAACAGAATGCCTTAGTTATCTGCTGAGCTTTTAGCTATATTGGAGGAGGATGAGGATTTACTGCAGACTGATACCGTGGATGCAGTATATATTCCGCCACCCGTAGATGCACTTACAGACGAAGAGGAGCTTGACGAAAATATATGTGAAAACGTTGAAGATTTATCAGATGTTGCGGGGACCTACGAAATACACGCAAATTTGCCTGATACTTCTGAAGCCTTAGATGATGAATCTTTACCGTCAAATTCAAAAAAAGCAAAACTATGTGCAAAAAATATAAAAATGAAGTCGAAGAAAACTCTACCGAAGTGGAGAAAAGAGACCCCAATATATACAACAGGACCACATAATGAAGAAAATAATATCTTGGAACAAATTGAAAACAGAGTTTGTGGAAAAAGCCCTTTTGAAGTTTTTTCCTTGTACTTCAGTGACGAAGTTTGGGAAAAAATAATATATTATACTCGTAGAAGAAAATATGCTCACGACAATAATAGGCATTCATTTGATATTGATAAAACAAGCCTAAAGCGATTTTTCGGCATACTCATTTTTTCGGGATACCATACGGTTACCAGCTACAAAACTCTATTGGTCAAAAGACAACAAAGCAAGAAGAAGATGCTGACAGTGTAAAAACAACACAATATACATGTGTGCTAAATTTAAGGTGCATCTTCACACAAACTGTTTTGAAATATTCGAACTCGGAGTATAAAGTGTGGAAACCCCTGTATATCCGAAAATAATCGTTATTTTGAAAAAATGTTTAAAGAAAAGTTATTGGGTATAATTTCTGGCACAACCTCCTGATGTTCAATTTTTTATAGCGTTAACAGCTTTGTTGCTATGGCAACCAACTTTGTTTTTTTAAATGACATGGTATATTTTTTTTTTCATTTTTAGGTAGACAATTTATTTCTGGATACGACGATCTTAAATTTTTATAGGGTTACATTGGAAAATAATTGAGGAAAACTGTTTTATAAAACAATCATGTTCTTCGTTTACAGTTCATTAAAACTAAATTTTTATAAGACTTGCCATGGAAAACATTGTAGCTGTCAATTGAAAATACTTGTAAAATAAAATACGAACAAATAAAAATTTAATTCAAAAAACCATTAGAAAGAAAATGGAATCCAACAACGTAATATTAAAAACTAGTCCAACATATGTTGAAAATGTTGTCCGTTGATATTTGCGCACAATTGGAGTCTCCTTTCAAATGAATTTCTTACTTTTACTGACATGACAGGTAATATTCTTCTAGATTCTCCAATAACTTTATACCTATTCTGTTTTTAATAATTTCACCACAGATCTTTGAGAAATATCGAAATTATTATCGGAGTCAAAAAAATTTATTAACAAAATTTATATGTTTTTTATGTTATTCGGTAATGAAAAATATATGTTTCCATTAAGAAAAAAACGAGTTGACCTTGAGATAACCTTGAAACGGTTGACAAACTCGCCAATGGGTGCCACCATTGTTTTTCCCCCACAATAGCAAACATCTTTTATTTGAACTTGTATAACATGTATAATATGTAATTTAAATCCATTGATATGCTCTTTGTACAATATATTTTTGAAGAGTTAACATGAAAACATGGCTTTTCCACTGATACACCCAAGTTTTTAAGGCTGATTGGTTTTTCATTGATCGCATATAATAGCAACCATTTTTAATCCGCATTCTATAAGAATTTTTATAGCCGCCTCTAAAATATACTTTAAATAAACATGATTAATAGTAATGAATTGCTTGCTACATAATGTAACAAGACAATAAGTTATGTTGGAAATTTGTTTCACACTACCATGCTTTCACCAGACGGGCAGTTTCGTTGATTCACAATTCATCAGTGGTGATCGGCAGGCAGTGTGACCCAAATATTCAACATTTACGAAGAGCTTATACTAGCATGAGAGATGAATGACATATCATAATTACAGGTAGTGTAAGCTCTTTGTAAATGTTGGAAATTTCGGTCACACTGGGTTGTGGATCAACGAAACTGCCCGCCTGATGAAAGTGTGGTAGTGTGAAACAAATTTCCAACATAACTTAAAAAGTCATGTATGTATGTAACAAGCCATTCATTAATAAAGCTTCCCGTCAGGGAATATCTTGTGTTGGCAATAGGATATAATCAGTTGTTACTTCTCGTCCGGCCATCGTCTATCAACTTTCTCTCACCGGGCATATTGCCTGCTCACACTAGATGTCTGCGTAAAATTAAATGTATCCGTTTGGTGGGTAGTTTTGATTACAATAAGTCGGTGCCAAGCCCAAGCTCGAAACAAAATAAATCTATATTTACCTACTACCTATTTGGCTTGGTACCGACTATTATGTGCATTGTTGTCTTTTGAATGATATTTGTATTTTGTTATTTTTCGTATTTTTTATTAGTTCTTTTGACAGCTCTGGTGTCATCAATACACCTGTATCCCGAATTGCACCAAATTGCGATGCTATTGAACAAGCATATAATCCTAAATATAATATTATTTTTGAACTTTGAATGTACATATGAAATTTGTATCTTAAAATTAGTCAAAGAATCACCCTTTAAAGTTTGTACAAGTACTTATGCAACACCCTGTATACATAGATACTTTGATTTGCAATTTGCAAATCTGTTAAACTAGGTAATGCTGTTTTTTTTTATTTACTTTCAAATATGGTGTTATGTAATTGTATTCAAATTAAATGTTTGGGGATGATATTTACGAGTTTTATTTTTTTATATAGAGAAACTGTTATTCAGTTTTTAAGGATCAATCTGAAGCAGACGATTGTACTTGTTAAAACATGAAAAAAGTTATTGTCGTGATACTTTTAACACCCTGTTGGTGGGTTTTTAAAGCTTTTTACGAAACGTGTTAACAATACAATCTACATAAATCGTTATTTTTTTAAAGTTTTATGATCATTGCACAAAAACCAATATTAGGGAGACTGTAAGTTTTTTTTCAATTCGGCATTGCAGAATTTGAACCTAATTGTGATAATTGTGTTATTTTACTAGTATAGATATTTTTGAGTAAATTAATTCGGTTATAATCGATGAGTAGAATCTTTGGAGTAAAATACATTTCACAAAAACCCTGAACCATGTTTCTCAATAGATTTAAATTTTCATTAAAAACAGATTAAAAATTCTAATTTTTTACATCCTGCATTTCGAAACCGTATTTTTTTAAATAATTATTGTCATGCTGGAAATTTCAAACCTTATTTACTTCAGCAACTTGTAAAAAGCACAGCCTTTTTAATATTAACATTTCTTAAAATCGATAATACGCGATAACGATGACTTTCTATCAATATCACAGAAGGATACATTTATTACGTATATAATTTGTTAGATTTTACATCTCCGAATTGAAACACACGCAAAAAATGTGCATAAAAAAGTTAGGGTAGCATTTCACGCCTGTATGAGTCTGAGATTTATTTTTTCATAATGTTAACAAGTTGAATCTGCTGTTTGAGTTTGATCCTTAAAACTGAATCAGATAATAAGCGGAAGTCCTATCTATAACGCCAAATTTCGTTAATTTAAATATAACTTTTTGATGCATCCTTATATCCGAAATTTAAAATTAAATGACTAAAATAATATTATTTTAGTCATTTAAAATTATTGTCTAAAACATTTAATGAACCAGCCCTGTATATTTATACTATTATAGTAATTTCTTTTATTTTCGTCCATACACATTAATCTTTGCGTAGATAGGTGTACGTATACCATATAATTTTATATTAACCGACAAAAAACACTGCTGCACAGTAGTACATATATGATACCTATAATATAAAAACAAACTCCCACCTCGTAGGGGAAAGTATACTCGTCCTTGTCTAACATTGCCCATATGATTATTTTATTTCAACACAATACATATAACACCATCTACAATTTCCATAATTTCCATGGTTACATGTTTTTCTAATAGATGTAGCTCGTGTCGAGACAGTTTCAATTTTTGTTTTCTTTCCCATATACGCTGACTATCTATTGTGTAGATTAATCTTTGCCAGCACCTACGACTATGTAGTTCATAACTACATGACATTGGCAAGTCTACCGACTCGACCGGGAGCGCCGTCCACCCATCCAACCACCATCCACGCGACCAGATACTGCGGCTGCGGTATCATAATCACGTCGATGCGCGCTTGCACATGTGGGCATCTCCCGGCCCTTAATAACACCTAAAGGTGGTGTTGACAAATAATATTTTTAAAGGAATTTAAGGAAATAACAATAGACGGTATTTTTTTGCAAAATCGAATGTCACTCACCTCACTTGTATTTTATTGTAAATAGAACGTTAAACTAAATTATACCTGTTTTTAAACTTATTGACATTCCAGGCAAATCGACACATGATAATTGTCATTTCGCGTACAACAAATAAAAAACCAAATTCAATTAAAATACATAATAAAAACAAATAACAAAAAATACTACCAGACCAGTACCTACCAATAATAAAGCAAAGGAGAATGTAAGATTGAATATTAATATCCAAGTTAATTCAGTAATTTTGGCTCAAATGTGTTGTTTTTATTAATAAATTTACAATGGATTCTGAGCCAATTACTGTTAGAAAAGAAAGACGTGAAGAAAATGATGAAATTGAACCGAGAATAGTAAAAAAATGTAGGTTATTACGTAGCCAAACATCACAATCAAAAAAGTTTTGTGCCAAAGAAGAGAGAACTGCATCAATAAAAAAGGTAATTAGATATTTCTTTGTAGTTTATTTAATTAGGTAGGTATACATCGTAATTAATAGATATATTATTAACGTTTTCATGTTATTTAATAGTTCTAATAATAGGTTTTAGCTTTGTAATGTGTGATTCAATGTGCCTAAATTATTGCACATACTGGAAATATATGGATCTCGGATCTCATAACTATATTAACCGTTAATCATATCCGGTTAAAATATAGCTGCATTTTCATTATTTCTAGAGCTTTTGGAAATTATAACGTTGTGACTCTTTAAAGCTTCACGCCCGCAGTAATCTTAATGCCTTGACTAATACATACTAGTGACTGGCAGGCAAAATTAGTGCCAGCTATTAAAAGTAAGGCTACACCACGTGGGCGTAGAGTACTTACTAGTAAAGTGTGCGTTGTTATTTTTGCTCATGTTACCAAAAATTAGTTCAATAAAAGATACGCTGTTAGTTTTATTCAGTTTATAAACAACTTTAACGGATATGTTCCTGTTTTTCACAAGCGTGTTAAGTTGTATACGAATTTTCTTTCTCTGATCAACTTTATTGTAGGTCCCTGTCGATTAATAATAAAAACCACTCCACAGGTATCTCTTATCCTTCAAAAACCCGAATCTGAACGATCTAATGAAGACAAACTCGTCCTGAACCAATTTGCTGACCTTGTTGAAGAGATCCAAGAACGGCGTCGTAAACGGAACGAAGCGAAACGCCGTTTGGAAGAATACGAAGATTCCGACGAAGTCCTCTATCAGAAATGTCAAATATTGGCACAGGCTGTGGCTCAGTCCCGTCATCTAGTCGTGTATACCGGTGCTGGGATTAGTACGGCAGCTAAAATACCGGATTATCGAGGACCGAATGGGATTTGGACCAGATTGAAAGAGGGCAAGGATATTGGGTGAGATCTAAATGATTTTTGTTACTATGTGAAGTAGGTAATTGGTTTTCTTTGCAGCGATCATGACTTGTCTTTAGCTGAACCCACCTTCACGCACATGGCTTTGTATGAATTGTATCGGCGTAATATACTGAAATATGTTGTGTCACAAAATTGTGATGGGCTACATTTAAGGTCCGGGCTACCGCGCACAGTATTGTCCGAGGTACATGGGAACATGTACATTGAGGCGTGTAGGAACTGCAAACCTCACAAAGAGTATTTGAGGAGGTTCGACGTTACTGAAAATACGGCTAGGTATGTTTCGACAGTTTGTGCCCCACATTGGGCGCCAATTTGCAATGCCTTCTTGACTTAAATGGTATTAACGCTTATTATTTGTTTTTAGATACTCACATAAGACTTCCAGACGTTGCTACGTGTGTAATGAAGCTCTAATTGACACTATAGTACACTTTGGGGAACGAGGGACGTTACAATGGCCGCTAAACTGGAAAGGGGCGTGTAAGAATGCTCGTGAGGCTAGTACAATACTATGTTTGGGCTCCAGTTTAAAGGTTTTAAAAAAGTATCCATGGTTGTGGCGGATGGATAAACCAGTGAAGAAACGACCGAATTTGTACATTGTCAATTTACAGTGGACGCCAAAAGATGATTGTGCCAATGTTAAAATTAATGGTAAGTTGAGTTTCGAGTTTAAAAGTTCTACTAATAACTTTATTCAACGATTACTACAGGTAAATGTGATATAATAATGAAAAAAGTCATGGATATCCTCGGTATAACCATACCGAAATACGACAAATCACGCGACCCACTATTCGTCCACGCGACTGAACTACACAAATTGGAATTACACACCACTGCCCAACCATTCCTTAGCTCAACTGACGAAAAACCGATCAAAAAAGAAGAACCAGAAGATAACAACGAATCGTTAATAGATAAAATCGATATAGAAATAACACCAAACGATTGTTCACAAATCGATCCCACTTCTGATTCTTCACTTGGTGAGTATCCACATCCAGCTCTATCGTTTTTGAGCTACAATTTCCTACAACAACACAATACGTGGAATTATAAAGACTTTTTCCTTTACCCGTATCAGACCAGTTTGTTATATTCGGGCCTGCACAGTATTATCAATCCTGTACCTATGATTACGGAAGATAGTAACGTGAAAAAGGTGGATAGTATCGAACCAGATTGTAAATATTGTCATCGCAGTTATAAATCGGTTAAATGCGTGTTTTACGGGAAAAACGAACCAGTGTTTGTCCGCCAAAAGTTGCGTTACAGTAAAATTGAGAAGAGAGATAAAGCCAATGTTTGTTTATGTTGTGATTATACCACGGAAGAAGAAGATGAAGAGGAAGAATCGGTAGTAAAGAATGACAGTAACTCTAATTCGAATAATTCGTTCGCAATAAATGACGAAAAAGTGTCAATTATTAATCAAAGTGAATTGAGTGATGGGAATAATAGTTTAGCAACAGAAAAAATGGTTAGTAGCAACAGTAGTTCAAATGCACCGCTATCGGTTATAGTAGTTACTAGTGATGGGAGTATCTGTAGTAGCAGTGATGGGAATAGTAATAGTAGTCCGGATATATTGTCATCGAATATTAATGGTTCCTGTGATATAAAATTGTTTCCAAACGGGGCTATTAAAAATAGTGGTAAGAATATTCAAGCTGGGTGGTTTGGGAAGGGGTATAAGAAGAGTAGGAGACGGCGGAAGGCGTTTTATTAATCAGTCGTTGTTATTAAATTATGTGCGAGGTGGTAACTGTTGTCACCTGTTCTATGTGTTCAATATTTTACATTTTCCTTTCATTTTTAAAGTCAGTATTATTAGATGCGGTCCAAAAAACAATTTTTATTAATGAAATTTGTAGAGTTAAATATGCAATCTTGAACTGTCTGACGCAATTTGAAAATCGAAAAACACTTGAATGTTGATAAGTGACTGGCTTTCAGAGTGTCAATTCTTGAAATCTGGGGAGTTTAAGGATGAAGATATAAGTAGGCTTTGCCTCGATTCTCTCGATCGTTCTACACTTCGAAGCACGGTCTGCTGTTCGGTTTTACTTCATTTCAGACATAAGGTTCAAAAACCTATGAAAATGCTGACGAAATCCCAAACGATCTTATCAAAAACGATTCCAAGGAATGTCCTTAGCGTCGGCAGATCCCAAAAACCTAGATTATGAGCCTCAAGGCCAAACAATCCATAATTTTACCTAATCATGTTTGTGTAATCACTTTATTTGATCAGGACCGGCTAAAAATCCTAAGAGATCCTGGCATGTTGCTAAGTTTATGTCAGATTGATACTGTACAGCTGCCTTTTATGCGAGAGAGATTTGGTTAAACGGATTCACCGTATTGGGCCTTTGCGCATAAAATAAATAACATAATAAACTTTTACTAACCTTAAATAATAAAGTGTTTAGTCTGTCGTGTTTATTAGTGTTGACTTTTCCAAGTTTTAAGATTATTAAGACCGAATCTCCAAATACCCAACGCAGTAAAAGGCAGCTTTACTGTTGGAGTGTAGTTTGAAAAAGAGTAAATTTTACACTTGCTTGCAATGGCATAATATAATGAATGAAGGAAAACGTTTCTCACACAAAACGCAAAATAATCGTAAATATAATAAAAAACATAACCTTAAAATTAAGGACATTGACCTTGCTATTTTCAAATTACACTCCAATAATAGTGTCAATCTGACATAAACTTGGCAACGTGGCGGCATCTCTTACAATTTTTAGCCGGTCCTATTTGATCTACCGTTGTTTTTCGATGTGTACGTCAGACTTTAATATTGTTTCTACGACTCTTTTTATATGTTTTAATTTAAGTAATAACAATGAGCGATATTTGTTGCATTTTAACTTATTTTGATAGTCCTAATGTGAATGTAAGTAAACGTTTGTCTTAATTTATTAATTTTTGTCGGCTACATTTTAAGATTGAAATAAAAGACTGTTTTTTTCCTTGTTCGTTTACTCTTGTTACTATACGATCGATGTTTTTTTACTATTTTTTTTTACCCGTTGTGTGTTCTATTTTTTTATTTATTAATTAAAACGTTTTTATATAATTGTTGTTTTTTTTTTTAACAAACTGATTTGCTAAACCGTCAAAATTGTGTTACGGAACTTTATTGAGCGTTTTCTTTAGATTAGCTGAACTGATCTCACTCGCTTGTTGTTGCATTTTGAGGTTAATTCTCACACAAGCTGGGCTGAAGTGACAAGACACCTTCCACTCACCTCATTTTTGTCGTTAAAGGAATTGAAAAACTCGATTATAACATGTGTATTGAAGGATAACACCTTTTGTAAAAGGGTGTATTTTTCATTTTTTTAAGTGAGTTTAAACATATTATTTTAAGACTTTTTTCCTCATTTGTATAAGTTTTTTTTTTAATAAAACTAAATTACTTTGTAAAAGAAACCTTCAACAAATTAAAGTGAAAACATCTGATATTTAGCATATAATTAAAATCAGTGATGTTGCTAAACGTTCTGGTACCTATCATTTTGGTATATTAAAGAAGAAGATTATAGTATAGAAATAGGTTATAAACATCTGTTTTTATTTATGAATGTTACAAAAAATATAATTATTAACCAAAACCCTTAATAAAAAGGAAACTAAACAAAATGTAACAACAATTTATCACAAATTATGTATTAATACCAAACTATTACACAAATATGTTTAATTTCATAAGATCATTCTTCCCAACGTCTAGTAATACAGACTCTGACGATTTATCATTAGAAGCATCTTGCAGTGTTTTACAAGAAAATACAAGCGCAAACCAGGAAAATACAATAAAAACTACCAAAAACGCACTAATTAACTGCTATAAAAATGAATCTAATAATTATATGGTAAGAAATGGAATTATAACTGATATAAAACCGGACAACACATATACAATAGATGGATTGTACGATTTTCAATACACTGACAACGGAAACTTATCAATCGGAACTAAAATATTGTACCATAAATATATCTCTGAAGGTGTAATACACATCTATAACGTAACAGTAATAACCAGTGACTGGGATCAAGTGGTTGAAACCGATACGATATGGTGTAACCGGACGCTTATAAAACAAGTTACAAAACGTGACAAACGTATTCTAACACTATCTCCGGATGAAGTAACTGTCGATTTAGATAAAGTTAGTGTTGAATTTATTCCTATAGTGGGTGATTGGTTACAATTAGATGCTAAATGTGTTGTTGACGATAAATCGATTAATTTGAGTGGGGAAATAATAGAAATTAACCAAATTTCACCGTTGCGCGCACGTATCGACACTGGGACAGTAACAACTTGGGATGCATTGGAAAAAATAGGAACTGTTAATCGTAACATATATTTCGATAAGGAGAGTTTAGCGTATAGTGGGTATTTACCAATGAAAGGGGATAAAATTATCGCTGAAATAATTGAAAGTGATCAAAATGGCGGGAAATGTGTATGGCGCGCGTTGAAACTAGTACCGGAGTTTAGTAACAGTAAGAAAAACAATATTAACTCACTACAAACCATAAATAGTAATATAATAACTGACTCTCATCCGAGTATCGAAACTAATGATATAAATTTAACGTTTAGCAAACTAAATGATACACAAACCTTTAGTGTTAATATTAAAAATGTTTCTCAAGAAAATCTTGAAATAACCGGTGCTGAATATCAGAGACAAAGTAACAGTCAATGCAAAGTACTAACGAATATCATTAATACAGTTATTTCTGTAAACGATAATTACGAAATTCCATGTGAATGTTGTGCTAAATGTATCGGAAACAGCAGTGAGTTATTTTTAATAACATTTTCGAATTTTCATGTAATAAAAACAATAAATATTAGTGTTACAATTAATAATAACAGCAGTAATGTAGGTTATCGGAAGAACTTTAATATTATGCCACGATCTAATTATAGTAGTGACTATGTGATTAAAGGTCGGAGCCAAACTAATACTCCGCGCTTTGCTAGTTACCGAATACCAGCATATGCATTACCGCATAAGTTATTTGATTTGGTTACGAAATATCGAACTAATAACAGTGATTGTAATATTGCATATTTAATGGAAGAATTAAAGATAGTGAAACCAGTGTTATTTAGTAATTTAACCCATTTAAATTACGTGGATCGTTTTCATACGTTACTACATTTAGATGAGATTGAGAATTTGATTGGAATTCGTGCTTACGATCAAGAAAGAGCATGTTTTGTCGAGAACCAGCAATATTTGATGTTGGAAATTGAAAATCTATCCGAACGCAGACCGTCAATTGTGTTTGGCGATACAATAATCGCAACCGATCCTTTCGGGAGATCCTCTGAGCAATATGAAGGTAGAATACATAAAATCGGTGCTAAACATGTTTATTTACAATTCTCTGCGTTGTTCCATGAAAATTATCACGGAGAAGACTATACGATTAAAGTAGTGCCAAATAGAGGTGCATACAAAAAATTACACCATGCTGTCCATTTGGTTTCGAGGCATCTAGGACGGGATATTTTGTTCCCTACCAAAATTATAGAAAAAGAAAAGTTACAGGTTGATGTTTATTGGCACGATCCAATAGGGAATAAAAGGGCAAATGGTGTTTTAAGTCCTAGACAGGTTTTGAGGCGAATGAAACAGTTTAAGGAAGGAAAACTTGTAGAGACTGATGATGCGGATGTTAGAAGAAATGAGGATAATAGTTTCAAGTTGGAATGGTGAGTTATATTATAGTTATATTATATAGTGAGCAGTTTCCCGATGAAACTACTTTAATATCAATTTATTACGGATAAGAATTTTAAAAGTAGTGTGTAATTTTTTTGAAACATTGTAAGTATATAATTTCCTATGTCATTAGGTACAACAATGCTCTGAATCCCAAACAAAAAGACGCTGTGACCAACATACTCAAAGGCGTCGCACGTCCATTACCTTACATCATATTCGGTCCACCTGGAACTGGTAAAACTGTAACTGTAATCGAGACGATACTCCAGATACTGCGACTGATACCAGAATCACGGTTACTGGTAACTGCTCCATCGAATAGTGCGGCGGATTTGATTGCAATGCGATTGATTGATTCCGGTGTGTTGAAGCCTGGTGATTTAGTGCGTTTAGTTAGTGCTAATTATCTGTTAAGTGATAATATTCCGGCGAAGTTAGTGCCGTACTGTGTTACAGCTAGTCTCGCTAGGGAAGGTACTCAGGAGGAGAATGTTGTTAATCAGGATGGGATCGTAATGGGTGAGTGAAATAATATTAAGGACTCGACTAACATCGATGGCAGAATGCTTGATATGCAGTACTATGTACATGTAGATGATACGTGTTTACATGTGTCTACTGTTGTGTATCCTATTGTGCTTAAATGCAGGCTGATATTTGTAGATGGGCAACGACTATGGTACTCTGACGAGCTCATAACAAGAGCGAAACGAATTCGTCAGTATCTGTCGACCCATGCCTCGGCCTGGTTCCTATTGAATTAGACTGGGGCCGTGCTAAATTCAACAAAATTCCTTGTGTATGTAAACCCAGCATTAAGTCCGCTTTGCCATTAAGTTATTTTTCATTTATTATATTTACGGACATGAAATCCTTTTAATTTTTCAATATTTGGCATTAAACATCGATGGCAGAACGCTTGGAGACCACCGTCCGAGCATTGCTGAAACCCAAATATTTGCGAGATGCTGGCAGAAGGATAAAATAGTCTCCTGCTAGCGTTTTGTGTTCATACTATTTTTATTTATTTCTATTTATACGACTGGTTTTACCTATACATTGAATTTGTTCGGCCTCTGCATGGTATAGGATATGCAGTACTATGTACATGTAGATGATACGTGTTTACATGTGTCTACTGTTGTGTATCCTATTGTGCTTAAATGCAGGCCGATATTTGTAGATGGGCAACGACTATGGTACTCTGACGAGCTCATAACAAGAGCGAAACGAATTCGTCAGTATCTGTCGACCCATGCCTTGGTCTGGTTCCTATTGAATTAGACTGGGGCCCTGCTAAATTAAACAAAATTCCTTGTGTATGTAAACCCAGCATTTGAGTCCGCTTTACCATTAAGTTATTTTTCATTTATTATATTTACGGACATGAAATCCTTTTAATAATATTAGGGTTTGACTAATCTTTGAAATATTATCCTCAGATTGCAGTAAATCAGTACTCGGCAGGCATAAAATCACTGTTTCCACATGCACATCTGCGGGTTATTTGTTTCAAATGGGATTCGACCGTGGACATTTCACACATATTTTTGTGGACGAGGCAGGACAAGCTGCTGAACCAGAAGTTATGGTACCCATAGCTCTTTTCGACAAGTACACCGGACAGGTCATTTTGGCAGGTAGACATTAAGAAAAGTGACTAAGGATGGACCAGTTATTGTTCTTTTTTCAGGCGATCCCAAACAATTAGGACCGGTATGCCTTTCGAAAATTGCTGAAGATCTTGGTTTAGGTGAATCGTTGCTGGAACGATTAACTTCTAGAGGACCCTATATGCGCGATCCTGTAGGGTTTCCTGATACCGGCGGATATGATCCTAGAGTCGTTACCAAATTGTTGTACAACTACCGATCTTTAGGCGGGATTTTGGAGTTGTATAGCTCATTGTTCTATAATGGAGACCTTATTGCAACTGTAAGAAACTTTACCCTTACCATTTACTCAATAATTTTGTGTTGTTGCTATAACTTTAGATTTCTGAAGCCGACAGTCCTGAAGCAAAACTTCGTGAGTCTCTCAAAGATATTCTACCGAGAACCATCGACAATCGAACCCCATCGATCGTGTTTCATGGTGTTAACGGTGAAAATTACCAATCAGCTGATTCCCCATCATGGTACAATCCACATGAGGCTGCGCAAGTCTTCTACTACGTCAACGAGTGTTACAGATTGGGAATCTCTCGAGACAGCATCGGAATTATCACGCCATACATAAAACAGGTACAATTCTATTCTTGGAACATCCACTGTAGTTACTTCTGAACTTACCTTCCAGGTTAGAGAAATTCGGCAGTTATTCAAAGAAGCAGAATTCGAGATTCCACAAATCGGGACTGTAGAGAACTTCCAAGGTCAGGAATGTGACGTAATAATTCTTACAACTGTCAGATCGTGTCAGGAGTTGGTAACGTTTGATGTGGAACACCATTTGGGGTTTGTGGCGAGTCCTAGACGGTTAAATGTGGCGATATCGCGCGCGAAATCGTTGTTGGTTATTGTGGGGAATCCCAAACTGTTACGGCAGGATATGTATTGGCGTAATGTCTTGCAATATTGTTTGGAGAATGGGGGATATTGTGGTTGTAATTTTGAAAGTTGATTGGTTTTTGTGATACAAGTGTTATTATTTATAAATTATACAAATTTAAATAAAAATAATAAATAAATAAATAAAACGTTTATTTTTATTATGTAAATATGGGGGGCACTCAATGGCGAGCGTCCATGTAACCACTGTTATCATTGGTAACAGTTAAAAATCTTGAAAATAAATATTTTATAACTACTAACTGCCTCGCTTAGACTAGATTGAATGTTACCACTTTCGTTTATGGATACACGTGATGATCCATCGGCCCCTGGTCGGGGCCGACTCGTGTCTGGTCACGTACTTGTTACCATTGTTTGTTTTGGTTACTCGTTAGTCGTTACACAGAATAAGGCTGTCTTAAGAGAACAACACACGTTTAAATGAAATACCTAAAATAAGCAAAACATTGTATTTGGGAGGTTTAAAACTTTTTTTAAAGATGTTTCACATCTGGTTTTGGTAACACTTTAGAAAAGGTCACGCGTCGCCTCGGGGGACACTCAGCAACAAAATGGAATGAAATAAGTTTACGTCGAGCATCCATAGTAAGCCAATTGGATTCTGATAATTTATGGCTAACGGGGTCATTTTCTAGTACCATAAGTGAACCTTAGGCATGATTTTTGGATTCTTTGTATTCGAACCCTATCAGCAAGCATCAAACATGCATGATAAACTACGTCAGCATAGTTGAAATGTGACAATACGAGTATGAATTACTCCAACTCAGGGATTTCTATGGGCAACCCTAAGATGGCTATAAACAGACCTATCCTCGAGCCGCACATTTTTTTCACAAAACTGACACACCCAATCCCCATTTACCGGCTTTTGTAGGTGCGCTGCACCATCGATGCGTTCTCTCTCCTTTCGATGCTGTCTCTTGGTATCCGCATGTCGTCGACGCTGCTCATCAAAAACTTGATGGCCTTCGTAAATGGCCTTGGTCTGTCGTTCGCGATCTGCTTCCAGTTGGTCTTCACATTTAAGCTACACTTCTTTATGTTGGTCTTAAGAACATCCTTGTACCTCTTTGCTGCGCTTGCTGATTTCGTGAGCCGACCTTAAGCTGTGAATAGAGGATTCTCATTGGAAGGCGAATTACGTGGCCAGCTTCCTCCTGAACGCTGATGTTTGTTCGTCGGTTCTGTCATTTAATTCCAAGAATTCTTCTAAAACATCGTTGATGGTACTTTTCTAGAGTTTTTAAATGCCTCAAATAAGAGGTCCAAGACTCACAGCTATACGTAAGTATAAGAACTACAATAGCATTGCAACTTAGTTCGAACGTCGATGTTATGATTATCGAAGACTCTTGTCCTCAGACAGCCATCACCTACTGAGGCAAAACAGCTTTCATCAGTGTTCATCTAATTGTTGAAGAGTAGTATTCTCCAGATAGAGATAGGATTCCTCGAAAAGATGACCGCTATGAGTTTTGCTGGCGACTGTGTGACCTTGGCCGGTGGGATGTCTCTCTTATGCCATTGCATAAAGGTTCATAATGATGAACCCAAGTTTTGTGACTAGTTTCTTCTTAAGCCGAGGATCTTTCAGCATAATTTTTCGATTTTTTAACACGTGCCGGAGTGGCCACTTCAATAGGCTGCTTCGGCCGAGGGCCGATTTCGAGTGATTCTCTTAACCGTAAACCGATGGCATCTCTTCCATAATGGTTTGAGCAGACTTTGCTCGGTTAGAAACTCTTTTCGAGTGTTCGACTTTCTCCATCCTGGACCGTCTTCTGCTAATATAAGAAAGAAGAACCTTATTATATTTGGCCAGGCAAAGGTTTCTGCCGCGAACGCTGATCAGGGAGAAGTGGAATCTGCGCAAAGCATTCTACTCGCGATTTCTCCTGGCAGTGAGACCTCTCATGCATCGCAGGTGTATATCGTTTGAGAAGACGAACAGATGCTAACTCGGCAGGGGTCAGGGTTAGACCTCGCCCTTTGCGGGTAACGCTTACTGATAGTGCTATGGTTTCAAGGATTTTGAAGAGCACACACAAGTTGAAGAATCATCCGAGCCTGAGTCATATTTCAGTGAGCTCCGATAAAACCCCCCAACAATTATCGGAATATAAAAGAGTTCGGCATACATTAGCTGAACGAAGAGCTGCTGGGGAAACCAATATTAAGTTGAAATATGTACAGGATGTCCCTAAAATCGTGAGTAATTATTCGCAATCTAATTTAAACTAGAATCGTTGTCTAACAGGCAGAAGATGAGCGTCAACATTATATACCAGAATGTCAGAGGCCTCGGTACCAAGACTCATGAATTCTACAAATCTATAGGTTCCTGTGTTTACGATGTGGTCGCGGTGACAGAATCATGGCTACAACCTCATATATATAACGCTGAGCTATTTGACGACAACTTTACAAATTATCGCAGGGACCGCAACTTGGAGGCTCTGAACGTTACAAGAGGAGGTGGTGTGGTTTTGGCTGTGCGATCCTCAATTCAATCCGAGGGTATTACTATCATCTCTGATATACCACCATCAGTCGATCGGGTTGGATGCAAGATTCTTCAGAGCAGTTTGTGTTTATATTTGTTTTGTGTAACCTGGCTCCACTGATTTTTGCCGTGTACATTAACGACATCGTTCACGAGTCAATGTCTCTTATTCGCGGATGATTTGAAGGTATTTCGGACTATCTCAGAACCTTCCGATTGTAACGCTCTACAGAGCGATCTGAATGTTTTAGCAGAATGGTGTGTGGAAAACAATCTACCACTGAATATCAGCAAATGCAAATGTTTATCAATGTCTAAATGCCGTAGGCCACATGAATTCGATTATCGGATATACGGTGCTTCCTTAGCTAGATGTGTGCTTACCTTATTATTCAGTATTTTAATTGGTCGATTTTCTTGGGAATGAGGTTCAGATGAAACTAGTTTTTGAAATAAATACGTGTATTTATTTCATATAACATTTTTTGGTGTACAACGTTTCGACAACATTACGTTTCTTCAGGCAACAAAATCTTTTTTAGTCATATGTAATCAAAAATTAAAATATTCTCTCATGCAAGTATCATTTTCCGCTTTTCTTTTACAGCAAATCAAACGTTGTTAACGACAGTGAACTAAACTTCATAAACTTTAAATATTCTAAATTAAAGCTATTGAGTAATACAAAAAAGTATTTTTTTTTTGACCAATTATGGACATGTTTTTAGGTTGCTTTATCGGCGAAATCATTTGGCTAACAAAAAACCTCGTTGTAGGTAGGTAATTTAGTTTAGTTCATTTTTGTATAGTGAAACTTTTTTTCAAAATAGTATATTTTCGAGCTATAAGCAACAAAATGCGTTTTTTAATAATAATAATAATAACAAAAGCCTTTATTTTTTTAATAGGGCGAGTTTCAGTTCAATTATTCAATTATAGTCTAATGACCAAAATTGTCTGCTCAGCTAACCCAATCTCAACAACAAATACAACACAATAGAATAAATACAATAACCACAATATAATATAACAAATATAATACAATAATATAAACAATATAATAAATACTACAATGCCCTCACACCTTGACGTGTTTTCAATAGCAATACAATGAACATCAATTCCTTTATACCTACATAAATATAATAATAAAATTCACTATTGTGTAATAAAAAGCTGAAAACAAATACAGACACAAAAAAAACCCATACCACCCAATTTTATACCAAAAATCATTTGAATGTATTTTAAAATGTTCGCTCTTTGCCTCACCCTTAAACAACCTAATCTAATGCCTCACCAATTAAAGATGTTTTATAGCATAGCGTTTTTTAAACAGAGCCTTATTTAGGTTTCTCTTTCTTCTTCTGATGGCAGTTCATTCATATATTTTGTAATAAAGTAAGTAAACGATCTTTTGAACAACTCCGTAGAATGAGCAGGTCTAGTAAGAGTATGTTTATGTTGAACATTTAAATTGTGTATATCTGTTCTAAATCTTATTTTTTGATCTAAGTATGAAAGAGTCTTGTGGTGCAGCATATTGTGAAATCGGCAAATACCTTCTATTATTCGCGATTTTTGCAGATTTTTCAAAACGCATCACAGAAAACAAATGGAAAAACAATTTCTATATGATTTCCTGAATTGACCTCTTTACTCTTTATATACTTACCCAAGTTACTAGGTATTACAAGATCAAATAAGTGAATCGTCAAATATGAATAGCGATAGTTACTCAATTAATTAAACTGCATTAATTAGTAACGTACGCCACTGATTTCCTTTCCATATAAAATATTATGATAACATCCCTACATCCATATTATATTCCCGCAGGAAATGTCACACCTACAAACGCGCAGGACGAAAATATCCTGTGTGGATATATGTCAGCTGTTCAGGATAAAATAAGGGTTTTACTATTTCCAGCTTTTACACACACACGCATTTGTTGTACTCTTCCTTTTTGAGAGTTTTTAGCTCTGAAAATTCTTTTTTTGTTTTTCTCTCTCAATCATCTGTTCAATAAGGCTTTTTCAAATGAAATTTATGATTAAGAAAAAGTTAATTTATAAAAGCATTTTTGATGTATTAAAATGTAAAATCTTGTTGCCAAATGCTTTGTTTAAATAATAAATTATAAATTTTGACTTGATGATATTATGGTATTCTCGCGTAATATTTTAGTGATTTTTGTGGTTTTTCCATTATTTTGGTGTCGAGTGATTGAAGAGGGTAAGTCATTGTAACTATTCATTAGTGTAGAGAAAATTTGACTTCAATAATACAACTAATATCCACCGGTAGATGTACGTAGTGGAAA
Source organism: Apoderus coryli (assembly GCA_911728435.2). Lineage (NCBI taxonomy): Eukaryota > Metazoa > Arthropoda > Insecta > Coleoptera > Attelabidae > Apoderus > Apoderus coryli. The sequence continues at coordinate 566,747 of OU452207.1, forward strand.
GTGACCAGTGGATATTAATAATTATCTAACACCATTTAGTTAAATCTTCTCGACATCCTTTTTGTTATTCTAATAGTTAAGGTGCCATCTTACGTTATTATTCCCATCCATTTGAAGTCTTGAAGCCGAAACCATAACTCGTGAAATTGAAATGATTTCCCGCGCCATGCTCGGCCATATTTCTGAAGGATTTTGCCATTCGTCTACAAGAATGCATTAACGGCAATATATACCACTGATGTAAGATTAAAATTAGAAACACTGCGACCTGATGGTCTCTCGTGTCTCCCTGTTTTGACTGTATCTCAAGTTACAACTCTCCATCAAGTTCTAGGGCTCTTATGAACTCCAGGAGCTTGGCTGGTTTCCAGGGGCAATACGTCTGCATTTTGCATGATTTCACGCCCCAAGTGTTCCTTGCGTTGGCTTCTCATAGCGGCACATTCTGTTCCTAGGTGATCAGGAGTTTCTTCCTCCACAGAATCTGCATTCGTCGATCTCTTCTAGGCCTAGTCTTGTCATATATGTTTCCTAAAGTAACAAGGTCCTGTAAGAATATACCTAGTTTCCAAGGAATTCTTTGTAGTGCATCAGCCCAGGAAGATTTTACCAGAGTATTGCTCTCTTTTTTTGCTAACTTATTGGCTTCTTTGTTTCCGCTGACATCAGAATTTCCCGGTATCCAAACAACGAAAACTCTGTTATTCTTCTTATGTTCGTTAAGACCTCTTAAGCATTCCCATACTATTTTTGAGCTGATGACATATGAACTCTGCGCTAATATGGCCGCCTGGCTATCAGAGTGGATCGCCAAGTCGCATTTCGATAGTTCCAGGTCTAGTTTCGTCAGTAGTGAGGTTTAGAGATGGGATGGGTTTGATCAGAAATGTCCAGGCTCTCTGATTCTTGATTCTTCCAGCTCCCTCCCGAGACTGAGGCTGTTTAGGGTCTCTCTATCACCAATGCAGAGGTGTGAGATTCATTATGATCTCGAGTGCCCTAGTTGGACAATTTCTCATAGCACATGCATGCTAGTCTTTGTACCCTATCAAATTTTCTCCTTACTGTACTTTGTTCTGCCTTAGACTTCCAGACTATTGCCCCATAGATTGTTTTATCGAAGTCGTTTAGGCGGTTTGGCCTCCCCTCACTTTGACCTGCAGAAGATCTTTTGTGACTGACTCTAATCTATGAATTGCCCAGCTGTCCCACACTTTTCATAAAGTTGATGAAATTCCTTGCCTCGTCGGGTCTTAGGGTCACCCCTCCAAGGTGTTTTAGCATTTTGCAGAAAAGTGCCATGGATTCACAGAGCACGTGTTCTGTTGTCTCTGTTGCGTCTTCGCAAAACCGACAAGTGTCGTCCTCGGTTAGGCCCATCTTTTTGATATGTACTTCACTGCGTGGTGTCCCGTAAAAAGGCCTGTAATTCGCCTTAAGTCGCTTCTCTCCAGTTGGATAAGCTTCCCTGCGTTGGCCTCTGAAGGTTTGATAAACCTTTTTGATTGTCTTAGGCCTGGAGTGTTTCTCCAGTAGGACTTAAGTTGTTCCTTTTCCCATCTCCGAAGTTCTTCCTTCATATGGCTTTTTGGAAGGCCAAAGATGGGTTCCGGGCCGCAGAACGGAGCGTTTGCGCCCTCTTTTGCAAGTTGGTCCGCCGCTTCGTTCCCTTCTATGCCTTCATGTCCTGGCACCCATGTCAGAGTAATATTTTCCCCCTGAGCTGCCAGTTGCTTTAGGGTCTGTTTGCATTCTCATGCTAGCTTTGACGTGAAGGTGTAAGACATTAGTGCTTTTAACGCAGCTTGACTGTCTGACATAATATTGATCTGCCGTTTCGGGATGCCTCTCTGCAGGCATTCTTGAGCACAACGATTAATAGCGTTGATCTCTGCTTAGAATATAGTGGGACTTTTCCCGAGAGATTCAGAGAGCCTGCAATTTCGCCCGTATACTCCCATGCCTGTGTTCCCTTCTATTCCTTTTGAACCGTCCGTATACCAGACGGATGTGTTTTCTGGGAATCGTGGTTCTCGATTTAGCCAATTTTGACGGTCTGCAATGACCACTTCAAATGGGATTTCAAAATCATGTTTGCGTGGCAAAGCATCCGACGGTTTTCTTCCTGAATCCAAAGGTATTAGATTCAGGATTCCCATGTGTCCCTCTAGATCGCCAGATTTGTATTCCATTACCTCTGCCAGTTTCAGAGCGTTAATTGCTGCCTCTTTTTTGACTAGGACAGGCAACGGTATCAGATGCAGCAACGTTTCCATCGCTGCTGTGGGGCAAGTTCGCATTGCCCCTGTTATTCCTAAGCATACAAGCCGTTGCAACTTTTGAAGACGGCATTGTGTAGCTTTTGGCCACCATACTAATGAGGCGTATGTAACCATGGGTTCGATGACTGTTTGGTACACCCAGTATGTGAGCTTTCGCTTTAGCCCCCAAGTCCTACCGAGTAGCCTGCATAGGTAATGGTAGGCAATCATGGTTTACATCCACCGAAGTATTTTGGGTCACAGCCCCAAGTTTTACCTGTTTTGTTTCGAAATTTCGCAAAAGGTAGGAGTACCTTAAAAGAGATAGAACCAATAACTAGATGAATGGTTTCCAACTTCCAACCGAAGAGCGGAAGAATATTTAAGGCTTATTTTCCCAAAAAATCGCACAATTTCTTGCCTTTTATACGTTTTATGGCAACTAACAACTATAACTCAGATATTACCACTCTCCTTTTAAAGGAACAGTCCCTTATTATAACGCCAGAACCCTAAATATTAACAAATAGTTAGTTTGTCGATATCTAATCAAAATATGGAGATATCAGTTTTTCATTTCGTTGATTTCCATTAAATTAAAGTAAAAATTAATATCCAGTTGTACAAAATTGGAGCATAGTTGGCACATGCCTAATTCATTGTAATCAGACTGAGGCTTTTGTCGACAGACACTGATAAATTCGTTTCACTCTTACTATGAGCTCGTCAGAGTGCCTCTATACAAACAGATCAATAAATCATCATAAAATAACATTGTTGGTTCTTCGTCATATTATGTAAAATCTCCATGATTGGCATGATATTTTCCTTTTTGACAAACAGAACTAAATGAAATTTCGTATCATGTTAACACGATTAATTTCACAACTTTTGATTATTTGATTAAAGTTTTACATGCACTAGAAAATGGAAAACTGCGATAGTTTTGTATATATTTCCAAGAAAGTTTTATGAATTTTAAACAGAATTATATTATAACGAATGTTGGTACATAACATATAATATGTTATGTAAAGTATTTCCCATATTGTATAACTAACAACTTCGTAAAATTTAATTTAAAACAGTTTTACAGAGAACAGAACTTTGGTGCGAAGCCATATATACCAAATAATATAGAATTATATACGAGTAGATTATTGTTACACGGTCCGTGGTAATGAGCATATTATACCAGAATAAAGGCGCCCCATTGTCTGAAAGAAAACTAAAATTCCAAATACGCGAGTTATTTGCCTATTTACCTGGGTGATTTGTTTTGACACAGTTTCTTTCTTGAGCAAATCCATAAATTTGGTTTGAAACTAATAGCGTTTTCCATTTGAGTGCGGACTGACACTGCCTTGGTATTGTCTGCTGTCAAATATTATGTTTTATGTTGCTCAGTCATATAGATATATAGAGAAATCGCGTAAGCGAGAGGTAAAAAAGATGGAATATAGGGCGCGGCCATTTTGATGTTCTCATACTGGGGAGTCTTAAAAAGTAGTTAATGAGCTTTCTTTGGACAAGTTATATTAATGTAATTGGTATAAAACACGTCATTGTATTGAATAGTATGAGCATACATTCTACGTAGAATATAATATAACACAGCTTATAGCTTATTGTGATAATAATATAAAATAAAAGGATTGTAACCTGGTACAAGTCAAATTTTATGTGGGAAAAGCTACTGTTGCAACAAAACAACATCAAAATGGCGGTTTCTCTATCTCCTCTTATTCCAATGCGCAATCGGATGCGCATACGTTTTTGAGCGATATAATTTTTGTTATTTTTCCATACATTTTAGGTTATGTTATGCTAATTATTTTACTCGACACGACTAAATGTCAAAATTCTAAACTAGCTCATATGATCAGGTAATATGTTCCCCCTTGCTCTCTCCCTTTCCAGGCGATATCCCTGATTGCAAGCAGTAAAGTCCAATATATTGGGATTAATTTGATATAATTTCGAATTTATGCACATTTTCTACGTCCGCCTATGTGTTTACCACTAGATATTCAAGAGAAGAGCCGGAAGAGGGTGCCATTTTAAATGGTAATAAGAGAGATGGATCATAATTAGAAATATGCAAAACATAAAAGGGGTGTTTTCAGTTTTCATCAACATATCTCTATATATTATATTACACCCACCATGCTATGTATGATTATAATAGGTGGTAGACATCTAGCTAGAACGTTTATGATAACTAGAGCTTTGGTTTCTGTTTTTTGTTGTATAGGTACGTTATTTAGTAAGTAGATCTACCTATATATATATATAGATATGCTAATGGCTTTCTGGATATACTTTGGGATACTATTATCGTTATTAAAAATATTCTGCTCCGTATAATATTCTACTGATAGTTCGAGTTCATCTCAATAAAATATCGATCTTTTTCAAGAATCCATATATCGTGCACATCCCTATCTCTATATTATCTTATCTATGGATGCACATAAATCACAAAATATCGATACAATATTTGATAAGTGTCGATATTATTATTATAGTAGGTATTATTGAATAAAATGAGATAATATATTCTAAAGATTGCTGTTTAATTTAGAAAATATATTTATTTCTGCTTATGACAATTTATCTTTAAAATTTCTTTATGCCACCCTCATCTAATTGCTTGTCTTAGGTAAAATAATGTGCCATTTTAGATTGTCAATAAAAATGGTTAATTGTATCTTCCAAACATAACTAGTAAGTACGCTCTAAAACTTTGGATTAACATTACTTTGTATAGGAGTGTTATTGCCTCCTACCTCCGTTTATGATTGAACTTTCATGTTACGTCCAATTATAGTGACATATATATATAGCAAACAACAAGGATACATAGTACAAAACATACAACACACATTTAACTTCATTTTGAAAACCGCAATACGCCAAACAAGTCATTTGTTTTTATGAGCTTTGACGGCACAAAGCCATTAGTGTGTTTTTGTACAACATATACATATTTATGTAGAATGTTATTAGGGAAAACCATAGGCAGCTATTCAAATTTTAGGCGGATATTTCAAGATAACATGATGGGAAATATTGACAGTAGTTCTAACATAGATATTGAACCTTTATCGTTAAAATTTTTCTTAATTTTTGGTAAACTATAAAGAGTTAACAACAATATAAAAGAACACAGTTTTCTAAGTTTTTGTTGGTTCGATATTGAATGTTAAACATTCACAAAAAGTGAGCATTTATGACATGAACGTTGAACAACACATCATTATGGGTCTGTCTACTCTACAGACGTAGATACAAATTGTTGACAATGTTATACAGATGATTGTATCAAGTCTGTCGCGATATAACATCACAACTCACAACAATCAGTTAAAGCCATTGAGGTGGGAGGAGACGCTATACGTTATCAAAAGCGGGTGCAGAAAGGAGGCCATATTGGTATGCGACCTCTGTCATTTCACGTGCTTTCAAGATGATAGTGTTATTTAAGAGTATTTTACAAGTTTTCTTAAGTTTTTCGTTGTTTTTTTGACGTTTATTTAAGTACTAACGTCTTTTATTCCTGTATTTTGGTATCAAATATCAATAATTACCTATATTTCAAGTGTTTTGTACACTGCTGAACATTTCAAATTAAAGTATAAATCCAATTAAAAAACAAAAACGTCAACAAAAATAGCCAGTGCGGCTCTGGAGAATCCGCCATATTGGTATGCGATAACGCCCCACCCAATGCACCCGTTTTGTGTACAATGTAAAATAATGCTTATAGCGGCTCCTTATATCTCAATGGTTAAAGCTCAGTTAAAGTTTATTCAAGATTTTTGCATTTTGATAAATGATATTTTTATTTTAGAAGTTTGCTCTATTGTTAATATTACCATTGTCTTTTTATAAAGATATAGCTTCGGATTCGTGCTCACCGCCCCAATTGGCCTTGAACGGCAGTGAAATTGAAAAGTCCGAGGACAGGATCAAATCAGACTATTCGCATGTTAAAGAAGTGAAATTCTCCGGATCTATAGGCCCGTTGGGTGAGAAACGATTGTGTAAAATTAAATGTATCGGTGGGCAATGGGTTGGACCGCTATGTGCCGACCAACAAGGTTAGACTAACACATTGGTTTGCGTTAAATATTGAATTCTACAGAGGAGGTTCATTCATTTATTATTGGTTTTAGATAATGGTAGGTTTCAACCATTGTTCAAGAATTGCAAACTCGAGTATATAAATCCACATCTGGTGGTTACATTTAAAAACATCACAATTAAAGTAAGTTTTTTTTTTTTAAATGTAACTCCGTTAATTTTCTAAATTGTATCGATCCCATAGATATATATCTCTGATCGATTCTAATCAAGCAGCTGACATATCGATGCTTCTAATAACGAATATTAAAAGAAGAAGAAATGTGAAATTAACCTCATTTTTCTTATAAAATAAAACAACGAAAACTTTATTTATCATAATTGTTTATGTACATTTGATTATAGAAGACTGGCATAGCTTTTCCACATGGATCACAATTACAAATCCGTTGCCGCGAATTGGGCTTGTACAAATTATTGGGCTCTTCAACACCCCGTTGCCAAAACGGTGAATGGTCGGCAAAGCTACCATCTTGCGTGCCAACAACCCTACTCACAAACTTTACCGGTAGTTTATTTAAATGTAAGCTTCATTTCAGCTTTAAAAATATATATTGTATGTTTATTACAGAGGATTCTCCACCGTCCATTTTAATTAAAATCCCATCTGGTTCTGCGGCTGTGGAGCCTAGCGGTGAATTAGCAGTGTTTCCTGGTTCAACCCTACATTTTGAGTGTTTGTTTTCACGAAGATTGGGTTCGCCGGATTGGACATGGACTACACCGTTAGGACAATATTTGACAGGTAAATTTGCCAAGCAATTTAGAGCGGGTAAAAGAATAATTTTGACTATTAGGGCACAGCTAAATTATTTGTGAACTTACAATTATGATTATACTTGAATGATTGTGTATATTTTTCAGGTTGGGCTATAGCATCAGAGGAGCGCGACTGGAAATACCGATTGTCAATTTATTATGCAAAACCGCAAGATAGCGGTACATTTACTTGTGCCACACCGAGAGGAATTACTAATAGCGTCTCATTACAAGTCACAGGTAATGCGAATGAAAACACCTTTGACGTTATCCTTCAACGTCACTCACGGTCCTTTTAGAAATTCTATTGACAGTTAACTGAGAAATTAACCTCAAACTGATTCATAGTTAATAATAATTTTGACAGTTTGTCCGTCCTTTAGAAAAAAAAAAGTGAGATGAGTTGAGTCATCTGCAGATTACATTAGAAAGAAGTACTTGAGAGAGATGGCGATATTGCAGGCAAAATATTTTAAATAAATGTGATTGTAGAAAAAACCCATTTTTGTTTTATTATTTATTGTAAATTAGAAGATTGACGTGTTATTCATTATGCGGCACATTATGTCTGTGACTGAAACTAAACAATTTTCAGCTATTCGTTGTGAAGCAGTCTCCGTATCTGGAATGCATATCACAGTTCGAGTGGAAGGCACGCGCTTAGGGCACAGTGCCTACTTCCAGTGCCCGAAAGGGTATGTGGTTAACGGAGAGCCAAACCTCACATGCCAAGCATCAGGTATGTACGAACTCTTAAATTTGCTAACGAACTTTATTCGACTTATACAAAAAAAAAACTTTAGGTAAATGGTCAGCGCCGGTTCCGAAATGTGAATTACAGAAATGCCCTGCTCTAGACATACCTGGCGGTTTACCAGAGCCTCATTTACAACTAGAAGAGCACAATAACAGTTATGGCGGTAGGGCTGTGTTCAGTTGTGCTTGGGGCTATCGTTTAGTTGGTGCTCCGGGGATTGAGTGCGAGATCAGCGGTAATTGGTCGGGAGCCCTACCTAAATGTGTTGGTAATGGTAGATTTTCTAATTTTCAATTTTTAATCTAACTTGGATGGTTCTCTAGCGATACAATGTCATCCGCCTGTGTTGCCCGTACATGGTCACCTAATCCAATCAGAAGCACCTGGGATGGATGGAGGCAGGTATGCTGTAGGCAGTTTAGTGCAGTTTGCGTGTAAAGGGGCGCATTTACTTGAGGGTGAAGCAAGTATTATTTGTACGGAAACTGGATTTTGGAGTCATCCACCTCCTTTTTGTAAGTATAAAGCTCTTTCAGCTAGCAAGGAAGACCAAATGATTTCTTGGTATGGTACATCATTATTTTCCTCAGGTAAAGCTCGCTGTCCTTATTTAGGCGAGCCTGACAACGGTTTCGTAGCTCCAACAAAGTTCGCATATGATCCAGGCGATGAACTTCAGATAAACTGTAATCCAGGATTTGAAGCAAAGTTAGAGGCGCGTCCCAAATGTTTACCCGATGGTAAATGGTCAACGATATTGCCAAATTGCACGGAATATTTGCAAATATAATAGTTTATTGTTATTTTAACTTATTACATTGTAAAACTTTTAATAACAAAAGGGAATTTCCGATAAGCGAAATATGAGATATTTCACTCACCTCACTTATTTCTTATAGACTGTTTCATGCCAAAACTACATGTTAACTCATATATTCATTCATTTCCAGTTTAGTTTCGTCTAAACTTAGGAAAAGAATGCATAATCAATCGACCTAATACATCTACAATTTGTTCATTACATTTTACCTCCATACGTCACAATACATTCAAATAAGCAACGGTTGAAAGTGTACTGATGGTGACGTCATGACTTTCCACCATCTTGTTACATCAGCGTAAGTGAGCTGAGATGGAAATTTCCTTCTATGTGTGTGATAATTTGATTTCAATATCGTTTATTTTAAATGGTTGTAAATAATAAAAATATATTTGTTATACAATGAGACAAGTAGTTTGAAGTAATCGATTAACTAACAAACATAAATATAATTGTTATTAAATATTTATATTTCATTAGATTAATGTCTTTTTGATTATTGAAACAAATAATGTATTATACGAAATAAAAAGTTGTGTATAATACAGTGTTTTCTTTTAATGTTATTATTTATAAGTAGCCAATAGACTCAGTTGCAGTCTTCAAGGTAATAGTTCAACCTTAAAAATATGTGGAATGGGTTGTAATATTATTTTTTTCTACTAATATAAGCTGAGAAATTGAGGTCGAATACACATATCGATACATTTCTGGTATCTCTATCAGAGATATGGAGAGGGGAGAATGAGCGTCAACATGCGCAAATTTTCTAATCACAGGGGCCGCCATCTTCTAGCTCTGGGCTTACCGGGTATGGTCAAATTTCTTTTTACGATACGAAGACCGTTCATAAATTGTAGGTTAATAATTGCGAAAACAACTGATAGCAATAATTTTTGCAATTATTTACTAGGACAGAAGTATTAAAAAAACTAGTGTTGTTTCAGGTAACATTTAATATTGGAAATATGCGATATTCCTCATGCTTTACTATATTAATTATTTATTGAATGAACGTAATGGAATAGGTATTTGTTTCATCTATTGTAGTATAACATACTTACCCAGGTTCGTTCAAAAACTACTACATAAGTATCTTCTTTTCCACTTCCATCTACTTTGTGTGTTGTGTAGCATTGTCACCGTTTTCAATACTACTTACCGAGAATACACTCGACATAGGCATAGTTAGGGAAATTAGAGGGGCGTAAATGGAAGAAAACACGAAATTTGTAATATTCTTAATTTATTTATAATAAGTAATAAGAAAGTTAGCTTGGAATTCATGAGGGGAACAAAGCTCGGCAGAGAAACCCTCCTTAATTCCAAAATACCTTATGCTATTAAAATGTATGATAATAATCAAACAATTGTCTTCATATCAATGGTGTTAATGTAAACAAAAATTGTGGGTATGGTCCGATTGGTTTTCTTTCTATTTCTTTCATACAATAAATATGGAATGTGTCGTATGGTTGCGTAGATATTAAATTCGGTACAATTTATAATTTTTGTACAGTTTTTAACAGCATAGCATGCCATAACTACCCTACACTTAACACTAATTAGCGGATATCCTTTTTTTTTTAAACTACGCACTAAACTAAACACTAACGGCACTAATAAAAACCGAATATCCAAAATAAGTCCACACAAGAATTAAGAAATCGCAGCAAAACTTTTAGTTTTAGTGAAAGGCACTCACATGAAATATAAGAACATAACCACACCAACTTTAAGTGTTTTGATTTTTTGACGTTTGTGACTTGAAAATGGCGGCACCCATAGTGTCGTCGGAAAAGTCGATGCGCATTCGTCGAAGCTCATTCTCCCTTCTGAATGTCTCTGATCTCTATTAGTGAAAGAAAGTTGACATTTTGAGCATTAGTGTCAAATTAAATGTATCTGTTATGTCGGCACTTTTGGTTACATTTTACATTAACATTCGTCTCGTCAAATGCTAATAATTATTTATAATTTTTTGTATACATTTCACATAATTGTGGGGCTATTTTGCATATATCAAAATGTTTCAAATTTTCCTGGCTATACGATAACCGTAAATTCACATCATGACAGTGTATAATTAATGAAATATCTGGTAAAAAGAACTTAATTTACTTACGATTACGAAGATTTAACGTTAACACATAGACCAACAAGTATACTGTAATTGTGTTTTAAAATTGTCGTTAAATGCAGACGCACAGATCCTAGTTGGTGACGACGGTAAAACAGCAGATTTATTAACATTTTTGTAAAATAGACATATTCGAATGCCAAATGCGTCAGTCATTAAAAAAAAATTCTGCCAGATTTAGGGCCACTCGTATAGGTAGTCAATTGCCTGTATAAAGTCAAGGGTATAGTTTAAACTATAAGTGTTAGTTAAACTCAAGTTTTAAAAAAATGTACCTTGTTTAAGTGGCTTATCTTAAGCACAACAAATTAAATTCAACAACTTCCGAGTAATACAACTTTTCATCACAAAAGCTAAACATAATCTGTCCTATTGTATTCACAATGTCCAAATATAACATCACAAAACATACCCCTTGGGTGTATAATATGAACTGCGATTTAGTATTTTTTGGATTTACATTATACAAAAAATATGCATAAGTAGTGCTATTTAAGAAAGTACAATTATTATCCTGATGAATCATTCTATTTGACTTATTAAAATATAATGATGAACGGAAATTTTACTAAAACTAAATAAAATTCCATAATTCAGTGCATAAAAACGAAATACACGTGCCACCAGTGTCAATTTAAGGGAAAAAAATCGCTAAAGTTATTCAGCGTAAATAAAGTTCCTTCGTTATCGTTATTAGAGAGATATGGGAACGATTGTCAAGCCCAGTCACTAATAACGTCGGCGTTATTTTGACATCAGAGCATGCGCTTTTCGCTTTTAGTAAGGCGCGCCACTAATAAGGATTGTGCCAGCCATTAGGGAGTTAAGGCAAAGCCAGTGACGTATACGTAAACGTATCTTTTGACATCTACGCATGCGCTCTTTAAATTTTTGATACGTTTAACGATACGAAGGCCGTAAACATATGTACCTCTACGCGTATCGTATACTTAAACGTATTGCACCGATTGTAGTCGGAATTAGATGAACTTGTACGAATATCTAGAATAGAACATTAAAAACTCAATCTAAATTGAAAATTAAGCTAAGATATTTTGCAATAAATACTTTATTATTATTATTAGTAGTAGTAGTTTATTTTGTAACAATTATAAACATTTTTCTGTTATTGTTTATAGATATACATAATAAAATATATCTGTATTTGGTTAATAATTAAAAAAACAATAATATTAACAACATAGTAAATGGAAGTAGAAAAATCTAAAATAGTCTTTTTCTCAAGTAAGTAAGTAAGTAAGTAAGTAAGTAACTTTATTCATGTTAATGCATTACAGTAATGCTTACAATCGTCAGTGGTAACAAACACAATGTATAAAGCGTACAAGTAAACAACACAACTTATACTATTTACATGAGTCTTTCATAAACATATAACATCACAGTTATAAAGTGTACACACAATAAAACATTTTACACGATAACAGTACTGTTAAAATAGTCATTCACGCTAAAAAAGGCTTTTGATAGAAGCCACGATTTAATCTTAGTTTTAAACAATTTGTCCGACAGGGACTTGACTTCAGTAGGAAGTTTATTATATAGCTTGGGAGCCAAATAGTTTGGTCCGTTCTGACATCTTTGAAGTCTTTGATATTCGACAATAAAGTGATCCCTATATCTGGTTTCATATCCGTGCAGATCCTGAGACCTGCTGTATGCACCACAATTTTTTTTTACATAGATCAGGCTCTCGAGGATGAACAACGATGGGAGTGTCAGAATATTATTATCTATAAAAGCCTGTCTGCAATCCTCTCCATATTTGAGGCCCTCCAGAACCCTAACTGCTTTCCTTTGCATACCAAATACCCTCGACGCACCAGCTGCGTGGCCCCACATCAAAATCGCATACGCAATGTGACTGTGAACCAGAGCAAAATAAGCAGTGCGCACTACACTCTTTGAAGCACACTGAGACAAGTTGCGCAAGGCAAACACACCCGACCTCAACCGTCTTGAGATAATCTCCGTGTGTTCATCCCATTTCAGTTTAGGATCCAACCACACGCCCAGGAACCTTACCACACCATCGCTACCACAGTAATTGTCGTTGGACTTGAGTGAAAACAGCATTCGCATTGTCTTATTGGTATTCAGAAAGAGCTTATTAGATTCGAACCAGTTCGCAACAGCAGATTCTGCCTGAGAAGACTCAGCAAGAACGATATCCAGATTATTATTTCTGTATGTGAAAGCAGTGTCATCCGCAAACTGTTCGAACGTAAGATTTTCTTGATTTTGTATCGGTAAGTCATTCACAAAGATTAAAAACAACAGTGGGCCCAACACAGAACCTTGAGGCACACCAATTGTAATTGGCAGACTTTCCGATATTCCTTTGTTAGTGCGTACTTTCTGAATACGTTCACTCAAGAAACTCGCCAACAGACTAACGCTTGAAGTATCAAACTTATAATATTTGAGCTTCCGCAGCAAGATATCGTGGGGAACGCAGTCAAATGCCTTACTCAAGTCACAGAAAACCGTGAGAGCACTTTGCCTTTTATTGAATGCATCAAGTATGCCCGAAATTAGATCATGGATGGCGGACACAGTGTTGCGACCACCACGAAAACCAAACTGGGAGTCCGCGAACAACCCATGCCGCTCAAAGTGCCACATTATTCGAGAAGCCATCGCCCTCTCAACAATCTTAGAAAATATTGGTAATAGCGATATTGGGCGATAATTTTCGGGCTCATTCTTATCGCCTTTCTTGAATATAGGAACCACTACGGCCCGCTTTAGGACTTCAGGGAATATTCCTTCCCTGAAGCATAAGTTTATCAATTGTGTGAGTGGCACAAGAATTAGTTCTCTAATTGATTTAACACTTTTGACATTCAAGCCGTAAACATCACGACTCGGTTTGTTTTTTAAATTAGATATTATATCACGCACCTCTATATACCCAATCCCATCAAAAGAGAACTCTCCGTCAGGAACCCTCAATTTCTGTAGATATTGCATAGGATCCCTGCGTGCATTGACCGGAACTTTGCTAGATAGATCATGGGCTATATTTACAAAAAAATTATTTAAAGCTTCCGGTTCAATATTACAGAGGTCCTCATCTCTATTTATAGCACCTCTGTGTTCATTAATTACTTTCCAGATTGTTCTTGTAGGATTTGAGGACCTCTGTATTACATTATTATTGAAAACAATTTTGGCACGTTTAATATCTGTCCTATATTGGTTCCTCATTTGATTAAAGTAAAGTGTTATCTCTACCTTTCACATATACGATACGTATTGGATGGCACCTTAACTCTATTTTGAATGACTCCTTATCTAGTGTAAACATAACCAAAATCTCACGTTTACGTATGGAGATACGTATACGTCCTTGGTTTTGCCTTAACTCCCTATTATTTGTGGACGTATTGTGCCTGGCAGTATTGGGTTCTTATTTTATTCCATCTTTATTTAAATCTAGGCATCTTCGTTTTCTTCTCTTGGTTAAATGTTAGAATTTGTTTAGTTTAGAATGGTATTTTTATTTATCTGTTTTGTGCAGTATGCAGTAGAGTTCTAGGCATAATATGAAACATGAAACTCGACATGGAGAAAAATAAAAGAAAGATATTTACATAATATAGCGAAGATGTACCCTTATTAAAAAATATTTATATGAAAATCCGACAAACAACCCAGAAAAATGGGAAACAATTCAGTCTCGATACAACAACAAACGAAAGACATTTTTAATAAAATCCCTTTTTTCTTTCTAGTCATTTATCCAACCAAGACTCATGACTTCGAGAGCTTCATCCATTTGAATATTTATATTATAATACCTATATTATTTTTGCTGATTTATTCTTTCGTATACAATGCTATATTCCAGATTTTTAGGTTATATAAAGGATATATATAGGACGCGGCCTTAAAAGACCTTACCCATATCAATAAAATAATTGGAAAATAGTGCCAGGCATTATTTTAGTTAAGGTTTGTCACAATAACTGACAGGCACTAAACATGTCGTTCCCATATCTCCCTGTTAACTGTGCTACTCCTCGTTCTAAGTAGTGCGCATGCTCAAATTGAGATTGCCACAAAAAACGTTATTACAGACGATATTTGCGTGAATCTTCACGGATTTGTACTCTGTTTTCGTTGGAGATAAGAATGAATAAGAACTATCACGTTTTATTATAGTTGAAGTTACTTTAATCAATTTCTAAGCTTACACATTTTAAAATTATAACATAACAACGTTACACTTTGCCACAATAATTAAATAAAACTTTTTTCTTATTGATATCGTTCAGTTTTATTGCATCTGGCACCACCCATGGCACTGATTGGGGAAAATACTTCGTAATCAGCGACAACGAAATTGTAATCACCCATTAGAATTGACGGTGATGCTCCATCACCTTCATAGGTATGAGGTAAATTGGAGTAACTATCCATGTTCGTGTTGCAATTACTGGAGATTAGAAGATCAGCACCGGCGCCAAATATTGGACCAGAACTAAACACAAAACAAATAATATTGTATCAGTTGTAACTTCTATGTCTGGATCTCTAATCTGGTTGTGAATATGGCGAAGAGATTAAAGACTATTATCCCCACTCCATGTCAATCTTTTTTGCTTGACATTGACAGCAGCGGACTACAACTTCATAAGTTTAAATCCTGACACATCGAAATAGAGTTAGTTACAACATAATTCTGGATCTACTTTGAGAAGGGTTGTTGCCTATAGAATTTAAAGCAGTTTTCACCAAAATCTCTGACGAGTATCAGTGTACATAGAGCGTTGTGTTAAATTCGTGGTCCACTAATGTCAATGTTAAGCAGAAACCTAACCTGTTAAAAGTAATTAAGTACAATGTTTGCATTTTAAGAAACTGAATTAGTATTAAAAGTCTTACTCTGGATGGTAGCATATAGCAAACGGCTTCTTCACTAAATGAAACTGCGTTGGTGGTAGTTCCTGATGATTATACAGAGTAAACAAAAAAGCTTTTTCAGCTGCAACGTAGTGGCTTTTTCCAGGAGGTCTGCCCCATGCAGCATCGCTAAATCCACCACAAATCTCACCACGAGTGCCCTAAATTCATATTTATAATTAACCTAACCTAACTTATGCTCTAATCTACTCTTTACCATTACAATGACGTATGTCGGGGAAACCCCGTCGCAGTGCCTATGAAACGTAGCTGCCGCATATCCATGACTGCTTGCCCTGTAGATTAAACGCCAAGTTTGCTTAGGATTACCGTACCATGCATTCAAGATCCTTTGAAAGTGGCTTTTGTCCTGCCCTAATCAATCAAATTTCTTTTTAAAAAACAAATCTAGTGACATGTTATACCATTACCTAAAATCAAGGAGCCTGGAAATAAATGCGGTGATATTCTCGGTCGTAATCGCTGGTCTTCGTTCGTTTCCGCGTATTTAGTTGGCAACGCAGCATGACGATATCGTTGTAAGACTAGTTCCATTGGAACAGCTCCGGTTGGTTCCACTTCTTCCGCAAACACACGACTATCTGAAATATCATTGAATTTAATAAAGTTTCTCAAGAATTTTCGATTACCTAACCTATAAGTAGTAGGCGGACATGATTTATGACATATGACAGTTGTTGGCAGACCCTAGCTCTTTCTTCTTCAGTCCAATGTGCAGTTGGTTGGGTAACTCCCACTTGATACTTGGCCCAATTTAGGACTGCTCTCCACACATCCTCTTCTTCCAAGCATAACTAAATGCAATTTGATAGTTAAAAAAAAACAACAAAGCGAATAAAGCCAATCTACTTACGTAATCTGATGATATGAGCCTAATAATTGCTTCTTTCGGTAGGGATAAGAACGAATTAGTTCTGACACATTCCACTGCATTTTCCCCAATGTAACTAACGCACCTTTCCACGAAGCCAGCTGTGGCTTTACCACCTGAAAGCGAACAGTTTCAATACGCTACTCATGGTACAATTGTTGTACCATGGTACTCGTTTGCATCAGAATATTCAAATTCATTCATACGAAACAAAGAGAAAAAACAATATTTGTTTCCGGCTTTCTTAAATGGCAAGGATGAACCACAACAGTACTGACGAGTCAGTAAGTGTTTGTTTTCTTTTTTTAGATTTTAATTTGTGTCTTGATGTTTTCATTATTTTGTATATTTTTAACGTTGATTTCTTTGTACCTATTATTATAGTGACGTGTCTTTTACAATTTAATTATTATGCACTGCTTAGGTTCAATCTACCTCCCGTCGTTCACTCACTCACTCACGGATTATTAGAATATGCTTCCGAGTATTCCTTATATAGTTTATTTTGAATAAGTATGTTAAAAATATAAGAATAAAATATACCAATAAATTTAAAATTAATTCTGAAAACTATTCAAAACAGTTTGTTGCAATTTATTTTCCTCTTCAATTTTCTTTTGTGGCTTCCGAGTAATACCATATTTCTGAAGAGTCTGTTTCACAGTTGACTTTGATACACCCAATTCACTTGCAATGGATCCAATACTTTTCGTGCTATCTGCTTCAATAGCTCCACAAATATTGATGTCGCGTTGTAGTCGTGCCTCCAGTACCTCCGGGGATGGTGGTGGCATAGTTTTCTTGTGACATGTGCAACAGTCTTGTACACAGCCAGAGTTTTTGAAGCGTTTAACAATATCATACACTGTCCGTCTAGCTACAGTGGGTCTACCTTCGAATGTCTCTGCAAATAGTTTTACACATTTCGCGGCTGAATTGCCGAGCAAAAACCATTGTATAATTTGAATTTTTTCTTCTGTTGTGTACACGAACATTATCGGATGATTTTTTGATTGTTAAATAATAAACAAACACAAATATAACCAATAATTTTGAATATGAAATATGACAGTTAATTGACAAGTGTCATAGTTGTCTTTCTTTTACTACTACAGTTGAGCTGAATTGCAGGCTATAACCGGTTTAACTTTTTGCATTCACGAGACCCCGGTTATTGCCGGTTTCACTATAATGACTTTGTTGTATTTGGTTATGAAAAGAGACAAACAGAAACCTTAAATACAATGCAGAAACTAAACTCCTTCAACGTCGAATACGCATTCGCATTCATTCTACAAAATTAGTTGACAATTAAGTGAGAATGTTTAATTAGCAAGTGGCTGACATGTCTACATGTAATAGCACTTTAGCTCAGTTGACCTCACGTCACTTGCAGTAAACTGAGTAAGCGCTGGCAACGGCAACGCTGTAAAAAACCGTTGCCATTGCCAATTTGTTTAGGTTTAAGAACAGGAACAACAAAAATAAGCCCAACATTGTTTTTTTATTTTAATTGAACTTCTTTGGTAAAATTCGCAAGTATGAAGTACAAAAATAATAAAACAGTTCGTTAGATGCATATCATATTATCTTTAATAACATTTACCTAACAAGAGAATTGCATAGAATGTTTGTTTATACAACAGAAGAGAAAGTTCAGATAATCCATTGGTTTTTACTTGGAAATTCAGCAGAAAAATGTGTAAAACTATTTGCAGAGACATTCCAAGGGAGACCGACTATATCAAGAAGTTCAGTGTATGATATTTTTAAGCGGTTCAAAAAATCAGGTTGTGTAAAAGAGTGTCTTAAATGTAACAAGAAAAAGGTGTCGCCGTTGTCTCCAGAGAAACAGGCTGCTCAGATGAAACGTGACAAGGAAATCTGTGATGCTATGAAAGCAGACAGTACAAGAAGTATAGCGTCTATTGCAAGGGAATGTCGCGTAGCAAAGCAAACTGTAAAGAAAACTCTCCTCAAACATGGTTTTACATGGAAAAAGGATAGGAAAAAAGAGCCTCGCCAAGACGAAAAGAAATCGAAACCTGAGAAACAAGAAACACAACAAATGTTTGGATACAATTTCGAAGATAAGAACATAGGTGGTCTTTAAATTAAATAACTATCTTTATTGACTTTTAATATTTATTTAGTGTTTAGGTATAATAAGTTATCATTCCAATTAAAGAACTAAAAGTATTATAACGCTTCCGTATCATTTGAGTATTCAGGTTAATTTTCTGGCCTTTGGCCTAACTAAAGACAAGCAAGTACCTAGGTACATACAATACAATAAATTATTGTACAGACAAAATAAAAAAATTGGGGATATTAAAAAAAATGGCAATGACAGCTTAAAATATACAATTTGATGTTAAACGATTAGATTCGATTCACTTTTGCACCATAATCATGACTTTTCTACAGTTTGTAGGTAGTGTAATATTCTTTTAAAATTATTTCAACTTTCGTCAACAGGAGCCAGTAAACGAACAAGCAAAAGCCTTTCAGAATTTATGAAATGAAAGCCCTAATATCGATACTAAAAATAAAAATTTAATTGAACTTCTTATTAAACAAAGTAAAAACTTAAATTATTATGCATTCTTAAACCACTTATTCCAATAGAACAGTTCCACTGCACATGTTATTACTTTAAATTAATTAAAAGGGTCTTTGGATAACACGTATCACATTTCTGGTTTCACGTTCTGAATCAGCGTTATATTGTCCCCTTTCAACATAATCCTGCCCAAAGGTCTTCTATTCTTTGATTTCACGTAGTACTCTTCTGCTTCATCTAATACCAGATTCATGTATTCGTCAAAACCAACAATGTGGCCCTCGATGCGAAGCCTTACATTTTCGTACAGCCACACTTGGACACGAGAACGGTTTTGTAGATAACGGAAGATCAAGTTGATGGGTTGAACCATAACTTTCTGGACTTTTTGTGGTTTGTAAGCCATTTTTACGTATTTTGATTAATTTTAAATGACACAAATAATCAACGCTTTGTAAACGATCGGCTTCTTTGGCGTCTATTTTCTCGCTCTTGCTTTGGTTATAAAATTTGACAATCAGTGCTGCCAGATTGTCGACACGAATATCGATAATGACTAAAAATTTTCGGTAGATTCGGCAAAAGATCGGTTTATCACTTAAATGCGTATTTTTTACATTTTAAAATAAATACACTTATTATTTACATGAAGTTTATTGAACTGTTAGTATCATTAGCGTTTATTGTATCAAATATAAATAATTTTTTGGTAGAAATTGTGCTAAAATCGGTATATCTAGTAGAACTGGCAGCCCTGTTGACAATTGACATGACACAGAAGTGATATCTTTTTACCATTCACCTCAGTTGAATTGATGTGGGTACATTATTCAGACTCACTTGTATTGGTTTACGAATAGAAAAATGAATTCAGTTTTCCATACAAAACCCACGATAAAGTGTTTGTTCTGATACACAAAAGGAACTATTTAACGATACTTTGATTCTTATTTAGTGGGTTCTTTGAATTAAAAATAATATAGTGAAGTGAGGGACCAATGAGTTGAGCACTTGCCTGTAGATGACGTATTACGTATTAACAACACATTTAGGCAGGACGGTCCTTTGCACCAGTGGCAGGTATTCATTTTAGTTAAAATATAAATCCAAGGTAATTTAATTTATTACATAATTGGAAATTTGTAATTTTTATTGAATATTATTGATATTGGAAAAAACATTTCCCAGTCACAATAAATAATAAAATAGGGTATATTTTTAGCATAACCATTGGTGTTTGTAGCTTATCAATGTCACGAAATCCTTCATAAAAATAATGTATTAGGTGTTGTATAAGTTCTACACGTCAAATACAAGCTATTTTTTATTCAACGATTTATAAAACAACTAAAATTAGTTAAAATCTACAATAGAAATATAATTCTTTTTCTTTTTGGTCTAGTAATAACCTATGATTTGTAAAAAGAATAATACTTAGTAAAGTAATATGCAAAAAAAATCATGCGATGGCCGGGAATCGAACCCGGATCAACTGCTTGGAAGGCAACTATGCTGACCATTACACCACCATCGCACATACCGATAAATGTCTTAAAACTTTTTGCTATGTGTACTTCCTTATGTCTGTTATCAATACAAAAACGGCAAATGCAAATTTCCCATTTTTCGTGATCAGGGATGATGCCAAAAATTTCTTGAAATTGTCAAAAGAACACAATTTGAGATTAGGTTTATTGTCGAAAGTACTAGGCTCTGACATTTTTAGTAACATTTGTATTGATATTATTGGGAATATGTAAGTTACTACAATAATTTCTAAAGAATTATGGGAATACTTTATGTACTATAAAAATCAATCAATCACTAATGACAAACAAAATATAGAGTTTCCCTCTGGGAAGGCTCGTAATAAATATTAGAAAAATATGATTTGGAAAGTTATAAAAATTTAGAGGTGTATTAGGGTCCATAGCAGCTAGGCTGCTAAAATACTGTCGTTAAATCAAATTTTAAATGGAACACACTGTATATTACTTCGTATTCGGATTCTACGTATAATCCTATATTGATATATTTTAAGATTTATAACAAAATGGAAGTTTTAAGCTCAATGAAGATTTTATTACTGAATTTGTACAAGGTTTCTCACAAACAAAAACTATTTTTTCTAATTCCGTAAGATATTTGCTTATTTCTTAATACAGGGCGATCAAACAATGATATATTCAAATACAATCTGAATATTTATTTATAAGAAGTTAATTCCGAATCAGTGAGAAAAGCAACAAGTTTCTTCTTCATTGCAAATTGTATTTTTTCCCTTGTAATTCTTGAGTTATTCGGTGGTTCGCTTTAAACGAAAAATACGGTTTTTTAGAAACCATTTGCTGTATAATTTTCGTCAGAATTCTTGCATACAACGTTTTGATTCTGGTTCGTACCTTCATCAGATACACAATGTAAAATACAAAAACCCCAAGCCTTTTAAATGACGAGGTTGAAGTTTTTTTTTTATAAAAATAACTGGTGGCTGATTCGGTCGTTTTATCATTATCAAAACTCACCTGGTGATCTATCCTGAATATTCATTGCGGTAGACAGAAACGCACATGCAGACGGCACTGACAACGTTGACGTAACATGATCTTCGCAGGCGTTGCGTAGTTCATCAACGCCAAGTTCCTGCGCCAAAGCCATCATCTCGAAAACGCTACTATCGTGCAGTAAAATCTGTAAAAACATATTATCAATATGCACCTCGGTGGCTTCATTCATATTTAAATAAAATTACTTTGCCTGTATAGATGTATGTTATGAACAATTTGAAGGATTCTGCGGGTGCTTGAGGTAAGCGTATTGGTGTTGGAGTGCCGGGAGCTGCAGGCGATACTGTGCAACCGGGAATTCGACAGATTTCACCGCGTTTTGCTGTTTGGAAACTTTTGCATCTGGAATAGATGTGTCACGTTATTTTATTATGTAATTTTGTAATACTGGGAATCGCATGGTTTTTAAAAAGCCTCAAATTTTTTAATTTCGATCCAAAAATTTATTTTTTTTAAACAAACAAACTAGGAATTTTAAGAAAATCTTACTAAAAATTAAGTAACAAAAATAACACATGTTTCCAGACGTTCTCTGAAGTTAAGCAATCTTGCAACATTTCTTGTGGAATAGTCTCACGAAAATGTTCACGATTTAATTCTATTTTTGGGCCGAGATGAATCTTTTAAGTTACTTGAAACAACACAAATAACGCTCGTATGTCAAAACGTTCTGAGTGCGTATAACCTCAAAAATGTCCAACTTTACGATAGAGCTGTCAGTTGCCAGATTGCAACACCAGGGTTGCCAAATCCCGAAATATAAAAGGCAACCCTCGTATATGTCATTAAATGTTCGTTGCACAATATACTATTTTGATTCGTCATTCTATCTTTGAAAATAAAACAATCACATCAAATAAAAATGATATCATTATCCTGATTCCGGTTCTGGCTACTTCGGACAATGAACGGATCAACTCTGTGCAACTAGAGAGCAAAATGAAACGGATCCAGACTTTTTTATAATATGAACTTTGTAACTGGTTTCAAAGATTCCCATACCTAATAGTAGATCCGTAATAAGCCCACTTCACAGCTTTTACGGCCTAAAGCGCAGCAATAACATAAAAAACCAAGCATCGCACTCACTGTGCTCACTCTTTTCTTCTTCAGCTTCAGCTTCTCTACATCATAAAAACTGATTGATGTATACCTACCTCTACATATTTGAATACACATACATAATAGCTAATTGGATATGACATCCTAGTGTAGATGATAACATATAGGAGTATGACAAAGTAGGTATCACTTTGATGTTTAGCTACTTTAGAAAACGGCATGTATTATATATCTACACATAAAAAACTGCATAAGGATAGTTAGCTGATGTGGATGTGTTGTTTTATGCGTTATATTCCTCCTTCTCCTCTTTTAAGCTGCCGCTTACCTTGCATCATATGCGTGCTATGAAAATCAAATGAATAAGTAACTTAGAGATGGATTTTTTAGCTACTATGGAGGACATAATAATTAAGAATGTCATTAAATAATTCCAAACAAGTTTCTACTGTTATAAAAACCTTTCCCGACTGGTATATGCTAGTTGTGCATTTGCCATGTCGGAAATACGAAGTTTAATTCGAATTTAACGCTTGATGAATGCAATAGTGACTACTCTGAGAGTTCAGCCCTCGCTCTGCTAATAAATTCGACACGTTTCTCGCTCACTTTAGGATGTCTCTTTACAAATGAGTCAAATCACTTTCTGCCAGGAACCTTATTGGTGAAGGAAGCCTTGATATTAAATTATTCTACTAATTTAGGGAATACACGAGTTCTTCTCTGTTGATAGAAAACCACTGACATGCCATTTCCACAAGTGTTTGTTCAATTTCGGAAGCTAGAAAAGACTCGGGCTCAACTCGACAACACTTGTCACTTGTCTAAAATTTAGCCTGACAACCTATTTCTGACTGTCGTTATTGGTGCTCTAACAGCTATTTGCACCGGTTACACTTAAGCTTAAGTGGATAACCTCTAACTCGAAACTGAGCTGCTGGCTGCTGGTTCTGACCACTTTACCTAGATGTAGATGGTGCTAAATATGTCTTTTGCCGTCCTCCAACCCCATGCCTCTTTAAACTAGTCAAATCTTCGCCAGAGTCAACCAAAATTGTCGCAAGGAAAGTGTTCCCTCTGCTACTATAAGTACACATACTATTCTTATGCTCGAAAAACTCAGGGATGAGTTGCAGCAATGTCAATCAAACGGTCACATTGGACACCCTTTATATCATTAAATATCCCAAAAGACAATCAGATTCCCTTTCAAATGATATTGCCATGTTCCATGTTCCCTTTCCCTAATGAACAATGCGACAAAATTATAGAAAAATAAATGAACAAGAGAAAGTTAATTAATTAATTTCATTATTGGGTGAAAACTGACAACGAAACGATATTTGTCGAGGCCACTAGGGCATCTCATAAATCAGAAAACGTTTCATCAAATTTTCTTCATGTTATTTTTATATTAATAATAATAATTTATTGCTCATTCAAGAATAACAATGTTTTGTATTGTATTGATAAGTCTAAGATATGAATTACAAACATTTTCCTTAATTTAATTTAATATTACAAACTCTGTTTGAACAAACAAAAAAAAAATCATAAGATTTACACAACATATAAAAGTCGAAACATAAAATTTACAAAATATATAAAAGTTGAGACAATTGAATGAAACCAAAGTATTTAAATTGAAAAACACATACGAAAACAAAGCACAAAACGATATAAAAGCAAAACGGCCAAATACAACCGAATTAAGTTGGGAAAAAACGTCTAAAACGAATGCTCTTGATATTGCTGGCGAGCATAAAAAACACCATCTGCTAAAAAGACTTCATTTCGTCTGGTAATAACTTAAAATAATATTTGCCGGAGTAGTATGAGCACAGTTTATATACAGTTACTTCACCTCGTGTCGGCACCTTTGTTACCTCTGTCTTATAAGTAATTCGCCGAATTCGCCGCCGCTTATAGTTATAGTTAGTATCTTATAGTATATATAGTAGCGGGCCCGAATGTGGCTGGGATTGCGACGAGTCGAAGCCGTTTTTAGCGTCTACTGTCGGGCAAACTTAGGGGTCAATTTTGCTGCTCTGTCATCAATCCGTAGCGTCTTAGGGAGAGATACATTGTCATGCACGCTATTAAAATACTACATAACGTATTGTGAATAAAAATATTATAAACGGATGCTTTCGATATTTTGTTAGATTTTAATCTAATTAATTACGGAGTTCTGTGTTATTTCATATTATTTGTAGTAGTAATTTACGAACCAATTGGACGTTTTTTATTTACGTAAAATAACCCAATTTATCTACAAATATCATGATAAAATTTGATCCCACAGTTGTAGAGTCGAATTTTCTAAACAGAAAACCATTTTGACAATTTTTTACGACACAGACGCATCCCAAAACTGTACTCTGATAGCTGCTTCAATAATATGTCTCACCCTAAAGCTATTTGCTTCCGGAACTAGTAAAAGGTGCAATATCCTGTTCTCCTCTACAATGCATCAGTTTTATTATAAATTTTATATTACATTCGAGAGGCTTCTGAGAAAAATATAATACCTACCTACGTCTACGTATATATAGAGTCGACTTCAATTGGATTTTTATATGGAAATACATATTGGATATTTTATTATTTACAAAGAAAGATGCTTACATTCGTGGTTTGGATTGAATACGTTTAGCTTAAAATTTGAGGACCAGCTAAAAATGCTAAGAGATGCCGTCACGTTGCCAAATTTCACTGGCTGAGATCTCCTTATTAACCAAACTCACATTATTTGTCGATTATCTATCGATTCTGAAATTTATGAAGGTAAAAGTTGGACCACCCTGTATACGGCCAACAAAACATTTTTTCCAAAACACTTCTGCTACACAGCTGCTGCTTCATGCTTCCCAAACAAGGCAATCTTAAAGTTTATATTATATGACCTACCGCTTTTTTAAGTTCTTTTCTAGCCGATATTTTTATGCACGTTGTGCGGGACGACCATATTTACAAAGACCCCTTTTGTTATCGTCTTTCAACACCCTTCACCTGACGAGCCGCCACTGCATTTTAAAGCATTTTTTATCTGCTTCACATAGATAGGTCACTTTTGATATTTGCCTTCATAATTCTAGAGAAAATTGCGTTTAAAATTTCACAAGTTAGGTAGTTGGAACCTATAACTCTTATTAGAATATAATACAGTAATTTGGCGTCATTGATAGAGCGAGTGCTTCGCATGCAGAAGGAACTGGGTTCGAATCCCACCTCTGGCAATATTTTTTTTATAATTTTTGAATAAAGTTTGTTACGTGAGTTTATTGGAAATATTTGAAGCGGGAAAGTAAGAGAGAATCGCTCTGTATATTCGTCTAAAATTGTACGCATAATTCTGTGTGGTTTTAAGGGATTTTTTTTAGTAATGAAAATATCTGTTAGGTTTCTTCAGCATAAGCATATATACCTACGCAAGTAATTAAAAAAGGATCACATGAAATAACACTCAACGATAATTAGCTTGTCATTCCAACTTGTGAGGATGCAACAGAGGGCAAAACACACATACTTATAAGTATATATGTGGGATAGATTTCGGATTTCTTGTTGTCAAAGGCATCAAAGCAAACATTTGAAGTTTCAGGTTGTACAGCTACCTGTATATAAATGAGAGGCTTCTGCGTCATATTGTTTATCATATTCTCATTTTCATAATACAAGGATCTTTTTTCTGTTTTATATAAGTATACTTAACGCATTAGAAGGATGGCACATAATGATCATTAGGGTTGGAAATTACAGTGGCGTGTATATGACATTTCGAACAGGGAAAACAATTTTCAAAAACTAAAATATTATGTAGCAATCAAGGATCATCCAAGCCAAATCGACGAATTAATCTCTTCCACTGCTTCTTATTCAGCTTCAGTAAAGGATAATTCAACTGTTAATATCACTTACCTGGCCATCAGAATAACTCTATGAGCAAAAACCCGTTCCTCTTCCCGTCCCAAAATGAATACAATATCAGCTGAATCCGCATCTTCGGAGAGCCTCTGTAAATCATCTAGCAGTCTAGGAACTCCTGCTAGTGTTTTATCGGCAGGCAATCCTGGCGTACCAATACCGCCTACCCGAGAACCCATTGGAATCGTTTTCTGACAATTTCTGTAAAATAAAATAATAATAAGTTGAAAAAGAAGAAAAAGAGATAAACTAAACACAACAAACAAAATAACATAAAGTTGTAATTCAAAATAAAAGAAAATAAAAACCACACGAAACTGAAAAAGAACGAAGAAAACAACGTGAAGTCGAGAAAGAAGAAATAAGAGAAAGCATAAAGACAACGTCCGGGAATTGGGTACGAAAATGTTTTAATGCTGAGAAGAACACCGCGCTACTCATCAGAAGAAGACAAGTGCGCCCCGACGACTTCGTCAACATCGAGGGTACTGATATACAATGGCAGGACACTTCAAGGTACCTTGGGGTAACTTTGGGACCGCACAACTGGAAGAGCATCGCGAAAGCCATCGTTTCAAAGCCTTACCCGATGATCTTTAGAAAAAGCAAGATGCCCTTGCAGGTCAAGCTCCAAATGATGCGGTACCTGCCTTGGAAGGATGGCAGTAGGTGCACCGTATGAGGTCTAGAGCCCAGAAGGTCTTTGCAATGGCAGAGACACATGCAAACCTACTGATTCGCGAAGCAGTCAACTACAATGTGAAAAAGGTGCCAGGCGGTACCGGAGACCAATGAGTCAACTCTGACGAAGGAATCCCCAGCATGAAGACATCAATTGACATTGTTCATTCTTATTTCAGCTCAATTAATCAAATGTATGTTACCGAGTGCCATATTGAAACACCATCGCAGTCGCATGGCAATATGAAAAATGCTCCTTCTTTCCCTCTTTATGTTCTAAGGTTTTAAGGTATGTCATTGCTATTGTTTTTTTATAAATTGTAAGTAATGTTGGTTCCATAATTCATGTGAACGACTAGATCTCAATTTCAGCTGGGTGGTCGATATTTGAAAACCGAGGCGAGGCACATCCTACTAATTTAGGACAGCGTTGCCTCCGTAATTTCTGTTGTTTGATCATACCACTGAACTGATGTGACGTGAGGCGTTATTCTTCTACAACTCAGGTCAGCTCGGCTGTGACATCAGCTAACACTCACTTGCGTTCATGTAATAAAAGGAACAATAATACTTTTAACTTGAATTAATTTACGAAATACAGGAAATCTGTCGCATCCGGTTTACAAACGTAAGAGACAGTATGACGCATAACGGTGAACTTTCCTTATACAAACTGTACATAATAGGCGTTATCTTACATCGAATATCAGTAGTTCTCACTCACTTAACTTAAATGTTCATTCCAACTACAAAATGAGTTGAGGATTTTAAGTAAGAAAGTTTACTTAGATAATTGTCATCTGTCATTCCGCAAAACACGTTTAATTATTTTAAATTTGTCCGTAATTAATTAACTTAACAATATTTGGTATTCATTGATATTGGTTAAAAACGCTCTTCCGGCGTAATAACGTATTAATTCTCCCAAATTACCGTTTAGTCCATATATATAGAGGAATATATCACTAAAAACCGTATGCGCATGCGATTGCGCAACGGAATAAAGGGTACGTAGAGTTTATGGTGATATTTTATTATAACTTTTCCAAAGTAAGCTCACTAAGTACCTTTTAAGACTCCCCTGTAGTAGAACATCAAAATGGCCGCGTCCTATATTCCACCTTTTTTACCTCTCACGTGAGCGATATATTTCTCTCTTCTATACAGATAGTAACAATTTCAGAAGACATTTGCGCACCATATTGCGCACCACATTGAAAAAAACATGTTAAATATGTAAAACTGTAACGTTTAATTATTGTAAAATAACTAACAATAAAACAGTCAATATCTAACCATAAGTAGTTGTTCTATTTACATTTAGGTAAGTATACTTACAATGTAATTTTGATGTTTGAGAATCAACTAAGTAGAGACGTATTCCAAATTAATAATTATCCTCAAATTTAGGCATAAGTTGACCTAACCAAACTTCCTGCAAAGCCGTTACAAATAACACACACTTGAATTTAATTCAAAATATTAAACCATAACTTCACTAGGTATTAATAATTAATACTCAATTATCTATTAATTAAATTAAAGATTCACGTGTAATTGTTTTTATTGTTTTGATTCACAGTAATATATCTCTGGAATATTCTTTTCTGTTTTATAGAAAACAGGTAGGATTAGTTGTTGTGCTTACTATTTGGTACTACCTACCACAGTTTTGTAGGTGCACCTATCAAATAGGTATGACTTCTTCTTGTATGGTTGATATAGTTGATGCAAAAAGATCTAGAACATTTGTTTTATACAGATTAGTTAACTTTTCGGAGCCGCGCATTTGGCTTCCACACTTTAAGCCAAGGTATTCCATTAATCTGGTTGCATCAAATTTCTTGGGCAACATAAAAGCAGAAAAACCTGGTTGCCAACTCATCTCAATCTCATTTCCTGGACTCCCATCTGGATTACTGGATTAAAATTGTGGCGCTGTAAGTGACGAGACGGTGCGAGGTTCCACAAGGAACAAAATAAAGTTGTTATTTGTTCCCCAGTATTATTATTGCATTGAATTTTTAAAAATGCCAGTTTTACATTTCTTAAAATGTAACAGTTTTTATGTTATAAAAGGGCATTACATTGCATTTTTGAAAGTAAAAACCTATTAGGGGTACTAAAAGAAACGGCAAGAAAGTGTTATGCTTGTTCTGAAACTTTTTGATCGCGCTATAGTCACTATAGCTTTGTGTGGTGGTGCTCTGTCTCGGTCAAAATAACTGGTTTTAATGCCCTGCTAAAATTATAGGTACTTATATGACACCAAGAATCAACATACCTGTACCTAACTAATATTAATATACATAATATTCTTAAATCAATTTCACCAACAATTTTTATAAAATTATTAGAATAGACCCTGTAATATGTTTATAAATATTTGTTACAAATTTTTTAAAATAATTATTTATCACTCTGTATTAATAGGGATTTTGCGGGAGAATTTGTATGAGCCTCCGTGGCGCAATTGGCTAGCGCGTTCGGCTGTTAACCGAAAGGTTGGTGGTTCGAGCCCACCCGGGGGCGTAACTTTTTTTGCATATTTTTTGCTTATCAAACAAATATTTTATTTGCAAAAGAATGTTAGTAACATGTGAATACAAATAAACTGTGCGAGAAGCTAACAACAAACTCTCGAAATTAAGTCTTGTTTGGTTATTATTTTATGTGAAAACATAACTTAAGTGAGTTTGGAATGTCCAGATATTTTGATTTATTGAATTAAAAAATAAACCAATAAAATAAAAAAAAAGACCTCACCGTGACAATGTTTTCACATTGCCGTGACCAGGATTCGAACCTGGGTTACTACGGCCACAACGTAGGGTCCTAACCACTAGACGATCACGGCTAACGAGGTCGTTGTATAATTTTGGACAAAAAAGCTATAAATATTAAAAGAACATGTGACAATGAAAACTACTATAAAATCAAAATTTTCGAGGGCATTAACATTTGCAGAAAAAAATTGTTAAAAATTAATAGTTACTCAGACATACATACCTATTTGGCGAGACTATAAAACCTACAGCAACAGAAAGAAATCAAATTAACTAACCCTCACAGAGTCTGTTGAATAGAATTCCAAAGACATCCAATTTTTCCGTCTATTACAGATGATCAGGAAAAGCTTATAATATCTACCAATATAAAAGTAATATGTATTCTTACTAGTAGATCTGTAGAATCTACGGTTTCTTTAATAAAGTTTCATGTTCCATCACCCCCTTAAGAAGCAATTTTGTATAGTTTTTGTATCATATAGGAGCGACCCTTTCTTTTCTATATTCGTCACCCCACAATCAAACACTAATATCAAGGGTCTAGGTCTAGATCGACTATTGCATTCATATACTTGTAGTTATAATAATAATTATTCGGACTTCCAATTTACCTATTGAAGTTGATACCACGTAGAACGTACATAGCCTTTATTTAATAGACCTAAACTGTGTTTAGACACATATTAAATTTAGGTAAACAAAGAGTATTTAATTAATTATTAATAAATAAATATAACATAATGATTAAAATTATATTGTTTCTGTGGTTTTAACAGCATACAAATAATAAAGCTTGCTAATATCTATTTGAATATTTGGTGAAGGCGCCAATAAACTAACATTAAGATAGAAGTTACGTTGGATGCAGGGGTGTACTCAAGTTTTTTAAAATTATTTATTGTTAAATAATTAAGAAATATAGTTTTCCAATAATGGTAAAATACTGACAAGAGATCATTTCACTGTCAAATGCCAGTAATTACTGGCAAATTGGTAACAATCTGAAAGTTTTTCTAAATATATTAATTTTTATTTCAAAAAATGTTCTATTCTACAATGTGTTTCTAAAATCGTTGGTCAAAATTTGTCAGCGAATTGGTGATCATGAAAAAAACCGAAAAGTCCTTATTTACAAAGATACAGGGTGTTAAATATGACTGCCTATCGAGGTCATTTTTAAGCATCGGGGAAATATAGCTGTGTTGAGGGAGGCATGCTGTCGACTTAGTTGCTAGTTCGAGTGTATGTTTTCCATATTTTAGCCTATGATGTTAAGGGTGAACATTTGAAGGATACTCTGGAACATGTTGTATAATTATGTAAAATAAAAAACATATATTTAGGAATTTAGAAAACGCTGGATTTTTAATTCATATCAAAAATGTTGAATGAAATATTAATAATCATCCCGTCCGTCGTCGCGTCGCATTGCTCTCCTAATGATGAATTCAGTGTGAATAGGTCCAACAGAGAATAGACCATTGAAAACAAAATAAAATTTGTATAGTATGAATATACATTTGATGAAAAGGTAGGCAAGTTTTTTTTTCTTAATTTGATATTCATATTATAATTTGCAACTGTGTACGTATTTGACACATACATATAGAGCACCAGCATTATTTGCTGTTATTTTTACAACTAAATGTAAATTGAACTATTTAGAAGACTAAAAAGTCAGTCCTATAGGGATGCTTTTGTATATTCTATACCCAAATCATCTACAATGTGTCCACGGATAGAGTTTGGAAGAGGAAAAACTTTTTTATTTGTAGATTTAGAAGAAAAAGTCATTCTTCATAAATTTTTAATGTTTTGACCCTTTTTGTACACCCTTCGTCTACGCCTATGTGTCCCACAATCTAATGGGTTCTTCGCTATGTCCAATAGTATGTTTGTATCAAATTTGTGTATTGTAAACTTATTCGAAATATTATGCAAATAATTTTTCACAGTTGTGATAGTGTATAACCTAAAAATTGTCACATAGAAGAAATGCACAGGCGTTCACAAATTGTGTGAAAAGGAGTAAACAAATGAAAAAATATATTCCTCAAACATATCAGAAAACTTGACTAATTAGGTATTATTATTTTTTTTTTCGTGAATCCAATAATAATTATACTTAATCGTTTTTAGTATCTTTAAAATATACAAAATGTTGTGTCTATGCATTGCATATATTTATAACCATGTTAAAAGAAGTAGACTAGATGTCAAGAATGTCAAATATATAAGTCAATTCATTCTATCTTTATCTCTGCTTATTATTCTACCATTTTCGAAGTTAGTTAATAGTTTATAATAATTCATTTGTTCCATATTTCAATAAAACGTAAAATAATATTAAAAATGTTCCTTTATTATAAAATACAAAATACACCTACAAAACGACACAAAATTTTTAGAAATATTTATTTGTGTGATTTACTTAATTAAAAAAAAACTGGACCATTTAAGGCGGCGCGGTCAGACCATAATTTCACACATGTATACTGCAAGATTACCAAAAAGCTAATTTGCGCTTCAGATAACTAGGTTTGTTTTCACAGGCTGCTGAAATCGTCAGAAACAGTTTCTATTCCGCGCAAATCAATTACATCGCGTGTCAACAACGTTATGGGCAGAATCCATACTGTTTCTGACAGTTTCGAAGCCTATGAAAACAAATCTAGTTACGTGAAAAATTAAGCACAATTAGCTAATGACAATGTTTCACGTTCCTTTTACAAAAAAATCAGGTGAGATGAGCCGTAGGTGATCATGTCACATCATTGGTTTGTGCAGAATCCCGACTGTTTCTAACGGTTTCGGACTCTTGTGAAACCGCAAAGAAAATATAATGTCACAGCTAACATGCACATGTTAGCTACCATACACATGTT
Organism: Apoderus coryli; assembly: GCA_911728435.2. Lineage (NCBI taxonomy): Eukaryota > Metazoa > Arthropoda > Insecta > Coleoptera > Attelabidae > Apoderus > Apoderus coryli. The sequence continues at coordinate 599,925 of OU452207.1, forward strand.
AGCTGTGATAATGTCATGAAGGTCTTTTTCGTGACGTCATCATAGTGAAACCGCCAATAATCGGGGTGGCGTGAATGCAAAAAGTTAAACCGGTTATAATCGGTCATGGAGTGAATTCGACTTATGTTTTAGTTTACAGGAAATTGTGAACTGTCAAATATCTTTTGTATGTCAATGTAATTTATATGCACAAGTTAAGTAGTTGTTGATATTTTTTGCTAAGTAAAGATTTCGTTAATAATAAAATTGTTGCTTTGCAAAAACAAATTCCCAAAATATTTATCAGATTATAATGGTGTTTTTGCACGTATCCGAAGTTCAATGATTAAGCGCGTAAATAAAGTGAAGTTAACAGTGGCCTCTTTGAACATTTGCTGTTGTAGTGCTTTGAAGTGCTAGTGTTATTTGCATTTGTGTGTTTTTTGTTACCCTTTGGAGTTTTCCTGATGGAGGGGATCCACCTTGTCGTGGTCGTCGCGCTGAGTACCTGACATTAAACAAGAAGAGTGAACGAGGAAAACCAAGCGATCCCCAGGAAGTTCGAAAATCATTCTATGGCATGTTAGACATATCCGAAAGGTAGGTGCTAACATAATATTTAATATTTCACATGATTACAAGTCACAAAATCATCTACATTTTCTAAATACATTTTTTACTTTAAATGCTCGGTAAATCGATACACTTGGCAACATGTCGCTTTATTGTAGTATTATAACCTTTAAACTAATGTCTAATTTTAACTTCAGTTGGGCGTCGTAAAAAGGCCTTAATAAAAATGTTGGAAATTTTTTGAAAGGCGATTCTGTTAAATCTTATTTTTCTCTACCTCCAGTCAAAATTTTTGTACTGAGTGATAGTTCACCCTGTATATTTATTTTATTACTATTTTTATTTCTAATATTTAAAAGTCACCTACGCCTATGTGGTCCAAATTAAAATTAGGTACGTTTTAGTTAAATTAAACAATATCATATAGACACAATAACAAGATGTATTTGTATTATCCGGTATGGTCTAGTGGCTAGGATACCTGGCTTTCACCCAGGAGGCTCGGGTTCGATTCCCGGTACCGGAAATTTTTTTTGTATTGTTACTATTTGCAAGAGATCATAACTTTAATTTTGGATCTGGAATAAATTATTCAACTATCAGGTTGTTGTAGAAATTAATTCATAAAAGAAAATAAATTGTGTGTGAAATTTATTATCGAGAAAAGTAGGTACTGAAAATAAATAAATAGAACGTTTTGCCAATTTATTTTATTTGTGTGGAAAAAAAGTTAAAATACGCTTCATTTGCTACTATAAAGTGCAATTTATTGAAAATATTTTTTCCTTTGATCTTTAGCGGAGAATCGCATCGCTTCTATATTTTATAACATTTGAATCAATTTTCATATCGCAGTGTAGGTCTGGTATTTCTATACGAAATTTTATTTTTAGATTTCTTTACCAGGGAATTTTAAGATTTCAATAGGTTCTTTTGCAAAAAATTTGTATTTAATTTTACTGAAACGGAGCAATACTTACTGTGAAAGTATACAGGATGTTTCTATATTCGACCGACAACGTTCTACCACTCTGTATACAATGACCAGCATTATTATATTTATTTTACCAGTAGCTGTTGAATCTGTCCAAAAGTATTAGGACTCTTGTGTTTATTATATATTCCCCATTTTTCGTCATTTCGAATTACACCTTAGTTCCCCTCCCGTTTCCAATAAAGAACTTTGTAATAACGTCGTATTACTCATAGTTTTCTTGAGGGTGTACACGTGCTATAGGAGAAGAAAGTAGATTTGTAATACAGTGAGAACGAAAAGTCAAGCATAAATTCGATAAAACTTATGGAGGGAATACTTTTGGCTTTTGGAAAACCCGTGATGAATGTGATCAAAGAAATGCATGTTTTGGAGATACCTCAATCAGAGTGGCAAAAGTGGTTCAAACGCATGCAAAAGTGTATAGATCTTCATGCGGAATATTTTGAAAAACAATAAAGTGATTTTCGATGATGAATATATTTGTTTTTGTTCGTAATCCCGAAATATAAAAGGCCAACGTGTCGAATTTATGTATTACTTTTCGCACTCACTGTATATACGTACATATATAGGGACGATGTTAATGTATACAGGAACAAAACGAACGAAATAGGACTTGACAAACCAGATTACTTTGAAATACGAATTACTATTCATTGTGGGTGAGACGAAAAATAAATGGAAATTCGTCAAAAATATTGTAAATGAACAAGAATTACATTGTACAGGGTGTCCCAATTTCGTTGTAATCGCCGGGTTTCTCGGTTATTAGTGAAGATAGAAGATTCCCATTTTTCCAATAGTGTCCTACATTTTTGTCAAACTGTCAGTGGCATAAAATTTCCTTCCATCAGATAGGTGGAAACTGGTTCCAATAGAACTTTTTACAATTTTCAATTTTTACGACCTCTATTATTGTTATAGTGAGAAAATAATGGGTTTTAGGTCTTTTGTAAAAGAAACTAATGTATTTTAAGCCAACGTTTCGACAATCTTTATTGTCATCCTCATATTTACATTTTTCACTAAATAAAATACCATCCAGATTAGACGACTAGTGATATTGTATTGTTGTTATGCTTTTATGTTATTTTATTTATACATATGTATACATGTGTTCTGTTTGTGCGTGTCTCGTTTATATCAAAAATTCTTACCGACAAGAAGAAACAATGATTTGTGCCCTGAGGATGACAATAAAGATTGTCGAAACGTTGGCTTAAAATACATTAGTTTCTTTTACAAAAGAGCTAAAACCCATTATTTTCTCACTATAAGAACTTTTTACGTCGAATGCAGTCCAGGGGAACTTAGAATTTTTGAGTTATGACGCAAACTTATAATTCTTCTAAAGGGAGTTTCAGGAATTGGTTTAGCTTGGCTTGCTGACTATCTATTGGTCCATTCAAAAAGGCTATAGGATGACACATACAATGTGTCCACGGATAGAGTTTGCAAGAGGAAAAACTTTTTTATTTGGAGATTTAGAAGAAAAAGTCATTCTTTATGAAAACGTCTGCTTGTGTCAAAACTACAATTTCGAGTACCAAATTTACGATTACTATACAGGGTATATCAAAAATAACATTTTTAATGTTTTTGATTTTTTTGTTTTTTTTATGAAAATATTTTCAAAACCGTGATTTATTACACCAATTGTGCAAAAAACACTAATAAACTTTTTTCTCAAAGTGGTTAATTTCATAGCTACTATTAAAATAATAAAATTAAAAAAACAAGAAAATCAAAATCATTAAAAATATTATTTTTGATATATCCTGTATAGTAATAATATGTATAACAAACACAGTGGGTTTTCATAACATTCTCCCACCTGAGAAACTGAACTATCTGAAGTTTCTTACAAACAAGAAAATACAAAAATGGCAATAGGTTTCTAAAGACATATTGAATCTAACAAAGTCTTATCCTAATCCTTAAATCTACGCGGTAATTTAATAACTCTACCAGAACGAGTAGTTTTAGATTCGGGTACTCTGCTTTCGCGAAACGTATTCACTTTTCCCGGAACACTCGAATCACACCGCGAATCACTGTAGTCATACTCTTCATCCACAATAGCAGCTTTCGCAGCACCGCATACGTCATCTCCTGACAGACCTTCCGTTGATGTTCCTTGCATCTCGAGCGGAAAAACACGTTGGATAGGCCTCAGCAACTGACCCTTCGTCATTCGTACACGTACCAAGCGAACACATCCGTCTTTGCCTGGGAGTAATTCAACCACTTGGCCCATAGGCCAATCTACTCGCTTATCTTTATTGTTTCCTATGAGCACAATTTCCTATGAGCACAATGTTTATCAATCGCGTCGCAGTCTGGTACACCACTATTTGTTAACTCGCGTAAAAACATATTAGGGGTTAATGGGATCAGGTCATTCGCGTCGTTAGTTTGGTAAGTCAAAGGCCAAGAGTTTATAACAGATTCACAGTAGCAAAGGATAGTCAATAGATCCTCATAAGTAAGACATGCACGCCCCAACATTTTGCGAACAAGCTGCTTCATAAGACCTACCAGACGCTCAAAAAACCCGCCCCACCAGAAAGGCAGCCGTTGGTGGGTTAAAACGCCATATAATCCTTTCAACCGAACAATTATCTATAATATCTTCCCAACATAATTTTTGGACGACCACGCCGAGCTATAAAGCGTCTCAAAGCTTTCATGAAATGTTCGGTGGACAAGGAGGTAGCAAGTTCCAAATGCACCGCACGATATACCGCACAAGTAAATAAACATGCCCACACCTTCTGCCCTGTCTTTAATTAAAGTGGTCCCGCGAAATCCACGCCACTCATTTAACAAATGAATCTGGACCAAAAATATCGTTAATTTCATTTTCAAATTTATTATTTATTAATGATTGTTTGCAAATATGGAGACCTATTCGTGCTTCAAAGGCACCAGTTTATTTTTATTTTCGTATTTTAAATTTATGGTAGACAGACGAGAGATTGGATGAGGTAAAATAAACATCCATACGTCTATCTAATATATGTAATTTGATACCCACTATTTGTTCTATTTATTTCAAAAATCTTACCCTCTTCGTTTTGGTGTGTTCCATATGTGCTTGCAATACGAATAATCCAACACGATATCAAGTTTAATGGAACATTTTTCGTCACCGATATATTCTAACTACTGTTGTACTCGTACCTATTCTTATAACAGCGTGTCCATAAAGTAAAGCAACGTGTGATTGTTTTCAAAATGGTACAGCCCAGATACGTCAGTTTTGATTTATTTTTAGTAATTTTGTAGCCTATGGCCCCACCATTTAAGTCATGTTTATTTCAAATTGCAACCCCGATTTTTTAAGGCACTTTTGACTTGTTGCTGTCGTCCTGAATTGCTAAACAGACGTGTCTCGACCATCTTTTTTTTTAAATCCACCATTTTGAAAATAATCGCCCGCTTTGTTACTTTACGGACTCCCTGTATATTTGGTATGTTGTTTTCTACAAATATTTATTTACGATTCAATAACTCGACGAGCTACCTAACAAATGTTAATTTTCACTTTCCGAAATACGCCATCGGACAACAAAATCCATGCCATTTGTTCTCTTCTTTTCTGAGGAAATATTTTCCCTGTGTAATCTACAGGGTGAACAAATTTCGGTTTTTTAGCATAGCTTTTAGTTTTAGAATTTTTGTTGTTTTAGTAAGACAAACAAAAAAAAACCCTAAAACTGTAACATGATTAGTTTTCGTGATAGAGCAGGTGTTCTTTCTTATCTGTACACCCGGTACATTAATCTTTGGTAATAATAAAATAAAATAATTCTTGGCTCCTCGTCTTAACGAGAGTTATTGGAAAAATAATTGATTTTAATAGTGATTTTTGTTTTTATACCCTTCCGTTTTTGAATCTGACATTACACCATTACAACGAAAACATAACCTAGTTTATTTTATTTACAAATTTCCTCGGTAATTAATTAAATTCTGAAAAATAAGAAATGTTGGAGGCCGCAATTGGCAATTGCGGCTGGCGCAAATGATCACGATATTGAATATTTGTTTTTACGTGCCATTCTCGAAGAGCAGGACCAAGCTATATGGAGGCAACTTACCTTATACTTGATCAACAGCAACTTTTTTTAAAAAATCCTTTAATAATTTCATAAAGTGTGCCTTTAAGGTTTTAATAAGAAAGTTTTTTCCTGATAACTGCATTAAATGTTATTGACTGAATTCGCAACCCTGAGCATTTATAATAGGGTTTATAGTTTATACTGATGAATTCTTTTAGCACGGCTACGTCATCTTCGTTATTAAATCTTAATCTTTTAAAACTTTATTTCTTCTCCATCATTAACACACAGTACCAGAGACTATGTATTTTTGGCACAATCGCAATTTGCTTAGACCTCGTATTATGTTCATGATCAGAAAAATTTAAAGAGATCTTGCCTCGAATCAAAAAACGGTAACATGTTGTCAGAATCGACAATAAATGTTGTTTTTATCGACGAAACATTTTTTATCATTTGCAATAAACTGTTACCCTCGAGGCACGAATAACTCTCCATATTTAAGTGTAAAAGTAATAATTTACGTACATATTTTATAGTTCAGATCTTCTAGGCCAAGTTCTTGTACGCAAAATAATTTTTTTTTTTTTAGTTTTATTATAAAATTTATTTTGCCCCTTTTTCTACTATTTACGAACGCATATGTAAATAAAAATTTTATGCTGCATTTTTTAGGTTATCTTATATCAAAGCTATGAGCCAATTTTTCTGGTATATTTGGGAAACATTTTTTTTTTTTGTTTTTGACCCTTTTTTAGACTATTTTCAAACGCCTGTGTGAACCAATTCTTTTATGTAACATTGTTTAGGTTATATTCTATCACAACTATGAAAAATTATTCCATATTTCGAATAAGTTTAGGAAATATATATTTTTTATGTTTTGACCCCTTTTCCAGTATTTACAAACGCCTATGAAAGTAAGTTATTTATCACACATTTTATAGGTTATATTCTATTAAAGCTATAAATAATTAGTTAATATTTCTGCTATGTTTAAGAAGTAGGTTTTTTTAAAATATTTTTACCTCATTTTACACTATTTTCGAACGCCAATGTGGTCTAATATTTTATGTTCAATATTTTAGGTTATATTCAATTAAATGCGTAAAAAATTATGCAGTATTTCGGATAAGTTTAAGAACTATGAATTTTTTTAATTTTTGAACTCTCTTTTCGACCCCTTGCCTACGCTCAATGTTTTCCAAAATCTAATCAGCTCCTTGCCATGTCCTATAGTATTTTTGTACCAAATTTGGTTAAAATCTGTTAAGTGGTTTTTGCGTTTTCGTGCATACAGACAGACAGACATTTTTTTAAAACTACTTATTTATGTACTAATAGTCTCCATATATTACATATATGATATGGAGAGCTAAAAATTCACAATTAAGTGTTAAAATTTTCACAACACTTAACACCGCTTTCAGCGTAGAATAGTTCGACCAAACTGTCGACAGTTTGAAAAAAATCAACCAATCCCGGTCCTGTGCCACAATGTATCCAAAAAAGCAACCATAATAACTCTTACAGAATTGTATATTATGTATAATGTATGTGAAGTGAAAAAACACAAAGTTCAAAGTGAATTTAATAATATTTTAATTGGTATTTGTTTTGAAAAGACTGTTAATGACATATTTATGTTATTTAAAATTATGTTTGCTGCTGGGGCCTGCCTGGTCTGGTTGCGTTTGGTTTGAGTATTTTATTCCTATGGAATATAAGAGGGAAAAAAAATGTTTTGTCGGTAAACATTAGTTACATTTTATGGCTTTTATATTATGATTATGGTTAATATTACGATATTACAAAATAGGTACATTTTCAGATATTAGACCAGGGTCGATAATTTTTGAGACCAAAAAAAAATTATAGTAGGATGAAACCCATTGGAAAAGGTGGAGAATATAACAAAAATGAAAGGAAAAATAAATTACGGGCGATCTGAGGTCGTGAAGGGGGAGGGGGTGAGTTTTTAAGAGTAAAAAACGGTTAATCTCGATTTCTTGGAAAACTAGAAGTCCTAAGAAAAAAAGTTAAATGACAAAGTTGTAGGTAATGAAAAGATCTACAACTTTTGTATCAACAGTTTTTTCACATAACCTCAAAATTTATGTGAAAAATTCGAATAACCGAGTTTTTGGTTTTTTATTTTTATCTTTTGCAAAAAAAAAATAATTTTTTCACGAAATTTGGTGTAAATTTACCTTTCTATGTCCCAAACATACAGTAATTTTTTTGATTTAAAATATTCATTTTTTCACCTTATATTGACTTAATATCGAAAAAGCACCCTAATTTTCAATCGAAAATTCTCACGTCAAAATATCTGCTTTTTTAAAAAAGTTGGTGTGTTTTTTGTTCGTTGAAATCTCTACTTTCTGATGGTATAAAAAAAATATACACTGGTAAATGTTCTCAGAAAATGCAAATAATGAAAAAAATTCGAATTCGAATTTTTGTTTTTTAATCATTATGTCTAATTTTGAGCTATTTATTAAAATTTACACTTTAATTACTCGTAAAACGAAAGATTTCATGTTATATTGATAAACAAAAAAATTACAAATGGAAGCAACATCAACGCAACGGCATTATGCCCAAATTTACAGACAAGGAATTAATTCCGGAAATATTGCTTAAAACGATTTGCTGCAGCTGTGAAACTGGATGTAAAAGTTTAAAATCAATCGAATCCCTTCCCGGTGGGACACCCTGTATAATTACCATAGTGATGCAAAAAATATACTTATAATACAAATTTAAAAAAAATTATTACAAATGTTAATTTCGACAGTACAGAATTTTTATATATCAAATACAAATTAAACTTATTCTAGAAAAATACAGTCCACTATCGTTTCAATAACTTTATACAAAATACATTTTCACTTAAAAAATAGGTGGTATATCACCCGTAATGGTTTAAACAAGTTTTCAGTTGTTATTTAAAACAATTCAAGAAAAATCGCCATAGATTGGCACTTATTTTTGCAGTCATCTGAGAAAGGCATTTTTTTAATTACTTCCAAAAGCACAAAAAATTTCAGTTAAATTTAAAAAACCGCGTACGGACTAAAATGTTGTACTGAGACAAAAATAAATTTTCAAATAATAATAAATAATATTTAAGTAAATTTTCTTTATTTGGGTTGTAGGTCGTAAACAATAAAACTCAGTTTTAAATATCACTAACGTTTCAATTTATATTAGATCATCCTCAGAGTGCTGACTTCTTTTACATTGTAACAAAAATTTTTTGTGATTCACAAAATTCTCTAATTGTTTGTTTGTGTTGGCGCAGAGTTTCAAGTTGTGGTATGCATCGTCACCATATTCTCGTTTGATGTTATTTAGAAAACCCATTGCTGTTGTCGAGTAGAACATCAAACGAGAAATGGTGACGATGCATACCACAACTTTCTGGGCCAACACAAACAAACAATTAGCGAATTTTGTGCATCACAAAAAATTTTTGTTACAATGTAAAAGAAGTCAGCACTCTGAGGATGATCTAATATAGATCGAAACGTTAGTGATATTTAAAACTGAGTTTTATTGTTTACGACCTACAACTCAAATAAAGAAAACTTACTTAAATATTTAACAGAAGGTCAAAAAAACTTAGCAAAATAATAAATAATTATTGAGCAACGGCGAAAGAATGTTTTTGCAAAACCTACTACTCTGCATTCAGTCAGTACTATGGCGATTTTTCTTGAATATTTTGAAATAACAGCTAAAAATACTGAAAACTTGTTTAAACCATTACAATGTGATATATCGCCTATTTTTGAATTGAAAATGGATTTAAATTTAAAAATAAAAAATCCAGTGCCATAATTAAAAAAACCAAGTTGATGATGGTTTTTCAAAAACGAAACGTCGTAGTGAAAATTTTTAAACGCTATCTTATTCTCCTCAAAACGTAACAATGAGAAAGTGCTTTTATTTTTTTTATATATGTAAAAATAATGTCAGAAATACATAAAAACTAAAATCGCTAAAATTCTCGAAAACGGCTAAAGTTAGTTTAATTTGAAAACATCATTTAAAAGGTGTTAAAATGTACAACTTTTCTCTAATTTAAGCGACAATGTACAATGCAGCTACAAAATGCAGAATAGAAAAACTTAGTTACATAGGCGTTCATAAATAGTAGACAAAAAATGAGACTGTAAAAATGATATATTTAGACTTTTAAGTAGATGAATTGGTGAACCATAGGCGTCGGTGACAAAAAAAAATACAATGCAATAAAAAATATTTTGTAATAATTTTTGTAATAACAAAAAGGTCACCAAAATATTAGTTTTAGAATAATGAAATATGGAGAGCTATTAGTACCTCAAGGGCAACACTTTATTCTATGCGTTTATGTATTTTTACAAAATTAGAATTTCCAGTTCCCTTACATGTGTTATTTTATTAAAATAAATTTAATAAGCTATTTCCCATTGATGAGGTGCAGATATTCTTCAGATACATCAGTTGTTTTTGCTCATGAATACAATTGTAAAAAAAATCTAACAACTATTATTATTATTATTGCGTAATAATTAGTTGGATCACGGCATATTTTTGCGTCGTTATGTTTTCTATTTAAGCAGGAAAAAATAAAGAATTAATTTATTTTTATTTATGTGATTTACTCGGTCCTCTGTCCATTTTAGAAATAGAAAAATATGTTTAAGAGTTGTATTGGTAAATTACTGTTAATTACAGTCCTAGTGTGTTATTGTTTCAAGGATGTACAATCATTAGGAAAAGTAAGTTTTGTTGCAAATCCAATTAAATATTATATTTAAATGAAAATTCTGCTCTCTGATTTTCATAAAAAAAAACAATAAAACATACCGTGGTATGAAGAAAGTTTCTGAAGGAGTTGGGGCTTTTTCTTTGTCAAGAACACATGAAAAACAGAGCAGAAATCACTACGTTGCCAAGAGAGTTACTCCAAAAAATAAAGAAATATGCTGGAATTGAAACCATCGATAATATTCAAATAGCAACTGGTATCAGAGGAAGATGTGCCATCTGTACAAACAAAAAAGTCAGAAAAACTACAATTTGTTGCTACAGTTGCAAAATTTACATTTGTCGCGAGCATCAATATTTTTTTTATGAAAATTGTACCAAAAAAATGTTTCATAGATACAAGAAAGGGTTGTAAAAAAAATTAAAAAAAAAAATTTCAAAAAAAATAAAAAAAAAAAAATTAAAAAAAAATAAAAAAAAAAATAAAAAAATTTCAAGAAAAAAAAAATAAAAAAAAAAATAAAATAAAAAAAAATATTGCCAGAGCTAGGATTCGAACCCCTAACCTTTCGCATGCAAAGCGAACGCTCTACCAATGACGCCACAGAAACCTGATAAAAAATATTGTATTTTAATTTTAATAGTATTTCAGTTTATTTAAGCATTTAATTTTTTAGTTTGTAATATTGTCCTTTAAATGGGAAACTGTTAGGCAGTAAACGCTTTATTTATTTATTTATTAATATTATATGCCTAAAAATACTGTAAAACTTAAAAAAAATATACAAAAAACTTCAAATTAAAATTTTTTTGAAACATTTTTTAACCACCCTGTGCAATAATTTCATAAACCAATCTGAAAAACTAAAAAAATCTGAAAATTGTTCTATCTATTGTTAAAATAACGTTAATAGTGGTGGACGTTATTTTTTAGAACTACCATATCTCTCTAATTTGAAATTCGTTGGTTGCAGTTATGATTCTACCATATCTCTCTATTTTTAAATTCGTTGGTTTGTCATAATTTGGAAATATTTTTTTCTAACGTTGGTGTCACTTATTTTACTAATAACTTGCTTGACAGTTACCTTTTGTGTGCAGTAGCTGTCACAGTTTATATGACATTTGGAATAGTGATATATAATTTACGAATGGGTACGTTATTCTTTTTTTCATGCGATTGTGACTAAAAATATACGAAATTGCTTTTCCCATATTATATAGGCACATGTGTATTTTTTTTTCACTTTATAAGGAAACATACATATTTCTCTCTAATAACGATTTATTTTATCTAATTTTGATCAGAAGTTGCCTGTGCAGAACACAATAACATTCAAATCTGTCACGAAGTGTGCTTTGGAAGATGGTAGTCAGGGAATGGATTTTGACATTGAATTGAAAAAAGACGGGTCCAAAGCTGTTGCTGATATGAAATTTACATTGGATACGGATTTTGATGAATCGATGAGCGTAAGTAGTAATGAGAACAGAATCGAATATCAACAAGCAAGATTATAAACCATTTTTTCAATAACCATCCACTTTCATAAGTCTGTCACTTTTAAAGGAAACCATTTTGGTTTTTTACATCATCACGTAGATATTTAGAGCAACGTGTTTCAAATTTCTTTATCCCTTCTAAATATTAAGAATCTTCAATGCCCACAAAATCAACATCACATCTTCACTCTACCCGAATATCCTACCGCGCAGCCATTTCTTCTGGTTTGGAAACAGGAAATAATCGGAAGGCACAGAGGGCTAAATCTGAAGAATATGGTGGATCAGGTGGATGAAGCAACACTTTTTTTGCTAAATGCCGTCGTTTCTGCTTCAAAACAGTGTCCAACAGTTCTGGATAATATTCGCCGGTGATTGTTTTACCCTTTTGAAGGCAATCGATATGAGCGGCACCGCACAATTCCTAGAAAACTATGGTCATGACTTTGTTGGCCGACCCATTTTAGCCTTCTTCAGTGCACGTTCACCCGTAGAAACCCGCACTGTTTCGATTGTTGCTTGGTCTCTCATTGTGGCTGAGCATCCCCAAACATTCCTTTGAAGTGGTCACACAGTTGTACTTATAGTCTATCGTGATCAATCACGTACATCATCATCATCAGCATTCACTCGTTAAATCAGGGATTTCTGTTGTGAACTCTAAGATGGCTAAACAGACCGATTATCAAGCCGCACACCTGTCACAAAATAGCCGTCATCAAATCTGTAGACGATCTCTATTACTCCCGGTACTACATCCTTAACAAGTTGAATGACAGTTCCCACAAAACTCGAAAACAAAATCTGCGCTGCTGTTGAGAAGTATACGAATTAATTTCTGGGGACATCCGTTGAGCCTCAATATCCACAGAGCCTCACGGTTAACAGAGTCGAACGCCTTGACAAGGTCTATAAAACCCAAGTATAGAGTACGATTTTGTTCTCGTGTCAGATATGGACACAGAACGGTGTTGATCAGTCTAGTGGGCGTTAGCGAAATGCTTCTTTTGTGTGTGATACGTTTATAGTGGGCAAAGACCTTTAAAGATACCTCTGTTCATCATCATCATCAATCCACCAATCGCGTCCACTGTTGGACATAGGTCTCGCAGCACTCGATATTCGACAACGTTCTTCATGTATAATCATGTCTGAAGATGTCATGATGTCAGGAAATCTGGCAATAAAGATGGCAGGTCACGGGAGCAGTGTTGCCATTGCGTGGGACATTCAACAAGTCACGGAATTATCAAACCACATTCGTCCATTTTTGATAACCTTTGATGACTTTTCTTTAGGCCACCATAGATGTCGAGAAAAAAGAAGGTGGCAAATACAAACCTTTGATGTCGAATGAAGGAAACCTGTGTGAATATGTGGAGCACCATATTAAGAAAGCATTCCAAAACTTTAAGGATAATGCCAGTCCACAAGTTAAAGAGAAAAACTGTAAAATTCCAGCAGTAAGTCAAGTCCGTACAGCTACCAAATGGTAAAAATGTAATTTTTTTAATCTTTGTATAGGGTACCTACGAAATAAAGAACTATTACATTGGCAAAGACGACTACAATTGTCCTCCACTTTCACCTGCGGAATATAAAGCACTTGTGCGGTTTTATCGTGCTGGAAATGTGGAGAAACTTTGCTATGTCATTGAAGTTAAAGTTGATTGATTCATGGTTAAACGTTGTTCTTGTATTTGAATTAATAAAAAATATATTTATGTTGATTAAAAACTTAGACTTTTACTTGTTGGTTTAAATTTGCAGAAACAAAATTTCTCCTTTGAAGACCTGTTTTGAAAACTTTTGAAAATTAGACCTGCCATATATCCTCGCGAGGCCATCAAGCGCCGGACCTTGAAAATCACCATTTTGGCGGTTTTGGACCTTGGCGTTATTTTCCATAAGAAATGATCCAGAATCGACCTAGTTATACTACTAAGATCATCATGTTGTTCTTAAAAACATCCTTGTACCTCTTTTTCTGACCTCAAGCTGTGAATCAAGGATTCTCTTTGGAAGGAGTTGCCATATGGATCACTTGGCTAGTCCATCGAAACTTTTGCCCGATAATCATCGCTTTAATGCTAGTTGTTTCATCTTCCTCCAGGACGCTGGTTTTTGTTCGTCAGTCCTGCCATTTAACTCCAAGAATTCTTCTAAGAGATCGTTGATGGTTCCTTCATAGGGTTTTTAAATGCAATAAATTAGATAGAGAATCTGAAACTAGTGTAAATGATTTAAAATCGTTGTTTGTGAGATCAAACCCCTAAATCTCAAGTTTAAAGTGTGCACATCGGTTCTGAACTTATTTTTTTCGTATAGATACGGCGGGCACCTCGAACAAATGAGTTTATGATAAAATACTGCAGAACGCAGTATTCGCCTTTTGTTCATATTTAGCCAGTTCGCAGATTTTATGATACAGGCAAAAATTTTCTAATGCCATATACAGGGTGAGTCACGAGGAACTGTACATACTTCTACCATAAGTAGAGACACATTAGGGAAATGACCATTAAAAACTGTCTCCTAGTTTTCATTATTAATATACAGGGTGAATTATGGATCTTCACCAAAACCATCTTCAAAATAGACAGAAAATGATTTACAGAGCCGGATTTAAAAATCTGGCATATCTGGTTCATCCCAATAATTCACCCTGTATGTAACTTTTTCCACCCGTAATAGACAGAAAACAGATAAAAAATGTTTGTAATAACCTAGTTTTCTTATTTGTTTGAGGAAAACTCATGTGTCTAATTATTTTAATCGGAATGAAATGAACAAGCCAGGGAAATGTTTATTCATAAATTAAGAAATAAAATAAAAAACAATAACCAAACAATAAAACAGTTTTAACAATGTGGAACAAAGTAAAAAACAATTTAATAAACATTATGATTATAAAAGATGTTCAAAATGAAATCCATCTGCCTAAATACACTTTTCTTGACGAATGTTTAAATGTGTAATGGACTTTCTGATTGTCAGTGGGTCATTTCTGATAATATTGCAACAGTGAAAAATTCTGCGTTAATGAGCTGTTGTGTTTTGTAATTGTAATGTTTGATAAATTGTTTTTTACTTTGTTCCACATTGTTAAAACTATTTTATTGTTTGGTTCAAAACTGTTTTGGCCCTTGGATCAAACTGAAAAAATCATTATGGTCCTAAGGCTTCAAAGTTTGGGCTGTTATACATTATTCTTTTGTAGACAGCAACCTTATCCTGCTGAAAACCGTCAGAGGCTTTGCCACGGAAATTGGAGACCACCAAAAATGGCTAAATGGGGAACCACGATTCTCAGAAAACACATCCGTCTGGTATAAGGACGGATCAAAAGGAATAGAAGGGAACACAGGCGTATACGAGCCTAATTGCAGGCTCTCTCAATCTCTCGGAAAAAGTCCCACTATATTCCAAGCAGAGGTCAACGCTATTAACCGTTGTGCTCAAGAATGCCTGCAGAGAGGCATCCCGGAAAGGCAGATCAATATTATGTCAGACAGTGAAGCTGCATTAAAAGCACTGAGGTCTTACACCTTCACGTCAAAGCTAGCATGGGAATGCAAACAGACCCTACACCCCAACTGGCAACTCAGGGGAAAAAGATTACTCTGACATGGGTGCCAGGACATGAAGGCATACAGGGGAACGAAGCGGTGGACCAACTTGCGGTCCAAATTGTGGGACAGCTTCATAGACTAGAGTAATTTACAAAAGATCTTCTGCAGGTCGAAGTAAGGGGAGGCCAAACCGCCTAAACGACTCCGATAAAACAATCCTGCGGAAAGAGAGAGACCTCGACAATATTGTGTGCAGTTTGCATCTAGGATAGAAAAGAGGCAAAAAATTCGATCGGTGTGGCCAAAGGAGTATCTATATGAACATTTTTATTATTACAACGACAATTTGATTGCATCCAACTATCCCGATCAAAGTAGGTGAGGGGACTGAGAGAAAGAGCGACTGACGCGACAGTTTGCCGAAACTCGAGCGTGCGTTGGAAAAAGAAGGCGCACAAATTCACCGTTACATATAGAGCAACAGAGAGGGAAGACACCATATATCCAATATAAATTTAACTCCCTGAAATTGCGAGGGTTGTTGTTGGGGACCCGGTTAAATGGGGAAAGTGTTTCGGGAGGCATTGGGGAAGCGGTGGATGAGAGAGTAAGTGTATATATAGGGGGTTGTTGTACTCTCCCACATTCGAGAGATGTTGATTGCCAATTTATTTGCTCGGCGGGCGTTTGATTCCACTCTGATACTTGTAACTTGCAATTCAACTTTAATCTTTCTTTTTGTAGAGTGTTGCTGTGTTCTACAGGGTTGCATAAATAGTGGTTTGATTAGTTGTTTGCAGATTATTGTTTTCCCATTCGAGATATGCCAGTAGCTTCCATAGATAGGGGGAAACAGGTGGTAAACCCCTATATTTTCATAAAAATGATCAACCTGTGCAACAGCCTGATCATTTTGAATTATTAGCTGACGTTCCTTCAGATATTCCATAAACCTATGGTCTGGATGCTATACTTACGGAGAAGGCTGCATTGGTAGAAAGAGCCCAGTGCCTTGATTATCAAAATCTCCCGATCTAAATCTGTCGGAATTTCAAATAAACACAAAAGTGAAATCTCGATATCGATGATATTGCTCACTAGATTAAAGCAACATTGGCTTGTGATCAGCCTGATTTTAGATTGCGTGGATGGAGTATATCTCAAGCGATACACCAAAAAATCATTTACAAAACTTTTAGGCACTGAAGATATGTATAATCCAAAAATGTACGCCGGAAATGACCTGTGAGGTCACCCAATTCATCGTCTTTGGACTATTTCCTTCACGGACACTTGAAAAATAAACGTTTTGCTCGAAAGCCGGATTCCGTAGAAGATTTTCACTAACGAATTACAGCTGAGTGCAGAGGCTCTTCACTAAAAAAGTTAAACATAATTAGTAAAAGTAGAAGAGAGACCCCAAAACAGAATCATTGATAAAATCATCCCCCTATACAAGGTGGTTAGCTTCTTCAGGAGTCTTAAAAGGCACGACGGGAAGACTAGGGGCACATCGATTTAAAGGTGGCTGGATTCTCGAATTTCATATTCTATTTTGCAAAAAAGAAATGTTGAAAATGATAATAAAACAAGTAAAATAAAGACATAAAATTCTACATTTTCTGACGAATGGACAGCCACATCAATAACGTAATAACTGCAGATTTTGCAGTCATTTGGATATGAGAAAACAAAGCATGTTAAAAATCGTGCTTGCATAGAATCCAAGCTGCTTTGGTAGAAAACCAACGACAGCAGGACCCTGGACAATTCCTCCATTAGTGATATTATTTAAGGGAAAACGAATAAAACAAAAATGGATGGATTCTTTCCAACCAGGAACCATTGCATTGATGACACCTAAAAGAACAATGTCCATGGAAAGATTTAAGTTATGGCTTCAACTTTTTGCTTCCGTTCAAAGTTCCTAGATCATGTCTTCTAATCTTTGATATGGCTGAATGTCACCTTATATTGTTCACCAAGCAATAATACGAGTCATGAACTTCAATGGACAAGTTCTCAGGTACATATGAGATCATGCATTGTCCTTTAACAAAACAACGTTTTGCCATTTGTTTCAAGCAGCTAAAGATACTATAAATCAAGCTGATGAAATTAGAGATATAACACCGCCTCCTGTTCTCTCAAATACCGCCAAAATGACCATTAAAAATACTTTGTCAAATCTTTCAAAAAAAAAAAAAAGCACAACCTGTCATTTGCACAAAAATAGCAGCAATTATCATTCTGAAAATAAAAGGTCTGAGATGTTTGCAGCAACAGCGACTATAAGATAGTATTGAAGAAAATCTACAAAACGAACTGAACACAAATCATAAGTCTTTTGAAAATCGGTATATATACAGGGTGGCCCTTTAGTATGTTGGCGGAAGATATCTCAATATTTATTAGCGATAAACCAAAAAATGTTTTACAAAACTTTTAGGCACTAAAGAGATGTACGACCCAAACATGTTTTCATTTATACCGGGTAGTTCACAAATGCGCAGCAAACCAAAGCTGCTTTTTCTTGTTGCTGTATCTTTTAACATAAATAAATGCCGCTCTAAAAGACAAGAAAAATTACGTAAGGGTTGATTTGGGATTTTGGGACAATGTTTATGATCAGACCTGCGTGAATGCCTCATGCGATGCCATCTATAATATATTAACAGATATTTTTCGAACATGTATCCCATTTAAGATACACAGGCGGAGACGTTTTCCTCAATGGTATAATTCGGAGCTGATAAACAATATTTTTTGTAAAGAAAAAGCTCATCGTAATTTTAAAAAATATGGCACTCAATATTTCAGGCAAACTTATGAATGATCTGAGACGTCTTTTTAAAAATCAGATAAAGAATGCTTATATCAGTTTTATTGTGGAAACGGAGGGAATGATTCAGTCGAATCCTACCAGATTTTGGTCGTTTGTGCACTCTAGGCATGGTGGCTCAAGAATTCCTGATCTTATGACGTATGACGAGCATGAATACGATGATCCTCAGGATATTGTAAATGCATTTGCCGCATACTTTGACAGCGTTTATATCCATTCAAACAACGACATTCTGCTACCTACTACTGCTTCCAATTTGGCTAACATTGCATTGCAGAGTATTACTGGAGATCAAATAATTGAAGCATCTAGACGACATAAAGACAAGCAGACTGCTGGGTGGATGGCACACAAGTTTTTTTGTAAAATACTGCATAAATCCACTTCTTGCCCCATTAACTCATATTTTTAACCTAATTATTAAAACTGGTGTCTTTCCAGTTACTTGGAAGATCGCGAAGGTTGTTCCTGTTTTGAAAAAGGGTGATTCGTCCAACATTAGTAACTATAGACCCATCTCGATTTTATGCAATTTTTCAAAATTGTTCGAAATGATAATTTATAGTGCATTCTTTGATCAAGTCAAAAATGTAATCACTGTCGATCAGCATGGATTCTTTGCGAAGCGTTCATGTGTCACAAATCTTTCGACATTCTCTCAATATATATGTGAGGCATTGGACGTCCGGAATCAGGTCGACGTGGTTTACACTCATTTTCAAAAAGCATTAGACCGGATCGGATTTGCTGTAATTGGGTATTTCCTGTAGAAAATAAAGTACTTATTATTATTATTATTATTTGCCTAAGGTCCAGTAGTTTTTGGAATATTTGTAAATTAGGTATAATATAGTATATACAGTACGAACCTGATAACCCTCCTGCAATGCCGCAGTCAAGTAGTCGACGGGGCAAGAAGATTAAGCTCAGTATATCTGCCGGACAAAAATCCATATTGGTCGTCCAATTTGAAAACAGCTGCGAAATTTTTCTTAATGAAGTTTTCGAAGAGTTCGGGTATCGGTTAATGATAGAAATCGGCCGGTAGTTTGAGACATCAGATAAATTGCCCTTTTTTAAAAAAATGATGCTAGACTTCCACTAATCCGAGAAAACTAAGAATGAAAGCAATAATGTGCTATTTGACAAACAGATTAATCATCCAGAAATGAGTTTAGTTCCGTGTGCATCTTTATCTCTGCATGAGGTACATTGGTTCACCTCAAATTAAATGCAAATGCCATTAATTTCACATCTAAAAGACCATAATATCATCGTATAATATGCTCATGCATAGATTGAACGCCTCTATCTATTCTAGAGGGACGGCTATCCATCTAAATTGTAAATTGCGTGGTGGTAGCATTCATTACCTTACTCTGCTGCCTCTTATTCGTCCGCCCTTTGAAGCTGTACGTAGCTATGTATATACGAAGCAAGATGATACCTATCTATCAAGCATTGCAAAATAAACCGCTGATAAGGGAAGAGACACACATCACTAGATAGGACTTTATTTAGATATATTCTAATTCCAATTTAAAATTTAAAACAGCAGTTGATTACGTAGTTTTCTGGCAGTAAAGCAGGAGTGGCAGAAAAAATTGTACAGGTCATTCAATAAGTTCGTAGGAGGTTCAAGAGCAATACAAATTTAAATTTTGTGGAAAAGTTGCTTTAGAGATAGATAAGTTTATTAAATAAGATAACGGAGCACTTAACTCTTTAGGCACTTGTTTTAAAACTTCGACAGTTATTCCATCTTTACCAGGCGCTGTATTGTTCTTTAATTCTTTTAATAATAACTGTTAAACTCATTAGCCACACTCATACTATCTTCTGTTAACCGTCCGTCCGATAATTGTATCTGTTTAATAGTAGATTTTTATTTTCCTTGCTAATATACTCATTAACATTTTTCCAAAGAGATTTAGGATTATTCTTGGACTTTTCTATTTTATTTTTATAAAATTCGTTTTTTCGTTTTTGTATTAATTTTTGTAATCTAATTTTGTGTGATTTAAATTGATTATAAGTGTTATTGTCTCCTGTTTTTTTGTATTCTTTGTATATTTTAAATTAAAAGAGGTTGTGTCAGTGTTTATTTATATTTATGATTGGCACATTTTTGAATTAGTTAGGGCGATCGAGGTAAAAGATAATACCTCGATCGCCCAAACTAATTCAAAAATGTGCCAATCATATAAATTCTCAAGGTCTCGAGCCCGAAAGTTCCAATAATAAATGTAAGTTAATTAGATCTTCAAAATCCATGGCCAAATCGTTCTCAGGACAAAATATAAATAAACACTGACATAACCTCTTTTAATTGTGCCAACGGCGGCCTTTTCGATGCTGTTACGATTTAACTGTTACGGTCTCACTGTTAATATACAGGGTTATTCAGGTCGTATTTAAGTCCTCTATATCTACAATCCTCTTAATTAACCAACAAAATTAAAATAGACTTTGTCATCATCAGACAGCAGTATATCTACTATAATTTTCCCTCCAATCTGAAAACTGAAGTTGTAACGCACAACTCCGTGTCGGAAGTTGGAAAAACAATGCTACTTCATTATAGCATTCTCCCTTTCCCGTGTATCTACAAACGCAAATAATAATAACAACAATAATAATGGCAGGCAGTGTGATGGTGTTTCGTTTTGATAAAACTTTGAAGTTACATGCAGAGCGAGAGTAGGAAACGAACACAGAGAGTGAAATATGTGTGTGTGAGATTGTGAAGTTGGTGCTGTTGTTATTTCATCGGTTGGACCTTATTGTTTCTGAATTTAATTTAATATTGGAGGCAGTCGTGTGAATTCTATTATGGTTCGTTTGTTTTGTGGTTTTGCCACCGTTCATTGTAAAACAAACTAAGAACTACGATATAGAGGGTCGGGAAAATGAGGTCCAATCAAGGCATTAGCAACACCTGCCCTTGTACAATACGTTACGGTCTCTTCATCATACCATAGCTATACCAGTGATCCGTAGATCAAATATAAATTATGGTGCATGAACATTAATTTCAAAGACGTAAAGTTCTGTGGCGACCATTATTCTTGCGACACACTGTATATACTGTATTTTATTCTATAGATACTGTGGCAACCTTTTTATTGTGCCACACTGTCAACCACACTACCCAAATCACCAAAGTTCGATGGAGTCACAGTTCAAATTTGCAGCAAAATTTTGAAAATGGTCTACGAAACAAAAGAGTTTGGGGAACTCTGGAATAAACCAATTTGGGAAACACGGTACATCGATACACCAAAACGCGTCAAACTGTAAATGATGGCCCGTAATGACCACGTCTAACTGAAAACCACATTTCGCATCAAGGATAGCTCTGTCATTATGCTGCATCAGGAACAGCAGTAGCAGCAACAACATGTGTGCTCCAACATGTTGTTGCATTGCACTTGACAAATGAATTCAGTTATAATTAGAACAATAACTATTAATTACATTAAGCAGAAGGTGTCAAAACACATAAATCAACATACACGATAATTCGATATATTCGTTAATATGCTTCATTTATGTCAACATAATAATGGGTGTCAGAAAAACATAAACCATCACCAAAAGTTGTTAAACTAATAACACATAATTTTGAGAGTTTCGAGTCTGTGAAGAATTTGATTAACTAATAACGTGAACGTATATGATACAAACATATCTAAGGTCAACTCATAAAAAAAATACCTACTTTAAGAAATGTTCAATATTCGTCCTAGCATAACCACAATAAAATGTTGTACTGGACCTTATATGCTGCCTTGAAACGTTGAAATTAATTCTTGAAAGCAAGTGGGAACAATCTATATTGGAGTGAACTAAACTGTAAAGAAATCGCAAAGAATTTATTTTTCTTCTAAGTTGGTATCTCAAAACGATCTGTCATTAATTGGTAGTCAGTACCTCTTGGAGGATAATGACCATCCTCTTTATACATTAAGTACTTCAAAAATCTACGTTGCACTTTTTCGACCGTATTTTGATGAGTGACATAATATGGATACCATATTAGTGAC
This sequence comes from Apoderus coryli, assembly GCA_911728435.2. Classification (NCBI taxonomy): domain Eukaryota; kingdom Metazoa; phylum Arthropoda; class Insecta; order Coleoptera; family Attelabidae; genus Apoderus; species Apoderus coryli. The sequence goes on from OU452207.1 coordinate 622,265, forward strand.
CCATATTCCAGTTTAGAGCGCACGTAGCTAAAGTACAGCGTTTTAAGGGTATCTGTGTTTCTAAATCCCCTGCAATTCCTAACCAGAAAACCATATGTCCTACCTGCCTCTAGTGTCTTATAATTGATATGCTCAGCAAACGTAAATTTCGAATCAAATATAATTCCTAAATCAGTGACAGATTCACATCGTGAGATTTGCACCTAATCATTGGAATAAACGTAATCAATGATCACCCTCTTGCGCGTAAAACTGATATATTTGCACTTCCACAGATTAAGTGAAAGTTTATTTAGTACGCACCATTGATGCACCAGCTCCAAATTGTTCTGTAGGTTAGCACAGTGAACGATACTATCAATAGAACTGTACAATTTAAGATCATCCGCACACATCAGCCGATCACAATTCATTCTATTCTCCAGGTCAGTGATAAATAACATAAAAAAGAGGGGTCCAAGGTTCGATCCCTGAGGCACTCCTGAAGAAGCTGTATATGTATGAGACTGGGAGCCATTGTGAGAAACATACTGAGGTCTATTTTTCAAGTATGACTGAAGAAACAACTTTAGGTTTAAAACAAAACCAAAATGGTCAAATTTTCGCATCAAAATGCCTTAGTGAAATCTGTATATATTACATCAATTTGGCCTCCACGATCTAAAACCTCAGAAACATTTTCAGAAAGAACCGCTAGATTAGACACAGTAGATCTATGGGAAAAGAAACCATGTTGTACAGTGGAAATCTGATTTCTAACAAAACTATAAATACGATCATATAGTACAGACTCAAAAATTTTTGCAAAATTCGACAGAATGGAAATCGGGCGATAGTTATCAATCACAGATCTGTCACCCGACTTCAGAATATGAACAACCTTAGACCTCTTGCACTCCTGCGGATAATCCTTATTTTCAAGGGCCAAGTTAAATATTAAGCACAGCGGCCCAACCAAAACTGGCATACAGTCTTTTACAAAGAAAGATGGAAGACCATCCGGACCTGATGTCATCCTGTTACTGAGCCTGCTGCATGCTATTAATATTTCATCTTCAGTAACTGATTCAATCGAAAACGAATCAACATAAGGACAATCATGACCAGAATCCGCGTTCGAGGAGTTAATAAATACACCCTGGAAAAAGGTTCCGAATGCATCGACAACGCCCTGCGGATCACTATATTCATCGTCCCCAAAAGTCATAACACCCGGCAATCGTGTAGACTTATGTTTACAGTGAAAAAACCTCCAAAACTCTTTGGGATTATGTTTTATACTGTTTTCCACATTACGAATATATGACGTATACGCAGTTTTTATATCTAATTTTAATCTAGATCTAAGAGTTGCAAATTGTTGGTACAAAACCTCACTATGAGTCTTCTTGAACTTATTAAATATTTTTTCTTTTTTCTTGATATTTGCAATTATATTCGATGTGTACCACGAAGGAAAACTACGCCTGAATACCATACACTTAGGAACATTACACTCATTAATCGCATTCAAGATGCTATAGAACCTAGAAACACATGTATCAACATTAGGAATATGTCGTAGCTCCGACCAGTCCGCATCCAACACCGCGCTATACAAAGCATGAAAATTTGCTTTTTTAAAGTTATATGATGGATTATTTGCATTACTAGTAAAACGTTTTTGTCGCTTACCTGAGAGCAATGAAACGCTAACAATCAAACATGGATGAAAATAATCCTCTTCAACTAAAGGACAAGTATTACGAATAACATGACATACAACATTATGAATAACTAGGTCAAGAAGGCGATCTTCAATATTGCAAATAGCATTGTACTGAGACATTTCAAAAAAATCGATAAAATTTCTTAAAATTCAACGTTCCTCGATAGCTCATATCATTTCTCGCAAACAAACCTACGTTAAAATCCCCTAAAAATAAACTTTTTTCATTATGAAATAGACATCGAAATGCACTTTTGGAGGTATATAAACAACTAAAATCCAAAAAGATATATGAGATATAAAACACTTACATGCTAAAAAGTCAGTATAGATGGTTGACTCAAATTGGCAAATGCATTCCGAACTCTTTGCATACAGTCCTTTTTAGTGGTCAAATGCCTTCATTTTTGATCGTACCCCAGACATAATAATCGATCGCTTTTAGAAAATCCAGACTCCACTGCAAATTTTCTCAGAGATGTCGTAGGATATGCCGTGAACTACCCCAGTACAGCTATTTCTACAGCTTCATCGTCACAAATAGGTTTCCTTCGTTTTATTTTTGTCTTTACGGACCTAGGCTGCTAATCAAGTTGTTTCTGCAGTGTTATTCTGATCATTTTTTTTTAAATTAAGAATTCGAGAAATCAAAAGACGCTCTTACATTGATTTAGTTATTTGTGGTCTATGTTTATTTTTAATTTTTTAAACCCGAAAATGAGAGTCCAGCGAATGCACCGAGCTACGTAAGCTTTTGTTCGCTACATACCTTGTCTCGTTCGGCCGTGGGCGTTCGCTTACTTTGGAGGAAAACGCCCCAGTAAATACGCACCTTTAGACACTATTTAGTCAATGAAATGGCGTTCCCCAACAGAAGGATTGGAAGAAGTGGACCAATTCCTTGGACTCCAGTACAGTTCTTAGTGAGACCCCCGGTATCTCATATTATAGGTATCCAGGTAACTTACCAACTTCCTTAATTTGCATTAATTTCTTTGAGCACTTTGTGTAATTTATTTACCCCGAAATATCAAGTCAAATCTTTATTATTCTTTAAAAACAACTAAAAATTGATATTTGGTTTAAAAGTTCTATTAATACAACAATAAACAACAAACAGAAAATAAGAAACAAAAAATAAACTACAAATAGAGAAACAAATTTTATTGAAGCGTCTCAACTGGTACATCAAGGAAAATAAACCAAACAATCTCACTGTGGCAACAGTGTTTCCGTGTGATGCCCGTCGCGACGCCTCTCGATCGATACATCGACACTACGTTGCCCCAATGGACCATCACGATGCCCGACGTGATCCTGGTGAAAGTGAAAGGAGACACAAGGAAAGTTTGATGGGCGACTGGAAGGGACACACGCGTTGGGGTGTTTGCCATAGACCAGTGGGGTGTACAAATGTTTTTTTTTTACTTACGAAATGGATTGTTATTTCGGAAATCTTTTCCAATATCGAGGAAATCATTCGCAACGTGTTTGTAGATGTTTGAAAGCCTGATTGTTTTCGTTTTGCTCAACGATTGTTAAATTGAGTATCGGACCACTTTAGGGTTCAAACCTATTCAGGTTTCACTCCAATTTTCCTCATGAAGAATTTTAAAAATGATGATGCTTGGCTGTTGATTTCGATGGATTGGTAAATTCCGTCGAATGTACCAGAATTGGATGATTTTACCAAAAGTTTTGAGATTTTGTGTTCATTTAAGTATTAAGCATGCAGTTGCAAGTGCCAAACGGTAAACCAATTGCTCCTTCTGCTTCGAAAAATTCCTCTGTAAGTCAGAGTGGCCAACAGTCTATGCTGTAATCCTATTCGAGTTGAAAGGGAGATCACGGCTGAAGGATTCGATCACTGAAATAAATAACATGCAAGTTGAAATATTCTTCAATTTCAGTAGTTTTTCCTGCCATCCTGGCTGTAGTTTGGACCGAGGAAAAAAATAATGTTTAACGTTCCGTTGACATGCGGATTCATCGCCTCAATCCCAGTTGTTTCAGCTTCCTCTAGAACGTTGATGTTTGTTCTTCTTCTAGGACATCTTCAATATCCTCCACAGAGCCTCACGGTTCTTCTTCTTCTTCCGCTGCTATCCATTAATGGATGTTTGCGATCACTTCTGACCATTTTTTCTTATCTCTGGTGGTGTGAATTAATTCTCCTGTGGTTCCTATTCCTGTCCAGTGCTTGATGTTTCGGAGCCACGACATCCTCTTTCTGCCTACACCCCTTCTTCCTTCTATTTTTCCTTCTATTATTAATTGTAGGAAATGGTACCTTTCGTTGCGTATCACATGCCCCAGATACGCTGTTTTCCTGCGCTTTATCGTGTCCAGCAATTCGCGTTCTCTTCCTATCGTCCTCAAAATTTCCTCGTTGGTCTTTCTTGCTGTCCATGGTCAACAGAGGTTTTTTGTGCACATTTAAAAGCTTTATAAAAAATTCTTAATCGATTTATAGTTTTTAATAATGGCCAAAATACTGGATGTCTTTGCTGGGGCAAACTTTAAATGTTATCGGTTGTGTTTTCTGGAGAACCACTGATTTAAAGCAATTATGCTACAAAGGTTTTTTGTGCACATTTAGAAGTTCTATAAAAAATTCTTAATCCACTTTTTTGTCATCTTTGTAGTTTTTAAAAAAATTGCGAAAATATTTGATTTCATCGCTGTTGCAAACGTTAAACGATATCTGCTGTTTTCTGGAGAACCACTAGTTTAAAGCGATTATGCTACTAAGGTTTTTTTGTGCACATTTAGAAGGTCTATAAAAAGCTCTTAATCAACTTTTCTGTAATATTTATAGTTTTTAATAAAATGACCAAAATATTGGATGTCTGCTGGGGCAAACTTTCACTGTTATCGGTTGTGTTTTCTGGAGAACCACTGATTTAAAGCTATTATGCTACTAAGGTTTTGTGTGCATATTTAAAAGCTCTATAAAAAACTCTTAATCCACTTTTCTGTCATATTTGTAGTTTTTAAAAAAATGGCGAAAATATTGGGTTTCATTGCTGTTGTAAATGTTAAAAGATATCTGCTGTTTTCTGGAGAACCATTGGCTTAATGCGATTATGCTACTAAGGTTTTTTATGCACATTTAAAAGCTCTATAAAAAACTCTTAATCCACTTTTCTGTAATATTTATAGTTTTTAATAAAATGGCGAAAATATTTGATATCATCACCATGGCATATATATTAATGTTGTGTTCCTTGCCAGCCTTAGCCTTAGCATTTCGTATCGTAATCAATCAATCCAGTTAAATTCGTCAAAACAACACCAAGAACCCGATTGTGCTAAACCCGAAACGAATCGTCCCATCATTTTGTAGTCTAATCCTTCAGAACAATTAAACACCACGCACTGGATCGCTAGGACAAGGCACCATGTATAGAGGACCATTGACTTTTCCTGTATTTGCCTGGCACTAAATATCAAGTCGGATGCAGAAAGAAAACGATAGAAGACGAAAGATTAGTATTTTACGTATGGTTAACCCGGAAGGCTGTGTTTTGCAGATCCAGCCAAGCAAAATCTAGAGCGTTCAGCAGGATTAACCTCCAAAAAACGGAATTTTATTTTCTCTTTCAAAATCAAACAATATTTGAGATTTATTTCATATAGCAAAGAAGAAATAAAACCACTTAAGCCTTTATTTCATTTCATAGCTCAGAAAAGTGACAATAGGGAACGGGAAAAATGGTGTTCAAATCCACGATGCCCATGAAGAAAGAAAAAAACCCGAAATCGGGAAAAAAAAAGAAAAGCACGCGAAGAAGAGTAGCAGACGTGAAATAATGCTGAGACGCTCCCTGGTCCAAATATGTTTTTGCATATTATATAAATAGTAGGAGTAGAACAATTTTCTGGTGTCACTTTTGATCATTGCAAAGATAGCATAATCAAGGCTTGGTAACTTCTAATAATTCTTGAAAGCAACTAAGTGATTTTGAATAAATTAAATAGGAAAATAATTAATTTTCCGGTCGTTGCGTTGGAGAAGGATTTTTACTGTTACCCACATTATGAAAAGCCCCGTACATCACTCTATAATTTATCTACAAGATTAATGAATGAAATCCAATATGGCAACGTGGCATTAGAGCGGCGCATACGGCCATTTGCTTTGTTTACGGAATTTTAGCGATTCAGTTTTCCGACCCTTTTTCCGTAAAGGGACACGCGATTGACAATATTTTCAAGGGCTCTATTTTAGTATATTATGATAAACATTTAATTACATTATTTGTGAGTGAGTTTGTGCCTGTGTGTTGTGTGAATCTGACAGTTTTTCATAATTTGGTGCTAGATGTGTGTGATGTTTGTTGTGGGAAATTGAGTAGTAAGCATTGAGGTAAGTAAGTTTGAGGTTAGAGTAGGTATATGGCGTGTTTTTGATGGTTGCGTTGCTGGGAGTTAAATTTGTATGTACAGGATGGGCAAATTTTGATGATTTAATACGGTACAGCCTAAACCGTAATAGATAGAGCGAAACTAAGTGACACGTCACGTTCGATTTTTTGAGCTTAGTTTAATGCCGTAATCGGAGCGCGGTTAACTTGATTAGTTTTCTTTATACAGGGCGATTTTCATTTTTTGTCATTTTCTTTTTTCCTTTATATTTCGGTTGTTATTACAGTTACGGGAAAAATGCTTTAGTAAAAGTTATAGATAATTTGATGCTTAATGCAGTGGCGTATCAAGAATTTTTTTTTAAAGTCCAATTGTTCAAGATATCGCTATTAACTTTGTTTTCTTAAATGGGACACCCTATATATTAAAGCGTCAGTAGATTCCAAATTTCATTCCCTTTACAACCATGTATGACAAGTAGCTACATATTTAGTAAAACTTAATAAAAATAAATAAAAACCATATTTCTTTTTTTTCCTTTCCTTGGGATGAGGTTCACAAATTTAAAAAAAGAATATTTTTGTTTGAATCTATTTTTTTAATGGTTTCATGTCATTTTTTTTCTTCTCCAACGTTTCGGCTAGACTCGGCTAGTCTTTTTCAAGAAATTCTGTTCTCCATGTCGCTGCTTGATTGTAGAATAGATAGACATTGGCATATTTTCACCCATGCCATATAATTTTTCTTATTTATTATTCTTGAACCTTGATCTTCAATTTCTTTTTTTTTCCTTTTCTTGGGATGAGGTTCACAAATTTAAAAAAATAATATTCTTGATTCTTGATACGCCACTGCATTAAGCATCAAATTATCTCTAACTTTTATGGAAACACTTTTCCCGTAACTCTAATAAAAACCGAAATATAAAGGAAAAAAGAAAGTGTTTAGGCTGTACCGTATAAAAACATCGAAATTTGTGCATCCTGTACATACGTTTAGAGTTTGTTTATACCTACTCAAGTTTAGTAAACGGAGTGCCACAATTTTACAGGGTGAACACACGTATATGCCAATAACAATCTAAAAATTCATGCATTTTGATATAGGGACATATACAGGGTGATTGTTGGTTGATGATACCTTAGAACTTTAGTAACCATACTATTGTTTTGAAAATTTAATTACAGTGATTACTCAGGTGAACCCAATCTATCAGTCTGTAATATTGTCATACTTGTACGACTTCCGGTTATATCGAAAGTGGATACCAATTTTCTTATTTGAAATGGAACACCCTATATATTATTATATTTTTGGATTCTCCATCAATTTTGGAGTATTTTAGTTTAACACTTATACCTATACCTATTTTCAACTGTTTTTGAAAAAATAATTTATTTAGAATTTTTTTGGTCCAAAACAGGTCTCCGGAAAATATTCGCCATTTTGTCGGTTGAATAGACAGAATCTTGAATGTTGGAAGGTAGTTCAATAACATCTTAAGAATATCAACTATCTTGAGAGATTGACGCACTTGGTTACAGGGTGGTCGCAAATTACTTTTGTATGATCTACTAATAAAAATAGACATGTCAATTTTCTCAAATAGCAGACCTATTATTATCAAATATTTTGAAATACAATAAAATTTGCTTTCAAATGATATATCACGTTCCTATACCTAAACTGTAAGATTTCTGAAATAAAAACAAGTTTGTATAAAAATTAGAATTGGCTATACCGGGTGTCCGACCGGGAAGGCATTCGATCGATTATGGAGAAACTACACTGTGGAATAATCTGAAAATCTGGTGTCATCCGTATGTCGATGGGACCAATTCGGTGTCAACTTCCTTATTTCAAATGCGATCCTATATAAATTATTTTACAATAAAATTACAATAAAAATAAATACATCGTCTCCACTAATAAAAATGTATTAAGATTCCTTTATAAAAGGGGACATGTTCGGAGCTCCGCTCCATCATCAGCCTAAAAGGCAACAACATAAATTCTTAAACATAAATAACTATGGTCTTATAAAATAGAAACAGTAACCAAACAATATACAAACCTTAAATTTAAATCTCAAGTATTAAACATTGTAAAAAACAAACATATGGGCAAGGCCCTTGACGGACTGAGTTGGAATTTAATAATTAAGCAAGACAAAGCATACATTTGGGTGGTATATCTATATAAATAAAAACAAAAAACGAGTAAGTGATACTACTAATAAAATATAGATGACAAACATAAAGAAATGGGACATACTAAACACTATTGTCTATTCATAAAATATTAGAACACAAGTCAAGTCACAAACAAAAACAGAGATGAAACAAAGTATAATAATGCCAGGTTATATAGAACAATGATCGACCCAAACCTAACCGTCAAGCATCAACAGTCAGAAATCAGGAATGTTGACAGAGAGATTAGACTATTTTAGATGTAGTAAAGCCTCAAAAAAAGTGAATGGTTCGAATTTTAGTTGATCATTCAAACACACGACATTTCCGTTTTTGACAGTTTTATAAATTTCCAACATCTCCAACAGGTTCACTTAATTCCCTTATCACAAACATGGAGGATCTTTAAGGCCAAATCAGCATCAAAAATATGATTGTGGTCCAGTATGTGATTGGCAAAAGAGGAGCTGGTATCATAGGTACTAGTCAAGTTCGGGTTGTTAATTCTATAATGGTAACGGATAAATTATTTTTTTTTATTCTCCTTGTGATTCTAAACATATTTCATGGATAATATGTTATACCAATCTTCAGCCGTTTTCGAAATATTTGAAATTTTATGTCAAAAATGACGTTTTCAGAATAAAAAATAATAACAATTTTTTATTATATGAAAGCTTTAATAATTTAACTTGTTAGAATATCCTAGGAGATATAGACCTACTTTAGGCGTCTAAGTATATTTTTTTAGTAAATATTAATACAGAGAGAGTGGTCCTCGTCTGCGATTTTAAAAGCCGTCCCTAACTTTTAACAAAGTTTCACAATCCGTTGTTTCTCTTGGCAGAAAGTATATCAAAAGAATACCCTTCCGATCTAAACATGAAAGGTGATCTTCTTATGGAGAACTAAAAATGTTATTGTAACTAGACCAATCAAGAGATCAGTTCATAACAAGCGGCATAAGGCATCTCTAACCCTCGTAAATCACCTAATAGAAAGAACGAACACGCAAAATGTAGATTTACTGAAAATTAGAGCTAATATTTCTTTAATCGCTCTTTGCATGGATCAATATCGTTAATTACATGAAAATAGTGGAAATATAGGTATTATTACCTACTAGTATATAGGGTGTCAAAGTTTCAGGATTGATTTCCTTGGATAATCCACATAAGTGTCAGTTCTCGGAAACATGAGTTGTTAAAATCCTGCCGTGTTTCCACATGTGAACGAAACGTCGCGTCAATACTTTACTACATTCGCGTTTCAGAGACCAAGAAATCGTCAATTCAGTGAGTTTTTAAATGCGAACAGGGTTGGGTGAAGACCTATACAGTGAAATCGGACGACAAGAAGTTTGCATGATGATCGGATGTTTTATGGGACAAGCGTCGCTCATGTTTATTGTGTTCTGATACGTGCATCACTCATTTTGGGAAATGTCTAGTCGACAAATACATTCTATAGATGATAGCAGGCACAAAAATAAAAAAAAAAATGTGATGGAAATTCCTAGACACGTTACAACAATACGTTCCATTTACTAGTTGCCAAATGGAATATCCATTTTCGGAACAATTTCGTACGTTTTATGATTTTTACGTGTTTTACACTGTGCACGAGTATGCCTCGTGAAATATATGGTGTTGCTGCGGTTGGCATAAAATGCTGCTGCTCTCTTTTTTTTGTTTTGTTGTTTGCTTTTCTCTTGCTGATTGATGGTCTTTTTTTCAGCTTTAGAAATCGATGGCTTTTGTATCAATATACATAGAAATGGCTTTGGAGTTTTCATGATAAAAATGAAATATTTTGGGAACATAGTTAATAATAAAACGTATAATAATATACTGCCGTCTGGATTTCGTCCTTTGCACAGCACTACTTCATGTTAATGATGACATAATGTGAGCTTGTGATGAAGGTATGATCACAAACCTTTCGATAGAATTCAGCATTCAACATTGTTATTAAAATTGAGGTTTTTTGGACTCTCGCTGGATTATGGAAATTTTTTAAAACCTATCTAAACTGCAGGAAACAGAAAGTAATTATTGATGGTGCTGGATCAATCTGTAGAATGATTGACAGAGCAGGACTCCTACCGTTTCCAAGATTCCAATGCTATCCCATTCTTATCTTGGACAGTGTATACCGCTGATTGTAGTAGTTATTTAATAAAGTGTATATCCCACCAATATGCTGACGATTTTCAGCTATATCATTATTTTAAAATAGAGAATTCCCGGGCATAAATCACGACTTAAAAATAATATCTGAAGTCTCTAAATGGCATGGTTTAAATTGAAATCTTAACAAAACTAAAAAAATGCTGTTTGGTCGAAACTCTCAAAAACTTTTGAATTAAAATTATTATAAAATCAAAATAGATTTCGTTGAAAGATTGGTAGGTATTAAGTATGCTCTTGAAATAAAAGTAAACCTCCACGAAATAAATTTAATAGATTTCTCTAAAAATTTCGTGTCGACTAAACATGTTTCGGAGCACCGGGCTCCATTATCAGTGATTAGTTAAATCACAAAAAGCTATTTCATTGTTCGTGTACTTTTTCTTTTTGAAAATCACAGTACAAGAAGGCTCAAATAATGAGTATACTAAATCAACGTTTATGTTTATGACATAACATTTTTAATGTAGTAACAAAAAGTTTAACAAAATTTTAAGAATATATTTATAGTTCAGTTTAACACAAATATTTTTTTTTCACGTAATGCATTTCTTCTAACAAAACATGCCTATATAACAACAATGAAATAGCTTTTGTGATTTTACTAACATGTTTGGTTATAGTAGCGCGATATCTGGAAATATTACGGGAATTTGTTGAACCAGTTATTGATGATTTGCCATTAACGGAAATTGAAAACGTATAGGTACTTCCAACAAGACGGGGCGCCGTGTCATTACCCACAGATTATAAGGATATTTTTAAACCAACAATTTGGGGACAATTGGCTTGGCAACCGGGGCGCTGTTCATTGATCGGCAAAGTCCCCGATGTAACGCGTCTGGATTTTTACCTTTGAGGAAGAATAAGTGACCTCACTTATAAGCGGAATCCTGATTCTCGAGATGCATTGGAAGCAGCAGTACGATAAATATAGGCTGTTTTGATTTTCTGGAAAGATGTGCACATAGGAGTTTTTGTATCTTATTAACAGCTGACTAGAGATAGGAGGTTTTGATTATTTCAGATTTTAGCTTGCTCAAATTTTATTTGTATAGGATATTCCGCCGACTTAAGCGTAATAATTATACAATTGTAAATACACAAAAATATCATTTCTGAAAAAAATGTCAGATAGGAGCTTTTGCCAGATCACCCACGATATGCTTTTGATTTTATATCTGCGATAGAATTAACCAATGCTGTTAATCATATGCAGAAGCGAAGTCAAATATGCTTTAATTTAAATTGTATTCAATTTGAAAACCTGTTGTTATCAATCTTTTTGCTTTATTAAATGATATACTCTTTGTTCTTGTTATTTTTTATTAAATTGATTAAATTAATTTATTATATTGTTTTTTTTTTCAAGATAAATTTTCAAACATTACTTGAAAACATTAATAAAACAAATATTTCAACAGATAAGTGGCAAGTATTATATATATTTGGAAAGGTAATTTAATTTCTAAAACGAATATGCAAAAAATATACACGGTAGTTCATAAGAAAAATTACAAGTTTATCTCATAGTTTCAACATCAGTCTTAAAAAAAAAAACTAGAGACACTACTGGATTCCTTTCAAAAAAGTGCCTTACGAATGTTTTGACAGAAACAAAAAATATTCATAAATAAATAAGTTGCAGGGGTAGGTTAAAAATGCACAAAAGTCAAAACCACCCTGTATCTTTTAAACGGTTCAAGATATCGAAGTGCGGTTTTTGGCATTTGATTTCGTTTGAAAATCGTTTTCTTCTAATTCATCTAGAAATCGGTGTTTTCTATCAAACCCTGTACATGCCTAAGTTGCAGAGGTCGACATATATTTAAAAAAAAATGATTAACACAATATATTTACAAACACTTATCTAGCAAAATAATAATAAAAACGACATTACAATAAGTACAATAAAATACCTAAAACTAAATTTATACGTAATATTACTATCATTTTTTAAAGTCCTGCTACCATTAACAATTGGTGCCTTAACTGGTATAGCTTCCGTTGAGCCTTTAACTGTTTTCAAACGTCTAATCACTGCTTTACTAGTAGTTGTTGTAGTACTACTCGTACCATTTCGACGCAACTTGCCCTGGCATAATTCCTCCACAGTTACATCCAAACATTTACCATTTTCCATCATCCTCTCCAGGAAGTTCAACGGTACCACACAGTCAGAATGACAGTTATTCCCGTAAGCAGGATCCAAAACGATACTATAAAAATTATCTAATGCTGCAGTATTAGTTCCATGACCGATCTGCGACACAATCCATCCTAAATTCGCACAGGAACAGTACAACTTGTTTCTGCTAAAAGTCATTTCTGTAGCGACGTTTTCATATGCCACCATATCAGGATGTAAGCTTCCTGCATCGGTGAAACTTATATCGTTTTTACTGAAGTCGTAGAGGAACTTCAACGTACCAAAGTTCCTTCCGGAATCCTCGATAAGTCCTGGGCTAATTTTTTCAAACGCACCGCTTTTTAGGTAGAGGAAGTGATTGTCTAAGATGAACACGTTAGTTGCTAGTAGCGACATCGAATACGCATTGGTTTTCTCTACGGAATTATTGACGAACACAAACGATTCTATAGTGCCATTAATAGCACTTGAACTGAGGTCTACGATGACGTTTTGTGAAAATACGGCCTTTTTCCCATATAACTGGAATGATAAATGTTCTGCGATATCAATGTGGCTTTGATATACTTTAAAATCCCCACTTTTATCGAATCGCAAATTGATTGCAGACGTTTGCATCCGTTTAATCCTAACGTTGTTCCAAGTAAAGTTTTTAAAATTGTTTAAACCATGAATGGCGTTTGATTCCATGGTTTCGATAGTGACATTCGTGAAACTAATTTTTTCAAAATCAACTTTTGGTATGATGCAGCCAATCGTATGAATGCTCTTTTCAATTTGTGCGAATGTCTTAGTTGGCAGGACATGGATGGAGGTAATGTTCTCCAAAACTACTTCCGGCGGAAGATGACTTTCGTATTGGAGTCGTTGGAAATGGAGATTTGTCACGTTTATGATGGTTAGACGTTGAATGGATTTGGCTTCGTTTGAGCAGCGTGTTGAGAAGTATAAGGTGTCACAGTTGGTTATTGTGAGAGAGTCTGTGTCCACTGGGGATCCCCACTGGTTTAGGTAGATTATTGTGTCCTGCAAAAGTAGAAGAGTTAGATATGTTCATCATAACAAATAAGTGTGTGGAAATATCCTGTTTTCCATTTGAAAAAAAAAAAATAAATAAAATAAACTCTCGGTATTTAATTGTAAAAGTAATATGTCATCTTTTTGTCATTTACCTTTCTCTGTAAGACGCTTGGGGATAAGCTATATATTTCCAAATAAAATATTTTTTCTTTATTGTAGATATCATCTATTTTTTACGCACGCCTATGGTACATACATTTTTTGTCGTGTACTTTTAACACCAATGCAACAATTTAAAAGGCTAAATATATAATTTTTACTGTCCATTTTTTTCGACCCTTTTTCTACTATTGAAATGAAAAATACGGGGTAAGATATTTTATTTTTTTGCACAAAGACGATGCGCCCCTACGATAAAACAGCAAGAGAGATTTTTTATCACAAATTGAACGAGGAATTCCAAAATGATTTTTTATTTGAAAAATTCCAGTGGCGTACTATTTTTTTCTTTAAAAATATTGAGATCATTACCCGTATGCGCGCCACTGATGAACATAAAATTCTTAATTGCTTGCCAAAAAATGCGCACTTATTTACTAACACCCAGTATATTTTTGTTGAGATATACCTAATAATTTCGTATATCAGTATTTGGGAGATCCAAACATTGTTTGTTGTTCTGAATATTTCTTTTATAATTTTTAGAATAGGAATTCAGTGATAAGATGATTTTTTTTGTTTCGTAACGATATTTATTAATATAAATATTTCAATTTTTTTTGGATTGTTTGCTGAAAGATAATTTCGTATTAAGATATAATCTATTTTTTGAATTTAATTATGGTGAATGATCGCATGGTGGATTCAAGCTTTGTGACATACAAAAGGCGTTCGTAAATCGTGTAAAAGGTGTTAAAACATAAAAAATATATATTTCCTAAACTTATTCGAAATATAGAATAATTTTTCATAATTCCATAAAAGAATTGGTTCACACAGGCGTTCGAAAATAGTCTAAAAAAGGCTGAAAAACGAAAAAAAAATGTTGCCCAAATATACCAGAAAAATTGGCTAATTATATATAGCTTTGATATAAGATGACCTACAAAATGCAGCATAAATATTTAAAATGTAAATTTTTTTATATTTAACTAGTTGAATTGGTGTTAAAAATACACGACAAAAATTAATGTACCATAGGCGTCGGTGAATATTCTATAAAAGGGATTAATTTTAGATAAATGACAAAAAGGTCATAATATTATTACTTTTCCACTTAAATATGGAAAGCTATTCGTGCCTCGAAGGCAAAAGTTTATTCCACTTTGATGTGAAAATAATTTTTACGGATTTCATTTTTTTTTTTACGACAATAAATTTTTAGTTGGAACTATATTTTTTATATAACCGCATTTATAATAAGTTTAGTTTTAGGAGTTCTCTCGTATCTTAATCATGATGGCAACTCTCTAAAAAGTATGAATTGCATTGTTATGGGGTTGTTACGCATAAATCTTATTTTCGCTTGTGGAATGAACATATATCGAAAAATGCTTCGTTTTTCAGATGCAGGGTGTTATTTGTAAATTCCTGACGATTGGATTTTTCGATATATGTTCATATGAAAAAAATCTTATTTTCGCTTGTAGAATGTCCCCTTAAATTATTTTAAGTACATTTCGGGACACCCTGATATAGCCTACTAAAAAAAATAGAAATTTCGAAAAATGTTACTTTACACTACAAATAAAATTTGTGTAAAATTACCATAAAAATCATAGGTAATATTATGCCCTGGTTTACCATGTAAAAATTACATTGTTATATGTGCAAAATAAAAGCATGTATTAATAGGTAAATTTACACATTCAGTTGTTTAATAATTAATACAAGGTTTATGTAGTTTTAATTACTTGTGATTGAAATTTAATGTAAGAATCCCATTATGGACATGTAAAGGCATGTCTTGATAGGTAAATTTACATGTTCAGTTATGTAACAATTAATACAACCTTCATGTAGTTTTAATTATTTGTGCATGAAATTTAATGTAAAATTCCCATTGTGTATATGTTTACAATTACGTAGTTGAACACGTATAAATGCAAGATACTCCAAGGGGTACCTGTACAGGGTGATTCAACTTTTAATGGAGAATCTTCACCTGCGAGTTATAGAGCTCAAAATATGATGAAAAGCATAATATAGACAGGTGGGAAAATGGGGTCGTATTCAACATACATGCTGTTAAAAGTGTAGCTCCGATTATGCTTTTTTATCTTATAGATCCGAAACGTTTAAAAATTAAAGATTACATTAACTACATTTAGGACAGCTACTAAACTTTTTACTCTGCAGTAAACAAGTTTTCACTAAAACAATCAGCAGTACGAAATATGGGGGAGACTGAAGCTAAATGTTTGGCCAACTCTTCTTTTTTTTTCGAATTTAAGCTTATTGTCAAAAACATAAGGTTTGCACAATGCCACTTGAATTTTAAATACATTTTAGTCGAAAGTAGTAATTTATAATAAAAAAAGCCTTTTTTGTTAAGAAGTGTCAAGATTTTATAAGGATTAAGCTTAAATTTAAAAAAAGGAATACAAAAAAGTTGGACCAACGGCAAGATTGAAGTTAAAGCAAGCATGACACGGGTGCGACTCCTCATGGCTTCTGGACGTCTTAAATTTTAAACGGCGAAACAGGAGATTTTACGTGGTTTGATGTAATTCAGCGTACTTCTACATACACTCACATAACGTTACATCTTTTTACATACTATCACATTTTATTACACATAAAAATGGAAAAATATGTAAAACTGTGTACTTTTGTGGAAATGTACTTTTTTGATGTAATAATACATCTAAGTATCTGTAAGTTATAAACTACTTGGATGTTATGGTAAATATTACATAGTCGATATTGATTTATTATATAAAATCACCAGGACTTGCAGCAATTTTTTGGAGTGTAGAGCTTAAATATTTGAAAATTATATAATGTTATACATTTTTGGAATGCTTATGACAAACTAAATTGTTTTACAAAATATGAAATTTTAACTTTCGCTTTCCGTTGTGTCGATCTTGGCGGACAAACTGTATAAATATGTATAAAGAACAAATCCATTAACATTTATAGAAAATGTTGTGAAAGTGAGGAATATTTTGCGTATAAATATTAAGGAAATGAACTTACATTTGAGCCGACAGGACAGCTATAATTTATGTCCCATCGCTTATATGCATTTTTCGTACACAAAAAACCACCTCTTGAACAGGCACTGAAATATATTCGAGCGCTGCTTGAAAAACTCACAAACTTCCCTATAAAAATTGGCGCAAACACGAAAAATATTTTACAAAGTAACATTTCGATAGCAAATATCTTAAAACAATGATACGAAATGTATTATTATGATTTGTTAAATGAATTTGTGACTCTGGATTTATTCTATTTATTAATAAATAATAATCTGAGAGGAAAGGATGTCAGCGTGTCTGTTTTATATACTGAGATAGATAAGTTTGGTTACAAGGACTCCCCTGCAAGGCTAATGTTTGATAAAATTATTGTTCACACTATTTTAGGGTATTAGTGAAATCCCTATTGAACCCAGAAGTATTCTAAATACTTTCCAACACTTGTTTAACTGTCTTATCGACCGAGGTTTGTAGATATGAACTGCCCAGCTGTCCCACACTTTTCATAAAGTTGATGATTTCTCTGGGGGATAAATTCCTTGCCTCGTCGGGTGTTAGAGTCACCCCTCCAAGGTGTTTGAGCCTTTTGCAGAAAAATGCCATGCATTCACAGAGCACGTGTTCTGTTGTCTCTGTTGCGTCTTCGCAAAAACGACAAATGTAGTCCTCGGTTAGGCCCATCTTCTTGAGATGTGGTGTCCCGTCAAAAGGCTTGTAATTCGCCTTAGGTCGCTTTTGTCTAGTTGGATAAGCTTCCTTGCGTTGGCCTCTGAAGGTTTGATAATTTTTTTTGATTGTGTTCTGGAGTGTTTCTCCAGTAGGACTTAAGTTGTTCCTTTTCCCATCTCCGAAATTCTTTCATCATATGACTTTTTGGAAGGCCAAAGATGGGTTCCGGATCGCAGAACAGAGCGTTATCACCCTCTTTTGCAAGTTGGTCCGTCGCTGCGTTCCCCTCTATGCCTTCATGTCCTGGCACCCAAGTCAGAGTAATCTTTTTCCCTTGAGCTGCCAGTTGCTTTAGGGTCTGTTTGCATTCCCATGCTAGCTTTGACGTGAAGGTGTAAGACCTCAGTGCCTTTAATGCAGCTTGATTGTCTGACATGAACCGAGGTTGAAAAGCAGTTAAAAAAAAAAAAAGAGAAAAATGTCGCAAACTACCTTCAAATTTGCGTCCATTAATCTTATTCTATTTGTTTGTACAGGGTGGTTTTTTTTCCGCTGATAATGTAGGGTTGGGTTGGGCTAAATGGTAAAAAATACAACAACCAAAGCTATGTGTATTCTCTCTTTTAGGGTTTTTTTATTTTCTCTTATAATTCTGTTATTTACGTTCGTTACGAAATATTTTTTTAATGTAGACGTCAGAT
The DNA here is from genome assembly GCA_911728435.2 of Apoderus coryli. Taxonomy (NCBI): domain Eukaryota; kingdom Metazoa; phylum Arthropoda; class Insecta; order Coleoptera; family Attelabidae; genus Apoderus; species Apoderus coryli. Next base: position 640,467 of record OU452207.1, read on the forward strand.
ATTTTTTTTTCACGGACGCCTATGGTACACAAGTTTTTTGTCGTGTCTTTTTAACACCAATTCAACTACTTAAAAAGCTAAATATATCATTTTTACATTTTTTCGAGCCAAAACTATAATATACAAGGTGGTTCTATATTCGACCGACAACGCTTTACCACAGAAAGCTCTCGATAATCCATGCATTTTGTTATAGGGGCATATACCCTTAAAGGGCTAATTGTATAGTTACAGAGTCTCAAAAGTTCAAATTTAAAATTGACAATTTGCCATAATTCAAAAACGCCTTTAAATATTTTTGTTTAATATCTTGACTAACTTAAAAAAGTCATATTTTGACATCAACAATTTTTTTTGTTTTTCATTTGTGACTCCTTTTTGTGAACGTGTAGTACTTACAATGAAAAAAAATAGAGAAAGAAAGCCATTATACATCTAACAGCTTGCGTAATTGTTTCTTTTTGATATTTTTTTTGGGTATTCTAGTTGAAGAGAAATGAGAAATGTTAATTTGGTGGGCATAGCTGTACTCTAAAACAATAACCCGTCGAATGTTCTCGTGGGGTTTGAGACCCCTGTGGTGTAGATTGATGAACATGAGTTCAAGCAGGACTCCATGCATTAGCATAAGAAAGGCACAACAGCACCGATGAAGTTTAAGATCACAGAGGGACTCAGAAGGAATTGATTATAAACATGAAGGGATTTTTTGAAATTATTACATTCTAAGAGCGTTTGGACGCCACAAAACTTGTTGTTCCAGTATTTTAAGTTGTTCATTTTAAAAGTCATATAAGCTACTTCAATGTTTCCTTCAGGAACTGTTGCAGACTTCCATCCCCCATGCCCCTTTATACTAGTCTAGTCGCTCACGAGCCGGAAGTCGTATTTTTAAAGCCATGAAACGATTATAGGTTAAATCGTATTATTGCCGAGATTTCTTCGGCAACAGATTTAACGTAACCATATTCGCAGCTTCTAAAACTGGGGGTGGCGTTCGTCGTATTCAAACAAGCTCGAAACTTGTCACCACGCTCTCGTACATGCCGTAACAGACTTACCACATAATATTGTAAATCTAAACAGTTTTTACGACGGTGTATCATTTAAATGGTCGTAAAACTTAAACTACTACCCCCGATTACGCAATCAGGGTGCAGTAATACACACACAAACACACGTGTGAAAACATTGTGATCGCCTTATGCCATACACATAAATGCCAACCCCTTTTTCAATTTAAAACTCGTAAAAAATGGTATATAATTCGATAATATGATACGAGGTGCCGTTAAATACCTTACCCTCGTTTTATGTTTGGTATAAAAACATTTATAAATTAATAATAATGTATAATGATATGATCATATAGAGACGTAGTTTGGTCGTAAAGCACATCGTAAAAACGATCAAAATAATTAAACTAGATAGTTACGACTTTATTTTACGATCTCACAGATTGATGGAGCTTTTTTACTGGGCAGGACATTGTTGCACCCAACAATCACGCGATTAGAACTGGGGGGTATGGAAATTTTTATACATTTTCATTTCCTACAAAATGTAGATGAAGGTTCGGTTGGGTAGACCTAAAAATAACTCTGCGTGTGTAATAAGAGTATATTTACACTGCAGAAGCGGGCTGTTCGTTATATGTGTAGGACAGATTTTACTGCAAGTTGTAGAGAATTATTCAAAAAACACCAAATATTGACTGTTACATCACTTTTCATTTTAGAAACTGTATGTCTTATTCATAAAAATGTAAGAAACCTAGTCACCCTTATCCCACGAGACTAGTTCAGCGGGTGCACTTGCCTATACCGAGGTCTGCCTTGGTAAAGAAATCACTCCTTTATGACAGTCGCAGAATGTACAATCATTTGCCGCCAACCTTGACGGCTGTAAAAAATCCCAAGCAATTTATGGAGGCTGTTAAGCGCGTTCTTCTTGAGAAGGCCTATTACTCACTGGAGGACTACTTTGCTGATGCGTGGTAGTGTTTGTTTTGATTTTGTTTTGTTTTGGCTTGGTTTGATTATTTTAATGTATTATATTTTTTCTGTTCTGCTACTTGTATTTATATAATATATATTTATGTTGTGTTGTTATTTACATATTTTACTTCATGATTGTTTGGGGGATTTGAGATTTTACTCTTGCCTTCCTACTAACACTGCCAACATAATGTAGTAGGTTTACGTATGTTTTTAAAATATTTTTGTTATATTGTGTTTCAAACGATTAATTACATTAATCTTTTGTACTTGTATACGTCTTTGTTATATATTATTTTAAGTATGACTTTGTCTACAAGAACTTTTGTGATTCTTTTATGACAATAAAGTTAAAGTTATTATTATTATTATTATAATAGGCTATAAATGGCAATATAGCAGGAAACATTGGAATTTTTTAAACTTTGACCTCATTGCATCACTAAGTGTAATGTTCCCGAATCAAGATGCTCACGATATGAATGATTGAATATTAAGTTTTCTCTAGTGTCAATTGGATTGGCATCGTCTGAAGCTTTTAAATGTCCCCGCAAAAAAAAAACCAAAGGCTTCAAATCGGGTGATCTAGAAAGCCCAGCTTCCTCCTCTGGCTACTCCAAAGATTTTCAAAGTGCTTGTTAAGGGGTTTTCAAATTGCTAAACTAAATTGAGGGAGTTTCGGATCATGCATGAAGAAAACCTTGTATATCCGACTGTATACAGAGTGTTGGTGGAGTGGACGAGATCCCTTTCTAAAGAAGACAAGAATCCAGACATTTAGAAGGAGAAATCATATGGACAAAAATCTACTAACGCCATCTGATGGACTTTTTGAATGACCTAATAAATATGCTGAAAATATGGATGAAATAAAGTTAAAGATCGATCAAATAACGGACAAATTCAACATTTTACAAATTACAATAGATATTCAAATGAAAGAAGATATAAACGAGAGTCACTCGACATGTAGGTACTACGAATAACTCAAATAAACGTCGTCATTTGAAGTTACCTACCTATGATTGAATTTAAAAAAGTTTTGTGGTGAACTTAAAGACTGGTTATCGTTCTGGAGTTAGTTTTGTCGAATACTTACATGAACATGATGAAATCGAAAAAGGTGATAAATTTAATTATCTTATAAATGCTACAATACCAATGTCAAAGAGCAAGACAAACAATCCTTGTTCACACTTTACAATAAAAAACTAAATTAGATGTTTTATATGATAGTATCGGGTCCGCCATCTAACGTTTTTTTTTCAACTAGTGCTTATTTCGTGAAGGGTAACACTTAGCTCATGTCTGATTTGACAGATAATTAGTTTTATCCTTCCGCTGAACGAATATGGTTGTGTATATGCTTGAACAACGCTGGGAAATATTGCGACATTACTTTAAAAATCATGGTAATGTTGCAGCATGTGTGCGAAAATTGTGTACGGATTTTGGAAGAAGAGAAGCACCGTCAGATCCGTATATTCGTTATCTCGTAAAAAAAGTGAAAGAAACTGGCATCCTCATCGATAAACCAAAGCGTGAAAAGCCAAAAACAGTGCGTACACCCGAGAATATTGCTGCTGTGGCAGAAAGTGTGCGTGAAGCGCCATCAACATCAATTCACCGTCGGTCTCAACAATTGAACATTTCGGAGACATCATTGAGACGAATTTTGCATAAAGACCTTGGTATCACGCCATACAAAGTCCAATTGGTTCAGGAGTTGAAGCCAACTGACCATCCAATGCGTTTTCGCTTCGCTCAGTGGGCCTGCGATCGACTTACAGAAGATGCCGATTTTGCCAAAAAAATCATCTTTTCAGATGAAGCTCATTTTAATCTTGGCGGGTATGTAAACAAGCAAAATTGTCGCATTTGGGGCACAGAAAACCCGCACGCATACATTGAAAAGCCGATGCACCCAAAACGAGTCACTGTTTGGTGCGGATTTTGGTCCGGAGGCATAATTGGGCCATTTTTCTTTGAAAATGAGCAAGGAGTGGCCGTTACAGTCAATGGCGATCGTTATCGGGCCATGTTGAACGAATTTTTGTTCACAAAAATTGAAGAGGAGGATATTGGCAACATTTGGTTTCAACAGGATGGCGCTACGTGCCACACAGCCGAAGCTACACTCAATCTTTTGCGCCCTGTTTTTGAAGATCGCATTATCAGCCGCAGAGCTGATGTCGTTTGGCCACCTCGGAGCTGCGATTTGACACCGTTGGACTATTATTTGTGGGGTGCCGTCAAAGATAAGTGTTACGCCGACAAGCCAGAGACAATTGACGCTTTAAAGGACAATATTCGTGAAGCCATTGGTGAAATACAGCTGCACACAATCAATAATGTGCTTAAAAATTGGACTGATCGTGTAGGCTACTGCATGGCCAGCCGAGGCAGCCATTTGAATGAAATTAATTGTCATTATTAACCGGAAGGATTGTACTTTCAAATAAAAAAAGAAATTTGAGAAAATATTCAGCAGTTTTTCTTTTATAGCATTTCCAAAAAAAAAAAAAGTTATCTGGCAGACCCAATAGTAAACGCAGATGACAGTTAGGCGTTACCACGAAAACATGTGCAGCACTGGTGGGATCATGTCTTCCCACAGAGCTGTTACGGATTTGGCAGAGAAGTGAGATGTACTGCAGTGATGATGCATTAGAAAAACAGTTAGAAAATGTAATGAAATGAAAAGAGAAGTGGACTACGTAACTGGTAACAGATTTGAAACATAAAAACCATATTTTGAGAGCTTCTGCTCTAGTTAATGGAAATCGACGATTTGTTGAAAAAAAGAAGATTTAATCATTGTTTTAAATTTGGACGTATAGCCAAAAAATGTAGAATAGCATCAAAACTTGAATGTGGTATTTACAAGGGCAAACACATTTTGTTAATGTGCCCAAAAAGAAAACAATTAAAATAAAAAAACAGAAGAAGTTCAAAACATTGTCAACTCAAACTTGTAAACAGATATTTTTACAAACTTTAGTAGTAAAAAGCCAAGGAGAACGTTCATATATTTGTCTTTTTGGCGGTCAAACTTCAGAGACAATTTCTCCTGATTGCTACAGAATTAGACTAAAAAACTTAGATGACTCTTGTACACTAGAAACGTTAGACCAAAACATAATTCAAGAATGAATGCTGATAATGATGATTGCTAAACTTGTATGGGTGCACATATGCCCAACCCACAGCAAACCTAAAGCAAGAATTGTTAATTGTAAGATTTATTTCCGCTTTAAATTATTTGTTCATTGGTTTATTTAAAATTTGTTTGGAAAAAAGAAACACACACACAACTGATTTATGAATGAATTGTAACTCTCTTTGGGCTGTCTCAATAACTCAGTTGGGGTATGGTTAAATTTGTGTTGTATATGCACCGAAAAGAGACAAATCAAATAAACACCACAACCAATTAATTCTAAGATGTTTTAATTATGAACATAAAATAGTAGACTGATCAGAAATAGCGTGAAATAACAACCAGTATTTCCGTTTGCTTTACGTAAATACAGGGTGTTCTATGGTGGATAGCGAATCAGACGTTTAGGGAGAACTCCATAAGGGATTATTTTGAAAATTGTTTGGCAACCGTGATAAACGACCATTAACTACATTTCAAAAATATTTATGACCATGCGGTGTTGCCGCTTCTACTGTAAACCAGTGGCAACATCGCTATTTCAAATAGAACACCCTATAGAGGGTGTTTCAGAAAGACATGGCCAAAATTTGTGAGCGAATTGAAGACATCTAATCATGAAAATTCACCTAGTAAATTTACGCCCTTGTCTATAATTTAATTTCGATATTGTCTTGAGATAAAACTTTTTTATCTCTTGAATCTTTTCATATATTGCTTCGTGTACGAGATAAAAATTTAAAACATTTTTCCACATACCGGGTGGTCCATTTATTTTGAGACAGCCTTATATCTTAAAAACGGCACATTTTTCGGAAAAAAACTATGTTTGCTATGGTGGGACAAATGCATTTGCGAATTTGACAACCGTTTCAAGGTTATTTATTTCAAGGTCAACTGTATATAATGTAGCATATTTATTCACCTAGTAAAATGTCGTAAACTGACATAAAATTGAATAAAAAAGGATGACCATAGGCGGGTAAACGGGGGGACCCTTGCCTTAATTATAATCTAACTTTTTTTAATTGTGATTTTTATTCATTTTGTGTCAAAAATGTGATAAAATAAAGTTTTCTACATAAAAAGGCATACTTCTTTTTTCTCGAAAAACTTAAAGGTTTTCGAGAAATTCGAGTTTGAAAATTTTGGGACAAAACTGTTCCTTAGGGAAAAGGAGGCACATTCAACCAAGGGGCAGATTCAACCACCACTCCTAAATATTTTTCCAGTTTAAATTCTTGTCGACTGACAGTCATCTATAACTACTTCCTGTGTAGTTAGAAAGTTGTATGTGGTCAGTTGCTTGGTGAAAAAAATAAAGTGTGATTTTTGTAAATTTACGGGAAGATTTTGTTTACTATATTTTGTAATATTATTTTAATGTGTTATAAATTATACCTGTAACATAATTATCACTGATTTACTTTGTTATTAGAGATTACTGTTTTATTATTGTTTTAACCTTAAAATATAAAATGTACGGATATCAGGAGATTTTATTGCGAACTAAAGGATGGGACACATTCAACCACATAGAGGTGGGGTATATTCAACCAGCCCCAAACCTCTTCACTGTACGGTATATGTCATATGATTTTAAAAAGTAAATAGTCTCTTCATTTTAAATGGTGCGTAATTACAAAAAAAAAGACAAACCGGGCCAACCAAGTTGAAACCGATATGAAGAATGCTATTAGAGAAGATATAAGTAAGAATATGTCAGAAAGAGAATCCAGCAGAAGCTTAATTGTAAAACGAGATACACTGCATTCTAGAATTAAAAAACTACGGAAAAAATACTCACCGGCAGAGTTACAAAATTTATATAATAATGACTCGGGTAACGAAAATAGCGATTTTGATGAAAACGAGCTGGTTTTTTCTAGCAAATATAGTGTTTCCCAAGTGTTTACAAAATCTCAAGAACTGGGAATAGTTCAGTATATTAAAAAATGAATTTCAGATTAAATATTTACGACGTAAAAGACCTAGCTTTAAGTTTTTTTATCCGGCAGTTGCTGACATAGCTACAGCTGAGCGCTATGATCTAAGGTTAAAGTTACCTAAACCAAACACAGCTAAAACAGCTAGACCTTCTTCTCTCCATACGTTTAGTCTTGATTTAACATCATCAGCAATGTTAAAAACTCACAAATAAAAGTTATAGGCAAAAAGAAGTTTTTTTTTTTACAAATGCTTGTTATGGGTTAAACTGCCCCTTGTGATGGTTGAATCTACCCCACCGGGGGGACACTTTAAACCGTTTGTTAAGTTTTATTTAAACCTTGGTTTTAACTTTATAAAATATTTAAAAATTAAACTTTTTTTACAAAAAAGGTAGCTAAAACCACACTTAACATTATACTAATAAGTACTGGGAGTTTTTTATTCAACAAAACTTACAAAATAGTTGAATGTGCCCCCCTTTCCCCTAAACAGCATTAATAAAATTATTGAAATACAGTTTGCTAACGAAAAGCTTTCCAAAATTTTATTAATGCTTTGTACTAAGGACCAGTTTTGTCCTAAAATGTTCAAACTCGAATTTCTCGAAAACCATTAAGTTTTTCGAGAAAAAAGAAGTATGCCTTTTTTATGTAGAAAACTTTATTTTATCACATTTTTGACACAAAATGAATAAAAATCACAAGGAAAAAAAGTTAGGTTATAATTAAGGCAAGGGTCCCCCCGTTTACCCGCCTATGTTCATCCTTTTTTATTCAATTTCATGTCAGTTTACGACATTTTACTAGGTGAATAAATATGCTACATTATATACAGTTGACCTTGAAATAAATAACCCTGAAACGGTTGTCAAATTCGCAAATGCATTTGTCCGACCATAGCAAACATAGTTTTTTTCCGAAAAATGTGCCGTTTTTAAGATATAAGGCTGTCTCAAGATAAATGAACCACCCGGTATGTGGAAAAATGTTTTAAATTTATATCTCGTGCACGAAGCAACATATGAAATGATTCAAGAGATAAAAAAGTTTTACCTCAAGACAATATCCAAATTAAATTTTCTGTCAATAATTTGCATGAAGTTGCCCCCCTAACTCCACTGGACATAATAATTTTGATCTAGTTAGAGCCATATAAGCTCCCTATTTCTAGCAACAACGCCGCCAAATTTCAAAGAAATCGTTACATAGGGGGATATGGCTAAGTCACTAATAATTCCAGACATTGGAAGCGAAGTTGGATTTTTAAAAGAAGGTTTGCTGACCTTTGAGTCGTGCCGGAGGGGAGATTACCATGAGGCCATCCTTAGATCTAATTACTTCTACACTTCTACCCATCTGTTGAGCTATTCCAGTTTTCCACTGAATTATTTAGATAATTCAGTGCTGTCAACGTAAATTCTCTGATTCAGACGTCAATTACTATCCCAAATGTTCGTCTAATTTTCTGCAATGAAGGGTGCGCTAAACACTATTATTTTCTACATTGGGGGTTGTAGTTATTAGAAAACAAGATCAGATTGGGAAAGTAAACATTAAATTGGTTGCAAAGATTATCAAACAATATAGAATGTGTCGGTAAAGCATTGAATTCAGACTAAAAAGCTGTACAGATTAAAAAACAAAATACAGGGTGTTCCATTTAAAATTTTGACAATGGATTGGCATACGTCATTTATGGCACCATAATGTGACGATTCAGAAAAAATGCTACAACTTTGCTAATGTAAACTATACTGTGTGATCAAAATTATTGAATCAAATATATGTGACCACGCTGTATGTATAATGATTCCTTTAATTCTTTGGGGCGTATTGGTGGATACCCTGTACAATATGGAATACATAACTTCTGCAATATGTGCCCGAAGAGGATGTCACCCGTCTAAAAGGAAAGCCATCATGTTTTCATCACTGCAATTTTTCATTCTTATATTTCTGTTTTAGATAAATATCGATGTAAGATGGTGTGTTGTATAATATTGTGTGAGAATATTTCGTATAAGGTCGCTTTTTTCTGGATGTTGACAGTGGCGGTACTAACGAATTTTAATTATTGCCCTGAATGTTTTGTTTTAATTTGTATAGATTTAATATTTGCATTTACAAATAAATCAGTTGATATTTCCATTGCACTTGCGTCTATAGAGTCAACTCCTGTAATGCTCTATGCTCTTTGAAATCTTCTTAAGCTTTAAAATGCGATATTATTGTTTTTTTTTTTGAAACTGATCGATTTCAGTATAATTTTCTAAAGGCTAATTATGACAGAAACACAATATGATGATTTATTACTGGAGGAGTATAACAACAAAAAAAACCTCCTGAGTTTTTGGATAAAGTTGGAATTCGGATATACAGGGTGCGGCAGCATAACTTCCTTATTTCAAAACGGAATAAAACCCATTTTATGGATCAGAAATTTTTATTATTGTTTTAAATAATGTAGGTACATATGTAAAGTTTTGCTTCAAATAGTTTTCAAAATCATGCCAGGTAGGTGACGCCCTCTATTGTCGATACACTGAATAAGCCGATTTCTGGCATTTGTCATAACCCTTTGCAGCATGGCAGTTGGTATGTTGACCATTTTGGCCCGGATGTTGGCTTTGAGATCTTCTAGGATTCTTGGGCGATTGACAGTAACGCATATTTTGTTTGTTGACGTATCCACTCACGTGGAAATGGGCCTCATCACTAAAAAAAACAATTGCATCCTCAGGAACGTTTTCGAGAAATGCCTCACATGCGTTCCTCCGAGAATTGAAGGCACGCTCGGAGAGTTCTTGAACAATCGCTAAATTTTACGGAAGGTAATGAAGAATTCGCCTCATTGAACGATCGCAAAGTCTAAGGGCAGATGCATGTTTGCAGGCAGGACGCCCTTGGGATCGCAATATTGAGGCTACCACAGTTTCAATGTTTTCAGGTGTTCTAATGAGCCGACGGACTCCAATTCTTCGTCTCGTCACACTCCTGCTTTGTCTGAATCGATATCGAAAGGCACGCTGAGTTGCAATCACAGACGTCCATTCGAAAAGTACGCCTCGACGGCAAATGCACGTTTATCACTGTTCCAATGCATCGTGGTGACAAAACTTTAGATGCACGCCTACCGAAAAAGAGCAGTCTCCCCCCACTTCGATCTTTACAGTCTAAATAGCGCGCATTTCAAAAAAGGAAGTTATGATGCCGCACCCTGTATGATATGGCCATCCTGCAGCCCAGATCCCAACCCAATAGAGCATTTTTGGGATGAATTAAAATGATCCATTCGTCATCGTCTCATCAAGCTTATACAACTTTAGCAGAAGTCAGGTTAGTATAAATCGAAGAATATGAAGCTATTCGCCATGAAAATATAATCAATCTCATTAATTCGATCCCAAGAATACTTCAGGCTGTTATTACGATGGAGAGGAAGCAATTAGGGCGCTGCAGAAGGTCTGCGGGAATTCAGCCTTTAACCGTCTTCTTATGGTATGAAAAGTGCAGTGTTTGATTTAAAAATGCGTAGCTTGTAAAAGAAACGAGATAGCCAGGTGCTTTAACAAACAAAATGTTCGGAACACACCCAGCTTTATCGAAAATCATGTTGGAAGAAGGATGTTTAGCATGTTTGTCCCACAGAATGTTTTGAAGTTCTGACTAAAATCATCATTTTGGCTTACCCTGGTACATAAACATTCAAGCAACCAGAATTGCATTAGGACAAAATGCAGCCCAAACTTAATGAATCGATCTATCGTCCAGTGAAAAAATCATGAAAGAGACAAAAATAAAAAAGTTATGCCACATCAAAGCTGCTATAAAAATTTGGTGTGGGTGTTTTTTGTCACTGAGTTTATTTTTGGGGCTAAGTAATATTATACTATAGATGCTTAAAATTTACCAAAACCTATTAAACAAGTGGTTTTCCCTGAAAGAAACATGACTTAATGTACTACGAATTCGTGATCATGCATTCATTTGGACGTATAGCTAAATCAAAGATTAATGTAGTGTAGTACATTAATTTTTGGCTAAATATAAATTTTCAACCGGCATGTCCTGTTATTGTTATTAATTATTCTCGTTCGGAAACGCCACTTTTGGATAATTTGGTGGAAATGGTGGTTTACCCTCTTCTCTCCTCCAGCAAGTTCATATGAGAAGACTAATAGGGATTTTTTTAACTTCTTCTTTGCAGATTCCTATGATATTATTTTATATTATATTTATATACTTTGGACTTATTTTTTTTGCTTTGTCATTTTGAATGCCTAGGATGTCTTGCAACTTTAACTTCCATTTGCTCAAATGGTTGATATTTATTCCGTCTTTTGACTCACTGACATATCAGATCTATTTTCTGGTGGAACAAAACGATGTAATCGTAAAAAATGACTGTCAACTTGTGATCATTACAATGGCAGCGTGTTGTCTTCACTTACTGTCCAATTTTCACCTATCAATTATCAGAAAACAACTGAAACTGAAATAGAATTCTACTGAAAATAAATGTGATTTCAATACGGACGTCACTGTATATATTTTTTTTTTTTGTTTCCAACACTCTTGACGTTGAAAAATTTACAATTGTTTATCGAAGAAAATAAATCTCTATCTAATTTATAAAAAATGCACTGGGTAAACCACGATCAAGCCATAGATAAAACTAGCGCTGGCTGCCTGCTACATGTTTAGTGAAGATATATTTATTTACATTTAAATAAAACAAAAAGTATGAGAGGAAAATAAAACAAAAGTCGGATTAGTGATTAATTAGTTATTCACATAGTTTTGAACCTGACATTGAAAGTTTTCTTTAAAAAAAAGCATAAGCAAGTATTGTGAAATTTATGAATGAGACATTAGATTGAATTGAATTAGCAAATTTGAAAATATTGTCTGTAATTTTGTAAGCGTTGACGTAACTAATAATGAATAAAATAAATAAATAAATATATATTTGTCAAAAAAATTAAATAATTTTGTAGACAGGTAAACAAACAAAACATATAAAACATAAGAATAATAATCAATACATACAGGTACATCGTCAAATAAATAAATAAATAAATCAATTAAGATACTTAAAGTAAATTAATTAAGTAAATATTCTACAGTTCAATATACAGGGTGGTCCAACGAAAAGTTTGCACCTAGCTTTTCTCTTTTTTTTGTAGTCGAATGCGAAAATGCTCGGACACGTCGATTTTGCTTTTGAGGGGGACACATTTTAAACATATTTTTCGATCTGCGCCTTTAACCCCCTAGCGGGGGTGAGTAACAACCCTAAAATTTTAAATGGAAAGAGGGGTCTAATGACATATCATTTGAAAGGACACAAAATTGTCTTTCTAATGATACCCTATTTGTCGAATTTTACTAAAACAGTTAATACGAAAACGACTTTAAAGACATTAAGCCGATAATTTTGGTATTAATGAGAAATACAAATAAGTTTTAATTATTACGACTGAAAACAACTACAATCATTTCTAAATTATTTACTTTGAAGAAAAACGGGATTTCAAAAACACTATCTTATTTATCAGAACTAAATTCCTCACTAATCGTTTGCGTTTTTTGTTGAAATAAAAACTGCAGATACGTGTAGGAAAAGAATTTACACCGTTTATTTTAGTCTTTTCATTGATTCAGTTTGGTTGCTTCTCAAGTTATTTTACTTTTACCGTACAAAATGATTTATTCCATTCTAGAACGAGTTGAAATTGTTAAACTTTATTTTCAAAATAATAGTAGTGCTAGACTTACGGCTCGCTTATTTAATGAGAGACATCCCGATAAAAATGTGAATGATGTGTACGTTGGCAAGTTAGTTAAAAAGTTTTTAGATACCGGATCTGTCTGTAATGTAAAACACCAGCCGCAGAAACCGATCAGAAATGAAGCTGTGGAAGTCGCTGTTTTAGGGCATGTTGAAATGGATCATAGTCAAAGTACCCGTCAACTAGCTGAAGCCTCAGGTGTCTCCCGTTCGTCCATAATACGAATTTTAAAAGCGTACAAATTTCATCCGTACAAAATCAAATTTGTACAGGAACTAAATGAGGATGATCCTGATAGAAGGCTGCAATTTTGTGAAGCAATGAGCCAGCGTTTAATTGAAGATCCGCAATTATTATTTAACATTTGTTTTTCCGACGAATGCACATTTTATTTGAATGGAGCTGTAAATAGGCACAATTGCCGTTACTGGGATGACAGTAACCCACATTTATTCCGTGAGGTTCATACCCAGTATCCTCAAAAAATAAACGTCTGGTGTGGCATATTAGGAAATCATATTATAGGACCACTTTTTATTCCTGGAAATTTAACTGGTGAAGTGTACCTAAACATGCTTGAAGACACAATTGATCCTTTAATAACACAAATAATAGAAGATGACCAAAATCATACTGCTGATCGGCTTTATTTCCAGCAAGATGGAGCACCTCCGCACTATGTGGCTCCTGTAAGACAGTTCTTAGATGACCGGTTCCCTGGACGGTGGATTGGAAGGAGGGGCCCAATTGAATGGCCTGCCAGGTCACCGGATTTATCGCCTTTAGACTTTTTTCTTTGGGGGCACTTAAAAAATAAATGTTTTGCCACGAAGCCCGAGTCCATAGAAGATCTTCGCCAACGCATTACAGAAGAGTGCAGAAACATAACACCTGATATGCTACAAAATGTTAGAAATAGATTTGAACAAAATCTGTATTATTGTATGGAATCAAATGGGTCACATTTTCAACATTTGTTAATGTAACGTTTTAATAAATCAATTTAACAGCTTGTTTACTTTTTTTACAAAGCAATGTTAAAACTAACAAACATTGGAATGTACTAACGATTGCAGGTGTTTTCACTCGCAATAATTAAAACTTATTTGTATTTCTCATTAATACCAAAATTATCGGCTTAATGTCTTTAAAGTCGTTTTCGTATTAACTGTTTTAGTAAAATTCGACAAATAGGGTATCATTAGAAAGACAATTTTGTGTCCTTTCAAATGATATGTCATTAGACCCCTCTTTCCATTTAAAATTTTAGGGTTGTTACTCACCCCCGCTAGGGGGTTAAAGGCGCAGATCGAAAAATATGTTTAAAATGTGTCCCCCTCAAAAGCAAAATCGACGTGTCCGAGCATTTTCGCATTCGACTACAAAAAAAAGAGAAAAGCTAGGTGCAAACTTTTCGTTGGACCACCCTGTATATACAAAACACACAATACAAACTACTATCCAGTGTGTGAATCGCTCAAAAATTAATGCACATTAAAAAAGTCACCTACTGTATAAAAAGCTTTTTCCAATAAATACGTCTTTAGAGCTTGACGGAATCGAGGAAGGGATGGTAGCAATTTGATTTCCATTGGCAGATGGTTGTGCATTTTTTTGCATTGTATATAATCGAGCTTTTGATTAATTCGGAGGATCATGTTCGGCGTTTCTAAGGAGATAGAATATTCCAATATGAATAATAAATTATATAATAAATAATAAAAATTGTTTAATTTCTTAAGTGAAAATAGCAAGATTCGAACATTAGATTGTCTTGCAGGACTTGATCGAGAGAGCCCAAGTAATCTGCATTTACGATGATTTTGCTGACAGCACGACAATGCATCCTATGACTATCTCATCAGCCAATTCAAAGTTTCACAGAAAGTGAAGTTGCTTGGGAAAGAATTTGTTGCAAACCTCGTTTAGAAGTTATGCTTCAGCCAGAAGTTAGGATAAGTAGTGTAAATTCTGTTTGAGTCGAACCATTAAGCGTCTCGAGAGCTTTCGTCAAATTGTGTGAGATCGAAACATTTTTCACAGGTAAATTCTGGTAAAACTAATATTTCAATGTCACAGTATGTTACGTGGCTAGTTTTTGCACAGCATATCAATGCTTTCGAGGAAGGCAGCTGATTTTAGACGAGCTTCATGCGTTTCGTTTTAGTTAAGCGACCCTGTATAATTCGAAATAATTCCAAGAATAGTGTAGGTTTATCAATTTATTGCGAACATTCCAGTTCTATTGATGATATATTTTCGTTGTAAGTAATTTGGGGTGAATGATATGCACGACATATATTATCAGAAGGGGGTGGTTTGGTTCTATACGCGTAATTTGTCTGTATTGGGTTGATAATTGAGTAAACAACCCACTTTATGAAGGCCTGTACTATAAATTATGTTTCTATGATGCATGGTGGTTGATTTAAGGGTGAGATAGATAATAACGAGTGTTCCAATAAGAACGCCGGATACAAAATACACAGTGTGTCCCCGGATAGGTGAAATGACCCTTATACAGGGTTACTTGTAAGTAAACCTGAATATTTTAGGACGTGATAGCAGTCATAAGAAGCCAATTTGACTATATAGTACCCTGGTCCAAAATGGATCCTTTTCAAAATATTCGCATTTTAAGATTTTTTGGGAAAGTGTCACCTTGAAGTCGAATATTTATAATATTTTTTTAATTTAGTCTCGTTTTGAAGATTTTTTGGTGGTTTTTTGTTAAAAATAAGGCACTTAATTGAAAGTAAAATTTAAAGCACCAGACATCTGGTAATTACTGAAGTGGTAGCCCTTTAAATCTACACTAAATGTAAAATATTAACAACACTTTTATTTAAATCGACGGTTTGTCAAAAATATTCCAGTAATATTTTTTGTGCAGATTATTTAAAAAACGTCTACATGTTTTTAGCTATCCAAAGAGATAAAATAGTTTGCGTATCTGTGTATGATCTTTTGGTAAATTCGATAACAAAGCACTGAAGTAGTCAAATCCCGACTAACGCTATTTCAATGTTTACCACTGTGGTGATTTAAAGCGTTGTGATTGGTCGTCTACAACAACAGTATGCTCCTAGTGATCCTCGGTGGGGATTCCCCACTTCATTGTTTGTGTGCTTTCGTCATTTGTATGCAGTTCGCTGTGTTAAAGACACTGTTATTTTGTTATTGTTTTGACTAAATCTGCACAAAAAATGTTACTGAAATATTTTTGACAAACCGTCGATTTAAATAAAAGTGTTGTTATTGTTAATATTTTACATTTAATAAAATATTATAAATATTCGACTTCAAGGTGACACTTTCCCAAAAAATCTTAAAAATGCGAATGTCTTGAAAAGGGTCCATTTTGGTATATATATATATATATACTATATATTGGCTTCTTATGACTCCTGCTATCACGTCCTGAAATATTCAGGTCTGCTTACAAGTAACCCTGTATATCTTCTGCTTAGTTTGAAACTAATTTGAGACACAATTTTAGTTTTGAAAAATCAAGTATTACCTGGAACTTTTGAAAATACTGATATTTGACACACTTTCTTTCTAGGTCTACTTTCATTTTGGAAATCTGCAGATACTACAGAATGTTATTGATGAAAGCTGTTTAGAAAAAGGTGAATAAGACACTATTTATTACAAATTGTTTTAAATTAAACAAGAAATATATTCAAGAGTTTTTTTATTATTATATTAATATTATTTTTCCAAACAAAAAAAAAAAAAAAAGGTAAAATTCAAAATATGGACAAACACCTTTCAAATTCTATTGTCTTATTCACGTTCTCTTTTTGAATAACTTTCTTCAATATCATTTTGTAGTGTCTGCTATCAGAAAGGCACTTTTCCAAGGAAAGAGAGAAATAAAAAACAAAAAATCAAAGTAGGTCTAGGATTTTGAAATTGTACATAAATCATTATTTTCAAAATTTCCAAAGCATACCTACTTGATTTTTCACAAATAAAATTATGTCCCAAATTAATTCCAAAGGAAGCTGGGCAGAACTTTCGATATAATAATAAAAAAAAGCCTTATGGTTCAAGGATAATCCTTCTCGTTTGCTCCAACCGCCTCCGCGTGTTGTCGACAATCCACCTTCCGCGGATCGGGTTGAAGATTTCTTTCACTAAATAAATGTCAAAGGAAGACAGCTCAATTCTTTACATTTCATCATTTGAGAGCCAATTTACTTCCTAACCTCAAATTTGTCCACCCATTAGCTGTTAGGGTAAATAAAATCGCCGTGATTTGTTGTGAAAATATAACCCAGATACCTGAAACAATTACTATAATAATTATGATGAACGGTTGTTATTATTAATAATAATAACAGATATGTTAAATATTAGTGTTATAGATGAAAATAATATGTCTGTATTTTCTACATGTCCGCACTTATGAAATATCGCTTTTTTCGATTATACAACAAACTTTTATTGTTGATAAAGGAAATGTATATCAAAAGAAATGATTAATTTCCTCATAATATATATATTGACACAGACTTAACAATATTTTAACGTAATATTCAGTAGTGGAGCAGAATTATCAAATTTTGGAGAAATATTCACAATTTACCAAACCAATGAACAAAAAAAACTGAATTCCATTCTGTTATGAGGGTTGCCTTTTATATTTCGAAATTTGGCAACCCTGGTCTTGCAATCTGGCAACTGACAGCTCTATCGTAAAGTTGGACATTTTTGAGGTTATACGTACTCAGAACGTCTATTTGGATGACAATCTTAACTGGTACTGTCACATCGAACACCTGAGTCGCAAGTTGTCCAGTGCTCTATTTTTGCTTAGACAGCTTGCGTGTTACTTAAATTTTCATGTCCTTAGAACGGCTTACTTTGGGGTTTTCCATTCACACTTGACTTACGCCATCGTGCTTTGGGGTGGTTCTTCGCACGCCTTGAGAATTTTCAGATTGCAAAAGAGGGCGGTCAGAATACTGGTTGGCGTTGGGCCACTTGACCATTGCAAGCCGCATTTTGTAAACCACGGTATAATGTCATTGCCGTGTGTTTTTATCTATCATACCTTATTGGAGATCCATTCAATTCTCACTCTAGTAATCATACCTACAGTACTCGGTCGGCTGATTTGTTGATCATTCCAAAATATAGATTAACAAAATCTAAAAATAACTCTCTTAATTACAAATTTTATAAAAAGGTACCGAAGCAGATTCGGTCGTTTAACTACAAATTATTTAAAACTAAAATAAAGACATATTTGTTAAAGCTATGTTTTTACTCTGTCGATGAATTTCTTGATAGTGATTGATTGTAGAGTTCTTGATTCTTGTTGGCAATATTGCGTTGTTTTGTTGTGCAGAATTGTCCTAGTTGTTGTATATTATCGTATATATTTTTATGTGATTTGTATTTGTGTACACTGTCGGTAAAACTAATTTATACACTGTCGCAAGTTAACGTTATACTAGCCTAATATACCATAGAAAATAAATGTTAACAATTTTATCGGAAAAGTTGTAAACTAGAGTGGAATTTATCGGGCATGTATAAGAAAACTCCAGCTCCACAGCATGCTGGTGGATGCAATATATTTTAAAAGCTCGTTTGCTTTGTCTGTTGCTCTCCTATGGCCTACTGCAATTCCCAGGGAGTTGGCTAAATGAATTTCACGTGGTTATAGTCTCCGTTTTACTGCATTTGTAAGAGAACTGAGGCATCTCAAAGGACAGGAGGTGGTTTTGGTGAGACGAAAATTATGGAAACAGTTACGTATAGACCTTGTTTTGGTGACTATAAATAATAATGCAAGTAAACAATTTTTAAACGAAGCAACATAGTTGATTTATCTCATCTTTTCAATATTTCTGTATTTTATAATTCATCCTGAACATGCCCATGTATAGAAACATTTGCATGTTATGATGCGATCATACATAAGAATATAAAATGTTCATAAAACAATAAACAACATACGTCAAAACAAACATAATTTACATCATTTTCACTATTTACTAATGTAAAATTATTATTCTTTATCAATAAAAGTCAAAGTTAAAACCAAGATTAAAATTACAATTACACAGAAAAGTAACCGTCTTGCAAGTCAAGCATCAAAAAATCGTTGGCAGACTGGAAAGGTATACCAACAAGAAAGTTGGTTCTTACAGCTTGGGACAACTTGTTATAGAAAATAGGGCCATAATAATTCTTGCTATACCTACAATATTTCATTCTTAAAAACTTTATATGTCCATTAGTCCATATTCTAGTCGAATGATGCAGAACTTCGCTAGTTAAATAGTCTTGTAGCTGTCCCTGTGTATATATAAAACACTTGTACACGTAAAGTGCAGGCAAGGTCAATGTTATTTTATTAATACAAATTTGCTTTACATCCTCGCGATATCCCAAACCAAACTAAGGACCCTTTTTTGCAATGCAAAAATTCTGTCACTGTGAGCAGAGTGACACAGACTTTGCTCTATATTCGCAAGATTTTTATTTGAAACTGTTAGCACGGCATCGGCAAAAAGCAGAAGTTCTGCCCCAGGTCCCACTTCAACATCGTTTATGTACAATAGAAAGAGAGTTGGACCCAAAACAGATCCCTGTGGCACTCCATATTGCGTAATTCCTATCCAGTTCAAGTCTCTTCTTAAGATATGATTGTATTGAAAATCGTGAGTCATTACTAAAGTTATAATAAAACAATTTCTGAAGTAGAACCTCGTGTGACACACAATCAAAAGCTCTCGTTAGGTCACAGAAAACCGTTCAATATATTCTATCCCCTCAAACCCCTGAATTATTTTGTCGATCAGTTTTGTTACAGCACCAACCGTCGACCTTTCTGCTCTAAAACCAATTTGTCAGGCAAATACAAGAAGTTATCCTGAAAATGTTGAACTATTTGTTGTTTTAATGTAATTTCAAAAATCTTGGATAAAACTGGCACTGTAGTTCGCTTATCTTCTGTGCGCTATTTCCCTTTGGCAGAGGAATAACCCTAGAAATTTTCAAGGCTTGCGGAAACACCGCGGCAGCTATTGAATGATTGAAAAGTTTAGTTAACGGAACCATGCACTATTATAATTTTTATACTTTTTATTAGAATAATATTTAATTCATAACAATCCCTACATTTTTTGTTTTTCATGTTATTTATGATATTCCTTATTTCGTTGTGTGTGGTTTTTATAAAACAAAATTCTTTAAATGCACACGGATGCAAAAAGTCTGTTACCTTCTTAGTCGAATCTAGAGTTTCATGAATTTCACCTGGTACATCTATAAAGAAGTCGTTTATTCTATTTGGATCAAAGTTTACCATCTGCGGATGTTTGCGTTTGCCTCTTTGTGTATTTATAATATCCCAGCATGCTTTAGATTTATTTTGAGCAGATTTTATGTACTCCATATTTGACTTTTTCTTTGCACTTACAATAATTTTTATTAAGAAACTAACGCCACTGGACTAAATAATTTTGATCTAGTTAGGGCCATATAAGTTCCCTCCTTCTATCAACAACGCTGCCAAATCTCAAAGAAATCGGTAAGGAGACGTATGTTTATGGAAACTTTTTTTCATAGAATGACCTGAAAAATCACCTGCTTAAATATTGCCGCTTCTTTTTAAAAGACACTGTATACTTGTTGATAGAAATGAAGACCAAAACTTATACATATACTCTATGCCAAAATAAAGGTAACAATGACAATCAATACAATAATTTACAATGAAATAAGTGTAAACGTAATAACAGCATCAAGAAAATAATAATCCCAATACTATGGACTATTTAAGTAAATATTAATAAACAACATCATTTTTTCCACTTTAGTATTTTGAGTTGATAACTTTGTATTACATGATAATCACAAACATGTAAAAGCTGTTCAAACATTTCTACTTTTGTTTATTTTGCTATTTTAACGGTTATGAAAAAAAAAATTGTTCAAAGCATGTTTTTATGTGTTCATATTATACCATCCTTTGATTTGCTTCAATATTTATCAGTTATATAGGACGTCCCGCAGTAACCTGGATATAAAGGGTTGAGCTTTGTGTTCAGTACTCATCGCTATTGAACATTGTGGCGTGATCTTGGTTTAGACGCATAGAAAATACAGCTTGTTCAAGAAGTGACGCAGGGAGACCTTGGTTTATGTTTTAATTTCGTTTTATGGACCTTGGAATATCTACAAATTCATCCATTTTTTTTATCCACAAATTTTGTTTAATGTTTAAAATTTTATATAGTATAGTCAGATCCCAGTCAACCCTGCGGGCGCCCAATGTAGCCAACTCCAGCTCACTCAGCAATACGCCGTAGTTTAAGTTAAAATTAACAGGTCGTTCACGGCCGGGTCTAAAATGAACGTACCTCAGAAAACGGTGCTGAACCCTCTCGATACAGACAGTGTGACAAACATAAGATGGAGACCACACCGCAGAGGCGTACTCCAAATGCGGCCTCACAAGGGATGTGTACAGGGCTCTGAATGTACCAATCTGACTGAAATCCCCCGAACAACGTCTGATGAAGCCCAACATCTTAATGGACCGCGATGTCGCGCGCCTGATGTGGTCGGTGTAGCTCAGTGAAGAATCTAAGTAGACACCCAGATCCTTGACCGAAGCCTTATAATCCAAAGCGTCCCGGTCAATAAAGTATTCGTGAAAAAGTGGATCCCTAGTACGGTTAAAATTAACGCAAAAGCACTTCGATATATTCAAATCCAACCCATTCGCCTCGCACCAATGCACAAGCCGAATAACATCCTCCTGCAAAAGGATATACAATAATTTTGCTACAACTTCTGAACTTTTGGCGTTAACGAAGTATTAAGGATTAAGCCCCTCCTCTTGCAGAGAGTCGGCCATTTCATTCCCCTTTAGACCAGAGTGGCCAGGGATCCAGACCAGAGTCAGGTTATTATTTCTCCCGATATTAGAGAGTGTGTTTTGACAATTCCACACTGACCTTGATGAGCCTAGGACCTTTATGGCCGCTTAGCTATTGACGACCATCGTGCACAGTGCGCCTACTCGAGCTCCTCAGCACACAGATCAATGGTCAGATTTTCTCCCTGGAGCACAGCAGCTTGGGAACACAGACATTGTGAAATTTTTGTCTTTGATCCCCCAGTAAACCAGCAATAGTCCGCGCTCTGCAACTGGCAACCTGGCTTCCCTTTCCAGAACTATATATGCAAAGCAGATAGTTTTGCTCTATACGTTATTATTGGTCTTATGAGCATAACGTATATCCAGTAAATTTGTTTGGGTTTCATTCTCCATGACTTACTTACCACAGATTCGTTGACATGGCAGTTAAGCGTTTTGTCTACTACTAACCCTAGATACTAGAAAGTGGGATTAAGCTGTCCAGCCTTTTTTTCCGAGTGAGAGGTCCAATTATGGTTTTGCTGGGATTTACAGCGATCTGCTCCCGCTGACACCAGCATATATTTAGGGTAGCTTGAGTTCTAGAAGAAGGGAGTCTTTCAGAACATGATCTGGATAGTATATGGGTGAGACTGAATTGTAGTTTCAACAGAATTGCGCTACATGCCATCGTTTTATTCAGGAAAACGTTCAAGGAAAACATCATTTCTAATCGAATTGATGATGTAGCTTTATTAATATCAATTGCTTGAATATTAAATTACGATAGATGAAATTATTCTAATTATTTACTTTTAATTAACAATGATTCTTTGATAGGTACAATTTCTATATTAGTGGTGTTAGCTGCTATAACAAAGATAGCTCAAATTCCTTTTTCTTCCTGACTTCCTGCAGCAATAGCTGCACCTACTCCTGTATAAAATGGTCTTGTTAATTTGCCATCAAGATCTTGATATCTGACAGTATTGGATTACTGTCCTGAACCTGAAACGATTGAAACTTTGGAAGCCAACATAACTCATGTTATTTCGCGGAATACGCGTACAAGTTGTCGAAAATTGGACACACATAATGGAGCATTTAGGAGTTAGCCTTGGGCAACATTTGAAGAATATTATCCTTAGACATTAAATGGCATAAACCAAACTAACACCCCAAATAAAGATTTTTCATAATAACATTGATTTTTATGCCCTTCGTTTGCATGCTATGTGTGTTTGTGGTCTCATTTAAGAAAATAAGAAGGTTGTTTTATGGTGGCATCCTTGAAAATGATATAACTTACAATTCAATCAGTTCTCAAGGCCGATTGAAAAAAAAAATTGAATGAACTGGGCATTGAATTGCTTACCCACCCACCGTATTTTCCAGATTTAGCCCCCAGTGACTTTTTCCTGTTTTCAGATCTCAAGAGAATGCTTGCTAAAAATAAATTGAAGTCCAATGATGAACTAATCACTGAAACTGAGGCCTATTTTGACGAGAAAGAGAAATTGTACTATAAACGTGGTAGCAACTTTGTTGAATAATAAAATCGAGTTTTGTCAAAATTAAAAAATATAAGTATACAAAATATACCTTTGTGTGACTCGTATGACCCTATTTTATACGATTTTTTGAAGACCAACGAACAATCAACAGCTAATATTATACAGTGAACTGCTGGGGTAATTTTTGCATAGGGATATTCTCAGACATTGGTCTTATAGCCCAGATCACCATCAAAGGCAATAGGTACGAGGCATAAGAGGAATGATGCCCATGGGACAAGTGTATAGGTCTAGAATTGTACAAATCAAAAATAAAACAGCAGCTGTAGATCATCATCAGTTTTTATTTATTTCGGCTACTATTGTAAATAATGTAAAATCACTTTATTAAGTCTTGTAAAGGTTATTTATTATATCGAGATATAAGATTAAAAGTATCTTCGACTATAAGTTCATTATCGCATATCAAGAGCGTTTTGCATTCATTGCATTTAAGTTTCTTTAAGACTATGTGGCTACAATATCCTCCTAAATAAGTCAATACAGGCATTTCAGGCTTCAGATTGTCGATATCAGTTTGCTCAATAAAAATAGCTTCTAAAAAACAAACTTAATTAGGTATTTTCGTTGGTTGCTTAATCACAAAGCGACTCAATGTAGGTGTATCATCAATAAAAGACAGGAAGATGAAGCAAAGTCCTAAAACCCCAAGATATCTATCTGATGATTTAAATTGAAAGAAACTTGCTGAAATGGTTTTAAAAAATACAACGCAAAATCCATTTTTCATAAAAATATTTTCCGATACCTTCACAGATCCAAATTTTTATTTAGGTTGTGCAATATACCAGTTATTTGCAAAAATATATTTAATTTCCTTTTCAATTGTAGTCGCAACAGCTTTCAATCCCATTGGTGTTGTATGTATACCTACACATTGGGAAAACTTTATTTGCTTCCTGTTGATTTTCGAAGGAAGAGGAAATTCAACGTCGATCGAAATTTTAATTGTTTTGTTGGAAATAAGACGAATATCAACTATGTATGTCTATATCAACGGGAGAGAAAGCCGGAAATTAAATTTTCCCCCATAGTGGAAAATATATATTTGATGTATAGGGGGCTTTTTGTGTTTTTGTTAGAGAATAAATTCAAATCTAGTTTCTAGTAGGTTTATTATTGAAAAATATTGATGAACTGACTAAAATTATTGATGCCGGTTTCATTTTGTGTGAGTTGAAACTAACAGGTCCGATACGACTAATCCAAAGAAAATGTTATTCATGGGTACATTTTTTTTGTCATTTTTATTCGTGACACTGTCCCCCGGGGCGCCACTGGAATTCATGATTAACATTTAATTAGTGCTAACTGAGCGTCTTATTATTAATTAATTAAGCTTACATCACCAGCAAATTTCAAGAAAATCGGTTAACGTGTCTTTGAGATATTGATAAAAAAAGGTTTTTTGAAAAAAACTTTGACACTCTGTGTTTTGAAAACCATGCACTTCCGGACATCAGTCTCTTATCTCAAACTGATTGTCTATGGTTCCTCAATATGCCCCAGAAGTTTTTTCCAATTGAGAGGGGACACCCTATATATTATTTTAATATCAGAAGGGCAATGGTGCAGTATGGGATCCTTGCCTATGGCATTTTGAATTTTATTATTTAACTATAAAACCAAAAAACAAAGTGTAGTATCTGAAATATATCATTTTAATAAGTGAAGGTCCCTGGTGCAGTCAGGGATCCTTGTCTATGGCATTTTGAATTTTATTATTTAACTATAAAACCAAAAAACAAAGTGTAGTATCTGAAATATATCATTTTAATATGTGAAGGTCCCTGGTGCAGTCAGGGATCCTTGTCTGTGGCATTTTGAATTGTATTATTTAACTATAAAACCAAAAAACAAAGTGTAGTATCTGAAATATATCATTTTAATATGTTAAGGTCCCTGGTGCAGTCAGGGATCCTTGTCTATGGCATTTTGAATTTTATTATTTAACTATAAAACCAAAAAACAAAGTGTAGTATCTGAAATATATCATTTTAATATGTGAAGGTCCCTGGTGCAGTCAGGGATCCTTGTCTATGGCATTTTGAATTTTATTATCTAACTATAAAACCAAAAAACAAAGTGCAGTATCGGAAATATATCATTTTAATATGGTAAGGTCCCTGGTGCAGTCAGGGATCCTTGTCTATGGCATTTTGAATTTTATTATCTAACTATAAAACCAAAAAACAAAGTGTAGTATCTGAAATATATCATTTTAATATGTGAAGGTCCCTGGTGCAGTCAGGGATCCTTGTCTATGGCATTTTGAATTTTATTATCTAACTATAAAACCAAAAAACAAAGTGTAGTATCTGAAATATATCATTTTAATATGTGAAGGCCCCTGGTGCAGTCAGGGATCCTTGCCTATGGCATTTTCAATTTTATTATTTAACTATAAAACCAAAAAACAAAGTGTAGTATCTGAAATATATCATTTTAATATGTGAAGGTCCCTGGTGCAGTCAGGGATCCTTGTCTATGGGATTTTCAATTTTATTATCTAACTATAAAACCAAAAAACAAAGTGTAGTATCTGAAATATATCATTTTAATATGGTAAGGTCCCTGGTGCAGTCAGGGATCCTTGTCTATGGCATTTTGAATTTTATTATCTAACTATAAAACCAAAAAACAAAGTGTAGTATCTGAAATATATCATTTTAATATGTGAAGGTCCCTGGTGCAGTCAGGGATCCTTGTCTATGGGATTTTCAATTTTATTATCTAACTATAAAACCAAAAAACAAAGTGTAGTATCTGAAATATATCATTTTAATATGTTAAGGTCCCTGGTGCATTCAGGGATCCTTGCCTATGGCATTTTCAATTTTATTATTTAACTATAAAACCAAAAAACAAAGTGTAGTATCTGAAATATATGTACAAAATTCAAAACGATTTAAAATCAATATTGAAAAGTTCTTGATGCAGTTGTACTGGGTTGGGTTGGGTTGGTATCTTTCGTTCAACTGCCTTAACAGTCTCTCGAAGACCGCTCTTTTGGGATGATTTTCGACCGGGAACCTTTGAGCGTAAGCTCGCGATGCCAGTAAAGCGGTTTTGGACCATTCTCCCAGAATAAAAATCATGTCTATTCTTTCTCCTTTGGAATAGGTTCGCATTTTTGTTTAATTGAATTAAATCAAACGTCACAGATAAAAATTTGTTTTATGAAAAACTCCCTACTCTTAGGTAACAGACTATTTGACAGTAAATATCAAATTACAAAAAATGTATTCTGCCTTCTCAAATTCTCATGACTGATTTTATAAATATTATAATCTTGAAAATTCTTCCTATTATTACCAATATGTGTGCCTCTTCCATGCAAAATTAAAAATATACATATCTATAGGAAAACTTGCCGTTAACTTTAATTTCATCATCAAATACAGGGTGGTCTACATGAAGCTAAGAGATTCAATTAAAAATTCGCTTAATATTAAGAATATATGCATTTTTCACGAAAACGACAAGAGTTACCCATAGGAAAGTATTATAATATTTGGCAGATAATTACTTTGTGCATCTAATTTTGACCTCGTATACCGGGTGTTCCATTTGAAATAAACAAGTTATTTAGAATTAAACTTTACTTGCATATAACTTATATTATTGCACACCCTGTATTTATTATTGGTTTTTTTTTATAATTGGTGTAACCAGTGATGAGTGGGTATATATTTATCAGCATAGACTGGCTTAAAAAGAACAAACGAATAAGTGTGAATTTTTTCATTCAAATTATGTGTATATTTTTATAAAAATTAAAATATTTAAAAAACTGTCAGGTTTAGGTGAGACCTCGTACTCAATGATCGCGAAAACGTAGTAGGTATGTATAATAAAATAATTAAAGAACACTTTGTGCGTGAAGCGTCGCGACGCTCTAGCAGCATACGGCGCCGGCATCGAGATGCAGTAGCGCGCACAGTAGCATCCACTTCCACTCGTATATACAAGAATATAATGCAATATTACCTACCTATTACATAACGACCGAATGCGTATATAAACACAGTGGAAAATGCGAAAATGCTTCTGTTATCTATTTCCCCTTCTCATGTTATCATCATCTAAGGAAGGTGCATGGATGAAACAAAAATAATACAATATCGATAGAAATTATTAATAATCGGTAGTCGCGTAATCTATTTCATACGCGTAAAGATAGCTTATACCGCGTGGAATTAATTTTGTTCGTCAAATAACTCTTCAAGACTTGATAGTTTTGACTTTACAAGTCGGTGTTTTAGTTTGTAACGTCGGTTTATCGCCTAAGCTTAGACTTTTCAACTCCAGTGAAGTTTGTATAAAGTTCAGTGTGATATTTCGTACAGTGTATTGTGAAGTTTTGTTGTGAATAGAAGTTTATCTAGGAACTGATTGAGGAAAACTTCAAAACTATTATTGTAAGTTTAGTTTTATATTATTTGTTGTAGTCCCAAATCTGCCAATGCTGAGCTAATTACTAACACGTATGGGATGACTATAGTAATCTTCACTTTCTCCTTTTATGTATGGTAGCAACATCTCTCTGTAAAAACGAGTTCAAGTAACTTGGGGTTTAGTTGTCCCTGGTATCTTGTTGCCATCGTCCTGATCTCCTGGTGCAACCTCCCAGGAAGCAATTTGATCTCGAATACGGACACAATTTTTTTAAGTTCTTAATTATTATTGTCGACATCATATTTGTGTTTAGACTCGGTTTTAACTCTGACTTATACATTATTTTTCGGTTCTTAAATATAGTGACAATTATGACACTTCCTACATGAGAATGTCCAATATCACTGGTCCTTCTTCTTTAAAAATCTCAGGAGATATGCCATCAGAGCCAGCTGCTTGCCCTGGTGCTGTCCACTACTGATTCTTCAGATATCAAGTTCTTCGTTGTACTGCAGACTTCGTCATTTGAACGAGAGGCTTTTTTGATGTTGAGTTGCGGTCATTTTGCCAGGTGATGAATGCTTTACGCTTAGGGTCTATGAGTCTTGTATCTCTTAATCATTTTCGTCGAACCAATCCTGATGGTTTCGTCGCACATAGCCTAGCATCTCCTCACCAGTAGAGAGCACAACGAACCTAAATAACGACCAGTTCTTGTCCTGCAGGTGTTTTTCTAATTTAATTTTTCTTTCCAAATTTATTTATTCATCGTCCAAACAGAGTACAAAGAGTCCAAAAAAGAGGACGATACAAAATATTTAACAACAACAAAGCCAATTAAACCTATTAACAAAAAACCAAGAGAGAAACAAAAATCATGACTAGGTTTTAAGTTAAGAAAAAAAACAATCAATTTTAATTTAAACTAATTGTCCCTATGACGATATAATAATTAATTATTAAAGCTAAATCAGAAACACTCGCAAGTACTAACAAAACAGGTGTTCTTGGAAACACAGTTTTGCTCGATTGTCCTTTAGGCATTCAATGTTAAGCTTTCGCCTTAGTTTCCTTTCCTGTTCTTGTCGTTTTGCAGGTAGATGTAGGGTCATAGTGGATCGCACAAGTCGAACAGCACTAATTAAGGCTTTGGTGCTCTTTACTTTATGTTGGTCACGAGCGCGAACAATTACGTAGTCGATCATATGCCGCTGCTTAGACCTTGGATGTTGCCATGTCGTCTTAAACTTGTCTTTTTGTCTAAAAAGTGTATTTTTAATAAAAATACCTTGTTCTGCGCATTTGGTCAGCAGCAATGAGGCCGTTGGAGTTGTAGCAAATTAATTAACCGGAGTTATATATATATAGATAGGATAATGAATACAGAGAGTATTAACCCGTCTAAACCCTAATAAGAAAATTAATTTAACCACTAGCGGTAATCTAGATGTTGCACAATTCTTAAAGACTCAGAACAAAACTAAGTAAAGAAAGTAATCTCCCTCAAGTCTGCGAATTATGAACGATAATGAGCAAATGAAAAAAATACAGATTATCAAAAGAATAATAAAATAATCAATTATTAAGTGAAAGAAACAAACAACTAATAGCTAATCAAACCTTTTTTAGATGACACAGCAATCTTTGGCCTCGTTCACAACACTTCAACCTTGTTGAAGATCTAAAAACAAAGTGTAGTATCTGAAGATCTCACAGTAAGCTAATCTTCAGAACGATATAGGAGGCGAGACAACTGGGCCCTAAACCCAAGTAGTGTTTGGTCAAAGTAATCGACCTCACTGCTAATCCCTCGTGTAATGCTCTAAACAGAGGTGCCCTATACTCATAGTTGGTACGAAGTGTATGGATATGGAATAACCTAGCGTTTCTGGAAAAAAAACCGTGGAATGTTGAAACCAATCGGCTCCAGCAGCTGAGGACAGTCAATCATACCATTAATTATTTTAAAGAGGAATACCTGTCCAGCATATAATCTACGTGTAGCCAAAGAGTTCATGTTAAATCTGTCAAGGAGCATGTGATGATCATATCCGCGCGACGGAAAATGCCCATCAATTTTGAACGCTAAGTACTTGAGAAATCTACGCTGAACACTCTCAACCTGTCTTATATGTACTTGATATATGGGAGACCATATATTGGAAGCATACTCAAGCTTAGATCTGATTAACGCATTGAACAAATTGGTCAGACATTCAACGTTGTTAAATTCTTTAGTTATTCGAAACAAAAACCCAAGCATACGAAAAGAGTCACATAGTAGGTGCTGTGTATGTGTTGTAAATTGTAAGTTGGTGTCCACATAGACTCCCAAATCCCTGACGACCTCACACGAGTCAAGAATGGTATTACATAACCGAAAGGGAAACATATGTGTGCTCTGCGACCTGGAGAACACAGCAAGTTTGCATTTTCCCACATTCAAAGGCAGTTTGTTAGTATGGCCCCACAGCTCGAGTGTCAACAGATCAGCCTGCAACAATTCGCAATCAGCAAAAGATCGAACAGCTCTGTAAATCTTGAAGTCATCTGCAAAAATCAAGTAACTGCTCGAAAAGCTTTCCGATATGTCATTAATGAAAATGGAGAAAATAAGGGGAGCAAGACAACTGCCCTGTGGGGCACCACTGGTGGGTATGAAATAATCAGACCTATGACGATTGTATTCAACGAACTGTTTACGATTAGTTAGGTAAGTATAAAAAACAACATTAGGAGATCCTCATCAAAGCCAATATTGCACATCTTCTGCAGTATCAGGGAGTGATCAAGTTTATCGAACGCTTTCGACGAAGTCGGTGTAAATAGCATCCAGTTGCATGCCTCCACCGACAGTGGAAAATACGTCCTGAAAAAAACACGTTAGATTAGTGACTGTGGATCGTCCCTGGAAGAAACCATGCTGCTTAGAGTCGATGTCGTGCTTTACTTGGTTAAATATTTTTCGGTGAAGTGTAGTTTCAAATACTTTAGCGAAATTGGGTAAAATGTAAATAGGATTTGATCGATTTCAGCCGACTTATGAATAGGACAGATGCGAGCAAATTTCCATGCTTTAGGAAATGTTTTACAATTAAGTGATTTGTTAAACAGAATTTGCAAAGGATGAGCAAAAATATAAGCACAGTCTCGTATAATAACGGCTGGGACTTTGTCGGGGCCCGACGTCATTTTTGGCTTTAACCGTTCATGGGTTTGTATAGCTCCACATCAGTCTCTATTGACACCTTTTATCGAGTGTTATGATTAAATCTATTAAGTTTGCTCGCGCACTGTATAGAGGTATGTGAACATAAAAAAAAATCAAATCAATCATCTAAAATTAGATCCTACCTGTTTATTGTAGAGACAGGCATTCAGTCATTCACGCTACACAGTTGTTGTTATTCCTATCAAGAGTACCATACACAATATGATAAAGAGAGAGGATACCATTATTATTATTTTTTTTTTCAATTCTATGATGATAAAAACCACATCGGTAGCAACTTGCGCTTTCTCTGATAAGATAAAGTCTAAATAGAAAAAAAAAACGATAAGCTAATCCATAACTTATTATCATAGCCAACATGAAAATATTTTCATTACGAAAAATTTTTGTATATGGGCATATATTGTGAAATACATACTTTGGTAGACTAAAACATTTGTCGAACATTTCAAAATTGAATAGTTCTTTATAAAGTGTTCAAAATTATTGTATTACTATGGAAATGTTAAAGAAATTAACTGAAATTCAAAGAAATTAAGACCATTTTTATATTTACAGTTTGTCCTGAGGATGGTAATAAATTTTCCGAAACGTCGCAAATAAAACTACAGCTTTTTTATTGTATTTTTTTCATATATTGCTTCTGTTCCGAGATAAAAATTTAAAACATTTTTCAACATACCAAGAATACAGTCGAACCTCTATACAGGGTGAACTATCACTCAGTACAAAAATTTTAACTAGAGGTAGAGAAAAATAAGATTTAACAGAATCGCCTTTCAAAAAATTTCCAATATTTTTATTAAGGCTGAAAATAATTTTTTTGTAAATCATGTTAAACTCCCTTTTTACGACGCCTATGAACGCCTGCCCAACTGAAGTTTAAATTAGACATTAGCTTAAAGGTTATGATACAGCGTACTGCGGTTTGTAGGTTGGAAGCCATCGTGAAAAATAATTGTCATAGGCGCCGATTGACCAGGGAAAAACGTCGATTTGCCCCATTTTGTAAACATCGAATAAAAATTCCGAAACAAATTTTTTATGGTTTTTCATGCTTTCCTGAGCATGTGGTTAAAATTTTTGTACTGAGTGATAGTTCAACCTGTATAGTGAAAGACCAAAATGTCGACCGAAATTGCACTATAGAGAGTTTTTCACTATATAAAGAAAAAATCAACAAGCAATAACAAAACCCGCAAAATTGAATTGTTTCTTCTATATTGTTTTCTTTGCTATCATGTGCGAAAAATAGAGACAGCAATGCATCGCTACGCTATACGCTAGTAACAGTAGAAATTAAACGTATTTGTGATAGGGATGCCCGGTCTTTTAGAAAAATAATCGATTTGAATCGGTTCTAGAAAAATCAATTATCAGAAAATCGGACCAAATTTGAATCGATTCACAAAGATCGATTCTTGCTCTAATAAAATTAAAAATAAATTCAGTATGGAATTTTGAAATCATATGAGCCTAACTATACTGCTAATTTCAAAGGTTAAGTAACAACACAAATCGTAAAAAAATAAAAATGAAAAATAACACTCAAGATAACGAAAATAAAAAGATATTCTGAAAAATAAAAAAAATATTAATTATAAATTCCAGTTTTCATTTTCTAACGAATTCAAAAAGAGCAGTTTGGAAAGCCCTTCTCCTTTTTGTGGGTTCCTCGATTCATCCAGAATGTTTCCAGCTTTGGAAAATAACCGCTCCGATTTCAAGTTTGTCAGGATCATATTGGGTCTGAATAGCTAATTTAAAATAGATGTTCCAAAACTTGTAGGTTTCGGATTCAGACTTTTGTAAATGTAATTCTCTTAAATCGTGGGTCTAAGACAGAGACATTACTATGTCTCTGGTCTAAGACAAATAGCAAGCGTACTAACTGATTCGACTTCGGAAAACCTTTTCGACAATTCCGCGTTTGTAGCATTAAGTAGGGCCAGTCCAATTGACGTCGTCAACTCCAATTCAGAGACTTCGGTATTAGTTGAACGAGATATCGACGACCATGAAAATGTAAAATATAGTTTTCACTTTTTTCGATATTTTAAACGATTCTAGTAAAAAAATAATCGATTCTAAAAAGATCGAAAAAATCGATTCCCAAAAAATCGATCTGAAATCAGCATCCCTAATTTGTGACGACGTCATATCTGGGGTGCAGCCCTACCCATCAGTCGTGTGGTGTTGTTTTTGTTTTCGCGAGCACTTTTTGAATATTATAAAGTGAATGTTTTGATTTTGAACAATTACAATAGTAAAGATGAACTCAGTGCAATATATGAATGTAAGTAAAAACTGGCGGAGCCCTCGGATACATATGCTCCAACTCTAGGGAGACTTCTTGCTCCAAGCAGCCAAGCCAACCACTCTCTTGAAACTTTAAAAAATCAATCAAAATGTTTATTTATGGCGTTGGTACCACTTTTGTGGAAAAATGTCAATCAGCAAATTTTGTCTAACTAGTACCTTTTATTAATTATTAATCACCGAAAAATACTTAATTCGACCGGATGCAATATTTTTATTACAATATACCGGGTGTGACAATAATATATAATCAAAAAGATATGACCTGCGTAACGAAACAGAATTTTAATAATTATTACTGTGTTATTTTCATTACTTCAAATAAACTAACGTAACAAAGTAACTACCTTATTCAAAAATTAGAAAAAAAAAATATTGTCAGAGCTGGGATTCGAACTCAGAACCTTCCCCATGCAAAGCGCACGCTCTATCAATGACCTTTTATCATATTACTGTATTATATTGTAATAAGTAATAAGAGTTATAGGTTCCAACTACCCAACTGGTGAAAGCAGCATTTCCTATTTCTTTTTGTTAAGTATCGATCGTAATTAAGTAACTAAATGTCCTAAATAAAATTCACGAGCTACGCCCCAGTTTAAAAGAGACGATGTTCTTATAAAATATACAACATGTTAACAATGTTACACATATTTCGTGCGTCTTTATTGAAATTTTTGTTTAAACAAAAAATAATCATTTAGACCTACCTACTACCTTGCTACCGTGGAAAGTTGTGTCGGATCTGTTTACCAAATCGTGTATTTTTGTCGGTAGCAACATCAAAGCGATCCCGTTGAATAATTTGCGACACTGTTTTGTTTGAAAGTGAACACACAACTATGTTTGTTTGAAAGTAAATATTTTACTTAGTGGAAGTTGTTAAATTATAAATAAAGGAGCTTTTCAAAGCTGCTTAGCTAAATCGGTAGATGCAAATAACGTGTATAATCTATGCTTAGTTGTTTAAACATTACTTATAATTATATATTGTAGCAGCCATAAAATTCAATTTGTTTAATTAGTTGATTATTTGCAGATTTAATGAGTGGGATTTAAGGTTGTATTTTATGATTCTGCTGTTTATCTGCGTAATTTTATACAAATCGATATACCTAACTATGTAGGTAGGTATGTATAGTCTTTCTAATCTTAATTTGAAATGATATAAAAAATCACAACTTTGTAATGCCTAGAGATTTCAAGTTTCCGACCAATCTCGCTATTAACGGCCACATCAAAGATTCTGGAGAGGGTTTGCACTCTCGTCTTTTTGGGTTTTTGAGTAGATGGAATTATTTCACTGATTGTCAGTTCGGTTTTCTTCCGGGAAAGTCTACAACTCAGCCTATGTTTCAGCTTTATGATCGAATACTTGCCGAGCTGGATCAGGGTTACCAAGTGGGAGGTATTTCCTGCGACTTCAGGAAGGCTTTTGACAGCGTTAATCACGATGTACTTTTGACCAAGCTGGAATGTGCAGGCATACGTGGAACGTGCTTAGATTGGTTTTCTACCTATCTCAAACATCGAAAGCAGTATGTAAATCTAAAGGGCACTTTGGATAACAGGGCGGGTAATGTTTCCTCAGACTTTGAAGTCATGAAAAGTTCGGTTCGTCAGGGTTCCATTTTGGGACCGTTGCTCTTCCTTATCTACATCAATGATGTGCCTGCATCGGTCAGGTTAGACGACGTTGTTTTGTATGCCGATGATGCGTTTTTTCTTTGCCTTGCACGAACCACTGATCTGCTGAGAGGGAAGCTGCGTTGTACCCTCAACTCTATATCAGACTGGTGTCAGATAAACCAGATAGATATAAATATGGACAAGACCAAGTATATTAATTTTTCTCTAACTGACAGAGGAGTGGTCGAACATACCGATTTATTGGAAAACGTTCGCTCTATAAGATGTTTGGGGTTTGTGCTCGATTTTGATTTGAGGTGGCACTCTCATATCGCGTATGTAGCCGGTAAATTGTCGAGGTCATGTTATTACCTTAGAAATTTTCAAGCTAGAGCCTTGTCCCTTGAAGTACTCAGAACGGTAGAACCACCGGCGAGGATAATGATGAAAACAGTTTTCATTGCACGATCCCGAAAACTCAGTTGGTCCAGAAGACTTTGACGATGTGAATGTAGAAGAAAATTTGGAAGATTTTGACGATGGTGATATAGAGGACAATATGACCTTAGCTGAACTATGAAATCAGCTCAATCAGGAAAGATACAATAATCAACTCAAATATGTGGAAACAGTGGAAGGAAAAAGCTCAGTCAAGGATGTTGTTATTGGAAATTTACCTTTTTAGCAGAAATAAGAAAGAAACTTGAGAAATTTTGACTTGTACTACTGATGGACACAAGACATTTTCTTGTAGTTTCATAAGAAAATCTGCTAAAACAACAAACAGTTTATTTTCCCAGATTTAGCACCAATTCAAGCGAGTCCCCTTGTTATCATTGCTAAGTTTCAAATCTCTTCAAAGTTTGCGGTGAGTTAGATTGGCCTCATGAAGTCATCTTCTAATGGTTTGACCAGTTGAATTCGACGCGACTTCTGAAATTCTCAACTGAAATGCTCAGGGTTTCTACGGGCTAATTGGGAACGATTTACCAGAGTTCTAAATACCGCTGATAGGATCTCGATACATCAATTTGGTTGACCTCCTCAATTGCAGCAACCTGTCCTTGAGTATGTGTTTTGCAAAAGGCTGAAACACCTTGGAGGGATGACTTTTGCACCCAACGAAGGGAATTGGCTCCAAGAAAAGAGAGCTAAGCGCCTCGACAACAACCTACAACTGCAGGCCTATTATGTCCAATATACTTTTCTGTATCCTTGGAAAGGGGAACAAAATAAGCCTCGAATGCAAAAATAGCCTTTTCTTTCAACACACATTATGATTATACCTTCAAAGCGGCAGCACACACAACACATGAAAAAAATCTAAAAAAAGAATGAGAAGAACAGAATAAAGAGGGTTTTCTACAAGTGCCAATGGAAGTGAAATTGGAAAGAGGACCTCAAAGTATATACGTCATTTCTAAAGTGCCCTATATATGTACTTTAACTCTTATAAAAATATCAAAGGACTCTTTTTTTTGCTCTGCTTTTGATGAGTGCCGCCCCACACGCGCTTATAGTTAAAAGAACGCAATAATGCCGGAGAGCGATGAGGCTTCTCGCATTATTTCGAGCCCAGCGGCGCGCACATTAATTAGCTATTAGAAGTATAATATGCGACTTCAACAACTTTATTAGGTGCCTACCAGAAATGTTTCTTGCGTTTCCAATATAAGGCGTCCATGGTTGAATGTCATGATGGGGTTGATCAAGAATGATGAAGTGACTAGAGAATTTAGAGCGACGACTACTACTCTGTCAAATCTTTATGTAATATTGAATGTATTCTGGTCCCATTAATGCCTAAGGTTGTCTCAATCTCTTGATAGGTCACATGACGATCTTGCAATATCAATTTGCGCACAGCATCAAACGGTTTTCGGAACAACAACTGATTTTGGACGACCTTCACGAAATTCGTCTTGGAGTGAACTACGACCACGATTGAATTCACTATACCATCGATAAACACTGGTCCTTGATGAAGCTTCATCGCCAAAAATTGCAACATCAGGGTTGCCAAATCCCGAAATATAAAAGGCAAGCCTTGTATAACTTTCTATCTTTCTATTATTTTACGTAAGAATTTAATGTCAATTAAGTAAGCGACATTTGTAAAGCATCGGCGATCGATCATATAATATAATTATAATTTAATTAACTCTTTTTTTTTTCAAACGTATCACATCAATATTCAATTCTGCGATTTACTTTAACATGACAACAAATAATAACGTGGCATAATGCTTTCGTTACTTAAAACTTTACGTTAAATAAATTTACGTTATACTGGCGCCCAACGTGGGGCTCCTGAGGCAAAATTTGTGATTTAAAGGGCCACATTCAACATTTTGAAACAACTTTTTTAAATTTCATCAGAGGTGTTTGAGAGCGAGAGAGATTATTTAAATTAAAATAATTATATTGAGAAAGAACTTGATATAATCACCCCTTACCTTGAATGCCGCGTCTTCTTGCAATCCGTGGTCAAAGGGCTCTGGCACGTAGGCAGAGGAGATCACCAATTTGGTTTATGTAAGCTATTAAACCGTAATTGTAAACCTAGAGTTTCACTTTTAATTTTTATTGGGAGCGAATTTTCAACGTGTGTGCAATTAAATAATTTTAAGTGCGAGGCACTGCCTCTCGTCTCTATGCACGGCGAGTTGGCACTTTTAATTAATTATTATAAATCTTTGTACTGCCTCACAACCAAAATTAAATTAAATTAAATATACCGTGTGTCCCAGAAAAGTGTTATAAACGATTTATTGTAACTAGATCCACAATGAAAAGTATTTAAAACACTGTACCTAAAATTAGTTTACAATTTGTTTGTATATTCACTTCTTTTTTCTAAGTTCAAGCGTACATATATTATATGTCATACATTAGGTACAGTATTCGTTTCAAAAAAGAAAAACGGAGCCAAACTGTAGATTTGTTTTCTGTAAAACGACAAAACGCAGGCCGTATTATGGTCTGGCGATAGATTTATAGACGTCGATGGGTATATGATATACGAAAACAGATGCTAAGCATCATTGTAAAAACAAATACACTTTGAGAGAGATGTGGACTGTTTTATAAGTCAAACTGATATGTGAAAACTGAGCACGATTGGTTTAACATTAGAAATATGAAGGCCAATTTTATTCATTATTATTAATAATATTGTGTCTAGCATGTTACGTTTTGGGGTTTTCAACATATACTACAAAATGGTTATTGATTTGGCAAGGCTATTTATTTTATTGAACTAGCTCAAGTACTCGCCAAAACAAACGGACCGGACCCAATTTTGCCTTCATTCAATCTCAAGCCATTAGATTCTATTTTTAAAATTAAATCGCCACAGAAATTTACAGGGTATAAACAAAAATACTGATTTTTGGGCCCCCAATATCAAGGTGGATATTTTTTTTTATTTCACGATTTACTCTGTCTATCTAGGAAATAAATTTATTAATTAGAATATAAACACTTTATGGAAACATTTCTAAAGAACCAAAACGTTCTAAATCACCAAAATTAACAGCATCTTTATTCCAAATCGTTCTCGTTCGTCTCTCAATGATTGTGTCAATACGAATATAATTGTTTGGACAGGGGCACAGCGCGACTGATCGACAGCAGTGAGAAGAGACATTTAGATGCAAAGCACGTGCTTTGGTCCTTTCCCCGCATCATACTCCTGGTATGGGTTTAGACGAGTGACAGATCTAACAAAGCGCAAGTTTTTCGCGTTTCTGTCCCACTCCATCCCATTATAAAGTACTACTGGGGTGTATTTAGGCAAAACGAGCGAAGGGAGAAAATATACAACTCACCCAACACTTTGCTGGTTTTCCAACGTGAGCGAGCTTGAGCTATGCACATTTTATTTAGCTATAGATGTCGAAAAAAAGTTGATTCCAAAGTAGTATCTTGGGCTGATTTCGTTATTCATAGTTCGAAATATGATACGATACAAATATTTTTATAATAATAGTAATAAAGCGCCTTTATTGGAAAGGAAACAAAAATATACAATAACAATAAATTGAATTTACAAGTTACAAAATTAAATATAAATAAATTACAATTGCAAAATTTCTTCGTGCAGCCATTGTCTAGATAGTTAGGTGCAAAGATTTGCGTAAAAGCAGCATCAACTTTTGATCACCCAAAGAAAAGAAGAAGACGATAAACTTTAATTTTTTATGTATTTTTTTTGCAATTAATTGTAAATTAAAAAGTTGTGTTTCTCAATAATCCGTTTATAATTTTTTTGGCTCCTGCCGTTACCCTCTTCCAAGAGCACACTCAAAAGCTGTTCACCGCGTAGTATTTTCACACGCAATTCTGCAAAGAGCTTTGTCTGAAATTTTTACCAACTAAAACAGAGTATATTGAAAATCAGAACAATCTGAAGATAGATTTTTAAAGCAACACAAGTCTTGATGATTCAAAATTCTAATACTACAATGTTTGTCATTTTTGCATAGGAAATATGTCTTCAGTCAGTCAGTTAGAACGAATTGATGATGATTTATATACGGGGTATGTCTACAAAAAAACAAGAGAAGGGCCAATGGTTTTGCAGCTATCAGAAGCAGAACAAACGCAGTCATCCAGGCTCGTAGTACTATTAAATTCATGTTCATTTTTAATTTTCTTTCGCCATTGATTTTCCTTAAATAACACTATTTTGTCATTCATGCGTAGCAAAAGTCCAAACCACGTAGAACTTCATCGATGAATCTATGGCTGTTTTGCAAATGTCGTCTGGCGATATCGGAATTTGATGGAATGCCTTGATCAAATCGATTGTGGGAATTACGGTTTTTCCAGCAAGACACTGTGAGAAGTCCTGGATGTGCGGAACGGGATATCGATCGGGTTCGGTGCGCGCGCTAAAGCTTCTGTAATCACCACACGGTCTCTATTCGTCCCCTTGCTTAGGGATAAGATGAAGTGGTGATGACCAGCAGCTTTGGGAGGCCCTTGCGATGCCAAGGCGGTTCATGGCTTCAAACACCTGACGAGCGATTTTGAGCTTGTCGGGTGCTAGCGGTTTGCAAGCTACTGGCGGTCCGGGTGTGGTTTTTATACAGTGAACTGTCTTGTGTTTCACTGTAATAATTCCTGCAGGACTTGTGATGTCAGGGAATCAGTATAGTAGCTTTGAGAAGGCTGAAATGTGCTATTTTAACATACAATCTGGACCATCAAATGTTGTTGTGGATTTGGTATAGAATAACCTTATACGGTGGTTTCTTATTTCCTGGTTTTTCACTGCTACTGCATAATAATTTAATAAAGGGTTTTTAACGTCATTGCTAGAGCGTGCGCTTCGAATGCGGAAGGTTCTGGGTGCGAATCCCAGTTCTGGCAATATTTTTTTTCTAAGTTTTGAATAAAGTCATGGTATTTATATTTTAAAAATACTGTTGAAGAAAGTACAGAGCCTTGGACGTGAAGATGTTCCTAATCTCACGAGATTATCGCTGCTGGTTCACCTTTATGATTGCGACTGCCGTTTTTATCTAAATTATGGACAAAAATAGTTATCATCGATACATATGATCTTGATAAGATATTTAGTATTCCAATAAGTATATCTACTTGAATGCGTTGTTACTGTATCAAATATTTCAAAAAAATTTTGTGTTTCTACTCATGATCACAATCATTCATCAAAAAGTGCGACAGGTTTATCTTAATTTTTATCTGAGAATTATTACGTGTTTGTGTCTGTCTTGATAAGGAATTTCTGTATTTTTGTTATATATGCATATGGAACATGATATTTCGTTGAACAACCTGGATAGAGCATACTGAGACTTCTTCAACTATCCATGATCAATTATCTCAATCAGGAAGAAAACCACCATTAACCAACCAACCTTGCTGAGGTCGTTGATGTATTTGCTGATTTTTCTTCCAAGCGTTTTTGTTCCATCAGATCCAATTATTGTATATAGTCAACCTTTGACCGCTGATGCTGATTAGATATCAGTTGATATTGTTTAAAATGCCCTAAAGACAATTAAATAAAAAATGACTTGCGACGGGATTGCGGCATTAATTATTAAAGATTGCGCGTATTGCCTGACCAAAACATTGTAAATGATTTTCAGCATTCTGGAGGAAGCTGAAACAACTAGCAGTCAGGCGATGATTGTCAGGTACCTGCTGGGATGATGATGATCTTTACGGATTTTTCTACGGCGTTCGATAAGCTGGATAAGGTGTCTTGAAACCGAAACTCATTGAGATTGGAATTGTAATAATTGTTTTTCATTCATACCTATCTGGCCGTAGACAATTTGTTGAGTATAATGGATTCAGGGCAGTAATCTCGCCCCTTTATGTGTACAATATACATCAACAATATAGTGGACCTCTGTTTACTATTTTCAGACAATCTGAAAATCTTCGATACGGATTTATTGATGCTGGAGGAAACAATTTACCAATAAATTCTGGAAGATGTAAACGAACATTGGATTGGAAGGTATGCGCAACATATTCCGTGACTACGTTGCAAACGACGTAAACGTCGGAAACTACATAAACGTCTCTGTTTACGAAATTATTTACCGCACTGTCTTAAGCATTCAGAGCGTCGACGCTTAGAAGAAGTCTTCAGAAAGTGGTTTATAGCGTTTATAAAAATCTTCAAAACGTTGTTTACATCATTTACCGACGTTTACGTCGTTTAAAACGTCCATTACGCACACAGCGCGTGACCTTAAAATAGACAAAAATGTGAAATCTAAACCTTAGAAATTTTCGATCGTGAGAATTTCTAAACAGTCGGAAAGTTCTTTCTTATGGAGATCAATAAGAAAGAACTTTTCAACTGTTTAGAAATTCTCACGATGGCTACCAAAAAATGTCCCCCAAATCTCTCGTTCGTTTTTGAACCTCTGCAGTGAAGATAAGGCCTCGTATTGTTACTGAAGACGAAACTTGGGTTCATCATTGTAACCTGAGTCCACAGATGGCCCCACATATCGATAAATGGAGAACTCTTGACATTGAGACGTACAGCGATCATAAATACATCGCCTACCAACTCCGACAAAGTAGCACGCAAGAAGTACGAATGGCAGATGGCTGGGTGGTAGCTAA
The DNA here is from genome assembly GCA_911728435.2 of Apoderus coryli. Taxonomy (NCBI): domain Eukaryota; kingdom Metazoa; phylum Arthropoda; class Insecta; order Coleoptera; family Attelabidae; genus Apoderus; species Apoderus coryli. The sequence goes on from OU452207.1 coordinate 682,523, forward strand.
ACTGAGACCGAATCTCCTTTGTGGATCACTTCAGGACACAATACAACGGGCGTACGGCAATGTTTGATTCAGATGACCTGATACAAATGGTCAAGGAATCCTGCGATGTTGCGATGCCAAGAAGACAACTCACTAGGAGAAAAAATTGTAAATACTGGTGGAATGACGAGATTGCCAGTCTCAGAAGGATCTGTCTACAGACTAGAAGGAAACTGGTCAGATCACACGCACACGCAAGCATCAACGAGGCCCAAGACAAGCACGAGGAGTATAAGGATGCAAAAAACGGCTCAAATGGGCTATCGCGGAGTCTAAGAAAATGCACTAGAAAAGTCTCTGTAAGGAGATTGACAATAACACGTGGGGAGCTGGCTACAAAATAGCCACCAAAAGATCCGGCTTTACTCAAAGAGATGTGGATATATCCTACGAGAGAATGTATCTGGCTGCGGATCACTTGTTTCCTTCGGGTCAGGTATGTACATGGATGGAGCAGGAGGTCGATGTGTTTGATCGGAGGAGCAGCTGCGGACGGCCGCTGCAAAACTAAATAAAGCCCAGGGTATAGATGGAATACCCTCTGAAGTTGTCCGTCTTTTGTCGAGGGAGGTACCAGAGGCCTTGCTTGATGTAATTAATAAATGTTACCATGAGGGAACCTTTCCACAAAGATGGAAGGAAGCGCGGCTTGTATTAATACGCAAAAAGGACGGACTTATGGACGATCCTTCGTCGTGCCGTCCTCTGTGTATGCTGGATTCGATGGGTAAGCTGTTAGAACAGCTGATTTTGATGAGACTTCAGCACTATACAGAAAATCCGGCTCCCATGTCGGTGCACCAGTGTGGGTTCAGGCGGGGACGCTCCACGGTTGACGCTTTAAGGGCGATTATAACTGCTGCTTTTGATGCTCGACGCAACGGTGATCATTATGCTGTGATTGCAATTGACGTTAGAAATGCTTTCAACACTGCACCCTGGCCACACATAATGAACGCATTACAAAAGAGATCAGTAGGTGGACGCATCATAAACATAATCGGAAGCTATCTCAGTTCGCGCAGTATTCGAATCCAGAAACAAGAGAAACTTAGCAGTAGGGCTGTATATTGTGGAGTCCCACAGGGCTCAGTACTCGATCCTACACTTTGGAATTTGAATTTTTGGCATGCATATCATCGAGACGACGCGACGGGAAGAGCTATGAGAACAACGGCAATGCTCGCAAGGCTTATGCCAAATATTGATGGCCCGTCAACAATAAAGAGAAGAATGCTAGCCACCGTCTGCCAGAATATTCTACTCTATGCGGCTCCGATTTGGATCGATGTGCTTGGATATGACAGGTACAGATGTATGATCGAGAGCGTCCACCGAAGAATGGCCATAAGGGTGTGCTGTGCCTACAGAACGGTGTCCTTTAATGCTGTGTGCGTGATTGCTGGCATACAGCCAATAGATCTGCTGGCGAAACAAAGAAGTGAAGTGTCTGAAGGAATATCCAAGAACGTGGCAGCGGAAAGACTGCTGGCGAAATGGCAAGAGAAGTGGCAAACTGCAAGCACCAGGCGCTGGACACATAGGCTTATCTCCAACATAGAGCCATGGATAAATAGGAAACTTGGCGAAGTGAACTATCACCTGACGCAATTCCTCTCCGGGCATGGCGCATTTCAGGGCTACTTGAAGCGATTCAAGAGGACCGAAAATGATAGCTGTTTGTTCTGCGGTGAAATTAATGATGCCGCTCACGGTGTTCTGTAGTGCTCCAGATTCGAACGTGAGCGAAATATCTGCAATGTTAGTTGGCCCATGGTGATATCTGAATTCAATGTTGTTGAGCAGATGCTGAGCTCGAGTGAAGGATGGATAGCTATCGATAGCTTTGTCCGTATGGTAATGGAAACCAAATTCCAAGCAGAAGTAGGCGCGTAGTCTTTGTCTTTAAAAGACTGATAGCTTTTTCCCTATGAGGAATATGTACTGTATGTGTATGTGCTTGTAAAATGTATAATTCATGTTTATGTTATGTCATACCCATCTGTTTGTTATTGTACTCTACTCTTGTATGTTAATGTGTTGCTACAAACTATGACGAATCTGAAGACAGCCTCTATCCGAAGTAATGCTCACGCGGTTCCAGATAGAGTGCGGTTCATGAGGGCCTCTTGCTCTGTAAGCCCCTATTGGCGCAGACTACGTCCTCAATTAAAAAAAAAAAAAAGCAGAACTACATCCAATCCACAAAGCCATACCGCTACCAGTTAAAGGTCACACATAGTCAGTTTGGTACAATTTTTTTGGAACACTGTGTAAGTGGTGAATATGTTCTCTTCATTTCAGCGGTATAATATTACAATAAATTCAAGTATTATTAAATAATTATAAAGCGAAGAAAAATCATTGACACCTATGGCAATAAAGAAAGGCGATGTTTCGCAATATTCCGCGATTACCTTCCTGTTGTAATATGTTATTACAAATAACATTTATATACAGACATTTGTAGAGTGAGAAAAATTCATATGACTTTCTCAATCTCTGAGATATTTTCACATATTACAGAAACATATGATTAAGTGTTCTTCTTAATAGAGATAGCGTGCTCACTAACAGTTAGGTGTATTATTAATTTCACGTTTTCTATGGCTCTGGTAATTATAGGCTTTTAGAAATCGTTTCGTACATTACCGTCCGTTAATAATGATAAATGTAAATTTGTGATAAAAATGAGTGACATCAACATTGATGTAGCATATTTTATTGTTTTTTATGTTACTTGATATTCCTGCTCAGTTAGTGGAATATTACTCTGTATGAAAAAAAATTCTGTTTGGATCAAAAAAAATTGTTCAAAAAACGCATACACACGTAATAATTTGGGGATTGTTTCTTTTGGAACACCCTGTAGATCTGATTTAGGATTGATATATATTATTATTTTTAAAGATCACATTATTTAGTTGTAGCCAAAATTGTTTGGGTAATAGGTTCATTCTTTATAAAAATCCATACAAAAATCTTAAATCAGATCTTTAGGGTGTTCAAAATGAAACAATCTCCAAATTATTACGTGTGTAGGTGTTTTTTGAATTCATCCAAACAGTTCCTAGTTAATATAAAAAAAAATGTTTATTCAGAAGAAACAAATATTTTTTTATTCCAAGTAGCAGCATCTTAGGGCCAAGTACATGGTGTTTTTCTTCCAAATAACTCTAGTTAGTTCAAGCAAACAAATATATCCTTACATTTTCGGGCCTTGTTAACAAGTAAATAAATACTACTTGGGCATTTCAAATAAACCATATATTTGTCTCAAGTACATGGGTTGTTTGTCGTATACCGAATAAATATTTGTTTGGTTGCATTTTTTTTTGATCCAAACAAATCTTTTTTTCAGTGTAGTTAGTAACCTAATATTTGACTTTTCTTTTTATTTTAAAATAGTTTTCTAAATTTAATAAAGTAACTATTAACTGGGAGACACGGTTCAAATACAGGTATTTACTAGTTTACGAGGGAGAATCATTAAGATCATATTTATGTGAGCGTGATGTACGTGGGCGAGTAGCTCTAAAAGCCAAGTGAGAAAATTATTAAAACCAAAGGAATATAATCGATAAATATCAAACCGTTTTCTATATCCTATATTTATTTTACTTACTTATTTCTTTGTATCGAAAATAATCCACCTCATACGAGTAAGTATGATACATAAACATGCAACCAATTTACGTGCTAAATTTGAAATTATTTAACCGTCCGGACGGTTCCATAATAATAATTACGTACCCACACTAATAGTATGATATTACCATACAAATTAAGTTAAGTTAAAATTTGGTGCAAACATGTCATTTTTTAATTGTATAAATATACACGTAGTGCATACAAGCATATCATTATTGTAGCTGATTGATTGAATGAATGAATGAAGTTGTTTATTGAATTTGGTCACGCACACATCAGGTTTCATCATAAATAATTTTTAAAAATCACAGAAATTTCATTTAAATTCATATCAGGTGGTGAAAGAATGTATTTTTTTTTCTGTTAGAGGAACCACTAGAGATAATTGCTGAATGTCGTTTGAATGTATAATTCAACTGATATGAACGATGTTGCTTGATTATTCAATTTTGTGATTGTTTTTGATGTACAGGGCCAAATTTTAACACTGATTCTACATCACAAATAAGCAGAGAGCTACAGCTGCTAAGAAGGACAATTCTGTGCAGCTAATTATCCCTTTCCCTCCAAAGGTTACGCAACAGCAAACCTATAAATCTACTGTCTTGTTTCGGTTGTATTGCCGTGTCAATATTTTATGATTTTTCTTGGCATATCATCTTCTACAGAGATAAATTACAAACATCACCCAATATATCAGATTTTACAGCAAACTCTGCCTTGTAGGATAACCTAGGGTTCCGGTTCACCCCATGGATGATGAAAACGGGTACTTATTGAGTCATCCTCACAGATCTAGAAATAGATCTGTGGTCATCCTCCTCAAATTCCAGAATAATAAATTTATTAAATTATTTTCCTCCGTTCTAGCAGAGAAATTAGTTGTTCTTACATTTTTTGCTCTAATTACATGGGCGTAGCCAGGGTGGGGCCCTCGCACCCCCCTGACGGACCCTATTGGAAACAAAAATAACATTTTATAACTAAAAAAATTTAAATTCAAATGAACCTACCCTACTTACTTCCTTAACCTCTTAACTGGGTATGTCAGATATATTCGCATCCTAAAAAAGTTCTATTTCGTGGGTATGGAGTGCCCCAGGGCTCTGTGTTGGGTCTGTTGCTCTTTGTCGTTTATATTAACGACCTATATAGTTATTTGAATCCTGGAAGGGTCACTCTTTATGCTGATGATCCCTCTTTGGTGTGTTATGGGCGCAGTGTTTCACAGCTCGAAGGTCGTGCGGGGCACCTTGAGGGAATTGCGAATCGCTGGTTCACTAGTAATCTGCTGAAACTTAATATTGATAAGACCCAGAGACTTACATTTTCTAGTGCTAGTGGTCATGCTCGAGGACGAACAGCCAACTTATTGGGGATTATTGTTGATGATGCGCTTTGCTGGGCGTCGCACGTTGATTTTCTCAGGGGTAAGTTGTCTTCTAGTATTTACGTTATTAGGAGGCTCAAACATTGTCTGAGTCAGCAAGCTCTGAGAACTGTTTATTTCTCACTGTTCCATTCTCATATTTTTTATGGAGTGAGTCTCTGGGGTAACTCGTCATCGGCTATGCAAATATTTAGAGTGCAAAAAAAGGTGGTTCGCATTCTGGCAAATGCTGGATATCTGGAGCATTGCAAGCCCATTTTCAAATCTCTCAATATAATGCCTCTCCCGTCTTTATATATATATATATATATATATATATATATATATATATATATATATATATATATTATCAACTGCTTGAGATTCACAGATGTAAGCCCGATTTGTGTATTAACTCAACTTGTCATGAGTATGGTACGAGATCTGCGGACTTGGTACGGGCTCGGCGATGAAGATTGACTAAGTCTGCAAAGAATTCCCTACAGATTTGGTTGTATAATGCACTTCCTCGTAAGGTCCGGGAGTACAGTTCAGAAATGTTCAAAAGAACTATAAAATCATACTTGCTCAAGCATGCTTTTTATTCTGTGGAAGAATATTCCAAGGAAGTTGTACATTTTAGCAATTAGTCGCTTTTAATTTGTTTGTACCTTTTTTTTTTTTGTAGATATAGTTTTTTTATTTTGACGTACTGCAATTGTTTTGTACAAAACGTAGTCAATAAAGATTATTATTATTATTATGACAAATATAATCGCATGACGGTTTAAATTATTCGGGAAAATACACGGGGGGGCTGTATTTTCATTGTGCTAGCCACAAACGTAATTTAGTAGTGAACGATTTAAACCAGTTAGCAGTGGCCACGATAAAAGAAATAATAAGATTTTTCCGAGAATCTCCACTTCGACGACAATTGGTTCCAAACGCGGCGATGTTGCCACTGATCTCAAGAATACAGGAGCATCGCCATTTTTAGGGAGCATTATGTAAGAATCGTGGCAGCTTTAAAAACGCTCACAACAGATGGTAATGCAGCTAAGATAAAAGGTGCGTTTCAAATTAGAGTTTATTGCTAATGTCTGCTTAATAGCAAAATATTATATATTGATAACGTCTCTAATGAAAATCTGCCAGCCTACGAGTGGCTTGCTTTCATTACACCCTCATATATATTTCTTGCTTTACCATTTGCTGAGTTTTCAAAAAAAAGTTAAAATCTTTTGTGACTACTACTCGTACAACTTAAACGAGATCTTGGCTGAAGTGGAACTATGGTATAATCTGTGGAAAGAAAAAAAAAATGTGAGACTCGGAGTTAAAAGAAATTGAACTAATTAAGAAGGTGCAATTTTTTTAGTCAGACATTAAAAAAGCGCTCCAAATTTCACTTGCGCAACCTTGCACTACCTGCACAATGGAAAGATCATTCAGCACCTTGCGTCGGGAAAACCTTGCAATTTTAGAACCTATGTTTGGAGACGTATGATAACTTATTCTGTATAAAATATCTTACCACTGAAGATGAGAATTCAGTTCTCGGAATATGTATGGTTATGTAATGATTGATTGACAAATAGAAGGTTTATTTGTGGAGTAGACGAGTTTTATTTCATTAAAGTTTTAACTCTTCGCATCGAAATGGATTATTTTAAAAATATTTTTTGAGCATTTCTTTCGACCAATCGACACGAGTCTTTTTTTGAGCGATTGACAAAGCTGCCAAATCCCGAAATATAAAAGGCAATCCAGGTTTCCGTAAGTAATCCGCGAAATTACCTTACGGTACATATTATTTAGAGGTGTTCCACAAGGTTCTGTGTTATCACCTCTGCTTACACATCTAATTTTCCGGCTGGCTTTGTTTCATGTGATCAGCCAAGCGATGCCTTACAGGCGGTATCGGCAATCAACTCGGACTTGCAGGCCTTCTCTGATTTTTCCAGGGACCATTATTTGAAACTTAATCCTAATAAATCGGTTGCTATTGTGTTTGGACGGCGAAATGACAGATCTCAGTTTTTACGTGAATATCGGGCCTCACTTGTCATTGAAGGTACTCCTTTGCACTTTAAGACTACCGTAAAGACCCTCCGATTGCTCTTAGACACAGAATTTAGATTTGTTGATCATGTGATTCGATGCACACGCATGGGATTTATGAATCTGAAATTGATTTATCAACATCGCCGCGTTCTCACTAGTAAATTAAAAACAAAATTATGTGAAACTCTTTTTCTCTTCTACCTAAATTATTGTGATATAGTTTACTCTTCTTGCCTTACAAGTGCAATGAAATTGCGAGTGCAGAGGCTGCAGAATTCTTGCTTGAGACTGATCTTTGGTGTAAGAAGATCTTAAAGAATTAGTCACACTCTCTCCTACGTGAACTGGCTCAATATGGAGAACAGAAGATTCTGCACTCAGCCTGCCGTTATTACAGCATACTGCGACACAAAACTCCACCTTACTTATATAGAAAACTGAGATTTAGAACTGACATTCACAGTATTAATATTCGTCGTAGAGATGCAATATCTATTCCTGCCCATTCTACAGAATTGTTTAAGAGGTCGTTCTCCTATCAGATTGCTAAATGTCTCGATGAGTTGTCTGCTGAGTGTAAGAATATGTCTAAGTTACAGTTTAAAAAAAAACTTTATAGCGGTTTGCTCTCCGTCCAGAACACTGCGAATATGTGAACTGCCGTTTTTTCTTTTTTTTTTAAATCAAACACTTATTTATTATATTTATTCTATTTACTGTTTTTATTATATTCATTGTGTTTATTATATTTATTATTGTTTATTGTATTTATTTTGTTTGCTGCATTTATTATATCTGATCTGGTAGTAGGTGTTATAAGAATGCTAATGAAGTAAGGATTTTGATAGTGTTGTATGTGTGTAATTTTGGTATTTATTGGGTTAGCTGAACAGACAATTATGGCCATTGGCCATGATTGAACTGAAACTCGCCCAATATAAAAAAAAAATAAAGGCCTTTATTATTATTATTATTAAACTCTAAATTCAACCATGATTTTCAAAGAAAAATTAATCACTTTCTGAAACAGGTAGTTACGAAAAGTCTAAGATCATTAGAGGAAGACCTGCAGTACAATTATTATCAAGAATCAGTCAGATATGATTGAATTGAGAGAAGCCCTGAGAGCATGTAACAGTAATAGCAAATCTCAAGAAAACCGTATACGTACAGCTATAATTTACAAACGAGTCCTTCATTGGGAAAAAATATAATTAAATCGGTACAACAAATAAATCGTCCCTTTATGATATTCAATAATAATAACCATACAATTGATGTCACAATATTCCTATTGGATCAAACAGTGAATACCCTGAAAGTATATAAAAAAGTTATTGTCCCATTTTGTAAGGCAATAATGGAAATATTAATAAAGAAAAGGTATGTCACATAATAGTAATAATACCTTATACGGACGAAGTGTTTCGGATTTCTTGACGCGTCACAAACTGTTTCTCGCTCTTTTATTATTCCAATTTTTCCTTCTTCCTTTTACATAATAATATACGCTCTGCTCTGATTCCGCATTATTATTCCCTGGCAATACGCAGTATTTACCTGCTCTATGCTCTATATGTATTGTACCCCTCATGGCTGGCTGCTATTCAAAACTATTGTGGCTATAATTGCTGGGGAAAGAATAATATTCTGTTGACACTTAAAAGGTCGGAGATATTGTAGCAAAAATATGTTTAGCTGACGTTTTTTTATTATATTAATAGTAATTGTAATCGAAATTTTGTTTTTAATAATCTTTAAAATAAAAAACAACACAACTGGATCCGCGTTGGAGAGCTCAAGGTCTTGGTAGATCATAACAAAGTTCCAGGGCACTCAGAAGGGCTAATGCGCCCATGGTTGCAACAAACGAAAACTAGAGATTCCTGAAAATAATCCAAGCATTTTTTGTCATTAATTTTTTTTTATTTTACCCCTTTTTCTACTATTTACGAACGCCTATGTAAATAAAAATTTTATGCTGCATTTTTTAGGTTATCTTATATCAAAACTATATATAATTACCCAATTTTTCTAGTATATTTGAGAAACATTTTTTTTTCGTTTTTGACCCTTTTTTTTAAACGATTTTCAAACGCCTATGTGAACCAATTCTTTTATGGAATATTTTTTAGCTTATATTGTATCAAAACTATGAAAAATTATTTCATATTTCGAATAAGTTTAGGAAATATATATTTTTTATGTTTTGACCCCTTTTCCACTATTTACGAACGCCTATGAAAGTAAGTTATTCATGACACATTTTATAGGTTATATTCTATCAAAACTATAAATAACTACTTAATATTTCTGCTATTTTTAAGAAATACGTTTTTTTTTATTCTTTTTTACCCCATTTTACACTATTTTCGAACGCCAATGTGGTCTAATATTTTATGTTCAATATTTTAGGTTATATTCAATTAAATGCGTAAAAAATTATGCAGTATTTCGGATAAGTTTAAGAACTATGAATTTTTTTAATTTTTGAACCCTCTTTTAAACCCTTTGCCTACGCTCAAACTACATCGAAAGCTTACATGGATGGCTTAAAAACATCGGTTGTAAAACATCGATGTTTTCGAAACATCGATATTTAAAACAGTACATTTGCGATTAGGAATAAATTAGATATAAAAAATAAAAATAAACTTTTTATTAGAAAGAATTAAGAAATTATCAAACGTTAAAATACTCAATAACAAAATAACTCCAAAAATAAAAAAAAATTTTTAAACATAATATTTTATAACGCCGGCGTCGAGCCAGTTTGCAGGGTTGCAGTTTACAATACGTATGGAAAACAAGTTGCGACGTTGCCGAATGCCGACTGGAAGTACAGAAAAATTTCAACCACCTTTAACAAATGAAATCAAAAGCTTTCGTTCTTATTTTCTTGTGCTGGGAAAATTGATTTTAAGATAAGAACGTAGTTTTCTTGTTTTGTCATATAATTGAACATCGAAAGGAAACATCGATGTCGAAAACATCGAACATCGGTAACAGAACATCGATGTTTCAAAAACATCGATGAACATCGCCCAGCACTAATAAACGCTCGATTTTGTTATGCATTATAGACTAAAACTGTGACAAAATTATATTCACTGCGTTATACATAAAACGTTGGCTAAACCGGGCTTAACAGAACAATTAAGAAACGTATTCAAGCGCACAGAAGTAAAAATAAGTTACAAAGGACATAAATTATTAAACAACAATTTTAATACAATGAAAACTAAAATTCCGGACAACAAGAGAAGGAATGTTGAAATACCTTGCCAGAACTGTAACGGTGTTTATATAGGACAAACATCGCAACTACTGAAAGACAATAAATGGACATAAGTACGACAAAAAAAATACTCCAGCTCAAACAGACTGGTTGAATAGTAGACAGTCCTCGTAAAAACATCTCCTCAAAGATTAGTTATGTGGTGGTGTGGTTCAATTTATTATAATTATAAATAATTTTATCATATCAAATATTTACTGACGATATTTATCCATTAATATAACAGATCGCTAGGATTTGCTGGTAAAATGAAATAAAAATCCAGTATAAGTGGTACGAAAATTGTCGAGCTATCTATTTTATTCACTAAACTTATTAAAATATCAAATTTGGTTCTAATCGGGATAGATTAGAGCTTAATCCCTTTATGTAATTCCAGTTTATCATATTATGCTGTTGTGCAATATATATGGGAGGTTTTTTTTTATGTATGGTAATTTATACAGGGAGTTTCAAAAGTCAAAACTTTTCTCTGTTCGAGCCAGTCATTGTTTATCAAAATGTTGTTAGTTCAAAAAATATCATGGAAACAAAAAAAAACATATATATACCGTGTGTCCACAAATGGACGCATCAATGGGTGACAATTCATATCACTATTGTAATATTTCAATTACTTTTTTTTTTTTTTTGGGAATCAGGTTCGAATTTTGAAATGAAGGTTCCTTAATTGATTTTTGTAAACAATTAATTGGTGTAATTTATTTTTTTTCCCCTTTTCAATTCTACCATTCGACGTTTCGACAAAATGGTTATTGTCTTCTTCACGGATATATATATTTTTTCCTTCAATAGAATCACAAAGTCCATTATTACAACATGTACAAAACAATAGCATACAACATAATACAGAAATTATAAAACTTACATAACTATAGACTATCCATTACAATTGACCTTAATAAAAAAAACAAAAAACCAGCAATTGCGCGACATACAACAGCTCGCAGGACTCCAACGCTCGCTGATGTTAAGGAATTAATGAATGATAATTTATTTTAAATTTTAAAAACAAGGAATTAGGGAAACCATTCATCTCTAGACCTCCTCCTCAAGCGACCGGCGAACTCACCAAATGGTGCAAAGAAATCGATGTTATGATTAGAACAACGATTCGCCAGTCGCGCCACTCTGATGACAAAGGTATTCATAGCGTAGTTCGCGCGGTGGAACGAGACGTGAAAGAGATCAGAACTTCTGCTTTGTCTAGGGGGAACATGAAAACCAATCTGGGATAAAAGACTAGAAGATAAAAGAGTATTGTTTAAAATTTTATATAGTATAGTTAGATCCCTGACAACCCTGCGGGCGCCCAATGTAGCCAACTCCAGCTCACTCAGCAATACGCCGTAGTTTAAGTTAAAATTAACGGGTCGTTCACGGCCGAGTCTAAAATGAACGTACCTCAGAAAACGGTGCTGAACCCTCTCGATACAGACAGTGTGATAAACATAAGATGGAGACCACACCGCAGAGGCGTACTCCAAATACGGCCTCACAAGGGATGTGTACAGGGCTCTGAATGTACCAATCTGACTGAAATCCCCCGAACAACGTCTGATGAAGCCCAACATCTTAATGGACCGCGATGTCGCGCGCCTGATGTGGTCGGTGTAGCTCAGTGAAGAATCCAAGTAGACACCCAGATCCTTGACCAAAGCCTTATAATCCAAAGCGTCCCGGTCAATAAAGTATTCGCGAAAAAGTGGATCCCTAGTACGGTTAAAATTACCGCAAAAGCACTTACTTTACACTTAAATATGGAGAGCGAGTTGTGCCTCAAGGGCAACAGTTTATTATCTTTAAACCGGAAACAGTTCACTCAACACTCGTAGGTACGTAGCCTCAGCCCATCTTTAGTGCTGGCCGATATGTACCTACATCCTAATGGCAATATAGGTATTTCTGGCATCCAAAATTATTAGAATTATTAAAACGTTTAAAGTTGTCATCACAATGATAAATCATGGTGAAAGAATATTATTATCTACTGTAATAATTTCACACATTTCTGTCAACAGAATCATTTGTTGTCACATTTTTTTCTAATTCCTATTTCATTTTAATTCCAGAGCCTGATATATTACACTCACGGAATCTACTAGTGACAAATAACAGTGTCGTGCTATTTTTGGATGCTCCGGAATACCAGTCAGCAGATTACGACGGAAACATGTAAGGGTAAACACGATAAATTAAACATTTCTACCATATTTTCTTTTTTTACTAAGAATACTAAATAAATGTTGGAACCAACCGTGAAGGTGCGAACACCGCAACATCATGGATTGTCGAAATTCTCACATCAAAAGAAATGTTTCGCGGACTCGTTCGCTGCTTTTTTGCAAGTTTGTTCGCACCTTTACGCTCTACGTGTATTTTACTATTCTAAAAATTATTAAGTTTCCTCCAAGATCAAGTTTGATGCATTTTTTGGAACTTTAACCAATAATCAACCAAAGAAACAATAAATTACCTGATCTAGCACTGTTAACTTCTTGCAATCTGACAGGCAGGCCTGGATATAGTTGATTGAGAGAACAGCTGGTAGTTGCAAGGGATGGTAGTCTCATTTTTTGTAATTGAACCAGCAATTAAATACAATTTTTTATGTCATTTTTTAAATATAGAAAAATAAAGACACCCTCAAAAAGTTACCGTAAAATTAGCAATCTTACTTTCGTGTAGAATCATTTTAAGCACGTTTTGGTTTCGACTTCTATACGAATTTTTATAATTACAAAATAATGACACTTGTCATAGTTGTCATATCTAATAATTTTCCTTGATTGTTGCATCGTTGTCAGATTTAGTTTCAGTTAGTATAAAATATGAAATATATTTAACAGCGATAATATTTTCGTAAAAGTAAATTGAAAAGAAAGCTTGAATAATTTAAGTTCGTGGTTAATTAGGCATTTGCACTCGTATTGGGTGTGTAAATAGTTTTTGGATTGATCGATTGATTTCGGTATTACGCGAATAATGAGTAGATCAAATTTTTTCAGCGAATTTCTAATTTTTCTTTACTGTTGCCAGATTTTGAATGAATTGAATTGAATTAGATATAAATAATATGGAATTTTTTTTAACTGCCAAAATATTTTAGTGAAATTTAAATAAAATAGACTTACAAAACAAAATAAAAGTCGTCTACTCCACAATACAACTCTGTATAATTACACTAAATTATCATAGGTACAACCAAACCAAACCATACATGTTTCGAAAGTTCAAACTTTCATCATCAGTAGTAAAATAACGTAGTGTCAGGAAGCGAAAATTGGATATTAGTTATACATAATTATAAGAAACACACTGTGGAAAAAATTTTTTTTTTTACAAATAAAATGAATTGAATTAAAAATACATTAATTGTTCAACTGATGAACATTGAATAAATAGACTTTGTTAAATCAAGTTTGTGTTGAGTTAAGCATCGCGACATGAGTTATATGATGGTCCACTCCGTATAAATGCTGACCAAGCGAGATCAAATGACACCGCAGTAAACATTATATATAGGAAGAAGACGCTATTTTTCAAGTTCAGTTATAATAATTTTATTTGTTAATATAAACCAGAAATATTGTAATTTTGTATTTTGAAAATAAAGTTTTTTTAAAAAGGGAAACTCCGGGCTAAGAAAATTAATTGGCGCAGTCAGTAGGATTTTCGGAAGTGTGCGAATCAATCGTATTGCTTTTTCGTGTCAACGGATTTACCGAAAATACGAACCTTTGTTGTGACGTTGGTGCGAGGGTGTTTTATAGAAGGGACTTTCTGGACATCGAAAAATCCCAATCTATCGCAGAACTATAAAGTGCTCTTGAACAATCGATCATCGGTCGATAGAATCAATATTGTCTATCGTCGCAAGGACTAAGTGATTGAGAAGGACCATCATCGCCTAATCAAGACTTGGAACTTATAGTAATGGCCAGAGCGAACCTGATTGTATTAGTGTAAGTGATAAATGTAATGTCAATCAATAATCTTATCGAAAATTTAGAAAATCTCTCATTGCAAACTCCTTCAACTGACTCTGCTATTTACGACCAAAACTTAGAAGTCAATATTAAAGATAATTTGAATGAAATTATTGCTTTAGATAATAGTAATAGCAAAATGGCAAATACTTTTAAACCTGAATATCTAAACTGTGTTCCTACCCTCGACGGTAACGCTAATGATTTAAACAGATATTTATCTACTTGCCAAACTTTGATTGATTCTTTTTACGACATAGCTAACCCAAATAATTTTCACAATATATACCTATTAAATTCTTTAATTGGCAAACTTAGTGGTCATGCTAAATTAGTTGTAAACATCCAAAATGTTAACACCTGGAATGAACTTAAGGACACCTTAAGACGTAATTTTGCCGATCAAAGAGACGAAACTTGTTTAAATAGGGATCTGGTTATGATGAGACAAGCACCTAATGAAAAACCTAGTCAATTTTACGACAGGATTTTACACATACTAAATCTTTTATGTTCTTTTGTTGATGCGCACGAATTATCAGTTGCTGGTAAAACATTAAAAAGAAATTTGTATAACGACCTTGCCTTGAAAACATTCCTATCGGGATTAAAAGAGCCTCTGGGAACTACAATCAGATGTATGCGTCCCGCTACTCTAATGCAAGCACTACAATTTGTTTCACAAGAGGATAATATTCATTATTTTCAAAACCAAAATAAACCTAATATATCCTTTAAAAATAATACTCAAAATTTTAGGCCCATGCAACAAAACCTATATACGCGACCCTTTCAAACTAACTTTTCACAAAGACCTTTTAATTATCAAACTTCAAACAATGCTTTTCGAACGAATTTTTCTCCACAGTCGGTTAATATTGGACCTCGTTTTAACAGAACAAGATTCCCCACAAACTCGCAAGTTTTTGGCAGACCAAATAACAATGGAACTAATGTTTTTAAACCTCAAAATGTAAAACAACCTACACCCACACCCATGTCTGGCATAGAAACTTCTCAATTTAAACCCTTTACAAATCAACCTAATAATAATTATAACCCACCTAAATTCACTTTTGAAGAACTATACAATGTAGAATCACATGACCTACCTCAACAAGAATATTATTACGATGAGAGCCAGTACAATGAACTTAACCAATATCAAGATTTCTACTCTGCATATCCTAACCAATACGAACACTCCTGCGATGACCTACCTCAACAAGAACAACCAGTTAATAATCAGCCTGTAGAAAAATGCTTCAAATTTTCGACAGGACGGCCAGGAAACCCCGAACGGTTAGAAACACCTACAATATCTTTTAATATGTCCAACCCTAACGAATTATCCTACATTATATTTCCAGAAAATAACCTTAAAATTTTGATAGATTCCGGTTCAAGTAATTCATTTTTGGACCCGATTCTTGCCAAAAAGTTATTTCCGAATAAAATAATAGACGATCCATTCGTTGTGTCTACAGTATATCAGAAATCAGCTCATAGACATAGTGTTCTTATGCCTGCTTCAAAATTATTTAATTTACCCGAAAATAAAGATTTAAAATTCTACCTATTTAAATTTCATAATATTTTTGATGGACTTTTAGGTTTAGATAATTTAAAATTATTGCAAGCAACTTTAGACTACAATAACAACTATTTAGTTACACCGTACACGCATATTAAGTTACAATTCCAGAAAACAAGATGTGAACTAAACAATATAACGATCCCACCGCGTGTCGAACAAGTAATTACGATTAGGACTTCCATAAAAAATGGTGATATTATAATACCACATCAAAATTTTCATAACTGTGAAATCCCAGAATCACTATCAACTGCAAAAAAAGGCTTTGCACTCACAACTATTTTAAACAATACCTGTGAATCCATTACGTTAGACCTATCAGAACCCATAGGCGTAGAACAATTCAATTCTAAGGTAATGTCGGAAATAAATTTAAACAATATTGACGAATCCCCAAAATTTTCAAATAAACTTGACCTTTCCAAATTTCGTACAGACCATCTAAATGAAGAAGAAAAAATAAAAATTTTAAATTTAATTAGAAATTATTCAGACATTTTTTATAATGAAAACGAAACAGCTGACCACAACACTGACCAAATTTCAACTATTGCCCAAGTGGACGACACTGACAACACTCGATACAACGACATAGAACTCCCAGTACCTAATGATGATGCAGCGAACAACGATAACATGACTATACATACAAACGTAAACGAAGACCCCATAGTCGACATTCCAATACATGATATTCCTGTAAACTACGGTGCGAATCAAATAATTATACAACAAGTACTACATTCCCCTGCAAAACCAAAATTGACAATCTTATTTGAAAAGAAACGCCGCTATATCATCCAAATTTCCAAAAGTAATTTTGATGTCGATATTTTAAATACATTTAAAGAAATTATCGTGCCTGATAAGCAATATTACCTTTATTTTGAAAAATCAGATATTTACGAACCATTTTGCGAAGTTATAAGAAAAACATTCAAATGGCCTTCACTAAAGTTAAGACGTTGTTTAAAGAAATTAATAGACGTTACCGATAAAACTGAAATTTCTGACATCATAAAAATGTATCATGAATCAAAAAATAATCATAGAGGCATCGACGAAACCCTCGAAAGGATTAAACAAAAATATTATTGGCCAAACCAAAAAGACTCTGTACAAACCTATATAAACAATTGTGAAATTTGTCAAAGAAGTAAATACGAACGTCACCCTATAAATATGCAAATGAACGTCACACCTACTGCTTCCCGTCCTTTTCAAATAATTCATATAGACGTATACACTTTAGAAAAAACCAAATTCCTTACAATAATCGACAGCTTTTCAAAATATGCGCAAGCATATGGCCTTCAGTCACTTGCAGCTTCAGAAATTGTTGACAAAATATTAATTTTCTTTTCTCATCATAGTGTCCCAGAACAAATTATATTAGATAATGGAACTGAATTCAAAAATACGGTTGTAACTGAAATGCTAAACCTCCAAAAAATTAAAATTCATTTTTGCTCTCCATATCACCCACAATCTAACGGGCAAGTTGAAAGACTCCATTCCACTTTAAGCGAACACATTCGCCTCCTTAATAATCAAGAGTTTTCAAAATCTCCAATAAGTCAAAAAATGGTTTACGCCATTTTAGCATATAATAACTCAATACATTCTGTTACGAAATTTAAACCTATAGACGTTATTAACGGCCATATTTCTGATAATGATCCATTCGATATAAAATTAGACCAAATGTTACTAACTGACTATATTAATAATCATAAAGAAAAGGCTCGTCTTTTATACTCTAATATAAATGAAAAACTAATTGGAAATAAAGAGAAGGTTATTTCTAAAATTAACGAAAACCGAGATAAACCCGATATTTTCACAGAAAACCAAAAAGTCTACCCTAAGAAACACATAAGACAAAAACTTACAGACAAATTCCTAAAACCCACCAAAATCAAAAATTTGATACCTCACCCCCAAAGGACCAAAAGAGGACTTATTAATGCAGCAGGCTCAGTTTTCAAACTCATAACTGGTAACCTCGATGCGTCGGATGGCGAACGCTACGAAAAACTCATCAATAATTTAGAAACCAATCAAAATAACTTGGCAACAATTATCAAAAACCAGAATTCAATTTCAACAAGCATAATCCAGAATTTCAACAATACTGTTCAACAAATTAATCAAAATGAAAAGCTAATAGAAAAAAGTATTAATCAAATTGGGCTAATTGTGCAAAGAACTACAATTCCCGAAAACTATAATTTTATTAAAGACATTATCAATCAAATAATCAGTTTCTATGAAATAATTGACTCTATGCTCCAAGACTTAGAAAATTCAATAACTTTTGCTAGACTCAAAACTATGCACCCTAGCATAATTAAAACAAATAACCTTTTAACCGAACTAAAGAAGTTGGAACACATTGTAAGTCCTAATTCATTGCCTTTACCTATTAACTTAGAAAACATATTTTTGTTCGAAAAACTCATTGAAATAGATTGCTTTATTTATAAAAATAAAATCACCTTTTTATTACACATTCCTGTAACATATCCAAATAAATTCGACTATTACCATTTATATTCTCTACCAGTCAAACATCAGAGTCTGTTTAAGGTAGTCATTCCGCGTAATACATATCTAGTAAAAAGTCAGTTACACTATTCACATTTTGGAACGCCTTGTACAATCGTACGTCCACAAACATTCCTCTGCTACAAACCAATGCTGAAAGAAATCGAAGAAAACAGCCCTTGTGAAGTACAACTACTAGGATCGACCAAAAACACCCCCACCTGTCAACAAACAGATATCACAGCAACAAAACCAATCATAAATCAACTAGACCAATCAGATAAATGGATTTTAGTACTACCAAAGGAAACTATCGTACAATTAAAATGCCCTTTTCAAGAAGAAAACCAAAGGTTACTAGGAAGTTACTTAACGACAATACCAACTGGGTGCCAAATAAAGACCGAAGATAAAATAATAATCAATAACCAAAAGGAAACCAATTCCAGTCAACAGCCAATCATTTTCCCAGATTTTAACGAAACCAAAGAGTACCTTCCACTCCTTAATTTAAGTATCCATCTGCAAGAGATAAATTTAGACAGTCTACACGAGTTACAAAATAAAATCATGAAAAATCAGCCATATACAATTTTTGACAGCATTTCAAAATTTCCGAGTCTATGGACAATTTTGATCTATATGTTAGTGTTTGGAATATGCTCATATATGGTATATAAGTGCATTATAGGACGAAAACTCAATGGAAAGAAGACCAACTTGGAAACTCAGACATACCAACATATCCAACTACCCCTAAACCAGCCGTAGTTTTATTCTAAGGAGGGAGGAGTTATATGATGGTCCACTCCGTATAAATGCTGACCAAGCGAGATCAAATGACACCGCAGTAAACATTATATATAGGAAGAAGACGCTATTTTTCAAGTTCAGTTATAATAATTTTATTTGTTAATATAAACCAGAAATATTGTAATTTTGTATTTTGAAAATAAAGTTTTTTTAAAAAGGGAAACTCCGGGCTAAGAAAATTAATTCATGTGTTGGGTGTAAATATATTTCGGATTAATTACGTTATTGGGCGAATAATGAGTATGTGGTGAATGATGGCAAAAATGTACCTCTTCCTCTTCGAGGATAATTTCCAAAGTATGCATGAGCAGGAAAGTTAACAAAATCTGCGCGAGTTTCAAGAAATCCCATACAAATCAATGCTATTTACACGAAGATAAACTTCTGGTTAGCGAAGCTTACTTATTCTATGGTTTTCAGTTTGGTGTTTTTTTTATTAAAAATTAATTAAACGTCAAACTGACAACAGGTTTAAAAATGTCGCGAAGATTTAATATGCAATTAATGATATTATATCTAATAATATACCAAAAAATACAATCAAATCAAAAAAATATGTATGGAAAATATTTCTCGAGTTTTGTGCGACCAGAGAATACGAACTGAATGCTGAAACGAGTTTGCATAATTTGGCTAATATATTGAAAGATTTTGCGGTAAATGACCTTGGAAAATATTACATATTTTCATGTAAAATCTGTGTCCAAAATTAAGACATTTAAATAAATATGTATACTATTGACATACTTATTTTTGATTATAATTTAAAAAACCGACTGTAAATAAAATTAAAAGAAAAATTGGTACCAAGAATAAGAGAGATCTTTTGACCATTCCATTTATCTGTATTAAAATCACTTTGCATTTAAATAGTATCTATAGAATTCGAGAAAATGTTGTAAACAGATATAAATTTCAGAATAAATTAACATATTTATACACTGAAAATACTCATAACAAACAACAACTATATTTTTGTATGTGTTAAAGATATTTTGCAACAAATTCTTTATTTAATGTGTTTTGTTGACGATGACATTATTTTACGCACACGCAACTTGTCTGTTACGTATGGTGATACAGGGTGTCCCCATTTAAATTCTGAGGCTACTATAAAATTTGTAAAATTAACACTTTTCTTTTCTACAACAGACGGTGAGTCTGTTTTCGAACGTCATTTTATCGTACTCAGAATTATGTTAACCACTGCGCATGGACACGAAACACGTATGCTTAGAATGACATAAAAGAAATTTTGTTTTGTCACTTTATAAATATTGAGGTGAATTTCCCACGCAGTTAGTTCAGGAGCATTTTAACGGGTCCTGTTTGGCGGGACGACAACCTCTAGTTTTAAATCGGACAGTCTATATTACATATACCTACATATGCTATAACCATGTACCATATTCTCCAGATATAACCCCCTCAAACTGTTTCCTCTTTCCAAACTTAAAGAAATGGCGGGTGGTTGGATCTTGGACTCACTCAAGTGGATCGTCTTCAAAGGAGTAAAAGTTATACGCGCGATCAAAAACTCTTATTTCTTTACTCTTCGATGAACGGTCGAGAATCTTTTTTCCTAACGTCTAACTCTTACTTAAGAAAAACATCCCGAACTTCGCGCGTATCAGGACGTCCGTTTCCTTCGACTGTACCATCCGAACTCCCTTCTTTTTAGTTTGTGTCAATTTTTCATTTAATTCTTTTCCCCCTTTCATTAATTTTTTTTATATTTTTCTACTTTTTTATTGGTCCACGCTATTTACTTTTTTCCTACCTAATTACATATTTAAATCAAAATAATATCACAAAAAAAAAACAACTTTTAAAATTTAACAGTTGTAATCTCCTCTTCGTTTTCACTCTTGATATTTGCAAATTCCTCGTCATTCACTAACCCATCTTCATCGACCCGCGCCAGGATATCACATATTAATGGTGATTCCACACCAAGGATGTATTCACAATACCGAGGCTCTAATAGATAAAGCGCCACTGAATTAGGACTAGAGGCACTCTCGAGGCACTTCAGTTTAACTTCGGTTTGGCGGGGTTTACCAGTTTTGTCGCAGACACTTCCTCCCGTATACAAATGAGACAGCTGTTTCCGTTGTGCTAACGGCTTCGGCCTACGATGCGGTCTATCCTTTAACCAATCCAAGTGTTTTTGTTTATCGAAGTATCCCAATTTTATTGAGATTCTAATGCCGTCCTCGTTAATGTGGTATTGGTCGACATACTTGCCGTAACAGAATTCAAATTTCCACCAACCGGTGCCTCCATTTAAGCAATTCTTTCCCAAAAGAAAACTCTCCACTGGACTGGTATCCACAATTTTATTTTCAACCAAACTCTGTTGTCTCTGTAACATTTTAATATTCTCCCTATCGCTCTGAATTAATTCCACACGGATCCGATCCAAATCAGAATTTTTACGTAATTTAGCGCTTTCCTCGCGCAACTTATACAAACTATAGGGCTTCGCTGGAGCATTTCTAATCGGGACACATTGAACATTGTGTTCACCTGTATCTTTTGGCTTGTACTTTGGGTGTGAACATAATAACGGTGTTAGAATTATGATTTCATACATACAAGTCGAAATTTCTTTCAACTGGTAAATCTCGTGTTTGCCGTGTATGTAACAGACGTACAGAACTTTGGTTACTCGTGGTTGGTTTTGATTCAACTCGCATAGAGTACCATTTTCCATATTGACTTCAAAGTATGGTAGATTTACGTTATCAATTTTCTTAGTAGGTACTACTGCGTGTTTATCAATTGGGTTGGCGTTATAATCAATTTTTGCTTCTTCCACTTGTAGAGTCAAATATACTTCACTCCATTTACTGAGAATATACTCTTGTAGTTTTACCTTTTTACTTTCCCGATCTTCATGAAATTGTCTAATATAGCGACCGTGACAAACTTCGTATGTCCAGTAGGACTCCAATCGAAAGGAACATGTTGCTTGAGAAAACAACGGCGAAATTAGCTCCAACGTATTAAAAGCCACGTACACTGAAAATAATAATGTTTGTAATATTATTGAACGCTGTTAATTGACTAATAATTCATACGATTAATGAACATGTTTATTAATATTATGAATGTCGTTTTTATTGATTTTCGATTAACATATTATGAATTAAATTCATTGCGGCAAAAAACAACACAAACGTTTGAAATACGTAATATTAATTTATTATTTAACTGGTCAATAGTGCGGTAGGTTGTCCCAAAGAACACGTTTAATTGTGGCAATGTCCCTTACATCAGAGTTCATTGTCGCAATGAACTGACTTTATTGTTTAATAATAGCGTTCATTGTCTTAATGTACACTGTTCATTCATAGTATCTAAAACCAAGGGTCGCTCAGCCGCCACTGGTACGTGATATAAGGATTAGACGTGATACGTTTGCTCAATCAAGATTCTACACTAATAAAGCGTATTTTGTCATTGATGCAATACATAAATACAATGTACCTTACATTGAGCAATTAACATGTTTATTAAAATATGAAAAATATTTGTTGAAACAATTAACTGATTTTAACGAATATTTTCATTGTCCCAATTTGTTTTTTAATTATATTTAGGCTACATTTTGGTTGAGTGTATTTATCATACCACCCTCATATTTCTCTACAGATATATACTATATTTTTGGATCATTTCAGATGATTTCCTTACTAATTTTACTAATTAATTGATAGTATCTCGTGAACACTATTCAAAATCAACATATTTCACACCAATAATTATTTTATGTAGACCACATAATACGAGAATATTAAACTTTCTTGTTCTTTAACAACCGGATTCAGTTCTATTTTATTTCTTATGTTTTTTGTGTTGTTAAAATAAATTCTCGCACCTAATTTTCATTCCACTTTCATCGTCGTCGGTATTCAAATGGAATTTTAAAGGTTTTCCCAACCGCGAAACGCTGTGCGCCGATGATGATCTGAGTAAAGGCGAGAGGAGAGAGAGACAGTCTGGTTAGCCAGGCTAAACAGACAAGCAGATATTTAAAATTAGGTTGGAAGGATTAACAAGTCACTTTGGCGATGTCACGCTTTTAAACATTGGTTTTAATGTTTTCATTAGGATGTATTTTAACTTTATTACTTTAATAATAAATAATAAATCGCGATAGCTCTTAATCGCTATAATCCCCTAAGAAAACATGGTTCTAGTGGGGGTAGAGTTTTTCAAAATCTAAACGAATGTAAAATATGCCATGTGTTTATACATAGGTTTAAATATTCAGTGCAACGTTTACTTTTACATTTTTAGAATAGATCGCAAATCGTCAATTTTTTTGATAATTTTAGCACAAAGTCTGGCAGAAGAGCAATGTAAATTAGTATGTTGTTTAGGCGAATAGATTTGCATATACATCTTTTTTTCCTTTCTACAGATCGGGTAACGTTTTTCCAGAAAGGTGAATTAATCTGTTCCGTTTAAGCGACCTAATAAATTATTCCCAAGTACTCCATACATTCATACTAAATTGAAATTCATGTTTAGTTTCTTTATTACATAAGGATTATCTTAGTAATTTTATTGTATTTATTTTGTGTTCAAATACTTTTTCACAAAATGGTGAGTGCTTTGTGTAGCCGATGATAATCATAATCCTATATCTATGTTGTGTTTTTAGCATGTTTAATTTTTTAATTTCACCGATCTGTTGACATATTCTTATGTATAGTGCCACTGAAGATGGAATTATAAGATTCGGAAACATGTCTGGCAAAATCTCACCCACCTATGATTGAACATATAATATATAAAGAATTTTGTGGAGCAGACGTCGTTTGATTTATAAACATTAGAACAAGATCCAAGAATCCACACCAGTCAGATTATTGTTTTGCCGATATTTGAGAGTCTGTTTTGACAATTCCACGTACTGTTCTTAGGCGTAGGACCTTTATGATGGCCTGATACCTTTTAACTAGTTTTAAATAATGTGAAGAGTTATAAAAAATAACAAACCATTCATAAATTAAAACAATATTATGAATTTTATTGCAGGCAAGCCAAGCGAGTTAATAATTATTATTTTAAACATAAATAAGCAGGTCATAACAAATGTTATATGTGTTTCTGTTGTTGTTAGGAATATTTTAAAATTAATAGTCTATTCAAATGCATATAACTTCCAGATGCGGATTCAAAACATCATTTGGAAATGTTATTAAAATAATGAACATCATCTGACTGACATTTTTGATGTGTGATGAGGTTGCTAGGTTTTTGAAGATATATTAATTAAACTGTTGGCCTCGAGGCTCTATATTTACCTAAATGTGGAAGTGACCTTTTAGTCATTTCCCTTGTTCGTAAGATTGTATTTTCAAATTAAAATATATTTTTTTGGTAGACATAAGCTATTTTTTTTTCACGGACGCCTATGGTACCTACACAAATTTTTCGGCATATATTTTTAACACCAATTCAATTACTTTACTACTCTATATCATACGTGTTTCGGTGCGTATCCTGCTCCATCATCAGTGGTTAGTTAAAAGCTTAAGATTATTGTTCTATTGTGTACTCAAAGATAAGGTTCAGAAATCTTTGTCTTCAGGTTCTTCGAGAGCGAATAGCCTCTGCTCCAGCATTGGTTAGATGGTCACGGTACCTCAGTTTCACCTGATACCGTATTTAGAAGGTTAGCAGAAGATAATCTAAAATCTTTTGTACCTGCTTCTTCTTCTTAAAATGCCGTACACTTCTAGTGCGTTGGCGACTATCTCATTATAACAAGGGTCCTTGCTTCCGCAGCGCGACAGAGCTCGCCCGTATTGCTAATGCCTGTCCAGTTCTTGATGTTTCTCAACCAGGACATCTGTTTACGTCCTACTCCTCTCTTCCCTTCAATTTTTTCTTGGAGAATTATCTGTGATATTTTGTACTTCTCTCCTCGTAGTATGTGGCCCAGGTATCCAATTTTCCGCTTCTTGATTATGTTGAAAAGTTCTCTTTCGCATCCCGCCCTTCTAAGAACGTCTTCATTTCGAACTCGGTCTACCCTCGATATACGTAGCATCCTTCTTAGACACCACATTTCAAAAGCCTCAAGCTTGTTTATCGACCGAATCTTCAGAGTCCATGTTTCCATTCCATATAACAGGATGGACCAGACGTAACTCTGCACCATTCTGCATCTTAATTTGAGGGACAATGTCAGGTTGCAAAGAAAGGGTCTTAGGCTTGTGAAAGCTTGCCTCGCTTGTTGTATGCGACAGCAAATTTCCTGTTCGGGATTCCATTGTTCATTTATGTTGGTTCCAAGGTATTTAAAGTTTTGCACTCGTTCAATAGGTTGGTCTTCCAAGTTTAACACAGCATTTTGAGGAGGGTTTCTGCTTACTATCATGTACTTTGTCTTTTGTATATTTATTTTGAGACCATTCCCCTTTCCAACTGTATTTATCTGCTCCAGCATTAGTTGTAAGTCCTCTTCACTGTCAGCAATGATTACGGTGTCGTCTGCATACCGTATGTTGTTAATTGGTATACCATTTACTTTAATCCCACACTCTATAAGTCTTCCAGCGCCTCAGAAAATATATTTTTGACGTATAAGTTAAACAGTATTGGTGACAGTATGCACCCTTGTCGAACCCCCTTTAGAACTTTAAATTCGTCTGTTGTTAGAGATTTCTCAAATCTTACACAGGCTTTTTGATTCCAGTACAGATTTTGGATGATTCTGATATCTTTTGCGTCAATATTGGCATTGTGCAGAAGTTTCAATAAGGTGTCATGTCTAAGATATATACGTCTTTTCGTTGGTCTAAGCTGTTTTGTACTAAAGTATTCAGGCAGAAAACGGCTTCACGAGTCCCCATTCCGCTTTTAAAACCAAACTGTGTACTACAGGTTCTCTATTAGATGCAGGTCATCGAAGGCAGCGCTTGTAATTTGCTCGAACTCATGCAGATTGGATGGTATATATGATCGAGACCTCGTTGACTGAGAATCAAATGGGCGGGAAATCTTGCAAGATGGAGACGTGTTGCCCTGGAACCTGAAACCAGCCAAGCTACTGGAACTCTAGACCTTGATGGACAGTTGTAACTTAAGATACCGTTCAAGAACTCAAGACAATTGACAATTTGGCATGACAATAGTGTAAGTGTACTCCACACAACAGCAGCAAACATCTAAAAAAATCATTTATATATGTGATAAAACGGGAAGGTCCCAAGACAGAGCCTTGAGGTACGCCTTGTTTGATATTTCTGCTAACTGATTGTACATTAGTACTTTACAAGTAGCAGATATGGAACTCAATCCTATCCTGCATTTACTTTACTCAAAGAATATATTCATACTATTTTATACTTAAGTTTCTTTTTTTTTTTGAAAAAGTTAAACGTTTTTATTACATCATTTCTAGGTATTGCGCGACACAAAAATATACTCACATACACGCATAATAATATAATTTACAAGCGCAAACAGTAATAAGGGTTCTGTGGATATTTATGCTTAAGTGTTTTGTAGAAAAAATCTGTACGTGCAAAGGCAGTAAAATAATAATTGTAAATATGACTCCAATATTGCGCGACCGACCGACGTGCCCAGCAACATGGTGCATTATTTGTTCATATTATTAAAAGAATTTATATTTTCCCTTTTGACTTCATCTTAGTACGAAAATCGATTTAAGCAAGGATTTTATGTTGCCTATAAGAAACTTTATTACGTTTTGACTGAAATAAGAAATAATAGTGGGTGACGGCAGTTTTAAATTAAATCGAGGCACTCGAAGTCTCAAGGTTATGTACTGGGAACTGTAAATTTAATTTTACAAATGTATCGACTTAGTGATTACAGAAATATAATATGATCTGAATGTTTTTTTTTTGTGTAAGCAATAGCTTTAGTACGAGGGCAACTATTTATACACGGTGTTCCACCGGGAGCAAATTCGATCTGTATACAGTTTGTTTCATAATATATGCGTAGGACTTTAGGATGTGAGAGTTCGCCAAAAAATATTTATTTATTTATTTATTTACGGGCAAACGCCCATTTTATACAAAATTACAATACATATAAATAGTTCTACAATAAAACACTTCAAAAGAATTAGACAATCGAAAAATGTCAAATAAAAATCAATCACAAATAAAATGGATAATAATAATATACACGATCAATACTTCACTATTATAAAGCAATATGGTACAACACAACGTATCAATTATCAAAGAGGTGCCCCACTGAACCCAAAAAGGTATTTCTCGGGACAAAAAAATCCAGTGTCTCTTCACTGTCATTGGCGCGACGCATTGAATGAATTGCAACCATAATTTGTTCTGGAATGTGTCTCGTGAAACATACTCCTCGTACGCGTTGCACGATATGGAACATGAATTCCAATCTTGCCCAAAAGATCGGGACAATTCAACCTTCCATTTATAAGGTCATACAATAAAATCAAATCATGTCTCTGTCGTCGATCAGCCAGCGTGTCAATGCCAAGGTAGGACTCTAAGTCGGCATATACTTCAAAACGATTCTCAAAAATAAAGTCTATGTGCAGTTTGTAGGCTAGATATCTAAGAAATTTGTGTCTTAAGAAATTTGTGTGTACCTGCTCAATTTTTACTAGATGCACAGTATAATGTGGAGACCAGACAGCCGACGCATACTCAAGGCACGGTCTGACCAGACTTGTGTAAAGAAGCCTCAGAGAATCGACATGTGTGAACTCCCGTGAGCAACGTTTAATGAAGCCAAGAACCTTCAGAGACCTTGAGACCATTGAAGTGATATGTGGAACAAAGGTCAAACCACTATCAAGCATGACTCCAAGATCCTTAACTGTAGTAACCGTTTTAAGGGAAGTCTGGATCAGTGAGTAATCGAAAAGAGTGGTCCGACTTGATCTCGAAAAGGACATAAAACAACACTTATCAACATTAAGATGCATATCATTCCCAACACACCACTCGTGAAGAGCCCCGAGGTCAGACTGCAATCTCTCGCAATCTTCAGTTTTGTTGATTATCGTAAATAGTTTGAGGTCATCAGCGTACAATAGAAAATCGCTCGAAGTAAAACATCTGGCGATGTCATTAACGAAAATATTAAAAAACAGTGGTCCGAAGTGTGATCCCTGCGGGACGCCAGATGATACTTTTATCTCGGTAGAAACAAAGCCCTTGACCTTAACGTATTGAATTCTGTTATCAAGGTAGCTACTCATCCATTCGAGCATGCGTCCGCCGATGCCAACCTCAGCCAACTTTATAAATAAGATTTTATGATTTACACGATCGAAGGCTTTGGAGAAATCGGTATACACTGAATGTACCTCCGATCCACTCTCTAGAGCATCAATAATAAAGTTGGTGTATTTTAACAGATTTAGCTCAGCTGACTTTCGTGGCAAAAATCCGTACTGCTGATCAATAATAGCACTGCCGAGGACAGGTTGAAGATAATTGATTATAAGTTTCTCGAATACCTTGGGAATAATGCTGATTATACTGATAGGTTTATAATTCTTAATATTATGCCTGTCTCCAGACTTGTGTATAGGGGTAATGAAGGTGGACTTCCAGATCTCAGGAAAACAACCATGTTAAAAATAGTATGCAAAGGTCTTGCCAGAACAAAACTGCAATGCTTTAATAATTTCGGAGGTAACCCATCTGGCCCAGGGCCCTTATTCGCGTCCAGAGTAGAAAGTTGCTGGTATATCTCCGATATTGAAATCTTTAGACAGTTATAGTTAATATCATTAACACTAAGACGCTCAGCAACATTGACGTCATTAGCTGTATAAACCGAAGAGAAATGCCTAGCAAAGAGATCAGCAGCGGACTGTCCGGAAGTAGCTCTATCTGCGTCAAGAAACAACTCAGAAGGTAAGTCGATATTTCTACGCGTGGAGTTCACAAAAGACCAAAAAGATCTTATATCACCGTGAATCTGGTCTTCAACAGAAAGAATAAAGTTGGTATAGCATTCTCGCGATAGGGTTTTACATAATGTACGTAACCTAACAAATGCGTGGTAATGATGCTGTGATCCAGAACTTTTATACAATTTGTGTGCATGCTTTTTATGGAATACACAACTTTTTAAATATGGGCTGAACCATCGTGGAAATCTTCTATTTGAAATTCTCTTAAGTGGTACATAGAGTTCAATTGCATTGTATAAAATTGAGTAGAATTCATATAATATAGATTCCATTGATTTACCCTCAAATAGCGAATCAAAATTTACACCACACAAATATTCATTAATCCGTTCATAATCTGCAGATCTGAAATCATAATAATAACCATCACCCACAAGAACGTTCTCACGCTCGTCCGAGCACTTCAAGCGTACAGAGAGAGACGGGTGATGATCGTCCTCAAAACCAGATCCAGTAAAACACCTCTCCGATTAAAAATATAATTTCTCTGAAACAAATTAAAATAAGAACATATATTAGATAAAATTTCTAAAGAGTCTCTTTCGAGAGCGGTGGCCAGAAGGCACAGCAGTCGAGCTAAGCTCATCCGATTCCCAACTCGCATCCGGCAGATTAAAGTCACCAAAAACACACAGTTCAGAACAGAAACAATCCTGGTTATAAATATTCTCTAAGGACTGGCAGACAGACGCCTTCACCACGTTCACACTTACTAGTCTCCAAAGATCCGTCTTTTCTGTAGACATCATATTCACGCAATCCCAATTCCCCAACAAGAATACTGTCGTTCAACCATGTCTCAGTGAGAACAATGACATCAAACGAAGAAGCTGAAACATTACAAACACAGTCCGTTAACTTTGTTCTCATGCCTCTAACATTCTGATAGTAGACTGATATATCTCGGAACCTCGGACTTAGTTTTTTCTCGGCAGAATCTTTGGGACGCCTCCTATATATTTGAGAACAATATCCGTTTCGTTATTTCCAATACGAGATCGATAATAATGAATAAATATGAAACAAGTTTCTATAAACTTACCTTTCAAAAAAAATATATATCAGGAGAAGAGGGCAATTTACAATGAAACGCTATCCAAATCACAGAATAAATCAAGGACAGTTTGGGAGTTGTTCAGGAGACATACAGGTAAATCCGGAAAAAAACCGTAACACAATTGTAATAAAAAATAATAATCAGGAAATTTCCGACCCATCTCAGGGTGCAGCCGCTTTCGGTAGTTACTTCTCAACTGTGATAGAGCATAAGCTGAATTCGCATTTTGGTGGTGGATCGTCGGATCGGTGTACGGTGGCATGCATTGGCAATTGCGATAGCATGTTTTTTAGATCAGTGTCAATTAATGAAGTGGAAAGAGTAATTCAAAATATGCCCAATAAAAGGTCCACAGGAATAGATAATATACCAGTCAAAATTATTAAATATGCAAGTAGTGTTGTGTCTCCTATTATCGCTGAACTTACTAACATGTCGGTCAGGGCTGGTGTTTTCCCTGAACAACTTAAAAATTGTTCCCATATACAAAAAGGGCGATCGAACCATAGTTGAGAACTATAGGCCCATTTCATTACTGAGTGTAGTGTCAAAAATAATAGAAAAACTCGTTGCCAATAGAATTTTTGAATTTATAAACATGTCCAATACATTGAGTGGATGTCAGCATGGTTTTAGACAGGGTCGATCAACGGAGTCATGCACGTGTTTACTTTGTTGTAGCACTGTTGTTCGATCTCTCCAACGCTTTTGGTGTAGTTGACAGGGCTTTCTTATGTCGGAAAATGGAAAGTCTGGGATTACGTGGGCCCATTAATGCCTGGATAAGGTCATATATGACTGACAGAAGGATTGCGGTAAAGGTTGACTCTGTGCTGTCGGATCTCTGGGACATTGATATGGGAACACCACAGGGGAGTATACTCGGACCCCTTCTATTTTTAATATATATCAATGATCTGCCAGAGAATATTAAACATGCTTCTTTGTATATGTATGCTGATGACACGATAAGGACCCTGATGTGTTACTCACCAAAATTAACAAAACGTTGGATGAATTTCAGGCTTGGTGTTATAACAATCGCTTAATAATAAACTATGGCAAGACGGTGGCTCTGCGCTTCAATAGATATAAATCGGTAAATTTTAACATAACTTTTAATAACGCAGCTTTGCCATGGTCGGAATCAGCGAAATTGTTGGGAGTGTATGTTGACGAGAGATTGAGTTGGACCACGGACAATGACAATCTATGTGGTCGCCTGTGTAAGGGTTTGTATGTGTTGCATTCACTGAGTAGTCACATGGACAGAAAATCATTGCTTGTTGTCTATTTTGCCCTAATCTACTCTATCATAGCTTATAACATCGTGGCATGGGGTGGATGCGCGGAAGCGCAGAGAGTCTTTATTTTGCAAAAAAGAGCTATAAGATGTGTCTTTGGAATACCTTATAGAGGAACATGTAGGGATGCTTTTAAAGACAACAAAATTCTCACTGTGCCGTGCATCTACCTGTATAAGATTCTGCGCTCGACGTTCAGGAACAAAGCTCAAATCCCAACTTCTGGGGACAATCACGGCTATTTTACTAGAAGGAGAGATCACTTATACTTACCTCGACCTCAGCATGAATATTATAAAAAATCTCTTTTGTATGCTGGAGGGAAATTTTTCAACATGCTTCCCTCTGATGTGAGGGGCTGCCAATCGGAGGGCGTATTTAAGAGAGCGATAAAGCAGTACCTTACGGAGTGTGCGTTTTACAGCCTGCATGAGTTTTCCGGCTCAATAGCCTAATGTGTATTTTCTGCTGTATTATTGTAACATGTAAGACTATTTGTTGACTTGTCTATGTACAAAGAGCATACTGTACGACTAAAGACCAATAAAGATTTATTTATTTATTTTAAAATGCACCATTTTCGAAATATTTTTTTGAAATATATTTAATTGTAGTGCGTTATTTAAAATTGCCATAGTTTCAGAGTCACCCGCCTGTATACAAAAATATATTCATAAAATCGTTGAAAATCGTGACATTCATATTTTGACATCCTGTCTACCATTTAAACACATCAATAGACCCAAAACTGTTGTGCCATTATTCGTGTAATTTGAGGGTGGTCATGGTTCCAACAGTGATAAATAGAAATGTTTAAGAAATAAGGAACAAAACAAAAAGAACAAAAATAGTGTTGCGTTTCCTGAATACAAAAATGTCAATATTGTAGGTCGTTTAGAACATCTAAATCAATGGACTTTTTGAGATGGGTAGGTATATAAAATGTGTAGGGGTGTACAGAAAGTTTTTTTCTGTGGCTCAAGGGTGGGCATTTTTGAGCACTATTACCGAAATTGAAAAAAAAAATGTTAAGGCAGTAAATTATGCGGTGCTTTTATGGAGATTTATTATTGCATTTTAAGTGTATAAGTAGTTATATAAGGAAATGGTTTATTTTACAGTACAGGGTACGGGGAAGAATGGAAGGGTGTTTTTTAAATAAAACTAACTCAGTTATTTTGTATTAAAAAAATAATAAGGATTACGAGAAATTAAAGTTTCAATGTTACCATTTAACAATAAAAAACTTATAATGCATAATATCAGGCAGATGACATCCATTCTCTGCAACGCATTACTGTAGTCGTGATCGGGCCCCATTTCTTTAATTGCATAATAATAATAATCTTTATTGACTACGTTTTGTACAAAACAATTGCAGTACGTCAAAATAAAAAAAAACTATATCTACAACAAAAAACATGAAAGAGTAAGTAACATAGATACAAACAAATTAAAAGCGACTAATTGCTAAAATGTAGAACTTCCTTGGAATATTCTTCCACAGAATAAAAAGCATGCTTGAGCAAGTATGATTTTATAGTTCTTTTGAACATTTCAGAACTGTACTCCCGGACCCTACGAGGAAGTGCATTATACAACCGAATCTGTAGGGAATTCTTTGCAGACTTCTTGCAGCCCGTACCAAGTTCGCAGATCTCGTACCATACTCATGACAAGTTGAGTTAATACACAAATCGGGCTTACATCTGTGAATCTCAAGCAGTTGATAATATATATATAAAGACGGGAGAGGCATTATATTGAGAGATTTGAAAATGGGCCTGCAATGCTCAAGATATCCAGCATTTGCCAGAATGCGAACCACCTTTTTTTGCACTCTAAATATTTGCATAGCCGATGACGAGTTACCCCAGAGACCCACTCCATAAGAAATATGAGAATGGAACAGTGCGAAATAACCAGTTCTCAGAGCTTGCTGACTCAGACAATGTTTGAGCCTCCTAATAACGTAAATACTAGAAGACAACTTATCCCTGAGAAAATCAACGTGCGACGCCCAGCAAAGCGCATCATCAAGAATAATCCCCAATAAGTTGGCTGTTCGTCCCCGAGTATGACCACTAGCACTAGAAAATATAAGTCTCTGGGTCTTATCAATATTTAGTTTCAGCAGATTACTAGTGAACCAGCCATTCGCAATTCCCTCAAGGTGCCCCGCACGACCTTCGAGCTGTGAAACACTGCTCTCATAACACACCAAAGAGGTATCATCAGCATAAATAGTGACCCTTCCAGGATTGAAATTACTATATAGGTCGTTAATATAAACGACAAAGAGCAACGGACCCAACACAGAGCCCTGGGGCAGTCCACTCGTTAATACCCTCATCTCAGACAGCTCCGACCGAAGAGCCACTGTCTGTCCTCTGCCAGTCAGGTACGACCACAGCAGCTGCAACGAGAGTGCCCGCACACCATATCGAGAAAGCTTGGTCAGAAGAACTTCATGAGACACACAGTCAAAGGCCTTGCTCAGATCACATAAGGTGAGATTAATAAATGCACATCTCTCCAGGCCCTCGACTATGTCAGACACCACACGAGCTACCGCCTGAACTGTCATAAGGGACAACTTGTAACTGTAACCGCCGAGCGCTATATTTCCCTGCTGAAAAACTTGTTTATCCTCCCAGAATTGCAACGACGAAGGATTAACACAAGAAATGCTTCACCAAGATGATGCACCTACAGCCAGAGCCTCAATAGAAGTTGGACGTCGCATTTACCTGGGCACGTGATATCCAGTTTCGGTGATGTGCCTAGACCCCTCGTTTCCCTGATATCACAGCTGTTTATTATTTTTTATGGGGAATTCTAAAGGAGAAGGTCTAAGTCGATAAACCTCGAAATCTGGAGTAATTGAAAGAAGGCGGCATCAGAACACAAGTGAGAGTAAGTGACATTTATTTCTGTGAGAGCGTGACGCGACACTTTGAGGAACGACTACTTCAGTGCATTGCAGATAACGGACGTCATCGTCCTGACATTATTTTTGCATGTTCTGTTTGCATCCTAGAGATTTCCGTGACATCCTGTATAGAGTATAGAAAAAAACAAGTAATAAACTAAATATACGGGTGAGTAATACGCGTGCCTACAACCAAATCATTTCACACACATTTGAATAATTTATTCGTCTTGTTGGGTCCTTGTGATTTCGTTATTTCTGTGTTGTATGTACTTTGCTTTACTGGCGTTGTCATGTAAATTATTATTGTCCGAGATGATGGAGGCGAAGAAAAAAAAACAATCCGTTTCCCAGTTTTATATTGTTAACAGTGTAGCAGAGTTGCATGCATTGGTTCGATTTCAAGCCTTTGGTCCAGTAAGACTTCGAACATTTCTGCACACTTTCGGCATGTTTTCTGCTTTCCTCAGGTAGGATAGTCTGCCTGAGGAAGCCAGAAAAAATGCCGAGACGTCGTACGAATACTAATAGTTATAATAATAATCTTTATTGGCCATCATAAAGCATAACAACTGTACCTATACATCGATAAAGTCAACTAAAGTATAAATAAAATAATATTTAGATAAAAAGACAACACCAGGCACGTTAAAAATATTAACAGAAATTACAAACAAAAAAAAAAAACAGAAAAAGCGTAAAAAATTGAAAATAATGTTACGTTATTGCAGTGTATCTATGAATTCTATTCATATCTATGAATTCTATTCATATTGTCAATTAAAAATGTCTTTAATTCATACTTAAATTTTCTCTCAGTCTGGCAGGTCCTTAAGTCCTCTGGAAGTAAATTATAAAAGAAACAGCCAGCATCTGTTGGTGACTTCTTATAGAATTCAAATTTAGGACGTGGTAAGTACTGGGTGAGCAAAACTCGATGTGCCAGCTCTGTTCTGAGAAAATGAAAAACGATAGAAAAATTCTGAACAGAGTTTCTTAAATGGGATTCAGTAAGTTCCATTTTAACGCACATTTGATTTTGTTTCCAAATTTGGAAGCTAAAGTAAATGACGTCAACAACTTTTTTTTTCCAGAAACATACTTACATTTTTATATAGTTCAAAATAGCTAATTTTTCTAAGCAACTTTTGTAAAAAAAAAATTGCTAGGAAAAACTATTATCAAAAATTCGAAACTTTCACAGCTTTTAAACAAGTAGGCTTTGGAGCAAACTGCAATTATATCTGTCAATAATAAAACTAATGGTTGACAAATAGTTTTTTCCACATTTGATGTGTTTGCTCACCCTGTACAATCTATCTCTTAAATGGTTTTAAATATTTTTTTGAAACGACGTTTCGGAATTTTTTGTGCCTTCTTCAGGTAGAATATCCTACCTGAGGAGAGGAAAGCAAAAACATGCCGAAACGTTGTACAAAAACAAAAAAAACGGCATTTAAAACCAAATTTTTGAATTTTTAATACAGAAGCAACACCTCAAGAAAATTGAAAAAAACTTAATTTATTGACAGTTCCAACAATTTGATTATAAAGGTGTTTTTTTTCCTTTTTTTGTTACGACGTTTCGGCATTTTTTTTGCCTTGCTCAGGTAGGAAAAAAAAAACAAATAATAAGGAAAAAGAAACGACATGCTTTATATCAAAAGTTGTCGGTTTTTTTTTGTTATACTGTTTCGTCATGTTGTTTGCCTTCCTCAGGTAGGATATTGAGATGTTCATGCGTGATTCGCCAAATGTTTTTTTTTCACAATATCAATCTGTAGGATACATTTGTTGGGACGCAATATAACACCGCCTGTCTATCTGTTTGTTCAATTAATCCTCCACGCTATTGTGATTTAAATTCGAGTTTACTCTTACATGGAACTCGTTAAATATTAATAAATACCAGAACCAAATGGATGAAAAAAAAAACAGAAAGAGAGAGAGAAGTGAAGAAATAATAGCAGAGTGCAAGAAAGACAGATATACCCAAAAACCAATGCATGGCATATAGATTATAATGGGGTCAATTAAAGTAAACAAAACGTTGGTTCGTAGGGGTTTTACTTCAATCTACTTAACGTCTTTCTTTCGTTTCTTATTTTGACATGGGACAGACGTTGAAATTATCTAAATAAATACAATGAATGTAGTCTTATGTCTATGGATTCGACGACGCGTAGGTATAAATGAGACAAGCATATTCTTACAGGCTTTGGAAAGTCTGCTTCAAAATTGAATTTGTTTATTTAATGGCAAGATGTTTTTGTTGGTGAGGGATGCCAAAAGAGCTAAATGTAAACCATAGATGACTCTTATTAAGTTTCTATCAATAGTAAAACGAATTTAGGTTGGGTTGGGCTAGTGCATTCAGTAATATCTAGATTTAATTAAGGAATAACTATGAAAAAGCAAGAATTTAAGAACTGTAAAAGAAAGAAAAAACCAAAAATGTACTAATGCAATTCTTTTTATGTTTTATTTTGATATTTCAATGTATTTATTCAAACAAACTTTACACTAAGATATAATAGGTTGTAATGTTAAGTTACGTGACGTAATATTTACTGATGATGGCCTTAGCTAAGGGTGAAATATATGTTGAAAGTGAAGATGATAATTTTTTATTTTTGTTTGAGTTAAATACAAGAAATCTTAGTGATACAAGAGTGAACTTAAACACTGTCGTTCTTCAAAAATAAAAAAATATCTTCTTTACTTTAAACGTGATTCACCCTTAGCTATGGCCATCATCAGTAAATATTACGTCACGTTAAAATGGTGAAATAAGTTCTCCTCACGTTTTTCACCTCAAGAAGAAATAAATAACTGGTATTTGTCATAGGTATTTAAGAAATAAAGAGAATTTGGAACTTCAATTTTGTAGCAAACAAGGGAAGTCTCTTTGAGTTCAGTAAAATAATTTTATATATATAATTAAAGAAACTTTCCTTGTTTGCTACAAAATTGAAATTCTAAATTCTCTTTATGTCTTAAATATGACAAATACCAGTTATTTCTTCTTTCTTCAATTGTTTTTGATGTTAAAAAGTGAGGAGAGTTTATTTCACCATTAGTAGTCAATTTTTTGACGTGCTGTCTGCAACCTGGCATTGCCACGATGGAGAATACTATTTTCGGTCGTTCTTCCTGATATGGTTCACTCACTGATGCACGATCATTACAAATCATTGTACACTGTCTTCGCTGCATTGTAAAAGTTGACCAAAACAACCTAATGCATCTTTGTGGAGTGAAATCGTAAAAAAAATATCAAAGGAAAATATTCACGAGTGATCTACACTTGTTTACTCTTCCTGTCTTAAAACTCTTACTGCCAAAAAACTGCTGAGGCGATTCAGTCCGGCTTCAGAGCGGGTTATAGCTGATGCACTACTCTCGTCGCCATTTTAGATGACATAGGACAACATGCCTCAGATCTTACTTGACTTTAGTATAGCATTCGATATCATAATTCACGAAATACTTAGTTTTGGATCCATGTGTGGAGTAAATCGAATGACCTTATCCTTAGTGAGATCCTGCCTTTCAAATATGACACATTGTGCGAATGAGAGGTGTCTTTCAACGTTCTATTTTGTATATACAGTGTGTCCTCGGATATGTGAAACGACTGTTGTAAAAAACACACACAACTAACACACCTTCCGCGTGATTTCATTTACAATTTACCAAGCAAAAACGATTTGGCATTTTAAAACTTTAAATAATAAATATATTGCAGTAGATCTGCGTTCACAAAACCCATACTCGATAGTAGTAAATTGTTTTTTAGTAATCTTTGGGTTGGGTTGGGTTGTACAATTCCGGTTTAACTTTGGAACCAAATTCATCTGCTTGACAACGGTTATACCAACAATGGTTGACAAAGCCATTAAACCTGGTTCAAGAATTAAACCAGGATTGTACAACTGGACCTTAAGACTTCAGGATTTCTTAGCAAGTACTTTGCGAGGAGCAGCACGGTTTTCGATCTGATCGGGCTACCATTACGGCTTTGCAGTCCTTTTTCTCAGAGCTTTTTGATATCCTCGATGAGGGTGGTAGTCCGGTAGGAATATTCTGCGACCTGTCTCGTGCTTTTGATTGTGTACGACGCGATTTGCTTTTGGAGAGACTCCATCATTATGGGATACGTTGTTGAGCTATCCCATCACAATGGAATGGGTTTTCTGCGGAACTTTAAATCCTCTAGTCAGGAAATTTCTCTTGGGGTGCCCCAGGGATCTGTGCAGGGTCCCCTGTGATTTGTATTGTATACGAACGATTTGCCGCAATTCTTGCCGGAAGCCTCATTGTTCGAATATGCCGATGACACTACGGCATTAGTATCTGTGAGGAGTGACTGTCTTGAACTTTTTGAAGGCAAGTGTCAGAGTGTGTACAGTTGTTTGACCGATTGGTTTCGGAGGAGTTCTCTGCACTTAAACCGGGACAAAACTTGTTATATGCATTTTCGCACCCATCGAAGTGGGACTCATGCTGACTTTTCTATTTGCACGGATGGGGTTCTTCTGGAGAGAGTAAAAACAACAACTTTTCTTGGACTCACATTGTGACATTCTTGTGTCAAAGATCAATAAAATCTGTCTTCTTTTGAGGAGTCTCAGGTCGGTGTTGGAGATGGGCCAGTTGTTGGGCTTGTACTATGCTCTGGTGGAGAGCAGACTGAGATATGGTATTGGCTACTGTAATTTTTGATGTATTACCTAATGGCACAATAAAGATTTATTTATTATTTATTTATTAATCCTCTTTGGAAACAGCGAAGTCAAAGTTACCGGTCTGTAATAGTTATTAATTTTATTAATGTCAGTAGAATGATTTTTGTTCAGCAATGGGAGATACTACTACTGCCCTTACGAAAGAATGGATTTCGTCAAATAAATATTTTCATTTCATAAAGACTATTGTTTTTAAAATCAAAATCTTTAAATCCTTCTTTAGCCGCAACCCGGCTGTCAGTCATCAGACAACAAAATGCGTCAAGAAAAAAGACAAAGTAAAAGTGTAAAGGATTGTTCATTTACGTAAGCCGATTATGCTTTTGTAAAAGGGTTTATGAAAGTCAGCAAAGATTTTAAATGTAAGCATTTTTAAGAATTCACTGTTTAAAATGCACGTTGACAGTTCAGTAACGTAGGTGTGTCGCATAAGT
The DNA here is from genome assembly GCA_911728435.2 of Apoderus coryli. Classification (NCBI taxonomy): domain Eukaryota; kingdom Metazoa; phylum Arthropoda; class Insecta; order Coleoptera; family Attelabidae; genus Apoderus; species Apoderus coryli. The sequence continues at coordinate 722,332 of OU452207.1, forward strand.
TGATGGCTTAGGTACATTTTCTTGAGAATTAATTTAATTTTTTATTTTTCATTATTTCTAGGCGCAATATTCCCTCAACTTTGAATAAATGGGAAAACTCTTATTGAAATTGAATAAAAATATGTTCAGCTTGGATTGTATTATACCATCCGTTAAACCAATAGATGAAAGATGAAAAAGAACACTGCTATTAAAAAAAGTTTGTCGATTCATTTTTCTATTACATCCATTCCACTAAAAATGTCACCATCGATCATATTTAGTCGCGTCCGGCCTCTCCCAACACGTTTTCTTTCTTGTGCGTTATTACATTATATTATGTGGATATAAGACTGAAAAATTGTTGTCAATATATAAACCCAGACAAGGGCGTCTTAGGTTATCAATCATTGTGAAGATGGACAAAAAATAATCATAAGAAAAAACTTAAATAAAAACAACGAACTTGCACGTCTGCTCAACAAATGCTTTATGAGTATAGTAAAATTGTCATCGTCATTAGCGCAGTCGCAAAAAAATAACTTTCAGAAGAACTTCAACACCAAGTTACCAAATGGTTTACAGACGGCTCGAAAACCAATAAAGGCAAAGGAGCAGGAGTACCCGAACATTCTGGTATTAAGGAACACGAACTAGCCAATAAATTAGGAAGCATTGCACCGTCTTCCAACTCCTGGACGAATTCCATAGATAATGGATCCTTGTGGAATACTGTTTTCTTTGTTCTTCCGAATTTTATTGGTCTTATATGTTTCAAGTTCTATTTTAAGCCTGAATAACTCACCATTGCTCGCATAAATGTCAACTAAAACTCCAAATCCGCCACGCCTCATCACACGCGGGAAAGGAGTTGTTGCACTTTTAAAATGCACAGCACAGGGCAACTGCTCAGGCAGCAACGATCCAGGGACGCCAAAAACAGTAAAAACAAACCAATTAGATGAGAATATTAAAAATATTTCTCTATTCTTGGGCTAAATGTCTGAGTGAGTTAGCCTTAGAACCTCAACTGTTCCCTGGTTTCTCAGGAAGAGTGATAGTCGGAGGAAAGTCTCATGAGACATTGAGGAGAAAGTTGAGGGCGGGAAACGGGTTGTTGCACTTTCAAAATTTCCAGCTTCACTAGCACAGGGCAACTGCTCAGGCAGCAACGATCCAGGAATGCCAAAACCACTAAAAACAAACTAATTACATGAGAATATTAGAAATATTTCTCTATTCTTGGGCTAAATGTCTAAGTGAGCTAGCTTAGGAACTTCAGCTGTTCCCAGGTTTCTCAGGAAGAATGATAGTCGGAGGAAAGTCTCATGAGACATTGAGGAGAAAGGTGAGGGCGGGCAACGAGTTATTGCAGTTTCAAAATTTCCAGCTTCACTAGGACAGGGCAACTGCTCAGGCAGCAACGATCCAGGAATGCCAAAACCACTAAAAACAAACTAATTACATGAGAATATTAAAAATATTTCTCTATTCTTGGGCTAAATGTCTGAGTGAGCTAGCTTTAGAACTTCAGCTGTTCCCAGGTTTCTCAGGAAGAGTGATAGTCGGAAGAAAGTCTCGTGAGACATTGAGGAGAAAGGTGAGGGCGGGAAACGAGTTATTGCACTTTCAAAATTTCCAGCTTCACTAGCACAGGGCAACTGCTCAGGCAGCAACGATCCAGGGAAGCCAAAACCACTAAAAACAAACCAATTCCATGAGAATATTAAAAATATTTCTTTATTCTTGGGCTAAATTTCTGAGTGGGCTAGCTTTGGAACATCAGCAGTTTTCTGAGGAAGAGTGATAGTCGGAGGAAAGTCTCATGAGAAATTGAGTTGAAAAGAGGGGGTGGAGGTTATTCCGTGACTCAGCCGTTGGATCCTAAAAATGCTGGTGACCTTAGCCTCCTCGCACAATAAGAACAGCAGTTTCTTCAAGAAGAATTAATACTAAGGCGAACGGGCGTCCTGATGATTGTTGGTTTGAACCGCAGGGAGTCGGAAACAGGTAATAAATACCCTGGTCTTTTATTTTGTCTAATTGCCATACCCAAAGTAAGTAAGAGTTAATTCTACTTTTAGGCTGACACACAATTTTAAAATAATTTTAAACAAAAAAAAAAAACAAAACAACATGTATGGCCAAGGCTCAAAAATAAATAAACAGTGCCGTTATGTGCTAGTCATACCTCGTATATTTTACCAACGAGAACAAACCGGTAGGTAACTAACCTTTAAAATTCTTAAAACAACATCGCCTACTAAGTACGTTCAGAACATAAAACATAAGTAAAAAGATGTTTAGAATGAGATAAGAGTGAAGAGGGAATAATTTGTCATAGTTTTTAACTGACAAAAATGTCAGACATTATTATTTGAAGGGCTGTTGTATTAGAATGTATCGGATGATAATCATCTATAGTAGAGTTGTGTGTCGTTTGGAATTATAATTGTTTCTTTTTCTGTCGTCCATGGGACCCAAAGAACTAGAATAAATAATGCAGGCTACAGTGACGTGCATTTTTAAAATATTCCAATCTATACTGTTAACATATAAACTATTCCTTATCGTTAAGAAACCAGTGAGAAGTCAAAATTGTTCTAAATTATTTTGCGATGAGTCTGCTCATCTTCAGCGATTTTTGCACTACCGTCAATGGGAAACGCTTTTTCGAATTTTATTCGATATAGACAAGATATAACCACAAAAATTATTGGAATACAGAAAACCCACATCATTTAGAAGAAACACGTTTACAAACAGGATTTGGGTTTAATGTTTGTTGTAGCTTTAATAGGTAATATAAAATGTAGCTTGTTACGTCTCACGATGAAATGAAACTTTGATCTTTGTGTTTTCCATGTCCGTTTGATTGGGCCATTTATCTTCAGTGAACATCTATCAGAAGACAGAGTCATTGGTGAAAATGTAATTAATTACAATTTTTTCCATGATCATCATAAGGGTGAGCATGGTAACAAGGGGTGAGAGCTATTATTCTTTGAATAAAAATCAAAATTACATCTAAACTCACATTTTTTTTACCCTCTTCAAGCAGTTTTCTTTACGAATAACTTGCTACTACTAAGTACTGCCTTCCTGAATCTGGACAGATGTTTTTGAAATTGTGAGCAAATGCCCAAGGTTCGATCGCTGAGCTAGAATAGCCTGTCCACCTTTAGCAAGTTTTCTTACAAACTGTACATATAGTAGTGTTATGGTTGTCTATTAATTTTTATTTGGTACACCACTGGAATGCTTTACATGTGTCTGAGCTACGGTGGCATACCTGACACCCGGGTGATTTATTATCGCATGCCTTTAGAAAGAGTACGACTGAGCAGATATAGAGTCGGGCCTGGCGAATATCAGACAGAGATAGTTTGATACCTACTAATAATAATAATGAAAATAAGAAGTCTGAATAAAATGCCATTGGACCTGAAACACCCGGAGCGGAGGAGTGAGAAAGATTGATGATGGTGTATACATTATCCTTATATGTACGTATAGGTACACAGCGTTTCATGTGCAGTAAAGAAAAAAGAAGGAAAATGTACATTTTCAGAGCTATTTAAGTTCGGTTCGCACGAGGCGAATTAATTGGACAAGAAAAATCGCAAACGATTTACGTCTTCATCATTGGAACGATAATCGGATGGCGTGCCAAAGAAAGTTGTGCAAAAAAGATATCTCCGTGAAATTGAACATTTTTTAATCCAAGAACTAGTAGAATCAAGCCTAAGATTTCAAGACATGGGAGAAGCTATTCCAGTAGATCACTTGGAGATATTCCGCAACGGGAAACTGGGATTCCAGCCTTGCGCATCTCAGACAGACTACGACGTTTTTACTGATGACGTCCAGTTGACCGTGCACGAAAATGAAATAATTCCAGAAAATTTAGTAAACAAACAACAACAAAAGTTGATCTACTTTTATTGAAAACGTGTTCTCATGAAACGACATCAATGGTATTCAATTCGGAAAGCTTTCATGTTGACCAATAAAAATCACCTCGTGAGAAGCCTGCTTTAGCTTGTTTACAAAGCCACCAAGGCGAAAATGTGCCTTGTCGCTAAAGAAGAAGAAACACACTGCGCTGTTGATGGTCCCTAGGCTTCAATTCCTGCGTTATTTTGAGTTTGCATGGGTGTAGCTTTAAATCTTTGTTTAGTGGAATATGTAAGGCCTACTTGCCACGATCTATGACGAATCGATGTGCTTGGATTTTCGGTCACACTTTCGTGAAAAACGGCAATATTTTCTTCCGAACGACCTCTACGGGCATGCTGAGAGGTCTTAATGTTGCCTACGGATGCAGTTTGTTGAAATTTTTGGACCACATTCCAATTTGTGCTCTCAGAAGGTCGATTTTGCGCATCAAAAAATTCACGTAGGGCACGAAACTCGATCGCCCATTTTCATAATACGCTTCGACAATTTTCCGTGGCGTATTGCTCCATATGACTAATTTTGTTTATTTTTCTAGGTTAGAAATCTCACATTGCCGTTGATAAATGCAGTGGCGTTTCAAAATTATTTTATGCTGTAATGTGGAAACCCATATTGAATAATTTTTCATTTTTTGTTTTAAAAATCATATTAACTACTTCAATCTTATTTTATAAATGGATTTCTTTCTTGGCATGAGCTTCCGATTAAAACAGATTTTAGGTAAAATAATTTTTGTTGGTTCATTTCAGTTTACAACGTTTTGCAAACTTACAATTGCCTTCTTCAGGTACATTCTGAAAGACATCAATTTACAGAACATATAGACAAACATTACACCTATGTAAAATATGACAAAAATCATGCATATTATGTATTACATTTCCACAGTCTTTCCTATAATTCTTTACCTAAATCGCCTCCTATTCAAGTTCACTGGATATCGAACCTCGTCTAAAATGTACCAACTTTGTTTTGTCAGTATTTACAACATTCCATTCTCATTTACCTGCCTGACCTTAAGATAGAGCTCACTCACTCATATCATCTGCGTACAATGTAAAATCTCCCGGAAGTTGGCAAGACAGACAACATCATTGATGTACTCTAGAAAAAGCAGTGACCCCAAGGCAGATCCCTGCGTCACACCATAAGACGCGCCACGCAGTGAAAAGACGCAATTTCCGAAGTAACAGATCGTGACTTATGGTTTCAAAGGCGCAACTCAGGTCGTAGAAAATTCCAAGGACACATTTTCCATCTGGCGAGGCACGAACTCAGAGCAGGCCGGTTGGGTAGATCTAGATTTCCTGTAACCATGCTGCTTATTAGATAGTATCCTATCGTACCCAAGTTACTGTAGATAATCAAATAGTATCAATTTGTCTCCATATTTTAATGACTTAAAATCACTGTACTAAAGTCAAAGTCCATGGAGAACAGCTCCATGATTAACTGTGATAGAGCATAAGCTGAATTCGCATTTTGGTGGTGGATCGTCGGATCGGTGTACGGTGGCATGCATTGGCAATTGCGGTAGCATGTTTTTTAGACCAGTGTCAATTAATGAAGTGGAAAGAGTAATTAAAAATATGCCCAATAAAAGGTCCACAGGAATAGCTAATATACCAGTCAAAGTTATTAAGTATGCAAGTAGTGTTGTGTCTCCTATTATCGCTGAACTTACTAACATGTCGGTCAGGGCTGGTGTTTTCCCTGAACAACTTAAAAATTCAGTTATTGTTCCCATATACAAAAAGGGCGATCGAACCATAGTTGAGAACTATAGGCCCATTTCATTACTGAGTGTAGTGTCAAAAGTAATAGAAAAACTCGTTGCCAATAGAATTTTTGAATTTATAAACATGTCCAATACATTGAGTGGATGACAGCATGGTTTTAGACAGGGTCGATCAACGGAGTCATGCACGTACGAGTTCGTTCAAAAAGTGCATGATTTAACCGATGCGGGCTACTTTGTTGTAGCACTGTTGTTCGATCTCTCCAACGCTTTTGATGTAGTTGACAGGGCTTTCTTATGTCGGAAAATGGAAAGTCTGGGATTACGTGGGCCCATTAATGCCTGGATAAGGTCATATATGACTGACAGAAGGATTGCGGAAAAGGTTGACTCTGTGCTGTCGGATCTCTGGGACATTGATATGGGAACACCACAGGAGAGTATACTCGGACCCCTTCTATTTTTAATATATATCAATGATCTGCCAGAGAATATTAAACATGCTTCTTTGTATATGTATGCTGATGACACGACGATGTTAATTTACGATAAGGACCCTGATGTGTTACTCACCAAAATTAACAAAACGTTGGATGAATTTCAGGCTTGGTGTTATAACAATCGCTTAATAATAAACTATGGCAAGACGGTGGCTCTGCGCTTCAATAGATATAAATCGGTAAATTTTAACATAACTTTTAATAACGCAGCTTTGCCATGGTCGGAATCAGCGAAATTGTTGTGAGTGCATGTTGACGAGAGATTGAGTTGGACCACGGACAATGACAATCTATGTGGTCGCCTGTGTAAGGGTTTGTATGTGTTGCATTCACTGAGTAGTCACATGGACAGAAAATCATTGCTTGTTGTCTATTTTGCCCTAATCTACTCTATCATAGCTTATAACATCGTGGCATGGGGTGGATGCGCGGAAGCACAGAGAGTCTTTATTTTGCAAAAAAGAGCTATAAGATGTGTCTTTGGAATACCTTATAGAGGAACATGTAGGGATGCTTTTAAAGACAACAAAATTCTCACTGTGCCGTGCATCTACCTGTATAAGATTCTGCGCTCGACGTTCAGGAACAAAGCTCAAATCCCAACTTCTGGGGACAATCACGGCTATTTTACTAGAAGGAGAGATCACTTATACTTACCTCGACCTCAGCATGAATATTATAAAAAATCTCCTTTGTATGCTGGAGGGAAATTTTTCAACATGCTTCCCTCTGATGTGAGGGGCTGCCAATCGGAAGGCGTATTTAAGAGAGCGATAGAGCAGTACCTTACGGAGGGTGCATTTTACAGCCTGCATGAGTTTTCCGGCTCAATAGCCTAATGTGTATTTTCTATTGTATTATTGTAACATGTAAGAATTATTATTATTATTATTTATAATAGTTTAAAAAAAAGGAAACCTTTTTCAGCCCTCTGAAGTTAACAACCAACCTTTCCCTCTGTAGATAGTCAGCATTTAAAATTTTATCAGCATTAAATATGAGAAACTAACATCATGTGTTTGTATCCAATAAAACTACATCGTAATTTCTTGATATAAATCCACACTATTTTATTTTACCATTCTTCTTGGGCTTTTTATATCTGCCGCCCATAATATATACCTGTTTCTTAAAATACAGCCGTAGCCCTAACAGTTGGACGTCCGACACGCTGTCTTGTATTATTTGAAAAACAACATAACATAACCTCACAAAGGTATGATGAATCGTGACTGTTTTAAAATAATCTTGATTTCACTGCTGAAGACTTACCAGAATCATGAGTTTATACCGGGAGGACATTTGGTATTGTTTTACATTACGTAGGATATGTAAAGGTTTTTAACAATATTTCAAAAAATATCTTTTGGACGATTTTTTTGTTTTAATTTGGCAGCTTGGTTGTATTAGGGGGTTAATTTGGCTTTAACTAGAATAAAATTATGAAGGGTGCGATGAATAGGGTAGAACAGAATCTGTTCTCACAATTTTAAGAAGTTATTTTTTAGCTCTCCATCATCATCATCAGTATCTGCTCCATCTAAACCACACTTCTTCATGTTGGGCTTAAGAACATCCTTGTACCTCTTTTGCTGCCCTGTTCTGAAGTCTGTCTCCGTTAATTTGGTGGGACAGCCACACCGTTTGGAGCAGGCTGGTAGGGTTTAGGTCAAGCCAGATACTTAACTGCATTCAGTATATATTAAAGATCCTCTTTTGTATGAGCTAGGGCAACATTGTCATCTGCGTATTGAACTTCAATGACTGATGTGGATACGATGTTTGTCCCAGCTTGCAGTCTACGAAGGTTCAAGAGTCTGCCGTTATCAAATCTGTAGACGATCTCTAATCCCTCGAGCAGCTTATCCTTGACAAGTTGATTGACTCCATATCATATGGAGGTATATAGAGGCTATTAACTGCTTAATTCAAGACTTACCAGAGAGGTATATCGCGACTTTCTTGAACTCGCACTTCCCGGATTTCCGGAAAACGTACCATTGGCAATAAGCAATGCCATGCTTTTTGAGGATGGGATCGCGCAAATGGGCTGGCTTTCCAATTAGACCAGGGTCGATAATTTTTGATACCAAAAAAAATTATAGTAGGATGAAACCCATTGGAAAAGAAAATATAACAAAAATGAAAGGAAAAATAAATTACGGGCGATCTGAGGTCGGGAAGAGGGAGGGGGTGAGTTTTTAAGGTTAAAAAATGGTTAATCTCGATTTCCGGTAAAACTACAACTACTATGAAAAAAAGGTAAATGGCAAAGTTGTAGGTACTAAAAAGATCTACAACTTTTGTATCGACACTTTTTTCACATAACCTCAAAATTTATGTGAAAAATTCGAATAACCGAGTTTTTGGTTTTTTATTTTTATCTTTTGCAAAAAAAAATATTTTTCACGAAATTTGGTGAAAATTTACCTTTGTATGTCCCAAACATACAGTAAATTTTTAGATTTAAAATATTCATTTTTTCACCTTATTTTGAGAATATTTACCATAGTAGTGTACATTTTTTTTACACCATCAGAAAGTAGAGATTTCAACGAACAAAAAACACACCAACTTTTTTAAAAAAGCAGATATTTTGACGTGGGAATTTTCGATTGAAAATTAGGGTGCTTTTTCAATATCAAGTCAAAATAAGGTAAAAAAATGAATATTTTCAATCAAAAAAATTACTGTATGTTTGGGACATACAAAGGTAAGTTTTCACCAAATTTCGTGAAAAAATAAATTTTTTTGCAAAAGATAAAAATAAAAAACCAAAAACTCGGTTATTCGAATTTTTCACATAAATTTTGAGGTTATGTGAAAAAAGTGTCAATACAAAAGTTGTAGATCTTTTTATTACCTACAACTTTACCCTTTAACTTTTTTTCATAGGACTTGCAGTTTTACCGGAAATCGAGATTAACCGTTTTTATGGTTACCTACTGGATGCTACTATTGATGAACGCCATTCACCACTATTTATAACTATCTTTCAGAAAAATGCATCTGTTAGTACTTTCAATCCTCAGCATCTTCAAATTTTTCATTTTAATAGCAGGTTTTGGATTTTTTTTTAAAAAACTTGTCTGTTGCACTTTTAATGTCAAAAATCATTGACCAATCTACTTTGACAAATCTAAATGAAGACGGCTTAGCTCTTGCTTGTAAAATGATATTATCCAACCCCTCTGGAGTGTCAACTCGTTCAGTTTTTCATTTCTTTCTTGAGGTGAGAAAAAAATCCTGATCATTGGGCAAAGGGAATAAGTAAGTTATGGAATCAAATATTTTTTTTACTCGATGATGAACCACTCCAATAAATTTCTACTAAAACCATCACATGCTATTATTATTTTACGAGAAATAATGATGATGTGTAAACATGTGTACGGAGGTTAGGAAAGAATTGGCGCCATTATCTCAATTTCCGTGAAACTGGACGTATGAGGTTTTTTCGAAAAACGCCTCAATTTTCGGCAAAAACATTTGTTGTGTTTTGTTTTTATGAGTAGTTTTTTCCAAAAAATAAGTTAAGGGTAAAGAGCTGGAAGGATACAATGTATGGTGTATAAAATCCTCTAATTCAAATATTTATTTTTAGTATTACGTAGTTCTACTTATTATTTTTGTTGTATTGTATTTGCTTGACCCACCAGTAATGTTTCATACATTGTTATTTTTTACTTTAATCTCCATCGTTCGCACTTAAATCCATTTAGTGTTGAATGTTTACATTTGGGGTGGGTCCCATCGATCAACGGAAAACACACGGAGACCGGCCCAGCCTTGGAAATCAAAATATAAAACGAAACGAGAGAAAAAATAAAAATAGTTGGACAAGAACGACTTAAAAACAGTTTCAGAATGTGGCTTTGGGCATTTTATATCTGTGTAGTATGTTGTGAATAAAACGCCTAATCATCCGAATAATCATAAATAACAGGGATTTTAGAGGGTCGGCTTATTGCGCCATAAAACATTTTCGGTCTAAGTAATTGGATTACATCGTCCTCAACTATTTTATTATAAGCGACCATTTAACACAGTTTTGTCTTGCAATTGAACCGCCTAGATACAGGGTGACAAATGTTTAATTTAAATTTAAAGAATGGGATAGCATTGAAATCTTGGAAACGGTAGGAGTTACAATGTCGGTTACATAAGACACAAGTTGTACAATTTAAACACCTTTTAAATGGTGGTTTCAAAATTACACTAACTTTAGCCGTTTTCGAGCTAACCCAACTTACTTGAAAAAGAATACAATACAACCAACAATTAAACAACTTAATTAAATTTAAAATATACACATCATTGCTACATACCTCAATCCAATCAATCAATGTAATTTAAATATTTGTAATTTGTAAACAAAGAAAATAAAAACAGACATAACACAGAAAAAAAACACAATAATTATCCTAGAAACATGCTTGGTATCGTAAACCTTATTCTGTTCCACCAAAATGCACTCATCAGTCAGCTCTTTGCCCCTCTAATAAGTTTCTTCGTAAGCGTTCTTTGAACGGCTTCTTGCTTAAACCCCTAACCTCGAAAGGAAGTTCTTTCATACATTTTGCAATAGAATAAGAAAAAGACCTTGTGAAGATTTCCGTGAAATGAGCAGGTGTGGTCAGAGTATGTCTATACCTAACATTCACATTGTGATCATCAGTTCGATATCTTACTTTTAGGTACAAGTATGGTGGAGTCTTATCTTGTAAAATGTAGAATCGGTAGCATGTATGTAATGTATAACCTAAAAAATGTCACATAGAAGAACTGGTTCACACACGCGTTCTCAAACAGTGTAAAAAGGGTTAAAAATAAATATTCCACAAACATACCAGACAAATTGGCTAATAATATATTATAGGTACATAACATTTTCGAAAACGGGAACAGATTTTGGTCTCACATCGAAAAATTCTAAATTCACTTTCTTATTTTCTACATAAATATTTTTTTTTACTTATCAATGAAATATCTATACGCATCTAACAAAAATAACATCACATTCTAAATATATTATAATTTTGATAGACGATAACGTACTACATAGGCGTTCATAAATAGTAGAACTCAACTAAAAATTTCCAGCAACACTTAATAATGGATTCTTTTTCAAATTAACAATTTTTTTTCGATTTGGAAATATAGCTTGTGCCTCGAGGGCAACAGTTTATTGCACAATGGCAAATTATCAACTTTAAATTTAAAAAATTGACGTGGTGTCATTAAGTAGGTATATTTGAAGGTAACAGTGTCTCAGATTGTTCTAATTTTCTGGTGCACTTAGCACTGTCCACACGCATCATAAATAACGCGGCAAAGAGATTAAGGAGGTTACTTTGGACAACATTCAATTATGCGGTAAGACGCGTATAATACAAAAGAGGAGCGCGCCAGTCACGCTGGTGTTGATGCCGAAAGTCTCTCTCTTTAGAAAACCTCGGTTTTGTTATTACTTTTTTCTTATTATTATTATTACTGCTCTTCCATCTTCTGATTATTGCTCTTTACATATTATTATGCTCGTCAAATCTTTATATTATTATTTTTTTTTCCTCTCCTTTTCAGTCAATTAAATTTCTAACTCGTCACTTGTATAAATACGTAATAATTATTTTTTGAAGCTTTCGCTTTTGATGTTACCGATGCTAACGAGGTCTCGAATACAAATAAACTTATACAATTTAAATGTTTACTATGGATTGGAAAATTATAATAAATAAGTAGGTATACGTAATAAATAGTTTTTTTTCTGAAGACATGACAAAGTATTGACATTCTAGGAGCGTTAAAGGCATCGCGAAAACGGATTTAGCCATTGGAGTGAAATGTGATATCGTTATTTCTCTTCTGTTGAATTTATTTGCTGAAAAATTTTTCAGAGAAGCTGTCCAGGACAGAACAAAGGGTATTATTGCTAATAGAATAGTCATCACCAATCTAAGATGCGGACACTTTTTTTTCCACCAGTTTTTTGAGAATTCTGACATCATTTTTAGAAAATAGGAGGTTTTCTACACCCATAAGGTGCTCTTGTCTGCATTTAACTTATGGCGATATGTAGTGCAATTCTCGAGCAGCAGCACGTTGATATGAGGAGAAATATCTCAACCGAAGACATCACCAATCACCGCACATTTGTGGCTTTGCATCATCGACTAAATGAAATGGGATTCTAAAAAATATGAAACGGGAAGACATGCTGATGTGACATAAGAGAATGAGGGAAATTATTTTGATGGAAATTGAAGAAAACCCTGAAATCTTCTATTTGGAATATCTCGCATAAAGAAATGTTCTATCCGTTTCATTTTAGAAAGGTACAAGCCACTTGCGTATTGTATTTTGCGATGAAGCTATCTTTAACAAGGATGGAATTTTGCACATCATTACGAATATGTCGGCGATAATTTTTTACTAAATATAGTAAACAATCACTTGCACTTAATTAAAAGTAATGAATTAAGAAATCTACCGACACATGAACACAATACAAGGTTTCGACTGAATGAAAACGTAGTACTTCCTAAAACAGAACTGACAATTGGACAAAGAAGTTTTAGGTATATTGGACAAAAACTATACAACAGTATTAGTACGAAACTTAAAACACAAACTAAAGTAGGGAGTTTCAAAGGCAAATTATCAAATTGGCTTATTGAAAATGACCCAGTATATTAAGAAATGCTATAGGAGAAACAAAAATACTGCAGTTTCGCTCTCCACTTGTTTATTTGTCTACTATTAGTAGTTTACCTATTTAGTTGCTGGCTTGGCCATGTATGTAATATTATATAAGTAAGGGTGTTTGTTTATGTATTAATTAATTGCTGTTTTTTTTCTTTTTTCTTTGTTTATTTTTGCTTTATCATTGTCTTTATAGGGATGAAAGTATAAACTATTGCTCGAACTATTTGAGAATGGCTGACAAGCTTTTAGCTTAGTAATTCTCAAATAGTAGAAAGGGTTTAGTTAAGTATGTTTTATTATGTTGGGAATTTCTACTATATATTTATTTTAAGCATATTCTTGTGAAATTCAAAATTTGTACTGCAGTTTCTTGAATAAATATATATATTATTATTATATTATTATTATTAAAAAACTGTCACTTTTGCATGGGGCGCCGTGCATTGTGTATAGGGCATCGAGCGGCATGGGGCGGGGGGCAAACGCCCCCCCTGTACCCACCTGCTACGCCACTGACTGCCATGTATAAAAACTTCAAATTAGTATGTTAAATCGAAATAAAAAATTAATACAGTTACTAAACAGTATAATATGGCTACTTGTCTAATAAACACAACTTGTAACAACAACTAAATAAATTACTTAACATTATTATTAGTCCGTATAATTATTTGCATTGGCGCCATTAAACCCATAATGAATAATTTATTCATTTATAATAATTATTGTTGTTGTTGTTTCACATTATGAGTGGCATAGATAATAACATGAAATATGCAAGTGTATAGTTGGTGTTTTTCTTTTATTTTTGCATAATATGTCTAGCATACATAACTAATCCATATTTATTACTAATGGACATTTTGTAAAATAAGAATCTGTCCAATATCTCGCTAATTGGATTGGTATGGTAATAAGTTGACAGTTGTTGATGTGGTTTTGTGTGGTGACAGGTATGGGCTTGGGCGTGATACCACAGCATAATAAGTAGTCCACGTTGGCACTTAGAACTAAATAATTTCTAACTGTGACGTATGACGCCGCCATTGTGGGTTAAAAGTCAGGTCCTGACTAAAAATAATTATCTCTCTCTCTCTCTCTAGGTGCCATCTCCGCGACGAAGATTGGCAATTCTTATTTTGGATGCAGCTTGCTCTAAAAAGCTCTATCGAGGACATCCAAACCACTCTCTCAAGTTTCTCAACCAGGATATCCTTCTTCTACCCACGCTTCTTATACCTTGGATCCTTCCCTGCATTATCAATTGAAGTAAGGCGTATCTTGGTCCACGAGTCACATGGCCGAGATACTGCAGTTTTCTGCTTTATTAACAACTCTCTTTCTATGTTTAGTCGTTCAAGTATTTCTAAGTTAGTTATCCGATCGACTCATGACACCTTCAGTACTCTTCTGTACACCCACATTTCAAAAGCTTCTAGTCTTTTGGTTATATCTGCGTTCAAAGTCCATGCCTCGACGCACAAAACTCTTTTCATGCTATTGAAATTGGACATTGCTATTTCTATGCGTGCTTTTATTTCTTTCGTGTAGTCTTTATTGCAAGTAACTGTTGTTCCAAGATAAGTGTACTTCTCTACCTGTTCGATGGGTTCACGTTTGACGATTATCTGTTCGTTGTTAGTCTGGGCCTTCTTTGTTATTTTCATGAACTTTGCTTTGTTTACGTTGAGTGTAAGGCCGTATTCTTCGCTATATCGAACAAGTTTGTCCATGATTCTTTGTAGATCTTCCAGGTTTTTCGTTAAAATTACGGTATCATCAGCGTATCTTAGAAAAACTATAGGCACTCCATTTACTTTTATTCCTGCACTGTCATTTTCCATTGCCCTTTTTAGAAGAGTCGATTTCTCTGCCTTTTTTGCGACGACTCAGTGTTAGGTGATTTTGAAATTGATGTTGGTCCTGCAGGTAAATACTTCAGTTTCCACTGCTGTGCTGAACCTGAGCAGGTTTCGTTCACTAAACCGGGATCTCAAATTTACCTAACCTCCAACCTTTGTGCATGAGAGACGATATTGAGATTCTTGTGGTGGAAGTTTAGAGGATGCTAGAGTATAAACTATTCTCCCCTCATAAACCCTTAATTCGATCTAATGCTTCATTAATAAACTCTACAAATCTAACAACAACCAGCACATTCCTAAGGACAACAAAAACATCCTCAAACTTAAGAAGAAGATAATTCAGAACAATTTGATAGTTTCCAATGCGGAGAAGAGCAACTACATAGTTGTATTGGGGAGGCAGCTTATAGGAACAAGGTTCATAATTTTCTTTCCACTGAAGATTTTCCTGAATTGTACTCGAACCACTTTTCTTAAAAACATTCATCAGATAAATTGATTTCTAAAAATAAATTGACCCTCATGAATCCTTCTGTACCTCTTTTGTATAAGTTACCATAAGACAAGTTGTGGTATACACCAATTCTTCTGTCTCCAAGATGGCAGGTTGATTGAGTAAATTCCTTCCTTCTATAAGTGATTTCCACAACAGTTTTCCATTACGAATTCCCAGTCACTAGTGTCATCTTTGAAAAACCTTTCGACCCCTGGCAATTCCATTTTAGCATCGTTTGATGTGAATAACTTATACCTGAGTGTTCCTCGCAAGGGTTTCTTTAGGTGTATTAGAAAACTACTCATCCACTTATTTTTGAATCGAGAATGTCTTTAAATTTAACAATTAAAACTCCAAGGCCGTATTTAAAAAAACCAAATTGAGGATGGTTTTTCAAAAACGAAACGTCGTAGTGAAAATTTGTAAATTCTATCTTATTCTCTTCAAAAAGTAACAATGATAATATGCTTTTAATTTTTTTATATCTGTAAAAATAATGTAAGAAATAAATAAAAACTAAAATCGCAAAAAATCGTTTTTTCAAAAATTCTCAAAAACGGCTAAAGTTAGGTTACTTTTGAAAACACCATATAAAATGTAACTCTCACCGTTTCCAAGATTCCATTGCTATCCCAATCTTATCTGCTTTCGAAACATGTTTCACATAGGCTAATTTCTGGATGATAAATTTGTGGGGGTGCCGTTTTGTTTGCTTTGATTTAATATTTTCTAGGCCAATTACGTGTATATGGAAGACAAAAGTGGTCCTAAGATTGAACCGTGAGGAACACATGAGATTTCCCCATTATATGAAACAGGATCATCACTCACAGCCAAGTAGCATCAAATCGGTTAATTTTAGTTGTATGTCCTTTTTAAGAAAGCATCATCTTAAAAGCATTGAAGCCGTTAATGCCAATGGACTTTTCCCCAAATCGCATATTTATTCAATTTGCTGATCTTTTCAAAATGATAACGTCATCGTAAAGTTATGTTATAATATTTATACATTTTTCGTTAATAAAAAATCACACAGTAATAATTTAAGCATAATTTAATAACAAACCATATAATATGATCGTAAAATTTCATGACAATCGTGCAAAATTTACGGTACGCCGCTCAAAACACGTTTTGTGTTCAAAATTTGCTTGGTACAACAAAATTCGGTATAAAATAACAAGAATATTTTTTTTTATTCCGTTAACTAAAATATGAAAAAGCGACGAAAAAAGAGACAAATAAAAAAAATCATACAAAACAGTTTGAATTTTATTATAAATGTTACTGCATAATATATCCTTTTGGCGTGCTAAAATAAATAATACGACCCGTCACCGCAGGAGACTCTGGATAAATTCCGCGCACATTTTCATAAATCAGTAATGTCTGGCAGGAACAATGGCGGAACTACAACTGTTTGCTTTGGGTATTATTTTATTTCTCATCCTCGCTATAACTATGCTGTTATTGTACTAAACAAATATGCCTCTGGCCCATTCAAGCTTGAATCGGACTATACCTTGTCAAAGATTAATGTACATTCATCTTTGACCTTGTTATGGTTCAGCCACATATTCTTTTATCTCCTGATGAATTTGTTTTGCTTTTTATGCTAGTGATTGTGTTAGTGTGTTATTTGCTCGTGCAACCGAACCCAACACAACCACCTTAGCGTGGCCGATAGGATTACAATCATAATGAGAATCGGTTACGGCGAACGTATGATCAGGTTTGTGCTCTGTTCAATGAAACGCATCCTGATCGACATATTTCAAGGTCTACTGTAAGCAGATTGGTTCAAAAAATTGCAACTTATGATCATGTAAAAGACTTACCACCAAAATAGGGGCGATCATCGTCCATCCGTGGATGAGCAGTTGAACGTTTTATAAGGTCAAATTAGTCGGAGGAGGATTTCGATCAGCGGAATGAATTTTGCGAATTAATGCAAGAATTTTGTAATAATCCACAAAGGATTTTTTTTACGAGGCTTCAGGAATGGTACCGTTAATCGACACAACAGTCGATACCAGCAGCGGCTCGTCTAAAATAATCAGTAAAATGATCATATATTATGTGAAAATCTGGAGTAGTACTTAGGTCGACGGAACCAACTCGGCTAAAATGTTTTCAAGAATCTAGCACTTCCGGTTATACCGGAAATGGGTGTCAACTTCCTTATTTCAAATGCGACCCTATGTAAATTATATTTTTTTTGGATTCTCTTTGTAATTCTAAACATATTTCATGCATAATATGTTATACCTATCGCCAGCCGTTTTCGAAATATTTGAAATTTTATGTCAAAAATTACGTTTTCAGAATAGAGAATAATAACAATTTTTTATTATATGGAAGCTTTAGTAATTTAATCTGTTAGAATATCCTAGAAGATATAGACCTACTTTAGCCGCCTGTATATATATTTTTTTAGTAAATATTAATTCAGGGTATTTGAAAAAAAGGTAAAAAATCAAATTGAAAAAAGTATCATAAAGCAAAAATTTTAAATGGCAACCCCCCGTTTTATATTTTTTTTATTTTTTTGCATCAAAAATAAGGGCAAGTTTATGAAAGGATGTCTATCTCAAAAACTGATAGTTTTCAAAATATTGGCAATTTTACATTTTTCTATTACAGTAGTGATACGAATTTGAAATTTAATTGATTTTAGTTGGCCATGATGGCTTTAGATAGCAAATAAATGATACTTGACAAAAACAATCAACAACTATGACAAATGGTAGACATTAATTAATAGTAATAATCATGGCGGGCGTATAAATTATACCAACGAATACTATCTAAATTTGTTTATTATATATGGAGAATGGTGCTTTTAGAAAATCCAGACTCCACTGCAAATTTTCTGAGATATGTCGTAGGAATGAAGCTGTACTGGGGTACTTCACGGCATATTGAAGTACCCCAGTATAGCTTCATCGTCACCAATAGGTTTCCTTCGTTTTATTTTTGTCTTACGAACCCGCAATTTCTGATATTATCTTGTCCGCTTCACAACTTTTGGTGATGGCTTGTGTTTTTCTGGGTACCTGGCAGAAAATGTATCACACGTTTGTCACATCACTCTGTCACATTATCCATAAATAATAAACAAATTTAGATAGTATTCATTAGTATAATTTATACGCCCGCCATGATTATTACTACTAATTAATGTCTACAATTTGTTATAGTTGTTGACTATTTTTGTCAAGTCAAGTCAAGCCAAGCCACAGAACTGCCATTTTTGAGCGATCATTTTCTTTTCAGATTTACAAAATCTATAACCGCATACCTGATTACTTAAAAAAGTTAAATGTATATTCGTTTAAGAAAAAAATTCGTGAACACTTATTTATTGAATCCACTTTGAACTGATCCACAATTTCCCAATATTTAAAATGACGATTCTAACTAATATTTTTTTGAATTTGTACATATTTTATGTTGTTATTGCGTTAATTAGAGTAATTTTTCAGACTTTTGTGTTCAATTTTGGGAGCTTCACAATATGATTTTTTGTTTGTTTTTTTTTTGTTTATCTATTTTTCACTGTTAGTATACTTTGAATATGATATTTTAGTTTGGGCTGAATTTTTATATCAGTTTTTACTGCCATTCAGCCCATTTTGTGGTTCTTTTTTTTTGTCTAAATATTTATAATATATTGAACTGCAAATAAACTTATTATTATTATTATTAAGTGTCATATTTATTTGCTATTAAAGCCATCATGGGCAACTAAAATCAATTAAATTTCAACTTCATATCACTATTGTAATAGAAAAATGTAAAATTGCCAATATTTTGCCCTTATTTTTTATGCAAAAAAATTAAAAAAATATAAAATGGGGGGATTTCATTTAAAAATGTTGAATTATGACACTTTTTTCAATTTGCTTTTTTTGACCCTTTTTTTCAAATACCCTGTATTAATATTTACTAAAAAAATATACGTAGACGGCTAAAGTAGGTCTGAATGAACAAAAAAGTTAATTTGACCACTAAATTTAGACAACCTGTATCTCGATAACGAAGCATTTGCGGACATTGGTTCAATGGCAAAAAATGCTTAAATTACAATCAGGAATCTCCTGTTTTCGGTATAAATATTGTGCAATCATCATCATATATAAAATAATGATAATAATAATTATGGAAGGTAGTCCATTTCTAACGAAAAGGAGCAGGAAGACATGGAAATAAATCCACAAAACATTGTGAAAATTTTAATTGAGTCTGTCACTAATAATCGTAGAATAAATGGGATTTTTTTTAAGTAGTTTTTAACAATTATTTCGTAATGTCTTTTTTTGTAAAACAATCTCCTTCCATTTGTTTCAGATAAGTGAACATATTCAGCCAAAAACTGCATCTCGGATAATAATAATATGCATTATCAGTAACGAACCGCATATTATGTACTTATCGTACCAACAAGGATAAAACAAAAGTGAAAGGTAAGCCTGTGTGCATTTTTTGCAACCTCTTAAATAAGAATTTTATCTTAACTGCCTCTACGAGTAGGTACCCATTATTATGTTATTGTTATATTATGTAGTATGTTCCGTCTACCCATGTTATTAATAATATCGTTAAGTATTTTTGTGGTCCTTGTGCTCTCAAGTATTTACTTAGTAGAAATTTCATTGAGACCACCAAGGCATATCAAAATTATGGGTTTCTTGATCCAAGTTAATTTAAAATCCTAAAGAGTTTTCGTGGGTTTTATGAAATAAAATTACAATTAATTGATATAATAATAAAAACATTTAGATAATAATACTTGAGGACATTTGTTTTTTAAATCATGTAATATAATCTGCTCAATGAACAGAATTCAAATCTATTCCAAGGAATGGACGCCACGGCGATCTCTAGTTCTTAAAACTTACATTGACTTTTTCATATAGGGACATATGGGACGAATCTAATTAATGGGAAAGATCTGATTATATTCTGAAAAACAATGTGGAGAACTATAACTGGGAACGTCGATGGAATACTGCCACAAAACTATTTATGTATATTTAAATATGAAACCAGTTGTAAAATACTTGTAGCTACAATCAAAATTATTATTATTACTATTAGAGTAGGTACTAAAAATAACTCATGTTATAGAGGTACTACTTAATAAATACAGAACTATAAACTAAAACTTGAAACCAGTCAGTCCCACACTTCCATATACGTAGGTACCCTAACATACGTAGTTGCATGTACATACCAATATTTTAATAATATATTTATAGACGTAATACCAATAATATCGTACCTAGAATATATACTGCAACATAGGGTATAATATATGAGGCGACACATTACAAGCTACATGGCAACTAAATAAAGCAGTATCCCAACAATCTAAAAGACATCGCACACTGTGCGTTTAGTACACGGTGTGAAGCGAATTATAATTGCCTCTGACGCGAGAGCAGATTGCTTCCCGACTCCAACTTTTTTTTAACATAAAATCCATTGACAAATTTAGATTTTAGCTCTACATATCATTCATACAGAGCGATTCATCCTGTGTGGCATACTCAAACTTCTAGGGAACTACAAAACGTATGTTTCTGAAACTTAAAGGTTCGTTATTATATTAAACGGTCGGTGGTTAGATTTTAAGGGCCGATGTTGATTTTGAATAAAACACCAATTATTTAGGAAATTATTGTCATTTCTTTTTATTATGATAATATTGGTTTAGTTCAATTATGTATGGAACAAAATATCGGCCAAAGGGCCGTCGCGACCTCGGCGGCCCACCTCCATCCGATGGTCCAAATTTTCGATGACGCTGAGGCATAATTGAGGTTCTATGCCGTTAATGTGCCGAATTCTCTCATCCATTAGCTCTTGAATTGTTGCTGGCTTATCGACGTACACCTTTTCTTTCAAATAACCCCAAAGATAAAAGTCCATGCATTGGTTTTTCGACAATCAGTCTTGGATTATCATTAGCCCAAATGCGGCAATTCTACTTATTGACAAATCCACTGAGGTGAAAATGTGCTTGCCACTATTCTGACCATTGACGACGTTTGGAATGGTCAAGAGGTTTTAGTTCTTGAGTCAAATGCACCTTGTAAGCGTGTAAATGCAAGATAGTGTGTCTTTCCATGGTTCAAATTGAGTTAGTCTGAAATTGAGAAATGTCAAATTAAATGCAGAAAAAACTTGACGTTTAGGTTTGGTTCACATTCAACATCTCCATTAAAACCCTTAGCAACTGCCCAAAGATATACTAACTTCAAGATTTACTTCTCTGATGAACTCGGGCTTGACTACCTGGAACTGCAGAAACTGAGCTGGTTGAGGCAGCATGTACCAGATGAAAATTTCCAAAGAACTTACAGAGAATTTCGGAAGCAAATTAACAAAAGGATAGCGTGTGAAAAGAGTGCGATTTATAATCAGTCCTTATTAAGATCTCAAAACAAGTCAAAAACGATATGGAATTTCTTTAGCGAGATTACACGTACAACCAGCCACAACAGGCTACAAATGAACAATAATTTTTTTCACGACAAAACGCGCCCAAATATTTAACGCAAAACTTCATACAACTGAAAGTTTATTTTTTGGTTTTCTCTGCAAATATCCTAACAAACAGTAGGTACCTACACGTTAGGTAAGACTAAACACATTGTTGCTGCTTACTCATATTCCAACAAAACTACATCCTGCTCCATTAAGTATATTTATTTTTCAAAAAGGCACGTAGGTATATGTATAATAATAATACGAACAGAATATACTGACATGTCGGTTGGCTGACTTGGTTGCATTATACAAATAGCATAATATACTTGCATGGGCAGTCATACTCGTATAACATACGTGTGTGGGCATACATACGGATAACATTGCTTTTTTGACACTTTTTTGTTGTGTTTTTAATTTATTTTACAACTAGGCTCAAGTTTATCTATTGCTTCGCAACATTGTAAATATGGGCGTCTTATTCCAGCTAACAACAATAACAAAGCACTTCAACCATCTTCAACCCTTTGTTTTAACTGTTGGGCCAACAGTTATGCCAAGATGCCAATCATATATATATATATATTTGAGTTTAATGAAATATATTTTATTGAGACGAGAGATATAGTAAACTCTTTTAAAAATAAAAGCTCGAAAGACATTTTTGATTTGAATATCGTAATCATTAAATATATTAAGGATATAATAATTATACCATTGACAATATTGATTAATTTGGCGTTCTCATCCGGTATGTTTCCGAGTTGTCTGAAATTTAGCAAAATTATACCGTTATTCAAAAAAGGATCTCCAGATGAATTGAACAACTATCGCCCTATTTCTATAGTACCTGTTCTAGGCAAAATTTTTGGAAAGATACTCTTTAAACAATTAGCCAACTATTTTGAAAGAAATAATTTATTTTCTCCGAAACAATTTGGATATAGACCGAAACTTAACACCGTTTCAGCTATAGAAAACTTTATAAATAGCGTTA
The DNA here is from genome assembly GCA_911728435.2 of Apoderus coryli. Taxonomy (NCBI): domain Eukaryota; kingdom Metazoa; phylum Arthropoda; class Insecta; order Coleoptera; family Attelabidae; genus Apoderus; species Apoderus coryli. The sequence goes on from OU452207.1 coordinate 745,067, forward strand.
TAACCGCTTTTGAGAGTAGAAGGCTTGTGGCGGCTTCTTTTCTTGATTTAACAAAGACGTTTGATTGCGTCTCACACGATATCTTGTTGGGTAAACTGGAGCGATACGGCATGAGTGCGAATTCGATTCGTTTGCTGAGTTCCTATCTCACTGGTAGGAATGTCGTAACGATGTTTGAGTCAAAGCTCTTCTCAGCCCTTGTTGAGCTCTTGTGGAGTCCCACAGGGCTCGGTGGCCGGACCTCTATTGTTTTTGATTTTCATTAATGATTTACCGCTACATCTGCCATGCTCTGACCTGACATTGTTTGCAGACGATTCAACTATTGTCGATGTTGAACTGTCGAGTGATGTTCTGGCCTCAAGTATGATTAATTCACAGTCGAGGGCTGCGGACTGGTTTGCAGCTAACAAACTCTGTATGAATGCCAATAAAACAGCTACTAAAATATTTACATTACGTGAGACGGATGTTGCTGTTTCTGATGGTCTGGTAATGTTTTTGGGTGGCACTTTGGACCAAAAGCTAACCTGAGCGGGTCATGTCGAGGTTATCATTGCCAAGTTGTCTAAGGTTGTGTTCATGTTGCGAAGCTTGAAGGGTGAAGTCTCTTTTAATGTTTTGAAATCAGCATATTATGGCCTTTTTCACAGTGTGGCTTCATATGCTTTGTCAATTTGGGGACACTCTTGTCATGCTAGTCGGGTATTCGCAATCCAAAGACGAGTGGTTCGAATAATGACAGATTTAAAGTTTAGAGAGGATGTCAGACCTAAATTTAAAGAATGTAAAATAATTACACTCCCGTGTCTCTATATCTACAATTCAATTATGTATGTGAAAAATAATTACAATCTGTACATAAGGCATGATGAAGTTCACAACCACAATACCAGAAACAAAAACGACATTCTTCCTGAATATATGAGGTTGGGTAGAAGCAGAAATTCTGTGAATTATTATGGTCCCACATGCTATAATCATTTGCCAGATAGTTTGAAAACACTGAGTTTGCAATGTTCAAAAATAGATTAAAAAACTACTTAATTGACCAGGCTTTTTACTCCATTGATGAATTCCTCAGCACTGACTTTCCGTTTTGATTAAGTTATATACATTTCTATGTTTTTATGTTGTGTTATGTAATATTTTAATATTTAATATGACTTGTGTAAACCTTTTTTGGTAATGACATGTAATGACAATAAATAAAAAAAATAAAAAAAAATATCAGCTAACTCCACATCCATAGTAAAAGGCGGTTTTTTAAGAACTTGGATTTGGGAAAACACTTAAAATTTAGAGAAATGTATTAAAGCTTTGAATTAAAAATGCGTCAACTCCACAAAATCTAATTTAATCACTTCAGGTGCTAAATCAATCAATAAAGCACGTTACCATACATGTTTCGACATACATACATGGCATCATCAGTGGTATACATACCGGGTGTCCCACCGGGAAAGGATTCGATCGATTATGGAGAAACTACACTGTGGAACAATCTGAAAATCTGGTGTAGTACTTAGGTCGATGGGACCAATTCGGCTAAAATGTCTTCAAGAATCTAGCACTTCCGGTTATACCGGAAATGGGTGGCAACTTCGTTATTTCAAATACGACCCTATATAAATTATATATTTTTTGAATTCTCCTTGTAATTCGAAACATATTTCATGCATACTATGTTGTACCTATCGGCGGCCGTTTTCGAAATATTTGAAATTTTATGTCAAAAATTACGTTTTTAGAATAATAACCATTTTTTTTATATTGAAGCTTTAATAATTTAATTTGTTAGAAGATCCTAGGAGATATAGACCTACTTCAGGCGCCTACGTATATTTTTTTAGTAAATATTAATACAGGGTATTTGAAAAATGATACAAACTTATCTAAGGTCAACTCATAAAAAAATTACTTTAACAAATGTTAAAAATTTTGACCTTGAACTTCTAAACACTTTTCACATCTCAAAATTAATTGTTCATGTGTTGCCCGCCGAATAGATGGTTGACTCAAATTGGCAAATGCATTCCGAACTCTTTGCATACAGTCCTCTTTGGTGGTCAAATGCCTGCTGTACAAGGGAGCAGTGGTTATCGGACCTGTCACCTGGACATCGATGTGATTGACGTTGCAGTGCTCAGGAACGTTGCCACAGCTTTTGACATAACAACCTTAGAAAAAAGATCCTCAGACCACAACCCGGTTTTCTGGATACTAAGCAATCAGAGTCGGAACACGACATTCTAATACAAAGGCATACCAACTGAAGGTTTTCTACAGTTGTACCCAACAAGATACCAAGAATCAACAACACTGATGATCTGGAGGATGCTGTCAACTCCCTGGAGAGTAACATTAAGGATGCTATATCAGAGTCTACCACGGAAAAATGGAGAAGAAAAAGAGTTTTTCTTGAAAACATCGACGACATACCCTAACAGCTGAGGGGGAACATGCGTGAAAAACACAGAGCACGGAAACGGTACCGGCAGACAAACGCTGAGGAAGACAGAAGAATGGGACAGATTCGCGGATAAACTTCTTCCCAAACGGAAGATCAAGAAGGCCATAAACGCCCCAAAAAGCGGATATCCACCGATCCATGGGGAGAGAGGACTAGTCTACATTGAACAGGATAAGGTAGAAGCTTTTCCAGACTGCTTTGAACTGGAATGCAGCGAAAACATCCATCCAGATGAGGACTTCGACTGTGTTGAAGCCATTGAGAGGGGGGTAGGAAGATTTCGGCCTGCATTTGGCGAAGAAGTCATGTGCATCATCAAGAAACTGAAGAAGGAGAAGAAGGCGCCTGGTCCGGACAGACGGTAGATAGATTAGTTTCAAAACTTTCTGGAAACTCAAACTTTGCCTGCTGATAGTAGTGCTGCTGCCACACAATATAAATGTAAATTTTTCTTATGCGGTGTATTATAGTTGGTAATAATACCTACGGTATCACAAACTTTTTTAAAGAAGCTTTTATACGTTCCATTCAGGAAATTAAAATTTATTGCAGGTTGTGACGTGGTGTGGGCTTAAAGTGAAACTTTGTTAGAATAAAAGATTTATGATAATATTTCAAAAAATCATAATACCGAGCAAAGTTGGGACTACCAATATAGGTACGAGTATTTTAGTTGAGAGCAGTGTTTTTTTTTTACTTTCCCAACGCATAATAGGGAAAGTATTGGGAACTCGCTAAAAAAAATCGGTTGTGTGGTCCCAAAACTTTCCCGACAAGAAATAACATAATCTAAAATATAATTATGACAGGTAACAATTACAGAATGATGATTCTAATTGTCTTATTTCGAATAAACTAACTACTTTATTCAAAAATTAGAAAACAAAAATATTGCCAGAGCTGGGATTCGAACCCAGGATATCAATGACGGCAAAAACCCTTTATCAAATTTATTCTATTCTAATAAAAGTTATAGGTTCCAGCTACGAAACTGGGGAAATTTTAAACGCAATTTTTTATACCACGAAAACGTCAAGAGTCAGATAATTTTTTACTAAATATTTGTGTTCGGATGAATAGCGGTTTAACCTGGAAGCTTCATTGTGAGAGAGTGGTGGGTCAGTTAAATTCATCCTTTTATATGATAAATTCACTGAAGTCAGTCTTGGATCAGGGTCAGTTGTTGATGCTTTACTATGCCCACGTGGAGTCGCGCCTGAGGTAAGGGGTATTTTTATGGGGTGACTCTACCATGACGCATGATATATTTGTGAAGCAAAAAAGAATTATTAGATGCACAGCTGGGCTTCCCGACAGACAGAGTTGTAGGCCCGTGTTTCAGAAATTTAATATTTTAACGATATACGCTCTATACATTTATGAAGTATGTATTTTTATTCAAAAAAATTTAAAGAATTTTCCACAAACCCGTGATATACACACTGTAAATACAAGGAGTCGAAACGACTTACACATAAACAAGTTTAAATATAATTTGACTCAGAGGTCAATTTATTGTCGGGGGATCATGATCTATAATAAACTGCCAGATAACTTGAAGTCTATAAACGAAATTAAGCAGTTCTCAGTGTTACTAAAATCGTTTCTTGTATCTGAGGCGATATATTCTGTTAAAGAGTATTTTTCTCGGGATGCCCGAGTAACTGTTATTTAGAAACTGTTGTGTTTTGACATGTGTCTTATACATTAAATGTTTAATAGTCTTTGTGAAGTTACAATTATGTGTTATTTTATATGTGAAGATTGTAAATATTGTATGTATATATTTAAAATTTTAGTTTTTTTTTTACGTTGACGACTTCTATACATTTTATAATGTTATTTGGAGAATAAATAAATACATAAATAAACGAGATTGCATAATTTGGCTAATATATTGAAAGATTATGCGGTAAATATGAGAAAAGCTGACGGAACTGAATATAAAGAAGCAACTGTAAAAACAATTTGGAATACTACGAGTAGGCTACTCCAGGAAAAATACTTCAATGACTTCAAAACTGTATTCGACCCGTTTACCAGTGTGATATTCAAAAATGCGCGGGATGCAAGAAATGCAAAACGTAAAAGATTACAGCAGGATCCAAACAAACGAAAATGCAGTTCATCAAATTTGAGTTTAAGTGATTTGGCTAGAATCATTGGATTATGGGATGAATGTAGACCAAAAAGTTTACAAAAAAAAATTACCATATTGTAGCTGTTGAGTTAGCTTGGCGAGGTGGTGAACCAGCTGATTGCCTTATAGATTATTTCACGATTGAGAAAAATAATGATGGAACGCCAACCAACAGAATTGAATACAATCCAATATTCAGTAAAACATGCCAAGGAGGATCGAAAAGTTGTACAAATAGTAAGTGGCTTGTTCCAAATATTGCAAACGAAAGTGCATGCCCTGTTCGGTTATTCCATAAATTATTGTCCAAAAGGGTGGAAAAATATTATATATACTTCCAGTCGCCTATTCTTGATACCAAATCGTTTCTGGAAATCCGAAAGTGACACATCTCACTCTTCTTCCAATTTAACATTTACCAATTGTACTTTTCACAACTGTAGTTTTAAATAAAAATTAATAATATTTGTTTGATTAAAATTAATACATTTTGTATTGAAAATTATTAAACGTCAGATTGACAATCAAATTTTTGATATCTTCAAAGTAAAAAATTATCTTATCGAATACTCCTCGGGCCTTGATGAATACCCAAAATTTTATCATAGAGAATCCCTCAAGCGAGTTGCTCAAGAATAATAGCCCTCGGCTCGAACAAACGAATAGGTTTGAATTTTTTCACTCAAATTATGTCTATAGAGATGTAAAAGGATGTGTTTGGCGACATCTCTCATCATCATCTCATCTCTGTACCGTGTGGGGTATATACCACATTATTTACGAGAGTTTGGCTGTCGACTACTGACCGATCACCACTGATGAGTCGTGGATCGACGAAACGGCCATCTGGTGAAAGTATAGTGGTCGACAGACAAACTCTCGGATTTTAAGTCTTGTTTTGTTAAACAAGCCCATTTCAAATTATGTATATAGTTTTATAAAAATTAAAATATTTAAAAAACAGTCAGGTTTAGGTGAGATGTACTTTAATGAAAGTTAGGTTTATTTTGAACGAGGAATCTAAAAATATATTAATATACAGGGCATTCCATTTAAAAAACACAACTATGGTTCGATTCCTATATTTGGGACACCCCGTATAGCTTCACAATATTTTTAAATGTAGCCATAAATCATTATTATCGAACCCATGAACTTTTTATTTTGTTTGATGTGGATTTAACCTCTGCAATTTTTAATACCCTATGACGCCTTCAATTAAAATCTTTTTTTTTTTTAATTAGGTCTTGCTGAATTTTTTAATATTTAATTTTACTACGAATAGATGGCAATTAGCTAAAACATGTTCAGCAATAAACACCCAATTATTCAATTTGATTTTGAAAGGAAATGCATTAAATAAATGAAAATTAATATAAATATAAAAGATTAAGTAGTATAACGGTAATTAACGATTCTGCCGGGTAAAGGGAATAATATGGTAGAAAATTTAATTACCAGCAAAAACGTATTTTAATTTAATAGAAAAGAGCACAGGGCATTTTTGATCTAATTGAAGATGTTGTATGTTCTCTGTGTTGTTCTCTATAATTTTCTAGTTGGCACTGCTAATTAACTTATTTGCACAACTGAATTATTTTCTATTATGCTGGCTGATATACGACAACTTTACGTTGTTTCTGCTCTATAATTATTATACTTTAATGGTATTCGAATTACCGTTAGATTCAGGAAGGAAATTGCCTGTTGTGTAGTACCTACACTAATGTGAAAATCGCACTCAATAAAACAATACTATAAGTACCGTTGATAGTACTTGAGGAAAATTCATATTTTAACTTTTTTAATATAGAAAAACAAACGAATTTCGACGTGGATTACTACTGATGAATCACCATCTTTTGCCATTGACGAAGTTCAAGAATGTTGTCCAAAATCAGTTGTCTTCTCTATTTTCGGAACGTTCTGTATTTGTTTGTTATTGTATTTGAATTATCTTCATCAATTTGATCTCGACGTAATATTTGAAAATTTAATGTAATGAGGAGCTAGTGGTAGGAAGATCATTATCCTCAGTCATTCGAGATCTAATATGATCAATATAACGCCTCATGATTCTGCCATCTTGGCTCCTAATTTCATATGATACTGAACTCAATTTAGCAGTTAAACCATTTATCGCCATCATCCTCCAAATTTGGCAAAGGAAATTGCTAATGAAACTACAAAAAAGCCTACCGACTGCGCCAAAATTATTTTATCCTTGCTGCTTTATTGAATAACTTTATTTATAGTTTATCTAGATGAGTCATACTGGTTCGAGAATCTGGATCCTTGCCTCGGCTGGTGCCTACTAAGTACACAATATACTATTTCGCTGATCAACTTTCTGTCCAGAAATTTCGCCTGATAAAGTCAACCTTGTCTGGATTGGATTTCTTAAAGATTATGAGCGTTTTCGACTGTCCACAGAATATGCCATAACTTGTAAAAGTAGCTTTATCACAGAAAATGGTTCTTGGAAGAGTATCTAAATGATTTCCCCACAAAAACAAAGTTTTTGGTGTAATCTGTTGGGAGAATTTATTGTGTCGTGTGTTTATGATATAGAAGGTAATCAAATTTCTCACAAATTTTCTTTGGCAGCCATCCTAATTTGCCCAATAAGTATCTACAGAATGTCTTCTCAACACCCCAAGGACTTCTTCGCATAAATTTTATTTCACTTTTTCATCATCAAAAACCAGTTGAGTCGTTTTATACTGAACTCTTGAGTCTGGAAAATAACGAGTTGGATATCGTTGTTGCTATTTCCGAACTCAGTTGGAAATCTTTACATCCTCCGGCAAATTGCTTCACTTCTCTTCGTAGCTCTTCCAGGGTCTGAAACGCTTTCCCTGAGAGTGTTGTGTTCTTTCAGCTTGGGGAAGAGATCGGAGCCAATTCGCTCAGATTGTTTTACGACTTTCAATGTCACTTCAAGAAAAAATATCTATAAAAGTTTTTTCTCCTTCGTTCTTTATGATTTTAGGTGTGCTGAATCCCAATTAAAGTTTGCCACGTCAAAAAAACCACGAAAAAAAGCACTTTTTTCAGGTTTTTTACCAATATCTCGTAAAATATACCGTTTTGGAACAAAGTAGTAGAATACGAAAATAAAGTACAATAAATTCTCTACAACTTAAGTCTCTTATATTTGTTTGCTTAGATAAACGGCTGCGCCGCTAGAGAACCTTGAAACTCGATCAAATTTGTGTTTATTATGATTCTGATTTTTTGATTATAATTTGAGACTTTTTCCAGGCATTTTCGGTTTTTACAGAACAATGAATATACTTAGCGATGTACCTTTGCAAAATGCCGTGGTATTTTCTTCATCCAAAATGAAAATATTCTCTAATGCAAGTATAATTTTCCGCTTCTCTTTTTTTTGTTTACAGAAAATCAACCATTTTCCAAACGTCGTAAACGTCAGTGAACCAAACTTAATTAATTAGTAAACTTAAATTAATCCAAACTAAAATTTTTGGGTAATACACAAAAAGTATTTTTTATTTTGACCGCAAATATGGACATTTTATTACAATTCAAGGTGCTTTATCTGCAAAATAGTCTGGCTGACACCAAAACGTTACCGACCTAATTTATATCTAGGAAATTTAGTTTAGTTCATTTTTGTATATTGAAGCTTTTTTCCAAACAGTATATTTTTCGAGCTAAAAGCAAAAAAATACGCTTTTTTCGCGACTTTTTGTAGATTTTCAAAACTAGGTGGCAAAGTTAAAAATCGAATTCAGCATCCCAAAAACTCATAGTTAGTACGACGTGTATGGATATGGAATAACCTAGCGTTTCTGGAAAAAAACCGTGGAATGTTGAAACCAATCCGCTCCAGCAGCTCAGGACAGTCAATCATACCATTAATTATTTTAAAGAGGAACACCTGTCCAGCATATAATCTACGTGTAGCCAAAGAGTTCATGTTAAATCTGTCAAGGAGCATGCGATGATCATATACGCGCGACGGAAAATGCCCATCAATTTTCAACGCTAAGTACTTGAGAAATCTACGGTGAACACTCTCAACCTGTCTTATATGTACTTGATATATGGGAGACCATATATTGGAAGCATACTCAAGCTTAGATCTGATTAACGCATTGAACAAATTGGTCAGACACTCAACGTTGTTAAATTCTTTAGTTATTCGAAACAAAAAACTTAGCATACGAAAAGAGTCACATAGTAAGTGCTGTGTATGTGTTGTAAATTGTAAGTTGGTGTCCACGTAGACTCCCAAATCCCTGACGACCTCACACGAGTCAAGAATATGGTATTACATAACCGGTAGGGAAACATATGTGTGCACTGCTACCTGGAGAATACAGCAAGTTTGCATTTTCCCACATTCAAAGACAGTTTGTTAGTATGGCACCACCGCTCGAGCCTCGACAGATCAGCCTGCAACAATTCGGAATCAGCAAGAGATCGAACAGCTCTGTAAATCTTGAAGTCATCTGCAAAAATCAAGTAACTGCTCAAAAAGCCTTCCGATATGTCATTAATGAAAATGGAGAAAATAAGGGGAGCAAGACAACTGCACTGTTTACGATTAGTTAGATAAGTATAAAAAAACAACACCAGGAGATCCTCATCAAAGCCAATACTTCACATCTTCTGCAGTATCAGGGAGTGATCAAGTTTATCGAACGCTTTCGAAAAGTCGGTGTAAATAGCATCCAGTTGCATGCCTCCACCGACAGCGGAAAACACGTCGTGAAAAAAACACGTTAGATTAGTGACTGTGGATCGTCCCTGGAAGAAACCATGCTGCTTAGAGTCGATGTCGTGCTTTACTTGGTTAAATATTTTTAAATGAATTTTTGTTAGTATAAATGCAATAGATCATGACAACCCAACAAAGCTAAATTAATTTATGCCTCTGTTTATTGGCTTGTGATTTGTTCCAAATGAACAGAACGTCATGCACGTTAATTATTATTTATTAAAACATAGCATTATTAGTACTATTTACTGACACTGCTCGTTGTTTATTATCAAGTCTTATAATGTTGTCTTGACCCTATAATATGCTGGTTTGTTAAAAACTAATAAAATTAATTGTAAATAATTACATGATCGCATGGCTGTTCATAATAAGAATATGCATACACATTTTCAATGAGTTAGGTATTATGGTGCGATTTTATTATTATTGCTGTTCAAATCTTATTTTATACAAGGTGTTTCTAAGAAAGCTGGCCAAAATTTGTGAGCGAATTGGGGACATCTAATCATGAAATCATTTCGTCAATAAAGTTCATTTATTATATTAAGTTCATTTATTATATTAAAATTTAACTATATTTTCATAAATACAAACAGTAGTTAACAGTGGCGACGAGAATTATGGATGCTGAAGCGTTATGAAAAGTGTTGGAGCAACAAAACCAAATTTTAGAGATGCTATCATTACATATGTCAAATCAACGAGTTGGTGATAGAAGAAAAGAAAATATCGAACTAATTATTGAATCACTTACAAGAAATATAAAGGAATTTGTGCCAGATCCAGAGAAGATTTATTTTTAATAGATGGTTCAAAATTAGATGATTCAGCTAGAGTTAGATTACTGCAACTTTTTAGAGGGGTTTATTATACGCTGATGTGTTATTATGATTTTTATTGTATTTAATTTTTCTCATAGAGTGTAAACCCATTCGAGAAAATTAACTTTTTAGCGAGTTGAATTCATAGGCAACTTTTATACCACAACTTTGGCCTCATAAATGAGCGTAAAATTGTAGTATATTGATCCGATTGTTAACATTAACACTACTTTTATTTACCACTGCAGAAATGATTTTTACCAGGTTGATATTTTTGACTGTTCGACTCGTTAATGACATTATGCCTATCGAGGAAATCTATGGGCAACGGACCTCCCCACAACCTTCGAGAATTCGCCAAACATAGATATAAGACTTTTCAACTATCGCCGCTCTTATAAAGACTGGTAAAACAAGCAATTTGTTGAGAGACGCTTAGGAAATGTACCCTCTAAGACAGCTTTATTAATAATTACTGCCAGCAATAGCGAAATCTCTTGAGCACACTCCTTTATCCAGGAAAACAGGTAGAAATTTTCAGTAGCAATGAAAATGACAATAGAATACCAGTATTAGATGTTGAAACCTCAAATTTGACAGATTAATGAAATTTTCATCAGCAAACGCTTCCAACAATTGCTTTAGTTTTTGCTGTCTGAGAACTTTGTCAAATATATTTGTTTGTGATTTTAAATTACTTCAGGACTCGCGTACTCTTCTTAATGCTGCTTGTATTGTAGCTGTTGAGTTAGCTTGGCGACGTGCTTATAGATTATTTCACGATTGAGAAAAATAATGATCGAACGCCAACCAAGAGAATTGAATACAATCCAATATTCAGTAAAACAGGAGGATCGAAAAGTTGTACAAATAGTAAGTGGCTTGTTCCAAATATTGCAAAGGAAAGTGCATGCCCTGTTCGGTTATTCCATAAATTATTGTCCAAAAGGGAGAAAAATATTACTTCCAGTCGCCTATTCTTGAGACCAAATCGTTTCTGGAAATCCGCAGGTGACACATGGTTTGACAATATACCGGTAGGCAAGAACACAATTAATATGTGGACCAAATCATCCGTAGAAGCTATTGGTTTGGACACTAAATGTAAAAGGATATCCATTCATTCGAACAGATCAACTGCAGTTAGCCATTTGGCAAATAAAGGAAGTCCTGAACAGCAATTAATAAAAATAACAGGACATAGCAGCTCTAATTCAATTAAACAGTACTTGAATATTAACCAAGAACGCCATGGTGAAATAATCAACTCCATGCGAGAAATTTCTTCAACAGTGGAAATTAACAATCCGTCAACTTCTTCCAATTTAACATTTACCAATTGTACTTCTCACAACTGTAGTTTTAAATAAAAATGAATAATATTTGTTTGAAACTAATACATTTTGTATTGAAAATTATTAAACGTCAGATTGACAATCAAATTTTTGATATCTACAAAGTAAAAAATTATCTTATCGAATACTCCTCGGGCCTTGATAAATACTCAAAATTATCTCGGTATTATCAAGACCCTATGGGTATTACTACTTATAAGTTCCTTTGGAACATTCCAGTATTTTATCAACTACTCCACTGGGCATGTTTCAATGCACACACCTACCTACTTTGCATTCCATGACTGGTGCGATTCACAAATAATTATATTAGACTGTCGAGCAGTGAATAAGAAATAAGGAAAATGAATAACTAGGGAATGAATTATAATAAGAGGTAAAGAAAAAAAAATAAAAACGTACCTATACCTAAGTAAATAAGAAACATTAACAAAAAAAAAAAAAAGGAAAGACAAACTTGAAAATCAAGATATAAGCAGATTCATCGTTCGTAGTAGGTGTTTATATTAAATGTTATTTATTAGTTTGATGGGTGTGCAATGGCTTTTGAATTTCGGTGCTGGGTACCTAAGCGAAGAAGAAATTTTTTCCCACTTCGACTATAATAATAATGCTGTCGTTTTCAAGAGGCTTGAGTCAATGACGTTTAGAGCTAGAATTGTTGAAAACTATAGATGTAAATTATTAAAGATGATGTAGATTTTACTCAGCATTTAAACACAACACAGCTGAGGAAATTATAAAACAAGGTCGGTTATCTGTTTTGCGGTACGAAATTTTGACTGCGCCATTTAGGTATAGTCATGCCACAATCCACAATGACAAATACGTTTAAGCTTCAGTTGTGAAGAAGTTTCTTCATAATCCTAAAATCATTTTGAAGGGAACGGAAGTGAAACAATATTTGCAATAAATGAAAGAACATGAATATACACTATGTCCAAGATAAGAATGAGATAGCATTGGAATCTTGGAAACGGTAGGAGGTACAATGTCGGTTAAATTAGAGAAAAGTTGTACAACTCAAACATCTTTTAAATGGTGTTTTGAAAAGTAAACTAACTTTAGCCGTTTTCGAGATTTTTTGAAAAAACCATTTTTTGCGATTTTAGTGATTTCTGCCATTATGTTTTTCAAATATAAAAAAATAAAAAGCACTTTTTCATTGTTATTTTTTGAGGAAAATATAGGTTGGTTTTTTTAAATACGGCCCTAGATTTTTTATTGTTAAATTTAAAGCCATTTTTAATTAAAAAATGGGTAGTATATCACACGTAATGGTTTAACCAAGTTTTAAGCTGTTATTTAAAATTATTCAAGAAAAATCGCCATAGAAGCCTGCTGCCGGCTTGAAGGCGAATCCTCATGTAAGCGTCAGTGACATTTCTTCAGACTTAGGAATAAATCGCACTTCAGCATATTGGATTTTAAAATCTTTCAAACTGCACCCTTACAGTATGGTTTTACATCAGGCACTGTCAGATGCCGATATTGACAAGAAGCGCCTATAGACTTTTGTTATTGGCTGAGAGATATGTGCACGGAAAACCCGCAATTTCTCTCACAGATTTTATGGACTGAGCCATTTTTTCTAGTTGTGGTATTGTTAATGTACACAATACGCATTATTGGTCACAAACAAATCCTCATTGGATGCCGGAAGTTGACCATCAAAGTAGATGGAGTGTAAACGTGTGGTGTGGAATCGTAGTCAGGGTATTTAGCAGCATATTCGCGTTTATTTATTTGTCTCCATGCATGGAAACTTCCCAATTTTGTTTTAACAAATTTTATAAAACCTCTGCATTTTGGTAATTTTAATGGATCTTTCATTATTTTTATTTGTTAAACTATCAGTTTAATAAAGTTTAAAACTATTTCTGTATTTCCCATGGCATTCTTGATCACGGAAAATTAAAGATACATGATTTTTCAACGAATTTTGGTGAACAACATTCTTTTGGACATAACTCTCAAACGAATACAGATTTTCCTGTGCGGTTTGGGACTTTTTTGTTGCAAATTCAATTTACTTTTCCTTTTTGATAAAATATTTGTTACATTCCATTTAAGTTTTTAAAGAAAAATCGAAAAAACCTTAGGCGATGCAAATATCGCCATCTAGCGGAGCCCCAAAAAACAATTATGATTTGAAATCTTTGTTTTCTTCATCAGCAAGGCTTGAGTTCTTAAACAAAAATTAGATTGATAAATTCGGTTAAGCCAAACCAAAGTTATAGACATTATCATAGGTAAAATTTCGTCCTTCCCTGCTGCCTTTATTTCAAGCCTTACAATAAAAAGTGATACCCCAAAAAGATGCCGAATCTCAGTAGCATTACCGTGGTAGTATTGTTTTTCTAACTTATATTGCGAAATTTTCAATAAAAATGCATTTTTCGCATTACTGTATCTATTACGCCCCCTAGCGGTACAGTTAGGAACTAAAGAACTATTTCCAGCGATTTCCCATGGTGAATTTCCCTAAAAGAATTTTTTTCCCATTGTCCTACGACTATTATTCCTTAATGGAATACCCGGTACATATACAGTTAAATGGTCCACTCTGTATTTTTACGATTATCCCCAGTATGACCACAGATTCCAATCCTTTGAAAAAACAGTTATTCCAATTGGTTTTTCATATAATTTACGGCAAATGTCATGGTATAAAACATGACCTGTGCCATAAATCAATCCCATTTGACCAATTTGGAAATACACATTGGTATATTATAGGTATGCACCTATGTAGATGTTGGTACCTACACCTATTTGTACGTATATACACTGGCAGTCTTTAAATGTGTAATTTATATGGTGAATAATACTAGCTAGCACGCCTACTCACTCAGCCGTTCATTTGATATATTATTTGCATTTTTATTTCGGACTCTCTTCTGTCTCTTTTCCGTTTATCATTTTGGCGAAATCACGTATTGGCTACACAACCACATATTATTATTATTCTCTGTTTTGCCATGTTAAAAAGGATTTATTTGCAATGTTGCCGATATGTACTGGGTGATCATTTATAAAAGCACACTCCCTTTAACTTTGTTGTGACACCCTGTAGAAGAACATGTTAATTACAAAAGTGGGTCTATTTCAAACGGTTCAATAATAATTCGCAATTAAACAAAGCTTTTTCAAAAATTAAATGCATTTAAACATTTTTAGCTCTCCATATCATATATTATGTAATATATGGAGACTATTAGTTTCATGAATTTTTAATAGAATATAACCAATAAAATGTGTCATAAATATCTTACTTTCATAGGCGTTCGTAAATAGTGGAAAAGGGGTCAAAACATAAAAAATATATATTTCCTAAACTTATTCGAAATATGGAATAATTTTTCATAGTTGTGATAGAACATAGCCTAAAAAATGTTAAAAAAAAATGTTTCTCAAATATACCAGAAAAATTGGCTAATTATATATAGCTTTGATATAAGATAACCTAAAAAATGCAGCATAAAATTTTTATTTACATAGGCGTTTGTAAATAGTAAAAAAAGGGGTAAAATAAAAAAAAATTAAAATGTAAAAAATTTTATATTTAACTAGATGAATTGGTGTTAAAAATACACGACAAAAATTAATGTACCATAGGCGTCCGTGAGAATTCTATAAAAGGGTCAGAAAAAATTTGTATCCGTGATAACTCAAAAACCACTTAACGGATTTTAACCACATTTGGTACGAAAATACTACAGGATATTTATAGGTGGTGATTAACATTGAGCGTAGGCAAGGGGTTTAAAAGAGGGTTCAAAAATTTAAAAAATCATAGTTCTTAAACTTATCCAAAATATTGAATAATTTTTTATAGTTGTGATAGAAGATAACCTAAAAAATGTTACATAAAAGAATTAGTTCACACAGGCGTTCGAAAATAGTCTTAAAAAAAGGGTCAAAAACGAAAAAAAAATGTTTCCCAAATATACCAGAAAAATTGGCTAATTATATATAGCTTTGATATAAGATAACCTAAAAAATGCAGCATAAAATTTTTATTTACATAGGCGTTCGTAAATAGTAAAAAAAAGTGGTAAAATTAAAAAAAAATTTTAAATGTAAAAAATTTTATATTTAACTAGTTGAATTGGTGTTAAAAATACACGACAAAAATTAATGTTCCATAGGCGTCCGTGAAAATTCTATAAAAGGGTCAGAAAAAATTTGTATCCGTGATAACTCAAAACCCACTTAACGGATAACCTACAACATGCAGCATAACAATTTTGTTTACATAGGCGTTCGTAAATAGCAGAAAAGGGGGAAAAATAAATTTTATAATAAGACTAAAAAAATCAATTAATTTGGATTCAGGAACTTGGCCTAGATCTGAAATATAAAATATCTGCGTATAAATAGTGCCTCCAAAGAGAAGAAAAAGGCACAAAACCCGATACTCAAAAAAAAAATAGCTGATGTGTAAAACAAAACAAAAATTTATTAAATTTAGATAAATGACAAAAAGGTCATAAAATTATTACTTTTACACTTAAATATGGAGAGCTATTCGTGCCTCGAGGGCAACAGTTTATTTTTTTTTTTAATTTCACCGGAAATACTTGTTTTTAGTCATTTTATACATAAATAAGTAGTTTAAAAAAATGTCTGTCTGTCTGTATGCACGAAAACGCAAAAACCACTTAACAGATTTTAACCAAATTTGGTACAAAAATACTATTGGACATGGCAAGGAGCTGATTAGATTTTGGGAAACATTGAGCGTAGGCAAAGATTAATGTACATTAATCTTTGGCGTAGGCAATGGGTTTAAAAGAGTCAAAAATTAAAAAAATTCACAGTTCTTTAAGTTATCCGAAATACTGCATAATGTTTTACGCATTTAATTGAATATAACCTAAAATATTGAGCATACAATATTAGTGGAAAAGGGGTCAAAACATAAAAAATATATATTTCGTAAACTTATTTGAAATATAGAATAATTTTTCATATTTGTGATACAATATAAGCTAAAAAATATTTCATAAAAGAATTGATTCACACAGGCGTTCGAAAATAGTCTAAAAAAGGGTCCAAAATTATATAATTACATATAGTAGTATTTAAAAGACCAAGCTTTTGTAAAAAAAAATAGGCTAAATAAAGTAACTTTCGAGCAAATTTTACGCCACAGTTTTTTTGACGATTCCATAGAGAAATTTGCCTGACAGCAAGTTGGGGTGTTCTTTCACAAACTGCAATTTTGCGTGCACGTAAATATTTGAAATCGATTCAAATAAAGCCCCCCTTATTGATTTTTTTGAGAAAACTTGCCATTGAATCAGTTACAAGATCTTATATTATTCCATCAAGACGGAGCATCGTCTCATAATACCAGGGGTGCTCAAGACTTTTTTAACAATAACTTTAGAGAATGGATAGGCAAGTTTGAGACCATTCCAAGGCCATCAAGCAGTTATGATTTAACGCCTCTGGATATATTTTTATGGACCTATATATTAAAGATAAATCATGCACCGAATTGTGTCCGAAAAATTTTAACTGGTAACAGGACTTGTCGGTATTGGAAAAATAAATAAAAGTTTCTAAATTTCAGCCAACGTTTCGTTCACTGTACGTAAACTTCTTCAGGGCCTATATAATCAATGTATAGTTATTTTTTGATTGTACCTCATATATATTGAATAGCAGTACCTACTATGTCCACCTGCCTTAGATGATAAATTTTTAAAAGTATTTGAGTTTTTGTAAATTAAAGAAAAACCAATTCTATTTTATTTTATTCCAATAGTGCTGCTATACCTATGAGATATTTTATACCTACATGTTGTGATGGATATTTGTTGTACCATTTTAAATTTAATGTTGTTGTTATGTGTATGTTTTTCTTAGATCAAGACTAAATAAGGTAATTAGTTGACTGATTTCTTATTGTATTGTATTGATTTTATTTGTATTTGATTATATAGGCCCTGAAGAAGTTCACGTACAGTGAACGAAACGTTAGCTGAAATTTAGAAAGTTTTATTTATTTGTCCAATGCCGACAATTCCTGTTACCAATTAAAGATAAAGTGTATTTATTGGACATTCAAAACATAGAGCAAATTTTCCCGAATTTTTAACAAACACTATTAACGACTTAAGGAATAGATTCGAAAAATCCATTGAAGTAAACGGACACAGATTCGATCACCTTTTGTCGATATTTTGGTTTTTTTTTCTCAGTTTTGTGTAAATAACTTTTTGATTTTGTTATTTTTTAAATAACTACATTTAATTTTTGAAAAAGCTTTGTTTTATTGCGAATTCTTATTGAACATTTAAGATACACCCATCAAATATGGACGTTAGATTGAATCGTGATTCGAGAATAGACCTACCCCTGACAAAACCATAGTAAAAAAATAAAGTTACGTGCTTTATGTTGACAAACGACGGTCGTCGAGTTGTTCCCAGAAATATGAAAATCCGATACTATTTCAGACGAGACGAAACAAAACCCATATTTTCTACCTGACTACCTTTGTCACTAAAAATTTCTACTTTATTATACCCTTAGAATGCATAAATATAATAATATCTACTTCCTAAAAGCACTCGCTGTGCTATGTTCACTGTGAAGGTTGTCGTTAATGGCCAGTATAGCCTATATAGATATAACTTTTGTACATATAATATAATATCTGACATGTCCAAACATTTATAGCCAGCCATATATATTTATTTATTGACAAAAGTTATAAATCATTCGTTTAAGAATGCCCGATTTTTGAATAAGAGAACGAAATAATAAATTTAAAACGATTAATTTTAAATAACTCTAGCGAAACATCAATTATAAGGGTGTATGAAAAGGGTGCAAAACCTACAATTGCTCCCCGAAGCGCCATATTTAATTTGGCAAAGGTCCAAACAGGAAAAAAAAATTTGTGTGAGCACCGACCAACGTTTAAGAACCCATAAGGGTGGATACAGAGTCTTCAATAGATTGACTTTACAGTTGAACAATTTTTGGTAATGCTGATTCTTTCTGGTCAAGATTATATAGCAAATAACGATACTACGACCGGCTAGACGCTAATAACAATGGGATACGAGTGAAAGAAATTAGAGTTATCAATTGCAGACCAGATATCTTGAACCAAGATCAAGAAGAATACGTAATTGCTGGAAAAACATAACAATCGACCGAAATGGAGTGATCAAATTGTTATCATCTATCAATCCAAAACAGTTTGCACACTCCTCATCCTTGATTGTCTATCCTAATATTTAGCAGGTTATCAGCGGTTGCAAGAGTTTAATTAACTTATTTAAAGGCTCAGAATAATCCTCAAATGACTATTTGTGACAGCCTCAAAAAAGACTCGATTTCGATTATACACTCCCAGTGCATCTGACGTTGTTGATAGAGACTTTTTATGCCTAAAAATAGAACAAGTTGGCATACGTGGACCGATCAATCAGTGGACACATTCTTATTTGGAGGACCGAAACATCGCGGTTAAAATTGAATCTGTTGTATCAGACTTCTTAAATGTTGATCTGGGCACTCCTCAGGGAAGTATACTGCGCCCATTGCTATTTTTACTTTATATTAACGATCTCCCTGCAAATATCACACACGGTTTTCAGTACATGTATGCTGATTACATCACTCTTTTATTATCTGACAGGGATCCTGAAATTCTAAAACATAAGATAAATGTCATGCTCGATGAGTTTCGAATGTGGTGTCGGAGTAACAGGCTGATGATCAACTTTGACAAAACAGTTGCTATACACTTTAATAAGTTCAGAACATTGGATCTCAACATAAACTTTGATCATATCCATCTTCCTCTATCAGATTCTGCTAAACTGCTAGGAGTTTTTGTTGATCCGGATTTCAGCTGGGTAACGCATATAGACCACCTTTGTAAAAAACTTAATACATCTTTATATATTATTAATTCGCTGAAGACTTGCATGAGTGTGCATGTCTTACTTTCAATATATTATACATTGATCTATTCAGCAATTGCGTATGGTATAGTGGTCTGGGGCAGGTCTAGTATGATTGACAGAGTGTTTACGAGCAGTGCGTTGCATTTTTAATATTCCTTTTAGAGGTACTTGTAGGGAGGCTTTTAAGCAAAATCGTTTGCTCACAGTCCCATCTATTTTCCTATATAAAACACTCTGTCATATTTACAAAAATAAAGATGGCGGGCGTACGTGTGGAGACAACCACGAGTATTCCACTAGGGGAAGGGACCGATTGTACTTGCCTCGTCCCAAACACGAATTTTACAAAAAGTCACCAAAATACGCGGGCTACCAATGTTATAATCTCCTGCCCGAGGACGTTAAGGGTTGCCTAACTGAGACACAATTTAAAAGAAAATTGAAACTGTATTTGATTGATAACGTGTTCTACAGCTTTCAGGAGTTTGTTGATACTCATGGATGGTAGTTTTTTTTTAGCGATTGTAATTGTTCATTTGTTGTTTATTTATTTATTTTTCTCTGAATGTTATTATGAGTGTTTTTATTTTTGTTTACATATTGTTTACATATTGACATGTCTATGTACAGAAATGTACAATTTATGACTGAAATAAAGAATTTGAATGCCATCACCACCCTTATCTTGGACACAGTGTATACAGCGGTTTCTTAAAAGCAAAAAACAGCGAAAGACCACCCTACATTGGTATTTAAGCGAAAAATAATCTTTAAGGAGGTGTCAGTCATTCTGAAAATCTTTGGTCGGACCGCATTTAAAATGTTATTAAGGCTTTTTCAGCTCTGTATTATTTTTTGAATTTGTGAAAATGTGCAATAAAATACCCAGCCACCATCAAATATGTCGTGAAGATAGAGTCACACATCTACAGCATAATGTGAACTAGATACATCTAGTTAACAAACAGACAGATAAAACTGACTAATCGTTAAAATATAATTCAAATCTTAAACAGAATTAAAACCCTGTAGCCATTTCAAATACAGAATCCTTGTTTATTTACCATCCCCAATCTAGTTGATTTCACAACGCCTCTGATATTGCTACGTTTATGTTACGTCGAAAAAAAAACATTTATTTCAGCCTTCTCTGCGGTAGAATACACAATATAATAATACGTTAGGCCATTTAAATTACTTTGATTTAACTGGCACGCCCTGTATAAATCTTATTAACAAAATTAACATTTTACTTTTATTGATTTAATTTCAAAATAGAAAAAAATGCTACGCCCCTGGTAACTCTGGCGTGCTTCACCACTACTTCATCGTACATTTCCGCGTGCGTTCGGTCCCCTTCCTCGTACACATGCGACATGAAAACAACACAGCTGAATTTATTTTCAAACACGCTAAAATGAAAATATCCCAACTTCAGTTCGGTGTACGTTCGTTTAATGTGTAGGTCGTTCTTGCGTTGGATCTTTACAAAAAAATCAAATAAGTATAGTATACACACGTATGTTTTGATTTAACTTTCGGCTTCTGTGTGCGCGTCTCGAACACCCAACAAATAATTTTCAATTTGTTTTTTCTTGTGGAACATCTAAATATTTGTACTAGCCTGTTCGAATTTATTAAGTGTTAACCGAATAAATTGTGGGTTAGTGTTGTGTTTCGTCTCTGTAAACTTGAACGTTATTTTAAATATACACATTTTTGTTTTAATAATTATTTCAACTAGTTAAATAATGTTAGTTGTCTAGTGTAAGGTGCTTTTTTTGTTGTTGTTGTTGACGGTTCTGAGGAATGATTTCGTACTGTGTTAACAAATATACGAATTGTACCCATATTAGTGACTTATTGGGAGTTATGTGATTTATTTTTGGAATTTTGTATCGATAATACTATTAGGTAAGTGTAAATTTTATTATTTAAGTAGTGAAATTTGACCATAGATATAATTAAATGTCAAATGTCAATTTGGGGAATTTGTTGTATGCGGTGTTGCCACTACACTTTTTTTTGTTATGGCTACCTAGGTATTGAGATTTTAGTATTTTATGAAACATTTTTTTAAATACAGGGTGATTCATTATGGTTGCAATAAACGAAAACTGGAGATTGCTGAAAACAATTCAAGAATTTTTTTCCATTGAAACCATGACCGCAAATGCTTCGTTATCGAGATACAGGGTGTACAAATTTAGTCGTCAAATTAACTTTTTTGTTCATTTCTCAAAAACTAGCTATGCGATTTTGACAAAATTTTACATGCATTTCAGGACAGATAACATAAAATATTCTGAATTATTTTGGCTTTCATTAACTGATCATTGGCGTAGATATAGGGGGCATTTGGATAAATTTTACACATAAATTAGTTAAACACAGCTTTGAAAAGCTTCATTATTTTAAATTATTACTTTTTTAAAAAGAGCAACCTATAAGCTACAAAAAAGTTAATTACTTACGTCGATGTTGTGGTTTCTACCATTTTTATGGAAACCGATAAATTGCAAGTTAATGGTAGATTTGAATCAAAATAACGTTTACCAGAAATCAAAATGAAAAATCAAAGTTGCCGTGGAAAACGATTTAATAATAACAAATTACTTAACAACAAATTTTCAGGCCAATTAAAAATTTAACAATAAAAAAACTAAATTCGATATTAAAATAGGAAAATTAATAATAACTGTTCAAACTGCCCTCCATTGACATTAATGCACATTTTACATCTTTCAACTAATGAATTTGTAGCTCTAATAAAGATATTATGATTGTTTCTTATTTTCCTAGCACCTTCATGAACAATCTCCAGTAGTTGTTTTTCATTTATAATTGGTACACTGTAAACCAATTGTTTCATGTACCCCCATAAAAAGAAGTCGAGCAGATTCAGATCCGGTGATCTTGGAGGCCACTCAATGGAAACTCGCAAACCAATCAAATTGTTTCCAAACAGTTTATTTAACACACAGGGGCTCCGTCATGTTGATACCACATGTTTTGAACAATATTCAGAGGTACATCCTCAATAAATTCGGGCAGGCGGTTGTGTAGGAAAAGACTGTATTGATTTGAGTTTAAATGCCCATTAATTACGAACAACGGCAATAATTTATTGTTAAACATGCCACCCCAAACATTGATACTAAAACGTTCTTGAAAATTTCGTGGCCTAATAGCACGAGGGTTGTTTAAAGACTATACATGTACATTATGGTTTGTATTTATGCCATCTCTAGTAAAAGTTGCTTCATCTGACCAGAGCACTTTCTCTAAAAAGCTTTCATCTTCTTGATGCTTACCAAGAACACAATTACAAAATAGTAATTATCCCAGGATGTAGCTGCAATTAAGAAATAAACGTCTGTCTAAAGTTCTCTAAAGTGTACGCTTCACAATACAATTTTAAATTAATAAGCACATACGTAGGGAGGTAAATTATGAATTTTTGTAAGAACCAGCAAAACTGGGTGTATAGGTACGATTTTAGGCATATTTAAATACCTAAATTACATATATATTATGTCTTAATTAATTTTTGGAAAACTTAGCACCAAGAGAGTTAAGTGCGCTACGGCGGACTAATTAAATTTCTGGTGAAATAAGTATATAAACTTCTAATTACACGAAATACAAATTCTCTCTTTCCCAGTTTTTCCTTTTTACCAGCGTTTCTGGATGTAGAAACTTATTTCGTACATAACTACTTCATCTACTTAAAGTAGGTACACAGACAGAAAAGTTGGATTTGTGCTTTTAATTTTATAAATTTTTATTAAATAACTTTACGAGCTGTTGTTTTCCAAGTGTTTTTTTTTAAGGCTTAGAGTGGGAAAAAAATATGTACTTAATTAATTAAAGAAAATTTCATTACATCTTCTGAATGTAGGTCTGAATAGATAGGATCTAGGGATAGTATTATTTCCTTACTTTGTAAATATCTGATGATAGATTGTACAAGAATTGCAGCGAAATCTCTTAATGGCGTGGGTAGACTTGACTTCAGACTCATCTACTCTCAACTGTCTACCTAACAAGGTAAACAATTGGGCATAAATTCCTACAACATAAACCAAAAACGTTGATTCGGTGCCAAGTCAGCATTGTCGTGGTGAAGAGTGATCCGTCTTCGGCGTTTGGTTTTCCTGATTTCTTGGAAGACAACTAGCAAACAAATGGATTATGTACCACTCAGAATTGACTGTTCTGCGTTGTTCTACGTTGTGGTACGGTTGCGACATGTCCAATTTTTCCGAAAAAACAGGCAACCATTTGCTTGGAAGTGCTTCGTGTGCGAACAACTTTTATTGGATTTGGCTCATCTTGAAACACCCATACAGTCGACTGCTGTTTACTTTCGGGCTCATACGCTCATAAATCCACGATTCATCACCTGTCAAGATGTCAGACGTTTTTCGAAGCACCGCGATCGTATTTTTGAGCATTTCTTTCGACCTATCGCCACGAGCCTTTTTTGAGCGATTGACAAATTCTGTGGGATCCAACGCGAACAAATTTTTTTGACAGTCAAATGATTATGCAGTATTGATAGATACTTATAGATAGATATATTTATTCACCATCTTATATTACAAAACATGTATAGTACGTCAAAAAAGAACAAAAATTAATCAAAGTTACAGCAACAAAGAAAGGCTTACAAACAAATTAAAATAGCAACAACATAAAATAAACTAAAATCTAGAAAAATCTTACAATATCGCTTCTGAAATAGTCCTCAAAGGTATAAAAAGCTTGAGATATCAAAAATGATTTAATACTTTTGTTAAACTGGACTTCACCAAGGTTCTTTATGTGAGACGGCAGCTTATTATAAAATTTAACACAATAATAGTCAGAACCTTTCCTAATCCTCAATAGGCGGTGAATTTCAGGCAATATGTCATTTCGATTTCGCGTACCATAATTATGCATATCAGAGTGAAGAGTGAAATGCGAGGCATTGGTTCGAATGTAACCAAGACAGTTTAAGATGTACAAGGAAGGCAAAGTAAGTAGTCCGTGTTCAACAAAATACTTTTTACAGCAGTCACGCCAACCGAGCCTCAACATTGTACGTAAACATCTCCTCTGTAGCTTGAAGATTTTCATTGCTTGGGAACTATGTCCCCAGTTCAAAATACCATACGACATACGGGAAACAAAATAACCGTGATATACCGTCAAGAGACTGGCGATTGAAACACTCTGCGCAAGCCTTCTGATGAGATATATGACCCTGGACAGCGAGCACCCAAGCTCTCGAACATGACTCTCCCAGGTTAATTTAGGATCAAGATGAACCCCAAGGAACTTCACGCGAACATCGCTCTGAAGATCGATAGGCGCAGAACGCAATGTAAAGTTCATGCTCTGAGTTTTAGCCTGATTCAAGCTCAGTTCATTTGCCAGAAACCAATTGCCTATGTCAGTCTCAACAGCAGGGTCGTTTAGTGGATATCTAATCAGACTAGTTGTGTCGTCAGCAAAGAGGATTATATTTGGGTCTTGAAATTTGTATAAATCATTTACGTATATTAAAAACAGTAAAGGTCCCAAAACCGACCCCTGGGGCATACCCCGTCCAACCCTTCGTCTCTCCGAGTATCGTCCCTCATACAAAACGTGCTGAAAACGATCGCTGAGATAAGAGCCAACCAAGGCAACACTATCAACATCAAAGTTATAGTAAGAGAGTTTCTGAAGAAGTATCTCGTGTGAGACACAGTCAAAATCCTTAGTGAGGTCATAAAAGGAAGCAAAGGTGTCACAGCCCTGCTCCATGGCATCCGAAACATATTCCAAAAGGTTATTAATTGCAAGAGTAGTAGATCTCTTATTACGAAAGCCATATTGATTTTGCATAAAGAGATTATTTGCTTCAAAATATTCAGTTATTTGATTTTTAATAATAGACTCAAAGATTTTTGAAAAAATTGGCAAGATCGATATTGGTCGATAGTTACTGGGATCATCAACCGATCCTTTATTTTTGTAGATTGGAATAACCCTTGCCTCCTTCAAGACCGCCGGAAATACAGCGTCACCAATGCAATGGATTATCAACTTAGTAAGCGGCACCACTAGCAGATTCTTTAAAGTCCCAATAATACTAACATTAAGCTCATAACAATCCGAGCTTTTTGTGTTTTTCATACCCTGTTTTTCACGTACTTCATTAAAGGTTACCGTTCTCAAACTAAATCCAGCAGCTCTAGTGGGAGACATATATTTCTCAAAAGTGACGGATGTGGCTGGTAGCTGTTTTATGATGATATCATCAGCCGCAGTTGTAAAGTACTCATTTAAAATATGCGCAGTCAAGTTCTCAGCTGTCCCGAGATTTGGAGTTGATTCCCAATCCTTGACCAGTCTCCACACATCAATAGCGGATGCAATATACTCCTCATAAGCCCTTCTTTTGACCTTAGAAAGTTCAGCTCGATATTGTTTTTATAGTGTCTTAAGGCGACTTTAGATACAGACTGAGAATCCGATTTATGCATGCATGGTGCATAGCAGATCTCTCATCCTGCGCAACTCATCGCTGAACCAATTTATGCGACCCAGCGCTGATCCAGCAGTGACTGTGTTAGATTTAAAAGGAAGAGCTAAATTTAAACACACACGCTTGGACATCTGACTTGATTCTTAAACAAAAACCAACTAAACCTGAGTTTGCGATTTACTAGACCTCGACTACAAAATGGGTTAGGAATTCCCCAAGTGGCTCACAGAAATCTACCTGCTTTATTGCTTACCATTAGGCGTTCTGAACGCGTTAAGAACATTTTCAAAAGAATGCGATAAAACTTTATACATACATGTCCGATAAAAAATTTATTATATAAAGTGCTACTCATTTTAAAGATTCACTATATGCAGGGCTTTTTACATTAAATTTCATCAAAATATTCTATGCCTTGAAAAAATTGCACTGTCAAGAGTCTTTCACTATAAACAGTGTCGACTGTACTTACTTTCTGTTGATGACATTTTCATAGTCATAATCTCATGGATTTTCTTCTTCTATTCATTCTCATATCGGCGAAGAATAGGAATTTGCAAGACAATTCCGTTAAGGTTTTGGTTGAATCGGTATATGATTTTCTTTATCCGAACTTTCCAGTGAAAAGGACCAGATCTTCGAAAAATACATCGGTGTTGATCTTGACTCGACTTATCAAAATGTCATGGTTATCAAGAATCGGCGAGGGTTTTGAACCTATTTGTGGCAAAGCCTCATAATTATGAAAATAATTAACTAGTTCTTGAAGATTAGTAAGTAGTTTCAGTGTTATTATACTACATTTTGCTTTAAAGGCACTCATCAAATACCTAGTAATCTAAGTAACCGTTTTCTGTTGAAAAAAAAAACTGTTTGCATCCTCAACTAAATTGAATAGGTATATGTTGAAATCTACATAATGGCATAAATTTAAATGTTTGTGTTGCTTAGCGTTATTACTCAACTCATTCTTGAAGGTTAATATGTGTTTTTTTTTTTTGTTAAAAACGTCCAGTATAATAATTACTTGGTTACACATTTTTAGAATATAAATTAGTAATTTACTTACTTCAATAACTATCATGTACCAATATACCTAACAATTTAGGTATTTAAATTGTGTCTTTTTTTTTGCTGTGGTTCTATTTACTTAACTCATTAAGTATGCTGACTGGTTGTGAATTTGAGAAATTACTATCTTTATAATGTCAGTCAGTCTTGGATTAAATTAGTTGTTTTGTCGAGAATTAATACGGGCGTATAGGTTTAGTTTTTCAAGATTACGAAATGGCTTAAAAACAGAAGAAGAAGTTGCTTGGTTTTTAGCAAACTTTAATTTTATTGTACTTACTGGAGTTTCTACGTTCTTCGTTTTGAATGAGACATGGTTTTTTTTATGATTTTTGAGTTCTACTTAGTCTTGTTTTTTTTAATATAACATATGCCTACCCTATCTTAAACCTAGGTAACTTAATTTATTATTTCTGACTTTACGATTACTATCGGATTACGCAGGATGAGAAATCGCTATGCACCATGCATTTGATTCATAAATCGGATTCTCAGTCTGTATCTAAAGTCGCCTTAAGACACTATAAAAAACAATATCGAGCTGAACTTTCTAAGGCCAAAAGAAGGGCTTATGAGGAGTATATTGCATCCGCTATTAATAGGCCTGCTGCTGTGTGGAGACTGGTCAAGGATTGGGAATCAACTCCAAATCTCGAGACAGCTGAGAACTTGACGGCGCATATTTTAAATGACTACTTTACAACTTCGGCTGATGATATCATAAAACAGCTACCAGCCACATCGGTCACTTTTGAGAAATATATATCTGGCACTGGAGCTGCTGGATTTAGTGTGAGAACGGTAACCTTTAATAAAGTACGTGAAAAACTATCAGGTATGAAAAACACAAAAACTTCGGATTGTTATGAGCTTAATGTTAGGATTATTGGGACTTTAAAGAATCTGCTAGTGGTGCCGCTTACTAAGTTGATAAACCATTGCATTGGTGACGCTGTATTTCCGGCGGTCTTGAAGGAGGCAAGGGTTATTCCAATCTACAAAAATAAAGGATCGGTTGATGATCCCAGTAACTATCGACCAATATCGATTTTGCCAATTTTTTCAAAAATCTTTGAGTCTATTATTAAGAATCAAATAACTGAATATTTTGAAGCAAATAATCTCTTTATGCAAAGTCAATATGGCTTTCGTAATAAGAGATCTACTCTTGCAATTAATAACCTTTTGGAATATGTTTCGGATGGCATGGAGCAGGGCTGTGACACCTTTGCTTCCTTTTATGACCTCACTAAGGCTTTTGACTGTGTCTCACACGAGTTACTTCTTCAGAAACTCTCTTACTATAACTTTGATGTTGACAGTGTTGCCTTGGTTGGCTCTTATCTCAGCGATCGTTTTCAGCACGTTTTGTATGGGGGACGATACTCGGAGAGACGAAGGGTTGGACGGGGTGTGCCCCAGGGGTCGGTTTTGGGACTTTTACTGTTTTTAATATACGTAAATGATTTATACAAATTTCAAGAAGACTCAACTAGTCTGATTAGATATCGACCAAACGACCCTTTCGGGGAGTTGGTTGATGCTGTTGAGAGTGACATAGGCAATTGGTTTCTGGCAAATGAACTGAGCTTGAATCAGGCTAAAACTCAGAGCATGAACTTTACTTTGCGTTCTGCACCTATCGATCTTCAAAGCGATGTTCGAGTGAAGTTCCTTGGGGTTCATCTTGATCCTAAATTAACCTGGGAGAGTCATCTTCGAGAGCTTGGGTGCTCGCTGTCCAGGGTCATATATCTCATCAGAAGGCTTGTGCAGAGTGTTTCAATCGCCAGTTTGTTGACGGTATATCACGGTTATTCTGTTTCCCGTATGTCGTATAGAGGAGATGTTTACGTACAATGTTGAGGCTCGGTTGGCGTGACTGCTGTAAAAAGTATTTTGTTGAACACGGACTACTTACTTTGCCTTCCTTGTACATCTTAAACTCTCTTGGCTACATTCGAACCAATGCCTCGCATTTCACTCTTCACTCTGATATGCATAATTATGGTACGCGAAATCGAAATGACATATTGCCTGAATTTCACCGCCTATTGAGGACTAGGAAAGGTTCTGACTATTATTGTGTTAAATTTCATAATAAGCTGCCGTCTCACATAAAGAATCTTGGTGAAGTCCAGTTTAACAAAAGTATCAAATCATTTTTGATATCTCGAGCTTTTTATACCTTTGAGGACTATTTCAGAAGCGATATTGTAAGATTTTTCTAGATTTTAGTTTGTTTTATGTTGTTGCTATTTTAATTTGTTTGTAAGCCTTTCTTTGTTGCTGTAACTTTGATTGATTAATATACATGTTTTGTAACATAAGATGGTGAATAAATATATCTATCTATCTATAATTTATCTAAACAAAAGTAGGAATTGAAAAGGCGTCCAAATTAGTATTGTCATATAAGTTCTTCAACGAAAATTAAAAATAATTTGTTTTTCTGTTGTTTTGCAATTTTCATTGAAGATCTTATAAAAAAATGATAATTTGGACGCCTTTTCAATTCCTAGTTTTGTTTAGACAAATTATAAGTAGTTACCATTAAGTCAGAAATAATAAATTAAGTGCTTATGAATAAAAAAAATCATTATTTTGAACAACACCTTTTAATATTATAAATTTTAAAAAAATCAAATAAACCATCATTTTTTTTGATTTTTATATAAAAATAATTGATTTTTGATTAAACCCTGATATAATGCGACTTCATTTTACAGAAATCAAGGTAAAAAAGTCATGCTCTAGAAAAATAAGCAGTTTTGTAGATAAATGCTGGTTGGTTTAAAACAATTCTCTATACAATTAATTCATAGACTACCTTAAATTTCATGACAAACCGAGACAAAATAATTTATGAATTAACAAACATAACTTTTACTTAGTAAATTCAAAGCAGTTATTTCAATTTGCTTTTCAATAAATTACAACTACATAGCATTTAACTGGTAGTAAATGAGCAAGCCTCCAAGGCAAATATCACATATCTGAATCGTGTAAATATTGGCTTACATGAACTACCCAAACTAAAACATAATAAAACTTACGGCAGAAGTATTCTAGGTGTATATTACCCTGTATTTAATCAGTAAAGAAACTACCTGACTAATAGTATTTAAGAATGAAGAAGACGAACTCGCCGGGAAATGTAATTAAACCTAAAATGCCTTAACGTGGATTATTTAATAAAACATAATATAAATCCACACACGTAGTGTAAACAATAATTAACTGCGACCGTAAGCATCCTGCTATATGCTTAGATACAGTGTTGGCTTCACCTTGAACATAAAATCAATCTAAAGAAACTTTAAGCTAAAAGCTCTTTTAGAGTTTAATGAAATTTCTTTTATTGAAATGAGAGATATAATAAACTCTTTTAAAAATAAAAGCTCGAAAGACATTTTTGATTTGAATATCGTAATCATTAAATATATTAAGGATATAATAATTATACCATTGACAACATTGCTTAATTTGGCGATCTCATCCGGTATGTTTCCGAATTGTTTGAAATTTAGCAAAATTATACCATTATTCTAAAAAGGATCTCCAGATGAATTGAACAACTATCGCCCTATTTCTATAGTGCCTGTTCTAGGCAACATTTTTGAAAAGATACTCTTTAAACAATTAGCCAACTATTTTGAAAGAAATAATTTATTTTCTCCGAAACAATTTGGATTTAGACCGAAACTTAACACCGTTTCAGCTATAGAAAATTTTATAAATAGCGTTATAACCGTTTTTGAGAGTAGAAGGCTTGTGGGGACTTCTTTTCTTGATTTAACAAAGGCGTTTGATTGCGTCTCACACGATATCTTGTTGGGTAAACTGGAGCGATACGGTATGAGTGCGAATTCGATTCGTTCGCTGAGTTCCTATCTCACTGGTAGGAATATTGTAACGATGTTTGAGTCAAAGTCTTCTCAGCCCTTGTTGAGCTTTTGTGGAGTCCCACAGGGCTCGGTGCTCGGACCTCTATTGTTTTTGATTTTCATTAATGATTTACCGCTACATCTGCCATGCTCTAACCTGACATTGTTTCCAGACAGAGAAATTCAACTATTGTCGATGTTGAACTGTCGAGTGATGTTCTGGCCTCAAGTATGATTAATTCACAGTCGAGGGCTGCTGACTGGTGTACAGCTAACAAACTTTGTATGAATGCCAATAAAACAGCTACTAAAATATTCACATTACGTGAGACGGATGTTGCTGTGCTGATGATCTGGTAAAGTTTTTGGGTGTCACTTTGGACCAAAAGCGAACCTGGGCGGGTCATGTCGAGGTTACCATTGCCAAGTTGTCTAAGGTTGTTTTCATGTTGCGAAGCTTAGAGGGTGAAGTCTCTTTTTAATGTTTTGAAATCAGCATATTATGGCCTTTTTCACAGTGTGTCTTCATATGCTTTGTCAATTTGGGGACACTCTTGTCATGCGAGTCGGGCATTGGCAATCCAAACACGAGTGGTTCGAATAATGACAGATTTAAAGTTTAGAGAGGATGTCAGACCTAAATTTAAAGAATGTAAAATAATTACACTCCCGTGTCTCTATATCTACAATTCAATTATGTATGTGAAAAATAATTGCAATCTGTACATAAAGCATGATGAAGTTCACAACCACAATACCAGAAACAAAAATGACATTCTTCCTGAATATATGAGTTTGGGTAGAAGCAGAAATTCTGTAAATTATTATGGTCCCACATGCTATAATTATTTGCCAGATAGTTTGAAAACACTGAGCCTTGCAATGTTCAAAAATAGATTAAAGAACTACTTAATTGACCAGGCTTTTTACTCCATTGATGAATTCCTTAGCACTGACTTTCTGTTGTGATTAAGTTGTATACATTTCTATGTTTTTGTATTGTGTTATGTAATATTTTAGTAAGTATTTAATATGACTTGTGTAAACCTTTTTTGGTAATAACATGTAATGAGAATAAATAAAATAAAAAGAAAAAAACAAAATTTTGACAAAACTCGATTTTATTATTCAACATATAAGTACTTAGTTGCCTTAGAGGGCAATACAACGAGTATTAATAGGCCAGATGCGTAAGCAAGCGAGCGCGCCTGTTTCAATTCTTTTTCAAAACCACGCCTACCGAGAAAGTCCCAGCTCCGATAGTTTGGTTCATGCTATAGGTATAACGCGGTTGACTATAGTATTTAAAATAAATAAATCATCTAAAGTAAACGAGAAATATAATATAACAAATTGTGAAGCCAATATTCTCTGTTATTGTGTCGTAAACCAAAAACATATTTTAAATGTGATGTTATTTTTGTTTGATGTGTATAGATATTTTATTGTTACTAAAAATATTAATTAAGAAAGTGAATTTAGATTTTTTTGATGTGAGACCAATCGGTCCCCACTATTTATTTAAAAAACTGGTGCTTATAATTCAATTCGTGCTATTAGCCAGTGTAGTATTTGTTTTGCCTTGTTCTCTAATATTATACACAACATTTTCTATAGTGAGGACAGATTCATTCACGATCTTAATTTCTATACAAATATATTTTAACAACATATTAATTTTAAGCTTCCACTGTTTTGTATTAATAAATAAACAAACAAATTAAATATTATATATTTAAACAATCTATTGGTGCGGACAATCTTTTTTATAACACTTACTTACGCATCTGGTCTATTAAATCTCATCAAAATTCGAGATACACCTCTCACGTCTTTTCAACAGCGATATGGAGGTGATACAAATTTTATTTTAACTAAAGCGATATATTTCGTAAATTACTTAAGTAAATATTTTATGTCTCTCTTTGGAAACACCATGCAATTTCTCAAGTTTAACGACACTAAATCAATGACCTAATGGATGCCAACTCACGAAAGATGGATTGATAGAAACCCAATACACTCATTGCTTTACTTGTTCGGGTCTCAACAAAATAAGAAGAAGAATAACAGCACCATAACAACAACACAGCCAGCGCAGCGGTTTGGGAAAGTTTCCCATCAATAATTCATGACACATACACCACAAACACTACATATATATAATACCTCTTCTAAACGACAACGTTAGAATAGTTTAATGTAGATATACAGCACGAATTAAGGTGTTGTACCGTCTGTCCTAATTTTTATACTATTTTATAATCTCTTAAGAGTGTACTTGGTACTTACCATTGCGGAAATCAGTATGTTTTCAACGTTCAGGAGTCCGGGCTTAGAAGTATGCAGTTATTAATATAAAATGTTGGTTTTTGGGAACTTTAATGCCAATAACAGTCTCTATATTTGATAGATATTAAGTAATAATATATTCTATAAACCTGTAATTTCCTTCTACTACTTCCTTGAGGAACACCTGACGTAACTGAAATGAATCTTGAATATGATTTCGACACTTTCACAGTCTGTGTTCTGTTTAATAATTAGGTTCTCACAAAATTGTAAGAGCGTTCAGAAAAACCATAGACAACCAATGTATTGATCTACCTTTTTTTTGTGCAATCAGTGTAAATTACATCTAATTGTTTGTTTATTATCTATTGCCCTTGCAGCATATTCCGAAAAGACTGCCAGGTTTGTTACCTTGAACTAGGTCTATCCGAGGCTCTATCTTATAAAACATCACAGACGCAATAAGGAAGAGCAACCGACAATGTCACAATATTTTTAAAGCGAGTTGCTCAAGGATAATAGCCCTCGGCTTGTGGCCTTGGGCTATTATCAAGCAACACGCTTTCGGCATTCTCTATGACAAAATTTGTTTATTTTTAGCTCTAAAATTTCAATTTTGATCTAAATCTTGATATACCTCCAAAACGGCTGAACTTAGGTTTAGATGATTTGTTTAAAATAAAAAAAGTCGCCATCAACTTCCGGCACATCCGGACGTGTTATGCGGTTGCTATTATGTTATTTGAGTAGACCGCAGATTGAACACTACAGAAATTTTCGAAATTCAATTCAAGGTAGTCTCTGAAATATTCTATAATGGGTCGTTACCATAGGACACCCTGTATGGCAATAACCGAATCGTATGCAATTACTTATTATTATAGATGGTTATCAATCTTAAGTAGGTATCTCTGCTATGCACCTACTTACTTATTTATTTGTGGAGCACTCCCTGTAAAATAAGTAGGTATACTTACATTGTGATAATAAGAAAATGTAGCCAACGGAAAGGAAGTTGCCAATTACTAATTATCTATAATACCTACAAAATAGTATACATGGTAAGTTATAATCATCTATCTGTACACCATATAGGTATAGAATAAAGAAATTAACAAGGTCGGTCCGAAGTTGTTAAGTAAAAAGCAGTAAAAGAAAGAAATGCGGTAGTAAATCCTGTTCGGCATTTTTTTTTATCAATTATTTTTATTCGCGTCCGTCATCATCATCGTCATCTTCCTTTACGTTGTTGTGATCCTTATTAAGGGAAAATTAAAAGAGGAAAGAAAACACGAAGAAGAAGACGTAGATGAGGTAGGTATGATAACAAAGTTGTTGCCTTGTAGCATTTTACACGGTGACTATGTAAACATATAATCAATATCATCGTAATCATCCAACGTTATTTTTCTGCAACACATAATAATATAACTGCCCCCCAGTTAACACAGAACTGGTTGGTATCTGCGTATTTAACAGATATTTGTGAGGGCAAGCCAATGTTGCACCCATACTATTTTAGTTTTACACACTTTTGACAAATAATGCACATCAATCAAATTATGAATAAAGGCATTTAAAAACAGTCGTAGAAAAAATATATTACGAGAACTACTATTCATATTTTGAGCCTAACAATGAAAACACAGAAATTTTTCGTTGAAAGTTGCTTTATTGTGGGTCATTTTTCATCAAAGCAATGCGAGCACTCGCCTCCTCAAAAAATGGCCCTCGCATAATGATGATTCATTTGTATAAACTAAAATCGATTCTATAGCATCGTTTGCGTGCCAATTACATTATTTACTCACCTGGGTACTGGCGACTTTAGGGACAGTGGAATCTTTTTTATTAGAAAGACAGCATTTGAAATAGTACATTTAAAAAAAAAATTGCGGTAAACCATTTATTTAAGCCAAAAATCAAAATTTAATACCCATAAACATTGCACATATTATGTAACTATAACCAACATGGCAACTAGATAGTTTCTGACAAATTTAGGAAATAGAGATAGAGATATATAGAGATATATTTATTCACCATCTTATGTTACAAAACATGTATAGTACGTCAAAAAAGAAAAAAAAATTAATCAATCCAAGTTACAGCAACAAAGAAAGGCTTACAAACAAATTAAACAAACAAACTAAAATCTAGAAAAATCTTACAATATCGCTTCTGAAATATTCCTCAAAGGTATAAAAAGCTTGAGATATCAAAAATGATTTAATACTTTTGTTAAACTGGACTTCACCAAGGTTCTTTATGTGAGACGGCAGCTTATTATAAAATTTAACACAATAATAGTCAGAACCTTTCCTAGTCCTCAATAGGCGGTGAAATTCAGGCAATATGTCATTTCGATTTCGCGTACCATAATTATGCATATCAGAGTGAAGAGTGAAATGCGAGGCATTGGTTCGAATGTAGCCAAGACAGTTTAAGATGTACAAGGAAGGCAAAGTAAGTAGTCCGTGTTCAACAAAATACTTTTTACAGCAGTCACGCCAACCGAGCCCCAACATTGTACGTAAACATCTCCTCTGTAGCTTGAAGATTTTCATTGCATGGGAACTATATCCCCAGTTCAAAATACCATACGACATACGGGAAACAAAATAACCGTGATATACCGTCAACAAACTGGCGATTTAAACACTCTGCGCAAGCCTTCTCATGAGATATATGACCCTGGACAGCGAACACCCAAGCTCTTGAACATGACTCTCCCTGGTTAATTTAGGATCAAGATGAACCCCAAGGAACTTCACGCGAACATCACTCTGAAGTTCGATAGGCGCAGAACGCAACGTAAAGTTCATGCTCTGAGTTTTAGCCTGATTCAAGCTCAGTTCATTTGCCAGAAACCAATTGCCTATGTCAGTCTCAACAGCATTAACCGGGGAGTTGGTTAATGCTGTTGAGACTGACATAGGCAATTGGTTTCTGGCAAATGAACTGAGCTTGAATCAGGCTAAAACTAAAGGGTCGTTTGGTCGATATCTAATCAGACTAGTTGTGTCGTCAGCAAAGAGGATTATATTTGAGTCTTCTTGAAATTTGTATAAATCATTTACGTATATTAAAAACAGTAAAGGTCCCAAAACCGACCCTTGTGGCACACCCCGTCCAACCCATCGTCTCTCCGAGTATCGTCCCCCATACAAAACGTGCTGAAAACGATCGCTGAGATAAGAGCCAACCAAGGAAACACTGTCAACATCAAAGTTATAGTAAGAGAGTTTCTGAAGAAGTATCTCGTGTGAGACACAGTCAAAAGCCTTAGTGAGGTCATAAAAGGAAGCAAAGGTGTCACAGCCGTGCTCCATGCCATCCGAAACATATTCCAAAAGGTTATTAATTGCAAGAGTAGTAGATCTCTTATTACGAAAGCCATATTGACTTTGCATAAAGAGATTATTTGCTTCAAAATATTCAGTTATTTGATTCTTAATAATAGAGTCAAAGATTTTTGAAAAAATTGGCAAGATCGATATTGGTCGATAGTTACTGGAATCATCAACCGATCCTTTATTTTTGTAGATTGGAATAACCCTTGCAATAAAATGCAACGTTGGAGAGTCTCGATAACGTGAACTAATTAAGGATGAATGTGTTTATGTTTTCAAGGAGTTCATGTTACTGGATACAATTAATCGCATCGTGGTGTTTTAGGTTTCCCTATTACCGAAGGGGCCAACTTATGCAGTCCAGTCGCATTGGTACATGCTAGGAATGTTATTCTTTTTTTGGCTGTTGTTTTTCTTCCAGGGGCAGTTTTTTCTTCACTGGATACGTAGGTTTTTCCGGCGAAAAGCTTCCAGTACAAGCCGGTTTCATCAGAGTTGTTTTTTCTTTGTGTAATAATGGTGAAACCAACTCGGGCCGTGAAGATAGCGTTTCATCAGTAATTGATAGGAAGCGTATATCTTTTCGTGAACTTTTACAATCACCTTGAGCTTGCAGAAAATGTAGAATAATTTGTCGTACAGTTTCTCTTTTAAACTTAAACCACTTATTGGTGCATTCCTCTTTCGTTGTCGCAAAATCCACTTATGCAAGGCTTTTCCATTTACGGACATTCAGAAGGTCTAAGAGGAACTATTGAACGAATTTGGTTTTTTTGTCAAGATAACCTGCAATTTTGTATCAATTTGGATTATTTTGTTGTTGTTTTTAGTGAATTGTACTTTTGGTTTCAAAATGAATTCTACTAAGCTGAAAATATCTGCAAATTTCACTTGTAGGGGCGTTTCGTCATAAACACATAATTCAAAAAAGGCTGCCTGGATTAAAATTACAAAAGAACTTAAAAATGCACATGCAACAGGTCCAGTATACGAAGAAACAAAACATTATACCTAGATACTTTTAAGTAATGAATAGTTTATCTTTATTTTTGTAATTTTCTAGCGAAGAACTACTATGAAACAACTAAAATATAAGTATGAATCCATAAATCAGGAAATAAATAAATTTGTATTAGTATAACACAAATATACGTAAAAGTAACCTCAAGTTTTCGTTTCTTTTTAAACTTAACTAATTGCTATCTACCTAACATACACTTCTATCTGCCTGTTAACTTAGCATTGAATTTAGCGGACAGTTATGCGTAACAGAAACTGTGATAAACACTTTGACGGTTATTTAACTGTCAGTTAAGACTTAGCTTCAGCTAAGTTATTTTTTAACTAGGCATTGCTGCTGCTTTGCAAATGTGTTTTATTAAACATTGGTGCTTTAATTAGGTAAATGAACGCCTGTAGAAGATAAATTAGTGTTAAGATATCATATTTTGATTCAATCTTTATGGAAAAAGTGACTAAATTTGTAATAGTCATAGGTGTATGTGTGATTAATTAATGGTTTTACAGCAAATTTTGGTTTTGAAATGTACTATTTCAAATGCTGTATTTCTAATAAACAAAAAAAAACAGAAGAAATCACTGTCCCTAAAAGTCGACCGTAGCCCCTCACCTAATTATTAACACAATATTTTAATGATAATATGCAATCTGGTTGAGTTTGCCGATATGTGCAACAATGACTCGCCCCAATACTCCAGCTCTTGTGAGGTCTGTTATTATCGTATAGGTGCCTTGCCAGAGATAAACTTATAAACTTCTGAAATCAATTCACATAAACCGTAAATAACTTTTCTTCTCTTTAAATACGACAGAATATAGACATAAAAAACATAAGTAAACTACTCTTGTGATCATTATGAGTGTATTTATATAATCTATCTGGATTACTCGGAAATTATTAGGTGGAAAATTTGGATCTATACTACAATCGATGGGAACAATTTGACTAAAATGTTTTCAAAAGGATGCGGCTCTTCCGGAAATAGGCCTGTAAGTATTTCCTCTATTTCAAATAGAGACCCCGAATCCGAAAAAATCAGCGCATAAATGGAGACAAGTGATAAAAGTTTTCAAATATCGCAATTGGTATACAGGGTGTCCTACGGTGGCAACCCATAAGATTATTTCAGAAACTACTTCGAATTGAATTTTGAAAATTTCAGTGTCCATATTGTCAAATATGCTCTACTCAAATAATATAATAGCAACGGCATAGCTCTTCCGGTTATACCGGAAGTTGATGGCAACTTTGTTATTTTAAATGGAACACCCTATATATTATTACATTTTTGGATTCTAAATAAGATTTCAGACATATTTCATGTATCATGTCCTATACCTAACGTCAGTCGTTTTTGACTTATATCAAGATTTATGTCAAAATTTACAGTTTAGGGCTCCATAAGAATTCCGTTTTTTCCTGATAAATCAGTATTTAATAATTATTTTGCAGGTATTTTCTTATCAGAGGGGATCTTCTTTTCCGAACTGACAAGACATTTTCTGATTAGTTTATACAGGGTGGTCAAAAAATTATATTGAAAACGGTTCAAGAAAAACAGTTGAAAGTCAATTTTTTTAAATGGAATGGGTATATTATTATTATTTTATCTTCCTTAGCATTGAAAAATAATGCAATTTTGTAATAGGTTATCATTTTCTAAAATGCATAGTTTTCGAAATATAGTCATTTTAAATTTTTCGCCTACTGTTGTCTCTCTGGAAGCTAGCTAATTAATTTAGTTAGCCATGAAAGTATTGTCATTTTAACGTCAAACTAAACGTCAAATTAATAAAAATGAAAAATACTTATTGATATTATACATTTATTATTAATTCATGGAGAATAAAATAAAGTGATT
Source organism: Apoderus coryli (assembly GCA_911728435.2). NCBI lineage: Eukaryota > Metazoa > Arthropoda > Insecta > Coleoptera > Attelabidae > Apoderus > Apoderus coryli. The sequence goes on from OU452207.1 coordinate 784,545, forward strand.
AACATCACCTGTAGAGTATTTAACGAGAGAAACCCCCATTTGCTAACGATGACTAGAGAAATTAGGAAGAATTTTGAGAAATCATTTAGAGCAGGTTGGGAGGTATACAAATCAAGTATTACAACGAACTAAGACTAATATTTAAAATAATACAGCAGAGATGAACAGAAGATTAAACTAAATAAATTTTCAACTAAAAAAAGTTAATCAACTAACGATAACAAAACTAATTTAAAATTTTTCTGTTGCAGTTAGAAATGATCTTAAATTTTTGAGCCACCTGTTTTCCATGGATGCGTAATTAGAATGTTTTGTTTTTTGAGAATCTAATACACCAAGAAATTAAGAAATTCTTAAATAAAACTAATTTAATTGTTCGATATGACCCCCATTCAGTCTTAACTAAATTAATTAGCTAGCTTCGAGAGAGACAACGGTAGGCGCTGCAGAAAAATGCAAAAAAATTTAAAATGACGATCTTGCGAAAACTATGCATTTTAGAAAATGATAACCTATTACAAAATTGCATTGTTTTTTAATGCTAAAGAAGATAAAATAATAATAATATACCCATTCCATTTGAAAAAATTGACTTTCAACTGTTTTTCTTGAACCGTTTTCAATATATTTTTTTGACCACCCTGTATAAACTAATCAGAAAATGTCTTGTCAATTCGAAAAAGAAGATCCCACCTGAAAAGAAAATACTTGCAAAATAATTATTAAATACTGATTTACAAGGAAAAAACGGAATTCTTATGGAGCCCTAAACTGTCAATTTTGACATAAATCTTGATATAAGTCAAAAATGACTGACGTTAGGTATAGGACATGATACATGAAATATGTCTGAAATCTTATTTAGAATCCAAAAATGTAATAATATATAGGGTGTTCCATTTAAAATAACAAAGTTGCCATCAACTTCCGGTATAACCGGAAGTGCTATGCCGTTGCTATTATATTATTTGAGTAGAGCATATTTGACAATATAGACACTGAAATTTTCAAAATTCAATTCGAAGTAGTTTCTGAAATAATCTAATGGGTTGCCACCGTAGGACACCCTGTATGTTCTTCTTGAGTTTATTACAGACGGAGTTGACCAGGGGCGGCTAGTCCTATGAGGCAGTGCTTAGCTAACTTTTTAACAAATTAAGATTTTTTTTCTGTTAAAAAATGGCACACAGATTGATATATTGATACCTATTATACCTACGCACATGATGATTTGTTTTAAATGAAGCAACAATGCCCTGCCCGTCGGCGAACGCAGAACGAGAGTATGCGAACGTCAATAAAATCATCCATATCTATTTTAAGCGAGAGGCACTGCCTCTCGTCCCTATACAAGGCGAGTTGCCACTTTTAATTGTTGTTATCTACTACCACATTGATTAATATTAGTCTCGGATTTTTTATTAAACAGAAACTGATCAGCTAACAGTTAACTGCACATATTTTTATGGGTTTTACAAAGTTTTTTTTTTTTAATTTAAAAATTTATGTTTACTAATTTATGTGAGTTGAGTTCATTATCTATTGTATTGCTCTAAATTGCATATTTATTCATCGCAGGCATGTACTCATGTACGTATTTTATTTTCAAAGTATCTTTGTACTACCTCACAACCCTGAGGACTCTCGGGCCGCCACTAGAGTCGACATGCTTAACCCATCCCTGTTTCTCGTGCACAAAAACCCCCAATATACGCCTATTGTAGCAAATTATATCTTGTGTTTTCGGCTCTGTCGTTATTAAGTGATTCACCCTGTATAGGTCAACGTCTTTTCATCAACACTGATGTAATACAATATAAAGCAAGTCCAAAAAACAGTGAGGATTGATTGGCTTTAGACTGAGGAATGGTTTAGCTTTAGTTTTCCGTATATTTTTTAAAATTTATTTTTCTTTTTCCACGTCTTTTGATAAAAATTCACACATTTGCATGCGCGGCGCTAGGTTTATCGAACGCGTTGTTCATTCTTTGTATAATAATGTGCAACAACGACATTGATTAATGCCTGGTTTCCTGTTGGAAATATGGGAAATTTATGTTCGTTGCGTCGTAAATTATTATTTATTAACTACGAAGGTATTTTAAAACTTTTTTTTTTGTTTTCTTTTAAATATGGCGAAAACGTACCTATAAAAGGGGTATTTTGCTAATATGGGTTATATATTTTTATTTAATTGTAATTTTTTGTATTTTTATGGTTTATATTTTTGGGGTGTAGGTGCGTACATATTGATACACTATTTTAGGAAACAAAAATAGTTCATTTTTGTTTCCGTGTCAAAATTTACAAACAACGTTTCGTTGCAATATTTGCAACTTCTTCAGTTTTTTTTTCTTTTTTTTTTTTTTAACTGAAAACAAAACCAACTTAGTTTACAATACAGGTTAGTATAATTTTTGCAACGTTTTTAATATTACCTTTTTCACACAAGTTTACTAACAACTTTTTATTAAAATTGTGTATAATTAAAAAAAACACAGAGCAAGACATCATTTGACATGCGTATTGTAAACTAAGTTGGTTTTGTTTTCAGTTAAAAAAAAAAAGAAAGAAAAAACCTGAAGAAGTTGCAAATAATGCAACGAAACGTTGTTTGTAAATTTTGACACGGAAATAAAAATGAACTATTTTTTTTTCTGAAGTAATCCATCTATCGAGGAGTGTATAGTATGATTTGAATAAAACGACGTCTACTCCACAAAATGATCTATATATATACGTTAAAACCTTGTTTTTAAATGCCAGACATGTTTCGGACTACACGTCCATAATCAGTGACTTAAGGAACCTTATACAATATTGTTAGGTGTGAGGGTCGTACTTCATACAAATATCAATAGAGAGTTTTTTACATTGATTTAAACGTTTAGGAATCTTACCATTTTGTTGGAAATAAATTGAGTGTTAAATTAATAAAAAGGAAATTAAATTAAAACTTATACTTACAATCTGGTAAGAGCCCACAACAGTATGGCTGTTTTGAAGATTCACAAAAGGTCGAGTGGCGAGTATGAAGACAGTTACTCAAATATCAAGGTCTCAGCCAAAGCTATACATTCGGTGTTTAAGGTGAAGTGAGTAAGTCAAGTGAGGTGAGTGGATGAGGGGTTGTTTAATGTGTAATATATTTAGTGAATGAATTTCTGTTGAGAGAAGTTATTTGTTATTTGTAATGTCCATGATTTTAGTGTCTTTATTCTTTATTATCTATGAGTATAGTAACCTTAATGTTTGATGAAAAGTGGTGGTGTCTGTGGATTAATGATTCTATTGTTTTGGTCTAAGAGAAAATGAAATGTCATGTTATAACCTAAATATTGGTTGATTTGTTTATATTTGTAGGTTATGGGGCTTATTTATGGGAGGCTTGGGATGGTGGGTTCTATTGAGTTGAATTTAAGGGAATTGAAAAATGGGAGACAGTCGAATTCAAGTTGGTCATTTACACAAGTGTACTTAGTGTTCCTTTTGTATGAATTGATTTCCATGGCTTCCAAGACATTTAACATTGTGCTTTCGAGACAAGAATGGAGGATTTCAGCATTTTGATCGATGGAGAAGCAGTGATGTGGTTGGCAAAGGCAGAGTTGCTGTTTATTTCTTCAGCGTTTTCTTGAGTGGCTTTTTCAATGATTTTATTGTGTTCTTTGATACGAGTTTCAAAGTTGCGACCAGTTTGAGCAATGTAGATAGTATTGCATTTTATGGTGCCACACTTCAATATGTATACTCCGGATTTTTGAAGCCTATTTTTGTTTCCAAAACTTAATTATATTTTTTCCTATAAATCAGCTTTTAAAATTTGATTTGAATTGGTTTTCTTGTAGAGGGAGGCTTGCTTTAGTAGATGTTTGTTGATATTTTGATCACGATCAATACAGGGTGAACAAACATGAACGATATAAATTAAGTTAAAAAAATTGGCAATTTTTTAAAAGAAAACCAGGCATTTTTTAATTTTATCTAATTTAGCATTATAAATACTACTGTAACTTTGTATAAGGTTTTGTGTTTCCAAACTTTATACCTAGTGTTCGAAGTATGGCTTTCATGTTTTATCATTCACGTGACGCGTGTCAATGTCACAAATTGCAATTAAATATATTTTATCAACGTATTAATTCGGTTTTATTCATAACAGATATTGTCTAAAAAATATCTTACTTATACAAATGCTAACATATTAAATAAATTTTACTATAGTTTATAGACGCGGAAATGTAAAAAGTGGTTATAACCATACCCGTCTGTTTGTGAATATGAACATAAATAATATCTACAACACATAGGTATACACTTTAAGTCTTTTCTCTGCATAATTTTGTGCATGTACCTATATAGAAGAGATAGTTGAATATCGCTTTTCTCCTCATTTGAACGTTGCGGCCGTCGTTGTGATGGTTGTGGGTAACTAACTAATAACAACCAGCATGAAGTATGACACCTTGAAGCGTTCCGTTAATATATTTAAATGATGAGAATTGCAGATAAATATTCCACACCCATGCACAGAAATAAAATAAAATCTGTACATGCACACGTATCAGAGATACATTGCAATGCATGATTTTGCCTTATTTATTAACTTACAACTACGAAGGTTATTTCGATGAATATTTCGGAAATACATGGATGGCAACAACAATCAAGAGCTATCGGAGAAGCAGCGAGGAAGTAAACGTAGAGTTAAAATAACCTCCGATCACCGTCAATTCATTGAACGTTCAGTCGAATAAGAAAATCCTAAAATTGCTCTTAAACAACTGAGTGAAAAAATGCGAGAAGTATTTGTTATCAACATTTCTAAGGAATTCATTCGACGGCATCTGAATGGACTTATGTTTACTTTGAAGGCCGTTCGTAGAGAACCCGAAAACGCAAATAGTTTTGAAGTAAAACAAAGTAGACAAAATTACAGTGAAAATATGTTAGATATTCAGGCACAAAATGTACCTATGGCCGAAACGAACTTTAATTTGTTCATATCAAGGACGCAAGACCGTTCAAAAAAAGGAAGTCGTTGCAAGTATATCTGCAGGTTGCAGAGGATCGAACATGGGGTGAATTTATTCCGAACTGAGAAGGGGTTCTTTCAAGAAGCCGGAAGCAAACGAATTTGTGAGGCAGTGCTTAACCCATTAGTGCCCGTAATTTTTGTCTGTTTTAATTAGAACAAAAACACGTTAGTTGCTGTTTATATATGTGAAATAACATTGTATACGCAAAATTTAAAATTTATTTATAATAAAAGCCACCAGGCACATACAGTAACATAAGAGAAACATTACATAAATATTTAAAACTAAATATTTTTTGAATAATTACCAGTTATTGATAAATATAATAAAAAGGTATGTTCTATGGAAATTTCTAAAGTATGTTTTTGGGTGCAGGGCTACTTTGCAGGTATTACACTCAAAACTGGTGCGGTTAGAACATGTTTTACATTTTGTCTATGTTTCACTACTTTGGACTATCAAGTGATTTTATTCATTCAAACGTAACTAATTGACAATTGGTGATAATGCGCTTGATGATGGCCCTGGTTTCATTGAAGGGTGCCCATAAATATAAAGCAATAAGTTGCCGTCTGAATTCGAGTAGCGGCATATTATTGTTTTCACACCTTCTCCATAATAGCCAAACTTGTAGATTAGGTTGATCAATTGAACAACTGAAGAAAGACCACCACTACTGTTTAGTCCTTATTGAAATTCCATAGCTAGACAGACCTGATCATTCAAAATCGACGCCTCCCATATTTTTGTTATAAGCGGCATTTGAATATGAATTTTACTTTTTTTAGTTATAGAATATCTCTACATTTTTCAAAGGAAGCATATGATTACAGCAGGTTGATAATACAGTTACAATGGAATTATCATTCCCCCGCACAAGTACTAAATTTCCATCGGTTTTGAGTTCCATTGTTCCTCGGCTTGTTTTAGCAACAAATTATACTCAGACATATTTGATTCTTTTGAAACTCTATTTTTCCGTAAAGTAGCAGTAATAATTTCTAAATTGCGTACTGAACGTAATAAATACCTACTGGTGCGTGTTTGACAGTTCAAATACTAAAAATAGAACAAGGCCAACTGCGCATGCATATCTTTGAAATAGACATCATGTCTGCCCACTGGCACATTTATGTGCCAATGGTTTTTTTTCCTTCATAATAAAATTTATGTTATAAAAAAACTTATGGTTTTGTTGAATATCGTTACAATGAATATTTATCAATAACAAAATGAAAAATGTAACAACTAGTAAAGTAATTAAAAGTAGAAAAAAAATGTATATTTACATCAGTGCAGACAGGTGTAGTAAGATGCTTCAGAGTGGGTTAGGTTTTCATTAATTTCTCAAAAATCAAGCACTGTAAAATCTAAAAAAAAATTATGACCTGTAAATAACTACGCAAGGAATAGTTCAGTATGTATCTAGAACAGCTCAGTTTGGGGAGTTTTGAAAAAATAAAAGAAAATAACGCTGGCACATTTATGTGCCAATGGGCTTTAATGGGTTGAAGAGCGCAAAACATTTACGAAACTGGAGTTGCGTTAGTCGTTGATAATGCTCCAAGCCACTCCAGTATTGACGAAGTTTTTGCAGACGATGAATTTCACCATCACACATTTTGCAGAAATTAGAGAACATCGTTCGTGGCAATTGTACCAAATTTATAGCACATATAGGTACAGAGATTTATTCCGGCTGCATTATTGGATATGTAAGATATAATTTTTTGAGAAAATTTGTTATTTAAAATTCGTTAATGGTTTCAATAATTTAATTATTGTTATTAAGAAAAATTCCGCATGTTTATCAAATAATGAACCTTTAATACACGCACGTCTATGTAACTAGTAGCACACATAGGTAGTAGATATTATAGAGTTATTTACACTTAATTCATTTTCTTGATAACCAATCAATGTGACAGATTTATCAGGAACAAATATTAAATGGAATAAACAGATAATACCCATATTATAGGTATGGGTACCTACCGTATGTGTGTATAAAAATACTAACTGACTAAATAATATCGTGTTATCTTACAAAAGGTTTATTAATGTTATTCATTTGGTTTTGAAATCTGTCTGAAATCTTTGAAGAATTACTACTAGTTATTAAGCATATCTGGTCAACACCTTTAGAATTCTCAGGCACTGGTCGCATGAATAAAAATAGTATATTGTGCAACGAACATGAAATGACATATATTTCCTACGAGTATGATCATTTGCAGCATGAGCTGCAGGTCGATCTCATCTTCGCACTGCTCGCATGACAACTCATTGGTATCTGATTATTTGCAGGCTCAGATTTCGAATTTTCTTTAATATCTTTTTGCTTTAATGACAAGTAGTGGCCAATTATCCTGTCCTATTAATATTTCCGGAATAGCATTTATCATTGACTTTAATTTGTCATTTTTAAGATAAGGATAAGATTTTATTATCTCACCTATATCAACAGTTTGACATGGTAAAGAAAGTGATAGGAATTTTAAATATTTTTCCTTCATTTTGTTGGCCTTGAATACTGAATGTGAATCTTCTTGTCCCTTTGGTTGATTGTTGGTCGATTGGATACAAAGTAGTGTCTGTGTGTTCCTTCTAATTTTAATTCACCTACAGTTAACTTAATTTGTTTTACAATTTTCTTCTGTATGATAAGGAATTAAACAATAACTAGAAATCTTCTTCGATTTTAAAATTTTTATTTTTTTTTTCGTGAGAGAATATTTTAAAAATATCAATTCAGATTTACCTGGAATAAGAGTATTTACAAATTCTGGCTAGTAGGTATTCCAGGTAAATCTGAATAAGTTACATGGTCCTTCGAGACTGATTTGTAAATACTCTTATTCCAGGTAAATTAGAAATGGGGTTTGGCTAATACATTTTTCTAATGAGTAATCATCAAGTGTACGTAAGGATCTCGAACTCTATTTCTTGAATTTTCCAAGAAATAATTGACTGATCCCCGTATTGTGAAGATAACACATTATTTTAAGGAAATATGATATTCAGGACGATTAATCGAGTGTGTATTTATATTTTGTAAAGGGAGGTAGGTGGCGGCTTAAATGACGATGCTGAACTGAAATTATAGACAGAGTTGGATTCAGAGTAAAATGAGTAATTCTATTACAATTAAACACAAAATAATGCGCTTAAAATTGGTACATTGTACACGTTTAATTAAAGGTATCCATAAAACTTTTATTAGTAACTATTTGAACTTGCCATGTTCCATATAATTTTATTGTGTCTTAGTTTTGTCCTGTGCAGTTATTTCTTTGCGAACTCAGATGTCGTTGAAAAGTTGCAAAAACGATTTTGGTTCTCTTGCAGAACTTGAGAGAGAACTCTATATGGGAAATGATGGTGCTTTGGCTTTTTGATAATATTTCTAAAATAATTCGAGGCCGTCCCTGTGCTTGAAATTAATAACCTGCTCCATGTAAAATAATACGAGCGTTACACGGCTTGACACCTGTGTTCTCGGCTGCCGCTTTAAATTTGATATTACAGGCGATATATTTTAGGTGACATTTTTTAACACCAGAGAAATAATGGCGATCAGAGAAAAAAAAAGGGTATAAAATGGTAACAGTATATTTTTCCACCGAAATTAACCCACGTCGGATGTTATTATTCATTCATTCATGGCAAAAACAGATTATTGACATGATGAGGTATGTGTATACTTATATTTCCGTGGTATGTCCCACTAGGGTACTTCCAAGCCCGAACTATTTAGTTGCTACTCTTCCCTCTTTGTGTTTGTCAGCAGATTTATTTAGAAGTCAAACGAAGTTAAAGGGTTTGAAATTATTGTAAAGTGGATACTTTCAGGCTTGCTTCTTTGTATGCCTGAGCTTGAGGCTGCAACCAAGTTGTTCTGGCTCAAAATCATCGAAAAGTTTGCTCAATTTGCCTACTATATGTCAAACAAAATTAGAGAGTGGATACTTTCCGGCTTGCCTATATGTGCATGCCTGAGTTTGAGGCTGCAACCAAGTTAATACTGCCTCAAAATCATAGAAAAGTTTGCTCAATTTGCTTACCATAAGTCAAACAAAATTAGAGAGTCTAAAATTGTAGAGTGGATACTTTCAGGCTTGCCTATTTGCATGTCTGAGTTTGTGGCTGCAACAAAGTTAATACTGTGTCAAAATTACAGAAAAGTTTGCTCAATTTGCTTACTATAAGTCAAGCATAATTAGAGTTTAAATATTAGAGTGGATACTTTTAGGCTTGCCTATTTGCATGCTTGAGTTTAAGGCTGAAACTTCGTACTGCCTCAAAATCATTGAAAAGTTTGCTCAATTTGATTACTATAATTCAAACAAAATTAGAGATTTTTAAATTGTAGAGTGGATACTTTCAGGCTTGCCTATTTGCATGCTTGAGTTTAAGGCTGAAACTAAGTTAGTACTGCCTCAAAATCATTGAAAAGTTTGCTCAATTTGCTTACTAGAAGTCGAACAAAATTAGAGAGTGGATACTTTCAGGCTTGCCTATATGTGCATGCCTGAGTTTGAGGCTACAACCAAGTTAGTACTGCCTCAAAATCATAGAAAAGTTTGCTCAATTTGATTACTATAATTCAAACAAAATTAGAGATTTTTAAATTGTAGAGTGGATACTTTCAGGCTTGCCTATTTGCATGCTTGAGTTTAAGGCTGAAACTAAGTTAGTACTGCCTCAAAATCATAGAAAAGTTTGCTCAATTTGCCTACTATAAGTCAAACAAAATTAGAGAGTGGAGTTTGAGGCTGCACCCAAGTTAGTACTGCCTCAAAATCATAGAAAAGTTTGCTCAATTTGTTTACTATAATTCAAACAACATTAGAGAATTTTAAATTGTAGAGTGGATACTCTCAGGCTTGCCTATGTGCATGCCTGAGTTTGAGGCTGCACCCAAGTTAGTACTGCCTCAAAATCATAGAAAAGTTTGATCAATTTGCCTACTATAAGTCAAACAAAATTAGAGAGTGGATACTTGCAGGCTTGCCTATATGTGCATGCCTGAGTTTGAGGCTGCAACCAAGTTAATACTGCCTCAAAATCATAGAAAAGTTTACTCAATTTGCTTACTATAATTCAAACAAAATTAGAGATTTTTAAATTGTAGAGTGGATATTTTCAGGCTTGCCTATTTGCATGCTTGAGTTTAAGGCTGAAACTAAGTTAGTACTGCCTCAAAATTATAGAAAAGTTTGCTCAATTTGCCTACTGCAAGTCAAACAAAATTAGAGAGTGGATACTTTCAGGCTTGCCTATATGTGCATGCCTGAGTTTGAGGCTACAACCAAGTTAGTACTGTCTCAAAATCATAGAAAAGTGTGCTCAATTTGCTTACTATAATTCAAACAAAATTAGAGATTTTTAAATTGTAGAGTGGATACTTTCAGGCTTGCCTATTTGCATGCTTGAGTTTAAGGCTGAAACTAAGTTAGTACTGCCTCAAAATCATAGAAAAGTTTGCTCAATTTGCCTACTATAAGTCAAACAAAATTAGAGAGTGGAGTTTGAGGCTGCACCCAAGTTAGTACTGCCTCAAAATCATAGAAAAGTTTGCTCAATTTGTTTACTATAATTCAAACAACATTAGAGAATTTTAAATTGTAGAGTGGATACTCTCAGGCTTGCCTATGTGCATGCCTGAGTTTGAGGCTGCACCCAAGTTAGTACTGCCTCAAAATCATAGAAAAGTTTGATCAATTTGCCTACTATAAGTCAAACAAAATTAGAGAGTGGATACTTGCAGGCTTGCCTATATGTGCATGCCTGAGTTTGAGGCTGCAACCAAGTTAATACTGCCTCAAAATCATAGAAAAGTTTACTCAATTTGCTTACTATAATTCAAACAAAATTAGAGATTTTTAAATTGTAGAGTGGATATTTTCAGGCTTGCCTATTTACATGCTTGAGTTTAAGGCTGAAACTAAGTTAGTACTGCCTCAAAATTATAGAAAAGTTTGCTCAATTTGCCTACTGCAAGTCAAACAAAATTAGAGAGTGGATACTTTCACGCTTGCCTATATGTGCATGCCTGAGTTTGAGGCTGCAACCAAGTTAGTACTGTCTCAAAATCATAGAAAAGTGTGCTCAATTTGCTTACTATAATTCAAACAAAATTAGAGAGTTTTAAATTGTAGAGTGGATACTTTCAGGCTTGCCTATTTGCATGCCTGAGTTTGTGGCTGCAACAAAGTTGTCTAAAAATCATTGAAAAGTTTGCTCAATTTGCCTACTATAAGTCAAACAAAATTAGAGAGTGGATACTTTCAGGCTTGCCTATATGTGCATGCCTGAGGCTGCAACCAAGTTAGTACTGCCTCAAAATCATAGAAAAGTTTGCTCAATTTGATTACTATAAATCAAACAAAATTAGAGATTTTTAAATTGTAGAGTGGATACTTTCAGGCTTGCCTATTTGCATGCTTGAGTTTAAGGCTGAAACTAAGTTAGTACTGCCTCAAAATCATAGAAAAGTTCAATTTGCCTACTATAAGTCAAACAAAATTAGAGAGTGGAGTTTGAGGCTGCACCCAAGTTAGTACTGCCTCAAAATCATAGAAAAGTTTGCTCAATTTGTTTACTATAATTCAAACAACATTAGAGAATTTTAAATTGTAGAGTGGATACTCTCAGGCTTGCCTATGTGCATGCCTGAGTTTGAGGCTGCACCCAAGTTAGTACTGCCTCAAAATCATAGAAAAGTTTGCTCAATTTGCCTACTATAAGTCAAACAAAATTAGAGAGTGGAGTTTGAGGCTGCACCCAAGTTAGTACTGCCTCAAAATCATAGAAAAGTTTGCTCAATTTGTTTACTATAATTCAAACAACATTAGAGAATTTTAAATTGTAGAGTGGATACTCTCAGGCTTGCCTATGTGCATGCCTGAGTTTGAGGCTGCACCCAAGTTAGTACTGCCTCAAAATCATAGAAAAGTTTGATCAATTTGCCTACTATAAGTCAAACAAAATTAGAGAGTGGATACTTGCAGGCTTGCCTATATGTGCATGCCTGAGCTTGAGGCTGCAACCAAGTTAATACTGCCTCAAAATCATAGAAAAGTTTACTCAATTTGCTAACTATAATTCAAACAAAATTAGAGATTTTTAAATTGTAGAGTGGATATTTTCAGGCTTGCCTATTTGCATGCTTGAATTTAAGGCTGAAACTATGTTAGTACTGCCTCAAAATTATAGAAAAGTTTGCTCAATTTGCCTACTGCAAGTCAAACAAAATTAGAGAGTGGATACTTTCAGGCTTGCCTATATGTGCATGCCTGAGTTTGAGGCTGCAACCAAGTTAGTACTGTCTCAAAATCATAGAAAAGTGTGCTCAATTTGCTTACTATAATTCAAACAAAATTAGAGAGTTTTAAATTGTAGAGTGGATACTTTCAGGCTTGCCTATTTGCATGCCTGAGTTTGTGGCTGCAACAAAGTTAATACTGTGTCAAAATTACAGAAAAGTTTGCTCAATTTGCTTACTATAAGTCAAGCATAATTAGAGTTTAAATATTAGAGTGGATACTTTTAGGCTTGCCTATTTGCATGCTTGAGTTTAAGGCTGAAACTTCGTACTGCCTCAAAATCATTGAAAAGTTTGCTCAATTTGCTTACTATAATTCAAACAAAATTAGAGATTTTTAAATTGTAGAGTGGATATTTTCAGGCTTGCCTATTTACATGCTTGAGTTTAAGGCTGAAACTAAGTTAGTACTGCCTCAAAATTATAGAAAAGTTTGCTCAATTTGCCTACTGCAAGTCAAACAAAATTAGAGAGTGGATACTTTCACGCTTGCCTATATGTGCATGCCTGAGTTTGAGGCTGCAACCAAGTTAGTACTGTCTCAAAATCATAGAAAAGTGTGCTCAATTTGCTTACTATAATTCAAACAAAATTAGAGAGTTTTAAATTGTAGAGTGGATACTTTCAGGCTTGCCTATTTGCATGCCTGAGTTTGTGGCTGCAACAAAGTTGTCTAAAAATCATTGAAAAGTTTGCTCAATTTGCCTACTATAAGTCAAACAAAATTAGAGAGTGGATACTTTCAGGCTTGCCTATATGTGCATGCCTGAGGCTGCAACCAAGTTAGTACTGCCTCAAAATCATAGAAAAGTTTGCTCAATTTGATTACTATAAATCAAACAAAATTAGAGATTTTTAAATTGTAGAGTGGATACTTTCAGGCTTGCCTATTTGCATGCTTGAGTTTAAGGCTGAAACTAAGTTAGTACTGCCTCAAAATCATAGAAAAGTTCAATTTGCCTACTATAAGTCAAACAAAATTAGAGAGTGGAGTTTGAGGCTGCACCCAAGTTAGTACTGCCTCAAAATCATAGAAAAGTTTGCTCAATTTGTTTACTATAATTCAAACAACATTAGAGAATTTTAAATTGTAGAGTGGATACTCTCAGGCTTGCCTATGTGCATGCCTGAGTTTGAGGCTGCACCCAAGTTAGTACTGCCTCAAAATCATAGAAAAGTTTGCTCAATTTGCCTACTATAAGTCAAACAAAATTAGAGAGTGGAGTTTGAGGCTGCACCCAAGTTAGTACTGCCTCAAAATCATAGAAAAGTTTGCTCAATTTGTTTACTATAATTCAAACTGTTAGCAGAGCGTGGTTGAACAACCTTATGAAGTAAAATAATATATTAACTTTTAACAACTCTTATACGTTTTATTTATATTCTGACAACTATCACTATTTATTTTCTATATACAATATGATGCAATATAACAACTTCCAACACCCCCACTTGTTATGTTGCTGCAAGACCCATCTTTCTACAGATTTCTTTTAGTTTTTCGTTAGATATCCCTTTTGTGAGTGCATCTGCTACCATATCTTTTGTAGAAATACTCTGAACTTGAATTTCACCACGGTTTTGCATCTCCCGTACAAAATGGTGTTTTATATCGATGTGCTTGCTTCTTGGTCTGTATCCTGCATTTTTACTTAAATCAATCGCTCCTTTATTATCGCAGTATATTTTTATGAAATTCAAACTATCTGGTATGATTTCATTAATAAGATTCTTTAAAAATATAGCTTCCTGTGTAGCGAAACTTAAAGCCATATATTCGGCTTCTGTCGTTGATAGTGCGACTGTAGTTTGTTTCTTTGACGCCCAACTGACGGCACCTCCACCAAGCAGGAAAACATATGCCGCTGTAGACTTCCTATCATCTTGATCACCGGCCCAATCAGAGTCACAATAACCACAAATATCTTCTAAACATTGATTAAATTGTAACTTGAAATTTACGGTGTTTTTTAAATAACGGAAGATTCGTTTGACTGCTGCCCAATGAACTTTGCCAGGATTTTGATTGAATCGTGAAAGCACCCCCACTGAATAAGCTATGTCTGGGCGAGTACATTGTGCTGCGTACATAATGCATCCGATTGCCTCTTGATAGGGAAACTTTGACATTTCTTTCTTTTCAGCATTTGTCTTAGGTTGTCCATCTTTGGTAAATGCTTGGTTTATATCCAAAGGAGTGGATATTCCATTACAATTTGACATGTTGAAACGGGTAAGAATATCCGTAATATATTTTTCTTGGTCAAGAGTAATGGTCTTTTTTCTTCTATCTCGAGTGATTCTCATACCAAGGCAATAATGTGCTTCTCCAAAATCTTTCATCTTAAAACGTTTCATTAACATCATTTTAAGATTATTTTTTTCATATATATCATTTGAAAATATTAAAATGTCATCTACGTATATTGCTAAAACTATATCTTTACCATTTTTTCTTCTAGAATAAACACATGGGTCGTACATTGATTGCTTAAAACCTAGTTCTTTTATGGCTGAGTCCAGTTCTTTGTTCCACATCCGACTTGACTGCTTTAGGCCATAAAGAGTTTTTAATAATCTACAAATTCTTCCATCAGGTAGTTCCATATATATTTCTTCATCAAGCTTTGGGTGTAGAAAAGCGGTGACAACGTCCATCTGATCGATTTCCCAATCGTATTTGGCGGCTAGTGCGAGAAGAAGTCTGATGGAACTGTACCTAATTACCGGAGAATATGTTTCTTCGTAATCAATGCCTGAAACTTGTGAATAACCTTTTGCTACCAATCGTGCTTTATAGCGATCTATTTCACCAGTTTTTGTAAATTTGGTTTTAAAAGTCCATTTACTTTTTACAGGTTTCTTGCCGGAAGGAAGTTCACAGATTTCCCAAGTGTTATTCCTTTTATGTGCTTCCATTTCCTCGTTCATTGCTTTATGCCATTCACTTGCATTTGTCCCCAATAAAGCTTCATCCATCGTATTTGGATCGAGCGAGAATGATTCGAACGCAGCTTGACATATAAAATCTGAGTTAAAAATATTTTTGTTTGGCACATGAACACGATTTGATTTTCTGATCTGGTTTTCTTGATTTTCATCTCTTTCGTTTTCTTTTAAAATATCCTCAACTTCGCCTAATTCGTTCGATGTTTCTTCAAAAACTTCTTCCACAGGTTCAATAATTATTTTTTTTGTTTCAAATTCTGTAGGCAATTCCTCCCCCACTTCAACAACAGTTTCTGTGATTTCTAACTGCTGTTGATGGTCATTGCACTGATTTTCAGACATTGGAACCGGAAATATATTATTGTAATATTCTTCATTAGTATTTTTATTTAATGATTGGTTTTCGAAGAATTCAGCATCACGTGATATCAGAATTTTGCGTGTAATTGGATGTATAAAACGAAATCCTTTTGTATGTTCTGTATAACCGACAAATATATATTCCTCAGCTTTTCTATCTAATTTTCTTCTTTTTTCTTTGGGAATGTGTACCAAGGCTTTGCATCCAAAAATGTGTAGATGTGATAAATTTGGTTTCTCACCTGTCCACGCTTCCTCTGGAGTGCAATTTGCAAGAGCTTTTGTTGGGGATCGATTTTTTAGGTAAACTGCTGTGGATATAGCTTCAGCCCAAAAACAGTTTCCAAGCTCTGCATCTATTAACATGCTTCTTGCAGTTTCCATTAGGGTACGATTTAGCCTTTCTGCTACACCATTCTGTTGTGGAGTATATGCCATAGTTTTTTGATGTTTTATTCCAGCTTTTTTAAGTATACCCAATAACTGACTGTTGACATATTCAGTACCATTATCGGTATGTAGGCATCTTATTTTCTTTTTGGTTTCATTTTCAACGTATGCTTTATACTCCATAAACTTTTCAGTTACTTCGTTTTTTGTTTGAAGAAAATAAACTTCAGTTTTTCTGGTAAAATCGTCAGTAAACGTCAAGAAGTACTTGGCTCCACCGATTGACTGAGCTTGCAAGGGACCGCAGACATCAGAATGTACCAATTCTAGTGGTTCTTTTGCGCGTTGGCAACTAGCTTTATTAAATGGTTTTCGATGTATTTTACCCTTAATGCATGCTTCACATTTGGAAAAATCGTCGTTATTGAAACTAATTCCAGTTGCTAATTTATTCTTCAGTAGCTTCATGGATACATTGTTCAAATGACCTAAGCGACGATGCCAAATTTCTTGAGATTTTAAAGTCCTTACTGTATTTACTAATAATTCTGCTACATCCAGTTTGTACATACCATTTGTTTCAGTGGCAGTGCAAATGATATTCTCTGTATCTAACTTAATTTTCTTATTTGTAATGCGACATCCAAATTCTGAATCGAAAATAACAGTTCGACCATTTTTGGTTATTTTACTTACAGACAAAAGATTCATTGCCAAGCCTGGTGCATGTGTAACATTTTTGATGGTTATGAAATTTTCATTTTTCAGCTGAATTTCAATATTACCATATCCAGTACAATGCATTTTCGTTCCATTAGCAATTCCGATTTCCTGATTTTTACATTCTTCAAAATGATCTAATATGTCTTTTGATCCTGTAAAATGTGAAGTTGCTCCTGAATCTATGTACCAGCCTTGATTCTCAGTGAATTCATTGCATGTTAACGCTTGATTTGATCGTTTGGTTTTGTCGTTACCTCGTATTGGTTTCTTAGGTTTCTGACATTCGTTGGCCTTGTGATTATATCCATTACAATTGTAACATCTAGGTCCAGATTTATTAAATTTTTGATATTTCTTACTTGCGAAAGCAATTTCAGTAGTATTTTTGCTACTTAAACCTTTTACATTTTCTTGCAGTAAAAGATTTTTAACAAAATCGGTACTAGTCGTCTGCTTTGAGCCTTGAATTCCTAATATCAAAGGTTTGTATTCATCTGGAAGACCACCAAGAATAATACCACCAACAACATTGTCTTTAAACGGTTCACCAATATTTTCCAGTTGTTCAGCAATATGAATAATTTTATCAATATATTCTTGCATTGAGGAACAGGAATCAAAATTAGTTTTGAAAAGACTTGAATATAAACTAACTAAACGTACTATACCACTATTTTCGTAAGCTTTTTTCAGATTATCCCATGCTTCTTTGGCTGTTTTGGCTTTTTTTGTTTCTGCAGCTGCACACGGCTTTAACGATAAGTTAATTTTTGCTAAAGTTCGTTGATCTACATCTTCATCAATGTTTTGTCCGACTTTAGGTTCAATACAGTGCCATAAACCTGCGTCTATTAAGTAGTTCTTCATCCAAAACTTCCAATCATTGTAATTTGTACCATCCAGGTGTTTATTTTCAGATAAACCTCCTACAGCGGTTGAGATAATTGTTGTGGATTTTCGTTTATCGAGTTCCTTTCTTAAAATATCAATCTGAGCCTCCAATTCTTCGTTAGTAGACATTATTTAATATTTTTTTTTTTAACTTTTTTGATATATGTCAAATACTGTCAGATTTTTTCTTAAATTCAGAATTTCGGAAAAATTTACAGTTTTTGTGGATTAATTAACTTCCAATTCTTCTACTCACACTTCTAATACAGTTGCGGACCCATAACCTGTTAGCAGAGCGTGGTTGAACAACCTTATGAAGTAAAATAATATATTAACTTTTAACAACTCTTATACGTTTTATTTATATTCTGACAACTATCACTATTTATTTTCTATATACAATATGATGCAATATAACAACTTCCAACACAAACAACATTAGAGAATTTTAAATTGTAGAGTGGATACTCTCAGGCTTGCCTATGTGCATGCCTGAGTTTGAGGCTGCACCCAAGTTAGTACTGCCTCAAAATCATAGAAAAGTTTGATCAATTTGCCTACTATAAGTCAAACAAAATTAGAGAGTGGATACTTGCAGGCTTGCCTATATGTGCATGCCTGAGCTTGAGGCTGCAACCAAGTTAATACTGCCTCAAAATCATAGAAAAGTTTACTCAATTTGCTAACTATAATTCAAACAAAATTAGAGATTTTTAAATTGTAGAGTGGATATTTTCAGGCTTGCCTATTTGCATGCTTGAATTTAAGGCTGAAACTATGTTAGTACTGCCTCAAAATTATAGAAAAGTTTGCTCAATTTGCCTACTGCAAGTCAAACAAAATTAGAGAGTGGATACTTTCAGGCTTGCCTATATGTGCATGCCTGAGTTTGAGGCTGCAACCAAGTTAGTACTGTCTCAAAATCATAGAAAAGTGTGCTCAATTTGCTTACTATAATTCAAACAAAATTAGAGAGTTTTAAATTGTAGAGTGGATACTTTCAGGCTTGCCTATTTGCATGCCTGAGTTTGTGGCTGCAACAAAGTTAATACTGTGTCAAAATTACAGAAAAGTTTGCTCAATTTGCTTACTATAAGTCAAGCATAATTAGAGTTTAAATATTAGAGTGGATACTTTTAGGCTTGCCTATTTGCATGCTTGAGTTTAAGGCTGAAACTTCGTACTGCCTCAAAATCATTGAAAAGTTTGCTCAATTTGCTTACTATAATTCAAACAAAATTAGAGATTTTTAAATTGTAGAGTGGATATTTTCAGGCTTGCCTATTTGCATGCTTGAGTTTAAGGCTGAAACTAAGTTAGTACTGCCTCAAAATTATAGAAAAGTTTGCTCAATTTGCCTACTGCAAGTCAAACAAAATTAGAGAGTGGATACTTTCACGCTTGCCTATATGTGCATGCCTGAGTTTGAGGCTGCAACCAAGTTAGTACTGTCTCAAAATCATAGAAAAGTGTGCTCAATTTGCTTACTATAATTCAAACAAAATTAGAGAGTTTTAAATTGTAGAGTGGATACTTTCAGGCTTGCCTATTTGCATGCCTGAGTTTGTGGCTGCAACAAAGTTAATACTGTCTAAAAATCATTGAAAAGTTTGCTCAATTTGCCTACTATAAGTCAAACAAAATTAGACAGTGGATACTTTCAGGCTTGCCTATATATGCATGCCTGAGGCTGCAACCAAGTTAGTACTGCCTCAAAATCATAGAAAAGTTTGCTCAATTTGCCTACTATAATTCAAACAAAATTAGAGAGTCTAAAATTGTAGAGTGGATACTTTCAGGCTTGCCTATTTCCATGCCTGAGTTTGTGGCTGCAACAAGTTAATACTGTCTAAAAATCATAGAAAAGTTTGCTCAATTTGCTTACTATGAGTCAAGCATAATTAGAGAGTGGATACTTCCAGGCTTGCCTATATGTGCATGCCTGAGTTTGAGGCTGCCACAAAGGCAATACTACCTCAAAATCATAGAACAAACTTGGCTCAATTTGCTCACGAGATGCTCCTATACTCTCCCTTGTCCCTCAATATAAATATATTTCACTCTGTTCTATAATTATGTTATAAAAAATTGTAATTTGACAATCAAGCATTTTAACTTTTATCGTAAAAAAACTCTTTTTTAACATCCTGCACGAATGTAACTAATTTTTCTAAATGATTTAATGATTCAATTTGACGGCAATTTACTTTACTGGTTCTGGAAAATTGGTTTCCTTAATGTTGCATACGCATGTGAATCTACTTAAGTTTTTTATTTTATTTTTTTTTTATTTTATAAAGTGAAAAATGAGAGGTAGTTAAAAATGAAATATTATATTAAGGAGCTATTATATAGATAATTTAGGTGTTGGTTTTTTGAAAGAAAACATCTGTGGTTAGAAGGCTATGGGAATGGGAGAATAAGGTACTTTTACTACTGGATGTTTTACATGGTCACCTTTTATATTTTTTGGAGAATGTTATACGAGGTTTTATGCAAATCTATTTTTATCGAACATTATCATTTGCCGATAGAAAAGCTCTAAGCGCTAAGTTAAAACTGTTCCAACCACAAATTTGGCACATTGTTATTAAGCACAGGAGGAACAGTCTTTGTAAAAGTCACATCGAGTTAAAATGGAGCTATAATGTGATGGCACATTATGTTGATAAGTAAAAATATTTGATAACGTACAATATAGAGTAAGTTTATAACTGGCTTTGTTCATCTCGCTCTATGCTCTGTCTGGATGGATGGGTTTGACGTGTGAAACGGCACGCATAGCTCTTCATTAAGCTTCCGCAAAAAAAAAACCTCTCTCATACCCGACTGTAACATATCGTCATGGTGCGGTGGTATGTATAGAATAGAGCAGAGGGACTTTTCGCTGACGCGAATATTCTCCCTATGTGATTCTCTTACTCATTCACGATATATATGGCGAATATTGTCAAATCTAAAAGTAAATTAGGACGGTCGCCTAATTAGTCCTCACAAAATCTAAAACACGGTGCTCTTAGCATCGAAATTTTTTTGTTTTTATCCAAAACATTGGGTTTTGTATATTTAAAATGCTTCCGAAAGGGATCAAAGCTGAGTTGGATGAGATTCATTGAGTATCACTGTTCGCGAGAGTCAATAAAACTCTGAGAATCTTATAAACAGACAAAATGAAATATCAGTCAGTCACATCAAACTAAAGAATGAAAGCTTCTAGGTAAATCCCAGAGGATTTAGTATTGTAGGGCTTCAGTGCAAACTTCATACTTTTTTTACTAATCAAAGGAAAACTGTCATCATAGCCAAGCACCTTCAAAATTGTATTTAAAGGCTGGTATTTCTTATTTAAAATAAAAACTTTTTTCTTCTTCTTCCTGGAATTTTTTGCAAGCTCGCACGTCATGTAACTCAACACGCACGATTTACATGAAGTGCGACCTGCGTGGAATAACACGTTGCCAAAAATTATTTGTTTCCTTCAGATTAAGGTAAAAGCACAATATTACGGCCCATGTACAAACTTGATATTCAATACAATTTTATTCAAAAATGGTGAAATATATTTAGATTTGGCGCTCATTGCGTGTTTGCAAAGTTGTTAGTAAATTTGAAAACCCAAAATAAGTGGGGGAAGATTTACGCATCGACGCGCTTAGTGCCGTCAAGTCGACACGTGTCAGTTCAGTATTGAAAGTGGAGGCAAAAAGTCGTTATTTTGGTAAGTTTATTTTTGTCATATACTTCGGTTTTTTTGCTAAAACAGCTGAATTAGACAGTGTACAAATAAAAAGAGTAAACTATTGTAGTGAGGGTGTCATTAAGTCTAGTTTATTTTTTCCATTTTTTTAAATAATAAGCCAGTTTTTAAAATATGCCGGAATTAGCAATTAATTTTGAATCTAGAGCTAATTACGGCCTATAAGTTGTATTTACGTTCTTTTTCAGATTATTTTAAATCATTTTTTTCGCTTTTTTATAGTGCTAACACATCGATTTTTGCTTATAAAGTTTTTTGGGCGGTTGTTTATAATGTGATCAAATTCCGGCTTATAGTTTCTAAAAAAAATATCATAGAAAACGCATCTCTACATCTAAACCACAAAGTAAAATTTGTGGGAAATTCTCCCAAAAATTAGTCTTCTTTCAAGTAAAAATACGTTATTTTTCTTTAAACAAAATATTACTCATTTATTGCTAAATGATAAAAAAATATTATCCAATTGTTTTCTTTTATAAAATCCAAACCAATTTTCTTCATTAGCCAGAATTCAAAATAAGCCGGAATTAAGTTCCAATTTTGACTCTTGATGTATTTACGGCCCCCTTATAGTTGTTCATGGGAATAAGTATTTAAAATTTATTTTTTGTCTTTTTAATGCCAAGAAAGTGTTTTTTGTATTATATAATATTTTATTTTTACGTAGTTTTCAAAAAAAAGGCGTAGACAGAATATTGATGTTTTTCGAAATTCATTTGACTTTTAAATTTAAGACACGAAGATAGTAGTGAAGTAGTTTACCTGAATACATTTTCTGTTTTTCCTTATTTTAGAAGATGGCGCCTACAACAAATAAAAAAGAAAAACAGCAAAACAAAACAAATAAAAAATATTCAGACGCAGCACTAAAACTTGCTATTCAAGAAATTCAAAATGGAATGTCCGCATATCGAGCATCGCAAATCTATGGTATACCAAAAAGTACTCTTAAGGATAAAAAGAACCAAAACTACTTAAATGAAAAAAGTGGAAAACCGAGTGTTCCGCAAGAGGAAGAAAAAATGGTCGTTCATTGCATTCACTTTCTAGGAGATACTGGTTTTCCTATCATAAAAGAACAACTGTTAAAAACTGTAGGTACTCTAGTACAAAAATTAAACCGACCTAATACATTCAAAGATGGAATTCCTGGCAAGCACTGGTATAATGGTTTTCTTAGAAGGAACCCGGAGATTACGTGCTGGTGTCACAAAATCTCACAGCAAGTCGTGCATCGGTGACAGTAGAAATGATACGCAGCTGGTTACAGCGTATTTTAATGGAACCAACCTGACGCATGTTTTAGAAGATGGAAGCAGGATTTTTAATTGTGACGAAACTGCATTATTTTTGTCCCCAACCGAAAAATATGTTTTAGTTAAGAGGGGATCCAAAACAGTTCACAACCGTGTATCGAATGATGACAAAGAATGCCTTACTGTTTTAACTACCGTTGCTGCAGCTGGAAAAATTGCACCACCTATGGTGCTTTTCCCATATAAATCCAGATTTTCAAAAAACATAGTTGAAACTGTACCGATAGAGGATGAGGACTTGGAATTTCTGAAAGCGGCTGGATGACCACAGAAACGTTTTATGAGTACATTACAAATTGTTTCCATAAATGGTTAAATCAAAACAATATTCAAAGGCCTGTTGTTCTTTTTATGGATGGCCACACAAGTCACATTTCGTTGCCTCTTAATTATTTTGGTGGCTTTAGTTCCTAATTCCACCCACGTCATGCAGCCGTTAGATGTGGCTGTGTATCGTCCAGTAAAAGCCGAGTGGCGCAAAGTCGTACATATTTTTAGAATAAAAAACAATATGTTTTTGAGATTTTGAATTAGTTTAAAATGAAAAATAAATATTTTTAATACTAATGCGTGGTTTAAATTAGCTGAAAGCTGTACAATAAGCCGATAAAGTTATCGAGAAGTTAAATATAACCTGGAAAAGTAACAAATGAACAATTTTGACATTTCAAGGTTAGATTTATCTCAACGTGGCCTTCTCAAAGTCTATCAGTAAGAATAGACCGGAATAAAGTTCACTTTAAGCCGTAATTAGGTTCTACCATTTTTGATTAGGCCGGAATTAGGAAAAATGGTTGACTCCCACAAATTATTTTTTTTGGCGGATAAAAAATCTTTTTTTGACATTGTTCTCGTTGAGTTTCGCAAAAAAACATGTCCTGTGCTATAATACAAACTACAGGTATGAACATTCTTGACTAAATATCTTATTATATGGTGTTGAATTTGAATGTCGCAGAAATAGGCCGTAATATGGTGCTTTTAACTTATAATTATTTGCAAACTCTAATCATTAACCCAATAGTTTTGCCAGTTCCTGTAGTTATTTTTATTATAAGTCGGCATCCTTCTTTAACAAGCATGATTTATTATACGTCTTATATACGAGGGAGAAATGTATCAAAAAATACGCTGACTCGATGCCCCTTTCTAATGTAAAGGGGCATGGGAACGGATAGCCCCGGTAGAATCGTTAAATATATATATTATGCATTAGGAATGGAAAGACTATACGTCCAATGATGAAGTAGTTGCTGAAACTGAGGCCTATTTTGACGAGAAAGTGTTTAATTTGGGTCACTTTGTACATATAATATAATGCAACTAGTCTCATTATAATAAAGAGTCTATTGAAACGGTTAAACTGTGTGAATTTTAATTATTGTGAACCAACATTCCGTACCGCAACATGATACTATTAATATTATTATAATCACGGCTATCAGTTATTTAGAGAAATCAGAAACACAACATATCTACTTAACGAAATCAATAAATAAATACATATATGTACAAGGAATTATCTTCATCACAATCAAGATAGAACCACCCAATTCGAATAAATGTGTATTTATTTAAATTGAGTTCTTTTCAGGGCCTTGACTTCGCTCGTTCTCACTTGAATGAGTGAGTGAATGTGGTGCCGGTAGGAACGAGAATCGAATGTATAGAAAGTTATTTAAATATAGGGTGGCAATTAAACACCAAATAATAATCATTAGCCGTGACTTTCAATCAATATATAATAATAATCGCAATCAACAACATCATATAGATGCTCTGCTGATTTGCTTAAATTGGGTGAGTTTGCTAAGGCGCATTGCCTTAAGTTAAATCCGGACAAAACTGTTGCAATAGTGTTGGGTCGGCGAAATCTTTTTGAACAGACTTATAATGAGTCTTTGGTTTTGCAGGGACGTTAAGAACCTCGGGCTTCTGATTGATCAGGATTTCGTATTCAATTGGGATATGTGAATTTAAAATTCATATTTCAGAACCGTTCCGTGCTTAATGTTGTGCTTAGGGCCATGCGTTGTAATTCATTAGTACTTTCAATGCTAAACTATTGTGCTTGACACAAAAGGCAGGGCTTAGAATACAGAAATTGCAAAACTCCTGTCTGCGCTTGATCTATGGGATCGATCAGGAAATATCAAAGAATCTCTCATACACTCACTCTAATTGATTGGTTAAATATGGAAAATAGGAGGCATTGTCATTCTGAAGAAGAAGATTTTTGAGTATAAAATACGCAGCAGCTCTCGACACAAACTGACAACCCAACACATGCCAACGTTGTTTCTAACAGATTCAAAACCTCACCTAGACCCTCAATTTTACTACCAAAATGAGTTAAATATCTCCATTCTCAGGTTTTACCGCATCCCTCCAACCAACTCCTCCTGGGATAATCCCCACCTTTACAACAAACATCGAACTACACCAGTTTCCAAAATCAGATGCAAACCCAAGAACAATCTTCAATAGTTTTAGACAATTAACGGACAAATATATAGTGGATGTATCAATGACGCCAAAAATCCTTCAATCAAATGATTTTATTATATTCTAACAACAGTTATAGGTTCCAACTACCTAACTGGTGAAATTTTAAACGCAATATCTCGAGAATTATGTTTGTAAATATCAAAAGTTCGCAATACTATAAATATGTACTTATTTTTTGAATAAAAAAATGAAATGAGCATTAAAAATGATTGATATTTAATATTTTTGTTTAATTTGTTTCAGAAATAATATCGAGGCCGACCCTGGTAAATAGTAAATCGTGCTGTGCTCCCCGTGCGTCGCTGTTTGTTTCCAACAGATCTACAACACACGAGGTACGTAGGCTGTTTGGGGTCTTGTTTATTTTAATTTCTTCTTTTGTTATAGTCCCAGTTCAAATAAAAAGTTTTCTTGATCGTAGATAATCCTCAGAATTATGTGTTGTGTATACTTTCTTATTGTATTTCAGTAGGTACCTGTATAGTTAGTTACCTTCGAAATATAAATACCTACCTACGTGTGGGCGAAAGCTGCATACCAATGTAAATAATATTTTGTATATTGACATAATTTTATCAGATTAATATTTATTATGTCAGCATAAAAATCATATAAGCTAGACTTAATTATCAATTCTTAGGGATTATCCCATCCAAAACAATCCAAAAACTACTATAATAGTCAACGCTACATTTTAAGAAATATAAAACGTTTAAGCCCATATTCACTCTAATCTTCTATAGGTTACTTTTGGTGATTCCCCTTCAAAGGAGCCTCACCAAAAGTAGCCTACCGCCTATTCTCAATATTTAACTGTATGTTAAAACACATGACATATTTTACAATTGTTTTTCTTCGGAGGAGATACATACGAACTTTTACTCGTTTTCATTTTTAAAATAGTTCCCAAATCGTCACATTTTTCATTAAAGTAAAGTCAGTAGAAAAAAAAACAGATTTGTGTGTTACTCTTATGGAACCTACTCGCTTAAACAACATACCAACTTACAATGCTTTGCTGCCAAAATGTCTTTAAAATTATCTCTATCCTACACCTCGTACTTATTATTTCTGCAATAGCGTAATTAACCCGAAATCTGTTTACACCCGAAACACGTGAAGATGCTAATTTAAACATAAACTCAATTTCCCCAAGTTTATTTTATCTTTGCTAAAATAACTTCGTTGTCGAAAAAAATCCATATTAATTGTATTTCATTCAATTCAATTTATTCAAAATTTGACAACATCTAAGAAAAATTACGAAAAGCGCCGTTGCCACACTTTATTTGAAAGTTTTCACGATCGTCAGTGACGTAACCATCAATTGCGTAATACGGAAATCAATCGAGCAATCCGAAAACTTTATTTTATTTTATTTTTTATTTTTACTAAAATATTAACGTTGTTAAATATATTTCACTTTATTTCGATTATAAATTTGGGAGTCACTAATTTATAGGTTAATTTCTCAGTTTACTATCTCTAGAGGTTTAAAAGCGAAAAATTAGTGAAGTGATATGAGCGGTAGGTGATAATGTGGCATCAGCCCAGCTGATCTGAGGTATTAATTAAACTATTTGACACAAGGAACTGTCAAGCAAAAATAAAATTAGGAAAAATTTTACCGACGTGCACTAGAGGTGTCACCTACATTGATATCTATCGATAGTTTTTGGAAAACAATTTTCATGACTATATTCGTAGCAAAACATAGGGCACAAGCAATTTCGTATATTTTAAATATCACACTTCACACAGACGTTCCTTTTATATAGAACTCTGTGACGGCTAAACCTAAACCTTTGCCAGATTTATGACGTGACAGTTAGAGGTGTCACCTACGTATGACAACCTTATTATGGGAAGCCATTTTGAGGCTAAAGGAACCTAACACCAACGCATTTCAAAATAGAGAGATATGGTAGTCCTACAAATACAAAATAACGTGCGCCACTATTAAGGTTAATCTGTAGTTATACAATTTAGATACAAGGGAAAAACGTTTTAATTTATTTTTTTAAGATTTTTGGGCACGGCAAAACCTAATTAGTAGTAAAACTTTTGAATTTTCTTAGTTTGTTAGAATGGTCTCATAAAATTTATTTCTCAAATGACGATATTTCGAAAACTATGCATTTTAGAAAATGATAACCTATTACAAAATTGCATTATTTTTTAATGCTAAGGAAGATAAAATAATAATAATATGCCCAATCCATTTGAAAAAATTGACTTCCAACTGTTTTTCTTGAACAGTTTTCAATACAATTTTTTGATCACCCTGTATAAACTAATCAGAAAATGTCTTGTCAATTCGAAAAAGAAGATCCTACCTGATAAGAAAATAACTGCAAAATAATTATTAAATACTAATTTACAAATAAAAAACGGAATTCTTGTGGAGCCCTAAATTGTCAATTTTGACATAAATCTTGATATAAGTCAAAAACGGCTGACGTTAGGTATAGGGCATGATACATGAAATATGTCTGAAATCTTATTTAGAATCCAAAAATGTAATAATATATAGGGTGTTACGTTTAAAATAACAAAGTTGCCATCAACTTCCGGTATAATCGGAAGTGCTATGCCGTTGATATTATATTATTTGAGTAGAGCATATTTGACAATATAGACACTGAAATTTTCAAAATTCAATTCGAGGTAGTTTCTGAAATAATCTAATGGGAAGCCACCGTAGGACACCCTGTATACTCAGGGTCCCCGCTTGCTGTGTATACCAATAAATTGAATTAATATTTTGAATATCTCAAGAATGAACTTTTGACATTTGTTTGTAATTCCGGACACGCCCAATGAATAGTCAATCTGTATAGCAAATGTGGGCATACGCATGTTCGATCATTTACGTCGTGTGAAACTAAAAAAGACCTCGCTTGAATGATTGAATTATTATGCATAGTTATTTGAACGCGATTCAGACACGCAAATCGCGAACAAAATTAATGTTTACCTCTGTGAGTGGCTGTTTTATTTTTATTTAGTTACTTTTTATGCGGAATTCAAAATCACCACCATCAGTTGTTGTGGTTCTTCGTGCATGGAAAGTGTGATTGCAAAAAAATTAAATTAACTTTACCTACCTACGCTCTCAGCTCTCTTATTTCGATTTAATGCGTAATGTAAATTTTATTGATCTGGTTTTCAAATTGGCTTATTTTTATAGTTGTTTTGAATATATTATATGCAGAATTGTATTTCAGATGATACTTTTATAAACCAAAAAAAAAGTGACAGCTGATTATCACAATTTACGGTATAGGTACCTACGTAAAAACTTCTCATTCATTTTAACTGGAAATTTCCTACTTCCACTATACAGGGTGATTCATTATGGTTGCAACAACCGAAAACTGGAGATTCTCATTGAAAGTAATTTAAGCATTTTTGCCATTGAACCCATGTCCGCAAATGCTTCGTTATCGAGATACAGGGTGTCCAAATTTAGTGGTCTAATTAACTTTTTTGTTCATTTCTCAAAAACTAGCTAACCGATTTTGACTTATTTATCTTGTACCTAGAAAATCACGTACCTATAACTACGCTTACTTGCTCAATGTTTTTATTTCAAAATACACAATTATTAAAACTCCTTAAACGACAAATACAAACAATACACTTTACAGTTTTGTGTTAGGTACATAATTTAACTATATTAATAAACTAAATTTGAGCTACGGGCGACTTTAACGACAGTGAATTCTTCTGGTTTTTCACACACATTTTAAAAACATTGGTAAATTAATAGGTATAACCTACACACACTGAAAATATAATAAACCGAACGAAATCATGATTTTGTCTATGTCGCCTGCATTCACTGTTCACAATCTAACACACATCTTCGCTAAGCAGAGCTTCGTTGTTGGCCACTTTATAGTTCTCAAAATTTTAAACAAACGCCTGTATGTCCACATTTTGAACGCCTCTATTTTTTATTAACAATTTCTCACTAAAATTACTCCAAATATACAATGACATCTTCTAAATTTACTACAACTATATGGAATTGATCTTAAACATGAAAATAATGCCGAAAACTGTTAGGCTATTAATGTAAACAAAGAAACTATTTGACACAAGCAATTTGTTACCAAAACCAAATTATGACGTGAACTAGAAGTGTCAACTAAACTAAAATAAGTGACACCAACGTTAGAAAAAAATACTGCCAAATTATGACAAACCAACGAACCATAATAGAGAGATATGGTAGTCCCAAAAAATAACGTCCGCCGCTATTAACGTTCACGTTAATTTAACACCAACGGTGTTCAAATAGGGAGATGTGGATTTATTATTTAAATTAAGTATTTATCAGATTATAACAACATTAGTTAATAAGCAGCATGTACAGGATGCAAAAAAAAAACATTAATTAGCCGACATTTAACAAATTTTCCAGATTGCAATCAAATAAATTTTAAATGTTTAGAAATTTTTAGCATACACTTTCAATTTATATACGGGGTGAGTCGAAAGTGTATTTGTTTATTTTTTTAAGGACAGAAAAGTAATATTTTCAGTATTTTTTTAGATTTCAATTCAAGATTTTTTAGAGGTGAAACTATAAGCTCATAGAGGTTATATACGAGGTAACTCAAAAATGTTTCTATTTATTTCTCAAGACTTTTAGACACGGCAGGACCTAATAAATAGAAAAAAAAATAATTTTTTTAGTTTGTTAGAATGGTCTCATACATTTTTAGCATAAGCACTTTAAATTTATATATGGTTTGGCTCTTATTATGAGCTCGACAGAGTAACGTAGGCGTTGCCCATCTATAGGCAGGCCGATATTGAATACTGATTTGAATCATTTTAACCCTGCTTGCATCTTGGACCTACCCTTAAGTCCTTTGAAGTCAAACATAGTGGGTACAAACAGTTAAATACCTTTAATTTGATTTAGTTATAAACACGTTTTTTGCAGGATTTCTCGTCAACATTTCTACAGATACCTAAGTGTTTTCAAATTTCTGCAATATTGATTTTTCAATAAAATCTTTGTGGACGTGAAATGATTGATTTTTTTAATAAATATACCTAATAGATGTTCTAATTAATTATGTGTTTGCGTATAGAATTTTTATTTTTCCCATTTTGAAAAATTTACTGCCAAAGGAAACAGTAAAAATGTTAACGATCCAATGATGTTTGTTAATGTGTGTTGTAGATGTTGTTTTTTATTCCATGCGTTACAAACATAAACAGAAGCTAAACACACGATCGACGGTGTTGTGTGCTTTTAATAGCTTTGGAAACAAACTTATTTATTTTTTTATTGTGTTTTCAAAATATTATTGTACTTTTAATAGTATTTGCTATTAATAAATCACCTTTGTTTAAAGGAAATTGATATATACAGGGTGTTTCAAAAAAATTATACAAATTATAAATAGAATAACTTCTATGGAAATTGACTTTTAGGGTTAAAGTCTCCCTCCCTTCATATTAATTGTCATGTTTACCGATAAATTGCAAGTTAATGGTAGATTTCAATCAAAACAACGTTTAAGTACTAGAAAACAAAATGAAAAATTAAAGTTGCCGTGGAAAAAAGATTAATAATAACAAATTACTAAAAATTTAACAATAAACAAACTAAACTCGAAATTAAAATAAGAAAATTCATAACAACTGTTCAAATTGCTCTCCATTGACAGTAATGCACATTCTACATCTTTCAACTAATGAATTTGTAGCTTTAATAAGGATGTCATGATCGTTTCGTATTTCCCTAGCAGCTTCATGAACTCTCTCCAGTAGTTGGCTTTCATGTATAATTGGCACAC
Organism: Apoderus coryli; assembly: GCA_911728435.2. Taxonomy (NCBI): domain Eukaryota; kingdom Metazoa; phylum Arthropoda; class Insecta; order Coleoptera; family Attelabidae; genus Apoderus; species Apoderus coryli. The sequence goes on from OU452207.1 coordinate 815,624, forward strand.
TGTAAACCAATTATTTCAAGTGTCCCATAAAAAGAAGTAGAGCGGATTCAGATCCTGGTGATCTTGGAGGCCACTCAATGGGACCTCCCAAACCAATCCAACAGTTGATTTAAATCTTCACGATGCGCAGGAGCTCCGACATGTTGATACCATACATGTTTTGGACAATATTCAGAGGTAGGTACATCCTCAATAAATTCGGGCAGGCGGTTGTGTAGGAAAAGACTGTATTGATTTGAGTTTAAATGCCCATTAATTACGAACAACGGCAATAATTGATTGTTAAACATGCCACCCTAAACATTGATACTAAAACGTTCTTGAAAATTTCGCGATCTAATAGCATGAGGGTTGTTTAAAGACCATACATGTTCATTATGGTTTGTATTGATGCCATGCTCAGTTAAAAAGATCGTTAGGTAGAACTCTTCGACCCTATTTTGGTCGGTAAATGAGAATATTACTGCAGTAGCAGAGAGTGTTCCTGATCAATCAATTCGTCGCAGTTCTAAAGGTTTGGCATAGTTTGAAGCGTGATCTTGGTCCAAACTAACACCCGAAATAATAAAGATTTTCGTTGACACAAAACATAAGCTCAGGAAGCTTTTGTTGGATCGTCCGTTATAAATTAGATATATTTCACTTCTCACATTGTAATTAAGCAGCACTAAAGCTGCGCAGCTTGTTCTATTTTGCTGCACACTGATCTGTTCGGTGGCAGCTCTATCTGATTTCAAAATCCATCTGCTTCTCTGATTCAGACAGTCGGCGTCGCGATTCCTGAATCTGACTACCTGGTGCTATTACGAGCCAGCATCTTCGACGACGTACCCTAAGCAAAAGTTAACTGGCATTATTATTTATCTGTTGTTATTAGTATGGAGAAAACAGAACAGTGAAGAAGATAAAAAACAAACAACCAAATAGTTACGAACTGAAATACAATAAATAAACATTCTCTTGCAAGACATCGTAAAATGCCTGATAATTTCCTAAATAAACATTGTCATTTCTTGTTATACAGATACATGTCTCTGATGTTTGTTATAGTTATTAGTACATAAGGGTTGTTTGAAAATTGATATCTAAATATTACTGGCAGGAGGACGTGCGTTTAAAAAACATAATTTGTTTATTTTAATTTGCTTTAAAAAGTTGACTGATGTTTATAAACGTACTTTTATAAATTTAATTTGATATGGGACCCATATAGCAAAGTTAGTAGCAAATTTCTATAAATGATCTTGGAAATACAAGGCTTTATTCTATTATAGTTTCACAACCTTCTGATCTTAGCAGCCGATCGCATACCTTAACTTTGAAGGTCGTTATCAGTTGCAGGGATATTTTTTTATTTAACTTGGGATAATTCTTGTTGTTTCGATCATTTTTGGCATTCGTCCACGAGGGTGACCATAAGATCTTCATAATTTTCCTTTCTGACCCTATTTCGGTTTCTTGTGGTGTTCCCCAGGGTTCTCACCTCGAGCCATTGTTATTTAACATATTTATAAATGATATCAAGCAGTGTTTCATTCACAGTGAATTCAGGCTCTTCGCCGACGACCTGAAGTGTTACCGGCGTATCGGAGGTCCCACAGATTGTTATCTTCTGCAGGAGGATGTTGTGAGATTTGTGCATTGGTGTGAGTTGCATGGTATGACTTTAAATGTTTCTAAGTGCTTTTTCAACCGAACCAGGAGACCTCTTTTGTATGAATATTTTGTCGACCATTCAGTCCTAAAATACAAATCTTCGGTCAAGGATCTGGGAGTTTACCTGGACACTTCCTTGAGCTTTGTGGATCACATCAGGCACTCGACTTCAAGTGTTGGGCTTCATAAAGCGTTGCTCGGTTGATTTCAGTAATGTGCATACTATTAGAATTTTGTTCACGACGCTCGTCAGACCACATTTGGAGTATGCCTCGGCGGTTTGGACCCCGTCATACGGTTGCCATTCTGCCCGAGTTGAGAGCGTTCAGCGGCGTTTCCTTAGGTATGTTCACTTTAAGCTTGGTCGTCCGCGTCCTATCGATTTTGTGTTCGATTACGGAACAATGATGAGCGAGCTGGGGCTTATGACATTGAGTGATCGCAGGGTCGTCAGAGATCTATTAATACTTTATAAGGTTTTGAACAATATGGTATCGTCTTCTTAGTTGTTGTCCAATATTCACTTTCATGTACCGTCTAGGAACAATAGATACTCTCACCTTTTCCATGAGGAATTTCACCGTACAAATTACGGAGGAAATAACTTTGTCCCTAGAGTGACCAGGATGGCGAATTCTTGCTTAAGCGTTGATTTCTTTGCGCCTATAGGTGAATTTATTCGCCGTTTGAAATGCGAGCGTCGTGACGGCAGTTTGCGTAAGTCGATCGATGCCTGTTGCGTTGACGATCATGGTTTTCCTTTTATTCCTGGCGTGGGTCTTGCGAATAGCTTTAGTATAACTTGAATTATGTTTAAATTGTCTACTTATTGTGTAATTTAAGGTTTCTTAGGTTTTGTAAAATTGTTGAATTTGTGTAGTATTGCATGGAATTATATTTGTTATATTGTATGCTGTATAAATGGACTTAGTCCGTGAATAAATAAAATAAATAAATAAATAAATTTGCTCAGTGGCTTCCCTTCTTAACCTCTTCGAAGTAATGAATTAAAAAAAAATCCTGATATGGTCATATCAGATTAAAGAAACTGCCTTGAAACCAGTACGCAGAAAATTGCGGACGATTTGCAAAAGAATCTGTTAAAGTTCAAGAAAAGAGCAGCTTGGCCATCATAAGCTTTATGGTGTAGGGACTAGTCACTAAGGGAGAAATCCAGGTGCTTTTATGAATGTCCATAAGTATTAAGGATAATCCTACGCCATGATACATAATTTCCAAAGGCAGTTATCTTGTCAATGACTGGATTGGAATTGAACCTCATTTTCTTCCTATTTGGGCCCCAAAAACTTTAAGAAAAACTGTAATTGTTACATAGGGAAAAGAGGCTTTAAGCAGCTAAAGCCTTCATTCGCCTATTCAAAATGAAGTAGATTTGCCAAAGTAGACTAGTTAAAACATGTGTATTATTGCTCAAAAATACATGATGAAACGAATTGAGGCCGAACACATGTTTCTTGAATTTTTTATGAACAATGTAAAAGTTTTATTTTATGGGGCATAATACAGCTGACTTTTGCATTTATAATTCGTGCTCTTTTGCTTCAAGAATGCCTCATGATTCATTAATGTTGGTGGTATCTCGTTTCTACTGTATATACAGGGTTAACTATCACTTAAATCAAAAATTTTAAGCACGTGCTCAGGGAAGCATGAAAACATTTAAAAAAAATGTATTCGATGTTTCAAAAATAGGGCAAACTCACGTTTTTCCCCAGTAAATCTGCGCCTATGACAACCACTTTTAAAGATGCCTCCAACATACCAACATCTGTAGGACACATTCTCATCAATGATGAAACATGATCACCTACCGCTCACCTCACTTGCAATTTTTTATAAAAGGAACGTGAAACTGTCAAAATCATTAGCTACAAAAGATTTTGCTTTTAATTTCTCACACAACTTTCGCACAGACTTCCGAAACCAAAGGAACAGTCTGAATTCTTTAAATGCGTGGTAAATCGATACACGTGGCAACATGGCGGTGTATCATAACCTTTAACCCAATGGGTATTTTAAATTTCCGTCGGGAGGCGGTCCAATGACCGCCAATGGGTCGTAAAAACCACAATTACATCCCAATCTAGCGAAAACATTCGAAAACTTTGCAGTTTTGTTGTAATTTGGAATCTTTTATTATAAAATCAAATGATTGTCAGCAAATGTTATCGTAAATATAAATAACAAGCAAACGAAACTCCAAATAAATTTAAAAATAGTCATCAACTACGTAAATAATAAGATCAAAGGTTCATCGAAAATCCTCCATCTCATGACTAAAAGAAAATCTGCGACTAACCAGCCTTGCATTCGTCTACTACACTGTTACAATAAATTCATTGCTACGCTACTGTAGGTCCCGATCACGATCCACCAACACACAACTACGTACCAGTACTGTCTCCAAACGATGTCGTGCAGCTCGAACATAGTACCACACAATATATACATAGATATATACGTAGCCAATCCATGTGGTGTACTGGATACTATACTACCTCCTATCTGTCTACCATCAGGACCCATATAAAATGTCACACACTGCATGTCCACCGAAACGAAAGGTAGTAACAACAGGACACAGACCATTTATTATTTGGGGTCGCGTTTCTCAGAGTTGGATTTAGCACATTGGTAATGGTTCTTGAATTTAAATGCTGTTAAAAAATTATTTACTAGCTACTATATAGATCCTGTGTCAGCTTTTTCAAAGCAACTCCAAAAAAGCTGAAAGGTATATGTTATATATTTTAACACACTTTCTATAATAGTTAATGTGTTATTAGTTATATTTCAATCATTATATCATATAACACAAGATTTCTAAACAGGGAGGGCACTGCACTTTTTTGTAATGATTGGAATTTCCAGGCATCTTCCCGAAAGAATCAATGCCGACTTGTTGCAAGAATAACAACTATTTCTGTAAGAGCGTTTTCTCAAAACTGTATGGAATACGCATAAGCGTCTTTCAATTTTCGACGTGGCTGGCGATAATTGTCTTGCTACGAAGAATTGATTGAATTCGATTTTTGTTCTTCTGTTTAACCATATGTCTTTTTGAGTTCTTAACCGCTCAGCAATTGGCAGAAACTCAGTATTATATTTTCGCAGGCCGAGGGCTATTATCCTTGAGCAACTCGCTTGAAGGATTATCTATGACAAAATTGTGAGTATTTATCAAGGCCCGAGGAGTATTCGATAAGATAGTTTTTTACTTTGTAGATATCAAAAATTTGATTGTCAATCTGACGTTTAATAATTTTCAATACAAAATGTATTAGTTTTAATCAAACAAATATTATTCATTTTTATTTAAAACTACAGTTGTGAAAAGTACAATAATTGGTAAATGTTAAATTGGAAGAAGAGTTTGCTGAAGTTGATGGATTGTTAATTTCCACTGTTGAAGAAATTCCTCACATGGTGTTGATTATTTCACCATGGCGTTCTTGGTTAATATTCAAGTACGGTTTAATTGAATTAGAGCTGTGTCCTGTTATTTTTATTAATTGCTGTTCAGGAATTCCTTTATTTGCCAAATGGCTAACTGCAGTTGATCTGTTCGAATGATTGGATATCTTTTTACACTTAGTGTCCCAACCAATATCTTGCGCAGATGATTTGGTCCACATATTAATTGTGTTCTTGCCTACCGGTATATTGTCAAACCATGTGTCACTTTCGGATTTCCAAAAACGATTTGGTCTCAAGAATAGGCGACTGGAAGTAATGTTTTTCTCCCTTTTGGACAATAATTTATGGAATAACCGAACAGGGCATGCACTTTCGTTTGCAATATTTGGAACAAGCCACTTACTATTTGTACAACTTTTCGATCCCCCTTGGCATGTTTTACTGAATATTGGATTGTATTCAATTCTGTTGGTTGGCGTTCCATCATTATTTTTCTCAATCGTGAAATAATCTATAAGGCAATCAGCTGGTTCACCACCTCGCCAAGCTAACTCAACAGCTACAATATGGTCAAAAAATTTTTGTAAACCTTCTGGTGTACATTCTAGCCAAATCACTTGAACTTAAATTTGATGAACTGCATTTTCGTTTGTTTGGATCCTGCTGTAATCTTTTACGTTTTGCATTTCTTGCATCTCGCGCATTTTTGAATATCACACCGGTAAACGGGTCGAATACAATTTTGAAGTCATTGAAGTATTTTTCCTGGAGTAGCCTTCTCGTAGTATTCCAAATTGTTTTTACAGTTACTTCTTTATATTCAGATCCGTCAGCTTTTCTCATATTTACCGCATAATCTTTCAATATATTAGCCAAATTATGAAAACTCGTTTCAGCATTCAGTTCGAATTTTCTGGTCGCACAAAACTCGAGAAATGTAAAGACCAAATCTTCGCGACATTTTTAATCCAGTTGTCAGTTTGACGTTTAATCAATTTTGAATAAAAAAAACACCAAACTGAAAACACCACATGTAGGGTATTATCGCTGTAATCCAGAGGTGGTTGGATGAAATTTGAAACATGACTTAAAATTAAGTAATTTGATTGTTTACAGTATATTTAGTAAAAAATCATCCTCTATAATTCTCGAGAAAATTGCGTTTAAAATTTCACAAGCTAGGTAGGTGGTAAAGTAATTTGATAAAGGGTTGTCGGCGTCATTGATAGAGGCTGCGCTTCGCATGTGAAAGGTTCTGGGTTCGAATCCCAGCTCTGGCAATACTTTTCCAAACATGATTTTTAAAAGTTTGTTTTGTAAAACCTGAATCTTATTAAATTCTGCAACACCACAGGTGCCCCACACTGGAATTAGGTATCTTATGCGACATAAAAAGTATGCGTTGTAGATATCCCTTTTACTTTTAAAAGTTAAATAACTTCTACATCGATATATTGCCGACATCATAGGCAACAATTTATCGCTTATATAACTAACGTGTTCTTTCCAGTTGAGGTTCTCATCTATAATCAACCCTAGATATTTGATTTTCTCTACTCTTTCAATAATACTATTCTTTATTTGTATGAGAGGTTCGCTTATAGTTCGATTTTTTTGTTTGTATAATATATACTTAGTTTTGGTTAAGTTTATCTTTAACTTATTTTGCAATAACCAACTGTAATACCTGACAAGATCCCCATTTATTAGTTGTTCAAGATAATCTAAATTAGCATGGCTATACAGCAGGACAGTGTCGTCAGCAAAGGTGAAATATCTGGCACTGAGACCAGCATTTTTTAAAGATAGAACATATAATGAATAAAGCAATGGGCCCAAAACTGAACCCTGGGGAACTCCAAAAGCATTCGTTGTGACCACACTGCCAATGCTCACGTATTGTTTTCTACCCCTCAAGTACGACTCAATGAGTCTAAAGATAGTCCCCCGAAAACCCATGCCTCTCAACTTAGCCAACAATAGATCGCAACTAACCACATCGAAAGCCTTCCACAAAAAACGCAATAACGATGTTTCTGTTATGTAATTCAACTGAAATTTGATTTAGTAAATCCATTGCCTTATTCTTTACAGAAATAGGCCTTGAAAACGTATAAAGTGCATTAAAATATTGGGTTTTACGCTGGCCGAGTATCAATCCATCCTAGGCATTCATTTGCGGACGAAATAATATTTCATAATTTTCAACAATTATACACAAACAATTAAAATGTTCAAATTCGAAACAGATTCAATCCGCACCTGCTTTTTCTTAGTCTCGCTCCTCGTTTGCATTTTGTTAGTTAGTTTAGGTAGCCACTTGTATAATTTTAACTGTGGAACACATCTTTGGCGACTTAACGAGGTTTACCAGATATTAGATAGTTGCCACTTAACGAAGGGTCCACATCTCTCTGTCTCTGGGTTTCTTTGTGCGATAACCGACTCATTCGTTTTAATAAATGGTACAAGATGGGAAATGTAAATTAACACACTGAAAACAAAATGAGAAACAAGACTTTGTATCAGATAAATTTTCGTATAAAAGGTGGTGTTAGTTATTCGTTCTAGTTGAACAATTTCAATTCATTAATAATATTATGTAACTTCCTGAGGAACTTAGGGATAGAATGGTGTACAAATCTTTTAGGAAAATTCTAGCAAAATAATTAGTTACCCAAAGTTTGTTCATTCTGTGAAGCATTCAGTTAAATTTTATTTCGGTTGGTTTATTTGTTTGTGATATGATTAGTAATTGTATGAGGTTTTCCAATAAGTGTGATATGATTTCTTTAAAAAAACAAACACACTTATTGTTAAGGAAATTCAAAAGTTGTTCCAAGGCAAAATCAGCAAATTCACGACGTTTATAGTGGTCCAATGGCTTCTGTTCTTGAGTAACAACAATTTTTTACGGATGCAAACCCAAATCCTTTCTCAAATGTCTGAAATCAGAAAAATTTTACAAGACGCCAAGAACAAGCAAACATGCGGTATTGATGGAGTATCAATTAGAATTTTTCAATGTTTGCCCGATGAAAGTCTCTCCTTCCTGGCGTATGCCATAAATGTCACCTTCGAGACTGGAACATTTCCATCAAGTCTTAAAGTTTCCCTTGTGAAGCCCCGATTGAAGGCGGGCGACCTAAGCGATCCAACAAACTACCGTCCTATATCACTCTTACCATGCCTGTCTAAAATTTTAGAAATGTTAGTTAGAAAAAGAATGATCAACTTTCTAACTGTGCATGGCATTTTAAGTGAGTCCCAGTTTGGCTTTCGGGAGGGCGTGAGCACGAGTGATGCGATGTTTTCCTTTCTGGAGAGACTCTATTTGAGCTTGAATGGTGGTGATGTGGCCGCGGCCGTGTTTTGTGACTTTAGCAAAGCATTCGACTGCGTGAATCATGATATTCTCCTTGGCAAGCTTTTTAGGTATGGCTTCCGAGGTGTCTCTTTGCATTGGTTCAGATCATTCCTAACGAATAGAAAGCAGATTGTTGGGTCGATGGGTATTTACTCTGACGAATGCCTCATACCCCATGGAGTTCCATAGGGCTCTGTCTTTGGTCCCATTTTATTCCTAATCTACATAAACGACATTTCATCTCTTGCAATAAGAGGTCAATTCTTCATTGACAACAATAGTAACAGAGGACCTTGTGGTGATTAAGAGGTGGTGTGACTCAAACCTTCTGTCCCTAAATGTAAGCAAAACTAAATTAGTATGCTTTAAGTATTTGTGTCCAGAGCAGATGGGTATTCGGGATGAACCATTGGAGATTAGTAACTCTAACAAATGTCATCTGCATACAGATAAAGGGAACTGTGTGTGATATTAGCTGAAAGATCATTGATAAAAAGCAGAAAGAGCAAAGGTCCAAGTACACTGCCCTGAGGCGTTCCCAAACCGATGCTCCGCGACTCTGACACTACCGACTCAACCCTAACCGCTATTCGTCTATTTGTTAAATATGATCGAATCCATCTGTTAATCGACCCACGTAACCCAAGAGTCTCCAGCTTTGTACACAGGAAATCTCTGTCGACCACATCGAACGCATTCGACAGGTCAAACAGGAACGCCACAACATAAAAACCTTCATCCATCAGATCGTGTATTCTCTGAATGAACTGAAGTGTACAGGTTTCCGTTGAAAAACCCTCCCTGAAGCCGTGCTGACATTCACTCAAAACGTCAGTAAATTTTAAAAATTCAAATATTCTGTCTGCTACAATCTTTTCAATAATCTTAGATAAAGTACTTAGCAGGGCTATAGGCCTGTAATTCTCCAGCGCTAGTTCATTACCTTTTTTATATATAGGGATAATGAGGGCATTTTTTAATTGATCTGGAAATATCCCGCATTGTATCGACATGTTTAGTAACTCGGCTATTACAGGGGAGAACATATCTAAGGAATGTTTAAATATTTTAATAGGGATACAATCCATACCAGTGGACCCTTTGTTTGGGAAGTTCTTGATTGTTCTAGCCACATCATGCGAAGACACCGGAGAGAAAAACATACTCCGAGGATTAAACGGACACACAGTACATGATGCTGAAAAGCCTCCGCCAAAATGAGAGGTCAATCTAGCTTGAATGACCGTAGAAAAATACAAACAGAAGGCCGATGCAACCTCAGTCGGATTATTGATTATTTTATCATTCTGAGATATTGTCAAGTTCCGCCGCTGTTTCGCCTGTCTACCTGTATATTCACTCAATATATTCCATACAGTCCTTGATTTGTTCCTTGACTCGGCCAAACAGCGACTAAACCGATTGCTCTTCTCGATCGAAATCATTCGCCTGACCCCTCCTCTACGCTCCCTATAAGTTTGATGCAAGTTGTCATCCTGAGTGTGCTGTCTTAGCCAATTCATATATTGGAGCTCATCATATTCATGTTGAGGCTCATCAGAAAACACCACTCTGAATGTCCTGGGTCTATCAAAACCAGAACGTCTAAAGGGAAATGCGGCCCTAAAACACCATTCCAGTCGCTGCCAGAAACCCCGAAAAGCATCCTCAAAAGGGTGGTCCAAGAATTCGCTCATATCACGACTACCAATCAAAAAGCAAAACTCACTTAAACCAGCATTGGAAAAACCCCTAACATAGGAGTGGCATTTGTTAGCAGAATCAGGAGGGCTCGCAGCATATGTGACATCAGAAAGCTGGGCAGCAGATAATCTTTTTTGTTATATAAAGTTAACAAACTGTTTTTGTGAAAAATATAAGTTTTCTAGAAAAGAAACATAGCAATTAATAAGATGATAAGCTTAACTTAACATAATTACAGCTTTAAAAAAAATTTGTGTAAAATCTAAACTACACACAAATTTGGTCCTTCGAGCCGGATTATTTTTGATTAACAAAAAGCGTCATTAAATGGTGGTAATAATTTTTATTTTATCGAAAAAAATTGCACTTAATAATAATTTATAAATGATTGAGAGGGAATTTGAAAACATTCTCTATTCAAATTATTTAATGTGTTTTAAAAATTATAATAAAACACAATATAAGAGGTTGACCTCACATCAACATTAAAATGCATGACGTTGTTATGCATATGAAAATAATTTTAATAATGTAAATCTCTTGACACATTCCTCGTTATTATTTGTGTGTGTCGCTAGATTCATTTAAATTTTTGTTATGGTTAGAGTAAAATATTATACGAGTGGTTTGTATAAAGCTTGGCTATCTCTATTAAGATTGACGTTGAAATTTCTATTACTTAGAATTGTAGAATATGATTCTGTTCTTAGAAATATTTTTTTTATATGTTGTTAAAACGAAGGTCAACAAAGCTAGTTTAACCAAATTTTTATGGAGGAATGTCGTGTGGATTTCAAAATATTAGACCGAGGACCGATTTAATTTATTATTTTTTAACTATTAAGTAAGGAGAAGTCCCCGATTCTTCAAGGCTGCAATTTAATAATTTGAATCACATGGAGATATTACATCATTCAAAAGTCCAATATGACTATTGATTCGTGAACGCCGAACATGATCTTTATCTGCCAGCCCCATCCTCCGAATTAATCAAAAGCTCGATCCTATACAATGCAAAAAAAATGCACAACCATCTGCCAATGGAAATCAAATTGCTATCATCCCTTCCTCGATTCCGTAAAGCTCTAAAAACGTGTTTGTTAGAAAAAGCTTTTTATACAGTAGGTGACTTTAAATGTGCATTAATTTTTGAGCGATTCACACACTGGATAGTACTTAGTAGTTTGTATTGTGTGTTTTGTATATATTGAACTGTAGAATATTTACTTAATTAATTTAGTTTATGTGTCTTAATTGACTTATTTATTTTTTTGACGATCTACCTATATGTATTAATTATTATTCTTATGTTTTATATGTTTTGTTTGTTGATACCTATGTCGACAAATTATTTTTAATTTTTTGACAAATATATATTTTATTTTTTAATTTATTATTCACAAAAGTGGTAAAGGTTCTAATTTTAATTCGGAAATATTTTAAGGTGTGATTTCAATGGTACTAATTAACACGCCATAATTATTACAGTAACATTTAATTAATAAAGTAGAATTTAATTTACATATAAAAGTCGTTGGGTTGTGTCTGTTAATTAAATTTGATTTAACACCCATCGATTACAAATAATAAAAAATGGAAAAAAAGAGAGAAAGATTTCATCACAACCAAGTATACGAGTATACCAACGAACGAACTTTTAATTAAGATCATTTTAAATGAATGCTGCAATAGCTTTTGCCAATTAAGTGAAATCTGATTAAGCTCTACACTATATGTTGTATGGTTTGCCTCTATGCCTACTCTTTTATGTGTTTTTTATTTATTTATTTATTTTTAAACAAGAATCACAGCTTTTCCAGTAGTCGAATCGATTATTTTTAATTAAAAAAATTGTTGATAATTCGATGCAATGTGCAAAATGCTTATGTATTTCTTTAGTTATTTGTATTGCCATATATATGTGTCTGAACATATTATGAAATTATTGTAGCATATCATCACAAAAACAAAAATCTTTATTTGATAGCACAAATTACATTAATAATTGATTATTCTCCAAAAAGGTACGAGCTGATTTCACATTTATTCTCATACTAAATTTATCCATACTCTCCTAAACTACTTTTAATAATAGACCTTTTCAGAATTAGGCTTTAATTCGCTTATCTTGACATAAGTTGACAGTTTTAACATAAACAAGAATTAACAAATATAACAACAATAATTGAAAGTATACAATATGATTGATATATTATAACATTCACCCGGAGCTGCTTTGCAAAGGCTGGTCTTGATCCAAAAACTCTTGATTGCCGTTCTGATCGTTCGTGGTCGATTGTTGTTCTTCAACGTTATACCTGTTTATTATCGAAGCTTCTTCTTCCCTTTCTTCATGAGTACTAGATTGGTAATGGCGTTGACTATTCGTTGGTTGGTCCTCTTCATCATTTTCCAATAATCGTAAGTCACCTGGTGGCGCCAAATGTTTCGTGGCAACTGTACCTTCTCTTCCATTGTCGTATCTTATTAAGACGTAATCAGGATTTACTTCTTCAACAAGTGGATCAAATTTACTTCTACGTACAAACTTTTTAAGTAAAACTTTGTCAGAATTTTTCATCCAGGAAGGAATAGAAGTTCCACTAGTAGATCGACGTTGATCAGTAAATAAACGTTCATGAGGAGTATAATTTGTTGAAGTACATAACAGACTTCGAATGGAGTGTAAAGCATCGTGTAGAACCAATTCCCATTGAATTGTTTCAAGTTTACGCGATTTTAATGCATGGCTTATAGCTTTCCAAAAAACACCATTGTATTTTTCGACTTGACCATTTCCTTGTGGACTATATGGTGTTGTTTGACTTGAGGCTATACCCTTGGAATGTAGGTAGGATATTAATTCTTGAGACGTAAAACAGGTTCCACTATCAGAATGTATGTACTTAGGCATTCCAAATAAACAAAACAAATGGTTCAGGCATTCTATGGCAGTTTGGCTAGAAGCATCTGCACAAGGAAATGCCCAAGGAAACCGCGAATATTCATCAACAACTGTGAAGAGGAAGGAATTTTTAGAAGAACTCGGTATCGGACTCTTAAAATCAATATTTAATCTTTCAAACGGGGCTGTTGCTTTGATTAAATGACTGTTTTCATCTTTTTTGTAGAATCTAGGTTTAATTTCATGCGGCAATCATTCGTTTAATTTCTTCTAAAGAATGCGGCAAATTTCGAATTTTAATAAAATGATGCACTCGGGTGAGCCCAGGATGACACAAGGATGAGTGTAACTCAAAGAGTTTGTAATATTATTGCATATTCTTGAAAAAGCATCAGCTGCACTATTTGATTTTCCAGGACGATAAACTATTTCAAATTTCAAACACGAAAGTTCTATGCGCCAACGCATGATTTTGTCATTTTTGATTTTATTTGTGTCGTTTGTATTGAACATAAAAGATACTGATTTCTGGTCTGTCACTAATTTAAAATGTCTTCCAATTAAAAAATGTCTCCACTTCTTTAATGCTTCAACACAAGCATATGCCTCTTTTTCTATACCAGGGTGTCGTCTCTCTGATTCGGATAGTGTCCGTGAAAAGAATGCCACAGGCCTGCCAGCTTGACTCAACGTAGCGGCTATAGTAAAATCAGATGCATCTGTCTCTACAATTAAAATTTCTTTATCGTCGATGCTCCACAGAAGCGAGTTAGCTATGTCAGTCCTTATTTCTTCGAAAGCGGAAACTAATTGTGTACTGAGTGGAAATGTGTTGCAGTCTATTAAACATCTTATCTTTTCAGAAAATTTGTTAATCCATTTTGAATAATGTGAGAACATTCCCAATGCTCTTTGAAGACTTTTGATATTGTTTGAAATTGGCATTTCTAAAAGAGGTTTTAGTCTGTCGGAATCTGGTTTCATAGTATGGTTTTCTATCGTATAGCATAAAATATTGATTGATTTTTTGTTATAGTGACATTTATCTTCATTTAATATTAACCCATATTTTTGAGCAGCAAGCATAAATTGATGTAGATTTGAGTCATGATTGATTTGAGTCATGATTTATTTGATCTTTGCCACAAATCGTTACATCATCTAAATAGGCAAAAACGCCTTGTAAGTTGTCTTTTTGAATGATGGAATCAATCGCCCTTTGGAAACAAGAAACTCCATTAGTGACTCCATATGGAATACGTTTAAACTGGTAAAGCCGACCGCTTGCTTCAAAAGCTGTAAATGGTTTATCGGATCCTTGAATTGGCACTTGGTGATAAGCGGATTTTAAATCAATGGTGCTAAATATTGTAAATTTTGAGATTTTGGATACTAGAGTGTCAATATTCGGAAGTGGATAGGCATCTAATAGTGTAAACCGATTAATTGTTTGTGAATAATCAATACACTACTCGATTTTATTGAAGTCTGAAAAAGCAAGGGAAAAATTGAACAACATTCTCGATTATAACGTTTTTCAATTGGACCTTCCGCGTCCTTCAGGGTCTTAATATGGCAGCGATTGCCATCAATTAAATTTAACGACGAATCTAATTCAATTGCTAATAGTTACATTCTTTTAAAAATCTACTAAAAGTGTTGAAAATCAATAATGATTCGATGAAACATACTTATTACATTAAAATTCTAGGTCCATCGCATAAATTTTCCTGCAAATTATGCTATGTCCGCTTTTCGGAAGTGTCATGTGTGTATCTACTAACAGGGTATACATATACTGTAATACAGACACTAGTATAGCAGGAAATTAGGCGTATATTCTCGTAATGGTGCAGAAAGTCACGTCTCAGTAACTTTTAATGATGTCTTACACATAATGTCACGTGCCTCATGACTATTACCACCGGCGTGTGTTGGCCCCCCTAAAAGGTTTTGGCTTCCAGACGACTTTGGTGTAATTTGCGGCTACCGATTTTCTTCCGAGTGATTCGATAATAATAATAATAATATTGTTAACTGTCCAGGATTACAATTATTGGAAGAATTCAGAAATTCATTCAATTTACGAAAGAAAAGTTTCCGGCTTGATTCGGGGATGGTGTGGGTCCAGTTGGGAAATTCTGGTCGGTTTCGAAACGTCTATGGTCTAACATTTAATTCAAATCCATAAGTCACGTAACAAAATTTGTAGAAATGGCGATTTTCATGAATATCCGATGAGTAGATCTGGATGTTTACGTCCTCGGAAATTGAGGTTAACGAAATCAGCAAAAAACTCGCTGCAGATTGTCTTATATAACGCACTCCCTCCTGAATATCGGAATTTAAGTGATTTTGTATTCAAGCAAGTAATAACAGCATATCTTCTAAAGCATGCCTTTTATAGCGCGGATGAGTATGTTCACGCATGCTGTGTGTTTGAATCTTTAATTTAACATTTTGTTTTATATATTATGTGTTTGTATATTTTATGTACTATGTTTGTATTATTTATTTGTTTTATATTTTATATCTATTTATTTTGACTTACTACAATTGTGATTTTCAAGACGTAGTCAATAAAGGTATCTATCTATCTATGACTATCCCCAATGTCCAATGCTATAGTTATGTAAAAAAACTATTTTGTTTTTGGTTTCAATTTATTCCCAAAAACAAACTACGTCAGTGGTTAAATTAATAACATTTCATATGAAAAGCTCAATTACATTATGTAAACGTCAATAGCGAGAAATGTACCAAGGCCACATCGTGGAAAAAATTACAGTTTAAAAATTATAAAATAAAATGTACATTTCAAAAATTATAAATTAACTAAATAAATCATAATTAAAAAAATATTTCTGATTTTTCTCTTTATAGATCATTAAGGAAGGGTAGGAAATGTGGACCACAAGCATTACCATCAATAACGCCCTACCAAACATTTATGGAAAATTAATTTTGAAATGATCTTGGATCATGAATTTCCAAGCGTGATCTATAAAAAGAAAAATCAGAATTTTTATTCCGTCTTTTTTTTTTCGTCATATTTATATGAACAGTGTGTGTGGGCGGAAGATATCTCAAGATCTATAAGCGATAGACAAAAAAATCCTGAAGAGATGTACAACCCAAAAATGTTTTCAATTATACAGGATGGTTCATAAACACGCAGCAGACCATACTTCCTTTTTCTTAATGCGACATTGTATATTATAACATAAATCACCGGCATTGATAAAAAGATAAGATAAGAAAAATTGCATAAAATTGACGTGTGTAGATCTAGCAGTTTTTGAAATATTTGTAAATAAGGGTTAATTTTTACATAAATTTAAGGCGTTGTGGTTACTAAAGAAACAAAAAACCAACCAATTTTTCGTGTCAGGTGAATTTCCTTCTTTTTTCCGTTTTACTGAATTGTATTTTATTTATATTTACAAGAAATCCCTTTAGGATTTCCCAGTCGTTTTGTGGTAGTCTTATCTATGATAAAAGTAATTGAGGGTTATAAAAAAAAATCGTAATTTTTTTTTATTAATTTTTTTGTCAATTTTTTTTTGTAATTTTTCTAAAAATTTTTTTATTAATTTTTTCGAATTTTTTTTTTGTATTTTTTTTTATTAATTTTTATTATTTTTTTTCTATTAACTTTTAATTAATTTTTTTTTAATTTTTGAATTTGAATTAAAACAATAACAAAAAAAAAAGTATTGCCACAGCTGGGATTCGAACCCCTAACCTTTCGCATGCGAAGCGAACGCCCTACCAATGACGCCACAGAATAATAATAATATAGGTTCCAACTACCTGACTGATGAAATTTTAAATGGGAACAATACACATACACCCTGTATAAAAATTTTATGATCCCATTCTAACTGAAAATACTGTGAAACTTAAAAAAATATCTAAAAATCTTCAAACTAAAATTTTTTTGAAACATTTTTGAGCCACCCTGTGCAATAATTTCATAAACCATTCTAAAAACCTAAACAAAACATTTTGAAGTTACCCCGTAGATAACCTTTAGAAGCTTATAGTTTCACTTCAAAGAAATTTTGAATTGAAATCTAAAAAAATCAAAACATTACTCAAAATATTACTTTTTTGTCCTTAAAAAAATAAACAAATACATTTTTGACTGACTCCGTATTTAAATTTAAAGTGTATGCTAAAAATTTCTAAAGATTTAAAAGTTTTTCGATTGCAATCTGAAAAAAAAGGTAAATGTGCACAATCAATAATACATTCAAAAATGAACTGAGATCACTTTGTGTATAACGACACCACCTAAAAAAACACCCCTGTATATACTGAAACTCATCAAAAACATCAAATTTTTTACTTTAGACAAAATTAAAGAGCATCGAAAAGTGTCTTATTCCATAGAAAAGGTTATGCAACCGTAAATACCATAATGATGTGTTTGAGGTTGCATAAGTATAACATATTAAAACTAATCAGTTAAAGGTCATTGATTGGTTGTAATTATTGAAATTGTAGCCCGTCTGCATATATTCAAAGATGTTTATATTTCTTGATTTTCTAAATTGTATTTTTAAATCTGCTTAGATTCGAGAAGTCCCATTTTTCATAAAAAATTATTAAAAAAAGGGAAACATTGCCAGCAAAAGTAGCAATTTTTTGTCATTTTAATTAATTTTATTTTTTATTTAATAACAAAAAAGTGTAATTACAGCTTTACTTTAATAATTTGCAAATATACGCTCTTAACAAATAAAATGGAAGATGGATAGGGCGTAGAGGAGCAACAAATGGGCCAGCCCGTTACCCTGATCTAACGCCTCTCGAGTTTTTTCTATGTATACCCCCATAAAAATAAATAAATAGTAGAAGACATGAAAATTAGAATACGAAATGTTTTTGGCTCCATTGTTCCCAAATGCTCCAACGAGCTAAAAATTCATTTTGAGCATTAGTTAAAATAAATTTTCTAACACTTGATTGTTTATAATTAAGTTCGTGTGTAGTTGTTTAGTTCTTATCAAAAGAAATAGGATTTTTTGTATTTAATTTAAGATTTTATCCTATTTAAAATTAAATTGTCCAATTTTTGTTTTATTATTATTATTATATATTATATTTATTATTTATATAGAAATTAAAATGAAATAAATCATCCATCATCAAAGTTGAGTGTCAGTTTCAAATAAAAGAAAACAAACAAAAACTTTCAAAGTCAACTCCACAAAAAACTTTTAATTTAGTTATATAAAGGAAACTAGTTTCGGCTCAACAAGCCATCATCAGTCCATTCTCACAAAAACATCCGTGTAGAAAAAATATCAAACATGAATATAAATAACTAACATTACACGAATGTTTGATATTTTTTCTACACGGATGTTTTTGTGAGAATGAACTGATGATGGCTTGTTGAGCCGAAACTAGTTTCCTTTATATAACTAAATTAAAAGTTTTTTGTGGAGTTGACTTTGAAAGTTTTTGTTTGTTTTCTTTTATTAGAAATTAAAATAACGCTGTAATTTAACTTTTTTGTTTAAAAAAAAAAAAATATTATAAATGACAAAAAAAATAGCAACTTTTGGGGGTGATGCTGCCGATTCTATTGCTTATTTACCCTTTCTCCACTTGATGATCTCTCAAAAGCAAGAAGACACTTCGTGGAAATATAAAAATAAAAAAAGGAAATAAATTTTCATCTTACTTGAGAGAACTCGAATAAGCCTCTGATGATGTTTCAGATGCTAGCAAAAATGTCGTCAAACAATTTAAAAATAAAAAAAAATGAAGAAGTTGGGATTCTACTTGACGGGGAAGCCGAATACGTCTCATATTTTAAGGGAATGAATGAATAAACAAGAAATGACTCCGGTGAATGTTGATGTGAAAAAATCCCGAAAACAAAATCAAATTGTTCACACCCTTACCAACGAATTGCTCAACGATTCATTAAAAACCTTTTATCTCCTCCTGAAATAGAGTATAGGGTCGTGAGATGGGTGGAGACTATCCACACACATCATTTCCAGAGAAGTACACTCCATCTGATTGTATATGTATGTCAAATCTCAAAAATGTACGTCGGCATTAGAGGAAAAATATATAAAAAGTAGAGACACGAGGGTTGAACTATCAGAAAACACAATATAAAAGTATAGAATATATAGGTATAGGGCATATGTGTTCTGGAAAACGATCCCCTCGAGCCAAACAAGATTCGACATCGGGTGAGATAATGACGTTTCGATGCACTTACTTCCACTTCAGATGATAAGATGGGAGAGCGCGAGAATTTCCTTATAATCACAGTATGTAGTTGTACAGTATATGCAATATGATTCAAGGGGGGGTGAGTAATGTCTTGGGTATTAATTGTGTGATGGTAGAAAAGGGGGTAGGGGTTCAACAATTTTAATAGAGAAATGTGATTGATTAGATAAATTTTTAATATGTTTTGAAGTAGGTTTTTATAACGTGGCTAAACCATCCGAGATATTTCGTACGTATACGATTAAGCAAAAATAAATATATTTAATTTTCCCGGATTCCTAAACGGTCCTTGAATTAACATGGTTTGCAGTCTGCAGGTCGTAGTATAAAAACTAAATTTTGACAAAAAATCTCGATTTTATAATTCAACAAGCAATACAACGAGTATAGCATTTTTCAAATCATAATGAGCGATGAGGCTCATTTCCTCCTCAGCGGGTACGTGAACAAGCAAAACTATCGCTTGTGGGGCACTGAAAATCCACGAGTGATGCAAGAGGATCCATTACACGCTCAAAGTGACTGCATGATCCGCTGTTCACGCTGGAAGAGTCATCGGGTCATTTTTTTCGAGAATGCCGCTAGCCAAACGCGCTGCGCGCTATAGGGCCATGTTGACCGAGTTTTTTCTGCCGCAATTAGACGAATTAGGACTGTGGTTCCAACAGGTCGGAGCAACGTTCCATACTTTTTTTTGTGAGGTTTTTTTAAAGTCCCATGTTTACGTGAACAAGCCCGAGACTCTGGAAGCTCTCAAGGACAGCATTTGACACGAGTGCGAGAATCTGTCGCCCAAAGTTCTTGACTTGACCAATAAAATTGTAAAGGTTTAAAAAACAGAATCTAAGATTTTCATTCAGAAAAAAAAAGCCAAACAACTTCGGATTTAGCCCACCTTGAATATTTACTTTTACTCCATGGCTCTACAACCCGGGGTGGGCCTTGGCCGACTGTACTATTCGCCTCCATTGTTGTCGATCTTCCATCAATGCTGGGTCGTACTCTATCCCAATGGTCCTTAGGTCCGTTTTGATGTTGTCCCGCCATCTCATTCGGGGGCGCCCCAAATGTCTTCTTCCCACTGGTACTCCCCCCAAGCCAATTTTATCATCCGTGTGTCAGGCTGTCTTTGTACGTGACCCGCCCATTGCAGTCTTCTTGTCTTTATCTCCTTCACAATATCTGGATCTTTGTATAATTCTGCTATTTCTTGGTTGGTTCTTATTCGGTACTGTTGTGTTTATGGGCTTCGCAGTGGTCCAAAAATCTTGCGCAGAACCTTCCTCTCAAAGATTCTCAATTTTCGTTCGTTGTCTTTGGTCAGGGTCCAAGTTTCGCTAGCATACATAACAGTCGGTCGTATAATGGTCTTATAAACTGTAATTTTTGTTCTTCGCGAGATGTTCTTCGATGCTAGTACTGACTTTAGCGCATAGAGACATTTGTTTCCACTTTGAATTCGGACTTTAAATAATAAATAAAGTCCACCTTGAATATATTGCTGTCAAAAGTGACAAGCAAATCAACAAGAGTAGATCAAAATTAGTAGGGTTAAAAACTATCACTGTATATTTATGGAAAAGCAATAATCACGGTGAGTGAAGAATTTAATTCCAGTTCGTCGTCGTTTATAAATTGTGAAAACAGTATTGCATAAACAATGATCAATCACACAAGGCTGCTGCTATCCAGCACGAGTAGGTACCTAATCTAAAATTTAAAAAGAGTGTCAAGTTTTTTATTCTTATTCTAGCAATTAGCATGTATGTGGGGGCTTACAAAATGGGAAATGACATATGACATACGCGAGTAGAATTTCTACGGTCTCAATGTATTATTTGTGTTATACCGTTTACCACGGAGTAGGTATTTCTATTTTTAATAGTTTCTACCCTAATTAGCAATTAGGCAGGAGAAATGTTGCCACAAGGTTTAACAGAGTGGAGTATATCTGTCAGAAATTTGTTTGTTCAGGTGTTATTGAAGCACGTGAATTAACAAATAGACTTTGTTGGAACATAAATTAGGCGAGAATTATTATTTGAAATGGAAAAAGTATTTTTTTTATCAAAACTATCTATTGAAACAACAGTGATGAAGTAATCGCTGAAACGGAGGCTTATTTTGACGAGAAAGAGAAATCGTACTATTTTTTGGATTCAAGCACCAAAGAAACACCGAACCATCGCAAAATCACCTGCACTTGGAAGCAAAGAGCCTAATAGCGCATAATATCAAATAGTTGAAAAGAGGGAAGGGCTAATGTGGTGTCTATGGAGCATAATACTATTTCCTCTGTTGGATTTTGAGGATACGAGTTTTTTTAAAGACAAATAAAAATCGAGTCTCCAAAAAAATAAATTCAATAGAATTTTATAACGTGATGGTTATTAATTTATTTATTTTTTTGATAATCATATATCAAATTAAAAAAAAATGTAATATCCATCATGATCTATAAAAAGAAATAAAAAATAACAGAATAATAGTTAGTTTTTTATTGTTTTGTATTAATAAGAACAATAATACAAACAACAACAAAAAATTTCCATTAAAGTGACCTTAATTTTGCCACTGATGATGGAACTGATGTAAGTTCCAAAACATGTTTGGATATTGACTATAAAATTCTATTAAATTTATTTTCGTGGATATTCGATTTTTATTTGTCTTTAGAAAAAAAATCGCTTCCTCTTACTGAGGCCTCAAGATCCAACAGAGGAAATAGAATTATGCTCCATAGACAGCACATTAGCCCATACCTCGTCTCAACTATTTGATATTATGTCGAGGCTCTTTGCTTCCAATGATAGATAGATAGATATATTTATTCACCATCTTATGTTACATAACATGTATAGTACGTCAAAAAATAACAAAAATTAATCAAAGTTACAGCAACAAAGAAAGGCTTACAAACAAATTAAAATAGCAACAACATAAAACAAACTAAAATCTAAAAAAATCTTACAATATCGCTTCTGAAATAGTCCTCAAAGGTATAAAAAGCTTGAGATATCAAAAATGATTTAATACATTTGGTAAATTGGACTTCACCAAGGTTCTTTATGTGAGACGGCAGCTTATTATAAAATTTGACACAATAATAGTCAGAACCTTTCCTAGTCCTCAATAGGCGGTGAAATTCAGGCAATATGTCATTGCGATTTCGCGTACCATAATTATGCATATCAGAGTGTAGAGTGAAATGCGAGGCATTGGTTCGAATATAGCCAAGACAGTTTAAGATGTACAAGGAAGGCAAAGTAAGTAGTCCATGTTCAACAAAATACTTTTTACAGCAGTCAACCAACATTGTACGTAAACATCTCCTCTGTAGCTTGAAGATTTTCATTGCATGGGAACTATGTCCCCAGTTCAAAATACCATACGACATACGGGAAACAAAATAACCTGATATACCGTCAACAGACTGGCGATTGAAACACTCTGCGCAAGCCTTCTGATCAGATATATGACCCTGGACAGCGAGCACCCAAGTTCTCGAACATGACTCTCCCAGGTTAATTTAGGATCAAGATGAACCCCAAGGAACCTCACGCGAACATCGCTCTGAAGATCGATAGGCGCAGAACGCAATGTAAAGTTCATGGTCTGAGTTTTAGCCTGATTGAAGCTCAGTTCATTTGCCAGAAACCAATTGCCTATGTCAGTCTCAACAGCATTAACCAACTCCCCTAAAGGGTCGTTTGGTCGATATCTAATCAGACTAGTTGTGTCGTCAGCAAAGAGGATTATATTTGACTCTTCTTGAAATTTGTATAAATCATTTACGTATATTAAAAACAATAAAGGTCCCAAAACCGACCCCTGGGGCACACCCCGTCCAACCAGGCAGATCTTAACCTACCTTTCTGATCAAGAATTTCAATGTATTCTTATTAAAAAGACCTCCACAAGAACTGCATGTCGAGAGAGTTAAGGGATAATGACGAATTCCATTATAGAAAGCCTTTGAGTATAGAAAAAGAGAAACCTCAAAGCGTACTCCAACTATGTCAGGTTCTTTAATATGAATACATTTCGTTATGTTCTTATCCTTGTCATACAATGCTGAATCATCTATTCCATCTATAATTAAGAAATAAAACAACGTCAGCTCAATACAGGATTCGAATACCGGAATTCGAATACTGGGATGCAAAAATTGTATTCAGAATACCGAATATTGACCAAAAAAGTATTGAGTCGAATACTGAATACCAAATACACAAATGTATTCGAATAGTAATCGAATACCAGCCAAATGTATTCTGAATAGTATTCGAATACTACCCAAGTCTGCTCGTCGTTAATATTTATTCTTCTTTTGTTACAGATCGTCAAATATTGATCAACGTTTCAAAAAACATAACAATGCCGCCTCAATCCCCAACTGAGTGACATCGCCAGCTGAAAAATTTTTCTCAATACGGATAAAATAAAAATATCAAACTTGACTTATTCACAGTGAATATCCTAATATAGAAGTGACTAAATTTAAATTATACTTTGTATAATATCAGTGCATGTAACGAAAATTCAAACCATAAAAAATGCTCCCCACGAGTATCGTTCTACTCGTGGTTACAGCCGCGACACTGACCTCCGCCGGATCCTCACTCATATCCTCCACTTCACTGGACTCTGAGAGTCGCTGTGAAGAAATCACGATACCAATGTGTCTTGGTATTGGATACAATATGACTCGAATGCCGAATGAACTTAATCACGAGTCACAGGAAGAGGCAGGACTCGAAGTCCACCAATTTTGGCCACTGGTCGAAATCAAATGCTCACCGGACTTGAAGTTTTTCCTGTGTTCGATGTATGCACCGATTTGTCTGCCTGAGTATATGAAACCGTTACCGCCCTGTCGGGATTTGTGTCGGAGGGCTCGTGAAGGTTGTGAGCCCATCATGACGCAGTATGGATTCAAGTGGCCGGAGCGTATGGAATGTGATCAGTTCCCGATTCAGGGTGCTACGGATGTGTTGTGCATGGATCATGCGGCGAATCAACAAAACCCATCCACACAGAAACCACCTTCGGTCAGGAAACCATTAAAGCCATGCAAAGGTATGTACATTTTAATTAAGGTAATTGTAGGACGTTTTAGTCGAGTCTAAATTTGATGAATTTGACGCTCTGATCTGATGTGAGGAGCTTCACAATTCGTTAAAACTTTGAATGCCCTCTCTGATATATTCAGAATAGATGTCCGATGAACATATGCAAAACTGAGATGTGCAGCAGGATTGGTTATTATTTTATGATTTTTCAAAGTGGGTCTGTTTTTGGTGAGGTGTAGGCTTTTACTTGATGACCTACCCTGGGGTTACTAGAACTCCTCTCGATTTCTTATATATCCTGATATATTCAGAATAGATGTCCGATGAACATATCCAAAGCTCAGATGTGCAGCAGGATTGGTTATTTTTTTATGATTTTTCAAAGTGGGTCTATTTTTGGTGGCGTGTAGACTTTTACTTGATGACCTACCCTGGGGTTACTAGAAGCCCTCTCGATTTCTTACATATCCGGATATATTCAGAATAGATGTCCGATGAACATATGCAAAGCTGAAATGTGCAGCAGGATTGGTTATTTTTTTATGATTTTTCAAAGTGGGTCTATTTTTTGTGAGGCGTAGACTTTTACTTGATGACCTACCCTGGGGTTACTAGAAGCCCTCTCTATTTCTTATATATCCGGATATATTCAGAATAGATGTCCGATGAACATATCCAAAACTGAGATGTGCAGCAGAATTGGTTATTTTTTTATGATTTTTCAAAGTGGGTCTATATTTTGTGAGGTGTAGACTTTTACTTGATGACTTACCCTGGGGTTACTAGAAGCCCTCTCGATTTCTTACATATCCTACATATTCATAATAGATGTCCGATGAACATATCCAAAGCTGAGATGTGCAGCAGAATTGGTTACTGTTTTATGATTTCTCAAAGTTGGTCTATATTTGGTGAGGTGTAGACTTTTACTTGATGACCTACCCTGGGGTTACTAGAAGCCCTCTCGATTTCTTATATATCCTGATATATTCAGAATAGATGTCCGATGAACATATCCAAAGCTGAGATGTGCAGCAGGATTGGGTATTTTTTTATGATTTTTCAAATTGGGTCTATTATTTGTGAGGTGTAGACTTTTACTTGATGACCTAGCCTGGGGTTACTAGAGGCCCTCACGATTTCTTATATATCCTGATATATTCAGATTAGATGTCCGATGAACATATCCAAAGCTGAGATGTGCAGCAGGATTGGTTATTTTTTATGATTTTTCAAAGTGGTTCTATTTTTTGTGAGGTGTTGATGACCTACCCTGGGGTTACTAGAAGCGCTCTCGATTTCTTATATATTCAGAATAGATGTCCGATGAACATATCCAAAGCTCAGATGTGCAGCAGGATTGGATATTTTTTTATGATTTTTCAAAGTTGGTCTATATTCGGTGAGGTGTAGACTTTTACTTGATGACCTACCCTGTGGTTACTAGAAGCCCCCTCGATTTCTTATACATCCTGATATATTCAGAATAGATGTCCGATGAACATATCCAAAGCTGAGATGTGCAGCAGGATTGGTTATTTTTTTATGATTTTTCAAAGTGGGTCTATTTTTGGTGAGGTGTAAACTTTTACTTGATGACCTACCCTGGGGTTACTAGAAGCCCTCTCGATTTCTTATATATCCTCATATATTCAGAATAGATGTCCGATGAACATATCCAAAGCTGAGATGTGGAGCAGGATCGGTTATTTTTTTTATGATTTTTCAAAGTTGGTCTATATTTGGTGAGGTGTAGACTTTTACTTGATGACCTATCCTGGGGTTACTAGAAGCCCTCTCGATTTCTTATATATTCAGAATAGATGTCCGATGAACATATTCAAAGCTCAGATGTGCAGCAGGATTTGTTATTTTTTTATGATTTTTCAAAGTGAGATTTTAGTACAAATGTATGCTTTTACCTACCTTTGAGGGTCCATACTGCTTTCAATATCACTGCCACCCCCCACATTATATATATTTGGAATCAGCGCATCAAACTCTATAATCGTACAAGTTTTCTCATACATACCCGATGGACATATCAAAAGTTCAGTCGCTCAGCAGGATTGGTTATTTTTGTATGATTTTTAGTAAAATTTGACTGTCGTCACTATTTATTTCATTTCTAAGCAGTCATAAATTGTATTGCAGATTTTTCGGGCATGCCATATGCCGTGACATTGCGTAATAACATGTGAACTCACGTGCCGTGACAACAGTGTGTTTCCGCCTTTAGTTTTATTACATTAAAATTATATTAAAGGTATTTGTATGAGTATTTATTGTTTCAGGTTCAAAAAACTGCACAAGCCCCCACGGAGACACAAGAAGCAAAGGCGCCACAACCACCGTCCAAACAAAAGAGTGCAAGTGCCAATGCCAACACCCGCTAGTCTCCATGGGGCGGGACACCTCATCATCAATGCCACAACAACCATTGTACCACAACGTAAGCGTCGCAAACGTCCCAAACTGTGCATACCCCTGCAAGGAGACCTACTTCAACTCGGAGGAGAAAGAATTCGCCACAATATGGATCACACTGTGGTCGGGCCTTTGCGCAGCTTCAACATTAATGACACTAACCACGTTCTTTATCGAAACCGAACGGTTCAAATACCCTGAAAGACCCATAGTGTTTCTGTCGGCGTGTTACTTTCTAGTGTCTGTGGGGTACTTGATACGGGTAGGGTTCGGACATGAAGCAGTGGCGTGCGATGGGCGAATTATCCGATATACCTCGACCGGGCCCAGTTTGTGTACGCTCGTGTTTTTATTAGTGTATTTCTTCGGCATGTCTTCGTCGATATGGTGGGTGGTGTTATCGCTGACGTGGTTCCTTGCGGCTGGGTTAAAGTGGAGTAATGAAGCGATCGCCAGTTACGCGCAATACTTTCATATCGCCGCGTGGTTAATACCGACGTTTCAAACGTTGGGCGTGTTATTATCAGGTGCCGTTGATGGCGATCCAGTTTCCGGTGTCTGCTATGTCGGGAACATGAACATGGAGAATTTACGCACCTTCGTGTTGGGACCGTTAGTTGTGTATCTGATTTTAGGCACGAGTTTTCTTCTCGCTGGGTTCGTGTCGTTGTTTCGTATACGCAACGTGATCAAGAAGCAGGGTGGGGCTGGTGCCGGCTCCAAAGCCGATAAGTTGGAGAAGTTGATGATCCGAATCGGGATATTTAGCGTGTTGTATACTGTGCCAGCTGCGATTGTGATTGCGTGTCATTTGTATGAGAATGCGTTCCATGATGAATGGTGAGTATTTATACTTTTATTTCATTCACAATTATCTGAAAGTTGAGGCACAACAACATGTTCTTGGAACTCAAAAAAAATAATCAAACTTTAGGTAGATGAAGGCAGCTGTTTTAGGTTTAACTAAACCAGACTGATGTGTTAAAGGCGAAGTAGAAGACAGCAGATTGTAGCCATGATATGATGAGGATTCATCATAAATTGTCTTATCTAAAGCTGCTCACCAAAATATTGCTTTAAATCTACGTTAAACTTAGGAGTTTTTTATACGCAGTATTTTAATGCTTCATCGATACGAAAGGGGGTTTTTAATTCCGAGTAATAGGGGAGAAGGGTAAATAATAAAAATGCAACATTCTTTTTATTTTTCTATATATTTACCTGCACCCTAATACACTTCTTATATTTATCAAGTAATTTGTTTGTACCTTCATAAAAAAAATTTGAATCATACGACGATGAACAAAACCCTTTTGTCAGCCATTTAACTCGGTCTGCAGTGCTCAATATTTGATATAAAACCTTCAGGTCGTCAGCAGACTCATGCCAACGTATCAAATTCAGGAAAATCAGCCGTACATACAGGGTGGACACTTTATTAAGGGCAGTACCTTTTCTCAGAAACTACTGAGTTTAGAAAAGAAAATTAATACAAAAGATTATTTAATATCTCCAGAATTTCAAATGGGACACCCTATATATTTTGACATTTTTAGATTCCTTGAGATAATTAAGGGTAACTTCCATAACAACTCCCTAATTGAATTTCGTGTAATTTAGACAGAAATTAAGATTATGAAATTTTTTTTTAACAAATTTCTGATCTCAGCAAAAATGTGTTGTGCGGTCGCTAGTTAAGATTATATCATAGAATTTCACCAATAACTTAAAAAAACTACCTTCTAATGATCTGTGGCAGCTGGGTGTGGTAAATTTATACAGGGTGTTGCAGATCGTTGGTGTGCAACATTTTTTTTAATGGAACACCCTGTATTGGATAACTTTTTGTGAAAAATGCTAAAAAGACCTGGTGATTGATATATCTCATACCTATATCTAATAGTTTATGAAATAATTATAAATATATTCTGTGATATTTTATAATAGCATGATATATATCTATTTGTTATATCATGCGTTATATTAAATCGAACATTATATGATATTGTATATAAACAAAGGCCTACCTAAATGAAACAAATGTTGTCTCTAAATGTTGTACAGCATTGGACACAAAATTTGTTTCATTTAGGTGGCCACAGCTTCTCTGATTTGTCTCTGCATGTCGTTTACTATGGTGATATACAATATTATTTAATGTTCCTTTTAATATATCGCATGATATATAGATATATATCATGCTACATGATATATTATATAGATATATATCATGCTACACTAAACTTGCATAGACTAAAAAAATATATGTATAGGACATACATATCAATCGATAGGTCTTTTTAGCCTTTTTCACAAAAAAAGTATCAAATACAGGGTGTCCCATTAAAAAAATGTATATTGCACATCGAAACATGCGAACAGTTTCCGACGGTCTGCGACATCCTGTATACATTTACATTACGTAGCTGCGACAGATCGTTGGACTGTAGCTTTTTTAAGTTATTGTTGAATTTTTTTGATATAATCGTACTTAACTAGCGACCACCCAAGACATTTTTTGCTGAGATAATAAATTTGTTAAAAAAAACTGCATAATCTTAATTTCTGTCTAAATGACACAAAATTCGATTAAGGAGTTGTTATGAAACTTACCTTTAATTATTCCAAGGAATCTATAAATGCAAAAATATATAGGGTGTCCCATTTGAAATTCTGGAGTTAATGTGGGTGCAACACTTTTCGGACGCCCTGTATCATTAACACTCAAATACTTTTAAAATTTCTTTCAAACCAATGAACTTTTGTATGAACATTTTTTTTCTAAAGTCAGTAGTTTCTGAGAAAAAGTACTGTACTTATCAGATCACAAAACAGAACCGTGGGGCACATAACTAGCGATATACTGCAAGGAAGATGATTTGTACAGTTCCCACTGATCAATATCATTAGTTGTGTATTCTCGCAATTCATTCTTGATGATTGGGAACAAAAAGAAATCACTGGGTGCCAAATCAGGACCGTACGGCGAATAACCTTTCAATTTGACTTTCCGAGAGTTCAAATAGTCCACTGTTTGATGAAGAATGATACGATGACGCTAATTTGTTTTCCTTATTTCACCAAAAACAAATTGATGTGCACCAATCAGAATTGAAATTCTACGGTCCTCTAAAGGTGCTCTTGCCACAGGGCAAGTTTTCCTGACAAAACAGGCGACCATTTGTTATGAAGGAGTTGGATTGTTCCGGCTCATACGCAGAGATCTACCTGTTACAATCCTATAAACGTCTTTTGAACCACTGCCATTGTATTTTTTCAGCATTTGAAGGGAAGGGAGTTGAATTCTACGAAAATCTGCAAAATAACTGACTATAGCAATTATGACTTCTTCTTTTAACCGTAAAGTCTCTCCATGAAGAAGTTTTTCCGGTTTCGAAACTGCTAGAAGTCAGAGGGAGCTGTATCCTATGAGGATCTTCAAAATAACTGGCTCTAGCAGTTATGACTTCTTCTTTTAACCTTAAAGTTTCTCCAGGAAGAAGTTTTTCCGGTTTCGAAACTGCTAGAAGTCAGAGGGAGCTGTATTCTATGAGGATCTTCAAAATAACTGGCTCTAGCAGTTATGACTTCTTCTTTTAACCTTAAAGTCTTTCTAGAAGGGAGTTTACCTGGTTTGGAAACTTGTACAAGTCAGAGGGAGCTGAGTTCTACGAAGATCTGCAAAATAACCTGCTATAGCAGTTATGACTTCTTCTTTTAACCTTAAAGCCTCAATGATTTTTGCAAATTGTCTGGATCCAACAAAAACAAACCTTTTGTGTCTATATTTTAGGTATGCTGGTGAAGCTAATGCCTACGGTTGCCTCAATGTTACAGCATGCCACATGAACATTTTTTTATGCCAAATCATCCTGGAATAAATCCTGGAATCATCTGTCTTTCAGGACATTCGGTATATGTGATTTTTATTTCAGGTTAAAATCATTGGCATGCACATGCCCGCACACAACTCCAATGCTACCTCCGCTCAAAATCAAACCCATCTACTCAGTCCTAATGCTCAAATACTTCATGGCGCTAGCTGTGGGCATCACGTCCGGCGTTTGGATTTGGTCGGGTAAAACACTGGACTCATGGCGCAGACTATGGCGACGCCTCTTCGGCCGACCGGATCTCAGCGGCGCCAACGCCGTCCTCATCAAGAACCGCTGCTCAGGCAAACCACCTCCACCTCAATACCTCGTCGCTGGACCGGGCAGTGCCTCCTTACTCGGTCCTGGAGGTGGCAGCGTAGCATCAGCTAGTCAACACCACTTGCATCATCACGTACTCAAACAACCCCCGTTGAGTCACGTATGACAAGTGGGCGAAGGCTCAGCGCCGGCCATGTCGACGGCGACTCCAGGTGGTGCGCAGTCAGGACCGTCGTTGAGCAATTACGGGCCCATTTGAGTGACCGTTCTCAGACGTACGAATACGAGTAATAGTGGTATCAGTGTCAGTAACAGTAATACAGTGTTTTGTAATGGTAGTAGTGTCAAGTTGATGTGTGTGGGGAATGGTGGCGCAGTCACAGCTCTCTAGTCGTTTATTTTATATTATTTTTTGTTTGTTTTTTTAATATTTTATAGTTTTTAGCGATGACAAGCGTAAGTATGAGTTGTGCTAACTCTGCAGACGAATTAATCAAATCAGCTGCTTAGAAAGCTTCATTTTGAGACTCATATTTACTGCTTCGTAAATATGACATGAATATTAAAAGTGCCATGATTTTTGTTATTTGTACAAGCAACACAGTGCTAATAATTGATTAAGGAAAAAAGTTTCGAAACTTTTTTTTCGTCAACGACTGAATATTAGCTAGTAAATGGAGTACACGGCAAAAATATAACGCAAAAAACCTCAAATGTCAAAAACTTTAACAACAAATCCAAGACTCATCAATATGGGAGTTTAAAGTTCTAATGATCCCTAAATTAGAGTTTTGTGTCATGAGTTGGTTTAGTTTTAAAATTATTATTGAACTAATACCATTAAGTCACTAAAACGACTGAAGATCTGCAAATAACCCAGCTATAGCAAATGATGACCTTTCTTTTATCTTAAAACTCGTTCCAGGAAGAAATATCCTGCTGTAGCAGTTATGACTTCTTCTTTTAACCTTAAAGTCTCTCCAGGAACAAGTTTTTCCGGTTTCGAAACTGCTAGAAGTCAGAGGAAGCTGTATTCTATGAGGATCTTCAAAATAACTGGCTCTAGCGGTTATGACTTCTTCTTTTAACCTTAAACTCTTTCTAGAAAGGAGTTTACCCGGTTTGGAAACTTGTACAAGTCAGAGGGAGTTGAATTCTACGAAGATCTGCAAAACAACCGACTATAGCAGTTATGACTTCTTCTTTTAGCTTTAAACTATCTCCAGGAAGAAGTTTTTCCGGTTTCGAAACTGCTAGAAGTCAGAGGGAGCTGTATTCTATGAGGATCTTCAAAATAACTGGCTCTAGCAGTTATGACTTCTTCTTTTAACCTTAAAGTCTTTCTAGAAAGGAGTTTACCTGGTTTGGAAACTTGTACAAGTCAGAGGGAGTTATCACTTCTTCTTTTAACCTTAAAGTCTCTCCAGGAAGAAGTTTTTCCGGTTTCGAAACTGCTAGAAGTCAGAGGGAGCTGTATTCTATGAGGATCTTCAAAATAACTGGCTCTAGCAGTTATGACTTCTTCTTTTAACCTTAAAGTCTCTCCAGGAACAAGTTTTTCCGGTTTCGAAACTGCTAGAAGTCAGAGAGAGCTGTATTCTATGAGAATCTTCAAAATAACTGGCTCTAGCAGTTATGACTTCTTCTTTTATCCTTAAAGTCTTTCTAGAAAGGAGTTTACCTGGTTTGGAAACTTGTACAAGTCAAAGGGAGTTGAATTCTACGAAGATCTGCAAAATAACCGACTATAGCAGTTATGACTTCTTCTTTTAACCTTAAAGTCTTTCTAGAAAGGAGTTTGCCCGGTTTGGAAACTTGTACAAGTCAGAGGGAGTTATCACTTCTTCTTTTAACCTTAAAGTCTCTCCAGGAAGAAGTTTTTCCGGTTTCGAAACTGCTAGAAGTCAGAGGGAGCTGTATTCTATGAAGATCTGCAAAATAAGTGACTTTCGCAGTTATGACTTCTTCTTTTAACCTTAAAGTCTTTCTAGAAAGGAGTTTACCCGGTTTGGAAATTTGTACAAGTCAGAGGGAGTTGAATTCTCCGAAGATCTGCAAAATAACCGGCTATAGCAGTTATGACTTCTTCTTTTAGCTTTGAAGTATCTCCAGGAAGAAGTTTTTCCGGTTTCGAAACTGCTACAAGTGAGAGTGAGCTGTATTCTATGAAGATCTGCAAAATTACTGGCTCTCTCAGTTATGAGTTCTTCTTTTAGCCTTAAAGTCTTTCTAGAAAGGAGTTTACCTGGAAACTTGTACAAGTCAGAAGGAGTTATGACTTCTTCTTTTAACCTTATAATCTTTCCTGGAAGGAGTTTTCAGGTTAGAAACTGGTAGGTGGAGCCAAATTCTTTAAAGATCTGCAAAATACCTAGCTATAGCAAATGACATCTTTTATTTATTATTTATTTTTAGAAAGAAACTTAAATCTCAGCGCATGCTTCGTTAACTCTGTTGCCATCAGAGTTCTCTCTCTCTCTCCCCTCAATATGCTAAAATGTTTTCGATTTTTTTTTTACAATAATTATAATTTTTTGATTTTTACTATTTTTGCCGTTGTCCTCTATTATTATGTAAATATTATTATCATTTTGTAAATAACTAAACTACATTTCTGTATTTACTTTCTATATTTTTTTTACTTAATTTAAATTGATTATTTTTGTAATTTATTTATTAACAATAATTATTATTTAATTAAATGATAATGATAAACTCTTTGGCGTGTAGTGTTGTATATAATTTATATAAATAAAATTAATAATAATTAATGTGATCTACTTATATTATAAATAAAATTAAGTTTATATTTATAATAAGAAGATAAATTAATGTTAATAACGCGTTCGATGATAAACAAACAATAAATAAATGTGTTTATTTGTTTTTCTGAAGGATTACTTAATATAAATAATAAAATTTAATTAATATCTAATATACTCATATTTTTATTATTTATAACAATAGAAGAAAGTTACAACAATATTAGATTTTTTTTTTATTTTTTCTTTAAATTAAATTAAAAAAATAAGTATAACAATTTTTAGTTCATTTAAGTATTTGTTTTTAAAACAAAAAATATTTTTTATATTTGTTTTATTGATAGAAAAAATTTGCAAAAATATTAGAATTTTTTTTTTAGTTTTTCTTTATATTAAAAAAAATGGTAAAATTTTTTTTGTTCATTTATTTGTTTTTAAAACATAAAAAATATAAAAAAGTTTTTTAATTTTTTGTTTAAATTAAAGAAAAAACTAATAATAAAATTTTTTGGTTCATTTATTTGTTTTTACAACAAATATTTTTTTTTTTATTTATTTATAACATTAGAAGCAATTTGCAAAAATATTAAAAATTTTTCTTAGTTTTTCTTTATATTAAAAAAAATGATAAAAATTTCTTGTTCATTTATTTGTTTTTAAAACATAAAAAATATTACATTTTTTTATTTAAATTAAAGAAAAAACTAATAATAAAAATTTTTAGTTCATTTATTTGTTTTTATAACAAAAAATATTTTAAGAAATAATATAAGAAATCAGTTATGTTGGAAATTTGTTTCACACTACCATGCTTTCACCAGACAGCCGTTTCGTCGATCCACGACTCATCAGTGGTGATCGGCAGGCAGTGTGACCCAAATTTCCAACATTTACGAAGAGCTTATACTACATCTCTCTCTCAAAAAATATTTTTTATATTTTTATTATTTATAACAATAGATGAAAGATACAAGAATTATTACAATTTATTTTATTTTTTCTTTAAATAAAAAAAAATAATAAAAATGTTTAGTTCATTTACCTATTTGTTTTTAAAACATAAA
This sequence comes from Apoderus coryli, assembly GCA_911728435.2. Taxonomy (NCBI): domain Eukaryota; kingdom Metazoa; phylum Arthropoda; class Insecta; order Coleoptera; family Attelabidae; genus Apoderus; species Apoderus coryli. Next base: position 850,434 of record OU452207.1, read on the forward strand.
AAATATTTTTTATATTTATATTTTTGCTCTTAATGTAAAATACTCCAAATTTTAGCATTTAGTCTCCCTTTTACATTTAAATTTGCAGAATTGTCAAATTTGGATTCAAATAGTTAAACATGACGGGGGGCTGGAAATCTTATTTTGTTAGGCTGTTATATTATAAATTATAGCAGGACAGCTGCAATCTTGTGAGTATTTTTTAAAAATCTTGGCGCACGTTCTAAAAGTGACATTTCGGTTAGCGTCAAGTCTAGGACGAGGCCGTTGATGGGCGAAATCAGGAAAAGAGTTTAATCAAAGTTTACAACTACTTATTTGCATTTTTCACTTTTTTTACAAAACAGTCATGATATACAGGTTGTTTCATAATATGTGGGACGCATATTCAGAGGTGGGATATCGCAAAAAAATTAAAACAGTTCCTATAAGCATATGTCCAAAATACAGGGTGTCAAAATTGTTTTTTTTTCTGCTTCAATAATTTGTAAATAAATCAGAAAATTGAACAATTAGTGTTTGTTTTAAACAGAGTGTATATCAAAAATCAGAACTTATTTACCAATACATTTTTTTTATTTTTTTCTTTGAGTTTTAGGTTCTTGAAAACATTTTCTTTTTTTTTTAATTTTTAAATTTTTAGCGAAAAGTGTTTAACTTTATTACGACGTTTCGGCGATGGTTTATCGCCTTCTTCAGCTCATTTTATTTGTTTTTTTTTACAGTTTGTTATTAAAATTTAGAACACAAATTTCAATAACAAACCTAATGTGAAATGTAACTTTTTCGCTAAAAATTTCAAGAAAGGAAAAAATCAAAAGGAAAACTGGTTCAAGAACATAAAAAGAGAAAAATAATTTTTTTATTTGAAACATTTGTCACATTTAAAGCAATAAAAAATTAAAACCCCTATTTTAAAAAACGAGCGGCCAATGAGCCACACGTAATAATCGTAAACTGGAAATCCAGAGAAAAATCTCACTTCTATTTTTGTTCAATACATTTTTAATGAAAAAAAAAAAATAATAATTCATAACGGTGCACTAAAACACAATTTTATTTAAAAATAATCGAAATCGAACTGAAGTGTGATTTTATTTGAATTGAAGTCGACTATTATTATATTTTCTAATGTTTAATTTCAAATACGAGGGTCGTGATTCAAATTTTGCGTCTAATAATCAAAACACAATAATTTTTCATTTCTCAAAATATTCAGCCTTGTGATTAATACACTTTGGCATGCATTGGAACCATTTTGATGATGATGATGATGATGATGGTGAGTAAATTCTAACCATCTGGTCCTTTCTTCGAGATTACAAAAATTCTTCTTCAGATTATTAAGAGAAAATTAATAATTCCCATGATGCAGTTTTTGCGGCGAACAAAACCTTCGGTGGATTAAGGATTACTTTTCTTATTTGTGTCCAAATTTGACTACAAAAATTCGAAGTGATTGGAAAATACGTAATTACTTTTAAGAAATTAGACAGATAGGATAGATTTAGATACTTGTGTGTCATTTACAATAGTGAATACCAAACGAATTTTATGCAATATTTCTAAATAAAACAATGACAAAATTAGCAAATTCTTCTATACAATATTGGGACCATTGGTGTATTAAAAATTTAAAAAAAAATGGCAAAATTATTTATTTGGTTTAAATGATCATGCAGAACTAAAAATGGAAGTCATGTTTAGATTTTTCTTTAAGAATACTGAAAAAGCTAATGTGCTAAATAGATTGGTACGTATGATTCTACCCAAGAGTAGAAAATCGTTAAAATATTCTTCAGGTACGATTTTTTGCTTTTAGTTCTTTGTTTTGATTATATTGAATATTGAAATAAAGTGCCGTTTCAACTTCAGCTGAAATCATCATCAGTTTTTTAAAATACAGAGTCAAACATAGCTACAAATTTAGCGGCTGAAAATATTTATATACAGGGTATTCCAGAAAAATTGGGTCAATCGATGAACCACAGATTCCTCGAGTAAAATAAATTGCACTTTTATTATGCCATTTTACGGCTCCATTTCCAATAAAAGGGTGTCAAAATTTGATTTTTAAAAAACATTTTTATGTGAAACTTGGTACATTAATAATACAACCCCTACGTACGGCAATGGCATCAAGACCACCTTTTTTAGAACGACAATTTATTTACAAACATTTTACTATCCTTCATAAAAGTCGATAAAATTATTGGCTTCAAAGATAATTTGATAAATACCAGATGTTGTATTGTCAATCGCCTTCATTTTTGCTATTTCTTCAGGAGACCCTGATTTTCGAGTGTTTTTCAAATTATTTTTAAAACAAAAAAGATACAAAAAATATTTTTATTTGTTAATGAAGTGTTTTTGAACGGCACTGGCGTAGATACTGCGGTGGTCAGAGGGTACAAAACTCCCCGTCATTTAAAAAAGTAGCATGTTTTTTAGCTTTTTGTACCTTGAAAATATTGTTATTGAGAAAAATGTTTTTTAAAAATCAAACATTTGTCACCCTGTATATCGGTCATGGAGTCGTAACATGGAAAATGGCATAAGAACAGTGCAATTCATTTTGGTCAAATCTGTGGTTATTTCTATTGAGCGATTTTTTGGAACACCCTGTATAATTCGTTTATAGTATCATTATAATTCTAAGTATTGATTAGTCGTTGATAGTTCAATAATATATTGAACTTCGACAGCAGTATGGACTACTTCCATACAATTTTAGTTTGAGATCTGATCAATAATTAATTGAAGAAAATCTACAAAGGAAACCACAGGAAATTTCTTTTTTCTATCACAGATATTTTAATTTGGAAGTAGCCTCGATCTAACAGCATCTTGAATAAATCAATCATTCCTTTTCTTGACAGTCAAATTTCAGATCAGGCTCTAAGTTACCCTGTTTTGTTTTTAACGCTTTAATTTACTGACGTGATCAGGAGTAGAGCCCTTGCTGTAAAGAATTATTGAAAGAAATTTTTTACCAAATCAAATGTCGTTTCGCATTTTGATGAAATGATAAAACGTTTCTTTCAATATCTTAATTTTTTTTTCGGGATTCGCAGGTCTTTTTGGGATAAAAAAATAAAGCAAAAACTAGTCACGAGGTTTCATAGAATGTATTTACATTTACAGGAGTATTGATTGACTTGGTTTTCTTATGTAATATCATCAATCATTTGAGCGGTTTTGTGGTATTAAAAATAAATTAGAACTTTTTTACATAATGTCGACGTTTCGTCAAATTTATTTAGATCCTCAGGATGACAAGTCAACCTGGTTTCACATCCACTTACACTTCCCGTTTCACAGTTCTCGCTTCTCTTTTTCTTTGCCAACTGGCTAATTTCCCTCTGGCTAGTTTCAGGTTGTGTTTTGTATTCATTCAATCGAAGTTTACTGTATTTTCTAACCTCACTTCATCTTTTGACTGTGTGTAATTTAACAACAACCCTGCCTGAACAAAAAATTCAGTTCAAGTTACAAAAATGTTCAAAACTTTACTTTCTGGAAAAACAAATCAGTTGATTTCCCATAAATAGTAAATAAAGTTTAAACGAAAGCAAAATAGCAAATTTAAGTAGTAGAATATCGTGGAATGTAATTTTTTTTTCTTACCAACCGCGACGCCTAAAAGACGGTTCAGGAAAATATTGTTTTTAGCCTTAATTTTGTCAGATACGGACTAGTTTTATATTCTGTACAACTAAAATAATATTTTTAATGAACAACAAAAAATAAATCTAGGAGATCTTTAGGTAAAATATTATATGCACTGTGTCCAAGATAAAAATTTTTGAAAAATCGATTTTTTTTCCATTTTAGTTTTAATTTATTTCTGACATCATTTTTACAGATAGAAAAAAATGAAAAGTACTTTCTCATTGTTACTTTTTGAGGAGAAAAAGATGGCGTTTACAAATTTTCACTACGACGTTTCGTTTTTGATTTGATTTTTCATTGTTAAACTTAAAGCCATTTTCATTTAAAAAAAAATAAGTGGTATATTACATGTAATGTAATTTGCAAAAATATTACAATTTTTTTTAGTTTTTCTTTATATTAAAAAAATTATAAAATTTTTTTGTTCATTTATTTGTTTTTAAAACATAAAAAACATTTTTTTTTATATTTTTATTATTTATAACAATAGAAGAAAGATACAAGAATTATTACAATTTATTTTATTTTTTCTTTAAATTAAAAAAAAAATAATTATAAAAATTTTTAGTCAATTTATTTGTTTTTAAAACTCTTCTTCTTCAGATTATTAAGAGAAGATGTTTTCCGAAATATTTTTATGAATTCCCATGATGCAGTTTTTGTGGCTGACAACCATCATCAACTTAGTTTTTTTATCAATACGACCCTGGATTTTTCATTGTTAAATTTAAAGCCATTTTCATTTCAAAAATAAGTGGTATATTACATGTAATGGTTTAAACAAGTTTTCAGTGATTTTAGCTGTTATTTAAATTTATTCAAGAAAAATCGCCATAGTTTGGCACTTAGCTGAATGAATGCAGAGTAGTAGGTTTTGTAAAAACATTCTATCGTCGTTACTCACAGTTATTTACTATTATTTGACAATTTAGTTAAAAATTTTGGGCTTTGTGAAGTTATTAAAAAAACGCCTTTCTCAAAAGAATTTTTTGCGCAAAATAAGTGCCAAACCATGGCGATTTTTGGCACTTAACTGACTGAATACAGAGTAGTAGGTTTTGTAAAAACCTTCTATCGTCGTTACTCACAGTTATTTATTATTATTTGACAATTTAGTTAAAAATTTTGAGCTATTTGAAGCTATTAAAAAAAAGCATTTCTCAAAAGAATATTTTACGCAAAATAAGTGCCCATCCATGGCAATTTTTCTTGAATAATTTTAAATAACAGCTAAAAACACTGAAAACTTGTCCAAACCATGTCATGTAGCACCTATTTTTTAATCGAAAACAGCTTTAAATTTAACAATCAAAAATCGAGGGCCGTATTGAACAAAACTAAGTTGATGATGGTATTTCAAAAACGAAACGTCGTAGTGAATATTTGTAAACGCTATATTTTTCTCCTCAAAAAGTAACAAAGAGAAACTGCTTTTCATTTTTTTATATCAGTAAAAATAATGTCAGAAATAAATAAAAACTAAAATCGAAAAAAATAGTTTTTTGAAAAATTTTCGAAAACTGCTAAAGTTAGTTTAATTTTGAAAACACCATTTAAAAGGTGTTTAAATTGTACAACTTTTCTAGATTGTAACTCCTACCGGTTTTTTATTTGAAATATTGCGTAAAATCGGGAAAATAAATGTGTCTAGCATAGAAACGAATTATTTATTATTCGACTAATTTTAATGTTTTCGACGTTATTTGAGATAAAAAAAAATAGCCTTTATTCATACATTTTTAGAATAAAACCTTTGTCAATGTACCTATGCAAAATTCAAATGCATAATAAAAATTGTTAGCTGATTCACAAAATAAGACAGATCAGAATGCATTAATTTTATTGTTCACTCTTTCAAAATTTGATTCTAGAAAAGCTGTTTGTACTTTTTTTTATTGTACCGTCTCAAAACACACTCTCGCGGTCAATTTTCAATTTTAAACACTCTGTATTTATTTTTATTTTTATAAATAATATATAGAAATTTAGAAAAATGTAAATAATCATTATCACTGTAATATATTTCTAATAAAATGTCACTGTGGAGAAAAATGTCTGTTAAAAAACTAATAATAGGTACTTATCAATAAATAATATAGATATTAATCATTGTATTTCACAAGTTGGAAATCTGAAAAAGTTTAAACATATGCATACACAGTGTTTTAAAAATATGTCTGTTCAACTCGCATCACCCAAGGCCGAAACGTCTGATTTTAAGATTTTAAATGAATAATTGGACAATGTTATTTTGTAGAGCAGAAAATTTTACTACAGGCAAAATCGAAAATTATTTTCCAAAAATAATTAAGTTTTTTTGGAAAATTATTCTCGAATGCTCCGAGAGATTTAATTTAATTAATGACAATTCCATATCTAGGTCAAATTTTAACATTTTTAAATACAGGATGGAACAAAAAGAAAACAATAATAAGTGTTGTCTCGATTTTTGTGTAAAATTTATGGTGAATAATTGATTTTTTATTTTATTTGTTGTTTGTATACCTCATTATACAATGTGTCCACAAATAGAGTTTCGAAGAGGCAAAACTTTTTTATTTGTCGATTTAGAAGAAAAAGTCATTATTTATAAAAACATCTGCTTGTGTCGAAACTACAATTTCAAATGCCAAATTTACGATTACTATACAGGGTATATCAAAAATAACATTTTTAATGATTTTGATTTTTTTGTTTTTTTTTTAATTTTATGAAAATATTCTCAAAACCGTGATTTATTACACCAATTGTGCAAAAAACTTTTTTTCTAAAAGTGGTTAATTTCATAGCTACTATTAAAATAATAAAATTAAAAAAAAAACAAGGAAATCAAAATCATTAAAAATGTTATTTTTGATATACCCTGTATAGTAATCGTAAATTTCGTAGTACACGAAATTGTAGTTTTGACACAAGCAGACGTTTTTATAAAGAATGACTTTTTCTTCTAAATCCGTGGGTCGACATTGGATAGAGTTTGGAAAAAGAAAAACTTTTTTATTTGTAGATTTAGAAGAAAAAGTCATTCTTTATAAAAACGTCTGCTTGTGTCAAAACTACAAATTCAAATACCAAATTTACGATTACTGTACAGGGTATATCAAAAATAACATTTTAAATTTTTCTTATTCTTGAACCTTGATCTTCAATTTCTTTTTTTTTTCTTTTTCTTGGGATGAAGTTCACAAATTTAAAAAAAGAATATTTTTATATATAATATTAAAAAAATAGTTTGAAAAAAAAAATTCTTTTGTTAAATTTGTGAACCTCATCCCAAGAAAAGGAAAAAAAAAAAGAACATTTTTAATGATTTTGATTTTTTTGTTTTTTTGTAATTTTATGAAAATATTTTCAAAACCGTGATTTATTATACCAATTGTGCAAAAAACACTAATAAACTTTATTCTCAAAGTGGTTAATTTCACAGCTACTTATTTTTGATATAGGTACCCTGTATAGTAATCGTAAATTTGGTATTTGAAATTGTAGTTTCGACACAAGCAGACGTTTTTATAAAGAATGACTTTTTCTTCTAAATCGACAAATAAAAAAGTTTTTCCTCTTCCAAACTCTATCCGTGGACGGACACATTGTATATACATTTACTTTCAATTAAAAACCCTAAGATTACAGTCGTAAAGTCAACTTTTTAAAATGACGGTAGCAGCGGCGTAGGCTACATAAATATTTTATTTTATTTATTTTTTTATGAAATAATCCATTCAAAGAGGAGCGATGATTATACACATAAATAATACGACGTCAGCTCCACAAAACAAATATATTCATATATCAAAGACACACGGCAAATTGTCTCTGTCAGTCAGACATGTTTCGAGAAATTCTCATCATCAGTGACATTTGGATCCAAGACAAACTATTTGGTTACGCAATGTAACGTACTCATTTGGGAAAAATTTTTTTGAAGTTTTATACAAATCAAAGTTAAAACATTGTTTTATGAATTCAAAATTAAATAATAATTAAACTATAATCGAGATTAAAATTATTTAATGGCAAATCGCCAATTTTTGCATTTTCTTTTTATTTATCATAACTGATGTTTGTAATTTTTTAAAAATTTTTTAGGATTTAACTGACGTCGTATTATTTATGTATATAAAAATTATTTCATTTTCTAGATTTTCTTAGATTGCGATTGTCCATTTTTTTTTTACATAAATAAATCTGCTCTGGTTTAACTGTTGGATATATTTTTTGAAACGCCGTGTATGGTTGAAATGACTTCATACAAGAGTCTGTAATGTCACTTTATTTATGTTTTTGTTACACAAAACTAAATCAATAACCCATCTTTATTTTTGTACATAAATCATTTTTTTATAATTAAATTTCATTAAACAAATATAATATATTATTAAATGTATATAATATTTTAATATGACTTAAGTATGTAGTACCTTAACTTACTTATTCAATGTATTTATTGTCCAAATTAAAATAAACCTCATCACATTTTTTTTTTGTAACGAGTAATTCTTAAAATTAAGTAAGTATCTACAACGTAAGTAATTTAATGAAATCCAGGAAAACTGTATATGTGCTTTGGAAAAAAGTAAAAAAAATTAATGTATACGATTTAACAATTATATTTTATTGTTTAAATTTAAAAAAATAAGTGTTTTAATTTATGTGACCCAATCCTTTTTCTGTTGATGGTTTCGACATTTACTTCATGGAAATTCATGTTCTACAAGGGCTCCAAATCGGTCTGTATAACGAAAACCCCAAAAAAATTAGTATTACTTTAAAACTGAAAGAAACTCAGACAGCACTTTTCGGAAATTTTATCCGATATTTTACGTATCGCTGCTCCAAATTAGTATCAAATTTTCGTAATTAAAATGTCTGAAAGCCCACTTGTTTATTAAAATATGAGAAAGTTATTTTCAATTCACGTGCCAAATCATGTCACTTAAATTTACTATTTGCCCCAATTTTCATAGGTTATGGGCCAAGTTTAACGGCGCCATTTTGCAACTTTATTTGCTGCTATGAAAACTCTTTTCTTATTAGCATAATAGCAGCTCATTCATGTACTTTGATCCTCAATTAACCTAGTTAATAGTGATATCAATAATCTGGAAAATCTGCCACTGCTCAGAGATTAACAAAGACAAATCGCGGATCTTGGTTTTTTATCTAAGGCCTGCTCAATATTGTTTAAATATTGACACAATTTCACTCTGAGGATGATCTAATATAGATTGAAACGTCAGTGAAATTTTAAACTGAGTATTATATATACAGGGTGTTTCTTTAAGAATTGTCCATATATGGTAATTACATAAATCTCTCAATATTTATTATATCTTAACAATTGAAACATTGAAAAGTATGAAAACAATGTGCTAAAAGCATTAGGGAATATGTATAATAAGACACCCTGTATCAGGGTAAGGGAGAATATTGTAATTAAGTGTTTTGGGTCAAATTTTCATATTTTGTGCTAAGGTATCTTCATTTACTATATTATGCTCAATTCTTAACATGTATATAAATATTTTTTGGACATCCTGTATAAATAATTATGTTAAGTTTTATATCACTGAATAGATAATTGGATAACCTTTAAAATGAGGTATCACATGACCCTTATTACCATTTAAAAAATAATCGATGACATCATCACGTCCAGGTCGATGACACGAATGCAAAGGGCCATCTTCAAAGAGCTGCACTTCCTCTGCATAGCATTTTTTGGAAGGAAAAGGTTACGATTATATAATCAAAAACGGATAGAACACAGCTGATATGCATGAAATCTTGCTCAACAAAAAATCATGGTACAATAACTCTCTAGATAGGATATCGATCGGTTCAAAATAAGTCGAGTTCGCGCAGTGACGTAATCTGTGCCAAGCGAATATTTGCATGTGATGAAGCAGGGCTTTAATTTTAGACGACATGTTACAAATCTCTTTGAAAATCACTTGGGTTGAAATGTATGAGGCAGACAGGGGAATTAGAGATTTATCTGCACGATGACAAACAATAAGCCATTTTACCCCCAATTCATTATAGTGAGAGAAACCAAAAAAAAAGAACTTTGTCAGAGTTTTTACTACAATAAATAATAAATACAGCGCACCTCGTTCTAATTATCATAAAATAATAACATCAACACAAAATAAACACGAAACACTACTATAAATTACAAAAAAGAAATCACAAATATCAAAAATACAGGCACACAACTAGGAAATAATACGTAATAAACATTTTTTGAAAACCGCAAAAGTTTTCAAGTTGTAATTAGGAAATTTAAAAGAGGAGGAGATTTAGAAGAATTAAAACTAGTTGACCACGCATTCGTCGGCTATTCGCTCCTTGGGTCATTGAAAAACAAGAAGAAAATTAGAATTTTTTTAACAAAATAATCTTCACCGACGAAGTCGATTTCCAGCTCCATTGAGCTGGAAATCGATGCACGATTCTGCTTGTTGACGTAGCAATGGAATTTGCGCATTTGGGGTGAAGAGAATTCAAGAGTTATCTTAGAGCAACCATTGCATCCACAAAAAGTTACGGTTTGATGTGGTTTGTGGTCCAGAGGAATCATCGGACCATATGTTTTTGATAACGAAAATGGAAATCGCTACAGGGAGATGATCCGAAGCTTTTTGTGGCGAAAACTAAGTATCATATATTTAGAATTATACTATTTTATTTATTTCCTTGCCATATTTTCTTTGTCTACGTTTCGGCAAGGTAAATCTTGCCTTCTTCAGGACAATCTTATTTAATTTTTGTTTTTTATATTATTAAAAACCAGAAAAAAATAATATATAAAACAAAAATGAAATAAGATTGTCCTGAAGAAGGCAAGATTTACCTTGCCGAAACGTAGACAAAAAAAATATGACAAGGAACTAAATAAAAAAATGTAGTTCCAAATATATTATAGTTTGTATACGAACCTCCTCCCAAGAAAATATTCGATAAAAATTATAAAGAACAAGGTTCAAGAAATCCAAAAAAGAAAAAAAAAATAATTTCTGAAAGAAAAAGAATTTTATTTATTAAGATTAAAATGATACTTCAATTTTGCACACCCACAATGACAAAAAATGTGCCGGTATATTTATTTAGAGTTAGATAATGTCCGTACGGCACTGAGTTCAAATCGAATGTACCTATTACAAACTTCCAGCAAGCAATTTGATCGAAAAATATGTCACCTTTTCGTCACATGGATTAGGATTATTACTATTATTGTGAATAGCAAAAGGGAAGGGTTGATTTTGTAGACCGAAACGAAAGGGTTTATTGATAATGTCGTTCTCTACATGCGTGTATAGTGTACCTACTTATATGTTTACACCCTACTATAACGAAATACTACCTAAGCATTATTACCTACTATTATTGTGAGCACGATATATTTATTGAATAGAAAATAGCAATTAGTATTCCGGTCTATTTTTAAAAGAGATGGACTAAAATAAATCATTCTCGACCAATTTTAAACCCCTACAGTGAACCCTTCAGGTCAATTGATTTCAAGTTCCTTAGACAAGAACGGGAAAGAAAATTGATTTATAAATATTTTATATTTACAATATATATTATTACACTACTATGCTCAGATGGTATTCCCAATTTATAATAATAATAATAAACGTCTTTATTAAAAATGTATAAATACATTATATATTATATCAGATCATCAGGAAGGCGAAGTTTAGCTAATAAGCTATTCTTTAACACTTAACCTTCAAGATGACTTTACAAATAAATTTTTAAATATAACAAAACGAAAAATAATAATAAATTGATGCGTTACACTAAGAAAAAAAAAAGAAAAGAAAAAAACATGCATGAGAGAATCAAATCACTCGATTTCTAAATTTAAATATCTTCTTCAATTGTAACATATCTTCTATTTTCTTCCAAAAACTAAAAGGTCTTAAACTGAAACAATTATAATATGAATTATACAAATTTGATATTATGTAAAACTTCTTTTAAATAATGCAAGCGAATAATGAGGCATGGTCAACAGGTCTACATTTCGTACATTTCTGTTGTGAACATTGTGTCTGAAAGTCAATTTTCACGCAAGTACACCGGATATGAAGACTTCAGAAGCCTATATGTGAACATAAGGTAATGCAGCTTTACGATATTGTGTTGTGTAGTATATTGTTGTAGATTTTTTGAGAAACACGATCATACTTTCTCAAATTATTTATAAATCGGCAGCAAGTGTTTTGAACTATTTGCAACCTATTCTTAGTACGATAATCGAGGCAAAGATAGTATACTAAATGGCAATAGAAAAATATCGGCATAATCAGTGAACATTCGAACATAAGATCGCTGAAGTAAGCTTTTACAGTCTTCCTGAAAATTAACATCAAAAATCAATCTCAAATATTTGGCTTGATTTGTGAAAGGTGAAAGGTAATTGTGTGTCATTTATTTTGATATATCTAGGTTGGACTCAATGTGAGCTCTATGGTTTTTTGAGCAACATACCAAGACCGTAGTTTTACCTGGATTGATTTTCAAGTTGTGGGCCAAAGAATATTTATAAATACCTTTGAGATCTTGATAGGTACAAACAAATTAAAAGCGACTAATTGCTAAAATGTACAACTTCCTGGGAATATTCTTCCACAGAATAAAAAGCATGCTTGAGCAAGTATGATTTTATAGTTCTTTTGAACATTTCTGAACTGTACTCCCGGACCCTACGAGGAAGTGCATTATACAACCGAATCTGTAGGGAATTCTTTGCAGACTTAGTCAATCTCCATCGCCGAGCCCGTACCAAGTCCGCAGATCTCGTACCGTACTCATGACAAGTTGAGTTAATACACAAATCGGGCTTACATCTGTGAATCTCAAGCAGTTGATAATATATATATAAAGACGGGAGAGGCATTACACTACAAATAAAATTTGTGTAAAATTACCATAAAAATCATAGGTAATATTATGCCCTGGTTTACCATGTAAAAATTACATTGTTAAACATGCAAAATAAAAGCATGTATTGATAGGTAAATTTACACATTCAGTTGTTTAATAATTAATACAAGGTTTATGTAGTTTTAATTATTTGTAAATGAAATTTAATGTAAGATTCCCATTATGGACATGTAAAGGAATGCCTTGATAGGTAAATGTACATGTTTAGTTATGTAACAATTACTACAACCTTTATGTAGTTTTAATTATTTGTGCATGAAATTTAATGTAAAATTCCCCTTCTGTATATGTTTACAATTACGTAGTTGAACACGTATAAACACAAGATACTCGAAGGGGTACCTATACAGGGTGATTTAACTTTTAATGAGGAATCTTCACCTACGAATTATATGGCTCAAAATATGATGAAAAGCATACACAAAATAGGTCGTATTCAACATACATGCTGTTAAAAGTGAGGCTCCGATTATGCTTTTTTATCTTAAAGATCCGAAACGTTTAAAGATTACATTAACTAAATTTAGGACAGCTACTAAACTTTTTACTATGTCTTGTCTTTAATTTATGTCTAAACGTTTAGGAGCAATAAAATATCATCAGAGCTTCACTTTTAACACCTTGCATAGCTCTGTTGAATACGAAGCATTTACCGACCTTTTCTTCATGTTCACAACCATATAGGTAAGTAGCTGGTGCATTTTCCCTATTAAAATTTGAATCGCCCTGTATATACAGGATGTTCCGTAAACGTTGGGCAGAAATTTATCTGAAAAATAACCATCTTTAGCATGTTATATTTAGATTAAAAGACAAGTAGTAAAATTTAAACAACAGCTATATTAAAAAGAAAAACAATACACGTCATAGTAATAAACAAAGTACGTATGTTGACGTATATAAACAGTAACAAAATACCTATTCTTTACGGTTAGCTTATAATATTGTAAAAATACAGCAACTTGCAAAAAGGAACTGAACATTTACGAAACTGGAAAGAATAAACCTTACGGATATAACAAAATATCTACTAAATACCTACGAACAAAAAGGAACTGAAAATTATATTACTCTAAAATACAATAAACAAATCTTAGGCGGAAGTTCTAGTTAATTAAAATAATATTAAACTCTACTATAGACTATATTCTCTAAAAAATAATTATATAATGTAATATAATATAATAATTCAGGATGTCCCATCCAAAACGAACTAGACTAAATATCTGAATTGATGTCGTACTGTTCAATGTGGAAATGGACCTGAATTTAATACTAACGTCCTCCAGGTGTTTAACTAATATAATTTTCAACAACCTGAGTTCTTTACTTGCTAAGTATTTTATTTCTAGTGTTAAATTTAAGTTTGTAAACATATTTACTGCTAACGTTGCTGTTGTTGGTGCTTTCTGTGAAAATATTGGTGTATACAGTATTTCCTGATAATGGTAAAATGGCCCTTACAAAAATAGCATTTATATTGTTACGTACACACCTTATTATGAAGTTTCCAAATCAAAAACTGCTTATTACATTTTACGCGGCACATCAAAAACCACTACATGTATTAAATCTCGTATACCCCTAACTTCTATACACACAACAACAAATGGCAAGATTGAAAATAAAGCACGCGAGGATGCGACCCCTGCTGGCTTCTGGACGTCTTCAATTTTAAACGGTGACCCAGGATATTTTACATAATTTGATGTAATTCAGCGTACTTCTACATACTCCCACATAAAGTTACATCTTTTTACATACAATCACATTCTATTACACATACAAATGGAAAAATATGTAAAACTGTGCACTTTTGTGGAAATTTACTTTTTTGATGTAATAATACATCTAAGTATCTGTAACTTACAAATTACTTGGATGTTATGGTAAATATTACATAGTCGATATTGATTTATTATGTAATACCACCAGGATTTACAGCAATTTTTTGTAGTGTATATTGAGAGATTTGAAAATGGGCTTGCAATGCTCCAGATATCCAGCATTTGCCAGAATGCGAACCACCTTTTTTTGCACTCTAAATATTTGCATAGCCGATGATGAGTTACCCCAGAGACTCACTCCATAAGAAATATGAGAATAGAACAGTGAGAAATAAACAGTTCTCAGAGCTTGCTGACTCAGACAATGTCTGAGCCTCCTAATAACGTAAATACTAGAAGACAACTTACCCCTGAGAAAATCAACGTGCGACGCCCAGCAAAGCGCATCATCAACAATAATCCCCAATAAGTTGGCTGTTCGTCCCCGATCATGACCACTAGCACTAGAAAATGTAAGTCTTTGGGTCTTATCAATATTTAGTTTCAGCAGATTACTAGTGAACCAGCCATTCGCAACTCCCTCAAGGTGCCCCGCACGACCTTCGAGCTGTGAAACGCTGCTCCCATAACACACCAAAGAGGTATCATCAGCATAAAGAGTGACCCTTCCAGGATTCAAATAACTATATAGGTCGTTAATATAAACGACAAAGAGCAACGGGCCCAACACAGAGCCCTGGGGCACTCCACTCGTTAATACTCTCACCTCAGGAGCTCCGACCGAAGAGCTACTGTCTGTCCTCTGCCAGTCAGGTACGACCGCAGCAGCTGCAACGAGACACCACAGGAGCCACCGCCTGAACTGTCGACCGACCACCCCTGAAACCAAACTGTCCAGGACACAAAAGGTTATTTGCTTTCAAAAAAGAAGTTAGATTTTGTTTTAATATAATCTCAAAAATTTTTCCAAATATAGGAACTATAGAAATCGGTTGGTAATCAGAAGCATTATCAATGTCACCCTTTTTAAATAACTCTAGTCAACTTGAATGGCTCAGGAAAAATGCCGCCGCACATAAATTGAAGATGTGCACTGAAAGCTTAACTAAGATCTGTGCATATTCCTTCACAAAGAAACTGCTGCAGTCAAACATATCAACACTGCCCGAGTTTTTTAAGTGGCGAATGGGAATATCCGTCATCCATCTTTATCTCAATTTTTTTTAGCACGTTCATAATACTTTCCCTGTGCGAGAAAGTAAAAATCGGTTGTCGAAACTGTACCGGTAGTTGAGCTTCGCTCAATACATCACGCACCTGACGCCATAGGCATTTCAGACCGCGAGAAGGTCATAAGACCAAGAGCCAATGTAACTTTAGACGTACACAATAGCTTTTTGTGTACTCCTGCCTGGGTGTAATTTAGTGTTTCGTTCTTTGTTGAACTCTTCAGATAGGCAAAGAAGCCTATTACACCTATAATTGGATTCTATTGGTGAAAAAAAACCTGTTTTGCAGCACAACCGCACAAAATAAAACAATATTGATGATTATTAATATCAACAAATTAGCCACTCGACACATATTTTCAAATTCTAAGTGTCTGAATAAGAATGTCAGTGTATTTTTATTTGAAAAAGCACAATAATGGAACGAAATCAGATAACGGCATAGACACAATGAGCCATCGATCAAACTCGGTTTGGAAATGTCACGATTTAATCTTAAATTTACCATTTTTAAGGTGGAAGCACATAACACACATTTATTTGGATAGAAAACACAAAGTGGGGCGCAATATTTATTCATTTTAGAACAACATTTATGTCGATAACTGTAGTACCAGATGGTTCAAATTTCATTTTGTTAAGTAAATAAAAATAAACTTAACAACAAATCCAACTCCATTTGACTGTTAAAAAAGAATTAGTTTCAGACTAAACCATCATGAGCCTATTTGATGAAATATTTAATGAATGCTAAAATTGTAGTTGAACTGAATGATTGACTTCCTTAAGACATGCAAATTGAACAATTGGGTCGAGTATTAAATTGTTCTATGAATCCAAAATGAAATTGTTGAGAAAGGGCGACTAAATGTTCTAGGTTTATTCTCATATGATTTGAAAATATTTTTATTGTTTTTAATAGTAGTTTAAGACTCATATACTCAAGAATAAAAATTTTTAATTGTTCTTGTTTGAATTTATTTCTTCTTATACTTGATTTGGAAAAAAAAACAATTTCTGATAGAACATTTTATTTATTTGAAAATGAAAATTTCACAAAATATGAGATTTTGTTCTAACATTATACAAAAACATTTCCTGTTTAGTTAAAAAATAACATAATAATTATTCTAGTGGAAAAACAATAGGTTAACACAGGTTCACCAAATATAAACTTAGTACAAAATACGTTTTACTATAATGTTTGCTAATAATTGAACTAAAAAGGTATTTATAACAAATAACAAAAAAAAACAAGGTTTACGCTATTTTTTCCGTTAGTGATTTTGTTTGTGGATAACACTAAATTTACCTTTATTCACTTTTCTCTTAGCTTCTGAAACCTTAGATTCAGTTTTTGCTTTTTTACAATTTTTTCTTCGAGTCAGGAAACACAGTGGAGTTATTATATTCCTTGAAGAAACTAGTACGGATAAAGGTAATATCCACAGCAGGCATAAACTTAAAAAGTTTTGTGAGATCTGCAAAATCACCCCGTGTTTATTACAACCGCTATCGTACAAAACTGAAACAGCAAAAATTTTATTGGTCTAACAGCCCAAAATTCTACCCTTTCATTGGTTGATCTGTTAGGATATTAGAATGTTAAATGATTTTTAAATATGAGCGATAGAACAATTTCATAATGTCTTGTTTTCTGTTTGTGTACGAAATAGAACAGGTATTTATATATAGATAGAACAGAAATTTTATGTAGTATTTTTTTTTTCATAAAAAACAGAAGATCCTATACATATAATATTGTTAAATGCATAAACGAACTGCCAAACGAATTGAGAGGATTGCCTAAATCTAGCTTTAAAAAAATGTATAAAAAGAGATTAATGCATTTGCAAAATTGATATATTATATTATATATTGTTGTACTTAATTAAGGTTAGTTAAGGCAAATATTATTGTATTTTCTGTTTGTTGTTTTTTTTTTTTTTTGTCATGCTAATGCATTATAAGATATTTGTGGGTTAGCTGAACAGACAGTGACATCTGACACTGAACTGAAACTCGCCCTTAATAATGTCCTTTATTATTATTATTAATATTGATTTATTTATTTATTTAGATTACTTTTACCTAGACAGAAACACATCCAATTACAGGGCAGATACATTACAAAACGATAAAATTAACATAAATACACGTTTCAAAATTATAAATAATACAAATATTACAATCGCAAAAAATAGTCAAAATAAGAATAGTTTAACAACAAATATTTATCTAAAAAAAACACTTTTTTAATATAACAAAAGGTATTAAAAAACACATCAATATCGTTACTCACCGAGTCACAAACAGAACACATCTCAAACAATGGCGAAAAGAGCAACAAGTTGGTACGTGCGGTAGGCAAGTAAAAGCTAGAACCATAATTACGCCTTATCGTATGTGAAGCATGAAAAGGTATCATCGAAAGTAGGTCCAGAGAGTCAATGATGCCATTCACGATCTTGAATAGGAACAGGAGTGAGGCATATTCTCTACGCTTATCAAGAGGTACAAAATTAAAGCAACCCAGAAGTTCATCATGGGGAAATCCCATGGTTGGATACACTCCGTCACACTTCAACCACAAATATTTCACAAATCTTCGCTGAATCCTCTCTAAGCTATTCGAGTACAACGCATAACCAGGACTCCACACAACAGACGCATATTCCAATTTCGATCTAACGAAGGAATTATACGGTAAAATAAGAGTTTTAGGTGACACAAAATGCTTTGTATTTCTCATAACAAAACTCAGACTCTTATAGGAAGACGAAACCACATCAATCAAATGCTCCACAAAACTAAGTTTAGCGTCAAAGAGCACCCCCAGATCCTTAACCTCATCGCATATTTTAAGCGGAACAGAGTCAATGTTATACACAAATCTTATTGGATTTACCTTACGAGTAAAAATTACAGAACAACACTTATCCAAATTAAGGGCAAGCCTGTTCTGAATGCACCAGTCAAGCAGGACATTCAGATCATTCTGCAATTGAAGACAGTCAGAAGTTGAGGTAATCAGTGAATAAACCTTAAAATCATCAGCAAAGAGTAGGGAGCGACATTCCACGCCACTAATAATGTCATTAATAAAACACATAAATAAGAGGGGACCCAACACAGAACCCTGCGGCACTCCAGATGTTGCACGGATAATACCGAACTTGAAACCACGGTACTTTACATACAATTTACGTTCATGGAGATAAGTTGACAGAAATTTTAAAAGATCCACAGATAAACCAAATTCCGAAAGCTTTTGCAGCAGAATTCCGTGGTCAAGCCTGTCAAAGGCTTTGGTAAAATCCGTATAAATAACGTCAACCTGACCCCCGCTACCCAAGCTTTCTGCCAAAAACTGGCTCAAAATTACGAGGTTAGTAGCAGTGGTCGGCCAGGAAAAAATCCGTGCTGAATAGGCGTGATGAAAACTATAGCAAAATTTAACGAATTGGACTTGGAATTGCTTACCCACCCACCGTATTCTCCAGATTTAGCCCCAGCGACTTTTTCCTGTGTTCAGATCTCAACAGAAGGCTTGCTGGAAAGAAATCTAAATCCAATGATGAAGTAATCGCTGAAACTGAGGCCTATTTTGACGAGAAAGAACATTTCTTCTCAAATGGACACCCAGCTTTAGAGTTTAACGAGTTTTGGAAATATGGTAGAAATGTAACAGCAGGGTCTCTACCGAAACCAGGAAAATATTGAAAATGGTCCACAAGAAGAAAAGTTTGGGAATCTCTGCGCTCTAAACTGCTACCAGCTTCTTCGTCTGCTACAAATCTGTACTGCTAAGGATGTCTCTGATAATTTTAAATAAACAAATGCTTACATAAACATAAAACTGCCTGAATTTGTGCATTATTATATCCTCTATTAGTTGCTAAAATATTTACACAAATTCCCATGTTACTGCAACGTCTATCCCATATAATGGACTTTTAATAGAATGTAAAACTCGACGTGCCAATAATTTTATTACCGATCACGTTTTATAATACAAACTGTTGGAACCGAGTTTAGACACACATATAATGTGCCGCACTACAGCCAAATTAGTATGAAAATCCTTGCAGTAACACTAAAAAATATCACAGTTGATCCGACCGTTTAACAATGGTAATGTTCAATATGTAAAGGTTTTTGGGAATCGTGCTAATGTCTTTGATAAAGGGATTTCGATTTGAATGCCTAATTTACAGGGCTGGGCTCGGAATTTGGAATAGTCAGGTAGTTCAATGTATGGGTGGAAAATCGTTATCTTTAAGATTGATTAGAGGCGTGCCACAGGGACCCGCTTCTTTTTGTCATTTTTACTATGGATTTACAAAGTTTTGTTAGAAATAGCTGTGTCCATCAATATGCTGATGACACGCAATTGTATAAAAAATTTAATAAAAATCTAGCCACAATTTCGAAATATTCAGCTGATAATGGTCTGTATTTGAATGAACAAAAATGTGCCTTAATGTTTATTGGAAATACATGTGAGTGGGCACATGACAGGGTTCGTTTAATGATTAATAACACTGAAATTTCCTATGTTAATGAATGTAAAAATCTTGGACTAATTTTTGATTCTAAACTAAGGTTTCGGTCACATATCAAAAAGATTGTTCAGTCTAGTTATGCAGCTCTCAGAAGTCTCTACAAAAATAGGAAAATCATTAATAGAAAAACTAAAATTCTGCTCTCGGAGTCACTAGTGTTGAGCCATTCAAACTTTGGTGATTGGATATAACTAAACAGTATTTTAGTTTAATTA
The DNA here is from genome assembly GCA_911728435.2 of Apoderus coryli. Classification (NCBI taxonomy): domain Eukaryota; kingdom Metazoa; phylum Arthropoda; class Insecta; order Coleoptera; family Attelabidae; genus Apoderus; species Apoderus coryli. The sequence goes on from OU452207.1 coordinate 870,860, forward strand.
TTTGTAGAAAAATTTTAAGTTTATTGTTGTCACATTTAGCATGCTCGGTAAAGCAAACAGCTTTGCTGACCTTTGCCGACCTTAAAATAAAGGCCTTTATTATTTTTATTATTTTATAAAGCAATACCAATTTAATTTATGGTGCGTTTTTTTGATTTCCTTTTCTTAAATTGGTCGAATTATTAAGAATTTGGGCAATAAAAATGACACAACGAACATTTGTCTACTACTATTATATGTAATTTTAAAGCATTTTATTTTGTCTTTCAAATTATAATGGGGGGTGTTCAATTTCTTCTGGAATTTCATTTTCTGTGTTGGACTCCAATCCATATTTTCAAATTTGCGCATTCACAAAACAAGTTAGATTCAAACAACAAATTAAAAGTCAACGAACTGTCATTTGACAATATATCGTAACGTTGCTAAACTTTGTTTAAAGTTACTTGAATATGAGACTTCTACCAGGTACTGATCAAAACCAGGGCATTTGATATGTTAATAGCATGTTGTTGTTGAGCGTTCACTTGATGAGCGTACCTGCGTATTTGTAAAACACAGAGAATGGATGAAAGAGAATAGAGAGATAGAACGAGAGTCTCACATAACATCTTCTTTGTCTCCTGCGTTAAATATTCTCTCTGTGGAAATAATAGACGTAGGGCCGAGTATGCTTTTTGAATAGTGTTCTTAATGTGATCCCTATATCTAAGAGTTTGATCTAATAAGACTCCCAAATTCTTACCATTGTTTGATATCGACAGCAATTCACCGTTTATTCTCAACTTTAAATGATCCTCTAGACCCCTGCAGGTCTTCCTATTTCCAAAAGCGAGAACTTTAGATTTGCTGGGATTTAAACTTAATGAATGAAATGAGTCGAGATCGTTATTCATAGCAATAGCAGCTTGATGAATTTAACTTACTTTAAAAGAATGATAAATTTGCGTGTCGTCCGCATACATACCAACATCACATATAACTAAATCTTTTGGAAATTGACTGGTGTAGAGAGTTAAAAGGAGAAGATATATAATTGATCCTTGTGGTACGCCGGTATTAATTTCTCGCGGATCGGAATTATTATTATCAATTTTGACCAACTGTTTAGCCCAATTGTAAATATTGTACAGGATGGTCACAATTCTTTATTGTTCTTATCAATCATATTTATTTAAATAACTTTTTATTTTAAATAGCACACCCTATATTTCATAACACCTGTCGATACTAATTAATGTTCTCTATCAAATGGTATTAGGCTTCCCTATACCTAACTGTCACCGTTTCCCAAGAAATAATTTTTTTAACTTATTTATCTTATTGATTTGACTTTTAATAGTAGTACACCCTGTAATTTACATTATTAAATTACTATTGGCTGATCGATATTTGAATATTACAACAGTTTTTCCGTAGACAAATTGGAACTTAAAAGACAACAAGTGCGACCATACTAATCGTACTTAAAAACTTTTACACTACAATTTATTGGGTACCTAATTCTAACAAACTCTGAAAGTTAAAACTTAAGAATAATAAAATAGGTACCAATTTTTAACATTCAGTAACATACTCATAATTCTTAAAAATTAACAACAAAAAATACTTAAGTACTTATACCATACATATTTACTAGCTACAAAAAATGCTCAAAATGTTGGCCGTTATCTTCAATACACAGATGAATTCTTTTTTCAAATGAATGTCTGATATTTGCTAATAATTGTGGTGCAATTGTATCAAAAGCAGTTTTAATTTGCTGTTTCATATCATCCTGTGTTGTTGTTGGCGTATCATAAACAATGTTTTTAATATATTCATGTGGTGTTAAGTCTGGAGACTTTGGGGGCTAGTTTTATGGACCACCGCGGCCAATCCATTTCTCAGGAAATCAACGATTTAGAGTACGCCTTACTAGCCTATGAAAATGTCACAGATAGGTATAGGGAAGCCTAATACCCTTTGATAGAGAACATTAATTAGTATCGACAGGTGCTATCAAATATAGGGTGTGCTATTTAAAATAAAAAAGTTATTTAAATAAATATGATTGATAAGAACAATAAAAAATTGTGACCACCCTGCACAATATTTGCAATTGGGCTATACACCGACCTAATTTATGTCCTATCCACTTGCCATTTTAAAATTTTAAACGATTTAGTTAAAAAAATAAACGCACAGCGATAAAGCCTGCTTCAGATGAAGACGAAATTCAAAATTACAGTTGTATGGTAAAGCAGGTTGAAAATTAAGTACAGATTAATTTATAGTTTAAATTTTATATGGAGAAAAATAATTGCACAATATAATAAAATTAAATACTTAAATATTATTAATTTTACTGAATATTTAGGTGAAGCCGCCACTGATACAAATGCCGAGATGGCGGACTTGCATTACATTTATGGACTCGCTGATGGCAAGGCATTAGAGGCTAGGCAGTTGTACACTGAAGGATTTCCTCAGCGTATGGCGTATGGTAAGCCTTCATGAAACAAGCACATTAAAACGAAGTGAAGGAACAGGAAGGCCAAAGACAGCAAGAACGGTAGAGCTCGAAGAGGATGTGCATTTTTCTGAAAGACTCTGTATATTAATTGTGTGAATTTTAGCGAGATCGCCAGATTGCATATAGCGGACAGCATATGGAACTGTTTGCAAAAAATAATAAATATTTTATGTCCCAGTGATGCAGTCCCCATAATATGTGCCCTTAGGACAGTCTGTATAGACAAAGTCATATCGGAATTATCTGCCAACGAATCGTTAATTAAATTTTAACATTCAACTATTTCTAAAAAACATAAATCCATTCAACTAAGAAACAACTTATGGCTGTTTTAGTTGAAGTAAAGTGTGTAATTATATACAAAAGAAAAAGCAATTACTAGTTGCTGATGGATTTGTCTATAAAAATTTTATTTTCTATAGACCACAAACTATAAAATATATGTACTTACTTTGTGTAAATTAATAATATGTCTTTAGCTTTCAAATTAACTTGTGCGAAGAGATTTATGTTGGAGAAAGCAATATTTTTAAATTTAATGTCGATCCTGCCTCGAGAACTAGTCATGTAATCAATTTTTGAAGTTATGAATTATTTTTTAAGATCGCCCAGAAATTATAGGTACTTTCTGGATATTTTCTCATCCAGATAGTCACGTTTTGCCAAACAAGATCGGAAAATGGACCGGCAAAAGGTTTTTTCATGGAGGTGGGAATTTTTTCTATAAGTAAATAAAGCTGTTGTGTCAAATTTCTCTTCAAGTTTATCATGGATTTTTTCTAGAATCATGTAACATATTGAGGTAGTTTTTTGAGAAAATGTAGCTTGACTTTTGGACAACAGGTTTCACCTATAGTTGATTTCAAGCAATTGGACTTATGTCATATACAGAGGTAAACAGAAAGTATGTTTTTTAGTTCATTTTTGGAGCAATCTGTGAGCTGAACGAATGAAAGTAGATATTATGCGATAATGGCAACTTAAAGATTGATCTTTTCTGATCTATTCACTCTGAAAACTCACTTATTAAGGAAGTTGCAAAAGAGTTTTCTTAAACAGGAACGCATTTGGTGGGGATCGTTTTGATCGTTTGCACATTTGACAACTACCACAATCCAAGAGATAATAATAAAATATTAAGCCGGGTAATACGCCCAGAGTGCATAACATGGCACGTTTAAAATACGCATTGTGATTAAGCAACTACTTGATCACCTATACCGGGTCGGACAGTACATTCGCCTCGGTGTCTCATAGCCTAACAAAATTGAAATTGCAAATTTTGTTTACGTGGGTGTATGTAGGTCTACCAGGAGCATTTAACAAAAATATTTATAAATATACCGGGTGTCCCAGAAAAGTGTGGCATATCAAAGTTATATTTTTTTAAATGGAACACCCAGTATCTTTTGGATTTTTTGAAGACTTTGGATAAAATAAAGTAAAGTTATGTTTATGATCCCTATACCTAAATCTACCAATTTATTTATTTATTTAACTAAATCGTTTAAAATTTTAAAATGACAAGTGGATAGGACACCCTGTATATGAAATACAAAATTCCCAAGATGCTGAAGGCAACAATGCTCTATTCTCAGCCAACCTATCCTAAGAAGATTTGTAGTTGATCAAACATGTGCCCTTCCTTATAGATAAAAATGCATTTATCGGGGAAGAATGTGACCCTATTCCCATATTTTAGAGGCTTTAAAATAAAAAAAACTTCATTACGTATGTTTATTATAATAATCTACTACCACACGACATACATAATCATAATATTATCATTTAGTACCACAATATCTGTGTCTACATGTACAAAGGTCAAGCTAAATAATCATTTATAATGTCAATAGTTTATCAATGAAATTGTTATTTTTTTGCATATAATATTCCTGTTAATTCATTTAAATAATAATGAGATAGTAACGCATATTTATTAATATCACATTATTTGATATAATGTTATTTTATCTACAGGGTCTTGCAATAATGATACGAAATAAATAATAAGTTATATTTTTACATTAAGGTAAAGGAGCCTCAAGCTAAATGAATTGCCTTTTCAATAATCTTAGATAGACTTAAATCGGACAAAGAGTCGCCGAGATATCGCATATTTTCCAGAGTGATATTTGCGGGCAGATCATTTACGTACAACAAGAAAAGGAGCAGTATGCTGCCCTGAGGTGTACCTATCTCTGAGGTGACGGATTCACTTTCCACTGCTATTCTTCTATCAGTTAGATAAGACCTTATCCAAACATTAATTGGGCCGCGAATCTCAATCTTTTCCAGATTGATGAGCTGCGAGATTTGTTTGAATTTTTAAATTTCTTACTGGCCAACGATGTATCCATGGGAAAAAAGGGATGAGTCTTTTCCGTGAATCGTAAATTGAACACTTCCAGAAATAATTTTTACAGTGGCGTATAATTTTTGTTCATTAAAATTGATGTGTCCGTACGCCCGCCACTGGTAGAAGTAAAGTAATAATTTTTGGGCAAAAAGATGTATCTAAATTATCTATTCAAATGTTCCATATTTCATTGAAATATCTAAAGTAATTTTAAAAATATTAATAAATTTGGAATTTTTTATACTAATTTTTGTTTATTTTTTTTTTTCAGAAATCAGTAGCTATTTTAATTTTTTTACTTGCAAACGGTATGTCAAACAAAAAAAATTAAAGAGCCTTTTTTTGTTGTAAATAAAACAAGAATTCCAGCAATAATTTTTGCTTTAAAAAAATCAGTGGCGTACTATATATTTCATTAAAATTGTGCGAAGATGTGTCCGTACGCCCGCCACTGGTAGACTTAAAATAATATCTTTTGCGCAAAAAGATGTATCTAAATTATCTATCCAAATGTGCCAAATTTCATTTAACGATTTAAAGTAGTTTTAAAAATATTAATAAATTTGGAATTTTTTATACCAATTTTTGTTTATTTATTTTTTGATATCAGTACCTATCTTAATTTTTTACTTGCAAACGGTATGTCAAACAAAAAAAAGTAAAGAGCCTTTTTTTGTTGTAAATTAAACAAGAATTCCAGAAATTATTTTTGCTTCTAAAAAAATCAGTGGCGTACTATATATTTAATTAAAATTGTGCGAAGATGTGTCCGTGCGCCCGCCACTGGTAGAAGTAAAGTAATAATTTTTGCGCAAAAAGATGTATCTAAATTATCTATCCAAATGTGCCAAATTTCATTTAAAGGTTTAAAGTAGTTTTAAAAATATTAATAAATTTGAAATTTTTTACAACAATTTTTGTTTAATTTTTTTTCAGAAATGGTAGTTGTTTTAATTTTTTACTTGCAAACGGTATGTCAAACAAAAAAAAATTAAAGAGCCTTTTTTTGTTGTAAATAAAACAAGAATTCCAGCAATAATTTTTGCTTTAAAAAAAATCAGTGGCGTGCCATATATTTCATTAAATATGTGCGAAGATGTGTCCGTACGCCCGACACTGGTAGACTCAAAATAATATCTTTTGCGCAAAAAGATGTATCTAAGTTATCTATCCAAATGTGCCAAATTTCATTTAACGATCTTTAACGAATTTTTTATACCAATTTTTGTTTATTTTTTTTTCGATATCAGTAGCTATTTTAATTTTTTACTTGCAAACGGTACATCAAACAAAAAAAATTAAAGAGCCATTTTTTGTTGCAAATTAAACAGAAATTCCAGCAATAATTTTTTCTTCTAAAAAAATCAGTGCCGTACTATATATTTCATTAAAATTGTGCGAAGATGTGTCCGTACGCCCGCCACTGGTGGAAGTAAAATAATAATTTTTACGTAAAAAGATGTACCTAAATTATCTCTACAAATGTGCCTAATTTCAATTAAAGATCTAAAGTAGTTTTAAAAATATTAATAAATTTTTTATAACAATTTTTGTTTAATTTTTTTTTTTTTTTTTTCAGAAAGGGTAGGTGTTTTAATTTTTTACTTGCAAACGGTGTGTCAACAAAAAATAAGTAAAGAGTTTTTTTGTTGTAAATTGAACAAGGATCCTAGAAATAATTTTTGCTTTAAAAAAATCAGTGGCGTACTATATATTTCACTAAAATTGTGCGAAGATGTGTCCATACGCCCGCCACTGGTGGAAGTAAAATAATAGTCTTTACGTAAAAAGATGTATCTAAATTATCTCTCCAAATGTGCCTAATTTCAATTAAAGATCTAAAGTAGTTTTAAAAATATTAATAAATTTGGATTTCTTTATACTAATTTTTTTTTTTTTTTTTTTTTTTTTTTCAGAAATCAGTAGGTGTTTTAATTTTTTACTTGCAAACGGTGTGTCAAACAAAAAAAAGTAAAGAGCTTTTTTTTGTTGTAAATTGAACAACGATTCTAGAAATATTTTTTTCTTTTACAAAAAATAGTGGGGTACCGTATTTTTCATTCATATTGTGCAAAGAGGTGTCCGTACGCCCGCCACTAGTAGAAATAAAATAATAATTTTTACGCGAAAAGATGTATCTAAATTATCTATCCAAATTTGCCAAATTTCATTTAAATATCTAAAGTAGTTTTAAAAATATTAAATATAACATTTTTAATAAACACCTTGCACCTTTGTAACGAACCATTTTTCGAATATAGTTTATAACACAAACTGATATTATTTTATGGTTCTCTGTCTGCCTTCAAAGTTTCCGCTTTCGAAACTTGACCACCCGGTATAGTTGCCTTCGTACCAGACAGTAAGTACCAAAGATCACTCAAGCAACTCTCCAGAAGGCATTTCCAGGATTGAAACCCACCAACAACACAAACAATTAACAATCATTTATGTTTAGAGGATGAACAATGTCCAAAACAGACAACAAATGGGAAAATTTGTAGTCCTAGGCTAAAAAAAACTCCTTTCGGAAAACTACGCCAAATTTAATTGCCCTGCGGGCACCGGTTATGAGAAGATTGAATAAAAGCAAACAAGTAAAAAATTCTTAAAAATTAATATGCACCTGAGTAACTATACCAACTCTATCAACAATCAGGATGTAATCGATTATAAAATGATGACAATTTCCCAAATATTTGTTGTTAAACTCTTGCAAAAGTCACTGTTGGATTAAAAATTAAACATTAAACAGTTGAGTTATTGTCCAATCATATCAATATTACAAGTAAAGTAACCAGCAATGTTCACGAACAGTGTGTCCCAAAAGTAATGCTCCAACCACAGTTTAAGCTACAACAACAATTCTTCTAAATTTTAAATTACCATGTTTTATTTGCAAATTTTTATATTTTTTTCAGTTTACTTTTTTCTTGGGGTGTTCGGTTCTTATAAAAATTCCTCTTTACCAACTTCTCTACATAAAAATATTCTTTTCTTTTTAAATAAAAATGTATTTTATTATATTTGAATGTTTTAAATGTGTTTGTAAATATAATGAAAATTGTTTGTTATTTTATTGATATTGACGTATTGGAATTTGTGTTAGGTAATAATAATTATAAGAAAGGGAATAATTGTTTCAACTGAGGAAGTTACTAATTAGTAACGAAACGTGGTTTGTTATGATTTTTGTTTGATAGTGACGAAAATAAATATGAATATTTTTATGTAGAGAAGTTGTGCAAAGAGGAATTTTTATAAGAACCGAACACCCCAAGAAAAAAGTAAACTGAAAAAAATTGGAATAGCGGTTCAAGAATAATAAAAAAATAAATTTTTATATACATGTGAAAACACAATTTTTCTATTGTTACATATACAAATATTTCGTTTTTAGTAAGCACCATTCCTCTTCAGACATAAGACGAATTTTCATTCATATCCATGACGTAGTTTGTCGATTGAGACTAAAAGTTTTCATTTGTCTAAAAAAGTGGAAAAAACTGAGATAGAATAGATTTAAAACGTTCTAACGTCGATGAATATCAGGAGCTAGGAAGTTCATAGCACATAATTATGCTCCTTAGTTTGCAAATCTTTACACCTGATGCTGGACAGTGATCATAGTTATGTCATTTTTTTTATTTATCTAGTGGACAGACTAAAAAGTCATTGGGATACTTCAATCATTTAAGAAGAGATATGTTCAAGCTCTAACCCCTCGTCTAACCTTCTTTCACTTTTTGGCTTATATGTTGAATTCTACGATAAACAAAGAAGAATGTTATCCATTACTAGCTGAAGCAAAGAGAGATGCTGTAGACGTCGTTGTTTCCAAATTCTTTGCAGACACAGGAGAATTACCATTACTGATCAAGTTAGAGGCTAAGTGGGACCTTTTTATTTACTTTAATCAGTTGATTTTGTCATCTCAACCCTGGTCCTACGATCCAGAGAAGCGATACAAAATTGGTTTTGCAGACAATTTAACTATTCAATTTCATTTCAAGGCAAAAGTTCATAACCCTGATCTCTTCTATTATATATTTTGTGGTATAATAAAATCTCAGAATCAAAATGGCAGGGTTAAAGTTCGTACACATTGTACCTACACGTATAATATAAATGTATAGGTACCTATTTCTGTTTGATTTTGATTTTTATTGGAGAATTGGTATTATTTATTTAACTTAACGACGTTGTATTAAAAGATAAAATCATGCTATCGATCTTATTTTCCATGTTTTTTTGTGTAGACATCAGCCAGGCAGTTAGTAATAAATAACACATAATATTTCAATATTAGGTACATAGCTAGTTGATATCAGTAAGTCTATATTTATGGACTACCGAAGGTACTTATAAATTTATACAGAAGTTGTCAGTGGCAGCTTTTGATTATTTTTACAAGAAGGTATGGAAATAGGAGATATTAATGATTTTGATGAACTTAACACTATTTATGAACGCCTATGAAAACAAGTTATTTATAACACATTTTTTAGGTTATATTTTATCAAAGCTATAAATAACTAGTCAATATTTCTGCTATGTTTAAGAAATTTGTTTTTCTAACCTTTTTACCCCATTTTACACTTTTTTCGAATGTCAATGCGGTGTAATTGTTTGGGTTAAATATTTTAGGTTATGTTTAATTAAACGCACAAAAAATTATTCAATATTTCGGATAAGTTTAAGAACGATGATTTTTTAAATTTTTGAACTCTCTTTTAAACCCCTTGCCTACGCTTAATGTTAATCACCACCTATAAATATCCTGTAGTATTTTCGTACCAAATGTGGTTAAAATCCGTTAAGTGGTTTTTGAGTTATCACGGATACACATTTTTTCTGACCCTTTTATAGAAATTTCACGGACGCCTATGGTACATTAATTTCTGTCGTGTATTTTTAACACCAATTCAACTAGTTAAATATAAAAAATTTTACATTTAATTTTTTTTATTTTACGCTGCATTTTTTAGGTTATCTTATATCAAAGCTATATATAATTAGCCAATTTTTCTGGTATATTTGGGAAACATTTTTTTTTTCGTTTTCGACCCTTTTTTTTAAACTATTTTCGAACGCCTGTGTGAACCAATTCTTTTATGGAACATTTTTTAGCTTATATTGTATCACAACTATGAAAAATTATTCCATATTTCGAATAAGTTTAGGAAATATATATTTTTTATGTTTTGACCCCTTTTCCACTATTTACGAACGCCTATGAAAGTAAATTATTCATGACACATTTTATAGGTTATATTCTATCAAAACTATAAATAAATAGTTAATATTTCTGCTATTTTTAAGAAATACGTTTTTTTTTTAATCTTTTTTACCCCATTTTACACTATTTTCGAACGCCAATGTGGTCTAATATTTTATGTTCAATATTTTAGGTTATATTCAATTAAATGCGTAAAAAAATATGCAGTATTTCGGATAAGTTTAAGAACTATGAATTTTTTTAATTTTTGAACCCTCTTTTAAACCCTTTGCCTACGCTCAATGTTTCCCAAAATCTAATCAGCTCCTTGCCATGTCCAATAGTATTTTTGTACCAAATTTGGTTAAAATCTGTTAAGCGGTTTTTGCGTTTTCGTGGATACAGACAGACAGACAGACAGACAGATAGACAGACAGACAGACATTTTTTTAAAACTACTTATTTATGTATAAAATGACCAAAAACAAGTATTTCCGGTGAAATTAAAAAAATTTTTTTTTCATGAAACTAATAGTCTCCATATATACATATATTACATATATGATATGGAGAGCTAAAAATATATCAGTGTTCTGGGTGCATGGTGTCCGTTTTAACGGACGCAAAGAAAAAAGTAGCTTCTAGACTAATTTATTAAATTTTTATAATTAACAAGGACTAATACGTTATGAATAAAGCCTTATACAAAAGTTTTTGAGAAATAATTTGCTTATTTTGGGCTTTTATGAAATTTGTAGTCGTAAAACTTACCCGTTGCCACGATTAGTATAAAGTGACGGATCCATTTTAGTTTTCTGTCTTTACCAAGTACACAATTTGGCACTGGAACCAACTTATTAATTTTTATCTTGAAGTAGACACAACTAGAAAGACACTGATAGCATTAAAATATTTAAGGTTATGTTTATAACTTAAAGATATACTAAAAACCGCAAAACAAGGGGGTATGTTTTGTGACTAAAAACAGCTTGTCCGTTTAAACGGACGCTATGCGCTAATGAGTTAAATGCGTAAAAAATTATGCAGTATTTCGGATAACTTTAAGAACTATGAATTTTTTTAATTTTTGAACCCTCTTTCAAACCCCTTGCCTACGCTCAATGTTTCTTAAAATCTAATCAGCTCCTTGCCATGTCCTATAGTATTTTTGTACCAAGTTTAGTTAAAATCTGTTAAGTGGTTTTTGCGTTCTCGTGCATACAGACAGACAGACTGACAGACAAACCGACATTTTATTAAAACTACTTATTTATGTATAAAATGATCAAAAACAAGTATTTCTGGTGAAATTAAAAAAATATACGTATATTACATATTATATGATATGGAGAGCTAATAAATAGATGACTATTTAAAGAAGTAATTTAAATCGCAAAGTAGTTGCGGCCGCCGCTGAATGCTATATAGTTGATATTAGGCATAGATAGCAATAAATAGGTGTAATAGTACCTAATAATAATATACATTTTATGTACAATATAATGTTGTTTATTTAATTTCATGATCGACATATGTAAGTAAACAATCAACAGTGATTGGTTTTTATTTCTTTATATTTTCGATAAAATATTGTAGGTACTTGTGTATAGCTCTATATTTTATCCGGAATTGGTATCTCGATAGCAATCAATCAATGACTTCTGTTTAGATAATAATTTCAAATTTATTATTGTTTGTATTCCGATATCTTCACTATATGATTTTATTTTAGGTATGTACCTAGGTAGGTATAGATACCTACTATATTTAAATTTCCTGTACTTCATTTATTTAATTTTATAATTATTTGGTTGACAACAAGATGTTTGTGGCGCCATCTAGAGTGAGCAGGCAATATGTCTGGTGAAACAAAATTCGCAAACGATTGCCAAGACTATATAGGTACGCCCGAATTCCCTATCGGGAGGCTTTATTTATAAATTGCTTCTTACATAATGTAACAAGACTTTAATTTATGTTGGAAATTCGCTTCACACCGTAGAATAATGTTTATATTGGAATAGAATGGACTCTGTCGTGTTGACGAATGTGTAATTGCGCCATCTATTGGTTTGGTATTAAGCAAAAAAACGGTATCGATATAAAAGGTAATGCGTCATAGATGAGCTTTGAATATCGACCCCTAGAGAGGTCTATATTGCTTTAGGCGGGATATTTGAATTATTACTAATCGTGACAAACACAGGGAAGGTATTGTGAACCCGCTTAAAAAATTTAAAATATATGAACTGCGTAACGAAACAGAATTTTAATAATTATTATTGTAATTGTATTGTTTTCATTATTTCCAATAAACTAACGTAACTACTTTATTCAAAAATTTAAAGAAAACTATTGCCAGAGCTGGGATTTTGAGCCCATAACCTTCGGCATGCGAAGCGAACGCTCTATCAATGTGTTAAAGTACTCAATTACTACATATATACGTGTATACGTTCCAACTACCTAACTGGTGAAATTTTAAACGCAATTATCTCGAGAATGATGGGGACAAATCTTGGTAACATGACCTTAGTCACATGACATTAGCAACATGACCTTGTCGACACAATCTTGGCAACATGACATTAGCAACATGACACTGGCATCATGATCTTAGCAACATGAAACTAGCACATGACATTAGCAACATTGTTCCGAGTTTGAAGTTCCTATTTTGATGTTCGTCCGGTTTTGAAAGTTCCTGTTTTGCAGATCGGCGTTTAAAGTTCCGGTTTTGAAGTAAAAGTTTTAAAGTTTTCAAACTCAGGACTTCAAAGTCGGAACTTTAAACTCTGAGGATGCTAACATTGTTAGCGAAACGCGCGTGGAGAATTGCCCGTGCCCATGCCGCAAGAACAGTAAACCATTGAGGATGTCGGGATTGCGAAGCTAGAATGGCCTCCATACAGTCCTGACGCAAATTCCACAGAACATGTTTGTACATCCTAAACAGAAATATTCGAGTACGGAATCCAGCGCCTAACTTAATTGCAGAATTAATGATTCCTGCATAGGAATCGAATACCACAAGAAACCATCAAAGATATTTTGCGCAGTATGCCTAGGAGGATGCAGGCTAACGTTAGACCTAGAGGAGGAAATACTAAAAACTGTAGTGTAACAGATTTAGCAACCGAAATCACAAAAGAGTTAAAGGGAAGAAAAATAAAGACTTAAAATAAAATCCGCAAGTCACTTAAAATAAAATCCGCAAGTCATAAGCGGAAAAGGATAAGATTTCAAACTGAGGTAAAAATAAATAACCATTTAAATGAAGGAATCATCATTGACATTATGCTTGAACCTAAAGTGAAATGGACAGAAATGCATAAACTTATCAAAAAAATTATAAAGAACAAAGAGCGGGAAGAAAGAGATAGAGAAAGAATCCGAAACCCGAACCCCTAATCATTTTAGAATGAAAGAGGGCGTAGTGAAGATCGAAATAAATAAAAATCCAAGAATATATGCCACAAAGAACGGCATAAATACAATAAAAATAAAGACAGTTCCTGATCCACAAAAAAAAAGCGGTTTCATGAGGGCCTCTTGTTCTGTTATGATGCGCAGACTACGTCCTCAATAAGAAAAAACAGTGAAAAGTTTGTTTAAAAGTTCTTTGATTTTGATTTGGCAGAATCAGCAATGGTAGATTTGTCTGGAATTTCATCAGAATTGAATGACGTCAATGCAAAATCATAGCTGAAATGGAACATATAATGGGCAGCAGTTTCAATTTAGACGAACCCATTTCCTTTGCAGCTTTGTTGTTCGAAAACCAACCTAACTTTAAAATGATAATTATTTTAAAATATTTTAGAGCTGATAGATCCATTTTATGGAGAGTATTCTGATGAAGATCCGACATATCAACCTAGTGCGTCAGAAGTATATTTGATAACCGCACGAAACATATTAATGGCGAAAATATTTCGTGGATGAAAATTAAAAGAATAAAGGAGAGAAATATAAAATTTATTTTAATTATGACTCATCAGACAACTTTTTGACCCTAGACATTTCCCAAAATACGAAAGCTGTACCTTTAAGAACTCGTTTAACACGATCAATGAGAAAATATAATTACGAAGAACCAAATGAGTCTATAGTCTCCAAATGTGTGTAATTTCCTAAAACTTTGGCACAGCTTTATCATAGTCCCTTACCCATAAGTATTGTGAAAAATAAAGATCTGTTGCAATTATGCAAGAAGGACATCATACCTGAAGAATTTCATGGTTGGATAAGCAGCCTTAAAACGTCTGAGGACATTAAAGAACGTATACCAGATCTTGGTATCCATGACGAAACCGATGATGAGTTTGAATGAAAGAGGAGAAGAAGAAGTTCAAATGTTTTATTTTGTTCAATTTGTTATCTTCTGATTTATGTTTCCATTATTCTATTAGTTTTTTATACAATAAATTCATCTAACTGTTTTATATTTATCTGTAGTTTTCATTTAAAAGCCATAATTGAAGCAGACCTACGTATAAACTTTGGGGATTGATTGGTGATCTATGGACAAATATAATAATACACGATATTGTAATGCGTTATAGTGAGTCCAGCATGGTCCGGAGATCCTACAATATGTATTCATGCCTGAGTTAAGATTTTTATATTCCCACAAAATCTTAAGCATACCTATAAGTGCTAAAGAAAAAGCTGAGTAAGATAATGACTGAACCTATACCTAAAATTTTTAAATATCTCTCATGCCAAAACCCTATAAGTGAAGTACAATTATTAATTCTTTTTGATTTAAAAACATAATCTTAACCTTTTTAATAATCGAAAAACGTCAGTTGGAACAAAAAATAAATTTTTTCTACAACTGTCAAAAAAGAGTGACATTTTTTCACCACTTTTAATGTGACAAATGATATTTCGCAAACGCCGGTGCGCGAAGAAAATACTTCGCACATCGGCGTTTGCGAAATACTGCGTGCACTAACTTTAACACGATCTAAGTACGTAGAATTCAACTTTATTGTAGGTACTAATAATATATGAAATACATAAATTGATTCAAACATTCTTAATTAAGTAGGTATTAAATATTCTTCACAATATTCACGTTACTAACAGAACATTTTCACTCACTTTTTCAAATTTTTAGTTTTACAGCACTCTTTGAATTGACTGTATGTCCTTTCATACTGCCTCTTGGTCACTGCTTATATTTCCATTTTCTATATTTTGCATACTTAATATTTAATTAGAAATTACAATAAAAACTAGTTGTCACCTTTTTGTCAAAATTAAAAACGCGTATGTGGGTATATTCTACTTTCCATAGTAACGAAATATACAATGTATGAGGTATATTTATAATTATTATAAATAATATGAGTATTCTTTAGAATAGTAATTATTGATGAAAGGAAATATCTGCAGTTGTAGAAAAAATGTTGTATGTAATATGTGTGCGAAGAAATTTCGCGCATTCAACAGATATTTTGACTCAGCTGCGCATCGTCAAAATAAATTTCTGTCTCAATGCGCGAAATTATCCTTCGCACACTTATTACATAAATAACTATTTTTCTGTGACGGGAAAAAAGTTTGACATATTTACTCTCTTGACAGGTAATAAAATGTCACTTTTTATCCCCGGGAAAAAAGTGAGTACTTTTTTCCCGGACACATAAGTAGCGGTAGATATTTAATTTTAGGAAATTTTATTATACAAAAGTTACATTTTCTTTATATATCAAAACTGGCAATAATTTGTGACGCAACTTTTGCCTCTTCTACTGACTCCGGTGGAGTGTTCACAATTTTTAAATTAAATTACAGAATGAAATTGACAGATATTTGATTACATTTTTAAAACTTCAAATTTCACTTGGATAATTTTCTGACTTTTTTCAATATTAAATCGAAGTTTTTCCCGTCTCAGAAAAAAATAGTGTATCATACACGGGAAAAAAGTTAGATTTTAGCCCTCGGTTTTTTGTCTCCCTCCGCTGCGCGTCGGGAGACAACACAACCTCGAGCTAAAATCTAGTACTTTTTTCCCTTGTATAATAAACAACTAATTATTATGTGTAGAAAACTTGAAAAAAATCGATACAACCAGTTTCTAGTTATGATGTTGCAAATGTCTAAAAAAACTTTAAACCCGATTTTCTCTAAAAGTTTTTGTCGTTATCGGGTTTTGGCTTTACACCCTCGATATATTGTATTCTGATTGCTGAAATTATGTATAATAAAAAAAAAGAATATATGCCACAAAGAACGGCATAAATACAAAAAAAAATAAAGACAGCCTGTGGAATAGAAGTTAAACCTTCTAGGCAGTTCCTGATCCACAAGAAAAAGGCGGTTTCATGAGGGCCTTTTGTTTGTTCTGTTAGCTGATGCGCAGACTACGCCCTCAATTTAAATAAAAAAGCAGTCACAATATGAAGTTTTAATTGATATACTTAGATAACATACAAACATATTTACAGAATTTAAATTAAATAATTAATATCAAATGGAACAATATTTACTTATACTTCTGCCACTTTTTACAGTTTTGGTCTATTAATGTAAAAAAAAAATATTGTTTTGTCTTTAAACATTGCAATAAACACTTTAAACAAAAAGGTCTCCAACGCGACTAACCCGCCTCTATTTACAGCAAAACTCACACCTCCGATCCTCCTTCACTCTCCTATTTCTTGGTCCTTCCCCACACTCAGAACACCCTATCCTGATAACCGCTGTCCTGCACTGTGGACGTAGTCGGTCTCGGCATAGGATGGTGTTGCCGAATCTGAGTTGGACGACGTGCCGGTGCCAACAGTTCAAACATGCTCTGCGTGTGATTTGCCAACATTTTACCCAATTCGCAGGGCATTGGATCAGTCCAGAAAAAGTCATGGTTCAAGGCACTATCAGCATCCGCTCGCTTTGATGGATCCAAAACGAGTAGTTTGTCGAGGAGGTCGAGAGCGTACGGGTCTTTCATGTACGGCTTTAGACGTTCCTTCACCTGAAAATAACGATGGATTAAGATCTCTCAGTTTCTCTACACAAAATTCTTCATAATAATCAAAATGCAAATTACCTTCCGCTTTTGTTCCTGTGGTAATTCCATCTTCTTATAATACTCCAAATTCTCCACTCCACTCCAATTCTGTGGATTGATTGATCCACACAATTGTGAGATAAACGTCAACTGTTGTTGTTCACTGTTACCCTGCATGATCGGCGATCTCGTCCACATTTCAGCCATAATGCAACCGGCACCCCACAAATCCACTGGAGGTCCATAGTTGCGTTCACCGAGAAGAAGTTCTGGTGGCCGATACCATAACGTGACTACACGATTTGTGAACCTAAAACAGTTATTCTTGTAAAATGGGTAGGTATAAGTTAGTAGTTGAAGACAAAAGTTATGAAAACTACATGAAAATATTTGGTGTTTCCTTAGACGAACGAAAAATTTACAAAAAATAGTGTTAAAACTAAGTGCTTAATAAAAATATTTCTTACCGGCTTGGCATTCCATTTTTACTAGTACTAAACGCCCTGGCAAGTCCAAAATCAGCCAGTTTCAAAATACCAGTTTTCGTGATCAGTACATTTGCAGCCTTCATATCTCTATGCAATATCTTATTACTATGAATATAATACAATCCGTTTAACAACTGTTGTAGCACCTTCTTAATTTCACCTAAACTAAACTTCACATTAACATTTGATAACAATCCTGCTAAATCGTGTTCACAAAACTCAAACACCAAATAAAACGTTGAACGGTATCTGTTGTTAGCTGATGCTTGAGTCCTACAAATCTCAATCAAATTCACTACGTTTTCATGCTTCAATAGCTGTAATATTCGGATTTCTCTTAATGCTGTTATAGGAAACCCTTCCTTTTCATTGTCCATCAACACTTTCTTCATTGCCACAAATTTTTTTGGGTTATTTATGTCTTTGGCTTTGAACACTTCACCGAAAGTACCCTGACCTATTTTAGCGAGTTTTTGGTATTTCGTGGCTAGATCACAGAAAGGGAAATTGAAGGTTTCTATGTACTCTTCCTTCTGACGCATGTTCATCGCTGAGCTTCCGCTGCTACTGCCATGATGATGGTTGTTTACGTTGTTAGGTTTGTTCTGCATATTTGAGGCTTTATTGTACTGCACTAAACAATATATTTTTATAAATAAAAAGCAATTTACAAATTTATCACAATCACAAAATCACCACTAGTTACTACCATGTGTGTTCGTCTAATGTTTATATACTATCTGTAAAATGTCACTTGTTACTGTCACCAATTATTGACATTGACAAGTGACAGTAGTCATGACGTTACAACAGTAGACAATTGACTTTCTCATCTCAGCTCAGTTGAACTGATGTGCCAACATCATTTGTCACTGATTTAATTCGAGAATTTATTCATGTAGTGGTTGCAATATGATATTCACTCGCATGTATAATTCATCATGTAAACGCTCCTTAAATAGTGTAAAAAGACAAAATTAACTCTCAATTTATTTTGAATGTGGTTTACTACTGCAGTGTGCAGTGTAAATCTGTAAAATGTCGCTTGTAACTGTCACATATTATTATTGACATTGACATGTGAAATTAGTCATGAGCGCTACCCAGTTAGCAATTTTCTTTTTCATCTCAGCCCAGCTGAACTGATGAGTGAGTCAGCTGAGCTGATGAGTGACTCTGAACATCAGTTCAACTGAGCGAAATAGAAAAAAATATTAATTCCGAGACTTAGAAATTATTTATCAGTGGTAGTTATTTCGATTGAGAACGGGAATTCAATTGTTGAAAACCTTGAAGCAGAACAAACGACCGATAGGATTCAGGCAGAGAATAAATTGTTTATTCTCTGATTCAGGCACGGTTTTTCTGCAACAATAGTTATGCCTGAATTATATCGGTCGGTTGTTCTGCTCCGAGGTTTTCAACAATTGAATGCCCGTTCTCAATCGAAATTACTGACACGGATAAAGACTTTCTAAGGAATTACTATTTTTTTCTATTCCGCTCAGTTGAACTGATGATCTACAAAATTAATTGACAGTTAAGTGAGGAATCTAGCACCAAAAAGCTTTATAGCTAATGACAACTTTGACAGATAAATCTTCCTTTTACAAACATAAATGGTAAATGATATGGAGATAAGTGATGCCGAGTTAAAGGCTGCATTAGATAATCTAATGAATTTCGAATTACCGTCAATTTCTACATTAGCCGAGAATGAGGTAAACCAACCTTACGACGATCGTAGAATAGTAAAACGGACACCAAACGAGCGTCGAAAAAAAACCGTTACAACAAAATGTGGTGTGGACTTTCAGAATTCTCCAAATGTTCGGATATTGGAGGATGTAGAGTGTTGTTACCAATGCCGATTCTTCAACCGTAAACTATCCCGAAACCTCAACAGTCAGCATCATATGGAAAAAAAATCAAGTTGTTGGATTGATATAAGCAAAGATTAATGTACATTAATCTTTGATGTAAGTGAATGTTCGCAAGGTTTTAACAATAGTATAACAATTTTCAAAACTCAAAACAGTGATTGCAGACATGAATAAAAAACATGCGGACATTGTGAGGGATATGGTCGAGGCTGACAATACAATTCAAACAATGAAATCTGAACTAGAGGTTTGCAAGAGTGAGACAGGCTTTTGAGACTCAATTTCTGACAAGTCAGCAAAGAGTTGTTGAAGGCGGCGCAGATATCACATCCTTAATCAATTGCAAAAACGAGAAATATAACAGGGAGTTGGAAGCTGCGTGGGGTACTCGCACAATTACGACGAGGGGGGTATTCATTAGTTTATTTTTATTTCCTGAGAAAGTCTTTATCAGTGTCAATAATTTCGATTGAGAACGGGCATTCAATTGTTGAAAACCTCGGAGCAGAACAACCGACCGATAGAATTCAGGCATAACTATTGTTGCAGAAAAACCGTGCCTCAATTGAGAACATACAAACTAGTAAAAGTGAAACATTTTTTGTGAAAGGAAGATTAATCTATCAAAGCCCGTAATTGTGACGGCGCCCATTTGGCCGATATAATCTTCTCGACTTGATTAAAATAAAACTAATTTGAATACAGAATTTAAATACTTATTATATTACAGTGATTGTAAAACAGTGTTTAATGACAAACAAGTAGTTTAAAATAAATCTTAACGCATAGAAATATTAAATATATTCACTGAAAAATTAATTTTATTGATATATTATCAAATTTATGTTAATATATATAATAAGTTCTTAACTTCATATTCTCGGATTAAAAATGTTCATAAAATCTTATTTGCCTTTGGCTAATTCATTAGATAACCAATCCAATCCTTCGTAGAGTCCCGTACCTTGAGTTGCGCATGTTGCTTGAATATACCAGCTTCGATTACGCAGCGTATTCAATTTTAATTTATCCGTTAGTTCAGCTGTTGACATTGAGTTTGGTAAGTCCTGTTTATTGGCAAATATCAATAGAATAGAGTCTTTGAGGTCTTCTTCGCCAAGCATGTTATGGAGTTCTTGTTCAGCTTCCACCTGAAAATTAAAGTAGTTGACTAAATGCTTGTTTAAGTTAATAGCAATAAAGCATTTCCGCCAAGCTTCAACTTAATTTTACAAGAAATGTTAAAAGTTCTTAACAATACAAGACTGTGATAGGGGATTAGGAACTTAACTCACCACTCTATCTCTGTCGTTCGAATCAATAACAAATATCAATCCATCAGTGTTCGCAAAATAGTGTCGCCACAATTTTCTTATTTTTGTTTGTCCACCCACATCCCAAACAGTGAAAGATATATTTTTATACTCAACAGTTTCCACATTAAATCCTATCGTGGGTATTGTAGTAACAATCTCGCCCAATTTCAATTTATATAAGATAGTTGTTTTACCAGCAGCATCTAATCCAACCATTAATATCCGCATAGGTTTTTTGCTAAATAATCGCGTAAATACCGCTGATATTGTCAGCCCCATATTTTTCCACGTAGTAAATTACTTCAACTAACTGCAGTTTTTGTTCCTTCAGTTTATGACACTTTGTTATAGGTATTGATAAAACTACTACATGCAGAACGTGATTTAATACTGTTAAATTTATATCATATTAATAGGTAAATTAATTCTACGTGTATTTAATTAAGAGATAAGGAATATTTCAGGATTATAAAAAAGGACACCGTGTAAATTATTTGTTGACTTTTGTTGTATATTTGTATATATGTCATGTCAGTGTCAATTATATTTCAAATTGACCTTCAGCAGGAATATCAATGTGCAATTCTTGAAACCCGTGAAGTAGAACGGTCAAGCGGAGAGAGGCAAAACCCACTAAATTAGCACAGCGCTGCCTCCGTTCTCTCAATTGTTCGATTTACCCAGATAAACTCATATGAGATGACCACCTACCATTCACCTCAGTTGC
The DNA here is from genome assembly GCA_911728435.2 of Apoderus coryli. Lineage (NCBI taxonomy): Eukaryota > Metazoa > Arthropoda > Insecta > Coleoptera > Attelabidae > Apoderus > Apoderus coryli. The sequence continues at coordinate 892,390 of OU452207.1, forward strand.
ATTTTTGTTGGAAATGGAACTTCAAACTGTCATATAATTCCAAGTAGAGATGTGTCGTTAAGTAAATACATAACAAGTGAGGCTGCCCACAACTGAAAATCAACTGAGCAATGCGGTAAAAGACATAAAGTGAAAAATATCGATAGGCCTGTTGTGTTGCTAACCGTTTCCCTTCGTATGTTGTCCGAGTTCAACAATCAATGCTACCGGTATTTGCTTTTATTTAATATTATTACAACTTAGGTATATAACCCAATTAGTTTACTCTAATTTTAATTTGATTTTAATTAACACTAAAATTTATTTGAATGTGTATCCAGCTGACATAAATATATCAACAAGGTCAAAATTCCAGAAATGTCAAACAAACAAACGTCGTCGCAATACCCAAAATTTGTTCCATATTCTTTTTCAATAATAAAAATAAACTAAAATTTTCATTGTAATAATAATTTTTTCCTTTTATTATATATGTAGTAAATTCCAATAAGTAATATCAAACCTTAGTAACACAAAACTAAAATAGTAAAATGATAAAATTATTTTCTCTAAAACAACAGAAAAAAGATGGTGAAGCTTCGTCGAAAAGTGGCAATCAGAAAAAGGCTTCAGCAGCACAATTACGTATAGCTAAAGGTTAGTGTATTTTAATAACTAATTGAATGACTATCGATTTTATTTCGTTCCTTGTTGCAGATATAAACGAATTAAGTTTGCCAAAAACCTGTTTCACAGAATTTCCAGATCCTGATGATTTGTTGAACTTCAAACTTATTATTTATCCAGATGAGGTAAAATTGTACATTTTATTATTGTGTTTAATTAGTCTAGTGTCCTATTATTATTAAATGCAGTGCTTTATGTGAGTTTGACGGGTCTGTTTGACACAGTTTTTTTTATTAGGATTTAAATTTAGATTATTGAATTTGCCTAATTTTAATTTCGTTCTACCAATATTAGTTACGAGGTGTGACCATAAAATAACGAGACTCGTGCTTCTAAACAATGATATACCTACTGCAGTTCTTTCTTTCTAACTGTAGTAGTAATAATAAAATTCATACGAGGACTCTCCCATAAATATCTGACTATATTTATAAGCCCGTGTAGTAGTAAGTTTAGTCCTCAATTTCGTAGCATTTCTCGGAAAAATCACCATTTCACTGGACAATACGTGTTTATCAGTGCTTCTACATTCGAAAGCAGTTGCTGAACTCAGTTTTCGGAATGGTATTGTGGGTCAGACTCGAATATCATAAATACTGTGCAATAAAATTATTATTACAAATAATAATATGAAAGTTAGTGACTTAAAATGACACAATTCTGAAATACAAACAATTAGTGAATAGTTTGGTCTCAAACATGTTGAGTCTGAACCACAGTATGGCCCGACGAATCCCGAAATCGGCTGATGTCGAGCGCAGCAGACCCCGAGACCGCTGACGTCTCGTTATTTTATAGCTCACAAATCTTCTGGTTAACACTAATCATTTTTGCCTTTTATGATTTAGGGCTTCTATAGAACAGGTCGATTTGTGTTCAGCTTCAAAGTCGGCCCTAATTACCCTCACGAACCTCCCAAAGTAAAATGTGAAACACAGGTATACCATCCAAACATTGATCTACAAGGCAATGTGTGTCTGAATATTTTACGGGAAGATTGGAAGCCAGTTCTAACGATTAATAGTGTTGTTTATGGGCTTCAGTATCTTTTTCTGGAGCCTAATTCCGAGGATCCTCTGAATAAGGAAGCTGCAGAACTACTAACGAACAATCGAAGGCTGTTTGAACAGAACGTCCAGAAGGCGATACGTGGAGGCCACATAGGCAATATATATTTTGAGCGTTGCCTTAAGTGATTTTTAACATATTATTATGATAATGGTTTCTTCTACACATGTTTTCTTTCGATTATTTTTTCTTATTTTCGATGTGAGATAATTATTGAATGTAAATTGATTTATACACAAACAAAGTTATTAAAATTACTCAAAAAGCGTTTTTCGGTGTGTTTCTATGCAGTCTGGTAAAAGTGTTGAAGCAAACATATTGGAACTGAAGATTCGGCTTCAATGTTACACGATTTTTTATTGAGATTGAAATATCTAAGCATATTTTCGAAATGTTGGGTTTCAAAATTTTTGCCGACTTTTTAGAATTTGTTTGATTTTACTACATATTTAATTTGGATCATGTTTATACGAGAAACAAAAAGTTTGAATGTAATAATTGTTTTTATTATTAAAAGGCGCTTTTTGTTTATTATTGTTTTTCTTTTTTATATTTAGTTTTAATTTAACTAGGAAAGAAATAAGCTATATTTATTGAACACTAATACTTAATATAATAGGCTAATTAATACGTAACTATTAAGGGTTTATTTTTTAATAACATAGAAATACTGAAATTAAGAATACACATAACATTGTAAGTCAATTTTCAGTTATTAATAAAAATTTGTTTTAAATTTTACTGCATATCATTATTAAGAATTCCCTTTAAAAAAATATTTGAGGTCGATACTGTTTAAAGTCAATCTTATTTTGTTCAAATCTGACCATGCGCATTTGACTTTAAAATAAGGTAGATTTTATTAAGCATAGACATTCGCTAATAGAGAGGAGATATTGCACTTGAAATTAAGGTCTTTCAGTATTAAAGTCAACCTTATTTTGACATCTGTGCATGCGCAGATGAAAATAAAATAAGGTAAAAATAATGCCATGCCTTATATAGCTGCTTTAATCAAGTCAAACACTATCCTTATTCAAATTTATCTCATTTTATTTTCATTTGCTCATGATCAGATGTCAAAATAAGGTCGGTCTATAACTATTTTGACAGAAAACTAAAAGTTAACTGTGCGATGACGTTACATATTCGAAATGTAGGAGTTAACTTTATCGGGAGAATGGATACCCCATAGTTAAAGTTTACTTTGTAGAAAATCGCGTGGTTTTCGACAGTTCTTCTGTCAATAATAGATTATTAACCTCAATTTTGTTCATTTTTTTTTCAATAATGCTAAGAAACAATATCTACATTATTTTTGAGGAACTTTTAACAGAAGATGCTGTGAATATTGCTGAACGCCCTCGGCGACAAAGGATATTTAGAAATCGATTGGACTATTTCACCTTGTGAAACGAAACAGAGTTTAAAAACCGATTGCGATTATCAAGAGAGTCTGTAGGCTTATGGGGCATATTGAAGCAAATTTACAAAGACCAACTAACAGTTTTTCTGCACTCCACCACGTCCTTAAATTGAATCATCCAAGTTTAATATTTATAAAAGGCAAGACAAAAAAATTGATGCATAAAAATTGAGGTGGGGGGAGACGCTATAACGTGGTCAAAAGCGGTTGCAGGTACGCCATATTGGTATTCGACCTCTGTCATTTGTCGTGCTTTCAAGTTGATAATGTTATTTACGACTATTTGACAAGTTTACTTAAGTTTTTCGTGTTTTTTGGACGGTTATTTGACAATATACTATAATGGTGTCCTGTGCTGTGCGTAAGTTGCAGTAGTAAAAGTGAAATCGACAAAAAAATATCAGGAATAACGTTTGATAGGTATGTACCAAATATTGTAAACATTGTACATGGACGTATTTTTATTTGTAGGGGTATTAATATATAATTTATAAAGTAAGTCTTTTATTCGTGTATTTAGGTATCAAATATCAATAATTACCTATATTTAAGTGTTTTGTACACTGGTTATCAGTGTAAATGTATTACATAAATTGACCGTTGGCGAAATAGTGTACATCAAACTCTACATGTCACAGAGGGCCGTATGCACCGACATCATTTAATCCGTATTAGAGATAAATCCATATAGATTTATACAGATTTACCTCTAATCTGGATTAAATGATGTCGGTGCATGCGGTTCATAATATTTTTGATTCACAAAAGAAACTTTCCTTATCATATCAGATGTTTTTCATTCCACATCACTTTATGGCAGGAGGCTTTATAAATTCATCAAATGTTTGAACCAATACAAGTGAGGCAAAATAAAATTCACACACCAGTTTAACTGATGTGAGTTGTAAAAGTAAAGTACATATATTTTGTTGATATATGAACTACTGTTGACAACAAACCATCTAAAAAGTAACTCTCTCGTTAGACGGATTTAAGGTTATGTTGTTGTTTTTAAATTTTGGAAAATGTTTAGAAACCGATTCATTTTGTACAAAAGAGTAGCTTATTATTCTACACAAACACCTAAATCGTAATAATCTAATTAATACATTAATATCCAATTAACTATACATAGTCTACATTTCAGTTCTACAAAGTGGAAAAGCGTTGTTGGTCTGGAAGTTCATGCACAAATCTTGTCAGAAACGAAACTATTTTCCGCAGCACCAAATAAATTCTCATCACCAGTAAATACTAACGTGTCCTATTTAGATTGTTCGATACCGGGAACACTACCAGTCTTAAACCGGAGATGTGTCCAAGCAGGAGTTTTAACAGCATTAGCACTTAATTGTACAGTGCATCCAATATCGTATTTCGACCGAAAACATTATTTTTATGCCGATTTACCTAGTGGTTATCAAATAACACAGCAAAGAGCGCCGCTAGCTACTGATGGATCCCTGGAGTTTCAAGTGTATTCACCGGGCGTTCATAAGACACCGTATTCGCGGGGTGTTCGGATAAAACAGTTGCAACTAGGTCGGTACTGGTGGTGGTTTTTGAGCGCTAAAAGTTAGTTTGGTTTATTATATATTTTTAGAGCAAGACAGTGGTAAGAGCTTACATGATTTTGATCGAAGTCTCGTGGATTTAAATAGAGCTGGAGCTCCACTGATGGAGGTGGTTTTTGAGCCTGATTTGTGTGATGGGGAGGAAGCGGCAGCTTTAATTAAAGAATTAATTATTATTCTACAGAGGATTGGTGCTTGTTCGTGTAAGATGGAAGGTAATTTAGACGATTATAAATGATATTTAACATAATCTATTTATTTAATCTGGCGCCAGTAATTGCTTTGCTAATTTCTTCTCCATGAAGGGATGCTTTTAAATCGCCCGAAAATGAAGAAAATTACTGGGTTACATTCGAGGGGGCCATAAGGTGGGTTCGTGATGCATTATTCAACTGTTCATTTAGATTTTTTTTCAATTAATATAAAATAAGGCAGCGTCTTATCGTGTTGGAATATTGGATTTAGGGCCAAATAGCATACATTTTGACTTGCTTGGATTCAACCTCAAGCTGTGCAAAGCAGCGTACTTGGAGATGGATTCCAAGTCACCATTAATCCTGCCAGGGCAATCTCATACTGGTAAGGGTCGAAGTGGTAATAGAGCTGAGTGTCATCTGCAAAAAACTGTGCCTCACAGTTCTTCACGACATCAGGCAGGTCAAATGTATAGAGTAAGAACAAAAGCGGGCCAAGGACCGAGCCCTGAGGCACTCCCGACTGTACAGGTAACAATGAAGATACCTGCGAACCAAGCACGACCCGCTGATGGCGATCACTCAAATAGGATGTAATAAACTTGGACGACACTTGATCAAACCCAACATAACGACACTTTGCTACCAACAGTCTGTGATTAATGGTGTCAAAAGCTTTGGTAAAATCCAGTAGTACCAAGGCACTGGCCTGTCGTCGATCACACGCGCGGATCAAATTGTCTGTTAAATTCATAAGGGAAGCCGTCGTACCATGTCCAGCTCTGAATCCGGACTGATGCAGAGGGATGAGGCTGAGAGACTGAAAATATACATTAATTTGTCGGTATACAACCGGCAGCAGGCTAATGGGACGCAGTTCACTAAAAGAGGAAATTATAATAATCAAAAGTTCGTACTTACATTACAATTATCTTCATTGCCGACACAGTTGATTTTTCTTTCGCGTTAATAAAATGTTGAATATTTATAATGATTTACTTTTTTCCACTCTTTCGAATATCGACCAATCAAATTGTCGATTCTTAGCGTCGGTCGTACCGTTTTTCTAGAAAAATATTAATCAGCAATTTTCTTTCTTGCCTATTCCTATATTAGAGTCATGAACTTGTATAAACTTTGATGAACTTATATAAATTATTAAATCAGCGTAAAATAGCTCGTTCGACCGGATGCAATATTTTTATTACAATATACCGGGTGTGACAATATTTAACTTTCAAAGTTGAGAATTGGGAATACTTTACTTAGTGGCGGCTCGGGGCTTTGAAAAATGGTGATGAGTTACTTTAGCAAAATAAAGAGTGACTTATTTATATTACTTAACCACCTCCCTCTTATCCTCATGTCATTCATCAGTCCGGAACCCATCTTTGAGAGTACAAAGAGCCATGTGATGGAAGAATTGCATAAATGGGGAAAGGCACACATAAAATCCCACTTACTTAGTATCCTTATAGGAATCCCGCCGGTTAAACAGTCCAAACAAATTACTTTATTTTATTAACAACCATTTTGTGATGGAAGATTTGCGTAAAATGCCACTGGATGAATACCAGCCCTGAGATAATCAAAAAGGTTCCTTAGGCACTCGGAATCAAAAGCCAAAACGTCATATCGAACTGTATAGAAACGATTTAAGGTGCATTATAGACCTTTTCTTAGTATCCTTATAGGAATCCCGCCATTTTCACCGTTGGTTAAACGGTCCAAACAAATCACCTTATTTTATTCCCGTTTCTGGAAGTGTTAAAGCAATTAATGAATCACCTTGTATAGTTTGTGTGTTTTTTAGAGGGTGCGCTGAGAGTGGACGCAAACGTGTCAATACATAAACCAGACGAACCACTGGGTACGAGAACCGAAATCAAAAATATAGGTTCAGTGCGCGGTGTTGCCGGTGCAATCAAACACGAAATCACCAGACAAATTAAGTTGAGAGAAAATGGGCAAACCATTATAAATGAAACACGAGCTTGGGACGCTTTAAAGAAACTTACTGTGGCGATGCGTGACAAAGAAGTCCTGCAAGTACGTTGAGGTAATGTTGAATCAATACTATTTCTCCAGACTTATCATTTCAACAGGACTATAGGTACATGCCAGAGCCGAATTTACCTCCATTGCATATCGGTATGGGGCCAGTAACGAATGGTTGTGTTCATGTGGATAATTTGAAGGAATTGATACCGGAATTACCGCAGAAGACTCGTGAGAGGTTGCAAAGGGATTTTTGTTTAAGTGCCGAGCAATCGATAACATTAGTGGTAAGCTCTGTTCTATTTAGCAATTAATTTAACAATTGTTTTCGCAGTATTATTTGACGTTTCACAACTGGAGACCCAATAGAACGTCATCGTGGATTCTTGCCCTTTTTTTTTTTGGGGTAAATTGAACAAGGATTCTAGAAATAATTTCCTGGGATGTAAGGTTCTTTATAAAGTCCAACGTTTCGGCTTATTCGCCTTCTTCAGGTACATTTTTTCTTACCAATAGCGCCTTTTTACTTCGACTTATCTTTATTCAAATCATCCCCCATAAATTCAGCTCGACGTAAGTGTAGGTCATGCTCAATAGTCAACTGTCTTTCTAGATGTAAATTATTAGATTTTCTTGCAGCATCGAGCCTGAGCTATCTCGAAAATCGATTCATCCCTGTGATTATCGTGAATATAAGATCTTAAGGCTGTCACAATAACCTTGTTCACTCTCTCCGTATGATTGATCTGTGGATGATATCTAGCATTGTACCATATATTCTGTACTCTGTGATGATCCATGAAATTTTTAAAATCCTTCGAGGTCGATCTCAAGACAAATCCCAGTGCGGCCTGAGAAATATCTATAATGTGTTGGTTGAATGAAAGTGTAAAATCAACCACAACACCGAGGTCCTTTGTCACCGAGCATCTTTCCAAAGATGTACCGTTAATTTCATAATTATGTTCATTGAGTGCCAGTCCTCTATAAATTGTCATGCACTTGCATTTATCGATATTCAAGGGTAAGCAGTTGACAGTGAACCACCGATGAAGGACATTTAAATCATGCTGGAGATCATGACTGTCCTCAGGACCGCATATAATTCGAAATAACTTTAAATCATCTGCAAACAGAAGGGAATCACTGGAAACATCCGAGACAATGTCGTTCACGAATATAGCAAAAATCAACGGAGCAAGATTGCTTCCCTGAGGAGCACCACTTGTAACAGAGAACCGGCGAGATCTAAAACCGTTATATTGGACGAACTGGCTCCTGTTAGAGAGATAGGAATCAAAAAAACTCACCAACCTATCACCAAAACCAATCTTGTACATCTTAAATTTTATTATGTTATGATCCAGACCTTTGAAAAGTCGGTATAAATAGTGTCAACCTGTTTGCCCTGACCGAGAGCCGTGATTGTAGTTTGTGGAAATTCCCCCAAGTTTGTTACGGTTGAACGTTTGTAAAAGAATCCGTGTTGTTGTATATGATACGGTTTTTTATTTAATTTAATTTTTAATTTTTTTTTTTAATTTAATTTTTAATTATTTTTTTTTTTATATTTCTTTTTTTTTTTTAATTTTATTTTTTTGAATTTTTTTGAATTTTTAATTTTTTTTTTTTGAATTTTATTTTTCTTGATTTTTTTTTTAATTTTATTTAATTTTTTTTTATTTTTTTTTTTGATTTTTCTTTTAATTTTTTTTTTGTTTTTTTTTTTGTAATTTTTTTTTAAATTTTATTTTTAATTAATTTTTGTTTGTAGACACTTTAACGTTTAATTCTAAATAACAAAATATTAACTTAACTAAACGCTCTAATTCGTTCTAAAAATGCTTTTTTATGCTTAATCTAATTTCTTTTCACTAATAAAATTTACTTTTAAATTCTAAGTGAGAAAAAAGCTTTTTGGCAGCCACTATTTTGTCTTGAAGTATAATTTCGAATACTTTTGAAAAATTAGACAAGATGGAAATCGGGCGATAGTTGGTAATAACATCAGCTTCCCCAGGCTTATGCACAGGACAAACTCGCGCCAACTTCCAAGCAGTGGGAAAGGTATTCAATTGAATTATTTTGTTGAATATAATGGATAGTGGTTCAGCCAACACATACGCACAATCTCTAATAATGAAAGCAGGAACGTTGTCACAGCCTGAGGTCATTTTAGGTTTAAGCTTTTTAATAGCTTTTAGCACGTCATCAAAAGTAAGACTGCCCACCGCAATAGAGCCATCACCAACATCTGGATTGACGGGAGCGGATGCAGTAGCGGGAACAAAGACACTTTGAGAGTAGTCCGCGACAATACTATCTGGAGCTGACAGGGATTCACCCGTGCTGAGATGCATCAAACCGGGTATACGAGATTTGCGTTTTTTATTTTGAATAAATTTCCATAGCTCTCTAGGGTCATCTCGAACGGAGGCCTGTACCTGCAAGAGATATGCTTCATAAGATTCATCGATCTTTATCTTTATAGAGTGTTAAGCGCTGAAAATTGTGTAGATGACAGATAAGACCGGTTCGCTTCCATCTCGACTTTTCCCTGATATCGCAGATAACCCCCTCCGGATACCATTGAGGATACCGAAATCTCCCGCTATGGCCTCGCAGTTTTGGCACGCACATATCAAACATTGATCCCAATGACCCATACAAAGAAGATACAGTCTCATCAATGTCATTAATACTATTCAAAGAGGACCAGTCATAAAGAAATATCTGGCCATACAAAAGGTTTAGATTTGCCTTTCATGTCTTTCGATAGCACTGAATACACTAAAAGAGACAGGTTTTCGATTTGCTGCGCTAGATTTCTCAACATACATCTCTTACAGTTTACGCACAGTTAAATCACTATGAATATGTCGACGTGTCTCTTGATCTTTTCTGGAATAGTGAGAGACTTATTTAGGTATGGAGTACAGATCATCATGCCCGTAATCTAAATCTTCGCCGCGAGTTTTTCGAGGAATTGCCTTTCTTCCACGTTTATCAGGCATAGGAAAAGCAGCAAGTGTGGATTTCTTGCAAATTTCGTTCACTCTGCAACTAGAAATTTGTAATGTACGAATAAAAAAAAGTTTTACAAATTTTGTATGTTGAACTGCCAAATTCAAAATGGTAAATCCTTGATTTGGATTTGGAAGAATCCTGTCTTGGGGAATCCTTCTTCGAGCGACATCCTTCAACGTGATGCAACTTCTGATAAAAGTATTCTGGGCATTGTAATTGCCCATGTCCCAAAAACTCTTGAAAAATGAACGAAAAAGTCACATTCAGATATCGTTCGAAATACTGCCAAGGCCTCAAAACTTTTATTCCTGGATCATGATCGTAAATACTTGTGTTTTCTGTAGAAATTAAAAACCTTTTTGAAATATGCCGAGCTATCAGATTCTGGGTCATCACTTTCCTGATGCCGGCCATACACACTACGGTGTACGTTAGAGGTCTACCGGTGCAGGCATGCCTGCAGAACCTGTGTGGGAATAGCTGTGCAGTTTTTTGTACCTGCGCAAGCGACCGACGCAGGCAAACTTGCACAATGTTTTGTTTACGTTACTAACTAAATGGCGGCAAGTTGAGCTTTACTTATTAATAGAGAAGATTTTTCAAGTAGTGAAGCGAGTTTTGACGTTAATGACACTGTGATGTCTTTGCGTCTGGATTTTTCGGAAAGCGGTCTTCTGAGAATTAATGATTTTCTTAACGACAGTTACCTACGTTCCCACTAATTTGATGAACAAGTGAAATTATAAAATTCCCGATACTAATTTAACACTCCCTAGTAAATATTGACGGGGCCAACAACAACACAATGACTTTACAAATTACTGAGTCAACGATTTAATTTACAGAACGATTTTTCATTGTTAAATATATTCGAGACAGCACTGGAACAGCGGAATCGATTAGACGGGAAACTACTAGCGAATTTTTTGATTAATGATGTGAACAAGATTTTGAATAAACGGAATGTAGGACTGGATGATATGTAAGTGTTATTTATACAGATTTAATGCGTTGCGATAGCACTATGGGTATTTTACGTGATGCAATTTTTCTAAAAACACTTGAACTCAACTTCCTCCAATATCCAGTAACTTAACTTTGTGCCTTGTACAACTCATCAGGATTGTTTAGTCACACTTGATCTTGGATACTTTGTTCAAAATATCCATCATTCTGACTTGTTTTACTTGTGTAAAATTTTCAGTACCTGGTGTCGAGCCGATTGGAGTTCAGAATTCATTATACGACCTCTTTGCTATGAAGATTAGCTTTCCGTTTTAAGATTAAAATTAAAATTAGGGGTGTGTGATACACTGCGGCCTGATGGTCTATTGTGTCCCCTGGCTTGAAAACTTTGTCGCAAGTTACAACTTTCATTCAAGGTCTAAAGCTCTTATGCACTCCAGTAGCTTAGCTTAGCCCCGCGAAATTATAAACGACATACCTAAATGACGTGAATGACATAAACGACGTAAATTACAAACGATGTAAATAACATAAACGATGTAAATGACATAACGATGTAATTGACATAAACGATGTAAATGCCATAAACGACGTAAATGAAATAAACGACGTAACGGACAAACGATGTAAATAACATAAACGATGTAAATGACATAACGATGTAATTGACATAAACGATGTAAATGCCATAAACGACGTACATGAAATAAACGACGTAACTGACAAACGATGTAAATAACATAAACGATGTAAATGACATAAACGATGTAAATGCCATAAACGACGTAAATGACAAACGATGTAAATGCCATAAACGACGTAAATGACAAACGATGTAAATGCCATAAACGACGTAAATGAAATAAACGACGTAACGGACAAACGATGTAAATGACATAACGATGTAATTGACATAAACGATGTAAATGCCATAAATGACGTAAATGAAATAAACGACGTAACTGACAAACGATGTAAATAACATAAACGATGTAAATGCCATAAACGACGTAAATGACATAAACGACGTAAATGACAAACGATGTAAATAACATAAACGATGTCAATGACATAACGATGTAAATGCCATAACGACGTAAATGACATAAACGATGTAAATGCCATAAACAACGTAAATGACAGAAACGACGTAAATGACAAACGATGTAAATAACATAAACGACGTAAATGACATAACGATGTAATTGACATAAACGATGTAAATGCCATAAATGACGTAAATGACATAAACGACGTAAATGACAAACGATGTAAATAACATAAACAATGTAAATTACATAACGATGTAATTGACATAAACGATGTAAATTCCATAAACGACGTAAATGACAAACGATGTAAATAACATAAACGATGTAAATGACATAACGATGTAATTGACATAAACGATGTAAATGCCATAAACGACGTAAATGACATAAACGACGTAAATGACAAACGATGTAAATAACATAAACGACGTAAATGACATAACGATGTAATTGCCATAAACCATGTAAATGCCATAAACGACGTAAATGACAAACGATGTAAATAACATAAACGACGTAAATGACATAACGATGTAATTGCCATAAACCATGTAAATGCCATAAACGACGTAAATGACATAAACGACGTAAATGACAAACGATGTAAATAACATAAACGAAGTAAATGACATAACGATGTAATTGACATAAACGATGTAAATGCCATAAACGACGTAAATGACATAAACGTCGTAAATGACATAAACGATGTAAATGACATAACGATTTAATTGACATAAACGACGTTTATGTCATTTACATCTTTTATAACCTCGCAGGACAATGATGCGCGCGTGACCTTGACAGGCTAGACTGGGCCTTAGCGGTTTTCCACGTTATTTTCCAGAAGAAATGGGCCACAACCGACATAGTGTATCTACTAACGCGTCTCCATCTTGCAGGATTTCATGTCATAAGTGTTCCTTGCGTTGGCTTCTGATAGCGGAGCATTCTGTTCCTAGATAATCAAGATTATCTTCCTCCCTACATAATCTGCATTCGTCGCTCTCTTTTAGGCATAATCTTGCCATATATGTTTCCTAAGGTGAGGATATTCTGTAAGGATACGAACAGAATTTGGATGAAGTTTCCAAGGAAGACTTTGCTCCGTCTATTTCCTACTTAATTCTGAACTTCTCCTTGTAGGTGTGTTTCCTTAAGCCTCAGAACAGTTCAGGTCCTACAAAAGGGGTTGATCCCCCCCTTTTTGGTCTCTTCGTTTCCCCTGGTACCAGAATGTCCGGGTATCCAAACAAGGGAAACTCTGTTATCCTCAATGAGCTCGTTAAGACCTCTTAAGCATTCGCACACCATTTTCCGGGAGTTAAATTGTACTCATCTACCGCTTGGAAGACGCTGGGGTAGATTCCCATTATAGTTCCTCTTCAAACATTTTTTTGGACATTCCTGTAAACGGCTCCATCCCAATTTTACTTCCCCCCTTTCCTACTTCTCTCTCATTTCTCTCATATCATCAATAGCAGCAGATTTTGTTTCGCTCGTTCAGTATTTTATCATGATCCCACCTCTGAATAGCCAGGTTAACGTCATAATGTTATAACCTCGTTAAATTTTACAGCATTTTCAAATTGTTAGGAGGAGTTTATATTATGCAACTATACAGGGTGGTTCTTATTTGTCAGATATTTGACATCGAAGGACCAGAAATATTTTGCTCAACAATCGAATAAACATTTTTTTTTTCGTCGAAAAAATATCAATAATTGTACGAGGATGGTATGATAATTGATGAGCGTTGAGGCCATCGGGCAACATCGTATTCATCGTCGAATAGTTTTTGGACAGCTATTTGAAGTTTTGTGAAATGGAAAATGAACAATATCCAGTGCAACTCGACTCTTGTGTACTGGACCATTGTCCTGTAGGAAGAACACACATTTCCTTCATTTTTCTTTTCTTTTTTTCTCTAATTGCCTCTTTTACTTGCTCTAAGATTGAAGCACAGTATTCTCCAGTTGGAGAAACACCTTTAGCTTGATAATCAATCAATAGGATTCCTTCCAAAAGATGATCGCAATGAATTGTCGACGGCTAACTGTGAAACAAACTTCTTCGGTTGGGTTGGTTTTCTCTGCCATTGCATGGAGTCCTGCTTGGACTCTGTTTCAGAAGGATGAATCCAAGTTTCGTCTCCATACCATCCTTATCTTCACTACAGAGGTTTAGAAACGTACGGGAACATTCGACGCGATGGTGTCTTTAAGGTGGCGTGAGCATTCTCCCTTGCACTGGCCTTTTTCATGCCAAGAGGATCATGCAGAGTTTTAAAAATGGTTGTATTGGTACCTTTCTTCAGACGAACATCTTCCAGTATAATTTTTTCGAATTGGTCGCTTTAAATCACTTGAAGATGGCCTTCGAGTACTTTATAATGGCGTGGTGTTTGACTTTCGCCATGTCTTGACTTGTCTTTCCGATTGCGTTGAGACGTAAGAAGTCTGCCGTCAATAATGAGTCGCACGCGAGGATAGCGGCGCAAAAGCTCCGTGCAAGGCAAGGAGGTCATGTCGACGGAGAATGGAGGAAGAAAATGGCCCCGTTGACCCTCCAGCTCATTCATCCCGAATCCTCAAGGCCAAAATTGGGTAAATTGGGCTACGAAGTACTCTCTATTTCAAAACCTGACCTCGTCCAATTTTTTTTTGTTCAGAAACATGAAAACTTGGCTAAGCGTTTCACAACAAATGAGGGAATCGTAGCCGCCACGGACGAGTATTTTGCAGGTTTTTCGACATCATATTTTTCCGAAGCCTTCAAGAAGTTGCAGACACAATGGGAAACGTTTATGATCTCTAAACCATTGCTTTCTTTGGTAGGCTCATCAATGACCATATCAAATTATTGTTATTTTTGACAAGAGTTGAATTATCCAGCGTTTTAAGAAACCCTCAATTCTAGCGATTGGACAGGACAGTTCTAGCCTATCGCCCTATCCAACAATTTCGAGAAACCTTGTCTAAAGGCGCGTATTCATCTGAGCACGAACTGGAACGAAGCAAGGCGAGGCCCAACAAGCATACGAAAATGTGCGTGTACGCGATGTATGGCAAGGTGCTTCGGCCTCTAGGCGAGGCTGTCCGGACTCTATCCGTTTCTAGTCGGTACTTCAAAGGGAATTGCCGCTTTCTTCTTCTTCTAAAATATTATTTAACAATGAATGTCCCGATGAAATTGCCCTATTTCGATAGATTCTGGTGCCCACGAGCGTTTTTTTCTTTTTTTTCTAATAAACTAAAGATCAATGTTGCCTTATATGATATTCATTTAGAGTGCTCCTCTCGGACGGCATGTTCGCCTCGCCTTGCCTAGTTTGCATTCGTGTTCTGATGAATACGCACCTTAAGTAGCGACAAGCACTAAATGGTCACACTCGTGCTCGTGGTAATTTGCATAGCAGTTGTCTACAGAGTGTAGCCCAATGGGTTGCGTACGGGCTTTGTAATCGGAAGGTTTTGAGTTCGATTCGTGTTCTTGCAATTTTTTATTTTATTTATTTATAATTTTTGAACGAAGTAGGTAGAGAGTAGGGTTAGTTTAGGATGTTATAATTATTATTTTGACAGTCTAGACCATCTGGCAACATGATACCGGCTATTACGTCATGACTGAGCTGTTGCTAGACGCGAGTTAAATGGTCATTTACAACTTATCTTTGAGAAGATGACAGTAATCGTATCCATTTGATCTTTTTGGAAAAAAATACGGCCCAATTAAATAATCACCACTATTAATCCAAACATTTAATGAAAATTGGCGTTGCGCCCAAAAATTGCCATTTTACGGACTCATTTAAGTCCTTAAAATGCTTATTTTTCGGCCTAGTCCCTAAAGGTTGTCCTGGCAACAATAGCAATGATTCATCCTGAAAAACTTCAAAAATCTCTCGTTTTCGAATTGGTCGCTTCAAATCACTTGAAGACGGCCTTCGAGTACTTTAGAATGGCGTGGTGTTTGACTTTCTCCATGTCTTCACTTGTCTTTCCGATTGGGTTGAGTCGTAAGACGTCTGCCGTCAATAATGAGTCGCACGCGAGGATAGCGGCGCAAAAGCTCCGTGCAAGGCAAAGAAGCTCATGTCGACGAAGAATGGAGGATGAAAATGGCCCCATTGGGACCACAAAAAAATTTATTTTACCAAAACAACACTCCAGCTCATTCATCCCGAATCGCCAAGGCCAAAATTGGTTAAATTGGGCTACGAAGTACTCTCTATTTCAAAACCTGACCTCGTCCAATTTTTTTTTGTTCAGAAACATGAAAACACTATTACAAAATTCCTTAGCAAACTAAAACTAGTGTTTGTCACACAATTGAATGAAGTTTTTCAGGACTCATCTGCTATTCCGGAAACAGCAATTAATCAATCCTGAAAAACTTCAAAAATCTCCCGTTTTCGAATTGCCAATATTTTTAATATTAAAATTCTTTTAGAGACTACGTTAAACCAGATGCATATGGAGAACTAATTGAACTTTTGCAGGACAAAATTATCAATAGAAATACTGCTCTGATAGTTTTGGAAGAGTTAATCGATAGCCCCACTTGTAACTCTAAACCATTTGAGGTAAATGTCAGATTTTCTGAAGTAATTCATATCGACGAGGAGTTGATTCATAAATTAAAGACTTCTGGTCCAGAAAAGATCTTTCTACATACTGTAACTTCTTTCTTGACACAACCTTAATGAACTAATATGACTATTTATTTCTACTATTTATTTAAAGAAATAATCCACTTGATGCAGTGGAATTACAATGAAACAATTTCGTCGTCTCCACTATTAATTTTTAAAAATCTTTATTCAAAGGGACACGTTTCGGTTTGGCAAGGGCTCTGCCTATATGCGGATTTAACTCCACCATAGTTGCGATATTTTAAGGCTGATGATGGACCTGGGACTCCGAAACATGTCCCTTTGAATAAAGATTGTAATTACTATTTATTTCACTATTATTTAAATGTCACAACCCTGTTCTTAACTATTGACTGTCCCTGGTGATGGTGTGTGTGTGTGTGTGTGTGTGTGTGTCTGCGTTCCACATTACGCGCGAAAACTCTATACATTTCTAGTCTCTCATTTTATTCCATGCGCGTTCTAGACACAACCAGCTGGAGTATAACTAGACACCTAGCGGTGTTGCCAACAGGTGTAAATTTTCTCTTGTTCCTTACAATATGTTCATAACAACACAGATAGCGAGACATGTTTCGTATTAATAATTCCATCTTCAGTGGCATTAACAAAATCAAGCAGTATTGTTAGATATTTCAGGCTGACATGTGTACACACAATTTGTGAAAAATTTTTTAGGGTACGACGTCTTTAATTTATGAAAAAATGTAACATTGTTATAGAGCTATAGCTTGCCGTATTGACTATTAATTGTAAATATATTTGTGGTTAGATAGTTGAGCAGAAAGGTTGGAAGCAAATAACCGACGAGACTGAGTTACGTTTGATTTGTCAAAATGTGTTGGCAGAGCAGGAAAAAGTTGTAAAACTGTACAAAAATGGTAAAATGAAAGTGTATAAAGTGTTTTTAGGTAATGTGTTTAAGAAAACTGATGGTAGAGCTGATATGGCGAAAGTTGATAAAGTATTAAAAGAGTTGTTAAAATAAATTTGTGTTTTATTTCGTCAGTTAAAACTTTTGGAGTCTCAACAGATATTAATTTGCCAGATCATAATTTGATATTTTGTAACGTACATTGTGAGAAACCCAGGTTTAAACCTTTTGAATACACTTACCGTGTGACTTTAAATTCTTTGATCATGATGCGTTTTTGTGTGATTTTCAGACCCTACCTCTTAATAATATATTTTATATGGGTGATGTAAATGAAAAGCGTAACTACTTTAATGAATGCATCCTTCCGTTAATAAATAATCATATTCCACTGAGAACTGTCACTATTTATAAGGCGAAAACACCTTGGATAACTGTGAATATAAAATTGATGATGAGATTTCGAGATAAGGCAAAGGCGAAATTTAGAAAACATGACATTGGAAAGTAATATACGAAAATAGTGAAAATGCTCAAAAATGTTACATTGCCGATATTTCGTAAACTATGCATTTTGGAAATCAGTAACCTATTAGAAAGTTTATTTAATTTTTAATGATATATGAGATAAAATTATAAAAATAAACCTGTTCTATTTGAAAAAACTGACTTTCGACTGTTTTTATAGCATCGTTTTCAGTATAATTTTTTTGACCACCCTGTATGAATAAATCACAAAATGTCGTACGTATCGGAAAAAGGAGACCTTATTTTGTGTTATTTGTGCATCTCTACTTTTACATTAGAGGTTATATACGAGGTACAGGACCTAATAAATAGAAAAAAAATATTCTTTTTAGTTTGTTAGAATGGTCTCATACATTTTCAGCATAAGCATAGATTTCAAATCAAGATTTTTTTGAATTTTTTTTTTTGAATTTTTTTTTTTTTAATTTTTTTTTTGAAAATTTTTTTTTTGAACATTTTTTTTTCTAAATTTTTTTTTGAAAATTTTTTTTTTAATTTTTTTTTTGAAAATTTTTTTTTTTTAAATTTTTTTTGAAATTTTTTTTTTTGAAATTTTTTTTTTAAATTTTTTTGAATTTTTTTTTTTGAAATTTTTTTTTTTTTACATTTTTTTTTTAATAATAGCAACATTTTTTTTCCTTGAAATTTTTTTTCTTGATTTTTTTTCATTTTTTGTATAACCCTCAATGACTTTTTTCATAGATAAAACTACCACCATATAAAAAAATTTTAGCATAAGCACTTTAAATTTATATACGAGGTGAGTGAAAAATGTATTTATTTATTTTGTTAAAGACAAAAAAGTAATATTTTCAGTAATTTTTTGATTACAATTCAGGATTTCTTTGAAAGTTAAAACTATAACCTCCTAGAGATTATCTACGGGGTAACTCAAAAATGTTTATTAATGTTATTTATTATTTAAGACTTTTAGACATGGCAGATCCTTATCAGCGACAGGTGACTTTTTATTTTCTTTAAAAGAGACATTCTTAGCATAGGCTTTAAATTTATATACGTGGTGAGTCAAAAATGTATTTCATCACTTTGTTAAGGTCAAAAAAGTAATATTTTGAATAATTTTTTGATTTCTTTAGATTTCAAATCAAGATTTTTTTGAAATTTAAACTATAAGCTCAAATTTATATTCAGGGTGAACTAAAAATTGTATTTCTTTATTTTGTTAAGGTCAAAAAAGTAATATTTTGAGTAATTTTTTGATTTCTTTAGATTTCAAATCAAGATTTTTTGAAAAATTTTTTTTGAAATTTTTTTTTTTTGAAAATTTTTTTTTTTGAATTTTTTTTTTTTTGATTTTTTTTTGAAATTTTTTTTTTTTGAATTTTTTTTTTTGAATTTTTTTTTTATTTTTTTTTTAACATTTTTCATTTTAAAATTTTTTTTTTTTGAATTTTTTTTTTTTAATTTTTTTTTTGAATTTTTTTTTTTAATTTTTTTTTAATTTTTTTTTTAATTTTTTTTTTAAAATTTTTTTTTTAAAATTTTTTTTTTTGGAATTTTTTTTTTTTAATTTTTTTTTTTTAATTTTTTTTTTTTAATTACAACATAACATATACCTAGGATACAATCGTATGTACAACGTTGAGTAGTCGGGTATATTGTCGTATACTAAGATCAATATATTCAGTATTTAAATTAGTGCTTTGGTTTCATTACAATAGACGAATAATACATATTTAATAAGAAGCCGCCTGCGAAATGATAACTAGAGACTTCTTTATCAGAAAAAAATGTGATTATTATTGAGCCCTAAAATGTCAATTTTAACATAAATCTTGATATTCGTCAAGAACGGCTGGATTTAGGTATAGGACATGATACATGAAACATGTCTAGAATCTTATGTGCAATCCAAAAATGTCATGATATATAGGGTGTTCTATTTAAAATAACAAAGTCACCATCCACTTCCGGTATAACCGGAAGTGCTAAGCAGTTGGTATTATGATCTTTGAATATACTATATTCGGCAATATATATACCAAAATTTACCAAATTCAAATCAAAGTAGTCTCCGAAATATGTTAATGGGCCGTCACCATAGGACTCCCTGTATACTATAGCATTTCGGGGCACACTGTACCTAACCTACTGCACATTTCTAATTTGTTGAAATAAACACGTATATGTGATGGAGAGCCTAGGCTATATCGGTACATTCGGGCAGCAGTAAAACACGATTACATCCCGTATCGCTATGGATGTTTTAAATTAACACGAAATCTAATATTGCACGTGTCAGAATCGTTTTACACGTGACTTACACATATCTATCTATATATAGGTATACTATCATTGTTTTGTATGCTTGTGTGATCAGTAAATAAAATATACAGGGTGATTCTATCTTTATTCCAGCCCTTTGAGGTCTATATGGGAAACAATAGCCAGCGCCAAACTAATTTGTTTAGAAAAAAAAAGTAGTCCATTCTGGAGTGGAGTAAATTTAAATCCTCCACGAGATAAATCAAATATATTAACTACCAAACATGTTTCGTAGGTATGACTTGTTGTCCTATAATGGGAAAAGTATCAGTAAAACACGAAAAATCGATTTGCTATAAGGGTGAATATCTGCGCTACCACCTCAAAAGCAATGCTACAGAAACTCCCTATTGCACTTTTTCATATAAAATATGGTAGTAGTGTGTACCATTTGCCTAAAGGTCCATATTTACAGCCACATATATGCGAATATGCCATCTATTCCCGGCGATTTCTCTATTTTGTCCCAACGCAACGTTAGTATAGTTATACTTTTACCACTAGGCGATTCTTCTTATATAACATGGTAGTATTCCTTTTGTTTTTATAATTTTTTTTTAATCCTAAAAAAATAATGCTGTGTACTAAGGACCAGTTTTGTCCTAAAATTTTCAAACTCGAATTGCTCGAAAACCTTTAAGTTTTTCGAGAAAAAACAAGTATGCCTTTTTTATGTAGAAAACTTTATTTTATCACATTCTTGACACAAATGGAATATAAGTCACAAGAAAAAAAAGTTAGGTTATAATCAAAGCAAGGGTCCCTCCCGCCTATGTTCATCCTTTTTTATACAATTTCATGTCAGTTTACGACTTTTAACTAGGTGAATACATATGCTACATTTGATTAATTCATCTTTACTCGTTTCGAAAATATTTCAAGAAAATCGTCCTCAGGCAGTCTCCGTTAACACCCTGTATCTTTGTAAATAAAGACTTTTCGAAAAATTACAATTTAGGTTTTTTTCATGATTAGAAGTCCCCAATTCGCTCACAAATTTTGACCACCTAAAATTTAAAAATTGAAAAATATCCATTGAACATTTTAACCACAAAACACAAATCAAGAAACAAAACAACATTTATTTTATTTTAAAAACCCTTGTATAGAGTATGAACAGGTCTCCATCAGCCTATGCTGAGGTATCAACAAGTTATCGCCATGTTTTGTAGGATAATTATGTCTACCATCATTCACTGTCTGCATCAAATGTTGGTTATTTTTGATGTAAACCAGACACTGATATATGTATAGCCCATAGATTGTAAGAATACGGTACTCTCTAAACAGAGGCCGACAACTATCTGTCTTTTTCCTACTACCAATAATCCTAACTGCGCGTTTTTGCGTCAAGAAAACTCTACTGACATCTGTTGAGTTCCCCCAAAGCAACTGACCATAAGAAATCCGCGACTGAAAAAGTCTGAAATAGGCCAAACGAATGACCGACCGAGTCACACATTCCGATATCCTTCTCATCAAGAAGATTGTTGACGAGAGCTTACCATTCAGCTGCTGAACATGCTCCCTCCAAGACAGCTTCGAATCCAGGCATACAGCAAGAAATTTAATGTTATGTATCTCATTCACATGTTTTAAAAAGAATAGCATGCTTTGAGTCTTATCTAGATTGAGACTAAGACTAGTATCCGAAAACCAGGACTGTAATTTATCAATTGTTCGTTCAGCCAAGAACTGAAGATGTTCCAACTCAGTATCATGATCGAAGACAACAGTGTCATCAGCATACTGAACACTGCTTAATTCAGGTATAATCAGCACAATCTCATTCACATACAAAATAAAGAGCAGATGACCGCGAGTAGATCCCCGTGGCACGCCCACCGATGACGACACAATGTCCCCATGTGCTACCACCTGGGTGCGCTCCGTCAAATATGATTGGCTACCCCTAATTCCATAGCAAGTCAGTTTATTTAGAAGAGCCTGGTGTGAAACACAATCGAAAGCTTTAGAGAGGTCACAAAAAGCCGCAGTAAGACCTTCGCCCGATTCAAAGGCATTGATAATACATTTTACGAGTGTTTCTTCTGAAATCCAAACTGTGTAGTCGAAAATACGTAGGTTACATTTCTCTATAAACCTGGGGGGTCTGCCGGCAACTGCCATTTCAATAACTTTTGAAAATATAGGTCTGTAATTATTACGAGGGTTGCCGAAAAACGTTGACCTCAGTTTGTTTTTTACGTACGGGAATAAAAAGAAGTCATTCGGTGCCAAGCCAGGACTATACGGCGGAAGATTCATCAAATCGATGTTTTACGTTCCTTCTTTATTCAAATAATTCTGCAACCAAATTTGGTGTTTGGGAGACCTTTGATCCAAAAAATCAGGTTATATTTCAGTTTGGCTTGAAAAATTTTTTGCTTTTAAGGGGTGATAACTTTTTGCTCTGCAAATACACACGGGCAAAATATGGCGATCGGTCAAAATTTACTCTAAGTTTAACATTCATTTTCTCCTGAACCTTGTAACATATTGAGTTAATTCTTTTTTAGAAATGTAGCTTGACTGTTGGACAATAGGTTTGACCTAGAGTTGATTTTTAAGCAATTGGTTCTTATGTCATAATATACAGGAGTAAAAAGAACGTATGTTTTTTTTTTGTTAATTTTTGGAGCAATCTGTGAAGTGATTGAATGAAAGTAGAAACTATTCGATAATTGCAAATTAAATATTGATCATTTCTGAGCAATTTGGTTTTTTATTCACTCTGAAAACTCACTTATTAAGGAAGTTACATTTTGTCGGTGTGTATATAGCTTTTTCGAAATATTTGCATTTAAATTACCTGATGAATTCTGAAAACTATTAATATTAGTGAATGTAGGATAATTAATAATAATAATAAGGAAAAGTGTTTAATTCTCGTTGGCAGTAAAAGAATAAAATATGACAAGTAATTTGCATTTGATGTTAAAGATAAGAAAATACTGGAAGGAGAGTGTCGAGTAGATAATTGCTGTCGACTAGTTGTTGCATTTCGATCGATTTAGCCGTCCACGACTGATTCCTCAGATATCGAGTTCTTTGTTGTTGTATCTCTTCATCATTTTCGTCGAACCAATCCTGATGTTTTCGTCGCACAAAGCCCACCGTCTCCTCACCCGCAGAGAGCACGGCGGACCTAACTAACGACAACTGTGCTTCAATATCATCTGGACATTCTTGTGGTAGCCTGGCCTGCAGGTGTTGTTGAAAACACAATTTCGCTCGGTTGTCTTTTCACCTTTGTCTCTGTAAAGGATTTAAAGATAAATTATTAGTAACGACTAGTGATGAGAATTGGCGACCAAGACGTTTCAGCGCTAGACTTTTCATTGTGGGATTACTCAAAGAATTGAGTTTATTCGAGCACTCTTCTAACACTGAAAATGAAAATCCTTCAAGATAGTCGGCGCTATATTTACATTAACAATTACCTCAACAGTATCCAGTTCCGTGGAGGACATTTGGACAATGTACAAATAATGGCAAGATCCAAATAGTATAACTGATTAGTTATCCTAGTGTTTGAACCACAAAATAGAAACAACTCTATGTTTGTACCGAAACAGTAGGTATTACAAAACAAAAAGCTCTATTTCCGACGTATCCATTGTATCCCACGTAAACATAATAATAATAATAGTATTATGGAGACCACGCGTCATGGCAGAAAAGCATCAAAAAGGCTATAAAGAAAAGCAGCACACAGTTTCCATAATAACAAGCAACCGGCCTTTTATTAGCGATTGAAATAATAATAATAATAATGGATATAAAGTCTTTGGACTGAACACATAACATTCATTCATTCAATAAGTCTGTATGATAAGTAAGGAAAAAACAACAAAATTTTGACAAAACTCGATTTTATTATTCAACATAATTGGCTTAGAGGGCAATACAACGAGTATAGCAATTTTTCAACTATCCGATACCACTTTTATAGTACGATTTCTCTTTCTCGTCAAAATAGGCCTCAGTTTCAGCGATTACTTCATCATTGGACTTAAATTTCATTCCAGGAAGCATTCTCTTGAGATCTGAAAACAGGAAAATGTCACTGTGGGCTAAATCTGGAGAATACGGTGGGTTGGTAAGCAATTCGAAGCCTAATTCATTCAATTTTGCCATAGTTTTTATCGATTTGTGACAGGGTGCATTGTCTTGGTGAAACCACACTTTTTTCTTTTGTAAATGTGGCCGTTTCTTTGCGATTGCAGCCTTCAACTGATCCAAAAATGCACAGTAACAGTCGCTGTTGATAGTGGTACCTTTTTGGTGGTAGTCGATGAATATTATTCTGTTCGCATCCCAAGATACAGACGCCTTCACTTTACCGGCCGACTGTTGCGTCTTAGCTCGTTTTAGATTCGGTTCGTCTATTGATGTCCACTCAGCTAACTGTCTTTTGGATTCTGGTGTGTAATAGTGAAGCCATGTTTCATCCATTGTCACATATCGACGATAGAATTTCATTTTATTGCGGTTTAACAGCGCCAAACTCTCCTCTGAAGCATCAATTCGTTGTTGTTTTTGGTCGACTGTGAGCTCACGCGGCACCCACTTTGCACATAGCTTTCGCATACCCAAATGTTCATCAAAATACAATGCTATATCAAAACTCGAAACTCACTTTTTTCCATTTTTTTTTTAATAACATACGTTGCTTCACACAAAATGCTCGACGAATCAATAGTCAGATTGCTGTCAAATTTATACACGTTTCGGTTGAAGGTTAGTGCTAAATAAAAATCATATGGAAACAATTTTAGTATCGCCATCTATGTGTCATACTACGGACTTATTGAATGATTTAATATTATTGTCAATTCTCATTTCGCGTTTTAAGCTAGAAAGGGCCCTCTGTTCTGCACTAATTGTTTAGAAGAACAACCACATGATGGTAAATTAAAAGGAACAAAGTACCTACCAATCTTCTTTTCTACTCATAATCATCTAAGATAATGCAGTAGAATTCAAATTTTGTAATACTGATTTTCATACTCTTAGAGCAATAAGTTCTAATCGCGGTATCGTCCATTTTTTAATAGGTGAAACGCAAGACTTTACCTGGGCTAGTTGTACACTCACTTCCGAATTATCTTCAGCTTTTAAAAATATAGCTGAAGCATAGGAGTCTTTACTTATCACAAAAAATATACAAATTTAAATATATTGTGCCTGTAGATTTTAAAAATATTCTGGAATAGCTCATAAACAGGTGCTCTCTATCAAAAAAGGTCAGCTCAGTTTAGCAAAAAGTATATTTTGTCTAGAAAATAGTTTATACTAACGTGCGACACAGTTCGCGGCAAGAAGAAGCTTGTCAAAGCTGTCTTTAATTACCTAATTTATGTGTAAAATTTACCCAAATGTCCCCTATATGTACGCCAATGAACATAATTTGGACACCCTGCACAGGGGCGTAGTGATGCCGTTATGGGCCTGTGTTCCAAGGATTTCCGGGTCCACCGACTCACTGCCACACCGATTGAAAAACAAAGTACCAATATTTATACGTTTATTAAGAAATCAAACAACAAAAGTACAATTTAAAATATAAAAACTAAAAAATATACAACATGCTATTTTTTAAACCGTGCAAGATAGAGAGTTAGTTAAATTAGAAAAAAGCTGCAGTTTTTGATGCCTATTTAATATCTGTTTACTATGTAGGCAAATTCTTTTTAGTTTCTGAAATACAGGGTGATTTGTGCAAAAACGCCGAATTTTATTTTCTCAAATATTTTGAAAACTATTGGTTTTCGACACAAATTTTAAATTTTTAATATTTAAATCAATAGTTTCTATTATGTTTGTTGTGGCGCGAAGTTAATATGATTGATTAATTGGATTTTTCGCTACGATTTCAAAGAACCAAATCAGTAAATTTTTCAGTGGCTTTTCTCTTCTCAAAGTTGGAAAAATAAGAACAAAAGCAATACTTAATATAATCGATAAAGAGTAAACTAAAAAAACTTATTTTTCGAAAAATTTGTAACGTTTCGGGAACCAATCTGCTCCCGTCGTCAGAGGATTGATTTAACTTCTAAAAACATTAACTTCTATCACTATAACGATATCAAAAATTCAAAAAGCTCAGATACCTCGCGCTCATCTATACTTAATATACTTCAAAATCTTTCATAAATAACGTTGTAGTGCTAGAAGTTAATGTTTTTATAAGTTAAATCAATCCTCTGACGACGGGAATCAATATTATTATTATGTTACTATGTACTTATATCGCAAAGGACAATTGACAACAAAACAACCTAACGTGAGTACAGACTCATGTTGGGGAATCCCTGAAAAGCGGAACAGCACCAGCGCCGCGGCGCGGTCCAGAGCGGAATCTAGAGGTAGAGGTATATAGATACCTTTTTTCTGTTTTGTGCTACCCTCTCGAGAGTCAAGTTAGAGGGCAGAACAATGCAGGGGAATAGTCAGTACCGTACTAACTAAAGAAAATTGAAAATCAAGTCAAATGTAAAAAAAATCCTAAAATTTATAGGTATTTAATATAGAAAAGATGTAGAATGCAGTACCGGGCCCCTTGAGCATACAGGGCCCGTGTTCCGTGGAACACTATGCCCCTGCTTTCAGGAATCTCAAGTTTTCGGTTGTTGCAACCATAATGAATCACCCTGTATAACTTCCAATGTGCCATCGATCAACAATCACCTGGTATACCAGGCGTTCTATAAGATCTTTTTGCTATAGCAATTTTACGAATGGCTCTATAATATGTAATAAAATAAAACGTACCACATTATTGTACCTACACCAAAAAAAATCTCTATCTGGAATAATAAAAAGTTATAGGTTGGTTATAAAATAAATCCGTCCAAAACGATTCAAGATAGCGAGCTAAATTCTGTTTACCCTATTAAGCTTTTCATAAAAATTTAATCCTGCCACACAAAAACAGCAGTTAAAGCATAATATAGTTTTTGATACACCCTGTATGCCAAAACGCACATTCCACCAATCAACCCAATAGCAAAGACAGACCAAAGCGCTGGAATGCGCGCGTTTAAAGCGTTTTACCCCGTTACCATAGCAATGCTCACACCATCTCACAGCCAGCTGCGATTTTCACGAGAAAAACAACAACATGACGCGAGTAACAACGACGTCGGCGTCGTTGCCTCTAAAAACGAAATTCGTACACTAAATGCTCTCTGGATGGAACACATTCAATACCCGACCGTCGTGAAGGCTCAGTTTGACGCCGGTCTCCGATTTAGACAACACGCTTAATATCGGCGAACGTTCCAAACAAAATTTGCTAAAATAAAGTTGTGAAAATGTCGATTTTCACATTCGAACTCATGATGAATTTTTGGGAATAATCGTTTTATGCCACTATATTTGACAATTACATAGAACTGTACTGAGAATTCCCATCGGGGATCATACCTTTGCATGATTTGTGAACATATACCTTAGTGTATGAACTGTAGAAACGCTCTTTGAGCACGTGAGCACATTTACCGCCGATATTGCTTTTACAGCCTTTCGTGCTACAACTGTAACTTATGTACTATATTATGGGCAACAAGTTGTAAGCCACCGTTTGATCTTTCCGGAGTTCTTGCGGTCAATTTAGAGTTGTTGTTTTGATGGGGGATGTTGTTTTGGAAATGGGGAAGGAGTTTTAGTGGTAAGTAGATGGTTTATTTGTTAATAATGAATGTCATATGATGGAGCTTTCAATTGGTTGATTATTAGGGATCGTTATAATGATAACTTCAAAACAAACATTACATTAACAGTTTAGGAATCAAATTATGTGTTACTAAAAAAATATTTTTTAATTTTAAAGGAGTAGTCCATGCTCTCCAGTGGAGTGCAATTACATTATTATTACAAAGCAAACAAACTTTGTTACTTCTACTATTTTTGTTTTTTTATTTATTTAACTACTAAATTGAATACATGTTTCAAGGATCTATATCCTCATCATCAATTCTTTACAATTCAGTGGGAATATTTGAAGATTTAAAAATATATACTCGTATATAATCAAAAGGTGTCAAGACATTTTGGTTTTTACTTTATTAAATGTCTTGATTATACATTGTTTCCAAGATAAGAATGGAAATGCGTTGGAATCTTGGAAACGGTAGGAGTTACAATGTCGAGTAAACTAGAGAAAAGTTGTACAATTTAAACATCTTTGAAATGGTGGTTTAAAAATTAAACTGACTAGACGTTTTCGAGAATTTTAGTTTTTATTTATTTCTCACATTATTTTTACAGATATACAAAAATTAAAAGCACTTTCTCATTGTTACTTTTTGAGGAGAAAAAGATAGCGTTTAAAAATTTTCACTAAGACGTTTCGTTATTGAAAACCATCAACAACTTGGTTTTTTTCAATACGGCCCTCCATTTTTTTATTGATAAATTTAAAACCGTTTTCAATTCAAAAATAGGTGGTATACCTATCACATGTAATGGTTTAAGTAATTTTTCAGTGTTTTTAGCTGTTATTTAAAATTATCCAAGAAAAATCGCCATAATTTATTCTGTACGTGGTTTTTTAAATTTAGTTGAAATTTTTATGCTTTTTGAAGTTATTAAAAAAACGCCATACTCAGATGATTGTTTTACGCAAAATAAGTGCCAAATTATGGCGATTTTTCTTGAGTAATCTTAAATAACAACTAAAAAGTTATTTAAACCATGACGTGTGATATACCAACTATTTTTGAATTGGAAATGGCTTAAAATCTAACAATAAAAAATCTAGGGCAATATTAAAAAAAAATCAAGTTGATGATGGTTTTACAAAAACGAAATGTTGTAGCGAAAATTTGTAAACGCTATCTTATTATCCTCAAAATGTAACAATGAGAAAGTTCTTTTTATTAAGTACGACTCAATGAGTCTAAAGATAGTCCCCCGAAAACCCATGCCTCTCAACTTAGCCAACAATACATCGCAACTGACCACATCGAAAGCCTTCCGCAGATCGACAAAAACCGCAATAACGATGTTTCTATTGTCTAGTTCAACTGAAATTTTATTTAGTAAATCCATTGCCGCTGAGTATTACTTTGCTCAATGAAACCGTATTGATATTCATCCAAATTTATGTATTTGCCAATGAATTCAAGCATTCTTTTTTTAATAACTTTTTCAATAATCTTAGAAAATACGCTTAGAACGCTTATCCCATTTCATCCTTCGCTCCCGCTTTAAAAATGGGACTAATCCTACTTAATTTTAGTTCTTCTGGAAAATTAGCCTAGTATAAGCACTTCCAAAATATCATTTTCCAGATCAATAAGATCATAAACTGTAATTTGGTCATGCCCAGGAGCTGAGTTTTTCCTTAGATTTTTTACAATATTTTTAAGTTCAATGTCATTTGTCAAATTAAGAAAGAAACTGTTAAGACAATATATTTCATTAAATTTCAAAAAATTTGGATTATTAAGTAAAATATTTTTTGTTGCTTCTAAATTAATGCCTTCCACAATATTTTTACCTACAGTAGAATTTGATGGGGACACAAATAAAGAATTACACTAGAATTTTGAAAAACAATAATTAACATTTAGGTAGGCATACAGAATAGAAAAATGTGTACCAGGTGATTCTGAAAAATAATAATCAAAGTAATTTAATAGAAATTGCAATTTTAATTACCGTAGTATATTTTATAAAACATTTTTAATTAACATCATTTAAACATTAAAACTTTCTTAAATTTAGAAATAATTAATTAATTTAAAATTGCTACATGATAATATAATCTAGAGGATGTTACATTGCGTTAAAATAAATGATAAACATTTCTAAGGCGGGATTTTAAATTACAGACTAACAATAAAAACAATATCGGTCGCCACAGATCGATACATTTTTCGTTGGAACATACTGTTTATTATTGCAATCTAAATACATTGATTACACAGGCCAACAAAATGAAAAAAAAAATTTGGTGCCAGAAATCTAACATCTGATTTTAGATGTTTTTAATGTGCTGATTCCAAAAATGCCACCAGATTTTTTCTATCAGCTTTTTGAGATACACGTTACAG
Organism: Apoderus coryli; assembly: GCA_911728435.2. Lineage (NCBI taxonomy): Eukaryota > Metazoa > Arthropoda > Insecta > Coleoptera > Attelabidae > Apoderus > Apoderus coryli. Next base: position 922,767 of record OU452207.1, read on the forward strand.
GTTAAATGATATATTTTTTTCTGATAAAGGACAACAAATAAAGAGATAAATATGTACTTAATCGTCAAAATAGGAATTTCCCAGAATCTAATTAGCCAAATGGATACCTGGAATTGTCCCTGACCCAATGTTCCTATACTAGGAACTACTCAATACAATGCTCTTACTTACTTTTATACCTGTAATTGCCTATGACCCGATCCTTCTATATCTGCTTGGCTGTACTTGATTTAGTATATTACTGAGTTTTCCCAAGTAAAGTTGTGCTATCATTTTGTGTAAATTTTGGTCGTTTTGTAGTATCAAGACACTAAACTGAAACAATGGCATCCACAAGCAGACGTACCTGTGCAAATCATCCCGATGTTTTTTGTTATGTGTGTGGTGAATACACTTTGAAAGAGAGCAGAAAAAGGATTTCTGACTTTGTGAAAAGAGCTTATCTTGCCTATTTTGGCGTTCATTTAGGAGATCAAGATAAATCTTGGGCCCCACATTTCATATGTAAAACATGTGTTGAACATTTGCGACAGTGGACAACTGGAAAGAGGAAGTGCCTAAAGTTTGGTGTACCAATGGTTTGGAGAGAACCGCGGAACCATCATGACGACTGCTATTTTTGTCTCGTTAATATTAAAGGCATAAATAGAAACAATAGACACAAATGGACATATCCTGATCTAGATTCTGCAAGAAGGCCTGTAGTGCATTCGGAAGAAATACCCGTTCCATCATTCAGCAGTCTACCCAAACTGACAGAAGATGATACAGAAACATCAACGTCTGACGAAGTTAAAAGAATTCAATCAGAAAACGACAGCGATTTTGAAGCAGATTTAGCAACTCCGCAGTGTTTCAATCAAGAAGAACTAAACGATCTTATAAGAGACCTGAATCTCTCAAAGGAATCCGCTGAATTACTTGCATCCAGATTAAAAGAAAAAAATCTACTTTGTCGAGGTACTAATATTACATTTTATCGTAAAAGAGATAAGGATCTGCTGCCTTTTTTCACTCAGGAAAATGACTTGGTATTCTGTAACAATATAAAAGGGCTCTTAGAAAAAATGGGTTTGCCTGAATACACTCCAGATGATTGGCGCCTTTTTATTGACAGTTCAAAACGTAGTTTAAAATGTGTTCTTTTACATAACGGTAACAAATATGGCTCAATTCCTATTGGTCATTCTACTACCATGAAGGAAGAATATGAAACAATAGCATTAGTTTTGAGAAAAATTAAATACGAAGAACATCAGTGGTCAATTTGTGTTGATTTAAAAATGATTAACTTCCTCCTTGGACAGCAGAGTGGTTATACAAAATATCCTTGTTTTTTGTGCCTTTGGGACAGCAGAGCTAAAAATGAGCACTGGGTTAACAAAAATTGGCCTTCAAGAGATGTCATGATTCAAGGAATACAAAACGTGATCAACGAACCTTTGGTTTCAAGAGAAAAAATCTTACTTCCGCCCTTGCATATCAAGCTAGGCCTAATGAAGCAATTTGTGAAGGCCTTAAATCGAGATGGAAATTGTTTTGGGTATTTGTCACGTAAATTTCCTGGCATTAGCACGGAAAAACTAAAAGCTGGTATATTTGATGGTCCTCAAATAAGGCAACTTGTTAAAGATCCACAATTCACCACATCAATGAACGAGACTGAATCTAACGCTTGGAGTTCATTTGTTCAAGTAGTACAAAATTTTCTTGGCAATCATAAAGCAGACAATTACGTAGAATTAGTGGAAACTATGCTTTCAAATTTTAATATTCTCGGCTGTAACATGAGTATAAAAGTTCACTACCTCCACAGCCACCTAGATCGTTTTCCAGAAAACTTAGGTGACTGTAGTGAAGAACAGGGGGAAAGATTCCACCAGGATATTAAAACTATGGAAGATCGTTATCAAGGACGATGGGATAGCCACATGATGGCGGACTACTGCTGGAGCCTTCAGCGAGACTGCCCTAGTAAACTCCATTCTAGAAAATCGTATAAAAGAAAATTTTTATGTGATTAGTGACTAATGTAATTATGTAAATTAAGTTTTTGCAATAAATACTTAAATCCATGTGTCTTTGTTTTTTTTAACTGTCAATAGTAATATTATATATTATAACAGTTATAACGTAAATTATATACACAATTTTTTAAAAAATCTCAAAAACTAGATCTGATAGACAAAATCTGAGAACCTTTTTACATTCTGCATCCAAAAATTACTCAGGAACAGTTAAAAAATCGCAGGCACCAAAATGTGTGTTGGCCTGTGTTATCTATATCACCCCAAATTTCTATTATTGAGGTACTTAATTTAGATAAAAACAAAAACATAACAATAATGCAGGTAACAACATAATGTTGATAAAACATTTTTTCCCATTATTATTAATTATTTATTCTATTAGATTATGAACCTAGATACAGTAAGTGTATAAAGACTGGAAACCGCTTAAAACGAAATCAGGACATTCTGTACATACTAACATTTGATTTAAGTTTGTTTTATTAATGTAAATTTATATTTATTTCATGTAAAAGTGTATTGACAACAATGCCAATAGCGACATAGGGTGCTAAGATCTCTTTAGACAACAACTGGTAAATTTGGTTTAAAAGCTATTAAGCCGTTTCCAAACTTTATGCACACACTATATATCTCGAGTTCGCATCTATTTATTGCAAAACTTGTGTATTTTACAATAACAATTCGACTAACACATGATGTTTCTTGCCATTGGTGTCGCTTCCCTCATTATCAAACTTGTACGTACGTGAACTTGAACCCTCAACCACCAAAACAACGAGCGTTGTTGAATTTAATACAGTCGGTTTAGACTCTGCAAGCCAAAGGTCGGAAGTGAAATATGACGGGCACTTGTATCTACTCCCGATTTTACAACGAAAGTTTGGTACTTATTCATAGTTTACTATCCTATGTCTAAATAATGCCGTCATTAGGGTGATAGCGGTTTATACGAAGTGTGTTCAATATATAGGGTGTCCCAGAAGTCCGTCATCAAGCTCAATGAAGGGGAAGGGGACGTCCTCTTGTCTACGCTGACTGTTATCTAAAAGTGAGTTTTGAGTTATCACATAAAACTCACTCTTTTTTTGAATTTTCAGTAGTAATACCCCTAGTGTCTTGATAATACCGAGATAATTTTGTCATAGAGAATGCCGAAAGCGTCTTGCTATTATCCTTGAGAACTCGCTTGAAGGATTCTTTATGACAAAATTTTGAGTATTTATCAAGGCCCGAGGAGTACTCGATAAGATAATTTTTTGCTTTGTAGATATCAAAAATTTGATTGTCAAGCTGACGTTTAATAATTTTCAATACAAAATGTATTAGTTTTAATCAAACAAATATTATTCATTTTTATTTAAAACTACAGTTGTGAAAAGTACAATTGGTAAATGTTAAATTGGAAGAAGAGTTTGCTGAAGTTGACGGATTGTTAATTTCCACTGTTGAAGAAATTCCTCGCATGGTGTTGATTATTTCACTATGGCGTTCTTGGTTAATATTCAAGTACGGTTTAATTGAATTAGAGCTGCTATGTCCTGTTATTTTTATTAATTGCTATTCAGGAATTCCTTTATTTGCCAAATGGCTAACTGCAGTTGATCTGTTCGAATGATTGGATATCTTTTTACACTTAGTGTCCAATCCAATAGCTTGGGCGGATGATTTGGTCCACATATTAATTGTGTTCTTGCCTACCGGTATATTGTCAAACCATGTGTCACTTTCCGATTTCCAGAAACGATTTGGTCTCAAGAATAGGCGACTGGAAGTAATATTTTTCCCACTTTTGGACAATAATTTATGGAATAACCGAACAGGGCATGCACTTTCGTTTGCAATATTTGGAACAAGCCACTTACTATTTGTACAACTTTTCGATCCTCCTTGGCATGTTTTACTAAATATTGGATTGTATTCAATTCTGTTAATTGGCGTTTCATCATTATTTTTCTCAATCGTGAAATAATCTATAAGGCAATCAGCTAGTTCACCACCTCGCCAAGCTAACTCAACAGCTACAATATGGTCAAATTTTTCTTGTAAACCTTCTGGCGTACATTCATCCCATAATCCAATGATTCTAGCCAAATCACTTGAACTTAAATTTGATGCACTGCATTTTCGTGTGTTTGGATCCTGCTGCAATCTTTTACGTTTTGCATTTCTTGCACCTCGCGCATTTTTGAATATCACACTGGTAAACCGGTCGAATACAATTTTGAAGTCATTGAAGTATTTCTCCTGGAGTAGCCTACTCGTAGTATTCCAAATTGTTTTTACAGTTGCTTCTTTATATTCAGTTCCGTCAGCTTTTCTCATATTTACCGCATAATCTTTCAATATATTAGCCAAATTATGCAAACTCGTTTCAGCATTCAGTTCGTATTCTCTGGTCGCACAAAACTCGAGAAATATTTTCCATACATATTTTTTTAATTTGATTGTATTTTTTGTCGTGTATTTTTAACACCAATTCGACTAGTTAAAAGGCTAAATATATTATTTTTATAGTATAATTTTGTTGAACCTTTTCCTACTATTTATGAACGTCTATGTCAGCAAGATTTTAGTTTTAGGTTATATTCTATCAAACCTATTCTATTCTACCAATGTTTAGGAATTTTTTTTAACCCCTGTTTACACTCTTATCGAACGCCAATGTGAAATATGAATAGGTATGAGCCACAATAGACCCTCGGTGGTCGCAGTGGAGGGTCCGCGCAGACCCACTCATTTTGAACCTACCTACCTAGTGTTGGGGCATTCGAATGAAAAATTATCGATCATCCGATTATGAGAATAATCGGTATCATTCGATTATTTACATTGAAATGCTTTTCGCTAAACAATTTAAGTTTCATTGCACTGGTTAGGCTATTAAACAGAGTTACGGCATTGTAGTTAAAAACCAATACCTATATAAATTCATTTTCAACCAATTTAAGCTTGAGAAAGCCTCGGAATATGATCATACCTCCGGAGATTATGAATCAACTGACAACAAGAGATGAGCAGCTCTCTGTTTTCTGCTCACAAAACTAACTTTTGGTCTCTTGCGCTTCTCTATTAGCTATGCCCGTCAAAAATTAAAGCACTACAGAGCATATTGTTTTAGGCTGTGGCTTTAATGTTAACTGTAGAGATTTTACAATCCTTTATTTTGATATTGGCACCATAACGAATATCTAAACTATGCCGATGTTTAGACTGCCATACCGTCGATAATGTTTTAAAGGAAAGGACGGCTTGAGGCGGCAACGAAAATATGTTTTAGTTGTTGGAAAATAATTACATTATTTGAAAAATAAAATAAATCCTATCCTGTTCATTTTATTATTCTTGGTCTATACAAATTGAATTGGTTTGTAACTGACCTGCGAACAAAGCTTGTACTTTTATATTTTTAACTTTTTTTCTAGTTTTAAACCAAACCAAACCAACTTGATTGATAGATATATAGATAGTTTATTACAATATTCGAAAAATACAGTTTGTCAATATAAATACAATACTTGCAAATACAACACAAATACAAATCACATAAAAATATATACGACAATATACAACAATTAGGACAATACTGCACAACAAAACAACGCAATATTGCCAACAAGAATCAAGAACTCTACAACCAATCACTCTCAAGAAATTCATTGACAGAGTAAAAACAGTGCTTTAACAAATATGTCTTTATTTTAGTTTTAAATAATTTGTAGTTAAACGACCGAATCTGCTTCGGTACCTTATTATAAAATTTGTAATTAAGAGAGTTATTTTTAGATTTTGTTAGTCTATATTTTGGAATGATCAACAAATCAGCCGACCGAGTACTGTAGGTATGATTACTAGAGTGAGGCCGCAGTGAATCCCGAATTGAATGGATCTCCAATAAGGTATGACATTATACCGTGGTTTACAAAATGCGGCTTGCAATGGTCAAGTGGCCTAACGCCAACCAGTATTCTGACCGTCCTCTTTTGCAATCTGAAAATTCTCAAGGCGTGCGAAGAACCACCTCAAAGCACGATGGCGTAAGTCAAGTGTGAATGGAAAACCCCAAAGTAAGCCGTTCTACGGACATGAAAATTTAAGTAACACGCAAGCTGTCTAAGCAAAAATAGAGCACTGGACAACTTGCGACTTAGGTGTTCGATGTGAGAGTACCAGTTAAGATTGTCATCCAAATAGACTTCAAGCACTTTGACAGTGTCACCACTGATATGGGAGAAATTAGAAGACAGCTTCAGAACATTGCACTTGTCCTCGTTAAGCCTTAACCCGTTCGCACCAAACCATTTCTTGGCTGCATTCAAGACCGAAAGGGATATAGTGTTCAGATTGTCAAAACTTGAACTACTCGACACAAAACCGGCATCATCTGCAAAAAGGGACGGAAATGAGATATCTGACATATAATGGCAGATATCATTAATGTATATAATGAAAAGTAATGGGCCAAGCACAGAGCCCTGAGGCAGCTCACCCTTTTAAGAAAAGATGTTTCACCGTTCAACTCGACCAGCTGCTGTCTCTCAAACAGGAAAGATTTAATCAACCCCAAAGGTATCCCCCTCACTCTATAGAGAGACAGCTTTTCCAGAAGGGTGTCATGGGAAATGCAGTCAAAAGCCTTAGACAAATCAGTCGTGGTCAATACAGAGTGTTTACCATTCTCAAAAGACGCAATTACACCGCCCACAACACTCAGAATCCTCCGGTTGTTGTTCGCCCTCTCTTAAAACCAAACTGACATGGAGAGAGTAGATCGAACTGTTCGAAATAATCCGAAAGTCGGGCGTTTAACAAGACCTCGAGTACCTTAGAAAATATAACAGTAATTGTAATGGGTTGATAATTATTCAAATCGCCAGCATTACCAGACTTTAGCAAAGGGAGTACCTTTCCAATCTTAAAGCACAACCCTTCGAAAAACATAAGTTTATTAGGTTAGTGAGTTGCGCAACTAATACGTCCAGACTCAATGTGATCTCTCGATTTGCGATTGCCAATATAGTTCACCAAACGCGTCTCTGGCTATAATCGCATATCTTAAGAGAACTGACATCGATATTTGTCACATTCATCTTGGTTAAACCCAAATTACCGGATGGATCCACGCGTATGGGCCAGAACGTAAACAGCAAATGATTGTATGGATGTTTCAAGATGAGCCTAATCCAACAAAAGTTGTGCTGGTTTTTTTCCGTATACATCGAATATCGTAAATGCCAATCCTAATAAATCTACCTATATTATCCATCTACCTACTCAATTTCATCTACTTAAACGACAATAATGTTGGATGAGTGAGTATACATTATACATGTATAGCATCTCATCTAACTTTTCAGAAAGAAGTTTACTTCAGTCAAATATTTACTATCCGTTGGAGTAATGATCTCAAACGTGTTCACTAATAGAGCGTACCTACGTAGGAACGGATTTGATATTACCTAATCTATTCATGTGAATTCATTTCTTTTGGGCCGAGGGAATTTAATAAAGCTGGAATTAAGATTTTTGCCCGATCCGTTATACATTCATTATTCATCGATAAAACTATTTGGGATAAAAATGGGATTAAGAATAGCGGCTTGCAAATATTTTTTTTTCAAATCTTTCTCCATTTAATTTCTCAATATATTTTGGTTTTTTCCTTTTTTGTAACGTTTCCTAATCTTTCACTGATTTCCAGAGAGATTTCCGTATATCATTGAATCCATTATCCCGTTTCTCTTTATCGTTATTAGTTATACATACTTACATAATATAGTAACCAACCAAGTTTCTTAATTTAAGTCATGTGTCAAATTTCATCCAATCACCTCTGGATTACAGCGATAATACCGTACCTGTGGTGTTTTCAGTTTGGTGTTTTTTTTTATTGAAAATTAATTAAACGTCAAACTGACAACTGGTTTAAAAATGTCGCGAAGATTTGGTATTGCATCTAACGATGCAATTAATGATATTACATCTAATAATATACCAAAAAATATAATCAAATCAAAAAAATATGTATGGAAAATATTTCTGGAGTTTTGTGCGACCAGAGAATACGAACTGAATGCTGAAACGAGTTTGCATAATTTGGCTAATATATTGAAAGATTATGCGGTAAATATGAGAAAAGCTGACGGAACTGAATATAAAGAAGCAACTGTAAAAACAATTTGGAATACTACGAGTAGGCTACTCCAGGAAAAATACTTCAATGACTTCAACATTGTATTCAACCCGTTTACCAGTGTGATATTCAAAAATGCGCGAGATGCAAGAAATGCAAAACGGAATGTACACCAGAAGGTTTACAAAATTTTTTTACCATATTGTAGCTGTTGAGTTAGCTTGGCGAGGTGGTGAACCAGCTGATTGCCTTACAGATTATTTCACGATTGAGAAAAATAATGATGGAACGCCAACCAACAGAATTGAATACAATCCAATATTCAGTAAAACATGCCAAGGAGGATCGAAAAGTTGTACAAAGAGTAAGTGACTTGTTCCAAATATTGCAAACGAAAGTGCATGCTCTGTTCGGTTATTCCGTAAATTATTATCGAATACTCCTCGGGCCTTGATAAATACTCAAAATTTTGTCATAGAGAATCCTTCAAGCGAGTTACTCAACAATAACAGCCCTCGGCCTGCGGCCTTGGGCTATTATCAAGCAACATGCTTTCGGCATTCTCTATGACAAAATTATCTCGGTATTATCAAGACCCTAGGGGTATTACCACTGAAAATCTCATTCCCTTTCTTCCGGACATGGTATAGGGTGTACTATTTAAAACAAGCACTTTGGCATCTTCGTCCTGTATAACCGAATTATTCCCCAACCTTTCCTGGTGAAGATTTCTCACGCTAAGACCTAAAAATCCCTGTTGCTCACTAGATATGACAATTAATTCGAACATATAATATTTCAATCCAAATCGATGCTATTCTGCATTGATGTTAAAAATGGTTGTAATATGACTGAATCATTCACATAATCTAAATGAATTTACAGGGCATTATTTAGCCGTCGAAAGTTTAGTGATGAATGATCTGATTCAGAGCAATTTATGATCATTTCTGTTGCTGGCTTTATTAGAGCGAAGATTAACTTTTTGCAATCAAAAATTCCACATTTCAATATTCTCAAAAATTTGAATAAACATTTTTTAAACATCTAAGGCAGATTTAGCCAACGAATAAGCATAACAATTTGTTTAGTGTAAAATTATAATCACAATCATAACTAGTTAAAATACGTTCTGTGTATTGGTAACGTTTAGACAACGTTTAGGTCCAACCCACCTAGCAAAGCGCTTCTTTTCATCAGTACTTTTCTTAAATCCCTGATTGTTGATGAAGACTCAAATATTGTCAAAACGTTGGCGTTGAATTTTAGTGGGGTTTAATAAGGATAAAGCAGTGTTTTTAACTGAAGCCATCAGAGTGTCTAATCCTAGACATTATATTTAAAATAAATAATATTTTTTTATTATTAGCTAAAAATTATACCACGACGCCTATGACTAAATATTCACAATTCTTGCTAATAGTTTGCAATTTTTACTTAAAAGCATTTTTTAAACATTCCATATTTTTACTTAGGTTGCATTTTTAATAATTTATATTGAATATTTGTACATAATAATGTAAATTAAATTAGTAACAATTTTAGCTGTTTTCAGCATTATTTTGTATATAAATAGTCGATTAATTTTTAATAAAATCAGATTCAATCAAACATTGTTTCTCAATTAAAACCACCACTGTTGCACAAGTCACCTTTATGCCTAGTAGGGGAGTGAGACTGCTCTTCCTAACAGTGGTTCCTAACTAACAAACCAACACTGTTGCACAAGTAACCTTTATGCCAAGTAGGGGAGTGAGACTGCTCTTCCTAACAGTGTTGCTTAACTATTACCGCTGCTCTTAGCCACCCAAGCGAGAGCAAAGTAATCTTCGGGGGGATAAAACTAAATCACCCTTCGAACATTGGTCCTTCGAGCCGGATTCAATTTCTTGGAACTTACAACTCCTTGAAAGTTGAATCTACAAACACACATCCTTCGGTCCACAAGCGTCCAAGGAGCCACTAACAAACATCCTTCGGTCCACCAGCGTCCAGGGAGTCAATTACAAACATCCTTCGGTCCACCGCCGAATTGAGGCTGAATCGTGCGAACGAACTGAAGCAAATTTATGCCAGTGGCAAAGTTTTCATCAAACTCAGTATGGAACAATTTATTGAATTTGCATCCTTTCATGATCAACGTTAAGAGTCAACGAACGATGCAAAATAATTATCTCTAGAGTTTAAAGCATTTTGTTGAACAAATTTCCATTTTTATTGTTTTTCCTGTGTGTGCGTGCAAGCCATCACAGGTAAACAGAGTTGGTGCCCGATAGACTACAATAATAAACAGACGTTTTGCATTTCCAAAGCCAGGCCAAACGAACGATTTGCATGAAAAGAGAATGGAGCACAAGGAATTTTATGAATTAGAATAGTAAATCATGGGTGTTGTTATACCAGATAAAACCCAATGCCACAAATTGAGATGGAATTATATACAGAGTTCTTTGAAACTGCTTTCAATTTTTGTTTTTTCGGAGCCATATTTTGGATTTTTAAGTCATTCAAACATAACTCGACTTTATTATTCAACTAGGCAAGGACAAGAATCCAAAAAACTGGGAATACGAGGGTTGTTTCAAACAAAATATCAGGCCATGTATGTTAATACTGTGGGTCCACGTAAGTTGGCGGCATATGGGAAAGTTCTTTATTATTAATTTTACGAAAAAAAGTTATTCTTCATAAAAAGCTCTGCATGGTCCAAAACCTCAAATGCAACCATCAGATGTTAAATTTTTTCAGTCGTATACAAGATAACCTACAAAATGCAGCATAAAATTTTTATTTACATAGGCGTTCGTAAATAGTAGAAAAGTGGGTGATCTAAAAAAATATTTAAAGTGTAAAAATTTTTATATTTAACTAGTTGAATTGGTCTTAAAAATACACGACAAAAACTAATGTACCATAGGCATCCGTGAAAATTCTATAAAAGGGTCAGAAAAATTTTGTATCCTTGACAACCAAAAAACTACTTAACTGGTTTTAACCACATTTGGTACGAAAATACTAGAGGATATTTATAGGCGGTGATTAAACTTGAGCGTAGGCAAGGGGTTTAAAAGAGGGTCAAAAATTAAAAAAATCATAGTTCTTAAACTTATCCGAAATATTGAATAATTTTTTGTGCGTTTAATTAAATATAACCTAAACTATTGAACCTAAACAATTGGACCACATTGACGTTTGAAAAAGTGTAAAATGGGGTAAAAAGGTTAGAAAAATTTTTATTTCTTAAACATAGCAGAAATATTGACTAGTTATTTATAGCTTTGATAGAATATAAGCTATAAAATGTATTATAAATAACTTGTTTTCATAGGCGTTCGTAAATAGTGTAAAAGGGGTCAAAATCAAAAAATATATACTTCCTAAACTTATTCGAAATAGTTGTGATAGAATATAACATAAAAAACGATACATAAATGAACTGGTTCATACAGGCGTTCCAAAAAGTGTAAAAAGGGTCAAAAACGAAAAATTTGCTAATTATATATAGCTTTGATATAAGATAACCTACAACATGCAGCATAACAATTTTGTTTACATAGGCTTTCGTAAATAGTAGAAAAGGGGGCAAAATAAATTTTATAATAAAGCTAAGGCCTAGAAGATCTGAAATATAAAATATGTACGTATAAATAGTGCCTCCAAAGAGAAGAAAACCCGATATTTAAAAAAAATAGCTAATGTCTAAAACAATATATATATATATATTTTAGATAAATGACAAAAAGGTCATAAAATTATTACTTTACAGTTAAGTATGGAGAGCTATTCGTGCCTTGAGGTCAACAGTTTATTTTAAATTAATCCAAAAACGTTCAATTGGGTTGAGGTCTGGGCTGCCCATTCCAACAATACCCAAAAACTCACCACACCACATGCGCAAAAACACGTTTTTTTTTGTCGGGGTGAGTATAGAAGCACTTTTTTTTCTCTAGACCAGGCCAGGGCGCCTATTATTGCACGTTTAACCAAATTAACTGATAAGTCTTAGAAGTTTATTAAGGTTGCAGGTGAAAATATTGAAAATAAAAAAATATTATTAAAAACGTAGTATAAACAACAACAAAAAAATGAATTTTCCGCAATTCACTCTGTGTCATACTTAATTCGGTTTTATTGGAATGACGATCGGATGCGACGCCATATACGGTTCGTAAATTAAAGTAGACAGAAATTTATGGAAATTGTCGAGATACAGATTTTTCCAACCATGAAAAGTAGTAGGGAAATTTATATTATATGGCTAATAAATATACGGTAGCGGCTGCACTTAAATTAAAAGACCTCGCCTTTCTTTTTGTGTGCGATGCATGCCGGGTGCGATAAAAGCGATGATAAAATTAGAAGGACCAGATTTTCAATTGTGAAATGCCTTCTAATTAGATAAATTTAAGAGTTAAGTGCAACAATGTGTAGATAATTTTATTCGTTACGACCACTAAGACTAGGGTTCTTTGAAGTCGCATAACTTCCTAATTTAGATTATATTCTAACTGGATTTTTACGTATAATTATGGCCAAAAGCTTGAAATACAAAATTGGGATTATACCGGATCAGCTTGATGCGATTAAAGAGTAACGAAAAAGTAAAGACATGGTTTTGGATGAAAAAATGTCAAATTTTATAGTTTCGACAATAAAAAATTAAAATCCTTGATGGTTGTATAAGTTCCGACCAAAAATGTGCAAAGGAGTACGTGTATTTGGCGTTATCTAGCTGATGTGGTTAAGTTGACATTACTGCTTGGTTTGAAATACGATACGAACTGACCACTGACTCGTAAAATACGTGAATTTTTGGGCTTCCTTTTGTGAGGCCCTTAAGTGCCTCAAAAACTAAAATAAATACGTGTAATAGGAATAAAACTCAAACGAAATGGACTTGATCTTTATACTGATATACTTTAAACACAAAAACTAGAAAAATAATTCTTAAACTGTGAAAAATCCAGTCCAAAAACAAATTAAAATATTTAATTAACTTTATACAATTGGTACCTCTAGACCATACCAAAGCCAAAACGAATCTAACTTGGAAAGTCCAATTGTAATTCCAAATCGCTTCATAAGAAAGAGAGGCATTTCAAATACATCCCTATAAAATGCAACTAGAGGGTGAGTAGTTTTAGTTTTTAGGAATAAAATACATTTTTATGTTGACTGTAATGATTGTTGTTGCTTAGGTATCTTATGTTGGAGTTCGTTCAAAAGATTAACCAGTCACTACCATTTGTAAAGCAAGAAACAATACGATTTTATAATGACTCCTCATTCTCCTGAACAGCGGACTGGACTAAAACCCATCGTTAATATTTTCTTAGCCCTTTATGTATTATGAAATCGTGTACGCCCTCCAAATAGCTTCTGCATATAATAATAATAGTCCGACATTTAATTTATATGAAGGTATTTCGATAATGTTGAAAAGTGAACACTCTGTAACTAAAACATATCATTCTTCGAACAAGAAAAACAGCCGATCTGTTTCTAAAAGTTGAACAAAGAAAAGAAACAAAAAATTATATATTAGAGGAATGTATCCAGGTCTGAAAACAAGAATGCGAGACTGTACCAAATGTCCCATAAGTATTAAGATTAAGGCACTCACCATTTCGTGAAAATTAAGCTGAATAAAAAAAATACGAGCGTGTGCTTGTATTTCTCGCGGTGAATAAGTGGTGCACTTTTGCACCATCATTTCCGAACACCCTGTATAATCGCAATCATTTAATCCGAATTACACGTGTACACAAACAATAATAATTATTCAATCCTCATAATCAAAACATTTCCACAACATGTGTCCCACATCCATTTATTTCGATAAACCATAGCCGTATTATATAAAAACAAAGGCAATCCTGCTTCAAGCTAAATTTACAATTATTAATATACAGGGTGTTTCAAAAAGACATGGGAATATTTGAGGGGCGATTGTGCAGGTCATTTTATGGAAAAAAGTTCCACGTCCGGAAATGTATTGTTTTAAAGATACAAGGTGTTAAAGTTTTTTTGTAAATAACGGTTTTTTTTTATCGCCTTGATTTACTTTTTTTAATAAATCATATAACTCCTCTAAAATTACAAAAGTCGTGCATTATAACGAATAAGAAAGCTCAACACTAAGTCCTAAAACAACCATCATATTGTTGTATGGGTTCGACAACACGACAGAAAGGAAAACCTAAAATAGAAAGGCTTGCAGTAGTTTCTTTGTCAAAATGGCTTGAACGTTGTTGAACCAGTTCGTCAAAACAATTGAAAACCCTTAGAGCGTATCTACCGCTACAAAATAAGGTTGAAAGTTTCAAACTCACCATCAACTGAAGCAGGAAAGTTGTAAGTCATTGTTACGCCTCTGTTTCAATTCAAATTTCCCGCTTAATGTTTTCTTTGTTAATTTATAAGTGACATTGTTGACATAAGTCGATTTCATGTTAGCTGCAAGAATTAAGAAATGAACGCATGTACATGCAGATATTAAAAAGTTGTAAAATCGTTTAATAAATATACAGTCCACTTATCGAAAATAACAAAGTTGTATAATTGAACATTCGTCCAACGAGTCCAATAAGTGTTTATTACAACATATTGTCACGTTTAGGTTTAACGTGAACTACGCGGGCATTGACAATAAGGACCTTATCTAAAAGATTGAAACACCGAATACCAAGTTTAATTAGACTAAGTTTATTAACAGTTAAAGTTCAGAAGAGTTTACAAAATGATGAAACTTAAATTAGAGACTATAGAGTTAAAATAATAGAACACAAATAATATTACTTACATTAAATTATAAGAGACCACATACGGTCAAGTTGCACTATGGTTCACATTTTTACTGCCTTCAGGTTTTCTTACTAAAATTAGAACACAACTAAACTTATTTTTCTGGAGAGGAGAATTTGAGGCCAAAAAAGAAAGGAAAGGAAGAGAAAATGTAGTAGTAGCATTGTGTCTTTTTTAAAGATAATGGTAGTAGACCAAAAAATCGGAAAATTAATATCGAATTGAAAGAAATTATTTTCTAAACGATATAATACCGCCTATTTTCAAATTTCTGTGGGTCTTTTTGGAAGTTTCCCGTCTTGTGTCAGATGACGAATTATTCGGACAGTTTTGAAATGAAAGCACTGTATTTTTAGTTTTGTAAATGCTTCGCAATAATTTTTAGTAAACGCTCTATTTCGTGACTGGAGTACGAATACACGCCGAGCTGCAGTTAAAGTATGGCTGTTTTTTGATAGTTTGAGGAGGAACACTTGTTGCAGCATCCAAGCGAAAACGGTGCAGGATATAATGCTATATTAGGTGAAAACAAAAAGATGTGTCGCAGTGGCAGACATAAACACATTAGCAATGCCATGAAAATAGATCCTGCACTATAGACAACAAATATAACATTGAATTTTGGGAATAAAAAATAAGTATTAAAATGAATTTCTAACAACTTGAGTCTGAAAATGCTTCCTCCATTTATAACAGTGTTGAACTATTTTAGATTCATGTCATCGATTTATAAATGATAAGTGCCATTTCCTTTGATTGTGAATTGTCCACTAGATTTTGCACACTTTTTTCTCGAATGTGTTCGATGTGGTTGCCAGGGCCTTTCTTTGTAGGAAGCTGGAGAACCTCGGATTGCTTGAACCAGTTAACGGGTGGATCAAATTATATTTGACGGGCAGAAGAATTGCTGTGAAGGTTGAGTCTGTTGTGTCAGAGTTTCGAAGCATTATATAATAATAATATCTTTATTCTGTCACAAGTCATACAAAACGTTGTATATAGACACGTCATAGTTTTACTACACGATACAATAAATGATCCATAGCTACATTCAACCTCGTTCCTTATAACACATAAGGCAATAAACAAACACGTCACAATCTAAAATTTGAACACACCTATGCAGTTGCAGTTATATAAATTAAACATAAATACAAACAAAAACACTGAAAAAACAATCTACGATGTCTCCATAATAGTTGTAAATTCATGAAGGCTATAGATCGTGTTAGAATTAAGGAGAGCCTTTAGTTTAGTTTTAAATTTACCCTCTGTCCGACAAACTCTTATGTCTTCCGGAAGAAGATTATAAAAATATCGCCCAGAGTAATGCGGTGATTTCTTATAAAACTCATGATTGGGTCTGGGCAGATACAGGCGATCTCGTCCACGTGTAAAATGTTGATGATTAATGCCACAAGTAGGCGTGATGTTTCTGTTTTTGAATGTGTAACACAGTAGTTTGTACAAATATATTGAAGTGACTGTAAGCAACTTATGTTTTTTAAATGTATCTCTACATGTTCCTAGAAACGGGATATTAAAGATGCATCTCACCGCTCGCTTCTGCAGCACAAAGACCCTGTCAATTTCAACACTTCTACCCCAAATCAATCATTGTATGCAATCACTGAATAGATTAAAGCATAATAAACAGAAATAAGAGATGGGGTCTCCATGAATCCTCTTAGGGATCGAAGTAAGTATAGATTCTTATTCAGTTTACTGCAAACGGCGTCGATATGCGTTACTCAGTCCAGTCTGTCATCCACAAGCACCGCCAGCAGTTTCGCCGACCTTGATAATGGCAAAAGACCGTGATTGAATTTAATTTCGATATTTGATGATTTATATCTATTGAAGGGCAGTGCCACGTTCTTACCATAGTTTATGATCAGTTTGTTTCTCCTGCACCACACCTGGAACTCATAAAGTGTAGCATTGATCTTCCGCTCCAGAATCTCAGAATCCTTGTCGGACAACAATATGATTGTGTCATCTGCATACAGATAAAGAGAACCGTGTGTGATACTAGCTGAAAGATCATTGATAAAAAGCAGAAAGAGCAAAGGTCCAAGTACACTGCCCTGAGGCGTTCCCAAACCGATGCTCCGCGACTCTGACACTACCGACTCAACCCTAACCGCTATTCGTCTATTTGTTAAATATGATCGAATCCATCTGTTAATCGACCCACGTAACCCAAGAGTCTCCAGCTTTGTACACAGGAAATCTCTGTCGACCACATCGAACGCATTCGACAGGTCAAACAGGAACGCCACAACATAAAAACCTCTATCCATCAGATCGTGCACTCTCTGAATGAACTGAAGTGTACAGGTTTCCGTTGAAAAACCCTCCCTGAAGCCGTGTTGACATTCACTCAAATGGTTAGTAAATTTTAAAAATTCAAATATTCTGTCTGCTACAATCTTTTCAATAATCTTAGATACAGTACTTAGCAGGGCTATAGGCCTGTAATTCTCCAGCACTAGTTCATTACCTTTTTTATATATAGGGATAATGAGGGCATTTTTTAATTGATCTGGAAATATCCCGCATTGTATCGACATGTTTAGTAACTCCGCTATTACAGGGGAGAGCATATCTAAGGAGTGTTTAAATATTTTCATAGGGATACAATCCATACCAGTGGACCCTTTGTTTGGGAAGTTCTTGATCGCTCTAGCCACATCACGCGAACACACCGGAGAGAAAAACATACTCCGAGGATTAAACGGACACACAGTACATGATGCTGAAAAGCCTCCGCCAAAATGAGAGGTCAATCTAGCTTGAATGAATTGAATTGGGAACGCCTCAGTGTAACATGTTTGATCCTCTTCTTTTTTTGCTATATATCAATTATCTTTCGGTTAATATCTCCCCATGGTGTGATATGCGGATGATACTACTATAGGTACTGTTGTCTGACAGGGATCACGGGAACGTAAACTCATTATAACGCTTTGTGAGTTTATTTTTTATATTGTTTTTCTGCCGACACTATGAGAAAATTGAATTTTACTGCTTCTATAGGGGGTTGTCAAAAATCGAGCGCATTATCATTTATATAATAATCATGGAATGTCTGATTGATCGTAGTGACAAGGAAATTAAGTATTGTACCCCGCCTGATATTCACGAGAAAGCGAACGAAGTTTCGATGAATTTGCTGCCGGAAAAAGCAAGAACTAAATACAAGTATAAAATGTTTATGGAAAACGTGATTTTGACATATTTATCGGATCTTTCACAAAAATATCAATCTTCAACACTGTGGTCAATTCATTGTTCAGCCCAAAATGTAGGACATCATACACTTCCTTCTAACATAGCTTTTCATTTAAACCTACCAAATTTCAAAGAATGGTTGTCCAGTAGGACATGCGTTTAGAAGGACATCTGCCACACTTCTTACCGATTCAGGAGCTGATACATTGTCACTGAAAAGGCACGGTGGATGGAAATCAGCTACCGTAGCAGAAGGCTACGTGGAAGACTCAATAAATAACAAAATTAGAGTAGCTAAAAAAATTTTGGATCATCAATCATCAACCTACATCAAAAACACCATCGAACAGTTTGCCTGCTTCGACCCCACATACCATTTATTAAAAGCACATGATGAACCTGAACCCAGCACTGAAGCTGACATCATGAAAAATGACGGTTTATCAACTTTAGTCTCGAGCAAAAGTTCATCATCACCTTTAACAAGCAATATTACAGAGCGGCTACAACTGTCTAACTTATCTAACCCGGAATCACTTTTACTAATTGTACAATTCAAAGTCCCATTTTTAACATAAATAATATATAACAAACAATACAGATTAAGTTTGTTTAATTAGTTATAGCTTATATAGTTAATAATAATACTCAGGCTGCCTTTGAATTATGAGGTTTTTTTTCTTGCGAAGTTTGTTAAATCGTTATCTAGTTGTTTTTTGTAATTTCTATTAATTATTATTAGAGTTTTGTATTTTTGTATGTATTATGTTATATTGCTCTGTAAAGGGATTTTTCTGTTAGACAACAAATTCTATTATTATTATTTAGTACGTTTAATGTTTTTACTTTCGTTCTTTTTTGTTTTTGTATTACCTACAATTGTACGGTGCCGGCAGAAATAGGAATACACTTACATCTTGTAGGCACAATTGATGACAAGAATAAAAATGAGGATTATTTGTTTTTTGTTAAAACAATTCTTTAGTCTCCTACATAGGAACCTCATGAATCTGTTGTGAGAAAAAGGATTCATCATACAATCTAATTCTATAATACACCTGGTGGCTACCGACACATAGGAGTTGATATATTACACAAATATCCATCCTCCTATATAGTGAATTTCCTATTCTATTTCCCTTCGTAGAGTGGAAATTATATTTCAATCTCAATATAGAGAAGGTACAAGTACATCAATCTTATGAGATGATCGATATAATGACAAGTCTAGATGGTGAAAGTTCATTTAATTGTTATTAATAACCGTACAGATACAGATCTGATACTTTGCGAAAAATTGTTTATTATATGTGGACATGTACAAGAAATCTATTTTTACTGAAAAAGTTGTTGAGATAGATACGGTGGTTGTTCAATAGGTCGTTAGAAAAAAGAAGAAACATGTGAGTTTGGGATTTTATAAAATATATCCCATCTCCATATTGTCTAATTTTTCAAAAGTCTTTGAGAGAATAATTCATGAAAAATTATTTGGTCAACTAAAAAATTGCATAGTTACTGAGCAGAACAGTTTTTTTTCAGAAACGGTCAACTGTAACAAATCTAGCTGAATTCTTCGAAACCGTATACTCTACGGTAGGGAAGGGATTACAAGTTGACACAATCTATACTGATTTCTCGAAGGCTTTTGACAGGTTGGATCATGACACTATATTATAAAAGATGGGCAATATTGGTTTCCATTCAGATCTATTACAATTTTTTGACTCTTACCTATCTGACCGCACACTATTCGTTGAGTATAATGGATTCAGGTCGAGGGAGTTTTCTGCGACTAGTGGGGCGCCTCAGGGTAGCAATCTGGCTCCTTTAATTTTCTCCATTTACATTAACGACATCGGATTGAATATAACGAGTAAGTTTCTGTTATTTGCAGACGATTTTAAATTATACAGGTTCATCGAAAGTAATGCAGATTGTCTGCAACTGCAGGCTGACCTAGCAATGATTGAGAGATGGTGCATAACCAACAAATTACCACTAAATTTGTCAAAATGTAGGTTGATGACATTTTCGAAGAGTCAGTTTCCTATTCGTTTTAATTACATTCTCAACAGCTCTGTGCTAGAATTATCTTCTACCATTAGGGACCTTGGCGTGCTGATTGATAGTAAACTAACTTTCAATCAGCATATAGATGCCATTATTAAAGGTGCATTTCGGTCTCTGGGCTTTGTTATCAGAACAACAACAAATTTTCACAACATTAGTTTCTTAAAGATGTTGTTGTTGTTGTGTTGAAAATTTTTTAAGTACGTATATTTCAAGGATCATGGACATTACCCTATAAGGGGATATGATAATGCACTATTGTTGCGCGGTTATAACGTTCAACCACTGTCTGTGCCCAGGATATGTGCCTATCAGGTATTTCTTTTTAAATTAATACATTTTCTTATTGACTGTCCCCAGCTCCTGAGTCAAATCAAATTTCATGTTTCGCAATACTATACCCGCAATAATTATATATTCGAAGGGTCGTATCTTCGAACAAACTATGAGGGACGTGCGCCATTGACTAGAGCTTGTAAGTTGACGAATACATTTAATTTACATACAGAACTAGATTTTTTCGATGGCAAAATTGTCAGATTCCTCACAGATCTGCGGAGATGCATGGGAAATTTATTGAGCATCAATATTGTTGTTTGGGTTCTACTTGGTTGTTTTTATGTTTTATATAGTTATTGTTAAGGGCTGTGGTGTTGTTATATAGCCCATATGTACTCCTTCATCTGGTTATTTTGTATTATGAATAATTAAGCATTCTGGTCCTTTTGTAGTTTGTTAGATTTATTTGATTAATTGAAACTATGTAATTTTTGTCTTGTAATTGGGTGCAGGCCTGTTAGGCAATAAATGATTATTTATTTATTATTTATATATGAAAATATTCGCCATTTAGCCGGTTATATAGACAGAATCTTGAATTTTGGAAGGTAGTTCAATAACATCTTAAGAATATCAACTATCTTGACGCACTTGGTTACAGGGTGGTCGCCAAATTACTGTTGTATGCTTTACTACTAAAAATAGGCATAAATCAATTTTCTCTATTGAGTTGTGGTTTTTATATCATTTTAAATTAGAATTAGAAAGACTATACTTCCCTAGTGTCCCGTTTAGTTGAAACCAACATGTTGTACGATATTCTTCTAATGGCAGGTTATCCAAAACTTCGTAATCAAACTGGTTACAAGCATGTAAAAGTTCCATTTTTGCCGCATAAATTCGTGTTTGTCAATTAAACTTTATTACGAAATATACATTCAAAGTTTTCAAGCGCATTATCTTTTTTGTGTGTGTATGTCTGTATATTTTTGTTTAAAATACCTTCGTTTCCGATTTAAATGAAGTTTATACGAACTATAAACATAAAATGCGCAAATTACTTTTTCAGTAGTTGATGCGTTATTTAAAAGCCAATAGGTTAAATTTAAACGGCTTTTTGGAGCAAAAAACTAAAATAAATACAGTTTGTTCCAAGGACCACCCTGTACAGTTCAGTAATTATTCACTTTAATTAACAAAAGCAAGCTCCAACATTTACTGAACATGAAAACTTAAATGTAAAACAAATCACTTTGTGAATACAAATTTGCTCTGGAAGAAAGAATATATTTAAAATATGATTAGGCAACATCAGACGCGCGTATTTTGCTGGAAAGTTTCAGTTGACGAAAGTGGCATGCTGTCACAGCGCGAAGCTGTTCAACATCAAGCAGAGTTGTTCAGTTAATTTATTTATCCAAAGATGCGAGAAGAATTACATTATAAGGTAAAATACTTTGCGTATTTAGTTCATATACCTCTAGACAGAATGCTTGTCATGTGCACAAAATGTTTTATTCATGTTAAAATAAATGACACATGAACATAAGGCGAAAGGGGGAACAACCAGAGAGAATTGAGGATAAACAATGTATATTTATGTAAGATGTTTTCCTGTGGATTATGAATAGTAAGAATAATAGTTGAATGGTTTTAATTTCACAGAAACAGCACACTTCAAGGGCTTTGTTGCCTGTTTTGAGGGAATATTTCCGGAGCGCGATTTGGAGTGTCCAGCCGGCTCCCCCGATTTTTTGCGGGGTTTTTTGAAATCTCGTGTTTATGTCAAGAAGCGAAACTTTAAATAGGAAACCGCTTCACAAAAGGCAATTCGCCTACCAAGCGGGAAAATCTACGATTAATGCCCTGCACTGCTTAGTAAAAGACATCGAGAAGTCATTTAAGGCAAAAGAAGTATCCTTATGTGCCTTTATCGATATAGAGGGTGCTTCTGACAATACCTCACATGAATCCATCAGTAGAGCACTAGAAGAGATGAGTGTCGACTCCTCACTGGTGAAATGAATTCAGGCCGTGTCATTACGGCGAAATAGGAGAAGTGTTTGTAACAGTGACAGCGGCTAGGGGATGCCCACAAGGCGGTGTATTGTCCTCTCTTCTATGGTCACTAGTGCTGGATCATCTCATTTCAAAAATGGATAGGGCAGGCTTTACTCTGCAAAACTACGCCGACGACACTGTTCTCACAGTTAAGAGAAAACACACAACGGTTATATCCAACCGCATGCAAATTGTATTAAATAAAATTAAAAAATGGTGCGACGCTGAGGGATTGAATATAAATCCGAAAAAAACAGTGTTGGTACCATTCACGAGCAAGAGAAAGGTGGACATTATTAACCCCACTCTCAGCGGTCATCCGTCTGGTATACGGACGGTTCAAAATGAATAGAAGGGAACACAGGCATGGGAGTATACGGGCCTAATTCCAGGCTCTCTGAATCTCTCGGGAAAAGTCCCACTATATTCCAAGCAGAGATCAACGCTATTAATCGTTGTGCTCAAGAATGCCTGCAGAGAGGCATCCCGGAACGGCAGATCAATATTATTTCAGACAGTCAAGCTGCGTTAAAAGCACCGAGGTCTTACACCTACACGTCAAAGCTAGCCGATTTTACGACTTGTAAGGCCAGCACAAATAAACTGTGCGAATACGGGTGAGAGAAAAGTGAAAAGGAGAGTAGCGAACGAGTGAAAACTTGCTTTGCTGTTGTTTAAATCCCTACGCTTACTTGGTCGACTATGTATTGTAGAGTAGCTTAACTTGGCGTATTAAAATAAACGCTGAGAAAAGTACTTTTTTGCTTATCCGTGGAAAAAGAAGAAAGGAACCATGGGGACATGTACAAATCGATGAAGAAGACGTCGAATGGCAGGACACGGGAAAGTAACTTTGCATTACTTCTGACAAGGGCCTCACATGTCAGAATGACACCAGCATTGTGGCCGGAAAAGGCAGGCGACTATCAAGGCGCTGCTACCGTCGATCAACAGGAAACGCAGACTTCCACTGAAAAGGAAGCTACTATTTATCAAGGCTGTCGTACGACTGGTCATGTACGCGTCACAGCATGAGGCAAGCAGCAAAGTCAGAAGTTCCAAACTACTAGCGGATACATATAGCAGCAAACTAGACGAGAAATATAGACCTTCAGCACATAGTTCCAAGCCTTCCGAAACGAAAGGAGAGCTTTGGAGGAAATCTGCGATCGTAGACCGGAGTGGCAATGGATCCCAAATTCGAGTCCCACACTCACCTGCAAATAAACACACAAGACAAAACACAAAAAATTCGATTTGTCATTTAAAAAGATCTCGGAAAATAACAGAAAATGCTCAAATCTTTCTTTTTGTTCTTGTCCGATTAGTACATTCCTGAGATATTTTTCCAACTCACTATTATTATTTGTTTAATTATCATCAATAATTGTCTTTTGTTCATAGAAGACTCAAAAGGTTTTATAGAACACAATGGATTGGAGATCAACGTTCTGGAACGGCTGCAGATTACAAATTGTCTATTGTAACTGAAAATTCCCTTATTATTTTAAAAGGAAATTCAGCAATATAAGTAGCGATAAATGGTAAGGACACATTCAACGAAAGCCTGTATTATTTGATAATATTGCAAAATACCTATCAACCCAGTTGTAGGGAAACATTAATCCCTTTACAATTCCAAGATTTTGAACTACTGTAGGTATCGGGTCTAAGAAGGGTGTTGAGTTATAAATAGAAATTACATTGTTACTATAAAGAATTATTGTTAATTGGATTTTCATTGGCACAAAATAACCCACTTAAAAATTGCCACCTCATTTTCTTCTTATTCCCCCATACTAAATGATGAAATGTAAAGAATTGAGCTGTCATCCTTTGACATTTATTTAGTAAAAAGTTGGGAAATTTTAAACGCTACACTCTTGAACAAAGAATTTTAATTGTGAAAATTTTACTGTGTCACTTCGTAAAATTCCAGCAGCTTTTCCTCGTAATCAGGCTCCTGCTGGGGCCATTTGAAAGACCGGGTTTACGTGGACACACCTCCAACAACTGACGCTCTGAAAGATGAAATTCGGCGCTGCATTGACGAGATAAGAGATTTTTAGTAAATAGTTGTGCTCGCTCTGACACGTTGAGGTTCTTATTTCCCATATACAGGGTGTTCCAAAAGGACACGACAATATTTAAGAGGTTAATTTCTCATCTCATCAACCCTCAACAAACAACAAACAGTGAGTCAACTGATGAGTTTTTTTGCCTTATAGACTTGTATACAAATTTGTTGTCCATTTTACGTTTGGTTTCTCTTATGCGTTCGTTTGTATCTTTATTCTAGGACTGATGATGGCTTATTAAGCCGAAACTTGCTTCCGTTTTCATAATTGGATTAAATACTGTGTGGGATTGACTTTGAAGGTTTTTGTTTGTTTTTTTTTATATAAAAAACTTGTTGACAACGTTTCATATTGAAAAATAAATGGACAAAATTGAATTTCGAGTTTTGAGTCGTTGTTGTGGGACAAATGAGGCTGTTATTTCAGAAAAAATTCCAAAAAAATTCACAAATTGGTTATGAACGATCGCAAATTGAAAGTGCACGAGCTAGCTGACATTGTAAAGATATCAAATGGTAGTTTTTTACCATTTTACATCAATGTTTGGATTTTCGAAAGCTCTGTGCAAAGTGGGTGTCGCGTCGACCAAAAACAACAACGAATTGATGCTTCAGAGGAGTGTTCGGCGCTGTTAAACCACAATAAAATGGAATTCTATCGTCGATATGTGACAATGGATGAAACATGACTTCACTATTACGAGGATTGCCTTTTTTATTTCGGGATTAGAGAACAAAAACAAATATTAATCATCGAAAATCACTTTATTGTTTTTCAAAATATTCCCCACGAAGATCTATACACTTTTGCATGCGTTTGAACTAATTGTCGAAGCACTTTTGCCAAAACATGCATTCTGAATGCAGCAACCGCTTCTTCAGGTGTCGAAAAACGTTGACCTCTCAGTTTGTTTTTTACGTACGGGAATAAAAAGAAGTCATTCGGTGCCAAGTCAGGACCATACGTCGGATGACTCATCAAATCGATGTTTTGGGTGCTCAAAAATGCAGTTGTTTGAGCCGATGTGTGAGAGCTCGCATTGTCGTGGTGAAGAGTGATCCGTCTTCGGCGGTTGGTTTTCCTGATTGCTTGGAAGACAACTGGCAAACAAATGGTTGTGTATCACTCAGAATTGACTGTTCTGCGTTGTTCTAGTGGTACGGTTGCGACATGTCCAATTTTTCCGAAAAAAAGGCGACCATTTGCTTGAAGTGGTTCTTGAACTTTTGTTGGATTTGGCTCATCTTGAAACACCCATACAGTCGACTGCTGTTTACTTTCGGGCTCATACGCGTAAATCCACGATTCATCACCTGTCACGATGTCATAGACGTGTTTCGAAGCACCGCGATCGTATTTTTGAGCTTTTCTTTCGACCAATCGACAGGAGCCTTTTTTGAGCGATTGTCAAATTGTGTGGGATCCAACGCGAACAAATATTTTTTTGACAGTCAAAGGTTCAGATCCTTCTATTTTAGAAATAGCTGCAAACAGCTGATACATAGGCTCTGTAATTTTTAATGGCTGAGACTTAGGCAGCTGTTGTTGGACTTTCTTAACTTCACATTTAAGAAGAAGTAACGCTTGATGAATTGGTCTACTCTCTACATCTTTAATTTCATGCTTTTGCAAAATATCTCTAGACTTGACTGCTAAGATTTTTAATTTCTCTAGGGGCTCATTCAATTGTTCTACAATTTCCTTATATTTTTCTGTGCAGAGTTCTGAGTTAATATCTTGATTCAAAGCTGTCTCCAAGTTTGTTAGAGGACAACTAAGTTCGACAATTGAAAATTTGCTTTTATCAGCTTCTGAAAATTCAGCTTTTTGAGTTTCCTGTGTTATTTTCTCAATTACGGTTTTAAGTTCATTTACATTTTGCTGCATTTTGATAACTGGTTGTGCTACAATTGTTTTAGACATTGCAGGTTTTTCTAACTTATTAAGACTCTCATCAATTTTACAAATAACTGCAGACAGCTGATCCAGAGGCGCTGTAATTTTTAATGCTTGAGATTTAGGAAGCTGTTGCTGAACTGTGTTAATTTCACATTTTAGAAGATGTAACGTTTGATGAATTGGTCTAGTCTCTACATCTTTAGTTTCAGGCTTTAGCAAAATATCTCTTGACTCAACTACTAAGATTTTTAGTTTCTCTAGGGGCTCATTCAATTGTTCTACAATTTCCTTATATTCTTCTGTGCAGAGTTCTGAGTTAATATCTTGATTCAAAGCTGTCTCCAAGTTTGTTAGAGGACAACTCAGTTCGGTAATTGAAAATTTGCTTTTATCAGCTTCTGAAAATTCAGCTTTTTGAGTTTCCTGCAATTACAGTTTTAACTTCATTTACATTTTGCTGCATTTTGATAACTGGTTTTGCTACAATTGTTTTAGTAACTGTAGATTCTTCTATCTTATTAAGATTGCCATCAATGTTACCAATGGCTGCACTAATGCCTAAGGTTGTCTCAATCTCTGGATAGGTCACATGACGATCGTGCAATATGAGTTCGCGCACAGCATCAATGGTTTTCGGAACAACAACTGACTTCACGAAATTCGTCTTGGAGTGAACTACGACCACGATTGAATTCACCATACCATCGATAAACACTAATCCTTGATGGAGCTTCATCGCCAAAAATTGAATTAAGTTCATCCATGCACTGTTGCTCAGTTAATGCACGTGGAAACTTGTGAAAAATAATCGCACGAAAATGTTCATGATTTAATTTCATTTTTGGGCCGAGATGAATTTTTTAAGTTACTGTAATCAACACAAATAGCCCTGGTATGTCAAAACGTTCTGAGTACGTTTAACCTCAAAAATGTCCAACTTTACGATAGTTTTTTTCTTACTTATCCTACAGACTTGAATTACCTTTTATAGCTTGTCGCCAAGAGTCTTCCGAGAAAGGTAAATGACAAAACTGTCACAAAAATATTACTTTTACACTTAAGTATATATGAAGACCTATTCGTGCCTAGAGGGCAACAGTTTATATTTTTTTAGTTGAACATGTGCATAATTTTAAATTCCACCGCTTTTCAAAATAACATGCTTTAAAGCTTTTTTTTTCAATAACAGCATCTAAATAAGTACAAAGTGTGTAATATCATAACGTGTTATTTTTAGTTTTTCATTTCTGACATATATTTTGTTTGTTTAAACTCAATATAATAATATGTGTGTGTAAGTATTTTAATTAGATGTAGATATAGTTATTTATATTTTCCATCACATCTGTCAATCGTTTGGTTTGGTTATTTGTGGACGGAGTGTTTGTTTTCTTGTTTGGACAGGATTGGCAAAAATATTACATCGTCTTTATCCCATAAATTCTCTCATGTTATATGTGTATATGCCACTAATAAATTTGTTGAGGCAATGTTTGCACAAATAAAATTTGTGAGTCACAATGGGCATATCTTTACTGAAAGCATAGATAAACCAACATAGATGATCAACGTTTATGGCAATATTAATACTCAAAAACAGCAGTG
This sequence comes from Apoderus coryli, assembly GCA_911728435.2. NCBI lineage: Eukaryota > Metazoa > Arthropoda > Insecta > Coleoptera > Attelabidae > Apoderus > Apoderus coryli. The sequence goes on from OU452207.1 coordinate 950,963, forward strand.
GAAATAAATAAAATATATATTTGTCTAAAAAATTAAAAATAACTTGTAGACATACATTAACAAACAAAACATATAAAACATAAGAATAATAATTAATACATACAGGTACATCGTCAAATAAATAAATAAATCAATTAAGATACCTCTAGTTCTCTAACAACCAAAAGATGTTGCCATTACACACTACAACAGCTAAAAAATAAAATTGTATTGTACCTACTGGGCACGTGAAAATTCTTAGACCACAGCAAAGTGTATTTCTCGTTCGTAACAAACGTTGTGTGTTGAATGCTTATATACCAGATACGCCCAAAATCTTTTGATAACTTTCAGACAAATTGAAATGTTGAATAACTAAAATTAATCTTTAAAGCATTACTTACATAAACTTTTCGGTCGATTGAATCCCAAAAAAACTAAGTATTTATGTTCAGTTTTATATAAGTTACAAAGCTTGAACTCTATTGATATACACTGTGTCCAAGATAAGAATTAGAGAAAAGTTGTACAATATAAACACCTTTTAAAAAATGGTGTTTTCAAAATTAAGCTAACTTTAGCCGTTTTCGAGAATTTTTGAAAAAACGATTTTCTGGGGTTTTAGTTTTTATTTATTTCTGACATTATTTTTACAGAAAAGCACTTTGTCATTGTTACTGTTGTTATAAGATAGCGTTTACAAATATTCTTTACAACGTTAATTGTTAACAAAAAATTTTTTTGCAAATGAATCAAATTATGCACCAAAGAGTATTTCAAACTGCCAGCAGTATTACTTTGCAGATGATGCCCAACTATATCTATCTTTTAAGCTCCCATGGCTATTAATTTAATCAATGACGACCCTGAATCATTTAGAATGTATGCCGAGGATCACTGCTTGAAACTAAATACCGAGAAAACCGTTGCAATACTATTGGGTCGGAAAAACGAAAGAGCCCTATTTTTTAACACTTACACCAATGTTCTGAACGTGGATGGTTCTGTTGTAGAATTCCAGAAAAAAGTGAGAAATCTTGGTCTAATACTGGATGATGAATTACGTTTCACAGCGCACGTAAGTAACTCTTTACAAAAAGCTTACTTAAATTTGAGGCTTTTATTTCAAAATAGGCATTGTCTACCTTCAAAACTTAAAATATTGTTATGTGAAACTCTAGTACTATCCCATTTAAATTTTTGTGATACAATATACGATCCATGCTTGACTGTAGCTGACAAGGGCCGCATCCAGAAATTGCAGAACTCTTACCTGAGGCTCATATTCGGAATACGAAAGTTTGATCGAAGCAGCATTGACCCAAGCTAATTGGATAAATATGCAAGGAAGGCAAAATCTTCACATATCGGTGAGATATTTCTCTATTCTTTTGAATAAAACGCCTCCATACCTTTACAATAAAATATAATTTCGAATAGACATCCATAATATCAACATTCGTTTTCCTCATTCACTAAATATACCTATTCACAAAACAGAAATATTCAAGAGGTCTTATTCTTATACCGTCTCTAAATGCGTGAATTCTTGGACCAATGATTTAAGGAATACTTTTTCAAAATGTGCGTTTAAAAGAAAATTTAATAGAATCTTACGATTTTGATTTCTTTTTTTTTCATAATGAGGTGGAATTACATATCAAGCTTAATTAATAAGTATAATTTTGAAGATATCTTATATAGGTTGTATGCTAAAAATATTTATTTTATTTTACTGTAATGTTTAGTGAGTGTGATTTTTCTTTTGTATTTGTTTGTATTTATTAACAATGGGTTAGCTGAACAGACGGTTATATGCAAATGCATAATTTACTTGTTTTATTATTTTTATAATCCATCATAATTATTTAAACATCTGTATTCAATTCCCCCTATTAACTACTGATGATCAGAATGTAACGTCTCGAAACATGTTTGGAATTTTGACACAATTTTAATAAAAATAAAGTGATTTATTTGTGGAGACGACGAAGTTTAATTTATCATTTACTGAAAGTGTTTGAAATTTATCGCAGCTAACCAAAATTTTTTCTCTGAATATTATTTTTCTGAATATTCATTCATTTGAAATGGCTTACATGCCTCTCGTTTCCAATGTAGTCAGTGGCGGTATTTCATAATTCTAACCTTATTTTATTGTTCTTTTCCAAACCTTTGTAATTTAATATAACCATTGATAATAATAAACATAGAAACATGAAATAAGCTAATATTGTATACGAACTGAAAAAAAATTCCGTGTCACAAGTGGGACACGAACCCAGCATCTCCCGATTGCCGGTCAGGTGTTCTAACCTAAGTCCGTATACCGTCGGACGCTTTGCCACGCAAACATGATTTTGAAATCCCATTTGAAGTGGTCATTGCAGACCGTCAAAATTGGCTAAATGGGGAACCACGATTCCCAGAAAACACATCCGTCTGGTATACGAACGGTTCAAAAGGAATAGAAGGGAACACAGGCATGGGAGTATACGGGCCAAATTGCAGGCTCTCTGAATCTCTCGGGAAAAGTCTCACTATATTCCAAGCAGAGATCAACGCTATTAATCGTTGTGCTCAAGAATGCCTGCAGAGAGGCATCCCGGAACGGCAGATCAATATTATGTCAGACAGTCAAGCTGCGTTAAAAGCACTGAGGTCTTACACCTTCACGTCAAAGCTAGCATGGGAATGCAAACAGACCCTAAAGCAACTGGCAGCTCAGGGGAAAAAGATTACTCTGACATGGGTGCCAGGACATGAAGGCATAGAGGGGAACGAAGCGGCGGACCAACTTGCAAAAGAGGGCGCAAATGCTCCGTTCTGCGGCCCGGAACCAATCTTTGGCCTTCCAAAAAGCCATATGAGGGAAGAACTTCGGAGATGGGAAAAGGAACAACTTAAGTCCTACTGGAGAAACACTCCAGGCCTAAGACAATCAAAAAGGTTTATCAAACCTTCAGAGGCCAACGCAGGGAAGCTTATCCAACTGGAGAGGAGCGACCTAAGGCGAATTACAGGCCTTTTTACGGGACACCACCCAGTGAAGTACCATCTCAAAAAGATGGCCTAACCGAGGACGACACTTGTCGGTTTTGCGAAGACGCAACAGAGACAACAGAACACGTGCTCTGCGAATGCATGGCACTTTTCTGAAAAAGGCTAAAACACCTTGGAGGGGTGACCCTAACACCCGACGAGGCAAGGAATTTAGCCCCCAGAGAAATCATCAACTTTATGAAAACTGTGGGATAGCTGGGCAATTCATAGATTAGAGTAATTCACAAAAGATCTTCTGCAGGTCGAAGTGAGGGGAGGCCAAACCGCGTAAACGACTCCGAAAAACAATCTACAATCTAAGTCCGTATACATTAACGCCTTTTCTGTGTGCAGTGCTACGTTGAGATCTTTAATTTAAAGACCACACAAAATACACACTGCCACAAGGCATTGTTATTTCTGATTGCAAGCTGCAAACACCAGATAAATGAACGAAATCTATTCAACATAAGTAGTTGACACTGTATAATATAAGTATAGAAACATGACATAAACTCAATTATTGATGTTGATTTTCTTTACTTTGCAAGAAATTATATAATTTTTTTATATACGTAAGAAATAAAAGTCGAAACTCTACGAAATCAATTTAATACATCACTCTGAGAGGGCCAGGTTAAATTTACCATACATGTTTCGAAGCTACTAGCGTGGTAATATATCGAAAATTAGTAGGGAATTCAATGCATTGTGTAAAACATTACAAGCATGCTATGAGGGATGCGTTGAAGCCACCCCGAGCAAATATTTGTTAAGCTATTGAACTAAATATACGTGTTTATAATTCATGATGTTCCTTTTCTTTTTGTATATCATTTTAAATTTTAGATTTCTTGATTTGTGATATTCACTTAAACAAAAAAAATGTTAAAATATTTTTTTTTATTTTTACTAAAGTAAAAGTTCCATAATAAATCAACACAACACAAATCCTGTCTCAAACTTTAAAATAAAAATCTTCTCAGACACATACAATTTATTTTTCCATGCTTTCATTTTCTGTGTGAACTTGATCGCAGCTTCCGTTGTCGCATATGTATAAAGATACACATTCATAAAAGCTCACTTCCTAAAGCACTTTACATGTACGAATGCATATCTGTTTCTTTATCCTTGTCTGGATAAAACAAATGTGCGCTTTTGTCTATTCAATCAAAAGAGATAAATTATTGTCTCTCAGTTGGTCGAATACGCTTCTTGCTTTATGGTTTCTGGCCAGTTCTTTATGTAGGTATAATATTTGCTTTGTATCTGTACACAATTTTCTAACTTACTAAGTCTGGGAGATAATAATTAATTGTATGGTTTCCTAAGCCCGTATTACACGTCGATGTTTATCGTAAAATTTCTATTGCGGTCTATAAATTATTGTTCAGTTAATTATATTATATAGTAGTATAGGATATAGGAGAACAACAAAGGAAGCAGGCTCCACCACAATTGTTTTGATGTACAGACGAAAATTGATCAGTTTACAAGGGCAACTAATATTTTGAGCCTGCCCTTGTACAATTACAAATTTTCGTAAACTTTTTTAATGTTAGTTGAAAATGATCAAAACCAGGGCATTTCATATTATGTTAATAGTATGTTGTATATTTGTAAAACACCGAGACACGAACGATTGGTGAAAGAGAATAAGAAACATCCAACCAGTCAGATATATAGGTGATCAAGTAGTTGCTTAATCACAATGAGTATTTTAAACGTGCCACATTATGCACTCTCGGCGTATTACCATTTTTATTATCCCTGTTGAGAAAACGTATTGGCACCACTGCTATTTGCAATATTTATTAATGATATTGGAGACTCTATGACAAGCAAATTTCTTGTTTTTGCGGATGATCTTAAATTGTATCAGATTGATTGCTCTGCCTTACAGGAGGACCTGCGAAGGCTAGAGATATATGGTGCACACAAAACAGGCTTCCGCTTAACGTTCAGAAGTGTAAAAGTATGACATTCAATGTCTTCTTAATGCGCGTGGGTAGAGATTTCTACGATATAGACTGCGTTCTAAAATTGTATTGTGCGTTTGTAAAGTCAAGATTGGAGTATGGATCCTTCCATACATATCGAGCGAATCAAATACGTTCAGCGGAAATTTCTTAAGTATCTTTGTTTTAAAATTGATGGTGTTGATAGATTCTTTAGCAATCTGTAGAGTTTTTGCAAGCAATATACTTGACTGTCCACATTTAATGGAACAGGTGTACTTAAACGAGCCACAATTTTTTGTTCGTAATATCACAGTATATTTAATATAGACAGTAAAACCACTATGAACTCTACCCGAAATATTGTCTATCGGTCGCAACTCTTTCTGATATATACCGGTTGTATTGCAGCATGCACAAAAGTATTATTACACCAGTTGTACTTTGTTGTATGAGATTAAATAGTTTTTACTGAAATAACTAATAATAAGAATGATTAATTGCTATCGCGTTCGAAAAACAGAGTCAGCAATGCATCACTACGCTATACGCTTGCCTCTATTGTTTTCTTTGCTATCGCGTGTGAAAAACAGAGACAGCAATGCATCGCTACGCTATACGCTAGTAACTGTAGAAATTAAACGCATTTGTGACGTCATATCTGGGGTGCTGCTCTACCCATCAGTCGTGTGGTGTTGTTTTTGTTTTCGCGAGCGCTTTTTGAGTATTATAAAGTGAATGTTATGATTTTGAACAATTACAATAGTAAAGATGAATTCAGTGCAATATATGAATGTAAATAATGTTAAATTAACATTTGAGGATCGAACTACTATAAAAAACGTTTTGATGGACACCTAACTGTTGCAAATTTATTTGAAACTGAAAAATTTGGTGAATATCGAACCGTCTTTCCAAATGAAGATATTAAAACTGTGTGTCACTTATTTCCTAACGTAAATTACTTTAAATTAAAAAATGAACTCCCGCACGGGACGATTTTCTGAAACACAGTGGGGCTGTGCCTCTGTTGCAAATGTTTATCCAAAACAATTTAACATCAACATTTGGTGCATCTGTGGAATTGCTGACTGTTTTGTGTACTGTCCCTATGACAACTGTAGAAAGCGAAATATGTTTCTCTATCCTCAAACGGATCAAAACATTTTTAAGAAACATTATGTGCCAGGAAAGGTTGTGCGCGTTAGCAATGCTATCTATTGAAAAAAAACTTGTGAAGTCCTGTTCAGAAATCTAGGAGGATAGACTTCATTTACAAACAGTTTTAATGGTCATGGTGAGTTTAGCAAAATGTTATTATCTAGTTACTCTAACTACTTAAAAAAACCTATAATTTTAATGCTTTATTTTGATAAATTTAATTTTTATTATTTATTGCCTTATTTCCACCTGACCGTTTTTTGTTTTTAAATGCCACCCTGTATACATAACAATTTTTCTGAAATACTGTTTCGCATTCTATAGTATTTCATGAAAATCACTAAAAGGATAACTTCTGCATACCAGACGTTTATTAGAAAATGTCCTAACAGAGAGTGGAGGTAGTCTAGATCTAGATAGTACGAGTAGCTACACTTTAATCGCTATAACTCGACTCCCACGTGCATAATCGTTATAATGAAAGTTTTGTGGGAAAGTTCATATCTTTTAACTCCAACAACAATTTCGGAAACTGAAGTAGGTAGGTAGGTAGATATAGCCTCATGACTAAATTTAAATTACATTCTCTTGTAATTTATTTTAGGTAATTATTTTCAGATTTCACTATAGAAGTATAACGATGCGGTAGTCGTCCTGGAAACCTTTACGAACTATTCCAAACTACCTTAGAAAATCACATAAATGTAGGAAGTACATAATTGCTTTAATACTAACCTCAACTAACATGATTTCTTTGGCCTTATTAGCAATATATTCGGGAGCTTGACATATTTTAAAATTTACGTACCTTAGGTACTAACAAAAATAACTATTTTGGTAACAAATAATTCTATTTGCATTTTTTATGGTTAATGTGTTAGGTTATACCTACTATATTAGAAAAAAATTATTCAATATCTCGGATAAGTTTAAGAAGTATGAATTCAAAGAAGCCTCAACAAAAGTAAACGTTGCATTGCGCTGACTATTTAAACGTATGTTAAAACACATGGCATATTTTACACTTGTTTTGATTGTCAGAAACCCGTGCCGAACTTTACCCTGTTTTCGTTGAAGATCGTTTTATTATAGCCCGAGTTTTATGTTATGAAAAATGAGAAAATTAAAGAAATTAGATAACTTAATTGGATAATTCATCAGAAGCCGTTTCAGATGCTCAGAACTTCCTATGATTATTCTCTGTCATAAAAAAAAAATGGGAAAGTAAATTAAATAGTAATCCTACGTCGTCATCGTTGTCGTGTCACAAAGAGAATTAAAAGATAGAACAAAAGAAAGAAAATTGTTCTCTTTTTTTTTTTTATTTGCTGTAACCATTAGATAATAATCCAGACAAATTTTTTTGTGATGGAAAATAATCATCAGCGCATCAAGTAGGGGTTTGTCGTTCATTTAATAAAGATTTATTTCCGAAAAACCAATAGCAATTCAATAATTTTGGGGTGAAAAGAGACACGACTAAAACTATCCTTACAACCATATATTGAGGAACCATTATTAATAATTTTTCTTATTTATTATTCTTAAATCTTGATCCTAAAGTATAGAATTTAGCTCGAAAGATATCAAATATAATACTAACATACATAGGCTGTCCATAAAGGGAGATATGTGTTAATGTGTTGCCGTCTGTTCCATTCATGACGTGTCTCCAGAAGGCTGTGTGCGGCCCTTTCCAAGACATATATGCGAGCTAGGACACATTGTATGGGTGTGCAATTTGGAAAAATGAATCCCCAACTATCTCTAATACCGCAAAGGAAAAAACCATTAAACAAACATTTACGAAGGCGACAAACCACATCTAGAACAGATTCATTTCAAATTGAATTGATTTTGGGAGAACGTAAGAACAATCTCATCGACACTCGAACCAAAAGATTCAGTAGGTATTTGAAATAAGAATGAGAATCACAAAAATAAAACCCAATATATACATTTCCTCGGCATAGAAACTACACTATTCCAGGGAACTGCTTGACACAAATAACAAATCGAGTTGAAAATTGAATTTAATATTCCTGATGGTTGTTTGGTAAAGCACACTTACGTTTCAGTGGAATTGTACAAATATCCATTCTTAAATTCAACACAGCAAAGCGGTGTTTGTAAGAATTTATGGGAACAGCTTATTATATTGAATGGCGTGCTCCGCTGTGCTATTATTTTTCATGCTTACAATTTATTTATTATTTATGTGCGCCATAAACAAATTTGCAGAAAAATTGGTACTGTAATTGCCTAGAGATTTGATATTTACTGCGGGTGTTCCAAATTGGGAGCATATTAGTGCAAGATATATGATGAACTGTTTCTTTTTAAATTCAACACCTAGTATATTTTAAGCTATTTTGATTGTGGGTGACAAATGGTCTTCTGAAATTAATAGAAGTTAGAGACAGATTATTTAGGGAATACACCAAGAACAAAAATCCAGAAGTATTAAATAAATTTAAACGGTATAGAAATCGAATTGTCAAACTTACGCAGCATCTAAAAAATAACTACTATAAAGCTAAAATACAAAATAGCAATAATAATACCAAAAGGTTATGGGAGATAGTTAATGAGTATATTTCTAATAACAAAACTGGAGATAAAGGTATAAATAAAATTAAAAAAGCTCCGGGGAATGTACCACAGTGAACTCAGAAATAGCTGAACAATTGAACACACATTATGCCACTATTGGAGAAAGAATGGCACTGTACATACTTAATAATACAAAAAATAATATCTTTTACCCGAAAAATAAAAAATCTATTATGCAATCAATGTATCTTAGGCATACCGACTTGAAGTTCTACAAACTATAAATTCGTTGAAACCAAATGCATCTCCTGGGCTAGATGGAATTACCGTTGAAACACTAAAAAAAGTGGCGAATGAAATCAAAACTCTCCAATTAAATAAGCAAAATTTGTTCTTAAATATTAATAATCACGTACTTAACACAAGATCAAGAGCACAAAGTGACATACAGCAACCAAGAGCGAAACAAAGTATTGGTCAAAGAGCATTTTATTATGTCGGTCATAAATTGTATGACTGTGTGCCAGTTGAACTCAGATCTAAATTGAAACAGAGAAATTTTAAATATATAATTAGTAACTGGCTAGTGCGGAATAAAGGTACTATCATTATAAAAACTCTGATTGTCATAATAACCTTATATTATAGGGAATATAAGGTCTATGTGATCATATCTGCGGACAAGTTTCGCTAGAAATTTTTGCAAATGTGACTCATGATATGAATATTTACTGACAAGTATTGTAAAAAAAAAAGAAAATAATTTCACTTTAATATTTGTTTTGTTATTTTCAAATGTAAGTGAGAATGTACATTTAACTGAAATAAATATTATTATTATTTTCCTTTTGTTAATAACAATTGATACGCAGCGAAATGCTGGAATGGCTACTTGAATTTTTCAACTTTTTATTTAAAATCGATTATATAGTTAATTGCTGAACTTAGATACGTATAGTAATATATATTTTTGCAAAGAGGGTTTTACGAGCTACAAAAAATATAAACATATACAACTGGGTGTTTCATAAGAAAAACTATATTTTTGTGGCAAAATCATGAATCACCCTGTATTAAAATAAACTACACCAGATTATTAAGTAATAAAAAATGCCATAAGAGGGTTTTTTTTTTACCAAAATTTAATTATCTGAATTATCAAGAAAATTATGACCCACCAAAGAATTTGGACCAAAATCAAGAAACGATCATCATCGTTGTCGCTAAGTTGTAATTTTTGATGTTCAACTTTTGATATAAAATCTCTGTTTCGATTCAAATGTAGTGGGCCCTACGATCAATTTTATATTGTCTCCCATTCTTAATTCAACAAGTACAGACCACGTACTCACCAGTCTTAATGTCCAATTGCATGGTTTCCTTTTTCCCATATTGACTGGTGCAACAAGTCAAAGGGGACTTCCCTTTGACTTGTTGCAGCGATTATGAAAATGGCGTGCTCACCACCTCTCCTGCCCAATTGCCGTTTGTTCTTTTATCAACTTATGCATAGAATTTATGTCAGAATGTATCAAAGTTGTACAGCAAGTGGCTGGTATCAAGGGGAGTAATTAGATATCATAATCTTACTTAACATCAGTGTCACCAATTTTACCCATATTACTGATTCCGTCTTTATATTATATTTGTATATTTTTTCTATTACTTTCTTAATGATTTCTTTTTGTATCTTCGCGTCAAATTTCCCGATGAAGACTATCTCCACCGGTGCTCTATTCTCTTCTAATTCTTTCACTAACCTTCATTACTTCTTTCAACATTTGCGTGCCAATATTTCCTTCTCTTCGTCTTCTTTTTCAGCTTGGCATTTGCTTCTTTGATTGTGTTTAGTTTGCGCATTGTAATTATTTTTTGTCTGTTTCGCGTTGTTACTTTTCTTCCTCTTCGTTTTCATATTTGCATAATTTGATTTCGTCTTTTTTCTATGTTTCCTGCAGTTTCGTTTATTTTACTTTGATTGTGTCTAATTTTCGCTCTCGATTCATCGACGTGCCAAGATTTAGGGAGTATCGAGGATCTGCCGTCTTCACACCAATACAGTCTTTGGTTCTTCTATTTCTACTAATTTTAGTTGATATAATGGGTGAGCATATTTGAGGTTAGGAAGTAAATTGGCTGTCAAATGATGAAATGTAAAGAATTGAGCTGTCTTACTTTGACATTTTTCTATAAAAAAAGTGACGGTTTGAAAGATGAAAGTCGGCGCTGCAAAAAAGTGTGTTTTTTAGTCAATTTCCTTCCTAACCTCAAATAAATTTGGTTATTTTGTATTATTTTTATCTAAAAAATTTATTATTATATCCAAAAACGACAGCTAAATTTGTTTTACATTCCTAAATCCCAAAAAATAATCTGGATAGGTATTGTCCTCCGAGCGCCTAACTACGTCTTAATAAACTGCGGTTAAAGAAATGGCCCAATATCTGGGTGAATAACGCTTGAGTGACATTATTAATAACCAACGCACTTACACTTTTGTACACTCTATCAAACAAAGTCTGCCTGAGTTAAACGAATGGATATTCCGGAAGTGATTTTCCCCTACTTCGTCCACAGTGAAAATATATCATCCCATCCTAAATCGATGTGACAGCGTCCGCCTAAATGATCCTACCGCTCAAAATGAAATAGGTAGGTATATACGAGAAAAGATGGATAGTAAAAGATTTAGGTGTTCCACTGCTATTTTTCATTGCAATAAATAGCGAATTGTATTCTTCAGACTCATAATTCACAAGCAGTCGATTCTCTTCCATTTTATTAATCGTTAGTGTTTATATATATAGTGTGTCGCATTTAAGATGAAGACACCCCTATTCTCTCGCTATTTGCATGAATACAGAGTTGAATTTTCCCACTGTCATAGGGGTTGACGGGTTTTGAGATATTCAACGTATATCTAAAAATCTAAACGCTAAACTAAGCCTACACTGAAAAAACTTCTAAAAATGAACCCTAATAAATAAGTTTTTGGCTTTTATTTGTGTAATTCAATCAAAATTTATTTAACTTAAATGAACAGTTTGTCCGGAATAAACAAAGTTATTTGATTTTCTAAAAATATTTGTTTGTTCTGGGCTGCTTTGGTAGAAAGGAATATTTATTTAATTTAAAAAACATGGAATTAAATTATAATTAATTAAATTACTGATGTTAGTTCAGTTAGCAAGTAAGAACAGGTACTAAGTAAAATAAATATTTATTTATATCAAACAAATACTAGTTGGGTATATCAAATAAACCATAATATATTTTTTTAAGTACATGGGTTCTTTGTCGTATACCGATGAAATATTTGTTTGGTCAAACTCCATTTTTGTTAATCCAAACAATTCTTTTTTTCAGTGTACTACGAATTTACAAAAAGGGCCAATTTTTAATATTTTGCTTCGCGTTCCAGATATCGAACAAAAGTATGTAACCCTTGTTATACAGTGTGTCCACGTAAATTGGCGGCATATGGGAAACTTCTTTATTATTAATATTACAAAAAAAAGTTATTCTTCATAAAAAGTTCTGCATGGTCTAAAACCTCAAGTGCAACTATCAGATATTAAATTTTTTCAGTCGTATACGAGGTTTGTCAAAAAATGTGATTTTTGCTCTATAGAGTAAAGTACCTTTCTTTTTGACAATATCGAAAATTGTTATAAAGAAAAGATGTTTAGAATTAAAAATAGTTTTCAAATATTCAACATGGTTTATTTACATTAAAAAAAATATTTTTTTCTACATTTGCTCTGCGATTACGTTGAAAATTTAAGATTGCACATTAATGCATTGCATTTATAAATTATAAATTTGACAGACAGAAAGACAGACAGACAGGCAGAAAGACAGACAGACTGACAGACAAACATTTTTTAAAAACTAGGTACTTATTTTTTTTATAAAATGACCAAAAATAAGTATTTCAGTGAAATAAAAAAAAATTCATGAAACTAATAGTCTCCATATATATATATTATTATTATTATATTAAATAGATAACTGTATTCCTTGGGTTGATCAGCAAATCTTTTTGAATAAAACTATTTTACGTTATTCCAAGCTTTCAATACATTTTTATATCTTCTTCGGGGCTACAAATATAAGAGTAAGCTAAGTATAAATATATATAAAATTTAAAAATATGTTTACCTTAGTATACGAGGCAAGTTTTAGATTGTTAGAAATAATAAAAATTGTATATTAAAGAACATAAATAAAAACTTTTTTGTTAACTTGGTAAAATAAAGATTAAAATTTAACATTTTAAAGTATCTGATTTTTTTTTTATAATTGACACTGACATGTTTATTCAAAAACATTTTGTTTAGTTTATTTGTGGTATGTTTGTAGTTTTTTTTTTTATTTAGGTTAGAAAGTAGATTCAAAAGAGATATTACTGTTATTATGGGTGCTATTATTAATAGTAAATAAATATGAATATATATTACTGATTTCATTAGAGTCTTTCTCTTTGTTTAACGTATTTTCGGTATTATACGTTTCAAACATTTCAATGAAAAGTCTTTTATTTTGATTTTGTTCACAGGCAAGAATTTTTACATTATTTAAGTCAGGAAAATGATTTGTCTTAATACAATGTTCAGCCAATGCACAAGTTTTTTTGTTAAGTCGAATATCACTTTTATGTTGGGTAATTCTATATTTAAAAACTCGGGAAGTTTGTCTGATATATACTTGGTTACAGTCTGAACATGGTATATTATAAACTACATTAGATTTTTTTAAAATGGAGTCTTGATCGTTAGTTTTTGTATATAAATTGTTAATCGTTTTTGATGACTTGCTGACAATTTTTAAATTTGGAAGATTTTTTTTTATAATTTTAGTCATTTTTGGGGTTATAAATGTTATATTTGGAAAAGAAATATAAGAAATTTCGTTATTAATGTTAGATCAACCCAAGAAATACAGTTATCTATTAACTAGTCAGCAAAGACTACCACTCAATTTTATTACATATTATATATATAATATCGAGGGCTAAAAAATAGAAACCATTTTAATGCATATAAATTTTTAATATTTTAATTACGTACGTTCTCATTAATTAACTCGTAGTTTCATATTATTTCCGGTACAATCTTTTTACAAAGTACAAAGTTTTCCATTTAGGGAAGTTTGTATTCACTTTTTCTTTTTGCGTTCATTTCGCATCTTTGCGGATATACGTCTTTTAAATTATACAAATTTCCATCAACTTAAAAAATAATCGTAAAACAGACACGAGACTGGCGACGCCGACGTTGTCGACGTTCATCATGATCGTCTTTGCATGCAAATGGCTCAAAGTCAGGTTCGTTGGCAAATGCCTCGCATCTTATGTAAATAAATCTCGGCCTGATATGAGAACGTTTTTACTGATTAGAGAGCTGTGTTCCATTAAAAACCGTGTGAAATGAAAGTATAAAAAAAAATGTTTTTGTTCCTTTGCAAAATGCAACGGGTACTTGTATTTTAACTAGACTGTAAAGTTTAATAGAGTTCGCATTTAAAATGGTTTAATTTTGTTACTGAATAGTGCTTTTAGCTTTTATAGGTAACTTTGTTGGAAAGGCGGAGCTTCTAAAATGATTTTTGGCCAATAAGTCTTGCAAAACTAAATCGATCGCTAACAGTATACCAGTTTTTCTCATACAGTTTGTCCCAGATTTATTTTGTAGTGAGTTGAGAATGGTGGTTCACCAAAAAACAAGTTTAAAGAAATAGTTCATACACAAGTGCTCTGAATGTGATATATGAGAAATAAAAGTCGAAACTCCACAAAATTTTTATTATAAATTACTCTTAGAGTTCCAAAAAAAAATATTAAAGATGAACAAACATGTTTCGAAGCTACTAGCCTCATCATCAGTGGTTAAACATTTGTAGAAAAGCGATTTTAGTTATAACCTGTTTATGGAAGATCTTTACAAAATTGATTGGAATATTATTCACTGCACTGATGATATTGATGAAATGATTGAGTTTTGGAATACATCTTTGCTGTATTTGTTTGATTTGCATGCTCCCGTGAAGAAGGTTAGAATCTCGAAGGCACCTGCTCCGTGGCTGACACATAACATTCGAATGATGGTGGGACTAAGAGATAGGGCTAGGCTTAAGTACAGAAAAAATAAAACAGAACTTCTATGGAATGAGTATAAGGAGATCAGAAATCTTGTTAATGTCTCAATAAAGTCAGAAAAGAGGGCTTATTTTGAACATATTTCTAAACAAGATAGTAAAACCTTCTGGAGATCTCTAAAGTGCCTCAACATGAATAATACAAATCTGCCTGAACATGACTTTACTGACCAAGAGCAATTTATTAGGTTTTTTACTAACCATGTACCCGACACTGTACTGGATACCAATGATTTCTTGATTTTAAATCAGTACGCTTCAGTTAATCTTAATGTTGCGAATAAGTTTCGTTTTTCGGAGGTTACCGCTGAGACAATTGAGAAATTAATTTATAAACTTAAATCAAATGCTACCGGAGCCGATGGCATAAATCTGAAAATGATACAAATAGTTATTGTCAATAGGTGTCTGGTTTTGGGAAGGTTTCCGGACAGCCTGAAGATATCTAACATAGCACCCATACCTAAAATTAATAATCCTACTGACATATCCCACTTTCGCCCTATTAGTATCTTACCCACCCTTTCTAAAATTTTGGATAAAGTTATGTCCTCTCAATTGAGTTCGTATGTTACAAAAAATAACGTATTACCTTCGAGGCAATCTGGATTTCGGTCAAATCACAGTACAACAACGGCGTTGCTGGATGTCACCGATGATAGCTTTAAGGCCTCTGATAAAAATGAAAATACTTGTCTCATCCTTTTCGACTACAGCAAGGCTTTCGATACCCTCAATCACTCCACTCTGTGTTCAAAACTTCTATATTTCGGTTTGGATGTTACTGCCGTGGATTTGGAGAACAGTTTTCTGACTAATCGCGTTCAAAGAGTGGTTTTAAATGGAAATATTTCGTCATCTGCAATTATTACAAGAGGTGTTCCGCAGGGAAGTGTTTTATCTCTACTTTTATTCTCTTTATATACATCTGATTTTCACAAGTCACTGAAAAACTGTTGTATACATCATTACGCTGATGATACACAAATGTAGTATTCTTTTCCTTATTCCGACGCCGTTGTGGCTGCAGACTCTATAAATCGGGACCTTGAAACTATCAAAAGGATATCCAATGCTCATAATTTAGTATTAAATGCCAGTAAAACCGAATTACTAATGTTTGGACCACAAAGGGCTACTATCATTCGGAATCCATTGTTTAGGGTAGTGCTTAACGGGGAAGTTCTAACTTTTGTTGATTGTGCGAAAAGTCTCGGTGTTTATCTTAATGATGATTTGCGATTTTCTAAGCAAATAAATGCGTTATTGCAAACATGTTACGGCAGCCTGAAGGTGTTATATATGCCATAAATGCTAGAGTGGATTTTATTCGACGTCAGACTTCTAATGGCAAATTGCATCCGAAAGGAGTTTTAGCTTTGGAAAGATGGCGGCTTAGCATAGGTTCTACTGTGACCAATCTGACCACATGCCTGCAGGATGTAATTCTGACTGTGTCGATCGGGGTTTGCGAGTCGACGAATTTGATTCAGAAAAAACTGTATGACATTGGCTTCAGGAGAGATCTAGTATCTTTTCGAGTTCCTTTATAGCTTCAAGTGGAACTCTGCAGGGCAGTACGTTGGCTCCTTCTGTGTTTGCAATACTAGTAAATGATAGTTTCTCTGGTTTCAATAGTAATTATTTACTCTCAGAATGGTGTGGTCAAAACAAACCTACTCTAAATCCAAATATATGTAAGTCAATAACATTTAGAAAGCGTATAGATTCGTTTTTGAGAAACTACACCCTTCATAATTCAAACTTGGAACGCTACGCTTTAAGCAAAGTTGGTGAATGGTTAGACAGTGATTTATCTATGAATTACCACATTGAACATATTTCTACTACCAGGGACCAGATAATCCTGCCTAAAGAATCTCTATTTCGGCTTTGTTTTATCTATTTTCGAAATATTTAATCACCAATTTACCATGTTCAGGTACAAAGATTGGAGAGTGCCCAATGCAAATTTAAGTCTTTGGGGAAAAGGAAAACAAGCACTTTTAGCGATGGGCTTAAAATAATTCATCAATAATATTGAATATTACCAATAAAACTATTCCAAACACAGTTGGATTTATATTACTTACATAAATATGATATATTTGCACTATTAATTCTAGCCATTATTGTTGATTCGGTAGCAGTCCATACGCGAACAGATAAATCGCCAAGAATATAACAAAGTCTACAAGTAAAGTTGAAAGTAAAAGTTTTTTGAAAAAATGAGGTATGTATAGATACGCACCCTTTACTTGAAAAACTGTTCACTTTAGACCCCTAAAAAGTTATTTTTAAAAAATAGTTTGTGTGAAAATATGACTTTTTTAAAGAACATATCGGTCACGAAATCTGAAAAACATATTTAAAGGCGTTTTTTAGTTATGGTAAATCTTCTATTTTAAATTTGAACCTTTGACGCCTTTGTTGTATCTATATAACTAAGATCTTTAAGGGTATATTCTGAGGTAGGAACACGCTGCAAAAGATGGCATCACGATTGAAAACGCCCTGGTCATCCTAGAGACCATTCCACAGACGTCAAAGCCTTAATCAAACAAAAAACATACGAAAAATGGCAAAACATGTAAAACCAATCGCAATCCAAGCTATCCGAATCCAAAAAGTCAACGAAATCTTGAAGCTTTACACCCAGACAAACGCACCAAACAATTCGCTATAACAAGACTCAGAATAGGTCAGGCAAAGCTCACCCACGAAATCAGGATCACCAAATCGGATTGACCCAAATATAACATCTGCAATAATACAACACAATCAATAAAACACCTACTTACTAAATGCCAAGAAGCCCAACAAACACGAAGAAACATTAGGCCAAGAAAGAAATATTGAAAAAATACTTAAATTTATAATGGATTGCGAACTACAAAATAAACTGTGTAGTGTATAATGTAATGTATAATGTAATGTATAATGTAATGTATAATGTAATGTATAATGTAATGTATAATGTAATGTATAATGTAATGTATAATGTAATGTATAATGTAATGTATAATGTAATGTATAATGTAATGTATAATGTAATGTATAATGTAATGTATAATGTAATGTATAATGTAATGTATAATGTAATGTATAATGTAATGTATAATGTAGTGTATAATGTAATGTATAATGTAATGTATAAATACAAAGCGTACCGTACCTAATAAGCCATAGGGTTGATGCGACATTAAACAAATAAAAAAAAAAGAAAATATCTGCGCGTTGTCGGTCCAATATTTATAGTAACACTCTGTATATTATTCCTTAAACTGACTGCTACTTTCGAAGAAATGCTGATTCTTAAATTCAAAAATAAATTTAAATTTCCATCGGGAGGCGGTCATAGGCGTCGTAAAAGGGGGTTTAATATGATTTATTTAAAAAAATTAACATTATTTTCAGCTTTAAAAAAAATGTTGAATAAAACTGCGTCTACTCCACAAAAAGATTTTTGTGGAGTAGACGCAGTTTTATTCAACATTATCATTCACTCCTCGATAAATGGATTACTTCAGAAAAAAAAAAAAAAAAAAAAAAAAAAAATTTAAAAAAAATGCTGCAAATTTTTTGAAATGCGATTCTGTTGAATCTTATTTTTCTCTACCTCCTGTTGAAATTTTTGTACTGAGTGTGAAGTTATTAGGTACAGATTCCTCTGTCATAAATTTGAGTTTAAATAAAAAAGTAGCTAGCTGTATTTCATCTATCTGTCAACTATATGGCATGACAGATGAAAAATTGAACAAAGTAATATTATTTCCACATACGTTCACGAAATCATCTGTTTATTTTTACAAAAAAATAGGTAATTGGATTTATTGCAAACTAATTTCAAGCCGTCTGCATACGGAGTAGTAGAAAATACATCGAGTTATATTTACGATGATAGTTCCGACAAATATACAAAAACCAAATATAACATTATACAGAGTGTTTCACAAAAATTCGGTAAAAATTAAGGAAGCGATTTCTCAGATCATTTTATGAAAAAAGTTCTAATAAACCTACGCCCGGAAATGTTTTTTAATTCATTCAAATATGTCCTTACCGATATCTTTGAAATTTGGCAGCGTTGTTGCTAGAAATAGAGAGCTTATATGGTCCTGACTAGATCAAAACTATTAAGTCCAGTGGCGTTAAGGGGTCAACTTAATAAAAATTACCTAATGACAAAAAAATGTACGCCACTGACTGTAATTTAATTTCGATATTGTATTGAGATAAAGCAACTACTACTAAACAACTTTTTTATCTCTTGTATTTTTTTCATAGGTTGCTTCGTTTACGAGATACATATTTAAAACTTTTTTCAACATAGGTACCAAGAATATTTGCGAATAATTCAACTAAAAATAAAATTAACATTTCGAAGCAAGACAAAAATAAATAAATAAAATTAACATGTATAATTAATACAAAAAAAAATACAAAAACTATTGCAACTGACCTCCTTTAGCTCGGATATATGATTCCAATCTTCTCCAGAATCCAGAAAGCGTGTGTTCCAGAAAGTCGCGATATACCTATCTGGTATAAAGTCTTACTGGTAGAAATACTGGTCCAATTAAGCAGTCACCTACAATTCCAATCCAAACGTTCAACGAGAACTGATTTTGAAAATGATCTTCAAATATCGCATGCGGATTTTCATCACACCATAAATGGTTTTTATGAAAATTCGTTATTGCATTTCTTGAAAATCAAACTCACTTCATCAGTGAACAAAATCAACATCAATAGTTGAGGAATTTCAACAATTTTGTACAAAAGCCATTGACACAATGCCATACGTGGAGGACAATCAGCAGGAATAAGTGCTTGAACGCAAAACCTCAGAAATTTTTCACGTAGATGCAGTGGCGGCTTGTGGCAGTTTAATGTGGTGAAGCATAACATAAAATAAAGTCATATACCTATTTAATAGGTAGCTAAAATTAATAGGGATATCCCTACTTCGTTAACTTGCATAAAATATAGGTTATGTTTATAAGTAGGTACCTCACCTAAGCATTTTTTCTTAAAAACCTTAATTAAAGTGTAATTAATTTCTAGAATATAGTCACCTACTTCATAATATAATACTAAATAAAACACATTTTATGGAACTGTCAATCAAATTACTTTTATGCTACCTGTTAGCAAATCATAATACGTCATACCAGGTATTATTAAAAGCTCTGCTTTTATGCATTTGCCTTTATTTATATTTATCAAACATTTATCAAACATTTATCAAACATTTATTTAAACCTGTTCAGCAACAAACCGTGACTACAGCCCCGAGATGGAAAACATCCATCAAGCTTAAATGACAGATATTTTAAGAATTTGCGTTGGATGTTCTCAAGCCTCTGTATATGGACATGATACATAGGTGTACAATTTGGACCGTACATAAGCAAAATATAGCGTTTTAAGGCAGCCTACATTATTAAAATTCTTTGTTTGTCAGAAAATGAATCCCAGCATCCTGAGTGCAGCCGCCGAAACATGTGAGACATGGTCATTAAAAGTCAATTCACTGTCAACATAAATCCCGAGGTCCTTAATGACATTACATCTCTTCAACGCGATTCCATTAAGTATGTAGTTGTGCATCACAGGTGTAAGGCGTTTTGTAAACGTTATGGATTTACATTTATTAGCATTTAAGGGAAGCTTGCTTAGGTCACACCATACAGACAGCATATGTAGGTCTCTTTGCAAACGATCACAATCATCGGCACACCGTACAACACTGTACAACTTCAAATCATCAGCAAAAAGCAAGTGCTGACTTGAGAAATTATCACCAATACTGTTCACAAAGATAGCAAACAGTAAAGGAGCCAAGGTACTACCCTGTGGGACTCCACTCGGCACAAAGAAGCAATCAGACCGATAGCCATTATATTCAACGAACTGCTGACGAGTCGTTAAATATGACCCAAAAAATGCAATTAATTTCCTGCTGAAGCCAATGTCATTCATGCGTTGCTGCATCAAAGAATGATCGGTCTTGTCGAAGCCTTTAGAAAAATCTGTGTAGATTGCGTCGACCTGAAAACCCCGACCAACAGCGGGATATACATCCTGTAAGAAAGTCACTAAATTGCTTCTGAAAAAATCCATGTTGTTGCCAGACCAACTTAGCCTTCACCTGGTTGAACAGCTTATTATGTAGTGCAATCTCAAACACTTTAGAGAAATTAGATATAATAGAAATTAATTACAATAACAATATTCATCTCCGGAGTTTGGGAACAAATTTACATAACAAACCGCAAATCAACAATAGATGATTGATATGCAGGGTGTACGGTAAAGTAGCGAAACGGGTGATTATTTTCAAAAAAAGCCGAGACACGTCAGTTTTTATTTATGTTTGTTTCAAATTTCAACCCCTATTGTTAAGGCAGTTTTGAGTTACTGAACATTTTTGGGGAATGGCAGATTTTCCTAAGTCAATTTTAGTATTTACTCAGATATTTAGGAGTAACCCTAGATAGAAAACTTGATAATTTTATTATTTTCATTATTTCCACTAAACTAACGTAACAAACTACTTTATTCAAAAATTGGAAAACAAAATATTGCCAGAGCAGAATCGTTTGTCAAATTACTTTATTATATTCTAATAAGAGTGAAAGGTTCCAAATGGTAAAATTTTAAACGCAATTTCGCAAATATCAAAAGGTTTGAGCGAATAATCTGTTTATCTTTGACACCCGACGAAGCATTTTTATCACGCAGCCTAGTCTATATCTATTATTTTATCGTTTTAACAAGCCTCATAGTTGGAAAACCAGAAAGCCGTCTGAGTCTGACGCAATTTCATCGTACATGACAAGCTTTAGTCTATCTCTGCTTTGTAATGGTCTAAAATTCTAAACAAATACAATCAGATCCCGATCAAATTAATGTTTACACAGTTCTGTTTTGTTTGCAGGTGCTAATGGCCCGGAAAACTACAACAATTCCAACACATCTATGCAACATCATTATCGTACCTACTAATAACAGTTGCGTTATATCAGAATAAAATAGTTACTAAATTGTTAATATAATGAAAAACAATGAATAACAAATTATTACAAATTAATTCAACAACAATTGTTGATCACAGTGAGTGTGTTAAATGTTGTTCGAATTGTTGGTAGTACTGGCACGTCGGTATACTACGAAGAGAAATATGACATCGATCAACACGTGCATGCCGAACAACATCTCCACAAACTTGACGATTGTGCACGATATCGTCGATATGAAAGGTGTACAAGTGCTGTTTTTTATCATCTATACTACCATCTTTATTGTCGGTGAGTATCAGGGTTAGGGATGGTTTATATCAAGATTTCAAAGGCTTGATTTTTATAATTGAAACAATCATGATTTCTTTAAAATTTAAAAAAAACAATAATATAAGTTTATAAAAGTTTTCTTATTAATAAGGTATTGCCGTGCCCAAAAATCTTAAAAATAAATGAAAACATTTTTGAGACACCCTGTATCAAACGTGTCCTTCTAACGAACGAAAAAAATGTAAAAGTTTTTCTATTTATAAGGTTCTGCCTAAAAGTCTTAAAAAATAAATGGAAACATTTTTGAGACACCCTGTGAAACTGAAATAAAAAAAATAATAAAGAAATATAAAAAAACAATAAAAAAAAATAAAAAAAACTAAATAAAAGGTTACTTTTTATTTATCTATTTTTTTGATTATTTTTTTAGGTTACTTTTTGATTTATCTATTTTTTTTTATTTTTTTTTTATTTTATTTTTTTTATTGTTTTTTTATTTTTCTTTATTATTTTTTATCGCTGAAAATATGGTTTGAAAACCTGATCAAATAAATGGGAACAATATCTACACATACACTATTGGACAAAAGTAAAGCAACACTTTCGAAAAATTAGACAAATCTGGATTTCATAATGATAATGATATTGACGTAAACTTTTAATACAATATTGTAATGCGTCAAAAGTAAAGCAACATTTTAATATTTGCCTAAAAATGAAAGGATTTAGTGACAGTAAAGGTTAAAATATTTTTTCTGAGTTTATTTTATGTTTAATTAATATTTCTGTGCTGGATTAATCATGCCAAGAGGTATTCCAATTTCGAAAGAATTAAAACAGAGAGTAGTGATTGCACACTTGTAAGGTACAATACAAGCCCAATTGCAAGACGGTTTGTTTTTATGCAGAGACAGCGTATCCAAAATAATTTGAAGTTACAATGGAAGGGGACATTTAGAGAATATACCGAAATCGGCAAGCTCGAGAAAAACAACAACTAGGACAGACAGACGCCTTAAAAGAATTTCCCAAAAAGATCCTTGGATGTCTGCACCTAGAATAATTGCTGAAATTTCCGAAGTTGAGGATAGGCCACGAACAGTTCAAAGAAGGTTGGTAGACGCAAAGTTATTTAGTAGACGCCCGGCAAAAAGCCGCTTATTTCAGCAAGAAATGGAGTGGCTAGGCTTGAATTTGCACGTGAACATTTAAATTGGACCTTTGACGATTGGGAAAAAGTGTTATTTAGCGATGAAACGCGTTATAAAATTTTCAATTATGATAGAATGAAGCATATAAGACGGCCAATCAATCTAAGATTTCATCCCAAATACGTTACACCCACAGGTAAAGGTTGTTTCTCATGGAATGGGGTGGGTCCTTTAAACATCATTAATGATACCATGGATCGATTTGTCTATAGAGATCTAATGCAAAATGAAATGTTGTCTTATGCAGAGTGGGAAATGCCGTTGCATTTTATTTTTTAATAGGATAACGATCCAAAACACTTCCGAATTGTTTAAGAGTGGTTTCAAGAAAATAACGTTCTGGTTTTGGAGTGGGCGGCACTATATCCTCAGACCTTTGATTTTATTTAAAATCTATGTGAAGAAGTTCAGCGTGGAATTCGTACACAAGTATTCAGAAATAAACCATCATTGGTAAATAAAATCAATGGAGTTTGGAAAAACCTTTCCGAAAATACTGCCCAAAAATTGATTGCTTCAATGCTGCGACGTTGCGGGCAAATAATAAATAATAATGGATGTTCTATTAATTATTAACATAATACTTCTAGCTACTTTAATTATTAAATGTGGTTAATTTTTTTTATCGCTTTACTTTTGTCGCACCTCATTTCTTCGATCTTTATAATTATAAATATTTCTGTACCTGCATTTCGTTTAAAGTGTACCAAAATATTGTGAAAAATTACTAATATTGGGGATAATATTTCATTAAAATTAACTGGGGATTACAATAATATTTAATTAGTTTTTCAAATTCAAAAAATAAAAGCACTTTGTTGCTCTACTTTTGTCCAATAGTGTACATACATACACATCTGTCAGTAGCTTGTGTTTAGTAAGTTGTCCTTACAAACAAAAATCGAAAAACCCAAATTTAACACTCACAGTCATTAAGTATTGCTGTGGCAGAATTAACGCAAAAACAAAGAATTGAAATTTTGATGATGGTGGGCTACGGTGACAGAAAACTCCGTTATGAAAAAGTGTGCAGACTTTTTTATGAGTTGTATCCTAACCAGCCACAAAATCAGAAAGGCTATGTATCTAAATTATGTCAGAAATTGTACGAAACTGATAGTGTAAGAAACAAACTACAAACGGGATTAAATGAATGAGAAAAACCAAGAAAATCACAACCGAGATTGACTAATCCCGTAGAGTCATGGTTTAAGCTTTGTTTCATTCATTTTATTTAAGTAACATTAAAAATTAACCTAATTTTCGACAAGATGATATGAATAAATGTTTAAATCATAGACAAAACATAGGTGGTATAACCCTCACATTTATGTAACTAAACTAAGGTTTCTCAAGCCACTGATGATAAGCATATGATCCGAAACAACCACGAAACATGTTTGGTACTGTAATATATTTGATTTATTTCGTGGATCATCGACTTTTATTCCTACTACATCTTCTTACTTGTTTCAGGAGTTTTTGGGAACGTTCTAGTCTGCTACGTAGTGATTCGGAACAAGGCAATGCAAACAGTCACAAATCTGTTCATTACAAATTTAGCACTTTCCGATATTCTTCTATGTGTCCTAGCCGTTCCATTCACACCACTCTACACATTCCTAGGCAAATGGGTTTTTGGAAATGTTATTTGTCATCTCGTACCGTACGCTCAAGGCACCAGCGTTTACATATCGACATTAACTTTGATGTCAATAGCTATTGATAGGTAAAATTTGATCTAACATTTCGTTCTTCATTAATTACTAACTAGATTTCCTCTTCTAGATATTTCGTCATCATCTATCCCTTCCAGCCTCGCATGAAACTGTCCACATGTATCTGCATAATAGTCATTATCTGGATATTTGCTCTACTGGTCACGTCCCCATACGGAATTTACATGAAAAACCACAAATCCGGGGATCGTTACTATTGCGAAGAAAATTGGCCAAGCGAAGAATGGCGTAAGATCTTCGGCGGCATCACTACTGCGCTTCAATTCCTGATACCATTCATCATAATGGCGTTTTGTTATATCTGTGTCTCCATAAAACTCAATGATAGAGCTAGAGCAAAGCCCGGGACGAAGAATTCAAGGAAAGAGGAAGCTGACAGGGAAAGGAAGCGAAGGACCAACAGGATGTTAATAGCGATGGTACAGTACAGTACTATTTCAAACAAAGAAACAATCATTGTAAATATTACTGTTGCAGGTGGCTGTGTTTCTATTGTCATGGCTGCCATTGAATCTAGTCAACATAGTAAATGATTTCAACGCCTGTATGATGACATGGGACTATTATTTGCTGAGTTTCTTTCTGGTTCATCAAATGGCCATGTCGTCAACATGTTATAACCCATTTCTTTATGCCTGGTTGAATGAGAATTTTAGAAAAGAATTCAAACAGGTAAGTGTTTTTCATAACATTTTATTTGGTGAATATAACAAAAATAAGCAGCTGCCTCGAGAGGCAGGAACAGCTCTCCATATTTAAGTAATATTTTTGTGACTTTTTTGTCATTTGTTGTTGGTTTTTATCAGAACAATTTCTTGTGTCATTTCGAGGATTTTTTTAGTTTCTTTACTATTACAAATGAAGATATAAAAAAGCATATTCTGGATATAAAATCATTAGCTACTGGGGCCGATAAGTTTAGAGATGGTCGTTTTATGTCTTCCGCACATTCTACCCTTCATAACAAATATAATAAATTCTTGCATTTTAGAAGGCCAGTTTCCAGATGAATGGAAGGTTTCAAAGATAATTCCTTTCCCCAAGACAAGTACAATAACTTCTATAAATGATCTTAGACCGATTAGTGTCCTTCCAGTACTTTCAAAGGGTTTAGAAAAAATTATGTACCTTCAGATTATCTCGCATGTAAACAAATACAATATTATACCTGAACATCAATCAGGTTTTAGACTACAGCTGTGCTACAGCGCTTTGATGACATAATTCGTTCGACGGACCAAGGCAAGAGCACGGTGCTTGTTCTGTTGGATTATTCTAAGGCATTTGACACAATTGATCACGAGACGCTTCTATCCGTTTTGAAATTTGTTGGGTTTTCTGAACAGTCAATCCGATTCTTTCACAGCTATCTGCAAAACAGGTTTCAATTTGTTCAAACAAGTAATGGGGAATCTTCAAAGGAAAGACTGACGTGTGGAGTTCCACAAGGCTCAATACTTTCACCTTTATTGTTTAACATTTACACATGCTACATAGGGTCAAGTCTAAAGCATTGCAAGGAGCATATATATGCGGATGACCGGCAAATTTACTACAGCTTTACTTATGACGACTATTATCTGGCTAATCAAGATATTAACGAGGATATTAACAGAATTGTGGAGCTCTCTCAAAAGCACGGTCTCATGATCAATGCCTCTAAGTCTGACGTTCTTGTCTTTGGTAAAAACAGGCGCTTATTGGAGTTGCAACTGAATATCAAAGTAAATAACTCAAGTTTAAAGTTCTCAACTTCAACAAGAAATCTTGGCTTGGAATTGGATGTCGAACTTCGATACCCTGTACCTCCAAAACCAAACTTCCACAAATATATATTTCTATAAGTTGTGTAAAGTCCTGCTACAAAAATTGATTCACCCTGTATAAATAGACACAATTAAGCACCGGTAATTTGATTCGAGAGATTCACTTGGACTTTATTTCTATAAAATTCGAAACAGTTGTTGTGAATTTTAGTATTTTTGTATGTTATAGGTCTTGCCATGTTTTGACAATGGTGCGAGTAGAGCTCCTTCAGCTAATGGTCGATTCACAAACTGGCGCAGCGAACGAACATGCAATGGTAACAACGAAACTCAACAAGAGTCATTGCTACCATCTTCAGTACATAGGGTAAATATTGTTTTTTCCTTAATTTAAAGAAAATACAACTGAAAAAAAAAGCACGATAATTAGTTCTTGGATTAAACGTTTGATTGAGAATCTCCCATCTAATTGAAAGTTCGTAACCTCAATTAGGTTAATTGATGGTATTTTGTTTTCCTAGGTGCCTTCAGTGAGGGAGAGAAAATCAACTCCACCTCCAGCACCCCTTAAAGTTGACAGCGTTGAAACGGAATTGGTGCCCGTCGCGGCATACGATTCTGCATCAGAAGTCGTGAAATTGAAGTTGATTACTGAAGAAGATCCCCCGCCATACGAAACAGCAGCTGCTGGGGAATGAACTACTAAAATTAGTGCGGTAAGCGATCTTATTTAGAAAACTATTTGCCACAAATTAATACTTGGTCAGTTATGTTATCGCCTGCAACCTGGAAGGTCTATACAGACAGGACTTTCAAAAAGTTTCATTTGTTGGACGTGTGGACATCTACTATAGCTACTATTTAAAATTGGTTCCATATTATAGAGGGTGTCCCAAATAACCTAAACGTATCAATGTGGGAAATATTTTGAAAGGCAAGTCTTTTTTCTTTTGTTTTTTTTTTCTACCTGAATTCCATGAATTGGAGTGATTGATTCAACTATTTTGGGAACCTAGGTTAAATAATTGTTTTGGGTTGGCTAGCGTTAATGGTAAAGATAACTTAAAACTCTAACAAAACTACGGCCAACTCTGGTCAACATTTGCGGGATAACAGTTTGAAAGGCATCTCTTATGTGTATTTTCATATCGTGTGGTGTTGTTGGAAGGGTCTTGTAGACAATTCCTTCCACGTATCCCCATAAAAAGAATTTTATTTGATACCAATAAATTTTACTAAACCGAAACACAAAAAGTCACCAAAATATAACCAATGTTATAATCTCCTACCCGAGGACGTTAAGGGTTGCCTTATTGAGACACAATTTCAATTTAAAAGAAAATTGAAACTGCTTTCGGGAGTTTGTTGATACTAATAGTTTTTTTAGCGATTGTAATTGTTCATTTGTTTGTTCATTTGTTGTTTATTTATTTATTTATTTTTTCCTCTGAAAGTTATTATAAGTGTTTTTATTTTGAACATTATTGTTTACATATTGACATGTCTAGGTACAGAAATGTACAATTTATGACTGAAATAAAGAATTTAGAAAAGTCCCATCTGCGCAGTTAGGACTTACTTAGTAAATGAAGATAGGACAATCTTTCTTCAATCTTCAATCAATCATGCTGTTTTTTTAGATAGGACAACAGAGTGTAAGATACAAGTACTTTGCGATGTAGTTAGGATGCCCTTGAGTGGCAAAACACTTGTAGATGCATGTCTACAAAAACTAAAATTTTATTCAGCTAGGCAGCGTGTACAGTGTACGAGGGTTGCGCCTTGATTAATCATCGAAAATTACTTTATTGTTTTTCAAAATATTCCCCATGAAGATCTATACACTTTTGCATGCGTTTGAACCAATTGTCGAAGCACTTTTGCCACTCTGATTGAGGTATCTCCAAAACATGCATTCGGTGTCATGACTATACGGCGGATGACTTGTTACGGGCTAAAGGCTTTCCACAGAATATAACGGTTTAAACTGGCGGAATGAGAGATCTTCAATGCATATGAGGGATATTTATTTATAAAATCGTAACATACCTTACAGTAATCATGAGTGAATAATTTCGCTACTATTGTACTACTTAAGTATACCAACCGGTTCGGAAGAACAATTATGGTTCGCAGACACGGGGATGTTGTGATGGTGTTTATTGAAAAAGGAACACAGAAAACGTTCATTATCACCCAGCCCTAATCTGACGTGGGGGGCGGGCTGACGGTGCAAGATTTTGACATTTAGAACGGTACTCGTTCATTTTGGTTTTGGAGGGTCGTACCTGAAAGGTGTATGAAGTAATAATCCACCAATTTTCGTAAAGTATAATATTTTCAACTAATAAGGGCAGCAAATTGAAGTGGTGTGACTCAAGAGAGTTGTTTGCCTCAGCGGAGCGCTGAATTAAAAGTTGATATTGTATTAATTAAGTGCTTTACAAATATACCCTCCTACCCTAATCACCACGAGGCCATCTACCATCTTGCAATATTCAGACAAAATAAGTATATTTTCTATACAACAATTTCAACTACTTACTATTTCGGATGAGGCTATTATAATAGTGTTTTCGATTAGGCCTCAAAAGCCACCCTCAACATCACCGCGGAGCGGCTGAAGCGTGTGTCTTAGTTACATTTTGAGAAGAAAAAGATATAGGATTTTCGTCAACATGATGTAAAATTTCTTCCTCATTTCGTACGTCTCTAACGGTTCTATTTCTTCCTCTATCAGATTTCTTAAATTGTAGCGTTCCAGTTTCTCGTAAACGCCGCGCCGCCGTTCAGTTGAAAGAAACTTTTCTCCGTACCTTATTGCTGCCGCTCAAGCACTACCGTTACATTCACAGAGTGTTAACAACATGTCAACATATTCGGAATTAGTATACTTCATTTTAAATAGGTGACACCAAATTAGGTAAAAATAAAAAACTTAAATATAAAAAATATCACAAGCAATTTAAAAGGATAACGACGATTTACATACGAAAAAACACTGATTTTAACAAATTTAATAAATTCAATTTTGACAATCATTACAAAAGTAAATAATATTTTTAGAAAGAGATGGATACTGCATATACTTTCGAGAAAAAACAAGTATGCCTGTTTTATGTAGAAAACTTTATTTTATCACATTCTTGCCACAAATGAAATAAAAGTCACAAGAAAAAAAAGTTTGGTTATAATTAAGGCAAGAGTCCCCCCCGTTTACCCACCTATGGCCATCCTTTTTTATTCAATTTCATGTCAGTTTACGACATTTAACTAGGTGAATAAATATGCTACATTTGATTAATTCATCTTTACTCGTTTCGAAAATATTTCAAAAAGATCGTCCTCAGGCAGTCATCTTTAACACCCTGTATCAATAAGGACTTTTCGGAAAATTACAATTTAGGATTTTTTCATGATTATACGTCCCCAATTCGCTCACAAATTTTGACCACCTATTTCCAAGATTCCTGTTCGCATACCTCACACTGTACCTATACCTATATTATTCACCCTATACTATACCAACTAAATTTATTACCCGCGCGGCTTTTCTCAAAGCAAAAGCCGTACAACGCTTTTCTTTCTGAGTCCGACTTGCCGAAAAGCCGCCACTTTTGGATTTTTCGCTTCCCGTTATTCCGCGCACTTAGGGATGCTAAAAAAATAAAAAGTATCGATACCGATACCAATACCGATACTTTTTGCCAAGTATCGATCCTACCGATACTTGTCTAAAAAGTATCGATACTCTTAGGTATCGGTATCGAAACTGTACACAACACTTTTAATATAGTACTTAGTTTGTTACGTTAGTTTATTCGAAATAATGTAAATAATACAATAATTATTCAAATTTTGTTTCTTTACGCATATATTGTTGATTATATTATATTCAAATTATTGTTGATGTGAATTTTAGCTGACTCCTGGAAAATGAGATTTCGCATAAATGATTTCCCACAACGAGGACGATGTTGTTCACCGATACTTGTATCTTCTTGAGTTATTTATTTTAGGATAATTGCCCTATTTTCAGTGCTCGGCTATAGTTGTAATATACCACTTTCAGGGAAGGAAAAGCGATGTAAAATGCAACCAAAAGTGAAGGAAAATTAGATGAAATATCGCATGGAACACATATTTACATTAAACCAAAAAGCAGCTATATAGAGCTGCTGCGGGACGCATATAAATATTTAGTAGGTATAGAAAATGTGCCCAAAATGGCTCATACATACATTTTGCTAGCTATATCATAGTTTATTTTTGCCTCGTCAAATTCAGTTCAAAATATCATGTGAGCTTTCAAATATACGCAAATGAACGTTGGAAGTGTGCGTCATTTCGGAATCAAGGGATTATGGCACAAATGTAAATCTACACTGAGAATTGACTATAGCGTTTAAAAGCGGTGATTGCTTGACAAAAATTAATGTATGAAAACAAAAATAAAATTGGCTTTTCTGTTTTTACACTTTCCTGGGGTTTTAAGTTTATTAAAAAGAAAAAACCCTTTTTATATACGGACGTTTCAGTGATATTTTCTATAATGCATGAATTAGATAGATAGATATATAGATAGATCTTTATTTACCATAGTAGCAATTACAAAAATTTGATAATTACAATTTACAGCACGTCGAAATAGGAAATTTACAATTCAACTTCTAAAATCTTTGTATAACATATATGTATGTATAAACAACAATCATCATTACATTTTACAAACAAATTTCAAAATATTTTATCTCAAATCCAACAAGGCGTATAGACCATCATTTTCAAAATGAGTGTGACATGTATTCATCAACTGAATAAAAACAGTTACTTAAGAATCAGACTACTCGAGGTCTTAGAAACCCGTGTAGGTTCACTGACATGCATATTTAGATCACAAGCCGACAAATTATTTACAAGATACTGGGTCTCTACAGATTCCGTTTTCTTATAATCGATGTTAAAATCTCCTGTCAAAACAATAGTTGCACTGACAGGAAGTGCCATCAAAAGCCGCTTAAGGTTCTCAAAGAATTTCTGGTAATTTCCCGAACTCGATGATCGATAAACACAAATTATATATATCTTGTTAAGCTTATTGAACACAACAGAAAAGTCAAAATCCAGTTCATTTAACAGAAAATTGTATTTATCAATAACAGCAAACTGCAAATTTTCACTATGCTTCTTACTAACCAGAATCATTGTACCCCCGTGCCTGTAATTAGGTCTACAGAACTTAGCAGCAACGAAATACCCATTCATGTTCACGGGCTCCTACCGTTTCCAAAATTCCAATGATACCCCATTCTTGGACACAGTGTATATTTTACTGTAATAATCTGTACAACTATACAAAAAAAATGTGATAAAATAGCAATTTCCATTTAATACCAATCAAAACCATCGCATTTTAATACGTTATTTGCAGTTGAAACAACGTTTTCGCTATTTTGTGACGAAAAACACAAAATAAAACTTAATCGACTGAAAATGATTTCTCGAATGAAATAGAAATGGATGTATTACGTAAATTTTTCCCGAATCGTTTGCTACGCCGTTTATTTATGTTTATTTGCATTTTATTATCGAGGATTTGAATGCAAAAAATATCTGTAAAAATATGCAGTTTTGTTGTTGATTATTCGGAAATAAAAAAATTAAAATTTGCATCAAAATATAATTAAAAATGATGGGAAAATTATCTTTTCCATTTTGTGTTTGATCAAATTCTGAAAATTAAAAACTATTATTATTTCTATTTTTGTAATCAAAATGTATGTAATAAAAAGAAAAATAACGACTTTGCATCTATTTCATTTAGGATTAAATGAAATAGGTGTTTCAAGAAGACACTTTAACTAATAGTTAACCATCTACTAAATTTGTTTCGTGGCGGTTGACTTTAATTTCATGAATGTATCATTTTACTCCACTTCAACATGGACTACTTCTTTAACATCATAATTTTTAGTGGTAAATTCCATCCAACCATGCACGAAAGTGATTATACAAATACGTATCCATACATAGTTGGCCTCCAAAATATTTCTCTTTACCCCAAATAGAGAAATTACAGTACAGATTTGAATGGAGTGGTGGTTTATGAAATTCTATGCGGTTTCAAATTATGCACGTTCCACAACATCATCGCTAGTCATTACCATTTATACAAATATCACGTGAAAATCCACATCATATATGTAAATGGAACACGTTCGTTGATTTTGTTAGGGCAGGAGATAAAGTTATATGGCATGAAAAATGCTTTAGCCAACAGAAAGTAAAATTTTTTTTATCTTGTATTTCTCTTCAACCTTGTCAAATTTTTTTTTCAGTTTTTTCATTTTCTTGGGATGTAACGTTCTTTATAAAAAAGATTTTTTTGTGGGGTTGTTTGTGGCGTTTAAATTTTTTTATTGATATTATCAATAAAGGGCGACAGTACGGATACTGAAAACTACAGGCCCATAGCTTTATTGAGTGTAATTTCTAAGATTTTTGAGAGGGTCATGTCGAACCAAATTTTCAATTTTTTAACTGCCACTCAAGTTTTAACGGATTGTCAGCATGGTTTTCGGAAGGTGTTTTCAACGGAAACATGCATCACTGACTTTGTCCAATATATCCAAGACCGTACTGATGCGGGAGAATATGTTGCTGCCTTATTCTTTGACCTATCAAAGGCATTTGACACGGTTGATAAGCAGTTTGTGTCGACCAAGCTATCCTGTATCGGTGTGAGGGGAAACGTCAACGACTGAATCTTTTCATACTTGAATCGGCGTAGATTTCGTGTCAGGATAGACTCAGAGTTATCTGATTATGAGGACATTAATATCGGCACTCCTCAGGGAAGTGTCCTGGGCCCCCTTCTTTTCCTTTTATTTGTTAATGACTTGCCTCAGCGGCTTACCTTTGCAAGACCATTTATGTATGCGGATGATACATCTTTAATCATAACGGACAGGGACCCTAAAATTCTTCAAGGAAAGATTTCATCTACATTACGAGCTTTTGATTCGTGGTGCCATGATAACCGATTGATGGTTAACCATGATAAAACAGTTCTGCTTCAATTTAACAGATACAAATCATCACTAGACTTCGATGTACAGTTTGGAAGCAGCATCTGTCTGTGAAGATCTTGGGTGTGACTGTTGATGAGAAATTGACTTGGCTACATCACCTAGATGTCATATGTGGTAAGCTATCCCAACAGGCTTACTTAATTTATTCTCTGAGGGGTCATATGAATACTGCAGCCCTAATAACAATATATTATTCTCTTGTGTACTCTGCGATTTCATATAATATAGTATCCTGGGGCAGGTCTTGTGAAGTGAGTCGGGTGTTTGTGATTCAGAAGCGGATATTGCGGACTATCTTTGGTCTGCTATTCGGCTTCTCTTGTCGGAGCACTTTTAAAAGTGAAAGGATGCTAACAGTGGCCTGCATTTATCTCTTTAAATTACTTCCTTATATATTTAAGAATCGAGCTTTGTTTCCAGTGAATGGCTCGCAACATGGTTACGCTACTAGGGGTCGAAACCAACTACTATTACCTAGGCATTATCATGAGTTTTACAGGAAGTCGCCGCATTACTCTGGCATAAGCTATTTTAACATGTTGCCCTCTTCTATCAAAAACTCAGCAACTGAAAATGTTTTTAAGAGCAGACTGAAATTATTTCTAGTTGAAAATTGTTTTTATAGTAGTCTGCAAGAGTTTGTTCAGTTTTGCTCTAGTATGATGTGAATTGCGCTGCTGGATGCCTCATTCGTTAAATCTCTTTTTCTGTTTTTTGTTTGTTTTTTTTTTGTCGTTGTGATGATAGCGTTTAAGATTTTATTTATTATACTGTGACATGTTCTATAAAAATTATTTGTATATTTATGACTTGCCAATGTATATATTTTATATTGATTAATGGCCAATAAAGATTATTATTATTATTATTATTCATCAAAACACAAAATCGTTCTTAACAACTTCAAGAACGAAACTTTATTCGAATTGATGACCAAGATGCGTCGGTGGCACAGCGGGTGTTCCTCCAAATGACACTGCCCTTGATCTCCTTGTCGACGATTCAGTGGAGCTCAGGTGAATTGCAGTAGTAGTACCCAGCGTCGCCGTCCAGTCTAATAGACTAGAACCACTCCCTCAACGACTCGCCAAGCACTACCCCCCGTCAACCATCCTTGCAACGAACCTCGCCATTCAAAGAAGCCCACAAGAACCCAACAGCACCTGCCACCTGGAAGCGGGTCAATCAGGAGAACGAACAAGGACCAGCGACTACCAACAAAATAAATCAACTAAAAAGAAACATACGCGATACGATCGACTGTATTCCTCAATCTCTTACAGTATAAAATAAAATATATATCATTAAGTACCGCACACTGCAAGATTTGCGAAATGCAATTGTATCGGCATTCAGAGAGGTGCGAGCAAGATCCAAAATAATTTTAAATGCTCAAAGTATGCGAATCCTAAGTTTGATAGAAAAGTAGCAAAGTGCCCCGAAAACCATAGAATTTGGGACACCCTGTACAGTTCGTCACGTCGGCATGCTAACTTGACCAAAAAGTAGACGCTTTCATCTTTGTAGATCATTCGGCAAAATACGAAATTACAACGAATTCGGAGTGGGAAGTCGCATGTTTTTTTTTAAGGCAGTGTAACATAGTTCTGCCCTTTAATGCTCATCAAGTGACATTCAAAAGAATAAATTAATTATCTTTGACAAACTTTCAATGATAAATTCCTCGTTCGCTTCCTGTTCAGCATCATTCCATCACCCACCGT
This sequence comes from Apoderus coryli, assembly GCA_911728435.2. Taxonomy (NCBI): domain Eukaryota; kingdom Metazoa; phylum Arthropoda; class Insecta; order Coleoptera; family Attelabidae; genus Apoderus; species Apoderus coryli. The sequence goes on from OU452207.1 coordinate 986,641, forward strand.
TTTGCGTCTGCTTTGACCTTTTCACGCATATATTTTTTGCCACTTACAACATCATTTTATATCTTTTAGATCTCAGAGTGAAAAAAAACGTAGAAGAAGGCAAAACGGGAAATCGACAAAATGTTTTTTTTTTTTTGGCTAAATATCAACACAATTACTCGCAGACATTCGCTTCGCTTTGTTTTGTTATATAGAAATATACTGAGTGTATCTAAATAACGCAATTAATAATAATAATAAAAGTAAAGAGAACTGAATCTCACCCATAAGTAAAGAAATACTTAAATAAAGATTTAAGTATTTCTTTACTTATGGGCGAGATTCAGTTCTCTTCATCAGGATGGATGGAAACAGACTCTTGTTTCAGTTAACACAATTACTATCAATAATTTACACTAGAAGATACAATTTGTATAATCGCACATGTTATTTTTAACAAAGAGATGACAATTGACTAACTTAACCTAAGATTAACCACAGAAAATCAGGAATACATTACATTGATTAATTAATTTCCACCTCGCATATGTTCCAATGAAAAATCATAATCATAGTCCAAGGGCAGAGCAATGCGTAATTAAAGATTGATACTGATGATTTCCTTCAAAAATCCATGATGATGTCTATTACAAAAATTTCTAATAATCACAATAAAGCAATTTATTTAAACTTTACAACAAACAGATTTACAAGAATCCAACACTGTTCTACAGTCGATATTATGGACTAACATGGAAAATATAATTTAAAACAATGCGATACATAACACATTGTTAACCCATTTGATCCCATTGTACTTGTTTGGGTACAGTCTATAAATTTAAAGTCATCGACGAAGATGATGTACCACATGATTTTCCGGCTGATCTACCTGGAGAAGTTGAGGTCCATTATGCCAGTGATGAAGATGATATTCCATTGTCTAAATTTGTGACTAGAGCAGCTCAGAGATCTTCAAATCCTCCAAAACAAAAAAAAAAAACGAAAACAGACAAAGAACCCGAAACCAACATGGACTGAAGATCTTATAAATCTATAAATGTACAAAACCCATGGGCAAAATGAGCATCTGAACAATCTAAAAGAGTATGTACATAATGAAATTCCAGTAGAAACATTTGAGAGACTCTTCGATAAGGAAATTCACAAATTTTCACTACGACGTTTTGTTTTTGAAAAATCATCAATTGAAAACGGCTTTATATTTAACAATAAAAATCCAGAGACGTATTGAAAAAAACAAAGTTGATGATGAGTTTTTCAAAAACGAAACGTCGTAGTGAAAATTGTAAATGCAAAAAATAACAATGAGAAAGTGCTTTTAATTTTTTTATATATGTAAAACTAATGTCAGAAATAAATAAAAACTAAAATAAAAAAATATGCTTCGTTATTCAGATACAGGGTGATATTTGTAAATTTCTGACGATGGGTTTTTAGTAATATTTCCGAAACGCGTCTCGGTGTCAACATGAAATTTGGCACACTTACGTATCTTTGTATGATTATTAAAAAATATTATATCCCAGGGTTAGGAAAATGTCAGGGGTGGGGTAGGCTGGGAGGGTCAGAACAAATTTTTTAACCGACATTGTAACTCCTACCGTACCCAATACTCCAATGCTATCTTGGACACAGTGTATAGTTGACGCACAGTATAATAAATAATACAGTATTCTGACTTTCCGCTTGCGAGCTGTCCTGCGCATTTCGTCGCGCATGCCGCCATTATGGGTTACAACGTCACAATAATCACATAGACGTAGCTGCTGCTGTGTTCAATATATAGTTCATTGTCGGCGTGTACGAGATAAATAAATATTGTGTTTGTAATCTAATTCTGTGTTTTTGGTATAGTGTTCGTGAGAATGAAAAGGATTTCATTTTTATTAACGTATCTTATGATTAATACAATGAACAATCAGGGAGGACATGTGTGTGCTGCAAAATGTTGTCCCAATAAGCGGTACACTTGCTCTAAACATTTTTTTCGCTTCCCCACAGATCCTGAAGGTGAGTAATAAGTAAAAATAAAGATGAATACTAGATAATTTTACGTTTATAACAACTGTTTGTATAACCGTAAAAAATATATGGCAGTATCTAATATGTTTTTAAACTAAATGAAAGTAAAACATAAACACAAGTTGTCTCGTGGCGAGATAGCATGATAACGCAATCAGCTAGGGATTATATTATTGACAATATATATATGTTTGACTAAAATTGCTGAGAACAGGATTCAGTTGATGCAGAATTCAGGCACACGGCTTGTATGGAGAATTCGTAGGGGTAAAAGAGGCTAGCAATAACATTAAGGAAATCGGCTGGTTAAGAATGAAACAACGTCGGATTTTCATTCACTAATTTTGACTAATAAAAATCATCAGATGGAAATAGGCGGAATACTTATATGAAGGATTGAAGTTCCGGGGATCGGTGTATGATGTGAATATTCCTCCTAAAACTGTCATCACGCCACCGCTAGACGCAACATCAATCTTTGAGAGGTCATTTTCCTATACGGTTTCAAAATACTACAACGCTCTACCGGAGAATATAAAAAGTTTACAAGGGTTTTCGTTTAAGAGCGCTGTCTGACACGTAATAGAACAAATTAATTTGTAAACAAGCTACCTACTTAATTTGGCCAGCGATGTAAAACTATTTTCAGATAGGTTTAAGCTAAAATATAAGTTACGTTTAGGTTAAGTTAGGAAGCACTGCTTCAACTTTTATAGAATGTCTTTTTTACTAATAAAGTCTTTATTATTGTTGTGTTTATTATTATTATTATTAAAAATCACCCAATCATGTCAACATTTAACTGATAGGCTGTTTTCAATCACTATGACACACCACAAATATTTCTGAAATTGACAGCGATATTATTATGTACTTAAATATTTTTAGAAAAATGAAAATACAGTACTGTGGTTAGAAACCGAAAACTATAATTATTCTTAGTCAGGACCTGACTTGTAACCCAAAATGGCGGCGTCATACGTCACAGTTTATTTCAAAGTGCCAACGTGGAGTCGAAATGCTGTACTTATTAATGCTGTGGTTAAGGACAGACACATTAAAATTCTTTTGTCCCTTGCAACATACTGAAAAAATTATTATGGTCTCAAGGCTTCAAAATTTGAAGCTCCCCTTCCCTATATAATTTAATGTCGGTAATCCAACAAAATACTCCCTGTCCTAATTAACATCCGTTCTGTATTAAAATTCGTCTAAAATCGGATCGGGGGGTCCAATTCACACACCACGAAGAGAGGAAGAGCATAATAACGAAGGGTGGAATAGAACAGTTTATTCAACGTTATACACAAATATGACCGTTAAATAATCATATAATCGTAATTGTTCACGTTTTCTGGGTTAGTTATTCGTATATAACATGGCGCCGGAGAAGTAATTACAATCCTGAAGTCTGAGCATAATATACAATATCTACAAGTTCAAACAGAAAGCGGAAAACGGCGCGACACCCAGCTTAATCAAGTAAACAAGTCGACGATCTTTCTTATTTTATAAATGGGACACCACAAAATTAATTTGAGCAGTGTAAACAGATGGGAAATCGATACGTGCAGTGGAAAAGCGATTTTGAATTAAAAAATAATATAGATAATATGAGAAACATTTTTTTAGTTCTCTATTGGAAGCTTTAAGGATATCCTAAAGAAAATCCTTTGTTAGTCACAAAGAAATAATTACTTGATACAATAAAATCATTTAATTTCAAAAAAGAATATTCAATAGACCAAATTTGCCTAACTGAAGGAGATACTGTTCTCAGTTTGCCGCCTTACCACTGTATTTTCAATCCGATCGATCTTTTTAATCCTTAGAAGAGCTTTTCGCGCCCTTTTTAATAATCATACTTAGGTGTGTGAAAAACCATGATAGCAAGCTCCAATTACCTATACAATGATTATCTAACTTATATCTAATTATAAGGCAGGTAAGTAGGTATTTCGACAATACTTAAGCGTTTCATCTCTTCAATCAAAATTATACTTTCTAGAATGTTCTTTGAAAAGAACCTTAACACATGGTTGTACTTTACTATCTTTGTATTATATTACGAAACTCATAAAATAAACATGAAGTTAAACAATTTATTGACTTTGTCGAAAAAAGGTCAGTGACTTTTTGTTAGAATATGTCAAATAATGCAGAACTTGTTCTTATAGTATTGTTCTAAATTACTTCACAATATTCAAACGGTACAGAAGTAGAAGGGCGAGCAGGACTTTTTGTCCACACTCTACAATATCTCCTCCAGTTACAATAATTATCAGATCGTCTTTGATAATAAATAATACCCAATTTCATTATTAATATTAGATATAGGGATCGGTGACAGAGGGGTAGGGGCCAGTTGTGTATCTCTTACGCCATTATATTCTAAATAATCAGCAATTACGAAAATTGCTTTATCGATTTATGCATCGGATTACATGCAGTCGGTTTGATGGTGGTGCTTGTGGCGATTTCATTTTGCTATTAATGAAAATATTTCCTATAGCAAGGACAAAATTAAAGCATTCATTCCTGTACAAAGTCACAATGTTTAATGGTCTAAAGGCACACTCAAAAATTTTAAGGGCAAAGGCAGCAGGAAAACTCATCTTTTCGTACCCAGAAAGAGTCATATTGATTGATAAGGATGAGGTGTTTCTATAACTGAAGAATGCTACGCTTCAATTTAAGAGCAGTTAAAAGAAGCAACCAGAGAAAAAAGAAAAGGAAAATTGACTTCTAAAGGTTATATACGGGGTAAATTAAAAATGTTTCCATTTACTTAGGCACGGTAGATCCTTATAAATAGAAAACTTTTGCATTTTTTTAGTTTCTCTATCTCTATCACCAAATTCTAATTTCGCTGTGAAAACAAAAATGGTTTTAACTTAGGGCAGTTTAAAAAAAGAAAAACAGCTATCAAAAAGTTTGTATTTCTATACTATAGGGTGATCTCAATTCATTTTTGAATTATTTATTATAGTTACTAAGAAAAAGTAAAGTTTTGTGATCATTTTGACTCATGGCAGAAGAGAACATCAAAAAAACTTTATTATCAACCCTGAAACTATAATATACATTATACTAAATTGTGGAGTAGACGTATTTTATTCAAATCAATATACTAAATTGGTGGTTATCAAGTAGGTAATAACACTTAGTTTGTGTGAACAAAAACGCAAACCACTCATCCCATTCACAATTAGTATGGGATGATAAATGGTTTAATTACCCATATTCCTCTAAAAATAGCCTATATGGCTAGCCAATATTTATTTGATGTCATCTAATTGCATTACAAGTATGAAATTACAATCCCATTAATAATTGCTGGTTTACTGAACGGAAAAGTGATTAACGATTTGATTAGAATATCAAATTAAATTTATTGGAAATTCATATTGTTATCAAAAGCATACGAGGGTTGCCTTTTATATTTCGGGATTTGGCAACGCTGGTGTTGTAATTTGGCAACTGACAGCTCTATCGTAAAGTTGGACATTTTTGAGGTTATACGTACTCAGAACGTTTTGACATACGAACGTTATTTGTGTTGTTTACAGTAACTTAAAAGATTCATCTCGGCCCAAACATTGAATTAAATCGTGAACATTTTCGTGCGATTATTTTTTTACAACTTTCGATGTGGATTAACTCGGCAGCAGTACATCATCATCATCACTCAGCTATAGTAGTCCACTGCTGAACATAAGCCTCTCGTTTATTATGCCACTCTGCTCTATCTTGAGCCATTTGTATCCAATGACCACAGATTCTTTTGAGGTCATCGGTCCATCGTGTGGGGGGGCGCCCTCTACTACGATAAGCTTCGTGCCTCGGGCGCCACTCCAATAGTTTTTTAGAGCATCTTCCGTCAGTTCTTCTAGCTACGTGGCCAGGCCCAGTTCTACTTTAAAGTTGTTATGTTTTCGATTACATCTATAACACCTGTTCTTTGGCGAATAATCTCGTTTGGTATTCGGTCTCTGAGGGAAATACCCAGAATAGCCCTCTCCATCGCCCGTTGGGTGACACGCAGTTTCTTTGCTGACTTTTTTGTAAGCGTCAATGTTTCGGCTCCGTACTGGTAATACGCACTGATTGTATACTTTTCGTTTTAGACTGATGGGAATATCCGACTTGAAAACATACTTTAATCTTCCAAAAGATGTCCACCCCAAGCATACTCTCCGGAGAAGTTCGCACGTCTGGTTGTCCCGTCCTATTCGGATCTTATGACCCAAATATTTGTAGGCGGTGACCTGGTCAATAGATTTGCTTCCAACAGTTATGTTTTCACTGGGGACTAGGTTTGTCATGACTTGCGTCTTTGCAAAGTTAATTCTTAGGCCAACTTCCCTTGAAGCATTGTATAATTTTTCCAACATCATGGACGCTATCGTCTGCAAATCTTAAGTTATTTAATCTTTCACCGTCTATATTTAGGCCCATTTTCCCCCATTCGATTTTCATATTCGAGCAGTGTGGTGAACAGCTTTGGAGAGAGGGTATCTCCTTGACGTACACCTTGTTCTATTCGGAATGTTCTTGTGTTTTTATGTAAACTTACACACGCCGGCGCCGTTGCTTTCTCATATATACCCTTAATCAGTGGAATGTACCTGTAATCAATTCTGCAGTCTGTTAATGATTTGAGCATATGTTGTTGGCTGATTGAGTCAAAAGCTTTTTCATAGTCTACGAAAACAAGGATGAGAGGTTTATTACATTCTGTTGATTTTTCTATAAGGGTCTTGATTGTATGTAAATGGTCATTTGTACCGTACCCTGCTCGAAATCCTGCCTGTTCTTTCGGCTGGTAAAAATCTAATTTTGGAGTTAGGCGTTTAGCAATGATCTTCATAAATAGTTTATACAAGTGGGATAGGAGACTAATGGGTCTGTAATTTGCTAGATTACCAATGTTCCCCTTCTTGTGCATTATTACTATAGTGGCGTTGTTCCACTTTGAAGGTGTCACTCCTTGATGTGGACATTCATTAAATAATTTACATAGGGCTTTAATAACTATGTGTCCACCTTCCTTTACTGCCTCTATAACAATTTCGTCTTCTCCTGGTGACTTATTATTCTTCATCTCAGACACCGCCTTTCTTACTTCAGAGTAGGTTATGTCTGGTACATCTTCAGAGCCCTGGTTCAGTATTCTTCTCTTTTTTTTGATCAGTCTAAGGATGACCGATAACGTTACTTTTTTATTTTAATAAATCCAAAAAAAAATGCTAAAGGAACTTTTAATACATAAGGCAAATAGGAATACAGTGACGTACTTAGATTATTTTTGGAGATCCTAGCTCTGGATATTTTAGGCAATTTCGATTCCTCTTTCGTTTCTCTTCTAGGAAATTTTAGTTTTGAATTTTGAACAGTAAACACTTAATATTAAATTTATTGGAATAGCATTTAGCTGTAGCAGAAAGTATGAAATTGATTGACCATTAATTATTCATCAGGACACTGTATGTTTTATTTAAGATATTTATAGACCCTTTTATATTGCTCATTTAATTAATATTTCACCTGCTGCATACCCCACTAATGAACAAACTTTCTACATCATTAGGTACTTGAATTCTTAATTGACAAACGGACAATAGCATTCAACTAGACTTCTAGCTGAAGCTATATTATGCATCTGACATTTTTTGAATATATAATAGCAACAAAAGTAAAGCAGCTTTATGTCGATAACATTTTCCTTTACTACAGTATATGCAGCCTGGTGCTTTTATTGCATGCTATAATGACGTAATTATAACGTCTAATTGTTTTATTCAATAGCCTTAATTTGCGATACGAAATAGACTTTATGCCGATGACATAATAAACGAGGCGGATTCACAAAAGCGAACACAGCTCTAGGTATATACCTGCAATTCAAAATACCTTGTTGTCTTATACTCCAAGGAAGACTCTTTAATTGAGGCTATTATTTCTTTAGAAAATATTATTAAAAGTTTACGAAAATATAATTTCTGTTGAATATGTCTCATAACATGGAGGTATTGTATTAGAACGAAACGCGAACTTTACACTTTACCATAAAAAAGACAGCATGTCCTGATGATGGTTTGCGGTTAGTAAAAATGGAGCGCTCCAACGATATACGCCTTGTTGGATTTGAGATAAAATGTTTTGAAATTTGTTTGTAAAATGTAATCGTGATTGTTGTTTATACATACATATATGTTATACAAAGATTTTACAAGTTGAATTGTAAATTTCCTATTTGGACGTGCTGTAAATTGTAATTATCAAATTTTTTTAATTGCTACTATGGTAAATAAAGATCTATCTATATATCTATCTATCTAATTCATGCATTATAGAAAATAGCACTGAAACGTCCGTATATAAAAAGGGTTTTTTCTTTTTAATAAACTTAAAACCCCAGGAAACTGTAAAAACAGAAAAGCCAATTTTATTTTTGTTTTCATTCATTAATTTTTGTCAAGCAATCACCGCTTTTAAACGCTATAGTCAATTCTCAGTGTAGATTTACATTTGTGCCATAATCCCTTGATTCCGAAATGACGCACACTTCCAACGTTCATTTGCGTATATTTGAAAGCTCACATGATATTTTGAACTGAATTTGACGAGGCAAAAATAAACTATGATATAGCTAGCAAAATGTATGTATGAGCCATTTTGGGCACATTTTCTATACCTAGTAAATATTTATATGCGTCCCGCAGCAGCTCTATATAGCTGCTTTTTGGTTTAATGTAAATATGTGTTCCATGCGATATTTCATCTAATTTTCCTTCACTTTTGGTTGCATTTTACATCGCTTTTCCTTCCCTGAAAGTGGTATATTACAACTTGAGACTATTACGACGAGAGTGCAATGCCGAGCACTGAAAATAGGGCATTAATTATCCTAAAATAAATAACTCAAGAATATGCAAGTATCGGTGAACAACATTGTCCTCGTTGTGGGAAATCATTTATGCGAAACCTCATTTTCCAGGAGTCAGCTAAAATTCACATCAACAATAATTTGAATATAATATAATCAACAATATATGCGTAAAGAAACAAAATTTGAATAATTATTGTATTATTTACATTATTTCAAATAAACTAACGTAACAAACTAAGTACTATATTCGAAAATTAAAAAAAAAATATTGCCAGAACTGGGATTCGAACCCAGATCGTTCCGCATGCGAATAAATAAATATATATTTGTCAAAAATATACTTTTTTTGATAAATCTTAGTATGACAACTTATAAACCCTACATTTTATTTCCTGCTGTTAGAGAATTTTTGTAAATTCTCCAATATAAACTTATATGCAATAATATGCGTGTATATTAAGAGGAAGCAGGCAGGTAACTAGGTGCCTGCATTTAGTTTAGACTGAGCGGTTGACGATTAACAGTAGAGACATACAGTTCATTCTAAACTACATGCGGGATGGGTATGACATTATCACTGCTATATTGCTGTTGTGAACAGTGGCGTCTCATTTATGCACCTAATAGGAACTCAAAATCTTTAATCACAGGGTGACGGTGCGGTAGTAGTGGTGAAGGGTGAGATTAATATAACAAATAACTAAAATTAGAGCAGTTTTCACATTAAAAAAGTAAATACATACATTTTTTTTTTAAATTCATTTATAGTTTTTGTTAAATTTTAAGTGGTCTAACTTGTGCACAACCGTCCCTAATATTTTAGAAAGAGGCTGTTGTTATGTATTAGTTTTAGGAAAAGGATATTATAAAGATCAATGGGTAGTGCAGTTTATGACCGTTTTTCTAGGCTTTCCTACAGTGTATGACCCACAAGGAGACCCAACAAAACCACATTTTTTCTGATTATACCACATACCCACATAGCCATTCAAAGGTGGAAGTTGAACATTAATTAATATTGCTATAATACAAATTGAGTTGCTATTATAACAAGTTAAATGATACTTGACTGCCCGCTTAAGAGATTAGAGTATACGATATTAATATCTTCAATGTCTTTTCTTTGATTCTGAATGAAGATGAATCTTTTAAGTTACTGTAAACAACACAAATATAGCGCTTGTATGTCCTTCCTTCCTTCTATTTTTTTGGCCTCTACACTTAGGTAATACAGCCATCTTTGTAATTCTTGGACCTACAGTTTAGAGTGGAATCCGAACCACGGTCATCGACCGCCAGATGCCAGCACCCACGACTATATAGTCAATAACTACTTGGCATAGGCAAGTCTACCGACTCGACCGGGAGCACCGTCCACCCATCCAACCACCATCCACGCGACTAGATACTGCGATATCATAATCACGTCGATGCGCGCTTGCACATGTGGGCATCTCCCGGCCCCCGCTTGTATGTCCAAACGTTCTGAGTACGTATAACCTCAAAAATGTCCAACGATAGAGCTGTCAGTTGCCAATTTGCAACACCAGGGTTGCCAAATCCCGAAATATAAAAGCCAACCCTTGTATATATACAAGTTTTCTTTGTTTCAGATTTGCAACTTCATTCAGACCGAAAACATTCTGCCAAAAAGTCTGCCAAACTAGAGGACGTCGACGATATTATAAAAATATTAAAGAAAAATATATTATGTAAGTACTTACTAGGGATTTTATTATCGATTTTAATATTATATATAATATTATTGTGCATTGGATTTGTTAAAATTTATAAAAAAAAATTATTTAGAACAACTAAAAGACATAGCTACATACTCGTATAATGATAGAAAATGTGAACAGTGCCAATTATTTATTAGATATTTTTTGTAAAATTAGTTTAGTGTTAATAGGTACAGAATTTATGTAAATAAGAGATATAAAATAATTGTTAAATATTTATTAGTAAATTGCGAATTTAGCAAAATTTATTATAAATGGGGGGTACCTGTAACAGTGGTCAATCTGGTAAATTTCTTAGCCGCCTGAAATAATAGGACCTAAGGGAGGACAGGTAGCATATCTCAGGATGTAGGACTTTAGGGAAAAAGTTCTCTTGGAGAAGTTGACCACAAGAAATTGCTAGAAATATTTTTTAAATATACTAATTATGATTGCGTTTTATTGCCGGCAGTTTCAAATCGACATTGGTCCAAAACTGTTCTAGAGATCACGATAAAACCAGTACAACTTTTTTTAATACAAATTATTAGACATTATCGGGTTATTCATCCTAACTGGTTCGTCGTCGTCGTGGACCCCCTGAGCAAAATTGACCGTTACATCTAACGAATATTTTTTCTATTAATTTTTGAAATATTGTAAAAATTCGAATACGTTTATTTTGGAAAAAATTCTACTTGAATGGCGTTTCCGTTTGGCACACTCAATAAGGCGAAACACCCTGTATATAATGAATTTTAAATTAGATTATAAGTAGCAACAATGTCAGTTGCGTAGCTAGAAATCTTGAGCCCCACCACCTGTTCTATAAGATTATTGATAGCTTTAGTCTCATTTGTTTGTTTATGTTGCCAGTATCAAACTGCGTAGGGTTCTAATTAGTAAAATTTGTTAAAATTGAAGATAAAGAAAATAAAAAATATCCTCAAATTAGTAAGACAAATATAAATCCTTTAACCCTTTCAGGACGATTTTAAAACACAAAAACTAATTCAGATCATAATTAAAAAATACCTAATGGTGTTTTACTTATTTCTTTTTGTCAATCATTGGGCTTGGGTGTTGGCCTAAAAGTTAAATTTAAGATTGTTAAATGGTTGCACTGGTTGCCGTTTAACAACGAAAATGAAACACCATTAATTATGGTTTAAATTAGTTTTTGTGGTCTAAAAAATTTTTCTTTCACAAATTGACATTAATGTATTTCTCGTCTCTTATTGTGCTATGCCACATTCTTAATTTGCACAATGTGGTTAGTAACCACTGATGATGAGGTCTAGTATCTCGAAACATGTATAGTTATTTGTTTGACTGATGATTCCTAGAGGGATTTATTAAATTTATTAGACAATCTATATTTTACAAACTGCCGAAAAAAAAATTGAGATTAGATTTGATCAACATTTTCGTCTTATAATAGAAATAAACATATTTCAAAAGGGAAAAAAAAAATTTTGCTTAGAAGAACCTTAAAACCCAAGAAAGGAAAAGAATAAAAAAAAGTTAATTTGACCACTAAATTTGGACACCCTGTATCTCGATAACGAAGCATTTGCGGACATGGGTTCAATAGCAAAAAATGCTTGAATTGTTTTCAGGAATCTCCAGTTTTCGTTTGTTGCAACCATAATGAATGACCCTGTATAGGGTGACCTTAAAGTAAAGGAACGGGCGATTATATTCAACACACATTCATTATTGAAAAACTGACTGCAAATAGTTGAAAAATTGTAGTGTTACCAGTTAATATAGAGAGATATATTTCTTTTACGAAATTTAACAAAAATAATAATATTAAATTTTGATTCATAGAATCACTTAGGTTCTTACCAACATCTTTAGATGAGCTTGCCTCAACTCTAGATCAAGATAAATTTATAAATTTAAAGAAAGCCGTATTTGAAAATTTTAGAAATTTAGGAATGGACACTATACGCTTCCCGGATACAGTTGGGATTGTATGCTTAAATTTGATCAACATTTTCTTCTTTTTTTTTAGCAAATAAACTACGTGTACGTATATTAGGACGATTTTGTAAAAGATTTTTTTATTTATGTATACATAATATTTTAGCAATCGGGTGGTATAGCTACGTAACTGTTAGTTAATTTGTACAGCTTTTATTATTAATATCTTTGTAAAAGTTAATAGCTAAATGTACCTATACCTAGCCAGTTAGATTATTACAATTTATATTGATATAACATCCTATACATAATATTATGTAGATATAGGTATCTGTTTTTTGTATCCATTTTATAAATTTAGTTAATATATACAGGATGTATATAGAACAATTATTTGTGATTCTTTGTTGAAGAATAAGGTGAGTGTTTTATGTAAACAAAATTCTTTGAGCTAGCCCTGTTTACTGTGCGACACAGTTAAGAATGTTACACTTTTATATTACCTATCCATATAAAAGTGTATTATTCTTAACTGTGTTGTACTATAGATACAGAAAGTCCCAAAGAAAGCGCCAAAAAGTAGTTGTTTTATTTTTCTCTTAAAAAATATGTTTTTTCTTATTATTATTTTTTCTGTTTGTTACGACGTTTCGTCATGGTTTTTGTCATCCTCCGGTAGGGTATTCCACAAATAAATTTTTTTACAATGTAAATTATTCAGATGGCCTTAGTATATCAATAGAATATTTTTTTAGTGAAAATGGACAACTACTCAGAGTTAAAAATCTATGTACCTACAATATATAGCATTTCAAACTATATAACACATACAATAAAGTTACACTACATGACATTTACATAGAATCTAAACAATTAAATATTTCTGCATGAATAACAATTTAAAATTATACACTTAGTGTACAAATGCTGGTCGTTAAAAGAGAAATACAATTTTTGTGAAGGATAGCATCTATTAACTGCGTTTGAGATATACATTTTATTGATTTATTTTTTGTGGTTAATTAAGAAATGAAACAATTTGTTTATTTATAAGTTACAGGGGAGGATGGATTTATCTATTTAGAATTATTAAAATAAATTTTAGTGATGGCTTTTTCTACTGCTTGCAATGATAGGGGAACAGCACCAACATTTTTATTGAGTACCCTCTCGATCGCAGAAATTTCATTTCTTTAAGTTTTTGATTTTTTAAGAAACAACTTTTTTTATACGCTCCTAAAAAGGACTCATTTAATTCCGTAAAATATCGTCCTGGCAAACTTTTACGGACTATTCCAAATATCCCAAATTTTGGGAGCTTCTGACAAAAAATAGTTTGTCACATGTTCCTAATTGAATGAAGTTTTTTAGGGCTCATCTACTATTCCGGAAAAATCAATGATGTCCTGAAAAACTTCATTTTAGGTATTTGTCACAAAAATAACTATTTTTGGCGCATTTTTTAGAGGTTGCTAAAAAAATTTTTATATAAAAGATTCACCCTATTTTCCAACAAAGATTTAAAGTGTCAATTTTTTCTCACTTATTTATTTACATCCTGTATATACCATCTGATAAATATATAGAGCATTTCACTTAACATTCTAATATTGCCACCAATTTTAATCCTGGTCTTTATGCCTGATAACAAACCGATGAGACCATCACTCGACCCACAAACAATGGAATCACAAGAAAATCAGCCGAGCATTCACAGTTTGACATCTCTCTGTAATCAGTAATGGATCAACTGGTTCCCTGGTCCAATCTGTTCTTGAAATCGTTAACTGATCGCATTTTTGAAGATATCTTGTCCTTCAGCACCCAAGATACTCTGCCATTCACCATGGTGCTTCAACGTAGTCATAATGATAAAGGAGGTTTTGCAAATATGTTTTTCCCTTGTTGCTAAGTTGGAAAAAGTCTTTTCTTGCACCCACTGTCATCCTTCTTGCCTTGTGCTCCGTGGCCTCTAATCGTTTCAGGTACGATGGTGCGACCTATCCCTATGCTGGACTGGCGTAGATCAAGGCATGTCGCACCGATCTGCGACGGCGTCATGCTCCTTCTGCAGCTCATCGGGTAGAGGACAGGGATTTGTCTGAAGATACCCCAAGGTACTTTGTAGGCTTGTAAACAATATAACAGACTTGCGCTTGACAAAATATCAGCCGGATACCATTAACCGTTTGGTTGCTACAGGCGAAGGCCTCTTTGTGCTTGTAATATCTTCACCCTTACGGCATAAACGTCTACTTGATACATAAATCTCTAATCATTGTGGAAGTGATGTTTTTTATTTGGCTCTGTTAGAACATGGCAGTCCACGGAGAGTATGGAATACTTTTTGGTTCCAGATACAAAACGATAGAATATAGAAGTGTTAAGTGAAGCGCCTTGTATCTTAATTAGTATATTAATGTTACAACTAATGCATCCTTATCAATAATATAATATGCCATTCATTTAATGAATGCACTGAAATATATAATTTTAAACTCTACTTAACTACCACCTGTGTATCGGACTAATTTAATCACATTTATTTTACGAATAAATATTTGATGTACAAAAAGTATTGTTGGTGAATTATTTCAATCAAACTGATCAGTATCCATTAATACTTACATAATACTTACAGGGGGGTTTGTTGTTCAATAAATTTTTACCATTTTTATATTACTTATTTAGGTACCGGGATTTTTTGTGAATGGATCACCCTATATATACATTTATTTTTCGATTCCTCTTAAAATTCTAAACATAATTCATATGAAAATCCGGATGTGATAGTTGAAGATCATTTTTATCATCAGTTCTCGTTTAACTATTGGATTGGAATTGTGGGTGACTGCTTACTTGTACCCGTATTTCTCCCAGAAAGACTTACTGGACTTTCTGGAACACACGCTTCCAGGATTTCTGGAAAACGTAGTATTGGCAATAAGGAAATCGCTGGATGGGCCAAAGTGGACAAGATTGGATTCATGAATCCGTCAATTTCAACAGTTTTTGTAATTCTTTGTATTAAGTATAAATGTCAATTTTATTTCTTTATATATTTTGATCTTTCTTCGAAATGATAATTAAACTATGTTTAGTTTAATTATTCTTGGTAAGTTGAAAAAGGTTTTAAATTTTTATCTCGTAAACAAAGCAAAAGATGAAAAAAATACAAGAGATAAAAAAGTTGTAGTTTTGGTTGCTTTATCTCAAGACAATATCTAAATTCAATTACAGTCAGTGGCGTACATTTTTTTGTCAATAATTTTTATTAAGTTGCCCCCCTAACGCCACTGGATGTAATAATTTTGATCTAGTTCGGAACATATAAGCTCCCTATTTTTAGCAATAACTCTGCCAAATTTCAAAGAAATTGGTAAGGACATATGCGACTTAATTAAAAAAACCGTTATCTTGGAAACAATGCATTTCCGGACGTATGATTTTTTGCAACGCCCTGTATATAGGGTGATCCATTCAGAAGGAAATAACTTTTTGTTTTTCCCTGTATACTGAGCATGTTTGCAATTTTTTATACGTTGAAAAAAGTATTTTTCAGTATATATACTTACATAACCATACTTTTAAATTTTTGGGACAATTCAAATAAAAAATTTAAAAGGGGGCGACATTACAGTAGATCACCCCGTACAGTGAGTGAAGTCATGAAGGATTTTTTTTTTGGAAAAAACGGTTTTGTAGCAGGACTTACAGAATATAATTTTTTAAGATGCAAATCTTCTACAAACATATATCCGTGGAAGTTTTGTTTCTGAAATACAGTGTTCTTTCTAAGTTTCATGATTCTTTCAGTTTTTGTAAGTTTTCTCCAACAGTTTTAGGAATAATGGATGTCCTACTCCAAAAATCTAACACAACAAGGATGTCTTAAACTTCCGACTGAAAACATCATTTTTACTTACCCTGGTATATAAACATTCAAGCAACCAAAATTTCATCAGGACAAAGTGCAGCGCAATCCTAAGGAATCGATCTATCCTCCAGTGAAAAAAATCATGAAATATAAAAAAAATTAAAAAAGTTATACCACATCAAAACAGAAATCAAACATCTATATCAAATTCTTGGGTTGAACTTCGGAATCCAAAACACATATGACGTGTAAATATAATGTTCTTTTGGGACACCTTGTATAAATTATGATACTGCTGACTTTCAAATAAATAAGACTGGGAGACTACTGAGGCTCAAGACTAAATTTTGCAAGCATACAAAAGCCTTTGCTACATCAGTATCTATAAACTACGAGGCATGTTTTTTAAGTAAGTACCGTTTTGGAATTAAAAAAAGACGTGCAAAGATATAGCAATAATTTTATTTTTACATGAAAGCCTGTACGTTAATCTACTTTTCTACATAATTTCCGTGAATATTGAGGCACTTGTCATAACGTGGCACCAGTTTTTGAATACCCTCCTCATAAAATTCTGCCGCCTGACTTGTAACCACTGTATCACAAATGTTTTGAACGAAACATGGGTGACCTACGTCACACCAGAATCGAAACAACAATCCATGGAATGGCGACATTCATCATCACCCAAAAGAGTGAAGTTTAAGCAAACAATTTCTGCCCGGAAAATCATGTGCACAGTTTTTTGGGACAGAAAAGGAGTATTGCTAGTGAAGTTTCTGCCTCGTAATGAGACAATCAATGCAGCGTCTTATTGTGAGACATTGAACAATCTGCGTCGTGCAATCCAGAACAAAAGACGTGGCAAGTTGAGTAGAACGACCTGTCTCCGCCCATTTTAAAAATTTGAAAAATATTCCGACAAAAAGGTTAGTTTCTAATAAAAATATTTAAAATTGAGGGCTACACTCCACTGGTTTCATCATCATCATTCCCTAATTTTATAGCAAACGACATTTGCTCCAAAAAACAATCACAACATATTGAAGTATAAACGGTGAAAGCTGTATGCCAACAACTATGTTCAAACAACTTTCGGCAACTTTGAAATATGTCCGTACATACAACTCTATTATTACTACACTATCATATATTATCATGTCACAGAAAGTTTGTTGAATGAGTAAAAAACGAGTTGACTGTTATGAATATCGATCGACTAACAAGTGCTTGTGTAAATAAATCACACGAAAAAAAAAAAACTCTAACTCATTGTCATCATGTTTATGAAGTTAACGCGACAAAAGCATACATTAAACAAACAACAAAAGTTTATGTATCGATATTCATATCGATATCAGTAAGAAACAAAGCTAAATAAAAATCAGGAAACTTCAGGGAAACAAGGTAAGTTACAATCATTTTTTGTTTTGTTTTTTGGAGATACACTGAAATTGAAACTTTTATTTTCTAAACGAAAAGGAAGGGCTGGTGGTTGTGTTTGTTTTGTTTTTTGTGTTATACTTCAGGGACAAATTCTAGAGGAACAAAGTTTACTGATTGGAAAAAAGTGTTTTCCTAAGTTAATTTAATTTAAGTTTCGTATCGGAAGAGACGTATTAGAACAAGCATACAAGAGAGTAAACAGTAAATGTCAGAAAATTGTGGTTCATATTCCAATGCAACTCCTGCGACTTCAAAACGTAGTTTAAAGTACAAAAATCTCGAAAACAAATGTCTGATGATTGGCTCTGAGAAATGAGTGTTTTTTTTTAAACCCAGAAGAAAAGGTTCAAAAATAAATCAAAATCCTTTATGAGGTGTTGACAGAATTGCCTATAAATCAAACAAACTAAAATCAATCACAATCAAGAAACTAAACGGAATAATATTGAACAAAATAACAAATTAACTTTAGATGTAGACATTTACTTTCATTACATTCCATTACTATTACATTAACATTACATCACACCCTAAAAAAACTACGAGCAGTTTCCATTAAGTCGTGCAACGAACAATCAAATATGTCGCAATCGTTACAGATCATATTAAAATTATTGCACATCACAAAAACTGGCGATTTCGTGTATAGATTAGTAACAGGACGTTTGCAGTAAAACATTAATCCGTTACGACTCCCCAAGCGTGGAACATTTATATCAATCTCAGCCAGCAACTCAGAGCAATCGATTTTACCATTTAAAAGACCGTACAAAGATTTCAAAGAAGCAAGGATTCTACGGAACTCCAAGCTACTGACGTTAAATCTATTCCAGAGCATCGAACTATCCACCCCTCTTTCTAGATAAACGCCATCAGATTTAAATATGAGATATTTAAGGAACTTCCTTTGAATTTTTTCAATGGCGTACTTATGGACCTCATAAATAGGATACCAGATGATTGAACAATACTCTAGTTTCGAACGAACGTAAGAGAAATACAATGTTTTCAATGCGTTAATATTTTTAAAGCCTGTGCAATTTCTAACAATGAAACCATAAGCCCTAATCGCTTCATTCGCCTTTAAGTTAATATGAGGAACGAAAGACAATCTCGAGTCAAACAAATCGGTAGAAGTTGCACATCTCGCGAGAACAGTCTGTCCAAGTCGATACTGAAAATTAAAAGCAGTTTTCCTTCTCGAATAAGACATGCATTTACACTTCTTAGCATTTAGATATAGCTCTCCATCGCCTCAAGCTCACTCTGAAGACCTATGCAGTCCTCGTACGACACGATAGTGGCGAACAGCTTGACATCGCCAGCGAAAAACAACCTGTTAACTTGCAGACACTCGATAAGATCGTTAATGAAGATCAAGAAAAGCAGGGGACCCAAGTTTGAACCCTGAGGCACACCAGAAGATGCTTTAATTTTTTGGAATTGTAGCTATTATAAACTACATACTGTAGTCTGGTGGAGGATTGGACTTTCATTCCTGTTAAATAATTATAAGAGTTTGGAGTTTGCCAAAAAGAAGTAATGTACAAATCTGCAGTAATCCAGATGGACTTATTTTTCAGTTAATAATTATTATTAACAAAAATGTGAATTTTCATCCTCTCCACAATTGGTAACGCCGCAAAAAATATCCCTACAGCTGTTCGTATGTCAGCCATCTTGAAAACTGTTTGTCATAGTCGCCGATTAACCGGGGAAAAACGTGGGTTCGTCTCATTTTTTAAACAACGAATAAAAATTCCTAAGCACATTTTTTTTTTGTTCTTTATGCTTCCCTGAGCACGTGGTTAAAATTTTTGTTCTGAGTGATCGTGCAGCCTGTATAGTCTGGAGATCAGATTGGCACTCTATTATAGAGATCACTACTATTACCTACATGTCATGTGTTTTTTTTTAATCTGAACTTTTTCTTCAGGGCAAATGATTGAAGATGAAATTTGAATTCCGTCTTATCGAATCATGTACCTCATCAAAATCATATCATAATAATATTTTCCCCTGTATTTATACAGGGGAAAATATTATTATGATATGATTTTGATGAGGTACACTTTAGTGTTATATTTGTTTCAATATATCCTATTGTGTTTTTTTTTCTAAATAATTGTTTTTAATTTTTAAAAATTATTAAAAAAATTTTTACATAATTCCTAAACTTAGCACAAACATATTTTGAAGAAAACACTTATTCATTATATTGTTTAAATTATAGTTTTACGTATTATATGAATAATGATTTCAGGTTATTGACAAACCCATAGCTGTCCAGCTTCCGAATTAGCACCCCATGATTCAACCTGTCGAAAGCCTTGGCAAAGTCGGTATAAATAACATCCAGCTGTCCCCCCCCCATCGACAATACGCGTGGCCCTCTCTGTGAAACAAGAAAGATTAGTGAGAGTGGACCTATTCGGCATAAAACTGTGTTGATTTATGGTTATTTGACCACGTAATGCAGTAGAGATTCACTCAAGATGACTTCAAAGATCTTGGACAGATTCGACAGGATGCAGATCGGGCGGTATTTGCTGATGATTGATCTCTCGCCAGACTTGCGAATTGGGCCACACGTGCCTCCTAAGTGCCCTTAATTGCTAAATTAAACACCCTGCGCAACGGGGCCGCTAACTCTCCCACACAGTCTTTTATGAAAAAAGACGGTAAACCGTCTGGACCAGCCGTTAAATTGTTTTTTAGTTTTTTACACGAGAGAAAAATCTCCGATTCAGTAATGTCAGGAACAGCAGAAAAGGGAACTCTATCACCGTTTACAACGGATATGGAATCATCCGGTTTCAGAAATACACTTTCAAAGAACTCAGCAAATCTGTCAACAATAGCCTGAGGCTCAACATGTTCAACACCATCAAAAGACATAGTGCCCGGTATTCTAGTACTATTATTTTTGGCGTGAAAATATGACCAGAAGTGTTTTGGATCCTGTACTTTTGTTTAGAAAGCAAAAGGGTGATTTTCGTGTTTTTTTTTTTATTTTTTCATCAAAAAACACCTGAGAAGACAAGGTTCAAAAATAAAATAAAATCCTTTATGAGGTGTTGAAAGAATTGCCTATACCTTGAGGTTAATAACGAAGCATAGCAATTTTTAGAGACATGCTTCAGCTTGTGAACGATACACAAAATACTTTTGTTTAGATTTTCGTGTTTTTTTTTAATTTTTTCATAAAAAAAAACCCAGAAGAAAAGGTTCAGAAATAAAACAAAATCCTTTATGAGGTGTTGAAAGAATTGCATATACCTTGAGGTTAATAACGAAGCATAGCAATTTTTAGAGACATGCTTCAGCTTGTGAACGATACACAAAATACTTTTGTTTAGATTTTCGTGTTTTTTTAAATTTTTTCATGAAAAAAAAAACCCAGAAGAAAAGGTTCAGAAATAAAACAAAATCCTTTATGAGGTGTTGAAAGAATTGCATATACCTTGAGGTTAATAACGAAGCATAGCAATTTTTAGAGACATGCTTCAGCTTGTGAACGATACACAAAATACTTTTGTTTAGATTTTCGTGTTTTTTTTTATTTTTTCATCAAAAAACACCCGAGAAGACAAGGTTCAAAAATAAAACAAAATCCTTTATCTTCATTTAGACGTTTATTACGGCATTTTCGCATTTTTATTTGTTGGAAAACGTTTTATTATTGTAGTGCCATTCCGATATACCAGTGCCTTTCACACCATTAATGTCACAAGTGAAAAATCGTTCATTCATCTTCGCCAGAGTGTTGTTACCGACGTAATGCACTACAGTGATATTGTATTGCACTCTAACCTCGTAGTGTTCACCGCCAGCTGTGAATGTAAATGTTAATTGATCGCTGGGCACGCCATTTTCACCATGCTGATAAAGAGCCTAAAGAGATTTAATTAAATTTTGTTTTTAATACAAATAAATTGCATTTTAATTTAAAATTGAAAACAATAAACAAAAAAAAATTTTTTTTAAGTAATCAATGACGAAAAGGGGTGGATTGTATTGGTAAACGAACGACTCTGCCCCACAATGTTAAATTCAGGATGGGGTTGTTGCCAGACATGTTTCGAAAAAGACTATTCCATCAAAATAAATTAGTAGATCGCATTTTAGAAAATACCTTTATGGGACATATTATGCATTTAGCGGTGAACTTTCTACAGTTTTTAAATTTAAGAATGACCATTTCATTGACAGTAAGAGTCAATTGTGTAAAAAATATCAAATCTTTATGGGAAATCAACCGAAACGAGTCAAATTCAAATTCTTGTCGACAAACATAAAGGCCCCCTTGATGGTCGGCCCTTCCTGAATTTTGATTCTCGATATAGCCATGACACTTTGTATATAATTATATTTTTGGATTCCTTATCTGTCGTGGCGTATTTTGTCTTAATGGTTTTCTATACCTATTTTCAATATTTCGTCACCTGAATAGAGAGACTTTTGAAATTTTGATTGTAGTTAAAGAATGTCTTAGATAAATCAAATATAAATAAAATGCAACAAAACAAAGAATATTAAGTACTTACTATGTCACATGCTTCTATAGTTTGAATCGTTTTATCAGCGTTAACAACATAACCCATTTCAAGGTGAGCTGATGTACTTGGTTGCGAAACAATTCCAAGTGATATTCTAGTTTGATCACTCAAATAAAACATGTGAAAAATGTAGCGATGCATCAGGGTCCAATCGCGTTTCGGACCTACAAAAAAAATACTTAGAAACGGTCACTATTATATTAGATTCAAAAAAATATCAAGTACATTGTATTTTGGGAATAACAAAGTGCTGGAGAAGGGGCCCCTATTAACATCAGTCCACTGTGAATAAAGTAGGTGTAAGTCCTGCAAAAAAATATGACGCACCCTGTAGGTATATCTGATTTACAAAAATAGTTTTCAAATTATTAGTTAGTATTTTTCAAGTCCAAAAAAATAATAATAAAAATTTACTGACGCTAATATTATTTATTATACCACATTTAAAGTTAAGTCATGTACCGCTATTTTTATGTGTTGAGTTGCCGCCCCTTGTGTCATGCCACAGACTGACTATCGTCAACCTAGCTTGATTAATAGATGTGACATTGCACTATGTGATTTCTCTTTCCAGAGCTTGGATAATAAAAAACCGTCTCGTTATTTTATAGCCACACATCTCGTACATGATTCTCAACACACTTACCAAAACTGTGATCCCTGAACGCGTCCAATTTTAATGAAAACTCTTTGGAATCAATTTTGACGCTGCCTTCCATCATACCCATTTGTTCATAATGCACCTGATGAGCTCTGGGTAAAAGAACAGAAAAAAAACGACCCTATTATAGCTGCTAAAATAACATTCTACTCGATATTCTCTATCCCTATTTATGTTAGAGCAAGAGAGAGGTTTAATGGAAGTTGTTACAAAAATATGTTGGAGAAATATGAGAGAAACCCATTTTAGTTTAATGTTTTTAGGAGCGTCTGGATACATCAGTTCCATAAATTAATTATAACGACTCTTTTTTTTAACCCTGTATTTACCCATATGGAAATCAGTATGTTTTAGAAATTTGGGAGTTCGGGGTTAAAAGTATGTAATCATTAGTATAAAAAGTTGAAATATGAAGTAAAAAGATTTACTATGCTTCTCGTGTAAAATTTTCCAAATTTTTAAATCTTTAGTATTTTTAAAACTTGCTCAAATATCTGCTTTATATACGAGTCCAGTGGCGGCTCGTCAGGGTAATTATTTGTAAGAGATGCATATACTTACTCTTTTAGAGTTTGAAACAGCTCCCTATTCCATTGCTGTTTAGATATAGCTCTTGCCAGGCAACTAGCTGGTAAATCAACTTCAAATAGAAACCAAGGTAAGTCACTGGTCCAAACTGCTTCCAACTCAACGTTGACCACTTTCGTTGGATCACTGTGTAACCTGCACAGAAATTATTAAGATATTACTCTGACCTTCCTGGGTTAATAAAACTACGTTGGCCATCAGATAAGTGCAAAATGCGTACAATTGGGACAGGAGCATCACCCAAGCAGCTTTTGTACAAGATGGATCGGCTATCTGGGAAAGTGTAAAATATTTAAAAATCTGATAAAGTAGTCCCGAAAATTATTCAAAAAATGTTTCGGTAGTTTAAAATTATATTTTCAAAATATTCAACTGACAAATTCTCACTGCTTTTTCCATAAAAAATCAAATCTTTCACAAAAATACAGCAGATGCAAAGTTTCAATACCAAAAAAACCCCAGTATGAGACAAAACCGGTTTTGAATCAAGAGAAAAATGGTAGAAATCACACAAAGAACTTTAACATCGTGGAACTTCCTTAGCAGCCATTCCATGTTGATAATGACTTCTTGTGTTTTTGGCAACTTTAGACGCTAAGCCTGAAGTTTGTCTGAAAAAAAACAGTGGAGCGTGACTCTCCTTGTAAATTTTTGTGTCAATACGCTAAGAATGAATCAAATTGGTTTAAAAATCAAGTAAAATAAACCTACAAATTTCAAGCCGAAACGACATTTTCTTCGTATATACTTAATCTTATTAATGATTCCTTTTCTCGTTAAGTTGTCCGCCTCTAAATTCTCTAATAGAGTTGTACTAATCTTTGGTTTTCTATATACTAACATTATTTTTGTTTTGTCGTGTTATTTTATTTCGCAGCAATACTGGAAAGTATACCTAGTAAGAATGGAAAAACATGGAACGAAGTGCCATGAGAAAAACGTGTTCAAGGAAATAAATCTAACTTTCCCAGTTCGGGTGTATAGAAATGAGTAGTATATCTGGATGGGGGAACCGAGCTCTATTGTATGCTGGATAAAGTTGGGAATTAACTGTCAGTTAGATGTAACTAATGATTTTTGTTACAAAAATAACTTTCTATTGATGTATGGAATTATTAGATACTATTATACGAGGTCGCTCCCTTGGGAAAATAAACAAACATGGAAGTGGCATAACAAGAACATAATCACAAAAATGTTTGTACTGTGTGGCAAACAAATCTGTAACATCGAAAGGAATTCAAACGAAAAAACCGATATTGCCAAATTAAGTATTATTTATTTGAAAATCGATTTTTTACAATTACAAATAATAATAATAATGGAAAAAGCTCAGCATTTTTAAGTAGTTGTGAGTTTTATTTTTATTTACCTAATAACTAAAATTTTTACCACTGAATATTTAAATAGGCAAAAGATGTTATGGTCTTCTGTAAAATCGACAATACCACACCGCCTGACCGATCCTAATTGGTGCGTAGAACCTCACACGTTTTGTCGCCTTGTGGGTGTTCAAGTCGCAATTGGTGCAAACTGAGTACTTCCCCGCAATTTTTACCGCTCCTCTTGGAATATCGAGTAATATTGAATTATGCAGTAGCAGAGTGGTGTTATTTAGGTAAAAAGTATTCTTTATTTATTATTGAATTATTTAATAAAACTCTCAAAACCACACCCAAAATCATTTATTATTTGTCATCACATAAAACAACGTATTTCTAACAGCTCTTATTAACATCATCTGTCTTCTATTACATCTTATTATATTCTTCTGATACTGGTTCGGCCGTCCTTATTGTATCGAAAACCAAAACCTGTTTGTCTGGTGTGACGTACGCGAACCACGTCGGACTGTACTTTACAGGGGATGATTGCTAACATTTATACCCTTGTTGTCCTGTATGTATATTTTATCGAATTATTGTGACGAAAATTAAAATAACCCCTACGCTTAGAGATAAATAAATACGTCCGGCAACACCGCCAGGCGTTTAGTGATACTCACGCTGCTATTGTCGTCGAACACCACAGAATAGAACAGAAGAGAATAGAAAGCTCCAGAAGTTCTTGTGTGCTGTGGAAGGCGACATATGGTTATTATTTCACACAACGAACTGAGAAAAACGTTACATTATTATTGTAGGTATACTCTAGTGTTCTGTTACTTTAGTGTTTAGTGATTTTGAACAATTTGTTGAGTTTCCATCCGCAGACTCTCTACGAAAATCATCCTGTAGTGTAGAGCATTAGTACCAAATGGTTATAGTGAAGCTACCACTAAGTGGGTAATAAAAATTATAATGCGGTATCATAAAAATCATAGTACTGTAAAATTAAAACGCGAGTAACATTTCATTGTATATAGAATTTTCTTTTATTTGGATTAAATATTTTTACAGTTGTCTTTCATCGTAAAACAGATATATAAAAATGCCCTTTAATTGATCTGTTTTTCTTCCGGATTCTCCCCTCTTTTTTATGTTGCTAGATTTACATTACAGAAGATTGAAAGATATAACAGCCATAATAGTTTTCTATATTTATGTTTATGTCATGTGATTTATATACATGAAGATTTTGTCAAAATGCTACTACAAGAAAATCAATAATTGCAGTGCCGGGTTTGCAACAGTACAAAAAAGATTTGCCGAAACGGGAAGGAAATAGTATATTTATAATTGTGTTAAAGGCGAAGAGCATAAATTAATAAATTTAAAACATTAAAGCAATAAATAGTGACATTATATTGATAAACAAAAACATAAATTTTCGATGTCTTGCATTTATTGATTAATGTTTCATCGTACATTGTTTCTATGTAATTTACATGAAACAACAAAAAGTAAATTCATTAAATAGTTTTTCCGTTTTGTACGTGCACACACATATACACTGACGGCAAAGTAATAATTACGTTTTAGCGTTTAATTAACTTTCTATTGCAATCGCTAATTAAATCAGGGTGTTTATGCAGTTTGTTTGCATAACTGTTAAACTGCTTTAGAGAAACAAACGATGATTCTATTATGCACTGTGAGTTTACAGGTCTGATTAATAATATAGAGACAGTATTGTTTATTTTAACATCTCAAGGATTACGAGGACTAATCCAATTTGATATTGAGAAAAACAAATCGAGAGCAAACAATACATGATGGATGATTTATTCCTGGCGTAACATCTAATGAAGCAAATGATATTTTTATACTCAATCCTTGTTAATCCGAATACTTTTCTTTATACCGTCATAAAAAAAATGTTGAATATTTCGCCGAAGAATACGCCGAACCAACTATACTTCAAGCAAACCTTTTCTGCGACTTCTGTCTTCATCTATTCCCTAACATGCTTAAAAAGTCCATGCCATTGTTTTGCTGGACAAGATTCCCCGTAAACCTAGCATATCCCTTCCATAATGGTTTGTTTAAACAGACTTTCCTTGGTTAATCAGAAATGTCTTTACTTCCCTTCCCGATTAAGATAGTTGATCGACGATAGCTCAAAGATTAATGACCCGCTTAAGATAAAACTTGGTATCTCCACCACCAACTTCCATCCTTTCCATTCCAGCAGACTACAAAACCCACCCTCGTAAGAATTGACGATGAAGATTTAGAGGATCATTAATTTGCAAAAGTTAAACAAATTTAGTGGGCAGAGGAAAATGAAATTCATTATCAGCATACTCTTGTGCTTAAACAACTTAAAGAATGTGTTGCATATTTACCTCATTTTTCCTTTAAAGGCAACTTTCCATTGCTTCATAGGAACAATTGGAGTCAATCGTATACCTTCTGCAGCGAAGTCAGTTGGTGATGGATCAGCCTCTAACACGGTATTCGGTAGCTTCTCACTGAGCAACAAACCAACGCCAGGAACCTTGTAATTAAAATATTTAGTTACTTTATTTCCTAAAGCAGCAAACTACTTACCAACAAATAAACTAAGCCATTAACTTTGTTATTATGCCTGCGTTCAGTGCCAGCACAAAAGTAGACACCATCTTGGGACACTGCATGGAAGAATACTGCATCAAAACCCTGGAATTTATGATGATGTATCAGAAGATATCAAATAAACTAAGCCATTTATTAAATTCTAAATTGTATTTAGTTTTATCTTTACGGTCCAGCAAAATGATCTCCGACATTTTAACCTTTAATAAAAACGCCACTATGCATATTAAGTTTTGAAAATTACAAAGGACAAGGCGTGATTCTTGGCGTATTGCTGCTTTCAATTCGTCAATGGTTCAGTGATGGATTGAAAGACCTTCTCTTTCAAGTAGCGCAACAGGATAAAGTCGCATGGGGCACAATCAGGCGCAGGCAACGTCTCCACGTAACGAGATTACGTGTCCTGGAAACATTTCTCTTAAAACGGTCATTAACCTTCTTGCCGTATGAGCCGTAGCTCCATCCTGTTGGTGCGACACATGCTGATGTTCATAGCATGTCGACATATCGATCGGCAGTTACAATAACCGTTACGCCCTCCTCGTCAAAAAAAAAAATGGGGACCCCAAACGCCAAATGGGTGACGGAAACCAAGGAGTCAACTCTGACTAAGGAATCCCCAGCATGAAGATACCATTTGATATTGTTGACTCTGAATTTATGCACCACCAACAAAGGACAACAGCAACAGAGGACAATAGCCAACAAACGAGGACATGGAAACGGGATATGGTTCTCGAGCCAAACAACAAATGATGGAGAGTTTTAGTAAAGTCTCCCACACTACCCAGGGAAGTGGTAACTCCCTGGGTGTCTATCGAGATTTGTCTTCCTTGGCCAAAACGAAAAAAACAACAACAAGATAAGTGGAAACGAGCTTCGTCGCTCGTTATCAAAAAAGCAATTTGTGGGACTTTTTGAAGAGTCTCGTTATGCTGTAGGATTAACCCAGTCTCGCTCATTAAGTTCTTCAGATCTTGGTGTAAAATTCTTCTCACGGTACGGTTTGCCAAACGCAAAGCTGAGGCATGTTTAGCAGCTGAACGCGTAGGAAATCGCTTCACTGCTTCTCTTACAGCTGCAACATTTTAAATTGTCTACCGGTTAATTTTCTTTTCAAGGTTGAATCTGTGGCTCTAAAGTTTGAAACCCAAAACAGTATTGTTTTGCGAATCAGCGCGACGTGAGTACGAAAAGTTCTTTGCGTCGTAATCACAGATTCCATAAATGTTTCGACAATGAAGGCATCCAATTCATGACGGCAACTCAAATGGCAAGGAGCGCGCTACCAGTTAAACACAGTAAGCTCCCCCTGTCTTCAACGATTCGGGCACAGTGACGGTGCAAAATGAGGGAGATCATTTTGCCCGACCCTAGCTCCTACAGTTTGCTCAAATTTAGCACATGAGTAAACTGAAAGCAGAGCCGTTCCTTGCAGTATGTCACTGCTAGATTCTCAAATACCAAAACACTCTCACTTTCCTCCCTACACCCACCGATTTTCCCATTCTTTAGAGCTTTCCTCAACCATGAACTCAAAAACCTTAACCAGCGATCAAGTCGACAGTTTGATTCCATCTTAAACAATTGATTTTCAGATCTGATCTAACTCGGAAGCAGTATAGATCCGAGAATGAGCTGAAACAATACGCAAAGGTCCCTGTTGCATCGAGCGTTTTTGTTTGGAAAGAGATTTGTCAGCTCATTCTTCCAATTCTAGAATCAATTTTGGTTCATCTGTTCCCATGGATTTGAACCCCCATCAGAGTTAGGACAAAAGATTTCTTAAATTGGGGTTTTCATCGCTTCCTTGATTGGGTAAAATTTGTAGTCGTCTCAAGGGTAATTAACCTGGAATTATCTTCCACGCAATTTGCTTCTTGTCCACATTTTATTGAGCCCTCTGAGACAATGAGTTCAACGACAATATAACGATGATCACACTCAGAAATTTCAACATAGTAAATCTTCTGATGCAGGCTGGCATTCAGCTTCTTCTGATCTAACTCGGAAGCAGTATAAAACCGAGAATGAGTCTAAATTCCTGTGGCATCGAGTGTTTTTGTTTGGAGAGACATTTCCCAGATCATTATTCTTGTTCTAGATTCAATTTCTGTTCATCTGTTCCCATAGTTTCGAAATCGCATCAGACTTAGGACAAAAGATTTGTTATATGGGATCTTCCATCGCTCCCTTGATTCGGTAAAATTTGTAGTCTTTTTAAGGGTTATTAAACTATGGAATTACACGCACTTTTGATCAAATTTGCTTCTTATCCACATTTTATTGTTCTCACTAAGACCATGAGTTAAACGACTCAATGACTGGCCAGGTAATCCGCATGCCTTCTCAAGGGAATTCTTTATTCACAGCTTAAGGTCGGCTCCCGAAATCAGGGAGGGTAGCAAAAGAGGTACAAGGTTGTTCTTAAGACCAACATGAGTGATGATGATACCTAACTGAGTGAATCTCACGCAATGTTTGGCATATTTTCTCTTAACATTATTTTTTGCACAAATTGTACACGGCTTAGGAAAATCAGCCAATTTCCTATTCGAAATTATTCTGCTCAATAATAAAAAGTTTCAATGATGTAAAATATAAAACTGATGCAAACAAGTTTTGGAACGTCATTTTACCCTTATTTTTATGTGAGCAACGTTAAAGTTTCGATTTTACAGCGTGTGTATATGGCAATTTCTTCAAGTACAATTTTTGAAGTTTAAAAAGTTTAATAGTAAAATGGTCGAGTAGCATAATGTACCGTGTGTCCAATTTTGGTTGTCCTATACGAGATATCTCGGTTGTTTTTAAAGATAGACGCTTGCTGTTTTCACGAACGTTGGCTACTTTTTTCTGAAACTGACGATACTGCAAACAAAATTTTCATCGCCCAGTTTGTTTTTGGGATACAGGGCGAAATTGAAAATATTGTATCTCAGCTATCTTTTCACTTATAGGAATCATAAAAACTGTACTTTACACTTATTGTTATGGAGAATCCAGTGCTGTAGTCAGACTTTTGAAATGAGCTGTCATAATTTAGATATAACCCAAAGTTATGTTTTTTTACATTTTTTCTATTTAATTAATTTTTATTAATTGCTCTTAATTTATTATTTTTCAGAAATGAAACTTGACGACTCATGCAATGATTATCTATTCGTGTTATACCGACTTATGTGAAATAGTAAAAGCTCTTAGTTTCCTGTACTTACTAGTGGATGTTCCGACAACTTTTGCAACGTATCAAACTCCTTCGGACTGTGAAAGAACTCCTTACCCAATGCGTAATACTTTAATCTTCTTAGAAACAACACAGTTCGCATCACACTATATTTTAACCAATACCATTTGCCGGGTAAATAGTACACACCCACTATCCGTTTAGGATCCTTCTTGTTCTCAATTAACACGTACAGCAGGAAAGCTATGATGCCTCCAGTGAGAATTGCAGCGTACATTTTATCTGAAAGAAAATTACACAAATATTAATAATGAAATGGACATTCTTTACAATTAACTAGGTACTTCATCTGATGGCACTGATTATGTTTATTTGAACCTTTACAATTTTATTGGTCAAGTCGAGAAGATCATATCGGCCAAATGGGCGCCGTCACAATTCGTTGCCATACGGGCTCGTTTTATGGCATTTTTCATCACTTCGGCGAGAACTTCAGGCGACAGATTCTCGCACTCGTGTCGAATGTTGTCCTTGAGGGCTTTCAGAGTCGCAGGCTTGTTCACGTAAACACGGGACTTCAAAAAAAACGTCTGGAACGCTTAAATCGGGCGATCTTGCGGGCCAGTGCTGACTTCAGAATATCGGTTGTGGCTCGCGCAGTGTGTGCCGTTCCTCCGTCCTGTTGGAACCACATGTCCTAATTGGTCCAATTGCGGCAGAAAAAACTCGGTCAACATGGCCCTATAGCGCGCCGTCCACTGTTGTCATTTGGCCAGCAGCATTCTCGAAAAAACATTGCCCGATGACTCCTCCAGCGTGAATAGCGCACCATGCAGTCACTTTGAGCGGATGTAATGGCTCCTCGTGGATTTTCGGTGCCCCAGAAGCGATAGTTTTGCTTCTTCACGTACCCGCTGAGGTGGAAATGAGCCTCATCGCTCATTATGATTTTGGTCGAAAAATCGTCCACTGCTTCCTCGAGATTAAGGATGGCCTGCGCGTAGGTTACGCGCGTTGGGCGGTCGGCAGGCAGCAGCTGATGCACGGACTGGACTTTGTACGGGAACATGCCCAGGTCTTTGACCAAGATTCGCCTTAGGGACGTCCGGCTGATGGCTAATTGCGTGGCACGGCGTCTGGTCGATGTTTCCGGCGACAGCTCGACATCCTCGGCAACAGCGGCGATATTCGAACGGACGCTCCGGGGCCGGCCACTCTTGACAACGTCTCGTGTGGTCCCATACTCTTCAAGGTTGGTGGCCAAACGGCGCAGTGTTTGCGCAGTCGGTGTCGGACGGCCGGGGAATCGGCGACGGAATTCGCGCTGCGCCAACACCACAGACGAATTGTTACGCAAAAACTAGACACGATTATTCCGCGTTCTTGGGGAGTGTATCGCTCCATGGCTTGTTGACTTGTATTCTGCATCTGTCTAGTCCACAAATGTCAAAACAGACTGTCTCGAACATTAAAAAGTTCACCTCTTTTGGTTTTTCAATTAGGGTTGTCAGACCAGGGGATTTTGAGGTACGATAAACTTATAAAAATATCCGTATTTCGTTTATTTTGTTTATAACCATTTCGTCAAAAAGTTAAACACATTTTTGTGCTTTTTCAGAGCGGGGTTTCACTTTATCTGTCAGATTTTAAACATATGCCTATTGAAACCAGGATTTCATTCATATTGAGATAACCAGGAGATTATAGTACGCGCGGGTAACTGGCATCCTTTCTGTCTCATAAATTTATATTGAAGTTAAGGGTGTTTTATAATAAAGGGCAATAGAAGCATTTTCTCTTCCAGGGTCCAAAGTTTTCCTTTTTTATAATACAATTGCATGCTCACAAGTGCACCTTGCAAAACGAACGATTTTGCAAGATATGATTGAGTTGTTTTGCTTGAGTAAGTTACATAGTTATATATAAAACAAAGACAAAGTCAAAAAAATGTTTGTTTTCGGTAGATGAGTACTACAAATAGAAAACGACAACTAAACGAAAAAGAGCACATCACTGTTCTAGAGCATTTGTCTGATGTGGAAAGCGAACAAATTTTTAAGGCCTATT
This sequence comes from Apoderus coryli, assembly GCA_911728435.2. Taxonomy (NCBI): domain Eukaryota; kingdom Metazoa; phylum Arthropoda; class Insecta; order Coleoptera; family Attelabidae; genus Apoderus; species Apoderus coryli. Next base: position 1,019,549 of record OU452207.1, read on the forward strand.
TTTAGCAGAAACAAGTAATGTCACACATTTTTGAAATCAGATTGAAACGCTCTATCGGATGAGACCAAAATAAAAACGGCAACCATAAGGAAAAATAATGTGGATGATGAGGGTTGTCAAGAGACGAAACGTCGGATTTTAAATTTGGAACCAGCATCTTGTAGAGCAGAACAAATTGCAGTTTTTTTATAAATATTCTATATATATAAATAAATTTTTATGTTAGTTTTATACAAAAATCTCAAAAGCGGATTTTTTTTTTATTTTCTAACTGCAATTTTGTTATCTGTTTTTCTTGATGTTTGTAACTTTGTGTGCCTGAAGATGAGAGAATTGGTGCTCTCGAAACATGCCCTTGAGTTTTAAATAAATATGTGTGGAGGTGACGGTTTATTTTATTGCAATTAATAATTTTTATATAAACTACTTTTATAGATAGCATCAGAAACTATAAAACACATTTATATTCATTTTCTACAAAATATATAGTACAGGCTGCATTTATCAACAATATAGAACTACATTACAACAAATTGAAACATGTCACTCTTCCATCGCACAATATTACATTACCTTATTATAAATATATGTGGCTTCACTTAATAAACTAGTTGCTGTTTTTAAAATCTCTATACACTATATAATTTTAATTAAATCTAAACATTATATTTAGGTACAACGTTTAATTTTAATTCATTTTTATCAAATGTCATACCAAGTACAATATGTATAAGTACGTCTCTTATGCATAAAAAGATATCGTGTGCCGAATGATTAGATAAAAATAATTTGTAGGTATCTCAGTAAATATGGTAGGTATTCTAAGTAAATCACAACTCAGTTTATTACCAACAAAAATAATTCAGTTCAACACCAGGCGATTATTATATGACCAATCCTTCAGCACCTGCTTTTGATAATAAAATATTTCAATTTAATTTAATAATTTTGTTATATTATTGTTTCGCTATAATTTGTATCCATGTTGTTTGTCAGCTCCCACTACTACGTAAACTTCTCGTTCCTGTACTGATGTACGTGATGACGTATACATACAGAGCAGCAGAATAGACAGATCTTGGTGTTAGTTTGCCGGTATAGTTTTTGTTTTATATTTTGAGTTTATTGTTTTTGTTTTGTTAATTGGAAATTGATTTAATTTCAAAGTATAAGGACTTTTCAAGATTAAGATTGACGAAAAACTTGCACTTGCAAATATTGAAGCCGGGAAAACAGTTATTTAAGAAAATTTAATAAAAACATTTATGAAAAATACAGATGGAAACGCATTGGACAATTAGTGGTGTTGATGATTTAGTGCATCTGGCTGAAAAGGACAAACTGCATGGAAATTCCAAACAGCATCTTACAAATCAAACGCATCTAACATTATTAGGAAAAAGGAATATACAAGAACGGCTTGATACTGGATATTGGAACAACACTGCAATTCAGAACGAGCAGGTAACTAAAAATAGATTTGTACTTTATAAACTTATAGAAGCAATTAAATTTTGTGGTACCTTTGAGCTCACACTTGAGTACTAGGCAGCAGTACGTCATTATCAGACATACGTATGCGACTCACATAAGGACTATCAATTCTATGAATGAATGAGATATTCTCCTCAATGACACCGGATGTCGCTTTAACAGCTTTTGCAGATATATCTTTCATTGTTTCACGAGATAAGCTTCAAGGAGGATTCTGCTGTGCTTCCTCGGAAGTTCTGCGGATTTCTCAGGGAGAATTGTCTTTGTTTTAACTCATTCAAGACAAAGCTGATGCGCAAGCATATGTCAGCATCTTGCTGTAAGATTTGGCGGTGATGAAATTGCAGCTTCACTTAAGTAACTCTCTACTTGGTTATTTTAAACGGAGTGACCACATTTTTTATTGTTTTTTCAGATTTCCTATAAAATTTAAAGGTCACTTTGTTAAGCATTTCCTTTACCTAAACCTAATAGACTTTTCCCTACAAATTTTTTTGTGAAAATGTTGACGTTTTTCGAGTTCTACAAAAAAATCTATATTTTTATGATTATCTCATTCAAGTAAACAGGATTGTAGGGCGAATACTGATTATACAAATGATATAGTCCAAGATCGTCAGGGAGTTGCGTAACAAGATTTAATCCAATTTAAAGTTGCACCACGTGTTTACTAGGAAAGTCAATTTTGTTTAACTGGAATTGTATATTCGATAGACAGACAAATGACTTTTTTAATGATAATTCATTTCCCTATACCTAAAATATACCATTTCTTCTATATTTTGGATTTTGTATATTTGTGTCATATTGGACCGCAATTTGCAGAAACCATCTAGCCATAATCAACGTTACGGACACAGAAACGTCAAAAATTTACAGAAATGCCAAATAGTTACATCGTAGAGCTACTTGTCGACTAATAACTCCTACCTGTATTATTATTATTATCTAAAACCAACCAAAGAAAATCATTAAAATTGAAACCTGTTCTGCGCCTGATATGTTGTGAAATTTAGGCAGGACAATATTTGTGAAATAGATAAATATGTTCCAGATACATTCGACATAACGTCACCTTTTGAATCTTTGACGTTTTTTGAAAATGTAACAAATCGTCCAACGAAAGCCATCACCGTATTGAAATTCTCACTTTCAATAAACTACTGAATCGATTTCTAAGATTTCGCGCATTTCCTATTAACAGGTGAACCACGTATAATATATTATTTCACCTGTGCTTAATGCTAATAATAAAACTCCAGTGAAATTTAATCCAACAAGCTTTATTTCTCTAACAGCCATAAAATAGATTAATCAAACAAACAATATAATTTTATATTGATTTGAAGTAAAGTAAATAATTAAACTTTCTAATACCACAAAATGAACTCGCGTACTAACTAAATCAACTAAATATTTGGCTTGAACGCTCGAAAATATAGATATATAGAAAGTTTTCCTCAAAACCGAGAAACTTTAGCAACCTAACTCGCTTCCTCTCTCGCAATATTAACTATACGTCCGTATGCTCTACTGCGCGTGGTGTAGAGCAAGATAATAAAAACAATCCGCTATGATTTGTATTCACGCTGAGTCAATCAATTTGTAAAAGGGGTGACCATATACGTGTCTATTGTCTTCTTAATAAAGTCGGTTTTTTTCTTACTTAGCTTTCTTTTAGCCGCGCTGGAAGCCTTCAATGCTTGAGAGAGTCGATCATTTTCCCGATATCCGGGAGTCTGTTTTGACAATTCTACAGTGTTCCTCATATATGGATCGTGATAAGCTTAGAGCACAGTATTCCTGTTGGATCTGCTTCCTTACACTCCGCCACCTGTACCTGAGTTTTTGGACCATCAGACCTTCAGTAAACCAGCGTTAAATTACACTTTGTAATTCCTGTCATGCAGGATCTATTGACTGCCGCTGGTGAACAGAATTCTATAAGGCAGATCAGAGTTTATTGCTAAAGACATTACGTCAAAGTTAATTCTCAAAATGTTGTGACTTTCAACAGACTATGGTCCTCCATATATGCTAAATCGATCGAAATACCACAACTAGCCGACAGCAACAACACCAGAGCTTTCTTCCACCCCAGCTACGGTCCCTTTGCACAGAGTCCTAAGCCACTACAAACCAAGGATGGCTTTGGTCTTCTAAGGGATTGCACGTCAATTTGTTTCCGGTGGAAGACTCTACAACAGCCATGTCAGCTAGCTTCCAGAATTATGATTTTCTATACAAATTTCTAGGCATTCTTTCATAGGGTTCACCAAGTTCAGTTAGTTGGTTTTTATCGACCAATTTAGCAAGTCGGCGGACCACCACAGAACAGACCCTCAGGAACAGGAACCTACGTTGATTTTGGATTTTTTCCGAACATCAGTGCAACGATCATAGATCTTCCTGAAAATAGAGGAGAGCCCTTTTCAATAACAGCTGGGAATTTGCTCTGCTACATCGAGACAAATAATAGAAAAATGGATTTTTGAATTTAAACGTCGTCGTACCAGCACAAATGATGCAGAACGCAGTGGACGCCCAAATGAGGCTGTTATTCCAGACAACGTCAAAAAAATTACAAATTGGTTATGAACGATCGCAAGCTGAAGGTACACGAGCTAGCTGACATTGTAAAGATATCACATGGTAGTATTTTACCATTTTACACGAACATTTGGGTATGCAAAAGCTCTGTGCAAAGCGGGGAACAGCGTGAGCTCACTGTCGACCAAAAACAACAACGAATTGATGCTTCAGAGGAGTGTTTGTTAAACCGCAATAAAATAGAATTCTATCGTCGATACGTGACAATGGATGAAGCTTAGACAAGGAAAGAGAGAGGACGCGTAACACGAACGAGAAAATGAAGCAGCTTGTCACCACTCAACTGCTTCCAGTTTCACCTGTGAAACGTAATTCCTGGCTATTTTCTCTCAGATCTACTGGTGCACTTGAAACTTGAACATCCAACCAACCATTTTAAAATGCACTTGTTTGTAATTATTATTTAATTCACAAAACATAAAATACGTATGATAGACACCAGCAAACAAACAACTATTTTGCTTCAAAATCGTTTTATATCAGGTACATAGACCGACAACGACTGAACAAGGCATACAAATGTGGCCCAAACACTACCTGTGCTATTTGCTAACCTACCCTGTTTTTGACCGGCCGGTATCTCAATTGTAGATAAATATTGCCAGAGAACAACTAAGGCAGAGAATATAATCTCTGTCTTGCCGCCTTTGATTTCATTCAGCCTGTGGCCTCCATGTTGAAAGAGTAGAAAACAGCGTCGTATTTAAATTTTGTTGAAATAATCGTATCTCTCGAAAGCCTCAATATCCTTAACAAAATAAGGAGACCGTACACTATTGGCATATTCCAGGCTCGGCCTGACAAACGACTTGTACAGTTTCAGAACCATGTCATTGAACCTTGTTCTAAATGCTTTCTGGGTCAAATAACACAATCTGTTGACCTTCTTCACTACCGCCGAGACATGGATTTCCCATTTTAAATCATTGGTAATAATCACGCCGAGGTCCTTTTGCTGGAGAGTTGGTCTTAATTCGTGTCTACCAAGGGTGTAGGATATTTCGGGGATATTTGGTCCCAAATGGAGGACTGTACATTTGTCCAAATTCAAACTCATCAGCCAAGTTGATGACCAAGTCATCACTCTGTCGAGATCGGTCTGGAACAGCTCAGCACTCTGCAGCGGATCACAAACCAGCTTAGAGTCATCAGCAAAGAAACTTGTATTTGCATTTATATTTCCCGTCAGATCCGACATGTAAACCAAGAACAACAGCGGGCCCAACACCGAACCCTGAGGCACCCCGCTGTGGACCGGCAGTCTACGGGAAATCGAACCATTCGCCCTAACCTGGAAACTTCTTCCTCTAAGGAAACCCTCAATCCATTGCAGGAGTTCTCCGCGAATACCATAATGTTTAGCTTCAATAGCAGACGAGCGAATGGCACCTTACCATATGCCTTCTCAAAGTCCAGGTACACCACATCAGTAGGCTGACTATCATCGTTCTGTTTGGTCCACAAGTTAAGACATTCCAGCAGATTTGACTTTACTGATCTTCCCGATATCCTACGGACTTATTGAATGACCTGCTAGGTGTCTCATATTTTTATTTTACCAACAGTAGTAATTGTTCCCCCCGTATTTAAATACCACCGCTTGTCTATATCGGCTAGAGTAGACCGAGGCATTAGAGTGGATTGGAGAACTTAATAGTTTAATTACCCAAAACTGTAAGGTACAAAACAGTAACCGAATATAATTTAATGACTTCCTCATTCAATTTAAACTTCGAACTAAATTCAATTTAATCATTAATATTAATTTGAAACATCAGTGAATTTACCACTAGTAGTTGTGATTTGATTGACGTTGTCTTTTTATTTTCTTCGAATATCGCTATGTCGGTTTGGTTTTGTTAACGAGCACTTCGAAATAAACCCTATACACTATAGTGATTTGCCAAAAGTTTGGAAATACAAGGTAGGAATTATGTTTATTATGTTTTTTTTTTATTTAAGTTAAGGTGCATCGACTACGAATGGTCATTAGCACACGTTATTCATAATGATTCATGAAATCCGAAGTTCTCTTAAATCTTCATATAGAGACCTGTTTTAAGAAAATTCATCAAATTATTAATCCTATAACCATCCAAGAAGTTGTTTTTCAAATCCTCATCGATATTATGTCTTATGTTTCTATAAGAAGAACAGGTGCATATTAAATGCGATACAGTCAATCTCACATTACATTGAGCACAGACGGGTGGTTCAAGTCTTTCAAAGAGGTAAGAATGAGTCAATATCGTATGACCCAATCTTAAGCGATGTATTTTGACGCATTCCGATCGTGGTAGGTATATTGGCGGTCTCCAACGTTTGATTGACATTTTAATAGACTTTAGATTATTGTTGGCATTATTCCACTCTTCCTGTCAGACTCAGATGTGAAATAGTTTTTTAGGTCAGCCTTACATAACCATTTCACGTCAACCTCAGTACGTTCTGAAGCACTACGAGCTGTGGAATCTACAAGTTCGTTGCCTTTTATACCGACATAGCTAGGGGTCCATACAAATACAACCTATTTTCCACATGCTTTAAGGTGTGTTAGTAAGGCCAGGATAATTTTAATAACGGAGTCTTCCGAAAAGCGCCTTGAGCGAACTAAGTGAATCAGATACTATGACAACATCTCTTATTTGTGGATGCATGTCTAACACTCTCAATGCTTGCCAGATGGCATATAATTCAGCCGTAAAATGGATGCATTAGGTAGGAATGACCATGCATAATCGACGTTATCTATGACAAATGCAGAGCCCACACCGTTGATAGTTTTGGACCCATCTGTATATATAATATTAAACTCGACGAAGTCGTTCAAAATTTGTTTAAACATTTGTTGTAGGAATAAGGGACTTGAGCTGTCCTTTGGGAAATAAATCAAATCGAATCTGACTGAAATGCTGGGTATTATCCACGGGGGATACTCAGTTGGGCTTAAAGGAAGTATATCAAGTTGTTGAAAATCTGGGAGCGAAAGAGATTCAATTGCCCTAACCCCTGTTGGTCTTGTGATAGTAGGTTTAGCCAAAAAATCCTGATGAGTGTAAGTTCGTGTCGTATTAGAAGAAGAAAAATCTAAATGTTTAACAACCCCAGATGGACGGTCCAATATACATAATGATCCGATAATCTGTCTAGTTTTTGACAGCAGAGGATGTCAAAACTACACAAGTTCGTGCAGTTGCGGCTCGTGAGGTCTGAAAGAGGTGGAGCACAACAAGGTGGAAATAATGCAATAACACCCAAAAATTTTTCAAAATAAAGAATTCAAATGATAGGTTTTTGAAGTAGTGTTTACATGAAAGTCAAATCTCCACAAGATAAATTTAATAGAAACTAGAGTCTATCTGCCATACATGTTTCGGGAATAGACTAGTCCCATCATCAGTGGCATGTCAACAATCGTAAAAAACACAACACTCCAGTCAAATTTCTATCGAAGTCATTTTATGGAAAATATTTGATTCAATTTATTAAAATTTTTTATTGAAATTACAATTACATCATCATCATATTTGGTGGAAACAGCCACTGAAGATGAGCGAATTTGCTCGAAACATGTCGAGCACAAAAAAAACAGAAATTTCAATTTAATATAAAGAAATATTTGTAGAGTTTTAACTTTGTTTTCCTAGATAATTGATAATAAAAAATAATACTTTGCTGTGGATCTTCAATTCTCAATTCAGACAATAATGTCCCGTGGACTTCAAGACAGTACCTTTGCAATAACCTTCACTGGCGGCCTGGGGTCTCAAAACTACGGTCTGCGGGCCAAATCTAGACCGTCAGTGCCATCAATCCGGGCCGTTTATTGTTGTGATAAGTTGAAGGAAATAAATATACCTTTTCTAGGCATATTTCTTCGGCTACTGCAATCAAGCATTCTTTTATCATTTCTCCAATGATGAATGGATTTCGACGTTTTGCGAAAAGAGCTTCGACAGTATGACCAGGAACTAAAGCTCAATCATCCTGTGTTTCCTCTTATTTTTTTCTTGATAATAATTTTTAGGGTCCTAACAAACAACTTTCGTCGTCGTCAAACATTCTCGGATGAAGAACAATACTCTCTCTGCAATCCGACACATCTGCCCAGTTTGGTGGAGTCGAATTTAACTCTGCGGGATTTTGTGCCGGCGGCAAGGCCGCAATTACCGCCGAGCTGCCCAGTTTGGTGGAGTTGCCGCGATCCTCGGCTTCAAAGTTCCAAGTTAGGGAGTTTTTTAAGCATACACCTATTTTTTTTTAGCTAGCACGTTGACGAAAAAGAAACTCCATCCAATTAATAAATGTGGACTGTGTTGCATGATTTATTCCTCTAAAAGCTATAAGGAAGCTTTGTACACAAGTAAAATAGATATTGTTTGGAAAATATGGATCTTGATGATATCCTTCCGAGTGTTGGTGAATTTGGAAAATACCAAAAATTGGTGTTATGGTTCATACTTCTGCCTGCTGTGTTTCCATGTGGATTCCATGCGTATAATCAACTATTTATGGCAAGAGAACCTGATCATTGGTGTATGGTCACTAGCTCCCAAGGAAGAATATCGAAAAATTTAAGGTAAATTAATTAATAACAATCTTTATTATATTTCACATTCGTGTTCCACTGTTCCACTACATCACATACAAGTAGTATACTCTAGTTATACGAAATTATTAACAACGTTAAAAAAAAGTTTATTTTCTATACACTTTGGTTTCAAACATTGTAATGATCCTTCCGCAGGTTCATCAACGGAAACCAATTTATTTCCACTTAAAAATAGCATAACAATAAAAATCATTTTTATTACTAAATACATAATCTATCTGGAGCACGCACAGCCCTACCAAACTTAGTTCTATATGGACTAATATGAGACTTTCGAAAACTTTTTCTATTTACATGATCATTGTTAGTCGAATCGCAAACACTCTCTTCGTCATCTGAAGGAATCGGTCTGAATTGTGGCATTTGTAAATTATTTTTATTTGCATTTCGATCAACAATAAATTTTCTATTTCTCACATAAACTTTATTATTCTTATATAATCTTACATTATATGATCTCGGTCTAAAATTTTTACTTACAACTTTTCCAGGAAGATTTCTATCACCAAATTTTACAAACACTTCTTGATTGTCTTTTAATTTTGACAACGGTTTACTAGTTTTGTCAAAATATTTTTTATGATACTTTTGTTTTTCGATAAGACGATTTCTAAATTGTTTATTGATTCTTAATGGATTCAAACTATTAACAGTAATAGGTAATATACTTTTTAAAGATTTGTTATATAATAATTGAGCTGGAGAATACATCTTATCAAATAGAGGTGTATTTCGTATTTCCAATAAAGCAATAAGTGGATCGGAAGCCGAATCACAACTTTAACGTATTTTTAACCGTTTGAATAGTCCTTTCCACAAGACCATTTGACTGCGGATATAGAGGAGAAGAAGTTATGTGGTTAAAATCCCATTCATTTACAAAAGCTTTAAATAATTCATAAGTAAAATAACTAGCATTATCTGACAATAAAATTTCTGGAATTCCTTGTCTAGAAAAAATATTTTTTATTTCAGTTATTATTGTCTTAGAAGTAGTATTCTGTAATTGTACAACTTCAAAAAACTTAGAAAAATAATCTACTAAAATCAAGTAATTATTTTTATCAAACTCAAAAACATCCATTGCTACTTTTTGCCAAGATCTAGAAGGAATAGAATAATGGTTCTTTTTGATTAGTCCTTGTATAAGTATTACACGTAAAACAATCCGTAACAAAATTATCGATATCACGTGACATACCAGGCCAATACAAAATTTCTCGCGCCCTTAGTTTTGTTTTCTCCTTACCTAAGTGGCTTGAATGTAATTTAATCAAAATGTCTTTTCTCAATTTTTTTGGTACTATGATTCTAGAATTTTTTAATAACAATCCATCGCAAAAAGAAATTTCATCTTTGAATTCATAATAAACTTTTATTATATCTTTGACATTTTGTTTACTCTCTGGCCAACCCTGTTTTACCATTTTAATTAGTTCATTTCATCATTTCTCTATACTTAGTATACTTTAAGTTATAGACTTTATTCAATTCATTGATTTTTGATATATCCTACTAACTGCGTGATGTTAGGGTTATCATTCAAAGAAGGTTTTCAGTAGACTAATAATAATAATAATAATAATAATAATAATGATTTATTGTGAAAATGTAGAATATATACAATTGCACAAAAAGGATAGAGATTTGGCCAATGCCACTCTTCCACTCTTCCTTAAAAAAGCATATACAAATAAAGAAAGAATGTACAAAACAAAAACTCTTAAAACTAGAATAAACAAATTTTCATTTTAAATTAATGTAAAAAGTTAATCACACTATGAATAAATTCTGTCTTTATTATTATTTATCTATATGGTAAACTATGTACAGCTGGTATTGATATACATAAAAATAACCACCTAGTAGATAGTAAATATACAAATCTACAGTGTTGGTATAAACTAATGATATTAACTATAACAACGACTTTTACTTCCTCTAAATGATCAAGTTTGATCATCGGTAGTATCTACGCGAGTTTATGCCTCGCGGTTACTGGGAATTCCTCGTTCATGGAGAATAATTGCAAGCTCCAATCCCTAGCACGAAGGAGATTCAGCAGGTTACCCGATCCGCTTGGACAGGGAGGACACGCTGATTCCTTCAGTGTAGCGCACGTAGGGCATCACAGACCTATTGTTGCTCATTCTCGTGCGGCTAGAAGCTGCCTATCCCTCTAAGAAGAATTCCTTGTACGCTGACAGTAAAAACCACATACAATAAAGGATGATGAGAGTGACAACTATATGGAATAACCATTTTATATCACTACAATATACAACATGTTGATATAAATTGATCTTAACTATGAAAATAATGCCGAAAAGCACGCGAATATTAATGTAAATAATAAACGATTTGACATAAGGTAACTGTCAAGCAAATTATTAGTAAAATAAGTGACACCAACGTTAGACAAAAATATTACCAAATTATAACAAACCAACGAATTTCAAATTAGAGAGATATGGTATATTATAGTATGAAATTTTATAAGGTTTTTGATTTTGACAAGTAGATTTATTATTTATATTAAGTATTTATCAGTAACAACATTAAGTAATTAATAAGCAGCATGTACAGGATGATACAAAAAAAAAACATTAATTAGCACACATTTAACAAAATTCCAGATTGCAATCGAAAAACTTTTAAATCTTTAGAAATTTTTAACGTACACTTTAAATTTATATACGGGGTGAGTCAAAAATGTATTTGTTATATTTTTTAAGGACGAAAAAGTAATATTTTGACTAATCTTTTGATTTTTTTTACATTTGAATTCATGATTTCTTTAGCGTGTAACTATAAGCTCGTATAGGTGATCTACGGGGTAACTCAAAAATGTTTCTATTTATCTATAATATAATATTTTTAGGTACGGCAGAACGTAATAGATAGAAAAATTTTCAAATTTTTTCAGTTTTTTAGATTGGTTTATGAAATTATTGGTTAAAAAATGTGTATGTGTCCCATTTGAAATTCCACCAGTTAGGTAGTTGGAACCTATATTATTAACCCTGCAGCACTCGCGCTATGAGCATTTCTCTCACGCTTCGCCTAAAATCGCAAGATTTCACGATATAGACACTGGATGAGCCTACCTCGCACTGTGTTCTGCGATATAATATGAAGTTTGTTGATCAAGTGCAGGTTTGGGAGTGATTCTCTCATTGCGGGAGTTCTGGCGTTTGTATTTTCCAAATATATAAAGACAATACAGAAATTATTGAAGATCGTCAAATCTTTCTGAGGATGAAAGCAGTTGATGAAACCACACTTAGTATACCGAGCTTCAGTAATATGTATGCCATTCAACAGAAGACATCGAAGTAGAGAACTGGTAGGCATTCCTGAACCCGAACGTGTAACGGCAAAAGATCAAGCTGGATTTTGTGGATTTTGCGCAAGAAGAAAAAAACCGAAAATCCAAAAAAAGATGCAGCACTTCATTAAAAATTATGCGTAATTATTTGAGTTTAATGTTGTCTCGTCACAATAAAAAAAAAACACAATAATAAATAGTGAGAGAAATGCTCACGCGCGAGTTCTGCCGTAATTTTCTTAGCGCGAGTTCTCTAGGGTTAACATTAAAAAAAAAATATGAATTTTTTTTAATTTATTTTTTTTAATTTTTTTAAATTTTTTTATTGATTTTTTTTTTTAATTTTTTGTTTATTTTTTTTTATAACCCTCAATGACTTTTGTCATGGATAAGACTACCACAAAACGACTGGGAAATCCCAAAGGGATTTCTTGTTATATTGTACCTATAAACTTGTAAAATTTTTAGTATTCCAACTGAATTAAGTTTAGACGGACAAAGAAAGTATAGTCGATGTTTTATGTATGATAACCATTCCGAAAATATGACAAATCATAATGAAAATACCAATCGTACAAAAGTTGTACCATGTCAAAATGGGTGGAATTACGATATTGAAAATATCAAAGACTCTGTTGTCTCTGAGGTAGGATATTGAAATACTTTAATGACTTTACTTAATTTAGTAATTAAATGACAAAAAATTCAATCCAACGTTTCGTCTCATATTCAGACTTCCTCAGCGCTGGTTAGGCTAGTCTGAACATATAGAAAAAACGTTGGAAACCAACCAACTTTTGTACATTTGCAGTGGGATCTAGTTTGCGACAAAGATTTCTCCACTACTCTCACGCTAGTCCTTCTAGGAGGTAGTGGATTAATTGGAAACTACATATTCGGTTACGTTCAAGATGGTTTGGGACGAAAACCAGCCTATTTCATTTATTTGGCGATCCAATGCGTTTTCGGGACTGCAACAGCGTTCGCAACTAATTACGTTATGTGGACGATCTTTCGCGTTGGTGTTGGATTTACAGTTCCAGCTATTTTGGGTACACCATATGTTTTGGGCAAGTTTTTTCTTTCAATTTACAAAAATAGGAGTTGCATAAGAAATAACAATAATTGATTTATAGGGCGGTATATACAGGATGTCCCAAATTGCATGCGGTAAAATTGAACAGGAGGTAGAATTTTCAAAAACACGAAACGCTTGGTTTTCGAGTTACAGGATCACAAAATTATTAGATTTTTGTCTTGCTGTGTATAAATTACAAATAATGTGTACTATAATTAAAATCAGAGCAGCGCTCACACCGGCATCTCCCCATCAATGCTGTCCCAACTGCGAACGGTTTATTATTTGGATAAATTTACATAAAAATAGAGGATATTAGAAGGGAAATATGAGGGAGTTTTTTTATATATCTATATTGTCTAATATAGGGAGGTTTCACGTACAATTTTAATTACAAGTGATTTTTAAACATAAAACTTAAAGTAATATTAGAATCATAGCACAAAATAAGGAAAAAGTTGCTGATGTTTGAATGCAATTTGTGATTTAATTACTTATTGTTTTGGCATCAAAATAACTCATTACCTAATCCCATCCTTAATCTTTAAAACCCTATCCAAATTTTTGCTACAAGATCCGTATTAGTTGAGATTTCCATCCACAGAAATATTCCTGCAAATTTGATAAAATTACCCAGTTTTGAACTCATTTTATGAGTTAACTATATAATCTTTCAGCATCGAAATTTCTGATTACATAACTCCATCCTTTCGCTTTAAAAAGCCATCAAAATCTTTGCTATCAGATCCGTATTAGTTGAGATTTCCATCCACAGAAATATGCCTGCAAATTTTGAAATAATTACCCATGTTTGAACTCAATTTATTAGTTAACTATTTTAATCTTTCCACTTGAAAATTCCTGATTACCTAATCCCATCCTTAATTTTTAAAACTCTATCAGATCCGTATTAGTTGAGATTTCGATCCACAGAAATATTCCTGCAAATTTCATAAAATTACCTATTTTGAACTCATTTTATGAGTTAAGTATATAATTTTTCAGCTTCGAAATAACTGATTACCTAATCCCATTCTTTAGCTTCAAAATCCTATCAGAATTTTTGCAACCAGCTACGCATTAGTGGAGATTTTCATGCGCAAAAATATGTCTGCAATGTCAAGATTTAATGATTTTGTAACTATGTTCTTGAACTAACTATTTAATATTTCAGCTTCAAAATACTTCATTACCTAATCCCACCCTTTCACTTTAAAACCCTATTCAAATTTTTCCTACCAGATCCGTATTAGTTGGGATTTCCATCCACAGAAATATGCCTGCAAATTTGATAAAATTACCCATTTTTGAACTCATTTTATGAGATCACTATTTAAGATTTCAGCTTCAAAATACTTCATTACCTAATCCCACCCTTTCACTTTAAAACCCTATTCAAATTTTTCCTACCAGATCCGTATTAGTTGGGATTTCCATCCACAGAAATATGCCTGCAAATTTGATAAAATTACCCATTTTTGAACTCATTTTATGAGATCACTATTTAAGATTTCAGCTTCAAAATACTTCATTACCTAATCCCACCCTTTCACTTTAAAACCCTATTCAAATTTTTCCTACCAGATCCGTATTAGTTGGGATTTCTATCCACAGAAATATGTCTGTAAATTTGATAAAATTACCCATTTTTAAACTCATTTTATGAGTTCACTATTTAATATTTCAGCTTCAGAATACTTCATTACCTAATCCCACCCTTTCACTTTAAAACCCTGTTCAAATTTTTCCTACCAGATCCGTATTAATTGGGAGTTCCATCCACAGAAATATGCCTGCAAATTTGATAAAATTACCCATTTTTGAATTCATTTTATGAGTTCACTATTAAATATTTCAGCTTCAAAATACTTTATTACCTTATCCCACCCTTTCACTTTAAAACCCTATCCAAATTTTTCCTACCAGATCCGTATTAGTTGAGATTTCCATCCAGAGAAATATGCCTGCAAATTACCCATTTTTGAACTCATTTTATGAGTTCACTATTTATTATTTCAGCTTCGAAATACCTGATTACCTAATCCCATCCTTTCGCTTTAAAACCCTAACAAAATTTTTCCTACCAGATCCGTATTAGTTGAGATTTCCATCAACAGAAATATGCCTGCAAAATTTAAAAAGTTACCCATGTTTGAACTCAATTTCTGAGTTAAATATTTCATCTTTTTACTTCAAAATACCTGATTATTTAATTTGATCCTTTAGCTTTCAAATACTATCAACATTTTTGCTACCAGATCCGTATCAGTGGAGATTTCCATGCGCAAAGTTATGTCTGCAAATCGATTGTATTCAAATTACCAGACGTATTGAAAGGAGTAGAATAACATTCCACAATATCAAAGCAAATGTTTTAAATAAACTACACGGAAAATTATCAAAACGATGTTTGGACTTACTCTCAATTAATAATTTAATTTTCTAGCGATTGAACTGGTAGGTCCAAAAGATCGCACAATGGTAACCATCCTGATAAACATCGCTTACTCTTTATCACTAGTCACGCTGGCTATCATCGTATGGGTAGTGAGAAATTGGCGGTGGATGGCTTTATCCACCACATTGCCATTTGTGCCGTTATTCATCCACTGGTGGATTCTACCGGAGAGCCCGAGATGGCTTCTAGCGCGAGGTCGATACGTCGAAGCTGAAAGAATATTGAAGAGAATGGCGAAGTAAGTAAATTTTTAATACAATTAGGCCAACTCAATTAACCCACCCTTAGTAGCGGAATTCTGAGACTGGTATAAGTACTTCACGTCATTAAAATTCCTGAACAGCCTCTACATAGCAGGAGTAGTGCAATTAATATTTTCCCGGTCACGTACATTTATTGAAAAACATGCCAATTTCATTATACGGTATCGGAGAGAGAGGCGGTTTCACTCACAACGTGCGCTTTTATTTTTATTAGGTTCCATTTTAGTGGCACTTCATTCAATGGCATGGTCGAACAGACCGATAAAATTGGTCTAATTGATATTACTTATTAGTTTATTAGGTATATTGAACGCTGGCGATATTATTGTATCGTAAAATATGCTTTTGAAGGAAAAAAAAAGATGGTGATATTAAATGTTTTGCTTTCCCAAAGAAGTTTACTATGCCGCAGGGTTGGATGGGCCAGGCGTATAGGGATGCTGATTCTAGATCGGTTTTTCGTGATTCGATTTTTTTCGAACCATTTAATCGATATTGTAATAGATTGTTTAGAAAACGATATTTTTAGAGAAAGAACGAAATGTTCGAAGAGGCCACCGTTAACTTCACTTTATTTACGCACTGAATCATTAAAATTATTATTATTTTACATAAACCGTTCATGTTTTACAACAGAAATTTCTCGCTGATGAAACATGTTTTTAAAAAGATTTAAAAAGAGGGAGAACTGAAAAAGCATGTTTATTAAAAAAAGCGTTATATGGGCTAAAACAAGCTGGACGCCAATGGTACAAGAAGCTTGACGAAACTTTAAAAAAATTAGGTTTTAAATCTTCAACAGCAGATCCTTGTATGTACTTATATACGAAAGGAGGAGCAAAAATAATACTCGCTGTATATGTTGGTATATTAATTGCTTCAAAATCTATGAATACAATTCGAGATATTAAAGAAAAAATAACATCAACATGCAAAATGCGAGATTTGGGCGGAATTAAATATTGTTTAGGAATAGAATTCAAAAAGGAAGGTAATGGAATTTCAATAAATCAGCGAAAGTACATTGACGAAATTTTGGAAAAATTCAATATGACAAATTGTAAAATAGCAAGTAGACCAATTATACCTGGAATAAAATTAACAATAAATTCAAATAGTGGGCAAGATTTGCCATATCATAATTTAAGTGGTGCACTCATGTCTTTATCTGTAGGGACCAGGCCGGATATAAGTTTTGCAGTTAGCTATTTAAGTCAATTTAATTCATGTTACGGTAGTCAACATTGGACTGCTGCAAAAAAAGTTCTTCGATATTTACAAGGAACAAAAGATATTAGTTTATATTATTCAAGATGCAATGATGAAATTTATGGTTTAACTGATGCGGATTGGGCGAATTGTACAATCGACAGAAGATCATATACTGGGTATGTATTTAAGTATGCCAACGCAGCAATTAGTTGGGAAGCACGAAAGCAACGGACAGTCGCACTCTCAACCGCAGAAAGTGAATATATGGCATTAACTGATTGTGCAAAAGAAGCCCTTCATCTGAAAAAATTAGCGAATGATATGGGTATTAATCAAGAAAAAATCATTATCTATAACGATAATCAAGCTGCAAAAATATTAGCTGTTAATCCAACAGTTAATTCAAAATCCAAACACATCGATATAAAGCAACATTTTATCCGAGAAACTGTTGCAAGTGGTAACATAGAAATTATGTATCGGAGAACCGAAGATATGGAAGCTGATATATTTACTAAAGCTCTATCTGGACCGAAACATAAATATTTAAGTTCACTGTTAGGACTTCATCCACAGTGACGTTCGTGCGGAGGAGTGTTGGAATATGGAATCACCCAATACACTCACGTCACAATGTTATAAATACAATAATAGATTCTCAAAAGAATTAATATATTCTCAGTTAGTTTTTATATAGTTTTCGTTAATAAAAGTTAGTATCTAATTTTTTTTGCAAAGCAGCAATTTTATTATTAACGAAATCTTAATAGCAAAAAATAACAACAAACAACAACTAACTTGTGCCAGTTCTCAATTTCCTGAAAACTAAAACATAAGTCGAATTCACGCCATGATCGATTATAACCGGTTATAAACGGTTTAACTTTTTGCATTCACGCGATCCCGGTTATTGACGGTTTCACTATGATGACGTCACGAAACAGCCCTTCATGAACATTATCATTAGCGAATTTGCGCTTCAATTTTCAGGTAACTAGGTTGGTTTTCACAGGCTTCTGAAATCGTCAGAAACAGTCTCTACTCTGCACAAATCAATTACATCGCGTGTCAACAACGTTATGCGCAGAATCCATATTGTTTCTGAAAAATTAAGCGCAAATTAGCTAATGACAATGTTGAGTTTCACGTTCCTTTAACAAAAAAAAAATTCAAGTGAGATGAGCCGTAAATGATCATTGGTTTGCGCAGAATACCAACTGTTTCTGACGGTTTCGGACTCTTGTGAAACCTGAAACCGCAAAGAAAATATAATGTAGCAGCTAACATGTGTATGTTAGCTGTGATTATGTCATGAAGGTATTTTTCGTGACGTCATCATAGTGCAACCGCCAATAACCGGGGTCGCGTGAATGCAAAAAGTTAAACCGGTTATAATCGGTCATGGCGTGAATTCGACTTATGTTTTAGTTTTCAGGATATTGTGAACTGTCAAATATCTTTAGTATGTCAATGTAACTTATGCACAAGTTGGTTGTTGTTATTTTTTGCTATTAACAGTAAAGATTTTGTTAATAATAAAATTGCTGCTTTGCAAAAACAAATTTTCAAAATATTTATCAGATTCTAATGCAGGTTTATACCGTAAGAATATTAACTGTATTTTTTATTTGTGTAGGGCTTCATTAAATAAGGATGCGGAACATAAATTTAAAATAAGACTATATTTATTCATGAACAACAAAAATCAAAATTAACCTCGAAACATAACCACACAAGAAGAAGCATAGACTTCATCTGTCATTTCACATTTCTGACGTATCTCCTTCAATGTCAACGTCAACTGTCTTGTCAACACTGGGATCGTAGACACTACACATAAAGAGACTAAAATGTCTACATTTGTTTGTAAACACTTATCTATGATTTGTTTGTTTAAATTTTGTGATGAAAGCGAACTGCCGAATTAGCGTAACTTTAAGAATCAATTTGAAGGATTGATTATCGTTTTCACAACAATTTACGGTATAGGTTGGGTTATTATTGTGATGAGTGATGAGCGAGAAGTTCCTGTTGTAGAACATGAACGATTTATGTAAAATAATAATAATTTTGGATCTACATGAAGACTATTGTCTATGAAACGAGATTGGTGATTAACAGCAGTTACGTCTACAAATTGAGGGGTAGCGAATCAAATCAGTTTACCCTGTAGAATGCTACTCATTTTAAAG
Source organism: Apoderus coryli (assembly GCA_911728435.2). Taxonomy (NCBI): domain Eukaryota; kingdom Metazoa; phylum Arthropoda; class Insecta; order Coleoptera; family Attelabidae; genus Apoderus; species Apoderus coryli. The sequence goes on from OU452207.1 coordinate 1,038,796, forward strand.
ATTCACTATATGCAGGGCTTTTTACATTAAAATATTCTAGGTCTTGAAAAGATTGCACTATATAGAGTTTCACTAAAAACAGCGTCGACTGTAGTTTATCCCCAAATTTTTTTTGATTTATTATTTATTTTATTACAGGATCAACGGAAGAAAACCCCCGTCAGCATTCTTCCTCAAACTCGCATCGAAAGACTCTAAGCAAAAACCACCCATTGATATACGCAAATACGGAATTAAAGATCTCTTTGCATCAAAGAATCTACGCTGGAAAACAACAATAATTACGTTCCTCTGGTTCACGAACACCAGTGTCTATGTCGGATTATCGTACTATGCTCCAGCACTTGGAGGTGATGAATTTTTGAACTTCTTCCTTGCTGGAGCTGTGGAATTCCCAACGTATCTATTCCTGTGGCCTGCCATGGAGAAACTGGGACGCAGATGGACGTTGTGCATCAGTATGGTGATTGGAGGATCGTCGTGTTTGGCCACATTTTTAGTGCAAAATGGTAAAACATAACGCTTAATTCTACTTTATATAATATTTAGGTTCTATATGATTTTTTGCGGATGTTAACGCGCGGGTTCCCGTAAACCGATGAGATCCTTGATTAGTTAGGACAGCGCGGTTTTCAATGTTCTCCATATCTTTACTGTTCTTCCCGATTGAGTTGAGTTTTGGGTTTTTCTATGAGGAAATGCATTTACAAAACGACGAAGATTTCTCAGATTATACGCACTAAAACCTCTACGGTGAAAGGAGTTATCTAATCGCAGAATTCCTGGAGGTAAAACCTGTGTTCCTTTAGGGCTCTCCTTTCAATTTCAGAACGCCGGGGACTATGTCCTAAAGATCTATCTATCGCATTTGTTCTTTCTCGTGTCAGCTGTTGCTATATTAATTGTCTCTAAAGTATTTGGAACTAATACTTTAGGTATAAGAATAAAAGCTTATCAATTTTCCTTTCAGATTTTGATATTATATACAGGGTGTCTCATTTGGAAAATTTGAGTAAAACGCAAATTTGAGTTTGGGCTCACCCTGTATACAGGTTTTGCACTATATACCAACAATTATCTTTTTTTAAAAGTTGATAACTATCAAAAAGCTATGCCCGTAAGAAGCAGAGTTTAAATTATTTCAGTTCCAGTACAGAAGCCTTAGAATTCGCCATGTTTTGCATATAATACTAGTGGTAACTTTTGAACCACTCTGTATAATTTTCCAAAATTTTAGTATGATTAATGTCAAGTCTAAACCAATGAAATTGTGGAATAATAAATAGGGCTTTCCATTTAAAAAAACGTAAGTTTGGTTCACCCTGATGAGATGAGCCACCCTATACAAATTACAATAATTTTAAAATACGTACTTTATGACTGCCTACACAATTGCTGCTTAGTTTTGCGTGAAATTTTTAGTCTTTGAGGTAATATCGAACTTCGACGCACTAATAACTCACCCTGTATATATGGTTTGTCTCCTTTGTCGAATACTTCCAGTAAATAGTCGTTTGTTCTAAAATAGTCTGGCGCGCGTACGTCTATTCCAGATCCATACGGTAAGCGAGGCATATCCTACCAAATTAACACAGCGCTGCCTCGGACGAGGTATAGCCTACTAAATATATACAGAGTCGCCTCCCGTTAGTTTGAATCGCGAGTGATTACATCTGATTACTATATATCAAGCCAACGCGGTGTTGCCGGATGTATTTATTTATCTCTAAACGTTGGGGACATTCTATATTCGTCACAATACTAACGATGAGTCGTGTCGCGACTAAAAATATTCCCAGAACTAACTTCCATCCCCACCGTTTCGTGTAGTAACTCATTTACTTTAATAGTTTGGTGTATTGTCGAAATAGAAATATTTTGGACACAGTAAATTCTAACAATATCGCACTGCTTAGGTACCTACTGGTCCAAATAAACGATAAATATTTAGACGATTACAAGCATAGAGGACATATTCACAAACTGACATTTAATTAAATTCTTAGAGCTGTTTAACAACTTTTTCTCCAACTTGACCCCACATACGTTACTCTATGTTGTTGTTGGTTTTAACACTAGCATTTCATTTGTTTAATTTCTTATCTTGTACAAATAGTTGTTTTGTAATATCAAACTTTCAATACATTGTGCAATTATTGACAACAGCTTCATTGTGAAAACTAGAGGCAACATTGTAATATTCTTTGATTTCTGACATCAAGGTATTTCTTCAGATCTCAGATATGAAGAGGGAATGAAGGAGCATTTTTCATAATGTCATACGACCGCGATGGTGTTTCAATACAGCCGCGGACAGTTCCCGGTCGCCAGTGGCGTAAGAATTTTTAAATTTTAACAGAAAAAGCATTTAATGCTAACCATTTCCAATGTTTTTGAATGAGTTCAAAGCTAGAACTACCTCCCAATGTCACAAACTATAAAGTATATAATGTTTAAGTTTGTAATTTCACTGACAATTCTCACAACTACACTAACAGTAAACAAAGATACAGTTGGAAATACAAAAAGTGCCAAACGTAATGAGTCACAAATGATGTTTCAAAATGGCGGATCTGACGTCATAACCGTCGCATGCACCTGAATGGTAAAAAGTCGTTTGTCTCCTTTCTTCCCCCTTTTTAAAGGTTCAGTTGTTCTCCCTAGCAGTGTTGCCAACTTAGCGGAATTTACGCTAGATTTAGCGGAATACTATGATAGTTATTGTGAAAATATAATTGAATTTGATTTAAATTTAGAATAGTTGATTTTTTGTGATTATTAAGAATTCTATGATATAGTGAATGTGAAAATACCATTGACCTTTATTTAAATTTAGAAAGAATTGTTTTTTTGTGTCCTTGATGACTTCTTTTAGTACTAATAATTTTTTGAAGTATTTTTACCTCGTTTTACTTTACTGTGATTACTGAGATGGGTTTTGTTTTTCCAAAAAGAATTACATTAGCAGATTTTAAGACTTTGCTTGGCGGAATGCATTTTGAATAGTTGGCAACACTGCTCCCTAGTACCACAGCCACAGAGCCACAGATGTCATATTATTAGGGAGTTAAGGCAAAACCAAGGACGTATACGTATCTCCACACGTAAACGTGAGATTTTGGTTAGGTTTACACTAGATAAGCAGTCATTCCAAATAGTTAAGGTGCCATCCAATACGTTTCGTATATGCGGAAGGTAGAGATAACACTTTACTTGAGAAAAAAACTATTTTAGATTTTTCTACTTCCATTTACTACGTTGTTAATATTATTGTTTTTTTAATTATTAACCAAATACCTATATATTTGATTATGTATACCTATCAACAATAACAGAAAAATGTTTATAATTGTTACAAAATAAACTAGAACTACTAATAATAATAAAGTATTTATTGCAAAATATCTTATCTTAATTTTTAATATAGATTCACAGTTTTTGTTGTTCTATTCTAGATATTCATACAAGTTCATGTAATTCCGACGACAATCGGTTCAATACGTTTAAGTATACGATACGCGTAGAGGTACATATGTTTACGGCCTTCGTATCGCGTTAAACGTATCATAAATTTAAAGAGCGCATGCGTAGATGTCAAAAGATACGTTTACGTATACGTCATTGGCTTTGCCTTAACTCCCTATTTATTTACGAGTTTGCGGTTTATTAAATGCAGTGAATCATAGAGTCCACAAATTACAATGTTTTAATTAGATAAAATATGAAGAGTCAAAATATGATCGCACTTTTCATTTACCTATTTCAGATCATACGATCACTTTAGCCCTTTATTGCGTTGGAAAAATGGGTATATCATCCTCTTTTGTCGTTTTACCGTTAATGGCTTCAGAACTTTACCCTACAGTGGTACGAGGATTAGGAATGAGCACCAGCTCGGTGGTGGGCATGTTGGGACCAATATTTATACCACTGGTTAATTATTTAGTAAGTATTTAATATAATATCACGAATAAAATAATTATATTTACGCCAGTGGCGAAATGATCAAATTTTCCTTTAAAATCTTACTTTATCACATTGGTACCTTTTCTTTTAAAATTTCAGGGATCTGATATGATAATTTTACCGCTAATAATAATGGGAACGATGCTTATCGCTGGCGGTCTATCATCGCTGCTCTTACCAGAAACGTTGAATCAACACTTGCCGCAAACGCTGCAGGACGCAGAACATGCGGGATTGGATTGCTGCGCTTCTTGTGTAGTTCCACAGAAGCAGAATACCGATTCTCTGGCACAATATGAGAAGAAGGGTGTTAAAAATGTCGTAGAAACACCGATATGATATAGTTAATGAACTAACAAATATTTATAATATGCACTTTGTAATTATTATTTATATTCTAATAATAAATGGTTATTAAATTGTACAAAATTGACGAAAAGTTACACTCAGATGCTTAGGCTTTTTTTATATATTTATTTACAAACAATAGGTAAATATGTACCTACCAGAGCTGTTTATACCTATTTTATTATTACCTAGGACCAAAAATGAGTTAAAGTTTGATTAGCAACGTCATTGTCTTTTAAAGACAATGGCAACGTAAAACGTAACGCATTTTTCTTAGGTTATGTTTATATATGTTAAAATCTTTGAATATAAAGTGACAGGAAGGAGCTTTGCGCTGACTGTGGTAAATAAAATTTCTGACGGAAACCGCCATGTTGAACATCCACATTATAGATTCATTGTTTTGGTTGTACAAAGTTGTATGTTTTACGGTTTGTTGCAGTTTTGAATGCTTTAGTTAGTGAATATAAGCCATTTTGTGTATTTATGAGTGAAAATTATTATACTACAATAATATTAACAATAGCATCAGTGTAAATACTTAAAATAGTGCTATTTAAAGAGAATAATAAACTATTTCATAGACAATAGTAAACATGGTTAGTTGTGCAGCCTGTGATTGTTCCCGGACACCTAAAAATACAAATTCTGGAGTTACGTTTCAATAGTAAGTAATTTTAATCAAGAGGTTTTGTAATATATCCGTAAAATTTCGAAATAAAGCCTTATTTTTTCAATGACATTTACAAAAAAATGGCTTGGTCACTGGCGTAGAACAGGTTAAAATTAGGAATATTTGCTTTGTAAATAAAACAGACAATTATGTTTTATATTTATAGGATCTGGATTCATTTTAGATTTTGCATTATAAATAATAGGTATTCACAAAAAATTAATCAAACAATGCATAAATGAAATATATACACATAATTAATTATATTTAAAGACCAATAAATAAGTTATTGTTTTTCTCAGTTTTGTTTATTATTTACCCTTTTTCCTACTTCCATCAGATTGAAATCATTTTGTATAAAATAGTAATGAATTCAAGAAATATTTGTTATTGCTTATTAATAATATTTTCTGGACCTGCGCCACTGCGAAATTGGATATACTAGTCCGCCATATGCAACATCCATTCTGGCCAACATTTGTTGCTAGTAAGTCCTTCCTGTCACTTTTTATTCAAAGGTTAAAATCGTTTGGATACCTCCGGTCATACAATCGAGGATTTCCGGTAGAATGCGTTCTCAGCTGAATAAGACGCAAGAGACCGTATTGATACCGGATACGTATCCGCAAACGAGATGAAAAATTCATCTGCGCATGCCTAGCTGTCAATAGATACGTATACGTTCTTGTCTCACAAACAACTTTTACTCCCTAATAATATTTTAAGGTCCGTTTGTTACGTATCCAGTGCGTCTACGTACCTATACAGTTCGTCAAACTACAAATCCAACTTTACTCTTCTCGACAATAACCCATTCTACACGAGCCACAAAAACGCAACCGTTTAGTCGCTTGAAAATTTTGCGTGTAGCGCGTATAACCGGCGAGTGAAACGCGACCCATTCTAGCGACTAAACGTCTCATATTTGCTGCTTGCATATTTGGATCCCGTACAAGTTGGGTGTATCGCTGTTTACCAATTAACGTTATTAAGTTTGTTGGTCAAAAAAACGTAAAAAAAGACGTTAGTGGGTACACCCGGATGTTCCAATCTTCAAACATTACTTCTGCTACTGTCACCCATCACATCCCTATTAGAATAATCCTTACTTTTAACATTATAGAGAGGAGGTTGATCTTTGATTTCACAAATAAATCGTTCAGTGTCAAACATCTTGTTTGCAAAGACACCAAGCACAACAATGATCTGCACTACTAGTCGTGGAATGGTGAAGAACAAATCGGCTCTGCCGGCCAGACGCGTACAAGTAGCTAAATGTAGAATGACACTCCGGTCTCCGTCGCGCGACTTTTAAGCAACCTCTTGCGTTCAACACGCCGGCACGCCGACGAACGCGTCCACACCAGAGATATGGAGAAGGGACAATGAACTTTGACGAATGCGCATCCACTTTGCCGACGACACTATGCGTGCCGCCATTTTCTAGTCACAAACGTCAAAAAATCAAAACACTTGAAGTTGGTGTGGTTATGTTCTTGTTTCATGTGAGTGCCTTTCAGTAAAACAGAGTTTTGCTTTTATTTCTTATTTGTGTGGACATATTTTGGATATTCGGTTTTTATTAGTGCCGATAGTGTTTAGTTTATTGCGTAGTTAGAAAAAAGGATATCCGTTTATTAGTGTTAAGTGTAGGGATAGTTATGGCATGCCGTGTTGTTAAAAGCTGAACCAAAATTATAAATTGTACCGAAGTTAATATCTACGCAACCATACGACACATTCCATATTTATTGTATGAAAGAAATAAAAATAATTGGGCCATACACACAATTTTTGTTTATATTAACATCATTAATATGAAGACAGTTGTTTGATTATTATTATACATTTTTATAGCATAAGCAAAGATTAATCTACACAATAGATAGTCAGCCCAATGCATTAAAATCAGAACATCTCTAAGTATGCCTGCCACTACGTGGCGTAGACTAGCGTGTAAAGCATAGAGCAGTATTGTCACAGCCAGAAACCGTTTTGTAGTTTATTAATATCAAAAACAAAACGCAACGTCTAACAATTATTTAGATCATTTGCAACAGATATGCACCGGCAATGCTGTATTGTCAGAGAGAGAAATTGATGAAATTCTGTATTAATCTGGAGGGGATACGCAGGGAGGGTAGAAAAAAAAATAAGCGAATGTGGTGTGTGTCGTGCTGTTGCCAATTCGTCGGTAAAAGAAACACACAGGGTGATTTATTACAAGTACAGTATTGAAATAAAAGCCTCTCTATGAATTAAATTTAATATAATAATATTTAATCCATGTCATACATGTTTCAAGACTAGACCAGTCCCATGATCAGTGGCGAACAATCGTTAAATGAAAAGCTTTTAGATAGAAACATACTTTTGACTAAATATTTCACGTAGACAATGTGGCAAAGATGTAACAAGATTGTTGTAGATCTTATAATACCTATAATAAAAAAATTATCAGTGCTACCTATATTATATTAGGTATACCTATTATAATAGTCTGTCTGTTCATCAGGTATAAGTTCCACTTTATCGGTTTAGGTACTTAAATTTTACTTCTTTTTAATGTTTCTTCGGGTAAATAATAAGTTCGGTAGGAATAGGGCTTTGGGTATGAAACAAAAAAGATAGAAAATAGAAATTTGATATAGGGGTAGTTCTAAGCATTTACAAGTTTGTGACGTGTAGCGATTTTCGATGCCGCCCCCGGAGGTATACATGAGGGCGGCGCAATGCCGTTTTAAATATCTCGTTTCGCTTTCTTGGAAAATAAAAAATTATAACTGATAACTGAAACTTAGTACTTAATACGTGGGCGTAAGAGGTAAGCTCACTTCACAGGTCTCTATTAATGAAAGAAAGTTAACATTTTGAGCATCTGCGTAAAATTAAATGTATCCGTTTGGTGGGTAGTTTTGATTACAATAAGTCGGTGCCAAGCCCAAGCCCGAAACAAAATAAATCTATATTTACCTACTACCTATTTGGCTTGGTGCCGACTATTATGTGCATTGTTGTCTTTTGAATGATATTTGTATTTTGTTATTTTTCGTATTTTTTATTAGTTCTTTTGACAGCTCTGGTGTCATCAATACACCTGTATCCCGAATTGCACCAAATTGCGATGCTATTGAACAAGCATATAATCCTAAATATAATATTCTTTTTGAACTACCTGTATCTCGAAAACCAAGCCGTAGCGGACCCATGTACATATGAAATTTGTATCTTAAAATTAGTCAAAGAATCACCCTTTAAAGTTTGTACAAGTACTTATGCAACACCCTGTATACATAGATACTTTGATTTGCAATTTGCAAATCTGTCAAACTAGGTAATGCTGTTTTTTTTATTTACTTTCAAATATGGTGTTATGTAATTGTATTCAAATTAAATGTTTGGGGATGATATTTACGAGTTTTATTTTTTTATATAGAGAAACTGTTATTCAGTTTTTAAGGATCAATCTGAAGCAGACGATTGTACTTGTTAAAACATGAAAAAAGTTATTGTCGTGATACTTTTAACACCCTGTTGGTGGGTTTTTAAAGCTTTTTACGAAACGTGTTAACAATACAATCTACATAAATCGTTAGTTTTTTAAAGTTTTATGATCATTGCACAAAAACCAATATTAGGGAGACTGTAAGTTTTTTTTCAATTCGGCGTTGCAGAATTTGAACCTAATTGTGATAATTGTGTTATTTTACTAGTATAGATATTTTTGAGTAAATTAATTCGGTTATAATCGATGAGTAGAATCTTTGGAGTAAAATACATTTCACAAAAACCCTGAACCATATTTCTCAATAGATTTAAATTTTCATTAAAAACAGATTAAAAATTCTAATTTTTTACATCCTGCATTTCGAAACCGTATTTTTTTAAATAATTATTGTCATGCTGGAAATTTCAAACCTTATTTACTTCAGCAACTTGTAAAAAGCACAGCCTTTTTAATATTAACATTTCTTAAAATCGATATTACGCGATAACGATGACTTTCTATCAATATCACAGAAGGATACATTTATTACGTATATAATTTGTTAGATTTTACATCTCCGAATTGAAACACACGCAAAAAATGTGCATAAAAAAGTTAGGGTAGCATTTCACGCCTGTATGCCCCTTTAATTTACCCGCCTCTGAGATTTATTTTTTCATAATGTTAACGACAAGTTGAATCTGCTGTTTGAGTTTGATCCTTAAAACTGAATCAGGTAATAACCGGAAGTCCTATCTATAACGCCAAATTTCGTTAATTTAAATATAACTTTTTGATGCATCCTTATATCCGAAATTTAAAATTAAATGACTAAAATAATATTAATTTAGTCATTTAAAATTATTGTCTAAAACATTTAATAAACCAGCCCTGTATATTTATACTATTATAGTAATTTCTTTTATTTTCGTCCATACACATTAATCTTTGCGTAGATAGGTATACGTATACCATATAATTTTAAACAAAAAACACTGCTGCACAGTAGTACATATATGATACCTATAATATAAAAACAAACTCCCACCTCGTAGGGGAAAGTATACTCGTCCTTGTCTAACATTGCCCATATGATTATTTTATTTCAACACAATACATATAACGCCATCTACAATTTCCATAATTTCCATGGTTGCATGTTTTTCTAATAGATGTAGCTCGTGTCGAGACAGTTTCAATTTTTGTTTTATGTCCCATATACGCTGACTATCTATTGTGTAGATTAATCTTTGGCATAAGGTATGCTGGAATTGAGGAGAATTTCTCTGTCGAGTTTTTTCCACTCATGAATTCCAGGCTTTCTTATTACTTATTATAAATAAATTAAGAATATTACAAATTTCGCTATTAAGCCCCTCTAATTCCCTTAATTAACTTTGCCTATGTCGTGTGTATTCTGGATAAGTAGTATTCAAAAGGGTGAGAATGTTACACAACACAATACCTATTTTATTGCGTTAGTAGTAAAGACTAATGAATATCGCATATATCCAATATTAAATGTTGCCTGAAACAACATTAGTGTTCTTTAATACTTCTGTCCTGTAAATAATTGCAACAATTATTGCTATCAGTTGTTTTTGCAATTATTAACCTACAATTTATAAACATTCCTCGTATCGTAAAAAGAAATATGACCATCCCCTGTAAGCCTAAGCTAGAAGATGGCGACCCCCGTGATTAGAAAATTTGCGCATTTTGACACTCTGCATATCTCTGGTCCACACGTCGACACGCGACCGCAAAGTTGCCCGTATAGTATGCGCAATTAACACTCTGTGGTTCTGTGACACATGCGTGTCGCTCGCAGGCAAACGGTCGCGTTTTTGTGGCTCGTGTAGAATGGACCTAACGCAACTTGCCTTACAGATTTCACATGGCAACATAGCAATGTCGAAATTTCAAGTTTAATTCTGAATTTAAACGACATACTAAAATGATGAGCTGTTCTTCTTACATTGTAAATTTTGAACAAATGTGTTTATAATAGACAGCAGCTCAGAAAAATAAACATAACAGTAAAGTTGCATAAAAATTAGGTTAAGGGTCAGTCTGAAATGTGGTAACAGTACCTAGAATCTTCCACGATCAACCATGACCATGGTACCACGATGCTCTCGTTTCGAGAATACAACAGCAAGTTCTCAAGAGGACAATCATAGGATCGTTTCTCTTGAAGCTTGAACTCAACACTCCCTTCTATTGAATGCGAGAATAGACCCCCTGTTAGGTAGGTACATTTCAAAACAATAAACATACCTATCGTACAGGATTTTAATAAACTATAAACTGCCTGACAAAATAAGAAAAAACAGTCCGAATTGTGGAAGGGTTTTAAGTATTTTTATTTAAATAAATGCTAATTTTCATTGTTGTGAATGTAAGTCTTAGTTTCATGATTTTTTTTTATAAATAAATATATTTTTCATTAATCACATGATCCATCTAACCATCCATCACGCCATCGCTCATTCACTTTGGAGCAATCAAATATTTCTTTACCTATTTTTACATTAACTTTATTGTGAAGTCTACATAACCATTGACTAAAAGCTTCTTGGGAATCTACTGTAGGAGGCTCAATTTTTAATCTAAAAAATAAAAAGTAACATTGTAGAGAGCAGCCCTTAATTATGAACATTATTAGACTTACTCTTCTTGTAGATCCTGTGCACAATGCTCGCATGGGTAAAACTTTGCAAATACATTAAAAAACGACTTCATATCCCGCTTTTGACTATCTGTAGGATTATCAGGATATTTAGCGGCCATTGTATGCAACAGTCCCCAAGAATTTTTACCTAATTCATCTCTATCTAATGGACAATCCGTGCGACGCGGTTTAAAACCGTCATTATCAGTATTACTATCGCTCTAAAATACATACACACGTTTATTAAACTGTCTTAACTTTACGCTTTTGTACTACTAATTACATGAGTTGCTCCACCAGTTATTGCACCTCCGTCCTTCTCTTTTTTCTTCGCCGATTTCACATAATCCGAAAAACTCGAACATGATCTGCATTGGTCATTATCTAAAGGCGATGGACGACGGTTCATATCAGTGAAAATGATGCATAATATGTGCTGGAATTTATTTAGTTTTTATTCAAAGAAAAATGAGAAATGAATACTTAGTTGTAAACAATATGAATATGATGGGAGTCTTGACAATTTTGACATGGTGATAAGTGACCACTTACATAAGACGTCGCTTTATCGCCAATAATACGAATAGTTACCAAGGACAGATAAGTAACAATGACTATAATGGGCATTTACTTCACTAGTAAGTACCTCAAGTCAACTAAATATATCCTTATTATCGTATAACCATTTAAATTATAATGTAAGTACCTACCTATCTAAAAACCTGTAATCTTTGGTTGCACCAATTTGAACCTAAATTCCTAAATTTTAAAAGCTTTGTGTGATCTATTTAACAAAAATTATTACACAATATTCTAGATAATATTGGAGTTTGTACTTTTTTACTTTTGAGGTTAGTTTTTGGCACGGACATGTAATTAGCAACAGTTGGAAAAAGTACTAAAGGCCTGTATTAATAAAACAAAGGGGTTATATAGTATATAAGGTATAAGGCATTATCGCTCAACACCAAATAACAACAATTTTCATCAGTGTTGTTTTTATAATTTTGTTTGATAGTTAAAAGAGAAATTGGAACCCAATATCTTTTATTGCTAATGATAAATTTGACAGTTTCTCATTCCTCATACGTCAATCTTGGAAGTGAGGTGAGTGGTAGGTGATCATGTTACATCAGTCATCAGCCCTGCGTACAAAGATAACTGCGTCCTACCTTATATCAGGGTGGAAATAATCTTAACACGAGCTTTATGAATGGAATTACTAAAATAACAAAACCGTTTTGTGAGTTATTGGACAAACCATACGTCAAGCAAATATAGACAAGGAGTAGGAATAATAGATTTTTCTAGAGTACTTAACGTCTATGACAGCAAATATGGGGAATCGAGGTATGCCTACTGTATTAGCCTTGCTTTGCCTCACTTCTGTCGGTCGTTATATTGAAACCCAGATGTGAATCCTGACAGGTGACAGGAGACTGAAACCAGTGACATAACCTCAAATTTTCGTTTTGTTAACGTATGTAAATAAACATTTAACATTCTTAGTTTATATTTAATTATAACAATGCCAAGGGACCGTTCGGCATCAAGAGAGCGCTATAGTAAAGTAAAACGTGACTATTCTAAATCAGAATCATCGAAACGCAAGGATAAATATAACCATAAGCGTAGTAGTTCATCCAGCCCAGACAAAAAAGTCGATAAAACTAGGTCTCATCACCATGATTCGGATAAAGGTAGACATAAAAGCAGTGATGCGAAAGAACGTAACAAACTAAAAAAAGAAAACATCAAACATGGGAGACGAGACTCTCGAAGTAAACGTAAAAGTAAGAAAAATGATTCAGAGTCCAGTGATTCCAGTGCTACCTCGTCAAGTGACGACAGTAGTAGTTCGTGTTCTTCAGATGGTTCATTAAAACTATTGGAAAAACTTAGAGAGGAACGTTTAAAGCAGTTAGAACTCAAAAGGAAACAAAAAGAACTAAATAAAGCCACAGAAACTCCCGAAGAAAAACGTATTAGGCGCTTAATGAAGAAAGACGCTAAAGAACGAAAAAGAAAAGAACGTATGGGTTGGGACAACGAATATCTTCACTATACAAATAGTGACAATCCTTTTGGAGATGGTAACTTGTTATCAACATTTGTTTGGAGTAAAAAAATGGCTAAAGACGGATTAACAAATGTTAGTCATGAAGAGTTGGAAGTGAGAACAAGATATAAACAGGAGGAGAACAAACGGGAATTGGAGAAGGTAAAGAAAAGACGTTTGGAGAGAGAGTTGGAGCGTCAGAAACGTGAGGAGGAGATGCAACTGATGCAGAGGAATAAGGAGGCGGCACAGTTTGAGGAATGGGAGCGGCAAGAGGATCAGTTTCATTTGGAACAAGCTAGGTAAGAGTAGTAATTAGGTAATTAGTAAACCGTTTAAGTAACTTTTTTTTTTAGATTACGGTCTCATATTCGTATCCAAGACGGTCGAGCCAAACCAATTGATCTTCTAGCGAAATATATTAGCGCAGAAGAGGAAGTTGATGCAGTAGAAATGCATGAACCTTACACTTATCTTAACGGGTTACACATTAAAGATTTAGAAGATTTAGTGGAAGACATAAAAGTTTATAAGGAATTAGAACGTGGAAAGAATCTGGATTACTGGAATGATATCACAGTAATTGTTGAGGATGAGTTGCAGAAATTGCACAAAATTGAACGGCAAAATGATTTTGAAATGGGCGCTAATCGCCGGGAGGGTATTAATCAGGCGGTGGCCCAAGATGTCACATCTGTATTCAAAGGTAAGACAGCGTTACAGTTAGCAGCTTTGCAGAAACAAATCGAGAGTAAAATCAGTGGTAAAGCCGATGGTATCGACATTGGTTATTGGGAATCGCTACTATCACAGTTGAAAGCACATATGGCCAGGGCAAGGTTACGTGATCGACATCAGGAGAGTCTTAGACGGAAATTGGAAGTGTTAAAAGCGGAACAAGCCGTTAGTTCTGTGCAAGAGGATGTACGACCCACTGCTGCTACATCATCGAAAGTTGACGATCACAAACCAAGTAGTTCTCGTAGAAGAAGTGTTGAAGAAGCTCCAATATATGATGAAAAGGAAGAAGATGGAGATAAGCCTGAGGAGGATGAAGCGAATGATATGTTGAGTGAATGTTTTAAAGCGTACGACAGCGGAGGGTATAGTCCGCGGATGTTGAATCCGGATGAAATTGAACCAGGTAGGTGATACTTGACTTGATTGAAGCAGAAGAGTCAATAATTTGATTAATTGGCAGGGACCATAGTTGTATATGAGGAAGATGATCTCAACCGGTTACAATTCGCTAGGATGCAGGTGACGGATAAAGGGAAGAAAGTGGAGAACGTTATTACCAAAGAGGAGTTGTTGTTGCAGAAGGAGGCTAGAAAAGGCATGGGTGAGGATGAGGCGCAGTTTTCTGTTGAGCAAACGTTAGACAATCAGGTAAGAGTCTTCTTCACAAATAGTTATCATGTTTCGGAGTCTTTATAATTCCATCTTCAGATGCTAAACATTCGCGTTTGTTTTAATGTTTCCAGGTGTACCTGTGGTCCGACAAATACCGCCCTCGCAAACCGCGATACTTTAACCGTGTCCACACGGGTTTCGAATGGAATAAATACAATCAGACTCACTACGATATGGACAATCCACCACCGAAAATCGTTCAGGGATACAAATTCAACATTTTCTATCCGGATTTGATAGACAAGAACTGCACACCAGAGTACTATTTGACGGCTTGTGCCGACAACAGAGAGTTTGCGATCTTGAAATTCCATGCTGGTCCACCGTATGAGGATATCGCCTTTAAAATTGTCAATAGAGAATGGGAATACTCGTATAAACGTGGGTTCCGGTGCCAGTTTCATAATAATATTTTCCAGTTATGGTTCCATTTCAAGAGATACAGATATAGGCGGTAAAATTGGGGTTTTTAAAAAGTTTTAAGACTTACGAACAGCGAGTTTAATAATATATTATGGTGAAATATATATTGTAAATTTTAAAAAGTTTGTAATATTAAGTGATACTTGATATAAATAATTATTGTTTTATTTCATTATTTATTTATTTTCCTAAAAACCTTTTCTACCCACATTTCACTATTTATAGATCGCCAAATGGAGATCTCTGTCAGTTTTTTGAGATTATGGCTAAGATACTTGAGAGTATAAATTTATCCCAGAGTGTCATTGTCACGGGAGACTTTAATGTCCATTTTGAAACGGCTGATCCAAGAGCGGCCGACCTGTGTGATTTTTTCAGGCTTATGGCTTGCATGGCTCTGTGTCTTTTCCAACTCGAGGTAGTGCGTGTCTGGATAATGTATTCACTAATATAAATGTTAACCCCACCACATTCAAACCTTTTAATTTACATCTGTCCGATCACAATGGCATTTCTTTCACCTTTGAAGGGCGCACTTCCCCGACGGAGCCTGTTGCAAAAATTAGTTACAGACCTATAACTCAATACGGACTTTTTAACTTGTACAATCGAATCGAGAATATTAATTGTGACTTTATCGATGATAAAAATATAAGCATTGATAGTAGGTTTCTAACGTTTACTAATGTCATTGCAAATACAGCTGAAAGTTGTTTTCCTCTTAAATCTAAAACAGTCACTGCTGGATCAGCGCTGGGTCGCATAAATTGGTTCAGCGATGATTTGCGCAGGATGAGAGATCTGCTATGCACCATGCATTTGATTCATAAATCGGATGAGAATCCGATTTATGAATTTCGATGCATGCATGGCAGACTGAGAAGTCTGTATCTAAAGTCGCCTTAAGACACTATAAAAAACAATATCGAGCTGAACTTTCTAAGGCCAAAAGAAGGGCTATGAGGAGTATATTGCATCCGCTATTAATAGGCCTGCTGCTGTGTGGAGACTGGTCAAGGATTGGGAATCAACTCCAAATCGACCAATATCGATCTTGCCAATTTTTTCGAAAATCTTTGAGTCTATTATTAAAAATCAAATAACTGAATATTTTGAAGCAAATAATCTCTTTATGCAAAGTCAATATGGCTTTCGTAATAAGAGATCTACTACTCTTGCAATTAATAACCTTTTGGAATATGTTTCGGATGGCATGGAGCGGGGCTGTGACACCTTTGCTTCCTTTTATGACCTCACTAAGGCTTTTGACTGTGTCTCACACGAGATACTTCTTCAGAAACTCTCTTACTATAACTTTGATGTTGACAGTGTTGCCTTGGTTGGCTCTTATCTCAGCGATCGTTTTCGGCACGTTTTGTATGGGGGACGATACTCGGAGAGACGTGGGGTTGGACGGGGTGTGCATTGTAACGTACAATACAGTGGAACCTATCTTTAATCCGAACACTCTCCTGCCAGACAATATTCGGATTGTGGAATTGTTCGAATTAACGTCACAAGGAGACTCGAAATTTTTTTAAGGAATTTCTTATAGAATAATTTTGTGGCCTGTATAGCATGTTGGTCCTTCGGTTGTATTAATGAAGTACAATAATATGGGGGTAGGAGAATCACAAATATTTTATTATCGTTGCTAAACAATTGGGTAGGGTCTCCAGGTGAATTACCCAGAATAAGAATTGCCTCCGGAGTAAGGTTGAGCTGCTGCATTTTACGCCTTTCTGATGGAACAGATTCTTGGTGCATTATGTATTTTATGGAATGATATGATGATAAATGATTCAGCGCAGTTAGTTTACATCTGGCAGCAGGCAGCATTGGTTGATATATTCATACAATGGACCAGCCATAAACAAACATAATGAATATCTCAATACTTTCTGGTCCAGCAAATGGAATTGTGGCATAATTTACGGTTTTATAGGATCCTAAAAAGGTGAGGGGGATAGTGAAACTACTAAATGTAAATGTACATTAAATTTATTTTTATATCACATAAAACATTGTGTACATTTTTCTCTAAGCATAACATAAAATTTTCTTTTCGTACATATTTATTTTTACCCAATTATCAATAACAATGAAATCAAAGTAGGTAATAATAAAAACTACTTCTTAGACATATCGCCACCCACTGACTTAAATAAAGTCAGTCAGTGTCGCCATCCTATTGTATATTGTTCTAGTAGAACTTTCTAGATACCTAGTTACCTTGAGAATCATAACCAAAACCTTCTTCTCACAAAACTCAAGGCTGATGTCAATAGACAAATTGGGACACACAAAAGTCAGGTGATCAACTCAGTCCGTTTACTTTGGTTGTCAAGGGATAATTCAAGAGCAAACAGGGAAGTCATTTCAAAGGTTTGTAATTACAAGTGTCTTAAACATTTTTTTGAATTAGTTACAACACAGAAGAGGGAAACTAGCGTAGATTCCTTCTTCTGTGGTTGTAATTAAAACAGATAAATGTGTGGTGCGAGTAGAACTTCCAAGAAATATTGTCTTGTCTTCTTCTCTCTGGCCTCTTACCAAAAAACAGCAGTTGGCTGTCTGCTGTGATAGGAGTGGAGACAACTGCTAAATTTTCAAATAGTAGGGGTCGAGTGATACATCATTACAAAGCATTTTTTATCTGCTTTACAGCGATAGGTCACTTTTGATATTTGCCCCCATAATCCTCGAGAAAATTGCGTTTAAAATTTCACCAGTTAGGTAGTTGGAACCTATCTTATTAAATATTTTTATGGTTTATATTTTTGGGGTGTAGGTTCGTACATATTGATACACTATTTTATGAAACAAAAATAGTTCATTTTTATTTCCGTGTCAAAATTTACACACAACGTTTCGTTGCATTATTTGCAACTTCTTCAGGTTTATTTTCCTTTTTTTTTAAATCTTTGACACAAGTGTATTTATACACAATTTTAATATAAAGTTGTTAGTAAACTTGTGTCAAAAAGTTAAAAAAAAAAAGAAAAAAACTTGAAGAAGTTGCAAATAATGCAACGAAACGTTTTGAACTATTTTTGTTTCCTAAAATAGTGTATTAATATGTACGAACCTAGGTACACCCCAAAAATATAAACCATAAAAATATACAAGGAGGTTCAACAAAAACGAAATATAGTCATATCTTACTACATTTATAAAACAATATTTTCAAAGAGAGTTTTGTGACATCATTGATAGAGCGTTCGCCTCGCATGCGGTAGGTTATGGGTTCGAATCCCAGCTCTGGCAATACTTTTTTTTACAATTTTTGAATAAAATAGTAGATATTATAATTGTCGGGAAAGTTTTGGGGTGACGCACCCGATTTTTTTTTCAATCGTCACACAAAATAAATAAACTAACCGAATAATGAAAAATATAAAAGCAATTTTGAGGTTACAATTCCATTTAAGAAGAGAATCTTCGAACATTAACTTAAGGGACACTTTAAAGACAAATTTAAGTGACGTTTCAACGCGCTGCAATAAAAAATAGATTATTATATTCGACTCTTAGATCTTATCGTCCCTTAAATTGTATGTGGTGCAAACTAAATGACTTTAATATGCCTTCAACGTGTATGTAACTCCAATTATAATAGCGCATTAAAAAACAGTACATTTTCATGCCCTGCTTCAGTTTTAGTTAAAGTCGCTCTAAATTTGATTAACAGAAATTTCAAAACATTTTTTTAACAAAATAAACAATTAAAAGAAAACAAACAAAAACTTTCAAAGTCAACTCCACACAAAACTTTTGATTTAGTTATGTAAAGGAAACTAGTTTCGGCTCAACAAGCCATCATCAGTCCATTCTTACAAAAAAAAAAACATCGTGTAGAAAAAAAAATAAAAATTATCAAACATGAATATGAATAACATTACACGAAAACAAACACCTGTGTGGAGTAAATAAATAATTTATTTATTTAATCAACACAGGTGTTTGTTTTTGTAAGAATGGACTGATGATGGCTTGTTGAGTCGAAACTAGTTTCCTTTACATAACTAAATTAAAAGTTTTTTGTGGAGTTGACTTTGAAAGTTTTTGTTTGTTTTCTTTTATTTGAAACTGACACTCCACTTTGATGATTTATTTCGTTTGGAAAATAATATTTTTTCTTTTAATAAATTAATAAATATTTTCAAATTATTTGATTTATACTTATTTAATTACATTTCTGATTTTTCAAAAAACAAAAATCATTTAAATTATTTAATTACCTATCTATTAATAAAATACTTATATATGATACTAATATATTATATTTTCTTACATGTATTAATAAAATTATTGTTTAATTATAGCTCTTTGGTTATTTTTATTACACATTGTAATATTTTATGTTATTTTAATAATTTAAAACGATTTTTGGACCATTTTCTTTAAACATATTTAAAGCTTTCACAATAACGATTATTATTATTTTTTTTAATTTTTGTACATATACTTAGAATATTAATTTAATGAGCAATATTATATTTATTTTGTGCTTCTTTTTATTACAGTTGTTATTTATTAAGATTATTTTGATGAGAATAAGGATATGTTTTTGATATGTTGTTACGTATAATTTTCTCTTTTTTTCACTTTTTTGATGTACCTTGATGTATTATTAATATTATTATATTATTGGAAGCTATATTAGCAGTTTTGCAAACAGTTTAATAAACGGAATAATTTCGTTACGTTGACCCTTTGAATATTACATAAATTACTATTAATGTAGCTTTTTATTAACTTTAAGCGAAAAAGGCAAACTTCCGTTCCGTTATAATCCACAGAACTGGCACATTTTGCCTTATAGTTCTGATTTTTTGATATGTTGTATTTGACAAAGTGGTAATAACAAATCCGAGTTGTCGACCTCGAAAGCCCTCCCGATTATTGTTTAATATTACTAAAACCGCTAAATGTTCAGTGGGGCCAACAAATCAATTTGATGATTTTGTTAGGCGAAATCTGCGGAAGAAATTTAAGTCGTCCATGTCTTCTATATAATTAGGCCTTACATAAATTCGTCTAGGAAAACCAAACTCTATAATATCCATCACATCAATATCGTCTTGCAACAAAATTTCATCTTAAATTTCCATAATTTTTAGATTCTTTATAATTTATAAGAAACAAAAAATGTTTATTTATAAAAAGTTAGGTTAAACAGAGGCTTAAATTTTAAGCGCCCAAAAATGGGAGCTTCACATTAAGCGAAGCTTAATTAAATTATGTTTTCGGTGCATTAAAAATTTGTGATTTTAGGCCGGCTTAAGCACAAGCCTAGCTTTAGTACATACGGTGAATATGGCCATAAGTATTTCAGTTGGCAGTGGAGGCCCCACTTGTAAATGATAGAGAACCATATATGAGTGTGTCCTATTTTATATATTTTAGTTTTCAAGAAATTGTCAAATATCTTTTTTATGTCAATGTAACTTACTTTGAAAATTGTATTGAACGACTTTTGGAGAACATTAGTCCTTGGTGGTCAAAATTGACAAAATGTGAAAAAGGGAGATCATTTAGCGGTTTTAGTAGAATTTACCAATGATCCGAGGGGTTTTCAAGATCGAAAACTCTTTATCAGATACATATCATCAACTACCTCATTTCATGAAAGTCAACACCCCCTTTTTAGTACGATTTCCATGAACTATTCGAAATGTCTGCGTTTAGGTCTTCTACAGTCAAAGGATTTTTACGGCCCTTCGAGCTCCCACTGATCCCCCCTAACTCATTTATTTTTTTGGGGGAAGATGCATGGTATGTTGAAACTCAGCTTCCTCTCGCTGCGCGAGTTATTCCTAAAGACCACATGTCCAGCACTCCTACGTATATCTATGTAGCTGCCAATCTAACCCAAACCAAAAAAAGTCGATTTCCATTCGTTAAATAATTATCTTTGGTTCAAATTAATTTGTATTAATTATTATAGTAACACGTATTATTATTATTATCATTCAACTATATATTTTATTGTACCACACAGCCTTTCTCCACACGTCGCCAATTAAACGGGGAATTACCCGCCGTATGTGATTCCCCCAAACACGTTTTAGTCCGCATTATCATTAAATCGGTGCGTATACTTGGCCGACGCGCATTCGGCGTCACCACGCCACATGCATCACTCAACCGTCTCTTCACCGACAAATGATACTTTTTGCTGTGGTGTTGCGGTGTGGGCGGCGGTAGGGGACAGGGTGCGCCAAAATTGGCACTAACCTAAAAAAATAATTATATACTTATAGGAGTTTTAGAAGAAAAAATTAATATGTTGATTTGAAAATTTCTACATTTATATGAGAAAGAAAGAGCTTATTTTTAAAAATATTTTCAAGATGGCGGCACTTCCGGTTATACCGGAAGTTGATATGAACTTCCTTATCTTAAATGGAACACCCTATATATTATTATATATTCAGATTCCCTGTTCAATTATGAGTATTTTTTATTAACCTTTCCCTATATCTATCTTCAACTGTTTTTGAAAAAATAATTTATTTCGATTTTTTTTGGTCCAAAACAGGTTTTCCGAAAAAAAATCGTAATTTCATAGCCTCAAGAGATAGTATCTTGAAATTTTGAAGGTACTTTAAGAACATCTTAGGAAAATTATTTCTCGTGACAAGTGGAACTAAAAGGTTACAGGGTGGTCGCAAATTATTGTAGTATTATTTCCTATTAAAAATAGACATAAGACAATTTTGTCAAATGGAACACCCTGTATATTATTATATATTCGGAAAGACAATCAAATTTCCTTTTGAAATGATTGGCCACAAATGGTAAGATTTTCGAAATAAAAGCAAGTTTCTAGAAAAATTGGATGGATAGAACTTCTAATTTTTCTAGAAACTTGCTTTTATTTCGAAAATCTTACCATTTGGGTATAGGAATATGGCCTATAATTTGAAAGGGAATTTGATTGTATTTCCGAATATATGATAATATACAGGATGTTCCGTTTGAGAAAATTGACTTATACCTAGTTTTAATAGGAGCTAATACTACAATAATTTGCGACCACCCTGTAGCCTTACGATTCAACTTGTCAAGAGAAATAATTTTCCTAAGATGTTCTTAAAGTACCCTCAAAATTTCAAGATACTATCTCTTGAGGGTATGAAATAACGATTTTTTTTCGGAAAACCTGTTTTGGACCAAAAAAATCGAAATAAATTATTTTTTCAAAAACAGTTGAAAATAGGTATAGGGAAAGGTTAAGAAAAAATACTTATAATTGAACAGAGAATCTAAAAATATAATAATATATAGGGTGTTCCATTTAAGATAAGGCAGTTAATATCCACATCCGGTATAACCGGAAGTGTCACCATCTTGAAAATATTTGTAAAAAGAAGCTCTTTCCTTCTTATACTATAAATGTAGAAAGTTTCAAATCAACATTTCATTTTTTCTCCTAAAACTTCTAATGAAACACTTAACTGAATCACCCTGTATATAAATAAATTCAATAGAAATCCATAACTATTGTCCAAACATGTTTCGGAACTCAATCTAGTTCCATCATTAGTGGCAGAATCAAAAAATACACTGGATTGATAATTATGTAAAGTTTCTCCTTTCTGCCCCTGATGATGGAACTAGATAGAGTTCCGAAACATGTTATGGACTTCTATTAAATTTATTTTTGTGGAGATTTGACTTTTATTTACCGCTAAAAAAATTGCAATTCCAATTAAGAATGAACTATTTTTTCAAATCAAAAATAAAATATTTTTTTAAAAACAAATTGTTAAAATCCCTGGTATGGAGAATATTATCAAACTTACAAAAAAATAAAATACAAATTATAACAAGAAAAAACACAAAGGAAACACAATCAGAAGTTTGAGGATGCCTCCTAAGGTCGCCATGTTTAAAAGAGAGAACTGGCAACACTGGTATTGCCAGCTGAAATCTGTCATATCCATCTTGAAGTTTGACATTTTTGACAGTATACGCACTGAGAACGTTTTGACATGCGAGCAATATTTGTGTTGTTTACAGTAAGTTGAAAAGTTCATCTCGGCCAAAAAATGGAATTAAGTCGCGAAAATTTGCGAGCTATGATTTAGAAGATCGTCATCGTGAAATCGACACATGGATTCCAAATTTGCTGACAGGTGATGAAAAAAAGGCTCATCCACAGCCGTATACAGCATCGTCACAGGTGAGGACTCGTGGATTTCTGCTTATGAGTCAGAAAGAAAAGCCAACAAGAGTTGTTCATTCCCGAAGGATCCAGTCCACATTACAGCCCCGCCTGGGCACCCAATTGATTCCCACTAATTAAAGATAAATTTCTCTTTAATCTCTTGGGATAGGACACGTTTCGGCAACGTAAAACTATTTCCTTCTTCAGGTTATAATACAAAATCGTCCAAATACTCAATAATAATAGAAATGAATGTATTATAACCTGAAGAAGGCGTTACCAAAACGTTGTTTTCATTAAAAAAAATGTGTTTGACGTTAAATAACATTTATTTATTTAATCCATGATGTGTTTGTGACTCCCATCTCAAGAATTTAAAGCGAAATTTGAAAATACAAGGCTCAAGAAAAATATTGAAGAAGAAGAAGCGGTTGAGGCCTTCAAAACCCATGTTTTAGAGCTATCATCTTTGAAGGGTGGTTTCATCGCATGCAAAAGATCTTAAAGGAGAATATTTTGAAATGCACGATGGTAATTTTTAATGTTATGTCTTTAGTACTGGTCGATCTTACCCTTTTATGATGATTGGGCGCCATTTCTTGTGGTAAATTCGCCACAACAAAAAGTTGATAGAACACCTCATCCACTTGGTAGTTTCGTTTTGCAGATGTCTCCACAAAGACGCAACTTGAGTCTTGAGCATCGCAATAGATTTGGACTTCGTCTACTGTTACGGTCCTATAAAAACAAGTGAATGGAAACATTAACACATCCTCAGCAATCAGAAGAAGAAAACTCGCGACTAACAATTTATACACAAGCAAATTGGACCACTTTTCGCCGAAATAGGTTCGCTTAAGTAGGAAACATGCTTTATGTACCATTTCATCTTTGGAATTGCTTAGAAATTCTTTTCCCTGACGCAGCAAGGCTTTATGTCGCGAAGATCAACTCTTACGAACTTAGCAGTATTTACTGAACAGGTTTCCAGAGTTGTGGATAGGGGTAGGCAATTTGATGTTATATACGGACTTTGCTAAGGCTTTTGATAGGTTGGATCACGAGGTGCTACTTCGGAAGCTTGGGCATTATGGAATCGTTGGCAGTTTGAGGCCACTCTTTTCATCATATCTGCGCGATAGAAGGCAGTACGTTTCCTAAGGCGGCTATGAGACTTCTTCTGGTGTTCCTCAGGGCTCACTCTTGGTTTTAATTTTTATAGACGATCTGAATGATTATCTACATGTCAATAGATTGTTTTTTGCTGACGATAGTAGAGTAGCTATGCCGGTTTTAGCTCACGATGGCATGGGTTACCATTTCGTGAAGAACTGGATGGCATGTGTTACCATGGCGATTTGGCTGACGACGGCATGTCTTACCATGGCGTGAAGTAGGAATACAGGGTGTCACATATACAAGATGTTTCATATAGAGCTGAAGACATGGATGGCTATGGTTACCATGGCGAAGAAGCGTGAGACATCACAATCGGGTGCCAATCATTGGGATGTCAATTATTGGCATGCCAATTATTGGCATGCCAATTATTGGGGTGCTAATCATGGGGGCTGCCAATTATGGTAACACATACCATCTAGGTCTTCGCGCGATGGTAACACATGCCATCTTAAATTGTTTGCTCCTGTTGGATCCTACGAGGACTGCGTTCAGCTTCAGTGTGCTCTTGCAGCTGTGAAAGATTGGTGTAATCTTTCTAAAGAAAGAAAGATAGTATAGATTTCCGATAAACAGTTTCTCAGAATTTCGTTGGTAGGTGTTCCTCTACTAGTGATTTGGGAGTTCAGTTTGACTCAAAATTGTCTTTGGTGTCGCATTGAATGCCAACTCCAGTGAAGCTATGAGAATGCACGGTTTTATTGTGAGAAATTGTGGAAGTTTCAATGATATTTTTGCACTTGTGTAATAAGACACCACTCCACTGGTATTATCTATACTAGTTGGGTGATTATATAGATATTTTCTTTTAGTTTGGGATATATAATATTTTCGTAAATATTATACAACATCTGTAAGTAATAAATTTATGCTTTTAACAAATGTCCCTAAAAGAATTGTTACCTAAAAGAACGACCTTTTTCATTGGTCATTCAAGATTCTCAAAACGCCTTCATGTAAATTAAATGTCGGACTTTTATTATTATATACAGAAGCTAGTAGTTGGAGGGTGTCACGGTAAAAATGTGTGTTAAGTGTTTTGGAAAGACAATCGAATTTAGATTCGTTTTAGCGTTGGTAGAGTCTAGATGTGATTTCTAATTGTATAAAGTTTCTTAATAATAATTGAAGTTCAAGTTCAGTAAGTTCTTTGTTAATTCTTTTAATTGAATGAATCACTATTGTAGTATTGATTGTATTGCTCTGTTGAGCAATAAATGCTATTATTATTATTATTATATTGTGATCGTCAGAACTTACAAGTCTATGTGAACCCAGTTACTAAACTGCCTCATATTATTAAAAGGAAAGTTGTACCTCATTTCTTTATCACTTTTGTTCCCAGCCAACACCATAGGCACACGTGGTGGTATCTTCTTTCTGGTTAATCCGCCACTGTTCGAGGCACCACCAGCATTGATTTTTGTCTCTAAAATTTGCTCCCTCAATCGTATAGCCTCTTCGAATGTTTCTCTACTATCCATACTAAATACTATGATGAATAGATCACCTATAACAAAAAAAATAATAACCCAAAACGGCGTTTTTCAAGGTTCAAGGAATATTTTCGCATTCACAAGATCAACCTCATCATCAGTGGCAGCTCGTGGGTAATTTTATTAGGTAGGCACTAAGTAAAAAATGGATGTGAAATAGATTGTCAAGGTCAAGCGCCTTAGATGAAAAGTAGAAAATTATCAAGGTAAAAAAGAACACGTTAAAATACGGGTTTCGTAAGGTAAATCTTATTTTTTTCATTTTTAAAAATTATGCCCCATACTCTACGAAATCCAATACAAAATTATTTGTATTGAATAAACATTAATATTACTACCTAATTACTATTTACCGCTACCGCAACAAGTTGTACAGGACAACTACTAATCTTTACTTGTATCGGGTCCGCCATCTAACGTTTTTTTTTCAACTAGTGCTTATTTCGTGAAGGGTAACACTTAGCTCATGTCTGATTTGACAGATAATTAGTTTTATCCTTCCGCTGAACGAATATGGTTGTGTATACGCTTGAACAACGCTGGGAAATATTGCGCCATTACTTTGAAAATCATGGTAATGTTGCAGAATGTGTGCGAAAATTGCGTACGGATTTTGGAAGAAGAGAAGCACCGTCAGCTCCGTATGTTCGTTATCTCGTGAAAAAAGTGAAAGAAACTGGCATCCTCATCGATAAACCAAAGCGTGAAAAGCCAAAAACAATGCGTACACCCGAGAATATTGCTGCTGTGGCAGAAAGTGTGCGTGAAGCGCCATCAACATCAATTCACCGTCGGTCTCAACAATTGAACATTTCGGAGACATCATTGAGACGAATTTTGCATAAAGACGCCATACAAAGTCCAATTGGTTCAGGAGTTGAAGCCAACTGACCATCCAATGCGTTTTCGCTTCGCTCAGTGGGCCTGCGATCGATTTACAGAAGATGCCGATTTTGCCAAAAAAATCATCTTTTCAGATGAAGCTCATTTTGATCTTGGCGGGTATGTAAACAAGCAAAATTGTCGCATTTGGGGCACAGAAAACCCGCACGCATACATTGAAAAGCCGATGCACCCAAAACGAGTCACTGTTTGGTGCGGATTTTGGTCCGGAGGCATAATTAGGCCATTTTTCTTCGAAAATGAGCAAGGAGTGGCCGTTACAGTCAATGGCGATCGTTATCGGGCCATGTTGAACGAATTTTTGTTCACAAAAATTGAAGAGGAGGATATTGGCAACATTTGGTTTCAACAGGACGGCGCTACGTGTCACACAGCCGAAGCTACACTCGATGTTTTGCGCCCTGTCTTTGAAGATCGCATTATCAGCCGCAGAGCTGATGTCGTTTGGCTACCTTGGAGCTGCGATTTGACACCGTTGGACTATTATTTGTGGGGTGCCGTCAAAGATAAGTGTTACGCCGACAAGCCAGAGACAATTGACGCTTTAAAGGACAATATTCGTGAAGCCATTGGTGAAATACAGCTGCACACAATCGATAATGTGCTTAAAAATTGGACCGATCGTGTAGGCTACTGCATGGCCAGCCGAGGCAGCCATTTGAATGAAAATATTTGTCATTATTAACCGGAAGGATTGTACTTTCAAATAAAAAAAGAAATTTGAGAAAATATTCAGCAGTTTTTCTTTTATAGCATTTTCAAAAAAAAAGTTATCTGGCAGACCCAATATAAAAGTTCTCAATCACCACCAGATATATCCTGACCTGAATCGGCAACGTGACCATTATAAAACATTGACCTTACCATGAGTAGATGACCTGAAACCTTGGATGATAATACTTATTGAACACCCAGTGCATTAAAGTTAGATATGGTTGAATGCGGGCTCTTTCAGCCACATAATAGGGTATTATCGAGTTGTGGTTTTGTGTAATACATGTTCCACATCTACATACACCTACCTCTATATCTCGGAAACACAATGTGTAATGCTAGAATGGACCAGGGGATATATTCCAAGGCAGCGAGCGCTTGGCTTAGAATGGATCGCGTTGTTATGCATCGCATACATTTAATTAAATACGCCAGGACAATAAAAGCGTGAAATAAAGTACCTATACGATAACACCACCGGTTTATGGGAATTTGTATTTGGGTTTTGTATGTTAAATATACGGCAAAACGCATCTTTCATTTTAACCAAAAACATCAACAAGTAGAATAACAATTTTTCTGTGAACACAGTGAGAACAATCCCTTAACGTTCCACCAATATCGCTGTGATTACATATTACATCATAGAGAATGTTTTTTTATAAGAGAACAAGAAATCCCTTTGGGATTTCCCAGGCGTTTTGTAGTAGTTTTATCTATGACAAAAGTCATTGAGGGTTATAAAAAGAAAATAAAAAAAAAATAAAAGAAAATAATTTAAAGAAAATCCCAAAAAAAAAATTAAAAAAAAAATATTGCCAGAGCTGGGATTCGACCCCTAACTTTTCGCATGCGAAGCGAACGCCCTACCAATGACGCCACAAAAACCTAATAACAAATATTGTATTTTAATTTTAATAATATAGGTTCCAACTACCTAACTGGTGAAATTTTAAATGGGACACATACACCCTGTATAAAAAAGTTATGAGCCCATTCTCTTCTTGAAATTAAATTTTTTTTTAAACATTTTTTAACCACTCTGTGCAATAATATAAAAAAAATAATAAACCAATATAAAAAACTAAAAAAATGTGAACATTTTTCTATCTATTACGTTCTACCGTACCTAACAATATTGAAGATAAATAGTAACATTTTTGAGTTACCCCGTAGATCACCTCTACGAGCTTATAGTTACACGCTAAAGAAATCATGAATTCAAATCTAAAAAAATCATAAGATTATTCAAAATATTACTTTTTTGACTCACCCCGTATATAAATTTAAAGTGTACGCTAAAATTTTTTTAAAGATTTAAATGTGGGCTAATTAATGTTGTTTTTTTGTATCATCCTGTACATGCTGCTTATTCATTAATGTTGTTACTGATAAATACTTAATTTAAATAATAAATCTACTTGCCAAATCAAAAACCTTATAAAATTTCATACTATAATATATCCTATCTCTCTAATTTGAAATTCGTTGGTTGCAGTTAATATTCTACCATATCTCTCTATTTTGAAATTCGTTGGTTTGTCAGGTTTCCATTTTTAGGACTACCATATCTCTCTATTTAGAAATTCGTTGGTTGCAGTTATTATTCTACCATGTCTCTCTAATTTGCCATTCGTTGGTTGCAGTTATTATTCTACCATATCTCGCTATTTTGAAATTCGTTGGTTTGTCATAATTTGGTAATATTTTTTTCTAACGTTGATGTCACTTATTTTACCAATAATTTGCTTGACAGTTACCTTGTGTCAAATAGTTTATTATTTACATTAATATGCGCGTGCTTTTCGGCATTATTTTCATGTTTAAGATCAATTTCTATCAACATGTTGTATATTGTAGTATTATAAAATGGTTATTCCATATAGTTGTAGGAAATTTAGAAGTTGTCATTGTGTATTTGAAGTAATTTTAGTGGAAAAGTGTTAATAACATAAAGTGACAGTGTCATGAGAGCCGTCAAATCGAAATTTGTAGTTATTTTACTCTAATATTACTATTAATTATAGAATATTCAATAAAATTGTTGACATAGACGTTTATAGCTCACCCTAATGTATTCCTAATTTAAAATATACAAAAGCAAAAAAAAAGTTCAATGACACAGTTTTCAATAATAATAAAAACAGTTCCATGTCCCGGTTTTGAACTTGCAACCTTACGATTACCAGAGTAAACGTTTACACAATTGGCTAACAGGTATGCCATAGTTTGTTTTTTAAAATGGCCTTTAAATGCAGACGCTCGGAACGTAGATGGTGAAGACGTTAAAAAAATCAATATTCTAACGTCAAATGTGTCAACTTATGTTATTTTAAAAACAATTCTGCCAGATTTAGTTCATGTGTATAGTATTTAAATAAAAATACGCATAGATTAGGAGTTTTTTTATTCATTGTATGTGCCTTTGTGTTTCCTTCTCTCGTTCATGAGTTGGAGAACTTCCTCTGCCATCCACTGTTGCTTTATAGAGGCTTGTACACATCCAATGTCACCCTCCTTCTTTAAGACAGTCCACTGAGGCTCTATTCGTTGTTTTTATTGTAAATGTTAGTTGTTTGTAGACGCGCCTCGAGATTCTTGGTTGCTTTGGCTCGTATGTCGGGATCAAGAAGTCTTTTTACATCAATTCGCCTAGGTTTGTTTGGGCATTGGACTCTATATAGTGAAGTAGCGAAGCTGTAGACTAATTACTACGGGATTGTGATCGCTGTTGACCTCGGCACCAGGGTATGTTGTTGCTGATTTAACAAACTTCATTAAATAGCTCTTGATGAGGACGAAATCTATTTGAATTCTCAGGGATGTTGTTTGAAAAAAGTGTTGGCAGCAGAGAGGCGGTGTTCTATACAAATTTGCACTAGACAATCACCTCTAGTGTTGCGACAAATATGTCTAGAACTTTCTAATGATTGCAAAAATTTAATAATAATAAATATACCTACAGTGTGTTGCATTTATAATAAGAAAGTTGGTATGGGCCACTGGATAAAAAGTTTCTGTTGAGAGAAATGAGCAACTAAAAATAAAACACGTCCCAATTGAATTACAATTGAATATATTCCATTTGGCTGACACACACTGTATTTTCTAATTAATTCCCTTTGCCATTTGTTATGTAAATTTACTTTTGTTGTAAAACGCACTTTTTGTATGTATAAAAAAATAATATAATGTAAATTAGGGTAGAATAATATTACCTTAGTTGGAGGTATATACGATACCACTTTGACCTACACTTTCAAATTTATTATTATGGAAATAAATGTCTGTGCTTTAGGTACTTTATGATATAAACTGCACAGTAAAATTAGTAAATTTAAAGTGAGTTTATACAAATTGGAAGCTCCGCAAAAAAATGAATATTCTTAGTCGTAACATGTTACGAACATTATGACTCATTATTAGAGTAAATACCAAGTTGTCCTTTCTTCGGGTCATTAATCGAAACGTCTGGTCAAACGCGGAACGCGAATATGCTGCTAAATACCCTGACCGAAGACACCATAGCAGAAAAGTGTTCCGTCGGTTAGCAGTCCGTTTCCGTTTACATACAGTACATACTGTTGTTGTGGGCTCTTACCAGATCGTAAAACTTTTGAAAGTATCCATCTTTTTAATTTAGATTTATACATATTCAGCGAATCAATTGTTCGAAATCATGTTCTTAATTAATTTTTTCAGTTCATTTAATAGTAGTAATTTAACTGTTGCAATATGGCGTTTTGAAGACCATTCGAACATGATAATTTAAACTGCATCATCGGTTTACAGAGAAAGTTGTCCACGAAGAACAAGTCTGACTTTTTAAGCCCGAGTCCTTATCAGTACGGCAAAGCAGGTCGATAAGATACCCTTCCATTTCCAGTAGAAATTGTTTTGGACTATGTCCAATTCGTTTTCTTATACTTAACTAAAATACCGTTCCTCTGACGAAGATAATTTGCTGTGTGTTGCGGATAGATAAAACCGCAAGACAGTGAAAATTTCTTTTATTCTTAGCAAAGGTGTCAAAGTCGGAAGAGCGACCAAATTGGTCGTTTGTGCAAAGCTTCCGAAAATTTAAATTTAATTAATTTGAAGGCTGCTTTATGTTTCGACGACGCTGTTTTGGAAACAAAAAATATCTCTGTCTTGCTTTCTGCCAGGTCAAGTGGTTAAAATTACTGCCGGAATTCCTTTCACACTCTACGAATATGTGAAGTTTTCCATTCTGCTTTTGAGGGTTTTCTAGTTCTCAGCACAAATGTAGGTATAGTAGTGAAACGTAGGTAGGTTGATCTATGTTTGTGTATATTTTATTCAAAATAAATATAGAAGGGAAAAGATACACTAATAGGTAAGTACCTATAAAT
The DNA here is from genome assembly GCA_911728435.2 of Apoderus coryli. Taxonomy (NCBI): domain Eukaryota; kingdom Metazoa; phylum Arthropoda; class Insecta; order Coleoptera; family Attelabidae; genus Apoderus; species Apoderus coryli. The sequence continues at coordinate 1,070,680 of OU452207.1, forward strand.
GGATAGAATTCTATAAAAACTATGTTTTATATACGTCAATACATTGTACTCTTTTTGTTTACGAGGAGTATAAGAAAATACTAATTTTAGTCAATATACAGAGGGTGTCCACGGATAGGTGAAATGACTCTTGTAAAGGACAACAAATTTTCGCGTTTGATCTTCGCGGGTCCAGCCCTGCTTGGTGTGAAACTAAGTTGAGACTTGAGACATAATTTTAGTTTAGAAAAATCAAGTATGCCTTGATGAATTTTGAAATTCTGTGAAAGTCAGAAGATAAAAAATCCGGAGTTTTTTTACAGAATTTTTATTACTATCCTGATTTTTTTAACAGAATACTGCAAGAAAATCTCGGAATTTTTCATTATTGACTTTTTCACACAATTCTGTAAAATAACTCAAAATTATTACTATACTGATTTTCTGTACAAAAACTCGGATAGTAATAATTCTGAGTTTTACAGAATTCTGGAAAACAATAAATTATTATCACACTGACTTTTTTGGCAGAATTATTACTATCCTGATTTTTTGGACGGATTTCTATAAAAAACACTCAGAATTTTTCAATGCTGTAAAAAAACACTCTAAATTTTTCAATTCTGAGTTTTTTACAGATTTGTGTAAAAAAAGTCGTAAAAGTATTAATTCCGAATTTTTTGAATTCTGGCTGAAAGAATTCTGTAAAAAAATGGGATTTTTTTATCATTGTGACTTTTTTTACAGAATTCTGTCAAAAAAGTCAGAATAGTAATAATTTGTGTAAAAAAAGTCGGAAAAGTATTAATTCCGAATTTTTTGAATTCTGACTGAAAGAATTGTGTAAAAAATGGGATTTTTTTATCATTGTGACTTTTTTTACAGAATTCTGTCAAAAAAGTCAGAATAGTAATAATTTTGAGTTTTCAAGAATTCTGTAAAAAAAGTCAGAATTGACAAAATACCGCATGTTTTGTACAGAATTTTAGTTTCGGATTGATGAATTTTGAAATTCTGTTAAAAGGCAGAATGATTAAAAAAATTGGAGTTTTTTTACAGACTTCTAAACAAAAAAAATCAGAAGATAAAAAAAAATTTACAGATTTTTTATTACTATCCTGATTTTATTAACAGAATACTCGTAATTTATCAATATTGACTTTTTCACACAATTCTGTAAAATAACTCAAAATTATTACTATACTGATTTTTTGACAGAATTCTGTAAAAAAAACTCGGATAGTAATAATTCTGAGTTTTACAGAATTCTGGAAAACAACTCAGAATTATTATTACACTGACTTTTTTGGCAGAATTATTACTATCCTGACTTTTTGGACGGATTTCTGTAAAAAACACTCAGAATTTTTCAATGCTGTAAAAAACACTCGGAATTTTTTACAGATTTGTGTAAAAAAAGCCGGAAAACTATTAATTCCGAATTTTTTGAATTCTGACTAAAAGATTTTGGTAAAAAAATTGGAATTGTTTTATCATTGTGACTTTTTTTACAGAATTCTGTCAAAAGTCAGAATTGACAAAATACCGCGTGTTTTGTACAGAATTCTGTCAAAAAAGTCAGGATAGTAGTAATTCTACCGAAAAAGTCACGATAGTAATAATTCTGAGTTGATTTACAGAATACTGTCAAAAAAGTCAGAAGTGATGAATTTCGAGTTTTTTACAGATTTCTGTAAAAAAGTCAGTATGGTAAACAATTCCGAGTTCTTTTACGGAATTCTGTTAAAAAAAGTCAGAATAATAAAAAATCCCGAGTTTTTTACAGATTTCAGTAAAAAATGTCGAGATGATTAAAAAATTCCGAGTTTTTTTACAAGATTCTGTAAAATAACGGATTGTAATAAAAATTCTGTAAAAAACACTCGTAATTTTTTTAGGATAGTAATAATTCTTTTTTCACAGAATTCTATGCATAAGGGTCAAAATGATTAAAAATTCCGATTTTTTTTACAGAATTCTGTAAGAAATGTCGGAATGATGAAAAAATTCCGAGTTTTGTTCACAGACTTCTGTAAAAAAGGTCGGAATGATTAAAAAATTTCGTCCGTTGTTCTTTACAGAATTTTGTAAAAGTCAGAATGATAAAAATATCCCGATTTTTTTTGACAGGTTTCCGTAAAAAATGTCAGAATGATAAAAAAATTGCGAGTTTTTGTACAAAATTTGGTATAAAAAAAAGTCAGAATGATAAAAAAATCAAGTTTTTGACAGAATTCTGTAAAGAAAAAAAAAATAATATATTTTTCTGTAAAAATGTCTGACTGATTAAAAAATTCCGAGTTTTTGTACAGAATTTTATGTAAAAATGACAGAATGAAAAGGAATTTCGAGTTTTTTTACATATTTCTGTAAAAAATGTCGAGATGATAAAAAAAATTGCGAGTTTTTGTACAAAATTTGGTTTATAAAAAAGCCAGAATGATAAAAAAATCCAGTTTTTTACAGAATTCTGTAAAGAAAAAGAAATAATGATTAAAAAATGACCATTTTTTTACAGTATTCTGTAAAAAGTCAGGAAGATAAAAAAAATCCCGATTTTTTTACAGAATTTTCTGTAAAAAAAGTCAGAATGAAATCTCGAGTTTTTTTTAGATTTCTGTAAAAAATGTCGAGATGATTAAAAAATTCCGAGTTTCTCTACAGAATTCTGTCTGAATGATTAAAAAATTCCGAGTTTTATTACAGAATTTTCTGTAAAAAAATCAGAATGAAAAGAAATCTCGAGTTTTTTCCAGATTTCTATAAAAAATGTAGATATGATTAAAAAATTCCGAGTTTTTTTTTTACAGAATTCTGTCTGAATGATAAAAAAGACGAGTTATTGTATAAAATTCTGTAAAAAAGTCAGAATAATAAAAAAATACAGTTTTTTAGAGAATTCTGTAAAGAAAAAAAGATTAAAAAAAGGGCCGAATTTTGTCAAAAAAGGGAGAATGTTTAAAAAATTCCGAGTCTTTTTAACAGAATTCTGCAAAAAAGTCAGAATGCTAAAAAAATATTTTGCATGGCCCTTCTACGCTTTCGTAACAAACACCCTGTATGTGTTGACATTTATTTCCCACGCTTATTTCTCATTTCTAAATAATTATTGAATTGCTTTACGTAATGAAAACACTATTAACAACATTTAAAATGAAATTACTTACCAGTGAGAAAGGACAATCGTCTCATTGCTGGAAATGGATGATTTCCCGACGTATCCAATATATCCAGCTGGTAGATTTCCCCACGGATGCGATACAATTTCCTATGGAAATCCTCAATTGTTGGCGTGTAACTGTCCTGAAATTTTCCACCCAAAAATCTGGCGACCAGGCACGTTTTACCCACTCTAGCTGAACCTGCGGGAACAAATAACATTATGGAAAATGTAGAATTTACAATTTCATTAAATTAAAGTTCAGCATTCCACAAGGGACATGTTTCGGAGTTTACCAGTAAATCACTGATGATGGTATTTTATTAGTATCACTCCGAAACATGTCTGGTCGAGGGTCAGTCATGTTTACCTAAAATTACCAGTCGATAACAATTCCTCGGCGGTGGTACCACGTCGTCACATGAGTTAGTACTGGCGGGACTTGGAGATGGTCCTGAAGTAACAACATTCTGGATATCGTTCGATGAAGGCGAATTCGCCATTTTAGTATCGGATTTCTCATCGTTTTTACCGCTGCATAACCAATTCGTGCATGTTGCCAGCTTCATTGTTGCTAATCGAACTACTAAAAGTGGGTTTTGTAGACTGCGGAAACATCACGTTTGGCGTTGTGTTAAACCTGGAGATTATACAACGTATCACAGTTGTTAGACTCTGGATTCAGGCATGAACACTAGCATTAGCAAAAGTGTGAATGGCAACTCTTTATGCCTAGGTATGTATTTATTATTGGAAACTGCAACCACGATTTCAAAAGATTATACTACGCCACTGACTTTTATTTACAACCTTCTGTCATTAAAAAAGTAAATATTGACCTTTATGTTATGAAGACAAACATTGAAATTCGATGACATTTCTATGTTTGTTTATTTTTATGAGAGTTGCACAAACAACGTATGTCAATCCATTGTCACAATTTTGACATATGATTATAGTTATTTTAAATGGAACATTCTGTATTTTGTTTGCTTTTTATTCCGATTTCAAATGTATATACCTTATTGAGGTTATGTTCAGGAGAATGTTCCATTTAAAACTTAGAATATAAAGACGAAAGGAAGGAGACAACCAAAATTTTACCATTCAGATACAGACGCAGATACAGACGGATATGACGTCAGAGCCGCCATTTTGAAACACCATTGGTGACTCATTCCGTTTGTCAGTTTTAGTGATTTTGTGAGAATTGACAGTGACATATAGTGAAATCATAGACTTAAACATTATACACTTTATAGTTTGTGACATTGGAAGGTAGGTTTAGGTTTGAACTGATTTGAAACTTTGAAAATGGTTAGCTGTGTGGCTTGCGGACGATCTCAAATGAAAACGACGAAAAACCATAAAATAACATTACATGAGTAAGTATTTGACATAAACCAATATTTAGGAACAGTCTACTTAGGAAATTTGATCGTTTTATTATAAAATAAAATAATAAAGAAAGTAGAAAACTTAGGTTAGGTTTTGTCAGGCTGTAGATGCACAGGCGTATCCACATTTTTTTTAATACAATTTGGAAATTTTACTACTGTTACGTAAACACCTACACAGTGTCGAAACGGTAGGAGTTACAATGTCTGTTAAATCAGAGAAAAGTTGTACAATTTAAACAACTTTTAAATGGTGTTTTCAAAAGTAAACTAACTTTAGCCGTTTTCGAGAATTTTAGAAAAAACAATATTTTGCGATTTTAGTTTTTATTTATTTCTGACATTATTTTTACAGATATAAACAAATTAAAAGCACCATCTCATTGTTACTTTTTGAGGAGTAAAATGTAGCGTTTACAAATTTTCACTACGACGTTTCGCTTTTTTAACACCATCCTCAACTTGGTTTTTTTCAATACTAAAATGGTTTTTCGAGTTGGCTTTCTTTTCTCAACAAACCTGATTGAATGCCATCCTTAAATTCTCAAAAAGAAATAAAACAGAAAAAGTAATTTCGTATTAAAACTATAAGATAAAAAATAACATTATGTTTGTTAAATAAACTGATATTCAAATTTTGTTGTTGTTGTTTTATTATTTACCTGTTTATTCCATTTAATATTTTATCAGCCAGAATTTATAACATTAATTAAAAACAATTCTTCATAATTTATAATCCACAAAATGTTTTGTCTTTGTTACGCCACTGGCGACCAGAAAACTGTCTGCAGCCATATTGAAACACCATCGCGCTCGCATGACAATATGAAAAATGCTCCTTCCTTCCCTCTTTATATTCTAAGTTTTAAAATAAATAATGATACGTCAAAATTTTGACAAGGGATTGACATACGTCATTTGTGGCACAATAATGTGACGATTCAGAAAAAACTTTGCTAATTTAAACTATATAGTGTGTGATCCAATTTAACGGAAATAGCAATCGAGTAAAATATACGTACAACGTCCACTGTACTCACTTGAATTAACTGAGAACTGTATAAGTAGTTGAAGGTTTCTTCAAATAAAAATAAAACAACTACCATTAGTAGTTTTAGCAAATAATATAGATAACCCCCGTATATATCTACACCAAGACAATTTCTTACCAATAAAAAACAAATAACACATATTTTTATAAAAATCAGCATTTAACTTAAGATTTGTGGCGTTTAGTTCTTTTATACCAATTTTTAAACACAGTTACAATGTATTGTTAAATAGTAAATTACAAACATTTTTATATTGTATTTAGATGTCTCAATAACAACTGGGAATTAAATCCGTCATTATTATTTCATTTTAATTAAGTCTAAAATATTTATCTATGTATATTTAATACACATAATCCAGGTGCAAATTATTATTATTTATGGTAGTATGTTTATTGTATTTATGTCGTATACTGAAATTTGAAATTATTTAAGAGAAAAGCGGCGCGACGCCTGACACTTGTGAAGCGCACACACACACTATAAACGGTACGTATCGGTTTTGGACGTTCAGCGTCGTAATTTCGGGTTGCTTTTAGCCCCTACCCTACTCCCACACACACACTTGATTTAATATACCCAAATATCTACCATGTACATTCGGTTTTACTATTTACTAAACACAAGTTAGGATCGATTTTACAATTAGTTTTGACTTTGTAGCTACCGTTTAATAATTTGCATAAAATAGACGCCTACGGAAAGGAGATGAAGCGAAGGATTAAATTTAAAGTTATACTGCAGTAAAATAAAATTTATTACATAACAAATCACTATACATTTCTTACATTTTTATATGCAATTCTTCGACAATTTTATTAACAACTAAACTTGACCAGGAAAAGTTGAATTTTGCGCCAACTCACAGCTGACATTGACGTTTCATATGTCATGAGCTCAGAGTAATATTACAGAGACGCTTCTTCCTCTACTTACAATATGCTCATATTGTCCTTCAAAATAATGGTACTAAGCTAAATTGAATTCATATGACATCCTCACTTGGCACTCACTTACTTTTGTAACATGTAATATCCTCTCTTTAAAAATTCTATTGTTGTTAAGCGTAACATTTAACAATATCGTCTTTTCTTAATTATTTAGATGGTAAAATTTATTATTGATTTTTTTATAATCCAATTTTATGGAGTATTGGATTTAAAAAAACCTCAGACCACTAAAATTTTGCAAGGATTTTTCTACTCTTTAATTTACATAAATCTAGTAATACTTTTTAAATATCCTTTAGCTTTGCTTAGATCACAATTTTCTTCCAGGTGGGCTCTTCTTGAAAACCAGAGAGTAGAACGATCGATCGCAACGAGGTACACCATACTAAATTAGCAGAGCGTTGCCTCCGTTCCCTTGGTTGTTGTTGTGGAACTTAAGTTAGATGAATACAATGTAAATACGTCAAACTTAAGTTCAACTTAAGCTTAAGTGTAACCCAGGCATATAGCTGTAAACAGTTTTTAAACTTTTTTTGACAGTTGCGCTGTTGTATTCGAAAGAAATGACCTCATAAATACAAGTTTCACATCTTTAGTTTACAAAAATCTAATTCAATCATGTTATAATACTTTTTTAATATTGTTGTGAATATTTAACTTCAAGAACATCACAATTTTCTACCAGGAGTACATACAATCGGGAAATTTTTAAGAAAATATCAGTCATTGATTTTTTGACTGTAGCGCCATCATATTCAAGAGGCACAAACTATTTTACCTCAGAATACAGGGTTCTACTCTTTAATTTACGTAAATCGAATTTAATTATATATATTATAATACTTTTTTAATATCCTTGTGAGTATTTAACTATAAGAATCACCATTTTCTATCTAGAATACATAGTAAACACAATTATTTAAGGAAATATTACAAGATGTTGATTTTTTGACAGTAGCGCCATCGTATGCAAAGGACACGAGCTATCATACCTCAGAATACAGGGTTCTTCTATTTATTTTACATAACGTATTAATTTATGAGAATATTTCTAATGTACACAATATTTTGCACATCCTGGTTTTCATTTTTGAAATTATTTTATTCCAAAGATCAGATCTTTTCACTCAAACTCAGTTTAACACAAATGCCTTTTTCAAAACTCAATTCATCATCCAGTTTTCAGTTACAGTGAGGTTCTGTGATGGTTATGGTTCTGCCTAAAACTGTTGATAAAGATCCACATTGCTTAGTTAAACTGTGAACTGATGGGAGATATTTTTCTGACACACTTTTATTTATTTCGACTCGTGAGAAATAAAATAGATTAAAAAATATCTGATATTAACAATTAAACGAAGGATTTTTGTTTCACCTTGTATAATATGCTGTTATATTTTGCTGAAAAACAAAAAATGTATGAGCGTGACGTCAATCGTCAATTAATGACGCAAACGTCGTTTGCTTGTCATGAATTATGTTTCACAACAAAAACCATAATAACCTAGTCATAATTCATAATTATTACAAAAACTAATTGGTTTTTGCAATTCGATATTTATTAAATAATTAATTGTTCTGTGATTTGCAAATACGTAATCAGTTGTAACGGGATATACCAACCTTCATTGAGGTTTCAAATTTTATACATTATCGATAAAGGTGTAGGGGGATAAATAACTATTGTCTGTTAAGTTGTGGTAAAACAAGAGGAATTCCCGAAATTATTAATAAATTCCCATACCAATTGAAAATGTTTGTTTATCAGTCGTTTTGTTTTATATTATTTAATCCTAGTATTTTGTTTACTATTTGATTCTACTGTTAAGATATTTGTGTTTATTAAATTTCGGTTTAAAAAATGACTCCTCCTGATGATGTTGTGAAAAAACGGACACCGGCTGATTATATTTTTGGTAAAGTAATTGGTGAAGGCAGCTACAGTACAGTATACTTAGCGAAAGATGTACATACGTCCAAAGAATACGCAAGTAAGTGTTTTTTAACCAGTTATAATCTCCTTTGGTAAATAATGAAATTACTACAGTCAAGGTATTGGAGAAGGCTCATATATTGCGGGAGAAAAAGAAAGAGTACGTTATGCGTGAGAAAGAAGTATTAAGACTGTTAGGCAGTTCCTGTAGATATTTCGTTCATATGTATTCAACATTTCAAGACACTGAAAGACTGTATTTCGTGCTTACTTATGCGAAGAAAGGTGAATTACTTACACACATAAATAAACATGGATCGTTTAATTTTGAATGTACTAGGTAAGTCAACTAACATATATTTGATGTAGAAATTCATTAGGTAGTTCCGGTTTTAGGTATTACGCTGCCGAACTAGTTTTAGCCCTAGAATTCCTCCATAATAAAGGGATAATTCATCGTGACTTAAAACCGGAAAATATCCTATTCGACGAGACCTACCACATAGTGATTACCGATTTTGGTAGTGCCAAAATTGTAGATGAGACTGAAAAATTGGAAACCAACACAGAGAAATTGGACGAAGAACGGCCTAGACGGCGGAAGAGCTTTGTCGGTAAGCCACAATATTTTTTCAAGTTTTCGGTCTTCTACTAAGCTTTGTGATAGGAACTGCACAGTTTGTGAGTCCGGAAATGCTGAAAAACACTCAATCATTCTACGCATCCGATCTCTGGGCCTTGGGCTGTATAGTCTATCAAATGCAATGTGGCAAAATGCCATTTGTCGCCGGTAGTGAGTACCTGATTTTCCAGAAAATACTCAAATTAGATTATGGATTTCTGGAAGGATTCCATGAGATAGTCAAGGATTTTATTGAGAAGCTCTTGGTGTTGGACCCGGAGCTACGCTTAGGTAACTCATTGGTATTGTTCAATCAATTGTTATTAGTTGATTGATTGGTTTTTAGGGGCTGGAGATGCTGAGCGATACACAAGTCTTCGACAGCATCATTTGTTTGATGCAATTAACTGGGACGATTTAGGGGAACCACCGAGCATGAGTGACACACAACGTCATTCGATTGCATCATCGAATGATGCTGTTATCCCGGATCATTTGGAGCCTGGATTGGATGAGGAGAAAGTGTCAAAGTCTGGTGTTTATCTTCACTGTTACAACTCTTTGTTCACGATAATTCTTTTAGATTATTTCTGGATTTGATGCCGACAACTCCTCCAAGAAGAAAATCGGAACCGCCCCGGAAAATCACCGATATCACTAGTGATGAGGTTCGGGAACGGTTATCAATGCAAGAAAACAGTAATATGTACCATCAATTTGTTGAAGGTAACTTGATTGTGAAACAGGGGCTGTTGGATAAACGTAAAGGCCTATTTCCACGAAGGCGTATGTTTCTTTTGACGTTAGGACCACGGTTGTTTTATGTGGATCCCATTGGTCAGGTGTTGAAAGGTGAAGTGCCTTGGAGTGATGATTTGAGAGCGGAAGCGAAGAATTTCAAATCGTTCATCATTCACACTGTAAGTAAATAGAGTTTGCATGATTTTTTTTTTATAAAATATCCTTTGATTTTGATGTAATTCGATAAAGAAAGGCTTGTCATTAACCCTATGATAGTCACGGTTAGGAAAAACTACGTCTGAAGCCAGAAATAATCACTGAGAGCTCGAAGGACCATACAAACAGCGCTGAAGAAATAACTCTTCGATTGATCAAGCCAGGTACATTGGTTTAGTAGTCTATCGCTCGTCAAAAATTTGCTAAACAAAATGCTTACAAAACTGAGGCCTCTCAAGATTTTTGCCTAATAAAAGTCACGAAGAGAAGTCTTCCTTCTTTGGTTCCCAAGAAGATTGTACCCTGGTGTCATAGTGCCACAAGAAACACAAATCAGTGGTATTGATATTCTCGATGCATCATGATGATCCAACAGATGAAGGAACACAAGATTCCGTGAGGCCAGAAATGATCACTCACAGCTCGAAGGCCCATACAAAATCGGTTTGAGTGATTGTTTCAATTCTTTGAATTTCTTTTTCAGCCTAATAGAAAATACTATTTAGAAGATCCCGAAGGCTACGCATTGGAATGGGTAAAAGCTATAGAACAATTAAAAGAATTTTATTACCCTCCCAATGATAAAGAATAACATTTAGTCAAATTAATTATTACATTTACTTAATTAGTTACTCATCCATTATTAGTAAAATTGTAACCAAAATAATATTATTTATAGTAATTTATTTAACCAATTTTTAAATAAATTGTATTTATTAGGCAACTGTTTGAAATATTTAACGTCAATAATTATTATAAATCTAAACGTGGCGTTTGTTTAGATTCGTTTCTCGTTTGTTATAATTATTATATTTATTTATCTATTTCTATTTGTAATATTAGTATTTGTTTTAATATCTACTTAATAGTTAATTTATTGTTATTTTAGCTGTGAAGAATTATTGTAAAAAAAATAACACCATAAATAAACAATAAAAACAATGTTAAATTATTTATTTTTCTACTACGATATCTGCTGAGGATGGCTATTCATTCCGGCGAAACGTCGAGGTAAGACAATAAGAGTACAATATTAAATGACCCATGTGTAGTCCTTCTGTTTGTATTTTACAGGCACACCTCGTATTATTTCGACTGTTTAATTAGATTTTCTGTAACAAAATAAATATATATATATATATCAATCTCATTTTAATTGTTTAAAACATCTAAAGGTATAAAATTGTAACATTATTCAGAATAAATAAATTTAACTAATATTATATCCCCAGTTCTCGAATGTGACGTCATTCAAAAATACATCTTTCAATGCCAAATAATAATAATATGACAGCATATTATAGGTAAGTGTTGGTTTTGTGTAATCTTAATTTTTCCTTAAATTCATTTCATATCGATTAAAACAAATTAAAATCATTATACAAAAATATTCGTTAATTATTTAAAAAAAAATAAACCATCACCTTGCGCAATAACTAATCTACAGTATCGCGAATAATTACTTGTTGTTGACAAATGGAACACTGTTGCCGCTTTGAAAAATAAAGTTCAAAAAATATTTCATAGTGTAGCTAAAACAAGCAAAAAGCAGAATTAAATTAGTACTTAACTAATCTTCATTATGTTAATTTATAATAACACACAATTTGAACCATTAAAATAGCAAATAAATTTGCAGCAAATACAAGTGTTAAAAACAATACAGTTTAATTTAATATTTTTTTTAGCGCAAACCTATTATTTGAAACAAGAGTGAAAATACACATGAATTTTGTAACTTTCGATATTTTCGAAAATTGCTATGAATTAATTATTATTACTCCTGTTAGAGCACCATTATTTTAAGCGTTGGGAATTGGCAACGCGGCGAACATATGAAATATGAAAAGAAAACCAACATGGCGTGTGTGATTTGATTAAGTGCTACATATGATTGTTATTTTATCAATATTTTCAATAAAAACACTTAATCGTGTGTGATTTTTAGTGAAAATTGTGTGAAAAACTGCCGAAAGTGATGTGAATATTTCCAACAATGCCCTTTGCATGGTAAGTAATTTTATTTTCAATTGTTTTAATACCCCGTCTTTTTTTTCGCAATTGCCCACCCACTCATACCTATATCTCGAAAATTATTACAAACAACATCTGAGATTTTTTGTTTAATTTATCTTCGATTTACGATAAAATTATATCAAATTTCTTTTACATAATCATCAGGACTAATGTAAATTTACATGGTAATTGATTTTGGTTTTTGGTAACCGGCTTTAAATTGTTGATAACTGTGACAGTTGTTTATTGACAATAATAATTATGATAAGAATTAGTGTATTATTTATGCTGTAAGAAGTGATAACTTTATTATTATTGTGGATTAACTTATCAATAATGCAATATTTATAAACAGTATTTAAGTACTTACATGTTCATTATTATTATTACACTTCTTTAGATAATAGTAATGCGAAAACCCCATATTATATTATCATCTGGGAAAAGTACCTAGTAGCCCTAAAATCCATCATTCATCATCAGCCTCGAAACTAACGATCTAAACATTGAACGTAGAGATGATTTTCGAAAAAACAATATACATAGAGGTATCGACTACACAAAAATGTAATTTATATGAAATTTATTTTTAGTTGTAGGAGTACGTTTTATGTTATAAGATCATTTATTAGACAGTAGATGTTCATTAGAAATAAAAAGTAGGAAAGATAAATTTGTTCTCGTTATGGCACACAGATTTTTGGGATATGCTTATGACATTTTTTGGCACATTTAGGTACCCACAAATTTATAAATAAGAAGTTGTAAAATAACTTATTAAGATTATTTATGTGTAAGTGCTGTTTAAAATTTCTTGTCTCTAAAGGGTTTTTGCTTTAAAATTTTTAGCACTTATTATTGAGCTTGACTATTTTATCTCCTTTTTAAACACCACCCGGATCTTACTGGCTGTACCCGCCGTGGTTTCTCCGGAATTATCAAAGAGAGATTTCTGCAATCCACGACATCAGCAGAGAATGTTTGTATTCAGTGTACAGGGTGGTCCAAATTGCTTTTCCATTATGGGGAAATGTGCAAAATTAGTACAATCCATTGCCGTGCTTATATTTTTTCTAAGGCCTAACGAAATATACAATGTGTTCACGGATAGAGTTTGGAAGAGGAAAAACTTTTTTATTTGTCGATTTAGAAGAAAAAGTCATTCTCTATAAAAACGTCTGCTTGTGTCGAAACTACAAAAATAACATTTTTAATGATTTTGATTTTTTTTGTTTCTTTTAAATTTTATGAAAATATTTTCAAAACCGTATTTGTAATTTTTGTTTCGGAAGTACGTTTAGAAGCAAATGTAAACGTACTTCCGAAACAAAAATTACAAATACAAAAAATGGAAATAATAATAAAAAAAAAAAGAAAAAGAGAACACTAAAGATGTTGGAAGACTGACGAAAAAAAAAAAACCTGAAGAAGACAAAAACTATTTTGTCGAAACGTCGTAAAGAGAGAAAAATTTTTTGACATGAAATAAAAATTTTTTATCTCACCATTGTTGTCAATACGAACCAAAAAACCCAAGAAATATATCCAAAAAAAAAAAAACTTTTTTATTTGTAGATTTAGAAGAAAAAGTCATTCTTGATAAAAACGTCGGCTTGTGTCAAAACTACAAATTCAAATACCAAATTTACGATTACTATACAGGGTATATCAAAAATAATATTTTTAATGATTTTGATTTTCTTGTTTCTTTGAGAAAAAAGTTTATTAGTGTTTTTTGCACAATTGGGGTTGGCACAATCACGGTTTTGAAAATATTTTCGTAAAATCAAAAAGAAAAACAAAAAATCAAAATCATTAAAAATGTTATTTTTGATATACCCTGTATAGTAATCGTAAATTTGGTATTTGAAATTGTACTTTCGACACAAGCAGACGTTTTTATAAAGAATGACTTTTGCTTCTAAATCGCCAAATAAAAAAGTTTTTCCTCTTCCAAACTCTATCCGTGGACACATTTAGAGCAGAGTTGTGGTTTTTTAATGGGACACCCTGTATATTTTGTGTTACAAAAAATGGAAAAATTACAATAATGTACCCTTTTTACGAGCCAACTATGCTACTGTCCTATACAGGGTGGTCCACAAATTTTAAATTCAAAAATATTCTTAAAACTACTTTTTCCGCAACAGTTATTATTTTAGTTCCACCAGTGGCGTACGTACGGACACATTTTCGCATAATTTTAATGAAAATATGGTACGCCATTGATTTTTTTTTAAATCAAAAATTATTTCTAGAATCCTTGTTCAATTTACAATAAAAAAGGGCTCTTTAATTTTTTTCGTTTGACATACCGTTTGCTAGTAAAAAATTATCCACCTTCAAACGCCCTCAGCATCTAACAGAAGCCCTAGTCGAAGAGTGGGACAGTATACCACAGGAAGACATTCGAGGGCTCGTGAGAAGTATGCCAAGAAGTCATTCGTGCTGCTGGACAGCAAATTGTTAATAATAGTTTACGAACTAAGGATTTATCTCTACCTTCTCCTTCTGAGTACTATAACAATTCAATTAACTGCCATAATAAAATGAAAAATACTGAAAGTAGTCTTTGTTTTTTCATGGCCTATACGACATATTGAAATTTGTTTGAATTTCAGTTACTTAAAGAGTTTTCATTTTACTTTCCCGCAGAATTCTCGAGAAACTTGTATGTAAAATTTCACCAGTTAGGTAGTTGGAACCTATAACTCTTATTAGAATATAATACAGTAATTTGGCGTCATTTTTAGAGCGTGTGCTTCGCATGCTGAAGGTTCTGGGTTCGATTCTCAGCTATGGCAAATTTTTTTAATAATTTTTGAATAAAGGATTTAGTTTCTTACGTTAGGAAATAATGAACAGAATACATTTATAATAATAATAATAATAATAAAATTCTGTCTGTTCTTGTCGGGAAAGTTTCGGGGCGACACAACCGATTTTTTTTACCGACAAACGATGTGTTGAACAAAAAAAAAGTGAGGAGTATTTTTTATTTGTTGTAAATTGAACAGGGAATCCAGCAATAATTTGTACTTAAAAGAACAGTGGTGTACTATTTTTTTTTTCATTAAAATTGCCCGAAAATGTGTCCGTACGCACTCCACTGGTAGAAATAAAATATCGTTTTTTACGTAAAATATGTATCTAAATTATCTGTCCCAAGTGCCATTTTTTTTGTCAAATAATACAGGGTGTCCCATTAAAGAAAACACAACATTGTTCTATATCTGGTTTGGTATACACCCCTTAGAAAAAATATAAGCACGGCAATGGAGTTTTTGGATACCTTTGCAAATAAAAAATATACATTTTTAAATTTGACAGAAATTGATTGACCACCGATACCGATCAAATTAGCCAAATTTTGATTATGTCAAAAAAAGTTTTCAATATATCTGAATGCGGTGGAAGAATTTGCAAGGGTGATGTTAGCGAGACGAACCGTAGCCGAGTGATGTAGCCACCCGACCTCGTATTTTACTTTCCCTCACAGGGAAAGTATTAAGTAATTGTGAATGCGCTAAAACAAATTGAGATAAAGACGGATACAACCATTTTGAAGTTCCTTGAGACGATTAAGACCATTTCCAGATGGAACTCTGTCTGTCTGTGTGTATTCTACCACGATAGCGCCCAAACGCTTTAACCAATTGAGCTAAATATGAGTTTGGGACCATCCTAGGATGAAGCCATTAGATTTTGGTTGAAGTCGATTAAGCCCTGTGATAACCGCTAAATTTTCATATATCAATAGGGGTCGAGTCGATTTTTTGTTTATATATTTAAGGTAGCCTGCTCTACCTGAAATGGAATAATCTGTGAGTCCAGAATACTTATGTGGTTGACACGTTGACCTGCTTGTACAAACCACACATCCCAGCCTAAATAGATTTATGGAATTGTTTATCGAATTAACATAGTCTTTTTATGAGAAATTAATGTTTGCTCGCCAACATTTTGTCATCAACTTAGATCTTTTTTGTTTAGTTGTAGGTAGCTAAACACAAACTATAAAACTGAATGGTTTTTGGCAGCGGAAAATTTAAGGACACATTTTTATTACAACTTATTTTTTTCGTCTGTTTAACATTTTTCGTTTATGTCGCCTCTATTTTGAAATGAAGCAATAACAAGTCTATCTATAATTACTACTGATTCCTTCCCTAAATTACATTTTAATTAGTCGACGATGCTCCTGGTTTTATTTTTTTTTTGCTTTTATTTTAAACTCTTAACATTTTACGAGGGTATAATATATAATATACAGGGTGTCTCTCGGTGAATGGCGTATTATTAGACGTTTATGAAGAACTAAACATCTGATCATTTTGAAAATTTGCTGTGTAAGGACCAGTTTTGTTCTAAAATTTTCAAATTCGAATTTCTCGAAAACCTTTAAGTTTTTCGAGAAAAACCAAGTATGCCTTTTTTATGTAGAAAACTTTATTTTATCACATTTTTGACACAAATGGAATACAACTCACAAGTCCAACACAGTCCTCTGAAGCTATCTCTCTGCACATTTTAAAGTCATCCGCATATAGTAGACCTGTCGATGATGTCAAACATTGAGGCAAATCATTGATAAACAAAACAAACAACAAAGGACCTAAAATACTTCCTTGAGGAACACCTGACGTAACTGAAATAAATCTGGAATATGATTATGATGAAGTAGGTTCTGACAAAATTTTAAGAGCGTTCAGAATAACCATAGTAGACCAATTTATTCAACAAAATATTGTTTATTTTAAATGGAACACCTTCTATACACTGTGTCCAAGATAAGAATGCGATGGCATTGGATTCTTGGAAACGGTAGTATCTACAGTTTAAACATCTTTTGGATTCCTTATCTGTTTTGGAGTATTTTGTCTTAAAACTTCCCTTTACCTATCTTCAATTGTTTTTGAATAAATCATTTATTTTGAATTTTTTTTGGCCCAAAACAGGTCTCTGGAAAATATTCACCATTTGGTCACCTGAATAGATGAAAAATGTCTTAGAATTATCAACTATCTTTACAGTTTCACAAACTACTGTATTGTTATCTACTAGTAAAAATAGACAAGTCAATTTTCTCAAATATCCTGTATATTATACAATATTCTGGAAAACATGTAAATTTCCTTGAATTGAATTTTCGGGGAATAACAAAATAATTACAAGTAATTGCTTAAATTTAAGAGTAGATTTCTGAAGAATTAAAAAAAAATATATAAAAATCCCTGTATTACCATCATTATTAATTTTTTTCAGTTTACTTTCTTGGGGTGTTCGGTTCTTATAAAAAAAAAAAAAATTCTTCTTTATTTTACATAGCAATATTCATGTTTATTTTCGTCACGATCACATTGAACATAAATTAAACGACGTTTCGTTACTAATTAGTAACTTCCTCAGGTTAAAACATTTCCTTCTGAAATTACATACAATATTATTTTCTAAAAACTATTTTTACATTTTGATTATTATTACCTAACACAAATTTCAATTCGTCAATGTCAAAAAAGGACAAACAATTTTCATTCTATTTACAAACACATTTATAACATTTAAATATAATAAAATACATATTTATTTATTGATGGAAACTATTCCGGTATGTTGTATTGAAAGTATTAGTAGTAGCAAATTCAACTATGAAGGCATTTTTGTTTTTTTTTTTTAATCAGGTGAGGTGCTTGAAAGGTATACATTTTATTATAAATAAATACAGGGGATTTTAAGTAGAATTTTTATTTTATGATATTGTGATAGATACGGCTTAGATGTTGGATGTCAGTTCTGTCATTAACGCTGTTTTTATTTTTTTTGATGTATATCATTTCTAAAAATTCTCTTTTTTTTGTGTCTAAAATTTTTGTATTACTAAAGTTGACAAGTGTGGTTTGTGGCCTCAATATGTTTTTTAAGTGCTGTTTTGGTGTTAGAGTTTTTGTGTCCGTTTAATCTTTTCCCTAAATTTTGCATGGTTTGTCCAATATAGACACCATCGCAATTGTTACATGGAATTTGGTAGATTACATGTGATTTTTTTAGATGTGGTGTTTGTGTTTTTAAATTGCTAAAGACGGTTCAAGAATAACAAAAAAATAAATATTATTAATTTTTGTGGACACATTGGATAGAGTTTGGATGAAGAAAAACTTTTTTATTTGTAGATTTAGAAGAAAGCGTAATTCTTGATAAAAACGTCTGCTTGTGTCAAAACTACAATTTCGAGTACGAAATTTACGATTACTATACAGGGTATATCAAAAATAACATTTTTAATGATTTTGATTTTCTTGTTTTTTTAATTTTATTATTTTAACAGTAGCTATGAAATTAACCACTTTAAGAAAAAAGTTTATTAGTGTTTTTTGCACAATTGGTGTAATAAATCAAGATTTTGAAAATATTTTCATAAAATTAAAAAAAACAAAAAAATCAAAATCATTAAAAATGATATTTTTGATAAACCCTGTATAGTAATCGTAAATTTGGTATTTGAAATTGTGGTTTCGACACAAGGAGACGTTTTTATAAAGAATGACGTTTTCTTCTAAATCTACAAATAAAAAAGTTTTCCCTCTTCCAAACTCTATCCTTGGACACATTGGATAGAGTTTGGAAGAAGACAAACTTTTTTATTTGTAGATTTAGAAGAAAAAGTCATTCTTTATAAAACCGTCTGCTTGTGTCAAAACTACAAATTCAAATACCAAATTTACGATTACTATACAGGGTATATCAAAAATAATATTTTTAATGATTTTGATTTTCTTGTTTTTTTAATTTTATTATTTTAAAAGTAGCTATGAAATTAACCACTTTGAGAAAAAAGTTTATTAGTGTTTGCACAATTGGTGTATTAAATCACGATTTTGAAAATATTTTCATAAAATTAAAATGTTTTGTTTACCTGTCTACAAATTATTTTTAATTTTTTGTCAAATATATATTTATTGTATTTTATTTGAGTTTCCTCGTTTTATTGCCCCACCCTGGGCTCCGCCCGTGACAAAGGATAGTATTATTAATTAATTTACAATGTTTTCAACAATTTCACGCCTAAAACGATTGTCAGTCATGTTCCCTACTGATTTTATTATAAATAATATGCTTCATATCTACTAATTTTCCTTGTCTATATTAGGATAAAACAACTATGTGCCTTTTCACCATGTTATGGTTTTAAAATTAATTAATTATTAATATCCATTATTATAATCAGAGCAGGTTATTAAACTAAATAAATCATTATAAATAAAATAAATGCCAATTTATTATAAAACTATTATTACTTAGTAGTTTTAAAAAATGATACTAAATGAGTTGGTTGTAGTATTATAGATATAGTAAGTAGTATTTAATTCCTTATGAAAAACTCGTCCATTTCTATAAATAACTGATTGCCTTTGTGAAATTGCATAAATTTACAATTTAAAATCTTTTGTTTATACCATGGATTAGCTTAATAAAACCAGTTTAATCATAATATGATGTTTACCATATCTTCCATCATTAAAATTATGCTAAGATAAATAATTTAAAATATATTATGGCAAAGATTGCCTGACCGTTTATTACATGCTCTGCGCAGTGACATATTTCCTATTGTATACCACCTCTCATACAAGGACAGTCTGAAAAGTTTTCTTTTTCACTTTCCGAGATCCGACTTGAACTTTAGAGAAATTTAAATACTTATCACACTTTGGGTGGATTATTTTTTGTGTGTATGGATTATTTCCGATTTGTGGTTTATTTCTTAGGATCATTTTTCACGATTTGTCTGAAAATTCAAGCAGCAAATCCATGTTAGTAAAATCGGTAGATATTGATGTTTTGTTATTACTTTTACACTTCTATAGTAAGAGGGTTGGTGTTGTGTATTGAGAACTGGCAACACTGGTATTATCAGTAGTAATACCCCTAGGGTCTTGATAATACCGAGATAATTTTGTCATAGAGAATGCCGAAAGCGTGTTGTTGGATAATTTTATGAAAATATTTTCAAAATCGTAATTTATTACACCAATTGTGCAAAAAACACATTTAGAAATGACGTGACGAATAGCACGTTTTGGACATAATATCCAGAAATTTTGAGCTAATAGAAATTGGAGTGTCTGAGCACCAGGATTGAGATTTTCACGATGAACATCCTCAATGATCAGAGTGGTTAGTCTATGTTTGCTAAGTAAAAGAGCGGGGTATTTTTTTATCATATAAAAGTCCTGACTGATGAAGACGACCGCCTACCCTGAGAATACCATCTCTCTCGCAAATCAACGGATTTTACGAAAATATTTTCAAAATCGTGATATATTACACCAATTGTGCAAAAAACACTAATAAACTTTTTTCTCAAAGTGGTTCATTTCATAGCTACTTTTAAAATAATAAAATTAAAAAAACAAGAAAATCAAAATCATTAAAAATATTATTTTTGAGATACCCTGTATAGTAATCGTAAATTTGGTATTTGAATTTGTAGTTTTGACACAAGCAGACGTTTTTATAAAGAATGACTTTTTCTTCTAAATCTACAAATAAAAAAGTTCTTCTTCCAAACTCTATCCAATGTGTCCACAGATAGAGTTTGGATGAGCAAAAACTTTTTTATTTGTAGATTTAGAAGAAAAACTCATTCTTTATAAAAACGTTTGCTTGTGTCAAAACTACAATTTCGAGTACGCAATTTACGATTACTATACAGGGTATATCAAAAATAACATTTTTAATGATTTTGATTTCCTTGTTTTTTTTTTTAATTTTATTATTTTAATAGTAGCTATGAAATTAACCACTTTGAGAAAAAAGTTGATTAGTGTTTTTTGCACAATTTTGAAAATATTTTCATAAAATTAAAAAAAAAAACAAAAAATCAAAATCATTAAAAATTATATTTTTGATATACCCTGTATAGTAATCGTAAATTCGGTACTCGAATTTGTAGTTTTGCCCGTTTTTTAAGCCCTATAGTATACGAGAATTATAATATAGATAAAATAATAATACAGGTGAGGATGGGTTTTTTAAAAACGAAACGTCGTAGTGAAAATTTGTAAACGCTATCTTATTCTCCTCAAAAAGTAATAATGAGAAAGTGTTTTTAATTTTTTGATATCTGTAAAAATAATGTCAGAAATAAATAAAAACTAAAATCGCCAAAACTCGTTTTTTCAAAAATTCTCGAAAACGGCTAAAGTTAGTTTGCTTTTGAAAACACCATTTAAAAGGTGTATAAGATGATGAAATTCGCAAGGCGAGACCTACTTCCGGTATGCGATCCTCTTAAAAAAAAATTGTGAAGATTATAATACTCTTAGATTTTCATGGCCTAAAGACTGGACTAACTCAATATACGTCCCACTTCACAAAAAAGGAGCAAAAGACATCTGTGGAAATTACCGTACAATAGCTCTCATCTCTCATGCTAGCAAGGTCATGTTGCAGATATTAGCCGAACGCCTTAAACCCTACATCCTACCACAACTGCCCCCGGAACAGGCAGGCTTCGTTCCGGGAAGGGGAACCAGGGAACAAATCTTGAACCTAAGGCAAATCATAGAAAAAGCAAGAGAATTTAACACACCAACTTATCTGTGTTATATTGACTACACCAAAGCGTTTGACTGCGTGCGCTGGTAGAAATTATGGAGTATCCTAAAAGAAATGGGCATACCTCGGCATCTGATATGGATAATAAAAAACTTATACGACAGCAACAGCGGTCAAGTCAGAGTAGGAGACGAGCTTACCGAACATTTCAGTGTCAGCAAGGGTGTTAGACAAGACTGCATAATAAGCCCAATGCTCTTCAACATATATGGCGAATGGATTATGAGAAACGCCTTAGAGAACTGGAAAGGAGGAATAACCATCAACGGGGTCAAAATTAATAACCTTCGCTACGCTGATGACACCACGCTCATAGCTGCATCCGAAGACGAATTAAAAGAACTTATACAATTAGTGGAGCAAATGAGTATGGAAGTCGGTCTTCAAATGAACAAGAAGAATACCAAAATAATGATAGTAGACCGACAGAACCAGAATAGATCGATAGTAAAGTAGATTGGTGATATCGAAATGGTAAACACGTACGTCTATCTAGGTTCTCTCATCACGAATCAGGGCGGATGCAGCGAAGAAATCACAAGAAGAGCCGCATTGTCATCGTATCACGCTCAACACAAAAATAAGACTGGTTAGGAGCCTGGTATTTTCTGTGTTCCTTTACGGAGCTGAGTGCTGGACACTAAGCAATCAGACAAAAAGAGGATAGACGCACTTGAGATGTATTGTTGGCGTCGAATGTTGAGGGTCTCCTGGATCGAGAGGAGAACTAATCTGTCAATCCTCGAACAGATTAATGTAAAGAAAAGGCTTTCAGAAAACATCGCCAAATTCTTCGGTCATGTGGTCAGAAGAGATGGGCTCGAAAAACTAACAATAGAGGGCATGGTACCAGGAAAGAGAAGCCGCGGAAGATCGCCAACAAGGTATACCGATCTGATCACCCAACTCACTGGCAGGACCTTGCCACAATCAATAAGGATGGCTGAGAATGAATGAATGAATGGAGGATGACAGTACAGGAGATTTCACGAAAACAAGCTACCGACTAGGAAGAAGGAAGAAGATTTTCATAGCTTTCCGATTTGTACTCTTTCCAATACTTATCGCGGTCTTTCCCGAAGGGACACCCTGTATACGAACTTACAGAATGACAGTTTAAAAAACACGTATTTCCGGTACAAAAAAAAAATCAGGTCTGCGTTCTCCTGCTATTTAAAACAAATAGTTATGGTCCCAACCCGTATACTAATTTTTTCATCATCCTACTCACAACGACCGACGCCTTCTAAACATCTACACTCATGCATAATAAGTAATATTATGGCATTTCCGTTCGGACAAGATCGGACGTCGTGCGAGCCCCTTACTCGCCATAACGACGTCCATGCCAAAGCCGACGACGACGCCAGGCGTCCACACAACTAAACTCTATTACACATTAACATATTACTAGAATCTAGTTAAGTTTTAAGTTTTAATTTAAGTACGACTGACGACGCGCGTTTGATTTTTTTTTTGGCTTAAAAATAATTGACGTTCCATTAAGTAAAATAGTAATTTAGTTATTGTAATTGTGTCGGTACAGGAAAAATATACTGTTGACACTTCTCTAAATATTCTACTCTGTTATTTTTGAATGAAAAACTGTTGAATAATAATTTCTTTCACTGGATTGATTCCTGCTTCAAGTGTGATGTTGTGTGCGATAATTTGTGTTGATAGTCCTGTACTAATGGTAATTTTATTAAAAGTAGTTGGTTTTCTAAAGAGCTTATTCGGTTGTGGTTTGTAGACGCGGTAGAGACTCTATTTTTTGTCGTTTTGTGAGGCGGCAAAAACAACTGTACTGTGGAGGACATGTATTAGGATGCCAGTGAGTACAGGGGCGGCATTAGGTGGTGAACCGCGTGCTAAACGCTGTAAACTTTGTGACGGTAAGATTTTTGTATATGTGTGTGTGTTTGTTGAAGCAGATTTTATTCAGGCGTATTCGTATCTACACTCACCGATATTCACTTCGGGACAAGCAAAATTTAGATCAAATTTAATGTATTATAAGTTTTTCTTCCATAGTCCGATTTCAAGCTTTTTTTTACAAAATGTAGATAATTGTTTCGGTTTTAATTAATTTTATTGAATTTTCAAAAATAAAGTTTACATGATAATTTTTTACTAAATATAGTAACCAATTAAATTACTTAATTTTAAGTCATGTGTCAAATTTCATCCAATCCATCAGTTTCTGATTTGTTAATAATGTTTTTGTGAATATTATTTTAAATGGATTGTTACCAAATGTTTCTAAAAGTTTTAAGTGCTTATCTATTACGAATATCAACATTTGGAAATAATAAACTTATTATCTCTGGTGCCTTTTTCAATGTGATAAAAGAATTCGTACCTACCTAGAAAAGGCTATCTAACGACTTCTTTTAGATTTAGATTTTATAAAATCATCGATATTGGTCAAGACTATGATTTTTACGTAAAAATATTGGCTGAAGTCAAAACGTTCCCAACTATACAGGGTAAAAAATATGTAGGGTTTAAGAATTCATCACAACGTACGTATTCTATTTTTTTTTGTAGGAGCTTGATAACATCACAGTATTACATACATGTATTGTGTTTTGCATTCAATCCTTTCTTTTCACCTGCGAAACAGCCTCGATCCAGAAAATGTAGAAATTATTTATAGAACCGATTTGATTAAAACGTACCTACAACATTACTATAGCGTGAATTGTGTTGTTTCATTTTAAAGACAGCATCATTTTGATTTTCTTTACGATATTTCGTTCACCAATCGTCATCATTTATTTAGTTTGGAATTTCCGTATCATATACGAGAGAACCACCTTGTACTCTTTGTGCCAGTTTCTTTATTGTTTTCACTACAAAGGTCTAAAAGCTCGTTTAAACATGTAACTCGTCATTGTTCTTGTGTTTGAGAAAATGTTTTTCTTTAAGTTTCCAACCTTTTTTTAAACTCTTTTCGAACGCTAATGTGTTCTAATTTTTTATAGATAATGTTTTAGGTTATACTATATAAAACCAATGAAAAATTATTCAATATTTCGGATAAATTTAAGAAGTATGAACCCTTTTTAAACCTCTTGCCTACGCTCAATGTGTCCTGCAGTCTTTTTGTACCAAATTTGGTTAAATTATAATATGTTAAGTGGTTTTTGACCTAAATATATTAAAGAATACTAGTTTCGGCGTCAGCCATCATCAGTTCTAAAATGAAAAAATTAATAATAATTAAGATGAACCAAAATTATAAATAAGAACTTATTAAAATATCGAAAAAGGTATTTTTTTAAGTTACCAATGACAAGGGGGGTGAAACAGAAAACAACAAACTTTCGAAGAACAAACATACAATTTTTGTTCATAAGTATGATGATCTCCATTCTGTGAGTGCTTTTCTTCAATAAATTGATCGACTTTAGAAAATATAGACCGATTTCTCATGCTAATGCAAATCTTCACAAAAGTCAGAGAATCCTAGCAGAAATCACGGAAAGAAGTACACGAAAGATCAAATTTAATGTATTATAACCTTTTTTTTTTACAAAATGTAGATAATTATTGCGGTTTTAATTAATTTAATTCAATTTTCAAAAATAGAGTTTACATTTTGAAATAAGGAATGAACTCCAAAGAGTTTGTCAAGTTGCTGTCAATGAAATTACAGTCAGAAGAAGACTTCATGAAGTCAATTTACGGGCCAGAAGACCAGCAATTGGACCAGAGCTCCTTTTATTATCCTTGAGCAACTCGCTTGAAGGATTCTCTATGACAAAATTTTGAGTTACAATAAAAATACATACATCGTCTCCACTAATAAAATTTTATTAAGATTCCTTTATAACTACTACTGAGTCTGTCAAGGGCCTTGCCCGTATGTTTGTTTTTACAATTTTTAATACTTAAGATTTAAATTTAAGGCTGATGATGGAGCGGGACTCCGAAACATGTCTCCTTTTATAAAGGAAGCTTAATAAAATTTTATTAGTGGAGACGATGTATGTATTTTTATTGTAATTATATTACACTCCACTGCACCCGATGGATTACTTCATTAAATTTTGAGTATTTATCAAGGCCCGAGGAGTATTCGATAAGATAATTTTTTACTTTGTAGATATCAAAAATTTGATTTCAAATTGAAGTTTGTTGGTTTTAGGTCAATTAAAGAAACAAAGTAATTCCTCTGTCGACGTTTCGACTTTTATTAAGTCATCCTCAGGACAGTGAACAATTTGTTTCCCTTGTCAATGTTTTCAATTATGAAGGACATTTAAACCAACAAACTTCAATTTGAAAACACTTAGAGGTCACTAACACAACAGTTAAAAATTTGATTGTCAATCTGACGTTTAATAATTTTCAATACAAAATGTATTAGTTTTAATCAAACAAATATTATTCATTTTTATTTAAAACTACAGTTGTGAAAAGTACAATTGGTAAATGTTAAATTGGACGAAGAGTTTGCTGAAGTTGACGGATTGTTAATTTCCACTGTTGAAGAAATTCCTCGCATGATCTTGATTATTTCACCATGGCGTTCTTGGTTAATATTCAAGTACCCTTTAATTGAATTAGAGCTGCTATGTCCTGTTATTTTTATTAATTGCTGTCCAGGAATTCCTTTATTTGCTACATGGCTAACTGCAGTTGATCTGTTCGAATTATTGAATATCTTTTTACACTTAGTGACCAAACCAATGGCTTGCGCTGATGATTTGGTCCACATATTAATTGTGTTCTTGCCTACCTGTATATTGTCTAACCATGTGTCACTTTCGGATTTCCAGAAACGATTTGGTCTCAAGAATAGGCGACTGGAAGTAATATTTTTCCCCCTTTTGGACAATAATTTATGGAATAACCGAACAGGGCATGCACTTTCGTTTGCAATATTTGGAACAAGCCACTTACTATTTGTACAACTTTTCGATCCCACTTGGCATGTTTTACTAAATATTGAAGAGAAATATTTTCCATACGTATTTTTTTGATTTGATTGTATTTAGATATAATAGGGTGAGTGCGCCGGTTGTCGGCCACTTAAGACTTTTTCTGACTTTTCTTCTATGTTTGATAGAGAATTATTAAGATTTTTATTGTTTTGGTATTATTTCTGAATACGCTAGACTACTTAACAATTATCTTAAATGCTTTTAATTGGGTTGTAGTTTTTAAATTTACTTAAATTTATAAAAGTGTAGTTTTTCCTGTGTTCGGCCACCATGTGCCAATTACCGGCCGCGGATAATCCGCTTTTCGACCAGTAGGCCGAACAATCCCGATTATGCGACCACCCATATTTTTGGAAGAAGATTTAGAAGATAGTGAGATTGGTAAATCAGGAAAAAAGATTCAAATGTAAAAAAAATCAACATATAATTATCACCAACATATAAATACAAAATAAACAAGAACTTTTGAAAATATGAACCAACAAAAACCTGTTTTTATGTACACAAATCACACTTATAGTCCTTTATCGCAGCGACTTCATATCTTAACTCAGAAAACCCTGTGCATTTTACGTGGTACCAGTAGTAGCAATAGTCACAACCGATATTTTTTTCTAAATCATCCTCTGCGTGGCTGATGAGATCCTCTTCGCATAATGTACATTTTAAATGTTCTCTTTCACTGGTAAGAGTTTCACTGCGAGTTTCATTAGCAATTTTCAAAACATTTTCCTTGCCGTTTCTAGATCTTTGATTCCTGTTCTTTGCTACCTTCTTTTTTATTTCTTTTTGTTTCTTATTTGCTATTCTCTGCGCTTTTTGCTATTTTTTAATGGTTTCAGGATACAGCAAATGATTTTCAAAAGGCTCTGATGGGATCTTTTCTGAACAATGAGTTTGAAGAGGTACACTTTTTTCAGTCTTATCTTCTTTGGGTACTATTTCTTTAGTAAGGTATTCCGGGGGTTCTGCTAGTCTGGCCTGTGGTGCCTTGTTATAGTCTTCTGATTCACTATTAGGAAGCTGTTTTTGTTCTTTCGATACATTAGATTCTTGGAGTACATTAATAGTTTGTTCCACTTCCACCCTGTTTGGGTTTTCAGTCATAGTACAGTCTGGAATTTATAATAGTCAGTCCTTGTTTTTCTGTCTTGGATTGTGGTTCGGGGTACTCCAAATGTACGGCTCGCTTCCCTATTTTCTATTTTCTCGAATTTCAAAAAGAGCCTTTTTTAACGCTTCCGCGGAATAGGAGAAAAATTTTCTTTTCTGCGATTTCTTAGGAGGCTGCTTCGGCAACTTCTCTGGTTTTTTGGTCCTGGTCATCTGAAAAGAAAAAAAGACCCATTTCTTCTTAGCATGTCGACGAGTGGACGAGAAGAGACCTCCTTCTCGGCCACCTAAATTATATGGGTTTTAAATAGGAGGTTGAAAACCGGTACCATTTCCCTGTTTTCGGCCACTGAATATTGACTATTTATATTTCGCGCGCATTTTTACAATAAGTAGGTGGCCGGTAACTGGCACTAGTTTCCTATATTCTCTGAGAATCAGTGGACGAAGTAAGAAAGGTAATATGTAAAATAATAATATCAAAAAAAGACACCAATAAGTGGACAAATTTTACCCCGGCCGAGAATTGGATAAATGAGTTTTTTGTGTCCAGTTCAACGGCCACCTCACCAACTAAATTTTTTTTAGGTTAAAATAATTATTTTTATATTTTACAACATATAAATATGTACTACTTACGTCTAATTGGTGTAAAACATGTAAACCGTAATTTCAAACAAGCTACTTACTATTTCCCAACCTGATGTCCGCTACACTTATCACAACACTCCACACTTCAAGACACAATATCACAGGTGGCCCTTCATGAGAGTGAAATTGTAGTTTCAATTTCTGCCGCTGTTACATATGAATTGGCGCAACTGTAGGAAAAATATGGCCGAAAGGGGGTAAAGTATTTATTGAATAAACATTTAAGGCTGTTTGATCAGACTCTTAGCAATTTATATTGACTTCAAAATAAATTTTTAAGAAATTTTATTTTTATTCCTATATAAACCTCTGTTAAAGTGTTCTCTCTATGATCCAAAAAGAATTTTTCAAATCGATTAAGAAATAAGTGCACAATCATGAATGCCTTATACCTATATTTGGAGTCTGATCAAACAGCCTTAAGGAATAACTTTATTCTGTGCACACAAACGCAAAAGCGGCCGGTTAGCCGGCCACAGTCACCCTATCATTAATTGCATCGTTAGATGCAATACCAAATCTTCGCGACATTTTTACACCAGTTGTCAGTTTGACGTTTAATTAATTTTTAATAAAAAAAGCACCAAACTGAATATAAAAACTAACCCCTAATAAATGTTTAACCATTTTTAATGACTCTGTAGATATAAGATATAAAAAGGCATAATCTTGTAAGACAGTTCAGTTGAGTCATTCAGTCAAATAAGTAAGTTCAGTTAGTTCAAACCAGTCAGACCGTTCAGGTCATTTTTATTCTTCAAACAGAAACCTTGTGAAACAATATTAATAAAGAATTAGTAATTAAAAATTAAAGTGTTTGAATGATCTTTAAAGTATAGTACAAAATTAAATTAAATAACTAAATATAATAGAAACAAACTAAATTAAACTAAAACATAACTTTGGTGTTAGCAATAGCGCCAAAGTAAATTAAACATAACATTGGAAAGCAATACGTGTTTTTCAAACTAAATCAAACATAACACGTTGTTTTTCAACAAAAGAAAAAAAAAACAAAATAGAGAATATTCCAATTAAAATCATTACCTTGATAATATTATGTCACTCGTTTCTAAAGCTTCCTTTAAAATGGAAAATATTTCAAAATGCACCTGTAACATTCTGATTCACTCGGTATATTAATATGACTCTATGAATCATTTATTTAACGTCACTTATTACGAGTGTAAACAATATATCAACCTATAAAAAAAAAAACTTAAAACTAAACCTGGCCGAAAATAACCAGCACAGTATAATATTATTTTTGATATATTTTATAGAAATACGAAAACATATTTTTGAAAAATATACATTTATATATGTGACATTTACGAAAAAGTGTAAAAGTTGTAAACGACTTTCTCAGCCAAGAAATTATTCAAAAATATCTCTCATTTTATTGTTATTATCATAATAAGCTTATTGGGAAACTACACAAATTATTTTGGTACTTGCAACTTTAGACAGAAAATAGGCAACAAAAAAAATTTCTTAAAAATTTATTTAGAAGTCAAACTCGAATCTCCACTAGATAAATTTAATAGAAACTATCGGCCATACATGTTTCGGGACTAGACCAGTCCTATCATCAGTGGCATGTCAACAATCGTACAAATACAACGCTAAGACATACAATATTCCATTAAATTTCTATTGAAGTCTGGAAAACACCGCATTCTTAGTTCGTTTATCAATATATGCGCAATTATCGTTTAACTTACCATTTGATGGAAAAAATATTTGAATTATTAAAATTTAATTAAAAGTGCAATTACATATTTTTGATCTAATTTTCTTTTTGTATATCATATTTCGCTTGTTTTTCAATACATATTCACTGTCTTATGTTCCGCAACCAGGACAATTTCTTCCTTCCTATACCTCTACGGCCCACTATCTTACCCTCGATCAACAACTGTAAATACTCATACTTCTTGTTCCTCATGACGTGCCCCAGATATGAAGTCTTTCTCTTTTTTATTGTGGTTAACAGTTCACGTTCTTTGTTGATGTTGGACAAAACTTCTACGTTTGTTATTCTTGCAGTCCACGGTATCTTGAGCATTCTGCGGTAAAGCCACATCTCGAACGCTTCCAATTTGTTAATGTTGTTGACTTTAAGGGTCCAACCTTCCATCCCGTAGAGAAGTACTGACCACACATAGCACTTTAAGAATCTCAACCTCAGACTAAGATCGAAGTCCGAGCAACTAAATACTCTCCTCAGTCTTAGGAATGCTTGTCGGGCTAGTTCGATGCGACTCTTGACCTCGATATCAGAGGTTCAGTCTTCAGATAACCACATGCCCAAGTATTTAAATTTGTTCATTCTGTCTATGCGCATTGCGTTGAATGTTAACTGTGAGTCTTCAAACGCATTTAGGTTCCTTGATATTATCATAAACTTCGTCTTTTTAGTGTTTATGTTTAGACCCATCAATCTGCTATGTTGACCGATTGTGTTGATCAGTCTTTGTAAGTCTTGCACACTCCGTTGACTTTAATTCCGATTTCCGCATCTTCCAATGCTTCCCGAAAGACCCCCTCCGAGTACAGGTTGAACAAAAGCGGGGACAAGACACATCCCTGTCGCACGCCCCTCTGGATCTCTATATCATCAGACAGCTCATTATTGAGCCTAATCTGTGCAGTCTGGTACCAATATAGATTTTCTATACATCTGATGTCTTTTTGATCTATGTCAAGATTCTTGAGGAGCTGCATTAGTTTGGGATGTTCAACTCGGTCAAATGCTTTCTCGTAGTCAACAAAGCAAAAGCATATGTCTTTTATCACATCATGGCAGTTCTGTACAAGGACTTGCGTGGCCACTATCGCTTCTCTTGTGCCCATCCCTTGTCTAAACCCAAACTGTGAGCTACTGATATCTCTTTCGCATTTTTTATAGATCCTCTGATGAATTATTTTTAGAAATACTTTCAAAGTGTGGCCCATCAGGCTAATCAGTCGATGGTCTCCACACTTTCTAGCATTATTTTTCTTAGGTAGAGGGATGACTGATGAACTTGTTGTTGTGGGTATTGTCCTGTTTCGTATACGATGTTAAATATTTTGTGTAGAACTTCAATGCCTCTTTCATCCAATATCTTCAATATTTCCGATGGGATCCCATCCGGTCCAGTTGCTTTATTGTTTTTAGAGTTATGTATCGCTTTTTCTATCTCCGCTTTTGTGATTGATGGTCATGTCAAGTGGTCGTTATCTTTGTTCATAATAATTGTAGGTCTGTCCTGGTAGAAAAGTTCCTTAATATATCTTTCCCAGATTGCAATTTTTTCCCGGTCATCGGTGATTAATAATAATAATAATAATAACAAATCTTTATTTCAATATTATGTACAAACATAAAACGAAATAACGTCATATAGACCATACAATAAAAAAAAAATACAAACACCTTTGTAACAATTATCTTACACCATGATTTACATACTCTGCAACACTGTATGGCTCTATATTTACCAGGTACTTAAATAATTCTTTCTTAAATACTCTGAGATTTTGGATTGACTGTATATGATTTGGTAAATTGTTATAATATTTAATACAATTGTAGTAAGTATTCATCTCAGTTATAGAAAGTCTATGCCTAGGATATGTGTAATTACATGTCCTAGTTGGGTATGACGTTTGTCCACTATTTTGGGCGAACAATGTTCGATTCTTATAAAGAAATATAATACATTCCTGTATGTATATGCCTGTGATAGTTAACAACTTGTTTGCCTTAAATTTCCCCCTACATGATTCTCTTATATCTAAGTTAAGAATGATTCTTAGAATTCTTTTCTGACATATGAGTAATTTGTAAATGTCTTTACCCTTTCCGAAAAGTATGATCCCATATCGTATCTGTGTCTCAAAGTTGGAATGATAAATCATAAGTCTCGTTTTAAGGTCTATGAATTTGCACATTACTCTAAAACTGTAACAAACAGCATTCAGTTTTCTTTCAACGTGACAAATATGCTCATCCCATGTTAAGTTATCATCAAGAATTATTCCCAAGATTTTAGCACTCTTTCTTAAGTTAAATGTAGAATCACCCACAACCACGCTTTCTTGCCGATCAATTAATTTTCTTTTTGTTTTGAATAATATTGTTTGAGTTTTGTCGTTGTTTAAAACCAATTTATTTCGTGTGAACCAATCCTGAGTGTTTTTCAATAACGTCTCTGCAATCTCCAATGTGCTGTGTAATGTTTTAGCTGTAATAAGTAGGCTTGAGTCATCGGCATAAGTTACAATATTAATATTTTTGTTTCCCCCCTCAATTACATCTGCAAAGTCATTCAGGTATATAACAAATAAAATCGGCCCTATGACACTCCCTTGAGCAATACCAACGTTTATTTTAGTTATTTTAGAGAAAGCCCGATTATGATGCCCTCCGATAACTACTTGTTGTTGCCTATCCGTTAAATACGACTTTATCCACTTTAACGCTAGCCCCCGTATACCGTACAATTCCAATTTCTCATATAGAATCTGATGATTTACAGTGTCATAAGCCTTAGATAGATCCAAAAATAATCCCAAAGATATATTTCCTTCCTCCATAGATGAAACAATTTGATTTGTAAACTCAAAAACAGCTGACTGGGTCGATTTGCCTTTGATGTACCCATGTTGTGAATACCTCAACAAATTATTTGTTACAAAAAAGTCCATAATTCTGTTACACATTATACGTTCAAAAATTTTTGAAAAAGAGGACAGAAGGCTTATTGGCCGATAATTTTCAATTTTTGAATTATCTCCTTTTTTAAATATTGGCACAACTTGGGCCAATTTAAGATGCTGTGGAAATATGCCATATTTAAGAGAGTTGTTTATTATGTGAACTAATGGTTTACAAATTTCAGGTATTACACATTTTATTAATTTTGCAGAGACTTCATCATATCCACTGCTGGACTTATTCTTAAGGTTACTGACTGTACGTAATACTTCATGTGTATCTACAGGATCAATGTTAATGGATTCTACATTTCGCTCAATTTTACAATTAAACGGGATAGTTCTTAAATCATTTAAAAGATTTGACACAGATTTGATTAGAAAGTCATTAAAACTATTTGCAACAGACTCTTTGTCACCTTCTATTTTAATATCGTTTTTACTAGATTTGCCTGTAATTTCATTTACTATTTTCCAGGTGCTTTTCATTTTATTATCAGAGAATTTTATTGTATTAGCATAGGCTTTTTTCTTACAGTTTAAGAGCATCTGATTGTTTTCGTCGGCCAGTACATTTGCTGCTCTGCCTTTATGTATTCCGGCAGTCTCTTTTAGTTTTTTGTGTAAGTTAAAGCCGTTGTTGTTTTTCAATAAAGTTAAAAAAAAAATTAGATCAAAAATATGTAATTGTAATTTTAATTAAATTTTAATAATTCAAATATTTTTTCCATAAAATGGTAAGTTAAACGATAATTGCGCATATTGATAAACGAACTAAGAATGAGGGGTGTTTCTGCTGCCCCACACGGCCACGCCATCACGTTATGATGGTATACGACACGAGCGGAACACGTTGGGAGTTTAAGCATCAATATTTATATGAGCAAAGCCAGCGTCTTCTTATAAATATTTATCATCAGTTAAGGTCTACTTCTACTATTAATCTAGTTATTAGAAAAGGGGTTGTAGATCACTCTGTTAAAAGAAAACGGAAAAATAAAAAAATTAAAAATATTGACGATGCCTCAAAGGAATATATTCGAAGAACAATTCATAATTAATATAAAGAAAATAAAGTCCCTAAACTGAGCGAATACCCCAATTATAGTTATCGATCTTTGGAAACTTTAAGAGGTATTTTATTAGAGTGTGGATTTAAATATAAGAAAATTAATAACCGTTTATTAATAACGGAATCACGCCGTATTGTGGGAATGCGCGAGGAATATTTGCGTAAAATAAAAGAGTACCGCAAGTCAAACAGAACGATAATATATCTTGACGAGACGTGGTTTGATACGCATGATACTGTGAAGTACGGTTGGGTAGATATGACTCAAAATTGTACTTTAAATGCTCCATGTTCAAGGGGAAAACGAATTATAATTCTACATGCGTGAAGTGAAAATAGGTTCGTATCTAACGCACTGCTTTTGTCAGCCAAAAATATAAGACAGTCTTCTGCGGACTACTACGAAGACATGACCGCAAATTTGTTTGGAAAATGGTTTGCTGAACAGCTAGTACCTAAATTCTCCCAAGTTCACTTATCGTTATGGATAATGCGTTTTATCATTCGCGAATGTTAAATAAAATACCTAATAATAATACAAAAAAGGAGGATATATTAAAGTTTATGATACAATTTTAAAAAAGAATACGTTATAGACCATATCTGCGAATCACACGGCTATAGTATATTTACGTTTATCTCCATATTACTGCATATTCAATCCGATAGAATTGGTGTGGGGCAGTCTAAAAGAACAGTTGAGAAAATGAGCGCTGTAATCCTAGAGATTATAAGAACCGTTATATCTGATTTAGACAAAACTGACATATGAAAAAAATTGGTGATCACATTTTTCCGGCCATAGACCCTGTTATTATTCAGCATAAAGGATTTTTAAAATATCGTAGGGCATGTAGTGTATAGATTTGGTTCACGTTGGGACACCCTGTAGAAGGAAAAAAAAAGTTTCTCATAATATTTTTCATTGAGGATAAGTGAGTGTTTTCTTATAGTGTGTACATAGAGGCAACAAAGTAAATGCGAGCGTAGTCAAAAATACAATTATCATTTTGGCGCTGTTACAAAAATCTTTTCAAATTCTCTTAATTACTATATTGTTCCAGATACTATTATTGTACATAATATTTGTACTATATAAGATAGAACATAGTCTCTCAGTGAAAACAAAACATACATTAGCCATTAAACAGCAATGCCACACGACTACTATACAGGGCATCCTAAAATATGTGAAAACATCAAAGACGTATACTCCACAAAATACTCATATTCACTGTGTTCAATATAAGAGTGGGATAGCATTGGATTTAAATTTTTCTTCACTAAAATGGTACTTTTCAACATAGAGTGCATGCTCGACAGACTATAGGATTTGACAGTTTCAGATTTTTGCACCAAATAAGCCAAAATTACATCCATTTCGTTAACAAATCATAAACGTTTTCGTACCTGGAGTTTGATTTTTCAGACAAGAATTTTGCTGTAGCAGCAGTTACCAAAATTTTCATATTTACAATGACAACAACGATGTGATTCTTCCCGTCCTAGTCCGGGAAGTACTACTTTCTCTAAGAAAAAGCGTCCGGTAAGTGGGTACATCCCGGACGGTTGTCGAAAAAACGATTTTTTGCGATTTTAGTTTATATTTATTTCTGCCATTATTTTTACAGATATAAAAAAATGAAAAGCACTTTCTCATTGTTACTTTTTGAGGAGAATAACATAGCGTTTACAAATTTTCACTACGACGTTTTGTTTTTGAAAAACCATCATCAACTTGACAGGGGAGACAAGCATCCTCGAACATATTTCAAACGCTGAAGAACTGCGATGTGAACAAAAGAAAGAAAAGTATTATACAATAATTTTAATGCAACTGTTATTGTATAGTTTTTCTTCTAAACACCCTCTGTATTTTAGAGAAATATTAGCAGGAATACAAATAAGTAGTAAAATGAAAAGGCATATGGAACATATTTTTAGCGACTAATGTTTTGACCTACAAATTTCTGTTTGGTGTTAGATACAGTTTAGTTTTCTACGGTATTGATATACCCTGAGCTATATATACATACATGCGAGATCTACAAGATGCGTCAGAAACATAATATACAGAATATCTTAACTAAGTTATGGATTTTTAAGATAGAATAGATAGCAGGACATATTATGAAACTAATACCTCCCGTTTCAGTGTAATCTGCGTAGCGGTAAAATTTCATACCCGAGTGATTTAAGATCTTTTTTTTTTTTAAAGATTTGGCTTCAGACGTAGTCTATTAGCTACAGATTGTTAGTTAACAATGAAACTGTTGACAGTGTATATTGAACTGCGGTAAAACTCTGTTTGAGTGCAGGCAGGCGAAAAAATATATTACGTAGGGTAAGTGGGGGTAATGGGAGTCGCTTAAGCAATTATTGTAATTAAAACAGATTTTAGAATCAAATGTTTATTATAAATGCTTTAAACTAAGGCTTACTTATTAAACTAACAATTGAGATTAAGTTTAATCACTTTGGAAAAGTACTTTGGAAATTATAAAAAAAAAACACAAACACATTTTGACCACCATTGTCCTTAAATGCTGACATTGGTGGTCATCAAGTTGGCAATGAGGGTCAAACAAAATTTAGCATACACCGCAAACATAACCGTCAGCCGCGTCCGACCCACTGCACTCCGAATTCACCACATATTATGCACATTTGAGCATCTTCTGCGTCATCCATCTCATCATCCTGACACAAATCATCAGTATTGACATCTGATATCGAAGTATCGGTTGAATCCTGTAGAACTTGCCTCTTTACTTTGTTTGAACCATTATTCTGCGGCTGGGTCTTTTTCCCCTTACCTTTCCCCTTTTCTTTTTGGGATTTCGCTCTCTTTTTATTTTCCTTATCTATCAGGCTATCTTTGATTGGTGTTGAAGTCAAAATCGTAGCGTGCTTATTCTTTCGGCAAGATAACTCTTCAGGAACATGTCACATTCTTTCTTATAAACTGCTTTGAGTGGTCCAAAAAATGAGACGTCCAGGGGCTGCATCCTATAAGACGTATGCGGTGGTAGAGACAGCATATGGATGTGGTTGCGCTTGCAGTGTTCGTAGACTTGGAGTGAAATATGGCTAGCATGGTTGTCGAGTATCAAAAGGACGGGTTCTTCTGCAGATGGTTTAGCGTGATGAGTAAAGTGTTGAAGCCATTCAAAGAAAAGGTTCTCGTTAATCCAGCCATTATCTGAACACTTGTAAAGAGCTCCTGCTGGACCATCCTTTCCAAGGAACGGAGTCAGTCTCTTTCTTGGGAAGATAAACATGGGCGGGATGAATCCACCAGCAGCGCTCATTGTACACAATAAGGTGATATTTTTTCCTCTTTCTCAACTTGTGATAGATCCCACTCTCTTCAGTCCTTTTGCAGCTAATATTTTCCCTGGATCTTGAACGGTTGAAATTCCGTTCCGTTCTCGTCACAGTTGTTGTTTGTTCTTCGGAACAAATCTATGTTTTTCCATCAGTTCTTCTAACAGCGTGTAGAACAACTGAACCTCCTTTTTGTTAAAAGCTGTGATTCTGTTGATGCTGGTAGCTTCTGGCTTCCTTACAGAAATATTATTTCTGTTCAAAAATCCATCTAACCAATCACGCCCAGCCATTCTTGAGAATTTGTTGAAGTTGTGCGGTAAATTTAGGCTTTCAGCATATTCAAATGCCATGTCACTATTTTGCCAGAGCTCTATAAAAACGAATGTTGTTGTCATGGCTTATTTGGTTCGCATTTGCGAAGCGTGCGTTTATTCTCTGTTGTCCTGGGAGCTACTGCCAGTGTATCTTTCTCGGTTCAATAATTCTTGAACGAAATACAGGGTGAACACTATATTAGACCATCAAAAAAACAGCAATACTGTGTGGATAAGTAGAAAAATCAGCAGATAAAGCTGACAAGTCACATAATAATAATAAAAAGAAAACTCCAACATTGACCTTGATAACACTGAAATTTTTTTTGGCCAGGAACGAGATTTATAAAAGAAAGCTGATATAATAAAAGTCACATTAAAACAATTTTATATTACCTACGTAAATCCGTGTTGATATAGTAGATATTTTTTTTTTACATTATATTTTAAAAATAATTTGGTTAGTTACCAGGCGGCTAGACGTTGGTTGTATAATAATAATAAAAATAAATAAGCAGCTTAGAACTCAATAAAAAAATTTCAAAGCGGTGAACTTAAATTTACACCATTAACAATCAAAGTTATTTTAAAAATGCGGATGTTCAATTAATTATTGGTCTTCGGTGCACAGAATCCATAACACAGGGCATTCAACACTTTTATAGTACGATTTCTCTTTCTCGTCAAAATAGGCCTCCGTTTCAGCGATTACTTCATCATTATATTTCATTCTAGAAAGCATTCCCTTGAGATCTGAAAACAGGAAAAGTCGTGCACAGTAATAGCAGAGAACAACTAAGAGACAGAATATAAACTCTGGTGGGCGCGGCTAGTTTGCGCACCTCATTCGCGCAGAGGGATTCGATGACGTACTGAGTTTGTACAGAGGCGCCACACGCAATTTAGTCTAGTTTAGCATTGCGAGCGTACGGATATTCAGTGGCAGCGTTAATTTGAGATTTTCTGTGATTGCGAAATTTACATTCTTATCGTTTTTCCGTTAACATGAATAAAGCTAAGTGTGGCATAGTGTGTTCAGCGAAAGGCTGTGCGAATAAGAGTTGTAACTGTAACTTATCGTTTTTCACGTTTCCCAAAGATCAAGCATGGTAAGTTTTGTTTCGATTAACTTATTGTATTGTATTTTTATAGTTATGTGGTATATTGTCTTATTTTTGAAATGGAATTCCTCCTGTAATCTTATATTATGCGTAGTTGCATTTTATGTGGTATAATACCCAGTGTTTTATGTTCTATAGAGCTGGAAATTGGATGGTTGGTTCGGGACGTGAAGATCCTAGAGCTAGTAAAAATTTGAGTAGCTACAGTTTGTGTGTTGCTCATTTTGAAGACAGGATTAAGTAATTTTGGTGGATTAATGATGCCAGATCCTGATTTTGTTTTATATACATCCCGTTTGGAAGTTATATTTTAAACTAAATTTGAAAATGTGTACCTACACAAACAAATATTTTGAAAAAACGTATTTGTCTTAGTAAAGATATTGCATATGTACATCCATGTTCAGAATTTCCTACACTTATATCGTAAGTTTGTACTCTTTCAACATGGCGGCCACAGGCTGAATGAGATCAAAGGCGGCAAGACAGAGCTTATATTCTCTCCCTTAGTTGTTCTCTGGCTCTGCATCATTTGTGCTCGTACGACAACGTTTAAATTCAGCAATCCACGTATGATGTAGGTACGTTATTTTGTTGTCCGGCTGCGGACTTTCTAAATAAAGGTGTAAAGAGGAGGGGGAACAATAGGGGCCTCTAGTTTATGCTGTATGTACCAGGCGCAAAATTATCTACAGAGTGTGTATGGTCGAAATTTATTAAAAAATTCAAATCATTTAGGTTTTTAGCTATTCATATCATATAATAATATGTAATTAAAAGGATTTCATGTCCGTAAAAATAATAAATGAAAATAATTTCGTGGCAAAGCGGACTAAAATGTTGGTTTTACCTACACAAGGAATTTTGTTTAATTTAGCAGGGCCCCAGTCTAATTCAATAGAACCAGACCGAGGCATGGGTCGACAGATACTGACGAATTCGTTTCGCTCTTGTGATGAGCACGTCAGAGTACCATAGTCGTTACCCATCTACAAATATCGCCCTGCATTTAAGCACAATAGGATACACAACAGTAGACACATGTAAACACGTATCATCTACATGTACATAGTAATGCATATCCTATACCATACAGAGGCCGAACAAACTCAATGTATAGGTAAAACCATCATTATTTGACATTAAACATCGACGGCAGAACGCTTGGAGACCACCGTCCGAGCATTGCTGAAACCCAAATATTTGGGAGATGCTGGCAGAAGGATAAAATGGTCTCCTGCTAGCGTTTTGTGTTCATACTATTTTTATTTATATTTATTTCAATTTATACGACTGGTTTTACCTATACATTAAGTTTGTTCGGCCTCTGTATGGTATAGGATATGCATTACTATGGACATAATAATAGCATTTATTTTCCTAAAGGTCACACCAATGGGTGGAAAATCTAAAGCACATAACACAAAATAACACTTTATATATAAATAAAAGAAACAAGATTGATATAAAGTAAATAATAAACGCAATATAGGTAATAACAAATAATAAAATAATAATAAATAATAAAACTTACTTACAATTGCAGACTAAAAAGATGTTACTATGTTATAGAGCAATTCATCCCCTGAGAACCCTCGATGATCACCCATTAAGAAGGCTATTGGTGATTTCAGACAGAGACGAAAAGTTAATGTCCAGGTGACCACAATGCCGATTAAAGCAATCACACATGAAGTATATCGGACTTTGCGACAATACATTAGTCCTGGAAGGACCGATGGTAAACGGGGCAACATGCCTGGCCTCTAGGCGGGGCACATGAAATCTTATCCCCTGTAAAAGATCTGGACAGTCCACTGTACCGTGTAAAATCTTATACAAGATCTTAATTCCGCATAAAATTCTTCGCAACTCGAGGGAGGGAATCTCGAAACGCAGAAGCATGGCGGCGTGGTCACTTCCTCTCGGTGGATAAACATTATCCGCTCTGAAAACCAGATACTTGAGAAAGCGTCTCTGGACTGATTCCAGAGATCGAATATGGACTTCATATATGGGGCTCCACACAACTGAACCAAATTCCAACTTTGTCCTAACGAATGTATAATATAGCACCTTCATTGTGAAAATATCATTAAACTCTCGATCGAAAACACCGTTTAAGCAATAATTGAAGGAAGGAAGGACATGTAGATGATACGTGTTTACATGTGTCTACTGTTGTGTATCCTATTGTGCTTAAATGAAGGCCGATATTTGTAGATGGGTAACGACTATGGTACTCTGACGAGCTCATTACAAGAGCGACACTAATTCGTCAGTATCTGTCGACCGATGACTCGGTCTGGTTCTATTGAATTAGGCTGGGGCCCTGCTAAATTAAACAAAATACGGTGGGTGTGTAAGCAATTCGAAGCCCAATTCATTCAATTTTGCCAGATAGATGTTATTGTGCGCGTTTATGGAGCTTTAGCACAAATTACAAACGAAACAATAGGGCGTTAGAAAACAATTTTTTCTCAATATATGGATTAGGTGCTTCAGAAAATTATGTAAATTTAGTGAAATCACATGTACCTATCGGTATTTTTACCCGATTTGAAAAAACAACATGAATTATTAAATCATTACACATCTCGAAAAACATGAGGTTATTTTCGCCTATACGTTATAGGTGTATTTTCACGTTCGTTGGTTATAATAGTTGATCTATGCACTTGAGTACATTTTGTTTTAATTTTGGCTACCACCCATCACACATAAATATTTATTTCCAGATTTTATATAATAATAACAATTTGTGTTATTTTTATACAAACACAACTAGCTTGCTATTATCATGGATGAGACTATAGCCTATTCTACTACCTACCTACTACTGTTTTATATTCTCCTCTAACAAATAGCCGCATTGTAATAACAACGATTATTAGGATTGGATTGTAATAAACTGGTGTTATTTCTTAACTATAATACATGATTTTTATAAACAAAACGTATACCGATTATAAATTTATAGCAATTTGCATTTCATCTTGCATTGCGAAATGTGAATACCAAAAAGTGACACATGGATTCGATAAATTTTAAAGGAACAAAACACTCGTATATGTCATTTTTTGCAAGATAACCTTTGATCTTCCCTATTCCACGCTGTTTGTGGTGAAGTTCTGCGTTATGCAAGTATATTATTAATAATAATAATAATAACAGAAACAGGTCATCCTCGGATCGTTGCGTTTGCTCAGGGCACATGAATCTGGGGTTCTCACTCACTAACCATTTAAAAGAACACAATTAATATGTGGACCAAATCGTCCGCGCAAGCTATTGGCTTGGACACTAAGTATAAAAAGATATCCAATCATTCGAACAGACCAACTGCAGTTAGCCATTTGGCAAATAGAGAAATTCCTGAACAGCAATTAATAAAAATAACAGGACATAGCAGCTCTAATTCAATTAAACCGTACTTGAATATTAACCAAGAACGCCATGGTGAAATAATCAACACCATGCGAGGAATTTCTTCAACAATGCAAATTAACACTCCATCAACTTCAGCAAACTCTTCTTCCAATTTAACATTTACCAATTATTATTTTATTAGACAGCAAACAGTGATTCGATAGTGTTTATAGTATATACACAAACTTTAACAAAGCTTTTTCACAGCACTAAGTCTATGTCATCGGAGCTTTAATATGAATAATAATAATATCATATAAGTTGATTTTAAAAATGCATAAATTATCTCAAGATAAATATGCCAATCCTAAGTAATGAACTCTCAAAATCGACTTCAACACAAGCAGGAAATGTCTGTCCTGAATTATTATATACGGGAAGAAAGAGGACTCAAACTCTAACATATGATATATAGAGCTTTTACAACATATAACAAACCAGAAGAAAAACGGCGTACAGAATACAATATCTATATGTTGGTACCTGTGTATGTAAAGAAAAATAAAACATGTAAAAAGAAGCGAAAAAAAAAATGCATAACTGGGTTTCGTGAGCGCCTGCAGCCTCTAAAACGGCAGTAGGATCTGCAGCAGAAATAAAAAAAAAAGTACCATTCTTCATATCTGGGCTTGGTATATGTTCATTGGACATCTATTCCGAATCGAACAGGGTATGTGGGGTGTTTCGATCGACTCTACTAAGCCTAGGGTAGGTCATCAAGTGAAAGCCTACGCCCCACCGAATATCGATCAACTTTGGAAACATATAAAAAAAAGAGTGATCGAACTTCATATCTGAGCTTGGTATATGTTCATTGGCCATCTATTCCGAATCGAACAGGGTATGTGGGGTGTCTCGATCGAGTCTACTAAGCCAAGCGTAGGTCATCAAGTAAGGGTCTGTATATAGCCCAGTGGGAAGACTTTTTGGAGCAAAATCCGGCTCCCCTAACAATATTTTCTTCACAAGAAAATACTTTTTCTCCATCAGTATGGGCATAGGAATAAACGTGGTAAGTTTGGTAAAGATTGAGGAAAAATATTTTTTTTTCAAAATCGTGAAATAAATCAAGGTATGTGTATTGAAAAAAGTTAAATTTTCTTTGGAAAATAGAATTTCATGAAAATTGGTATGATTATAGAGTTTGGTGCGCTGATTCCAAATATATATATAATGTGGGGAGTGGCATGAAAACCTTGAGCAATAGGGACCCTCAAACATAGGCAAAACCATACATTTTTATAAAAATCTCACTTTAAAAAATTATAAAAAAATTGGTGATGGAGCTTCATATCTGAGCTTGGTATATGTTCATTGGACATCTATTCCGAATCGAACAGGGTATGTGGGGTGTCTCGATCGAGTCTACTAAGCCTAGGGTAGGTCATCAAGTGAAAGCCTACGCCCCACCGAATATCGATCAACTTTGGAAACATATAAAAAAAAGAGTGATTGAGCTTCATATCTGAGCTTGGTATATGTTCATTGGCCATCTATTCCGAATCGAACAGGGTATGTGGGGTGTCTCGATCGAGTCTACTAAGCCAAGCGTAGGTCATCAAGTAAGGGTCTGCATATAGCCCTGTGGGAAGACTTTTTGGCGCAAAGTCCTGCTCCCATAACAATATTTTCTTCACAAGACAACACTTTTTCTCCATCAGTATGGACATAGGAACAAACGTGGTGAGTTTGGTAAAGATTGAGGAAAAATATTTTTTTTTTCAAAATCGTGAAATAAATCAAGGTATGTGTATTGAAAAAAGTTAAATTTTCTTTGGAAAATAGAATTTCATGAAAATTGGTATGATTATAGAGTTTGGTGCGCTGATTTCAAATATATATATAATGTGGGGGGTAGCATGAAAACCTTGAGCAATAAGGACCCTCAAACATAGGCAAAACCATACATTTTTATAAAAATCTCACTTTAAAAAATTATAAAAAAATTGGTGATGGAGCTTCATATCTGAGCTTGGTATATGTTCATTGGACATCTATTCCGAATCGAACAGGGTATGTGGGGTGTCTCGATCGAGTCTACTAAGCCTAGGGTAGGTCATCAAGTGAAAGCCTACGCCCCACCGAATATCGATCAACTTTGGAAACATATAAAAAAAAGAGTGATTGAGCTTCATGTCTGAGCGTTGAATATGTTCAGTGGACATCTATTCCGAATCGACCAGGGTATGTGGGGTGTCTCGATCGAGTCTACTACGCCTAGGGTAGGTCATCAAGTAAGGGTCTGCATATAG
Source organism: Apoderus coryli (assembly GCA_911728435.2). Lineage (NCBI taxonomy): Eukaryota > Metazoa > Arthropoda > Insecta > Coleoptera > Attelabidae > Apoderus > Apoderus coryli. Next base: position 1,115,302 of record OU452207.1, read on the forward strand.
TCCTGTGGGAAGACTTTTTGGCGCAAAGTCCTGCTCCCATAACAATATTTTCTTCACAAGACAACACTTTTTCTCCATCAGTATGGACATAGGAACAAACGTGGTGAGTTTGGTAAAGATTGAGGAAAAATATTTTTTTTTTCAAAATCGTGAAATAAATCAAGGTATATGTATTGAAAAAAGTTAAATTTTCTTTGGAAAATAGAATTTCATGAAAATTGGTATGATTATAGAGTTTGGTGCGCTGATTCCAAATATATATATAATGTGGGGGGTAGCATGAAAACCTTGAGCAATAAGGACCCTCAAACATAGGCAAAACCATACATTTTTATAAAAATCTCACTTTAAAAAATTATAAAAAAATTGGTGATGGAGCTTCATATCTGAGCTTGGTATATGTTCATTGGACATCTATTCCGAATCGAACAGGGTATGTGGGGTGTCTCGATCGAGTCTACTAAGCCTAGGGTAGGTCATCAAGTGAAAGCCTACGCCCCACCGAATATCGATCAACTTTGGAAACATATAAAAAAAAAAGTGATCGAGCTTCATGTCTGAGCGTTGAATATGTTCAGTGGACATCTATTTCGAATCGACCAGGGTATGTGGGCTGTATCGATCGAGTCTACTAAGCCTAGGGTAGGTCATCAAGTAAGGGTCTGCATATAGCCCTGTGGGAAGACTTTTTGGCGCAAAGTCCTGCTCCCATAACAATATTTTCTTCACAAGACAACACTTTTTCTCCATCAGTATGGACATAGGAACAAACGTGGTGAGTTTGGTAAAGATTGAGGAAAAATATTTTTTTTTTTCAAAATCGTGAAATAAATCAAGGTATGTATGTGTTGAAAAAAGTTAAATTTTCTTTGGAAAATAGAATTTCATGAAAATTGGTACGATTATAGAGTTTTATACGCTGATTCCAAATATATATATAATGTGGGGGGTAGCATGAAAACCTTGAGCAATAAGGACCCTCAAACATAGGCAAAACCATACATTTTTATAAAAATCTCACTTTAAAAAATTATAAAAAAATTGGTGATGGAGCTTCATATCTGACCTTGGTATATGTTCATTGGACATCTATTCCGAATCGAACAGGGTATGTGGGGTGTCTCGATCGAGTCTACTAAGCCTAGGGTAGGTCATCAAGTGAAAGCCTACGCCCCACCGAATATCGATCAACTTTGGAAACATATAAAAAAAAGAGTGATCGAGCTTCATGTCTGAGCGTTGAATATGTTCATCAGACATCTATTCCGAATCGACCAGGGTATGGGGGGTGTCTCGATCGAGTCTACTACGCCTAGGGTAGGTCATCAAGTAAGGGTCTGCATATAGTCCTGTGGGAAGACTTTTTGGCGCAAAGTCCTGCTCCCATAACAATATTTTCTTCACAAGACAACACTTTTTCTCCATCAGTATGGACATAGGAACAAACGTGGTGAGTTTGGTAAAGATTGAGGAAAAATATTTTTTTTTTCAAAATCGTGAAATAAATCAAGGTATATGTATTGAAAAAAGTTAAATTTTCTTTGGAAAATAGAATTTCATGAAAATTGGTATGATTATAGAGTTTGGTGCGCTGATTCCAAATATATATATAATGTGGGGGGTAGCATGAAAACCTTGAGCAATAAGGACCCTCAAACATAGGCAAAACCATACATTTTTATAAAAATCTCACTTTAAAAAATTATAAAAAAATTGGTGATGGAGCTTCATATCTGAGCTTGGTATATGTTCATTGGACATCTATTCCGAATCGAACAGGGTATGTGGGGTGTCTCGATCGAGTCTACTAAGCCTAGGGTAGGTCATCAAGTGAAAGCCTACGCCCCACCGAATATCGATCAACTTTGGAAACATATAAAAAAAAGAGTGATCGAGCTTCATGTCTGAGCGTTGAATATGTTCAGTGGACATCTATTCCGAATCGACCAGGGTATGGGGGGTGTCTCGATCGAGTCTACTACGCCTAGGGTAGGTCATCAAGTAAGGGTCTGCATATAGTCCTGTGGGAAGACTTTTTGGCGCAAAGTCCTGCTCCCATAACAATATTTTCTTCACAAGACAACACTTTTTCTCCATCAGTATGGACATAGGAACAAACGTGGTGAGTTTGGTAAAGATTGAGGAAAAATATTTTTTTTTTCAAAATCGTGAAATAAATCAAGGTATGTGTATTGAAAAAAGTTAAATTTTCTTTGGAAAATAGAATTTCATGAAAATTGGTATGATTATAGAGTTTGGTGCGCTGATTCCAAATATATATATAATGTGGGGAGTAGCATGAAAACCTTGAGCAATAGGGACCCTCAAACATAGGCAAAACCATACATTTTTATAAAAATCTCACTTTAAAAAATTATAAAAAAATTGGTGATGGAGCTTCATATCTGAGCTTGGTATATGTTCATTGGACATCTATTTCGAATCGAACAGGGTATGTGGGGTGTCTCGATCGAGTCTACTAAGCCTAGGGTAGGTCATCAAGTGAAAGCCTACGCCCCACCGAATATCGATCAACTTTGGAAACATATAAAAAAAAGAGTGATCGAGCTTCATGTCTGAGCGTTGAATATGTTCATCAGACATCTATTCCGAATCGACCAGGGTATGGGGGGTGTCTCGATCGAGTCTACTACGCCTAGGGTAGGTCATCAAGTAAGGGTCTGCATATAGTCCTGTGGGAAGACTTTTTGGCGCAAAGTCCTGCTCCCATAACAATATTTTCTTCACAAGACAACACTTTTTCTCCATCAGTATGGACATAGGAACAAACGTGGTGAGTTTGGTAAAGATTGAGGAAAAATATTTTTTTTTTCAAAATCGTGAAATAAATCAAGGTATGTGTATTGAAAAAAGTTAAATTTTCTTTGGAAAATAGAATTTCATGAAAATTGGTATGATTATAGAGTTTGGTGCGCTGATTCCAAATATATATATAATGTGGGGAGTGGCATGAAAACCTTGAGCAATAGGGACCCTCAAACATAGGCAAAACCATACATTTTTATAAAAATCTCACTTTAAAAAATTATAAAAAAATTGGTGATGGAGCTTCATATCTGAGCTTGGTATATGTTCATTGGACATCTATTCCGAATCGAACAGGGTATGTGGGGTGTCTCGATCGAGTCTACTAAGCCTAGGGTAGGTCATCAAGTGAAAGCCTACGCCCCACCGAATATCGATCAACTTTGGAAACATATAAAAAAAAGAGTGATTGAGCTTCATATCTGAGCTTGGTATATGTTCATTGGCCATCTATTCCGAATCGAACAGGGTATGTGGGGTGTCTCGATCGAGTCTACTAAGCCAAGCGTAGGTCATCAAGTAAGGGTCTGCATATAGCCCTGTGGGAAGACTTTTTGGCGCAAAGTCCTGCTCCCATAACAATATTTTCTTCACAAGACAACACTTTTTCTCCATCAGTATGGACATAGGAACAAACGTGGTGAGTTTGGTAAAGATTGAGGAAAAATATTTTTTTTTTCAAAATCGTGAAATAAATCAAGGTATGTGTATTGAAAAAAGTTAAATTTTCTTTGGAAAATAGAATTTCATGAAAATTGGTATGATTATAGAGTTTGGTGCGCTGATTTCAAATATATATATAATGTGGGGGGTAGCATGAAAACCTTGAGCAATAAGGACCCTCAAACATAGGCAAAACCATACATTTTTATAAAAATCTCACTTTAAAAAATTATAAAAAAATTGGTGATGGAGCTTCATATCTGAGCTTGGTATATGTTCATTGGACATCTATTCCGAATCGAACAGGGTATGTGGGGTGTCTCGATCGAGTCTACTAAGCCTAGGGTAGGTCATCAAGTGAAAGCCTACGCCCCACCGAATATCGATCAACTTTGGAAACATATAAAAAAAAGAGTGATTGAGCTTCATATCTGAGCTTGGTATATGTTCATTGGCCATCTATTCCGAATCGAACAGGGTATGTGGGGTGTCTCGATCGAGTCTACTAAGCCAAGCGTAGGTCATCAAGTAAGGGTCTGCATATAGCCCTGTGGGAAGACTTTTTGGCGCAAAGTCCTGCTCCCATAACAATATTTTCTTCACAAGACAACACTTTTTCTCCATCAGTATGGACATAGGAACAAACGTGGTGAGTTTGGTAAAGATTGAGGAAAAATATTTTTTTTTTCAAAATCGTGAAATAAATCAAGGTATGTGTATTGAAAAAAGTTAAATTTTCTTTGGAAAATAGAATTTCATGAAAATTGGTATGATTATAGAGTTTGGTGCGCTGATTTCAAATATATATATAATGTGGGGGGTAGCATGAAAACCTTGAGCAATAAGGACCCTCAAACATAGGCAAAACCATACATTTTTATAAAAATCTCACTTTAAAAAATTATAAAAAAATTGGTGATGGAGCTTCATATCTGAGCTTGGTATATGTTCATTGGACATCTATTCCGAATCGAACAGGGTATGTGGGGTGTCTCGATCGAGTCTACTAAGCCTAGGGTAGGTCATCAAGTGAAAGCCTACGCCCCACCGAATATCGATCAACTTTGGAAACATATAAAAAAAAGAGTGATTGAGCTTCATATCTGAGCTTGGTATATGTTCATTGGCCATCTATTCCGAATCGAACAGGGTATGTGGGGTGTCTCGATCGAGTCTACTAAGCCAAGCGTAGGTCATCAAGTAAGGGTCTGCATATAGCCCTGTGGGAAGACTTTTTGGCGCAAAGTCCTGCTCCCATAACAATATTTTCTTCACAAGACAACACTTTTTCTCCATCAGTATGGACATAGGAACAAACGTGGTGAGTTTGGTAAAGATTGAGGAAAAATATTTTTTTTTTCAAAATCGTGAAATAAATCAAGGTATGTGTATTGAAAAAAGTTAAATTTTCTTTGGAAAATAGAATTTCATGAAAATTGGTATGATTATAGAGTTTGGTGCGCTGATTTCAAATATATATATAATGTGGGGGGTAGCATGAAAACCTTGAGCAATAAGGACCCTCAAACATAGGCAAAACCATACATTTTTATAAAAATCTCACTTTAAAAAATTATAAAAAAATTGGTGATGGAGCTTCATATCTGAGCTTGGTATATGTTCATTGGACATCTATTCCGAATCGAACAGGGTATGTGGGGTGTCTCGATCGAGTCTACTAAGCCTAGGGTAGGTCATCAAGTGAAAGCCTACGCCCCACCGAATATCGATCAACTTTGGAAACATATAAAAAAAAGAGTGATCGAGCTTCATGTCTGAGCGTTGAATATGTTCATCAGACATCTATTCCGAATCGACCAGGGTATGGGGGGTGTCTCGATCGAGTCTACTACGCCTAGGGTAGGTCATCAAGTAAGGGTCTGCATATAGTCCTGTGGGAAGACTTTTTGGCGCAAAGTCCTGCTCCCATAACAATATTTTCTTCACAAGACAACACTTTTTCTCCATCAGTATGGACATAGGAACAAACGTGGTGAGTTTGGTAAAGATTGAGGAAAAATATTTTTTTTTTCAAAATCGTGAAATAAATCAAGGTATATGTATTGAAAAAAGTTAAATTTTCTTTGGAAAATAGAATTTCATGAAAATTGGTATGATTATAGAGTTTGGTGCGCTGATTCCAAATATATATATAATGTGGGGAGTAGCATGAAAACCTTGAGCAATAGGGACCCTCAAACATAGGGAAAACCATACATTTTTATAAAAATCTCACTTTAAAAAATTATAAAAAAATTGGTGATGGAGCTTCATATCTGAGCTTGGTATATGTTCATTGGACATCTATTCCGAATCGAACAGGGTATGTGGGGTGTCTCGATCGAGTCTACTAAGCCTAGAAATAAAAAGCATGCTTGAGCAAGTATGATTTTATAGTTCTTTTGAACATTTCTGAACTGTACTCCCGGACCCTACGAGGAAGTGCATTATGCGCAACTAATATAAAAGAAAAAAGACATGAATTTTATTCCACACATAGTGAATATCCCGGTATACATGGTGTCTCATCATAAGTCCTGGTCCACCAACTAAAGGTGGTGTTAGAAGAGGTCTTTTGATACAAAAAAAAAAGTTCATATACCATAGGATGCGTTTCATTGCTGTTTTTATGTCATTTTTACAAAACTTTTATTGTTCGCACAAAGCATACAAAAAAATAGTCAGATTTATGTCTCAAAGAGTAGAAATAGAAAAATTTACTAGAAAATATAAAATTCAGTGTTTTTCGGAATTAACATTCCACAGCATCCGCTTCAAACTCCAATTTATTATTGTTGCAATAAATGAATTACATTTTTGTTTTCACTCACGCCCAAATAGTAAAATATACATTTTTAATTACCCCATAAAATGTTCGGTTATATACCCGTTACGTGTATGCTGTACATTTTGCATTTTATGGTATATTGTTTGGATATTCCTATAACAATGAAGCATGAATTAATTTTATTATCTCATTATTAGTTCTATTTTCAAAAAGTTGATTTATTTTTCTCGCAATAAATTCACATTAATTGTGTAGATATCAGAGTTCATGAAAAATTGTAACTGCTTCACCGTATTATATACAGGCTGATCCAACTCAAGTCGGCACTATTGCTAACGTCTTTATTATACAAGGTGTATAAGTAGTACATTTAAAAATAAGTATAGTTTGCTTAATAAAACTATGTCCGAAAATGCGCCCCTAAGGAGCTACGACCCCTAGAAAATGGCCGTAAAAAATTGTTTTTTGACATTTTCTTCTAAACAATGAAAGATATATTAATCAACTTTGCCAAAGTGGCTCGGGTTTTTATGATATATATTACCCTATGTTGCAGTTTACTCAGAGGCGTAACTTGTGGGAAGGCTGTAATGGCCTTTTTACCCCAGTTTTTAAAATCTAAAAGGCCCAATTATTCTACAGAGAAAAGGTATTCTTGTAAAAACATTGTAGAGTTAAAGGTTTCAGTGTCATTTGCAATTTAATATTGACGTGTTTATTAGTTTTGCAAAGAAATTGTCCAAAATACTCTCAAAAAAGTAGGCGATAGTAGGAGGTAAAAATTAACTCTCAACTTTACATTATTTGAAGGATCTTTAGGAACATATCTATTTCTGTCTCTCTATGTTCATCTTTATGGGTTACCAAAAACCTGTCGTCTTTTTTCGTCAATATCTTTCAGGTATTGGACTCCAGAGTGTCTCTCGAGCATTATCTTAGCGATACCTGTGTGCATTGTCGGCCTTTCAGCCATGTAATCTCTTTAGTGGCGTTTAGTGGACTTCCTTCTTCATCTATGGTATGGTTATTACACGTATTGGGCCAGTGTTCGCCCAACAGCTTGGCTGATTGGGACCAGGGTAGATCGGTGTTATTAAAGTTAACATAAAAATTTTAATTAAAATTAGCTCTTCTAGATTTCCCGAACAACTAAGAAAGTAGATTGTAGATTTTTTTATCGGAGTCGTTTAGGCGATTTGGCCTCCCCTCACTTCGACCTGCAGAAGATCTTTTTTTTTCATAAAGTTGATGATTTCTCTGGGGGCTAAATTCCTTGCCTCGTCGGGTGTTAGCGTCTGCCGTTTCGGGATGCCTCTCTGCAGGCATTCTTCAGCACAACGATTAATAGCGTTGATCTCTGCTTGGAATATAGTGGGACTATTCCCGAGAGATATAGAGAGCCTGCAATTAGGCCCGTATACTCCCATGCCTGTGTTCCTTTCTATTCCTCTTGAACCGTCCGTATACCAGACGGATGTGTTTTCTGGGAATCGTGGTTCCCCATTTAGCCAATTTTGACGGTCTGCAATGACCACTTCAAATGGGATTTCAAAATCATGTTTGCGTGGCAAAGCGTCCGACGGTTTTCTTCCTGAATCCAAAGGTATTAGATTCAGGATTCCCATGTGTCCCTCTAGATCGCCAGATTTGTATTCCATTACCTGTGCCAGTTTCAGAGCGCTATTTGCTGCCTCTTTTTTGACTAGGACAGGTGCAGCAACGTTTCCATCGCTGCTGTGGGGCAAGTTCGCATTGCCCCTGTTATTCCTAAACATGCAAGCCGTTGCAACTTTTGAAGACGGCATTGTGTATGCTTAATAATAACTTTTGGCCACCATACTAATGAAGCGTATGTAACCATGGGTTTAATGACTGTTTGGTACACCCAGTATGTGAGCTTTGGCTTTAGCCCCCAAGTCCTACCGAGTAGCCTCTGACACGTCCATATGGCCGCTGTCGGTTTCGATATGGTTTTCTCTATATGCTGATTCCAAATTAGTCGTTTATCCAGGATTACTCCCAGGTATTTGACTTTATCCGAAAGGCAAATTTGCTCACCGCTGAGAGTGGGGTTAATAATGTCCACCTTTCTCTTTCTCGTGAATTGTACCAACACTGTTTTTTTCGTATTTATATTCAATCCCTCAGCGTCGCACCAGTTTTTAATTTTGTTTAATGCAATTTGCATGCGGTTGGATATAACCGATGTGTGTTTTCCCTTAACTGTGAGAACAATGTCGTCGGCGTAGCTTTGCAGAGTAAATCCATTTTTGAAATGAGATGATCCAGCACTAGTGACCATATAACTAAGAAAGTACAGTACCCTCTCTGTTTAGGAATCTTGTTTCATATGATATAATGATTGAAATATAAGTAATAACACATTAACTATTATAGGGAGTGTTAAAATAAACAGTTGCAGGTGTTTGAACAGTACAATGCCCTCTCTACACTAAATATTATAACAGGTAAGTCCAACAAAGTCAAAGCTGAAGCCGGCTTATTAATGTTGGCGGAACCATGTTTGTTAGAAGTCTTCTCCCTAAAAATTATTGTTCTTATCACCTGTATCAAGAATTATCTATTTTGCCAAAGAAAACATTATTGAACTCATCCTCGTATCAGCTATTTAAAGCAACGTCTTCGTTTTGTGAAATTACCAAATCGAAGTCAAATATTATTATCGCATAATCCTTGAAAATGTTATTTTTTTAATGCCGGTTATGCTTACATACTTTTTGCATACATAACAATTTTCTGTATGGTGTTTTTTTGGCAAACTCCACCAAAATTCTAAACATTTGTGTGTGTGAGTAAGTCGTTGCAGTTATAAATCACCGCACATATACGTATTTACATAAAATCTCTCAAATATTATTTGAATTTTCCAATTTATTCGGTAAAAAGTACACACAGATTATCTGCTGTTTCACGGATTTATGGACTATGGGTGATTATTCAACGTCGCCTCGGTTACATGGTAGGTAGGTAGTTACAAACAACATACAATTTGTTATGATGTTCCAGGCTACAAATTTGCAAGTTATTGAGAGAAAACAGAATTGATTTTATATTGATCATTCGCCCACTCAAATAGTTTAAATGCTGTAACCAATTTTTAGGTAGCTTTTCTAATTCAACTAGTTAGTTACAAATATGAAGTATTAACTAGCCACCAATTTGGATTTTTAGCTAACAAATGCACTAATGTCTTCAACAATGTTTACTCCAACTTGAACAATCAAAGCATTCGACTGTGTAAGTCATAACATCCTAATTAACAAGATACAGCACTACGGAATTCGAGGGGTTCCACTGGGATGGTTGAAGTCGTACCTTAGCAACAGAAGTCAGTGTGTGAGGGTCAATGCGGCTGTGTCTTCTTGCAGGCCGATGGATTGTGGAGTTCCACAGGGTTCGGTGTTGGGTCCTATTTTGTTTTTGCTATTTATCAACGACATTACGTGCCTAGACATCAGCGGTGAAGTATGTCTCTTTGCTGATGATACTAGTTTCACTTGGTGCGGCCCGGATAGTGTGGCTCTTCATAGTACCATATCCAAAGACTTAATCACCATCAAATCATGGTGTGACTCTAACCTGTTGTGCTTGAACACTGCGAAAACGAAATCTGTGGCATATAAAGGTGCGCTGCAGTCTTTTGAACTTAATAATTCCACTATTGACGTCGTTTCTTCTGTGAGGTTTCTGAGCCTTGTTGTTGACACAAAAATTAAGCTCTGCCTGTTTGCGTTAAGATCAGTTTCCAAAGAACTTAACTTGTCAACTTCCATACAGTCTACTTCGATACGCCCTCCCATTCTGGGGTACATGCTGTGTAACGCAATTTGGGCGTATTTTTAGATTACAAAAAAGAGCTATTCGATACTCTCTGAGATTGCACTATAGAGCCCATTGCCAGGACTTCTTCAGAAAATTTAAAATACTAACACTACCTTCTTTATTCATATTGGAATCGGTCTGCTTAATCCGCAAACACCTGTCAGATGTCTCTGAAAGACCCACAGAAATCTTATATATATATATATATATATATATATATATATATATATATATATACTCTAGAATGATAATCCCGTAGTACAAAAATGTAACCAAAAGTGTAGAGCTGTCCATAATGCGCATGATCATCAGTAACTTATTTTTCAACAGGACCGGCTTTGATTAAATGTAATATTACTGTTATAGGTATATTTAAAATTAAATTTTACCATTTGGTAACATTCAAATAAAAAAATGGAATAAAGAAATTTAAGAAATAAAAAATTACATTAAATACCTATCTAAATACTTTATTGTCTAACAGGTACAACCCAATAATAATAAATCTAAGCAGAAACGAGAAATAAGTAAAAATTGTAATACTGGAAAATATCTTAAGGACTTGAGCATTCTAATTATTTATTTTATTATTATATAATATTTGTTTGTTTATACAACCACCTTAGGCGTCTTACCCCTCTACAGCCTTCAAAGGGGTGCAAGAAACAGTGACTTCACAAATATTTTCCGTGTCCATGTAAACCACTTCCATATCATCCGTACTCCTCGCAATAGTATTTTGTGACAAAACATGGTTGGTAGAACTTTTATTCTCAGCAATTTCATGGAGGATTCTATAATTAAGTATATTCCAGTTCCAGAATTCAAACGAACTTTGTATACCTACACAACGTAGGAAATATATTCTTGACATACATATCATGCATTTTTGACAGACTGCTTTTAAGTAAACAGTGTCTTGATATCAAACGATTAAGAATTTAACTTCCACTCTCGTTTACATAATCTCTTCTTTTCAACAAAAGTTTGCTAACTGCATCGGGTACGAGGGTGATCCTCTTGACGTCTTCTCTACAAATGATATCTTCTGCAGCGAAATGCTTACTGCATATGACATTCCCATCATATACATTTTCTGTACTAGGATCCCAATCCCCGCATCCAAACATCATGTCTTTTTTTTGTCAAGCTAAAAATACGTATCATGTCAATGGTATCATATTGACTCAAACTGAGACTGTTAGAAACCCGAAACAATAACTTACTGAAAATATTTAATACCAGGAATGAGACCTTCATTTTTACACCACAACACTATACACCTCATTGTTTGTTAAATAAACGAACTAAAACCAAAATAACAAATATTAAAAACAATTTTAATCACAAATAGGTATATCTATCAACAATTAAAATATACCACGAATAAAACCATAACTCAATTATAAAACCTATCTGAATTGTTGTGAAGCCGACTCTGACAGATATTCCCACTACGAGAAACGTCATTTGCGAAAACAGACGCTGTTGCGAAATCTCCTAAATTTAATAAGATTTGGAAAAAAATGTTTTGTTCATATTGCTGAAAACTAAACAGTATGCAATTTTACCGATAACATTTAATTATTTGATTTTATCAAGCAGTTTCGTATGACGCAACATATGGATTTATTTATAAAACAGATATGTCGCATAAATTCTGTAAGGCGAACGACAAAATAGTTTTAAATATGGCAGCTCTGTACTGAAAATAAGTTACTGAGGAGCATGCGTAGTTCGTGAAAACTCTGCATACCCGTTACACTTTTTGGTATTCGGCTGGATTTAATTAGCATTCTAGAGTACATATATAATATAAGATTTCTATGGAAAGACCATTCCATAACTATCTGCTTAGAAACGCCGACCATGATCTTTATCTGCCAGCCTAAAGCTTAAAGCTCTAAAGACGTATTTGTTAGAAAAAGCTTTTTATACAGTGGGTGACTTTTTTAATGTGTATTAATTTTTGAGCGATTCACACACTGGATACTAGTTCGTAGTTTGCATTGTGTGTTTTGTATATATATTGAACTGTAGAATATTTACTTAATTAATTTACTTTAAATGGAATGAAAGACGTCTGCTCCACAATATAATCTTTTATAATTAAATCAATGTACCATACATGTTTCGAGAGTATATACTCTCATCATCAGTGGTAATAATAGGGTCGAAATTATTCAAGGATGAATTGATAACAATTACAGATCACACTGCGGAAAACAAAAAATATCATATTTAAAATATTGTTGTCAGCATTAAAAATAATTCAAGTGGCATTGCACCTTGCGGTGCTCAATAAGCCATTTCTCTTGTGTTGGATACTCATAACGTATAAACAACACACGATTATTTATCGTTGTGTGGGTTTTTCACTTTTCCTTTTCCACGCATAACTTTTCGAATGAAGAAATTAAATATTAAGATCGTAAGAACACATGTCTTAAAATTATTGCGAAATTTCAATGAAATTTGGCTTATTGAGCAGTGCAACGTGCAATGCCACTTGAATTATTTTTAATGCTGACAACAATATAATATATTTTTTGTTTTCCGCAGTGTGATCTGTAATTGTTATCAATTCATCCTTGAATAATGCAGCTTTCTAATTTCGACCCTATTATTACCACTGATGATGAGAGTATATACTCTCGAAACATGTATGGTACATTGATTTAATTATAAAAGTATAATTAATATGTATTAATTATTATTCTTATGTTTTATGTTTTGTTTACCTGTCTACAAATTATTTTTAATTTTTTGACAAATATATATATATATATATATATTTATTTATTTTTAAAAGGCTACATATAGAATTTGTAATCAAATTTTGTTGACCCTTTTTCCAGTATTTATGAACGCCTATGTAAACAAGTTTTTTTATGCCGTATTTTGTATCAGAACTATACATAATTTTTCTGCTTCGAGTGCCTTGTCCTCTTCGAACGCTATTTGTACTCTCTCGACTGCTTTTCTAAATAGACTTGTCGCAGTCTCACCATACCATTGCATTGTCGCAAATTCTTCAACCCCGATCTTTACAATTTCAGCTGGCTCGTGCACCTTCAATTTGCGATCGTTCATAACCAATTTGTGAATTTTTTAAGGTTTTCTAGAATTTCAGCCTCATTTGGGCGTCCACTAATGTTTATCAAGCCATTGTTTAGTTTCCACTGTATTTTTTTTCACCAAAAAGCAATGCTTCCTATACGGACTTATCGAATGACTTAATATTAATTTGAAAAGACCGTATTTGAGCATGAATGAGCGTGTCACATTCTTGCAAGCACATCCAGCTTGCGCACTCTGATATTTTCAACATCTATGGATACGTCCACATTTCGAAAACTTCAGCTTTTTACACATGGCGTCTGTTAGAGTCCACGCCTCAATTCCATAATAAAGAATACTGAAGACGTAACAAACTAGCAATCCTTAGCAACCTCAACTTTAAAATTTCAAATGGAATTACTCCACCTGTGGGACATTATTTTAAAGCTATTTTTATTGCGAATACGGTGATATGTATCGTGATCGCTTTTAGAAATCGGTTGAGATGTGGCAGAATTATTGGTTAAAAACAACAAACAACAGTAATTTCTCGTAGGTGATTTTTTCTGTTAAAAAATCGTCTTCGGAAAGAAGGAATTTCCTTCGACATGCTAGTCAAAATTGATAGAAAACTGTCAGAACAGCTCTGAATATGCTGTGCATTTACGAAATGAAAAGTTTTTGGGGATTTCTACATTGCACTTTAAAATTTTTCTTAATACAGACCTGGTATATTAGAAACTCGTTGCTATAAAATAAGCCAGAGGTTTTTATTGTTTTCTGAAACATAAATGTGTATATACTTTGCCGTCGATTTTAACGGTTTTCGCCTTGATGCAAAAAGAATTCATTCCAATATTGACTAATTATTTTTTTTATGTTTTGTTATAAATTCTTACAGTTTGTTTAATTTCTGCTTTATTTCAACATACAGAGTGTGCGTAGTTTGTATTTTAATATACTAAAGATCAGCGTATCTTATAAGACTTGAAGCAAAGATTATTTGTTTGATTTAAATACATATTTATTTGACTTAGTACTTAGACTTACTTGTTAACAAGGCCCGAAAATGTAAGGCTATATTGGTTTGCTTGAACTAACTAGAGTTATTTAGAAAAAAGACTCCATGTACTTGGCTCAAAGGTGCTGCTACTTGGAATAAATAGATATTTGTTTATTCTGAATAAACATTTTTTTATATTAAATATGTGATTTGTTCTATCCAAACAAATCATTTGTTCCGGAAAATTTGATAGTTTGCTTACAATAAATACTTGGTTTGTTACAAATAAATGGAGTTGAATCCCCAACAGCCATGCGCGTCGGCTCATTTTATTATTATTCATTTGCTCAAAGAACGGGCGACTTGTTTCAAATAACCAGGAATTATCTTTAATCTGTTATTTAAATTAAATAAATATTTATTTCTGCCAAAGCAGCCCACGCCAAATAAATATTTAAAAAAAAATCAAATAACTCTATTTATTCCGGACAAACACTGTTTATTTGATTCAAATAAATTTTGTTTGAGTTAAACAAATAAAAGCCAAATAATTATTTATTAGGGTTCATTTTTAGAATTTTTCTCAGTGTACGGTGTATTTTCATGGGTCTGGGACTTTTATGGTTTATGGTTGCTTTTAAAAAATTTTATTGTAGTAAACTAAACTTTTTATTTTCAAGTTTTCACACAATTATTTATGTATCCGCGCTAGACATTGTCGATATGACTTGATTGATTCAACTAGTCATAACAATGAATCATTTTAAAAAATTTTTTAGTAACGATTAAACATTTTCTATATAAATAATGAGTCAAAATCATAATATTGAAACGAAAAGCTCATGTTCCCCCTGTGCATCTGTTATTGCGTATACATTAAAATTATTATTTTTGTCTGACTGTATAATAATTCGGTGTTGATTGCTATTATCAATGGTTTATAAACTGAATCAGATATAATCGCCAAAATATTCCAAAATTGAATTGCGGGAATACGCGCGGTAAGCCAAATTCTCTTAGTAGTGTTATTATTACTGCTTATAATCTATTTGGAAATAATAAGTAGGCCGGTAATAAGTATCCACATAGTAAATAACGTGTTAACGTAACTATAGGTCTCCCATATCACGAGACTAAACGCTTCGAATTTTCTTGTGAAAATTTCGTCGTCCTTGACATTTCGGAAAGTAAAATCGCTATTATAATCGTAGTCCGAAATGTTTTCATTTCGTGTGTCTTCGGAAACCCACTTATTAACGAAACTGTGTTGTAGGGTGGAGCAGAGGCGGCTCGTGACCTGTTAAAGAAACAGTATAATAATAATAATATAATAATAATAATCTATTCCAACAGATAAGAACATTAATAAGAAGGAAACAGAGAAAATAATGAAATATAGGGATCTCGAGATAGAAATAAAACGAATGTGGAACACAAAAACTAAAATCTTGCCCGTGGTCCTGGGTGCTACTGGCACTGTATCCTGCTCACTCCAAAAATTCATAGACGAAATACCAGGTAAACACTCCATTTTAGAACTTCAAAAAACAGCAACTCTAGGAACCTCTCATATAGTGCGCAAAATATTATCGTAAAACCAACCACCCTTTGGAAACCGGATAGTTTCCCAGGTGGATAAGGAAAAAACCAGTAGATAAAGCTGAGAAATGATAATAATAATAATAATAATCTTTATTGACTACGTTTTGTACAAAACAATTGCAGTACGGCAAAATACAACAATTATATCTACAACAAAAAACATGAAAGTGTAAGTAACATAGGTACAAACAAATTAAAAGCGACTAATTGCTAAAATGTACAAGTTCCTTGGAATATTCTTCCACAGAATAAAAAGCAAATATGATTTTATAGTTCTTTTGAACATTTCTGAACTGTACTCCCGGACCCTACGAGGAAGTGCATTATACAACTGAATCTGTAGGGAATTCTTTGCAGACCTAGTCAATCTCAATCGCCGAGCCCGTACCAAGTCCGCAGATCTCGTACCATACTCATGACAAGTTGAGTTAATACACAAATCGGGCTTCCATCTGTGAATCTCAAGCAGTTGATAATATATATATATATATATATAAAGACGGGAGAGGCATTATATTGAGAGATCTGAAAATGGGCTTGCAATGCTCCAGATATCCAGCATTTGCCAGAATGCGAACCACCTTTTTTTGCACTCTAAATATTTGCATAGCCGATGACGAGTTACCCCAGAGACTCACTCCATAAGAAATATGAGAATGGAACAGTGAGAAATAAACAGTTCTCAGAGCTTGCTGACGCAGACAATGTCTGAGCCTCCTAATAACGTAAATACTAGAAGACAACTTACCCCTGAGAAAATCAACGTGCAACGCCCAGCAAAGCGCATCATCAACAATAATCCCCAATAAGTTGGCTGTTCGTCCCCGAGCATGACCACTAGCACTAGAAAATGTAAGTCTCTGGGTCTTATCAATATTTAGTTTCAGCAGATTACTAGTGAACCAGCCATTCGCAACTCCCTCAAGGTGCCCCGCACGACCTTCGAGCTGTGAAACACTGCTTCAGTAATACACCAAAGAGGTTTCATCAGCATAAAGAGTGACCCTTCCAGGATTCAAATAACTATATAGGTCGTTAATATAAACGACAAAGAGCAACGGACCCAACACAGAGCCCTGGGCACTCCACTCGTTAATACTCTCACCTCAGACAGCTCCAACCGAAGAGCCACTGTCTGTCCTCTGCCAGTCAGGTACGACCGCAGCAGCTGCAACGAGAGTCCCCGCACACCATATCGAGAAAGCTTGGTTAGAAGAACTTCATGAGACACACAGTCAAATGCCTTGCTCAGATCACATAATGTGAGATTAATAAATTCACATCTCTCCAGGCCCTCGATTATGTCAGACACCACACGAGCCACCGCCTGAACTGTCGACCGACCACCCCTGAAACCAAACTGTCCAGGACACAAAAGGTTATTCGCTTCCAAAAAAGAAGTTAGATTTTGCTTTAATATAATCTCAAAAATTTTTCCAAATATATCGCTGCAGAAAAATTTAAAATGACGATATTTCGAAAACTATGCATTTTAGAAAATGATAACCTATTACAAAATTGCATTATTTTTTAATGCTAAGGAAGATAAAATAATAATAATATACCCATTCCATTTGAAAAAATTGACATTCAACTGTTTTTCTTGAACCGTTTTCAATATAATTTTTTGACCACCCTGTATAAACTAATCAGAAAATGTCTTGTCAATTCGAAAAAGAAGATCCCACCTGATAAGAAAATACCTGCAAAATAATTATTAAATACTGATTTACAAGGAAAAAACGGAATTCTTATGGAGCCCTAAAACTGTCAATTTTGACATAAATCTTGATATAAGTCAAAAACGACTGACGTTAGGTATAGGACATGATACATGAAATATGTCTGAAATTTTATTTAGAATCCAAAAATGTAATAATATATAGGGTGTTCCATTTAAAATCACGAAGTTGCCATCAACTTCCGGTATAACCGTAATTTCTTTTCCCTATTTTAATATTCAGTGGTAAAAATGTTAGATATTAAATAAAAATAAACCAAGCAACCACTTAAAAATGCTGAGCTTTTTTCATTATTATTATTTTTAATTGTAAAAAATCGATTTTCAAGTTAATACTACTTCTTTTCTAGAACTAGTAATTTTTTCTAGTTAAATATGGCAATATAAGATTTTTTTGTCCGCATTCCTTTCGTTGTCACAGATTCGTTTGCCAAGCAATACAGAGTTCCATGTGTAATGTTAGAGGCGATGGTTGACATCTAGTAGGAAAAGTCGAGGCCCAAGTATACTACCTTGTGGAGTACCTATGTCGATTTCTTGAAATGCTGATACACATGAATTTACTTTATCAGGTTGAAAATTTAACACAATGTAATTGCGGTTTTCATTAAAAAAAAAAACAAACAAAAAAATATTAATTTCACCACTGAGGATGGAGCTGAGCTCTAAGAACTTATTGAACATCCCACGTAGTTTAAAACTTTTTTACTTCGTAAACGAATCATATAATAATTAATTTTCTCAAAGTGACGCACAACATTTAATCTGTGAAAATAAATCATCATCATACAGAAAATTGTTCAATCATACAAATCTATTTTGTCGCCTCTAACAACCGAATGACCTATTTCATATTTTACGAGATGTCACGTTCACCTGAACATTTGGAAAATGAAATAAACGTATAGTGAGACAACGAATTCGAAAAAATAAAACATATCTTCAAGGTACAACGTGTCATTCAGTATGAGCGTCCACCCGAGGTAAAATCGAAACAACAGCAGTATTAAAGACATATCATTTGGCAACTGTTTTAACGTTTTTTTCATCCAAGCTTAAATCTTGTTAG
The DNA here is from genome assembly GCA_911728435.2 of Apoderus coryli. Lineage (NCBI taxonomy): Eukaryota > Metazoa > Arthropoda > Insecta > Coleoptera > Attelabidae > Apoderus > Apoderus coryli. The sequence continues at coordinate 1,133,897 of OU452207.1, forward strand.
CTGCTGATTTTTTTTTTCGTTATATTTATTATCCGTGTCTAAGATTTACTGTCACTACACTGAAAAAAATATTTGTTTGAATCAAAAAAAAAAAAAGGAGTTAAACCAAACAAATATTTCTTTGGTATACGACAAACAACCCATGTACTTGAGACAAATATATGGTTTATTTGAAATGCCCAGCTAGTATTTGTTTAATTTAAATAAATATTTAATTGACTTAGTACTTATACTTACTTGTTAACAAGGCCCGAAAATGTACGGCTATATTTGTTTGCTTGAACTAACTAGAGTTATTTAGAAGAAACACTCCATGTACTTGGCTCAAAGGTGCTGCTACTTGGAATAAATAAATCTTTGTTTATTTTCAATAAACGTTTTTTTTTATATTAAATATGTGTTTTGTTCTATCCAAACAAATAATTTCTTTCGGAAAATTTGATAGTTTGCTTCCAATAAATACTTTGTTTATTACAAATAAATATTTATTTCTTCAAACATGTTTTTTTCTACAAATTAATTTACAAATATTTTTGTTAATAAAAAACACCTACACACGTAATAATTTGGGGATTGTTTCATTTTGAACACCCTGTAGATCTGATTTAAGATTTTTATATGGACTTTAAATCCTATCTACAGGGTGTTCAAAATGAAACAATCCCCAAAAATATTACGTGTGTAGGTGTATTTTGAACAATTGATCCAAACACTGAACCGAAAAGGTACGTGATATTAATAAAAAAGTGCTTCAAATCAATGAACGTCAACATTAAATTTGAGCCGATGATGGGTGACATTAATACAATGAACGTTCGTACATAAATTCGGTAGCGAATTCTGTACGTTGAATTAATAAATAAAGAACATAAATTTATGCTCACCGGTTATTGATCTTACGAATGATGGACATTAATTTATAACTCCTGTACGTTAAAACGATGTTACCAGGTTGTTAATGTTACGAACGATGAAGATTAGTTTATGTCTCCAATACGTAAAATCGATGTTAGCTGGTTATTAATGTTACGAACGATGAACATTAATCTATGACTTTTGTACATTAAACCGATGTCTGAAGGTTATTAATGTTACGAACGAGAAACATGAATCTATGACTTTTGTACGTTAAACCAATGTTAGCTGATTATTACATTGGGTTATAATAATTGTTTTACGTAATTGTGTTCGCCGGAAATTATTATTACGAAAGATAGAGATTATTGTTCTGTATTCAATCAATAATCGCGAGCATATAGGTACATATGTATTATGTGTACTGCAAAGTGCAGTATGGTTCAAATATACTAGTACCAATGGTTAGAGAATTTAAAAGCCCAAATAAGACTCAAAATTATCTTGCTGTACGTACGTCCATTGATTTGATGCACCTGCTTTGTAAATAAATTAAATCATATTTAAGACACAAATAAAACAACATCTACTCCACCAAACTATTCATATATTAGTATGCAATCAGCATGCAGCGCCAGACATGTTTCGGAAAACTAAGTTTCCATCATCAGTGGCTCATAATAAACAGTCACGCAGTCATTTTAGTTAAAGTCAAACAGTATGGCATGGACTATATAAACATATACAAACAATTAGTGGAAATTATTGGAATAAAATCTTATAAAATTAAAATATAAAACATTTTCTTATTGAAAAAAGAAACTCAAAATAATTTGTCATAGTATATAAAATTTTATATACTATTTTGAAAAAAACCATACATTTTCGATGTCTTGCATTTATTGATTAATGTTTCATCGTACATTGTTTCTATGTATGAAATTATTAATTTATGATCAAAATTCATTGTAACAGTGACCAATTCATAATATTAATGTTCAAAATATTGATGACAACCATTCATTGGTTTTACGTACAATATTTTTTTCAGTGAACAGTTTCTGGTTTTATTAATAATAATATTTGCAAATTAATTTCGAGAAGAATGTTTGAAGAAATAAATATTTCTTTGTAACAAACAAAGTATTTATTGGAAGGAAAGTATCAGAATTTGCCGGATCATATTATTTATTTGGATAGAACAAATCATATATTTAAAACAAAAAATTTTTTATTTGTATACTTATACCTAATAGGCCTAGTTGATTTCGCGTTTGACATAAACGCCCGTGAATATGTTTCAAACAAATATTTGTTTAAACTGAATAAATATTTCATTGGGTGACTTTCTTGTTGGTCCCTTAATATAAACAAGCCGTTATCTTTGTATTAAATTACTGTTAAATAAAATCTCAGTTTCAAGATCATTTACACATTATCCATGTGTATCTACTACCCTTATTTTATCAATTCACTTATACGATACTTGCGAAGGTGTAGCCTCACCTTAAAAGCAACACAGTGTATATTTTCAGACACCTGTTCAATATAAATATACAAACTAATGCCACTTATATAGACAGCAAGCACTTCGTTTCGAGGAATAATCAATGTTTTCTTTCAAAATTCACTTTATATTTTTTTTGTCGCCTAAAAATATTCAGATCTATACGTAATATAACTTCCAACATATTATTATGGTCCTAAAATTGTGACTATTTTCAGAATTAGATCTCCCGGTGAATGACTCTGGCGGTCGGTGTGTAAACACAGTTTTGAAAGGCGAGGGAAAAAAATACAAAACTTATAATATATCTCACATTTTGAGGCGATATTCCGCAATAACTATACCTATTACCAGCTTAATTTATGAAGAACAAACATACTACGTTGATATCTAGATTATATTCTGGTGTAATAAAACTTTTCATGAAAACTCTATTAACACGTAGTTTGTTGTTTATTATACATTTTATTTATAAAGTTAAATAATTGGACCGCATTTTGTTAGCGATGTTTACTTCAGAAAAATATTTTGATTTTCTGGTTCGGTTGTTTCCAACTTACTATACAAGGCGACCTCCTATTTCAACCCTCTGTATACACGATAACTAAAAAACGAAATTTAACCAAATATGGTACAAAAATACTATTGGATATGGCGAGGAATTGATTAGACTTTGGGACTCATAGGACGTGGTTAAGGGGAAATAAAAAGTGTTAAAAAATATATAAAATGTTGCCCTCGAGGCACGAATAGCTCTCCATATTTAAGTGTAAAAGTAATAATTTTATGACCTTTTTGTCATTTATCTAAATTTAATAAATTTTTGTTTTGTTTTAGACATCAGCTATTTTTTTTAAGTATCGTGTTTTGTTCATTTTTCTTCTCTTTGGAGGCACTATTTATACGTACATATTTTATATTTCGGATCTTCTAGGCCAAGTTCTTGTACGCAAAATAATTGATTTTTTTTTAGTTTTATTATAAAATGTATTTATTTATTTTTCTACTATTTACGGATCCCTATGTCAACAAAATTGTTATGCTGCATGTTCTAGGTTATCTTATATCAAAGCTATATAATATAAGTAGCCAATTTTTCTGTTATATTTGGAAAAACATTTTTTTTCGTTTTTGACCGTTTTTTGAACGCCTGTGTGAACCAGTTCATTTATGTAACATTTTTTATGTTATATTCTATCACAACTATAAAAAATTTTTGACCCCTTTTACACTATTTACGAACGCCTATGAAAACAAGTTATTTATAACACATTTTTTAGGTTATATTCTATCAAAGCTATAAATAACTAGTCAATATTTCTGCTATGTTTAAGAAATTCGTTTTTTTCTAACCTTTTTACCCAATTTTACACTTTTTTCGAATGTCAATGTGGTCTAATTGTTTAGGTTAAATATTTTAGGTTATATTTAATTAAATGCGTAAAAAATTATGCAGTATTTCGGATAAGTTTAAGATCTATGAATTTTTTTAATTTTTGAACCCTCTTTTAAACCCCTTGCCTACGCTCAATGTTTCCCAAAATCTAATCGGCTCCTTGCCATGTCCTATAGTATTTCTGTACCAAATTTGCGTTTTCGTGCATACAGACAGACAGAAATTTTTTTGAAACTACTTATTTATGTATAAAATGACCAAAGACAACTATTTCTGGTGAAATTAAAAAAAAAAAATTTTCATGAAACTAATAGTCTCCATATATACATATCGTCGCCTTAGTAAGAAACCCACGTAACTCCACTTTTGGGGCATATTGACCTTTTAGCACCATCTAATAGCAAAACATCAAACCTAACTAGTGTGAAATCCACGTAATTGCCAGAACAATATTTCCCGCCTAAAAATTCAATCTAGCAAAACACGTATTTCCATATGTCAAATTTAGGTTACGAAATCCGCGTAACTCCTAGTTTGTCTACTATTTCAGGCGTGTATGGAAGTGTTTGCAAGGATTTGTTAAGTTTGTGAAAAAGTGAATACGTTTTAGAGTAAAAAAACTTATTTAACCACAAGGTAAGTTTGTTATGGTACTTTTAAAAGTTGAATTGATTAAAAAAATATGTTATATTTGTTTCTTTTGTGACTTTTTTTACCGGCTATGGACATACGCGCTTTTCCAACTTGAATTAATTTGTTTAGTATGTAGTTACGCGTTTTTCCGTTTAATTTTTTAATTCTAATCAGTTTTGAAATGTGTCCATATTTTTTTAGTAAATACACTGTATTTAAAGAAAGCACCAGAACATTATTATAGAAAAATAATGTTAGTTTCTCTAAATTTTAGGATGTCATTTTGAACAAAGCTTATAATGGACATGGCTAACCAACAAGCAAGCCATTCATATGTGGATATTGTTGAATACGTAGTTGGAGAAGGTGGAGCTTTGTCTCCTACGTACACACATCCGTCTAGTAATACTAATGAAACTCTATTAAATAATATTGAGGCTCCACAACCGAATACTTCAACCAGTTTTGACCAATTTGAATTGCCGGTAGACTTAAATTATGGCGTTGGCATGAACAATGAACTAGAAAAGCCACAGATTCCAGGAACGGAACAGGCCGAAGATAATAGTACCATCACGAATATTTCATCTGAACACGAAGACTTGGATGTTTCTTACGTTCCTGAGGCAAACCATTCTGATAGTAGCTCTGACAACGAAGATAATAACAGCGAAGAAAGACATTAGTCCGATATCACCCTAAATAATACAAAAACTCGAAGGAAGAGAAAATTTTCTGAAGGATGGAGCTATAATATAAATAAATATAAACGTTTAAAAGGTCAGCCTTACCAAGGTAAAAAACAAGTTGCCGGTGCTTGGAATTACAACATAAATAAACCAGGTACTTCATTCGTTCATTGTAGAACAAAATACATAAATAAAATGAACAATTATTTTTTTTAGGTAAATTTTTAGCAGATCCCTGCAACTGTTCCCTCAGCAAACAAAAATCTGCCCTTCAGTGTCAAAAAATTACGGAAGAAAAACGTTTAAAAATTTTCCAAAATTTTTGGAATACAATGACTTGGAATGAGAAGAAAATGCAGGTGCAGGCTCTAGTGCAATGTGAGAATGTGAAGAGAAGGAGAGGGCAACAAGAAGTATCCAAAAGAAACTATTCTATGAAATATTTTTTAAAACTCGGCTTGGAAAGAATTAGAGTTTGTAAGCGAATGTTTGGAGGGACACTCGGTTTAAAAGAAACAGTGATATTGTCTTGGGTAAAAGAATTTAATCGCGAAAGTAATGACCATAATGCCAGCAAAAAAAGCGAAATAAGAACGGCGAAATTTGCAGAAAAAAATACGGCGGTGCATCAGTTTCTCCAATCGTTACCAAAAATGGAAAGCCACTATTGTAGGTCTTCCTCAAAAAAAATGTGTTTAGAGCCACTTTGGCGTTCAAATGCCGCACTATATAATTTTTTTAAAAGAAAATATTGCGGCGAACATAATTTGGAGCCTTCATCCATCGCAACGTTTATGAAGATATTTGAAGAGCTAAACTTGTCACTCTACATGCCAAAAAAAGATCTGTGTGACGTGTGCGAGGCATACAATACGAAGAATTTATCAGAGGAAGAGTATAACCTGCACCAAGCTTTAAAACTAGAGGCGCGCCACGAAAAGGAAAAAGACAAATCTACTAGTGACGTTACAGTAAACGTTTATGCAATGGATTTACAGAGCGTACTATTAAGTCCCAAATCTACAGTCTCTGCAATGTACTAGAAAACAAAACTGGTTGTACACAACTTCACCATTTACAACCTGAAATCCAAAGAAGGATTTTGTTTCCTGTGGAATGAAAGCGAAGGCGGCTTAACTGCAAATGAATTTTCCACTATAATTTCCTTTTTCATTGAACAAGAGATAAAAAAGAGTGATGGTAATTTACGTGAAATTATTTTTTTTAGTGATGGTTGCACGAGTCAAAACCGCAACTCAACACTGGCTAACGCATTTGTAAACTTAGCTGCACAGCATAAAATCGTTTTGACTCAGAAGTATTTATTTAAAGGCCACACCCAGATGGAGGTGGACTCGATGCATGCAACAATTGAAAGGCAGATTAGAAATCGCAAAATAAACCTTCCCGCCGATTACGTTTATTACTGTCAAAAGGCAAGATCAAGTCCATCTCCATATAATGTCAAATATCTCACGCATTCATTCTTTAAGAACTTTGATACCATCAAATTTTATACGTCAATACGTCCAGGTAGGGATACAGGCGACCCCGTTGTCACTGACATAAAGGCCCTAAGGTACTTACCAAACTGTGAAATCCAATTCAAAATGAGACATACCGATGTTTGGTGCACATTAAACCAAAGAATGAATAAAAAAACGGTTCCGTGCAAGTATGACGATTTGCCATCTTTATATAAAGAACGCAGAAAAATTAAAAAAGAGAAATACGAGCACCTCCAAATTTTGAAATTAGGACTGCTAGAAGATTATCATCAATTTTATGATGAACTTCCGTATCTATAGAATTATTATTATTTTTTTGTAGAATTACTTTTTCGTTCTATTGTTATGACTTTGTTTACTGTGTTTAAAATACGTATTTTGTTCAATATAAAATAAGTTTTGTGTAGTTACCATGTATCTTTTATTTACGAAAACCACGTATCTCCAAATTGTTTGGCAATTTTTCATAAGAAAGTAGAGTAACTCCTTTCTAAATTATAAGATGTAGACAATTTTTATATTTTTACTCGAAATGTTAAATCTGATGTGTTTTTCTTGATGCATGCAAGATTAAGATATTTTATCACTGATGTGACGGTAACAAAACGTTTTTTCGTTCTCCTGTAAATTTTACTAAAATGGACTTACGCGGGTTTCTTACTAAGGCGACGATATATGATATGGAGAGCTAATAATATTTACTAAAATAAATGGGAAAAAGACGTGATTTTCTTTTTGCCAATACATTTTGGCCTAGAAAAGACTGCGATGTACAATTTATGTATACAGGGAGTGCGAATTTGTAAAAGGGACCAAAACCTAAATATACAAGGTGTCCGTTGTAAGTGATACCACTATTTCAGAAACCTTAGGAGGTACGAGGTCTGTTATTAGAGAAAAGTTGCGTTTTTGTATCCCTATTCAGGATCTGTTTACCATGTTGTCAAATGCTCCTTAGTTTCTGAGATACCGAAATGTGTAGAGGTAAAAGTTTATCGCATTACTATATTCTCAAATTTATACCAAAAATAGAATCTGCTAATCCGCTACCATATGTAATAGGCTAACAAAGTCAGTACGGTTCGACCCAGTTCCTACAAGACTCCAGCGAATGGAATTTCAAAATGATCAGGGATCAATAATCGGTGCCAGAATATTTTTGAATACAAAAACTTTTATTTTAAAGATAAAGATAATTGTTTTGAAAAATTATGCTCCCTAAGCAATTCAGAAACCCTATCGCTACTCAGATTACGTCACTCATTAAGTTATGCATGATGAAATCAAACTACAGGAAGATTTGTTAAAAATTAGAAAATTGTTTAGGTTAAATTTCTCTTCTAGAAGATGCTGACTTTAGATTTAACCCCCAATGTTTCGTCTTTTGGCAACTACCATCAACTTCGTTTTTTTTAAATACGGACCTGGATCTTTCATTTTCAAACAAAGTAACTCCTCTGTCTCTGTAGACTAGACCTAAAACCAACCAACTTCAATTTGATTACACTTACACTAACACAGTGTGTACACTAGTATTGACAACCTGTTTAATTTTTTAAATTTAAATATTTTAAATAGATTCATTAATACCGATTACGTAATATTAGGCGAAAAATAATTCAGGTCCGTATTTGGAAAATAATTAAAAAAAAAAGTTGGCGGACAAGTCTGACTGTTATCTTATTTTAAAGGGAATAACAAACACTATAAGAAAAGAAATCCAGGTCCGTATTTAAAAAAATAAAGTTGATAGTAGTTGTCGAAAGTCGAAACGTCGGTGGTTAAATCTAAAGTCAGCATGTTGTAGAGAAGTTTAACCTACACACCTTTATAATATAATCCGCATCCCGGAAATAAATAAAAAACTTAAAGGTTTTCGAGAAATTCGAGTTTGAAAATTTTAGGATAAAACTGGTACTCGTCCTTAGTACACAGCATCAATAAAATTTTGGAAAACTTTTCGTTGAATAAATATGCTAGATTTGATTAATCCATCTTTATTTGTTTCGAAAATATTTCAAAAAAATCTTTAACACCCTGTATCTTTGTAAATAAGGACTTTTCGAAAAATTACAATTAATAATAATAATAATAATAAATGATTTTGTTGTGAAAATGCAAAAAAAAATTACAATTACAAAAGGTTAGAGGTTTGGCTAATGCCACTCTTCCACTCTACCTAAAAAATAGAAAAAATGTTACAATTTAAAAATAAAAAAAGAACCCATCCACAATTAACAAAACATTGAGCCTATGGGTAAATTCTTAGTTTCACTTCTCTCTGAAATAAGTTTAATGGTAAGTCAATTATATCAATCACTTTATTTAAAAGCAGTGAGGCCATATATGAAAAAGAACCCTGAAATTTTGATGTGTGATTGTAAATGTATTAACCCGTATATTAACACCATGCACACTCGAACGTCTACACAACAAACTATACAAATACTGAGGCTCTCCGGAATTGTAGATTTTATGTAGCAATGAGGTGTATAGGTACTCGAATCTGGCATTCAACTTCGGTACCCCCAATCTCTCATAAAAAGGAGTGACATGTGCCGCAAAAGGAACTGTGCACACAAATCGAACACATGAGTTCTGCACTCTCTGCAACTTCAGCCTATTATAATCGAACAAAAAATAAAAATAAACAGAAGAACAATAATCAAGTTGTGGGTAAATTAGAGCTTTAATCAATTTGAGCTTATTAGACTCATCCACGAGATGTTTCAGATGATATATAGAGCGTAATTTAAAAAGGGAATTCTTGCATACACTGCTGCAATGCTCGTTGAAATTCAAAAGAGAATCAATCACAACACCTAAATCGCGAATCTTTTGAACCCAAGAGATAATATCGCTGCCAATTCGAACGCTAAACTGCTGAGTAATCGCACTGCTATGACGCGCATTACCAATGCACAAGGCCACGGTCTTTTTAGGATTCAAGCGCAATCCGTTATCAGCGCACCAACCAGAAAACTGTGTTAGTTCCCTATTTATAATATTCAAGACAGTCCCTGCGTTAGCGGAAGTACAGGACGAATATACTTGTATATCATCTGCATACATGTGTATATTGGAGTGCTGAAATGATTTTAAAATGTCAAAGATGTAAAGAGAGAACAAAAGCGGTCCAAGAATGCTTCCTTGTGGGACACCAATTCTGGTTTGTGACCATCCCGAGAACTCTCGATGTAACTTTACTCTCTGCTTTCGACCATATAAGTATCCTGTAAACCAGCTCAGTGACGATTCATCAAACCCTAACCTAAGTTTGAAGAGTAACAACTCAAAATTGACTAGATAAAACGCCTTACTCTGATCCAGCAAAACAAGTACTGTCAATCTAGAGTCGTCCAGAGCTGTAGCAAAGTCATTGGTGACACTCAAAAGTGCAGTTGCAGTACTGTGCTTAGCGCGAAAACCCGACTGTATAGATGGCAAAATATTATGGTCCCGTACGTAATTCATAATTTGACTATCAATGATGCGCTCAAATATCTTTGACACTGCGGGAAGTATGCTAATTGGGCGCAGATCGTTATAACTTGAAGGACACTGAACTTTGGGTTTAGGTTTTTTTCATGATTACACGTCCCGAATTCGCTCACAAATTTTGACCACCTATTTTAGAAACACCTTCTATATCTAACAATCAAGTTGACAGAAAGTTTTCGTTGATTATATTTCCCCCAATCTTCTCTCCATCCAGCGAGAAACGTCCATAGCTGGATCACCTTGTACACTTGCATTTTTTAGATATTTTTGTAAATCTCATCCAGCCATTTACTACTACTTACTACATTTTTAGGGTTAACAGAGTGCAGTGGCACAGATTTGAGTCAGAACATCTCTATTCGACTGTATGTCTGTGTATTTTTCAAACCTATAGAAAAGAAGCGGTCGCGGCCTTTATCTCTTTCTTGCACACTTAAAATACCACACAAAACACTATAATTACTACAATATGTAGGTATATAGTTCGGCTGTTATTTCGAAAATTTCGTCATATTTTTATTTATTAACTAACTTTTCGGTTTATGATGTTTTTTTGGACAAGCAGCTGCAGGCCATTTTATTTTTGATATTATTGTGCCATAAATTAAATAGACTAATTCACAAACACATGGTGCTTCATAATAAGAGGATTAATTAGTTCCTCAACACCCTTGAGGGTTAAAAACTCAAAATTGTTGTCACTTATTCAGAACTCTATGACAAATGGCCCATCAATTCGACTTTTTGATTGATCAAGTAGTCCACTGTCTTGATGATGGATGATCTGACGATTCCGGCAAACAAATTGGTGGGTTCCAATCGCATGTTCCTCTAAAGGTACCGTTGCCACATAACGGTCATTCTGATTACTTTTTGAAACACCAATACCTGGTGTCCCTCCGAGAAGGGTTTCGGCCGATCAGGGAGGAACTACAGTGCGGAACAATCAGAAAATGTGATGTAGTACTTAGGTCCAATCCGGCTAAAATGTTTTCAACAATCTAGTACTTCCGGTTATACCGGAAGTGGGTGTCAACTTCCTTATTTTAAATACGACCCTATATATTATATATATTTTACTTTCCCGCACAGGGAAAGTATTGCGGTATTTTAGGGCTACATGAAGGCTATTGTCTATGAAACTGATGATGAACAGCAGTAGTTACGAGGGTTGCCTTTGATATTTCGGGATTAGAGAACAAAAACAAATACTAATCATCGACAATCACTTTATTGTTGTTCAAAATATTCCCCATGAAGATTTATACACTTTTGCATGCGTTTGAAACAATTGTCGAAGCACTTTTGCCACTCTGATTGAGATTTTTTACGATTTTAGTTTTTATTTATTTCTGACCATATTTTTACAGTTATAAAAAAAATGAAAAGCACTTTTTTATTGATACTTTTTGACGAGAAAAATATAGCGTTTACAAATTTTCACTACGATGTTTCGTTTTTGAAAAACCATCATCAACTTGTTTTTTTAAATACATTCTTATCTTGGACATGACTGAATAAAAAATTGTCGAGCTAAAAGGAGATTATGTATGAAAACAACATGAATTTTTGTAAAAAAATGGTTTCCTTTAAAAGCCACAAACCACCCTCGTATATACCAAACAATTTCAAGTGGATTTTGTAATTTTACAGTAATTATTAGGTAGTGCTTGCGGTTAATCTTAAAGAGTAATAAAAATTAGATTGAAAAACTATCAGAAGTAGTGATTTATCATTAATTTATGGCAATTTTCAAAAATAAATAAATAAATACAACTACATTCATATTAACTAAGTAAGTAGTTGGCAGAGATAGTGAAAAATTTTTATACGATTTGGTGTGGACAATACATCCCATAAAAATGTTGGCAACTTAACTGTTTAAATGGAAAAAAAAATAGCATTAGCTGTAACCAGATTTACTAAGATATCTATGAAAATCATAATACGAGGGTAGTTTCAAAGGTTTTGCTCATATAAATGAAAAACATATTTTTACACCATATATTTGATTCAATGTAACTGGATTTCAATATTTTAAAGGGTTTTATCAGTTTTAAAATATTTTTAAGTGCATCATTTTAAAGTAGAACCCTTATATAAAGTGTGCAACTAAATTTTGTTGGGAAAAGTGCTCCGATTTTATTTACTTTGAAGCTTGAAAAAAGTCCTGTTGCTGTCCCTGTTCCCAACAAGATATTATAATACAGGGTGAGCTATCACTCAGTACAAAATTTTTAACCACGTGCTCAGAGAAGCATAAAAAACAAAAAAATTTGTTTCGGAATTTTTATCCCAAAGGGATTTCGTGTCATATAATATAAAATCCTTTGTGTTTCCAACGTTTTCCTATAGAGTTTTTAGCAAGGGCGTACAATCCGAGGAAAATTATAAAGATTAAAAGATAATAAATAAATGAATAACTGTCTGTAAGGGTTGTAAGAAATTTAGAAGGTAATATAAACATCTTTATCTTTATAATCAATGAATGCAATTTCTTCTGAGTCTCAAGTTTAGTCTCCAGTAAGAATCTTTCATAATATCATTGTCCTGCCTAAATTTGATAACCCTTAAGGCAAAGAAAAAATTGAAATTTTTTGATGCTTTTGTCTGGACGCTATCATTCAAGCCCTAAGAAACTATCTTTAATGACGAATGATGCACAAGTCGTTTGGCATGCAATAGCCCTTCATTATATCATTGTCCTGCCTAAATTTCACAACCCTTCAGGCAACTGTCTACTGAAAATATGTGTTGAAAACCTAATCAAATAAATATAATTACATTCGACTAAGAAAACTCAAAAGTTTTACTATTAATTAGGTTTTGTCGTGCCCAAAAAACCTTAAAAAATAAATTAAAACATTCTTGGGATCCCCTGTATCTTAATTGTATAACTACAAAACTTAAAAAACCCTCTATATATAGTCAAACTCTAAAAAATATCAACGAAATCAATGTTTTACTTCCTACAGCGATAAATTTATTAAGGGCATTAATAAATAAGTGGGAAATGTTTTGAGTTATCCCCTAGATAACCTCTAGGAGCTGATAGTTTCTCCTTCAAAGAAATCTTGAATTGCAATCTAAAAAAAATGTTCAAAATATTACTTTTTTGTCTTTAACAAAATAAAGAAATACATTTTTGACTCACTCCGTATATAAATTTAAAGTATATGCTAAAAGTTTCTAAACATTATTATTTAAACTGATCTCGATATTAATTTTGAGAGTAAAATTTGATATTTCTTATTAACTATAACAAATAATAACTTGAAAAAGTGAATAGTGCTCATCCTTTATAGAAACTTAACAGGTTTTTATATTTGAGCTCTCTTTTAAACTGCCATGAACTAAAATAATTTTTGCTTTTACAGTGAAATTAAAATTTGTGGACCCATGAGTGAGTTTAAATTTAAAGTTTCCATAGATAAAGGCTTTGCCGTTATTTCACAGATTTATATTAGGTCATTATTTAATATAGCAAAAGGTCAGACCCATATAACACCAGGAGCATTACGATTTCTAAAAAAATTACCCATACAACTTCTAGTAATGATAATAAAGGAGTTTACTAAGGGCGAGTTTCAGTTCAGTGTCAGATGCCACTGTCTGTTCAGCTAACCCACAAAAATCTAATAATACAGAAAATACAATATAATATAGCATTAGTCTCTTTTTAAACATTTTTTTAGAGCTAGATTTGGGCAATCCTCTCAATTCGTTTGGCTGTTCATTTATGCATTTAATTTAATAATTTTAATCCAATGATTTATAAAAAAAATCATGTTATTACAAGACTCTGATGTAATTTATTTCTAAACATTCTAAATTATTATTTGATAGAAAGCAGAGGCGGCGCACAAAAAGTTTGAGAGGCTCAAATTTAATACGTTCTTTTGTATCTAATAATTTGAATGTGTCTTAATAAAGTCCTCACAGATGAAAAGAATAATAAAGTTATAGTGAGCTAATCTCGTTCGGATCATCCTTATTACGGTTACAATTGAATTGGGCATCCAGAATTATCATCACAGGATTCTGTTCTTTGTTTGTTCTCTTTATTTTTCTTTAATACTAGTATATTATTCAACAAGCATAATATAATGCATAATAAAATAAATATTTGTATTATATATTTGAGTTTTTTGACGTGTAATTTTACGTAATTTTCACTAAATGACCTGAATGCTATTACGTAACCACTGATGATGGAGCTAGATGCCCCGAAACATGTTCAATCGATAGAGTAATTACCAGCGTCTAAAATTCTAAATTTATTTATTCTAAACGCTTTGTTAACAGATCTAAATGATTCGCTTACTGTTATTTTAACGGGTGCGTACACTTTTCCGAGTGCCCTTGTATAGATACCTATTATAAGTTTTCGGTAAACAGGTATCTGAAAATTGGTAAATAAACATTGCTGCAACGTAATTAAGTGAATCATCAATGACAATTTTAATTTTGAGATGAATGTAATCAGCCCGAATCCCACTCTTTTTACATGTTTCAGTTTGTTGAATATATTTTCTATTACGCGTATGATTCAAGTACGGAGCATTTATTTGTTTGTCACAATTAATTTAGTTGAAAAATATCGAAAATATGGATGTTCATTCATGAAACAAAATTCAAATTTTGCAGAGATAGATTTACTTCGATTTTATACTGTTTACTTTCGGCCTCATACGTGTATATTCACGATTCATCACCTGTCACGATCTTAGGACGTGTTTCGAAGCACCGCGATCGTATTTTTTGAGCATTTCTTTGGACCAATCAACACGAGCCTTTTTTGAGCGATTGACAAATTGTGTGGGATCCAACGCGAACAAATTGTTTTGACAGTCAAATGTTTATGCAATATTGAATGTATGCTGGTCCCACTAATGCCTAAGGTTGTCTCAATCTCTTGATAGGTCACATGACGATCATGCATTATCAGTTCGCGCACAGCATCAATAGTTTGCGAAACAACAATGATTTTGGACCCCTTCACGAAATTCGTCTTGGAGTGAACTACGACCACGATTGAATTCACCATAGCATCGATACACAGTGGTCCTTGATGGAGCTTTATCGCCAAAAATTGCATTAAGTTCATCCATGCACTGTTGCTGAGTTAATCCACATCGAAAGTTGTAAAAAATAATCGCACGAAAATGTTCACGATTTAATTCCATTACTAGTTAGTTACTGTGTGCTCGTCTCAGCATTAATCTTAGTCTTCCACCTCGTGCACCATTCGGTAAAGTTGTCCGCTGCTCGCTGCAGGTATCTTGTCACTAATTCCACACTGCGACGGCGAGCAATTAGGGCGGTGTCGTCTGCGTAGAGCGCCATGTCGCTGGTAAAAATGGAGAAAAGATGGGGGGATAGTACAGGTCCCTACGGCACGCCGGCCTCCAGTGTCCGTGATTCCGAAATCTCCTGCCCTGTCCTGACACGAATCTGAAGTCCTGTAAGTAGGAGTCTGCTAGCTTGATCATCGCTGGTGGGTATCCTAGTGTGTTCATCTTATAGATGAGTCCTTCCTGCCAAATCAAGTTTCCAACATATTTTACAAAGCGCTTATATACTAGCACGAGATACCGAGTGACAACAAGATGTATGTGGCGACATCTTGTTGTCAAAAACATATTATATGGGAAAGTGTTGGTAAAACAATGTTCTAAAATGGATAAGGGATATGGTTAGTGTTATCAAATCGTGAGACGCACTGTATATAGATAGTTTTGTCTGTTGCTGGCCCTGGCAGCGTCTCGCACATCTTTTTAGTTGTCCTTTTTACGTTTTACGAAAGTGTATTTTTAGACATCGATAGCGTGTTTAGAAGAGGCCATAGGAGATGATGATGATGATGTTCTTCATGTTAGTTGTTATAAGTACTTTAGTGTATGTTTGGAATTTCTATACTTAACCGTTTTACAAACTTTTGGTCTAACTTGTGTTTATTTCTATATACAATAAACTATCTGAGTGCTGCTGCTCTATACTGCTGCATTGCTCAAATAATATATTTTTTAAAATTTTACGAATGGAATGAATAAAATGCTAAGTGAAGTGTATATTTAAAGATTTCTGTTGATAGTTACTTATACAGGGTGATCATAAACGATGTGTACAAAGCATTATTAAAATCTGAGAAAAGAATGCAATGTATCAGGTATAATATGTAAATATTATCAATTTTATCCAGTGGATTCTAGCGGTAACGATTTTACATACTACTCTAATCTTTATTTATTCTTCCAAATCATTTTCGTCGCCTTCAAATACTGAAACTGTCTCTCTTCTTCCATTCGGCTAGTGCCTCAGTCGAATTATAACGGTGTTCCTGGGGCAGTCTTTTCAATTGCCAGAAGTCACACGGTGCTAAATCCAGGTCATGGCCTTCGTAAATGGTACGCCTCCATCTCGGTGGGTCGTTCACGATCTGCTCCCAGATGTTCTTCACATCTAAGCCACACTATGTGTCCTATAATCACTCTGTAGAGCAGGAGTTGACTGAGAGACTGAGTTGCCTTTTGGAGGTTTATGAATTTGGGGAGGGATTCCTCTGGAATTCCGTTTAGTTTGATTTGTGACGCAGGAGGGAGCGGATTTGTTTGCCACTTATTTTCAGTCAGTTTATAGCGATGTTCAATTGGATTTCTCTGGTGATTTCTGCCATGGGGGCTCCTTCTGCATTTATGAGTTTCGTGTCTATACTGCCGATGTGTGTGCTGAGCTTGACTCTTACAAATGAGGAGGTCTGTTGGTCCAGACGGTATTCCCCCGTTGTTACTGAGAACGTGCTGTTTTTCTCTTGCCGAGTCCCTGCAGTTTATCTTTAACTGTTCGCTCGGATCGGGTTGCTTACTCCCGTTGTGGAAGACTAGTTTAAATACTCCAATCTTCAAGTCCGACAGCGAAAACAATGTCTCTGATTACAGATCTGTGTGCATTCTTACTACTATTCCGAAGATCTTTGAAAAATCTTGTCACCAGGCACCTTACGGCGGCCTTGGGTCCTTCTATTATAGACGAGCAATTTGGTTTTCAATCCGGTAAGTCCACATAGCTCAATCTTCTCGAGTTCACGGACTTCTTGTCTCGGGCGTTAGAGAGAGCGGTGACTTTTCCAAGGCTTTTGATCACGTCAACCATGGGCTTCTCGTTCATAAGCTTGAGGGTGCCGGAGTGGCAGATTCTTTGCTTTCCTGGTTAGGGAGCTACCTGTCATCGACATTACCTAAATAGGGAAACTAGATCTATGCTATGTGAGATTTTGGTACTATCCCATCTCAACTACTGTAACACCATATATGGTCCGTGTCTTGATGACATGGATATGATCATGGACAGGTTCAGAAGCTACAGAATTCTTGCCTAAGGTTTATTCATGGTAGGAGAAGACGACAGAGGATTTCTTATAAATTGAGGGTAACCAATTTTACTTTTCTGCAGAATGAATTTCTATTTTAATACACAATTTTTAATTATAATTTATTTTTTATTTTCAAAATGCCACTTGTCATAATAGCCATATGGCAATATTTCAGCTGTATTTTGGCATCGTTGTCAGATTTAGTTTAAGGTAGTATATACAATTTCAAATATATTTATTGGCAATAATATCTTCGTTCCCGGACTTTTATGGTTGCTATAGTTAAATTCCATAGTCCCAAATTGATAAAGATACAAACTAGCAGGGCATTGATGACTTTTCAACTGTACATTTTCTTTGATACACTGTAAATTCAAAATAAGCAACATTCTCGTTATTTTATAGTCGCTGTTTTAAATAGTTAAACAATTTAAAAGTACTAAAAACATCCTTGGTCTACAGCAGTTCCCGATCAAGTTATTACTGAGTCGAAAGATGTTACGACACTTATTACATATTTTATTACAGTATTACCATCGCCAGTACAATCACAAAGCAAGACAGAAGATATTATGTGAAGGCGTACGTTCGTATATACAGTTTTTTGCAATTCCATCATTTTTAAACTCTCCTTCTTCCAATCAGAACCAGCTGGGAGCTGGTAGACTCTCAGTTTATGAGACATAACATAATATACCTCTTCGGTGTTTACGTGTTGCTAAAACCGGATTTATATGTTGTTATACATACATAATTAATATAAACCTATTAATGTTGATTATTTCATCGCAGATAGGTTTTATACTTATTGTTTTTATTATTTTGTGGAAACAAAGCTACATTGGCAATACGAGGGTTTATTATTATTATTAATCAAAATCACTTTTTGTTTTTCAAAATATTCCCCATGAAGATCTATACACTTTGGATGCGTTTGAACCAATTGTCGAAGCACTTTTGCCACTCTGATTGAGGTATCTCCAAAACATGCATTCTGAATGCAGCAACCGCTTCTTCAGGTGTCTAAAAACTTTGACCTCTCAGTTTGTTTTTTCCGTACGGGAATAAAAAGAAGTCATTCGGTGCCAAGTCAGGACTATACGGCGGATGACTTATAAAATCGATGTTTTGGGTGATCAAAACTGCAGTTGTTTGAGCCGAAGTGTGAGAGTTCGCATTGTCGTGGTGAGAGTGATCCGTCTTCGGCGGTTGGTTTTCCTGATTTCTTGGAAGGCAACTGGCAAACAAATGGTTGTGTACCACTCAGAATTGACTGTTCTGCGTTGTTCTAGTGGTACATGTCCAGTTTTTCCGAAAAAGCAGGCGACCATTTGCTTGGAAGTGCTTCGTGCGTGAACAAACTTTTTTTCATAACCAAGATGATAGTCAAGATATTCGAATAATGGGTGGTTTAATTTCTAAAATTCCTATAACTTGTGCATTGTTTAAGATTTGTAATTTTTCTTTGTGTGGTTTACCATTTTTCTCAGGGTTTTATTCTAAGGATTTAATTATTGAAACCGTTAATTCTGGTGATTATAATATTTTTGTATTTTTAATTTTTTATATATCAGTAGGTTTTACTGTTTTGTATACTTTTCGATTAGCTTATTATACTTTAAGTGGTGATTGAAATGGGTCAAAAATTACTTCGTCTATTGAAGATTTAGATTATATATTAGGATTAATTATTTTAGTAGTTTTATCTGGTAGTTATTTATTATGGGTTTATTTGGATGGATTTGGATCATCTTGAAACACCCATACAGTCCACTGCTGCTTACTTTCGGGCTCATACGCGTAAATCCACGATTCATCACCTGTCACGATGTTATAGGCGTGTTTCGAAGCACCGAGATCGTATTTTTTGAGCATTTCTTTCGACCAATCGACACGAGCCTTTTTTTGAGCGATTGACAAATTGTGTGGGATCCAACGCGTGTACCAGATTTAAATACAATAGACAGAAATACACTTTGTCGAAAATTACGTCATAAACAAAAGTTGCGCGATGATTTACGTCGTAGATTCCGTAGTGAATACTTGGGACGTCGCGTAATGGCGCTATGGCTTGTTGGAGCACCACCACCTGGCCCTCAAATATCAGCAAATGAAACTAAAACTGAAATAAAAGTTCATGAACTCTACACGGCATTTTGTGGATTATATTTGTGTTGGTTAGCTGCAAGAGCTGTTACATTAGTTATGAGTTGGCTACCACAAGGCAGAACTGCAATGATCAACCGATTAAAACATTGGTTTATACTGGGAGTGAAGACAATGGTAGCTAGCGTGTTATTACGATCAGGAGTCTCGATAATGTTGAGTTGAATGTTGTTGTAATTTGAGAATTAAACTACCCGTTTAACTCACTACAACGATATTCATAATAAACTACGAAAATTGAAATAAACACGATTTATTAATAAAGAAAAATAACAAACTGAATACAAAACTGAAACGATTTTAACTAAACGATATAATATAGAAATTGAAAAACTAATCAAAAAATGTGACAATAATCACTTTTTCTATGATCGTAGTTAACTAGTCGCTGACACACCAGGTACTTGTCATTCTTAATATGTTCATATAATTTCCTAAACTGACGTATCTGAAACACTACTATACCACCGAAAACGCTAAGGAGCAGCAAGCATGGATACAGCCTTCGCTCTATAAGGTTCCTCAATGCAAGATTTGAGACGAACATAGGAACGAACGTGCCAGATTGCACCACCAGGGAAATATAAAAGGCAACCCTCGTAATATGAAGAAAAAAGATGATGATTATTACCTATAAGTAAAATGTTGTATATTTTAATATCAATATGGGATAATCAGGAGACATCGAACTCTTTATACGTTATTGTAAGGAACTAATAATAATAATAATAATTTAAAAGATATTAATTTGATGAAGATAAACCTGACAACATAATAGATTATATCGAAATGAAGTGAAAGGGACAGAAGAACTGCCGGAGGAAATTTCGAGTTGTAGGTAGTGCATGTAATAATTATGCCGATTTTTTTCTGGATATTTCAGAAAAATACTGACACAGCAGTTTCTACATGATGCTTGAAGATAGGAACTTTTTATTAGCGTATAATACTTTCAACTGCATGTAACATTGACATCCGGGGGAATAGAGATCGTCTACAGATTTGATGGCGGCGGACTCTTCAACCCTCGTAGACTGCAAGCTGGGACAAAGATCGTATCGACACATCAGTAATTGAGCTTCAATACGCCGATGACAACGTTGTCCTAGCTGATACAGGTCTTCAATATATACTAAATGCATTTAACAGCACATACAGGAGTATTGGGCTAGAAAACACAGATTCTCTACCAGCCTGCACCAAACACTGTGACTTTGAGATATTTCTGTATATTTTTCATACAAATTTATACGAATTGCAACAAGCTGTCTTTATACCTACAAATTTGCAGGAAATAAAAATTCTAGCCATAAATTTGATAATGGGAATCAAAAATTTACCAAGCTATCGAGACTACTGGTCCCCAAAGACACATTTATTAGCTCCATAATGCCAAGGGACAGGTTCGCAAGGTTGTTATCCCATGTACCTACAGCTGAACGACAATTCTCTGTAGCCAGGAAGGGATTCGCCAAATTTCTATTATAAATTGCGACCATTTTTAGACAAACTAGATTGCCTAGTGGTTCCACAGACATCATTTTTTGAACAAAATCAAAATCAAGAATTTTAAAAAATCATTAAAATATCTTCCAGGCGTTAGAATTAAGTAGCATTTCCAGAACACGAAAAAATGTCTAAACATGGCTCAAAATAAAATTTGCTTGAATTATGAAGATAATGCAAAATGAGTCGATCCTCCTGGAAGAATATTTGTTATACTTACTCATATTTCTTTTTGTCTCCATCCAGTTATTTAGCACTATGTATTTATCGGTGCTGAACGCTATGCAAATTTCCAGATTTTGGCCAAATAAGATTGTAATTGACTTTGGCGCCGTCTCCTTTTTTCAAGCTCCTGTGCACGTAGATCAATGGCTATAGAACTTCTGCTGATGATGTACAGCCGGATGCAAGCCCACGTATTGTGAAATTCTTCTATAAGCAGATCTTAGTCTATTGCTGAAGGCATTCCCAAAATGGTGTGACTTTATCCCATAATCTCACCGATTCTTTCTCTTAGAGCCTCTACTAAGGTTTAAATGTGGTAATACAAGCGTTGAATGAGACACAAGAAGTAGACGTCCAAAAATATACGAGTATAATTTAATAAGTAAAAAAAAACTACCTAATTGCTGTCAGAAAATGTATTAACGTGTACAGAGTAAACAGTAGAGGCCCAAGAACCGAGCCCTGTGATACACCCGCTTCGCGTTGATTATTTACCGATATTATGAAAATGCTACTCTAATTTTATATAATCCAAGGACTATTCTGAATTATTTGCTCATACTACTCGTATATACCTGATTAGTTTATCATTTTCTTTATTTACATTCGCGAGTAGGCGTTACCTGTTCTGTAATAACAAGTTCCATGATAACTATAGATATTATTAGTATTATTGTTGTTGTTTTGTTTAGTAAAATATTATTATTATGCTTTAAGCAAGGTTCTGTCATAGACTTAGTCAGTCACCGAGTACTTCTCGACCTTGACAGAGTACTTAACTAGCAAAGATACAACGCGACAACGTGCTTCTTCTTATGAGTTTGTTTTATTATTGTTTTAAGTCGGTTTCATTATTTATAAATTTAGTATTGAAATAATATGAAAAATATTAGGATCTATTTTTTAAATGATAATTCAGAACAATTATTACAGCAGGTGAGTTGAAAAATAGAGAACAGTCAACATTTGCTGTTAGTTGATTTTTGCAAGTTTCTTATCGAGTTGTTTTACTATTTATATTTCTTTTACAATTTTTTCTTTTTCTTACCATTTTTACTGGGTATTTTTGTTTTGAATTGGATAGATCAACGTTGTGCGTCACAAGAAATAAAAGAAAAATTTCCATGTTTAAAGAATCTTACATCCCAAGAAAAAGAAAAAATTGTAAAAAAAAGTTCAAGAGAAATACAAGATCAAACTATTTATATTGTTCATCCAGACATTTTGGTAAATTATCACCACTTAAACTTGGTCTGGGCCCATAACCTGAAGAACTTGATCGGATTTCTAATAACTAGACGGAGAGTAATCGAAGAACTATACGGTTTTATGAATCTTTAATTTATTTTACTTTTTATCTGACACTGACAACTAATCAACACTTATCTATCCGGAATAGTATACGAGGTTGCTTACAATAAGGTTTTCCATACGACAGGCCAAATTTAAAAACAAGAATAAATGTAAAAAACGCAACAAACTGAATACTTCATGTGTCCGTTGAGACTAACTTAATTTTTAATGTCTTAAATAATTTATAAAAATTCTCCCCTTTTCTCCCACAATGTGGTAAATTCAACAATTAAGAGCTAATTACGTTCAGGGTGAGAAAAATTGGACACTTTTAAATAGGATCACCCCCTATTTTTTGTTTATTGGAACTTTTTATCTAAAAGATTGAAACACCGAATACCAAGTTTAAATAGACTAAGTTTATTAACTGTTAAAGTTGAGAAGAGTTTACAAACTGATGAAACTTAAATTAGAGACTATAGAGTTATAATAATATAATACAAATAATATTACTTACATTAAAATATAAGACCACATACGGTCGAGATGCACTATGGTTCACATTTTACTGCCTTCAGGCTTAGTTTAAAATTAGGACACAAGTAATCTTATTTCTCTGGAGAGGATAATTTATAATAAAACGGTCATCCCTCTCTTAAACAATCTTGCGCCTAAATCCTCCCTGTCTTGACCAATGATAATGAGGGAAACTGGATTTAATCAAAGATAATTCCAGATTTCTCTGACTACCCTTGAAAGCGGAGGGTAAGAGGTAATGCTCCTGATTATCGAGAAATGGTGACTCATCTAGATTAACTAGAATAAACAGGGAAATAATATTCATCTGGGGTTTGTTATTTTGTTATTATTTATATTTATTTATTAATAATTATTTTGGACAATATTGTATGTTTATTCCGTATTTCTTTGCAGAGTCCAACCATCGTAACGACTCAAATTCAGGCTACTGGCAGCTGCAATTGGACCGCGACCTAATTGATACCATATCGGCTATCTATCCGGAGTGGTTCAAAGACAATATGGCTGAAGGTAGTGGTGGCACTGGCCACCATGGGGGTGGAGGGGTGGGCGGTATTTTGGTTAATGGTGGTGGTGCATCATCAACACGTCAGTCATCACAAAGGGAATCACCACCGAAGGCTGTAATTGATACATCACCGATATTGATCGACCAGAATAAGGAATGTAAGTATTTTTTTTTATTTCAGTAAGCTTCTTGTTCTTTAATCTACTGTCTGAACAATCCGACGTCTTGGGTTTTAGGACTTTGGAAACAATACTTAGTCCACTACTGTTAAACTAAAAATGGTAAATTAGTTTCAATACCCTATTTTAAGAGGTTCGTACTTGCGTTCGTCATATAAAATTTGTGATATATTATAAAATTTGTGATATTTTATAAAATTTAAGATATATTATAAAATTTGTGATATATTATAAAATTTATGATATATTATAAAATTTATGATATATTATAAAATTTGTGATATATTATAAAATTTGTGATATTTTATAAAATTTAGGATATTTTATAAAATTTATGATATATTATAAAATTTGTGATATATTATAAAATTTGTGATATTTTATAAAATTTGTGATATTTTATAAAATTTGTGATATTTTATAAAATTTGTGATATATTATAAAATTTGTGATATTTTATAAAATTTGTGATATATTATAAAATTTGTGATATTTTATAAAATTTGTGATATATTATAAAATTTGTGATATATTATAAAATTTGTGATATTTTATAAAATTTAGGATATTTTATAAAATTTATGATATATTATAAAATTTGTGATATATTATAAAATTTGTGATATTTTATAAAATTTGTGATATATTATAAAATTTGTGATATATTATAAAATTTGTGATATTTTATAAAATTTGTGATATTTTATAAAATTTGTGATATATTATAAAATTTGTGATATATTATAAAATTTGTGATATATTATAAAATTTGTGATATATTATAAAATTTGTGATATTTTATAAAATTTGTGATATATTATAAAATTTGTGATATATTATAAAATTTGTGATATTTTATAAAATTTGTGATATATTATAAAATTTGTGAAATATAAAATTTGTGATATGTTATAAAATTTGTGATATTTTATAAAGTTTGCGATATATTATCAAATTTGCGAAATATAACATTTTTGCTATATTATAAATTTGTGATATTTTATAAAATTTGTGATATATTATAAAATTTGTGAAATATTATAAAATTTGTGATATGTTATACAATTTGTGATATATTATGAAATTTGTGATATATTATAAAATTTGCGATATACTCGTATTATAAAATTTGTTATATTTTATAAAATTTATGATATATTATAAAATTTGTGATATGTTAAGTATAAAATTTGTGATATATTATAACATTATTTGTGATATATTATAAAATATGTGATATGTTATAAAATTTGTGATATATTATAAAATATGTGATATATTATAAAATTTGCGATATATTATAAAATTTGCGAAATATTATAAAATTTTTGCTATAATATAAAATTTTTGTATATTATATGTTATACAATTTGTGATATATTATGAAATTTGTGATTTATTATAAAATTTGCGATATACTCGTATTATAAAATTTGTTATATTTTATAAAATTTATGATATATTATAAAATTTGTGATATGTTAAGTATAAAATTTGTGATATATTATAACATTATTTAAGATATATTATAAAATTTCCGAAATATTATAAAATTTTTGCTATAATATAAAATTTGTGATATATTATAAAATATGTGATATGTTATAAAATTTGTGATATATTATAAAATATGTGATATATTATAAAATTTGAGATATATTATAAAATTTGCGATATATTATAAAATTTGCGAAATATTATAAAATTTTTGCTATAATATAAACTTTTTGGATATTATATGTTATACAATTTGTGATATATTATGAAATTTGTGATATATTATAAAATTTGCGATATACTCGTATTATAAAATTTGTTATATTTTATAAAATTTATGATATATTATAACATTATTTAAGATATATTATAAAATTTCCGAAATATTATAAAATTTTTGCTATAATATAAAATTTGTGATATATTATAAAATATGTGATATATTATAAAATATGTGATATATTATAAAATTTGAGATATATTATAAAATTTGCGAAATATTATAAAATTTTTGCTATAATATAAAATTTGTGATATATTATAAAATATGTGATATATTATAAAATTTGAGATATATTATAAAATTTGCGATATATTATAAAATTTGCGATATATTATAAAATTTGCGAAATATTATAAAATTTTTGCTATAATATAAAATTTGTTATATATATTATAAAATATGTGATATGTTATAAAATTTGTGATATATTATAAAATATGTGATATATTATAAAATTTGAGATATATTATAAAATTTGCGATATATTCTAAAATTTGCGAAATATTATAAAATTTTTGCTATAATATAAAATTTGTGATATATTATAAAATATGTGATATGTTATAAAATTTGTGATATATTATAAAAAGTATTATAAAAGTAGTTCGTTTGTTAGGAAATAATAAAAAATAATACAATAATTATTATTAAAATCTGTTTCGTTACGCATATCATAATATATTTTAGATTATCTTGCCGGAGAGTTTTTGGGGGTCACAACCGATTTTTGTTTAGTCTTGATTCCAGCAAATAGAGCTTCCAATTTTGGATTTTGTCACTCTGTATTATTATAAACTACGAATATTTCTTTCTATCTAATCTGAATCGGTGTGTATATACAACAAGCCTGTCTACACATTGTGTAAGGAAATGGTTAAAATCCGACCATGTACATCCTTTGGACGTGTGTCGCGTATTCAAATACATACATTTAAAGCGACACATTCTTGTATTTATTTTGTTACAACATAAATAAACAATAAATATTTAATTATGAAAAGGGTCTACGAATATTTATCAATATGTACTAAAGAAGTTTTGTCACATGCTATTTTAATATTCATAACAATAATAATCATAGTAGTTACAAATTATTTGACAAACTAATGAATTGATAAGGTTTGGTTGGGTTTTTTGTTATTTGCAACAAGATTAAAGGCACAATGGTATGTTTTATTATTTTTTTAATTAATTATTTAATGTGTTCGTGTTTTTTTAATGTATAAATTAAATTGGACGTTCGAGCCTTTTGTATGAATGCCTAACTAGTCCCCACGATATTGTTATATTGTTTTTAGATTGTTTTATGTTATCGTATCCAGAAATAAATGGTCTACCTAGAAATTAAAAGAAAAATATTCCATATCTTTAAATGTTTCGTGCCTTGTGATGTAAATATTTGGTGAAGTTCGTGGTTGGTAAGGCAACAAGTAAAATAAAGTTACAACACTTTATTCAAAGTCAGCGACGTTTCGTGGGTTCACATCATAAAGTAAAAACGACAAAAAACTATAAGAACTGATGTTGGTTCGAGTATGGATTCTGGTCTAAACTAATTCAGATTTAAGTGTTTAGACCAGAATCCATACTCGAACCAACATCAGTTTTTATAGTTTTTTGTCGTTTTTACTTTATGATGACTTTAACAACATATTTTATTTTTATGTATTCAACACTTTGAAAAAGAAAGCTTGAAAAAGTGGACATTAACCCACGAAACGTCGCTGACTTTGAATAAAGTGTTGTAACTTTATTTTACTTGTTGCCTTACTACCCACGAACTTCACCAAATATATTCCATATCATTTCAAAAAAATAAAGTTTTTAACGCTATAAAAATCGAACATCGGCAAGTTGTGCCAAACATTATACCAAATAACTTTTCTATAAATTTTTTTTTAAAATAACGATTATTTTCGGAAATATACAGGGATTTCCACGTTTTACACACACTATGTATAATTAGCCAAGTTTTAACCCCTTTTCACACTTTTTTCGAACGTCAATGTGATTTTATTTTTTGATGATTGATGTTTTAGGTTATACTCTATTGAACCAATGACAAATTATTCAATATTTCCGTAAAGTTTAAGAAGTATGAATTTTTTGAACCCTTTTTTAAACCCCTTGCGTACGCTATAATATAATTCAAAACAATGCCTAAAATGTGTCTGAATTCACATTTCCATTTAGCAAAATAAATACAATTTGGTATTTTGCACGCATATCATTTTTAGAAAAATCAATAAAAACTCAATTTTAAGTTTTACACTTTTTTTTTGCAGCCCTGAAGGTGAAACTTCTGCTCAGACGGCCATTTGACCAGCTAGTGGCCCAGGGAATCATGCCTCGTAAGTAAATTACCGTTTAATAATTTTTTTTTAAGGATTGATAATTTTGTTTAATATTCTTTTGTCGTTACTCACAATTATTTTTTATTTGAGAATTTATTTCTCTCTCAGTATTTTATTCTGTATGCGGTTTTTTAATTTTAGTTGAAATTTTTGTGCTTTTTGAAGTTATTAAAAAAACGTTTTACACAAAATAAGTGCCAGACTATGGCAGTTTTTCTTGAATTATTATAAATAACATCTAAAAAAACTGGAAACTAGTTTATCCCATTACGTGTGAATTGAAATTGGCTTTAAATTTAGTAATACAAAATCCAGGGTCGTATTTAAAAAAATGAAGTTGATGATGGTTTTTCAAAAACAAAACGTCGTAGAGAAAATTTGTAAACGTTATCTTATTCTCCTCAAAAAGTAACAATGAGAAAGTGTTTTTCATTTTTTTATATCTGTAAAAATCATGTCAGAAATAAATAAAAACTAAAATCGTAAAAAATCCCATCGTTTTTTCAAAAATTCTCGAAAACGACTAAAATTAGTTTACTTTTGAAAACACCATTTAGAAGGTATTTACATTGTACAACTTTTCTCTAATTTAACTGAAATTCTCCTACCATTTCCAAGATTTCAATGCTATCCCATTCTTATCTTGGACATCGTGTAAGGATTTTTCTAGTGTCCAATAGATTGCCATAAAGTTTTTTTAGTTGGTCCTCATTTTCGTATCCAAAAATTTTTGAAAAAACGATTTTTTGCGATTTTAGTTTTTATTTATTTCTGACATTATTTTTACATATATAAAAAAATGAAAAGCACTTTCTCATTGTTACTTTTTGAGAAGAATAAGATAGCGTTTACAAATTTTCACTACCGCGACGTTTCGTTTCTGAAAAACCATCATCAATACGGCCCTGTATTTTTTATTGTTTAATTTAAAGCCATTTTCAATTAAAAAATAGATGGTATATCACATGTAATGGTTTAAACATGTTTTTAGTGTTTTTAGCTGTTATTTAAAATTATACAAGAAAAATCGCCATAGTTTGGCATTTAACTGATTGAATGCAGAGTAGTAGGTTTTGCAAAAACAGTCTTTCGTCGTTACTCACAATGACCTTTATTTTGAACTTCTCATAAACACATTGCAACATTTTTTACTGAAAATTTCAGTTGTCATCATTGTAATTTTTAAACGCAACGTTTCGGCGATTGAAAGCATCTGAAAGTTTTTTACAAAAATCACATAATGTGCAAATTAATTTTTTCTTGCGTATATTTTCTATTTTTTTATAAAATACATAGTCTCTAAACTCTTTAAAATTCAACACGAGCACATTTTTAACAATAGAATGTCATGCGATTTTTCTTGAATTATTTTAAATAACATGAATTGAAATTGGCTCTAAATTTAATAATAAATCCAGGGCTGTATTTAAAAAAACTAAGTTGATGATGGTATTTAAAAAACGAAACGTCGTACTGAAATGAAAGTGCTTTTCATTTTTTTATACCTGTAAAAATAATGTCAGAAATAAATAAAAACTAAAATCGTAAAAAATCCCATCGTTTTTTCAAAAATTCTCGAAAACGACTAAAGTTAGTTTACTTTTGAAAACACCATTTAGAAGGTGTTTAAATTGTACAACTTTTTTCTACTTTAACCGACATTGTAACTCCTACCATTTCCAAGATTTCAATGCTATCCCATTCTAACCTTCGACACCATGTAAGGATTTTTCTAATGTCCAATAGATTGCCATAAAGTTTCTTTAGTTGGTCCTCATTTTCCCATCCAAAAATTTTCGAGGTGTCTGTTAAGGTGTTCTTCAACTGCTCGACTATGGAACTCCAATTGTAATGTCGTATTATGTCCAGAGGCAGCCATTCCAAAAGTTCAGCCAGGTTATTTTTCAAAAATTCAAAATAATATTTTCCACTGAATCTTCTTGGCAATCCAAATGCTTCAAAGAAAACAAACCCATGCAATTTGTTAAAAGCGAGCTTCTTCTTCAGTGGTTTCACGGTTCATAATTATGATAAGCCAAAGTTTCGCTTCCAGAAACATCCGTATCTTCACTACAGAGGTCCAGGAACGCACGTGGCGTGAGCATTCTTGGTATCCATCTTCCTGACTGACCATTGTCATACCAAAATGGTCATGCAGCATTTTAAAAAATCTTCTAACAAATACTTTAATCATTTCTGCTTCCGCTACAATTTTTTCGTGCCGGAGTGGTCATTCCAGACATTCCTTGGAACTCTATACAGCGCAGTGTTCGATTTTCTGCATATCCTTATTTTTCTTTCCCATTAAATTACTTGATCGACTGTAGTTCAAAGATTAATGACCCCAAGAAGATAGAAAATATCCTTACCACTAACGTCCATTCCTATTATTTAGCGTCTCTGCTTCCTTCCCAACTTCTATTTCCTAGATTTCCTTCAGAATCTGGGACTCCCTGTATTGAAAATTCTAAACAAACCTTGAATAAGGTCGAGTGCAATTTTTTTCAGTTTACATAAATATAAAAAAAAAATGAGTCAGTTTGCATGAGCAATTGTTTAATGATTTTTCTTTGTGAAGTCTTCAACAATCATGAAGCTCTGACGAATAGGAAGATCCTGGGTTCTATTGAAAAATGTTGTTTAATTTTCTAGCGCACAAAACGCCCGCTGCCTATCATGGCCAAAGACGGCAGTTGGAACGTGCGAAAACCGGTGATATGCTCAAGGCGAAAATCCAGCAAAGACCACCCAGACAGGAGTTGGAACGACGACATATTTTGGAGGTAGACACAAGTCATGCGGATCCCAGTTTGGCAGAACGACAGCGGATGTTGAAGAAGGCGCGATTAGCTGATCAATTGAATGACCAACTTTCTCACAGGTAGATTATTTGATGTTTGTTAATTGTGAAGGTTTATTGATGATATTTTTAGGCCTGGACCTCTGGAACTGATCCAAAAGAACATTCTCCATACCGAAGAACCCATTGAAGAAGCTGTGAAAACTGGTCGTATCCCATACAAAGCAACTAGCGAAGGTCAACTTAACAGGCCGCAACATCCCCATAACTACATCAATCCGGAAGAGGACTCGCAAAGCTCCGAAGGTGATAATACGGTAGTGAGTCCGGGACCAAGTGATGTGCTGGAAACTGCGGCGAAATCCGCCGGTATTGTAGTGTCACTCATTCAACCCACTGAACGATTAGACAGTGGTAATAGTGTTATAGTGAAAGATGAAATCGTGTTTACGGATATCGGACGGGCGTTGTTGGCGAGTCCAGCGGCATCGTTAGTATCGTCCACGTCCAGTTTGAGTCCGTTGTCATCGGTGGCGAGTCCTTCTGCGTTGTCACAGCCTGCAACTCCTGCACCACAGCCACCTCCAATGATTTTGACGTCGCGATCGTTGAAGACTGATGCACCCGGTAAGAATTAGAAATTGTTTGTGTTTTCATACTTTCAGGTTACTCCAAATGCGATAGGAAAGTCCTATCGAAAGCATCACCTTTTGCAAATTGAATTTATTTCACCAAAATTGTTAGGAGCTTATCATGAATGATGCGTACCTTAGATTCTTGAAGTCCCATGACAGCGAATGGACCTAGTTGATTTAATTTTTTAAGAAAATTGATAAAATCAAAGAAATTGTTAGAAGAAAGTTCCTTCTTACGGCCGTTTGCTTTAGTAGCTAATTATTTTCTGAGGACCTCACCACTAAAGGGTTTTTTTGGAGGTCTTCGCTTACTACGAACCTTTTTTGTAATTAAAATGGCAAAGAATTGAGAAAAACAGCCAGTCCCGACCTTTTCAGTACTGAGGAACCCTGTAGTTTCTTTCTTTGGAGGTTTTCGCTTACTACGAACCTTTTTTGTAATTAAAATGGCAAAGAATTGATAAAAACAGTCAGTCGCGACAGTTTCAGTACTGAGGAACTACAGGGTATGAGCTTTATTGAAAAACATCCAAATCTGTGGTGCCAAAACCCGGGAATCAGTTTCCATAAAACCTTTCAGCATACATTGGGAAACATGCTTCGTAAAACGCAAGTCTAAGTCCAACAATAAACCCAGGTTTCTCACGCAGCTCACAAAATTAATCTGGTTTACATCAATCTCAATAGCTCTCTTACAAAAGAGCATGGCCAGCAGCGCAATCTTCTTAATGAAGTCGATTATTTTGCTGAGTGAGCTTTCTTTTAGACTCGTTGGGCAAGAACATAGTACATGTTCCGCTGTTTCCTCATACTCCAAGTAGAAAAGGCAGATGTAATCATACCCAACAACTCCTTGGTCCTTGATTTCGATCGATGGGAAGTTATGCCAGTTGGAGGTTCTGGTCCTTCAGCCCTTATCTTGCCAGAGAGTCGAACCATTTCATCCACAGTGAGTAGCGATGCAGACCAGATTTAGATCATTATTTCTCCCGATATTAGGGAGTTTGTTTTGACAATTTCACACTGTTCTTGATGTGGATCTTGATGAGCTGATGGCCTCTAAGGCCCATTTGGCTATCAGAGAATTTTTTGCGCACAGTGCTCCAGCTCGAGTTCCAGAACACACAGATCAATGGCCATCTCTCGAGGGGATGTACTATGTTCTTGCCCAGCTAAAACTTCTACCAGAGAGTCTAAAAAAAGCCCAGCCAGCAAAGGAATCGACTTTATTAAGCTGACTGAGCTGCTGTGTGAAATAAAAATAGGTATGAGCCATAATACATCGTGGATGGTCCGCTACAGCTCCACTCATTTTGAATTTACCTAGGGATCTGCTCATGTACCAATTTTTGGTAGATGACCCATTGCTAAACTGCCCTGAATTGATTTTCCTAAAACTGTTAATCAATATCGTTTATTGCTCCAGGGTAAAGCTGTAACCATTTTAAATTAGCGGGTATTATTTACTTTCAGAATTCTTTGTTATGGGAAAACTCCCCAACTACTAGCTTCTGTATATAATAATAAAAGTCCGACATTTAATTTACATGAAGGCGTTTCGATGTTCAAAAGTGAGACCACACTGTATTTAAAACATCATTCTTCGAACAAGAAAACACGGTCCATCTGTTTCTAAAAGTTGAGCAAAGAAAAGAGACAAAAATTATATATTTTTGTTATTCATGTACCTACTTGTAGATGTGTTTATTGCTCTGCGTAAAACCCATATCAATAAACGATAAGATAGATAGAAAACAGACCCTTAAAAATATTATATTTCCCAAACTAAGAGAAAATATCTATAAAACCAACCAACTAGTATACATAATACCAGTGGCGTGGTGTCTTGTTACAAAACTACTGCATTCGAAGCTCTATTACCCCCTTGCAAAAAAAATAAATAAATTTCATCGCAAGACTCTTGACAAAAATGACTACTGACATTATTTAATTGATGTTGTTCAATTCTGTTGCAGGTAAAGACAAAAACAGGAAAAAGTCCAAATCGAAGTCGATACCGAAAACACGCACAATTAAATTCCACGAATACAAAGGCCCACCTAGTGCACATAAGAGTAGCAGCATATTAAATCCTGGCGGAGAAAGTTCTTACGATCTTTTACTAAAGCAGCAACAACTTTTACTGCAATACCAACTACAATTCCAACATAAATACCCTAAAATGATATTACCAGCATCACAAAAAACCCAAAACACTATCACTAGCAGCAGTAATAATAATTCACCGTCTAATCATAGTAATAATAATTCAATAACGTCTTGTGCAACGAGTACTTCGGAAGTTTCCACAACATCAACTTCACCTAATAATAATAATTCTACTGCAACTTCAACAACTACACAACAGGAAGTTACGGTACAGTCAAAGATTATTATCGGTCGATTGGAGGATATGAAAGTTAGCGATCTTAAAGCGGAGTTGAAACGGCGCAACTTACCGGTTTCCGGTTCTAAACCGCAGTTAATTGAACGATTGAAGCCGTTTACTAATCCCAGTAGTAACAACACCAGTGTAATTGAGCAAAATACTGCATCGTCAGACTCGACAGTACACAGTACGACGAATAATATGAATAATAGTTTTGAGGCGGTCGATTCGCCGCAGAGTTCCATCAAAGAGGAACCGATGGATGTTGTGGAACCACCTCCATCGCCAATGATTCTTACTATCGATAACAGTAGTAGGAATAGCATCGATAGTAGTTGTAATAATAATAATAATAACGGTACTGTTGGTGGTAAAACCAGTGAAGATATTGTGCGTGAGCAACAGCGGCAGATCGAGGAGTTGCAGCGAGAGTTGACGTTATCGCAGTTGAAGTTACAGGCAGCGACGACGCGTAGTGAGCCCAAGGCGCAGATGATTGCGTTGCAAAAGCATTTACAGGTAGGAACTATCAGCTTTAACCCATTAAAAAGCTAAAAGATTTGCTTTATTTTCTAGGCTCGGCAACAGCAACAAAACATTGCGTTGCAAATGAAACAACTACAAGCGTTACAAGCGAAGCAGGCACGCGTTAACGAGGAACAACAACGCATTCAACAGCAGCAACATGTAGCGTTCCAGAACCAAAAGAACTTGGCAGGACTGGTGTTAAACACCGCTGATGCAGCATTGGTTTTCAATCAGTTGTTCCTGCAACATCAGCAGTTTAATGGGAAAAATGCTGATGCAGTGATTGCTACAGCGAAAGTATTGAATTCGTTGACGCCGATCATTGCCACTACGAATGGTAGTAATGGGCAGGAGATGATTATATCGACAGCGCAAATGCAACAGCCAGAGTATATTATCGAGGAAAGTAAGGCTCATATAACGCGACCGCCTGAGATTAAGTTGGAGTTTATTGATGCTGGGAGTAAAGTACAGCAACAGCAGCAACTTTTTGGGCGGGAGAATGAGGATGTTGTTACTACCAAACCAAATGGTAAGTCGATATTTTAACTTTACCATTCTTAAATTAGGATTGTCTGATAGACTGCGCCCTGAAGGTCTATTATGTGCTCCCCTACAACCCGCTTTGTAGGAGCTGAACCATTTTGTGGAGTACGGAAATTACGCAAATTCATAGAGATTTCATAATAATAAAAGAAGAAACTGCCAGATATCTTCAATCATGAAGAATGTTCACAATCCTTCACGAGATATTATCGCGTGATGAAGCATATAGAAAGACTGGGTCTAGAAGAAACTCACGCATGAAATCATACAAGATGGGGACGCATCAAAACTCACAAGCTCTAACTTGAAACAAACTTCAAGCTTGAGGTTTGTTGCCCTAAATATTCTCATAGCAGGTGTTTGCGTTCTCTTCCCTGCAGAGTTTCTTCTAGACCCCGTCTTCCTATAGGCTTCGTTACTCTCTTGCTTCAATCCACTTTCAAATTGAATCCATGCAATGGTTTTGTTGGCCAATGCAACTCTGTATGGCAGGCCAGTAAAGTCAAATGAGTTCGGTCCAATTCCCAGCAAAATTCGTACACTTAATTGGGGCCCAACGTGAGAACCTAAGGGTAAGAATCTCTTGCTCTGTTTCACACGTTGGGCGCCAATTAAGTTTGGGGCTAAAAATCATACAAGATGGGGACGCAGAGAATTCATCAAAACTCACAAGCTCTAACTTGAAACAAACTTCAAGCTTGAGGATTGTTGCCCTAAATATTCTCATAGCAGGTGTTTGCGTCCTCTTCCCTGCTGAGTTTCTTCTAGACCCCTTCTTCCTATAGGCTTCGTTACTCTCTTGCTTCAATCGACTTTCAAATTGAATCCATGCGATGGTTTTGTTGGCCAATGCAACTCTGTATGGCAGGCCAGTAAAGTCAAATGAGTTCGGTCCAATTCCCAGCAAAATTCTTACACTTAATTGGCGCCCAACATGAGAACCTAAGGGTAAGAATCTCATGCTCTGTTTCACACGTTGGGCGCCAATGAAGTTTGGGGCTAAAAATCATACAAGATGGGGACGCAGAGAATTCATCAAAACTCACAAGCTCTAACTTGAAACAAACTTCAAGCTTGAGGTTTGTTGCCCTAAATATTCTCATAGCAGGTGTTTGCGTTCACTTCCCTGCAGAGTGTCTTCTAGACCCCGTCTTCCTATAGGCTTCAATCCACTTTCAAATTGAATCCTTGTGATGGTTTTGTTTGCCAATGCAACTCTGTATGGCAGGCCAGTAAAGTCAAATGAGTTCGGTCCAATTCCCAGCAAAATTCTTACACTTAATTGGCGCCCAACGTGGGAACCTAAGGGTAAGAATCTCATGCTCTGTTTCACACGTTGGGCGCCAATTAAGTTTGGTGCTGAAAATCATACAAGATGGGGACGCAGAGAATTCATCAAAACTCACAAGCTCTAACTTGAAACAGAGTTTCTTTTAGACCCCGTCTTCCTATAAGCTTCGTTACTCTCCTTGCTTCCATCCACTTTCAAAGTGAATCCTTGTGTTGGTTTTGTTGGCCAATGCAACTCTGTATGGCAGGCCAGTAAAGTCAAATGAGTTCGGTCCAATTCCCAGCAAAATTCTTACACTTAATTGGCGCCCAACGTGAGAACCTAAGGGTAAGAATCTCATGCTCTGTTTCGCACGTTGGGCGCCAATTAAGTTTGGGGCTAAAAATCATACAAGATGGGGACACAAAGAATTCATCAAAACTCACAAGCTCTAACTTGAAACAGAGTTTCATTTAGACCCCGTCTTCCTATAGGCTTCATTACTCTCCTTGCTTCCATCTACTTTCAAAGTGAATCCTTGTGTTGGTTTTGTTGACCAATGCAACTTTGTATGGCAGGCCAGTAAAGTCAAATGAGGTCGGTTCAATTCCGAGCAAAATCCTTACACTTAATTGGCGCCCAACGTGGGAACCTAAGGGTAAGAATCTCATGCTCTGTTTCACATGTTGGGCGCCAATTAAGTTTGGGGCTAAATCTTAGGGCATCCGCATGATTTAAATATAGAATAAAACCTTTCATTTATTAGTAAGATTTGGCCCCAAACTTAATTGGCGCCCAACGTGTTACTCAGTAGAGCATGAGATTCGCACGTTGGGCGCCAATTAAGTGTAAGAATTGTGCTGGAAATTGGGCTGAGGCGAAGTAGGTATTCGAAATTATGGATTTGGCAAAACGACAGTACCTTGCTTCCATATATTTTTCAGTCAGATCATTTGTAGAAGAGTCAGGGGTTCTCCAAATGAGATAGTATTTCAAGATCGATGACAGTTAGGGAGTATCTTCCGATTACATACATTAATTACATTAAGGCAATCTGCTTTTCACAATTAATTATTCCAAGACAGAACGTAAAAAAGCTTTTCAATAAATCCGTAGAAAAAGATGGAAAAACAAATAATTTTAGGATTTTTTAAAACTTTTCAATCTTCTTTTAGCAAGCGATTCTCTAACGTTTGTAAGCCAGATTTCGAAACTGCACCAAAATAAGTTGGGGCATTCGTTGGACCGTTTGCCTGTTGAGCAATTTTTTGTTTGGAAATAAAAAAAAGCCAGTGAGGGTGAAATCTGGTAAATCAGGTGGATATTAAGAGTCAGATATGCCACGAACCTCATCCAACAAAGCTTTTTCTTTTTTTGTACGATAGACTAGTAAGGTCAAATGAGTTGGGTCCAATTTCCAGCAAAAATCTTACACTTAATTGGCGCCCAACGTGAGACCCTAAGGGTAAGAATCTCATGCGCTGTTTCACACGTTGGGCGCCATTTAAGTTTGGGGCTAAATCTTAGGGCATCCGCATGATTTAAATATAGAATAAAGCCTTTCATTTATTAATAATATTTCGACCCAAAACTTAATTGGCGCCCAACGTGTTAGTCAGTAGAGTCTCACGTTGGGCGCCAATTAAGTATAAGAATTTTACTGGAAATTGGACGAAACCGAAGTAGGTATTCGAAATTATGGATTATGCAAAACGCTGTACTTTGCTTCCATATATTTTTCAGTCAAATCGCTTGCAGAAGAGTCGGTGGTTCTCCAAATTAGAGAGGATTTCAAGGTCTAGGCTTTCAAAGTCTAGGATTATTTCATCACTATTTCTATTTTTTTTAAATGGGCAAAACTCTCTTGCTTCAATCGGCAATCAAATTGATTCCATGTAATGGATATTGTAACGCTAAATGTTTAGGTTTGGTTGGACGATACAGCTCTGTACAGCAGGCCAGTAAAGTCAAATGAGTTCGCCCTAATTCCCAATTCTTACACTTCATTGGCGCCCAACGTGAGACCCTAAGGGTGATAATCTCATGCTTTACTGTTTCACACCTTGGGCGCCATTTAAGTTTGGGGCTAAATCTTAGGGCATCCGCATGATTTAAATATAGAATAAAACCTTTCATGTATTAATAAGATTTGGCCCCAAACTTAATTGGCGCCCAACGTGTTAGTCAGTGGAGCATGACATTCTTACCATAAGTCCCACGTTGGGCGCCAATTAAGTGTAAGAGGTAATTCCAAGTTCTTTTCCAAATTTCACAAGACAGAACTTAAAAAAAGCTTTAGTAATACTGATGAGGATGGTTCCTTTTCATTTCAATTAATTTTACTTTTACGTTATCTTTGATACAACTGACAGAAAACTAATTTGCTTCTATTGCAGTTATGAAGAAGAACAGCATCAAAAGCCAGATAGTCGATGACGTTCTAGAAATCTTGATCAAAAATGGTGAACTACCACCAAGCGCTGCAAATGATCCCTCAACACCTGGTTCAGCCGGTACCAACAAAACGTCGGAACCAGTCTATCCACCAACAAACAATACATCACCAAATAGTAGTAATAATAATAATAATAATAATTTATCACTGGATAATTCGGAAACATTGGGATTGGATCCGAACGAATTGTTGGATTCACTGGATAATTTAGAAAACATGGATTTCACGCAATTAGTGATGGAACTTGGTGGTGGAACCAATGCTTGTGATAGCAACAATGCATCGACTAATATGATTGTAACAACGTCATCTTCAAACCATTCTAGTACGGGCAGTAGTAACGACAGTATTATCGATGATACTGGCGTTATTGCTATGGATACTGATGATTGGTTGGAATCACTGCTACCGAGCAATACGAATACTAATACCAGTGATAATAACAGTTGTTATAACCACAATCAATCAAACAGTGATTCAGCGATAACTTTCGGAATACTACAACATCAACAATCGGATGACGAGGGAACTGGTAGCAGTAACGTAATTTTAAATAATAATCAGTTCATTATGGATCATTTGAATACAAGTAATTGTGTTAGTAGCAGTAACAATAACAATAATAATAACAGTAGCAGTGTTGTAGTGATGAGTGATTTAACGTATGATCCGTTACTGAGTATCATGCAGGATCCATTTGATCCGTTTAATTTAGATGAATTCCGTAGTCCTGCTGAATTAACGGCGTCATTGTCGTGGGACAAGATCGATTTTGCCGCGTAGTTGATACTTTTGATTAGGGATTTTGATGCATTAGTATGTTACTTTGATCTGTGGAAGTTTTTTTCAGTTTATTTTCGGTGAGTTACTAAGCAGTGACAAGTTGATTTTAGTCCTCAAAATTGAGTACAAAACAAATCTTAACTAGTAACGATTTAATATTATTGCTGGAAAGTCTCTTATATTGCTCTTCCCGTTCCTTAATTGCTCGAATTATCCAACAGCGCGATAAAAGTCTGCCTGGAGAAGTTGCGAGGGATGCTAATTCTGGATATTTATGCCAACACATCAAGTCTCACTTGAAGATCTGGCAAAAATTCATTTCGTATGAGAGCAACCAGACCTGATGCACAGCGCTGGCGAAGGCCATGGCCTGATTTATTTTTTGCAGAGACGGGAGCCAAAGCATTCCAAAGAAGAGCCAGTGGTCGGTTGATCAATCTAGATCCATTGAGTATTGTTTTTAATTATTTTTTGAAAGCTTTGCTGGGACATCCTGGCTAAATATCTTTCTAGTCCTCTTAAAATTCCCTAAACTACTCAAAAATTCCAGAATGTACCTACTGGCATTTATCCGAGAAAACAAAACTAAGGCCATGGTCTGACTGATTTGGTTCTACAGACACCGGAACCGAAGCATTCCAAAGAAAGAACAGCTGGCGATTGATTGATTGTCTTCGTGTATCCTAAGAAGCATGAGCCTAGGTTTTCATTATCATCATCAGCAATCAGACGACCTCTAACAGAAACTGAAGTCCGACCCGATTGGAAACTCCCTGCAATTTGTTGCTAAGGTGTCAATGGATGCGTGAGTACGATGGTGGGTTCGCATCCTAGACCACGCTCAAGGGCATGAGATGGAGACCCTCTGTTGCGATTTATAACGAGATCAAAGTCGTCCATTTAGTTGTCGCACTGTTGCGGCTTCAGATAGTACGGCTCACCAAGAGTGGCGTAGCAGAGAAGTCATTCTTTGGCTTGACCTAACTGAAACCAAGACTAACGTCAGGGTCAGACTGATTTTTTGCAGACACAAGACCCAAGGACTTCCAAAGAAGGGCCAGAAGTCGGTCGATCGATCTAGAGCGATTGAGTATCGTTTTTAATTATTTTTTCAAAGGTTTGTTGGTGATTTTATAACATCTGAGCTAAATGTCTTTCTAGCTATCTTCAACTTCCCTAAGCTACTCAAAAATTCGCGACTGCACTGTTATTTATCCGGGAAAACAAAACTAAGGCCATGGTCTGACTGATTTGATTATACAGGCACAGGGCAGCTGTCGATTGATTATCTTTAGCACCCTAATTTTGCGAAGGCGGGGAAAACAAAACTAGCGCCAGGGTCAGACTGATTTTTTGCCGACACGGAAGCCAAAGCATTCCAAAGAGCCCGTAGTCGCATCTAGAGCCATAGACTATCGGTTTTAATTATTTTTTTTAAAAAGCTTGCAGGTGATTTGTTTCATTAAGGAACAAAAACGCTCATATAAAATTTTACTTTAAAGTAGATTTCCCAGAAATATTTTCAATCGAGAGAGAAAGAGGCAGTGATGATATGCATTTTGAGCGATTTTTTCTAATTTTGGAAATAAAAAAAAGTCAATGGGGACCAAATCCGGTAAATAAGGGTGGATATTAGAGTCAGATATGCCACGAACCTCATCCCACTAAGCTTTTATCTTTTTTTGTACGACAGACCAGTAAGGGTGGTCAAATGAGTTCTGCCCAATTTCCAGCAAAATTTTTACACTTAATTGGCGCCCAACGTGAGACTCTAAGAATAAGAATCTCATGCTCTACTAGTAACACGTTGGGCGGCAAATAAGTTCAAGTTCAAATATAGAATAAAACCGTTCATTTAATAAGATTTAGCACCAAAACTTAATTGGCGCCCAACGTGTTAGTCAGTAGAGCCTGAGATTCTTACCCTTAGAGTCTCACGTTGGGCGCCACTAAAGAACAAAGATGCTTATATAACATTTTGCTCTAAAGTAGATTTTCCAGAAATATTTTCAATCGACAGAGAGTTTGTCTTTATTGTACTGCAGCTTTTGGGCATAAATCAACTTTGCCTCGACCTAGTAACCAACACACAACAGAAGTTTTATTTTATTTTTAATTTTCAAAATGCGCGCGCTTATTCCAATTCAATAAAAATTCCGATTATTAAGAAACCACAATAAATAAAAAAAGAATTCTTAATAACAACATTCCACTTTGAAACAAATTAGAATTTGTTCACAAAGAAGAAATAAAGAAAAAAAAATCGGCCGCCATATCGCCTATAAATAGTTTTTAATTTTCATTTCTGATTATTATTTTATTTTTTTGTTGTTGTTTATTATGAGAAATGGCGCGGGACCACGGCGGTCCGCAATTTTTTTTATATTAATTATTATTATTATTTTTTTTTGTGTAACTGCCAGGGAACACAATAAGTAAATCATTGTTATTTTGAAATTTATAGAGTGATAAAGCTGAGTCACGACGTTTTTTCGTCTTTAAATAAATAAAATAATAATTATTATCCGAATGTTTATTATAATTTTCTTGTGTTGTATATATTTTTTTTATAATTAATTAATGAATTGTTTTTTTGTGTAGTGTTT
This sequence comes from Apoderus coryli, assembly GCA_911728435.2. Taxonomy (NCBI): domain Eukaryota; kingdom Metazoa; phylum Arthropoda; class Insecta; order Coleoptera; family Attelabidae; genus Apoderus; species Apoderus coryli. The sequence goes on from OU452207.1 coordinate 1,175,921, forward strand.
ATTAGTTGTTTTTCTATTTTAGTTTTATCACTCTATATTTGTAAATATTTCACATTCATGTATTTTGTAAGAGCTTTTGTAAGTATTTAGGATTTGTATAGTTTATGATAATAATAATAATAATATTTTGTCCATATATTGTTAAGGTAATATTATTTAATAATATATAATATGAAATTAGTGTTATTAAATAATAAATAAATAAATTAAATTAATGAATTAATAAATTATATTATTAATTAATTTGTACATAGAAATTATTATTAATGGATTAATAATACATAAATATTTCGAATGATAAATGATGGAAGTTTTTTTTATTTGTTATTTTTCCTATAATTTTTTTTTTTAATCCTTATAAAATCTGATAGTGCTGTCTTTGTCGTCGAAAATCTGCAAAAAAATGACTGCTATCTATGTGACTTAACTTTAAGCTGCACCGAAGGTGCAGGTGCAGGTCTGTCTATATTAAGTTTATATACGGGGTGAGTCAAAAATGTATTTCTTTATTTTGTTAAGGAGAAAAAAGTAATATTTTGAATAATTTTTTGGTTTCTTTAGATTTCAATTCAAGATTTCTTTGAGTTAGTTAAACTATAAGCTCCTAGAGGTGATCTACGGGGTAACTCAAAAATGTTTCTATTTATTTGCAATATTTTTAGGTACGGTAGTCGTAATAGATAAGACATTTTCAGATTTTTTTAGTTTTTTAGATTGGTTATGAAATTATTGCACAGGGTGGTTAAAAAATGTTTCAATAAATTTTTATTTGAAGTTTTTTGTAGTTTTACAGGATTTTTAGGCATATAAAATTAAAATACATCAAGTTTCTGTGGCGTCATTGGTAGCGAAAGGTTAGGGGTTCGAATCCTAGCTCTGGCAATACTTTTTTTAATTTATTTTTTCTTTTGAAATTTTTTTTTCTTGAATTTTTTTTTTATTGTTTTTTTTATGAATGAAGGTTTTTATGAATGTAGGTTAGGGGTTCGAATCCTAGCTCTGGCAATACTTTTTTTTAATTTTTTCCTCTTGAAATTTTTTGTTTGATTTTTTTTTTAATTTTTTTTCTTATTTTCTTTTCTTTTTTTTTTTTTATTTTTTTTTTCTTGAATTTTTCTTTTTAATTTTTTTTTTTTATGAATGAAGGTTAGGGGCTCGAATCCTAGCTCTAGCAATACTTTTTTTAATTTATTTTTTCTTTTGAAATTTTTTTTTTAATTTTTTTTTTATTTTTTTTTTTTAATGAATGAAGGTCAGGGGTTCGAATCCTAGCTCTGGCAATACTTTTTTAAATTTTCTTTTTCTTTTGAAATTTTTTTTTTATTGTTTTTTTTATGAATGAAGGTTTTTATGAATGTAGGTTAGGGGTTCGAATCCTAGCTCTGGCAATACTTTTTTTTAATTTTTTCCTCTTGAAATTTTTTGTTTGATTTTTTTTAAAATTTTTTTTCTTATTTTCTTTTCTTTTTTTTTTTTATTTTTTTTTCTTGAATTTTTCTTTTTAATTTTTTTTTTTTATGAATGAAGGTTAGGGGCTCGAATCCTAGCTCTGGCAATACTTTTTTTAATTTATTTTTTCTTTTGAAATTTTTTTTTTAATTTTTTTTTTATTTTTTTTTTTTAATGAATGAAGGTCAGGGGTTCGAATCCTAGCTCTGGCAATACTTTTTTAAATTTTCTTTTTCTTTTGAAATTTTTTTTTTATTGTTTTTTTTATGAATGAAGGTTTTTATGAATGTAGGTTAGGGGTTCGAATCCTAGCTCTGGCAATACTTTTTTTTAATTTTTTCCTCTTGAAATTTTTTGTTTGATTTTTTTTTAAATTTTTTTTCTTATTTTCTTTTCTTTTTTTTTTTTTATTTTTTTTTTCTTGAATTTTTCTTTTTAATTTTTTTTTTTTATGAATGAAGGTTAGGGGCTCGAATCCTAGCTCTGGCAATACTTTTTTTAATTTATTTTTTCTTTTGAAATTTTTTTTTTAATTTTTTTTTTATTTTTTTTTTTTAATGAATGAAGGTCAGGGGTTCGAATCCTAGCTCTGGCAATACTTTTTTAAATTTTCTTTTTCTTTTGAAATTTTTTTTTTATTGTTTTTTTTATGAATGAAGGTTTTTATGAATGTAGGTTAGGGGTTCGAATCCTAGCTCTGGCAATACTTTTTTTTAATTTTTTCCTCTTGAAATTTTTTGTTTGATTTTTTTTTAAATTTTTTTTCTTATTTTCTTTTCTTTTTTTTTTTTTATTTTTTTTTTCTTGAATTTTTCTTTTTAATTTTTTTTTTTTTATGAATGAAGGTTAGGGGCTCGAATCCTAGCTCTGGCAATACTTTTTTTAATTTTTTTTTTCTTTTGAAATTTTTTTTTTAATTTTTTTTTTATTTTTTTTTTTTAATGAATGAAGGTCAGGGGTTCGAATCCTAGCTCTGGCAATACTTTTTTAAATTTTCTTTTTCTTTTGAAATTTTTTTTTTATTGTTTTTTTTATGAATGAAGGTTTTTATGAATGTAGGTTAGGGGTTCGAATCCTAGCTCTGGCAATACTTTTTTTTAATTTTTTCCTCTTGAAATTTTTTGTTTGATTTTTTTTTTAATTTTTTTTCTTATTTTCTTTTCTTTTTTTTTTTTTTATTTTTTTTTTCTTGAATTTTTCTTTTTAATTTTTTTTTTTTATGAATGAAGGTTAGGGGCTCGAATCCTAGCTCTGGCAATACTTTTTTTAATTTATTTTTTCTTTTGAAATTTTTTTTTTAATTTTTTTTTAATTTTTTTTTTTAATGAATGAAGGTCAGGGGTTCGAATCCTAGCTCTGGCAATACTTTTTTTAATTTTTTTTTTGAAATTTTTTTCTCTTGAAATTTTTTGTTTGAAAATTTTTTTTTCTAATTTTTTTCTTATTTTTTTTCTTGATTTTTTTTTGTTGAAGTTTTGTTTTTAATTTTTTTTTTTTACTTTTGTTTTTTTTTTATGAATGAAGGTTAGCGGCTCGAATCCTAGCTCTGGCAATACTTTTTTTTATTTTTTTTTTTAAATTTTTTGTTTGAAATTTTTTTTTTATTTTTTTTTTAATTTTTTTTTTAATTTTTTTCTTATTTTTTTTTCTTGAATTTTTTTTTTAAATTTTTTTTTCTTGAATTTTTGTTTTTAATTTTGTTTTTTTTTATGAATGAAGGTTTTTATGAATGAAGGTTAGGGGCTCGAGTCCTAGCTCTGGCAATACTTTTTTTGAATTTTTGTTTGATTTTTTTTTAAATTTTTTTTTCTTGAAATTTTTTTTTCTTGCATTTTTTTTGATTGTTTTTTATGAAATTTTTGTTTTTAATTTTTTTTTCTTGAATTTTTTTTTTGTTTTTATTTTTTTTACAACCCTCAATGACTTTTGTCCTAGATAAGACTACCACAAGACGACTGGGAAATCCCACAAGGGATTTCTTGTTTTAGGAATAAAAGGCGTCTACTCTACAATACGTACGTCATATAATTAAATCGTCAGGAAAAAACCGTACATGTTTCGAAATCGACAAATATCATCATCAGTGGTACTTAATATTTGTAACCAAGTTACTTTTTATTTTCCGTTTTAAACCTACAATGGCACTTTTGTTTTGCGTTTTAGTTCTACAGTGAGTCGCTTGAGTTTCTTTGTTGCTCTCCATAAGCTGTAGTCATCTGTGAACAAATTTTGAGTGTACGATTCAAATTTTAAGATTTAGTTTGTTTGTGATGTACTCTTCGAAGTGATTCCACTTCGTCCGAGCTGATGTCAGTTTTGGGTGTACGTCGACCTTTAGTACTGCTGAGACTAAGTCCAAGATGACTGGCGTATGATCTGAGGTGAGTTCGTATTGAGATTCTATTGTACATTTTTGAGTTGGTCAGGTAGCTTTCTTATGTCTGTTGGCCAATATGTGGGATCACCGTTGGGAATATGGCTGTAGCTACCTTCAGATATAGTTCGAAAGAGGTTGCGACCTTTTGTGGTGATAAGCCTAGAACCCCAATGAGTATGTTTCGCATTCCAATCACCTCCGACGATGAATCTATTGCCATGAGCGACCCACACCACCCAACAACGGATGGGCAAGATCGAATCAAGAAAAACCTGAACTTACCCTGTTGGCGTAAGCCTAAATACGATGAGTTAAAGTATTAAATTGACATTTCTAAATTGCTTTAGCCTTTTAAAAAAAAAGGTAAAAAAACAAACTACAAAGTTTACTGATAACACTGTATTGTCTTAAATTTACAAACAAAAATACAATAATAATTACAAAAAAAGTATCCTCTTAGTTGTTAGTAATATTTAAAGTAACGTTAGTACAATTAATGAAAGCAATCTTTACGGGACCAGATTCCGTGTTTTTAAAGGATAAATTTATATTCTTTACATCTTCCGTATTTGCTGTCGATGGAAGGTCTGACACCTCATTGGCCGACCCCAAAATTTCGTTTGCTTCGTTCTTTGGATTAGTTTCGGACTCCTCTTTGACACTCCCCAAACCACCAAAACCATCTACAAACATTCTAACCGAAGATCGGCGGAAACAGTGGCCGGTATACAACTCAGGATTTGGAAGCTTTAAATACGATGCAATTTGCTTTCCCATATTTCCTATTTGATTGATTCCAATCTTTTGGACAGTGCATTTTCCGTTTTGATAATTAACGAAGAAACTACCGTTGTTCACATTATATGGTCGCAGGTTCCAATATTTTTTTACAATGGCGGAATATTCCCCAGTTATAATAAATTCTCGAGAAGTTTCCGTTTTGCTGTTGGGTATTTGGACCGAAATTTCAGCACCTAAATCTTCTAAATCGTGGATTGTCAAATTGTACATTTCATCCCTCCTGCACCCACCTATAATTCCCATGATAAGGATAACCTGCAATGAAAACATTGACCATTATATATACTATGATTGCATTAATCTATACCCGAGGGGTGCGACAAGGATAGAGCTAAAGTGGGTAAAAAGACACTTGCTTACTGTGTAAAAAGTTAAGTGGGATTTCCATGTAGGTCCAACCATTTTTTTAAGTTTTTTAAAAATGGTAAAGTCCTGCAGTGCGGTAAATTGTACACCAAAGTGGAAGAAAGATACCCAAATAAAATTTCATAAGTAAATAATTTCTATATCGTTGAAATACTCATTCAAGACCTTCAAGCCTATAATTATATTAGGTTTCCAAAGGATCCAAATTTAAGGAAATTTGCGGTAGTAGCAATTAGAAGAAATGATTACAAACCAAGTAATACCGCTGTTCTTTGTGGTCTCCATTTCGTAGAAGAGGACTATGAAAAAAACTGCTGTGCCATCTCATTTTCATTTTCCTCCTCATTTGACCAAAACAATCAAACAACGAAGACTTTTAAAGCGAGGACTCCCTGTAAATCTAGAAGGTAAAACAACATAAGGTTGACGATTTTCCAAAGTTTTATAGTTTTGTTACAAAAAGGCTGTAAAAAATCCGTCCTTTCTAAATTTTCTTTAATTTAAGGACAAGCTTCCCCGTCAGGTAATACTGAAAATGACCCCACAGTACATCCAATGGAAGCCACCATGTACAGAAAAAATTATTTTATAATGTGCAGCTTAAGACAACATAAGTATACTTATAACTTTTATTTTTAACGATAATATCGAAGGTTTACCCACTAATGACTCACCCTGTATATTATCCAATCGTCTAAAACCATTAATGTCGACATTTTTATAATCATTCATATTCTCTTATGTTAATTTGTTAAATCAATAAAAGGAATACCAAAACTGAATAATAAATAAATAATTTCATAAATTTTGTGTTTTTTTTTTTCAATATTTTTAAATTTTATATAATTCTCTCAGTATTGGTAAGTTATTTTCATGATAATTTGACGAATTAATGTCATATCTTTCGAAATTAGTAACAATTCCCATATTTTTAATAAAAACAATTTTTTTAAGCAACTTAATAATATGTTCCTACATATAAGTACAATGCACATGTTGAGTTTTGTACCTACTTTAGCTCTATCTTTCTTTCAAACCTCTCTTTCTAATGTTTTCCGCATCGCAGATGCATATTGAATAAGTATAATATAGCCGGTTCATTTCTAGTTTCTAGTATAATATGTCATGGAATGAAAATAATATTACAATTTATATTATAAAATGATTTTCGTTTATTTATTTATATTACTTCAATTAAATCATCAGCATTCATTCGCTAACGAGTATGAATTATTACTCCACCTCAGGGATGTCTGTTGTGAACCCTAAGAAGAAATGTATAGGTATTGCTGTCAAAATTAGCAAGTAGGGTGTTTTATTATTAATGCATGTTCCATGTTAAAAAACTATCACTGTATATTGATTTGTGTGCTTAACTTATTGTAACATTTTGCCACTGATTTCCTAAGTTTTTTAGCATTTGTGAATTACTTACTAAACATAAAGACATTGCAAAACTTACTTTTGATAAAAGGTAGACGTTGTCTGGGGCTTCTTTGATGAAAGTATCAATCTCCTCTGTTGTGAAAAGTTTAGACTTTTTTGTTCGGTATCCATGTGATTTCTTTCTTACAAACGCGTTCAATTTGAAGTACTTACTTATATCTACGTCATTCTTTATTCTAAGCATCGTTCTTAGCATACTGTATTGTGCGCATAACGTTGAAGATTTAAATTTATTTGATATATTTTTGAAGTAAGCTAATAGAACATTCTCTGAATAAGAACTAGTTTCCTGGTCTTTACACCAGTCCATGAATGCTTTATACGCAGTAGTGTATTTTGCTTTAGATTTGTCAGATACCAAATGTTTATTTGCAGTTTCTATAATACTAGATGGTGTTACATTATATTCACTATCACTATCACTGCTTTTCATTTTATATAAATATTACTAAATAGCTTTGACACCTTCGAAATTAGCGAAATTATACTGTACACTGTCAAGTTGTGTTGTTTGTATTGTCGGCGTTGCCACAGGCTGTGACGTTGCTATAGTGATATTTCATGACCCACGCTACTTTTGTCATTACCAGTGTGTTTTTAAATATTTTGCACTAGTTGCCTAGCAACGACAATACGCACATATCAATAATCGCATAGACGTAGGTAGATAGCGTTCACTCCTGGATTCAATGTAGATAGAGGCCATTGTCGGCGTGTACGAGGTAAATAAACAAATAAATATGTGTTCAGTATATGTGTAGGTATAATAGTTTAAAAGGACTTAAGGCGGGTTTAGCCAACTAATAATGCATAGTGCATAATGCATAAAGAATAATGCTTAATACATAGTGCATAATCGATAATTCACAACAAAATATAGGTGTTTATACATCTCATAACTTTTATGCATAAAGCGAAAAGTGTCAATTGACTCGACAGCAGGTTAACCTATTACCATTGTCTTTAAAGATAATGCTTTTACTTTGTGTTGGACTTATTTATGTTTTAATAGCTTTCAAATTAAAAATTCTGTTAATTATCACATTTTCAATTATTATTTAGTTTATTTTGTAAATTGAGGTTATGTAAGTGTGCATAATTTAGTGCATAAAGTTGAAAGTTCCCAACCTTATGCATTATGCATTATCAACGAAAATTATGAATTATACACTATTCGTTGTATAAACAGGTACATGTAAATGCCATGTTTGAAAAATTATCCATTATGCACTAAAATTATGCATTATGCATTATTAGTTGGGAAAGAGATGTTTGTTGTTTTTCATTATTAGTTGGCTAAACCCGCCTTTAATAGGTTTAGGTTTAAAAATGAAGTTTGTAATATTGTATCATTGTTTCTATAACTAACTGTCTATTTTTATTTTTTGTTAATGATCACAGCACTTTTTCTTTCTCTTATTTTATATTATATTAGTAATTCCAATGTATTGTCGTAGGAAAAATAATTAGGTTAAGATAGGAAGCTAAGCTTCAACCACAGCATTAATAACTACAGCATTCCGACTCTACGTTGGCACTTTGAAATAAACTGTGACGTATGACGCCGCCATTTTGGGTTACAAGTCAGGTCCTGACTAAGAATAATTATAATTTTCGGTTTCTAACTACAGTACTGTATTTTCATTTTTGTAAAAATATTTAAGTACATAATAATATCGCTGTCAATTTCAGAAATATTTGTGGTGTGTCATAGTGATTGAAAACAGCCTTGAGTGGTGGTATCAGTTAAATGTTGACATGAGTGGGTGATTTTTAATAATAATAATAATAAACACAACAATAATAAAGACTTTATTAGTAAAAAAGACATTTTTATAAAAGTTGAAGCAGTGCTTCCTAACTTAACCTAAACGTAACTTATATTTTAGCTTAAACCTATCTGAAAATAGTTTTACATCGCTGGCCAAATTAAGTACAAGCCGTGTGCCTGAATTCTGCATCAACTGAATCCTGTTCTCAGCAATTTTAGTCAAACAAGGGCCATATATATATTGTCAATAATATAACCCCTAGCTGATTGCGTTATCATGCTATCTCGTCACGAGACAACTTGTGTTTATGTTTTACTTTCATTTAGTTTAAAAACATATTAGATACTGCCATTTCGTAATATAAATTTTACGGTTATACAAATAGTTGTTATAAACGTAAAATTATCTAGTATTCATCTTTATTTTTACTTATTACTCACCTAACAGGATCTGTGGGGAAGCGAAAAAAAGAGCAAGTGTACCACTTATTGGGACAACATTTGCAGCACACACATGTCCTCCCTGATTGTTCATTGTATTAAACATAAGATACGTTAATAAAAATAAAATCCACAGGAGTGAACGTAAAAGTTTGCTATTTTGTATCATGTGACAAAAATCACCCAATTATGTCAACATTCAACTGATAACACCATTCAAGGACGATGAAAATCACTATGACACAAAGTGCCGACGCGTACTCGGAATGCTGTTTTTTTTTTGCTGTGGTACTACATTTTCAAATTATGATTGAACAATGTAATTCAGGCATTTAAAGACAGTCGTATAAGAAAACCCATTTTGCTATTAAATATTAAAATATTTTGAAAAACAGTGAATTGATTGTGATAGCGCTGACGTCAAATTATTCATACGGTTGGACGTATACCATCTCGCATATTGTGACGTGACAATAGACACTGCATACGGAACATGATCATTGACAATTGACAGTTAAGGTTAGGGCGAATAGAAAATGAAATGTTTTAATGAACACGTTCTTTGCAATACCCTTTCTGTAATTTTTAATAATTAATACAGATTAAAGGTTTGTTATATTTGCCTACGAGCGTAGAGCAAACAATTCTAGGTATATAAGATAAGCTTATGCTTAGCCTCGATTGATTTTTGAAAGTGAATTATTCACACCCTTAGGTTATGGGCCCGGCTAGAGTTTGTTTTTTTTTAATGATTTTTTAACTGAGTTTTAAGCACCTCAAGGCACAACTTTTCCGCGCTAGCTCTTTTGATTTAAAAATGGTGCTAATGGCATTAGTTGTCGATACACCTTAAAACTTTACAAAAAAAAAAAAATCCACTGATACTTTAGAAAAACAAATTGATGTTTCTTGATATTGAAATGAGTATTTCGAAATACATGTGACGCTTTTTGAAATAAACTTGATATTTTTTGAAATACTGTTGGAAAAGCGGTGTAAATTCATTTATTATAGTTACCTTTTATCACAGCTTACTTAATTCTAAAGTGTCGTTTTATTTTCTACAAATTCACTAAACAGTAACATTGAGTTGGGGAAAATTAGAGAATGGCGCCCCATTATCTCAGGCACCACACATGTGAATTAAACACATAAAATAGGGAAAGGACAACAGAAAGGAAATTGCGTTACGTATAGCGACACAAAAAGCTAAAATGAGTTTTCATTGTGTCGGTAGGTAGGTATATGTATAAAAAGAGCACCCCAGGGAGTGTAATATATACTGATATAGAGTCGATTGAGTGTCATTAAAATTTTAATTGTATCGCTTTAAACGACATATGGGAGAGAGGACACTAAATTAAAAAAATACGTACCTATACACGGTGATTCACAGTCGATGGCAGTTTAGACGTTTATCGAAAACGAGACACAGGATTATTTAGAAAATTTACTTGTCAATCTAATCTATACTTATATTTAATATAAATAATTAGTACTGTATAGTTTTGTTGTACCTACTTTGTATCCTCAATAAAGACCTTTGTTATTATTATTTCCTAAAGTAATCCAAGATTATTATTAGTGCCCATTTAACAATAAGTAACAATGATTGCACAAAGCCGCGATACAACTATCTATTCATGTGTTGAGAAGGTAGAGTAAATATATTGAGAGACGTACGCTAGAATGGGTTTTTGACAAACAAATTAAAGTCCCTTTTAATGCCTAAACGGTCACCCCATTTACAATGTAATTGAGTCTCTCCAACAGGACTATATAGGCAGGTACACTTACCCAAAATGGCGACAATGTTAGTCAGTCGGGCTACATAGAGATACAATAGGATGATTTAAATTGATATCACAATTATATAGTCTATTCATGTTTGCGTAATTATAGAATTGTAAGGTTTTGCAGTTAGTTTGGGGAATATAATAGCGGAATAGAAGTGGATATTTACAATAATTATATGCGAGGCAAATACAGGAAAAGTCACAGGAACAAAATCGTCCTTAACCTAGTTATCTGCATCGTTATACATCATACATTATACAGGGTTATTCACGTTTTCTGGCGCGGAATATTTTGGCGAAACTGTTTACCAAAAGGTTTCATTTATTGGGCGTGTAGGCATCTACTATGGCTACTTTTGAAAATTGGTTTCATATTATACAGGGTGTCCCAATAACCTAAAAGTATCAAAGTTGTGTTTTTTAAATTGAATCCCTTGTATATTATGGCACTTTTAGATTCTCTGAACAAATTAAGTGTATGTTGCATTAAGGTTTATAATACCTAAACCTTAAGATTTTTTAAATAAATTGAATTTTCTCAAAATCTAACCTAATTTTCATCTTTCAAATACTTAGGAAGTATTTAAGTCATCTTGACGAAATTAACTCGTCAAGTGTAATAATAGATCATATTTAATATTCCAATGGCAATAAACTTGCAATCTTATACAGGGTGTCCAAAAATTAAAACTACTCAAATAAGAACTTTAAGTTGCTATAACCTCATTAATTTAAATGGAACGTCATATTTCTGAACTTACCTAGCAATGTACGTACTTCCTAATTACCTGTCGAACGGTATTAGGGTGTACTATAGCTAAGTCTGCGCGTTTTGGCAGAAAACGCCAAATAATTGTTTTGTACACCATTTGGTGTTTTTTAAATAAACGTTTTAATTATTCTTTTCTTTTCTTGGTTTTTAAGGTTCTATTTTATAAGCGATTTTTTTTTTCTGAAATATTTTTATTTCATGTCAATGGTACAAAGTTTCGGCTTATTCGCCTTCCTCAGGTACATCTCTCTTCAACAGCGCATCATCCTCGACTTTGAATGTTCAAACAAAATACCCACTAAAAGTGGTATACTGCAAAAAAAAAATTACAGAATCATGCGATGTTGAAGAGAGATGTACCTGAGGAAGGCGAATAAGCCGAAACGTTGTACCATTGACATGAAATAAAAATATTTCAGAAAAAAAAAATCGCTTATAAAATAGAACCTTAAAACCTAAGAAAAGAAAAGAATAAAAAAATTGTAACAAGGTTCAAGAAAAATACAATACTAAAAAATGTTTTAATGTATCTAGTACCCTATGGAATCAGAAATGTCAAATTAATGGTAATAAAATAGCACAGATGAATCTCTAACAAAATATTCATGAGATGTGTTCGAAATGTTGACCATCCATTTCCAGACACTTCGATATTCTTTTTTGAAAACTACGGCTAACTCTGGTCAACATTTGTGGGATAACAGTTTGAAAAGCATCTCATATGCGTATTTTCATATCGTGTGGTGTTGTAGGAGACGCCTTGTAGACAATTCCTTTCACGTATCCACATAAAAACAAATCCGGAGGACTTAAATCCATTTCTTCCAATCCACCTGTTCTGAAAATTGGTATCCAAAAATTAACGAGTCTCGTGATGATAATGAGGCGGAGCTCCATCTAATTGAAACCATATGGTTGTTCTCCTGTTTAAAGGAATTTCTTCTAATCATACAGGAAGTTGGTGTAGTAGAAAATCGAGAATCATCATACAATTTAATCATCCCTCAACAAAATTGGAGTCCTATTAAATATGGGTCCAATGCTGCCACTTCATCTACCACCCAAATGCAAATTCAATTCTATTGTCAAAATCATTTCCAGAAAGCTTTGACAAAGCTGAATTTTAAAAGCATGAAATCTATGTTTTCTAAGCACTCGTGAAATATTTGCCTGACTAATATTAGTGTTTTCGGATATCTGATTTTGACTAATATTAGAATTTTCAATAACTGAACGGACTATAGCAAAAATAGTTTCTTCATTTTCGGCGACAGTTTTTCTTGTAACGTATTTCTTATAGCTAACACTTCCAGTTTCCTTAAACTGATTTAATAGTCTCTCAAAGTCAGCTGGTCTTGGATGATTTCGTATGGGAAACCTTTGAGCATAAACTCGAGAAGCCAATAAAGAATTTTGATGACATTCTCCAAGGATCAATATCATAATCAATACGTTCTTCTTTTAAGTAAATAATCTTCATTTTAACATAGCAACAACAATAACACTAGTAATGATGAACGCCTTCCAAAGACAATCAGACAGAGGGTAGCAAAAGAGGTACAAAGATCTTCTTAAGACTAAAATGAAGAAGTGTGGCTTAGATGTCAAGAACAACTAGGGGTAGATAGCGAACGACAGACCCAGATGGAGGCGTACCATTTACGAGTCTTGAAGAGCAGCCTCGACGACATGAGGATGCGAAGAGACAGCATCAAAAGGCATTTACAACAGCCGGTAAATGATGGTGATTGGGTGTGTCAATTTTGTGACAGGATTTGAGGCTTGAGGATCGGTATGTTTAGCCATCTTACGGTTCACAATATAAATCCCTCGTTAGCGAGTCAATGCTGATGATGATGACGATACCCCCATGCGCAAAAGTTGCGAGGGGTGCAAATTCATATTGCTCGCAGTGCATTTCAAATATGCCAAACTTCATATGCGTGCGTGCAAAGATGCACCCATTTCAATTAAAGCCCTTCTCTGCGGAGAGAATTACAAGAACCATTACAACTTTCAATAGTTGAACAAATAAACACAGATAACAACATAAGTCAGGTTTGATGTTTTTTGGTGTAATATTTAAGTAGTTCTTTACATTTTTGACACTCTCGCAGGTCACATAACATCATAGGACGACATAATTTCTCCCGAGCTAATTCACTCTTGTGTAAATAGATTAATGTATTCAACCTCTATTGATATTATTGTGACCTATTTCAGTTCAGAACAATTCTCTCCTAAAAACCTATCGCTATGTTGTGAGGGTGATGGGCATTGTTCTCCAACCTCACAATAAAAGGGCATATAGCGAGTAATCAAAACGTTTTGTTGTCACAGGGCATGTAAACACGCTTATATAAGCGACTGCTACCTACACCTCATGCGGCCTATGTATGTTCAATGTATGTACACATTAACCACCCTTTAACTTTACTCCCTGATGTGTGTACACTCCACAATTCCCCCATATTCTCCTCTACTCCTGCTGCAAGTTTGTGTTGGTCTCCCTCTATGGAATGATACTTCTATATCGCGGTATATATCACGTGTTCGTAATATACTCACGTGAGATGGGACTTTTAAGTGTATCCTTTGGAGGGATATACGGGATCCAGCCGTCTATCGGAAGAATAACATTTAGTAACGTTAAACTTAAATCAGTCAAAAAGAGAAGTCTTTAAATTTTTGATTTAACTGTCAATTTGACGTTGAAGTAAGGTGATTGAAAATGGCCGATATTTGAGGATATATAGCCCTTTGCGGGAAGTAGGGGGTAGGATGGGGCAAATTGGTACATGGGGCACTTCGGGACAGTTCAAATTTACCGCCTTACCGTTGACTGAATTTGCCGCTGCGGCGGTACAGTATTGTTCAATCAGTGTTATTCAAATGTTCATAATAAGCAATCTGAAAGCTCGTTTAAATTGTATCACGTGTGAAAAAGATTGTGAGTCTAAACATTTTATTTGTAATAATCTAAAGTAGGTAACTAGTGCATAATAATTTTCGTATTTGTCTACAATAATCCTGGATGTGTGAGGTTAAGTTTAGAGCATCGACATAAAACCCAAGTAGAACAGTAAATGAATGGTTTTATGTTTTACGCGATGATGCTGTTTGGAGCAAATTTGTAGGGGCAGTTTGGGACAGGGTACCAATCTACACTAGCACGCCTGCGAAAAATGAAATTGAGCTAGAAACACGGAGAAGGGAGAAAAATAAATTATAGAGGCAAAAAGTTTGAAACGAAATATAGGGTACAGAAATGGTTCTAGCAAACCATCTTCATCAGTTAAATATCAATTTCCTAGTATGAAAGGGAAAACTTCCAAATGAAAATTAAGCTCTTCATCAAGTGATTCAGATGCTTCTTATGAAGTGAAAGATGTTTCATCGGATTTAGTTGATGTTGGAGACTTTATTTTGGTTAAATTTGCTACTAAGAGAACCATAATATATTGCTACTCATTCAAGATTCAGTGATCCAGATAAACCATTAGTTAAATTCTCTCGAGAAAAAAAGAACTATGGTTCTTTCTACCCGACTCTGGATGACATTAGTTCGGTCGTTAAAAGAGACATAGTGGCTAAAAAGAGTATCGGATAGTACTAGTAGATTGGCTTCCTACCTGAATTTTTATGTTTCGTTTATGACTTATAATATGTGTGGTCACGGATTTCACTAGACTGCCGCGAGATCTCATAGGACTGTGGTCGTTGCGAATTAGGATTTTATGCGGACTAAATTAGATGAATTGGACGGAATTGATGCAGTGTACATTAGTAAAAGTTTTTCTCGTCGGAGCCACAGAGGCATTTCGTTGGACTCGTGAAGTATAGCTTTAAATGGGCTGGATCTAGAAGCGCCTAGGCATAGTCTTAATGTGCAATGTTGGATTGTGTTAGACATTTAAGGTTAGTTCTGTTGGCAGAGTTGTAGACTATGCTGCCGTAGCCCATTTTTGAACGTATTAGAGTTCTATAAATACATAACAGGATTAAGTTGTACAATGGGGTTTTTAAAAGTAAACTAATTTTAGTCGTTCTCGAGAAGTTTTGAAAAAACCAAACAATTAATTGCAATTTTAGTTTATATATTTTTAGAGATATAAAAAAAATAAAAGCACTTTTAATTGTTACTTTTTGAGGAGAATAAGATAGCGTATACAAAATTTCACTACGATGTTTCGTTTTTGAAAAACCATCATCAGCTTGGTTTTTTTCAATACGGCCCTGTATTTTTTATTGTTAAATTTCAAGCCATTTTCAATTCAATTATAAGTGGAATATCACACGTAATGGTTTAAACAAGTTTTCAGTGTTTTTAGCTGTTATTTAAAATTATGCAAGACAAATAACCATAGTTTGGTCCTTATTTTGCGTAAAACATTCAATAACTTCAAAAAGCACAAACATTTTCAAATAAAACTGGACTGAGACAGAATAATTTGTCAAATAATAATAAATAATTGTGAGTAACGACGAAAGAATGTTTTTGCAAAATCTAGATCTCAGTCAGTTAAGTGCCAAACTGGCGATTTTTCTTAAATAATTTTAAATAACATCTGAAAACTTGTTTAAACCATTAATGGCTTTAAATTTAGCAATAAGAAATCCAAAAAAACTAAGTTGATGAGGTTTTTCAAAAACGAAACGCCGCACACTGGAGCCACAAACCCAAAAAGCTGGCAATAATTCAAAAAACTAAATATCAAATACACCTAATCCAATATTATTTATCAATGCACGATACCTTCTGACATAAAAAACGAAATGAGTGAGGTCACTAACCTCATTCAGTTCATCGTCACACGTCTCAGTCGATGTTCATTGGTTGCAACGACTATACGTAAATTGTTACTGTGTAAATTTTTACCTATTTTTGTGTTGTGCTTAATTTAGATTATCTCAATTTTGTTAAACTTAGGAAATGGAACCTTCAAGTTCAGGTATGTGTTGTTATATAAATCAGTATAAAAGTATATATCAGTTAATATAAGTTTATAAATATGGGTTCAAGCAAAAGTAAGGTAATATTTTAAAATTTTTTCTGAGAAATATGAAGGCTATTAGTTATGTTCCAAGGCAGTCCAAGGTTTAATTTTATTATTTTTGTAATCAATATTGTTGGCACTTTTCAACGCCACTTGATTTTGGTGCACTTATTTGCACTTCTCTATTTGATTTTTTGAAGGTAAACGTACACGTAAATAATAATTATTTATTACGCATTAAATTAGATACTTTTGTTTTATTTCAGGAAGGCGTTCCAATACTATGTTTATAACAAGAAGAGGACTTCTTAATATTATGAGAAGTTCTCAAAAGAGTGAAATTGATGAACAATTTAGTTTTTTAAAAGAACAGCTTAAGAAACGAATAAAATGTGATAAAACTTTATTGAAGGGCTTAGATAAAAATTATTCTCATTTTAAATCTCAATATAAAGCGCGTTGGATAAAAGCATTTAAAATGGAAGAAAAATTCCTTAAATGAATGACTATTATAGATGCCTCTCTTTCCTTTAAAAAGATGGATGAATCTAAGACACCAGAGAAGGAACGTGGTTGGCCAACAATTTCTTTTGAATCCAGTTCGGAGCGGACAAAGCGATTAAAAACAAAAGCGTTTAAGAGATTCAACTCCTGTGACAATCCTAAGTTATGCTATCCAAATGGGATTAAAAGCAACAGGACAAGCACAGGCTTCAAAAGTATTACAGGAAATAACAATTGGGCCCGAGTGATTTTGAGGACAGTGATAATAGTTAAGACGAGGACGAAAAACACGATTTATTTATTAGTTTTCAAATTTTGTCGTATAATTAAAAATTATTATATATAATTATAAGTAGCAGAGTTATTGTAAAATATTTTGTAGATATCTATCTACCTATATTTTATTTATTTTTCAATTATTTTATTAGTTAAGAAGGCAGTTTTGATATTTTTTTATGAACTAATGATATTTTACTAATTAGTCATAAGACAAATACATTTGTGAAGGTTCTGATTTCTTGCCAACTTTAAGGCCCTGTTGCCCCAGTGTGCGCCGTAGTGAAAATTTGTAAACGCTATCGTCTTCTCTTTAAAAAGTAACAATGAGAAAGTGCTTTTAATTTTTTTATATCTGTAAAAATAATGTCAGAAATAAATAAAATCTAAAATCACAAAAAATCGTTTTTGCAAAAATTCGAATGACGAATGAAGTTAGTTTACTTTGAAAACACCATTTAAAAGGTGTTTTCTCTAATTTACCCGACATTGTAACTCCTACCGTTTCCAAGATTCCAATGCTATCCCATTCTTATCTTGGACACTCTGTATAAGTTATGTAACAACTTCAAGAATTGTTAATATCTTTCTTATGATCTTCTTGCGTTTTTACGCATAATGTAAACAATTTTAATAAGGATGTTTTTAGTACAAACGCTATAAATTTTTGTATTCTTTTACAGCAAAGTAAATATTAAATATACTGTGCTTACAGTCAGATATTTGACTAGTTTAACCATTAACAACCCAGAAAGGTTTTGTATCGTATCTGACCAGTAGTGTCCGATGGACACACTATAAAAATATTTGATTTTTTTAAAATAAATTTATTAATACTAAAACTTAAGTAGACGTACATTTTACACAAACAATTTTTTTTGTTGAATGTTCTGAACGTACATTTAAGTTACATTCGTCACAGCAGTGTTTTGAACTTCGGGATATCTTTGATGGGCAAATATTTCATCGCTTTTTTCGTTTAGCCGCCAGCTCATCTGAAGAGTGTACTGCTGTTTGTTGACTGCTTGGACCAACGATAGCTGCAATTGATTCGTTGTGGCAAAAGCCACAACTACCACGACTAAAAAGTCAACCTTTTTTTGTTACGTCTCTAAATCTGCGGCTTTACCAATTCGGTTGCAACTTCACGTAAGTAAATTTTTCTTTGAGAGCATTTCTTCTTCTGATTCCAATTGGCATGTACATTTTTCCAAATAGTTAGTGATTCAACCCCCACACCATCAACAATATTTTAAAAAAATGCCATTGGCCACCTGTTGGTTCTCTCTATACTTGTTTACAATAATGCAGAATATGCAACTCGTTACCAAAATTTATCCCAAGTACACAACACACATATGCAAATAAGATTAGATACTGATGATAACATAAACTAGTAGTAACAGGTTATGCGTATATACCCCCTCCACTACAGATATTTGACATGCGCAATGGTACAATAAACATGGTGTCCCATGGACACATCTGGGTTGTTATGTTATTGTTTTGCAAACTAGCAAATAACAAAAACACCATTTATATTTAAACAACTCTGATAAGATAAATTGAAAGATAAAATACAGGAGATAGATTAGATAA
This sequence comes from Apoderus coryli, assembly GCA_911728435.2. Classification (NCBI taxonomy): domain Eukaryota; kingdom Metazoa; phylum Arthropoda; class Insecta; order Coleoptera; family Attelabidae; genus Apoderus; species Apoderus coryli. Next base: position 1,194,516 of record OU452207.1, read on the forward strand.
GAGGATATTTCACAAAAACAAAAACTGAAGATTTTGTATTAAAGTAAAAAGGAAAATGTGTTCGTAGGACACTACTGGGCTGTTATGGATTAAAAAGAGGCATGGAGGATGGAAGTCGGCAACTCTTGGAGAAAGATGATGCATTGAAGAATCTCTTAGTACCTAATAAAATTGAATGATTTTGAAAACTAACATTTCTAAATTAGTTTATAGTAAACCCCACTGCATATGATGGATTAGGTACTTCTTTAATTTAAGTGAATACACATTACAACCAATAACCTCAATACCGTATAATTATTATTATTTATATTCTTCTATTTCTCATGAAACTTATTGCAGTAGATTATTCCCAATTTAACCGGCGCAAAACGCCTACAGCATTCGAGTTAAACCAGATTAATTAAAACTAATTGAGACACATTTACCTAACATAAACCTAAACTGTTTGTCCACCGTACCCAAAATTAGACTATAATATGTTATACGCGTTCGGACGGTCGTTCATTGGTATTATCTAATAACTAATCCATAGAAAGTTGTGTTTCAAAGTTTCTCCTCTAACCGTTCCTATTTCCATCTTCTCTTCTTGGAATTCACTATGTAATCCTCCCTTCTCTCATTCCCAATGCCAATCAATGAAACAGTTTGGATGATGGAATACAACGTTGTCAGATTTGATCTTTGTTTTCAAATATATTCAATCGGTTATTAGGTGAGCGATTAGAATTATAAGTTAACGTTTTGGCTTCATTGCAGTTGTGGGATCTATTCGAAACTGGATTCCCAAGATGACATTCCTTGAAGTGAAAAGTGAATTCTCGGGAATAGTCATGAGAATTCGAGTAGTAATAGATTAGAATTACATTTTAACATTGTTGATCAAATCTTCACTTGTACACAGCAACCCATTCAGTGGTTTATTGACTGTGAACATTTTCGTTGGATAATTTCTTACGATAGAACAAAATCGATATGTGACCTGTGAGAAAAATACCGTGATGTACTGACTGTCCCCATCGATCAAATGATGCCGCGCAATTTTTAAGATGTGTCGGACCATGGCGATGTGGCAGTAGTATTCGATGGATTACCCCATATTGCATATTTGGCTTGTTCGTGCGAACCGTGATTGTTCCAGGTTGGTAAGAAGTGCTACTAGCGCGATTGCTTTTGGCATCGCATGGGCAAACGGTTGCTTGTGGTAGGAGACCCATGGATGGCAGTGGGTCAATAGGGGCAATGGTCGAAGGCAGTACTTGCTTGCGTTGGTGCGAACGTAGTAACTGTTGTTAAGTCTGCGGTATGTGAAAGCGAGACTTTAGATTAGCTGTGTTGTTGTAAGTGGTTGGTGATGGGAGTTTTGTGAAAGTTTCCAAAACATGTTCCACAATTAAATACTTTTAATAAATTAGAGTTCATCATCAGTCAATCAAAATCATTCTTTAGGATTAATAATTAAAGCTACTGGCAATCAGGGTTGAGATGATTAAAATTAATTAATTAAAATCACGATAAATAAACTGTTGCCCATGAGGCACGAATAGGTCTCCATATTTAAGTGTAAAAGTAATAAATTTATGATTTTTTGTCATGTATCTAAAATTTATATATATTTTGTTCTTATTTTAGACATCAGCTATTTCTTTTTAAGTGTCGGGTTTTGTCCCTTTTTCTTCTCTTTCAAGGCACTATTTATACGTACATATATTTTATATTTCAGATCTTCTAGGCCAAGTTCTTGTAGTTTTATTATAAAATTTATTTTGCCCCCTTTTCTACTATTTATGAACGTCTATGTAAACAAAATTGTTATGCTGCATGTTGCAGGTTATCTTATATCAAAGCTATATATAAGTAGCCAATTTTTCTGTTATATTTGGAAAAACATTTCTTTTTCGTTTTTCACCCTATTTCGAACGCCTGTGTGAACCAGTTCATTTATGTAACATTTTTTAGGTTATATTCTATCTTTTTTAGACTATTTTCGAACGCCTGTGTGAACCAATTCTTTTATGGAATATTTTTTAGCTTATGTCGTATCACAGCTATGAAAAATTATTCTATATTTCGAATAAGTTTAGGAAATATATATTTTTTATGTTTTCATCCCTTTTCCACTATTTACGAACGCCTATGAAAACAAGTTATTATAACACATTTTTTAGGTTATATTCTATCAAAGCTATAAATAACTAGTCAATATTTCTGCTATGTTTAAGAAATTCGTTTTTTTAACCTTTTTACCCCATTTTACACTTTTTTGAATGTCAATGTGATCTAATTGTTTAGGTTAAATATTGGTTAAAATCCGTTAAGTGGTTTTTAAGTTATCACGGATACAATTTTTTTCTGACCCTTTTATAGAATTTTCACGGACGCCTATGGTATATTAATTTTTGTCGTGTCTTTTTAACACCAATTAACTAGTTAAATATAAATTTTTTTACATTTTAATTTCTTTTTATTTTACCCCTTTTTCTACTATTTACGAACGCCTATGTAAATAAAAAATTTATGCTGCATTTTTTAGGTTATCTTATATCAAAGCTATATATAATTAGCAAATTTTCCTGGTATATTTGGAAAACATTTTGATTTCGTTTTTGACCCTTTTTTAGACTATTTTCGAACGCCTGTGTGAACCAATTATTTTATGGAATATTTTTTAGCTTATGTCGTATCACAGCTATGAAAAATTATTCTATATTTCGAATAAGTTTAGGAAACATATATTTTTTATGTTTTGACCCCTTTTCCACTATTTACGAACGCCTATGAAAGTAAGTTATTTACAACACATTTTATAGGTTATATTCTATCAAATCTATAAATAACTAGTTAATATTTCGGCTATGTTTAAGAAATACGTTTTTTTTTTTAATCTTTTTTACCCAATTTTACACTATTTTCGAACGCCAATGTGGTCTAATATTTTATGTTCAATATTTTAGGTTATATTCAATTAAATGCGTAAAAAATTATGCAGTATTTCGGATAAGTTTAAGAACTATGAATGTTTTTAATTTTTGAACCCTATTTTAAACCCCTTACCTACGCTCAATGTTTCCCAAAATCTAATCAGCTCCTTGCCATGTCCAATAGGAAAGATGTCACTCATTTCCGGTATAACCGGAAGTGTACATTATTGATAACATTTTAGCCGAATTGGTCCCGTCGACCTAACCAGATTTTCAGATTGATCCACAATGTAGTTTCTCCATAATCAGTCGAATGCCTTCCCGGTGGGACACCCGGTATAATGAAATGAAATTACAAAGGCGAAGTTTAGCCTATTGGCTATTTTACCACTTAACCTTGGCAACAACACAGATGAAAATCAAAACTGAACACAAAGCAAACCTTGATCAAATTAAAATAAGTACATGTTCAAAAAAAAAATGTTCATGATTACAAAGTAATAATAAAAAAAAAGAAATAAAATTTACATTACATAATATAACTAAAAAAACAATCGAAGAAGACTAACATGGGTACTGTTAGTCTTCTTCGATTTTTGCTGGTATAGACGTAACTAAAAGCTTATGGACAAATGTGGCAAAATTTAATTTCCATACGTCATGCATCTTTAGCCACTGCAAATCGCGAAATTTACTGCTGATGTCGTCGAATTTTCTTAAATTAAATATATATCTACAGCACGTGTTCTGCACTTTTTGTAGAAGACTGCGACTTTTGAGTATTTATTAAACAAAATAGGGCCGAAAATTCAAAGACAAGAGACTGTACCAAGAAAAACAATATCAATTCCGTTCCGTATCTTACTAACAGGAGATACCTATATATTTTTATTCTGTCCATTCCATGGTGTTCAAACAAAACCAACTCTCACAACCCTCGAAACACAGGAGAAAAACTAAAAAAATTACTAAACCTCAAAAGTCGCTTTGTCATTGTGTTTTGACCCGACCAAACCCACAATCGCATTCGCCCGAATTTCCTTTTATGTCGGAGAAAAAATCCACTTGTCGGTTTTTCCTCCGGAACCGGGGAACCGATTGCCGAACGGGCAGGGTTTGCGAACTTGTTCACAAACGCCTTCGTAGCCCCGTCCTACATAAAAAATTAAAGGAATTAACGAGAAATACAAAAAAAAAAAAGAATACCGATGATCACAAGAAACATACAAGGAGATATTCAGTTAACAGAAGAAGGCAAAAAACAAACTTGGGAAAAATACATTCAACATCTATTTCCAGCAAGACGAGATGACGTTAGAGAGGAAAACAATCAGACAGAACAGCTATGTATTCTAAAATCAGAAGTGGAGTATGCTATAAAAACATCAAAGAGCAGAAAAGCAACTGGACCCGATAATATACCAATTGAATTCTTGAAGGCCTTAGACGATAGAAACTTAACTCAAATCACAAAAATGTTCAATCAAATATACCAAACAGGGGAAATCCCAAAAGATTGGCTTAAATCAGTCTTCATTCCTTTGCCTAAAAAGAACAATCAACGATCAGTCTGATGAATCATACCTTGAAAGTACTCTTAAAAATAATCCAACAGAGAATATATCGAAAATGCGAAGAACAACTGGATGAGACGCAGTTTGGCTTTAGAGAGGGTTTAGGAACTAGGGAAGCTTTATTTGCCATCACAGTACTGCTACAGAAATGTAGAGAATACAATAAAGATGTGTACGTCTGTTTCATTGACTTCCAAAAGGCCTTCGATAAAGTCCAACACGACAAACTAATAGAGAACTTAAAGAGCATCAAATTGGACCCAAGTGATATACAATTAATAAAAAATATCTACTACAATCAAACGGCAGTAGTTCGAGTTGGGGACATCAAGACTGATGAAGTCGAAATTCAAAAAGGAGTTCGTCAAGGCTGCGTTCTATCCCCACAACTGTTCAATCTATACTCTCAGTCCGTATTTCAAAAAGCACTTTACGAGAGATCTGAGGGGGTAAACATTGGAGGGACATTGGTTAACAACCTAAGGTTCGCCGATGATACTGCCATAATGACGGAGAGTGCAGAAGATCTTCAAACCCTGTTGGAAAGAGTCAGTCGAGAGTGTGAAGAGGTGGGACTCACTATAAACACGCAGAAAACTAAAATGATGGTCATAAGCAAAAACCAAAATATTAACCCTATTCTCACAGTAAATGGAAACCGAATAGAGCAGGTCCAAAAATACAAATATCTCGGCTCTGTCATAAATTCTGAAATGGACCCTGATCAGGAAATTAAGATCAGAATTGAAATGGCTCGAAAGGCATTTATGAAATATTCCAAAATGCTTACAAACAGAAATCTAAATCTTGGCATCAGATTGAGATTCGTGGAGTGTTATGTGTGGTCAGTGTTAATGTACGGAGTGGAAACTTGGACGCTAAAGACTCAAATGATTAAAAAGCTCGAAGCATTTGAGATGTGGCTCTATAGGCGCATTCTGAAGATACCTTGGACTGATAGGATAACCAACGACGAAGTGTTGAGACGCATCGGCCGAACACGAAAACTGCTCACAATCATTAAGATAAGAAAAACATCGTACATAGGACACATATTACGCAATGACAAATATCTACTGGTACAAAATATTATGCAGGGCAGAATTGAGGGGAAGAAGGGTATCGACAGAAAGAGAAAATCCTGGCTCCGAAAGATTAGAGAGTGGACAAATCTCAGCGTTGGATGTTGCAAAAGACAGAAGAATTTAGAAAAGTGGTCGCCAACCGTCTGTGAGAAGACGGCATGAAAAGAAGAAGCCCCGTCCTAATTGGTGTTCCGATTGCCGTTCGGGTCATTATTCGCCATAACGTCCAGGTCTATACGAAGCTTTAGGCTCAAAATATAGTGTCCTCGTAATAAAATGGACAACGTTGCTGCTCCATTTATCTTTCGGTCGGTATGGTTGTAACATTATTTCAGCTGCTGCGAGTGGTAAAAGCAAATTACCTACACTTACCTGTTAATTCTGTTTATGTTATGTTTGGAATTTTTCGGCAACAATGTTGTCCACATACAGAGCGTTTGCGCGACGCACCTGTTTCAAAGAAGGCGTCGCGCGCGAAAAGGGCGTCATGACGCCACAATACATACAAACACACACTACAGTTTGACGCTGAACGTCGAGAGGCACACGGTAACCTTCTTGATAACGAAACAATAATATCAACAAACATTTACGAAAATAATTAAAAACAAAATCAAATTTTTTAAATATTTTTAATTTTTGATATAAATTAATGTAGAAATACAATAATTGGGAACTATTGACTAAAGTAATCATTTTTTTAATTAATTCATTGTGTGCAAAAATACGTTAACAATATTGAAATTGAATTTCGCGGAGTTCATTGGACATGAGTAACGATTAAAGTTGATAATATGGAAGATCAAGACTAAAGAAGCAAGAACAAGCACAGGTGAGTTATTCTTACACATATGTTAAGACCAAAAAATGGTTTACACAATTCAACAACTACGTTTTAAATATGCATACAGGGTGTCCCGAAAAATGTGGGAAATCTGACAAGTTCAAATATACGAAGATATACTTAAAAGGCCTTACTAGAAATCGGTTTTCGTAACATAACTTTTAAAAAATGTAAATAATTTCGTGGCAAAGCGGACTAAAATGTTGGTTTTACCTACACAAGGAATTTTGTTTAATTTAGCAGGGCCCCAGTCTAATTCAATAGAGCCAGACCGAGGCATGTGTCGACAGATACTGACGAATTCGTTTCGCTCTTGTTATGAGCTCGTTAGTCGTTGCCCATCTACAAATATTCGCCTGCATTTAAGCACAATAGGATACACAACAGTAGACACATGTAAACACGTATCATCTACATGTACATAGTAATGCATATCCTATACCATGCAGTCCGCTTTGCCACGAAATTATTTTCATTCATTATATTTACGGACATGAAATCCTTTTAATAACTTTTAAAGTTCTTTGTAAATAAATAAATTAGCTTTTTTAATATACCAGGGACGGATTAAGTTCTACACCTTAACGGTTAAATTATCGAGAGCGCGTAGCCCTATGCTGGACTGGAATATATCAAGCACTGCAGGTAGCACAACTGTCGTAATCTTAGGAGCTTGCTTCACTTGCAGACCCATGGGTAGAGCCTCGACATGATGCATTTGTCATTTGCAATGCTCTTCTTGATGTGCGACCTGCATGGCAGGGATTCGTTCAAGGTTATCCCAAGGTGTCGCCATCGTATGTCGGTGCCTTAGATATTTCTTGCCAAATATATTTTAGGTGCTCTATTTATACCTCAAAAGTTTAGTGGAAATGTTTACTTTCTTCCCCCTTCTGAGGTCATACAAAAGGTACAGTCTACAAATCATGTGCCAACCTTGAAGAACTTAAAGCAGGATTTCAAATATGTTATCGAAGAGTTGCAAAAAAAAAACAGAAATTCTTACAAAGGCCATGTCAACGATCAACCATGTAGGTAATAAACGTTTATGACAAATGTCTTGGGAACAGTTTTTATAATTATTACAGGCGGCCAATAGGCTCAGTTGCAGTCCTCGCAACAAATATCGATACACTTCCTGCATCTCTATTAAGAAAGTTGACATTTCGAGGATCCGGTTTAAATTAATTGTATCCGTTAGGTCTTCAGTAATATTATACACTCGTCAAATACTATTATTTTATATTTTTTTTATACATTTCGCACGATTGTTTGGCTTCGTGGCATATATCAAAATGTTTCAAAATTTCCACGCTATCTCATATCCGTAAATTCATATCATGACAGTGTATATGAATATGTACCGCTAAAAAGAATATAATAAACATATCGAGTAACAATATGTGCAGACAGCCATAATTTCACTAATAATAAAAAAAGTTCCATGACCCAGTTTTGAACTCGCAACTTTTCCATTAGTAAGAGTAAACGTTTACACAATTTGGCCAACACGTATGTCACGCAGATGGTGAGGACGGTAAAAAATCAATATTCGAATGCCAAATGTGTCAACTTGTGTCATTTAAAAACAATTCTGCTAGATTCAGTACATGTGAATAGTTGTAAAATAAAAATGAGTATAAATAATTAGTTACAGTGAAACAATTTCGTCGTCTACACTATTAATTTTTTAAAACTTTAATCAAAGGGACATGTTTCGAAGTCCCAGCTCCATCATCAGCCTTAAAATATCGCAACTATGGTGGTGTTAAAACATCATATAGGCAGGGGTCTGTAAAGGGCTCTGTTGGAAAATCAAGTATCTAATCATGTTCCATGTGTAAATATATTTTGTAATATGTGGATTTGTTGAGGAAAGTGTGGCATCCGCGAATTTCTCATCTTTTCTTGATTGTTGCCAGATTTTGAATGAATTGAATTAAATGAAATATAAATAATATGGAGTTTTTTCAACAACCAAATTATTTTAGCAAAAATAAACTTTGGGAAATTAGGTTTGTGTTTAATTAAGCATCTGCGCTTGTGTCGGGTGTAAATAGATTTCGAATTAATTGCGCTATTGCGCGAGTAATGAGTACGAAGTGTAGAATGACGATAATTTCAAATACATTCTGGCAGACGAGCATGTTAGTTAGTATGTGGTTTAAGCGAGTAGATTCCATAAGAATAACACACAAATCTGTTTAATTTTCTACAGACTTTACTTTAATTGATTGATAATTTAATTAAATATTCGTCAAAAGATGTATACTTGTTGATTATTATCTCAATTCGCCATTTTGTGCACAATAATGAAAATTTGACGAATATTTAATTAAATTATCAATCAATTTGAATAATGAGAAGAGAGAAAAAGAAAAAATCATCCCATTTTACCGTTCATCAATTGAACTATCAATGTTTTATTAATTCAACTTATTTTAATTGTTAATCAAAATATTTCCACGGTGTTATTCTTGTAATTATGAGTAACTATTATCCAATTTTCGCTTTCTGACACTACGTTATTTCGCCACTGATGATGAAAGTTTGAACTTTCGAAACATGTATGGTTTGGTTATACCAATGATGATCTAGTGTAATTATATAGAATTATATTGACTTTTATTTTGTTTCGTATTCTAAATAAATTTAAATTAAAATTATGTCAGCTCGATCTAAAACAGAATGTAGAAATTTGAAACATTTATAAACCTGCCATTGACACCCTTGCTGGCAGCCCTGGCTTGAGATCTCTGTAACTTTACCGTTGTGTCTGTTTACAACAAACAATACACGTTTTCATTAAAACTAAGTAGTTACGATTTTCCAGTTATTATTCATCAATTACTGTTCGTTATTCCTGATAATTATAATATGGAAAATGAGTTGGTAGTTATAATGAGTTTCCATTTTGTCTGATATCTAATATCTACTCCCTCGCCAAATCTACCTAAAAGACGAGGAGTAGAATTATTGTAGAGAAAATACCTGGGAAATTTAAAGTTAATATCTTCCGTCGACGGTCTCGTCCTTTCTTTGGATAATTCCATTTTAGATTTTATTGTTGTCAGACTCTATTAGATATAACAGAGAGTGAAATTTTAAATGAATTTTCTATGGTGCAACAAAGTTGTATTGTGTTAATGCAACTTTAGTTTAGTTTTCTTTTGCTTTTCTCATTTATTTACTGTATTTTATGATTAAGTAGTGTTTTACAATGTCTGTCCAATTTTTGAAAGGTTTTCAGGTCATATTTTATTTTATTTAAGAGTGTTAAAATTCACGGCTGAAATCGGTTGATTAAATCGTAGGAATTGAGAAACATTTTGAGAACTTGTTTTTGTTAGGTAAAACATTTTTGTTTTGTCGTGGATGTGCTGTACCAACTCAGCAGTACATGTCTCGGTAGACAACCCTCGCCGACAACCGTGCTGACAATCAGTAATCATGCCCGTAGAAGACAAAAAGACTTCAATCTTATGTGCTATAGCCTTTTCAAATATTTTGGAGATTACGCTTATTATAGAAATGGGCCCTATAGTTTTCCATACTCGTGTGGTCACCCTTTTTAAAAACTGGCACTATCACTGCTCGCTTCAGCTCGGACGGAAATATCCCGCTCAAAACGGAACCATCAACAAGCTCACACAAATGAGGAGCCAGCAGATCAGCACATCACTTAACCCACCCGTACGAGGATTCGTATTTTTCAAATTTTTTATTAAGGAGTGAAATAAAAAGAAGAAGGATTTATATTACCAACCGTACCACCCAAAGAAAGACCACCAGGGAAGTGGGCCTGCATTTAGCAGATATGTTTGTGGCATGATAATTGCATAGTGCAGATGCCATCTCAGGAGGGTCAACAAGAATAGTATCATCGACATTCAGACGGTCTATCATAATTTTTTTCTGCTTTTTTCGAACCTAGCCCAACGAGAGCATCCCAACCCAACCTAGCCTAACGAAAGCAACGCAACCTAGCCCTACGAAAGCTTCCCAACCCAACCTTGCTTGCAACATTTTTGGAATAATTAAAGTGTCTAATTTTTTCTGATTTCGTTTAGTTTTGTTCTAATTTATTAAAAAATGTTTTTTATTAAACCGTTCTAAGTTTAATATAATTCAAAGAATCAAAGAAGGCAGCCCAATCAACCTAAGGTGTGCATGTATGGCCTAAATTACGCTGATGAGAGCTTCAGCCTCGAAACATCATCCATTGAGCATTGAGATAAGACTTTTTTCTGTCCAAAAAACAAATAAAATAATAACAATCACATATCTAATTTTATTAGACCAAATACATACAGCTGCATATTATAAATTTCGATAATATCAACAAAATAATCTACTACTTCACCTTCAACTTCTTCTTATCCGCCTTCCCGCCCAACTCGACTGCACTAGCCAATCTACGCAACGTCTTATTCTTCAACTTACCTGCTCTCACACGTGACGAACTCTTCGCAAAGTTATGCACCCTAAACACCCCAGTATTACCACCACCACCACCCTTATTACTTGCACTAGTGCCAGGTTCACTTAAAGCTAGCGCTGATACCACACGACCTTTATGCGTAAAAACTGTCGCTTTGGTCACTGTAGGCGCATCCCATGAAACCACCAAACTGTCATCGAAATTCTCACAATTTTTTGTACCTTTGTTGTATTTCGCTATCATCGTTTTCCCACCTTCAGGACCTTTAATGAAGCAGATCTCCTTCAAATGGATCTCGACGTTTCGAGTATATCGCAGCTGAAGATTTCGCATCGGAACCACATGCCACATTCTTTGTTTTCAATGTCAGATCTTTGTTTATCGGCGATTTGAAAATCTTGTTCATGCGCATTGCATTTGTCGGTGATCTGCTTGCCGAGGATGTTGAGGCTGCTATAGTAGTTGCACCGCCAGCTGTAATTGTCGAGGTCGATGGGTGGCATACTACAAGGTTTTCTTTGCGCTCCACCGGGATTATGGTTGAGCGGGATGATTTGCCGATTTTCTTCAATACGGTTTTCACTAGCGGTTGACGGTTCTTGATGATGACACCGCGCGGCTTATCCTGAAGCTATAAACAACTTATCAAACGTATTTTTTGTTTCTATTGTAAATTTTTACTGTCACATCTTTTGTTATGTTTATTTCTGTCACCAGATATTCGAATTTTAATTTTTAGAAATCGATTTAACTGAAAAATCGATTTTTGGACAATCAAAAGTTTTCTAATCAAAAAAGATCTTGGCTTGGTTGATTTTTATTTCAAATAAAAATAAAGTAAAAAAGCTTAATACCGATTTTTAAAGTTATGAGAAAGTCAAGTCAAGTAATCATTTTCTAAACAACACAATAGAAGCTTTTAACAGATTTTTTCACAGCCTTGAAGAGATAACCTTACGCTTCAGTTGGTGTCTTACAAAATGCAAAGAACTGCAGTATTCCCAAACTTGAGCTTGATTTTGAATATAAGGTCATCTTTAAATAGCACATCTGAAGTTTGTGGCCAACTTTCTAATAGCCTTTTAGGTCAAATTCTTAGTTTTGGCTTTTAAAATGGAACCTTCAATCGATTCTAACCTCGTCGTCCACAATCAGCATAATTCGCCCTTATTTTATGTACATGTATAACAAACAGCTATTTTATGCTCTATAAATCCCCCTTTTGTATAAAAAAACTACACAATTAATTATTATTTCTCCTCCACATTATCTATCTATATATAGGTACCTACCTAGGTAGTTGTTACTATATCAATTACCAACACGTCAAAATTTTCTATAATTCAACCTGGAAAAATACACATCACGCAGTTATACACAAAATATATTGCCACTACTTATAGCTCAGCGATAAGATAAGGGAATGTAAACCCAGTTAGTTTATACACCCGTACTTTTACATTTACAATATATGGTTTGCGATTTGCGTGTGAAGTTCCCGGCTCTTGGCTTGTGCTGCAATAAACTGTTCCTTCAACTGACTTTTGTTATTATCCTAACACACACATAGGTATTAAGTATAATAATTTATACTGTTAAGGATCTGATGTATAATATGGATTTGTCACCCTTTGATAATTAAGAGAAATAGGGAATAACTCCGGTAGTAATAATTATTAATATTTCAAATAAATCAAATAACGTCAAACAAAAATGACAAATGACTGCTGTGAACTTTGCGTTTAGCGTCACCTGACGCCAGTGCCTCCAGCGTTGAAATAGGGACGGGACATGACCAGTTTGCACCAAACTGTTGAATTTATTATATATTGTTTTTTTACATAATAATTATATGTAAGTACTGGGTAATCATTTATAAAGGCAGACCTCCTTTATCTTTGTTGTTTCACCCTGTAGAAGAAAATGTTAAATACAAAAGTTTTAGGGCTTAATGTAAACAATTTACAGCATATATTATCGTATACAGGATGTCCACAGGAAGAGTGTCCAAGAGGAAAAATTTTCTTAGCTTTCATTTTATCGAAAAACGTTACTCTTTACAAAAAGTTTTGCTGGTTCTTAAAGTAAGATTAGGGCAGAAAAATTTGACATTTCTTATACGGGGTGTTCAGAAAATTGAAAAAGCTTTAAATGGTACAAGAGTAAAGTGCACTTATTTGAGAATATATGGAGGAAATAAGTTCTTTTTGTCAAGTTCTATCACAAGCCTCTTTAGTTTCAGTCAATTAACATGTTGAAGCCGATTATGACCAGTGGTAATGTTGAGTAGGAAATTCCCGATAATATATTACTGATATACTTAAAGCATCATAATTTACTAAAGTTATTAACATATTTACAGTAGGTAGAGAAAAATAAAATACTCTTTCCTTAATCTTGTCTTGAAGTTTGTTATTTCAAAGTATCAAGTAGAAACTACTTCATACTCATCAGCCAGCCACACCGCTCGATATTTTGCTTTTAGAACACTTTCAAAGTAGAATAATCATTTTGCAAAAAATTCACAGGAAAAAACTTATTGAAGGTTGGCAAATTATTTTAACACTTCTGTATTGATATTAAACAAATATTACAAGGCAATGAATTTACTGAAAGTTGTTTATTGCATTTTTACTCTCAGAAAATATAATTTTAGTTTAAATATAAAAATCTTTTACTTTGTAAGGCAGCCCTATATATTATATTCTGAATTATGTATTTTGAATGTGAAGTTGTCTAGATATTTTACTGTTAGATTGGAGACAGATTGGTCTCACATCGAAAAAGTCTAATTAAATTTCCTAATGTCTCTAGACGTCTAGGATAGACGAGACGAACTTTAGTCTCGTCTCGTCTCGGCCCTTGTCGGGTCTCGTCTCGAAAAACATTATTTCAAAATTTCGAAACGTGGCGAGACAAACCCTTATCTCGTCTCATCTCGTGGCAACTCTAGTAATGACGAGTGTCAAAATTTATGTATTAACAGAAAAAAATAAATTAAAATAAAAAAATTACTTACGTTTTTTTGATTTTTGTTGACGTTTAGAGTAGGTACACCCCTACAGTTTGGCCCATTCCTCCCGACTACCCTATACGTATATCCCGTGGTGTAGGATCAATACGCCAATAAGACATATATTATAGTGGGACACAACAAACACAACAAAAAACCCACGCATATACAATACACATGTTCCTCTAATGGATTTGGTTTCAAAATGATTCGGTTTTTTGTGTTTTCCTTCTTCATTTTTATGTATGTGTCGAACGAAATAAATATATATTATTCCTGTAGTCCTAAAAGCCTTTTATTTATATCATACAATATACACGGTGAGTCAGACTTAAACAGACAAGAAGATGGTCTGGCAAAATGATTTTTTCTATACACATTCAAGACTCATTCCTAATTTTTTTGCCTATTGATGCTTACAATTGATAGCGCTGGCCACCCAACTTCTCTCTTAAAACCTTCTAGTCATAGTTCCATATCCATACATCGGGAAGTTCAACAACTAGTCCTCCAAGTATTGCTGGCTAAAAGTTGCGTAGCATATATCAGGACTCCAAATGCCAAAAGATCCAACAGCACATCTAACCGTAACAGGTCATAAGTCAATAATCAAATTTCGGCTTGTTCCAAAGCCAGATAAGTGGGAGTGAGCTTCGTTATGTAACATGTTCTGCAATCTTCCCAGTCTCGTTCAATAAATTCTTGCACGATCATCATTTTATAGGAGTAGACCTCAAAGAAAGTCTGCGTGAAAAATGTGCCTAAGAGAATAATCTAACAATGTAAAGCAGAGGCATGTTTAGCAGCTATAAACTGGTGGAAGATCGTTCCAGGTGCGACAATTTCAGGTATCATTTTACCTCAGAGTCTACCGGTTTGTTTTTCATTTTAAGGCTTGAAACTCCATTTCAAACCAAACCAAACCAAACTTGCAGCAATATGAGCGTGTAAAGACAGACATGAAATACAATATACACACACGGTAGTCTTTTCCAAGTAATAATATACAAAGGCGGATGCTAAAATAATCAGAATAATAAAAAAATACCCTCCATTTTCGAAACTCTCTCGAAAGTAGATCAGGTAAATTTGCCCAAATAAATAATCCAGTATTTCACCAGGGGTTTTACCTGTGTCATAAACGAAACATGCTTTCAACTTCCTGCATTATTGTAAAACCCAGTGAAAAATAAAATTCAACACATATGCAAACTAATTTCACGCAACTTTGAATCTGAACAGAAACACAATCGCCAATACAAGCAAAGCAAGGCCTGGTAAACACGAAAAACAAAATAAAACGTTGTTTACGCTTTTAATTTGGAGCACTATCGAAAACTTTCTGTATTGTAAATATAGAGTAGAGTCTGTTTGTCAAAGTAGATACTTTTTTTAATTGTTTAATGGTTTTGTTTTGGTTGTTTTTACTGTAAAGCACAATACAGTTCTTTAATAAAGATTTTATATTTGGGCGTATTTTTAGATTACAAAAAAGAGCTATTCGATACTCTCTGAGATTGCACTGTAGAGCCCATTGCCAGGACTTCTTCAGAAAATTTAAAATACTAACATTACCTTCCTTATTCATATTGGAATCTGTCTGCTTAATCCGCAAACACCTGTCAGATGTCTCTGAAAGACCATTCCATAACTATCTGCTTAGAAACGCCGAACATGATCTTTATCTGCCAGCCCCATCCTCCGAATTAATCAAAAGCTGGATCCTATACAATGCAAAAAATGCACAACCATCTGCCAATGGAAATCAAATTGCTATCACCCCTTCCTCGATTCCGTAAAGCTCTAAAAATTTATTTCTTAGAAAAAGCTTTTTATACAGTAGGTGACTTTTTTAATGTGCGTTAATTTTTGAGCGATTCACACACTGGATAGTAGTTTGTATTGTGGGTTTTGTATATATATATATATAAACAAACAAAGATATTCAACCAAGTTGACAGAGTATAGTATATATATATATATATATATAAATTCAGTATTTTCGTAGCCTACTGTTTGAATATCAAATATGTTCAATATATTGGGGTATAGGCTAATGTGCTAATGGATTATATATATATATATATATATATATATTGAACTGTAGACTATTTACTTAATTAATTTACTTTAAGTATCTTAATTGATTTATTTATTTGACGATGTACCTGTATGTATTAATTATTATTCTTATGTTTTGTTTGTTGATATATGTCTACAAATTATTTTTAATTGTTTGACAAATATATATTTTATTTATTTATTTATTATATTCTAAATTTTATTTTTTATTTATAATTATGCTGTTTTTTTTTTGTTAATTAACATCTAAAATATTATTATTTTTATTATAAATGGTTTGAATTATTTCAAGTCATTACAATTTTTCGAGATGTCTCGTCTCGTCTCGAAGCCGTTTTGTCTCGTCTCAAGAGCATTTTATCTCGAGATGACACGAGATAAAATGCTCTCGAGACGAGACAAAACGGCTTCGAGACGAGACGTCTCGTGTCTCGCGGCAACTCTATAGTTTAATAAGCCTGTTTTTTTTTTATTTCGTATTGTAATAATGGACTTGGTCCGTAAATAAATAAATAAAAAGAGTAAGCAAGGCTTATCCCGTACCATGTGCAGCATCTAGAACTTGCAGACTACGCTAACCGTATGCAGTTTTGCGCTTAAAAAAAATTTAATGTAGGAAATGTTGTGTTTACGCCATAACTTGAAATCACATGCAAATCGGATAACAACAATAGGGTTTTTTCTTATTTTAGTCTAGTTTGGTCCGTTGCTCCCAATTCACCCTCTATAAGTATATCGAGAAAGAAATAAAATAGTGTAAAAATTGGAACGCGGCGTATAGTATATTCTAGCTGTTGTTTTGGTTTGTGGTCATCAACTTGATAAATGGACAACAGAAACCTGTTAACTTAGAGCCGATACATGCACTTTAGGTTTTAGAAACGTTAAAAGATTTATTGGTGGTAAAGTCTAAAATCGAACTCCGAGGAAAAAATACACATATGGCTTGGGTTTTTTTAGTCAAAAGGTGAAAACTACACTCGTATAAATTTTTAGTATGTCATGTACAGGGTGATTCATCCTGAGTGGCCTATTAATTAGAAATTATGAAATTGCTGCAGATAGCAAAATCTGATATTATACCTACATAATAATATCGATAGAGAAAATACTGGTTTACCTTCAGAATCTGGTTCGGACAATGCTAAATTTTTAATATCAATTTACTTGAAAACTAAGCATTTTATCAAAATAATATAAGTCGACCTTTTTTAAGCAAATTCCATTTATTTATTAATGTGAACTAAAAAGGGAAATATTCGAGCGATAAAAAATTTGGGGCGTTATTTCCTCCCGCACCATCTCTACGCGCATGACTATAATTTTCGAAATCCGTTTAGTTTGGATTATTAAGAATTAAAAATCAAATACTTGTGTAAAGTTTCATTGATATATCTAAATACGTTTCTTTAATATTCACAAAAAAAAATCATCAGGGGCTAATTTTAAATTCGTTTTTGCTTTTACACAAATATATGTGATATTTGTTTTTTTTGAAATATAAATGTACTACTAAATTTTAGCAGGAAAACATTCCTGCTAAAATTCTTGTACCTGAAAGAGTTAACTGAGGCCATTTTGAACAAGTATTAAAAGTTTATAATTCAAATAGAAATTTGCTATTATAGAAATAAATTCCTCCTTCCCTTTTAATGACAAATTCATCAATTTCCGATTGAAAACGTAATTTTTTTGGACTGTTTGACAAAAAAATATGCTTGACACTTATAAAAACCGAAATATCTCGAAATCGACTTACTCTAGCGAATTTGAACAAAGTAAAAAATTACACTGAGAAAAAAGTTACGGTTGTATTAGATTACAATTGCAGTTTGGAGCGCCCTATGATGGCCACAGTGAATCCGTGTTAATATTTGGGTTTCGCACTCCAAAAAACCCAGGTTTACCAATTTTTAAGAGAATTCGTTGAAAAATTTCCATAATATTAAATATTTTCAGTTTTCATTTTTCAATTTTATCACCCACAAGGTAAGTTACGTTTATTCGGCTTATTTTGACCCCACAAATCTGTGGTATGATTTCGTACAGACCTTTTAGAGAGCGATTCCTTATGTGGGTAACTTACGAAAATGCGCCCAGGAGGCTTTGAAAAAAAAATCCACCTCGATGTTTAATATGGTAATACACCGCATTATTAGACAAGCAAAATATAAAAAATAATTGCACTAATCCCTCTCTGATACATGAATTAATAAAATCAAGTGACACATGGTGTTATGATTACCCATACATGGATAATATGCAAAAATATGTCAATAATGGTGATAATAATGAATGTGAATTAGTTGTATCAACAAAATAGCTAGCGAAAAATATTATTATGTTGATATTGTGTTGTGCATCCACAATCATTATTAAGTATTACAATATATACCTACCTGCTTTGTTTTTTTAATATTACCTACATCGCTGATCTCACTATGACACGAAATGATTTATTAAGAAATCTTTGAACCAGAAAAGTTCGACCTTTCGCCTATAAACTATCCATATAATACATGTGCAATGGCGATCGCGCATCTCTTCTTATTAAAACATAATATGCGTGTGATATTATTCGGCATAGAGGCTAGCTTCCCTATTAATACGCATGTGCAGTGAAAGAAATTTTGGAATATATATTACATAGTACTTGTTTATTTTCGGTGCAAAGATTGTTTCTTTTTTGCTTTTAAAATAATGTTTAAAATTTATACAATTCTAATAGTTAATCGATAAGTAAATTACGAAGTGTAGCATCGAAAAACTTGTCAAGCTTTTATTTATTGTTGCCGCGAAAGTTACATTATTTATTGAGGAAGACACATTTTCCAAGTATAACACAAGGTTACTCTCGTTGGTTTTGTCCAACGTCCAGCGTCCCTCAGGGCTCGATTTTAGGTCCTTTAATATTTTGTGTACATTTAAAACTCTCCTTACTTCGAAATTAATAATGTATTTCTGGAACACGATCACCAGGTGAAGCACCTTTTATATTTTTACTAGCCACAAATCCTGTTACCAAATTTGTTAAAGCACCCTTTACCGGCTGTTGTAGGTGTGCTGCCCCATCGATGCCTTCTCTCTCCTTTCGATGTTGTCTCTTCGTATCCTCATGTCGTCGAAGCTGCTCCTCACAAACTTGATGGCCCTCGTAAATGGTACGCCTCCATCTCGGTATATCGTTCGCGATCTGCTCCCTTAAGAACATCCTTCTAACTCTTTCGCTGCTCTCTCTAATTTCGTGAGCCGACCCTTAAGCGTGTGAATAAAAGATTTTGTAACGAGGTTACTTTTTATTTTGCGTTTTAGTTCTACAGGTTGGTAAATATTTTCTGTTTTATATTTTCCTTTTCAATATATTGATGTAATTCCGTCCACCCTGTACCATATTGCTATCGATTGCTGAATCCACATTAACCCTTGAGCTATTACTCGTTGATCGTTAAATGTTTTTGTTTGTTTATTTTTTTCTCTATTTTATATTCTTATATTGCTGTTGTGTTATTCATATTTTGTATTATGCTGACTTGTTTCTGTACAATGAAATTCTTGTATATTTTTGTATTTCTCTATTTGTGGTTGGGATTTTGTTTAAGGCTTAAATCAGATGTCGTATGTGTATGTTGGGGTATTTATTTTTTATATTATTGAACTTCTAATTTAGGGTTAGATTTTAATATTAGTTTTTACTGCCATCTAACCGGTTTTGTAGTTCTGTTACTGTATTATCTGGAATTGTAGTGTTTTTTTTAACTGCAAATAAACTGATTATTATTATTATTACCGTTTGTACCCCTCGTTTCAACCGTGCATCGATCTATACAGATGTGACCACCGTGTGTGTACGCGACGCGCTGCGCGCAAACACAGAGGTAGGAAAACCGAAAGTCGACCGGTGGGGACAGTTCTGGGGTGTATAAATACGAGCCGTGAACACACAAATGGTCAGTCGACGACCGGCAGCAGCAGCAATAGCAGTTGTACAGAGGTGGTGCACTGGTGAATAGCTGATACCAAATTGGTGATCAGGAAATAACAGGGCTAAGTCCTTTAGGCCCTCTTTTAGACGGATTAAAGACCCGACCCCTGGAATTACTATCTCCACTTTAGTTACCCGGTGTGCGTGGAGCATACCACGTAAAAAAACACTGGCGCTCGAGGAACAAACCGCCGTGGAACCAGTTAAACTCCAGCCAGTAACTAGCCAACCCGAGCAAACGTTACACTTTAGAAAGCGTTCCGTTGGCATGCGGATTATGTGGCCAATCATCGCCTCAATGCTAGTTGAATCAGCTTCCTCCAGAACGCTGATGTTTGTTCGTCGGTCCTGCCATTTGATTCCGAAAATTCTCCTAAGACATCGTTGATGGTACTTCTCTAGGGTTTTTAAATGCCTTTGATAAGTCGTCCAAGACTCACATGTATACGTAAAGGTGGGAACTACAATACACTCGCAATTTAGTTCGAGCGTCGATGTTATGGTTATCGAAGAATCTCGTCCTCAGACGGCTAAAAGATGCTCTTGCCCATCATATATGATGCTGAATTTCATCATCGATATTTGCGTTCACCGCGTGAGAATGCTGCTGATGTAAGAGAAACTGTCGATATTCTGAAGTCTGTCTCCGTTAACTCGAATATGTGGCGGCACGGTTATAGAAGATGCTTTTCTGTATCAGCTAGGACAACATTGTCATCCGCGTATTGAAACTCAATGACTGATGTGGACACCATCTTCGTCCCAGCTTGCAGCTTATGAAGGTTGAAGGGTCCGCCGCCATCTATGTCCCCGAGTAGTTCATCCTTGACAAGTTGAATGACCGTTCCCATAAACATCGAAAACAACCTGCTGTGATCAGTCCAGCCATCATCAGTACTCGTTAAAGCTTTTGTGCTGTTCACTTCATCTCGATCAATTTTTATTACCAACCAATTATCAAAATGTTGTACTCCTCTTTTAATCCTATAGAAATATAAAATAATCCCTATAATAGGGACCGCTTCAAAGAAGATTTTCTAAATTACCTAAAACAAATTCATATACATTTAACTCCAATGTGTGAGCGGTAGAGGTGAAAGTCGGCGTTTCATCCGCATTAATAGGAATGAATGCCATAATAGCATGTAACCCCGGTGTCCGTATACATTCCACCACGTTGTTGAACTATTCTGTACCACCACAGCAGAGCACAGCGATAGATAGATACCAACAACCCGCATACCGCATCATTCCAAATAACATAAATACAGCGTCAGCTAACAATTCGAACTGTGCTGAACTCCAAAAGCAAAAAGAACGTCGCACATACAAATGACAGACACGGCTAGACTGACTTCTTTACAGACAAGAAAGCAGCGGTGAGTGGTGACTTTAGCTTTAGGGGGAGGGGGCGCAAAAAATATTTGAATACCTACTTCCACAGCCACACACTATGTCGTACCGGTACAAGAGTAATAAACAAAGCACTTTCTGAAATAATCCATTACAAAACAAAGACGTCTACTCCACAAAATGTTTTTATATTGATGTTCAATTCAGCCAAACATGTTTCAGAACTTACTGTTCCATCTTCAGTGGCATTAATAAGCTTTACAAAAGAATCTTACCTAGTGTCTAAGTTGTAATATGGATTTTCGAAAACATGAATACATACTAGAATATACAAAAGAAATTCATAGTTAAGCAGATATATAATGCTGACAAAACAACTTACCATTTTGTGAAAACTATTCAATAGTAGAAACAAGGGTCGATATCGACTGACCCCATTTCCTAATAAACTAATTAACTAATAAAATTACATTGGGAAATGCAATTATACTCCGAAAAACAAGGTTTTTAGATAAAGACGGATATAGTTTGCTGTTATTGATAAATACAATTTTCTGTTAAATGAACTGGATTTTGAGTTTTCTGTTGTGTTCAATAAGGTTAACAAGGTATATATAATTTCTGTGTTTATCGATCATCGAGTTCGGGAAATTACCAAAAATTCTTTGAGAACCTTGAGCGGCTTTTGATGGCACTTCCTGTCAGTGCAACTACTATTTTGACAGGAGATTTTAACATCGATTATAAGGAAACGGAATCTGTAGAGACCCAGTATCTTGTAAATATTTTGTCGGCTTGTGATCTAAATTCTAAGACCTCCAGTAGTCTGATTGATTATGTGTGCTCAAATATTCCAGAGCATTTTATTAATTGTGAAGTGATCCCTGTTGGTATATCTGATCATGACGGCGTATATTGTAGGAGTATGTTACCGCTTGCGGATCGTGGGGGCCGAGTCAGGTGTGGACGGATATTTAGCAGGCAGAATTACGGGAGATTCAGGACTGAGTGTGGGTGTATTGATTGGTTCGGGGTAAATTTCGCAAGTGATCCATTTGATGCTTTTCATGGGATTGTGTCTCAGGTTTTCGAGAGGTGTTTTAGGTTGGGTCCATTAAAATCTAAAAAAGGAAAGCAGTGGATAACAAGGGGAATTAGAATCTCTGGAAAAAATTTGCATTACCTTAAAAAATAAAATATATTTATTCAACAGATCTAATGAATTATTATAGAACATATCGGACCAATATATAGGAAAGTAATGAAACTATCGAAATCTAAATATTTTGATTCTCGTATCCACCATGCAAATAATAAAACCGGAGAATATTGGTCGATAGTGAATGATCTTAGAGGTAGAAATGTTACTCAGATTGTGGAGCTCGGTGTGGACGCACACGATCTTAATGCATTTTATTGTTCCATTGGTAGAAGGCTGACGGAATCAATTAAACCAAAGAATGACGCCTTATGCTATATGGGAGAGCGTCTATGGGATTGTCCATTTTGTTTGTCTGCTGTGGATTTGGTGGAGATGATTGAGGTTGTTGCTGAATCAGGAAGAGAGACTCTTGTGGAATTGATGGAATTGCGATTACAGTAATTAAAAACTTAGAGCCTTAATCGATGCTATAAACTTATCTTTTTTACGAGGTGTATTTCCTGCATGCCTAAAAACCGCATTGGTTATACCATTACATAAGAGTGGTGAAACTGACAATCCATCAAATTTCAGGCCCATATCTTTACTGTCAACTATTTCCAAAATAATCGAAAAGCTTGTCAAAAAGCGACTCCTCAGTTTTCTCAGAATAATATAATAACATCGGAGCAGTTTGGCTTCCAGAGCACCAGGAGCACGTCGGATGCCATATTTTCTTTTTTCGAGAATGTTTATTCCCAGCTCAATTAGAATAGCGCAGTTGCCGGAGTATTTTGCGATTTTTCGAAGGCGTTTGATTGTGTAGATCACAGCATTCTTCTCAGGAAGCTTGAGTTTTATGATGTTAGGGGTGCACCTTTGGACTGGTTTCATTCTTATTTGACTGACCGAAGGCAACTGGACAGGTTTGGGAGTGATGTGTCTGACAGTATGTGTGTGCCTTGCGGAGTGCCACAGGGGTCCAATTCTTTTTCTTCTTTATATTAACGACATTACCACTATTGAACTAACGGGAAGCTTTACGCTGTTTGCGGATGATATGACACTCCTTTGGCATGATAGAGATGCTGATGTTGTCAAAGAAAACATTCGAAGTGATTTGGAAAAGTTAAAGGAATGGTGCGATTCGAATTATGTCATTTAATTTATCAAAAACACACGTATTTTCTTTTAATTTTAAATTTGATGATTTGCTATTTGAAAATAACCATATTAATAGTCCTAATTGTGTTAAATTTTTGGGACTCCAAATTGATTTAAAGCTTAAGTTTGATGAACATGTTAAACTGTTGGGCAGGAAGGTTTCATCTGGCTGTTATGCTTTGAGAGTTGCGTCAGTGGCTCTTGGACTGAAAGTTGCACGAAATGTGCATTTTTCTTTAGTGGAGGCGTATCTTGGATATGGAATAGCGTTCTGGGGTACTTGTAGCCAAATTTTGTTTAAGAGTATATTTACACTGCAGAAGCGGGCTGTTCGTTATATGTGTAAGACAGATTTTGCTGTAAGCTGTAGAGAATTATTCAAAAAACACCGAATATTGACTGTTACATCCATATTACAACTTAGACACTAGGTAGGATTCTTTTGTAAAGCTTATTAATGCCACTGAAGATGGAACAGTAAGTTCTGAAACATGTTTGGCTGAATTGAACATCAATATGAAAACATTTTGTGGAGTAGACGTCTTTGTTTTGTAAATAAAAAAAAACACTTTCTTTTATTAACAAAAAGAATGCTGTGCTCCTATCGTTCTCCAAAAGAAAGCATATTTGGATTAGAATCTGCTGTCTTCCTTTGTCATTATTTAATAATTCTTTTATAATGGAGGTAAATTATTATTTAATAGGCTTGTGTAACCTTTATCGGGTCCTGTAAACATCTCTAAAGCAAACGAATGGAATTTCGGGGAGCAGAGTGGAAAAATGTGCCCCATATCAGCGAGAGCGAATTTTCATACAAATTGCTGCTCGGAACGCCTATCGAATTTTTACGGACAATTTATAAAAGATTCGTATAATTTAGTCGTAGCAGCAGCAAGTCTGTTTTTTTTTTGTTCGTCTCTTTTCTTTCTGTTTTCTCCTCGTATTTTTGGAGGGTGCAACCCACCTCATCAACATCATAATATACGAATAACGGGCACAGCAATACCTTTTATCAGATTATTTTCCAAAGTTATTATAAATATGAGGTTAAACCTTCTTTAAGAGAATTAGAGCATTATAGGTATTCACTTTGGTTAGACACGTACCAATATTGGAATAGCTATAAACAAGTAAGTATAAAGCTGTTGAGAAATTTAGTTTATTTTTCTATACAGAGTGTCCCATCATCATCGAACTGTATATTTAAGGAAAACTATACAGAATTTTACGCAGCTCTTTTTGTGCAACCTCTTGTAGCACCATTGTAGCATTTTTTTCGTAATGTTTTAAGACAAAGCAAACTAGAATAATTTTATTAAATTATATTTACTTATTGAGTACTATGTACAACAACATAAAAATAAAATAACTTACAAAATATTCAAACCCTAAAATACAAATATACATTTAATTATTATGTCATTTATTGTTTATATATCTGAGCCTTTAGGTGACTTCTTTGTCCAGTTTTATGCGCTTCAAAAAAACCTGAAAGATAATTTAAATAAGTTAAGTAATAAACGTAAATATTTACTGATTTATAAACAAATAAATAATATAACTAATTATTACTTTAATACTTAACTATACTTTGGAACCTACCTGTATCATCTTCTGAATACTACCTGTAACATTTCTAATTACAGATTTCCTTTAATGAGCACTTTCTTTTACTATTCAATACAACTCTCAATACAAATATCTTCTCTCTTTTTCTCGTTGGTGGTAAAGTTCGTACGCACTTCCAAAATTCATGCGACATCCAGACAACAACAAATTGACCTTACATTTTCGCAAGGACAATTCATTACTGGTAGAGTCTTCGG
Organism: Apoderus coryli; assembly: GCA_911728435.2. NCBI lineage: Eukaryota > Metazoa > Arthropoda > Insecta > Coleoptera > Attelabidae > Apoderus > Apoderus coryli. The sequence continues at coordinate 1,219,942 of OU452207.1, forward strand.
TGGCAACCTATCCTACTTGGATATTGTACAAGCGTTTCCTGTTCACATACCCCCATCTGTTTACAGGGGTAAGTAAATAAAAAACGTAGAAATTCTATCAAGGTTCTTTATTACTACCCATTTAGTAGTACTTAACCTATTAGCTAAATTTTGTGAAAACAAGAATCGAATTGATTGATTAATGATTGACAGATTATTTAATTTATTTGCTCACTGTGTAACTGAAATTCATGAATTTCAAGAACGAGTTATTAATAATTGTGCACATGATAGTAATTTAAATGATGAAATTTCAATTACATTTTTACATAGCTTAACTGATATATTTTCTTCTGTTATTACATTTCATTTTATCAATAAACTTGATGAAGGTTTGAATAAAATAATAAGGTTTAATTATTATAAATTACCTCTCAAAAGGTAGAAAGTAGTAATTTGGCAACACTGTTGGACGCAACATTATGTCTATATTTGGTGAATACGAGGGTAGTATGGTAATTGATGGGCTGCCAATCAAAGCATTATTTCTTCAAGCCCTCATAAAAAATATGATGTCAGTAAACCTGCGAAATACAAACCTCTATAATTTCCTCAGTAGACGCGAAATCTTTATCCCCAAGCCAAGTTTTTATGTTCACGAATAAGAAAAATAGCCAGGTGTAGATAATACAAAGCAGGCGGCAGTACGTCACAAAAAATATCAAATACAGGGTGTCTCATTTAAAAAACTTGGATATTACACATTAAAATTTACGGAAATTTTCGACGATCTGCGTAACCTTGTATTATTTAATAAATAATTAATCTTGGTTTAACATAATTTTTTATTACAAGTAAAAATAACGTCACACCATTACCTTTGACAAAACGTCCTGCGCACGTTCCAAGCATTGAGTCGAGCCTCTGCAATGCTCTGACTGCGTTTCCCAAGTTTATTTTCTGTGAAAGGTTTAGTGAGACCCAAGTCAGTTGCTGGAAATGCTACTTCCCAATTGCGCCCGACAACCCCGCTGCCTAAAATGCGGCGAAGGTCACTGGACAACGGAAGTAAAGCCGTTCCAGCTGTTGCAGAGCAGTGTCCAGCTTTCGCATCGCCTACACTGGTTCAGCTTTCTTTCATTGCGTCGCAATTCCCAGGTGACTTTAGTTTGCAAAACAAAATTCGCTTTCAGGTTGAGCTTTTTTTAATTATAGTTACTATTCGTGATTACTAAGTAAAACGGCGTGTGAGCAGGTTTCATTCTGTAAACCTTGTCAACCGGCTTTCTGTATGTGTCCAGTAGGTCATCATGTACGTCTTGCTCAGTGATTCATGCCGCTACCTCAATGTCTTTTGAGGAGAGCGCCTCATTTGCATTTAGGCTACTGAAGGGGTTGCTGGTGAAAACTCTAGTTTCAAAGAATTTTCTGGTCAGCAACTTGGCCAGTCCTACTGTTTTCTTCAGTATACGGAACTGCTCAGTTTGCGGTATTTGTCGGGGTATAACCTCAACTTCCATAGCCGCAACATTTTGGATTTAGTCCTTAATGAATGTATCGGTGGATTCCACCAAGGAAGTCATAATATCCCCGGGAATCTTCTTCTGGTGTCCACCTTTAGGGGGACCTTAGCCAGTATCCTGCCTAGTGCGGTGTGCGATAATCTGCCTGTAGCGATCTTCGGTATTTTTAAGTATTGATGTGAAGGATTTGATGATATCGCATGTATCCGGAGCAGATAAAAATGCTTTCAAATGATGTTGCACCGACCCCTACTACAGCTATTTGAACATTTGAGGTTTGTGCCCGCCCATATCACAGGGCTAAACCGGTTTCAACCAAAAACTAATGGGTTCATCCAAGGACTCCCCGAAACTCATATACCAAAATTTGGCTCAATTGGTTGAAGAGATTAGGTGATATCGTGGAAGAATACGTACAGACAGTGAGACTTTTATCTGAAAAAAATGGTTTGAATCGCCTCAGGGGACTTCAAAATTATATCCATCTTTATCTAAAAACCTATGGGTCGGGAAATTAAAGAAAAATGCATGTTACGGACATCGGGAGATGTTCGGGTGTATAAAATTGTTGCCATCAAAGTAAATCCGTTTAAAAAATTATTTAGCATGATGAAAATCGAGAAAAAGAAAAAAGTCGTATACCTATATATACATATTTCTTTCCCTTTCATTATCAAAGAAACCTTGTTTTTCGGAGTATAATTGCATTTCCCAATGTAATTTTATTAACTGAAAGCCTCATTTTTGCGTTTGTATAGTATAATAAAAAATGATAAAAGTGGAGAAATACAATTTTCTTGTAGAAAACACTCTTACAATAGATTCGCGTACAGACGCACATTTCAGATTTAAAAAAAAATCTTTCGATTTAATTGATACTCCTTCTTCTAATTGTTGCGTAATGGCCTAGATTATGATAGGCTTAGCTGATTTTAAAAATCTTGTTTCACTCTGTTGAGATTTTGTGTCCAATCCAGTGTGTAACACAATTAATAAAATGATATTACGCAAGTAAAATTATTGAAAAGGTTGTAGGACTTACCAGTTAAGGGAAAAAGTTGGAATTTGCACTTGGAAAATGTATTTCTATTCACTCGTATATAAAAAGGGCAGGTAATATTTTCGCGTGTGTACTTTCGACCGGTCCGACTTAGCTTGTACCACTCGTTGTCTCCCTCTGTCCATTCAATGCGCGTATAGGCAGGAATTGTATATACGAGGCGCGTTTGGGATGTAAAATGAAAGGGATAACAGGAATTGTTGTATAGCATTACAACGGATTTCAAATTTGTAAATAAAATTAACGCGAGCAAAATATTTGTGAATGCAATAATACATTAAATGTGAATATAATAAAGGAAGACAAACAAATGATTGTTTCTTTATAGGAATTACCAAATCAAACCGTAATAAAGTAAAAAAAAGAAAAATTAATAATAACAAAAATAAACACATAAATATACACATAAGGCAGGACGAACCACTAATAATTCCAGAGTCGTCTCATGACGGGTACTCCGTCATAAGTTTGGCCAATTATTTGAAGTTAAAGCCATTTGACTCTGCGTATTGACATATCGGGGTAGGGACATCCGATATTACCGTAAAAAGAAATTAACTTTGTTAACACTGAACATTTCTGGCTATGATATCTTCATTCTTTGTAATTCTAGGTTTCTGTAAGACTCGATTTGCATGACTCTGAGCTTGCTGTAATTGATTTCTTAATATTCTTCTTAGTTTCTCTCTATATACTCATTGTTGGCAAATGCAAGTATCTGTTGTTCTAATTTATTATTTTGCTACATTCTCTGTGGATAAATAATAAACAACAGTAGGTATATTCATAAAAAAGAATCCAAGCATTTGAACTCTGGTGTTACCGAAAAATGCTCAGAATATCCTACATGAGTCATACGACAAACGAGGAAGTCTTGCGGAGAATGAACAAAGAAAGAGAGCTCATGATCCTCATAAAGAAACGAAAAACACAATATTTTGGCCACATCATGAGAAATGAAAAATACGAACTGCTCCAACTTATAATTGAAGGCAAAATCAATAGCAAAAAGGGACCAGGAAGAAGACGCAACTCATGGCTTAAAAACCTACGACAATGGACAAATATGACCTCCATAGAACTGTTCAGGACAGCTACAAATAAGATCAGGTGGGCAAATTTAATAGCCAACGTCCTTAAGGATAAGGCACCATAAGAAGAAGAAGAAGGTATATTCATGGGAAGGGTTATGACAATTGATCAATAAAGAAAGGTTTGCTCGTGTGAAAACTAGGATTTTTACCATAAAACATAAATTTTGACATAAATAACATTATTATTTCCATATGATTTTTATTTCGTACACTGAAAAAAAAAACCCTTGAACCAAATAAAAATTCAGTTGACTTAAACAAATATTGTTTTGATATGCTCCAAACAAATGAATTATTTAAAACAAAGTCATAATTTATTTGGTAGATCAGAATGCAATTTGTTTCAACAACCTAAATATTTGATTGGTAGAAATAATTAAAACAATTAATATAAAGACATACTTATTCAATTTTAATAATTATATTTATTTTGTTCAAATACTTGAATGTTTAGTTTTAGTTTATTTATTTATTCAATTGAAATAAATTATTTATTCAATTCAATTAAAATCAGTTATTTGTATGCGCAATATACTATTAATAATAATAAGCTTTATTGCTCAACAGAATCTATCCATTTACAGAGCAATACAAGGAAATAAATTCGACAAACACTAACTACATTACAATTTTACAAATTACAATACAATTTAGCTTCATTTAAAATTTCCCTCAATGGGGTGAAATGTACATCACACGATTCACACATCACATTATAACAATTTAACATAAAATATATAGGAGGCTTCAACATTAGATTCGTTCGAGCCCTCGAGCAGTAAAAAGTGCAACAATTCCTACCGGACACACGCGGTATACAAAAATGAACTCTTTGCAATCTATTTTATTGTTCAGCAGTCCGTGCAGGAAGGTAAGAGCCACAGTCGCCCTACGATATTCTAGGGACTCAATCTGGAACCTACTTGCCAGATCGGTATACTCAATTCCTCTAGCAGGGTATACGTTATCACATTTATAAGCTAGGTATTTAAGAAATATTCTCTGTACACGCTCTACAGACGACTTATGACTGACATAATAAGGATACCAAACCAAACTACAATACGCCAACTTGGAACGCACAAACGCAAAGAATATAGCCTTCACGCATCCAATATTTGTGAAACCTGCACAATTCCTGACTATAAAACCATAGAACTTCATTGCATCCGCAACTTTACTCGCTATATGATCAACAAACGTTAATAGACAATCGAATACAAAAATAAATAACTCCAAGATCTCTCATGGAGATAGTTCACAATCCCCAATCGAGTAATGATAAACGTGGGATAATAATCGTCGAGTATAAGTGACAATTTTACATTTTGAGGTGTTTAGCGGCAAGTAATTTCGGACACGCCAGTCCGGAATCGAATCCAGGTCTGTCTGAAGCCTCACACAGTCCGACAAATTACGGATATTTGTATATATTTTCAAGTCATCAGCGAACAAAAGACTTTTGCAATTTATAACATTTACAATATCATTAACAAATATGAGAAATAATAAGGGGCCAAGATTAGACCCTTAAGGCACACCAGATGTCACTGTAAATTCATGTGAGCTAAAGCCATTACAGCACAGAAACTGCTTTCTGTTAGACAGATATGATTTCATAAAACAGACAAGGTTCCCAGAGAAACCAATACACGACAACTTACTAAGTAAGACAGAATGACAAACACGGTCGAATGCTTTGAAAAATCGGTGTATATTACATCCACCTGACCCTGCCCATCCAATACCTCAGACGCATACTGAGTAAATGTAGCCAGATTAGTGAGAGTAGATCTATTCCTCATAAAGCCATGCTGATTAATGGAGATCTGACCTAAGATCAAACTGTTGATACGCTCACAAAGGATGATTTCAAAAAGCTTCGAGAAGTTGCATAAAATTGATATCGGCCTATAATTTGATATTTCTGCACTATTACCACCCTTCAGAACCGGACAGATCCGCAGTCTTCCAGAATTCGGGAAAACTCTTAGATTGCAATGCTAAATTGAAAATTAGTTGTAGAGGCCTAGCCAAAGCTCCTATACAGTCGCGAACAAGAAAGCTAGGTACACTATCAGTGCCAGAAGTCATTTTGTCCTTGCAGAAGAAGATTGAAGTTGAAAGCTTATATTTGAAAACAATGATACCGAATATTTCATTATTCACTGGAGCTTCAGAAATATTCTAATGGGCAGTCACCGTAGAAAATGAATGAAATATGTTTTTAGGATTGTTAGGGAGGCGGAGTCCCAGAATCCTCGTTCACAAGCCGTCCCTGTTTATCCTCATCCATTATTTTGAATTGTAAAACAAAGTCGCCCGTCTATAGTTTCCTTTTCATTTCTACAGATAAAGCATGTTGAATTACCTGTCGATAATGTTGCCTAGCCTTTATCAAACACTATTCGAAACACGTAGAGCTATATCCATACAGTGCGTTCATTTTAAAATTTGCCACCAAGAATAACTCTTCATCTAAAGATTTCCAAGGAAACTTTTCATCCAGCCACTGCCTAACTCGAAGAGCGGAATGAGGAGGAGCTCCATTTTGTTGGACACGCAAGTTTAGGGGATTCCTAGCATGAACCCATTAGTTTTTGGTTGAAATCGCTTTAGTTCTCTGTGATAGGGGTAGACACAATCCCCAAGCTTTCATTTGAAAACATTTTCTATCTGCTTTACAGCGATTGGTTACTTTTGATATTTGCTTCCATAATTCTGGAAAAAATTGCGTTTAAAATTTCACCAGCAATAACTCTGATTTAAAGTAAATTGATAAGGGTTTTTGTCGTTATTGATCCCACCTCTGGCAATCTTTTTTTTTTCTAATTTTTGAATAAAGTAGTATGTAGTCTATGGGACAAAATAAAAATAATACAATTATAATAATAATAATTTTTAAAATTATGGGTCGTTATTTATTTATTTATTTATTTAAGATACACTGTCCAGACAGATAAATAATCCTATTAAAGGGCAGGAAAAATTACAGTCAATTCTTAATATCTAACACTAAATTTATATTCTAAGAAATATATTTTTTATACAAGACAAAGTTGAATTAAAAATATCAATTTGCTCGGACACAGAGTTACAAGTATGGCACATAAAATATAAAGGGGAACGCAACAACAAATTAGTACGCGGGGCCGGAAAGTAAAATACGATTCCGTTATTACGTGTACGTAGATTTGGGACACAAAAAGGAATCTGGCTTAAAAACTCTGGACAGTCAAGAAATCCATTAATAATCTTAAAGAGCAATACTAGAGCGGAATATTCTCTCCGAGTATTTAATGATACTAGATTAAAACGGTTTAACAGAATATCATGAGGAAACCCAATGGATGGATAAACCCCATCAACCCGAAACCCCAGCAACTTGGCAAAACGACGCTGGATACGTTCAATATTATTCATATGTATGGCATACATAAGATTCCATACTACAGATGCATATTCCAGTTTAGATGTGACAAATGCGTTGAAAAGAACAATGAGAGTTTGAGGTGTCACAAACTCTTTCGAATTGCGCACAATAAAACCCAGAGATCTATAGGATGCTGAAACTATATTATTGTAATGATTAGTAAAGCTCAGTTTACCATCAAACCAAACACCTAAATCTTTAAACTCATCGCAAGTTGTTAATGGACTATTATTTATACAATATGAGAATTTGACAGGGTTTATTTTTCGTGTATAGGAAACACTAAAACATTTATCAATATTCAGATAAAGATTATTACGGACACACCACTCATATACAACATTTAAATCGTCCTGAAGATGAGAACAATTTTCAGTACTATTAATATACTTTGAAGTCGTCAGCATATAATAACGAACTATTTGTCAAGCCACTAGATATATCATCGATAAAACACAGAAACAACAATGGTCCAAGGACAGAGCCCTGGGGAACACCAGATGACACTTTAAAATTTGCGGAGCGAAATCCTCGACTTTCCTCATACTGATATCTATCCTTCAGATACGACTTCAAAAGCAGCAGTAAATTATAAGATAGTCCATAACGACACAGTTTACGCAGTAGAATACCATGATCAAGTCTATGAAAGGCTTTAGAAAAATCAGTGTAGATTACATCTACCTGACCCCCGTTATCAAGTCGCTCAGTTAAAAACTGTGTTAAAACCAATAAATTAGTTGACGTAGAACGACCGGGAAAAAAGCCATGTTGTACCGATGAAATCTGACGCCTAACATGACTCATAATAATATCATGGAGCACAAATTTAAAAACTTTAGAAAAACACGACTGTATGGAAATTGGTCTATAATTTGAAATATCCTGTTTATCTCCCTTCTTATGAACCGGCGTTACTCTAGAAGATTTCCAATCAGAGGGGAAACTACACAATCGCAAAGAAACATTGAATATTGTACACAATGGCTTAGCAAACACAGTGGCACAATCCCTAATTACAAAAGATGGTATACCATCAGGACCCGATGTAAATTTAGCTTTTAACCTTCTCAAAGCTCCATAGACCTCCGTCTCAGTAATCACACGATCCGGTAAATGAGACACATTCACAACATCAAACAATCCCTGATCAATATCAAATGCCTGAGATGCAACGTATGATGTGTTGAAAAATTCCGCAAATTTATTGACAAGTTCTTGCGGACCATCAATATTATTATCATTGTAAGTCATACTACCAGGCAATCGCCCAGATTTGCTTCTGGAATTGACAAAAGACCAAAACTTGTTAGGATCACTACTCAATCTACGCTCAGCATTACGCAAGTACACCCTGTAAGAGGAACTCACCTCAGTTTTTATATTGTGACGCAGAACTCTAAAATCATTGAAAAATTGAGGATCCCCGGATGCTTTATATTTTTTCCATAGTTTAGACTTCAATTTGATGCTGCGAACAATATCACCCGAAAACCATGGAGGATACTTAGAAACTTTTGCATATGAAATCGGCACCGATGCATTAAAAACAGTGTTCAACTTTTCATAAAACAAATCACAGGCAAGGTCAGGATCACTACAGTTGGCAAGACTAGAAAAGTCCAACTGAAGCATATGTCTATACATTGCAGGGAAATCAGCTTTCTTAAAATTATGCAGGTCATATACAGTACCCTAGTCGGACCGCAACTACGACCATCGTGTTTTCGACAATTCTAGTTATTTTCGCAATGAAATAATGACAACACGCAAAAAAAAACTGACAATTGTCATGTCCCAAAGCATTTCTAAAGGTAGGATTATTATTATTATCTTTCTAAGGTGGCCATATCGATAGCTCAACTTTCGGGAAAGTTTTGAGCTGACACAACCGATTTTTTTTTCTCCTGAATTAAATTTTTGGAAGACAGTCTTCCTGAAGGCGTTATATTACAGTGAAAGCTCCAAGTTTCCAACAAATAGTTTTGAATTTCCCGCTCAAAAACAAAATCGACGTTTTTTGGTGTTTTTCAGAGGGACAGTTTTAAAATGAAGGCACTGTATAAACACAAAACTATTGCTACCACTATTATTATAGTATGGTGGGAAATCAAAAAAAAATAAAAGAAGTGTAGCAACGTATAGAAACCGGTTGGGTTTTCCCCGGAAATTGGAAACCCACTTGTGGTTAAAAGAAAAAGGAAATTCGCTCTGTTGGAAATTGACAGGAAAATTAAATATTCCCTTTTGATAGCTGCTTGATGCAAGTATTTTAAACAGAAAGCTTTTTTTTTTGTTGTTACTTTCAATTCGTTTTCTTTCTGTTGATGTATTTATGTATACGTATAAGGTAAGAGGTATGGGTAAACGCGGTTTATTTTTCGTATATAGGGCTCTGCTGTTATAATACGTATAAAAGAGTGTATTTATTTTCCAGCAGGTAAAATGTTTTCACAATGCTTTCGATTGAAATTCAAAAAAAAAAAACAGAAAGAAACAAGCAAACAGAATCTCGTTCTATTTGATATACTTATAAGTTTGAATTTTATAACTTTTCACTAAATCAATATTTTAATTTGTTTCGCATTAGACTGTCCGAAAGTTCCCAAAAAAAAAAATAAAAGGGTTTTCTCGAGGCACGAAAAGCTTTCCAGATTTAAGTGTAACAGTTATATTTTTGTAATTTTTTCGTCATTTACCTTTCTCGCAAGTTTCTTGGCGACAAGCTATTATATTTCCAAATATTTTTTTTTTATTGTAGTCATCAGCTATTGTTTTTCACGCACGCTTATGGTACATTCCTTTTTTGTCGTGTATATTTAACACCGATTCAACTACTTAAAAGGCTAAATGTTTCATTTTTTGCTGACAGTCATATTGTCACTGATCCCAGATCTTTCTGGTCATTTGTTAACAGGTCGCGCCAACAGTCACGCATTCCCGGTTCTATGCAATACAACAACAATGTTATTGAGGATCCGCAAAGTATTATTGAAACGTTTGCTAAATACTTTGAAAGTGTCTTTGTGGGACCTGTGGGTTGTTGATGCATTATCGCTCCTGTGTGGAAATGATATCACATTTGGAAATATAACTGAGGGAGAGATAGTTATGGCTGCTCGCAAATTAAAGAACAGGTTTACTTCCGGACCTGACGGGATTCCTTCATTCTTGGTCAAAGATATAATTTCAGTAATGTGCGTTCCTCTGTGTATTATTTATAACTTAATTTCAAGACGTAATACTTTTCCTATGGTCTGGAAGAATGCTAAGGTGTGTCCTGTTTTCAAGAGCGGAGATCGTGCGGATATAACCAATTATAGGCCTATATCAATTCTGTCTAATTTTTCTAAATTACTTGAAATAGTCCTTTACAATCGTATTTATCCAATTGTTCAACATGGGCTGGTCCAGTATCAGCATGGTTTCATTGCACACAAGTCCACACTTACAAATTTGTCAATTTTTTCACAATACGTGTCTGGGACGTTGGATAACCGCGGTCAGGTTGACGTTGTATACACCGATTTTTGCAAGGCGTTTGATAGAATTGATCATACAATCCTTATACAAAAGCTTCCGCATTTTGGCTTTAGCGCTGATGCCGTCTGTCTTCTGCAATCTTATATTACTGATAGAGTTCAGTTTGTGTCATACAATGGATATACATCGACATATTATACGGCTCTATCTGGAGTACCTCAGGGTTCAAATCTGGGACCTCTATTATTTTTATTATTCATTAATGATTTGGGAGAATTATTGAATTGTAGTAAACTGATTTATGCAGATGACTTAAAGATTTTTACAACGATAAGTACGCCGCAGGATTGTATTTCGCTACAGGGCAGTCTTCAATTGGTGAATGCTTGGTGTGAACAAAACAGACTTTCCCTCAATCCTAAGAAATGTAATGTTGTTTCTTATACCCGCAAAACGTCCCCGACCATCTTTTATTATAATGTAAATGGAGTAATTCTTAATCGAAAGGAGTCTATTAAAGATCTTGGAGTTACTTTTGACATGCATTTCACTTTCAAGGAACATATTACAGATATGGTGGCTGGTGCGACCAAAGCTTATGGCTTTATTGTTAGAAACAGCAAATATTTCGAGAGTCTCGTTACTTTGAATACTCTATATTTTGCGTATGTAAGATCCAAGCTTGAGTATTGCTCTTTGGTCTGGTACCCCTGCTATGACTGTGATATTCAAATGATTGAGAAAGTTCAGCGTAAATTTTTAAAATGTTTGTGCTTTAAGATTGATGGAACTTACCCGGATCGCGGAATATCTTACAAATATCTTATTGACCGATTTCAATTCCAAAGTTTAAGTTTAAGGAGAAATTTGTTTAGTATAAGCTTCCTATATAAGATATTCAATAGTGATGTAGTGTGCCCTGAGCTACTGGAAAAGGTATCTCTGTTAGTTCCGCGTATCAATGCTAGAGGTTCTATTGCATTTTATAATGAGCGAGCCAGAACAAATGTTATATTAAAATCTCCCATTTATACTATGTGCCGGCAATTTAATTTGGTTAATGATCAGTGTGATATATTTTTTGATTCTCTGAATGAAATATTGTCTTCCGCGGAATCAATACTAAAGGAACTTGATGTTCATTAATACTTGTGTACTTTGGTTGATTTTCGTTGTTTATTGATGTACCTACTTACTGTTATTTAATATAGTTAAGCTTTAGTTATAGTTGGTTTTTGTATGCATTGCTCTGTAAATGGAACTTGTTCTGTTGAGTAATAAAGCTATTATTATTATTATTATTATTATTATTTTTACAGTCTAATTTTGTTGAACCTGTTTCTAATATTTATGAACGCCTATGTAAACCAGGGCTGTTAAAAATCATGATTTTTTTAAAAACATCAAAAATCGATGATGTTTTTAATTTAATTCTAACTTTTAAAAATCCCGTCTTCTAAATGACCTCCACCAACTTCAACACATTTTTCAATATTTGATAAAAAGTGTATCAAACCTTCGTCTATTCCTTCAACTTCTTCACGAATTTTGACTTTCAATTCCTCGATTGTACGTGGACGACTCGGAAACACTTTGCCTTTTAAAATCCCCACAGGAAAAAATCGGGTGCCGTTAAGCCGGGAGACCTCGAAGGCCAAGGCAAATCTCCGAATCGACACATTAAAAAATTCTGGCTAGACCCTCATTGAGTTTCTGGCGGTATGAGCTGTTGCCCCATCTTGTTGGAATAGTAAGGCATTGTTTAGTAATCCTCGTCTATTTAATTCTGGAATGAGAGATGTCTGTAGCATATTAATGTAAAAAAATAAGGGCTAATAATACCAAAAGATCCTACTCCACACCACACAACAACTTTTGGTTTATGGAGGTTCGTGTAAAGATTTCACGAGGATTTTCATTTGACCAGTATCTAAAATTCTGTTTATTGGCCATGCCGTTCAAATAAAAATTTGCTTCGTCGGTTATTAGGAGACTGTGAGTTGCTCCTTGATGTAAATCCTAAAATTCTTGACAAAATAATAATAATAATAATAAATTTATTTGATGATTTTGAAATCTAGGCCCGAGGAAAAAAAACATAATATACGCTAACCGTACGTACCTTAAAATACGAAATTCTACAAAAAAAAATCCTAATAAATAAAATGTAAACACCACAATACATACAGAGTCTTAGGCTAATTAACCAGGTAACAAGTAGACTAAGAAATAGAAATATAATTAATATTACAACAATAATAAAAAAAAAATGTAACCTAGTAAACAAAATTCTAGTTAATAACAAAGAAAGACTGTTGACAAACTCTTTTATAAGAGTGAATTCAACAAAAGATCACGCAATTTTCGTTTGAATGTGAAAAGGCTTAACGACTTCAAAGTATCCTGAATCTTATTATACAACTTATATATCTGAGAGGAAAATGATCTCTCGAAACTTGAAATTCTATGAGCTGGGGGTGAAAGAAGATTACGGTATCTAATATTCACATTGTGAACGTCAGAACGGAATGTGATTTTATTATATAAGTATGGAGGCTGTCCCCGGGTCAGAATAGAGTGGAATAAAACCGCTGAATGAAGATGTCTACGAGCTTCCATGTGGAGCCACTTGACATCAACGAGTTTATGGCTTACTCGGTCACACTTCCTGATGCCGAATATGTATCGCAAGCAAGATTTCTGTACACGTTCTATGCGGTTTTTATCAACATTTAATAAACTACGACTATATACTACATCACAGTAATTAAAATTACTGAGCACCAAGGCATCAGTTAGTTTAGTTTTAAGCTCTATTGAAAGTACATGTCTGTGTGGGTATAACATTTTCAAGGAGGAATATGATTTTGAAATGCATCCCGAAATATGTTCGGAAAAGCGCAAATCACAATCCATCACAAGACCCAAGTTTCTCGCACTCTGAGACACTTTCAAAGATACATCATTAATTTTAATTTGCATAGAATCTGATATGGTTTGTATATTTTTACCAAAGAGCAATACCTGAGTCTTCGAAGGATTTATTGACAGCTGATGTCCCTCCGACCAGTCCAAAAGTGCTTCCAAATCGAAATTAATTTTCCTACAAGCATCTACGTAATCATGAGCATAAAAAGAGTGCTTTATTTGACTATCATCAGCATACATGAATGTATCGCCAAATGTAACACTTACTGGGAGTGTCACAGTATATATTGAGAATAACAAGGGTCCCAAAATCGATCCTTGTGGGACACCACATAATATACTACCTGAGGTGGAGCAACCTCTGTTAGTTTCCACGTATTGAAATCTTCCGGATCGATATCTTTTAATTAGTTCGATAGCATTTGACGAAAATCCAATGTATTTCAGAATTGCTAGCAAAAGTTCATGCTAACCTTGCTTCTTTATCTTGATTTCTAAGGTGCTGTGCCATTTGGTATTTATAGGGATGACATTTTAAATCCCTTTGAAGAATTCGATCTAAGCTTCCCTTCGATATTCCTAGGATAAGGGTTTGTCGATTAGCAGACCTTTTAGGACTTCTCATAAACGCAATTCTAACTCGTTCAATATTTTCTGGTGTACGAACTGTTCTTCGACTTTTAGGCTTTAACCCGGTATAATTTTTTGACTACCGATGTGGAAATTATAATAAAATTAAACATGACACATGATATACAAATAGTAGTAGGTAACTAAAAATATTATATGAACTATGAACACACATTTATTACCTCGACATCCCTGGTATCCAGTAACAAAATGAACATTTTATGGATGAAGCAAGCGAGCAAGCATAGCTCTATAATACCCAGGGCACAGTATTAAACGTATAATGGAATTTTTATACTGTCGTATAAATCCTTTACGATATTTACACGTCCAATACTTATGTTGTCAATAATATCATAGTATGGGATGATGATTATTATTAAAGAAATATATATTTTATTATAGTCTAGCAAATAATAGATAGTCTTCTATCATTTTATACCAATGCAATGCAATGAATGTAAAAGCTTTAGAAGTTTTCCAATATAGGGATGATATGATTTTGAGGCGACGCACAGTGGTACAAAATCCTTAAAAGCTGGCCAAAATCTTAATTTCACCTTGATTTAAACAAGATTTTGTATAATAGGCTTTTATAATTACAGATTACAAAAAAAGTGGTGAATTTAAAAAAAAACAAAATGGCGGACTTGGCGGAAATGGCTGGAGACTTTTAGAAAACTTGTTTAAACAACTTAAATTTAATTACCAACAAAAATCATTTCAAAACTGAAAAATAATATTAGAGAGGCCAAAATATACAGGGTGATTTATGGTTGATGTTGGGTTCGACGATTATTAAGAGACATATTTACGATCATCCTAAAAATTTGGTTACTTATATATAGTATATTACCCAAAGATTTTTATATTTTTGCCTAGTTACAGGGTAGGTAATCGCAATTGACCTTAGTGTGAACTATACTTTTTCAAATGATATATCAAGCTCCTATAGGTAAAAGTAATGAGGAAAAAGTTTCCACGGCTGGTTTGTCGAACCAATTGATATTGATTTTTAGAAAGTCTTGTTTCAATTAGCAATGAAAAAGCTTCATCCTCAGAAAGTGTTCTCTCTTGAACCGAATTAATTGATTTTCTGTACTTGGACGGTTTAGTAGGTGTAACAAACGTAATTTCATGTAAAACATATGCAGAATCCAATTTTCCCTCAGCTCTTAACTTCATATGTGTTGCATACGTTAGTTCATTGCTAGTTCTTACTTTACGAATTTTCTCAGTTTTTCTCCGCATTGTTCTCTCACTAGATTCGGAAAAAGAGCATGAAGGACAACCACTTCTAGGAGTACTCGAAATTGGTTTCTGCTTATCGTCATTGATCACAATAGTCATTTCGTTTAGCCAGTTTTGAAATTTGCCTAACTTATCCTCGGTTCGGTGCACTTCCTGCAAACTTCATGTTTCATTTTTATTGTTTTACGGTATTACGTAAATTAGTTTTATCACTCTCAGTTAATTCAAAATCGCACTTATATTTTCTATTAATTTCGTTTTGCACAATGTCACATATGTCCTTGATATTTTGATTAAGTGGCCCTTTATTAAAAAAAGAGCGGAAATGCTCCGATATTTCGTGCATTTAGGTTTTAAAAAAAATTCCAAAGGCAGAGTGGCAGCTAGTGGCAGACAAATGTCACTTTTCTTGAATAAGTAGACAACAATAATCAATATCTAACAAGATTTGTTGCGGAATTCCGTGGAATTTTTTTTGTATCTCTACCAAAATAAATAATATGTTCTTGAAAGGTTTAACTTTTTCTTGTATTTTGTCCTTAAATTATTAATTAGTAATAAATAATTAATTATTATTACTTGCATATTCGAATACTACGTACCTTTCCCTACTTCAGCCATTTTGTTTTATTAAAAATGAATTAAATCTACACTTTTTTACGTACTCGCAAACTAAAGCCTATTTTTAAGCGCGTGCGTATTTAACGATCCCACTTGTTCGAGAGTCACTTTCGTACTGCGTATCGCGGCAGGTCGTTGACCTTGAGACGTATGTTTAACGCTACGCGATACTCTAGTGTGTTGCCGAACTTATGTAATTGTAAAAATCCGCATTTTTAGAAAAACTTTATTAATGGTTTTGGCCAGCTATTTAGACTTTTGTACCACTGTGCGACGTTGCGGTTATTTGTGATATGTCATGATCTGTCATTTGTTTGTCATTGTATTCAGTATTGTTTACAATTTCATCATGGAGAAATATGCGCAAGAACAACGTTTACTGTTCAGTTTTATTTTATTTTATGGTCGTAATAATTGTCCATGTGTGCTCGCTATTCGTCGAATTGTTGAAAATTTTGAGCGTACATTTTCTTTACATAATGTTCAAGTGCCAATAAGACAAAGAACCGCCCGAAGTAATGCAAATATTGCTGCCGTTCAGGCAAGTGTTGCTAAAGACCGCAATTTGTCGATTCCAAGACGTTCTCAACAATTAGGACTGTCTCAAAGCACAACCTGTCGGATTTTGAGAAAGGATTTGGGTTTGCATCCGTATAAAATTGTTCTCACTCAAAAACTGAAGCCATTGGACCACCGTAAACGTCGTGAATTTGCCTTGGAACAACTTAATAATAATAATAATAATTTTATTGGTGTATAGAACTATCAAGAGCATTACACATGTCAATATAAAAACAAAAAATATCCCTAAACAATAAACAAAAACAAACAGTCAAAAAGTTAGATAGTCAGATCACTGAAATCATTTAACATAAATTCATCAAATGAATAAAAACATTTATCTATTAAATATGCTTCAGTATAGACTTAAACGGCTTCACGGGGAGTTCCCGAACCCTCTCCGCCAGTGCGTTGTATGCTCTCGGACCAGAATAATTCTTGGCCGATCTAGAGCCCGTTAGTCTACTGAACTGCACCCTGATGTCCGAACCATGTCTAGTACCGTGCTCATGAATATCCCTTTGCAAACTATACTCATGCATATTCGCCCTAACGTTGACCAGAGAATGGAACACAAACACAGAAGGAACCATCAAAATTCGAAGGCTTCTAAAAATGTGCCTACAGTCCTCCCGATACTTCAAGCTGCCAATAACACGATCCACTCATCTCTGCAACGCTAATACTCGTGCGGCACCAGGCGAGTGGCCCCAATTTACAATAGAATAAAAGATCAGGGAATGAATACAGAGACTGAATTTGCCAGATTTCGCAATAGATATATATTACTGTTGACCCTCTTTGCTAAGCAATCAATGTGAGCGTTTCAAGACAGTTTAGGATCTAAAACCACCCCCAGATATCTAACGCTGTCAACGTCGCGGAACAGGTTTAAATTTCCTTTTGAAAATCCTATAATCTTGAACTTACACGATAACGATTTTTTTAAGAAAATCATCTTCTCCGATGAGGCACACTTTCATCTGAGTGGTGCGGTATATAAACCAAACTGTCGATTCTGGTGAGAAGAAAATCCACAAATTATTCATGAAAAACCATTACATTCACGTAAAGTGACAGTTTGGTGTGGTTTTTGGTCTGGTGGAATCATCGGGCCGTATTTCTTTCGAAATTATGCTGGTAACACGGTTACTGTACATGGAGAGCGGTATAGATCGATGATAACCAACTTTTTATGGCCGAATTTGGAAGAAGTTGATCTTGACAACATTTGGTTCCAGCAAGATGGGGCTACGTGCCACACAGCAAATGCAACAATTGAATTTTTGCGAGAAAAGTTTGGAGATTCGATGATATCAAAAAATTGTGATATTGAACTATCTTCAAGCTTTACAAGTCAATATTGAACGTGCCATTCATGATTTTTTGGTTATGTATGTAAGTGTATATATAAATATTTTTGTGGAGTAGACGTCAGTGGTTTGATTTATATATAATTATTATTTATCTGCTGTCTTAGTTTTAAAATGCTGAATCTTTGTTGCGTGGTAAATTGTAAAAGAATTCACATCAAAGGTGTGTTAGTTGTGTGTGTTTTTTATTCTCTCATCTCTCATATTGATTTAAATGGCATTGTCGTTGAACACTCTAATATTTGAAACATAAACACATAGTATAAAACCTTTGCGCCAAAAAATAGCTTAATCTAATTTGCCGTGAAGCGCAATGCTCAGATTTTGGCATGTACTATACGAAACGATTATAATAAGGGTTTACTTGTATATGTATACTACTTCAGTTTACTCTATGCACATCATGTTCTTTTATTTCTTATTCCTTTTGTTATTTTCCCGACAATTTGAGGCTCTAAACGCCTTTAGAGTGCTTGTTTTCATCCAGAGAACGAGAAGCATAATGTAAGACGAAAAGAGGAGATAAAAGTGCAAAAGACGTAATAGAGAAACATGAATTAGGTGTGCGAATGCAGTTACAGTGTGAATAGAACAAAAATCTGGTATTTGAGAAAATGCTAGTTGCTTTTGTCATCTGGGAATCCGCGAACCCTCATTACCGACTAAGGTTAATTTGTTTTCTC
The DNA here is from genome assembly GCA_911728435.2 of Apoderus coryli. Taxonomy (NCBI): domain Eukaryota; kingdom Metazoa; phylum Arthropoda; class Insecta; order Coleoptera; family Attelabidae; genus Apoderus; species Apoderus coryli. Next base: position 1,238,561 of record OU452207.1, read on the forward strand.
CAAGAACGTCCTTCCAATGGCCCATATCCCCTCGCCCTGTTTGTGGCGTACTTCAAAAGCTGTATGCCCTTTTGGCATTTGCGTTTGCGACCGCCCCTGGTATCTAACTTGACTTTTGAAAGTCCCTCGTATATCGCTATGACGTAAAAGAAATGTGTTTTAATTGACACTTCAGCATACCCATTAATACATCAATTAGATCATATTTTTCACGTGACTTTCATACTGTGGATGTATAAGTGTATAGCTCGTAATCATAAGTCCTGAGTTCAACTCTACTATAGACAAACCTTTTTTTACAATTTAAAATTTATATGATACGCTCTGTATGTATGAATGACTTCTTCTTCCACTCTTTATCTCTTCTGGATGTTGCGGATGGACTGTAGACCATATTCCGTCAATTAGTACGTTATTTTTTATTGACAATTACCTAATTGGAGCTGGAAGGGTAATTATTATTGATACATCATGGGGTCCCACTGTAAATCCGACCTTGAGGGCACGGCGTTTTGGATACTGCTACTCTTGTTAGTTTGTTACGTAGGTATGTGTGATAAGGTAATTTATATGTTTTCTTTTAGTTCCAGGCGACAAATAACATCATGAGTTTCTTCAACTCGTTGACAGAATATGTTAGCAACAGTGTGGCGGGCCTAACGTTAAGTCCAAAAAGGTAAGCATTCTTATTTTTATAATTTTTTTTAATTGGATCCATTCTAAATCGTTCCGACTCTATTGTTTTATTTTAATTTTTGAAAATTCACCACTTTATAATTAAAATTCGTATAAAACAGTTGAAAATTTGGTTCTGAGTGAGGTGATTTTCTTAATCTCTAATCTTCGCAGTTTACTTAATATATATCGAAACGTCGACAAAGGGATAATATTATTTTTATTTCCGGATATAAATTCAAAAAATTGAAACATGAGTTTCTTCAACTCACTAACAAAATATGTTAGCAACAGTGTGGCAGGTCTAAAGGTATATCCAAAAAGGTAAGCATTCTTATTTTTATTTATTTTTTTGATTGGATGAATTCTAAAATATTCTAGCTTTATTGTTTCATTTTAATTTTTGAAAATTCACCACTTTATAAGTAATTAAAATTCGTATAAAACAGTTGAAAATTTGATACTAAGTGAGGTGATTTTGTTAATATCTAATCTTCTCAGTTGACTTTATATAAATCGAAACGTTGACAAAGGGATAACATTATTTTTCTTTCCGGATATAAATTCAAAAAATTGAAACATGAGTTTCTTCAACTCACTAACAAAATATGTTAGCAACAGTGTGGCAGGTCTAAAGGTAAGCATTCTTATTTTTTTTATTTTTTATTATTTTTTTGATTGGATGAATTCTAAAATATTCCAGCTTTATTGTTTCATTTTAATTTTTGAAAATTCACAACTTTATAATTAAAATTCGTATAAAACAGTTGAAAATTTGATACTAAGTGAGGTGATTTCCTTAATATCTATAATCTTCTTAGTTGAATTTATATGCAACAGTGTGGCAGGTCTAACATTAAGTCCAAAAAGTTAAGCATTCTTATTTTTATTATTTTTTTTAAGTGGATCCATTCTAAATCGTTTGGACTCTATTGTTCTATTTTAATTTTTGAAAATTCATAACATAAAAGATGTGAGCAACAATGTCACAAGTCTAACGTTAAGTCCAAGAAGGTAAGCATTCTTATTTTTATTATTTTTTTTAAATGGATCCATTCTAAATCATTCCGACTCTATTGTTCTATTTTAATTTTTGAAAATTCATAACATAAAAGATGTGAGCAACAATGTCACAAGTCTAACGTTAAGTCCAAGAACGTAAGCATTCTTATTTTTATGATTTTTTTAAATGGATCCATTCTAAATCATTCCGACTCTATTGTTCTATTTTAATTTTTGAAAATTCATAACATAAAAGATGTTAGCAACAATGTCACAAGTCTAACGTTAAGTCCAAGAACGTAAGCATTCTTATTTTTATTATTTTTTTAAATGGATCCATTCTAAATCATTCCGACTCTATTGTTCTATTTTAATTTTTGAAAATTCATAACATAAAAGATGTGAGCAACAATGTCACAAGTCTAACGTTAAGTCCAAGAACGTAAGCATTCTTATTTTTATTATTTTTTTAAATGGATCCATTCTAAATCATTCCGACTCTATTGTTCTATTTTAATTTTTGAAAATTCATAACATAAAAGATGTGAGCAACAATGTCACAAGTCTAACGTTAAGTCCAAGAAGGTAAGCATTCTTATTTTTATTATTTTTTTTTAAATGGATCCATTCTAAATCATTCCGACTCTATTGTTTTATTTTAATTTTTGAAAATTCATAACATAAAAGATGTGAGCAACAATGTGACAAGTCTAACGTTAAGTCCAAGAAGGTAAGCATTCTTATTTTTATTATTTTTTTAAATGGATCCATTCTAAATCATTCCGACTCTATTGTTCTATTTTAATTTTTGAAAATTCATAACATAAAAGATGTGAGCAACAATGTCACAAGTCTAACGTTAAGTCCAAGAAGGTAAGCATTCTTATTTTTATTATTTTTTTTTTAAATGGATCCATTCTAAATCATTCCGACTCTATTGTTCTATTTTAATTTTTGAAAATTCATAACATAAAAGATGTGAGCAACAATGTCACAAGTCTAACGTTAAGTCCAAGAAGGTAAGCATTCTTATTTTTATTATTTTTTTTTTAAATGGATCCATTCTAAATCATTCCGACTCTATTGTTCTATTTTAATTTTTGAAAATTCATAACATAAAAGATGTGAGCAACAATGTCACAAGTCTAACGTTAAGTCCAAGAAGGTAAGCATTCTTATTTTTTTAAATGGATCCATTCTAAATCATTCCGACTCTATTGTTCTATTTTAATTTTTGAAAATTCATAACATAAAAGATGTGAGCAACAATGTGACAAGTCTAACGTTAAGTCCAAGAAGGTAAGCATTCTTATTTTTATTATTTTTTTAAATGGATCCATTCTAAATCATTCCGACTCTATTGTTCTATTTTAATTTTTGAAAATTCATAACATAAAAGATGTGAGCAACAATGTGACAAGTCTAACGTTAAGTCCAAAAAGGTAAGCATTCTTATTTTTATTATTTTTTTTAAATGGATCCATTCTAAATCATTCCGACTCTATTGTTCTATTTTAATTTTTGAAAATTCATAACATAAAAGATGTGAGCAACAATGTCACAAGTCTAACGTTAAGTCCAAGAAGGTAAGCATTCTTATTTTTATTATTTTTTTTAAATGGATCCATTCTAAATCATACCGACTTGTTTTATTTTAATTTTTGAAAATTAACAACTAAACAATTAAAATTCGTATAAAACAATTGAAAATATGATACCAAGTGAGGTGATTTTCTTAATCTCTAATCTTTTAAATTGACTTGTATGTTAGCAACAGTGTGGCAGGTTTAACGTTAGAAATACCATAGAACATCAGAAAAAAATCAAACTACAATTTGAATTCTTCACTTTGACCTTTTGCCGATCAAGAGCATACGGCAATTTTCGTTTCTACAAACTACAAACTTTGAGAGATTATTGCTGAAAACAATGTTATGTTGTTTAGGTATATCTAAAAAATCTTCTTCCTTTTACACGAGAAATTGCTGGCATTTTGTATAAAACGAGTTGACAACGCTGCGCGGTTTAATCCACAATACTGATTTTTCATCGTAATAGAAGTTCAAGGAAGGGAATGGTCACTTCAGCGTTGTGAGTGATCCTCTTCTCTTATGCTCGAGACTAGGCGCCCCTGACCTAAATTCAATTCGATTGAAAGTAAATAATTAAATACAGAAGTGACAAAAAATACAATTCACGCTTTTGCTATAAAAAAATATCCAATTTGTAACATCCCTATACAGAAAATTTCCCTTATTCCACATTTATTCATTTATTTTTATGAAATTCCAATATTCGCTGCTCTACAGCGATGCAGATTAATTCCCCCAACGCAACGTGTTTATTTTTTATAATTAAAGCCTTGTAAGTATATTTAAAAAAATTCAAACAGGAAATGCTGCCTGAGAGAGAAAATGACGAAATAGGTAATCATCATTGCGAACTTTTTATGGATTAATGTATGATGCTGCTGGCTTCTATTTATTTGATATGGAGGATGGTGATTATCATCAATTAGAGGGATGTTTTGTTTTTTATAATAATTAAAAAATGATAATAGAAAAAGATAATGGATATGCGAGGTGGGACTATAATATAACGACGCGCTTTCTATAAGGCTTGAAACGTTTTGAACTCCAGAGTTATTGTTTTAGATTCTCTTTTGTTTTAAAATATTTTCAAAGGCGCATCACTAGAACTTAATTCTGCATCGATTACCTATGCTTTTGCCCACAACTGTGATGGATATTTCGACTGATAAGTCAAAGTTGTTGATGTTATGCTTATTGTTGCATAAATTCAAGAAGTGGACTGTATTTGCCCCTTTTAAAGCCTCTCTCTTGTCCACACCAACACAGCTTCAAATCAGAGATATCAAGGAGCGAGAATGAGCCTGATGCTCGAACTGCTAATATCGTAGGCCGCCATGTTCCTTCATTGACAGTGGCGTATCGTCTTAAGAGGTACAAATTAAATAGGGAAAAAAGTTTATATAAAATATTTTTCGAAGTAGTTTTCAATATGCATTTTGTTTGAGGTAGATCACCCTGTAATTGAGAAAAACCTGATCAAAAAAGCCTTGTTTCAAACATCAATCGATTCATGCGATGAATACAATTAGTGATAAGTGATGAAGGTTCCCCGGAATGAAATGATGTATCATATAGGTACAGCGTTTTTCAAAAAGTCCGCATCATATCATTTGTTGAATGTCCATCTTAGTTTTATTCAGTGGGAAGTACTTTTTGCTCATCAATCTACTGATGAAGTGGTTAATGCTTTTTATGAGACTTTGGTAATTTGGGTAGTATGGTTGTAATAATTAAAACACTGTTTAACGGTATGTACAAAACTGAATATTTATTAATATGGAAAAGAGTGTGTTTGAGAGTTAGGTTGTTATAAAATCTGGAGAGAGAGTTTTGGCACGAGAAAGATGTTGACGGTTTTGATGTTGAAGACTGACTGGGGTAAAATTATAGAAAAACCATCTCTGTGAAGAGAGTACCACATCTGGTCGGTACGTGGCTTTAACAATAACCACTGCTTTTTCTAGGTACGGACTAGGGATTTCTTTTGTTCCCGAAAATTAAAAAAATTAAAAAGAAAGTAGAAATATTCGTGCCAGATGTTTCAACATTTGGTGCAATTTAGAAAATATTATTTACAACTACTATACTAAATTTTTACAAAGAAATAACTAAATTTTAAAAATACATATATACAGTGTGGCACAATAAAAAGGTTGCCACAGTATCTACAGAATAAAATACATTATATACAGTGTGGCGCAAGAATAATGGTCGCCACAAGACCTTTGATACTTTTGTCCCGATGAAGAAATGTTCTTGAAAGCGATTTCCGAGATGGTTCTCACGGGAGTTCTTTCGAAAAAGCGGACTCATAAGCTATATAACTCGTCAGGATCGCATGGGGACTACATGGTATTTAGTGATCTCAGAGCCGAATGTAAGCGCTTGGTTAGGGAATGTTACAAGACTTATACTTCCGCTATTGAGAACGGGATACCTGCTAATATTGGTGCTTTGTGAAGGTGTTGTTCTGGACAAGGCTGCAGTTACCGCTCCGGATTCTCACACTATAGTCGACCACTGCTGAAGTATCGTCTGCAAAAAGTGTTATATTGCGAACAGATTTTATTTGCAGATATGTCAGTAATAAATAATATGAACAGCAATGGTCCCCAGTGTACTACCCTGAGGAACGCCAACGTTGTCCTCAAGAGTTGACGATTCAAATGTGGCACAATCAGGATTGAGACTCACTCTCTGTATTCTTCCGTATAGATAGGAAGTTATGCAATCCCCGAATGCCATAATTGTAAAGCTTTGATAAAATGCTCTAATGATTCACGGTCTTAAACGCACGAGAATAATCAAAAAATAACCCCGAACACTTTTGTTTTTCCTCCAGCCCTTTCAGCACATTATTTACAAATTGGATAACCGCATCCCGAGTAGAAATACCTTCTCTAAAACCAAATTGATTATGACCAAGTATATTATATTTATTCGAAAGAAGTAGTCCATATCGAAGTGGAGTAGAATATTTATATATTATATTTATTTACAAACCCATTGAGTTGATCATTTTCAAAAATTTTTTGAGAAAACAGATAAAACTGAAATGCCTCTATATTATGCGGATCCTCTTTTTTAAAACAACAAACAACAAATTTTAAGCCTTGCGGAAATTTCCCATCGAGAAAAGATTGATTAATCAAATGTGTTAAAATACGTTCAATACTCTCGATCACATGCCTCAAGAGAGAGCAGGGGATACCATCTGGGCCACATGAACTTTTTCGAGTTATCCTATAAATAAATAAAGAAATACGAGAGACTGTTATGGAAGTTGACAAGTTAAGTTTTTTGGAAACTGATCTTAACGCAAAACAGGCAGAGCTTAATTTTTTTGATAACGCATCAATGTGCAACTTCCACTTCAGGGAGCTGTCAAGGCCCAGCAACTTCACAGAAGAAACGACGTCAATAGTGGAATTATTAAGTTCAAAAGACTGCAGCGCACCTTTATATGACACAGATTTAGTTTTCGCAGTGTTCAAGCACAACATGTTAGAGTCACACCATGATTTGATGGTGATTAAGTCTTTGGATATGGTACTATGAAGAGCCACACTATCCGGGCCGCACCAAGTGAAACTAGTAGTATAAGAGAAATACTTTACCGCTGATGTCTAGGCACGTAATGTCGTTGATAAATAGCAAAAACAAAATAGGACCCAACACCGAACCCTGTGGAACTCCACAATCCATCGGCCTGCAAGAAGACACAGCCGCATTGACCCTCACACACTGACTTCTGTTGCTAAGGTACGACTTAAACCATCCCAGTGGAACCCCCCGCATTCCGTAGTGCTTTATCTTGTTAATTAGGATGTTATGACTTACACAGTCGAATACTTTGGAGAAATCACAGAAAATTGATGCTGTAAAGTGGAGATTGTTCAAGTTGGAGTAAACATTGTTGAAGACGGAGAATATAGCATCATTAGTGCATTTGTTAGCTAAAAATCCAAATTGGTGGCTAGTTAATACGTCATATTTGTGTAGAAATGATAGAAGTCTCCTTTTAACCAGTGTTTCAATGATCTTGGATAGAGTTGATAGAAGTGCAATTGGACGATAGTTTGAAGCTTGATCCTTATCGCCGCCCTTGTGCAGAGGAATTATTATAGATGTCTTAAGGCATTGTGGAAAAATTCCATTTTGGAATGACTTGTTAATTAAATCTGTGAAAACGATTAATGTACATTCCGGTAGATTAGACAACATTTTCAAAGTGATTCCATCAGTTCCAGATAACACCTTGTTTTTGATGTCTTTAATTGTACTGCAAAGCTTTGGAGTTTCAACGAGTGTTAGAAAGAAACTATGTATATTTTCATTGGTATTTGAAAGATATGAGAGCGGATCGTGGGAGGGGACTATATTATTCATTAAATTTTTTGCCATATTAACAAAATAATCGTTCAAGATCTCAGGTGAAGTGGAGATTATACTGGACGGAGAAGCCCTATTTCTCAGCTCGTTGACACTAGACCACGTTTCTTTAGCTATATTATCGGTTCTAACTAACCGGTTGTGTTAATATATGTTTCTAGCAGCTTTTATAGCTTTATGGTAAATTTTTCTGTAGAGTTTAACGTAATCATGAAACAGAGGATTGTCCTGCGTAAAATCTTGCGTACTTCCCACTCACGAACAGGCTGTAGGAAGAGAGACTACAGTTCACGGTTCAATGCTATATCGTTCGATTCCAAATGATACAGACTTTTTGCAAAACGCTGTATATACGTATATTTATTTATTTATTTATTTATTTATTTAGACTACATCTACCCAGACAGAAACACATCCAATTACAGGGCAGGTACATTACAAAACGATAAAATTAACATAAATACACGTTTCAAAATTATAAAAAATACAAATATTGCAATCGCAAAAAACAGTCAGAACGGTTTAACAACAAATATTTATCTAAAAAACACTTTTTTAATATAAGATATGGTATTAAAAAACACATCAATATCGGTACTCACCGAGTCACAAACAGAACACATCTCAAACAATGGCGAAAAAAGCAACAGGTTGGTACGTGCGGTAGGCAAGTAAAAGCTAGAACCATAATTACGCCTTCTCGTATGTGGAGCATGAAAAGGTACCATTGAAAGTAGGTCCGGAGAGTCAATGACGCCATTCACGATCTTGAATAGGAACAGGAGTGAGGCATATTGTCTACGCTTATCAAGAGGTACAAAATTAAAACGACCCAGAAGTTCATCATGGGGAAATCCCATGGTTGGATACACTCCGTCACACTTAAACCACAAGTATTTCACAAACCTTCGCTGAATCCTCTCTAAGCTATTCGAGTGCAACGCATAACCAGGACTCCACACAACAGACGCATATTCCAATTTCGATCTAACGAAGGAATTATACAGTAGAATAAGAGTTTTAGGTGACACAAAATGCTTTGTATTTCTCATAACAAAACCCAGACTCTTATAGGAAGACGAAACCACATCAATCACATGCCCCACAAAACTAAGTTTAGCGTCAAAGAGCACCCCCAGATCCTTAACCTCATCGCATATTTTAAGCGGAACAGAGTCAATGTTATACACAAATCTTATTGGATTTACCTTACGAGTAAAAGTTACAGAACAACACTTATCCAAATTAAGGGCAAGCCTGTTCTGAATGCACCAGTCAAGCAGGACATTCAGATCATTCTGCAATTGAAGACAGTCAGAAGCTGAGGTAATCAGTGAATAAACCTTAAAATCATCAGCAAAGAGTAGGGAGCGACATTTCACGCCATTAACAATGTCATTAATAAAACACATAAATAAGAGGGGACCCAACACAGAACCCTGCGGCACTCCAGATGTTGCACGGATAATACCGGACTTGAAACCACGGTACTCCACATACAATTTACGTTCATGGAGATAAGTAGACAGAAATTTTAAAAGATCCACAGATAAACCAAATTCCGAAAGCTTTTGCAGCAGAATTCCGTGGTCAAGCCTGTCAAAGGCTTTGGTAAAATCCGTATAAATAACGTCAACCTGACCCCCGCTATCCAAGCTTTCTGCCAAAAACAGTGGATCGGCCAGGAAAAAAATCCGTGCTGAATAGGCGTGATGAGCCGCTTGACATGATTAAACAAAACTTCATGCAACACGATCTCAAAACACTTGGCAAAATTCGATTGTATAGCAATAGGCCGGTAGTTTCCAATATCCTGCCTATCACCTTTTTTGAAGATGGGGCTCATCCTAGACAGTTTCCAAAAATTAGGAAACTCATTATATTTCAATGACAGATTAAATATAGTTGAAATCGGTTTAGCGAAGACTGAGGCACAGTCCTTGACGACAAAGGCAGGCACACCATCCGGACCCGAAGTATGTCTAGCTTTAAACGATTTAAGTGCTCTGAAAACATCATCTTCACCAATCTCTCTAATTTGAAGCTGCTGTAAATCGCAGTTTCTTGCGGAATCCCAAGAAAATGGAGCCGACCGCATATATGATCTTTGAAAATAATCGGCAAAAGAATTAACCATTTCTAGAGGATCGGCGAGTTCAATGTTATTATATGTCATTTTATTAGGTAAGCGGCCAGTATGTCTATGATTGCTTATAAAAGACCAAAATTTATTTGGGTTCAACTGAATCTGAGCCTCTGTTTCCCTCAAATAATCAACATACGATTTATCAATTGCAGACTTCACATAATGCCTAATAGTCCTAAACTCATCCAGACAACTATCCAGTCCTGTCCATCTATACCTTTTCCAAACTTTAGATTTCAGCTTAATATTATATATAATATCATTTGTAAACCAAGGAGGATATGTACAATGTCTTGCGTATGTTATAGGAACAGTTTCATTGAATATCTTATTAAGAACTGAATAAAATAGATCACACGCATCATTCACATTGACACAATCATCTATGCACGTGAAATCCGCCGCGATGAGCAAATTGTACAAAGAAATAAAGTTAGCTTTTTTGAAATTATAAGATGGCTTCAGACTGTCGGCGTTTAGTCCCCTCACGACGCACTTCGAAGATAATTCAATATAAAGTGGAGGATGATGGGGATCAACAGGCACCACAGGATCTTCAGAACGCGACACATCAAGATCAAATCTACTCAGAACAAGATCTAACAACCTGCCATCAGAATTTAAGACATGGTTAAAATTTTTTATATCCAAAAATTCACAGGCATTATTAAATGCCATAATGTAATTATTCAAAAACTTATTCGATAAGAACTGTACATAAGAGGGAATATTAAAATCACCCAATAATATGAGTTTACCATCATTAAGGATGTGCTCGGAGTTTATGAGGTCATCAAAGAAGAGTTCATATGATGAAATAGGGAGAGCCGGGGGAATATAGACCACCATAATATAAGTAGTCACACCATTGACTGCAACCCTGATAAGCAATGCATCAATGCCCGGAACAGAAGAATGAAAATCACATAAATTAGCGCTAATCCTGTCCGATAATGCAAACAATACGCCACCCCCCCGAGAAGTTCCCGTGGCAACAAAATCACGGTCCGCTCTAAAAACCTGAAACTCACCACCAAACATTTCCGCATCTAAAATGGAAGCATCCAACCAAGTCTCACTAAGGGCTAAAATATCATAATTCGAGGCAAAAGTGGAATTATAGACCAAGCCCGTTTTGGTTCTTAATCCCCGCACATTCTGATAATATATTTTAAATACTGTATCATTGGTAGCATCAGAATGAGAAATACCGCCGACAGATGGGCTAATACCGTCCGCACCAACAACTGATTGCTACATGGATGGTAAAAGTGTACGCTTAAATTCGTCAGCCTTTTGCTTGTAAAATGGACAAAGTTTAGTATCAAAAACAGCATGCTCAGAATTCGAATATTTGGCGTTAGTACAATGTATGCATTTAAGGGTTTGAGATGTACATTCAGACATATTGTGACTCAGAGAGCATTTTACACACCGAACAATGTTACTTTTACAATTTTTGGATATGTGATTGAAACCACAGCACTTATAACAAATTTTAAGATCTATTGCATCATACACAATACACTCATCCAAGTTCACATACAAACGCCGCATCCCCATGATGCCCCGATATGTGACCACATCGACATCCAAAACAGCCTGGAACACATTGACTCTATTTTTAGTAGGCCATATCTTAATAACTCTGCAATCTGAGTTCTTCAATAGAGAATTTTGACTCTTGAGCACTCGCGCCAACTCATCATTGGCGTAAGTTGCACTTAGACCAACTATCTTGATTCTAGGATTTCTTGTTTTAACCTCCAGTATGTCATAAGCAGCTGATAATTTCTGAACCGCAACAGACTTCAATGTCTCGGAATCACAAGAATTCCCGCACCCTATCAAAATACCACCATTGCTAATGTTCTTTACTTTAGATATTTGAAGATTCAGTTCCGATGGATTAATATTCTGTGCAATCTCAGCCTTGGTGGCCGCATTAGACTGGTCTCCAATTTTCGGCTTAATAGCAATCATTGAACTTTTCACAGCTGCGGCATATGACCCGGTCAGATGACCAGACGTAGACGCACTGTCGCGCGTCTCAAGCCTGATTTTAGCAGCATCAATAATCTCCCGAGCAACACTGTGAACAGCCCCAGTCACTTGGCTTAAAACATTATCGATCTTAGCTTCCAACTTCGTATTAACAACAGCAACAAAGTCATCTCTGTGTTTGGCGCAGATAGTACAGTACCAGTATACACCGGCGATGTTTAGGTACTTCAAGGCATCAATAGGTATCTTCGTACATGAAAAATGATAACTACGGCCGCAAAAACCCGCACAAGAAATTGCGGATTTCAACTGAGAGATAGTTTTACTGCATTGTGCACACTCACCATTCATTGTCTAGAGCACTAGCGATGCAATCCACACAATAAAAAGCGAACAAGCGTCAAGATAACAATTAATCCAGACACACAAAAAAAGTCCGATAAAAATTGGGACTCTCCAACATACACTAAATGCACTTATTTTAGCACGACAATAAAACACGTGCGTTAGTTTCAACGTTAGTTAGATATATCCACAGTATGTCCACGGATACGGTTAACAAGAGGACAAATGGACCAAAAATTGAAAGATACGAAAAAAAGATATTCTTGATAAAAATTTTTGCTTGTCGAAAAAATAAGAACTATTATGAAAAAAAATATTTTTATTAAACAGGGTGTCTCAAAAAGGCATAAATGTAAAATTAAACTAGAGCAAACAGTTATATTTTGGTGTCTTAGCGTAAAATGATAAATAGAAAATATGCTCCAAATTTAATACTGACCCTGATTCCAGAGTTACTGAAGAATATTTAAATTTATGAAAAAAAATTTTTTTTTTCAAGTGTGCATGTCCGCATTTTAATACTTTTACTTAATTATTACCTTTACATTAGGTAGCTTATTGTTGTTGTAGTTGTTGTCCGTCAAAAAAATTTTGCTTGTCGAAAAAATAAGAACTACTATGAAAAAAAATATTTTTATTAAACAGGGCGTGTCAAAAAGGCATAAACATAAAATTAAACAAATTAAAATGAAAATTGAAACGAAAATTAATAAACATAACGCAATCATAATCATGGTTCAAACACCTCTCCCCCATATTCAACACACTTTTCCCACTGCTTCCTAATGTGATCAAAACTGGCTCAAATCTCTTGAATTGTCAATGATTCCACGGCTCGCCTGATTCTTAATTTTAAAAGTTCAATATTGGAATCCATTGGTTGCGCATAGGTAAGCTGCTTTAGACGGCCCCAACGGAAAGAATCTGCTAATGTCAAGTCTTGGCTTCTTGGGGGCCATAAAATTGGCCCATTTCTTTCTATCCATCGGACACCGAATTTTTGGTTCAGCCATTCTCTAACCAGTGCAATGTGCAGGGCATCCATCGTGTTGAAAATACATTGCGTTGCGAGCATCCAGGGGCAGCTCTTCGAGATGATCCCAAAGAATGTATCTAATAGTTGCAAATCGCTTGCTCTGTTACAAGTACCATCGAAAAAATAAGGCCCAATGATACCGTAATATGAAATAGCACACCACACATTGACTTTTTTGCAGTACTGACGTCTTGCGGGAATTCTAAATTCGGGATTCTCTTTACTCCAATATCTCACATGTTTAGAAGATACAGTTCCGTTGGTTGAAAATGTTGATTCATCAGGAAATATTATAAGCTTGTGAAAATTTCTATTGCCGTTTAAAATCTGATTTCCAACCCACAAACAAAAATCTAGCCTTTTTGCTTCATCCCCAGCCTCCAAAGTTTGGTTGGAATGAGGCTTGTAAGGATAAATTTTATTTTCTTTTAAAACTTTTTGAATGGTAGATTTTCCCACCATTTCTAAATTCTTAGCCCTGTTTCTTAAAGAAAGCAATGGATTTTCATTTACTGGTTCCAATATCAAAACTGTACTGGCATCGTCCTCATTATATTGTTTCTTTTCTTTTTTAATATCAAAAACTGATCCTGTTCTTTAGAATTTTTTCACCAATTTGTGAACAGCAACTTTCGAAATGTATACGCCAGGAAATTTGCGGTGGAATTCAGAGCAGTGACTACTTCCATAGCATTGCACTATAATTTTTTTTCATAAATTTAAATATTCTTCTGTAGCTCTGAAATCAGGGTCAGGATTAAATTTGGAGCATTTTTTCTATTTATTATTTTACGCTAAGTCACCAAAATATAACTGTTTGCTCTAGTTTAATTTTATATTTATGCCTTTTTGAGACGCCCGGTTTAATAAAAATATTTTTTTTCATGGTAGTTCTTCTTTTTTCGACAAGCAAACATTTTTATCAAGAATAACTTTTTTTCGTAACTTTCAATTTTTGCTCCATTTGTCCTCTTGTTAACCGCATCCGTGGACATACTGTATATGTATTGAACTGGAAACAACACGATGAAAGGAATTTGGAAATGTTTGTACTAGCTATTTTCAAATGTGCTGTTGCTACTCCAGTTATAACTGGGAAAACAAACGAATATATATAATAAAAGTTCACCCGTTCTTTTATTCATTTAATATCAATGTATTATTTAGATGCAGCGTCAGATTCCTGTCTCTTCCCTACCGAAATGCCATTGTTACATCCCGAAAACTTTTCAGGGAAACTTTTAATGAGAAATCGATTTATGTTACCTACTTTTCCCCGTTATATTAAAACTGGAGAAGGCAAAAAAAATCATAACGGATGAGGTAAAAATGTGATAGCAAACTAATGTGAAAAAGTTTTTTTTTTTATTATTTCGAAATTTCATTTGATGAAAATAAATACATTGTCCCGGGCTAGAAGGTCCATCCGAAAGCGTACACAATAGTAATTTACGTAACAAGTTCGGAAAATAGGTTTTTTGGACGAATAGACAAAATTCTAGGACGAGTAGTACGTACTTCCCGGACTATGCCGGGAAATGCTACTTTCTCAAAGAAAAAGCATTCGGGGAAGTAGGTACATCCCGGACGGTTGCCGAAAAACATTTTTCCCAAATCAACATTTAGACAGTTATTGGCCGATGTGTCCAATCATTGTATTTTAGACAATTTGCATCTACAGTTTTGTTGGCCACTCAAAATACCGCCAAATTTTCTAGCTTATAGAGCTTTTATCATTATAAACTTCAAAACTGACATTATAATTCTTATCGCGGACAATAAAAACCACCACACAGCATATAAATTATGTAAAATGTCACTTTCTCTTATGGTTATGTTCAAAATTTGCAAAAATGTTGAAAAAGAAGGGATGATCCAAAAACACACGTTGCCAAAGACATTAGGATGCCGACTGAAGTCTATCCTATTTTTGAGGGTTAAAATACATTGTTGATGGTACTTCTCTTCTTCTTCTTCTTCTTCTGGTCCCATATGCAGACTTGCACGTTGGGGATCATCATCATCATTTGTTCACACTTACTGTAAATCCTACTGTGGATTATCCTGAGAAAGGCCTTGAGAGCATGACTCATCAGGCTAATAAGTCGAAAGTCTTCACACTGCTTGGGATTGTGTTTTTTTGGGATGGTGACAAAGGTCGATTTAAGCCAGTCTTCTGGCAGTCTGCCGGAGTCATATATTTTGTTGAACAGATGCGTCAGATGGTCTATATCAACTAGCTTTAATACTTCGGCATATATGTTATCATGCCCTGGACATTTACCATGTTTTAGCATTCCTATAGCTTGCTGTACTTCGGATTTGATAATAGTTGGGCCGGTCTTTTGCTCATAAAAGGAGGCCCCATTGTCTTCCCGATCATCATGAAATAGATTTGTCGCATATGTCAGCCAAGTCTCTTTAATTTCCTCTTGTTCTACAATGATTTTACCCTGGTTATTTACAAGTGCAGTTAATGGTGTGTTTCTGCTAATCCCAGTTATTTGTTTTAGCTTTTTGTGGAAGTTAAAGCTATCGTGAAGCCTGTGGAGATTCTCAGCTTCTTCACATTCATTGGTAACCCAGGCCACCTTGGCATTTTTTATTTTATTTTTTATTAACCGATCGTATTCTCTGTACTTATCAGTTTGGTTCTTCACTAACCGACGTTGTTCCATTAGGTCTAATATTTCTTTCGTCATCCAGGATTTTCGGAATGTTCTCTCGTTAATATCAAGGACGGTTTTTGTGGCCATGTTCATATTGTCTTTAAGCTTTTTCCAAATTTCTTCAGACTCGTTTTCACAGTTCGGATTGTTTACCTGGCAGAGTCTTTGAAGCTCATTTCTCATGTTTTCCTTGGTGTTCGGATCGGTTAGACCTCGGACGTCAGGTTTAGGCTGAATCCTTTCTCTGCTACTTCTCTAGGGCTCTTAAATGCCTCCGATAAGTGGTCCAAGACTCACAGCTATATTTTGGCTACTTAATGATCTGTAACTGGAATAAAGAACATAGATCAATAATGTTTTGGTCCAACTGTACATTGCTCAGAGATGTTATCACCAAAGTGACAATCAACAACGTTTTCTTGATGACAGTGGTATAATGTGCAAAAAAAGAGGTGCGACATTAGTTGGTGCTGATATATTTAAATCGTCATTATTCATAATTGTAATTGTAATTTGTAACATCATTTCTATAGTATCTATAAAATAAAATTAAGCTTTATTCTTGAACATAAAACAAAATACACTTATTTTACGGTTTCTCTGCTATCAAAGAAATAGTAGTGTAAGACACGGATCTAATATAAGAAAATAAAAAGTTTTATCATATTTTTCTTGTAGCGTCTTTCTCTTCTCATTAAAATTCTAGACAGACTTCGACTTCTTTGTATCTCTACACGATTTTTGATTGCTGACTTAACTGAGATTGTGGAATACAGCAAAGGAATACCTACAAAAATGTCTTCTGTCAGCATCATTTCTATTTTGGCGATAGAGCCGCATGTAAGAGTTCAACAATATGGTTTTTATGGTAGAACATATATAGGAAATTATTTTGTGTAGGTACGTAGGAAAGCTTTTTCGGATGATAGGAGACGCGCCTGCCGAGTCCAGATTGGAAAATTAAATGAAACCTTATACCTTCGGCCATGCCAAGGTATTTATCCAATCACATGTTGGAGAAAATATAGACTTAGGTTTCTAATATTCAGAGAGAGTACATATTAGGGCGCCGCCCGAATGACTCGTCGGCGCCGCTCAAAGGGCGGACGGCCAGCGGCAACACTGAAAAAAATATTGTACGTAAAACCAATGAATGGTTGTCATCAATATTTTGAACATTAATATTATGAATTGGTCACTGTTACAATGAATTTTGATCATAAATTAATAATTTCATACATAGAAACAATGTACGATGAAACATTAATCAATAAATGCAAGACATCGAAAATTTATGTTTTTTTTCATCAATATAATGTCACTATTTATTGCTTCAATGTTTTAAATTTATTAATTTATGCTCTTCGCCTTTAACACAATAATTTGTAAATCATACACCTATGAACAGCGAACATAAAAACTAATAAACGATCATCGTTGATTTAATGGATGCTAAGCATTAATTTTACGAACCTAACCATTAAATTCTGAATAACGCGCGCAAATCAATGCACCCGGACCATAGACTGAATACTCAAAACATTGACATTATGACATTCTCATAGACTTTTTGTTTACGCGTCCTTTATGTTTTGTTTAGTTAAATGTATACAGTTGAAAAGTGAAGTGTGTTCCTAAATCTATTTTTAAAATTTGTTCCCAAATAATACAACAAATGTAGAAATATAAGGTAAGTAGTAATCCTTTTATATAAGTACCATTTAGTAAAGTACAAAACTAAAGTCAGTTTGAAACGAAAAAAAAAAACACAGTGCGGTATTCCTTTGTAATGTTGAAAACCCGCCGATACGAGGGGAGAATTTTATGGGCTCTTCATGGATATTTAGTTCTAACCGCTAAGCTATGTTCCAAAGGTGCCAGTACTTAAAATACTGAAAAAAACAGGTTTTGTGGCGTCAAAATGCTCCTATACTATCATTTTTTTTTTGATTTCACAAAAAATATATTCCGTTTGCCTCCATAATTTTCTCCAGGATTGTAGTACTGGAAAAAATACAAACATAAAACATCCTGCATGAATGTCGTTCAACGCAGCAAATTACAAATCCTTCTGTGATGAATCGGAAAGCCTACTTGATTACACAAAAATCCAATATAATGCGTGTTTTTGTTTTTTACCATCTTCTATTTGTGTCAAAAATTATAAGCAAAAAATTCTCTCGGATATGAGATCCTTTGAAGTTTCGTTATAACCGTATACCCATCTAGCAGAAAAAAAAATGACTACGATTAAACTTTCAATAAAGGGCATATGACTTTGATGATATTTTTTATCGTAACTAGAAAAGTTTTAAATATACGAGGCTAATTCAAATAATGCCATTAACCATCACATGGTAACAACAGACTTTACCGCCGGAAACAATTTGATTATGCAACCATAGAGCAATTTCATAAACAGCCCAGACTGTTGCTCTAAATTTCCATTGCACCTATACATTTTTAATGAAAAAGCAATTACTATCAGTAAATAAACTAAATTAATAAAAACATTTACAGTTTCTGGCATTTTGATTAAAATATTTTCATTTTAACAAGAGAAATTCCATCAGGTTGTTTGTTACAATGAAATGTTCAAAATGTAATTAGTGAAAGCAAGGTAATTTCATTAGTTAATTTAAAATGAAGCTCTGCACGATGTGTGTACAGGCTGTACAGGATTTCGTTGTAATGCGGGGTAGCTCCGTTATATACGGCGAAAGTTAGCGGGATACGATTTTCGCGACACGGTTTCTACTTTTTTTGTGAAACTCACGATGTCTTAATCATATTTTGGGTAACACTTTTTGGACCCCTCTCGTTTCTCAGGAACTGTAATAGACAGGGTTATTCACGTCATACGGGTTCGATAAAAATGATTTATGGCTACATTCAAAACATCTTGTGGGTCTATACAAATACGCGTAGGCGTGATCATCTGGTTCTCCTCAGACCTAACCATGAATCATATAAAAAGTCACCTCAATACTCCGGTATTTATTTTTTTAACATGCTGCCGTGCCGGTTGAGGGAATCTCGATCGGAGAAAATATTTAAGCGCAAATTGAAAGATTTTTAATATCGGGGACATTCTACACGCTGCAGGAATTTACCGAATCGTGTGTTCGCCTGTGATATCTATGTAATTTTTTATATTTGTTTATTTATTTATTGTTTTTTTAATTTATTGAATATTTTTTAGATGTATGTGTTGCTTTTGTCTGTATTTTTTGTTCATTTGTATATATCTCTTGCCTTTTGACTTGCCAATTGTACAACATTTGTATTTGTGATGGCTGAATAAAGTATTTGAATTTGAATTTGAACCATAGTTGTGATTTTTTAAATGGAATACACACATTTTTTAATTTTTATAAAAATATAGACATAATTTGAATGAAAAAAATTTGAAATAAACAAGTTATTTAGAATTAAACTTTACGTTCATATAACTTATATTATTGGACACCCTGTATTTAGTATTGGGGGTTTTTTATATTTGGCGTAACAAGTGATGAGTGGGTATGTTTATCAGCCCAGACTGGCTTCAAAAGAACAAACGAATAAGTGTGAATTTTGTTCATTCAAATTATGTCTATACAATACGGCAAAGTTTCCGTTTCACATTGATTGTTTTCATCTGATAATTTTTGAATGGTCTTGGCAATTTTAATTTTGTTTGTAAGTGAATTATCTATATATCCTTCAGCCACATTGGTAGATTTCCAGCCACCGTGTCTCTTCAAATTTGTGATGTTTCCATCATTGTCAGCAAATAACGTCGCCGAAGTTAGACGAATGCTATATGGCCTGTGTAATTTTTAGGATTGAGTAAATGTAAAAATTCTGCGATTTTTATTCCGAGACTCCCAAAACTGTGGCGTGGCCCCAGCTTTATTTATATAGAAACTTTATTTTTTGCAGATTGGAATAGGCTACTTATCAAAGCTGATTGGATGCATTAAAATTATGTATTTTATTCATTTATTTACCTGTGCAGAAACGAAATTTTAGAGTGACAAGGAGGTGAATACGATTTTCTACGAGGAAAATAAAGAAAAAAGCACTATAAAGTACTGCTATTATTTTGAAATAAATACCTGTTTTGGTGCTGTGGATAGGCACAAAAACAATTTCGTGAATCGAAAATTTTCCTTTTTTGTAATTCACTAATAATCTGTTATGTGGAGTATGGGATGGCTGCCCAATTACAACAAAAGTTCTCTCAATATGTGTTTTGGAATCCGGTATTTTCACAAGCAACATTTTTTGGGGCCTTGGTTTGGTATAGGACGCTATCATACAGGACCTAATCAAGACCTAAAAAACTATCCTTAATATTGCGGAAATAATTAGTAGATTGAATCTTTCAAATAAAGTGTGGCAACGGCGCTTTTCGTAATTTTTCTTATATGTTGTCAGATTTTGAATACATTGAATTGAATGAACTATAATTAATATTGATTTTTTCGACAAAGAATAATGACACGAACGAACGACAAGAATAATGACACACATGACATATTTTACAATTGTTTTTCTTCGGAGGAGACACGTACGAACTTTTACTCGTTTTCGTTGAAGATTAGAGTGAATAAGGGCTTACACAATTTATATTTCTTGATTGACAAGAAATCCCTTTGGGATTTCCCAGTCGTTTTGTGGTAGTCTATGATAAAAGTCATTGAGGGTTATAAAAACAAATCGTAATTTTTTTTTTATTAATTTTTTTTGTATTAATTTTTGTTTTGTAATTTTTTTTTTTTATTTTTTTTATTCATTTTTTTTTTAATTTTTCTTTTAATTTTTTTTTGTAATTTTTTTTACTATTTTTTTTTTGAATTTTATTTTTAAATTCTTTTTATTCATTTTTTATTTTTTTTATTATTTTTTTTTGTTTTTTCTATAATTTTTTTTTTATTTTTTTTTTAATTTGAATTAAAAAAATAAATGAAACCACCCTGTTTTTTTTATTGCATATTTTGTTTCCTTTAAAAAAAAATAAACAAATTTTTCGTTCAAACAACGTATAATTGATTCCAGATTCTCGTTAAGCCGTACCGACACCTCCGAAAGCACTAATACAGCCCTCACACCGGCATCGCGCAGTAATTCCGGCGACAGTAACACACCTGGTTTCCCGAAAGTGGTACCGGCACCAGGGGCTGGAGCTCTGTTACAACAGCGCAGACGCAGTACGCTAGAGTGTCTGATACCGACACCGCCTATCCGAAAAACTGGATCGTTCCGACAACCACGCTCGCCTAAAGCTACACCAGAAAGACCACCGACATTTTGCAGGCGACGTTTGAGCTGGCCAGAAATTGACCATCAGATGCGATCGGGGTAAATATTAACTCATTGTGTCAATGTAAATCTTCCAAATTTAGCACAGCTTAACTAAGTAGGCAAGAAGACATAATAATAATAATAAGCATTTATTCCCAACAGGTTAAACCCACTTACAGGAAATTCAAATCACTAATTTTAAAGGTTAATTTTGATTGTTTGCAGTGTTCAAGACATAGATTCATCCTACTTTGAGTCATTTACTGCATTGGCGTGGAAACAAGAAAATCAAAGACAAGATGCATTGAAAAACACTGAAGCTATAGCTTCAGATCCACCGCCTTCTGAAGGTGAATTAGGGATCACGGCAATTGATTATTCGGCATCTCAAAATGAAAAGGAGAAACTCTATGTGGAGATGCTGTATACAATTGCAAACACAGTAAGTCAAACAAAAACTATCCAATAAAATAAATTCCGAGCCCAATCTCAAAATATAAATAATAAATAAAATACAAGAACATCAGCAACTTTCAGGTTGTTGTAGGTACGTTGCGTTATCTCTCCTTTCGAGGCTGTCTTCTCGCATCCTCATCTGGTCGAAGCTGCCCTTCAAAAACTTGATGACCCCCGTACGCCTCCATCTCGGTCGGTCGTTAGCGAGCTGCTCCCAGAGTTGTTCTTAACATACAAGCCACACTTCTTCATGTTGGTCTTAAGAACATCCTTGTACCTCTTTTGCTGCCATTCCCGATTTCGTGAGCCTACCTTCAGCTGTGAATAAAGAATACTCTTTAGAAGGCATTCCGTCGGCATGCGGATTTCGTGGCCAGTCCATCGCAGTTGCTGCCTGTCAATCATCGCCTGAATGCATGCTGTTTCAGCCTCCTCCAGAACTCAACGCAACATGCTGATCGATAAACTGACCAGTCTGAGCTTGTGAATTAGCAAACAATCTTGACCTTGACATGACATCCCTCACTCAAGTCACCAAATTGATGTTTCACAATGGGAGGTTCCAGTAGCAATTTAGGTCTTTAGTGATGATTTTTTTTAATAGTTTAGGCATAGTATTGATGATAGAGATAGGTCTATAACTGGAAACCTTATCTCTATCACCAGATTTAAAGATTGGAGTTATAAAACTGACTTTCCAGCGTTCAGGAAAGTGACCAGAATGAATGGTAGCCTTAATAATAATCAGAAGAGCAGCCTCCCTGTAGTAATCTTGACGAGATGCCATCCGTACCCTTCAATGTGTTAAGTTCACTAAATATTCACGTTAAAGTGATTCGACACTCCAGGTGGCTTAACACAGAACGAAGGCGCGTCCGAAGAGAATATACATATTGAAAGAAATTATCGAACAATTCCGCTGACCCCTATTAGCTTTTTTTGAGCTCAGATGTGAAAATGCCCGAGAGCTCCAAGGGTTAAGAAGATGACACAAAAAGGGAGCTGTTCGTTTCTTATTTGGTAGATTACGCATGACACTCACCATCTCCTGTTCATCCACAGGCACGGCAAACATTGACTGAGCTATTATACAATCTTTGCTCACCTCTTGAGATCTTTTACAGTTTCTGATGATATAAATATTCCCTAACTGCTGACGCCATAGTAGAGAGAAACTGAAAATGGACGATGTCTTCTGCAAGGTTTTCGATCTTTTTACCATCTTTAGTAGTAAAGAAACGGTGACAGTTTAGCTTCAAAATGACGAGTTTCGCAGATTTAAATTTATTCCACTGGTTAGTTTCAAAAAACGCTGAATCTATCACTAGGCTCTTGGGAAGCAGCCGAGAGAATTTATTTTTTAATGTAATGTATTTATCGTCAACATTGGAATCAGATTGATTTCTAATCATAATCAATTCAGGCGTGAGCAGTGAGCATCATATAATTTTTGAATCAACTTCAACTGCATTTTTTTATTATTTCAGGTTGGTGCTCCTGCCCCAGGTGGTCAATACGCCCACTATAAAGAAGATTTGTATCTCTACGGACAAAGAGCGTTCGGGATGCCACCTGATAGACACTATCGTATGCTACACGTTGCAGGGGAGGAGCAGCCCCCGATTGTTGTATTGAGCGTTATTGTGGTGGAGGCTGAAGGGTTGGAAGCCAAAGACGCTAACGGTAATAAATTTAATATAATTTAGTCATCATCATCAGCATTTACTCGCTAACGATTATGAATTACTCCAACTCATGGCCAAACCGACCGATTCTAGAGCTACAAATTTTGTCACAAAACTGACACACCCAATCACCACCATTTACCCGCTGTCCCTTCGCATCCTCATGCCAGCGACGCTGTTCACTGCTAACTGGACGTCTTCTGAGCGGGACTGGATCAACTCTTACACTTCCCGTTTCTCGTAAACGGAGTGCTAACCGACGGAACACTTTTCTGCTATGGTGTCTTCGGTCAGGGTATTTAGCAGCATATTCGCGTTTATTTATTTGTCTCCATGCATGGAAACTAGCCAATTTTGTTTCATGGCTATCTAGATCTACCTCTTTTAAAAAAAAATATGAAAGCTCTGCATTTTGGTAATTTTTATGGATTTTTCATTATTGAATAATTTCGAAATTGTTCTGGAAAATTTCGAAATTGCTTTGAATAATTTCTAAATTGTTTTGGAAAATTTCGAAATTGTTTTGAATATTTTCGAAATTGCTTTGGATAATTTCGAAATTGATTTGGAAAATTTCGAAATTGTTTTGAATACTTTCGAAATTGCTTTGGATAATTTCAAAGCTGATTTGAATAATTTCGAAATTGTTTTGGAAAATTTCGAAATTGTTTTGAGTACTTTCGAAATTGCTTTGGATAATTTCGAAATTCTTTTGGAAAATTTCGAAATTGTTTTGGAAAATTTCAAAATTGTTTTGAATACTTTCGAAAGTGCTTTGGATAATTTCAAAGCTGATTTGAATAATTTCGAGATTGTTTTGAATATTTTTGAAATTGTTTTGAATATTTTCGAAATTGTTTTGAATATTTTCGAAAATGTTTTGAATATTTTCGAAAATGTTTTGAATATTTTCGAAATTGTTTTGAATATTTTCGAAATTGCTTTGAATAATTTCGAAATTGTTTTGGAAAATTTCGAAATTGTTTTGAGTACTTTCGAAATTGCTTTGGATAATTTCGAAATTCTTTTGGAAAATTTCGAAATTGTTTTGGAAAATTTCAAAATTGTTTTGAATACTTTCGAAAGTGCTTTGGATAATTTCAAAGCTGATTTGAATAATTTCGAGATTGTTTTGAATATTTTTGAAATTGTTTTGAATATTTTCGAAATTGTTTTGAATATTTTCGAAAATGTTTTGAATATTTTCGAAAATGTTTTGAATATTTTCGAAATTGTTTTGAATATTTTCGAAATTGCTTTGAATAATTTCGAAATTGTTTTGGAAAATTTCGAAATTGTTTTGAATATTTTCGAAATTGCTTTGAATAATTTCGAAATTGTTTTGGAAAATTTCGAAATTGTTTTGGAAAATTTCAAAATTGTTTTGAATACTTTCGAAAGTGCTTCGGATAATTTCAAAGCTGATTTGAATAATTTCGAGATTGTTTTGAATATTTTTGAAATTGTTTTGAATATTTTCGAAATTGTTTTGAATATTTTCGAAAATGTTTTGAATATTTTCGAAATTGTTTTGAATATTTTCGAAATGCTTTGATTAATTTCGAAATTGTTTTGGAAAATTTCGAAATTGTTTTGAATATTTTCGAAATTGCTTTGAATAATTTCGAAATTGTTTTGGAAAATTTCGAAATTGTTTTGATAATTTTCGAAACTGCTTTGAATAATTTCGAAATTGTTTTGGATAATTTCAAGGCTGATTTGAATAATTTCGAAATTGTTTTGAGTACTTTCGAAATTGCTTTGGATAATTTCAAGGCTGAATTGAATAATTTCGAAATTGTTTTGAGTACTTTCGAAATTGCTTTGGATAATTTCAAGGCTGATTTGAATAATTTCGAAATTGTTTTGAGTACTTTCGAAATTGCTTTGGATAATTTCAAGGCTGATTTGAATAATTTCGAAATTCTTTTGGAAAATTTCGAAATTGTTTTGAATATTTTCGAAATTGCTTTGAATAATTTCGAAATTGTTTTGGAAAATTTCAAAATTGTTTTGAATACTTTCGAAAGTGCTTTGGATAATTTCAAAGCTGATTTGAATAATTTCGAGATTGTTTTGAATATTTTTGAAATTGTTTTGAATATTTTCGAAATTGTTTTGAATATTTTCGAAAATGTTTTGAATATTTTCGAAATTGTTTTGAATATTTTCGAAATGCTTTGATTAATTTCGAAATTGTTTTGGAAAATTTCGAAATTGTTTTGAATATTTTCGAAATTGCTTTGAATAATTTCGAAATTGTTTTGGAAAATTTCGAAATTGTTTTGATAATTTTCGAAACTGCTTTGAATAATTTCGAAATTGTTTTGGAAAATTTCGAAATTGTTTTGGATAATTTCAAGGCTGATTTGAATAATTTCGAAATTGTTTTGGAAAATTTCGAAATTGTTTTGAATATTTTCGAAATTGCTTTGAATAATTTCGAAATTGTTTTGGAAAATTTCGAAATTGTTTTGAGTACTTTCGAAATTGCTTTGGATAATTTCAAGGCTGATTTGAATAATTTCGAAATTGTTTTGCAAAATTTCGAAATTGTTTTGAGTAATTTCGAAATTGCTTTGGATAATTTCAAGGCTGATTTGAATAATTTCGAAATTGTTTTGAGTACTTTCGAAATTGCTTTGGATAATTTCAAAGCTGAATTGAATAATTTCGAAATTGTTTTGAGTACTTTAGAAATTGCTTTGGATAATTTCAAGGCTGATTTGAATAATTTCGAAATTGTTTTGAGTACTTTCGAAATTGCTTTGGATAATTTCAAGGCTGATTTGAATAATTTCGAAATTCTTTTGGAAAATTTCGAAATTGTTTTGAATATTTTCGAAATTGCTTTGAATAATTTCGAAATTGTTTTGGAAAATTTAAAAATTGTTTTGAATACTTTCGAAAGTGCTTTGGATAATTTCAAAGCTGATTTGAATAATTTCGAGATTGTTTTGAATATTTTTGAAATTGTTTTGAATATTTTCGAAATTGTTTTGAATATTTTCGAAATTGTTTTGAATATTTTCGAAATTGTTTTGAATAATTTCGAAATTGTTTTGAATAATTTAAGAATAATTTCGAAACTATTTCGAATAATTTCAAAATTGTTTTGAATAATTTGGGAGTAATTTCGAAACTGTTTTGAATATTATCGGAATTGTTTACAATACTTTCGAAATTGTTGTAATATTTTCGAAATTGTTTTGAATACTCGTGAAAGATTCTATTAGAAAATCTGACTGGACGTATACTAAAGGGGCCGATTAATTGTCTTTGTAAAATGTGTTATTCAAAATTATTTTACACCTTGGAAGTATAATTTAGTCTCTTTTCAAACTATGAAATGCGTTAAGCCTCAAATTCCCACCGGTCAAAAATCTTTTACCCTAAAAAATAATAATAATAATTAACCTTTGCGACAAATTTAATCAAAAAGAAGAAAACATTAAAAATAAAAACCACACGAATAACAACTATTTCTTACGCCGACTCGTTCTCGGCGGTAAACCGGCGACAAACACGGAGTTGTCCATATTGTCCATATCCAATCGTATGCGCAGGATACGCTCAATTTGCCGCGTCTGCAATAGAAATTGACTCGACGACGTTTTTTAACCACCAAATTACTGGCATAGTCTAAATAACACTTATCGGACATTCCGATACCACTACTAGCTTCGATTCGCGTAAGATAATCGCATTACATTCTTGCGACAACCGCGGCATCGGCAACACTATCACTTTAGGTTCCTCCGGTTTCGCTGCTTCTTCCGCTGAAGCTGATCTGCGTTTCCTCTTTCGTTTGTTGTTTGTAGTGGGCTCGAACCTCTCAACGTTATTACTGCTGCTACTACCACCGTTGTTAAGGCTTTGCTTCTTCTGTCTACGCTGCGCCAACTTGGCGGTACGCACGTCTTTCAGTCGGAAGCCTTCGCGTTGAGCTTTATGGAAGGCACTGAATGTTGTTCGAAGAAGAGGTTTCTGCGATTTGATTACGAGTTTGTCGGGTGTCATGAGTGGAGTTTGAGGTACTGTTGATCTCGTATTGCCTTGGATCCATGGGTTGGATAGTAAATCGGTCTTGGTGAGACGCTTGGATGAATCGACCTGAAAAGTTTTTAAAGATAAATCAAAAAAATATAGCGCCATCTATAGGAGCCCCAAAAAACAGTTATGATTTGAAATATTTTTTTTCTTCATCAGCAAGGCTTGAGTTCTTAAACAAAAATTAGATTTCTCAAACGAAATAAATTATCCATCATCAAAGTGGAGTGTCAGTTTCAAATAAAAGAAAACAAACAAAAACTTCCAAAGTCAACTCCACAAAATGTTTAATTCAGTTATAAAAAAAAGGAAACTAGTTTCGGCTCAACAAGCCATCATCAGTCCATTCTTACAAAAACATCCGTGTACAAAAAAACATCAAACATGAATATGACTATGACATTACATTACACGAAAAACAAACACCTGGTGAGTAATGTCATAGTCATATTCATGTTTGATGTTTTTTTGTACACGGATGTTTTTGTAAGAATGGACTGATGATGGCTTGTTGAGCCGAAACTAGTTTCCTTTTTTTATAACTGAATTAAACATTTTGTGGAGTTGACTTTGGAAGTTTTTGTTTGTTTTCTTTTGATGATAAATAATAATAATTGTAAATGGAAGAAATTTGGTAGTCATTTTCCTCAAAAGCGTTTTCTCACACAGTACCTACTTGTTTACAAATAATACACCATAAATATCAAAAGATCGACTTGGGAGCATCCCGCGGGCACCTAAAACTTTTAATAAGTTTTCCAATTGGAAATTGCATTCGAAAAGTTTGAAGGAAAACGTCTTTTACTTCGCAGTCGATTTTTGTTGCCGGTTTGTTTATCTCTTATTCTTAGTGATATATTTGTCCTTTTTCATTTTTATTTGTTGGTGATGTTTCCGTTTTTAACGCGATGAGAGAATTTGAGAAAACGGAACAAGATTTTATATTAAAAAAGTAGGAAGTAGGTAGTATCGTTTAGTGTTTTTAAATATTTTTGTTGTTGAGTTTATTCGCATGGGATAATTGTTTTCTCGAACAGATTTTTTAAATAAAATACATTACGAAATATAGGAGTGTGTTGACGCCACAAATCCAGTTATTCCAGTATTTTATTATGTTGTTACCGGGCAGCGTATTGGCATAACGTTATGTACCCTTAATTCTATGTTAATTTTTTTCCAGGATTCAGCGATCCCTATTGCATGTTGGGCATCCAACCAATGACACCAGCCCCATGTTCATCGCCTCAACCACTAACCCCCAATCGTACGCTATCCGATGTGTGTCTACCGCCGGAGGGATTAACGTGCGGTTCGCCGGGCGGTATCGGTGGTCCTGGTAGTAACCATGAAAAGCTGCGCAAGCATCACAGCTTCAAATTGAGCTTCAAACGGAAGGATGGCAGAATGCGCGAACAGAGAGACAGTTTGGGTGGTGCATTACCTGCCAAGTTTATTAGAGCCTCATCGGTCAAGCCACATACGCTCAATCCGAAATGGAATGAGAAGTTCAGATTGTAAGTACGATGTTTATTTAGTTTTCTTTTGAAACGTAGAATAAAAGAAAATTATGTGTCAAGATGTTGAGATTAACAAACGCTTAATGTAATTTAATAAAATAAATGTAGATCGTGAGATCGGGTCCTGTTTAAAAAATACCGTTAGTAGTCATTATCTCGGGAAAGGTATAACAAAATAACTGCTAGTTTTGCTTTATCATAGTCGTAAATAAATCACACTGTACATTGTACAACACCGCTCCCAACCACCACCCATCATACATACAAAGTGATTCATATGTTGTCATCATCGCTTAAATGAGAGAAGTTCTATAGAACGAGCGCAATAGGTAGGGTTGGTAGTTTTAGTGTGTTGTGCTGCTATAGACAAGGAAAGCTGATGCATCTGCTATAAGCACAATATTATTGCTTTGGGGTTTGTAGATAGACAGATATATCGGTCCATCATGGGTAGTAGCTTCTATATACGCATACCTAGTTTAATTTGAATTCGAATATCAACAGCGGAATAATTCATAAAAGGGAATTTCGGTGTTATGAATGGACATGTAGGAGCGTCTGACATTTCTATATTAATTAATGTTATTAACTAAATATTGCAATAGTATAAATAAGTTGAAATAATACTACACGTAACGAGGTGCTTATAGTATCAATTACATATACCGACCCATTGTACTCACAAAAGAAACACTACATCTGCTATATACAAGGTGTTTACTTGTTAGCAAATCATAATACGTCTGATGCCAGGTATTATTAAAAGCTCTGCTTTTATGCATTTGCCTTTATTTATATTTATCAAACATTTATTTAAATCTGGAACAGGTGTGTCTGTATATTTTAACAAGATTTGTCTATTCTTAAAAGGAGTGTTGATTACAAAAACTTAATAACTTTAGTTAAAATTAAAAAATAAACATCATTTTTCATAATAACTGCGCTTACCTGATGTCAGCGTAAATATAATTTACAAAACTTAATTAATTAATGAATTAACTTTAAATATTCTAAATTAAAATTTTTGAGTAGGCAGATAGTACAGAAAACCTTAAAACACAAAAAAAAAAACTAATTTAAATTATAATTAAAAGTATTTAATGCTGTTTTACTTTTTCTTTTTGTGAATCATTTGGCTTAAAAGTTAAATTCAAATGATTACATAGAAAATGATTGCACGGATTGCCGTTTAACAAGCGAAACCGTACAATCATTTTAACATTGTTAAACGCCAACCCATCATCATTTTGTAATCATTTAAATTTAACTTTTAAGCCAAAACCTGGCGGCCAAATGATTTACAAAAAGAAAAGTAAAACACCATTTAATTATGATTTAAATTAGTTTTTTGTGTTTTCAAGGTTTTCTTTCACGAAGTGACAATAATACATTTCTCTGTTCTTATTGTGCTGTGACATATCCTTAATTGCACAATAAATAATAATAATTACGCCAAAAACACCAAAATCTTTTAAGGTTATTTTTTTAACTTATGCCGTTTCTGGTTGTACTACTCGTATAATAGGTCACAGGCTTTGCCCTCGTATTTTCCTTGCTTCGATTTTTCGCGACCACTATTCTCCTGATTACCCCTCTTCCAAGGACTCTGTCTGTAATTTCGGCAATTTTCCATTTCCATCTCATTTTACCTTATTACATGTACACAATGACAAGGAAATTATAAACATAACCACCGTAATCTGACTCACAGGATCCAGGCTCTATCTCCATTTTCTGTCTCTGTGTCCTCGGATTATATTCTGTAGTGGAATTTAGCTTTAGGAAATGGCTGTGGTCCAGATGGATTTGTGCAAAATTAGAAACTAAATTACGCTTAATTCCAGCTTATTTAAGCCATAATACATAATCTCTTTCTATTTTATCTATCTCTATGCACCACATTCATATTTGGTGGCACTTTACGACTCTAAAGCCATGAGATTATTCAATAGAAGTTCTGAAACAAACCATTTTTTGTACTGTGTGGCAACCGGATCTGTAACAGCGCGGCGTCTGTAAGGGGAATGCAGTTGTAATAAAACATGGCTGATTTCATTCATAAAATTTCCAGTGGCGTGCGTTCTAAAAGTTTAGTAATAAATGCAATATTCTTAGATACATTTCTTGCATCTCTATTGTAAGTTGACATTTCTAGCATGCGCGTCAAATTAAATGTATCCGTTCGTGTAACAATATGTGCAGACGGGCTACAATTTCAATAATAATAAAAAACAGTTCCATGACCCTGTTTTGAACTTCCAACTTTACGATTACCAGAGTAAACGTTTACACAATTGGATAACAGGTATGCCATTGTTGGTGTTTTGCAATGGTCTTTAAATGCAGACGTCCAGAAGGTAGATGGTGAGGACGATAAAAAATCAATATTCGAATGCCAAATGTGTCAACTTGTGTCATTTAAAAACAATTCTGCTAGATTTAGTTCAATCCATCAATCAATTTCTTGTTTTTCAAAATAATTTTATTGGATTTGGCTCATCTTGAAACACTCATTCAGTCGACTGCTGTTTACTTGCGGGCTCATACGCGTAAATCCACGATCCATCCGATCTGTCGAAGTTGAAGTTTTGCAGAAGTATCTCCCTCAAACTTGCGTATACTCCCAATCCAATGCACACAGCTATTCTGAATAAGTTGAATTCTATTAGCGTCAAGAGCCCTAAGGCAATCACCATAATTCAAGTGCGACAACACCAAGGAATCACAAAGCATCTTCCTCAATCCTTCATTCAATACGTGACGTTGACTATAGATTAATTTCAAATTTAAATACTGTTGGTCATATGTTTTACAAAACGCAAATCGGTGTCAAGAATGAAAGCAAGGTTTTTACCCTGTTTTACAAAAGCAATTTGCGTAACCACAATTAGTAATTTTGAGTTGGTTCTCAAGCATCTCCCTCTGTTGCGGCTTACAAAACAACATTCCTTGAGATTTTTCTGGATTTAATTCCAAACAGTGACCAACCGAAACTCGATGCAATCTATCGAAATCATGATTAAGCCTTAGATTTACGTCGGCCACGTCGGAAATATTAAAAGACAACTGTGTCCCATCTGCATAAAAATGAACTGTACCATACCTCACGCATTTTATCAACTGAGAAGTATACAATGAAAAGAAAATAGTCATTCTAAAATTAAAATCCACGTTTTCATATAACCTATTAGAACGGTAAAACTCCACCAGGTCCGGATCGGGGTCCATTGTATCAATACTACTAAAATATACTACTATACTAATATGTATATTACAGATTAAACAACCCTCATCTACTCACCTCACTTGACTTACTCACCTCACCTCACCTCAAACACCATATGTATAGCTTTGGCTGAGACCTTGATATTTATATAACTATCTTCATCCTCGCCACTCGACATTTTGTTTGTCTTATTTGTAATTCTTAAACGGCCGTACTGTTGTGGGCTCTTACCAATTTATTTCAATCTAAATTGTTTTTTCTTGAAGATGAGAAAAAAGAAAAAAGGAAAACTAAGATTACTAGCCACAAAAATTAACAAATGTTCAACAATTTGATTATATTTTAATTTTTATTTTATCAATTTTTATTTTATCAATTTAACAACCAAAATGGTAAGATTCCTACACGTATAATAATATTACATCACATCCTAAATAAGTGATTATTTTACAGATATGTATAGACGTTTAAATCAGAAATCCATGTAAAAATCTCTCTGTTAATTCTGTATGAAGTATGACCCTCACATCTAACAACATTGTACAAAGTTCTTTAAGCCACTGATGATGGACGTGTAGTCCGAAACATGTCCTGCAGCTAAAATCAAGAAATTTTAACGTATATATATAAATCATTTTGTGGAGTAGACGCCTTTTATTCAAATAATTTTAGATTTTTTTAAAACTGATTATAAATGTTATTAACTTGGCATTGACAGTTTCTCAAAACAAAGTTCTTGTTTAATATAGCGATTTAAATAAAATGGCTTTATCAAGAAAATATTCATATTATTAAATTTCGCAAATTCATTGCCAAATCCCGAAATATAAAAGGCAACCCTCGTACAGATATAACACCCCCTTTTTCTCAAAACATGAGTATTTTAATTATTGATCTTAAAAACAATGAAGGCACGTGTTATAAAACTTTAATGAATCCGTTGCACACATATAAAATTATTATTGCGCTCATGTCGGCCAGGTGCACAGGCAGCCCAACTAATTTATCTTGTGGCTTTTCAAACTTCAAAACTGCATACACACACATACACCCTAACTCTAATACTCACCAAAGAAACTTTGGAAATAAAGAAGTTTTCTTAAAAGTTGCGGGCCCAAAACGGCGAACACACTAATCACCTTACTAGCTTTGGCTTTAATACTTTTTAATCATTATTAATAGCGGCAGCACCTAGAATATTAGCTGGGTATCCAAATTGCTCGCTCTTAGTGTGTAGTGTATATTCGGGCAGGAATATTAAAGTTCACACAAAAAGTTTATTTTTATGCCCGACTGGTTTCACTGTACGAGGGGGAAACTTTTCATCTCTCAACTGAGTTGTAATATCGTTGAAGTTACTTTTCAATTAAAGTTGAATGCGTCACAAGAGGCCCCTCTTTTATAGGTACGGTATGTCACTCAGTAGGTCAAAATATTCAAAATTTCCTCCCCCTGCACATGACCTTGAGGTCAACATATATATACAGGATTATTTACTTGTTGGACGTAGAGGGGTAGTATGGCTACTATTTAAAACAAAGTTTAACTCTCCATATCATATCTGTACCCCAGAATAAAACTGTATTAAGTCCACTTTTTACGAAAATCGGTTTTTTCACTTTTCTAGCGAACTCCTCTTTTACTTGCGAATGTGTAATATGTCCTACAGTACCTACTAGATTAGGATGTTACAAGATTTAATAAAATATTAAGTCCTACACCGGTCTGGAATAAAACTGTGCATGTTTTGGTATTTATGTGCGTTACTTGTGAGACTGCTGTAGAATTTATCATGTAGGTATTTAAGTTTTATCATTAGTGTATTCATACAAAAATGAGTTCAACTAGGTCAAGAAGAATTATGGATATGGCCGTGGCGGCTTTAAGGGGGGGGGGGGGGGGCGCCCTCCCTCCAACGATCGATCCGTGGTTTTACAAAATATTCAACATTTAGAAAATGACAATGAATTCCTCCACATATAAATAGATTAATTGCATAAATATGTTTTAATCGAGCACCTGGTCTATAATATTTAACAGGACTGCTCTTGGCTCTTGTGGATTTCTAGGAGTCGGTGTCTTTATCCTTTTGGGCTTCATTTTTCCTTGATGTTCGGCGTTTGGTTTTTATTCATTTCGGACTTGGTTTGTTGGTTAGAATAATAAAAATTTACTTTAGTTTAGTTCAGACCTCTTACACTGAAAAAAATATTGTACGCAAAACCAATGAATGGTTGTCATCAATATTTTGAACATTAATATTATGAATTGGTCACTGTTACAATGAATTTTGATCATAAATTAATAATTTCATACATAGAAACAATGTACGATGAAACATTAATCAATAAATGCAAGACATCGAAAATTTATGTTTTTTTCATCAATATAATGTCACTATTTATTGCTTCAATGTTTTAAATTTATTAATTTATGATCTTCGCCTTTAACACAATAATTTGTAAATCATACACCTATGAACAGCGAACATAAAAACTAATAAACGATCATCGTTGATTCAATGGATGCTAAGCATTAATTTTACGAACCTAACCATTAAATTCTGAATAACGCGCGCAAATCAATGCACCCGGACCATAGACTGAATACTCAAAACATTGACATTATGACATTCTCATAGACTTTTTGTTTACGCGTCCTTTTTGTTTTGTTTAGTTAAATGTATACAGTTGAAAAGTGAAGTGTGTTCCTAAATCTATTTTTAAACTTTGTTCCCAAATAATACAACAAATGTAGAAATATAAGGTAAGTAGTAATCCTTTTATATAAGTACCATTTAGTAAAGTACAAAAGTAAAGTCAGTTTAAAACGAAAAAAAACACAGTGCGGTATTCCTTTGTAATGTTGAAAACCCGCCGATACGAGGGGAGAAATTTTAAGGGCTCTTCATGGATATTTAGTGCTATCCGCTAAGCTATGTTCCAAAGCTGCCAGTGGAAAGATACGCCATTTAAAGTACACAATAAAAGACTCTCAAGAATCTTTTTTATTTTGTGCTAAAACAGTTCAAGAAATAGAAGAACATATAATAAATAAATAATTAATATTATCAACATCATGAATAAAAGACGGTATTGTGATATTTTCCCTTGCATAAATGTTCAGATCTCGTAATAATTTCCAATTTTGTTTAGAAGAATTTCCGCGGACTTTAGTTTCCAAATATAGTTTTTCCTCCCTTTTCACCTCAGACGACAGACGAATCTAACATGTTTAGCATTTAATATTAACTAAATTAAAAATAAAGCCTTTAGATTTCGAGTGTCGTACAAATATGATTTAATTTATTTACAAAGCAGGTGCATCAAATCAATGGACGTACAGCAAGATAATTTTGAGTCTTATTTGGGCTTTTAAATTCTCTAACCATTGGTACTAGTATATTTGAACCATACTGCACTTTGCAGTACACATAATACACATGTACCTATATGCTCGCAATTATTGATTGAATACAGAACAATAATCTCAATCTTTCGTAATAATAATTTCCGGCCAACACAATTACGTAAAACAATTATTATAACCCAATGTAATAATCAGCTAACATTGGTTTAACGTACAAAACTCATAGATTCATGTTTCTCGTTCGTAACATTAATAACCTTCAGACATCGGTTTAATGTACAAAGGTCATAGATTAATGTTCATCGTTCGTAACATTAATAACCTTCAGACATCGGTTTAATGTACAAAAGTGATAGATTAATGTTCATCGTTCGTAACATTAATAACCAGCTAACATCGGTTTTACGTATTGGAGACATAAACTAATCTTCATCGTTCGTAACATTAACAACCTGGTAACATCGTTTTAACGTACAGGAGTTATAAATTAATGTCCATCATTCGTAAGATCAATAACCGGCGAGCATAAATTTATGTTCTTTATTTATTAATTCAACGTACAGAATTCGCTACCGAATTTATGTACGAACGTTCATTGTATTAATGTCACCCATCATCGGCTCAAATTTAATGTTGACGTTCATTGATTTGAAGCACTTTTTTATTAATATCACGTACCTTTTCGGTTCAGTGTAGACTGATGTACATAGGCGGTAATAATTCAATATGTCGAGTAAGAGAGTCGCAGTCGCAAATAATATTTTAAATTATTTTAAAAAATCAAAAACAGAGGAGAGAGTAGAAAATGAAAATATAGTTGTTCAGCCAACAGATATTGCAGTTGCTTCTAGTGGCGAACAATTAAAATACGATATCGGCGCATTTTTAAAACATTGAAAAATCATTGGGTTCCTGAACCACAATATGAATTCCCCTTTTCAATTCACGCGAGGAACGAAGACGTCCAACATACGCCCATTTAAAAAAATTTGAATGGCTAGTTTTTTCGGAAAAATAGAAAGGCCTCTTTTGTAAATACTGTGCAGTTTTTTTCACACGAAAAACTAGTTGGTGCATCGCAAAGTGCAATACCACAAAAACTGGTTAAATTTCCATTGACAAATTTTGCAAAACTACTTGGAAAGGACGGAGACCTTATTCGCCACGAGAACACGGAATATCATACAGAATCAACCCACAAAGGTAAGATAAATAGTATATATTGAAGTAAATATTGAAAGTGTAATTAACCGTTTCGCCAATAAAAACAGAAGATTAGATTTTACAATTTAACTTTTGGACGTTATAATTTTTTTCGTATGAATACTCATGTCTATGTTTTTATTTTATTTTTGTTTTTGTTTGATCAGTTTTGTTTATTTTTTTTGTTTCAAATTTAGAATTGTTTAGTTTCTTTTAATATACCTATAAAAAGTTAACAAACGTATTTCCTTTAAATTTTATCTTCATGTTCCTCGTCATGCCCGATCAGTAACATATTTTCTAAAGTCTTATCCGCATACGTGAAAATTTACAATTTTTTTACACGCATATTCAATATAGCGTAAGACTTGAATTTTGGGGATGCGCCCCCCCCCCCCCCCCCCCAAAGTTCAAATCTTAAAGCCGCCACTGGGATATGGTTCATGCAAAAGAATCCGAAAAAACTCACAAAATTAGCTTTTCGCTATTATCTATAAATTTTGATAAAAAAAAGTAAGAATAAGTTTTTGTTTATGGATTTAGCATTACTATACGTTTAAATACTTTTGTAGCTACCAGTAAATTAAAGTACACTTTTTATAAAAATGTGTTTTTTTTTCTATAAATAATAAAAGTCCTCAAAAATAAAACTATATTAAGTCCATTAAATTTTCATTGTAGTGCCTGAGGAAGCAGCAATATAGCTGTGAAACGTCGCATTTTTGAATAGTTCTGGTTTGTCCTCTACCCTATGAAATAATCTAACAATTAGTTTAAAAGAGGCTTCAAAATTAAAAAAATTCATAGTCTTAAACTTATCCGAAATACTGCATAATTTTTTACGCATTAAATTGAATATAACCTGAAATATTGAACATAAAATACTAGACCACATTGGCGTTCGAAAATAGTAAAATGGGGTAAAAAAGATTTAAAAAAAAACGTATTTCTTAATCATAGCAGAAATATTAACTAGTTATTTATAGTTTTTATAGAATATAACCTACAAAATCTGTCATAAATAACTTACGTTCATAGGCGTTCGTAAATAGTGGAAAAGGGGTCAAAACATAAAAAATATATATTTCTTAAACTTATTCGAAATATGGAGTAATTTTTCATAGTTATGATACAATATAAGCTAAAAAATATTCCATAAAAGAATTGGTTCACACACGCGATCGAAATTAGTCTAAAAAAAGGGTCAAAAACGAAAATAAAAATGTTTCCCAAATATACCAGAAAAATTGGCTAATTATATATAAGTAGCTTTGATATACGATAACCTACAAAATGCAGCATAAAATTTTTATTTACATAGGCGTTCGTAAATACTAGAAAAGGGGGTAAAATAAAAAAATATTTAAAATATAAAAATGTTTATATTTAACTAGGCGTCCGTGAAAATTCTATAAAAGGGTCAGAAAAAATTTGTATCCGTGATAACTCAATACTTTACCCTTGAAGTAAATCTGGCATAATTATTTTTAAATGGCACAAGTTGACACATTTGGCATTCGAATATGTCAATTTTAAAAACCAATCATGGCATAACTGTTGGTCCATGTGTTACCGTTTACTTTTTAAAATAGAGGAGTACCTAGCGAACCACTTGAAAGTCCACACAGCACTATCGCAGCGCATTTATTTGGCACCAATATAGGTATTAGAGATTTAGGTACTATTATAAATAATCCATTGGATTTTTTTAAAGTACATTTTGTATATTAATTTATATTAAAATTATAAATTAAAATACGCCTAATTGCCCTGTGCCTGAACAGAATAGGACGTTAGAAAAAATCATAATGTTGCCCGAGGCAGAGAATAACGGCATTAACAAAGGCTCAACACCAAAAATATTTGACAAAACCAAGAAAAAATCATAACGATGTACAATATGTGACAATTGCAAGGCGATGCTTTACGACCAAGAATCATAAAAAAGATCCAATTCATTCGAAACCATATCGCGAATGGCGACGGAATGACTTCATCATTCGAGTCAAGTGAGAAGTTCGCTCTAGACAAAATCAGGCGGCTGCTACCCTCAACCG
This sequence comes from Apoderus coryli, assembly GCA_911728435.2. Taxonomy (NCBI): domain Eukaryota; kingdom Metazoa; phylum Arthropoda; class Insecta; order Coleoptera; family Attelabidae; genus Apoderus; species Apoderus coryli. The sequence continues at coordinate 1,277,274 of OU452207.1, forward strand.
CCATGGATACTGCCCGAATTGTCCTTCGACCGTCATCATCAACAACAAGAACTAAACCGGGCGTCATGCAGATGGTTTCCTACCGTCGCGCGCCGCTTTATCGAAACTGTTTACGATGAGGTCACCTGAATACCCACCTACCAACGTGACAATTAGGGTTAGTAGCAAGAAACCAAACGAGGAGCTGCAAAGGGTTCATTAAAGCCAGTTGCTACTAAATAATAAAATAGATGGATTCATCAAAACTCTTAGGAAACAACAAAATGTGTCCCTTAAATTAAGAATCTTTATTGCTGAAGTATTGAGAGTTGCTACTCCTCTTATTGATGAGCAACTACTGAAAAAAAGCAAAGAGAAACATGTCTAGTTTTAAATTATAAAAAAAAACAAAAAATCCAAAAGCTCATATATAAAAATGAAAGACAAAAAAAAAACAAAATCATTATAAGTTTGAGGTAAAGAAAGAACCAAATGATGGGTGTTTTCGCTCCTAAAATGTGTGTCAGTTTAAGCCGGGTGGATTTGTATGCGGCACGGTCGCAACATCTTTCCAATGCAAAACGAAGGGTGGGTCGTGTGTAGTGGTGTAGAAAGACGATGATGTTATAGGTATACCATCTCCTACATAAATCTTCCGTAATACTTATATTCATTCCATTCCAGACCAGACACTGTACTCTTCTTTTACTAACCGTTCCCACTATCATGTTGTAAATCATTCTCGCAAATGAAATTAAACCACTAAGGGAAAATAAAGTTTTCTTTTGGAAAGTGGAGTTTATAGATAGTCTTGACTACCTATTTTATTATTGAGAATACTAGAGTGGCTATGCTCTTGTTTTTTTAACATTCTAGTATTTCTTGATGTTAAATATTCATGTAAAATTGATCCAGTCTGTGATAATATGCTAAGTCCATCCCCATAAGGCATTTTCTTAGGACTGCAGTGCGTCTAAATCCTCATCTCGTAGAGCTACTACTAATGCTACATCTCATCTCAGTTGCTCGCTCATTTTTTATAATACCATAGAACGTGTATGTGGTTTGATTCTGGTCCATGACGTTGTATCGACTTTTACTGCTGCATTCATCATCATATTTACTTATTTCCTCTCGATTTATATGATTTTCTTATTGATTTCTTACAAGTCTTCTTTTTTGTTGATCTATACCTTCATTTTCTTATTCATTCTTTTACATTTTTCTTACTTTTTGTATCTTCATCGATTTCTTGTTTAAACCAGTCTTTAATTTTTTCCTAGTTCAGGTTTGTGTGTCGCCGTTTTTTCACCATTTCTTCTTTGTTTTTGTTTTGTTGTTGAGTTTTTGGATTTTTTCTTTCTTGCCTGCGTCGCGTTGTTTCTTTTCTTCTTCTTTCTCAGCTTATCGCAGTTTTCTTTGTTTTTTTTTTCCTTTCTTTCTTCTTCCTTTTCAGTTTAGTGTAGTTTTATGTTTTTCTTCTCGAACGTGTTCTTTCTTCTTGTCTTCTGCTTATTGTTTTTTCAGCCTAGCGTCTTTTTCCTTTTTGTATTTTGTAATTACCCCATGTTTGTCTTTCCTGTGTTTCGTTGCATATATTTTTCTTGATAATTTAAGCAATTAATTTAAGCAATTTATTTAATATTACGCTAAGAGATATAACGTTGGTTAACTTGTGAACAAGCAATTTGGGAAAAGAGAACGATATGAGTTTTGTTAGGATTTATCTGAAGATTGTGATCATTACAATAGGTTCGTAGATTAGTAAGGTCATAATCAATCCGCGTATTTGCAACATTGACCTCGGTTGGATGAAAGTGATGTACTAACTGACCATCGTCAGCATAGAACTGCAATTCTGAATACTTAACGCACCTTGAAATATCGGAAATATATGCGAGAAAAAAGATTGGAGCCAGGATGGAGCCCTGGAACACTTGATGCAATGTTACCAATGGACGACACTTCAGAACCTAATCGAACCAGCAGCTTATGTGTCGAAAGATAGGACACAAAGAAGTTCAGGTCGGAGCCAACAACACCAAAGTTGAAATACTTTGCACACAGCAGCTCATGGTTCACCCAGTCAAAAGCCTTGGACATATCTAAGAGTACTAGGACTGAGGCGCTCCCAACATCTACATTTCTAATTATGTCATCACTTATATTTAGGAGAGAAGAAGTAGTACTGTGCATTGCTCGGAAACCAGATTGATTTTCAGGTATAATATTATCTGTGTTAAGAAAATGCGTTAGTTGTATTTCGACTGCCTTTTCGAGAAACTTACTCATATAATAGGCAGTAAGCTGATCGGGCGCAAATCATTTAACGATCCAGGGCACTGAGTTTTGGGAATAGGACACACCACTGCGGTCCTCCATACTGTCGGGAAATATCCACTCTCTATGCATGAATTTATTATATGCACAAGATATTTTAAAATCTTATGGAAAAAACATAGTAGCGCCAAACTTACTCTCAACATTTTCAATGATAATTGAATTTATTAAGTAAGAATGCCGTCCTATGAGCTTTAGATGTTATTGATATTTAACACTGTACATATAACACCTTGTTAAACGTGATTATATTTAACAAAAGCGTGGGTATACCGATTAAGTACGATAATAGGAATTACATTTATTAAAAATGAAAACAAAGCAACATTAATTATATCACCATTAGGGAGAAAACGTACATTTTCTCTCGTTATCTACGTAAATTCTACAAATACAACCACTATAGGCATCTTCCTGGAATTTCTCCATTGTTTAACGAGGATTTTCAACAGAAGAGAGCGTGAGAGAATGAGAGATTTACTTGAAAGGTTGGTGGGTTGCTAGTGGTTGATATTCAATGCCACAAAACTTTCTTCTTGTTCTTGCCACATCCTTAAGTACTTATGTTCGAGAGCGGTTTCTACTTCTCTACTTGCTTGAAATTTGAGTTGTAATTGAAAACAATGCAGTATTTTGGTTTGTACAGGGTGGGCATTTTATTTAGGGGACAGTAACGTTTCTCAGAAACTGCTCTTCGTTTTAAAATTATTTGAGTGTTAATAATACAGGGCGTCCAAAAAGACAATAACTCTAGAAATTCAAATGGAACAGCCTAACAGCGGCAATATTTAATGGAAAAAAGTTCCCATAAATGCATTGTTTGCAAGATCGAAGATGTTTAAGTTTTTTTGTAATTAACGGTTTTTTTTTTTTAATTAATTCAAATATTTCCTTACCGATGTCTTTGAAATTTGGCAGTGTTGTTGCTAGAACTATGGAGCTTATATGGCTGTAACTAGATCAAAATTATCCAGTCCAGTGGCGTTAGGGGGTAACTTAATAAAAATAATTGACAAAAAAAATGTACGCCACTGACTGTAATTTAATTTCGATATTGTTCTGAGATAAAGCAACTAAAACTAGAACGTTTTTATCTCTTGTATTTTTTTTCATATCTTGCTTTGTTTACGAGATAAAAATTGAAAACGTTTTTCAACATATCAAGAATAATTATTCGACTAAAAATCAGTAACGTTGATGTTATTTGACTGCGCTAATCATTTTGAATCTGTCAAATTTTTTAAGTCGCTTAACATGAATCACTATAATACAACTGCCGAGATGACCGACATGCACTTCATTTATGAACTCGCTGATGGTAATGCATTAGAAGCTAGGCAGTTGTACACTGAAAGATTTTCACTACGACGTTTCGTTTTTGAAAAACCATCATCAATGTGTTTTTTGTAAATACGGCACTGGATTTTTTATTTTTAAATTTAGAGCCATTTTTAATTGAAAAATAGGCGGTATATCATACGTAATCGTTGAAACAAGCTTTCAGTGTTTCCAGTTGTTTATTTAAAATCATTGCAGAAAAATCGCCATTGTTTGGCTCTTGTTTTGCCTAAACATTATATCTGAGAAAGGCGTTTTTTTAATAACTTAAAAAAGCACCAAAATTTCAACTAAATTTAAAAAACCGCGTACAGAATAAAATGTGTACTGACAGAAATGAATTCTCATATAAATAGAAACTAAATTCGCAAAAAATCGTTTTTTCAAAAATTTTTGTAAACGGCTAAAGGTAGTTTACTTTTAAAAACACCATTTAAAAGGTGTTTAAATTGTACAACTTTTCCCTAATTTAACCCACATTGTAACTCCTACCGTTTCCAAGATTCCAATGCTATCCCATTCTTATCTTGGACACAGTGTACAAATAACAAAAATAGGTCCAAACCGATTTTCGCAAAACCTTGTAGTTGTTCTTCATAGGTTTTTGCCTCTCTTTTACTTGGAGTTTTCTTCTTTCTAGGAACTGATATTTTTACCTCTAATTCTTCTTCTTCACTTTTATCTTTCTTAAAGTTTTTAGATATTCTTGAAAATGTTTCTCATACTCTTTGACACTCAGCAAAAAAAAACAATTATAAGATGTAAATACGAGTTTTAAAAAGCATCACTTAACGAACTGTAGATCAACGCTATACGAGTTGTCGTTTTAATTTGCATATTGATAAAACTAAAGTAAAAATTAACTTCAACCTTCAGTTAGCCTAAATCTAAAGTATCTACAGCGAATTGATGAAAATGACAAGTTATTCGAGAAATGAAATTAAACCGAGAAAATGGGCAACATTAGTCGACAATCTCTCGTTGGTATGGAGAATTCAAACATGGACGGATAATCCCTAATGACGATTCAAGGGTCGATACACTAAAAACAGCAGTCACCCAGTTTTTCCTGGTCGCAGATAAATACACTTTAGTTATTGTCTAACGCAACTAATGATCAGAACACCTGTATAAAAATAAAACAATAAAAATTAGCCCATAGATGCGGTGATAAAGCATGTTTAAAAGTACAGATCTTAACATCGAAGAAATTTATATTTTCAACTGCAATAGTTACAGGCACGCCATAACCAGTTTTCTGGATTCGTAGTTAGTACCAATCTAAAGTACATAAAAGAGTTTGATATGTCTGGAGTGATAGCCTGGGACGGGAAAATTAATCTGCTGCAGCAATTGTGGACAGTCCAAAGTACCATTAATCAGTTTGAAAAAAAACACCTGTGATGCAAAAGTACGACGTTTTGAGAGCAACCAAAAGTCAAAACGATCCATTAAAAGTTGATAATCAAACCCGCGCAGTGGAAAATTTAAAAAAATTTCTTTGATCACTCTCAATGTTATTTATGTGAATATTATATAATGGTGACCAGATCAAAGAAGCATACTCAAAAGACACTTGATGTTTGTAAAAAATTTTTGTGGATCTGATTATGACGCTTAGCATTATCAGTGCATTCAAAGTAATTTCTGAGACATCGTTACTAAAGTTTAAGTAGCTGTCAACAAACACACCAAAATCTCATCATTAACCCTTTCGGGACGGCTGTCACAACTTAATGTGACAGTTGCGCGCTAAAAAGGTGCCTTAACGTATAAGACGCAATTTACATTATTTGCCAGCCAGACGAGCGTCTCAGCGTTTAATAAGTTATTTGCTTGTAATAATAAATAATTATTATCGCCGAAAAAATGTTTTTGCAAAATGTACTAAGTACTACTCTGCATTCAGTCAGTTAAGTGCCAAACTGAGGCGATTTTTCTTGAATATTTTAAATAACAGCTAAAAATACTGAAAATTGTTTAAACCATTACGTGTGATATACCACCTATTTTTGAATTGAAACTGATAAATTTAAAAATAAAAAATCTAGAATCGTATTTCAAAAAACCAAGTTGATGATGGTTTTTGAAAAACGAAACGTCGTAGTGAAAATTTAGTTTATCCTCAAAAAGTAATAATCAGAAAATACATTTTTTTGATATCTGTAAAAATAATGTTAGAAATAAAAACTAGAGTCGCAAAAAAACGTTTTTTCAAAACTCTCGAAAACAGCTAAAGTATGTTTAATTTTGAAAACACAATTTTAAAGGTGTTTAAATTGTACAACTTTTCTCTAATTTAACCGACATGGTAACTCTTACCGTTTCCAAGATTCCAATGCTATCCAATTTTTATCTTGGACACTGTATATCCATAGATTTTAACCTTTGTAAGTTAAGTAACATAAATACTTAAATTTTTTGATTCAATCGACTGAAAAGTTTGTTTACAACACCCCGTATAATAAAAAATAATGCTTTAAAATTAATTTTAATTATTTAACATTTAAATTTGTCTGACATTGAACACACAACGTTTGTTACGAACGAGAAATACACTTTGCTGTGGTCTAAACAGATTCTCGTGCCCAGTAGGTACAATACAATTTTATTTTTTAGCTGTTGTAGCGTGGACTGGCAACATCTATTGGTTGTTAGAGAGCTAGAGGTTCCACTGTCTGTGTGGAGATACCGCTGGCGTTTTTGAGTATTAATATTGCCATAAGCGTTGATCATCTATGTTGGTTTATCTATGCTACAAGGGTTGGTGTAAGCAAATTCCAGTGATTTTGCCATGAGATTTTAACGATAAAAATAGTTGTTGTTGTTGAATAACCCTGGTATAAAGCTGCGTTTCAGTTCAAAATAACTATACACTATACAAAGTTGTTATTCAAAACCGACAACAATACGAACATTTCCTGAATAAATCTCGTAGATATAACCTACAGCTAGGAACCTTAGACTTTATTTTGTATACATTTTGTATAAACCCCAACATATCCAGGTGGCAATTAGATGATTAGCAATTTTAGCATTTATACACGAATGCATCCGAAATTTCATTATCAACTTCACAATATTACGTCTTCCTTTCCCATAATACCCTGGCACGCCTATATATATGACTACGATGCGATGTATAATATTAGTCTATAAGCAAAACTAATTAAATACCTTGCTAATGCTGTGTGAGGCACCAAATTAATAATACAAATAATAACAAAGTTGCTCTGCATCTCAATTAATAATATTCCATTTACATGGTTGGAGTGAAAAGTTTCTATTGAACATTACCTATCAATATTTTGAATGTAAACATCAGAAAAAAATTACAAAATAATGCACATCAAGTATTTATTTATTGCAATTAATTATTAATAAACTTATAAATATATTGTAAAATAATATTATTTAATTATGGAAATTTACCTAAAGACATTAATATGTTAGTAATCAAACGCAGGTATATTTCAAAACGTAGATCAAAAGCCGGATATAAAATAGCAGAACAGAACAATCAAAAAATGAACGTTTCTCACAACTTGCCCCATAGTGGGGTACCATGACGAACATATAGGGGCAAGAGAACTAATTATTGTGTTTTTTGACAGTCTTTTGGTTGCAATGGGAACTTAATAATCACGGGTGATTTCAACATTAATTTTAGAGAGCAATCAAATGATTTGAGTCAGCGTTTTTAGTCTTTTGGCCTCAGGCCCACGATCACTGATAAAACCAGAATTACACAGTATTCGTCAACATGCATTGATAATATTACCAACATGGACTCTAATAGGTTTGAGGTGGGTGTTCATGAGCCGTGCTTGGCTGATCATTTGGGTCAATATATGTTTATTCATGGTAAGGTGAGTGAACTTCCGTGTATCTGGCGTAGAGTGAGACTGATTATGGAGTGAATGATTTTAGACGGCGGCAGTTGGAGATTGATTGGGGATCGATGGCTTCGGCTGTTTTGGATGTTGATCACTCCGCGGATTATTCGATAGGCGCTTTTAGTCGCATTGTGAGGGAGTGCTTTCCTTTGAGAAGGGTTGCAGATAATAAAAACCCACCCGTTATATGGTGGAACTCGGATCTTGAACATAAAAGAAATATTTTGGAGGGTATTAAAATTATATGCAATGTAAAAAGGGATGCTTCTAGCTGAACTGTTTACAATGAGCTTTATTCCGGTTTTAAAAGGGAAATTTCGTCAGCGAACCGGTTGGCTTTTGATGCGTATTTCAGTCAGTCTGCGAATCTAGCAAGGGATAGCTGGAAATTAGTCAATCACCTAGTAAACTCTAAAGGTAAGCAATTGCCCCGTTCTGATCTGACTCCAGATGATTTTAATTTCTACTTCAGTTCTGTTGCAGAGGATATAATACAAAATCTACCTGCGAATGCTTTTTTCTTACTCCAGTCACAGAGCATGAGGTTTATTCAGTTATAAATAGTATTAAATCGTCAACTGCAAATGACGTGTATGACTTGAATTCTGTTTTGATTAAAAATTCTATGGATATCCTTGTTGTGCCTATGACCAATTTGGCAAACTTATATTTTACTACCGGCATTTTTCCCGAAAGATTTAAACTAAGTAGAATAACGCCTGTGTTCAAGAAGGGCGATTGCTCGGTTATGGGTAATTACAGACCAATATCAATTACTGTAATCTTCTCTAAAGTCATTGAGGTACTGCTGAAAAATAAACTAATAGAATATTTTGAAGAACATGACCTGTTTGGCTCTGTCAGTTTCGTTTTCGATCCGGACGGTGCACAGTCAAAGCAGTGTCGGAGATTGTGGCAGGCATAGTTAATGCCTTTGAGCGGGGGGAGTACACATCGTTGATGGTGTATGACCTTACCAAGGCGTTCGACTGTGTCTCGCATACTATTCTTTTGGAAAAGTTGCATTTTTACGGTGTGAGAGGTGTTCCTTGGAATCTTATAAAGTCCTACCTCACTGGTAGACAAATCTCAACATTTTGTCTAAGGATGTCCTGGAAGCAGCCGAAATCTGCTTCTCAACAAATAATGTACAATTAAATTGCAACAAAACTAAACAAATTTGTTTTTCTAGTAACCCTAAATTTGCTAGTAATGACTCTTGCAAAATACTTGGAATTGTTGTTGATGGCGGTTTGAATTGGGCCGAACACGTGAGTCAGCTGAGTAGTATTGTATATCGAATACTCCTCGGGCCTTGATAAATACTCAAAATTTTGTCATAGAGAATCCTTCAAGCGAGTTGCTCAAGGAACACGCTTTCGGCATTCTCTATGACAAAATTATCTCGGTATTATCAAGACCCTAGGGGCATTACTACTGATAATGCACTTAAACACAACTTATTTTCGTTTAATTAATTAAATTACTTCCGAATCCCAATACACACTATTAGGAGATTATTCGGAAATATACGATGTTCAGGCCTAATCAGGTACCATCCTCGGCACCATCTACAAATAGAATATTCAAGTACACACTCAGTGGACACTTCTTCAGCTGACTTTTAGCAAATAAAGGCGTAGATGTTGTGTGTTAAATAAGGCATGGTTCAGCTGTAGCTGAAAGCTACGTTGAAGCCTCTTTACAAAACAAGATAGAATATGCCGACAAAATTTTACATGGTACAATAATGCTGCTGCTCCTTTTCACAATAATTCTACTACTGTACCATGAGCAACATTTTCTCTCAATGCCAACAGTTTGTCTTTTTGGTTGAATTTTTGTATAAATAAACGGCTGACTTTACTTACCGTTCACTGTTCTAACTTAAAAGGATACCGAAACAACATTGTGCTTAAAAACTGGTTATAGTTCGAAGTATAATTTTTGATTCATTTGTTGCAGTGATATTGACGATATAAACGGCGATTCATTACATCTAGACATATGGGACCACGATGACGAAAGCTCTGTCTTGGAAGCCGTTAGTAAACTGAATGAAGTTCGAGGAGTTCGAGGTTTAGGAAGGTAGAAATGATTGATTAGCATTTTTATTTTTGATTTTAAATTTAAAAAAAAAATGTATTTCATAGATTTTTCAAGCAAGTTTGTCAATCAGCGCGACAGAGTTCACAAGACGACTTTTTGGGATGCGTTACGATACCTTTACAGGATATTCCATCTACAGGATTGGAGGGTTGGTTCAAATTGGAGGCACGATCGCAAAGGAGTTCAGTCCAGGGAAGAATTAGGTAGGTATTCCGTCAAAGACAAGAGTACCTAGGTTACTTCCCAGACATATAGTCGCTCGTCTATAGTGGGCACAGGAACAGGGGGACTGCCTTTTAGTTCAGTGAAGAAATGTCCTTTTTGCAGACGAAACCAGATTGGGTTTAATTAGTGATAGTTGTTTGGAGAGAGCCAGAGGACCAGAAAGACTATCTTTTGCGAGAGATGTCGTTCTATACCAAGGAGAAACTTTTGGGGAGGCATAATGCATTGTCGTCGTACGCAGCTTATTCCCATTCCAGAGACTATGACAGTTCGAAACATTGTTGAACCCATTATTTATCCTCTCTGAAATGAAATTGACCCAATTTCATTTTCATGTATGACAATGCTGGGCCCCATCGCACGAGAAGAGTCAAAATGCGCTCGAGATTCAGAATATTCAAAGATGACCGTGGCCAGCAAATTCACCAGACGTGAATCCCATTGAGCACATATGGGATTTCGTAGGACGACCAATCTCAAACAGAATTAATCCTCCTATCACCCTCCAGGATCTCACACTCGCAGCTCAAAAAGAATGGAACAACATCCCAATGGATACTATCATTGTTTCCATACTAATAAAATATTAAGCCGGGATAATAAAAATAGTAATACGCCCAAAGTGCATCATAATGTGTTACGTTTAAAATACTCATTATGATTAAGCAACTGTTTGATCACCTATATCTGACTGGTTCGTTTCGAAGTGAGTGAGGCTCTTTACACACCTCGTATCTTGGGATATATTAATTCTATTGATTTATTTTGGCTGTAAAATAGTTTGAAATTTGTGCACAATGACCACCACACTCTATGCCATTAAACAACTCACATCAGAGTGTTGGGAAAACCTGTGGTTAAATTCAATTTTCATCTCATTACTCTAATAACGAACATTTTAATAGGTAGACGTAGATTATCATCATCAAAATGTAATTCATTATGAAATATACACTTATGATATATACCAATCTATACATTGCTGACTCTGACTGCATTATAATGAGCAAAAATCTGAAGTGTTCACGAATTAATTGTTATGATGACACAGTTTATCAATTTGTCAATTGTTTGTACTGAAACTATACGAACATATGCTTTACAACCTCTTTTGAACACAACATATGTCGCCGTGACAAAATACCAACAGACTCCAAATTGAAAAACAACAAAAGCAAACAGGCTTTAGTATATGATGACTAAATAAATTTTCGATTTATTTATAATTCTCCTACAAATCTTACCAGAAACTTTCACAATTTGCTTGCATATGTGGCATGCAAGAATTCAGTCAATAATTTAGTTCTGGTAACTATTATACGACAATCCGTATTTTTCTAGAGATTTCTTCGGCAGCACATTTAACGTAACCATATTTGCAGGTTCTACCACTCCAATGGTTGATGGCCTCGGCTGGCGACGCGCTAAATCCATAGTTGTCTGGGAAAGTGTTCCCTTACTAAGTACACAATATACTATTGTTTTCTGTAATTGTTAGACGCATGAAGAAAATCAGTTGGTGTTTTATGTCGATTTAACGTTAGAGATATTTTGCATGCCTTTGCGACAGAGCCAATAAACAGTACTTCTTCTTCTTGTTCAAGTGCCTTGTCCTTTTCGAACGTTGGCAATCATCAACATAATCTGCACTTTATCCACTGCTTTCTAAAGAGACTCGCCCTGGTCTCACCATACCATTATCTCAAATTCCTTATCCATGAGATTCTTCTTTTTCTCTTTTGCCTTCAATTTTACCCTCTGATGATCAGCTTGAGAAGTTTGTACTTGTCATTCCTAAGTATGCGTCAGAGGTATTCTAACTTTCGCTTTTTAAGTGTAAACATGACCTCGAGATTTTTTGACATTCTCCTATTAAGCACATCTTCATTGCTCACTCTGTCCGTTCAGGAAATTCTTAATAATATCCGTCGATACGGCCACATTTGGAAAGCCTCTAGCTTTTTGCACATGGCGTCTGTCAGAGTCCGCGCCTCAATTCCATAGTAAAGAATGCTGAATACATATAGCAACGTAGCACTCGAGTGCGAACGAAGAGCGATAGACTTCGGCAGCACAACACAACAGTGCTGGTGTAACAGAAATAGGATCAGAATGCTCTAAATTTAGGCGGTTTGGCCTCCCCTCACTACGACTTGCAGAAGATCTTTTGTGAATGACTCTAATCTATAAATTGCCCACACTTTTCATAAAGTTGATGATTTCTCTGGCGGCTAAATTCCTTGCCTCGTCAGGTGTTAGGGTCACCCCTCCAAGGTGTTTTAGTCTTTTGCAGAAAAATGCCATGCATTCACAGAGCACGTGCTCTGTTGTCTCTGTTGCGTCTTCGCAAAACCGACAAGTGTCGTCCTCGGTTAGGCCCATCTTTTTGAGATGGTACTTCACTGGGTGGTGTCCCGTAAAAAGGCCTGTAATTCGCCTTAGGTCGCTTCTCTCCAGTTGGATAAGCTTCCCTGCGTTGGCCTCTGAAGGTTTGATAAACCTTTTTGATTGTCTTAGGCCTGGAGTGTTTCTCCAGTAGGACTTAAGTTGTTCCTTTTCTTATCTCCGAAGTTCTTCCTTGATATGGCTTTTTGGAAGGCCAAAGATGGGTTCCGGGCCGCAGAACGGAGCGTTTGCGCCCTCTTTTGCAAGTGGGTCCGCCGCTTCGTTCCCCTCTATGCCTTCATGTGCTGGCACCCATGTCAGAGTAATCTTTTTCCCCTGAGCTGCCAGTTGCTTTAGGGTCTGTTTGCATTCCCATGCTAGCTTTGACGTGAAGGTGTAAGACGTCAGTGCTTTTAACGCAGCTTGACTGTCTGAGATAATATTGATCTGCCGTTCTGGGATGCCTCTCTGCAGGCATTCTTGAGCACAACGATTAATAGCGTTGATCTCTGCTTGGAATATAGTGGGACATTTCCCGAGAGATTCAGAGAGCCTGCAATTAGGCCGGTATACTCCCATGCCTGTGTTCCCTTCTATTCCTTTTGAACCGTCCATATACCAGACGGATGTGTTTTCTGGGAATCGTGGTTCCCCATTTAGCCATTTTTGACGGTCTGCAATGACCACTTCAAATGGGATTTCAAAATCATGTTTGCTTGGCAAAGCGTCCGACGGTATTCTTCCTGAATCCACAGGTATTAGATTCAGGATTCCCATGTGTGCCTCTAGATCGCCAGATTTGTATTCCATTACCTGTGCCAGTTTCAGAGAGCTAATTGCTGCCCTAGCTTTGCAGAGTAAAGCCTGCCCTATCCATTTTAGAAATGAGATGATCCAGCACTAGTGACCATAGAAGAGGGGACAATACACCGCCTTGTGGACATCCCCTAGCCGGTGTCACTCTTACAGACACTTCTCCTATTTCATGCGTAATGACACGGTCTTTCAAAATTGTCCGAATCCATTTCACCAGTGGAATCTGTCAGAGTCCGCGCCTCAATTCCATAGTAAAGAATGCTGAATACATATAGCAACGTAGCACTCGAGTGCGAACAAAGACCGATAGACTTCTGCAGCACAACACAACAGTACTGGTGTAACAGAAATAGGCTTTTGAAAAATATCATGGATCAGAATGCTCTAAATGTAGTCAACCAACCTCTAGTTGCCATAGAGATCATCGTGTTACCATACATTTGTATTTAAAATTTGACTGAATTTTGCACTGAATCCTAATTAACAAAATATAACTGCTAAAATGACTCTCAAGCTGTAAGACTCACAAGATGAAACAGCTTGTCTTCTCATTCCGACAAGACTTGTACACAGCGATTTCTTTTGATCTTTGTTGATCTCATCAGTAAGAAGTCTCCTAATCGGAGAAGGAGTTGAATTAATGTCAAAACAAACCGTTCAATTATTGATTTTTTTATTTAATGATCAGCAAAGATTACTAGAGCAAAATGGCATTATAAAATAATCAATACCCTCTGATTTGGTAAATTTTAGGTTGAAAATGTGGTTGTCTACAAGAGAAAATCGCGGCATATCCGACAAAGACAACTGGACGGAACTGACTCAACACGAACATTTGTATGCCACATTCGTTGATTACGAATTACGGAATTGGGGCAGGGAATCGTGGACGTGGAATGGAGATTTGCCCGGACCAGCATTGACCATTTTACACCAACATGCCGTTCAAGGTACTGTTTTGACATTTTACTAGCTTTTTTGTGCATCGAGGAGGTTGGAGTGGGTCAATTCATATTGGACACTGCTCAAATATCCAATTCTCATCACTCGTAATGACACCGACATCAATCGCCAATATTAACGAACATGTTCCATGGGTTCTTGGCCTTCGTCTCTTCTTTCTCAATCACAACAGTGACTCTGTTGGTCTCCGTTGCACTCTGCTGGGCAAACAAGTTCATATTTCCAATTCAACTCAATAATTTAATTATTTTTACGTTTTGTACCCTTAAGGTGACTTGACTGAACTTCAAACGGCCATGGCACGATTTGCTGCAGCGTCCCGCATTTACCTGAAGTGTCCTTTAGATCCAAGATGGATGTTACAATTATTGACAGATGTGGAGAACGCTTGGTGCAATTTTACTTTGACTAGGGAAGAAGAAATGTGGTTAGCGGAAAAATTCACTGCCATGCAAGGTACATTCGTTCACCAAGGAAATTGTTGTTGGATCTAATTTGTTTACAATTTTTTTTTTACAGAAAGGTGGTTGCAGCAGTTGCGTCATCACCGGCAGTTATTTCCTGCTTTACATCCGCCGTCTTTAGCTCGTTTGGAGTATATCCTGAGATGTTTAGCCTACTTGTCAAATATGGTAAGATACTACATAATTTTCTTCAACGATTTATCTCGATATGGTCTTGAACCATTTTATTTTCAATGCTACTAAACTGCTCGCTGTTCCAGTCTTCATTTACTCCTTTGGGGTCTTAAAATACACCATAACGAAGCTGCACGAGTTTGAGGTGAAGACGCACTGAAGTCATCATCCAGGGCATACGTTCCAGGGATTTATCTTCCACGACATGGGAGCGAGGAAGTTTAAAGTGTATACATGGCGCTGAGAGCAACCAGTGGGGTAATCAATGGTAGCAGTCTGAATCTCCGCATCGTACTAAATTACAGACGTGCGGGGATTGGAGCATTTCTTTGTTCGACGGCACAACGAGCTCTTCTTGATACTTGCCGATCGACCTTCCATAACATAGTTGGAGCTTGCATAAAGGAGGCAGAGGTTAAGAGGCTTTTCAACTTTCAGACCCCTTCACGGTGTCTTCTATCATACCATTCAAGACATGGGTTTGTCCAAGCCGTTCTTCTTCTTTTTAAGATCCAGTGGGCTAAAGTCGGAGACGAAGGATTAATACAAGCCTGACATCGTTCTCTTTGACAAGTTGAACCAAAAATCTTTGCCATTGAGAGCGAGAAGCGGACGAACTTTCAGGATCTCCTCTATAACCTTCGATAGATGTACCAGTGACATTATGTCTTACTTGTAATTCTGATAATCGGTTCTGCTTTTCATAATATCGAAGAGAATTTAGCAAGTAGGATGCAGGATGAACTTATCCTCGGCGCTCTACTTAGGGCACATGAGTCTACAGTCTCAGACAGAAAACTTTTCAGATTACTTCCAATGTTGAATGGTATGGATCTGGAGATAATTGCCTCATTCTTCTCCTCATATAAAAATCCCAATAGAAGAAGTTCTCAGACAGAAACCTTTCCAGATTATTCCCAATGTTGAATGGTTTGGATCTGGAGATAATTGCCTTATTCTTCTCCTTATATGAAACCTCAAATTGGGGTAGAACGGTCGCTTGCCTATCAAGTTATCCTCGGTTCGTTGCATCTACTTAAGGCACATGAGTCTAGAGTTCTCAGACAGAAGCCTTTCCAGATTATTCCCACCATGCTGAAAGGAATGAATCTGGATATAATTGCCTTATTCTTCTCATCCAAGTAAAGGAAGTACTCTCGTTTTCCTATCAATCTGTACCTCTTTCAATATCAGATCTGTCAAGGGCAATATTGGCTTAAATAGAACTTTTTCCAAATGATCATTCCCTTCATGTGTCTCAAACATTTTCGCTTCCATCTCAAACGGTTTAGCCTTTCAGTGAATCGAAAGTGAAATTAGGGATCATCAACTTCCTTTTTCGATTCAAACTGGGTAATGGGAATTCTTTCAGATCTTTGAACGTAGGTATACTTGAAGCTCAAGAAGGGAAACAATTCTACCTTAAGGGCAGTAATGAGACTTTCTTGATTTATTCCAGAAAGCATTTTGGAAATGCTGTCCATTCAACAAGGAAATTCGTGGTGAAATTGTAGCTAGTTTAAGAAGAGGCACCCCAGAATGGTTTCATTCACTAAAATCATCCATAATGAATCCTGAAGAATACGATGGATCTTTTGTAACGTTCTGCGCCGAAATTTACGTCCAACTCAAACACGGACTGTTTCATTACCATCCTTTGTTCGAAGGGTAAGCTAAAGCTTGAAAGCTTTTAGAATGATAAGAAACTAATTATTGATGGTATTTTCAGAACTAATGGCATTCCTTACTTCAGTGTAGTGCTCAAACAAGTGGATAAACTCATGTCGGATGAGGTGATATCGTTCCTCAACCAAAATGAACATCCTGATGCTGCGTATAGTCGTTTGATATTCTCGGTTTACTTAGAAGTGAAAGATTTAGCGACGTTCCATCAGAATTTACCATCTGGTGGTGACCACAAATTGTTACTAGTGCGATGTCATGAATGGTTTGAACCGGCGGTCAGTTGTTGGCTGACTGTTTGTAAAGGCAAAGCCTTGCAAAGGGTAAATTACCCATTGTACAATGAGAGCACAAAGATGACATTTTCTTCCGACCTGTTCCAGATTAGAACTGCCATAGAACTGGACAAACCATGTGAAGGCGACAAACTAGTGAAGCACAGCTCATCAGCAGTTGATGTGGTCTCGATGTTCTGTCAATTACGCGATTTCTGGAGACTGTTACAATGGCCTAAAATTTATTCAATCAATCTGCTGTCCCAACTGCTCAATTGTATATGTTCCGCCGCTCTATTATACGCCGATATTTTCTATCAAAGTCTTATGGAGACTGGCTACTTTGATAGAGTGGGTCCATTCAAATTGAGCGATGATATATGCATAGCATCAAATAATTTGGAGTATGTCTATAAGTTTGTGTCCATATTAGGTGAGAAATTTGTGCAATTTTTTTTTCAAGTGTTACAAATGTATTAATTGGATTGGCAAAATTGGCCGGACGGTCAAAATTTGCTCTAACTTTAACATCGATTTTCTCGTGAACCCTGTAATATATTGGGATGATTTTTTTTAGAAATGTAGCTTAACTGTTGGACAACAGGTTTGACCTATAGCTGATTTTAAGCAATTGGTTCTTATGTATATACAGAGGTAAAAAAGAGTAATTTTTCAATTCTGACTTTTTTACAGAATCCTGTAAAACAACTCAGAATTATTATTAAACTGAGTTTTTTGCAGCATTTGCATAATTCTAAAAAACTCGAAATGTTTTATCATTCTAATTTTTACAAAATTCCGTAAAAACCTCGGAAATTTTTATCTAACTTTATTCACAGAATTCTGTAAAAAACTCGGAATTTTTCATTTCTTATAGAATTCTGTAAAACAACTCAGAATTATTAGTAAGCTGAGTTTTTTTGTAGAATTCTGTAAAAAACTCAACATTTTTTATCTTTCTGACTTTTTGCAGAATTCCTTAAGAAACTCGGAGTTTTTTTATCAATCAAACTTTATTTACAGCATTCTGTAAAAAAAAACTTAGAAGTGTTCAATTCTTACTTTTCTTATAGAATTATGCAAAACAACTCAGAATTATTATTAACCTGAGTTTTTTGCAGAATTCTGCAAAATCTCGGAATTTTTTTATCATTCTGACTTTTTACACAATTACGTAAAAAAACTCGGAATTTTTCAATTCTTACTTTTTTACAGAATTCTGTAAAACAACTCAGAATTATTATTAATCCGAGGTTTTTTTGCAGAATTCTGTAAAGAAACTCGGAATTTTTTATTATTCTGACTTTTTACAGAATGCCGTGAAAGACTCGGAAATTTTTATCATTCTAACTTTATAGAATTCTGTAAAAAACTCGGAATTTTCCAATTCCTACTTTTCTTACAGAATTCTGTAAAACAACTCAGAATTATTATTAACCTGAGTTTTTTTGTAGAATTCTGTAAAACACTCGTAATTTTTTAACGTCCTGACTTATTACAGAATTCCGTAAAAAACGCGTAATTTTGTATCATTCTAACTTTATTTACAGAATTCTGTAAAAAAACTCGTAATTTTTTATCATTCTGACTTTTTACAGAATTCCTTAAGAAATTCGGAATTTTTTTATCATTCTAACTTTATTTACAGCATTCTGTAAAAAAACTCAGAAGTGTTCCATTCTTACTTTTCTTACAGAATTATGCAAAACAACTCAGAATTATTATTAATCTGAGTTTTTTGCAGAAAACTCGGAATTTTATATCACTCTGACTTATTACAGAATTCCGTAAAAAACTTGGTAATATTTTATCATTCTGACTTATCTTTTTTTCATTCTTACTTTATTTACAGAATTCTGTAAAAAACTCGGATTTTTTACCAATCTGACTTTTTACAGAATTCTGCAAAAAACTCGTAAGTTTTTATCATTCTGACTTATTACAGAATTCCGTAAAAACTAGGATTTTTTTTATCATTCTGACTTAACAGAATTCTGTAAAATAACTCGGAATTTTCCAATTCTTACAGAATTCTGTAAAACAACTCAGAATTATTATAGATCTGTTTTTTGCAGAATTCTAAAAAAAAAAATCGGAAATTTTTATCTGGCTTTATTCACAGAATTGCATAAAAAACTCGGAATTTTTCAATTCTTACAGAATTCTGTAAAACAACTCAGAATTATTATTAATCTGATTTTTTTTTTGAGAATTCTGCCCAGAATCTGGGAATTTTTTATCATTCTGATATTTAACATACTATTAAATCACATTGGCGTTCGAAAAGTGTGTAAAAAGGGGTTGAAAGCAGAAATATTGACTAGTTATTCATAGCTTTGATAGAATATGACCTATGAAATGTACCACTGCTTTCATAGACGTTCGTAAATAGTGGAAAAAGGGTCAAAATAAAAAAAAAAATATTCGAAATGTGGAATAACTTAAATAAAAATAGTTGATGTCTACAAAAAAAAATAAAAAAAAAAGAATTTTGGAAATATAGTTTGTCATCGAAACTCTTACGAGGAAGGTAAATAACAAAAAGGTCACAAAAATATTACTTTTACAATTAAATAGTGCCTTGAGAGCAATCTTTCCAATGAAGTGATCATAGTTATAGTTCAATGTGTGAATTTTTGAGGAAATCTTTAATTTTATGATTGACCTTACCAATTTCGTCCTACTGCGGTAAACTACGGCACCTGAAAATAATTCCCAGCGAATTCCAATGGCTACTTTGGTAATCAACAAATTTCCCCTGAAATTTTATGCCCAGTCTCGCCTGTAATATCAGACTCGCTATGCTCGTCAAATCTATAACCTCGCCAAAAGAGGTATCAATTTTACGCCTAATATACTCTTATTTCTCCGTTGAAGTGGATGGTATCTCGTCTCTCTATCTCACTGTCTGAGAGATAGTCAGAAACATGTGCCTCCCGTCATCAGTTTTATGAATAGCTTACTAAAACATGTACAGGAAATACTCAAATGTTATTTAAGGTAAGGAATTACGAGGCTGATGATGATGTGAATCTCCGAAACAGGACAAATAAAGTGTGTTTGTATTTTATTATTCCAGAAAACTATTTTGATTTCGTCACACTGGAATCCCTTACCACAGAACTGCAGTTCGCAACACTGTCAAATCAACTGGATAGTACCCTAAGTCAATTCCAAATACGCATAATGGATATCATTAAACGAGTGGGACCACAAATGCAGGAATCATTAAGGAAAGCCATGTTTCATGTGGCGTGGTCACCGGACACACTACCCACAGCACAGGCAGTTGATCCACTTTTAGATTATTTACATACGCATCTACAGGCGTTGAATGTTGCCTTGTTGCCGCAGAATTTCCAAAAAGTCTTGTACGAAGTAAGTAGATCCAAATGTGTCGGTTTCCAAATTCTGGCAAATGCGATCTTTATAGGTATGGGAATACACACTTGCCGAATTAAATTACCAAATGGACGGTGGGGCGACCAATGACGATTTACCCGCCATGTTCCATGACAGACTTCACAATGCACTCGATTTACTGGTCGAGTTCTTTCACGCAGAAGGTCAGGGACTGCCAATGGATGTATTACAGTGTAATACATTTTGTCTGATTGAACAAAGACTGCAATATCACCGAACTGAGACTGAAAAGTTGATTGAAATATTCTATGGCCAAAGGTAATCTAACTACTCCATTTAAGTTAGTAAGTAGTTTCATGTTTCTTTGGGTATTCAGCTGTTTTCCTGCAGAATTTCGTCGTAAACTTGACTTTGTCAAGAGTGTTACAGAACGTTCATAGCTGACATTGGGCCATCATCATCAGGAATCACTCGCTAACGAGAACGATTTACTCCAACTCAGGGTAGATGACCCTCATTAATAGTACGCCTCCATCTCGGTCGGTAGTTCATTCCATGTCGCGAAGTTCAAATGTTTAACGTATTTCTACCGCAAATGATGCACCCTCTGAACGCGGTTATCCGGACAGGCGGAAGGGTGGACTGACTATGTTTAGGACAACTTTTATATCCCCTCCCCCTGCTAGGTAAGCAGAGTGGACGTCACAAGAGCAGGACACGACCAGCTCCACAGGCCCAAATCGGCTATCACATACTTGCCGCCTACGTGCAGGTTCACTAGGAGCTTCCAGATCACAGAATCCTGCTCCCTTCGCTACTCCCCGATCGCCGTAGGGCTTTTGAAGGTGACTTTTGGACTTCTCATTCGTTGGAAACTCTGAAAGATGCTTGATATTGTGACTTCAATTCAAACATACAGGCAAAATCTTTCTACAAGCTGCTATAACTTCAAATTGCTTGAATTTTTGACTTTAATGCAAAGCTACAATTTGAAACTTTGTTATTATCCTGGAAAATGCTTGGAATTCTGGGTTAAATTCAGACATACAGGCTGACCCTTGTCATTACAAACTGTTATAGCATAACGAGTGCTTGAATTTTAGACTTAAACTTAATTATAAACTGCGCCAACTTAAAATTGCTTCGATTTTTGACTTGATACAAGGCGAAACTTTGCCTTTAGTCTGAAAGATGTTTGACTTAAATTCAAACATACAGGCAAAACCTTCCTACAAGCTGCTATAACTTCAAATTGCTTGAGTATTTGGCTTTAATGCAAAGCTACAAGTTGCAACTTTGATATTATTCTGGACAATGCTTGAAATTCTGTCTTAAATTCAAACATGCAAGCAAAACCTTTCTACAAGGTGCTATAACTTAAAATTGCTTCAATTTTTGACTTGAATGTAAAGATACAAGGCGAAACTTTGCCTTTAGTCTGAAAACTGCTTGAAATTCTGACTTAAATTCAAACATACAGGCAAAACCTTTCTACAAGCTGCTATAACTTCAAATTGCTTGAGTTTTTGACTTTAATGCAAAGCTACAAGTTGAAACTTTGATATTATCCTGGAAAATGCTTGAAATTCTGACTTAAATTCAAACATGCAAGCAAAACCTTTCTACAAGCTGCTATAACTTAAAATTGCTTGAATTTTTGACTGTACTGCAAAGCTACAAGTTGAAACTTTGTTATTATCCTGGAAAATGCTTGAAATTCTGCCTAATTTTAAACATACAGGCACACCCTTGTCATTACAAACTGTTACAGCATAAAAAGTGCTTGAATTTTAGACTCCTGACAGAAACTGATGTCCGACCCAATGGCATAGTTTCTACGACAATTGGAGACTCCAGCACTACTGCAATCTGTTGCTGGGGTGTCAATGGATGGGTGAGTAAGACTGTAGGATCGCATCTTAGACGATGCTCAAGGGCATGGGATGGATGCCCTCTGGTGCGACGTATGACGTCCATTTAGTTGTCGCACAGTTACGACTACAGGCAGTACGACTCGCCAAGAGTGCGGTAGCAGAGAAGTCATTCTCTGGCCTGCCTTTTATCTCAAAAATAGTTATTTTATGAGAAACAATCAGTATAATTTACCGCATAACCCGAGGACATTTTGGAAATAAGTAAATAGTAAACGCAAAGTGATTAACGTGTTTCCTACAGAAATGTTCTGGAATGACCAAAGAGTAGTTATCGGCCCTGAATTGGCAAATCTTTTTGCTGAGTATTTCGCATCCGTTTATTCCGATCATGACTTTAGCGAGGTGGGTCTGCCGTCCTGTTCTTCATACTGGTTTAGCTGCTCTGGATGTGAAGGAGTAGGGGTGCTGGCACAGACGAAACTCCACCAATTTTTCTTCGTAATTTCTGATTTTTTTGCAAATGATTGGCGATAAATCTGATGATGATGTTTCAAACTACCTTAGCGCTGTACCCAAACTCTTCGAAAACTTATTTTCAAAATTGTTACCACCTGTTGTTGATTTTTGTTTGCTAGATCATCTACCGCGCTTAATCTTCTGGCCTTCGTCGACTACTTGAGTGCGGCATTGGAGGAGGTTTATCAGGTTCATACGGTATATATTGACTTCTCCAAGGCCTTCGATCTGTATATTTAGGCCGCAGAGGCTGTTACTGTCCGCCAGGAGCCGGAGTTCTCTTTGGCAATCCTTATGACTTTAGAGACTCTCAAAGCCGTTTGGCTGTCTGATCATATATTAATTCACACACAGACTGGAAAATTGTAAATCCAGGTACTCAGTAAGATTAAAAATTGTTTGTTTGTAGATTACAAGACCAATATACAACCACAAATAGCCAATATGGACATTTAGCTGTAAGAGCATATTTTAATCATGATTCGCTCTGCGTTGAGGTAAGTGTCTGCTTCTTCGAGTATAGCTTAAACTGAACCTTCTCTTCTCTCTCACTTATTTATTTGCAGGTTTTACACGCTCGTGACATTATACCTCTCGACCCAAATGGTTTCAGTGATCCATTTGTCATAATTGAACTTTTACCAAGGCGCGTATTTCCACATTGTAACGAGCAACAGACTAACGTACACAAAAAGACTTTACATCCCATCTTCGATGAATGCTTCGAGTTCAGCGTATCTTTAGAGCAGTGTCGAGGACCTGGAGCAATGGCAAGTAGAACTCATCATCTTATAAGTATCGATTAGATCAAATTGTACAAATTCAATTAATTATTCATAGAAGAATATCTCATTCGAGGCGTTATTTTAAGGCTTTTGATATTCTCCGATATGTTATTGCTGTGCAGATCCTCAGTCATGATAAACCTCACGTAAACAAGACAAATACCACTCTATTCGATACAAAGCTTCCTCGACCAAGCCTGGAGCATCTCTCTTTGCACAGTTTCCTAGTTTGGATTTCTGTTGCGATGAAAATTTATAGTATAGTGCCCGCTAAGATCCTTGTACGTCTGTATTAAGTCGCCTCGACTGCGCCTATTGTGAGGCGTTGTTAAGTTTAGCACTCTTAGCTGATCTTCATAGGGCAGATAGGAGAGCTTCAAAATTTTTAATATTCCAGGCCTGGCCTGACCAACGACCTGTACAAGTTCAACATTATTTCATTTAAATGGTCTCCGGATCAAATACCACATTCTGTTGGTTTTTTTTTCACAACCGAAATGACATTTGAAATCGTTGGCCATTACTATACGAGGTCCGTTAGCTACTGAGTCGATCTCAATGGATATGGAGGACTGTGCATTTATCTATACTAAAACTTATCAGCCAAGTCGAACACCACGATATTACGTCGTCAAGATCCGTCTGGAAGGCCTCAGCACCGTATATATATATGAAAGAAATTCTAATAATATATGCGTAAAGTCCGAGCTTTCTCCTACTGCTCAAGATTTTAATGAACATTTCGTGACAATAGCAGACGATTTATTGCGTTCTATGACTGTCGACAATGTTGCTCGGGAGCGAATACTAAATAAAATAAGCGCGCCTATAGCATCTTTTTTACATTGCACCTATTCTTGATAGTGACGTTCGATACGAAATCCAACACCTAAAGAACTCTAATTGTTTTGATATGTATAATATAAATTCTAAAATAGTGAAATTTAATATTGATATTATTGGTGAGCCTTTAACTTTCATTTTCAATAAACATCAATATTTAAAAAAGGGGATACTAAAGACCCTAGCAATTACAGGCCAATTTCAATATCTTCGATTTTCGGAAAAATCTTTGAGAAAATCATAAGCAGAAGTTTAGCTAATTATTTTGAAAAACATAAACTTTTGAATATGTCCCAATTTGGATTTAGACACGGACGATCTACTATACAGGCTGTCTCAAAACTAGTTGAGTATATTGTTGAGGGCCTTGAAAACAAGACTCAGGTATGGTGTGAGAGGGATTGCTTTGGAATTGTTAAAATCATATATTTGTGGTAGACAACAACTGGTGCGCCTTGCGGATTCTGTCTCTGATCTTTTGCCGGTGAGTGCAGGTGTCCCTCAGGGCTCTGCACTGGGTCCATTGTTATTCGTAATTTTTATTAATGATTTTCCCAATTATTTGAGGCCCTATG
Source organism: Apoderus coryli (assembly GCA_911728435.2). Lineage (NCBI taxonomy): Eukaryota > Metazoa > Arthropoda > Insecta > Coleoptera > Attelabidae > Apoderus > Apoderus coryli. The sequence continues at coordinate 1,301,877 of OU452207.1, forward strand.
AATCGATACTTTATGCTGACGATTCAAATGTTCTGGCGACTCATAAGAATGTGGAGATTGTGAAAGTGATGATGACGATCTCAGAGAATAAAGCAGATGAATGGTTTCGCCAAATTTTTTTAAAATTAAATATAGAAAAAAATCAAAATATAATTTTTTCAGCAAACACTAACATATCTAGAGGTCACTCGGTTAAGTTTCTCGGAATAACTCTGGACGACCGTTTGACATGGGCACAGCACGTCCATAAGCTTTTGGGTAGGCTGTCTAGTGGTGTCTTTCTCCTGCGGAGATTGGTGCCGGTTGTGGATAGGTGGTGTGCCTTGGCAATTTATAATTCGTTATTCCAGTCGCATATAAGTTATGGTGCATATCTGTGGGGTAAATGTTCGACTTCAATCAATGTATTTCGTATGCAAAAGAAGGCGGTGCGTATCGTTGTTGGTGCGGGATGCCTGGATCATTGCAGACCAATATTTAAGCAGTTGGGCATTATGTCAATGCCCAATATTTACATATACCAGCAGGTGCTTGAAATTCATAAAAATATAAACAAGTTTTCAAGTAATTCAGATTGCCATTATTACTTAACTCGGCGTGCTGACGACATCAGGGTTCCTGTATTGAGAATTGGTTTGTCAGGGAAGAACTCTCTGGATGTTAGCCTATATAATAAATTACCAAGCTCTATTAAAATTTTACCTTTTAACAGATTCAAACAAGCTGTGAAAGCTTATTTTAAGTTTGAATGTTTCTATAATGTACAAGAGTATATGGAAGCCTTGTATTGTTATTTACATTAAATATTTAGATTATTTTACTATTTATTTGTGAGTAAAATAATTTTAATATAGACGAGCTGCAATTGTAATTTTACAAAAAGTCGCAATAAATATATATGTTATGTTATGTTATATCGGATTACAAAACAGCTTGGTGTCCTCGGCAAAGAAACTTGCACTCACTTTTATATTTTCTGTTAAATCAGATCTGTGATCACTGAACCCTGAGGCAGTTTGCTGTGGATCTGCGGAAAATCGCACCATTTGCCTTAACCTGGAAACTTCGTCCCCTAAGAAACACCCCAATCCATCACAGGAGATCTCCACGAATACCATAGTGCTCGAGCTTCAGGTACACCACATCGGTAGGCTGTCCATTATCATGCTCTGTTGCATTGTCTATAAAAGCCTATCTAAGATCTTCTCTATACCTTAAGACTTCTAAAAATGCTCTGGAGACTAACAAACAGGTTTCGCAAAGCAAAGACTCTTTTAATCATCCACTAGGTATGTAAGTTCACAATGAGTGGGTCTGCACTGTACCCTCCACTGCGGCTACCGACGGTACTCTTCTTAATGAAATCGATTATTTTGCTTGGTGAACTTTCTTTTAGACTAGCTGGTAGAAGGGTTAGCTACTTCACCAAATATTGAGAACCTAGTTGTAGCTACCGCTCGGCAAGAACAAAGTACATGTTCCGCCGTCCCATCGTCCTCCTGGCACAATCGGCACTCGGAATTTTCCAAGACACCCAACCTCGTGACATGATGATTCAAACGACAATGACCAATGTATAGTCCAGCCAGGCAACGCAGATGAGATCTACTCATACCCAACAAATCCTTGGCCCTTGATTTTGATGAGTTAATCAACTCCTTCTAATGTGATTTTGCCAGAAGTTCTCAATGCTTCTCTTGCCACAGAATCCGCTATTTCATTCCCCTTTAGACCAACAGGGATCCTGACCAGAGTCAGATTATTGTTCTCTGATATTAGAGAGTCTGTTTTGACAATTCCACACAGTCCTTGATGTGGAACTTGATGGCCTCTTTCTTGACTATCACTACAGAAAATTTTGCGCACAATGCTCCTGCTCGAGGTTCTGAAGACACAGATCAATAGCCAGAACTTCTGCCTTGAGTCTGCTTCCATAAACTTCGGCATCTGTACCTGAGTTTGTCTTTGAGCCATTAGTAAACTAGCGATAGTCTTCGGTTTGGAACTCCCGCCATGCAGGATTTATGATCCCCGAATATTATAAGGCAGATAGATCATAAAATATTGCTGGAGGCTTTACATCAGAGTTCATTCTCACAGGGACAAACATTACTACTATTCTCGTTAAAGCGGTTAACATGAAGCTTACATTTCCAAGCCTGAGAGATCAGTAGGTATTTATGCTTAAGAAATCGAACTTCAAAGTATGGTAGTTGAAATAGTGGAACTTCATAAGGTTTTTTGTTTACTAATTTAGGTAGCCTTCACAGTTATGGACCACGACGTTTTAACGGCCAATGATTTTGCTGGGGAAGCATTTCTAGCTTTAGGTAGTATACCTGGAGTTGCAGATTCTGGAACCTGCGTCGACAACTTTCATGGTTTGAAGCCAGTGGAATTAGTTCTAATGCAACAGCATGACAAAAGTGAGTTTGCGATATTTTTTATGTAGTAAAGAATTACTGAGCAATCCAGGTTAAAATTTGTTAAAATATTACATAACAAACTCCAATTACTGTAATTTGTGTTTGTTTGCAGATCATCCAATTCTTCAAATACTGGAATCACGCCCCACAGACAGGCAAGCTGTCGAATTTGTCAAAAAACAGAAACAACGCTTTTCTACAAAATAAATCAATTTTCTATATCTGCCTCTATTAATCCCTGCTTCCTTCATTTATTTACCTCTAACAATCCTTAATAAGTACTTCCTTCTATAAATTTAACAGCCTCTAGCCTTTTTTTGTTTGTTTGTAAAATATAAAGGCTGTTTCATAATTATTTATAAATAGGTACACTAGCTTTGTTGAGCTATATATTGCCGCAAATATTTAACAATCTTTACATACAGGGTGTCCTAATAAAATAAGGCATGAATAAAATTAAATATTTTAGTATCGTATTTTTCTTGAACCTTGTTACAATTTTTTTATTCTCTTCTTTTCTTGGGATTTAAGGTTCTTATAAGCTATTTTTTTTTTCCTTTTGAAATATGTTTATTTCATGTCAAAGGTACAACGTTTCGGCTTATTCGCCTTCCACGAACAGCGACTGTATTTTGCAGGACACCCTGTATTAATTTAATTAGTACTGTTATATTTTTTATAAATTTTATTGCCATAATTTAAAACTATAGATTATCTATATTACTTACCTATATTAATTATAAGTGGTGTTCCTTAATGATACGCGAAAATTTAAGGTTAGGACCCCACATGAAAACTTAATAATAGTTGGGATTAAGAATTATGTTGCAATATCATGAAAAACTGTGTGTTAAAGAGTTAAACAAAAGCGGGAAATTAATAGTTATTTAGCTAACTAGTGCTGAAAGTAGTACTTTTCCCCACGCGACGATAGTTGACCGAACGATGCGCACTGGAGTTCGGTCATTCGTCGAGTGTGGAAAGAACACTTTCCGCATGTGCTTTGTACACATTTTTCCCTACGCACACATAACCTACAAACATCCAAATGTTCGTGTAAAATCTTATACCGGGTGGTCCAGTTATTTTGAGACAGCCTCTGTTATCTTTTCGCCTGGATTTTCTTGGTATTCTGTATTCTGTGTAGGTGCTGTTTTGTTGCCGGCTTGAGACTCTTTTACCTACTTCACACACACATCGGACTCATGTAATAAAAGCCATGAACTTCTGGATTTTTTATATTTATTTTTTAATCATAAATTACGCAACTTTTTCGAAGTTTGTAATACTCGCGAAATTAAAGGACTAATTTAAATTTATTAAATACACAAGACTTATTAGAAAACAAAATTAAATTCTTTTTGTTTGCCTCGTGCCGCCATAACCTCTCTTACTTTCTAACCTATCTGCGACTTCCCCTCACATGTTTGTTTTTTGTTTATCAGAAATGTCCTACGACATACGTAGTTAATAGATAGGTGAGTATCTACAACACCTCATATCTTAAGAACGGCCAATTTTTCGGAAACAAAGTTCAAATAGAAGTTGTTTGCTATTAATGGGAGAAAAACAATGGTGGCACCCATTTTCACGAGGAATCTACGCGTCTATGACGACAAGAATGCCTTAGGTTACCATTAATAAATGTATAACAGATATTATCAAAAGATATTCGCATATCATTAAGGAACGCCTGCAACAAATATTTCCTATTGAGTTTTATAAAATTATATCAATTATTATTGAAATATATAACAATCAAATAATTTCAGAGATTTACTGTTTAGTTTTTTAAAATATTATTCAAAATCAATGACTGATTAAAATTAAAAGATAAATATATTTATATTAACAAACGTATAATAAAGTTCTTAAGATTATTTTGCACAATCTAACTCTAACTCCCAAATGTTTTGACATGTATCTATAAAAATATATAAGAGATATTTTACTAAATCATTTGTGAAAATGTGGAAAGCTACTTATTATCCAAAATTCAAACATTTGTTGTTTTACACGTAGAACAACATTTCCGAGGTACACAAATCCAATCTGGGGGAACCCTCGCGTCGTCAGCCGTATTCATAGAATTGGGCTCAACCTGAACTAACTGAATATACAAATTTGAATTTTTGCAGAGTCACACAAGTGGATGGGTCACATTTTTTTAAGATACTCGACTGAAATATTGATCATGATTTAGTTTTTTCCATTTTTTTGGGCTTCGCTGGTCTTCTCAGAAATTAATATCAAGTTATATGGAAAATATCACAATTTGTAGAGACATCTGTATATCAGTCATCACGGAGTTCCTCTCGGTTCAATTTGCGGACCACTTTTGTTCAGCTTATACATGGCTAACTCTTGTAAAAAAGTTGCACATGTACACTGATGAAATAGGTACTTATTATTCGTTTTCACCTGCTAATTGGCGTGCGGTTGCAGCTCCTATAGGTAAATGATGATTTGCAGACATTGTTTCAGCAATGAAATCTCCATCATTTGCAAATAAATTCTTCAAAATCTAACCTTCTCATCTTTGGAAGAAGTAAACAAGATATTCAGGATAATGTGCGAATTATTTTATAATTACGTTAAACATATTATTAATTTGATTATGAATACGGATGCACATGTAAAATCTGATCTCCAGTAAAATGTTGTATCCTCATCGAGGTCTGTTATCGGTGCTTCTTAAATTACAACTAACTAACTCTCTGGTGCTTAGCCATTTTAACTTCTGAGGCGTGACATATGGATTTTGTCTGGATCAACATATAATCTTCTTGGGAAATTTTGTCCTCCATGAGTGGCAGAAGAAAACTCCACTCTTTGGTTCTTTTTCACAAGAGGCTGACAGAATTAAGGCCTGAATATCTTTCGCAAAAATTAGTTATAGGACGGATATTCAAAACTTGACCTTGCGACAAAGGTTAGCATTACCACTGCTTCTTCCTCTCTCCGAAAAAAAGCCCTACTGCTGTCGATCAGTCTCATACTTAAGTTGATCAAATATATTTCCAAGAACCTACCAATGTCAACGAGAAATATTTTTGTTCTTAGGTACCTACATTGGTTTTGCAGCTACTAGGTATATTCTTATTTCTACCTATGAAAACTTTGCTATATTCACAATCAAAATAAACAAGAAAAACACAGTGTGTAAAGCTGTGCTTTATATGTTGTCCATTTTACGTTTTGTTTCTCTTATGCGTTCGTTTTTATCTTTATTGTAGGACTGATGATGGCTTGTTAAGCCGAAACTAGTTTCCTTTAACATAATTAAATTATAAAGATTTTGTGGAGTTGACATCGAAAGTTTTTGTTTGTTTTCGCTGACTCTGCTTAAAACCTGTGACATTTCACAAATAACCGTATTTAATAATTGTTTGATGCATTTGTTCAGAGTTGTATTCGTCTTTTGTGTTGTTGTAAGTTCTAAATCACAATTTAAAAGTAGGTATGAAAGGAAGTAAATAAAAACAATATAGATAAGCTAGGCAAATATCATAATTTATTTGTGTCTCAATATTATTAATTTACTTTTATTTGTTGTTAAAATTTATTTTAAAATAAATAAAAAAAATAAAATCAACGCAATATGGTATGGCGAACGTCAATGAGTTGGCAAGTTCTACTGCTATTTTTAGGTTAGGTACGATTTCGCGCGCAAATTCTGAGTTAACGTTCTGGTTGGTTTCTATTCTTGTGATTCTGCTATCGTTATTATGTCGTGGTGTAGTCCTTTTGCTTTTGTATTTTACGAATTAAATATACACAATGCCAAACTTTAAAATCGTTTGCAGATACATTATACATTTTAGACTTCAATTCAATTCTAATTATTATGTAGTAGAAATTCATGTAAATTAACTTAAAAGTGGAAGAATTTTCTAAGGAAAGTCTCCCTCGACGAGCAAAATTCTGCAGTTTGTCATTGCTTATTTCATTCAGATCTAAAGAAAATAATGTACCCGCCTTTGGAGATGTGTATAGTACCAGGGACGTGCTAAAAATAATCTCATGGAATAATAAAAGTAGCTTTTCATAGTTTCTAACGAATTATTATTATTAAAAATTAAAAAGAACCTATTGACAATCTTAGAAAAATATATATTATATACTTGTATCTACTCTAACCATATCACACAAGACAAAATTATTTATTATTTAAGAAAATCTATCTATCAATATTAATAAGTATAATATTATACCTACAACATTATAATATAAAATACTAATTGAAACAGAGAAACAAAATATATTATGTAAAATTTAATAATTTTTATACGTCCAAGAATATTTACCTATGCTTTAGCTTATAAGAATATATTATACATTTAAATTTTTTTGTTACATTACATTACATAATATTGCTTATTTATGTACCGTGTGTCCCAGTTTGGCTGTCCTTACGGGATCTCCCGCTTATTTTTAAAGACATAGATTTGCAGTTTTTGGGCGAAAGTTGCGCCGCCTACTTTTTTGGTAAAACTGACTATATTGCAAACACAATTTTCATAGTCCGCTTCTTTGGGATACAGAAAAGTAAAAACTGCATTTTATACATATTTTTACGTATCATCCAGTGGCGTAGTCAGATTTTTGAAATGAGCTGTCATTATTTAGATATAACCGTTGATTTAAAAAATCTGACTATACGTCACTATAAGTTAAAAGATAGCTAAAATACAGGAGGGGTACTAAATTGCAATATTTTGAATTTCACCGTGTATGCAGTATCGTCCGTTTCACATAAAGATAGCCAACATACACGATAACCGCAAATCTCCAAAATGGGACACACAGTACAATGCCTATCTTAATCTTCCGAATCACGTCCACGTAATACAGGGTGTGTCACAGACTTTTAGATAGCGCCTAATAAATAGTACAACAGGAAATTATCAATAAAGTATGTGACAGACTATATAAATTTCCCTGTATATGTTACAATACTATTAATAGTTCACTAACATTATATTATTGTTCATATGAAACTCAGAGAAAATTAAGGAATTAACAATCGTTATTGACAAATCTATTATAATATAGTAAAAATGCTTTTATACAATTAAAAATAAATTTTTTATAATACAGAGTCATTTACAAACTATGGAATCCAGCATCTAGGGCAAGGATTCCCAATCTAGTCGCAATACTATACTCAGCGATATATTTCACCCGCCCAACTACGGATGCAGCATCGGCAAACCTAGCTCAACCTCACTCTTACGAAAATACATACAGGGTGGTCCAAATTGTTTGTCCCTTATAGCCGAATGGAAAACTAGAAGAGATAGAAAAAATCTGACCCTCCATCCACAAGCTCTTGTTTTGAGATAATATTAATGACATAACCAGAGTTTAGCTAACTTGACCGGTATTGATGCTACAGGGCGATTTTAAATTTTTTTCAAATTTGAAAATCGCCCCCATCTTTTTTATTTGCAAAGGTATTCAAAATCTCTAAAGACATGCTGCAGGCAACTGTTTTAGAACAATCCACTGCCTTACTTATATTTTTTCTAGCGACTACACTATACGAGATATACAGGGTGTTTCATAATAAATGCGCAAGACTTTAGGAAATATGAAAAAAAGTTTCTGTTAATTTACCCTCTAAAATCCACCAATTCGAGATAAAATTGAAAAGAAAAATCAGTTCCAAATAAAAAATTCAAATTTGACAAAAATTGAAGTCGTATAAAAGACAAGCAATTTGGACCACCCAGTACAGAGACAGTGAATTCTAAAATGCCGTTTCTCAACAACTGGTGCAGGGTTATTGTGTATAAAGCACAAGCGTCCCCATAGTTTGGAATGATCCTGAATAAAAAAGAAAAATAATTTTAAAAAAAAGTGAAAATAAACTTTCTTGATTTTTTTTACACGAACCGCTCTATATATGAGAAATTATGATTAATAAATAAAATAATAAAAAAATATATTAATTAATATTTTATTTAATTGTGTGTGGAAAAGGTCAATAAATATTTTATGTGTATTGTTGTTCAGAAAATTAATTAAAAAAAAAAAACTTGGAATTGTTGTATAATAAATGAAAAAAAAAATTAAATAATAATATATAAATATATGTTTCCCTATGTGCATGTAAAAATTTCACAAATCTACTACTACTTACCTGTATATCAACTATTATTATACTTTTCTTATGAAAAATATGAGACCAACCAAAAAAAGAAAAATGTTTTTTCACTTTTTCACATATAAACATTGCTAAAAACTACTCATAGATTGTGTCTATATTGATAAAAAAATAAATAATATAAAATATATCTACTACTAAGCTGTTTATACTAACTAACTATACAAAACTAATTATTACATTTTTAAAAATTTTAATTTTAAGTTGTTCGATTGTAATTACGTAATTATATTTTGCTATCTGTCTTGCATTTGTCATATGAAATGTGCATTTTTTCCAATGAAAAAAATATACGGATTTATTTTCTAGTCGTTGAATCCCACACTTATACAGGGTTAACTCTCACTTAAATTTTAACCACGTGTTCAGGAAGCAAAAATTTTTGTCGAAACGTCGAGGAAAAAAAAGAAGTGTAAGATGATATAAAATCCAAAAATTCTAACTATATGGTTTAAGAAATATAAAGAAAAAATATACAAATGATTTGTTAAAGTAATCCATTGCAGAGAGGAGGATCAAGTATAGTAGGAAAATAAAATCACATCTAGGGTAGGGTGGGGCAGTTGGGACGCTTTTTTTCGATAGCCTGTACTTAGTAAGCAAAAACATTTAATGAACAGTCAGATGGAAGAATAGCTACGTACATATATCGGCAATTCATTTTTATAAGTAAAAGTAAAAATATAGGTACTTTGGGACAATGGGGTGCTCTATGGGACAACTAGCTCCAAACTATCCACCATCCTGGAGTGCAACATCAAAATGTATGTAGGAAGCCAACCTACTAGTACTACCTGATACTTTTTTTGGTTTTGGTAATTTAGCCACTATGTCCTTATAAGGACCGAACCAATGGCCTCCAGAATCTGGTAGAAAAAAACACATCTGGATCACTGACATCTTGAATGCACTCCAAGTAGTAATATATGGTTCTCTTCGTAGCAAATTTAACCAAAATAAAATTCTTATTCATCAATTTTTGTGTCGTCAAGTAGTTCTTCTATTTCATAGTCTTCGTTCATATCTGAATCCGATAAAAGATCTTTCACTTCATAAGACGCATCTGAATCACTCGATGAAGAGCTTAATTTTCTTTTGGAAAGTTTAGACTTTATCTTGGAGGGTTTCCCTTTCACGCCAGGTAATTGATAGATATTATTTAACTGATAAAGTTGAACTGGCTTTCTCTTTTATGTTTTTGTTTCCCAATTTCACCTTGCTAGAACCATTTCTGTCCCCTATATTTCGTTCGTTCGTTGTCTTTAATTGGTGTTCCTCCCTTCTCTGTGTTTTTAGCTCAATTTCATTTTCCTCAGGCATGTTGGTGTAGAATGGTACACTGTCCCAAACTGCCACTACAAATTTGTCCCAATCTGCCCCAAACAGCATCATCGCGTAAAACATAAAACCATTAATTTACTGTTCTACTTGGGTTTTGTGTCTATGCTCTAAACTTAACCTCACACATCCTGGATTATAATACTTACGTTCGACTCACGAATTTTTTCACACGTGATAAAATTTAAACGCGCTTTCAGATTGAATTGCTTATTATGCACATTCGAATAACACTGATTGAGCAATACTGTAGCGCAGCAGCGGCAAATTTAGTAAACGCTAAATTTGAACGGTACCGAAGTGCCCCATGTACCAACGTGCCCCATCCTACCCTACTCCACAAAAGTTATATATATGTTCAAATCATTACCATAATGTCAAACATGTTTCGAGATTCATCTCATCGTCAGTGACAAAAAATCACAGAAGTCCTCGTAATAAGCTTCATTCAAACATCTATACATCTAAAAGATATTCCAATAATATAAATTAATTCACAATCATACATGAAAGAGAGACTTACCAATTAGTGAAAAAATTAACCAAAATAAAAATTAATTAAAATTTAGATCATGAATTTTGAATTGCATTGAAGCAGAATTTCTTTTTTTTTTGTTTTTCAATTTCAATGCAATTCAAAATTCATGATCTAATGTTTTTTAACTAAAAATTTTTTCACTAATTGGAAAGTCAGTCTTTCATGTATGATTGTGAATTAATTTCTATTATTGGAATATCTTTTAGATGTATAGATGTTTGAATTGTTCTTCAATTTTCTAATAATTAGAATAGTCGCTGAAAAAAAAAATGGCAAATTATAGACTTTGAAAGAAACACGAAGACATTATGAGGGAATTCACAGAATTATATAAAGACAATCCGTGCTTGTGGAAGATAAAATCAAGAGAGTATGCCAATAAAATGTTAAAAGAAGAGGCATACAAAATTTGGATAACCACGATTTCACCCATTTCCGCCTTTTTCTTTTCTTTTTTTCCATACTTTCAACTGCAAGAACGACAGCGGTTGCAATCACACACATTTCTTCAACGTTCATTTTTCGCACAGGTCCCACCAACTGACGAACCTCGACGTTTACCTGAATAATGTGTAGCCACAATTCGTTTCGCACTTGCTGGCGGACTTATCTAGGCACACTTGCGCGGGACTTGCCTGCATGTGTATAGGCCGCTTAAGGGATTTTCTACAGCGAACATATACGGGTTGATGAGAAAATATACAAATTAAAACTAAAATAAGATTTATCAATTTAAATCTTAACATAATGGTGCATTATAACCTAAAACTTAATATTTCTCGAAAACGCAGCGTCCTATCAACTTGAGACAAGAGCACCTTATAGGTGTAGAAAACCACCTATTTTATAAAAATGATGTTAGAATTCTCGAAAATGTATTGATCAAAAATATCCGTTGCAATTTACTTCAGCATTGTATGGCTAACAAATGCTTCTATTTAGACAAATATAAGAATAGAAAAAACCTTTCAAGAGCTATGACTCCTTTCGGAAGCAATTTTGCATTAGAACTATAAATCGAATTGCCATGAAATTCACTCTAGAACTTGTGGCATTCGTTTGGTTTTTGAGTTTCTGGACACCCTTACAATTGTATAAAACAAGATGCATATTTTATATGACAAAGTCTCTTACTATTAATTATTGTAATCTTCTCAACGAGCTTATACCTGTAAACTGAATGTCAATTGAAATCAAATGGAAAATCAAGTTAAATAAATTAACAAAAAAAAACTATATATGTATTATAATATTAACTAATTAATTATCTAATAAACAATTGCATACTATTGCTGTCTGACACCAACAAAACAAAATTCAACATCATAATTGGTCATTATATTAATTGTAATCATTGAATCAATATTATTATATATAATAAAAGGACGAGAAATGATAAATAAATAAATTTATTAAATGTGATACCGATTGACTTGGTTTTTATTTATTTTTTATTAGTAAATCGGCAAAATATGTCAGTAATTGTAAATATTAATAATTAAAAAAATTGTCATAATTTTTACGCTTAAATTCGGTGAGATCTCACATATTTTTTGGCTATCTGTGTTCTATTCTAAATATCTGTTTATTATGAAAAAGCGTCCAATTTGGATCACCCTGTACAGGGTTCGTTATACGGAAAACGAAAACTAGAAGATAGAAAAAATCTGACCACTGACTTTAATTTATTTTATTTTTTGAAAACTTGTATATCAATTTTTGTTTTTATTTTCTTGGGGTGTTGTTTCTATACAGGGTGATTCATTATGGTTGCAACAAACGAAAACTGCAGATTCCTGAAAACAATTCAAGCATTTTTTGCCATTGAACCCATGTCCGCAAATGATTCGTTATCGAGATACAGGGTGTCCAAATTGAGTGGTCAAATTAACTTTTTTGTTCATTTCTCAAAAACTAACTAACCGATGTTGACAAAATTTTACATGCATTTGAGGACAGATAAGCTAAAATATTCTGAATTATTTTGGCCTTCATTAACTGTTCATTGGCGTAGATATAGGGGGCATTTGGATAAATTTTACACATAAATTAGTTAAACACAGCTTTGACAAGCTTCATTATTTTAAATTATTACTTTTTTAAAAAGAGCAACTTATAAGCTACAAAAAAGTGAATCACGTCGATGTTGTGGTTTCTACCATTTTTATGGAAACCGATAAATTGCAAGTTAATAAGAAAATTATTAACAACTGTTCAAACTGCCCCCCATTGACAGTAATGCACATTTTACATCTTTCAACTAATGAATTTGTAGCTCTAATAAGGATATTATGATTGTTTCTTATTTTCCTAGCAGCTTCATGAACTATCTCCAATAGTTGGTTTTCATTTATAATTGGCACACTGTAAATCAATTGTAATAATAATAATAATAATAATAAACGTCTTTATTCAATAAACCTTACAAACATATTTACCAGTAAACAATCATATCGTGTAATATATAAAATACAAAAATCAATATAATGTTACATATTATTACAAATTGGTAAGGTATTTTATTGAACAGGTGAGGTTCGCTCTTAGAGCGTTATTCTACCTAACCTATTTTTTATAAACGTTGTATATTTACGTATTGCCCATTAACAAAAATGAAGTACAAAGAGAAAGAAATCAAAATAACAATAACAATCAAAAATCAAAGTGCATAGCGAATATCATATAAGTACAGACACATTAACTCTACCTAACCTATTTTTATAAACGTTGCATATTTACATATTGCCCATTAACAAAAATGAAGTACAAAGAGAAAGAAATCAAAATAATAATAACAATCAAAAATCATGTTTCATGTACTCCCATAAAAAGAAGTCGAGCGGATTCAGATCCGGTGATCTTGGAGGCCACTCAATGGAACCTCCCAAACCAAACAAATTGTTTCCAAACAGTTGATTTAAAACTTTAGTTACTTGTCTACCACGGTGCGCAGTGGCTCCGTCATGTTGATACCACATGTTTTGAACAATATTCAGAGGTACATCCTCAATAAATTCGGGTAGGCGGTTGTGTAGGAAAAGACTGTATTGATTTCAGTTTAAATGCCCATTAATTACGAACAACTGGAATAATTGATTGTTAAACATGCCACCCCAAACATTGATACTAAAACGTTCTTGAAAATTTCGCGGCCTAATAGCACGAGGGTTGTTTAAAACCTATACATGTTCATTATGGTTTGTATTTATGCCATCTCTAGTAAAAGTTGCTTCATCTGACCAGAGCACTTTCTCTAAAAATCTTTCATCTTCTTGATGCTTACCAAGAACCCAATTATAAAATAGTAGGCGCTTTTCACCGTCTCCAGGATGTAGGGTCTGGACATCTTGATGATAGAGATAGAGCATTTCTCGATTTAATAGTCTCCAAACAGTTGTTCGAGGTAATGCCAATTGAGTTGGTATTCTTCTAGTGCTTAATTCCGGATCGTCTAAAACTAAATCCATATGTTTTCTTCAGTTTAAATATTTAGACGATGCGGTCGTTTGTTAACTCTAGGTAAAATGCTCCCTATCGTTCTAAGCCTGTGAAATGTAGCCGTCCATGTTTTGTGATATGGATTACGTCTATTAGGATACCTAATTTGGTATTCTCTGGCCGCTGCTCTTGCATTTGCATTATACAAACATATTCTTCAATTGGAAAACTCATTTTAATTTAGAAAAAAACATTCGCAATATTAAAAACAACTACGAAATAATAAAACAATTTTAACTAATTTAAATTTGTTGCTGTCAAAGTTTTTTTTATTGTTGCGACATTCGTTTTCCATGGCAACTTCGATTTTTCATTTGGTTTTCTGGTAAACGTTATTTTGATTTAAATCTACTTCTTCTTCTTCTTCTGATGCCATGCAGATTCCTGCGTAAAGCGTCCTCCGTTTTTCTTATCATATGATTCTATTTATGGCGGCTTCTTGGAGCGACTGGAAGTTGCTTATTCCCGTCCACTTGCGTATGTTTCTAAGCCAGGACAATTTCCTCCTTCCAATGCCTCGTCTTCCACCTTCGATCTTTCCCTGTAATATCAGGCGTTGGAATTCGTATCGCTCTCCCCGTATAATGTGTCCCAGATAAGAGATCTTCCGCTTCTTAATGTGTTCGAAGAGTTATCGGTCTTCCAAACCAGCCATCCTGAGCACATCATCGTTTCTGATGTGTTCCGTCCACGATATTCTCAGCATCCGTCTCAGAATCCACATCTCGAATGCTTCAATTCGGTTGAAAGAAACAACTTTAAGCGTCCACGCTTCCGCTCCGTATAGGAGAACCGACCAGACATAACATTTAACCATTCTGTACCTGAGTTGGAAGTTTAAATTCCGGTTGGTGAGGAATAATTTCAAGTTCTGAATTCCACTTGTCGTCCACCACAGACAAGTATTTAAACTTATTGACCCCCTCTCCATTGAGTTGTAGATTTACGTTTGGTACGATATCTCTAGATATGACCATAAACTTCGTTTTAGTGATGTTAATCTTTAGGCCCCTCTGTTGACTTGCCTCATTGACAGTATTTAGTAGGGTTTGTAGATCGTTGGCATTATCGGCGTAGCGTATATTATTAATTGGAATACCGTTAACTATAATACCCATGGGTCCTTCAGGTACTATCTCAGCAAAAACCTTTTCCACGTAGAGGTTGAAGAGCATTGGGGATAGAATGCAGCCCTGCCTGACTCCTTTCTTTATTTCAAATTCCTCTGTTGTTACTGAGTTTTGAAGTCGTATTTGAGCTGTCTGGTGCCAGTATAGATTCGCAATCAGTTTTACATCTTTATTGTCCAATCCAAGTTCTTGAAGATATGTTACCAGGAGTTTGGTGTCTTACATTATCAAAAGCCTTCTCATAGTCGATGAAACATATATAAATCTACTATTAACTTCCAATTTATCGGTTGTAGCTTATAAATTGCTCTTTTTAAAAAAGTAATCATTTAAAATAATGAAGCTGTCTTTAATTAATTTATGTGGAAAATTTACCCAAATGCCCTCTATATCTACGCCAATGAACAGTTAATAAAAGCCAAAATAATGCAGATTATTTTAGGTTATTGGTCGCATATAAATTTTGTCGAAATCGGTTAGCTAGTTTTTGAGAAATGAACAAGAAAGTTAATTTGACTACTAAATTTGGACACCCTGTATCTCGATATCGAAGCATTTGCGGACATGCGTTTAATTGCAAAAAAATGCTTAAATCACTTTCAGCAATCTCCAATTTTCGTTTGTTGCAACTATAAGCGTATAATTTTAACATACACTGGATTCTCTCGAAAAATCTCTGTAAGGGTCAGTTTCTTTCTTCCCACTAAGTTAAAGGGTAACCGAGATACGAAGTGGGACCCAAAATGCAATATCGCCCTGTCGAAACTAAGGGCGATGACCATTTTGTTTACGGGATCTTTCGTTTAACAAAAAAGTATCTCGCGAAAACCGCAAGGTTTTACCTTTAAAAATAACCGAAATATCCCGTAAGTATGTACAGCCAAAATGGGACACCCTGTACGTTGTCATTGAATAATAAACGGATTGCCAAGAAAAATGCTGATCAAGTTTAGTCTATTTTGCAGTTATTAATCTGTAACTAGAAGTAGGTAACGTTAGACTAGTTTTCATTTCGCAGAAATTGTATCCTAATAATAACACACTTCACCTCCTAAACTATATTCTGCTACCTTTTTACAATGTCGGATTGATAATATCACGCTCTGTTAGTAGGTAAGCAGCGCGTGTATTTTACGATTATTTCTAGACCGGTGCGGTGGTGTCCTTATAGCGGGCAGTTTGCAATTTAACGCGACTGGCAAAAACACGCTTGGCTGTCGATTTTTAGCCATCAATCAACATTCCCAGACAAGTGAAATTATTACTGTGAACATCTCCAACAGTTATTTGTTGGTAAGTATTATTGTTTTTGTAAATTTTTGGTGCGATTTAGTTTTTTGATTTTATTCTATTTTATCAAATAATATTAATTAAATAAAAAATAATCATTAATTTTAAAATTAATTAACAATATTATAGCGAGTAGCGAGAGATTTTAGGGCAATTACTTTCGTAATTAAGTAATCGTACCGAGAGTGTCTTTCCAAAAAAGTCTATACTACTAAAATATTTTAAGATCACAAATAAGTAATCCATTCTGGAGTGGAGTAAATTGTATTTAATAGGAATAAAAGTCAATCCTCCACGAAATAAATCAAATTATTTATTCCTATTAAATAAAATTTACTCCACTCCAGAATGGATTACTTATTTGTGATCTTAAAATATTTTAGTAGTATAGACTTTTTCGGAAAGAGTAAATAGCTTTTCGTAGTTGATTCAATCAACTACGAAAAGCTACATTAAAATGTGCAGAGAAACTTAGAATTAATAATTCCGAAAGTAATGTATTCGGATCACTTCGCGGAGATTTATGTAAAATTAATAAAACTGTTAAATAAAAGAATTATTTGTGTTTTTTGGTTTTAAAAATCATGACAAAAACATGTTTGGTAGTGTCGCTAATTTTTGAGACCAAAAAAAATTATAGTAGGATGAAACCCATTAGAAAAGATAGAGAATATAACAAAAATGAAAGGAAAAATAAATTGCGGGCGATCTGAGGTCAGGAAGGGGGAGAGGGTGAGTTTTTAAGGGTAAAAAACGGATAATCTCGATTTCCGCTAAAACTGCAAGTCCTATAAAAAAAAGTTAAATAGCAAAGTTGTAGGTAATAAAAAGATCTACAACTTTTGTGTCGACACTTTTTTCACATAACCTCAAAATTTATGTGATAAATTCGAATAACCGAGTTTTTGGTTTTTTATTTTTATCTTTTGCAAAAAACTTTATTTTTTCACGAAATTTTGTGCAAACTTACCTTTGTATGTCCCATATATACAGTAATTTTTTTGATTTAAAATATTAATTTTTTCACCTTATTTCGACTTAATATCGAAAAATCACCCTAATTTTCAATCGAAAATTCTCACGTCAAAATATCTGCTTTTTTTAAAAAGTTGGTGTGTTTTTTGTTCGTTGAAATCTCTACATTCTGATGGTATTGGGTCTGCCAGATTTTTTTTGGAAATACTATAAAAGAAAAACTGCTGAATATTTTCTCAAATTTCTTTTTTTATTTGAAAGTACAATCCTTCCGGTTAATAATGACAAATAATTTCATTCAAATGGCTGCATCGGCTGGCCATGCAGTAGCCTACACGATCGGTCCAATTTTTAAGGACATTATCGATTGTGTGCGGCTGTATTTCATTAATGGCTTCACGAATATTGTCCTTTAAAGCGTCAATTGTCTCTGGCTTGTCGGCGTAACACTTATCTTTGACGGCACCCCACGAATAATAGTTCAACGGTGTCAAATCGCAGCTCCGAGGTGGCCAAACGACATCAGCTCTGCGGCTGATAATGCGATCTTCAAAAACAGGGCGCAAAACATCGAGTGTAGCTTCGGCTGTGTGGCACGTAGCGCCGTCCTGTTGAAACCAAATGTTGCCAATATCCTCCTCTTCAATTTTTGTGAACAAAAATTCGTTCAACATGGTCCGATAACGATCGCCATTGACTGTAACGGCCACTCTTTGCTCATTTTCGAAGAAAAATGGCCCAATTATGCCTCCGGACCAAAATCCGCACCAAACAGTGACTCGTTTTGGGTGCATCGGCTTTTCAATGTATGCGTGCGGGTTTTCTGTGCCCCAAATGCGACAATTTTGCTTGTTTACATACCCGCCAAGATCAAAATGAGCTTCATCTGAAAAGATGATTTTTTTGGCAAAATCGGCATCTTCTGTAAGTCGATCGCAGGCCCACTGAGCGAAGCGAAAACGCATTGGATGGTCAGTTGGCTTCAACTCCTGAACCAATTGGACTTTGTATGGCGTCATACCAAGGTCTTTATGCAAAATTCGTCTCAATGATGTCTCCGAAATGTTCAATTGTTGAGACCGACGGTGAATTGATGTTGATGGCGCTTCACGCACACTTTCTGCCACAGCAGCAATATTCTCGGGTGTACGCATTGTTTTTGGCTTTTAACGCTTTGGTTTATCGATGAGGATGCCAGTTTCTTTCACTTTTTTCACGAGATAACGAATATACGGAGCTGACGGTGCTTCTCTTCTTCCAAAATCCGTACGCAATTTTCGCACACATTCTGCAACATTACCATGATTTTCAAAGTATTGCCCAGTGTTGTTCAAGCCCAACCAACCATACCCAACCCAACCATATTCGTTCAGCGGAAGGATAATACTAATTATCTGTCAAATCAGACATGAGCTAAGTGTTACCCTTCACGAAATAAGCACTAGTTGAAAAAAAAAAACGTTAGATGGCCGACCCATTATAAAAAAAATATACACTACTATGGTAAATGTTCTCAGAAAACGCGGGAAAATCCTTCTTGTTACTTAACTTTGTGGTGAAGTTCTTCTGAAAATTATATTTTTTCTTTCTTAGTTTCGTCACTAAGAAGGTTTAGAGATGGGATAGGTTTGATCAGATATGTCCAGGCTTTCAGATTCTTGATCCTCGTGCAGAGATATGAGATTCGTAATGATCTCTACTGCCCTAACTGGACCCGTTCGCATAGCCGCAGTAATGCGTATGCATGCTAGTCTTGGTACCCTATCAAGTTTTCTCCTTGTTGTACTTTTGTCTGTCTGTACTGCCAGACTATTGCCCCATATGTATGACATTCATGTCATACATTCATCCACCGCAGTATTTTGGGTTTACAGCCCCAAGTCTTGCCTGCCAGATTTCTGCACAGCATCAGAGCTTTTGTTGCTTTCCTAACCGTTATTAAGTATTTTTCCTATTTATTATTCTTGAACCTTGATCTTCAAATTTCTGTTATTTTACTTTACAATCACACACAAAAAAATTTTTGGGACTATTTTTTTATTAGTAGTTTCATGACTCCAACGTTTCGACAAGACTTAATTTGTTTTCTTCAAGGATTTCTTTTTAAAATTCACAAACTTTTACAATTTCGTTTCTTTCTGTTTTTTTTTTTTTTTATGCAAGTACAAGCGAAGTCTTGTCGAAACGCTGGAGAAAAAAAAATCAACATGAAACTATTAATAAAAAAATAGTTAAAAGAAAAATGTGTATGTTGTGAACCTCAACCCAAGAAGTAAAATAAAAGCTATTAGGTGTATATTGGTTTACCGAGCATAAGTTCACCCTTAAATTCGACTATAGTGGAATTATTTTTTAATTCCATAATTATCAGCTTACGTTAGAAATACGCTAATTACCTGGCGATACAAATATATCTAAAAGTTATCACTTTTATAACATTTTTTTTTATTAATTTATGGTACTCATATCAACCCAATTTTTATTTTTTTTTAAATTTTTATGACCTACATTAATGTTAAATTACTATAATCAGCCTAGATTGAAGATTACACATAATCAAAAATTTGAAATCTTTTGTAAAATTAATAAAATCTACAAAGAACGAATTAAAAATTAAACTATAGTTAATTAATTTTATTCTTAACCTATAGGTTAAGAATAAAAAAAATAAAATTTACGTTAAACGTGTTCTAATTAGATTTTTAGTCTTAGTCAAGCATCTCAGATTATTTTTTGTTCGTATTGATGATACCCAGATGCTACCGTACATTCGGAGACCTTTGAATAAGTAATATGAATATAAACCTACCACTTATTAATCGACAAATAAAAAAGTTTTACCTCTTCCAAACTCTATCCGTGGACACATTGTATATATCTTCAAGATTTTTTAACTGTTACCAATGGTAACAGTGGTTACATGGACACTTCGCCACCAGGTAGGATATAATCTTGTCAAATCTTGTAGTAATCTTTTCGAAATGTTGAAAAAAAAATCGACATGAAACTATTATTAAAAAAAATAGCTCCAAAAAATTTTTTTATGATTGGGAAGCAAAATAAAAGAAATTTTAAGGTCAAGGTTCAAGAATAATAAATAAGAAAAAGAAAACTATAAAACATTCATTTTACCAAAGATAAGAATATTTGATGTACAGAAACAATGCTTCTGAATAAATCCAGCGATGTGAAACGTTTGTACTTCTTCTTTTTTATTGACTATAATTTATTTTATTAATTTATATGACACCTATAAATTAATTAACATTTTACATGACTCGTTCAATCGTAGTATGTGATTGGGAATCATGTTTATATTGATTGATCTCCCAATTAAAAAATATATACTTAACAGATATCGTAACTACAATATTCGCAAATATATATTAATATAATTCAAGTTTATTAACCTTGTTACACTAAACTCTATTATAAATAGGTATCTACTTAATAGATCGCGCTTAATACTTACAATTGAGAGAATTTAGATACCATCGCATAAATAACATTGAACTTAACCCAATTTAATTGTTATTTAAATGTATACGTCCTACAGATGGTCTATTGGACTCAATGATAACTAGCTCAGCACTCCTTTAGAAGGTTCACATTTTCTATATGTTAGAATAACGAATTTGGTCAAAATCAAAGGCCGTTACTACCGTCTTTCAGCTCTAACATACTCCAAATGCTGCTATACAGTTACAATTGGTGATTAACAAAATGCCATTGTGTTATTTTATCAATTAAACACATAATAATAATAAATGCATCATTTAAATTAAGGATTTATTAAACGATATCTTACAATATTGAACATTTAATGTAACGACAGATAACCCGGGATGATTATGGTCGATGATGACCAAAGGAGTTTTGAACAAATCTATTGGAGAAAAAATCCACAAGAGGAACTTAAAATTTATACTTTAAAGACAGTAACGTATGGAACTACTTCTGCTCCATACTTAGCTGTTCGATGTTTAAAGCAGTTGGGTCTAGATAACGCTCAAGATTTTCCAGACACTTCTCAAATCATTTTAAATGATTTTTATGTTGGTACGAGTTCAGTTGAACAAGCTATTGAAACAGCAAAAAGAGTTTAAATTTTATTATCAGCTGGTTTTAAATTACGTAAATGGTTGTACAATTCACATGAAGTTATTCAAGGGTTTATAGGTAGTAAAACTTTGGGAATATACTGGGTATATCAAACTGATGTTTTAAAATTTCAGATTAGGGCATTTTCTATAAGTGAAAAAGTTACCAAACGTACAATACTTCGCTTTGGATAAAACTTCGATCTCAATTGGAAGTTTCGCTGTGAAATAAGCAAATTAAGCAGCAGCTTTCATTGAATTAGAGGCATGGAATTTTCCATTAACCGAAGGCAATTTTGTTACATATTTTGAATAAAGTACATTCAAATTTATGCGCATCTTTATTTCATATTTTTGTGCAGAGATCTTCTGTAGATGTGAGACCGCAAATCACCGTGTTGTTTAGGTTCATCTCAATGACAAGGAGTTTTTTTGTTTGTTATGTTAACGCGAACGTTGTCAAATTTATAGGTGAACGTAGTAAATGGGCAGTATCTATAAGAAAAAGTCATTCTTTATAAAAACGTCTGCTTGTGTCGAAACTACAATTTCGAATGCCAAATTTACGATTACTATACAGGGTATATCAAAAATTACATTTTTAATGATTTTGATTTTTTTGTTTTTTTTTATTTTATGAAAATATTTTCAAAACCGTGATTACACCAATTGTGCAAAAAACACTGATAAACTTTTTTTCTCAAAGTGGTTAATTTCATAGCTACTATTAAAATAATAAAATTAAAAAAAAAAAAAACAAGGAAATCAAAATCATTAAAAATGTTATTTTTGATATACCCTGTATAGTAATCGTAAATTTCGTACTTGAAATTGTAGTTTTGACACAAGCAGACGTTTTTATAAAGAATGACTTTTTTTTCTAAATCTACAAAAAAAAAAGTTTTTGCTCTTCCAAACTCTATCCGTGGACAGATTGTTATTTTATGACTACTAACTGTAAAATAATTTTATTTATTTAAAAAAAAAAAAGGATATCATTGAAAATGGAAGACCAACACCTATTTTAAATAATTTAAAAAAGGAATACAAAAAATAGTTCGATATTTTTTATTTTATCCCACAGGATTAGTCTTAGCAATTTTTACTTTAAAAGAATCGTTTAAAAAAGTTTAAATAAAATACCTAAAATAAGCAAAAAATTATATTTGCGAGGTTGGGGTGTAAAAACTTTTTTTTTAAGATAAGATTTTTCACATCCGGTTTTGGTAACACTTTAGAAAAAGTCACGCGTCGCCACTGATCCTATCAAATGTCTAGTCAGAATGTAGAGCAATATTTCGCTTATACTTGCATAAACAAAAGTAGCCTTTGTGAATTGAAAAAAAATTTCTTGAAAAATACAAGCTGTCTTGTCGAAACGTTATTGATGATTGCCTTTGGCAACGGCAAGACGACAGCGTGTTTTCTGGAATTTCGGAAGGCTGAACTGATTAGACCACATCAGTTAAATATGGCAATAAGAAGGGGAGCCACAGACGGATTGTGTCGATATTTATTCCATCTGATCCTATTTCTGAGACTACGTGAAAATGAAAGTCAGACATAGGTACCTTATTTATTTTTTGGATTATTTCTATGAAAGGAAATATTGTCTCTACAAGGATTCAGTTCTGGAATACAACCAAGAAAATAGTCATTAATAGATAATAATAGCGGACCAGACTGTATTTGCATTATCAGAAAAAAGACATTATCCATGTAAAAATATTGCTTTTAACTTTACGTTAATACTAATTTATACCAAATAAATGTTTCTGTTTGTCTAAATTAACCATAATAATAAAAAATGTTAAACATTGTATTATATGGTTTTGTGGTCTAATAAAAATTAAATATCTAGGTACGTTTTAATTTTTACTTAACATTAAATTTTATCATAATTGATGATACGACCTTCACAAAATTCTTCCGAACATCAGTTAAAAAAACAATAATAATAATAAACCCGAAACCACAAACAGCAATTTAGTGAAAATAATACGAGGGTGTTTTGATTCCGTGACTTTTTGTATTTCACGCACAACAACTTTAATGGCAACACTATTACCGTCAACTGCCATCTATCGGTAGAGTACTGTAAAAATTTCAGCAAGCTGCGTCTTTTACTTTATATTTGACAGCCTTTGAAAGCAGCTAAATACTATGGAGACTCTGCACTGTCAGTTTCAATTCAAAACTAAAATAAATCTAAAAGTTGTACGTTCTACTATGCTTAAAAATCTTTAAAAAAAAATAGAGAGATTTTTGAGTTACCCTGTATCTAAATTGTAGGCGATTATCCTGAAAATGTAAAATTTCTTAATATTTTTACGTTATGGGGTATAACAAATTTGGGGGCCCGTTCTAGGCCATATTTTTTGATCAAACAAAACAAAATTTGGTTAAAAAATTAGCTAGCTCAATGTCTCGCTTGAGTTCGTTGCTGGTTCAAATCGGAAAGTTATCTTTAAAATGGCGGCCTGTTTAACCTTTATAACTGAATACTTAAATTCCTTAAAGAAAACAAAAAATATTCAATGTGAACAAAAATGAAATTAACACACCAATGTATTACAACCAAATCAAACAAAGTATAATCGCAATGTAATTATTCTCAATTTTCTTGTCTTCCTTATAGCCCAAATATAAAACCTCTAAAATGCTCAATAAATTCAATCTGTAGATACATAGTATTTCCTATCACAGTGGCATCAATAAAATATCAAACGATAGAGCACTTAAATCTCTAAAATGTTTATTTGAAACGTTTGGTCATCGCAAGTATATTTAACTAAATATAAGGGTACCAAAAAATAAACCACTTTAAGCATATTTTTTTACCACCATAGCGGAGGCCTAATCACACGCCCACACATTTTTTAAAGGAAAGTGGGGTCAAGGTAGATACATCATTTCTAATGGTGCAAAACTGTCTTTCTAATAATAGACTATTTGTTGGATTTACTTTGAAGTTACACCCTGAATTTTTAAGAACAACTCCTTATGATTTCAAGTGTAAGTGTATTATTAGGTATAGATGCATCACCCTGTGATTCAGTTAGTTTGTTTTTGAAATTATTTAAATTTTACTGTAAAAATGGTTTAACTAATCCATTCCAGGACAAGTTAAAATTACTCCGTCCCTTTTATTCAATATACTCGTATATTTATCAACAATTAATCAAAACAAATAATAATAATAAGAGAAACATACTTGCTTAGGTACTGTCTGACTCTGAACATGTAGTAAAAGTTAACAAAGTACCGTTAAACACATAAAGATCTGGTTTTATCGTCACTGCCGAAACATTTTAGGATTGTCAGGTTTTCTCATTTTGAACTTTTAGTATCTAAGAAAATAATGACTGGTTCATTATTTTTTTTTTATTTTTATTTATTTCTTAGTTCCACCGAATGATAACAATACAACATGTTACATTATGGAATTGTCAAACATAATAACTAATAGATACATATTAATCCTTTCAAATTCATCCACAGAATAATAGTATATTGTATTCCTAGGCGGTAAAGTGTCATTTTTTCAGGCTGAAAGAAGAAAAGTACGGGCGAGCTTTAGCGAGCCCGGACACTTCTTGAAGCCTGAAAAAATCACTTTACCGCCATGGATTACACATTATTTTTCTGCCGGCACCGTACAATTGTAGGTAATTCAAAAAAAAAAAAAGAAACAAAACCATTAAACGTACTAAATAATAATAATAATAGAATTTATTGCCCAACAGAATAATCCCTTTACAGAGCAATATAGCATATTATATACATACAAAAATATACAAAACTCTAACAATTAATAGAAATTACAAATTTCAAACAAATAACAAATCAGTAGGTACTAAATAACGATAAAAGAACAATTAGCCAACTGCTCTCATGTAATGTTACTAATGATTTAACAAATTCCTAATGTTTACGTTATTTTTAACTAATAGCGTATATTTTAACATGGAATGAATTGACCACAGTGTTGAAGATTGGTATTTTTGTGAAAGATCCGATAAATACGTCAAAATCACTTTTCACTATACTTTTTAACGTTTTTAGCACTACACCAATCCATAAACAGTTTATACTGAACTTCATATTTGGTGATTTTCCGGCAGCAAATTCATCGAAACTTCGTTCGCTTTCTCGAGAATTTCAGGCGGGGTACAATACTCAATTTCCTCGTCACTACGATCAATCAGATGTTCCATGATTATTCATATCATCTACACTCCTCGTAAGAAATGGATTATTTTACAAAAATATTATATAAATGATGAATCAAATTGAATATTTTACGACGCGCTCGATTTTTGACAACCACTGTCACATTGGTCTGTTAATAGCTTTTATTATTGTGCCGCCATCTATTACAAATAGTTAAAAATAATTTTCTTGCCTAGCCATTTTTGAGTGTTTTGTAGCGCTAGCCTTAGAAATGCATACTTTCTCATCCCATGGAAGCAGTAAAATTCAATTTTCTCATAGTGTCGGCAGAAAAAACACTAGTATCGTCTGCATAAAGAATGGGATATCGAAAAATACCCAGAACTTAGAGATATCGTCAATAAAAACATTGAACAAGGTAGGTGAGAGACAGGAGCCCTGCGGCACCCCACTGCTCACGATCTCGGACCGCGAACGGACACCCGCAATTTCAACCACCTGTGTACGCTGTGTAAGATAGCTACGTATCCATGCGGCAGCTGTTCCTCTTACACCAACAGCATTCAGTTTCACAAACAAAAGATCATGGCTTATGGAATCAAACGCCTTGCTTAAATCAAAGAAAATGCCAAGAGCTATTTCCTTATTATTGATTGACTGGTATAGGTTGTCCAAAACCTGATTAAGAGCTGTTTCTGTTGATCGACCGATCCTGAATCCATTCTGGTTGCAAGAGAGGATCTTAAATTTTTCGAGATAATTATTAAGTCTCATGTTATATAAGCACTCAAATATTTTACTAAATTGACTTTGTAGTGCCAACGGTCTGTAATTATTTGTATCTTTTGAACCACCTTTATGGTTATAAATAGGAACTATTTTTGATGTTTTAAGGCACTCTGGAAAAACACCTTATTAAAAACTCTTATTAATGATCGCGGATAGAGGTTCTGCAATTATTTCAATAATACTCAATACCACATGACCTGGAATGTTATCTGTACCACTTGATTTTTTCCTACAAACCTTTCTGGCAACTCTAATAACTTCGTCAACCGTAGTAGGGAAAAGATAAAAAGATCTTAAAGTAACATTTATGGGAGTTGCTTTTTTCAAGTTAACCGAATCTGATTTCCTAGAGAAACTAATAAAGTAATCACTAAAAGTATTTGAAATTTTGGCGGGTGTTGTCTTTAAATGTTGAGAGGCATCAAAAACTTTTCGAATAATCTTTCTATTAGTACTTTGACCAGGATTTCGCTTTTCGTTAATTATTGTCCAACATTCCCTGCTCATGTTATCAGCCCGGGTGGTTCGGCCATCGTTATAGACCTTTTTGGCAATCTTTATTTTGTGGCTGTATATTTTTTGTAGTTCTTTGTATTTCTGTGTTATTAACAAACATATTATTTTATTTCCAAAACATTTAAAAGGTTCTAGTAATTATTTCAAAAATTTGTAAAGAACTACAACTGGAAGCCCTATTCACTTAAGTAAAATACATACGATAGACGGTATTCCCAAATCGAGACATTCGGATTTTTATGCAGACACACTCATCAGTCAATTTTAACAGTGTTTATTAATATTTTAAAAACTAAGATAAATTAAAGCTAATACCTATAGTGTTTGAAAACAGTCTAATTAAAATGGCATGTGCAAACAGAAGAACTAGTGTTATAATATCAGTGTCAATCCTAATTCTAGCTACAGCAGTTATAGTTTGTTTTTTACTTGAAGATCTCCGACATATAGGCTTATGGAACTTTTGCGGTAGCATTATCTCCAGATGCGGTAAACGTTTTGTAGGTGAGTCTCCGGGTTGGGTTTTAGTAGACTATTCGATGACCTGCAACTGTTTATTTTAACACACTTCTTATAATAGTTAATGTGTTATTAGTTATATTTCAATCATTATATCATATTACGACACAAGATTCCTAAACAGTGAGCGCACGGCACTTTCTTTAGTTGTTTATATCAACACTCTCTAAACATGTCAACGACTGAGATTTCAAAAAAATGCTGAATGTACAAGTTTCAATTTGGACGCCGAAAGATAAATGATTTTTTAGTTAGATTATTATGTTCTTAGAGAATAGTCGAAGAATTTGTTCAACAGGTTCATGATCTGATTGATAACGGCTCCCATGTAGTGGTTCTTTTATTCGATTTGTCCAGCGCATTTGACGTTGTTGATAGAGACTTTCTATGCCTAAAATTAGGACAAGTTGGCATACGTGGACCGATCAATCAGTGGATACATTCTTATTTGGAGGACCGAAAAATCGCGGTTAAAATTGAATCTGTTGTATCAGACTTCTTAAATGTTGATCGGGGCACTCCTCAGGGAAGTATACTGGGCCCATTGCTATTTTTAATTTATATTAACGATCTTCCTGCAAATATCACACACGGTTTTCAGTACATGTATGCTGATGACACCACTCTTTTATTATCTGACAGGGATCCTGATATTCTAAAACATAAGATAAATGTCACGCTCGATGAGTTTCGAATGTGGTGTCGGAGTAACAGGCTGATGATCAACTTTGACAAAACAGTTGCTATACACTTTAACAAGTTCAGAACATAAACTTTGATCATATCCATCTTCCTCTATCAGATTCTGCTAAACTGCTAGGAGTGTTTGTTGATCCGGACTTCAGCTGGGTAACGCATATAGACCACCTTTGTAAAAAACTTAATACATCTTTATATATTATTAATTCGCTGAAGACTTGCATGAGTGTGCATATCTTACTTTCAATATATTATGCATGGATCTATTCAGCAATTGCGTATGATATAGTGGTCTGGGGCAGGTCTAGTATGATTGACAGAGTGTTTATACTACAAAAACGAGCAGTGCGTTGCATTTTTAATATTCCTTTTAGGGGTACTTGTAGGGAGGCTTTTAAGCAAAATCGTTTGCTC
Source organism: Apoderus coryli (assembly GCA_911728435.2). Classification (NCBI taxonomy): domain Eukaryota; kingdom Metazoa; phylum Arthropoda; class Insecta; order Coleoptera; family Attelabidae; genus Apoderus; species Apoderus coryli. Next base: position 1,330,451 of record OU452207.1, read on the forward strand.
ACAGTCCCATCTATTTACCTATATAAAACACTCTGTCATATTTACAAAAATAAAGATGGCGCGCGTACGTGTGGAGACAACCACGAGTGTTCCACTAGGGGAAGGGACCGATTGTACTTGCCTCGTCCCAAACACGAATTTTACAAAAAGTCACCAAAATACGCGGGCTACCAATGTTATAATCTCCTGCCCGAGGACGTTAAGGGTTGCCTAACTGAGACACAATTTAAAAGAAAATTGAAACTGTATTTGATTGATAGCGTACGTAAGTTATATTTGACCACAATATTCAACATTAAAAAACACCAAAAACACCCAAATGTTTATATTTTTTGGTTTAACTATTTAACAAAAAGGGCATTATTTTTTCATCAAACTTTTGTACCAACCCAACAATGGAAATCTGGTAGTTTTATTGATTTATTCCATACATTTTATCAACGTATATTTCACGTTACAAAAATATATAAAAGCCACATTAAATAACGTGAAATCAACCGTTTAAATAACGTTAGATTTCACCGTTGAATATATATACATAAATACGTTCAATACACGTTTTTATATAGCATTTAACTAACGTTTCGTTATTAGTGTTCTGTAACGTGAAAAAGCGCGACATATAAAAGTAAAATGTACGTATTTAATGTATCTTTTTTGGAAAGGTGTTTTGTAATGATAAACGTTAAATAAACGTATGTGTGTTTACTGGGGTGTTCTACAGCTTTCAGGAGTTTGTTGATACTAATGGACGGTAGTTTTTTTTTATCGATTGTAATTGTTCATTTGTTTGTTTATTTGTTGTTTATTTATTTATTTATTTATATTTCTCTGAATGTTATTATGAGTGTTTTTATTTTGAACATTATTGTTTACATATATATATATCTAAGAATTTGAATTTGAAGATAGAAAAAAACTGTGGTACTGAACGGATTAAATTCAATTATTTGCATTATGATCGGGGTTTATTTGAATTTACTGTTGTTATCCTTACGGTGGGCACGCCGTATATGAACTTGTCTTGCTGCTGTGAAAACATGCAAAAATCAACTCGTATAACTATGCAAAAAATATCCTTTAGACATTTTGCATTGTCAGAGATAAAAAAAATGTTTAGAATGCAATTTCTTATCTCTACCAAACAAAATGTACTATACTTGAATGAGAATATTGTTGCGTCATGCCCTGTTCTAATATCGGCTAAATACAACGAAAATTTTTAATTTGTATTCTATTCATACAAAATTATGTCTATTAAACATTTATCAAAGAGATTAAATAAATATTAATTTGTTGAAATTATTTATAACATCAATGTCATATCCTACATATTTTTTAATTAATTGATTTGAATTTACATAACGCAATATTTGCCAAACTTTTATCAATTCAATGACAATTTAATAAATAATATCAATGCAATAGAACACATTCTTTGTCTCTTTTACAGTTTATTTCTATAATATTTTAAATTGAAATAAATTCAAAATGGTTGAGATCAAAAAATGTTACTGGTCTAGTTTGTTTTTATTTAATAAATGTTTTAAAACTACTTAGATATTTAAATGAAATTTGGCACGTTTATATAGATAATTTAGATACATCTTTTTACGGAAAAATTATTTTATTTCTACCAGTGGCGTGCGTACGAAACATCATCGCACAATTACGTATGGTAATTATGGTACACCACTGATTTTCGTAGAAGAAAAAATCATTTCTGGGATCCTTGTTCAATTTACAACAAAAAAATGCTCTTTAGTTTTTTTTGTTTGACACACCATTTGCAAGTAAAAAATTATATTACCTACTGATTTCTGCAAAAAAAAAATAATAAACAAAAAGAAAAATAAGAAATTTAATTCGTAGCTTTCAACAACAATAACAATGACAAAAACAGCAACAAATGAAAGGTAAAATTGCAAAAATTATCAAATTTATTTTTTGATCTTCTATTTCTCTTGAACCTTGTGTACCATTTTTTTTACAGTCCTTTCTTTTTCTTGAGATGTAAGGTTCTTTATAAAATGGAGATTTTTCTTTGAAATATTTTTTTTATTCTTGTCATGCACAACGTTTCGGCTTAATCGGCTTCTTCAGGTACATTTTTTCGAAAACTTTAATATAGATTTAAATTTAAAAAGGAAATGGTACTTTTCACAATTAAAATTATTTGATCAAGAATATAGCTAAAATTTCCCAACTTTATACTAAATAAATGTCAAAGGATGACAGCTCAATTCTTTACATTTCATCATTTGGCAGCCAATTTACTTCCTAACCTCAAATTTGCCCACCTTTTATAATAAAATACTAAATAATTAATATTATGCCGTTATTCACATTTCTCTTTGTAGATCATGATGGTTACCAACTTTCTATTATACATACAACAACAAAATTCTATAAGGGTGATTCTCTTGTTGCCACTGATGATGGAACTGGTATAAGTTCCGAAACATGTTTGGACAATATGTATGAATTTCTATTAAATTTATTTTTGTGGAGATTCGACTTTTATTTGTCATTGAAAATAAAATAAAACCATTATGGCAATCTCCCGATACCTAATTTTAATCTCTTAATATTCTGATGCAATCTTTATACCTACAGCTTTGAATAAACTAAGATATCAATTAAAGATGCTTTTTAACAATTAGAAATATATTTTAACAATGAAATCATAAAAATGTGTTTTATGAGGTGGGAGGCAGCGCTGTTATTATTTATATAAATTCGTACAGTATAATATAATAATTATTATTAATAATATCCTGAATTTTGACAGTTATTTTAATTTATTAAGTGCTAATTTCTAGTGCGCTGTTTTTGAAAATAATATTTATTAATTTTTTAAGGTAAGGATTTTCTTCATTATAATTTAATTGTTTAATTAATTTTATTCAGAACTTGAATACTGTATCAAGTTTTCATCGTTCAAGGCGAGAATTTTTGAATTTTTTGCGATTTTAGTTTTTATTTATTTCTGGCAATATTTTTACAGATATAAAAAAATTAAAAGCACTTCCTCTCTGTTACTTTTTGAGGAGAAAAAGATAGCGTTTACAAATTTTCACTACAACGTTTCGTTTTTGAAAAACCATCATCAACTTCGTTTTTTAAATGCTCTAGATGTTTTTTTGTTAAATTTAAAGCCATTTTCAATTCAAAAATAGGTGGTATATCACACGTAATGGTTTAAACAAGTTTTCAGTATTTTTAGCTGATATTTAAATTTATATTTTGCCCCTTAATTGACTGAATGCTGTACGCGGTTTTTTAAATTTAATTACAATTTTCGTGGTTTTTGAGGTTATTCAAAAATCGCATTTCTCAGATGAATGTTTTACGCAAAATAAGTGCCAAGCTATGGCGATTTTTCTTGCATAATTTTAAATAACAGTTAAAAAAAATAAAAAGTTGTTTAAACCATTACGTGTATACGATATACCACCAATTTTTGAATTGAAAATGGCATTAAATTTACCAATGAAAAATCCAATGCTGTATTTAAGAAAACAAACTTGATGATGGTTTTTCAAAAACGAAACGTCGTAGTGAAAATTTGTAAACGCTATCTTATTGTCATCAAAAAGTAACAATGGGAAAGTACTTTTCATTTTTTCATATCTGTAAAAATGTCAGAAATAAAAACTAAAATCGCAAAAAATCGTTTTTTCAAAAATTCTCCAAGAACGGCTATTATATCTCCAAGACGTGTAACAGCCAGCAGCTAGAATTCCCGAAACCATTTCCTCTTCCAGTCCACAAACCTGCATAACATAGTTAACAAGTTAAATCAATTTTGGTTCTCGAATGCCTTGCTTAGACTAATAGTGTCTTACTTGAGTGATCAATTTGTTTATTATAGCGGACATACATCCAATGACTATACAATGACGTCAGGGGTTCCGCAGGGCTCCAATTTGGGTCCCCTGCATTTTCTTTTATTTAGAATAATAATAATAATTGGGCTTTATTGCATTATTTCAAAAAACACAATTGGCGAAGTTGAGACTAGGTCTCCTAGCTTAACCTGACTATTCTACAACATTTATATTAAGTAGCAAATGTGAAAAAAAAACAAAATTAAATAAATACAATTCCAACCTATAACACTGCAGTAATTACATAATATATAGAAATACAACATAATATAACACACAAATCAAGTACCAACTTAATCACACAAATTCCAATAGTTTTACTTTCAAAAACTTACTGAACATACATGGGCGTAACAATTTAGACTCCTCAGGAATTCTATTATACATGCAGGAAACCGTGTATGAGAATGACCGTTCAAACATTGCACTTCTGTGTCGTGGCATGGTTATTACTAACTTATGCCTTAGCTCCAGGTGGTGCTGATCCTGACGAAACTTAATTTTTTGATATAGATATCTGGGCAATTTCAAGACTATGACCTTGTTAAACAAGACATACATTTGATATATTCTGCGTTCCTTCATCGTGAACCATCCAATTTCACGCAACTTCGCAGATACTCCTCTTTCAAACTTGCGAATTCCGCCTATTAACTTCACACAACAGTTTTGAATTTGCTGTATACGTTTTTCATCAGTACTTAGTAAACAAGGTGTATAAACGGCACTACAATAATTAAAATGTGACAAAACTAAAGAATCACACAGCATTTTCCTCATCTCCTCACTAAGCACGTCGCGTTGACTATAAATTAATCTCAAACTCATAAAGGCCTTTTGCACACAGCTACTGACATGTCTCGTAAATCGTAGTTCAGTGTCTAACACCAATCCAAGACTTTTTGCATATCTAACAAAAGAAATCCGGCCACCTGCCATACTTGGTGTTAACTGATTTTCGATAATCGTGCGCAAATGCGGTTTACAAAACAGCATAGCCTTAGATTTTTCCGGATTTATTGTCAGACAGTGACCCACCGATACTTCCTTCAAACTTTTTAGGTCATCATTAAGTTGTTTGTTTGAATTTTCCATATTTTGATATCAAAAGTCATATACAATTGTGTATCATCAGCATAATAATGAGGGGAACTATACATCAACGACTTAGATAATTGCGACGTGTATAAAGTGAAGAATATAGGGCCAAGTATAGAGCCTTGTGGAACACCCCCGTCAACCGATACGCGACTCGAGAAAACACCATTTAAGGAAACCCTTTGTGTTCTATTATATTGGTAAGAAGAAATAAGACTATACGCTTCTGCTTGAAAACCCAAATACTGAAGTATTGCCATTAAAACATTATGATTTAAGCGGTCAAATGCTTTAGAATAATCAAGTAATATCAAAATCACACTTTTATCATTATCGAGAGCACTAAAGACGTCATCCGTAATTTTTAGCATTGCAGTCGCACAACTGTGTCCGGCCCTAAAACCTGACTGGACTGTTGGTAGCAGTTCACTAGCTTCTACATATTCTTTAATCTGGTTGCACAAAATTTTTGTAATGAATTTAGATAGAACTGGTAATATACTATTGACCTAGTCGAAATTATTCAGGCAGGAAAGCTTTTGTTTGCTGATCATCTTAAAATTTTTAATCCTATTACAACTAAGTTGGATTGCTTGGCGTTGCAGAACAATCTTAATAACTTGTGCGACTGGTGTGACATAAACAAACTAACCAACTAGGAATGACTTGACTTCACAATCAATTCCTTTACCTTGGGAATTGTTTAGGCCTCAAGAAATTTTAAGAATTGAAATGCAGAACGTAACTTGAGAGTTTTTTTGGCTTCTCGGGATAATTCAATCTTCCTGTTGGCAGCCATATACGGATATGGAAATTCAGACTTGAAGAAAATAAAATTGTTTTTACCATTCATAAGTCCTCTGCAAATGTAAATAGCAAAGTTTTCCTCAATAAACCTTCGCTCTCTATTAACCGAATCTTACCCGGACAAAATTTCTGTTTATTTTTTTGGATTCTAGGCAGGTTTTCTGGCGTCAAAACCCTCCTAGAATATCAATATTTTGATCCGATTTCAGAAAAATAAATTTATTATTTCTAGGTAAACCCAAAATGCCAAGCTTACTAGAAGATAACACACCGTTCAAAAAAGCCACATTTGGTATGGGCTGTTTCTGGGCCAGCGATGCTCTCTTTGGCGCTCAAAAGGGCGTACTACGAACTCGAGTTGGATATTCTGGTGGACTCACAGCGAATCCAGTCTATAAAGATCTGTAAGTAATTAATTGATTTCATTTGAACTTATTCAAATCTACTTAAAACTATAATAAGTGCAAATGAAAATTGTGTTGTGACCAAAGTTTGTTTATAATTTTCAGAGGTGATCATACAGAAGTAATTGAAATAGATTTTGATCCAAGTATTGTTAGTTATGAAGATTTGCTGGAATTGTTCTGGAACAATCATGAATATGGCTTAACTACAATTATTAAGAGACAGGTTGGTACATATTTACTAAAGTACTTTTAAACTGAAGGAAATCTACTAAAGATTCTTTGTAATTCCACTGAGGTTGGACACAGCCATCTGGCAGCTGTCAACTACCGCTGTTAATAAACGCACAATTATCTAAGTCAGTTATTAAAAAAGAAAGAATGCTCCGCACAGGAAGTTCAAAAGGACAAAATCAGTGGCTTATTACAATGAATTTAGTCATATCAGAGGTACTACCAAGCAATTCATACTAGTGGCATATAACAACTATGCGCGTAATATCGAGGATCGAATTGGCACTGATCCTAGAGCTTTTTGGTCATTTATCAATGCTAACAGTCATAAATCTAGCATACCCGGTGTCATGGCATTTAATAACAACGAATTTGAAAGTCCACAACATATCATTGATGCATTTGCTGCGTATTTTGAGAGTGTGTTTGTGGGATCTTGTGGGGACGATTCTGACATCAGCTCGCTTGCGGGGTTTTGTGGTAGTTATGTCTGCTTTGATGACATTACTGATGCAGAGATAATAAAAGCCTCGCGTAAGTTAAAGAACAAGTTCACTTCTGGCCCTGATAACATTCCTTCGTTTCTCGTGAAGGACACAATTGGAGTCCTTAGTGGTCATCTGTCTATAATTTTTAATTTAATAGTTAAAACCAATCACTTCCCCTCAGTTTGGAAGACTGCTAAGGTTTGGCCTGTATTCAAGTGTGACGATAGATCGCAGATAGAGAACTACTGGCCGATCTCTATTCTTTCCAATTTCTCAAAGGTGTTGGAGGTGGTTTTATATAATCGAATTTATACAGGTGTTAGAGCACATAATAATAATCTTATGCTGAACCCGGTAAAGTGTAAAGTTGTGTCATATACTAGGAGAACGTTCCCTATTGATTTTGAATACGCGATTCATGAAGCTGCATCGTCACGTGTGGAAACTACCAGGGATCTTGGTGTTGTGTTCGATTCGTGCTTTACCTTCAGCGAACACATAATGACGATGATAGCTAATGCATCCAAGGCATATGGTTACATCGCTAGAAATGGCAGATCTTTTCGCAATATTAATACGCTAAAAAAACTGTACTTCGCATACGTCAGGTCCAAACTTGAATATTGCTCTCTGATCAGGTATCCCTGCTATGGTTGTTACAAGCAAAACATCGAAGGAGTACAGCGCAAATTTTTAAAGTATCTTTGCTTTAAATCCGATGGTAGTTATCCTGAGCGTGGTATGCCATATGGCTATCTAACGGGCAGATTTGGTGTGCAATCATTGAAATTGAGGCGGGATCTTGCATACATAAGCAATGTTTGTAAAGTGTTTAGTGGCGTTATTGATTGTCCTGAGCTGCTTGAAGGATTCCGTCTGACTGTTCCGCGAATAAACTCAAGAAATTACCAATTATTTCATTGCGATAGAGCTCGAAAATTAAATTCACGTTATTGGTGTTGACAAGTTTTACCGGTACATTATCGCTTCTATTTTGGGAAAAAATACAAAATAGTTGGTGCAGACTATCTTCATCCAAAATTTACCTGGTTTTCCTACCATCTGATATTTATAGGTTATCCTTTACCTGAGCCTAGTAGTGTCTACATAAAATTTCTGTACCTGGAAAATCGATACCTAAAACTTAGAAAATATTTTGTAGATGTCGCTACCTATAAGATTTAAGTGATCTGCAGCCTCGAGTATTTAAGAACCCGTAAAAAAAATACTTAAATTTGTCTTCAGTAGGGTCTTAACTGATCCACTGTGGCGAGTGATGATTGTTGGATATGATCTTTATGATTATTATCTGCTTGCCATTTGACGATATCGCACGTCAATGGTAATATTTCTCTGACGCCCTAGACCGTTTTAGAAAATGAAAACAAAGCGTAGTTATTTATTTATTGTTGAAACTTAGGTACCTACTTATTTTAATTTTTATCTTACCGGCCATTTTATTTCTACGAAAGTAATAGGTCATTCAAAAAGGCCATAGGACCACTGTTGCCAACTTGGTAATTTCGTTACCAGATCTAGTAATTCCACCAGACTTCGCTTAATTCTGATAATATAGTATTAGCAATCCGATGTGACCCAAATTTTTTATATTTATTCTAAAAGGACTCAGCGAACATAGTCTCGAACCCTAATGCTGCTCGATTCGTGTTCCCGTATTGCCCAATCCCTAGCTATTGATGTCTTTATTTATTATAGCATAATGAGCGACGTTTTTTTTTGTTCTGCAACATACAAAAAATCTTCAAAGTACAAAGAGAATGAGATCTAGTAATAATCTGGTAATTTGGGTTTTACAATCTGGTAATATCTGCAACCAATTAGTTGGCAACACTGCATAGGACTAGAATTTTTTCCATAATATTTAGTACTAACCTTCAAACGATACGGGTATAAATTTGAGAGCAAACTGACTTTTGATTCGTAAAGATTTAGCCCCCCAGCAACTTTTTCCTGTCTTCAGATCTCAACAGAATGCTTGCTCGAAAGAAATTTAAGTCCAATGCTGAAGTAATAGCTGAAACAGAGGTCTATTTTGACGAGACGCAAAATGAATGAATAGATTTTATTTGACAAAAACGACACTAATGTTAGCAATGCTGTGGTTCTATCAAAATACTCTAAGAAATACACAGGGTTGCCAACTTAGTAGATTTTCTACTAAATCTAGTAGATTCAGGTCTTGATTTGGTGGGTAAATTTATGTTTTACTGAGCAGTAGAAAATCTAGTAGAATCAGAATTATTATTAAACAACCTTCTTATATTTTGTCGTTAACATAGGTCTCAATAAGAGTTTTTTTTATATATTTTAAATATCTTTTGACTGATTAGGTCCACGTGCGGTAAAAGTTATTGACAAACAACAGTGTACGGAACTGGCCTTCTAATTTCAACATTTGAAAATTTGGTTGTGTCCACTACTATCACAAAGCTAAAGCGATTACAACTAAAAACTACTGGGTTTAGCCTAAAGCTCCCCGACACTCATACATCAAAATTTAGCTCAATTGGTTCAACTATCGTTGAAGAATACACAGACACACACACAGACAGACAGAATTGCATCTACAAATGGTCTTACTTGTCTCAAGGAACTTCAAAATGGTTATATCCGTCTTTACCTCAAAAAAAAAGGAAAGAAATTAAATTATTCTAATATTTTTACACTACCATATAGTTTGTTATGTGTCCTTTGAACATTTTATAGTATACAAATTAAAAATTAGATTGCATTGAAATAACTTGACAATAAAACTACATCAAAATGGCGGTTTCTCTATCTGCCTTTTTTTTTTCCGTTGCGCAGTCGGATGCGCATACGGTTTTAAGCGATATATTTCTCTATATATATGGTTAATGCAGTGGGGGTCTATTCTCGAGTTGAGAGAAAGATCATTTCATGAGAACGGGTGACGTGTTTCGAGAGAACAACGCAATTTGCTTATTCTTGAAATGTTCACTTCTATCAACTATTAGGAGAACGCTTTGTCTTGGTCCAGAGTAAGAGAAGCGACATCAGATTGAGAGGAACATGCGCATATGACATTATTTGGAGATTATGTTTGTTATTTTGAATTATTTATGTTATACCGTTGCTAGATGATTTTGTAGAAACTCAACTAAGATAGTTTTTTGCATGTTGTTTGCTTTTCTTTTCTTATCTACAGCGTCACCAGTGACAACGGTTTCCATTTTTATTGTAAACAATTAAATTTACTAATAATATTAGCACTGGGACATAAACCAACTGTGTTCAAATAATAAAATGAGCAAAAAATGATGTTTATTTATTATCATAAATTTGACAATTTTGTGCATAATCAGTAAAGTCGCATAAAAAGGACTAAAAGTAAGTTAAATGTCACTCTGAAATGTGGCAACAGCGCATAGAATCTTACACGATCAACTTCGTTTCGAGAATACCACAGCAAATTCTCAAGAGAACAAAGATAAGGATCTGAACATTCCCTTCTATTGAACTCGAAAATAGAGCCCCTATCGTTTACTAACCGTATTGCGGTGGTGCCATTGTCTGTTCATGGCTTGTCTAAAGAAGGCTGTGGTTAATGGCGCCATATATGCCTCTAAAAAAGGCAATCCTTGTATATTGATAGGTATCGTTTCGAACTTATATATTATGTAAAATTTTATTTTTTTTTTAGTATATGTCACTCATTTTATACCATGATGAGGAGCAGAAACGAATCGCTCATGAATCTCTCAAGACAGAAGCTCAAAATCGAAAGGAAAAGCTCATTACGGAAATTGCACCTGCGGGACCATTTTATCCAGCTGAAAAGTAAGTTTAGCTAACTCATATCGATACTTAGCTAATATGATTATCATTATCAACAAAAAATTAAACCAATACATCATGAAGGCGAGTTTCTCCCTCAAAGCTGGCAAGCCAGATCTTGCTACTTCCAGGAAACTGGTTTTCCAATCAAATCTTCACATAGAGCTCGTAAAAGCTCCGTAAGGTCTCTGGAGAGCTCTCTAGCTCTCTCTATAACCTAACAGCACTTGTTCAAAAAATATTGCTTAAATTGCACGAGATCTCGGCCAAAATGTGACCTTCGATCGGATACTAATCGTCCCTAGAGGGATAATTCTCCCATCATAAGCCTCCAAATTGTCTTAAGTTAAGCATAGCTTCATTCGCCATTTACCTTCACTTGAACATGCTTGTCCCAACCAGGTGACTGAAGAGGGATGTTAATTGAATTTCCTTTACCTGTTCTTGCAGTTACCACCAAAAATATCGACTGCAGCGCTTCGCGTGGATTGTAGAAGAACTCGGGCTCACACCAGAACTGATCCAAAGTTCTCACATTGCTGCTCGCCTAAATGGATATGTGGCGGGAGTTGGAACTTTCGACGAGTTGGAGAAAGACTTGAATCGTTTCGGGATGTGCGAGAAAATTTCAAATTTCGTCAGAATTCAAATGAAGGAGAATGAGGGTGGTAATCTCTACTGTTAAACCAATTAAATTAATATTAGAAATGAAGAATTTTCTATATAAATAGGTTAAATCAAATAATGTGTGATATTATGAATCAATTTTAAGAATTTTGATTAGATATTGACGACATTTTGTGGATTTGATCAGGATAAGTTCCAAATTATTTTCAAATTAAAAGAATTAAAAGTTTTTTTTAATTCCTTACCGTTTTTAAATTTATTATTTATAAGCGATTTTTGATAGTTTGAAATGTTTGTTCTATTGTATCCATTCATTCCTTTCAGTATTTTCTTTTATTATGTAATTAAAATAAAGTTTGTTTTTATTAATATTTGTTTCAATTATTGACCTATATACAGTCTGTCTGCGATTTTACCGATATGATTTGTACCTATATATCGATATCCATATTTAAAAATACTCAATGACGACACCACAGAAATCTTATATTATATATATATATATATACTCTAGAATGATAATCCCGTAGTACAAAAATGTAAACAAAAGTGTAGAGCTGTCCATAATGCGCATGATCACCAGTAACTTATTTTTCAACAGGACCGGCTTTGATTAAATGTAATATTACTGTTATGTTATAGGTATATTTAAAATTAAATTTTACCATTTGGTAACATTCAAATACAAAAATGGAATAAAGGAGTTTAAGAAATAAAAAAATTACATTAAATATCTAAATACTTTATTGTGTAACAGGTACAACCCAATAATAATAAATCTAAGCAGAAACGAGAAATAAGTAAAAATTCTAATACTGGAAAATATCTTAAGGACTTGAGCATTCTAATTATTTATTTTATTATTATATAATATTTGTTTGTTTATACAACCACCTTAGGCGTCTTACCTCTCTACAGCCTTCAAAGAAGGGGTGCAAGAAACAGTGACTTCACAAATATTTTCCGTGTCCATGTAAACCACTTCCATATCATCCGTACTACTCGCAATAGTATTTTGTGACAAAACATGGTTGGTAGAACTTTTATTCTCAGCAATTTCATGGAGGATTCTATAATTAAGTATATTCCAGTTTAACAACAGAATTCAAACGAACTTTGTATACCTACACATCGTAGGAAATATATTCTTGACATACATATCATGCATTTTTGACAGACTGCTTTTAAGTAAACAGTGTCTTGATATCAAACGATTAAGAATTTAACTTCCACTCTCATTTACATAATCTCTTCTTTTCAACAAAAGTTTGGAAACTGCATCGGGTACGAGGGTGATCCTCTTGCCGTCTTCTCTACAAATGATATCTTCTGCAGCGAAATGCTTACTGCATATGACATTCCCATCACATACATTTTCTGTACTAGGATCCCAATGCCCGCATCCAAACATCATGTCTTTTTTTTGTCAAGCTAAAAATGAGTATCATGTCAATGGTATCATATTGACTCAAACTGAGACTGTTAGAAACCCGAAACAATAACTTACTGAAAATATTTAATACCACGAATGAGACCTTCATTTTTACACCACAACACTATACACCTCATTGTTTGTTAAATAAACGAAATAAAACCAAAATAACAAATATTAAAAACAATTTTAATCACAAATAGGTATATCTATCAACAATTAAAATATACCACGAATAAAACCATAACTCAATTATAAAACCTATCTGAATTGTTGTGAAGCCGACTCTGACAGATATTCCTACTACGAGAAACGTCATTTGCGAAAACAGACGCTGTTGCGAAATCTCCTAAATTTAATAAGATTTGGAAAAAAATGTTTCGTTCATATTGCTGAAAACTAAACAGTATGCAATTTTACCGATAACATTTAATTATTTGATTTTGTCAAGCAGTTTCGTATGACGCAATAACATATGGATTTATTTATAAAACAGATATGTCGCATAAATTCTGTAAGGCGAACGACAAAATAGTTTTAAATATAGCAGCTCTGTACTGAAAATAAGTTACTGAGGAGCATGCGTAGTTCGTGAAAACTGCATACCCGTTACACTTTTTGGTATTCGGCTGGATTTAATTAGCATTCTAGAGTACATATTATATAATATAAGATTTCTATGGAAAATCCTGACTTTTTACATAATATTCTTTGGACAGATGATTCCTGTTGTACCAGTCGTGGGGTAACAAATTACCATAATATCGTCGATAAATTCAGCCAAGATCATTTCAAAAGTCTGTTTTCCTTTTAATTTTTAAATAAAATTACATAGTGTACCTAAACAAAATCATGTAAAAGAGATAAAAAGTTCTGGTTTGGTTGATTATAACCTAAAAATAAGATGGCCTTAGCTAAGGCCGAAACATATTTTTTAACTCAATATTTAAACATAAATTGTTTTATTATAGTAATTGCTCCACTTTTCAATCTCCCTACAAACATTAACGCCAGGACTGTCCTGATAATCCATTGAAGTCTGATTTTGTCCAACCAATTTATAATTCTCATTAATTTTACTTGTTGCTGATCCCCTTTTATCGGTCCCATAATCCAATAAACCTTTCGTGGCATTAATCATATCCTCATTCAAAGAATTGAGATTAAAGTTACCAACAAAGGCAAACATCAACGACTCAGATCGGTACAAGTTCGTCCTTTGCCATCCGCGACCTTCAAAGATATCTCCATTACCACCAATCAAAAAATTGTAGGAAATGTCGACTTTCCTATTAGTAAAATCTCTTTGCTGGATATCACGAACGATTTGAGCACAGTTAGTGAAGTTGTCACAAAACTCAGTATCAGTATGTGCAATTATGACCAGTTTTAGAGAACTGCCCAATACACCAAATGCAGGATTTGTCGGTGGGTCTCCATTCCATTGCGTTCGATTATACACTGGGTATTTGTCGATATAGTAACTTGGGACTGGCACTATGCTTGCTTGAGTAGTCGTACTAATGGACTGCGATTCCGAGATCCCTTCAGTGGTACTACTAACTGTTTCTGCTGTGGTTTCAGTGCTAATGATTTGAGTAGTACTGGTTTTTATCACTTCCGGAGTTGTTATAACAGTATGATGTGTTGAAGAATCACTATTCTGGTCATTTTTATGTGTTAGTGTTAAGCAAAGTATTGCTGTTAGTGCTGTAATAGCGATTAGTGTTGTTAGTGTAGCAAATTTGTGTTGGAATAGGTAATTCTTGCAGTGGAAGCTAGTTTGATGCTTGGTATTGTTGTTGTTGTTAGTTGTAGAAGAGTCATGAAGTTGTGCAGTGTTAGATGTGGATTCTGGAAAAAGTAGAATATTTCTATATTAACTATATAACTATCTAGAAAGCATTCAAAATTCAATCAAAACAGATACCAGACAGCTGGATGGAAGTACCATGACAGATACGCAGGTTATAGTGGATGCCTTCGCGGGGTTCTTCGAGGGCGTTTTCATGCCTTCTCAGTCATATGACGGTAGCAGCAAAGACTTGGGGTCTAATAGTGCGATTAGTACTGGATGTTTTGATTATGAGAGGATATTTTAAGCGCACTCAAGAAATTAAAGCCCAAAAATCCCGCTGGATTTGACGGCATACCTTCATTCCTAATTAGGGATTGCGCATATATATTTGCTAAGCCGTTACAAGTCCTATTCAATAAATCAATAAACGCTCAAACTTGAGATAGCCATACATGACAAATTATTTAGTCAAATAAAAAATTTAATAATAGTTCAACAACATGACTTCTGTCAGAAGCGCTCAACTGTCACTAACTTATCCGAGTTCCTGCAGTATGTTTATCCCACCATGAGCAGAGGTGAACAGGTTGATGCTATCTACACAGACTTCTCGAAGGCTTTTGACAGGTTGGACCATGGTATTATATTGCGTAAAATGAAGGCACTAGGATTCAGTGTTGCTCTTGTTGGACTCTTCGTGTCTTATCTTACGGGACGTACCTTGTTTGTTGAGTACAATGGCTTTAAATCTAGGGACTTTGTAGCTACAAGTGGTGCACCGCAGGGGAGCAACTTGTATATATATATATATATATTTTCGATATACGTCAACGATATCACTGCGAATGTATTTGGTTCCTGTCTCCTGTTTGCTGATGGTCTGAAACTCTTCAGGATAATACGTAATGCCTTGGATTGTGAGCTGCTTCAGACGGACTTGGTGGTGCTGGAGCGTTGGTGTGCAGATAACAGGCTTCCACCAGAAGTGCTGATGTCGTCTGGTTTGAGTACAGCATTGGCGACATTCTTCAGAGATGCAAGGAAGTTAGGGATCTGGGTGTCCTTGTTGACAATGAATTGTCATTCAATCCTCACCTTCACAGTATTTGCCAAGAGTCGACTAGAGCACTTGGGTTTATTATAAGGTCAACAAGGGAATTTCAGAATATAGACCCTCTTATAGCCCTTTACCAGTCGCTGGTGCGGTCAAAGTTGGAATACGCGTCTGTCGTGTGGTCACCGATTTACCAGGTATATATCGATAAACTTGACCAGGTTCAGCGTAAGTTTTTAAAGTACATTTCGTACAAGATTGATGGACGATATCCAGACAGGGGGGTTGATCATAACGAACTCTTAAACCGTTTTGGTTTTCAATCGTTGCAGTATCGAAGAGTGTCTGCATTGGCATATACAAGGAACATGCACTTATTTAGAGTTCCCCAAGCTCATACGAATTATGAGACGAGGGCTCCCGTAATCAATGCATGCAATCTATGTAATATGTTTGTGATTCTTTGCCTGTTAGGCAGAACTTGCACTATGGTTTGTTGGAGATTTAGTATCTCTACCATGTGTTCGCACAAGTTATCACGGATTGAAATTTAAACGAAAAACGCTGTCTTGCGGTATTCCGCAACTGAAGAGACGAATCGAGGTCGAAACGGTAGAATTGAGTCTTCTCCAACAGAAAGTGCAAAACTTTGACTGACTGGATATTAACAGTTGGTGTATTAGAAAACGAATTGCACTATGTCCAAAACATTTTCTGTTGTGTTTGGATTGGAAATTCTATCTGCTTTCGAACTCGGACAGTTCTCATCAGTATGGCTAGGAAGCCATATAGCATAAGTGTAGTAGGACGGTCTTGTGATGTGAAAATCATAAGAAGTAGTGTCACTTCGAACATGCGTGAAAACATACGTCGAAGCACAAAACATACCCCCTTAGAAGATTAACTTAAATGGCAGAGACTGGAACACTGTTTTTAACTATGCGGCCAGTCACGAGAGGCGCTGCAAACGAAAAGTGAAGAAAACTGTCTATTCTACTACGCTTAGTTGGACTTCCTATCGCTAGGTGCCGCCAAAAAAATTTTTTTTTAAACATCCCCCTATTTTATACCCACAAAACATATGTTATAGTCGTATTTTCAACAAAAGGGTGTGGCATAATTTCAAGTCTTAATATGATTTTTGCGTTAAGAGTTTGAAAAAAGAGTGCGAGTCTTGTTTAAAAGTTTGTTTAGTTGTAAATTGTGCATACAAATTGCGTTCAGTGTGTGCTATTTTAATTATTATGGCTCTTTTTGTTCGAGAAGTTCGGCCGGCAAAAAAAAATGTTGTGTTCCCAACTGTGAGACTAAGAATGGTAGTTTTTTCCGATTTCCGAACCCTAATAAAGAACCAGAAATGCTAATAAAGTGGTTGGCAAATCTAAACAACCCCCGTTTATTTAACATTCCCTTTGATAAACTACTTAAAAGTTATCTAGTGTGTGCGAAACATTTTGTTCCGGATGATTTACAGTTTGGGTGTCGAAGAGACCTTAAATGGAATGCAACACCAATATTACATCTTAATACAGGTAAGAAAACCACGCACCTCTATTAAAAGTGGTACATGTTTTTATGAAATAATTGAATTTATAGAGGAGGCACCTGGTCCATAACGAAGAAAATTGGAACCCTCTACTTGTGACATAGACATAAGTACTGGACCTACCACATCAAAGGAATCCGTCGGTGACCCTAGTATAAGTTACCCCATGGTCATCGATGACATGCCTAGGCCTAGCACATCGAAAGAATATTCCAAGAATGTAACTAGTCCAAGCTGCCTGTTATTTTATTTATGTTTTTAAATTATAAACTTTATTGTGTACCTACTATCTACTTTTTGACTAAATTAAAATGTAAACTAATATTGCTAATTGTGCGTTTCTATTTTAATAATAAATGTTTTATAATAATAATTGTTTTTTTTCGATCCTATTAATGTTTTGTCGTGTAACATATAATGGTGCAACATTTTTTGTAGTTTTTCAAAAATATTTTGAACAATATCTCGTTTGAATAATTTTTTGAAAAACTACAATTAATAGTTGCACCATAATATGTTACTATTTAAATTTATTTGAAATATTCCTCACTAATATTATTTTAAATTTCCCGCCAAAACTAATTTATGAGTATGCGACACATCAATAGATGGCGCTTCTTTTACTTCCAATTGTTAACATTGCAGTTCGTATTCTAAAAGGGTATGTTTTGTGCGTCGAAGGACGTCCCTTGGTCGGTCACGCCCAAGGAAGTAGCGGAGAAGTGTCGCGAAAAGATGCGTCTTTATTGCACAAACATGTGCTGGGCTTTCCTGAAGGTTGGTTGAATTAGTCTTGCGACTATATTCCCTTCCAGTGCCATGCTCAAACTTCAATATGTTTGTGATTCTTTGCCTGTTAGGCAGAACTTGCACTATGGTTTGTTCGAGATTTAGTATCTCTACCATGTGTTCGCACAAGTTATCACGGACTGGCTAGGAAGCCATACTGATGAGAACTGTCCGAGTTCGAAAGCAGACAGAATTTCCAATCCAAACACAACAGAAAATTGTTTTGGACATAGTCCAATTCGTTTTCTAATACACCAATTGTTAATATCCAGTCAGTCAAAGTTTTGCACTTTCTGTTGGAGAAGACTCAATTCTACCGTTTCGACCTCGATTCGTCTCTTCAGTTGCGGAATACCGCAAGACAGCGTTTTTCGTTTAAATTTCAATCTATGTAATAAGCATAAAATATTTGTTGATACCAATTTTTTTAGTAATAATTTAGTGGCATTTAAACATAGTTTGCAGGCTCATTTAGTTAATTTAAGAATTTGATATTAAGTTTTTATTATAGTTTTAGTGTAGATTAAGTTCAATTGTTTATATTATGGACTCAAAGAATTGTTGTAAAAGGATGTGTTCGGCGACATCTAGTTTTATCGTTGGTAGTACGCCGAGTGAACAACTCTGACCGATCACCACTGATGAGTCGTGGATCGACGAAACGGCCGTCTGGTGAAAGTATAGTGGTTGACAAACTCTCGGATTTTAAGTCTTGTTTTGTTAAACAAGCCCATTTCAAAGAATTGTCTTGTAATTGGGTGTAACCTGTTAGACAATAAATAAATAAATAAATATTGAGAATTGTTGATCTTCAGTTTTACTTTTTGGAGGTGTTTGAAGCAGCGGAAAAAATAGCACAAGAATGTTTCAAAATTTACAAAGTACTGAAACATTAAACGAAAATATCAAACTCTAGTAAATTATTCTAGAACATGCCTTTATTAGTAGGTACCTAATTACAAATAACTATTAACAAATTTATTACAAATTATAGATAAATACAAAATATCAAGATCTATTCAAAGTACAGTCCACTAGAGTAATGTGGCCAAAGCTTAACTTCCTTAACTAAATTTTCACCAGGACTCAACGTATTCCAAGTCTGATTATGATTCACCACGATATAATCTTCACTTAACTTCCCCAAACTTGCACCTTTGGCAAGTATGCTCTTCCCTGCTTCGATCATCTTCTGCGTTGGTACATCAAATCCATTAATAAAATTCCCCAAATAACATATCGTCAAACTATTTGAACCGTAGTCGCCTTGAATATCCCACCCTCGACCTTCGTAAACATTCCCATCGCCGCCAATGATGAAATTATAGGAAATATCTGAAGCATTTTCTGTTGAGACAATGTAACTTTGTACCGCGGACAGTAGTGGAGCACACGAGTTGAAGTCGTTGCATTGCCGCCCTCCTGTATGTTTAACAATGACCATTGACGGTTTTTTAGGGTACTTTAAGGGATTTCTTGGTGGACGTGCCGTCCAGTACCTCCTAGGGATGAATTCTATACCATTTCCAAGGTCTTGTTTTGGGCTTGGTGGGTCTTGTGGTATAGTGTTTGTAGCATTGTTGTGGAAAACAGTAAAGTAGACAGCTAGTGATATAGTGATTACGAGAATGAAGGTTATAAATGCAGCTGTAGCCTTTCTGATTGTTGCTTTCGGTTTTAGTTTGGTTTCTGGTTCGTTGTTTATTGAATAATTGACGAATTCTGATTTTAAAAGTTCTGTTTTTCTCGTAATGCCTGTAAAAGAAATTTGGAGACAATTCAATTCAATTCGATCTTAATAATAGCTACGGAAGAAGAATTAAAGGTTTTCAAGAAAAACGAAACGTGTAAAGAAAGCACGACTTAAAAAATAAACGATGAAACTTCAAAATATGAAGGAGTTGTCAAGAATTGACTATCACATCAGTGCAATAGTATCAAAGTCTCCAGATATTGGGTTTTATTAAGCGAACGACCAAATATTTTAACAGCGTTTCGTAATCATTCTACCCCAGAGAAGAAAATCTAAGGACGTCAGGTCCGGTGACCGGGATTGGCTCTTGAAATTCCTTATCCAATTTTTACCAAAATGGACATAAAAGGTAGTCGTTTATGATCCTTGCACAACGTGCACGGGCATTATCAGGCTGGAAGAACACTCTGGGTATCACGTTTATAGGAATATCTTTCAAGAGCAGTTCGACCTGGTCCCTTAAAATATCTAAATATCTTCTAGAATTCAGCGGTTCATGGTTAATGTAGAGTGCAATGAATTCTCCTCTAAAAATTCCTATCTACACATTCAAGATTGTCTTCCTTGTAGTCTGTTTTTTGGACAGTCACATGACGGTTTTCTTTGGACCAAGTGTAATCATTAAACCGATTAAATCTGCCCGCACTACTAATCGATGCCTCGTCGGTCCAAATACAATTTAAAGCGAACTTAGGTTCATTTTGTATTTTATTGAAAAGCCACTCACAAAAAGGAGTTCTTCAATCCAAATCCCCAGGGAGAAGATCTGGATTCTTTCATTTTTTTTCTAATAGTCCTCTCTCTGAGAAATAATTTTATTATATTTTGTTTGAAACGACCCTCGTATATCCAAATATCTTCTAGAATTCAACGGTTCATCGTTAGTGTAGAGTACAATGAATTGTCCTCTAAAAATTCCTATCTATTGAAGCTAAATCTTCCTTGTAGTCTGTTTTGGACAGTCACATGAAGATTTTCACACCTAGGGAGTTCCTTACCACTTCCCTAGGTAGTGTGGGACTCTAACCCAAACTAAAACTCTGCCTTATCTTTGTAGTATGGCTCGGGAACCGTCCCTTTTCGTTTGATTGTCCTCTGTTGCTGTTGTCTTCTGATGTTGATTGTCGTTTGTTGCTGTTGTCCTCTGTTGGTGGTGTCTAGAAAACACTCTGACACATACGTTTAGATGAGTATACCTGACCTGAAAGAAACAATATTAATTGGTGCCCTAGTCCTGTGGATTCCTTCGTCAGAGTTGACTCCTCGGTCTCCGGTGCCGCCTGGCACCGTCTTCTACGTTGTAGTTGACTGCTTCGCGAATCAGTGGGTTTGCATGGGTCTCTGCCATTGCAAAGACCTTCTGAGCTCTCAACCTCATGCCGTCCCTGAGGGCGTCGAGTTTGAGGTCCCTTCGAATCTGTGCGTTTGACACAAACCAGGCTGCACCCACTGCCATCCTTCTTGCCTTGTTCTCCGTGGCCTCCAAACGTTACAGGTACGATGGTGCCGCGTATCCCCATGCTGAACTGGCATAGGTCAAGGCAGGTCGCACGACTGCCTTAACCATTTGGAGTTTGACCTGCAAGGGCATCTTGCTCCTTCTGCAGATCATCGGGTAGAGCTTCGAAATGATGCCTTTGGCATTCGCGATGCTCTTCTCGATGTGCGGTCTCCATGACAGGGATCTGTCCAAAGTTACCCCCAGGTACTTTGTAGTGTCCTGCCATTGTATGTCAGTACCCTCGATGTTGACGAAGTCGTCGGGGCGCACTTGTCTTCTTCTGATGAGGAGCGCGGTGCTCTTCTCGGCATTAATCTTGGTCTTCCACCTGGTGCACCATTCGGTGAAGTTGTCCGCTGCTTGCTGCAGGTATCTTGTCACCAATTCCGCACTGCGACTGCGGGCAATCAGGACGGTGTCGTCTGCGTAGAGTGCCAAGGTGTTCTGGTCTGTCCTTGGAATGTCGCTGGTAAAGATGCGAGAAAATCTGCCTGTCCTGTAGGTAGGAGTCTGCTAGTTTGATCATCGCTGGTGGGTATCCTAAAGTGTGCATCTTATAGATGAGTCCTTCCTGCCAGACCCTGTCGAAGGCTCTGGCTACATCCAGAAATACGATTCCCGTGACTTGGCGCCAGTTTAGTCCTTGTGCTGCATGCTCAACGAGTCTTAGCAGTTGCAATTCCGTGTTGTGATTGGCTCTGAAACGAAACTGCTCGTCGGGGATTACTTCCAGTTCATCCGAGAGGATAATTCGTTCTGCTATCTTGGACAGGGCGTTCAGTAAACTGATGGGCCTGTAGTTCTGAGGGAACTTCAGGTCCTTGCCCTGCTTAGATAGCATCACTACTATAGCCTCTTTCCACTTCGCAGGAAAGTGTCCCAGTCGTAAAATGCCGTTGATGATGGTCGCAATTCCTGCAATGCCCTTCCTCGGCAACAGTTTTAGCGCCTTGTTGCTAATTCCGTCGGGGCCTGGTGCCTTCTTTATCTTCAGGTGATGGATTATGATCCGTATTTCTTCTGTGGTTGCTGGTCTTAGTGGCTCTCCTTCCATGACCCGCCGCCTGACCTGTCTAACAAACCTGTGGGCCTCGTCCTCTAGCTCCTCGTCGTCGTCATTCTCCCTACACTCCCTTTCACGGCAGTCAGCAAATCATGAAACCGATTAAATATGCCCGCACTACTAATCGATGCCTCTTCGGTCCAAATACAATTTAAAGCGTTCATTTTGTATTTTATTCAAAAACCACTCACAAAAAGGAGTTCTTCAATCTAAATCCCCAGGGAGAGGATGATGGATTTTGCGGGTTCGATCAGGCTACATTTTCGATGGTGAATACAAAATTTGACAAACTGACTGATAATTAACAGTCTCACAAGTAACACGTTAGTGAATACGGCCGTAACTCTACATACCTGCGTTTCAGAACCTCTAGTTTTTCTGTGCCACCCTGTATTAAATTAAAAACTCAATACAAAATAAAAAAAAAGTTATATTAACAATACAAACAACACTTTTAACACTGAATAACTTTTCCTACAATTTTAATATCACAGTCATCTGGTATCGTATTGGGATAATAGTTCGGCCACTTTCGCACTTCCCTATACAAATTCACCCCTGGACTAGTTGTATTTGATTGGGTCTGGTTATGATTCACCACATTGTAATTGACAAAAATGTACCCTTGCACAATACCTAACGTCACCACTTTTTTACCGGCATCGATCATTTTTTCTGTTGGAATGTCCTTGTTGTAATCGCCCATATAACAGATGTCGACTGTGTTTAATCGTTCTTGATTTTGTATGTTCCACCCGCGACCTGTGTAGATATTTCCATCGCCACCAACGAGGAAGTTGTACCAAATATCTGGAGCATCCAAGGTCTGCATCTACAAAAAATGAGATGAAAATATCACTGAACACCCGTTCAAATTTGAAAACTGTATTTTTAGTTCTGAGTAAGATATATATTATGCGATATATTGCAGATACATGCGAGTAAACACCACTTCTCCAAAAACTTGGACTATCCAACTCGAGGTCGTAATAATATACGACCACAGAGACACTGTATTAATATTTCCCTGAACACCAGGATGTATAACATATCGCCGGAGTCCATTAGGGCGCAGAGCTTGACTGCATTCAAAATTTTAATAAACAGATATTTGTTGTCAGTGTTTCTACCCGGTGGTTGTCTTTATCGACGCCGCTGTGTGCATGTCTTGGAGTTCGTAAATTTTATTGTTTTGTTGGTGGATATTTTGTTTGAAACGACCCCCGTATCCCCTGTTTTTTGGCTTGTTTCATTTTTTTTCTAATAGTCCTCTCTCTGAGAAATAATTTGAGCCTAGGGAGACCCTTGATATATTATTATTATTATTAGTCGTAAAACAGTAAACGGTAAAACCGATGAAACTGTTGCTCAGTTCCTAATTTGAGGTTTTTGAAATATTGATGTCATCCTCACTCATCTTCTATAGCGAGTAGTGGACCAACTGATCGTCATGGTCCTCCATGAAATTGTCCAGCCTGTTCTTAAAGCTGTCAACCGTATGCGCCATTATCACCTCTTCAGGTAATGAATTCCATGCATATACAACTCTGTTTGTTATAAAATTCTTCCGAGGAAGTCTAGCACATCTCTCCTTGTCAAGTTTCTTACTATTGCCACACAGATTAGGATTTCTAGCAGGATGAAATACATCGAGATTCACCGAGTAGTAGCCACTAAGTATCTTGTATGTTTGAATTAGATCGCCTCGTTGTCGTCGATCATAAAGACATGTCAAATTTAAAAGCCTCAATCGCTCCTCATATGGTATATGGCTAAGTGCATGAGGTAGCTTAGTGAATCTCCTTTGAACCCTTTCCAATGACTCTATGTCCTTAATGAAGTAGGGGGACCAAACGCTGTTGGCATATTCCAATAGTGGTCTGACATACGATTTATACAATTCCAATATTAAAAAGTTTGATCTCGATCTGAAAGCTCTCTGTATCAGATACCACAGTCTGTTAGCTTTCTTCACTGTGGCGGAAATATGGGCCTCCCATTTCAAATCTGCTGTTACTATGACACCAAGATCCTTCTGCTGATTTACAGATTTAACGGCATTTCCATTGATGAAATATGGAGTCCTGGGATTATTAGCTCCGATTTGTAGTACCTGACACTTCTTCAAATTCAAGTTCATCAACCAAACCGCCGACCAGGACAGTACCCCATCAATGTCGATCTGGAATTCATTATCGTCTCGCAGTGGGTTACAAAACAATTTGGTGTCATCAGCAAAGAAACTCATGTTTGACGTGATGGTTCTTGTTAAGTCCGATATATCTGCCAGAAAAAGCAATGGCCCAGTTCAGACCCCTTCAGGACACCACTCAAGACCGGCAATTATGCACCATTCGCTCTAACATGGAAAATTCTTTGTGTAAGAAACATCTCAATCCACCTCAGGAGTGCTGCCCCGCACGCCGTAATGCTCCAATTTCAGCAACAAACGAGCAAATGGCACTCTGTCGAACGCTTTCTCAAAATCCAGATACAACACATCCATAGGCTGACCAACATCATTATGGCTGGTCCACACATTGAGGCATTCCAGAAGAATCGGCTTCACCGACGTCTTGGGCATAAACCCATGCTGTTCATTGGGAATAATATTTGATTCAACCAGAAATGACTTTCTCCATGCATTTACAAAGTGCGCAGGTCAAACTAATAGATCGATAATTTTCTGCAGCGAACTTGTCACCCCTTTTAAATATAGGTATCACGACAGCAGACAATCATTCCTCCGGTAGAGTGCCCATGTTGATGCATTTTTGCATTGACGTGGCCAATGGTCGTAATAATGATTCGATGCATCTCTGAAGAAACATCGGAGGAATTTCGTCGGGGCCGGGACTCGAGTCTTGCTTCAAACCCGCCACTGCCTCCTTTATATCAGCGCTTATAAAATTAACGGTTGTTAATGACTGCCTGTTTCTGGTAGACTGGGGTAATACAGGTAAATTGTCCCTCGAGTCGTCGGTAAAAACACTACTGAACTGGTTAGCGGATGCATTGGCTATGTCAATTGGTCTAGTTATTGGTTCACCCGTAGTTTTTGCTTTCAGAGAGAAACTAGAAACGTTAATATAAGCATAGAATTTCTTATTGCTACTCGCCGCCATTTCACTTTCATACCGACATCGAGCAAATAGCTCGCGTCCGTTTTCAACCGTCTGTACTTGTGCCAGAGTTCCCTCTTCCTTTGTATTTCTCCGAAAATATTTCCGTTGATCCACGGCTTCTGCGAGTTTACCCTGCGGGGTCTAATAGACTGGTACATACCTCTGGATAGCCTCTTGAATAGCTCCGAGACATATTTCGATGTCATCCGTATCCTGCAAACTGCGGGACAAAAAATCATTTACTGATACATAATCAGCCTTCCAGAAGTTACGCTTTTGTACAACCCTCGTGTTCCCAACGACAGCGAACTGAACATAAAGTTCAATGACAACATGGTCACTCAGACCCAACGGTGCTTCATGAATTATTTTGTGTACAAGTTTTTTGTCGGATATCATCACCAAATCCAGCAACGAACTTTGCTCATTTCTAATGCGGGTATCAACATCAATGATCTGAGTCAGATGACTTTCCCTGATGTAATCAAGAAAATCCTCCGCAGAGGAGTCATTCTGCCTCAAGGTCAATGTCGTCCAGTCAATTTCAGGATAGTTGAAATCCCCACAAATGATAGTAGGGGTGACAGACGATGAAAAATTGGAAATCGCCCCCATAAGATTCTTGCTATCCGTGACTGACGTTGATTTTGGACGATAAATAACTGCTATCTGTATTATAACTTGATCAATGGTTATGCGAAGCCACAATGTCTCTAATGTACTTAGCTCACTGTTATTTATAACTTCATAGTATATGTTGTGCCCTAAGAGCTCGTTCTTAATGTAAACACAGACTCCTCCGCCTCTTCGTACGATCCGGTCGCACCTCACCAAACTATACCCATCAATGCTCACCAATGCATCATCGATACTCCCAGTCAGCCAAGTCTCGGTAAACAAAACAAAAGCAGGCTTACAATCACCAATCTCGATCCTAATCTCATCCATCTTTGTCATCATTGCATTTAGGTTTGTATAATAAAATGATATCTGGACAATTGGTGGCTGTGCCATTCTTTTTATATGCGATTCCCCCACCTGCTGGAGTTTTTTGGAGAAGCGGGCACAATGGTCGGCATATTAACATACATGGCTTGATATTTTGTTTGAAACGACCCCCGTATTTCTTGTTTTTTTGGATTCTTTATTTTTTTTTTCTAATAATCCTCTCTCTGAGAAATAATTTGAGCCTAAAGAGAAAGCGTCACACCTTCTGGGTGAGCCACAATAGACCCTCGGCTCCAGTGCCGAACCACTCAATTTAAACCTACCTAGGCCATGCAAGAAACATCGTAATCAATAACTAAACATTTCGATTTACCTGATAATCTTGTAACTCCCTCAAAACTCTGGAACAGCTTTCGAAATCTCGACAAAAATCTCCTCCAGTATGCTTTACAACTACCAACTGAACTGATCCCGAATCAACAGGACTTGTACTTAACGCATCACGACCTTTCCACTCCGTCTTATTAAACACTTTAATGGCATCGCTAGGATCTTGAGTCGTAGTTATTGATGTAGTACTGGTGGTACTGATATCTATAGGATGTCCATTGTGCTTGTCTCCTGTCAGTATTGCGGCCAGTATCGCACTGGTTGCTAACAGTACTGTGCATAGTACTGTGGATATTATTAGTAAGTGTTTGTTGCGGTAGCAAAATTGTTTGCTAAGTTTGTGATGTTGGTTTGTGTTGTAGTCATTCCGAATATCACCTAAAATGTGTACTTTAGTAAATTTGAATTGAATTTGAATTTCTTCTAAACTTTAGCTTAAATTCTTCAAGAATTGTAGCAAGAACTTTCCCAAAATATCGGCTTTAATTCTGATACTTACAAATATTAAATTTGCATAGGATTATATGATGCTAGAATTATTGGAATTCCAATTCTGAAGAAATTAGGCCCATAATTCAGCCAAAATAGTTTTAGGTAGTAAATCAACGGAGTGCTTCGTAGGTAAATAACTCTTAATACTTCAAGAATATTAGTATAAAATGATCCAAATAGAGCCATGAATGCATGGAACTTATAGATATCGTTAGTAAGTAAATTTGTAAATAAGAAATATACTTACTGTTACTGGAAAATCTTTGTCCTTCACAATATTTAAACTAAACATATTATCACGACAGATACTTGAGCACCTCAGAAAGAAACAATTTGTATCATGTTTTCACCAATATTGACAGTGAGTAATTATTTATGCCTTTCAATAGTCTAATAACCTCAAAAAAATACAAAATTGCACGCCTAACCTGAGACTATAAGTCTCTGGTCGTACCTAAGAACTAAGCCCTTAACTTCAGAACTGTAATTCAACAATAAGTTAACCTTTGTTGTACAATATACTTAACATACCATTTTGCGTAACATCATTCAACGACCTTTGATACCCTCCATTCGCTTGTCCATTGATTGTTTGATAAATAGTGACAGGACCATTGATATGTGTCAGATTCTCAGCTATTGTCACATCAGTCGAATTCTGCACATGTGCAGTAATACCAGCACCACTGACAACAGGTAAAGCGATTTCATTGCTTCTCACGTCATCATCAGTATCAGATTCCTCGTCCTCGTTAATATCGATTTCTTGCTGTTGACGTTGAACCGCGGTATTTTGTCCATGATCATTATTTCGTAAAACAAGTTTTGTATCACCAACACCAATTGGAGGAAATAACGTGTTACTTTGATTATTAATTTCACTGTTACTAAGGTCGGTATTATTACTAGGCGCCTGTATTATTGACATTTGTTAATGTTTTCATTTGTTTGATGGAATGTAGGAACTGTCAAATTTGTATTGCCTTAGGCATTATCCTTCAACACCAAATTTAGGCCAATTTTCACTCACCTGTCATATTCGCAACAAGAAACATGGAAGTGAAGTGACAGGAAGGTGATCATGTCATATCAGCTCAGCTGATCTGAGTTTTAGAAAGATAACACCTAGTAACAGGTGATTTTGTTATACATAGGCTCGGCTGAACTGATGAGACATGATCACTTGTCCCTTACTCCACTTGCATTTTTGTTCTAAAAGGAATGAACAACTGTCAAAATTATTAAACATTGTGAGGTTGAACTTCTCACTTAAATGTCAAATAATTTAGTAAAACCATCGTTACTTATAAAGACAATTGGTAACACCAACGTGCGATTTAGTGAGATGAGTGAAATTGACCGATATTTGACAAATAATAGGCGTTTTTTCATTACGCATCTTTGCTCAGATGAATTCATGTGGGTCACTTGAATTTTTGTTATAAAAGTTCCGTTTTTGCAGCATGATCATTTGCCACTCACCTCCTTTAATTTTTTTCGTTATAAAAGAAACCTCAAACTGTCAAAATTTTGTGGCCATAATTTTAAAGTAAAATTTCTCACTTATCTGTCAATGTCAATTAATTTTGTACCGCATTGAGTACAAATTGCTAATATTTAGCGTAGAAGGAAAACGCCTATTACTTATTAATTAACTATTAAATTAATTATGTATTTGCTCACAATAAATAGGTAAATTAATAATTATAGGTCACAACAAAATGAATGTACAGTACACTTCTAATTTAGAATAAACTAATTATTAGTAGGTAGCTATTATCAAATTGTTTTAAATCCGCACTGTTAGATAATCATATTATTTGTTTCGTACTTAATTAAATTATTAAGACACTGTACACTCGAATTAAATATTATATTTAATTAATTATTAATCACAGGTAGGTAAATACTGTTTCTTTTGTTAATTTTTTCGCGTATAGAATTGAATTGGTCAGTTGTACACAGGAGAACTATATGCTTATAATAACTAACAACGCGCAATTAACTTTCTGGTTATTTGTTATCTGGAAATTGTTTTATTAATAATACAAGCGGGTTATCTTTTAAAAAATTATTAACAATAATAATAATTCTCTGTATTGTTTGGTTGTTTGTCACGGTGTTGGCAAATGTATTGACTATGATTTATTTAGGTAGTATATGAGGTGTGTCTATAAGACCAAAGAGAGTACATTAATCTTTAAAACTATAAAGTTACACGAGCGATTCTTCAGCAGGTACCTATACGCATCTTTTATGGTATGGTACCTAGTTCATAATGTTAAATAATTAGGTATTAAAAACTAGTTTTCTGTGATGCTGGATTGCGGGATTCTGTTTATTTTGTATTAATAATACGTATACGTAGGTAGTTATAGGCAAAGATTAATGTACAATAATTAATCTTTCTTATAGGTACCTAGGAATGAAATTTGTAAAACAATTTAAACCGTTTTTTATTCGACTTAAATTTCGAAATAAAAACATGGTTTGAATTGAATTTATTATAAATGTTCTTTTTTACATAAATATACGCACAAATCAAATAAACTAATAAATGATTAATTAGTATTTTGATAACTCTTCTAAATACAGATATACGTACCTATTAAACTAACTAAAAAATAACATCAACAGCAGGAAGCAGGACTTTGCTAAAATTTGTATAAATCAAAACCTAAAAACCTGTATTTAGAAATAACTTAGTTCATGTCTTTTATAAAAGATGGCGCCAGTAATAATAAATAACATTCTTATATTGTGTTAGATTTCTTCAGACATTTGTTTGTAATCCTGGAAAGAAATAGGTACCTATTGTTCCAAATTAAATAAATATTCAAAAGAATGTTAAAGACGTCATCCAAGTTAAATCTTTAAAATTTATTAAATCAAAAACTAGAAACCTGTATTTAGAAATGGCATGGTTCAAGGATGTCAGAAAAAGATGGAGCCACTATATAGGGTTTTTTTTTTTTTTTTTTTTTTTTTTTTTTTTGGCCTTTGCATCTATTAGGCAATTCAGCCATATTCTAATTGATTTTTCAATTTTCATTCAGTCTTCTTTTTATCTAAATAATTTTTCAATTTGCTTTGCAATGAGCAACTACATGTAGCTGATCCGGGGTTCGAACCAACTACATACCGGGACAGTCTATAGGGTTATAATTTTTGTTTTGAATCTCTTCTTACGCATCTAATCAAAGTAATTTCGACGTTATAATCAAATATCTGTTCGAGCCCCATAATTTTCCAAAATACAAAGTCTAGAGTTAAATATGAAAAGCGTGGATGACCTCTGAAGATTTCCAAAGAGCCCATGTCGTCGGTTCCTTTTACAAGATGGCAAATACAAGTGAGTCTGAAATTTATCCGCACATGGGTTTAAATTTTTCAATTCTTTACCATATTAGTTGGCAATGATCAACAAGTGGATATGTTAATACTTTTATCGAATTATTCATTCTATTAGCTTCCTTGCCTAAGCGTGGTATTGTATTTAAGATAAAAAATGAGAACTTCTGTTCAATTTAATTTGTTCCGGCAACGTCGTGCCGTTTACCATTCATTTGTTATTATTTAACTCATTCTTGTCAATAGTACTGTCAATGACAGTTGACAGTCCAGTTGATTAATTTTTTATACACACAGAAATATTTTATTTTGTGCAATTCCAATTCCTTCTTCCTTCCTATCGATAGGAATAGTAAAAATAAGTTTCAATTTCAGTAGCAGGGAGTACGGTACAAGCGTTGAGTGTGGAATAATAAGCCAAATCAATTCAAAATTTAGTTATAAACTCGGGTTTCATATAATAATACGGACAAAGTTGAGTGTCGTCATATGTGTGTATTGTGATAAAAATATTATTTTAAGTGCAATATTAATAATAAATAAGTTATAATCATAATGGCTGGCAGAATGGCTGGACAAACAATTAACGATAGATTGCTAGCAGCGAAACACAGTATAGCAGGACAGGGATTGGCGAAATCCGTTTGTAAGGCCACCACGGAAGAGATGATTGGGCCGAAAAAGAAACATTTAGATTGTGAGTAATAAATACAAACCTGTTGGTTAATAGGTAGTTTGGGTTTATCATATTTTAGTTATAGTTGTGAGAATAGAATATAAATTAACGCAAATATTATAACCAGCTATAAATACTCAAATATTCTAGGTATCTTGTTATTTGTATTAGATTGTTGGAATAGTTTTTTCGATTAATATACAGGACTTATCAAAAGTTACTCAAAAATAATTTATGTTGCGATTTATTCAATTATATTTAGACAGTTTATGTTGCGGTGGGTCAAGGTCCATACTTGAGGCTGTTGGGATTAAATATGGTTAATCGTTAAATAATAAAGCTTAGTACAGGTACTTTATGCACTGTTAAGTCGGTACCTATGTCGCCCTTGAGAGATTATTAAGCGGAAATAAACTGATCAAAAACTATTAGAAAAAAGGCGATCGAACCCATTGACAACTATGGATGAAGGTATCGATCTAAGTACTTTACTTAGGCTCAAGAAAATAACATTCATATACCTACTTATTTGTGAACTGTAAGGAAAATTAATGAATGAGGTATATTTAAGTAATTATTCGTAAGTAAGTGTTTAATATAATTTGCAACTCATTTCGATTTTATAGTTAAATGGATTAATTTTCCTTGATTATATCTAATATTGATAGATAACACCTAACTCTATCCTCAGAGATAAGGTTATTATATTTCTATTTGTATGTACTTAAGTAGTAGTCCAAATGAAATGAAACTCCTATCGATTTCACTAAAATTTGATGTAATTTGCTTAAGATTGCATACATGTTTCGGCCTCAGCTAAGGCCATCCTCAATATGGCTCGATGAAACACAAGTTCAAATTCAAATTCTTTATTTGCCATATAATGTAATACATTACATTGTCGCCTCGTCAAAATAACAATAAAAATAAAAATCAAACAGTATAACAGTTACATATTACAAGTACTTATCACAGCGACAAAACAAACAATTAATAATTTAAAAATTCGTCAACTGAATAAAAACATTCACGAACAAAAAAGTCTTTCTGCTCGAGCGTGAACTTATCTATTTTCATGTCCGCGAACCCTCCAACTCTCAGAATCTTGTTACAACATTTAATGCCTATATAGTTCGGGTTTTTCTGACCCTTCGATAGTCTGGAGAATGGCCATTCGAGGCTGTCCTTAATTCTCGTAGCATAATTGTGTTTATTTTCTCTTTTTTTTATTGATCCTGATAGCTTTTTTATATTGATTATCAGTGCGTACATGTATAGGCAAGGGAGGGTCATTATGTTCAGCATTTTAAAGTAAGTTTTACACGAGGTTTTCTGATTTATTTTAGTCATTGTTCTAATGATTTTATTTCTGTTTTATAAAGACCCTAATTGCATCCCCTGCCCCTCCCCAATACATTATACCGTAAGCCATAGTCGACTGTACCAGTCCGAAGTAAAGCAACCTGAGGACCGAACGCGATACAGTGTCCCTGATGTTCCTTATGAGAAATACTCAGCTACTCAACTTTTGTGTGACGCGGTCAATATTTTTGCCCCAAGTTAATCTTTCGGCCGTGATTACGACTAAAAATTTGGTGTTATCTACCTGTCTCACGGATTTGCCGCCCATACGTATTAATAAACTTTTATCAGGCCGTTTGTTATTTGCTGTAATCGAAAGAGCGACCGTATTAGAGGCGTTAAGTGAGAGTCCGTTCAGCTTACACCAATCGGCTATCTTCACAACTACATGCTGTGCTTTTTTCACGACCTTTATCTCCTGTTTGTCGGTTATTATGGCGCTTGTGTCGTCGGCGTAGAGATGATCCCTGTGGTATTCCTTTATTTGTGAATGCTACTCTAGAATGAACACCATCAACCTCAACCGTTTGTGTGCGTGATTGTAGATAGCTAGACATCCAGGCGGCCGCCGTTCCCCTTACACCCACATCATTCAGTCTTCTCATCAGTAGTTCACGATTGACGGTGTCAAAAGCTCTACTCAGATCAAAAAATAGTCCCAGCAGAAATTCTTTATTGTTTAATGATCTGTATATGTGTTCCAGGGCTTGACTAAGTGCTGTTTCTGTTGATCTTTTTGCTCTAAAACCATGCTGATCATTTGCAAGTAAATTAAATTTTTCAAGGTATCGAGTGAGTCTTATGTTATATATGTGCTCGAATATTTTACTGAATTGGTTCGGTAGCGATAAAGTTGATTAACTCGACTTACTCAATAATAGTTAAATGTTAAGGTATTTCTTCAAGTCTGTCTTCAATTCCAGTTCAAATATTCACCGTTTTTTTGTTTATTATATTTTGCTAAATATAGCATCGTGTCTTTATATTGTTCCTTGTATTTATTTAGAGCGTTTCAAATCTATATTTAGATTATACTTGCATAGGTACACGTGAAATTGGTGTTACTTTGTTGAACATACCTAGGTAGTCAATCTGAAATTAATATTATGGCCAACTAAAATCAATTAAATTCCAACGTCATAGAGGTATCTCTATGACTTTTAAATGACTACTTCACAACTGCGGCTGATGATATCATAAAACAGCTACCAGCCACATCGGTCACTTTTGAGAAATATATGTCTCCCATTAGAGCTGCTGGATTTAGTTTGAGAACGGTAACCTTTAATGAAGTACGTGAAAAACTATCAGGTATGAAAAAGACAAAAAGCTCGGATTGTTATGAGCTTAATGTTAGGATTATTGGGACTTTAAAGAATCTGCTAGTGGTGCCGCTTACTAAGTTGCTTTGGTGACGCTGTATTTCCGGCGCTCGTGAAGGAGGCAAGGGTTATTCCAATCTACAAAAATAAAGGATCGGTTGATGATCCCAGTAACTATCGATCTTGCTAATTTTTTCAAAAATCTTTGAATCTATTATTAAAAATCAAATAACTGAATATTTTGAAGCAAATAATCTCTTTATGCAAAGTCAATATGGCTTTCGTAATAAGAGATCTACTACTCCTTTTGGAATATGTTTCGGATGGCATGGAGCAGGGCTGCGACACCTTTGCTTCCTTGTATGACCTCACTAAGGTTTTTGACTGTGTCTCACACGAGATACTTCTTCAAAAACTCTCTTACTATAACTTTGATGTTGACAGTGTTGCCTTGGTTGGCTCTTATCTCAGCGATCGGTTTCGGCACGTTTTGTATGGGGGACGATACTCGGAGAGACGAAGGGTTGGAGGGGGTGTGCCCCAGGGGTCGGTTTTGGGACCTTTACTGTTTTTAATATACGTAAACGATTTATACAAATTTCAAGAATACTCAAATATAATCCTCTGTGCTGACGACACAACTAGTCTAATTAGATATCGACCAAATGACTCTTTAGGGAAGTTGGTTAATGCTGTTGAGACTGACATAGGCAATTGGTTTCTGGCAAATGAACTGAGGTTGAATCAGGCTAAAACTCAGAGCATGAACTTTACTTTGCGTTCTGCGCCTATCGATATTCAGAGCGATGTTCGCGTGAAGTTCCTTGGGGTTCATCTTGATCCTAAATTAACGTGGGAGAGTCATGTTCGAGAACTTGGGTGCTCGCTGTCCAGGGTCATATATCTCATCAGAAGGCTTGCGCAGAGTGAAAAATCGCTAGTCTGTTGACGGTATATCACGGTTATTTTGTTTCCCGTATGTCGTATGGTATTTTGAACTGGGGACATAGTTCCCATGCAATGAAAATCTTCAAGCTACAGAGGAGATGTTTACGTACAATGTTGGGGCTCGGTTGGCGTGACTGCTGTAAAAAGTATTTTGTTGAACACTTTGCCTTCCTTGTCCATATTAAACTGTCTTGGCTACCAATGCCTCGCATTTCACTCTTCAGTCTGATATGCATAATTATGGAAGCGCGAAATCGAAATGATATATTGCCTGAATTTCACCGCCTATTGAGAACTAGGAAAGGTTCTGACTATTATTGTGTTAAATTTTATAATAAGCTGCCGTCTCACATAAAGAACCTTGGTGAAGTCCAGTTTAACAAAAGTATTAAATCATTTTTGATATCTCAAGCTTTTTATACCTTTGAGGACTATTTCAGAAGCGATATTGTAAGATTTTTCTAGATTTTAGTTTGTTTTATGTTGTTGATATTTTAATTTGTTTGTAAGCCTTTCTTTGTTGCTGTAACTTTGATTGATTAATTTTTGTTCTTTTTTGACGTACTATACATGTTTTGTAACATAAGATGGTGAATAAATATATCTCTATCTATCTATTGTAATAGGAAAATGTAAAATTGTCAATATTTTGAAAACTATCAATTTTTGGAATAGACATCCTTTCATAAACTTGCCCTTATTTTTGATGCAAAAATCAGTACCCTGTATCAATATTTATTAAAAAAATATACGTAGGCGTAGGTCTATAACTCCTAGGATATTCTAACAAATTAAATTATTCAAGCTTCTATACAGGGTGTCCAAATTAGCCTGCCAAACGTTAACCACGAATTCTACGCTTCAAAAGAATGAGAAAATTTCATATTAACATTGGTCGAAAAATTTTTGGTACTGATGGTGGTTTTTTGATAATATTGACGAAACCTTTGAAGATAACGTAATGAAATTCTGTACGTCTTCCAAACATTTTATCCCTTAAACGTTGCAGGTATTTTTAGTTTTATGAACTGCTAATAAGCGGGTAAAACAGGGAGGGGCATGGGGAAATATTGCCCCAACTTTTTTGTGAAAGGGTTTTTAGTAATTTTAAAACTCGATTTTAATAGACCAAACTGTGTTACAAAAAAAGGTAATTACTCTTGTTTCATAGACCAGTTGTGCACCGTTTTTAAGAAAAAATGGATTTAAATTAGTATGATTCATGTTTCAGCGTATGCATTGTGTTATTAAAAAATTTACATCTAATTAATTCAAAACGATTTTACTCGAAAACAGTGCATGCGATTGTAGTTTCACAAGAGCATCTTTTTTCCGTAGAATACCGTAGGATTTCATAATTTTTAAATAAATCGTGAAAAAAGTTTATGCAAAAATTTTGTGGTAATTTGAACCCATTGACCACCCCATTTGGGATGCTTATGATGATTAATGTGAAACAATCTCTGCCTCATCATTTTGTTTTTTTATAATTTATATAAACCCAATTGAGTTTTTTTTTGTGAAAAATGGAAAGTCATTCGAAAAAAAAAAATATGTGTTTCATACGGCAGAAAAGCAGATTTAATGCCTTGGCGCTTTTCTAGCCTCGGCTACGCCTCGTCTATAAAACACCAGCCGCGGCATTAAATCTGCGACTTTTCTGCCTAGTAAAACAAATACTTAACTATTTTTCTTAAAAACGGTGCACAATTGGTCTATCAAACAAGAGTACCTTTTGTTTGTAAAACAGTTTTGTCTATTAAAATCGAGTTGTAAAACCCTATCACAAAAAACTTGGGGTAATATTTCTCCATGCCCCTCCCTGTTTTACCCGCTTATTAGCAGTTCATAAAACTAAAAATACCTGCAGCGTTTAAGGGATGAAACGTTTGGAAGACGTACACAATTTCATTAGATTATCTTCAAAGGTTTCGTCAATATTATCAAAAAACCACCATCAGTACCTCACCTTTAACACTCTGTATCTTGAAAACCAACAATTATTCGACCTATGTTTATATGAAATTTTCTCATTCTTTTGGAGCGTAGGATTCGTGGTTAAAGTTTGGCATTGGGAGACCTTGTATAATAAAAAAAATTGATATTCTTTATTCTGAAAACGTCATTTTTGACATAAAATTTCAAATATTTCGAAAATGGCTGGAGGTAGGTATAACATATTATTCATGAAATATCTTGAGAATTACAAGGAGAATCCAAAAAAAAAATATATAATTAATATAGGGTCGGAAGTTGACACCCATTTCCGGTGTAACCGGAAGTATTAGATTCTTGAAAACATTTTCACCAAATTGGTCCCGTCGACCTACGTACCTACTACTCCAGATTTTCAGATTGTTCTACAACAGCAATGTAGTTTCTCCATAATCGATCGAATCCTTTCCCGGTGGGGTGAGTCGGGAGAGGTGAATCTATGCGTCAAAAAAATAAGAAAA
The DNA here is from genome assembly GCA_911728435.2 of Apoderus coryli. Classification (NCBI taxonomy): domain Eukaryota; kingdom Metazoa; phylum Arthropoda; class Insecta; order Coleoptera; family Attelabidae; genus Apoderus; species Apoderus coryli. The sequence continues at coordinate 1,367,821 of OU452207.1, forward strand.
AATTCAAATCCGATTTGCATTTCCTACATTAACATTGGTTTATATAAATGGTTGGTTTAGTAAATGGTCCACACTACCGCCATTGACTTGTAAACATTTCTGCTTCCTTTACGTGTTTAAGTGCTTGCTTTTTTCACACCCTGTATAAAATTGGATCAATGTGTGTCAAAATTTACACAATAATTGTGTTTTAGGAAACCGTTGTAAAAATTGCAGCTTTCTGTCAGTACTGGCGAAAATAGTATATCACACTTTTTGATAATGCTGTTTTTGGCAAAAAAATTGTAAATTAATTCCTATGTCAGAAACAGTAACAGCTGTAGGGTATGTTAAAGCAAATATGCTCAGAATCACACGTAGAATCCGTCAATCCTATAATAAATAGGTTGAAATTTCAAAGTTGGGTTCAGTATCACACGATCAGGCAACAGCGCACTGGTAAAAATATGTTCAAAAGCTAGGTCCCGGCATCAAATGACAGTACTTACTCAAAGTTTCAGAAATATATTTTTTTCCGTCCTCTAGATATACTTCTATACTTCTTAGAGACTATCGACTTTGGCATACCCTGTACCTATACGTACGTATAGGGTAAGTGGATATTTGTAAAATAGATAATAAGGTTCAAGAAACAAAAGTCAATAAAATTTTATTAAGTAGGTACTTTGTATTGATGCAGATTATATTGAAAATCACAACAAATTTTATGTTATGGAATTTAAACCAAGATGAAGTCGAAAAATAAATATAAATTTAAAGTTCCACAGCAATATAATGTTTCTAAGTTAAAAAAGTTGTAATAGTAATTCCCCAATGAACTTACAAAATTTTAATGGTTAAATTGTCTTAAAAAATATTTTTTCTACAAATGGTGAGTCCAATATAAATCAAAACTGATAAAACCTATAATGATATTATTATTATTGTATTCCAGATTCGTACAAGTATATTATATTAATTTCTCTATTAAATCCTCCCCTTTTTCAATGACTACTGATGATGAGAACAATGTGTCTCGAAACATATATAGTTTATGATGCAGTTTTAATGAAATAAAAGAATTGTGGAGCAGACGAAGTTTTACTTATCATTACAACAAATTTTATTTATCGAACTGGTACGTTCAATTCCCATTCGACCCTCGTATAAGTACACATATGCAAAGTTATGTATCAAAAACCAGAAATATTTAACCTACTTTCCTATTAAAAACCTCCTTTATAATACCTACTTTACATAGAGTTACTTCATTTTATGTAATAACTAGTTACGGAAGATGTAAAAATCAGTTGCACATAGTATACACTACTATTATACTTAATATAAGTGTACCACCGATTTAACTATAATAGACCTACCAATGTGAACCAAAAAACAAAGCGAAATTCATCTACTTTTACTGTGATAGGTACGAGGAGACTTTGGTCTGACATCGAAAAAATCTAAATTCACTTTCTTGGTTTCTATACAGGATTATTCACGCCATACAGTGTGGCTAAACTATTTAAGTTGCATAGTTGCAAAGGGGTCAAAATAGAAATATTATTTTTGTCAATAATAAAAGAATAAGTATTTTGCTAAAAACCCAAGGACTTTTTTTACTGTTAAAAGTTAAAATATCTACAGGGTTATTCACACCATAAGACACGGAATAATTTCCTAAAAGTTTTATTCATGGGTTCGATAAGAATGATTTATGGCGGTCCTTTCCTGTCTTTTATACAATTACACAATTTTACACAGGTTAATAGGTGATACTTAAAACTATTTATAACAATAAAAGTAGACTCGGATAAGAGTTCCTGAAACGCGCAGAACTCAGTGTTTTTAAATGTGCAGGCAAATTGTTATAGAATGATCTCAGGAAAATTGCACTTCGATGAGGACGAGGAGTTAGGAGTCCCTTGAATCTTAAATTTAGCGTATGCACCTCAGACCTAAAACCAATTTTATTGTACAAATACGGAGGTCTTCTAAACAATATTATCGAAAAAAATAAACAAGCTAAGTGCAATTTTCTCCTATTCTCCATATTCAGCCAGTGAGCAGCCTTAAGTTTGTGAGAGACAGGCTCGTACTTACGGACAGCATAAGTATATCTTAGACAACATTTTTGAATACGTTGGATTCTGTTTTTATCAAAACTATTCAGACAAGGCCCAAGTAATTTAATTATTTGTATATTTCTTTGTTTCCTTCCAATAATCAATTTAAAACCAACTCAACCGTACATTCCTCGTAAAACTAGGACAATTCTCGCAGTTCGAGCCGAAATTTGAGGATGCTTTGTCCAAGTTTTCCATCCTGAAATGGGGTCTTTATGTTTCCTTCAAGTACTATTTTTTTGGCATTAATAACCCCAATTTGTACCCCTCCCTTGGGAAATGTTATGTGTACGCTCATGTTTACGTACCTTTCAGGTTTCAAATATAAATAATAATCTTTAATAATTTCATTGGCCTACTTTTACATGTTATTATTATTACGTTACAGTGCATGCTTGAACGAACGACCTTTAGATAGGTAAAAAGCTGAGAACATGTCTGCGAGACCGAAATTAAATAACCAATTAAGCGAAATTCATTTTCATTTCACTCACTAAATAGGTATCATGATTGTTATACAGGTACTTACTTATAATAGGTATAGAATCTATCTTAATGTTATTATTTTAAAGCGTCTAATAATAATAGGTATGCATAAGTAAGCCTATTACGAATTGCATTTACATAACTTACTTATTAGATAGGTAGCCTGGTACTTTCTTAATTAACAACATTAGCTACTTAGTGTTTTACGGGGTTTTGTCAATAAATAAGTACTAAGTATTCCTGCATTTAGAATTTAAACTCTATTTTACGCTGTATACAGGGTGTCTCGAAATTAACTTAAAATAATTTAAGGGGACATTTTTTTTTTTCATATGAACAAATATCGAAAAATGCTTAGTTTTTCATATACAGGGTGCTATTTGTAAATTCCTGACGATGTGTTTTTAGTAATATTTCCGAAACGCGTCTCGATATCAAAATGAAATTCGGCACACTTACGTATTTTTTCGGGACACCCTGTATATGTATCGTTGAAAAGTGATTCTGGAAGATAAAAATGTCTATGTCGACTGTTCTCTTGCATAACTTTTAAACTTGTCCTGGTAAAATAATGATTTCACCGTTATTTGAAAGTTAATTTAATTCTGAAACAAAAATTATAGGCTTAAAATTACTAAAAGCTCTTACTTTTTCCAAAAAATGTATAAAAGTAATGCAGTATCATTGAAAGTGATTCTGGAAGATAAAAATGTCTATGTCGATTGTTCTCTTGCATAACTTTTAAACTTGCCCTGGTAAAGTAATGAGTTCTACGTCATTTGAAAGTTAATTTAATGCTGAATCAAAGATTATAGGCTTAAAATTACTAAAAGCTCTTACTTTTTCCAAAAAATGTATAAAAGTAATGCAGTATCATTGAAAGTGATTCTGGTAGATAAAAATGTCTATGTCGCCTATTCTCTTGCATAACTTTTAAACTTGCCCTGGTAAAGTAATGAGTTCTACGTCATTTGAAAGTTAATTTCATGCTCAATAAAAGATTATAGGCTCAAAATTACTAAAAGCTCTTACTTGTTCCAAAAAATGTATAAAAGTAATGCAGTCTCATTGAAAATGATTCTGGTAGATAAAAATGTCTATGTCGCCTATTCTCTTGCATAACTTTTAAACTTGCCCTGGTAAAGTAATGAGTTCTACGTCATTTGAAAGTTCATTTAATGCTGAATCAAATATTATAGGCTCAAAATTACGAAAAGCTCTTACTTTTTCCAAAAAATGTATAAAAGTAATGCAGTATCATTGAAAGTGATTCTGGTAGATAAAAATGTCTATGTCGCCTATTCTCTTGCATAACTTTTAAACTAGCCCTGGTAAAGTAATGAGTTCTACGTCATTTGAAAGTTAATTTATTTCTGAAACAAAACTTATAAGCTCAAAATTACTAAAAGTTCTTAGTTTTTTGACAAAATGTATAAAAGTAACGCAGTATCATTGAAAAGTACCTAATTCTGGAAGATAAAAATTCTTCTTCTCAACTCACACTGGTAATATAATAATTTGTACAGTATTTGAAGCGTAATATAATTCTGGATCAAAAATTGTACATCAAAATTAAGTACTAAGTAAAAGCTGTTATTTTTCTTTTGTATATCTTTGTTATATTTGTTTAGTAGTCAGTAGGTAGTTTGTTAAAAATCAAACATCGGTAATTTTGTGTAAAAGAAATTGAAAAAAGAAGCTTTTCCGTACCAATCGGTTTAATTTAAAAATTAACTAGTTAATATAAATAACCCCGTGAACGTACAAAGGATACAGACCAAAGTGGATATACTGTATGTTATATTTACGCTGACGTAAAGTAAGAGGTTGAATATTCGACACAAAGTACGGCAACGGCGAGCGCCAACGCAAAGGTCGAGTTGATAAATGCAGCTTTATTCAAAATTTTTGATACAGTAAACCGACGCGTCTTGCTAGACTCACCCTGTATATAAAATATATTCACATTAATCGTAATTGCGGTTACCTACTACTACCTAACTAGACTATCATAATATACGTGAATAGAAATAAATTTCATAATAGCATAGAATGCAGTATTTACTCGACATTAACTAAAGTATTATTTTTTATTATTGAAATTAAATAATTTATTATTCTAAATAGTTTATTGCACATATTTATAAAATTGATAAAATGTTATTGTTTTATATTATTTATCTACAAAATTCAACGCCCACTTGAAAGTTGATATTGTTATAAATCTGTTTTTGGGCGGATTGAACTTATTGTTTCAAGTTATCTGAATAATATTAGGAATGTAAAATAAAAAAAAAAATACATTTTAAAATGAATAAACTGTTGCCCTCGAGGCCATATTTAAGTGTCAAAATAATATTTTTTGGACCTTTTGTCATTTACCGTTCTCTCAGACTCTTAGGTACATAAATTTTACTTAAGACTTTTAGATTCTTGGGGGTTTACAGGTTGTCAAAAACACAATTCTAATTGGGCATGTTTATTATTTATTTATTTATTTATTCATTTCTTGCCTAACAGGTCTAACACCCACTTACAAGGCAAACTCTTAAACATTATTGTACATATTCTAAGAAACAATAACACTAAAAATTGTTTCCAATACTAAGATAGCAAACATAAACATTATTGAGTTAAAACTAATGACATCGAAATTAATTTAGGAAAAGAATATGCGTATATAATAAATAAGATCTCACAGTAAGCTAATCTTCGGAACGATATAGGAGGCGAGACAACTGGGCCCTAAACCCAAGTAGTGTTTGGTCAAAGTAATCGACCTCACTGCTGATCCCTCGTGCATTGCACTCTTGTAATGTTCTAAACAGAGGTGCCCTATACTCATAGTTGGTACGAAGTGTATGGATATGGAATAGCCTAGCGTTTCTGGAAGACAACCGTCCGCTCCAGCAGCTGAGGACAGTCAATCATACCATTAATTATTTTAAAGAGGAACACCTGTCCGGCATATAATCTACGTGTAGCCAAAGAGTTCATGTTAAATCTGTCAAGGAGCATGCGAATTTTGAACGCTAAGTACTTGAGAAATCTACGCTGAACACTCTCAACCTGTCTTATATGTACTTGATATATGGGAGACCATATATTGGAAGCATACTCAAGCTTAGATCTGATTAACGCATTGAACAAATTGGTCAGACACTCAACGTTGTTAAATTCTTTAGTTATTCGAAACAAAAAACCAAGCATACGAAAAGAGTCACCTAGTAGGTGCTGTGTATGTGTTGTAAATTGAAAGTTGGTGTCCACATAGACTCCCAAATCCCTGACGACTTCACACGAGGCAAGAATGGTATTACATAAACATATGTGTGCTCTGCGACCTGGAGAATACAGCAAGTTTGCATTTTCCCACATTCAAAGGCAGTTTGTTAGTATGGCACCACAGCTCGAGCCTCGACAGATCAACCTGCAACAATTCGCAATCAGCAAGAGATCGAACAGCTCTGTAAATCTTGAAGTCATCTGCAAAAATCAAGTAACTGCTCAAAAAGCCTTCCGATATGTCATTAATGAAAATAGAGAAAATAAGGGGAGCAAGACAACTGCCCTGTGGGGCACCACTGGTGGGTATGAAATAATCAGTCCTATGTCCATTGTATTCAACGAACTGTTTACGATTAGTTAGGTAAGTATAAAAAAACACCAGGAGATCCTCATCAAAGCCAATATTGCACATCTTCTGCAGTATCAGGGAGTGATCAAGTTTATCGAACGCTTTCGAAAAGTCGGTGTAAATAGCATCCAGTTGCATGCCTCCACCGACAGCGGAAAACACGTCCTGAAAAAACACGTTAGATTAGTGACTGTGGATCGTCCCTGGAAGAAACCATGCTGCTTAGAGTCGATGTCGTGCTTTACTTGGTTAAATATTTTTCAGTGAAGTGTAGTTTCAAAAGCAGAGTTTCATACAAAGCAAAAGTCTAATTTGACAAAAGCAGAATCTTTCTCAAAGCAAAAGCTGAGATTTCGTTCTTTGCAAAAAGCATTGTTTCTTTTGTTAAATGTTCAAAAGGATTTCGAGGAAGCGTGAAGATCGCAAGATCAACTCAAAATCGCAAAACATCTTCGGTCAAATGACAATGTCGTAAGACAGTCAAAATCCGATAGTTTGATGTGCGAAAATTCTCGATTTTCCAATGCTTTTTGCAAAGAACGAAATCTCAGCTTTTGCTTTGAGAAAGCTTCTGCTTTTGTCAAATTAGACTTTTGCTTTGAATCAAACTCTGCTTTTGCTTTGAGAAAACATTAATTGCACAGCTCTAGGATTGATTTTGTCCTACTGAAGAGACCAATAAGGTCGATAGCTTATGATACCCTCCGTTTCAACGAAAACTATTTTGGTTTTATCCAATACGTTTTCAAATTAAACTTAAATACCCAGTTTCGCTGGGGAAGATATGCTCTAAGCTTGTTTCGCCTTAAATTCGGCTCATCAGACAAGTTTCTTTTGTTAGGTTTATTTTGAACGGGGATAATAATGGGATATCATTGGAAACGGTAAGAGTTACAATGTCGGTTAAATTAGGGAAAAGTTATACAATTTAAACACCTTTTAAAAGGTGTTTTCAAAAGTAAACTAACTTTAGCCGTTTTCGAGAATTTTTGGAAAAACAATTTTGTGCGATTTTAGTTTTTATTTATTTCTGACATTATTTTTGCGGATCTAAAAAAATGAAGAGCACTTTCTCATTGTTACTTTTTGATGAGAATAAGATAGCGTTTACAAATTTTCACTACGACGTTTCGTTTTCGAAAAACCATCATCAACTTATTTTTTTTTTAAATGCCACCCTGGATTTTTTATTGTTAAATTTAGAGCCATTTTCAATTTAAAAATAGGTGGTATATCACAAGTTTTCAGTGTTTTAGCTGATATTTAAAATTATTGAAGAAAAATCGCCATAGTATAATTATAAAAAGTTTCAAAACGTTCCATTCTGAAAATTCGTAGCAAACTGCAGCTTTGAAAACAAACTGCCACACACGCATTCGAAAGAGAGGGTTGGTTCGCCTTTGGCTTTAGCACAAGAATAAAAAACACGCAGAAAAAAAACAGAAAGGGATCCAATTTGGTTGTGTATGGCCTTGAACTGACCTAACGGCGAAAATGTCAGAAAAAGTCGAAACAAACAATCAGAATGATCAGATTCAATGACATTTCTGGCGTTACCACGGTTCAAGGTCATCCATCAAACCAACTCGAATCTCTCTTTATGTTTTCATTCTGATTGGTTGTTATTTTTGTCTCTTTATTTTGGTTCTTGTCAATCATTTCTTCTTCGCAAAGGCGTCTTGTATAATTTTGTTTTTTATTTTCTTTCAGATTTAGTACATTGCACAAATGAGCCTAACGTCTCAATACCACAAATGGCCAATCTTCTAATAGAGCGATCACAAAACACAAATTGGATAGTTGTATATAAGGCTCTTGTTACAGTCCACCACGTTATGTGTTATGGAAATGAGGTAAGCTTGAAAATTAGTCTAAAAATACCACCTCAATTGTTCGGAAAGGGCCAATTCAAAATCTAGCCCAGTCATCAAATTCCGTGCTAATCCCAAATATTTTAACAGCGTGAATACGAGGGTTGCCTTTTGTGTTTGGCAACCCTGGTGTTGCAATCTGGCAAGTGACAGCTCTATCGTAAAGTGAATTTCGATGATTAATATTTGTTTTTGTTCTCTAATATAGATAGATATATTTATTCACCGTCTTATGTTACAAAACATGTATAGTACGTCAAAAAAGAACAAAAATTAATCAAAGTTACAGCAACAAAGAAAGGCTTACAAACAAATTAAAATAGCAACAACATAAAACGAACTAAAATCTAGAAAAATCTTACAATATCGCTCTTGAAATAGTCCTCAAAGGTATAAAAAGCTTGAGATATCAAAAATGATTTAATACTTTTGTTAAACTGGACTTCACCAAGGTTCTTTATGTGAGACGGCAGCTTATTATAAAATTTAACACAATAATAGTCAGAACCTTTCCTAGTCCTCAATAGGCGGTGAAATTCAGGCAATATGTCATTGCGATTTCGCGTACCATAATTATGCATATCAGAGTGAAGAGTGAAATGCGAGGCATTGGTTCGAATGTAGCCAAGACAGTTTAAGATGTACAAGGAAGGCAAAGTAAGTAGTCCGTGTTCAACAAAATACGTTTTACAGCAGTCACGCCAACCGAGCCCCAACATTGTACGTAAACATCTCCTCTGTAGCTTGAAGATTTTCATTGCATGGGAACTATGTCCCCAGTTCAAAATACCATACGACATACGGGAAACAAAATAACCGTGATATGCCGTCAACAGACTGGCGATTGAAACACTCTGCGCAAGCCTTCTGATGAGATATATGACCCTGGACAGCGAGCACCCAAGCTCTCGAACATGACTCTCCAAGGTTAATTTAGGAGCAAGATGAACCCCAAGGAACTTCACGCGAACATCGCTCTGAAGATCGATAGACGCAGAACGCAATGTAAAGTTCATGCTCTGAGTTTTAGCCTGATTCAAGCTCAGTTCATTTGCCAGAAACCAATTGCCTATGTCAGTCTCAACAGCATTAACCAACTCCCCTAAAGGGTCGTTTGGTTGATATCTAATCAGACTAGTTGTGTCGTCAGCAAAGAGGATTATATTTGAGTCTTCTTGAAATTTGTATAAATCGTTTACGTATATTAAAAACAGTAAAGGTCCCAAAACCGACCCCTGGGGCACACCCCGTCCAATCCTTCGTCTCTCCGAGTATCGTCTCCCATACAAATCGTGCTGAAAACGATCGCTGAGATAAGAGGCAACCAAGGCAACACTGTCAACATCAAAGTTATAGTAAGAGAGTTTCTGAAGAAGTATCTCGTGTGAGACACAGTCAAAAGCCTTAGTGAGGTCATAAAAGGAAGCAAAGGTGTCACAGCCCTACTCCATGCCATCCGAAACATATTCCAAAAGGTTATTAATTGCAAGAGTAGTAGATCTCTTATTACGAAAGCCATATTGACTTTGCATAAAGAGATTATTTGCTTCAAAATATTCAGTTATTTGATCTTTAATAATAGACTCAAAGATTTTTGAAAAAATTGGCAAGATCGATATTGGTCGATAGTTACTGGGATCATCAACCGATCCTTTATTTTTGTAGATTGGAGACCGCCGGAAATACAGCGTCACCAATGCAATAGTTTATCAACTTAGTAAGCGGCACCACTAGCAGATTCTTTAAAGTCCTAATAATCCTAACATTAAACTCATAACAATCCGAGCTTTTTGTGTTTTTCATACCTGATAGTTTTCCACGTACTTCATTAAAGGTTACCCTCGTATAAGCCTTGTTTATTGTTATTATAGCTTGAAAATAGCAGCCAAAATATCCGAACAAACACGAAAGCCAGTTTGGATAAGACCTCGAACATGATTTGAACTACTTTTTAATGAAACTACACATAATGTTTTATAACAATTATTATTATTGATTGTTTTATACATTTTTTATAAATATAAATTGAATAACAGGAAATACCCATCAATATGTTTCTAATTGATTTATTATTTATTATTTCACGGAGCACATACAACAATAATAAATATTGTAACTTACATCATTTACGTTTAGAAGTCTTTATAAGACTTTTGAAGGTGTTGACGTTCTCATCTACGATGTTTTCAAGATTTTAAAAGACTTTTTTGAAGGCGTTGGTTATGGCATCTACATTTTGATGCCTTTGGAAGACTTTTCAAGACATAGTTTGTGTCAATTAAGATGTTTTGAAAAGTTTAAGAGACTGTTGAATGCGTTCTTTATGTCATTTACGTTTTGAAGTCTATAGAAGACTTTTTATGACGTCGTTTATGTCAGTTACGACATTTTGAGAGTTCTACAAGACTTTTGAAGCGTTGACGTTGTCATTTACATTGTGACAACGTTGTTTTTGTCATTTACGATGTTTTCAAGAGTTTAAAAGACTTTTGAAGACGTTGGTTATGTCATCTACGTATTGAATTCTTTGGAGACGTCTTTTGTGTCCATTAAGACGTTTTGAGGAATTTAGAAGACTTGAAGGCGTTGTTTATGTCATTTACGATGTTTTGAAGGTTTTCAAGAGTTTTGAGGACGTTGGTTATGTTTACTATTTGAAGTTTTTAGAAGACTTGAATACGTTATGTTATTTTCGACGTTTTGACGCGTTTAGAAAACTTTTGAGTGATTTATTTATGTCGTTTACGCTTTGATCTGTTTAAGAGACTTTTGAAGACGTCATTTACGACGTTTTGAAGAGTTCTACAAGACTTTTGAAGGCCCTTGGATGTCATTTACATTTTGGAGACGTCATTTATGTGATCTGCGGCGTTTTGAAGTAATTTTTGTAGGCGTTGTTTATGTCATTTACGTTTTGAAGTCTTTTGAAGACGTGGTTTGTGCTTATTACGACGTTTTGAAGAGTTTAGAAGACTTTTGAGAGCGATAGTTATGTCATTTACAATTTGAAGTTTTTAGAAGTATTTTAAACACGTCATTTTGTCATTTATCATATTTTGAAGGGTTTAGAAGACTTTTGCATATATCGTTTATATCATTAACGACGTTTTGAAGACTTCTGAAGGCGTCGTTTATGTCATTTACGTTTTGAAGTTTTTAGAAGACTTTTGAAGATGTCGTTTTGTGATCTACGATATTTTGAAGGGTTTAGACGACTTTTGAGGGCGTTTATGTCACTGACGATGTTTTGAAGAGATTAAAAGTTTAAAAGACTTTTGAAGACGTCGTTTGTGCCAACTACGACGTTTTTTGAAAAGTTTTGAGGGCGTTGGTTATGTCATTTAGGATGTGAAGTCTTTAGAAGACTTTTGAAGATATCGTTTATGTCATTAACGACGTTTTGAGAGACTTGTGGGCTTTATCTATGTCATTTACGTTTTGAAGTTTTTAGAAGACGTCGTTTTGTCATCTTTCATGTATTGAAGGGTTTACAAGACTTTTAAGGGCGTTTGTTTTGTCATTATTTACTTTTTCAAGTCTTTAGAGGACGTTTGAAAATAACGTTTATGTCATTAACGACGTTTTGAAGAGTTTAGAAGACTTGAGGGCATTATTTAGGTCATTTACTATTTGAAGTTTTTAAAAGACTTTTGAAGACGTTGTTTTGTGATCTACGATATTTTGAAGAGTTTAGACGACTTTTGATAGCGTTGTTTATGTCCCTGAAGGTCCTTAGAAGACTTTTAATGACATCATTTATGTCATTACGGCGTTGTGAAGAGTTCTACAGGACTTTTAGAGGTGTTGGTGTCATTTACAATTTGAAGATGTCGTTTTTGTCATCTACCATGTTTTGAAGTATTTAGAAACCTGTTGATGGCGATATTTTTATCTTATTTACGTGTTGAAGTTTTTAGAAGACTTTTGAAGACGTAGTTTTGTCATATACGATGTTTTTGAGGCCATTGTTTACCTCGTTGCCTTTTTGGAGACGTTGTTTATATCATTTTCGACATTTTGAAAAGTTTAGAAGACTTTAGGGCGTTATTTATGTCATTTACTGTTTGAACTCATTAGGAGACTTTTGAAGGCGTCGTTTGTGTCATATGCAGCGTTTTGAAGAGTTTAAAAGACTTTTGAAGACGTCGTTTTGTGATCTACGCTATTTTGAAGGAGTTAAACTACTTTTGAGGGCGTTGTTTATGTCATTTACTTTTTGAAGTTATTAGGAGACTTTTGATGACATCGTTTATGTCATTCACAACGTTTTGAAGAGTTTAGAGGACTTTTGAGGGCGTTATTTATGTCATTTACCTTTTGAACTCATTAGGAGACTTTTGAAGACGATGTTTATGTCATATGTAGTGTTTTGAAGAGTTTAAAAGACTTTTGAAGACATCGTTTTGTGATCTACGATATTTTGAAGGAGTTAAACTACTTTTGAGGGCGTTGTTTATGTCATTTACTTTTTGAAGTTATTAGGAGACTTTTGATGACATCGTTTATGTCATTTACAACATTTTGAAGAGTTTAGAGGACTTTTGAGGGCGTTATTTATGTCATTTACCTTTTGAATTCATTAGGTGACTTTCGAAGACGATGTTTATGTCATATGCAGCGTTTTGAAGAGTTAAAAGACTTTTGAAGACATCGTTTTGTGATCTACGATATTTTGAAGGAGTTAAACTACTTTTGAAGGCGTTGTTTATGTCATTTACTTCTTTTTGAAGTTGTTTGGAGACGTTTGATGACGCGTTTATGTCATTTACGACGTTTTGAAGAGTTTAGAGGACTTTTGAGGGCGATATTTTTGTTGTTATTTGGTTTATTTAATATGTAGATGTTCAATTTGAATAAATGTTTATTATTTATGTAATTTACGTTTTAAAGTCTTTGAAGCCGTCGTTGATGTCATTGACAATGTTTTGAGAAATATTTCGAGACGGGACCTGTCGCGCCCACAGCGTGGACCTTGAAGGAAACAGTATGTGAAATCTGAACCTTAGAATTTCTCATAAGAAAGAGATTGTTTTGCGCTGGAAACTCCATGCTCATTCAGTATTTTCCATTTTCGTATTTTTTACAAAACCTCAGGTTTTGACACAACCTGAGGTTCGGCAGGTTATAAAAACTTATAATTACGAAAGTGAAAATTAAATTACGATTGAATTGATAATTTTTTTCCAGAGATTTACACAATTCCTGGCGTCCAGCAATAGCACGTTTCAATTAAGTAATTTCCTGGATAAAAGTGGATTACAAGGTAAGTGTCCTCGTCATCCGACTTAATTTATTCCAAAGAATATTTAGGCTCTCTTCATTATATAAAGCTGGTTTAGCTATATGAAAGAAAAGTGTCCATCGTGTACAAAATAACTAGACAATAAGTCACCAGTATCTAAAAGATAACGATTTGTTTAATGTTAAATTGAAATTCTTGTGTAACAGAAACGAGTAAGTTGGCTTTAATTGCAATTCATTTTGTTCCAAGAACAGTCTTAGTTGTTTTAATTAAAGTTCTTGGAGTTTGTTAAATGTTTTAATATCCTTTTAATTCTTCCATAATTTAAATAGGTACATTACGAGGGTGGTTCGACTAATTAATCTACCTGCCTATGAGCCACGTAATTATTTCAATGAAAATGGCGGTTTGTCGTTTTGTTTTGATGTCGTGCGGAGAATTTTACTGAAAAAAATTATGTACGCCACTGTTTTTTTTAAGTAGAAATTATTTCTGGAATCCTTGTTCAATTTACAACAAAAAAAAGACTCCTCACTTTATTTTTCTTCGACACGTAGTGCAAGTAAAAAAATTAAATACCTGCCGATTTCTGAAAAAAAAATTTTCTTATTTTTTTTAAATTAGTAGGTATTTTAATTTTTTATTTGCAAACGGTGAGTTAAACGAAAAAAACTAAAAAGCCTTTTTTTGTTGTAAATTGAACAAGGATTCTAGAACTAATTTTTGTTTCTAAAAAAATCAGTGGCGTACCATATTTTTCATTAAGATTGTACGAAAATGTGTGCGTATGCACGCCACTGGTGAAAGTAAAATATTAATTTTCACATAGAAAGCTGTATTTAAATTATCTATCCAAACGTGTCAAATTTCATATAAATCTCTGAAGTAGTTTTAGAAATATTAATAAATTTGGAATTTTTTATAAAAATGTTGACACCCTGTATCTTTGTAACGGGGCATTTTTCGAATATAGGTTATAATACAAACTGATGTCATTATTTACGCCCTATATATTCTGCATTTTGATTATGTGTTTATTGTTTTTTTTGCTTATACGTATTGAAATTTTAATCAAATTTTTTGTTCTCTGCCTTTTTAAAGGAGTCCTTAATACTAAAACTGGTAAGTGATTGACTAAACACTTATTAACACTAATGGGGCTGCTCGATTTCAATCATCTCCTTACCCTTACATTATAATCATCATTTATCCGGTTTTACAAAAGTTGCCCGTTAAATAAGTTTGCCAAGGTGCTGAAGTCGTGCGGAACGCTTGAACACAGGATCTGGGAATAAAGGCGAGGTGTTTGTGACCCTTAGTCTTGGTTTGGTAGGTATTAGCCGATGGAGTTTCTAATGTCCGCTGCCGCTAGTTAAAGATGCATTCTTAGTTATGTGAAATATCTGGTCAACAGAAAATGATGCAGAAAGCTTAAAAAACGGACGTCAAGGATGTTGAATTAAACAAAAATGGAAAAAGATCTTTGGATGACGATTTGGCAGCTATGCAAATTGATCTCCAATTTCTATAAGCTTTGGAGGATCTGGAGGCAACGGCGAGTGGAAGCTTCACTTTCAACGGCTACTAAACCAAGACTACTGTTGCAAGCTTTGTCTTGACACCCAAGTCTGACGACCTTGGTGGATACAGATCGAAGTTTTTTGAAGTCCAAAGAGATAAAAACAAGTTAGTGGTTGAATTAGCAGGAGGATAAAAAGGTCAGGAAGGCAGATAGATGACACTTTTTAGCTGCTTTTATTGAGGACATGCAGGGTTATTTAAAGACAATTGCAATGTAGAAAACTTCTCGAAAACCATCTCTCTGCCTAACCTAAAAATCCCTCCAATCAAGACATCACTCTCGAGTTGTTAGAGTGGTGGGGATTTGAAGGTGAGGGGCTAAGGCTACACTCCAGTGTGTTGCCTGAGCTTGTGTTCAAGCGCGACTCCTGCAGCTTGCAGGTGTTATTTTACGGACAACCTTTGTAAAGCTATATTTTTAATAAAGAAAGAGAAAAAAACACTTATTTTATGCTACATAAAATTATATTATCATTTTGCTTGTGTATTTCTTGTTGTGTGTTGCATTTTGTTTCTGTTCTGTTATCATGTTTGTTCGATTTATTTGTTTGAATATTTTGCTATACACTGTGTCCAAGATAAGAATGGAAACGGTAGGAGTTACAATGTCGGTTCCAAAAGTAAACTAACTTTAACCATTTTCGAGGATTTTTGAAAAAACATTTTTTTGCGATTTTAGTTTTTATTTATTTCGGGCATTTTTTCTACATATATAAAAAAATGAAAAGCCCTTTCTCATTGTTACTTTTTGAGGAGAAAAATATAGCGTTTACAAATTTTCACTAAGACGTTTCGTTTTTGAAAAACCATCATCAACTTGGCGATTTTTTTTTGAATAATTTTAAATAACGGCTAAATTCACTGAAAATTTGTTTAAACCATTACATGTGATATTTCACCTGTTTTTGAATTGAAAATGGCTTTAAATTTAACAATAAAAAATCCAAGGCCGTATTTGAAAAAACCAAGTTGATGAAGCTTTTTCACAAATTAATCATAGTCTTATGGTAAATATGTTGCATTATTTTGGGCTTTCGGACAGTGAAAAAAGTTTCATAGCGAGTTACTTAGCCAACAGATCGCAGTATGTTGAGACATCACTTGGCAGGTCGTCTTCTACTAATATTAGCAGTGGAGTACCACAGGGGTCAATTTTGGGCCCACTACTTTTTAATCTATACGTCAGTAATGCAACAAAAAGTATTGCTTATTGTAACAAATATCAATTTGCGGATGACCTACAGTTACTTTATGTTTTCGCACCAACAGATTGGGTTACAGCTGAACGGCGTATCAATGCAGCCTGGCGGAACTGTGGTTGACATCAGAATCACATAAATTACAAATTAACCCATCAAAATCGACCGTAATGATATTTGGAAAGGAACGTAAGCAATTGTGCAATACAATAAACATTATGGTTGAAAATCAAATGTTATCACCTGTGGATAGTGCACGGAACTTAGGTTTAATAGTCGACGTTGACCTTCGTTTCACAGAGCACGTTAATTCCTGTTTAAAAAAAGCATTTATATCGCTAAAGATGTTGTATCCCAACAGACACCTGCTTACACGCAGAATGAAACTAGCACTTGCTGAGTCGCTTGTCCTGAGCCACTTCAATTTTTGTGACACAACATACGGTCCTTGCCTTACTAAATTTGATTCCAATAGGATAAAGAAAATGCAAAAGTCTTGTTTAAGATTTGTATATGGAATACGCAAGTACGATCCTGTTCCGTTTAAGTTGAGGGACGCTGGGTGGCTGAGCATGAGCGATAGACGCAAGTATCACTCCTTGTCTTTGTTTCACAGCATTATAATAAATAATAAACCCGAATATCTGTCACAGAAAGTGAGATACAGGACTGATGTTCATAATTTGAACTTAAGACACAAGGACTTAATGCAAATAAATTTATATTATTATTATTAAAAACGAAACGTCGTAGTGAAAATTTGTAAACTATCTTTTTCTCCTCAAAAAGTAACAATGAGAAAGTGCTTTTCATTTTTTTATATCTGTCAAAATAATGTCAGAAATAAATCAAAACTAAAATCGTAAAAAATCATTTTTTCAAAAATTTTCGAAAACGGCTAAATTTAGTTTATTTTTGAAAAAAAAACCATTTAAAAGGTGTTGAAATTGTACAACTTTTCTCTACTTTAACCGACATTGTAACTCCTACCGTTTCCAGGATTCCAATGTTATCCCATTCTTGGACATATTTTGCTATATTTAAGGACCAAAAGTCCCCCTCCTTATAACTTCCTGAACTGTATATTGTGATGTAAGTTGAAATAATTTTATATTATGTAAGAACAAGTCATGCAAGCATTCTCCAATTTTGAAAACTATTGATTCACTATTTTTGAGCATAAAAATACCTTTAAAATGAGATGTCACACAACCATTCCATTAAAAAAAAAAAAAATCCAAAGCGCCTTAAGCTGTCATGACATTTGACGCTGTCATTGATGTGTCAAAAAATGTAGCTTCAAATTACATCACAATAAACCAAACGTTTTAGAAATTATAGGGGAGGGGGGGGGGGGGGGGGGGGGGATTTCTGGCCCTTACTGTATAAATGATGTATGATGTGTGTAATTATTTTTTGTTTTAAGATTTTTTTGTTAATTTGTAGGTTACGATATGTCACCGTTTATACGAAGGTATGCCAGATATTTAAATGAAAAAGCGTTGTCATATCGGACAGTTGCCTTTGATTTCTGTAAAGTCAAAAGAGGGTGAGTAATACGTATTATACACTACACATGTCATAGTTTCAACACCAGTCTTTAAAAAAAAACTAGAGACACCACTGGATTCCTATCAAAAAATTGCCTTGCGAATGTTTTCACAGAAACAAAAAATAATCATAAATAAACAAGTTACAGGGGTAGGTTAAAAATGCACAAAAGTCAAAACCACCCTGTATCTTTTAAACGGTTCAAGATATCGAGGTGCGGTTTTCGGCATTTGATTTCGCTTGAAAATCGAGCTCGTGACATGTAGGTTAGTTTTCTTCTAACTTCTCGGTGTTTCCTATCAAAAGTGTCCAATTTGGACCCCCTGTACTGTTCATAAGTAGACAGATTTTGTTTCACAAAATAGTTATTCAGAACTTTCCCCGGCTTTTTTTTTCTGAGGAACTCAATAAGAATTTTGTAATTTTGCTTGCTGCCTTGGTATACAGTGTTAGTTCAAACTTTTTATTATTTGCAGGAAAGAAGATGGATTGCTTCGAACGATGAATGCAGACAAATTGCTGCGAACATTGCCGGTGCTTCAAAACCAGTTAGATGCATTACTAGAATTTGGTTCAGGTCCCAACGATTTGACCAATGGAATAATAAACATGTGTTTTATGTTGCTGTTTCGAGATTTAATCAGACTGTTTGCCTGCTACAATGATGGAATCATTAACTTATTAGGTGACTTTACCCGGTGGTCTTATTTGCCTTGTTATATCTAATAATTTTGTTCTTCTCTCTTTCAGAAAAATACTTCGATATGAATAAGAAACAGTGTAAAGAAGCCTTGGATATTTACAAGAAGTTTTTGATTCGTATGGATAAAGTTGCTGAGTTTCTCAAAGTAGCAGAGGTAAGTTTGACACTTTCGGTTAATTAATTTATTTATTATTACATTTCAACAGACTGTTGGTATTGATAAAGGTGATATTCCCGATCTCACCAAGGCACCCAGTAGTTTGTTGGATGCTTTGGAACAGCACTATCATCATATGGAGGGCAAAAAGACTTCTAATTCAGCAACAATAAAGTAAGTACTGCTAAAGCTTCGTGCTTTGACTTGTAGTCCTTGTAAAGGAGAGAATTTTGCTGGAATAATAATTAGGGACAAATGCTCCAGCGGTTATGAGCTTTAAAAAGAAAAACTATTAATTTGTGACTGTTATAGCGAATGGAGTTCTGTCTTTGATGCGAACTGTGGTGAATAATAATTATTTAATAAACTTATCACTACGTTTTTTCTAATATTTTTAATACTATACGCACTGGAATATTCTGGTAACGAGCGATTTATAGAGCCTTAAATTCCCAACATTTTTCATTTAAGACAAATTTTTGTGGTGTAATTAGGCCAAGAGCTGTTGTGTTCCGAATTAAAAAAAAATCCTCGATATCTGACGTACCTGTAGATTTTTTCAAATATTTTCAAAACGATACTCCCTGTAACATCCTGGTAAATAGCACTTTATAGAGCGTTCAATTCTCAATATTTTTCGTTTAAGACAAATTTTTGTGGTGTAATTAGGCCAAGAGCTGTTGTGTTCCAAATAAATAAAAAAAAAATCCTTGATATCTGACGCACCTGTAGATTTTTTCAAATATTTTCAAAACGATACTCCCTGTAACATCCTGGTAAATGCACTTTATAGAGCGTTCAATTCTCAATATTTTTCGTTTAAGACAAATTTTTGTGATGTAATTAGGCCAAGACCTGCTGCTTTCCGAATAAATAAAAAAAGATTTCTTTGATATCTGACGCACCTGTAGATTTTTTCAAATATTTTCAAAACGATACTGCCTGTAACATCCTGGTAAAAAGCACTTTATAGAGCGTTCAATTCTCAATATTTTTCGTTTAAGACAAATTTTTGTGGTGTAATTAGGCCAAGACCTGCTGCCTTCCGAATAAATAAAAAAAGATTTCTTTGATATCTGACGCACCTGTAGATTTTTCCAAATATTTTCAAAACGATACTCACTGTAACATTCTGGTAAATAGCACTTTATAGAGCGTTCAATTCTCAATATTTTTCGTTTAAGACAAATTTTTGTGGTGTAATTAGGCCAAGACCTGCTGCCTTCCGAATAAATAAAAAAAGATTTCTTTGATATCTGACGCACCTGTAGATTTTTCCAAATATTTTCAAAACGATACTCACTGTAACATTCTGGTAAATAGCACTTTATAGAGCGTTCAATTCTCAATATTTTTCGTTTAAGACAAATTTTTGTGGTGTAATTAGGCCAAGACCTGCTGCCTTCCGAATAAATAAAAAAAGATTTCTTTGATATCTGACGCACCTCTAGATTTTTTCAAATATTTTCAAAACGATACTCCCTGTAACATCCTGGTAAAAAGCACTTTATAGAGCGTTAAATTCTCAATGTTGTTCATTTAAGACACATTTTTGTGGTGCAATTAGGCCAAGAGCTGTTGTGTTCCAAATAAATAAAAAAAAATCCTTGATATCTGACGCACCAGTAGATTTTTTCAAATATTTTCAAAACGATACTCACTGTAACATTCTGGTAAAAAGCACTTTATAGAGCGTTCAATTCTCAATATTTTCCATTTAAGACAAATTTGTGTGGTGTCATT
Organism: Apoderus coryli; assembly: GCA_911728435.2. Classification (NCBI taxonomy): domain Eukaryota; kingdom Metazoa; phylum Arthropoda; class Insecta; order Coleoptera; family Attelabidae; genus Apoderus; species Apoderus coryli. The sequence continues at coordinate 1,388,096 of OU452207.1, forward strand.
AGACCAAGAGCTGTTGCCTTCCGAATTAATCAAAAAATTTGTCTCGATATATCTGACTCTCTTGTACATTTTCTCAAATATTTTTAAAACTATACGCATTCTGGTAAAGGGTGCTTTATAGAGCTTTAAATTCTCAACATTTTTCATTTAAGACACATTTTTGTTGCGTAATTAGGCCAAGAGCTGATGCCTTCCGAATTAATCAAAGAAATATTCCTCGATATCTGCCGCACCTGTAGATTTTTTCAAATATTTTTAAAACGACACACACTGGAACATCCTGGTAAAAAGCACTTTATAGTGCGTTAAATTTTCAACATTTTTCATCTAAGACACATTTCTGTGGTGTAATTAGGCCAAGAGCTGTTGAAATCGGAATTATTAAAAAAAATTGAGTATAAAACTATGCCAATTGTAATGGACGTGTTAGTTGGTACACCCTCTAGAAATATAGTTTTTAGTAAAGATAACATAAATCCAATACATTTTTAAGTAAATCATTTCTTATCCTAAATTAAATAAAACAAAAATTACGTAGATTTAATTCCCGAGTCCAAAGTTTCTTAATTCCCTTCTAAAGCAATATTCCATTCATGCTTTTAAAAAGAATATATCGCCTGGCCTTCTTAAGATTTTTAACGAATAAATAACCTTTGTTTTGATCCTTAGTCTAAAGAGAATTAAAGGTCTAGCATTCGATTTAATGCTTTCAACGAAATTAAAGATCTTACTCTTAATCCCTGCGTCCACAAATTCTTAATGGCCTTATAAAACAACAGTCCGTTCATTCCTTTAAAAATAATTTTCTGTAGAGTTTTAAAGATTTTTTCTTGGCGTTTGCCACAGCATAAAATAACCTTTGTCTTAATTCCTTAGTCAAAATGAGATTTAATTTGTTTGATATGGCAATTAATGGCGTAGCATTTGTCCTAAGTCTTTTAAGAAATTAAAGGCCTTTGTTTTAATTCAGTGAGTCCAAAAACTCTTGCCTAAGCATTAAACAGCCTTCGTTTAAAGGTACTTAATTTGTTAGGAAAGAGAATTAAAGGCCTAGTATGGCAATTCAAGTCTGCAACTGGAATCTCTAGTCTCATTTTACAAATATTTTCAGTAATAATCAAAAAAATGTGAAATCGGGCGTAAGTGCATTATCCACAACAAGCAATGCCTTTGGAAATGTTGTAGCGAACGGTAGATTCGATTATCAGTCGAACGGCATCGATGAGAACTTAAAATTGCAAGCGTTAGCTGAAGAAGAGGCTGCAATGAACCAATTCAAGGTATTGATTTGATTTCAGTATGTACCAGTTTTAAAACGATTTTTTGATTTCAGTCAAAAGTTTCAATTTCTTCATCATCCTCATCAAGCGGTACCAATCACATAAATAACGCAATTAACAATCCATTCCTCAGCAATGCCTCCTCAGCAAATACGCTGTCTTCACATCAATCTGTTGATTTGTTTGCTGCCGAACCAGTTGCGACACCAGTGAAGGCGTCCGATGATTTATTGCAACTATCCAATCCATTTGCTGATACGTTCAATAGTATGCCATCGCAGATTACAGCATTTCCGGCAGTGATGCCACAGCAGAATGCTTGGATTCCAACTGCTGCAAACGCAAATGGTGAGCAATGTCTATAAAATAATATAATGTATTTATTTTTTTTTCTTGATTTTAGGTCGATTTTTACGTAATAATTAATATACTTTTTTTTTTTTAATTTTTATTTAACGTTTCGATCATTTTTTGATCTTTTTCAAAAATGGCAGTACATCATGAAATGATTTAAAACTATATATTGACGAATAACAACAAATTGACGATACATATTTACGTTCTAGTTAGTTTTAAATCATTTCATGATGTACTGACATTTTTGAAAAAGATCAAAAAATGATCGAAACGTTAAATAAAAATTAAAAAAAAAAAAGTATATTAATTATTACGTAAAAATCGACCTAAAATCAAGAAAAAAAAATAAATACATTATTTATAAGAAGAAGGTCAAAGAAAATATAAAAAATAAAATAATATATATACTCTGCTTATAATAGGGGTCGCAAAAAATCCAAACGATGATATTTTCAGGGTTGATTGGGGACTGTATAAAACCAAAAAATCACATTCAAACACCTGGTATGTCTTGCGCTATAGGGGTGGTTTCATAAATAATTTTTTTAGAGCAAAATGGTCTTCATAACAGTTATAGAGGATCGAAAGCTGAACAACTTTGCCTTATGAATTTTTTTTTAGATCTAATACTTAACGAGTTACGGCACCAAATGACGAGAACTCTGCTGGCAACTGTGGTGGTTTTTTAAACATTTTTTCAAAAAATAACCTTTATAAAAGTTTCAAAGGATCAAAGGCCGAACAACTTTGCCTTATACATTTCTTTTGCAGCTCTAATACTTAACGAGTTACGGCACCAAAGGACGAGAATTCTGCTGGCAACAGTGGTGGTTTTGTAAACATTTTTTTCAAAAAATGACCTTTATAAAAGTTTTAAAGGATCAAAGGCCGAACAACTTTGCCTTATACATTTCTTTTGCAGCTCTAATACTTAACGAGTTACTGCACCAAATGACGAGAATTATGCTGACAACAGGGGTGGTTTTGTAAACAATTTTTTCAAAAAATGACCTTAATAAAAGTTTTAAAGGATCAAAGGCTGAACATCTTTGCCTTATACATTTCTTTTGCAGCTCTAATACTTAACGAGTTACTGCACCAAATGACGAGAATTATGCTGGCAACAGTGGTGGTTTTCTAAACAATTTTTTCAAAAAATGACCTTAATAAAAGTTTTAAAGGATCAAAGGCTGAACATCTTTGCCTTATACATTTCTTTTGCAGCTCTAATACTTAACGAGTTACTGCACCAAATGACGAGAATTATGCTGACAACAGGGGTGGTTTTGTAAACAATTTTTTCAAAAAATGACCTTAATAAAAGTTTTAAAGGATCAAAGGCTGAACAACTTTGCCTTATACATTTACTTTGCAGCTCTAATACTTAACGAGTTAAGTTAATTTTGCTGATGACAGGGGTGGTTTCGTAATTTTTTTTTTCAGAAAAATGACCTTAATAAAAAGTATAGGATTGAATGATCTACAAGTTTGATTTATAAAAAAAAATTAGCTCTAATATTTAAGGAGTTACAAAACAATATCTCTGACAAAACGATTTTATGTAGTACTTGATGATCAGCTGATAGTACTTGTACTATTACTATTCCTGCCGAAAAATATTTTTTTACTTAACAAAACAAAATATAAGCAGTTAAAAATATTTGAAAATAATAATATTTGTAAAGGCTAGTAAAAATAAAATCATAAATTTTTTATTTTTTTAAGAAATCATGATTTTTATCAACCCTGGACTTAAGTAACCACTAGATTTGTCCTTGACAGTTGTTATTAGCGATACCCAGTTCTTAGCTTGTAATCCTGAGTATCACTGACGCATTGGGAAAGCCGAATCAGAACAGAACTTAAAGTTGATTGTTTTGTGCATTTTTAAATTTAATTAAACACTACGTCATTACGTTTCAGGGTTTGGTGTATCCCATGCACCTGTCATTATGGGCGTGAACCAATCCATGGTATCAAACAGTACTTTTGTGACGGATAGTAATTTTGCATCAGTTTTTGGAAACTCAGAAGCATCAGGTGAGAGAGTTAATATCGAATGAATTGTTTATACTTACTGAGTTTTTATTAGTTTTTCTGCACAACATAATTCATGATAAATATTATTGCACTTTTGTTTTCTTTGATGCAAGCAGCGGATGATACACGTGAAAGCAATGCACACAATTCTAACGCTTCTTCTGTTTCTCTTCCTCTCAATAATCCTTTTCTAGTAGACGATGACGCACCACCACTAATGCATTTAGATTCACCCACAGATACTTCAGAAACACCGTTTAAAGATGTGCTGAAATTTTTCCAGAAACCTAATCAAAATGACATAATTAATTTCGTTCAGAATCTTTCCTATAACTGAACAGTTTGCTTTATGCTGTATTCTTATCTATAATAAGTGTTTTGAGAGGAATTTAGTATTATTTTATGCTTGAAAATTGAAGAAAAAAGCACAAACTCTAACAGCAATTACAAAAATCAAATAATAGAATACAAAAAAAAATGAGAAATTGGTCAAAATTTGTGGTAATATCATACATGTTTCGAATTCATACGTATTTCATCCTCAGCCAAAAGAAAATTCAATAATAATGACTCATAGAAGGCTGTTACAAAGTTAGCCCCACGTTGGGCGCCAATTTTGGCTGCTATAAAATTGGCGCCCAACGTGGGGCTAATTTTGTAGGAGCTATTTACGGGACATTATTATTGAAAATTTTCTATAATAAGTGTTTTGTGAGGTTTGATAGGAATTTAGTATTATTTTCTGTCTGTAATTTGGAAATAATAGCACCTTTACCAGCAGCAATTACAAAAATCAAATAATAGAATACAAAAAATGAGAAATTGGTCAAAATTTGTGGTAATATCGTGCATGTTTCGAAATCATACGGATTTCATCCTCAGTCAAAAAAAATTTGAATCATAATGCCTCATAAAAAGCTACTACAAAATTAGCCCCACGTTGGGCGCCAATTTTGGTTGCTACAAAATTGGCGCCCAACGTGGAGCTAATTATGTAAGAGCTTTTTATGGGACATTATTAATGAAAATTTTCTATAATGTTTTGTGAGGTTTGATTGTTGGAATTTAGTATTATTTTGTGTTTGTTAATTGGAAAAAAAGCACTAACACCAGCAGCAATTACAAAAATCAAATAATAGAAAACAAAAAATGAGAAACTCGTCAAAATTTGTGGTAATATCATACAAGTTTCAAATTCATACGGATTTCGCCCTCAGCCAAAAGAAAATTGAATAATAATGCCTCATAAAAGGCTACTACAAAATTAGCCCCACGTTGGGCGCCAATTTTGTAGCAGCCAAAATTGGCGCCCAACGTGGGGCTAATTTTGTAGGAGCTATTTACGGGACATTATTATTGATAATTTTCTATAATAAGTGTTTTGTGAGGTTTGATAGGAATTTAGTATTATTTTCTGTCTGTAAATTGGAAAAAAAGCAGTAACACCAGCAGCAATTACAAAAATCAAATAATAGAATATAAAAAATGAGAAATTCGTCAGAATTTGTGGTAATATGGTTTAATTTTATCTTTTTCGTTACAATATCATACATGTTTCGACTTCATACGGATTTCATCCTCAGCCAAAAAAAAATTGAATAACACTGCCTCATAAAAGGCTGCTACAAAATTAGCACCACGTTGGGCGCCAATTTTGGTTGCTACAAAATTGGCGCCCAACGTGGAGCTAATTTTGGAAGAGCTTTTTATGGGACATTATTATTGATAATTTTCTATAAGTTTTGTGAGGTTTGATAGGAATTTAGTATTATTTTCTGTCTGAAAATTGAAAAAAAAGCACTAACACCAGCAGCAATTACAAAAATCAAATAATAGAATACAAAAAATGAGAAATTGGTCAAAATTTGTGGTAATATCAGACATGTTTCGAATTCATACGGATTTCATCCTCAGCCAAAAGAAAATTGAATAGTAATGCCTCATAGAAGGCTGTTACAAAATTAGCTCCACGTTGGGCGCCAATTTTGTAGAAGCTACTTATGGGACATTGAAAATTTTCTATAAAAGTGTTTTGTGAGGTTTGATAAGAATTTAGTATTATTTTCTGTCTGTAAATTGGAAAAAAAGCACTAACACCAGCAGAAATTACAAAAATCAAATAATAGAATACAAAAAATGAGAAATTCGTAAAAATTTGTAGTAATATCATACATGTTTCGAAATCGTACGGATATCATCCTCAGCCAAATTTGTTTTTAATAATAATGCCCCATAAAAGGCCGCTACAAAATTAGCCCCACGTTGGGCGCCAATTTTGTAGCAGCCAAAATTGGCGCCCAACGTGGGGCTAATTTTATAGCCACTTTTAAACTTCATACGATCATAGCAATGTTTACAGAAGTTATACAACATATTATATAGAGTCGACAGAATTTACTTCTTTTTTTTTATATGCCTATCAATAAGGGCGAAGGGGCCATCGATATATGAAAGATTGATAATTTGCGGACAAATAATTCCTTGTTGTGCGACACTGGTAATTAATAATGTAACGAGAACAATACTCTCCTTAAGTCAGTTTTTTTTGTTTTCCTTATTATTTTAAACGATACAATCAACAATATCACACCATTCCTCATGCCACTTGTCACTACTCTTCCAGTTTCATCGGGTTTCGATCCGCTAGGTGGCGTTCTTCAACCAATGAACACTAACAATAATTCATCATCTGCCGGCCATCGAATGAATGGTACTAATCACAACATGAGCAATAATAATAGCACGAGTAATAACATTCATAATAACAACAACAACAATGTAAATGGGCAACAAAATGGCAATACTGGTGGACTGTTGACAGGTGATTTGGAGAGTAGTTTGGCATCGTTGGCGGAGAATCTGACAATCAGCGATAGAAAACAAACATTAAAGTGAGTATTAAATTTTATGATGTTTTTGCTCGTATAGTGACATAAATAACAAAACCCTGTCACTTATACCCTGCAAAGTTAAGTGTAGCGTCCAACAGCACCCTCTGATCTCTCACTTAGTCACACAAATTTAACGGAACAGAATGTGACCGTGAATTGTTAGTTGATTACAATGGCTTTAGATCTCGGCAGTTTCTTGCAACTAGTGGAGCACCTCAAGCATCTAATCTGGCACCTTTGAGCTTCGCTACCAACGATAGCAACTCGCCAGGATTTGCTGGTGATTTTAAGTTGTTTCGAGCTATTCAAGATGAGTCTGATTGTTTGGAGTTGTAATTCAGATTTGACAAATGTAACTCAGAAAGTTTTAAATGTAATTCAAAAAAATTTAATTGTAAATTCTGATTTTTCATATGTAATTCAGAAATTTACAATTATAAATCAGATATGTCATATGTAATGCAGAAAATCTTAATTGTAATTCTGATTTTTCAAATGTAATTCAGAATGTTTCAATTGTAATTCAGATATCTCGCATGTAATTCAGAAAATCCTGATTGTAATTCTGTTTCAAATGTAATTCGGAAAGTTTTAATTGTAATTCAGATATATCACATGTAATTCAGAAAATCTTAATTGTAAATCAGATAAATTGAGATAATCTTTTTATGCATTTGTTTTACCTAACTGTCAATTTTTACAACAATGTGTATAATTGTTCAATTGATTCATAAAAATTTTTAAATTATCGTCGTATCGAATCTGAATGACACTTGATGTTTTCCGAAATACAAAATTGAAATTTTCTGATTTACATTGGAAAAATCTGAATTACAATTTTCTGAATTACATGTGATATACCTATCTGAATTACAATTGAAACTTTCTGAATTATATTTGAAAAATCTGAATTACAATTACGATTTTTTTGAATTATATGTCAGATATCTGAATTACAATTGGAAGATCCTGAATTACATTTGAAAAATCAGAATTACAATTACGATTTTTTGAATTATATGTTAGAAATTTGAATGAAAATTGAACATTCTGAATTACATTGGAAAAATCAGAATTACAATTACGATTTTCTGAATTATATGTGAGATATCTGAATTACAATTGGAACTTTCTGAATTACATTGGAAAAATCGTAATTACTTTTACGATTTTTTGAATTGTATGTGAGATCTGAATTACAATTGGAACTTTCTGAATTGCATTTGAAAAATAAGAATTATCATTACGATTTTCTGAATTACATGTGAGATATCGGAATTACAATTGGAACTTTCTGAATTACATTGGAAAAATCGTAATTACTTTTACGATTTTTTGAATTGTATGTGAGATATCTGAACTACAATTGGAACTTTCTGAATTGCATTTGAAAAATAAGAATTATCATTACGATTTTCTGAATTACATGTGAGATATCGGAATTACAATTGGAACTTTCTGAATTACATTGGAAAAATCGTAATTACTTTTACGATTTTTTGAATTGTATGTGAGATATCTGAATTACAATTGGAACTTTCTGAATTGCATTTGAAAAATAAGAATTATCATTACGATTTTCTGAATTACATGTGAGATATCGGAATTACAATTGGAACTTTCTGAATTACATTGGAAAAATCGTAATTACTTTTACGATTTTTTGAATTGTATGTGAGATATCTGAATTACAATTGGAACTTTCTGAATTGCATTTGAAAAATAAGAATTATCATTACGATTTTCTGAATTACATGTGAGATATCGGAATTACAATTGGAACTTTCTGAATTACATTGGAAAAATCGTAATTACTTTTACGATTTTTTGAATTGTATGTGAGATATCTGAACTACAATTGGAACTTTCTGAATTGCATTTGAAAAATAAGAATTATCATTACGATTTTCTGAATTACATGTGAGATATCGGAATTACAATTGGAACTTTCTGAATTACATTGGAAAAATCGTAATTACTTTTACGATTTTTTGAATTGTATGTGAGATATCTGAATTACAATTGGAACTTTCTGAATTGCATTTGAAAAATAAGAATTATCATTACGATTTTCTGAATTACATGTGAGATATCGGAATTACAATTGGAACTTTCTGAATTACATTGGAAAAATCGTAATTACTTTTACGATTTTTTGAATTGTATGTGAGATATCTGAATTACAATTGGAACTTTCTGAATTGCATTTGAAAAATAAGAATTATCATTACGATTTTCTGAATTACATGTGAGATATCGGAATTACAATTGGAACTTTCTGAATTACATTGGAAAAATCGTAATTACTTTTACGATTTTTTGAATTGTATGTGAGATATCTGAATTACAATTGGAACTTTCTGAATTGCATTTGAAAAATAAGAATTATCATTACGATTTTCTGAATTACATGTGAGATATCGGAATTACAATTGGAACTTTCTGAATTACATTGGAAAAATCGTAATTACTTTTACGATTTTTTGAATTGTATGTGAGATATCTGAATTACAATTGGAACTTTCTGAATTACATTGGAAAAATCGTAATTACTTTTACGATTTTTTGAATTGTATGTGAGATATCTGAATTACAATTGGAACTTTCTGAATTACATTGGAAAAATCGTAATTACTTTTACGATTTTTTGAATTGTATGTGAGATATCTGAATTACAATTGGAACTTTCTGAATTGCATTTGAAAAATAAGAATTATCATTACGATTTTCTGAATTACATGTGAGATATCGGAATTACAATTGGAACTTTCTGAATTACATTGGAAAAATCGTAATTACTTTTACGATTTTTTGAATTGTATGTGAGATATCTGAATTACAATTGGAACTTTCTGAATTGCATTTGAAAAATAAGAATTATCATTACGATTTTCTGAATTACATGTGAGATATCGGAATTACAATTGATACTTGCTAATTTACATTTGAAAAATCGTAAGTACTATTACGATTTTCTGAATGACAACCAATTGGAACCTTCTGAATTACATTTGAAAAATCGGAATTACAATTGGAACTTTCCGAATTATATTTGAAGAATCAGAATTACAATTACGATTTTCTGGATTACATTTGAGATGTCTGAATTACAATTGGAATTTTCTGAAATACATTGAAACATCAGTATTACAATTACGATTTTTTTAATTATATGTCAGATATCTGAATTATAATTGAAACTTTCTGAATTACATTTGAAAAATCAGAATTACAATTACGATTTTTTGAATTATATGTTAGATATCTGAATGATAATTGAAACATTCTGAATTACATTGGAAAAATCAGAATTACAATTACGATTTTCTGAATTACATGTGAGATATCGGAATTACAATTGGAACTTTCTGAATTACATTGGAAAAATCGTAATTACTTTTACGATTTTCTGAATTGCATGTGAGATATCTGAATTACAATTGGAACATTCTGAATTGCATTTGAAAAATAAGAATTATCATTACGATTTTCTGAATTACAACCAATTGGAACCTTCTGAATTACATTTGAAAAATCGGAATTACAATTGGAACTTTCCGAATTATATTTGAAGAATCAGAATTACAATTACGATTTTTTGAAGTATATGTTAGATATCTGAATTATAATTGAAACATTCTGAATTACATTTGAAAAATAAGAATTATCATTACAATTTTCTGAATTACATGTGAGATATCGGAATTACAATTGATACTTGTAATTACTATTACGATTTTCTGAATTTCAACCAATTGGAACCTTCTGAATTACATTAGAAAAATCGGAATTACAATTCAAACTTTCCGAATTATATTTGAAGAATCAGAATTACAATTACCATTTCCTGGATTACATTTGAGATGTCTGAATTACTGGAACTTTCTGAAATACATTGAAACATCAGAATTACAATTACGATTTTCTGAATTATATGTGACATATCTGAATTACAATTGAAACTTTCTGAATTGCATTTGAAAAATAAGAATTATCATTACGATTTTCTGAATTACATGTGAGATCGCGGAATTACAATTGATATTTCCTAATTTACATTTGAAAAATCGGAATTACTATTACGATTTTCTGAATTACAATCAATTGGAACTTTCTGAATTACATTTGCAAAATCGGAATTACAAATGGAACTTTCCGAATTACATTTGAAGAATTATAATTACAATTACGATTTTCTAAGTTACATGTGAGATATCTGAATTACAATTGGTGTCTGGTCTACATTTGGCCCTTTCTGAAATACAATTGGAAAAACTGTAGGTTGTTGTTTGTAATTTCTTTTAAACTAAAAATGCTATTAATGAAACAATTATTCTACGTATAGAGGCGTGCAGTGGAATTCACCGAATAAAAACAGTTCGAAACCGAATTGGACACCACAACCTATGAGTGCCACCACTGGAGCAAATTACAAACCAATGAATCAATCGATCGTATCACCACCACCTTCATTAACCCAACAACCGAGTTATCCACAGATTTCACCAATGGTAAGCATAATAGTTCTTACCGTAAATTTTGATGAAGATATTTCATGACAGATTAATCCGCAACGGCCACAAAGACCTGTGTGGGTATGTGTAAATCAGCTTTATCGCTCAATTTTTACTAACCGTAAACTGTCAGCTGTCAAATTGTTTTTTTAGGGTTTCCAATACTTTACTGCACAAATGGCGGGAAAATCAAATTTTGCGTTAATTCTGGGACAGCCTTTAGGAAAATAGGACTTTATCCATTACGTTACTGCATGAAATTAATTGTAAAATATCAGGAATGTTAGAATAATCGCTAATTTCTATTATTTAAAATTTGTAGGTTATGAGACCAGTTACATCTCCACACACATTGCTACCTACGATAACGCCAATGACAACAGGTGCACTTTCATCGCCTGCCGGCCAAAATGCAAATCAGCAGTCACAACTGTTATTTCATTAGAATTTAATAAGAGTGACTGAGAGATAAGTAAATTGTTATATATATATATTTTTTTTTCTGTAAGAAATTAATTAATTAATTTTAATTATACCCACACACAAATAATGATAATATATTTATGAGGAATTGCTTAATATGATGGATTAAAGAAATCACTTTAGGAACCGGTGAAATATCGTAAAAATACAATCAATGATCTATTTTTCTAAAATTTCATTCATCATTCAATAGGTACATACAAGTTGGACAAAGTTTGATCGGTTTTTATAGGTAGCTTTCCGACGTTGTTGGCGACCTGTAGTATTCAGACATCAGCGTGTACGACAGACTGCCAGTCTTTCCCATTTTTTTTTTGAGCTATACAGCAGTTATTGCTGACCTTGCTTGCTGAAAAAGAGCGAAGATCGACTTTCAAACACGCCGTTTAAATTATACAGACGAAAAGTTCAGGAAATATTCCAGATTAAATAAAAATCAGTTTTACTTTATACTCAGTTTAATAGAACAAGATATAAAAGCAAAAAAAGAATGGCACATCAATAACTGTTTATTATCTTGTAGCTGCTTTAAAAAAATCGGTCAAATTTGCCGATACTTGTATGTTCTTATCGATATTTACTTACAAAATCGACTGGATTATAAGGATCACAACATATTGAAATACGTAAAACAATTTATTAATTAAATACCGAAATGAGTGTAAATCCTTTATCCTAGATCTTGATTTTTGTTGTATTTCAGAAACATATCAATAATTTTAATTTAATTAATTAATGTGAATTTGAATTACGTAATCTCTTCTTAATAATAGTCTTTCTTTAGCTAGAAAACTTGTTCTTATTTAGAGACAATAACAATAAAAAAAATGTACACAAACGATTGATAGAAGATGGCCAAAATTTAATTGATCACCATTACAACTAGTAATCTTTTTACCAAATAAATAATCCATAATAACGAGGAGTGAAGATGATAGGAATAAAAGACGTCTACTCTACATTGTGGAAAAAAGGGGAGTTTTAACTTACAACAAAAATATCTTTCATTAACATTCAAAATCTGAAAGATATTTTTGTTGTGAATTAAAACTCCCCTTTTTTTCCACAATATGGTAAAAAAGGGGAATTTTAATTTCCAACAAAAATATTTTTCAGTAACATTCAAAATCTGAAAGATAATTTTGTTGTAAATTAAAACTCCTCTTTATTCCACAATGTGGTGGATTTTGAATGATATTGAAAGATATTTGTTTATCACATTGTGGAAAAAGGGGAATTTTAATTTACAACAAAAATATCCTTCAGATTTTAAATGTTATTGAAAGATATTTTTGTTGTAATTGTTTAAAATCTGAAGGATATTTTTGTTGTAAATTAAAACTCCTCTTTATTCCACAATGTGATGGATTTTTAATGATATTGAAAGATATTTGTTTATCACATTGTGGAAAAAGGGGAATTTTAATTTACAACAAAAATATCCTTCAGATTTTAAATGTTATTGAAAGATATTTTTGTTGTAATTGTTTAAAGTCTGAAAGATATTTTTGTTGTAAATTAAAACTCTCCATGTTTATTACATTGTGGAAAAAAGGGAGAGTTTTAATTTACAACAAAAATATCTTTCAGACTTTAAACAATTACAACAAAAATATATTTCAATAATATTCAAAATCTGAAAGACAGAGACGGGCAGGGAGGTTCTTGAAATATTAAGTCTACCGTTACTTTGAACTCAGTGAACAAACTTTATTCTCCTAAAAAGACAACAATGTAAAAAATTTATACAATCATATCGTAGCTTAACACTATAGGTAGACATATTTATTCGCACTCACAAACTAGTTAACAATAATAATCATAAATTACATATTCCAAGCCTACCTAAAAAGACGACCAACCACAGTTAATTTAAATATTTCCGCTAAACATTAATTTGAACTTCAGGTCTTTTGGTTCGCTTCTAGAGAAAATAAATTGCAATCAACAATTAATTTATCTTTCTGGAGAAGTTTTCGAGAGTGATTCTAACCGCCCAACATGTAGGCATCGCCATAGGTATGCAAACTGCCCACAAAAACAGCTAAGAGATAAGCATAGATTTTTGATAAAGCTTGAACAAAATATGTATAGGGTGGACTATCTGAAGTAGCAAATTATTTAAACACATATAACAAGGAATAAATCGCTTTGGACAATTTAAGTGCAAACAACCAATATGTCTCGGTTCAATGTACAACAGAAATATCTTTCAATAACATTTAAAATCTGAAGAATATTTTTGTTGTAAATTAAAACTCTCCATTTTTATTACATTGTGGAAAAAAGGGGGAGTTTTAATTTACAACAAAAATATCCTTCAGATTTTAAATGTTATTGATAGATATTTTTGTTGTAAATTAAAACTCTCCTTTTTTATTACATTGGGGAAAAAAGGGGGAGTTTTACTTTACAACAAAAATATCCTTCAGATTTTGAATGTTATTGAGAGATATTTTTGTTGTACTTTAAAACTATCTTTCAGATTTTGAATATTATTGAAAGATATTTCTGTTGTAATTGTTTAAAGTCTGAAAGATATTTTTGTTGTAAATTAAAACTCTCCATTTTTATTACATTGTGGAAAAAAGAGGGAGTTTTAATTTACAACAAAAATATCATTCAATAACATTTAAAATCTGAAGGATATTTTTGTTGTAAATTAAAACTCTCCATTTTTATTACATTGTGGAAAAAAGGGGGAGTTTTAATTTCCAACAAAAATATCCTTCAGATTTTGAATGTTATTGAAAGATCTTTTTGTTGTACTTTAAAACTATCTTTCAGATTTTGAATATTATTGAAAGATATTTCTGTTGTAATTGTTTAAAGTCTGAAAGATATTTTTGTTGTAAATTAAAACTCTCCATTTTTATTACATTGTGGAAAAAAGAGGGAGTTTTAATTTACAACAAAAATATCATTCAATAACATTTAAAATCTGAAGGATATTTTTGTTGTAAATTAAAACTCTCCATTTTTATTACATTGTGGAAAAAAGGGGGAGTTTTAATTTACAACAAAAATATCCTTCAGATTTTAAATGTTATTGAAAGATATTTTTGTTGTAAATTAAAACTATCGTTCAGATTTTGAATATTATTGAAAGATATTTTTATTGTAATTGTTCAAAGTCTGAAAGATATTCTTGTTGTAAATTAAAACTCTCCATTTTTATTACATTGTGGAAAAAAGGGAGTTTTAATTTACATCAAAAATATCTTTCAGATTTTGAATGTTAATGAAAGATATTTTTGTTGTAAATTAAAACTCGCCTTTTTTCCCAAATCTGAAAGATATTTTTGTTGTAAATTAAAACTCTCCATTTTTTTCCATTTATTGACAGATATTTTAATTTACAACAAAACTATCTTTCAGATTTTGAATGTTATTGAAAGATATTTTTGTTGTAAATTAAAACTCTCCATTTTTATTACATTGTGGAAAAAAGGGGGAGTTTTAATTTACATCAAAAATATCTTTCAGATTTTGAATGTTAATGAAAGATATTTTTGTTGTAAATTAAAACTCGCCTTTTTTCCCATATCTGAAAGATATTTTTGTTAAAAATCTTTCAATAACATTCAAAATCTGAAGGAGATTTTTGTTGTAAATTAAGTCTCCTTTTTTCCACAATGTGATAGAAAAATATCTTTCAATAACATTCAAAATCCACCATATTGTGGAATAAAGGGGTTTTAATTTACACCAAAATTATCTTTCAGATTTTGAATGTTATTGAAAAATTTTTTTGTTGTAAATTAAAATTCTCCCTTTTTTTCCATTTATTGACAGATATTTTAATTTACAACAAAACTATCTTTCAGATTTTGAATGTTATTGAAAGATATTTTTGTTGTAAATTAAAACTCTCCTTTTTTATTAAATTGTGGAAAAAAGGGTAGTTTTAATTTACATCAAAAATATCTTTCAGATTTTGAATGTTATTGAAAGATATTTTTTTTACCACATTGTGGAAAAAAGGGGAATTTTAATTTACAACAAAAATATCCTTCAGATTATAAATGTTATTGAAAGATATTTTTGTTGTAAATTAAAACTATCGTTCAGATTTTGAATATTATTGAAAGATATTTTTATTGTAATTGTTCAAAGTCTGAAAGATATTTTTGTTGTAAATTAAAACTCTCCATTTTTATTACATTGTGGAAAAAGGGGAGTTTTAATTTACATCAAAAATATCTTTCAGATTTTGAATGTTAATGAAAGATATTTTTGTTGTAAATTAAAACTCGCCTTTTTTCCCAAATCTGAAAGAAATTTTTGTTAAAATATCTTTCAATAACATTCAAAATCTCAAGGACATTTTTGTTGTAAATTAAAAGTCTCCTTTTTTCCACAATGTGATAAAAAATGTCTTTCAATAACATTCAAAATCCACCATATTGTGGAATAAAGGGGAGTTTTAATTTACACCAAAATTATCTTTCAGATTTTGAATGTTATTGAAAAATATTTTTGTTGTAAATTAAAATTCCCCCTTTTTTACAATTTATTGAAAGATATTTTAATTTACAACAAAACTATCTTTCAGATTTTGAACGTTTTTGAAAGATATTTTTGTTCACTTTCTAAAGTTTTCTGATTTGGGATATCACCACTGATGATGTGATTTTTCAATCTCGAAACATGTATGGTTGTTTCCTGACCATTTCACTATATGAAGTCCGTATTGTGGAGTAGACGTCTTTTATTATTACTAGTAATCTGTTAAACAGTTGGGATGTCATCGGATATACAGGGTGTTTACTAGGTTTTCAAAACGCCACAAACATTTGTTCTACAAACTCGGAATTTTAAGAAAATCTTACAAAAAATTAAATAGCACAAATAACATCGCGTAGATGGTGCTTTTCCGATTGAACACACGTTTGCGGACGTTCCTTGAAGTTACCCAACATTTCTCGTGGAATGGCTTCGGGTGGCTTCCTGTAACTCTGGTAATGTGCGTGATTTTTCAACGTAAATACGTGATTGATTTCAAGAAACCCCAAAGAAAGAAGGCTGACATCGTCAGATCGGGGGGCCAAGCAACGTCTCCAATCGGAGAGATTACTTTTCCAGGGAAAACTTGTCGGACACGTTTCATCGAAATCCCAGCATTCTCACCTACCGCACACCACACCTTCACTCTATTGTCTGATAAAACGTTCATCTAGTTGCATCATTTTCACCCGTGCCCTGGCCTTCTATAATCAGTTCCTACTTCATTCAAACGTCTTATTGTACAGTTATGTTTGAAATTAGTAACATAACTCGGGCAATATGCCTCGTCCAATATAAGTGAGGCTCGTATTACCCCGTTGGATTCATTTTACTAATTTTCCAGGGGTCAAGAACCTTAGGCCCATTTTTTTTACACTTTTTGCGTATTAAAAATAAATTTTTTGACATTGGCGCAGTCCCCCGGGATGACTGTTAAATATCGCGAGAAGTATTTGCTCACTCGCAACTTATTCCAAATTTCCTCAACGAAAAAAGTGGTGAGATCGAATAATCTCAACCTACAGGTGTGCATCCTGAGGCCATCAGTATTTCTGTTCAGACAAGACTAAGAAGAGAGATCAGAAAGCTTTATTGCCAATTCTCTTATACACGGCTTTCTAGTGAAGTAGGGCTGTGGCAATAGTTACAAACCCTCTGAAATTGTATAGCGAATGAGTGTATTCGAAAACTTTCGTACTTTTGTACAAAGATAAGCCTTCTTTGGTGTTGAATAAAATTAGTGGTAAACGGTTTGTTGCAAGTTTTGTTCATAGATTACAAGATGTCAATATACTCAATTAAATTTTGGCAACCCTTGTATTATATTATGTCAAACAATAGTGGTTTAGTAAATAATGTATAAATAATAATATTTTATAATATCGCTAATTAATTAATTAATTAATAAATCATTAGGGATGAGATTAGAAGACATTTTGATAATAGAAGAAAAAGATGGTAAATAGGACTATATTTATTTTTGAATACTTTTGTATCTGGAACTGTTTTGCCATAATTGTACTGAATATACATAATACTATTAGAGTTAGAGAACAAATTGATTAAAATAAATGGGAAATTTTTAGATTGAGAGAGTATCGAATTCACGAAACATATTACGGGGTTAGGCAGTTTAAATTTGTCAAAGTTTTGAATGATCTGCACAAATAATGTGTGATTTGGTGCCTTTCTGTAGAAAATCTATTAAATCTTGGGCTATATGACTGTTCACGTAGACCTACTGTTTTGCGAAGGTTTCCGTTTCATTCTAAAGGGTTTTCCCCTTTAATTGGGAAACCCTTTGTTTTAACACCATTTTTTTTGGAAAATATCATTTGATTTTTATTTCATTCAATAGAGAAAAGTTTGCCATTAATAATGAAATACAATATCAGGGAGATGGCCCCCCACAATCCCTTTTGCAAGACCATACTCTTTTAATCAACTTTTTCACACATTTGCGGGTCTATTTCATCAATAACGGCACGAATATTGTCTTTGGCGGGAACATTGGCATATACCTTGTCTTTCACGTAGCACCAAAGAAAAAATTTCAATGCTGTCAAGATCTCGCGGACCAATTCGAGAAATGACTCTATCTGGAAGATGTTCTCGCAATGGTTTCGCCACTTGTGTGGCACGTAGCGCCGTCTTGTTGGAAATAAACGTTGCCCACATCCATACCTTCCAATTCTGTCAATAAAAATTATTAACGTTGGCCTCCTATATGAAAATGTGCCTCATCGCTCATAATGTTTAATCTATTAACCAAAACGGCCGCACAAGCTTAATTTTCGAAAAAATACGGTCCAATGAACGCTACCGCCCAAAAACGGCACAAAACAGTTACACGTTGTGGATAGAGGTTTTTCAACAATAACTTTTGGATTTTCTGTGCCCCAAATGCGACAATTCTGCTTATTAACGTTGGCCTCCTATATGAAAATGTGCCTCATCGCTCATAATGTTTAATCGATTAACCGAAACGGCCGCACAAGCTTAATTTTCGAAAAAATACGGTTCAATGAACGCTCCCGCCCATAAACGGCACAAAACAGATACACGTTGTGGATATAGAGGTTTTTCAACAATAACTTTTGGATTTTCTGTGCCCTAAAAAAATACGGTCCAATGAACGCTCCCGCCCAAAAACGGCACCAAACAGTTACACGTTGTGGATAGAGGCTCTTCAACAATAACTTTTGGATTTTCTGTGCCCCAAATGCGACAATTCTGCTTATTAACGTTGGCCTCCTATATGAAAATGTGCCTCATCGCTCATAATGTTTAATCGATTAACCAAAACGGCCGCACAAGCTTAATTTTCGAAAAAATACGGTCCAATGAACGCTCCCGCCCAAAAACGGCACCAAACAGTTACACGTTGTGGATAGAGGCTCTTCAACAATAACTTTTGGATTTTCTGTGCCCCAAATGCGACAATTCTGCTTATTAACGTTGGCCTCCTATATGAAAATGTGCCTCATCGCTCATAATGTTTAATCGATTAACCAAAACGGCCGCACAAGCTTAATTTTCGAAAAAATACGGTCCAATGAACGCTCCCGCTGAAAAACGGCACAAAACAGTTACACGTTGTGGATAGAGGCTTTTCAACAATAACTTTTGGATTTTCTGTGCCCCAAATGCGACAATTCTACTTATTAACGTTGCCCTCCTAGATGAGCATGTGCCTCATCGCTCATAATGATTTTCTTGTGAAATTCTGCATCATTTTCTCGCATTTCCAAAACCCAATTGGCAAAGACACGACGGTGTTGATGGTGCTTGTGTCAACTGAGCTTTGTAAGCCTTAAGACCCAAGTCTTTATGCAAGGTTCGTTGTAATATTGTTTGCGAAATGCCTAATTCCAGAGAACGACGTGGAATGGACAGACCTGGGTTTTCGTTCAGACTTTCACCTACAGAAGCTAATGTTCTTGCACCACATCACTAACTTGTCCCGACAGCTGCAATTTCTTACCCATCTTAAGGATTGCTAGCCGAGGAAGTGCTGCACGACGACCCAAAAAAAATACTTTTAACTTTTCGAACCGTTTCAGCAAGATTTTCACAATTTTTGTAGTGAATCTTAATCATTTCGATGCATTGGAGCGTGTATCGTTCTACTTTTGTTAATAGCGTAGTTTTTACTTGTCCTCTGTCATAAAATGACAGATCTTGTTTGGAGAACTAACAAAATAGCGGGCAATTCAAAATGAAACCTTTGAAGTTGCCTTGATATTCCCCCACCTTCAAATCTCTCAATACCCAAATGTCCCGTTATGTAGGTTTAAACGTATACCGTTGATGATTCTAAGAAAATATTTTTCGCAAAAAAATCTGCCATGGGAACTCAAATGACTCCCGGAAATTGAAACGCGCTGTAAATATGATATGCTGATGATTGCGAGTACATTACATTACATTACATTGTAATGCGGTAGTTTGTGTGTCGACGTAAAGTTTGCACTTATGAAGACACCGAATAGGACAACTAGATGGGACCCCTGGGGAACAACTGACGTCAATCGTTAGATCATAAATTTTAGCATCTCGGTGCGACCCTTTAAAAAACTCTTCAACTATGCTGCAGAGGGAGAAGAAAATCCAAAAGCTCTCAACTTTTGCGAAATCTGTATACACCGAATTAATTTGATAACTTGGATCCACAGCCTCCATTAATTCAAGTCCTTAAGAAGGTAGACATTCTTGGAAAGTCTGTGCTAATTTTGAGTAATAAGGCCTTATTCTACACAACAGAAGGGCGAAATTAATTTAATTTAAGTCAACTTGAATTGTGATACAGTAATTTTACTGTATGGACTCTAAGGTTAAGGATTTATCTATAGTTCCAGCTGCTGCTTAAGGGAGGACTTACCAGAGTTCTGGATTAAATTTGTCTGCTGCCGATATGCTTTATAATTTCAGTTAGATCCCTTGTATGTGTTCAGGGTAGAATTTTGCGAAAAATGAAGATGTAGGTATGTCGAATATTTTGAATAACTTCTTAAAGCAACCAGTTTTGGTTTGTTAAAACATGAAGGTCGTGGTTTTTGATCAGAAAATACATAACTTTGTCAAAAATAAACTTACCTTACTCAGCATTCTCTCGATAATTTAAGCAGATTGCGAGTCTTTAGTTAGGTAGGTAATAACTGTTTTAAAAATATTTGATGCAATTTCTGTATGAGATTTAAACAATAATAATTTCCTCAAAATGCTCTTTTATGTTTATTATAATAATAACACCGTATATCTCCGGATGGGGTTGGACAACTAATTATTATTAAAAGATGCAAAAAAAAATTAAATCTGGAAGTAGTTTTTCTATTCAATTTGTAAACTCCATTCGGGGGCATACGGTCTATGCAAACTTAATTATATTGTATATTTTGCTTTTTATTTTAAATAATTTTATTATTAAGTATGTAATTTTTTATAGCGAGAAAAGTTAAGTTTGTATTTGTAGGAAAATATTTTTATTGTCGTAGTTATTATTATTATTATTATCAATTCAGGCTTGATATGTTTGCACTGAAGTTAGTAAATATTTGTTAATTATTAAGTGTATAAAAATTATATTTAGAAATAGAAAAATATTTAAAAAGAATGTGGGAAATTTGTTTTATTTATACGGGGTAAATCACGACTATTATGGGAAAACAACTTCGAGTTTTTTATTTTTTTTGACGGGTAAGTATAAAGATCAAGTGTGGCTACATCTTAGGCAAGGAACTTTCCTTGTCTAAGGGCTACATTGTGAAAATATTAACTATTATACAGGGTGTACACTTTACACCCTATATTTGACGTACATTTCTATAGTTTTTGAACAGTAAATCTTGTATTAATATTTCTCGAAAAAAACCTTTTTTTTTTGCAGTTAAAAATTAAAATTATTTTATTTTTGAAAATTCTTAATTATTATTTTTTTGTTATTGAAACCATACATTTTTTTTTTTGTATTTTTTTTCTTTGGGTTTAAGGTTCTCGGAAAAAACTTTTTTTTTTCAGTTAAAAATCAAATTATTTGATTTATGAAAATTCTTAATTATTTTCTTTTTTTTTTTGTTCTTGAACTATTTTTTGTATTTTTTTCTATGGGTTTAAGGTTCTCGAAAAAAAAAACCTATTTTTGCAGTTAAACACTAAAATTCAAATTATTTTATTTATGAAAATTCTTAATTATTTTTCTTTTTTTTTTTTGTTCTTGAACTATTTTTTGTATTTTTTTTCTTTGGGTTTAAGGTTCTCGAAAAAAACCTTTTTTTGCAGTTAAAAGCTAAAATTCAAATTATTTTATTTTTGTTCTTGAACTATTTTTTGTATTTTTTTTATGGGTTTAAGGTTCTCGAAAAAAAAACCTTTTTTTGCAGTTAAAAACTAAAATTCAAATTATTTTATTTTTGAAAATTCTTAATTATTTTTCTTTTCCTTTTTGTTCTTGAACTATTTTTTGTATTTTTTTTCTAGGGGTTTAAGGTTCGAAAAAAACCTTTTTTTTTGCAGTTAAAAACTAAAATCAAATTATTTTATTTATGAAAATTCTTAATTATTTTCTTTTATTTTTGTTCTTGAACTATTTTTTGTCTTTTTTTTCTTTGGGTTTAAGGTTCTCGAAAAAAGCCTTTTTTTGCAGTTAAAAACTGAAATTCAAATTATTTTATTTTTGAAAATTCTTGATTATTTTTCTTTTTTTTTTGTTCTTGAACTATTTTTTGTATTTTTTTTCTATGGGTTTAAGGTTCTCGAAAAAAAAAAACCTTTTTTTGCAGTTCAAAACTAAAATTCAAATTATTTTATTTATGAAAATTCTTAATTATTTTCTTTTTTTTTTTGTTCTTGAACTATTTTTTATATTTTTTTTTTCTTTGGATTTAAGGTTCTCGAAAACAAACTTTTTTTTTGCAGTTAAAAACTAAAATTCAAATTATTTTATTTTTGAAAATTCTTAATTATTGTTCTTTTTTTTTTTGTTCTTGAACTATTTTTTGTATTTTTTTTTCTTTGGGTTTAAGGTTCTCGAAAAAATTCTTTTTTTGCAGTTAAAAACTAAAATTCAAATTATTTTTCTTTTTTTTTTTGTTCTTGAACTATTTCTTGTATTTTTTTTTTTTGGGTTTAAGGTTCTCGAAAAAAAACTTTTTTTTTGCAGTTAACAACTAAAAATTAAAAATATTTTATTTTTGAAAATTTTTAATTATTTTTTTTTGTTCCTAAACCATACATTGTTCTTTTCATTTTTTGTGTTTTTTTCTTTGGGTTTAAGGTTTTCGAAAAAAACATCTTATTTTATTTTTGCAGTTAAAAACTCAAATTCAAATTATATTTCTAATTATTTTTTTTTGTTCTTGAACCCATACATTGTTCTTTTAATTTATTGTATTTTTTTCTTTTTTTTTGCAATTAAAAACTAAAATTCAAATTATTTTATTTTTAAAAATCCTTAATTATTTTTTTTGTTCTTTAACCCATACATTGTTCTTTTAATTTTTTGTATTTTTTTTCTTTGGGTTTAAGGTTCTCGAAAAAACCCTTTTTTTTTGCAGTTAACAACTAAAAATTAAAAATATTTTAATTTTGAAAGTTCTTAATTATTTTTTTTTTGTTCTTAAAGCATACATTGTTCTTTTAAGTTTTTGTATTATTTTTCTTTAGGTTTAAGGATTTCGAAAACAATCTTTTTCTATTTTTGCAGTTAAAAACTAAAATTCTTAATTATTTTTTTTTGTTCTTGAACCCATACATTGTTCTTTTAATTTATTGTATTTTTTTCTTTTTTTTTGCATTTAAAAACTAAAATTCAAATTATTTTCTTTTTGAAAATTCTTAATTTTTTTTTTGTTCTTGAACCATTTTTTGTATTTTTTTTCTTCGGGTTTAAGATTCTTTACTGAGGTTTAAATTTTGTTTACCAATTTTTTTAATTTTTACAATGTTTCGACGATGTTTTTTTTGTCTTCTTCAGGTGTTATTCTATATCGCATTTTTTTTTACATAAAAATCCAGCTATTTCACAAAACATCACATTTACAATCATATACAGTTGTTTAATTGATTGATTGGGAAAATTTTAAACTGTATATGATTGTAAATGTGCTTTTTTGTGAAATAGATGGATTTTTATGTAAAAAAAAAGATTTTAGTTTATACAATGCAATTTTTAAAATGTTATTTTATATTTTGAATAATAATAACAAACCTGTTTAATGTACCTCTTTAATTTCAAGGAAAAAAGCGAAATAGAATAACACCTGAAGAAGACGAAAAACCATCGTCAAAACGTTGTAAAAATAAAAAAAATTAATAAAATTAGACAAGCGAAATGTAAACTTCGCTAAAAATAAAAAAATAAAAAGTTTTTTTCGAGAACCTTAAACCCAAAGAGAAAAATACAAAAATTTTTTAATTATACAAATTCAGAATCGACAGTGAAATTAGTGTATTAAATATAAACTGCAACAAGTAATTTTAAACATTTTTTTATTTATTGATAAGATGCTTATAATAATTATATTATTTTTATATTATCAATAATTAATTATAATTAATAATACAAGAGGAGAATGATTTGTGATAAAATGACACAGATATTTGTTTTGTTTACTTCTATACTGTTGATTACACAAAAACCCATATTATTCTACCTTATTGGATGTTTTCTTTTAATATTATTATTATTATGATTTTTTCTAATTACCCAGCTAGAAACTAATTAATTAAATAAAATTGGTACTAAGTATAGTGTTGAGTTCTTAGGTTCGAATTAAGTTCAAATAATAAAAAAAAACTAACATGTATCCTATAATGAAGAGGGGGCATCGAGGCCCCCCCATGTACATAAGTTATTAATATTCCAAAAATACAACAGTTATATTTTTTGTTTTATTTTCCAGGAATAATAATAATTTTTTTATTGAGACCATTGGATTTTTAATATCTGAACATGTATCGATATTTAGAATTATTTTACACACTTAAGTACCAGAATTAAAATTAAATTATTCTAAACAATAAAAACACAGTTAGGTTTAGTTGACATAAAAACTAGAATAAATGCCTATTTCGATTTATTTTTATTTGATATTAATTCTATTTTCTAATATAATTTTTTAAAAATGCTTATTATTGTTTAATAAATATTATCATTACGGATTAAAAATTATTTTGTCGTAATCAACTAAGTTAACACAAATTTATAAATATTTCTTTACTAAGAACCAATAATAAATTATTATGTTTAATTTTTAATAATTTCTGCTTGATTTATAATTGTTTTAATGTAAAGAAATATTTATTTATTTTTTTTTTTAATTTTATTCAACCCATAAATATAGAAATTTCTTAAAACTTGCTTTAATTCGATGGTTAGTATTATTCAATGTTTTTTTTCTGCAGTAATTATTATTTATCTATTTTATTATTATTATTTTTGTAAACTACAACAATTCTCTGATTTTTCTAAACACACAGGTAGGTATGTATAATTATTGATGACAGTTGTACCTATTTGAAAAACAAATTGTAATTGTTATTATTTATCAAAAAGTAGCGCGTAAGGGTTTACTGAAATGGGGGTCGCAGATTATCTTTGTTTAATGTACAATAAATTTTGAAAGCAAATTATTAGTTTCCTAGTTGTCAACTGGATGATCACTGGTCATTGTTTTTTTCTTGACCCTTATCAATTACCTATTAATATTATTTAAATTTTTTATTGAGGTATTTTCTATAATACCGTTATTTTTTTTATAAATTTAATATTAGTTTAACAAATATTAGTATGTTTTGTAAATTATTATAATTTGATGTTTTTATGTCGTCCACAGTTTTTCAGAGGCTATTATCGTTCATAACATCAGTTTAACTTCAGAAGAATACACAGACATGAAGGTGTTAAATTATCATACCGAAATGTATGATAATTATAAAAAACGACAAATATTTTTAGGCAAATATTAAATTCATAAAAAAAATATATTAAAACCCGAAGTACTTTTGGAGTTAAAGTTCATCGCCCTCTACCCATAAAACGCTCCTAAAGCTCATATTGAAATCAACAATTCGGATTGGTATGGCTTTTGTAAAATTTAAGAAATCTAAAAATTTTTGTGGATTGAATCTCTTTTGTGACCAAAGATTTCGCTACTTTTTGTTAAGTTCAACCAAAAAATAATAGTATATGATGACATTAAATTAGAAAAATAAATCAAATTGTTACAAATTTTATTAAAAAATTCAAAATATCACAACCAGGTTCTTCTAAACTATTAAATATGTAAAAAAAATGATTATGTAGACCAAAGATATGGATTTTATTATTATTATTAGAAAAGGGGACACAAAGGCTAGGGGGACATGTATTTTTATTTATTTACTTAATAAGTAATATTATAATGAATTTACTTTAAGTAGATGACAATGGGTTAAATGAGTATTTGTTTTTTATTTTAATATTTACTTAATTAAGTAATCGATAGAAATTTTTAACCTAAACAATGAATAATTCTTTTATTTTATTTTGATGATTTCTTCTTGGCGACGACGTTGATATTTACTGTCTATTGCGACGAGCAGATGCTGAAACAGAAATGGTAATTTTAGATATTATACATGTGGGGCCAGATATATCGTTATAAATCTGTTATTTGACTTTAATTACTAGATTTTTTTGTATTTTAGGAGGTCTGGATATCTTATAACGATACTATTACTGTAAAATATTTTAATTAGCATTATAATAATAGCCTTTATTGCTCAACAGATTTCTCCCTTAACAGAGCAAAATTATAATACAATAGGTAATTCCACAAAAAAAAAAAAACAAATTATTATACATAACACAATAAGCAATCCATTAAAAGTAAAACATGATTGATCTACACTAATTAAACAATTAACAAGAACAAAAAGAGAAACTACGACGCACAAACAGTCAGAGCAGTGCTTCCCTTGAACAATTAAAAATGTCACAGTCAGCGCAAATCAAATTAAAATTATTACACATGACATATACGGGCGATTTTGTATAGAGGTTAGTGCAAGGGCGCTGAGAGTAGAAAGTTAAAGGAT
This sequence comes from Apoderus coryli, assembly GCA_911728435.2. NCBI lineage: Eukaryota > Metazoa > Arthropoda > Insecta > Coleoptera > Attelabidae > Apoderus > Apoderus coryli. The sequence goes on from OU452207.1 coordinate 1,414,742, forward strand.
TGCGGGCGCCAAGTCTGGGCACGTTAAAATTTATTTGAGCCAGGAGTTCAGAACAGTATGTAAAAGATCATACAAAAATTTTAGAGAAAAAAACATTCTTCTAAACTCCAAACTCTTGAAATTGAACTTGTTCAGCAACAACGTATATTCAATCCCTCTGTCAGGATAGATACCGTCTGCCTTAAATGAAAGGTATTTCAAAAACTTTCTTTGGACACTCTCAACATTCCGCACATGAATCTGATAGATCGGGTACCAAATCCAGGAGCAATATTCGAGCTTCGAACGCACAAAAGAGTTATACAAAACTTTCAACGCATCAATGCTACATCTTCTCACGATAAAACCGTAGGATCTCACAGCTTCACCAGTCCTAGCAGCCACATGAGGCACAAATGATAGACTAGAGTCGAAAACCACGCCCAGGTCAGCAGCAGTCAGACACCTAGCTAGTGCGGTCCCACCAACCGTGTAGCGAAAACTTATAATATTCTTCCTTCTAGTGAATGTCATACATTTGCATTTATTCTCGTTGAGCGATAGATTATTAACGTTACACCAATGTTCCACAGCTCTCAGATCGTCCTGCAACCGAAGACAGTCTACATGAGAAGTAATAGGGGCGAACAACTTAAGATCGTCGGCAAAAAAAAGCCGTTTTACACACAGACAATCATTTATAAAAATAGAAAAAAGCAGTGGACCCAAATTGGATCCCTGCGGAACGCCTGAGGAAGCACAATACCTCTCTGACGTATAGCCGTTATAATATACATATTGAAGTCTGTTCTGAAGATATGTAAAAGTAATTAACGACTTCAAAACATCATCAAATCATCATGCTGATTAAGGAAAACTTGCCCATGCACGGAATTACATATTCTGTTATACAGCACAGCTTCAAATAATTTAGAGAAATTGGATAATATAGAAATCGGTCGATAGTTATTGCTGCTTTATAAACAGGCACAACTCTTGCCTCTCGCCACCGATCTGGAAACTTGCCTTCGTTGAGAGCCCTATTAAATATTGTTGTTAGTGGACTCGCCAAGATTCCCACGCAATCCTTTATTAAAAGCGATGGCAACCCATCAGGTCCGGCCGTAAACTTGTTTTTCAATTTTTTACAAGAATCAATTATTTCAATTTCAGTAATATTCGACACAGAAATCGTGGAATAAGAGAAATTATTCACAGTACTGACATCAGATTCACTGGGCTTCTGAAATACGCTATTAAAAAACTCAGCAAAGCACTGCACTATAGCCTGTGGCTCGCTCATCATTGAATGACATGACGCTAGGTATTTTTGTGGTATTATTTTTTGCATGAAAAAATGACCAGAAACAAGCAGGATCCCTCATTAAGCCACCCTGCACACGTTCCAGATATTCTGAATAGGCAACATCAATCTCACTTTTCACGGCTCTTCGAAGTCAGTTCGGATCACCAGTTCTTCTGTATTTTCTTAACTGCAGTTCTTTCTCCTTTATATTTCTAATTATTGTGGATGTAAAACAGACCGGGAACTTGCGCTTGAAATTCCGAAGTCGAGGGACATGCCTATCAATGATATTATAGATAATTTCATACATTTTGTCTACCACAACGTCAATGTCATCGCCACCATCGCCGACCTCAGACCAATCCTCCAAAAGAAGTGCGCTATACAAGCCCCAAGCTTTCTTGAAATTATATGGAGTGAAATTGGAATTCAGAGAAAATGGTTTCGGCTTTATTACAATTTCCGAAAATTCCATCATAAGTGCTGGATGAAACACATCCTCCTCCACAAACGGGTGCTCGTCAACCTTAACAGTACATGCAATGTTAGAAAACACCAAGTCAAGCCGGTCGCCAAAGCAATTGGCAACAGTACTGATAATATTTTTAAGATCGCGGCACTTCAAGTGATGCCTACACAAAATTCAAGCTTTATATTGATTAATTTGTCATCATTCATCATCTCTTGATAATTTTATCTTTTTTTTTCTCATACTGTCTGAACTAGTAACCTCCGATATCACTGATGAATGTGATCTATTTTTAGATATCCATATCATATATGGCATGCGATGGCAATGACGGAGATGTGGAAACTTTTTACGACGACATTGAAAAATGTTTAAAACTATCAAGAAACCACGAAATCACCATTGTAATGGGTGATTTTAATGCAAAGATTGGACAAGGCAAATGCGAAAACGTTGTAGGAGAACATAGTCTGGGTACGCGCAATGAAAGAGGGGAAAGACTAATACAATTTGCCCAGGAACACGAACTGATAGTAACTAATACATTTTTCAAATTACACCCAAGGAGATTGTATACATGGAAGTCTAATGCAGAAAATGAGAACAGAATCATCAGAAATCAAATTGACTTCGTCATGATAAACCAACGATTTAGAAACAGTGTGAAATCAGTAAAAACCTATCCTGGCGCAGACTTAGCATCTGATCATAACTCCCTTGTAGCAACAGTACAATTGCGATTAAAGAGATTACAGAAAACACCAACGACACCAAAAATAAACCTTGATAAATTGAAAGATGACGCAGTGAAAGAAGAAATAATACAAGAATTGAACGCTAACATAGGTAACAAAACAAAACCGATGGTGACACCAGAGGATGAATGGCAGCATATTAAAAAGACATTTCAAGATGTTACTAACAAATTGAAAGATACCACACAAAAGAAGAAAAACCCTGGATGACGGAGGAAATCTTGCAATTGATGGATGAAAGAAGAAAGGTAAAAAAAAGAAATAAACAGAGCTACATAGAACAATACGGAAAAAAATTAGAGAAACCAAGGCAAAGAAATAGAACAGCTACAAGCAAAGCACGACACATTCAATTTACATACGAAAGTTAAAGAAGCTGCGGGAACTTACAGGAAACAACATACTGGCAATCTGTGTGACTCCGATGGACAAATCATATTCGATCCTGTAGAAAAACTGAAGAGCTGGAAAGATTATATATCTACTCTGTACCATGATGACAGGGGCATGATTCCCATAGATAAAAATAAAGCTGAAGGTCCTGTCATTATTAGGGAGGAAGTTGAATACGCTTTAAAAAACACTAAAAATAGAAAAGCGACCGGGCCAGACGAAATACCGGTAGAAATTCTTAAATTGCTTAAAGATCAAAAAGCATTGGATGTTTTGGTAGAACTATTCAACCTAATATATATCACTGGAACAATTCCTAAAGACTGGCTCAGATCTACTATTATCCCCCTTCCAAAGAAAAGCAGCCCCAAGTCTCATAACGACTACAGGACGATTGCACTAATGAGTCACACACTGAAAGTGTTCTTGAAGATCATCCATGCGAGAATCTATAAGAAATGCGAAGAGCGGATCGGTGAGACGCAATTCGGATTTCACAACGGCCTTGGCTTAAGGGAAGCTCTGATGGGGATGCATGTGTTAGTGCAAAGATGCCTAGATATCTCAGTGGACGTATACGCATGCTTTATCGACTACGAGAAGGCATTCGATTGCGTGAAACACGAAAAGCTTATTACCATTCGGACAAATATTGGTCTTGACAGCAGAGACATACGAATTATTGAGAACCTGTACTGGGAACAAACAGCATCCATCAAAGTAGGAAATAGCAGCAGTGAAGGCATAGAGATAAAAAAGGGCGTAAGACAGGGCTGCATATTATCACCGATTCTCTTCAATTTATACTCTGAGAAGATTTTTAACGAGGCCCTTGACGAAAAAACTGAAGGCATTATTGTGAACGGACAGGTTATAAATAATTTGCGATATGCAGACGATACAGTGTTGTTAGCAACTAGTGAGGTTGAACTGCAGTCTTTGATAGATAGCATAAATCAAAGAAGTCTGGAGGCAGGATTAAGACTAAATGTCAAAAAGACAAAGGTGATGGTAATAAGCAGAAAGAATAGCCCTAAGACCAACCTGACAGCCAATGGAATACGTCTACAACAGGTTGACAGTTATAAGTACCTAGGATCCACCATTGTTCGCAAAGGTGATAACTCCGTTGAAATAAGAGCCAGAATAGAACAGGCAAGAACTGCATTCAGGAAAATGAGCAAAGTTTTGAGTTGCAAAAACTTCAGCCTGAACCTAAGACTGCGTTTGCTCCGATGCTATGTGTTCTCGGTTCTTCTATATGGATCGGAAGCTTGGACACTTACCACGTGCTCTGCCAAAAAAATCGAGGCATTTGAAATGTGGTGTTATAGACGATTACTGAGAATACCCTGGACTGATAAAGTGCGCAACATCACAGTTCTGGAAAGACTTGGCAAAGACAGGGAAATCATGTATGAAATAAAAGAGCGCAAACTAGAATATCTTGGCCACAACATGAGAAATACGAAATACAGAGTCTTACAGAACATACTCCAGGGTAAAGTAGAAGGTAAAAGAGGACCGGGGAGAAGAAGACATTCTTGGCTTAAGAACTTGCGCGAGTGGTTTGGAGTAAACACATGTACCTTATTCAGGAGAGCAGTTAACAAGGTGCAAATAGCTTTGATGATAGCCAACGTCCGTGTAGGGCAAGGCACCTAGAGAAGAAGAATATCATATATGGATACATAAATAGCAAGTCTCATAGTGTCGTATTATAAAAACTATTATAATAAATATCAACAACAACCAATAAAAACAAAACCAGTACGCCTATGGGCTTGTCATTATACTCCAAAAATGGACTATAATAGCTATTTTTAGTGGTAATTTTGGTAATTAAATTAATGTTTGTTTTCATTAACGATCTTTAAAAGATCCCAAATTACCTAAATATTTATTATACACCGCAAAAAATATACACACCCAATTTTAGAACCGGTTTACTACTTCAACTATTACCTCATTTATCCCAGTCAAATATTTTGATTAATTGTAAACATGGTTTTAATAGGTTTGTTTATCTAGGGTGTAAATTAATCATTCCAGTCTCTATATCATCCATTAAATTTGTTATAGTTACAGTTTTAAGGCAGCTACACGTACAGGGGGGCACTTTTAGGGGACCTCACTTATTCATCACGCCTATTCAGCACGGATTTTTTCCTGGCTGATCCTACTACACTCGTAATTTTGAGCCAGTTTTTGGCAGAAAGCTTGGATAGCGGGGGTCAGGTTGACGTTATTTATACGGATTTTACCAAAGCCTTTGACAGGCTTGACCACGGAATTCTGCTGCAAAAGCTTTCGGAATTTGGTTTATCTGTGGATCTTTTAAAATTTCTGTCTACTTATCTCCATGAACGTAAATTGTATGTGGAGTACCGTGGTTTCAAGTCCGGTATTATCTGGAGTTCCGCAGGGTTCTGTTTTGGGCCCCCTCTTATTTATGTGTTTTATTAATGACATTGTTAATGGCGTGAAATGTCGCTCCCTACTCTTTGCTGATGATTTTAAGGTTTATTCACTGATTACCCCAACTTCTGACTGTCTTCAATTGCAGAATGATCTGAATGTCCTGCTTGACTGGTGCATTCAAAACAGGCTTGCCCTTAATCTGGATAAGTGTTGTTCTGTAACTTTTACTCGTAAGGTAAATCCAATAAAATTTGTGTATAACATTGACTCTGTTCCGCTTAAAATATGCGATGAGGTTAAGGATCTGGGGGTGCTCTTTGACGCTAAACTTAGTTTTGTGGGGCATGTGATTGATGTGGTTTCGTCTTCCTATAAGAGTCTGGGTTTTGTTATGAGAAATACAAAGCATTTTGTGTCACCTAAAACTCTTATTTTACTGTATAATTCCTTCGTTAGATCGAAATTGGAATATGCGTCTGTTGTGTGGAGTCCTGGTTATGCGTTGCACTCGAATAGCTTAGAGAGGATTCAGCGAAGTGTGACGGAGTGTATCCAACCATGGGATTTCCCCATGATGACCTTCTGGTCGTTTTAATTTTGTATCTCTTGATAAGCGTAGAGAATATGCCTCACTCCTGTTCCTATTCAAGATCGTGAATGGCATCATTGACTCTCCGGACCTACTTTCAATGATATCTTTTCATGCTCCACATACGAGAAGGCGTAATTATGGTTCTAGCTTTTACTTGCCTACCGCACGTATCAACTTGTTGCTCTTTTCGCCATTGTTTGAGATGTGTTCTGTTTGTCACTCGGTGAGTAACGATATTGATGTGTTTTTTAATACCATATCTTATATTAAAAAAGTGTTTTTTAGATAAATATCTGTTGTTAAAGCATTCTTATTTTGGCTATTTTTTGCGATTGTAATATTTGTTTTATTTATAATTTTGAAACGTGTATTTATGTTAATTTTATCGTTTTGTAATGTATCTGCCCTGTAATTGGATGTGTTTCTGTCTGGGTAGATGTAATCTAAATAAATAAATAAATAAAACGACGTCTACTCCACAAAATGTCATATTATATATGTTCAAACTAGAACGATCATCGTCAGACATGTTTCGAGATGCATCATCTCATCATCAGTGACAAAATCAAACGAAAATCTTCTATCAAAGGATCAAACTGAATTCAAACATTTATACATCAATCTTGGGAAAATATTGTGAGTCAATTTATAACATAATTAAAATTGAAATTCTTTAAACAAAATCTTGGAATTAGATTCAGAGTTGCATTGGAGCAACAAATAATAGTGACAGCAGTTCTTTTTATAAATCATAATACAACTAAAAAGAACAAAAGTATCTTTTAGGAATTTTCTGCAACGTGGATATTTAGTTTTTTTTTAATTTTAATTTTTTAAGAATTTCAACTTTAATTATGTTATCAAAATGTTAATCAAAAAATTTTTTGGCAAGATTGATGTATAAGTGCTTGGTTACATTAAATGCGAGTGCGTGGAATTTTCTAGACTTGCGCGCGCGGACGACAACGCAGGTGGAAATAATCGTATTAGTTTAAACTTGTATGGTTACACTTCAAGCATTGAGACTTCAAGCGATTTGGTCTGACACGCCCGCATCTAATCGTACGACTATCGCATAGAAACAAACTGGTTTGTTTTTTTACGTTGTCGTACATTGTGTGCTACTGGAAAAAGAGTAGGGAGACATTTTCAAAATGGATATTGAAAAACTCATTCTATGTGTTCAATCAAAAAGGCCTTTGTGGGATCAAAAATGCAAAGAATTTGTTTTAGAAAACACAAATTTATGCGTTCGTTGGCTGTTGGACGCCAACAATGTAACCACTAGCGTACGGTATTAAAATCGTACGTGCGCGCAAGACTAAAAAATCGCACGCAATCGCATTTAATGTAACCAAAGCCTAAATGTTTGAATTCAGTTTGATCCTTTAATGGAAGAGTTTTGTATGATTTTGTCACTGACGATGAGATGATGCATCTCGACACATGTCTGACGATGATTGTTCTAGTTCAAGGAAATCAAAATCATTAAAAATGTTATTTTTGATATACCCTGTATAGTAATCGTAAATTTCGTACTCGAAATTGTAGTTTTGACACAAGCAGACGTTTTTATAAAGAATGATTTTTTCTTCTAAATCTACAAATAAAAAAGTTTTTCTTCTTCCAGATCCAATGTGTCCACGGATAGAGTTTGGAAGAGCAAAAACTTTTTTATTTGTAGATTTAGATGAAAAAGTCATTCATTATAAAAACGTCTGCTTGTGTCAAAACTACAATTTCGAGTACCAAATTTACGATTACTATACAGGGTATATCAAAAATAACATTTTTAATGATTTTGATTTCCTTGTTTTTTTTTAATTTTATTATTTTAATATTAGCTATGAAATTAAACACTTTGAGAAAAAAGTGTATTAGTGTTTTTTGCACAATTGGTGTAATAAATCACGGTTTTGAAAATATTTTCATAAAATTAAAAAAAAAAAAACAAAAAAATCAAAATCATTAAAAATGCTATTTTTGATTTACCCTGTATAGTAATCATAAATTTGGCATTTGAAATTGTAGTTTCGACACAATCAGACGTTTTTATAAAGAATAACTTTTTTTTCTAAATCGACAAATAAAAAAGCTTTTCCTCTTCCAAACTCTATCCGTGGACACATTGACATTTTGTAGAGTAGACGTCGTTTTAATTCCTTTAATACTGTTACTCCTCTCTACAATGGATTATTCCTATTCCTGAGTTGGAAAATACACTTCAAGGAATGAAATTAAGGCTATTCAGAGCGTTGAACCTTAGCAGTGGTGATAAAACTTTTCGGATCTCCCAATTTCCTGTACACTGGTCTTTTTTGACAAACATACAGAGGACTCTGAATAAATAGTCCAGTTTAATAGTGGATTAGATGACCACACAGTCCAATTAGACATGAGGAATTGGAACATCGAGAAAATCGAACATTGCACCATTATAAAGGTCCTGATCAAGCAAGGAAAGTCTATTCAAACCATTATGGAAAAGATGTCATCGGTTTACGGAGAATCTTGCGCAGGAAAAACAATGGTTCACAAGTTTACAAGTGGCGTGAGACTCACTCGAAGGCAACCCTCAGCCGGGCGGCGGCCTATTGAGGTGAAACTCCGATATCGAAAAAATTATACTTGGCTGAAGAAAACAGAAGCCGTAGATAGAAATGGTTGGAGTATCGGAGAGAACAATTTATAAAATTCTTCTTGATCCTGTTGGCATCACAAAGATGATTGCCAAGGCTCATGCCACTGCAAAAACATCGCGTGGAATGTTATCGTGCGTTTTTGGATTTATGTAGTGAAGATAAAGCTGGCCCGGATTGTTTCTGGATACGAAACTTGTGTTCATCATTATGTTTCCATCATCATGACTATGTTAACTCTCTTCCGGTGATGGAGGGTAGAAAAACCACTCAACCGACATGCCGACAAACTTTTGACTCTCCTATTGATTGATTTTAAAGATTTGTTGTTTCTATAAGAATGGAGCCTCAATCTTAGAACAGTTAAAAGAAGCTTTATGAGAAAAAAATAAGGGAAAACATTAACGAGTTGTGTTGCGCTGGCTGCCGTGCACAAAGTAGGCCAATAGCGTGGCCACCGATGTCACCAGACCTAAATCCTTGTGGAATTTTATGAAAAGTATAGTTTTTAAGATGCCTGCAAACACACACAAATAATTAATTACTTCGTCGCATACAGCAGGCTCTTATTACATCCAGCATTCTTATTTTTCAACTTTTATTAAAAAGTTATTTGAAAATATTTTTTGTAATGAATGCAGTTAAAAAAAAATATGCAAATGTACAAAAACATTTTTAAGCGATCTGGATTTTCGCCAACAAAACATACAAAGTATAATATAATACGTGCTCGAACTAAAGTAAAATATGTATAAATATGAAAAACATAAACTAAACGTAAATAATAGAAAAAATAAAGCAAAAAAATGGATGATACATGTACCTTTCTTACCTTTCGTCGGCTTCGCACCTTTTGTTTTGCACTTTTTCGTGATTTGTCTGTTCTGTTCACAGGTTAAATCGCTACCGGGCTTCAATTTGTCTGTTCGGGTTATTTGGCCTTGGCCGTTGCATTCGGCCCATGTGCCTTTTTCATATCGGCATGCTACAAATTCCAAAAATAAAAAAATGGTTAAACAAATTATTTGGTATCAAAAACATTGAAAAACAAGATATTTCTGTCTTCTCTTTATTTTATTAATTTATTTTTTAACGGGCAACGCCCAATTATAATTAATAACAAAATAAGAAAAGCAAATACAACAGTAAACTTATGCTAATATACCGGGTGTTTCAAAAAGACCCGGAAATATTTAAGGGGGTGATTTGTCTTGTAGGCAGAGGTGGCGTTTGTCGATTTCATATTATTTTGATATAAAAATACAAATTTTAATGATTAACACTTCTGTCGCTGAAATAATCGAGTCTGCGTTCACTGCTTGCATTTGCAGTCGACAAGGCTTTGATCGAACGAAATGAGTTATATGTTCGATGTTCAAAATAAATCTATCTCACTGGTAGGAATGTTGTAACGATGTTTGAGTCAAAGTCTTCTCAGCCCTTGTTGAGCTCTTGTGGAGTCCCACAGGACTCGGTGCTCGGACCTCTATTGTTTTTGTTTTTCATTAATGATTTACCGCTACATCTGCCATGCTCTGACCTGACATTGTTTGCAGACGATTCAACTATTGTCGATGTTGAACAGTCGAGTGATGTTCTGGCCTCAAGTATGATTAATTCACAGTCGAGGGCTGCTGACTGGTTTGCAGCTAACAAACTCTGTATGAATGCCAATAAAACAGCTACTAAAATATTTACATTACGTGAGACGGATGTTGCTGTTTCTGATGGTCTGGTAAAGTTTTTGGGTGTCCCTTTGGACCAAAAGCTAACTTGGGCGGGTCATGTCGAGGTTACCATTGCCAAGTTGTCTAAGGTTGTGTTCATGTTGCGAAGCTTGAAGGGTGAAGTCTCTTTTAATGTTTTGAAATCAGCATATCAGCATATTATGGCCACAGTGTGGCTTCATATGCGTTGTCAATTTGGGGACACACTTGTCATGCGAGTCGGGTATTCGCAATCGAAATTTAAAGTTTGGAGAGGATGTCAGACCTAAATTTAAAGAATGTAAAATAATTACACTCCCGTGTCTCTATATCTACAATTCAATTATGTATGTGAAAAATAATTACAATCTGTACATAAGGCATGATGAAGTTCACAACCACAATACCAGAAACAAAAATGACATTCTTCCTGAATATATGAGGTTGGGTAGAAGCAGAAATTCTGTAAATTGTAAATTGGTCCCACATGCTATAATCATTTGCCAGATAGTTTGAAAACACTGAGCCTTGCAATGTTCAAAAATAGATTAAAGAACTACTTAATTCACCAGGCTTTTTACTCCATTGATGAATTCCTCAGCACTGACTTTCTGTTTTGATTAAGTTATATACATTTCTATGTTTTTATGTTGTGTTATGTAATATTTTAGTATTTAATATGACTTGTGTAAACCTTTTTTGGTAATGACAAAAAAAAAATTATTTGAAGGAGAAAAATGTTGAGATAATGCCTCATCGCATCGTCTATATTCGCCTGATTTATCACCTAACCAATTCTCTTTGGTTCTAAATGTGAAGCAAAAAAATACGCTTTTTCGTATACGTTCGCCAATGTGGGATATCGAAGACTTCACAAAATCGGTGTCTGTTTAAAACTGAAACTTACTTCAGTAATTTTATCCTTCAATATGGACAGATGCGCATTTATTTTTTAATTTTAACGTTTTTTCTGCATCATTACCTTGACCGTGCAGTCTTGAATCACCCTTTGATTTATCCATTACCTATTTAATTTCAGATTAATTAACAAATAAACAAATTAATAATTATATGCATATAATAAGATTCATTCATGTTAAAATGGACAATAATTAGGTTTAATTAAATAAAATGTTTAGTTTCCGGTGTCGGATAGCAACAGCGGCAAAAATTATCGAATAAGGACTCCTACGCTATTTAAGCTACATAACATACAAATTATTTTTTTTTGCAAACGTGTCAACAACCTTCAACCTGAAAATATACTATCTACATTTTGTAAATACATAATAAGAGCATGGGATGGCAACTATCATTTTAAATCAAAATTCTTCTTCAGCATATATTCCATTTCATATTTCTTACCTATTAGCAAACTGAGCTACCCTTTTACCGCTGCAACATCTTAATTAATGTACATTAATCTTTGCCTAAACTAACCTATCTATGTCTCAAGTTCTTATTATAGTTTATTATTATATTCATATTCATGTATTCTTCTTATTTTCTCATCAGAACCAGCAAACTTTGCAGTTAAGTGTGGTAGTCGTTCCTCTATTGGTACAATTTGCTTACGGCTGTATCGTAGCTGGTTTGATGGCTTAAATAGCCAGTTTATTGGGATTTCGAATTTTTGTTAGTGTTCGTAGAGCTGAACGTTCGGCAATTTGAAGATTGTACATTGACCCTCGGCGACAGTTGAGGTAAAGTGGTCTGCAAATCGACTTATAGATGAAAGCTGATTTTGAAGTAGATAAGCCTTCGTTCTTAAATGTTAAGCCCTTAAAACAGTTAGCTCTTGATATGACGCGTTTTCTGATGGTATTGGTATGCTCTTTAAGGTTCAATTTGTGGTCCAAGGTAAAGCCCCCGACGTCTTCGGGGTTATGCTGGTATTTCCTAAGTTAATTGTTGGAGAAGCATTAGTGATGGTATGATTAAATATAATGAACTGTGATTTAGAAGCATTTACTTGTAGTCGCTATTTGGAAAACCATGCCAGGGTCCGGTTGAGAAAATTAGACAAGTTTGCAATTGTCGTTGGTAAATTCTTTCCATGCGAAATGATGGCAGAGTCGTCTGCAAACTGAAGTCCGTAGACAGATTGACAAACGAAGGCAGGAACAGTATGAAAGATGATCCTTGAGCGACACCCTGATAGGTTGAAAACCCTTTTGAAAATGAAGAATTCATTTTTATTTTTAGGTTTCTGTTTTCAATGAAATTTTTAATCAAAAGTAGTAGAAATTGAGGTATGTTTAACACAAAAAGTCTGTACAATAATCCTTTGTGCCACACACTGTCAAATGCTTTGCTAATATCAAGTAGAACTGCAGCAAATTTGATTTGGGTTAACCGTGCAGCCTGAACATTGGAAACAAATATTGCTAAAGGTTGAATAGTTGAACATTTCTCCGCGAAACTGAACTGATGGTTAGGAGTTATATTGTTGGCAGAAATCCAATTACCAGAAAATGTTTGACATTATAACCTAACTTTTTTTTCTTATGACTTTTATTGCATTTGTGTCAAAAATGTGATGAAATAAAGTTTTCTACATAAAAAAGGCATACTTGTTTTTTCTCGAAAATTTTAAAGGTTTTCGAGAAATTCGAGTTTGAAATTAGGACAAAATTGGTTCTTAGTACAAGGCATTAATAAAATTTTGGAAAACTTTTCGTTAACAAACTGTATTTCAATATCAGTTTTATTAATGCTGTGTACTAAGGACCAGTTTTGTCCTAAAATTTTCAAACTCGAATTTCTCATAAACCTTTAACTTTTCCGAGAAAAAACAAGTATTCTTTTTTATGTAGAAAACTTTATTTTATCACATTTTTGACACAAATGGAATAAAAGCCACAAGAAAAAAAAGTTAGGTCATAATTAAGGCAAGAGTCCCCCCCGTTTACCCGCCTATGGTGATCATTTTTTATTCAATTTCATGTCAGTTTACGACATTTAACTAGTTGATCAAATATGCTACATTTGGTTAATTCACCTTTACTCGTTTCGAAAATATTTCAAAAAAATCGTCCTCAGGCAGTCATCTTTAACACCCTTTGTAAATAAGGACTTTTCAAAAAATTACAATTTAGGTTTTTTTCATGATTAGACGTCCCCAACTCGCTCACGAATTTTAGTAACTTGTATATCATTTTTTGAAGTAGACGCCGTTTTATTTCTATTAACATTCTTTAAATATGGCACTTATTTTAAAATGTAGTCGTAATATGTCTACAAAATCAGACTTTAAGAGAATTTTGAAAATCGGAATAGTTTTGCCAAAACAGACTCTTTGCATCTACGGTGACTCACCCTGTATAGAAAGCATTGTGCTCTATGTCGTTAAGAAATAGGTTGAACAATAGTGAGCCAAAGCCAAAGTATAACCGGAGGTGGCACAAATTTTAGAAATATAGATTAGATTGACCTACTTAAATAACCAAATTTTCAAAATGATCCGTCTAAAACCCTGTATAGGGAATAAGAAAGAAATCCAAAAATAAGACACACGGTACATGAATCGCGAGCGTCACGTATTTATTTCATAATACACCGCCAAGAACAAACTCTCACAAACAAAATTTCCAACTTTTGCGCTCGATTTGATCATAAATTAAGTTTCCTCATCTACTAAGGCGTTATTGCTTGGTGCTGCTATACCTACTACACAGACACTTTTCCGCGGTCAAATGGAAATTCACTCCACTTTCCCTCTCCTCCACCTCTAAACTCTACACAACTTCAACTCCATGTATATAACTATATTTCTTCGGGTTGCAACGCAACTTCCCCAGTGCTTCCTAATTTCGTTACACTTCCCACTCGAAAACTTTATTATTTCTTGGGAATAAATTTCTTCCTGGTCGTATTATTATTCGTCTACTAGGTAGTTATTTCTTGTCATTTGCTTGCTTTACCTTCTTATTGTTATGATTACTACTTTTTGGGATATGAAATGGGATGTCGTCATGACAAAATGATTTTTTTATTCGCTCGTTTTATTGTTCGTGCGCATCTTGGATTTTTTGTTTTGTATAGTAGATAGCGGAATAATACCAACTTTAAAACCACTGTTGGCAGGAGCGTAGGGATGCTGTTACGGGCCTGTGTTCCAAAGAATTTCCGTGGCACCAGTTTTTGAATACCCTCCCCTTAAAGTTCTGCCGCCTGACTTGTTTGTTCCAAAAATGTTGACCGATTTGCATAAAACCCAACGTTTATACAGTGCATTGACTTTCCTTGAGCGGTACCACAATGAAGGTGAAGATTTTTTAGACCAAATTGTTACTGGTGACGAAACATGGGTGGCCTACGTCACACCAGAATCGAAACAACAATCCATGGAATGGCGATATTCATCATCACCCAAAAGAGTGAAGTTTAAGCAAACAATTTCTGCCCGGAAAATCATGTGCACAGTTTTTTGGGACAGAAAAGGAGTATTGCTAGTGGAGTTTCTGTTTCGTAATGAGAGAATATAAACAGTTTAATATTGATATTGGACGTGTTAACATCGTTTTAATTTGTTTGTGATTTTTTTTTTGCTACTCAGTATTTATATTATTATTTGACATTTACATTACATAAAAATGGCTCGTACTAAACAAACTGCAAGAAAATCTACTGGTGGCAAGGCCCCCAGAAAACAATTGGCTACTAAAGCTGCAAGAAAAAGCGCCCCAGCTACTGGTGGTGTTAAAAAACCTCATCGTTATAGGCGTGGTACTGTGGCAATTCGTGAAATCCGTCGAGAGAAAACTACCATTTCAAAGATTGGTAAGAGAAATTGCTCAAGATTTTAAAACTGACTTGCGTTTCCAAAGTTCCGCTTTTATGGCGCTTCAAGAGGCTAGCGAAGCTTACTTAGTTGGTCTTTTCGAAGACACAAACTTGTGTGCCATTCATGCTAAACGTGTAACGATTATGCCGAAAGATATTCAATTGGCAAGACGTATTAGAGGAGAACGTGCCTAAGAAGTAAGAAGAAGACGTTTATTTCAGAATGAAGTATTATACGTTTATTAAGAAATCAAACAAACTTAACCAAAGCACAATTTAAAATCTAAAAACTAAAAAATATTAAAAGGATTTCATGTCCGTAAATATAATAAATGAAAAATAATTTAATGACAAAGCGGACTAAAATGCTGGTTTTACCTACACAAGGAATTTTGTTTAATTTTTTTATTTTTCATTTACTAAAAAATATACATGCTATTATATAGGTAAATTAGTTAAATTAGACAAAAGTTGCAGTTTTTGATTACTATGTGGCAAATTCTTTTTAGTTTCTGAAATACAGGGTGATTTGTGAAAAACGCCGAATTTTATTTTCTTAAATATTTTGAAAACTATTGATTTTCGACAGAAAGTTTATCAAATCAAGAGTTTAATGGCTCTAATATGTCTAGACGACGGCACTTTCAAAATTAACGTCCGCCGTTTTGCCTTACAACTGTCACCATCAACTTTGTTTTTTTTTTTAAATTCGGACCTGCATTTTTAATTTTGTTTTCTAAAATGGTTTGTCACTACCTTTAAAATAAGGTATAACTCAAGTATGATCTCGACATTTCGATTCGATAGTAGTCATCATCAATGATTTTTCCGTGATACAGACCTGTATTATTTTTTGATGAGCGAGAATAAAGTATTTTAAAGGGCATTATGTAGTAACACATTTCGTATTTTAGCTAAGCAAAAAATAATGCAGGTCTGTATTTGAAAAAACAAATTTGATGGTGGCAGCTGCAAAACGAAACGTTAAGACGTGTTAATTTTCAAAGTGCCATGTTATAGACATATTAGAGGTTATAACCATTAAACTTTTGATTTAAAACTTTCTCTCGAAAATCAACACTTATCGAAATATTTAAGAAAATAGGATTTTGCATTTTTGTGTTTCGTGGAACACGCAGAACACTGGTCACTACGCCCCTGACTGTTGGTTGAATTTTGTGTTCCAGCCCTTTATAATTCTAAACAAGCGGACAATAGACTCAGTTGCAATCCTCGAGACAACAGTTGAACCTTAAAAAGAAATTGAGATCGAATGGAATATATCAATACATTTCTTGCATCTCTAATAATGAAAGTTCATTGAACTTTTTTATTATTATTGAAATCGTAGCATGTTTGGTGAAGACGGTAAAAAATCAATGTTCGAATGCCAAATGTGTCAACTTGTGTCATTTAAAAACAATTCTGCTAGATTTAGTTCATGTGAATTGTAGTAAAATAAAAATAAGTTTAAATTAGTAGATTTTTTAGATAAAATCTTCAAATAAAGTGTGGCATCACCGAATTTCTCATGTTTTCTTGATTGTTGCCAGTTTTGAATGAATTGAATTATTTTCGCAAAAATAACATAAAATAAAGGTTTAGATTAATGAAGCATCTGCGCGTGTATGGCAGGGATATCCTGAAAATGTAGAAGTTCTTGATATTTCTACGTTCCACTCTAAAGAATTGCAGAAAAACTAAACTACTGTTATTAAGGGCATTAATAAATGAGTGGGAAATTTTTTGAGTTACCCCGTAGATAAACTCTAGGAAACTATATAGTTTCACCCTAATGTATTCTTAATTTAAAATATAAAAAAAGCAAAAAAAAAAGTTCAATGATGCCGTTTTCAATAATAATAAAAACAGTTCCATGACCCTGTTTTGAACTTGCAACCTTACGATTACCAGAGTAAACGTTTACACAATTGGATAACATGTATGCCATGGTTGGTTTTTTAAAATGGCGTTTAAATGCAGACGTAGATGGCGAAGACGTCAAAAAATCAATATTGGAATGTCAAATGTGTCAACTTGTGTTATTCAAAAACAATTCTGGCAGATTTAGTTCATGTGTATAGTATTACAATAAAAGTACGCATAAATTAAAAGTTGTTTTAGATATAATAATTATGGTGAAAATGTTCAAATAAAGTGTGGCATCCGCGCATTTCTCATCTTTTCTTTATTGGTGTCAGTATTTGAATGAATTCAATGGAATGATATAGGCATCTGCACATGTGTAGGATGTAAATAGAGTTCGGATTAATTACGGTATTGCGCGAATAATGAGTATGAGGTGTATGTTGTTGAAGCGAGTAGATTCCATAAGAATAACACACAAATCTGTTTTCATTTCTAACGGCTTTACTTTAATGAAAAAAGTGACGATTTGGGAACTATATTAAAAATGTTTCCCTTCAAAAAAGCCTCAACAAAAGTAAACGTTGCATTGGGCTGACTATTTAAACGTATGTTAAAACACATGGCATACTTTTACACTTGTTTTGATTGTCAGAAATTCGTGCCGAACTTTACCCTGTTTTCGTTGAAGATTAGAGTGAATAGTTAATGTTTAAATGCCAGCCCCTGTCTTGTGACATAATATAATTTTAAACATAGATTACATACCTACTCAAAAAGGTCTACCTACTTATATGTTTCGTTTTCCACACTGTATAGCATACCAACAAAAATAAATAAAAAGTATACATACCTTTCTTGCATTTCTTCTGGATGGTCTTTGTAGATTCACAACTAGTCTGATTGCCCTTTTTTAGAGTTAACATTCTTGACCGTTGATTGGTCTTTACATCGCAATCTGACCAAGCTCCTTTACCATATCGGCATTCCTCTGCAATGAAAAGAAACACACGATCAAGATAATAAATACGATAAAAACCCAAGCAGTACGAGTACATTTATACAGAAATAAGTGTAAATCCATCAAATACTTTACTTTTATTTTTGATGTGATGGATTTAGATATAATACAAGATACTTAGGTATGTACCAAAACTGTAAAATATTTTTAAAATCTGACAAAAGTAGTCTCAAACTATTTATTTGAAACTACAAGCAGCCAATATACTCAGTTGCAATCCTCGAGACAATAGTTCAACCTTAAAAAGAAATTGAGATCGAATGGAATATATCAATACATTTCTTGCATCTCTAATAATGAAAGAAAGAATATATCGATACATTTCTTGCATCTGTATAACCCAGTGCATTGAACTTTTTTTTATTATTATTGAAATTGTAACCCCTCTGGTGAGGACGGTAAAAATCAATATTCGAATGCCAAATGTGTCAACTTGTGTCATTTAAATACAATAATTCTGCCAGATTTAGTTCATGTGAATAGTATTCAAATAAAAATAAGTATAATTTTTTTTAGATAAAATAATGTTTTAATATTTGTTATATTATTGTGGTAGTTTAGTAAATTAAATGTGTTGGTAAGTCAAGTATCTAATAATGTTCCATGTGTAAATATATTGTGTAAAGTGTAGATTTGTTGAGGTTTTTATGGTGAAAATCTTGAAATAAAGTGTGGCATCCGCGAATTTCTCATATTTTCTGGATTGTTGTCAGATTTTGAATCAATTGAATGACATATAAATAATATGAAATTACAACCAAATTATTTTAACAAAAATAACATAAAATAAACTTTAGGAAATTAAGTTTGTGTTTCATTGTCGATGCATTCGGAACCTTTTTCCAGGGTGTATTTATTGACTCCTCGAACGCGGCTTCTGGTCATGATTGTCCTTATGTTTATTCGTTTTCGATTGAATCAGTTACTGAAGATGAAATATTAAAAGCATGCAGAAGGCTCAGTAACAGGATGACATCAGGTCCGGATGGTCTTCCATCTTTCTTTGTGAAATACTGTATGCCGGTTCTGGTTGGGCCGCTGTGCTTAATATTGATTGATAACTATCGCCCGATTTCCATTCTGTCGAATTTTGCAAAAATTTTTGAGTCTGTACTATATGATCGTATTTATAGTTTTGTTAGAAATCAGATTTCCACTGTACAACATGGTTTCTTTTCCCATAGATCTACTGTGTCTAATCTAGCGGTTCTTTCTGAAAATGTTTCTGATGTTTTAGATCGTGGAGGCCAAATTGATGTAATATATACAGATTTCACTAAGGCATTTGACAGAATGGATCACGGCATTTTGATGCGAAAATTTGACCAGTTTGGTTTTGTTTTAAACATAAAATTGTTTCTTCAGTCATACTTGAAAAATAGACCTCAGTATGTTTCTCACAATGGCTACCAGTCTCATACATATACAGCTTCTTCAGGAGTGCCTCAGGGATCGGACCCCTTTTTTTATGTTATTTATCAATGACCTGGAGAATGGAATGAATTGTGATCGGCTGATGTTTGCGGATGATCTTAAATTGTACAGTTCTATTGATAGTATCGTTGACTGTGCTAACCTACAGAACAATTTGGAGCTGGTGCATCAATGGTGCGTACTAAATAAACTTTCACTTAATCCGTCGAAGTGCAAATATATCAGTTTTACGCGCAAGAGGGTGATCATTGATTACGTTTATTCCATTGATCAGGTGCAAATCTCACGATGTGAATCTATCACTGATTTAGGAATTATATTTGATTCGAAATTTACGTTTGCTGAGCATATCAATTATAAGACACTAGAGGCAGGTAGGACATACGGTTTTCTGGTTAGGAATTGCAGGGGATTTAGAAACACAGATACCCTTAAAACGCTGTACTTTAGCTACGTGCGCTCTAAACTGGAATATGGGTCACTGATAGGGTATCCATATTATGTGACTCATCAAAATACGGTCGAAAAAGTGCAACGCCGATTTTTGAAGTACTTAATGTATAAAGAGGATGGTCATTATCCTCCAAGGAAAATAAATTCTTTGCGATTTCTTTACAGTTTAGTTCACTCCAATATAGATTGTTCCCACTTGCTTTCAACAATTAATTTCAACGTTCCAAGGCAGCGTATAAGGACCCGTACAACATTTTATTGTGGTTATGCTAGGACGAATCTTATGTTGAGATCTCCTATTTCTATTTGTACCAGAAACTACAATCTTATGTGTAAATATTGTGATATTTTTTCGTGTAGTGTTAAAGAAATTATGGATTGTACATGTCTCATGTTACTCATTAGTATTACCATTAAGAGCTAGTTTTCTTTTTATTTTAATTTAAGTTTGTTTTTTTGTGGTTTCACCGTTTGGAATTATTATTATTTTGTCCTGTGATTGGCTTCGCTGTTGGACAATAAATGCTATTATTATTATTAATAAGCATTTGCGCGTGTGTTGGATGTAAATAGATTTCGGATTAATTACGGTATTGCGCGAATAATAAGTACGAGATGTAGGATAGCGATAATTTCAAGTCAAAACTGATGATCAAAACAAACAGATGCGACACACATAATATTAGTTTATTTTAAGGTACTAGGGATTCCAACGATACATCGATATATCGGAAGAATAATATCGATAGTCGCATCGACACTTTACACTTTCTATAATTAAATATCATTACTGATTAACGTACCGGTCAATTGATGAATATAATATAGTTACCATAACATTACCAATCTCTTACTTTTGTGCAGAATGATTTTAAGTACGTTTTTTTTTCCATTTTTATACAAATTTTTATAATTTATATTTACAAAATGACACAGAATTTTGCTTGATTGTTGCATCGTTGTCAAATTTAGTTTATGCTAGTATAAAATATATATTTAACTGCCATAATTTAAGTTTGTGGTTAATTAGGCATTTGCCCTTGTGTTGGGTGTGTAGATAGATTTCAGATTGATCTATTGATTTCAGTATTACGCGAATAATTAGTAGATACAATTTTTCAAATAAAGTTGAGGAAATGCACTTTTCTATGAGTTGTCATTTGTTGTCACTTCGGATGTTTCCATATTATAATATGTGAACTCCAATTTTGTACAAAAAAAAATGTTTTGCAAAGGAACAGCATAATAAATAATGTTATTTTCTAGTCATACCACGTATAGGTATGTACCTCTTCTAATTA
The DNA here is from genome assembly GCA_911728435.2 of Apoderus coryli. Lineage (NCBI taxonomy): Eukaryota > Metazoa > Arthropoda > Insecta > Coleoptera > Attelabidae > Apoderus > Apoderus coryli. Next base: position 1,435,862 of record OU452207.1, read on the forward strand.
TTTTATCTAACATTCATACAATGTTTTAATCGTTATCCAGGCAGTTCAAAACCAAAACATATACGAATAACCTCTAATTATAGAATAAAAACAATTCAAATAATAAATAATAATTTTATAAATTGATTAAATGTTATAATATTTATTAATTAATAAATAATAATAATATCATTCCACTTTAATTTGTTTACAGTATGTATAAATTATAATTAAATTATCGCGTAATTTGTTGTTCATTTGAACTTTGCATATCATTACAAATATTTTATAAATTAATAAACATTTTGATGTTAAAAAATCACTGAACCAAAACATGAAATTAATGTAAATAAAACAAATCAAAAATTCAAAGAATGTAGGAATTCAGTTGCCTCAAACTTTTCATTTTTTTTTTTAATAATAATGATATAATCCTTTATTTAGCATATATGCAATTTACATTGATGTATAAATACATACAAAAACAAAAATAAAAAAAACAAAAAATATCACTACATTTGTAAATAATTAAAAATTAAAACACAATTACAAAACAGAACATAAAATAATTACAAACACAAACAGTCTACTGCTGCTCCTGTAATTCTTCCTTCACCTCTTCCTCCTTTATTGATTGTTCGACTCCACGTATTATTACGTGAAGGGACCTCTCTTCAGGGAGCTGGTAGGTATAGTATGCCAGTTTTTCTTGGTTGAGGAATTTCACCATTCCTCTAAAAGAATCCGGGTTAGATGGCTGCACCCGGTTGCCGTCTTTAATGACGCGTGGGCCATTGTGGGACAGTTTCAAGGCCGCTGTCGGTAGAGACACGCCCGTCCGGAGTTTCTTTAAAGGTGGAAACGCTTCCGGGGTTTCCGTTGACTTTTTCCTGGTACTCCTCCTCTGCGTCATAGTCCATTGCCAGTCCTCATCCTTATTTGTTTCCGTGACCTCCATGTCCGTGGGGACAACGACTGTCGTCGCTGCTGGAATCGGCCTCATTTGGAGGTTATGGACCTCCGCTCTTAGTTTGAGCATTTCTCTCCCTTTAGACATAAAGTCAATTTTCTTTTAAAGGCCGCGATGGTAGTGCAGTCCTTCACAGATACGTCCAATTCATTATACCTTATGAAATAATGTTCTTTCAGAGCATTTTTTGTTTTTTGTTGTAACTCTGAAATCATTTCTTGTTCTTGTGTTGTAGTCATGAACATCCGAGTTGACAAGCAATTTGGATGTCAGATAACCTGGCGTCAAACCGAGTTTCATTTTATGGATCAGTGTAAGAGTCCTAAATTCTAAATACTCAGACACCGAAAACCAATCCAGAGACCGCAACATATATTGGATGGGAGTTCTTCGACCTACACCAAGAATCGCCCTCATAGCTCTATTCTGCAATTTCTGTCTATCTCGTTCTTATTTGCATTGCACAAAATGGAACCAGAAAATGTATAATGGAGCAATACAAGAGTATTGTACGCCATCAATCTTGAATATCTCGTCAATGAAGTGGCTATTCTAACTAAGAAATGTACAGATTTCGAGACTCTTGAAATAACAAACAATACATGAATAATAATACCCAAATACTTCATACTTTCCACTCTCTCCACGACTTCACCGTTCATCATTACTTTTGTGTTTAAATTAGAATATTCAGAGTGGATGTGTTAAATGCCGAAAATCATACATTTTGTCTTATTATTATTTAATTTAATTAAATTACCGTTACACCAAGAAACAACGCGAGACATATCCATATTCAAGGTATTTACTACTTCGGAAAGGCTATTACTCGAAAAATAGATAAGAGTATCATCAGCAAATAGATGAATTTTGCTGTGATCAACAGCATGTACAACATCATTAATAATATACAGTAGAAACAAGAGCGGTCCCAAAGAACTACCCTGTGGTACGCCATGAACATTCTCTATCTCCGGTGAAACAAATCCATTAATTTTTGTCCTTTGTTTTCTATTCTCTGGATAGTCGGCAAGCCAAGCTAAAGCAATTCCTGAAATACCCATGTTTTTTAATTTCAATAGAAGTTTTCCCCTATCAATAGTCTTGAAAGCTCGCTTGATATCCAAGAATACAGCACCTATTATCCGACCACAATCAGAGTCACTCTTCCAGTCAAACAATATATTCTGGACAGCCGTTTCACAACCATGACCCTTCCGAAACCCTGACTGATTTACGTAAAGCACATCATTTGTATTCACAAACTCCAACCAACATTCAACTCTCTGGGGGCCAATTCCCCTGCTTTGTCGGTCCTTAGGATCATCCTTCAAGGTGGGTAGGTATATAATTAGGAAATAATTCAACGCACTGCATCAATTAGGATGGGATGGGAGTCACATCAGTGGAAAAAAAATTAATTGAAACATATTATTCCAGAATAGACACAACAAAAGCAAAATAGAGCAATTCTACACTGTTCAACTTTCCGGTCTCTAAAAATAAATAAAGCTTTCTGACGCTTTGTTGTTTGCTGTTGCAGATAGCAAAAAGTGTTTTAGAATTTGAATTAAATCCATTACATTCAACAAACTGTTGTCGTGTTCCCAAATAGGACTGCAAAAAGATTTATCAATCATTCAATCAAAGAATGATTAATGCTTTGGAAATGCGGGTATATAGATTGCAGTACCATTTGTAAACCTCGTCCGAGAGCTAGAATTAAATCCTGCGGGAATGTGGCTCGTTTATTTGGGTCAATATAACTCTCACAAAATCTTTGCGAATTTGTCTTAATGGTTGTGAATGTTTTATTATTTTTCCATTTTTTAGAGGCACCGTAGATATACAGGGTGATTGCTGGTCGATGGTACCTTAGAAGTTTTGGGAAAAGTAACCACACATAAACAACAGTAAATGTCAAATATAATTACAATTTGTCATGACGTTTAATGCAAATTCATGGCTACTTAAAAATGTAGCAAAATACTCCAATATTTATACATTTGAAATATAAGAAATTTCGTATCAACTTCCGGTATAACGGGAAGTCGTACAAGTTTGACAATATTATAGACTGATAGATTGGGTTGACATGAGTAATCAGTTAAATTTTCAAAGCAATGGTATGGTTACTTATCCCAAATCTTCAAATGTACCATCGCATCGACTAGCAATACAATGTGTCCACTGATAGAGTTTGGAAGAGCAAAAACTTTTTTATTTGTAGATTTAGAAGAAAAAGTCATTCTATAGAAAAACGTCTGCTTGTGTCGAAACTACAATTTCAAATACCAAATTTACGATTACTATACAGGGTATATCAAAAATAACATTTTTAATGATTTTGATTTTTTTGTTTTTTTTTAATTTTATGAAAATATTTTCAAAACCGTGATTTATTACACCAATTGTGCAAAAAACACTAATAAACAAAGTGGTTAATTTCATAGCTACTATTAAAATAATAAAATTAAAAAAACAAGAAAATCAAAATCATTAAAAATATTATTTTTGATATACCCTGTATAGTAATCGTAAATTTGGTATTTGAATTTGTAGGTTTGACACAAGCAGACGTTTTTATAAAGAATGACTTTTTCTTCTAAATCTACAAATAAAAAAGTTTTTCTTCTTCCAAACTCTATCCAATGTGCCCACGGATTTCCTTGTTTTTTTTTTAATTTTATTATTTTAATAGTAGCTATGAAATTAACCACTTTGAGAAAAAAGTTTATAAGTGTTTTTTGTACAATTGGTGTAATAAATCACGGTTTTGAAAATATTTTCAAAAAATTAAAATTAAAAAAAAAAACAAAATCATTAAAAATGTTATTTTTGATATTTTTCTAAAAAAAATTGTTATTAAAGCAATAACTTTGATGGTATTTTTGGAACCGTTAGAATGTTGGCTTTTTAATAGTAAGATAATATACAGAGTGTGCCATTTGAAAAAATCAAGATTTTTATGGGTTTGCAAAATGTCATCACCCTGTATAATGGGTAGCTTTTCGAACCAATGTGTAATGGATTATTTTACTACAGGTAATGCCTACTATTTGCAAAACGCATTGGCGTAACTATAAAAAATGGCTTATAATGGGGCATGTTTTTTGACTTTTAAAAATTAATATCTAGTTAACTATGCATTTTAGAGCAAACAAACCTTATATCAAAATCATTTAATAAGATGTCTGAATCGAAAGCAAACATAATATCTATAGCAATATAATTGCAAACAATAATAATAATAATTATGTGTCGCTCCCTTACGTTAAAGGATTATCAAAAAGTTTAAAAAATAAATTAAAAAAACATAACATCACTGTCTGCCACAAAAATAATAATACTCTAAAGTCAAAAGTATACACTAAACTAAAATCTAAAACTCCAAAAATGAAGAATACCATGTTGTGTATGAAATACCTTGGAAGGGTTGCGAAGGAGTATACATTGGTCAAACAAAACAATATCTCGAGAAGCGTCTTGCAAATCATAGGAATCCCAACACCGGTAAAACGGCTCTTAAAAAACACATTGAGTCTTATAACCATGAATTTGATTTTGAGGCTACCTCAATTTTAGAAAAGGAAGCCAATAACAAAAAGAGGGAAATGCTGGAGATGATTCACATAAAAAATAATGAACATAGTATCAATGACAGAACAGACATTAAATTCAGATCTATAATAACATCATAGAAAACTATTTTCACAATAAAAAAAATAAATAACAAAAATTGCTGAACACCCCTCGTTTTCTATGTATCAACAAAAAACTTTTAATCATTTAAGCACACAGTAGTTTTGCCGTTTTAAATTTTGTTTCATATCCTACCAAAAATTTCTAGTCAGATTGTAGAACAAGGTCGTTTATACGTACTTGAAACGAAAATGTAATAATAAAAAAGAAAAGGAAAGAAAATGTTTGTGAATTGAAAAAAAAAAAGGAAATGTAATTTTTGTATTTGTTTGTGTTAACGTAATGGTTTATACATTGAAAAAGACAAGCTGAGTCTAGTCAAAACGTTGAAAAAAAAAAAAGGCATAAAACCATTAAAGAAATAGTTTTTTGGGTATAATTGAGAACCTCATCCCAATAATAGAAAAATAAAAGATAATATCTACGGTCTTCCATTTAAAAAAACGTAAGTTTGATATACTACGGGATAATGTAACACCCTGAATTGTTTTTCCACAGTAGACCGTCGCGCCTAGGGTGACTCACCCTGTATATATAACTGACGGTGTTTTAGGTGTGTCTATTCGGTGTCGAAGTTGGTATTAATTTAATTTTAATGATCGTATAATATAAATCCGGTTGTGGTCCAATTTAAATTTCCCCATTACCTCCACCGAGTATCTAATTTTCAGTTAAAATGGAATTTTTAATGGTGTGTCATCGTCGAGAGAATTTAATGAACTACTAACTAGGCAGCGTGCATGTGTGGGTGCCCTATCCGAGGGTGGAATGCGTGTTATTCTATTTTACACTTTCACAAACTGTACGGGGTGAATCATTTATTTCTTGAATCAATTTGATGCTTCATGAGACGGGTCATAGTTTCTATCTTTATAAAAGTTTTTATATAGAAAGTAGAAAGAAAAAACTCGTTTTGCTCGCGTTAGGGATAGCTACGTGAAAACTTTATGAAGCAAAGTTGTTTAGAATAGGAAATTAGCGCATTGATTGTTTGTCCTATTTTTTGGTTTTCTTACGAATAAAATATTTACAGTTAGAAAGTTGTATTATCTTTATTTTGGCTGAGCACCGTTTAAATATTTAATGGCTGCCACATTATTTATTAAATTTCATGAAACTAATAGCCTCCATAATATAACTATTTAATATTTACTATTACTACTACTAATTAATACTACGATTTCGATAAAATGATACATAAGTAATTTATATTAATAATTTCAAACAATTTTTTAACAGGATGAATCTGCATATTTTTGTAATAATTTCTTGTAACAGATAATTTTGATGACACTGAAGATGAGATTATGATCTCGAAACATGTATGAAAACCGTATTGGTAACTAAACAATATATTTATGTTTAATGAAGTAGTATATGATACTGTGGATTATCAATTACAGTCATGCATCCACTCAAATTTAGTTTATTAAATTGTAGATGATCTTCAATATACAGGGTGGTCCAACGAAAAGTTTGCACCTAGCTTTTCTCTTTTTTTTGTAGTCGAATGCGAAAATGCTCGGACACGTCGATTTTGCTTTTGAGGGGGACACATTTTAAACATATTTTTCGATCTGCGCCTTTAACCCCCTAGCGGGGGTGAGTAACAACCCTAAAATTTTAAATGGAAAGAGGGGTCTAATGATATATCATTTGAAAGGACACAAAATTGTCTTTCTAATGATACCCTATTTGTCGAATTTTACTAAAACAGTTAATACGAAAACGACTTTAAAGACATTAAGCCGATAATTTTGGTATTAATGAGAAATACAAATAAGTTTTAATTATTACGACTGAAAACAACTACAATCATTTCTAAATTATTTACTTTGAAGAAAAACGGGATTTCAAAAACACTATCTTATTTATCAGAACTAAATTCCTCACTAATCGTTTGCGTTTTTTGTTGAAATAAAAACTGCAGATACGTGTAGGAAAAGAATTTACACCGTTTATTTTAGTCTTTTCATTGATTCAGTTTGGTTGCTTCTCAAGTTATTTTACTTTTACCGTACAAAATGATTTATTCCATTCTAGAACGAGTTGAAATTGTTAAACTTTATTTTCAAAATAATAGTAGTGCTAGACTTACGGCTCGCTTATTTAATGAGAGACATCCCGATAAAAATGTGAATGATGTGTACGTTGGCAAGTTAGTTAAAAAGTTTGTAGATACCGGATCTGTCTGTAATGTAAAACACCAGCCGCAGAAACCGATCAGAAATGAAGCTGTGGAAGTCGCTGTTTTAGGGCATGTTGAAATGGATCATAGTCAAAGTACCCGTCAACTAGCTGAAGCCTCAGGTGTCTCCCGTTCGTCCATAATACGAATTTTAAAAGCGTACAAATTTCATCCGTACAAAATCAAATTAGTACAGGAACTAAATGAGGATGATCCTGATAGAAGGCTGAAATTTTGTGAAGCAATGAGCCAGCGTTTAATTGAAGATCCGCAATTATTATTTAACATTTGTTTTTCCGACGAATGCACATTTTATTTGAATGGAGCTGTAAATAGGCACAATTGCCGTTACTGGGATGACAGTAACCCACATTTATTCCGTGAGGTTCATACCCAGTATCCTCAAAAAATAAACGTCTGGTGTGGCATATTAGGAAATCATATTATAGGACCACTTTTTATTCCTGGAAATTTAACTGGTGAAGTGTACCTAAACATGCTTGAAGACACAATTGATCCTTTAATAACACAAATAATAGAAGATGACCAAAATCATACTGCTGATCGGCTTTATTTCCAGCAAGATGGAGCACCTCCGCACTATGTGGCTCCTGTAAGACAGTTCTTAGATGACCGGTTCCCTGGACGGTGGATTGGAAGGAGGGGCCCAATTGAATGGCCTGCCAGGTCACCGGATTTATCGCCTTTAGACTTTTTTCTTTGGGGGCACTTAAAAAATAAATGTTTTGCCACGAAGCCCGAGTCCATAGAAGATCTTCGCCAACGCATTACAGAAGAGTGCAGAAACATAACACCTGATATGCTACAAAATGTTAGAAATAGATTTGAACAAAATCTGTATTATTGTATGGAATCAAATGGGTCACATTTTCAACATTTGTTAATGTAACGTTTTAATAAATCAATTTAACAGCTTGTTTACTTTTTTTACAAAGCAATGTTAAAACTAACAAACATTGGAATGTACTAACGATTGCAGGTGTTTTCACTCGCAATAATTAAAACTTATTTGTATTTCTCATTAATACCAAAATTATCGGCTTAATGTCTTTAAAGTCGTTTTCGTATTAACTGTTTTAGTAAAATTCGACAAATAGGGTATCATTAGAAAGACAATTTTGTGTCCTTTCAAATGATATGTCATTAGACCCCTCTTTCCATTTAAAATTTTAGGGTTGTTACTCACCCCCGCTAGGGGGTTAAAGGCGCAGATCGAAAAATATGTTTAAAATGTGTCCCCCTCAAAAGCAAAATCGACGTGTCCGAGCATTTTCGCATTCGACTACAAAAAAAAGAGAAAAGCTAGGTGCAAACTTTTCGTTGGACCACCCTGTACAAAAGAATTCTCTAAGAAATCATCTTCAGTGCTAATATTTTAAAACTGTAAACATTTCAACGTAGGTAATTCATGTGAATAATTATTTTTTTTTTAATTTATGCTGGTTATAAGTGGGCCAGGTGTATTGCGGTCCTATACAAATCAATACAGAACCTGGGTGGAAAAAAAACTTTTTGATTTATATTATTCATTAACATAAAGTTAATTAATTCGATATTTTTTCACGTTTTTTTATAATTAGGAATATTAAGTAAATATTTAATAAAACTTGTGAATATATATTTAGAATCACAACGTTGTGATCCAGCATAAAATGGTTAGTTAGTAAACAAAATTTCATTTGTTTATTATACATACACCTTTTCGAAAATATCCTTAAAAAACACTGAATTAGAAGATTATTTCTTGTAAACTACAATCAATCACTGACATTAAATTCGGGAGAACCAAAATTTAGATCAAATTTAATGTATTATAACTTTTTCTTGGAAACGTGTTCTCCATTTGTCAATCAGTTTTATCAGACATTTAGAGCATTTAAAACGTTTCGTAAGTGAATTCCAAATTTATTTTTTATTTTACGATGCCTTTGTCATCTGAAGATTCAGCTAGAGCCGTTGCTCTTCATGATGTTGGTTATGCCTATAGAGAAGTGGCGAATATGCTAGGTTTCACAAAATTTAGCTTAGAAAGAGCCGCTGCAAGGTTTCGTGAGACTGGAAGTTATGGTAGAAGACCTGGATCTGGAAGAAATCGTGCTACTTCCGCCCTTGATGGCCGCTTTATAAGAGTCTCAGTTTTAAGAGATCGGCATACCAGTGCAGTAGTGATAAGAAATGATCTTCAAAGAATTCTTCAAGTTGCTGTCAATGAAATTACAGTAATAAGAAGACATCATGAAGTCAATTTACGGGCCAGATGACCGGCAACTGGACCAGAGCTCCTCAGACAGCATCGAGTTAATATACTTCTATTTTCGCAAGAACACATTAACTGCAACCTTCAAGAGTGGAGGCAAGTTCTCTTTTCAGATGAGAAAGAGTATGGAGACGACAAGAGGAATGATTCGCCCAATGTAATTTTAGCGAAAAGGTTGACACTCGAACAGAACTTGTTTTTATTGACAGAGAAACTTTAACTGTCCAAAGGTACATGATGTTGTTGTTTTTGCACAATTTGTCGGTAACGAATTCGTTTTCATGCATGACAATGCCCGTCCACATACTGCCAGAATAGTGGCCCAATATTTAGAAGAGGTTGGAGTCAACGTTATGCGCTGGCCCGCTCGTAGTCCTGACCTTAATCCAATAGAACATGTATGGGAAATGTTATGTAGATGAATCAGAAAACGCCGAGGAAAGTTTGTTATTCACTATTCAACAACTCCGAAATGCTTTAGAAGAAGAATGGAGTAATATTCCACAAGAGGATATGCAAAACCTAATTGGAGGAATGACTTCACATGACTTTATCAGCTGTTATAAGAGGTAGAGAAGGTAACACGAGGTACTAACATTTAAAACTTTTACTTTTTTTCAAAAATTCATATCTCTTAAACCAATAACGATACAGAAAAGAATAAAAGAGCAAAATGTTAAAAATGAATGAAACTGTGGCAGAAAAGCATATCCAGTGTAGTTTATGTTGTAAAATTACTCTACAGAGTGTTACAAACTTTAGACAAAAAATATGCTTTTTTGTTTTCCTGTATATTTCAACATGTAAACTGTATTTTTGAAAATTGAATAAAATTAATTAAAACCGAAACAATTATCTATAGTTTGTAAAAAAAAAGGTTGAAATCGAACTATGGAAGAAAAAGTTATAATACATTAAATTTGATCAAAATGTTGGTTGTCCCGAATTTAATGTCGGTGAGTGTAGTTAATTGTTCCAAACTAGCCTCTACCCAAGCAAAGCTGAACCCTAAAATAAGAAAGTCTAACACTAAAAATTATTTGTCGTTTGTCGTTTTCACTTAGACATTGTTGCGTCGATCTGGAGACACATTGTATAAACGTATATGTGAATATAATCTATAAATCCTAAATATGTATAAATTCACTCTGTATTTGACGGAATCAAGCCTTTTTCTACATCAAGAAAAATATATAACAATTCGCTTTTGGATGTTTTTCCAATTTCCTCCAAAAAACCTTATCCTATATCAGATAGATTCTTGTTGAATTTAATACTTACTGAAAACTGAAAAGATATCTTTTTACTAAAAGGTTGGTTAGAGAATTCCATAAAGTATGTATATGTGACACAAAAAAATACGTTTGGGTTTCTAGTTAACAGAAAACTTCTATACCCTCGCTCCTATGGGAATCAAATACGTATATAAATATATTTTCACAAGGCAAAGTTACTGTAAAGGGACTTTTTTGGCAAAGATTCCTGATAAAATCATTTGACACTTTTTTTCCCATAGAAAGAGCTCCAAAAATAAAACAAAAACACGTGTAACTCTACGACAGTCTTGGATAAGGGGCACGTGAAAGTTGATTTTTGATTTATCAAGTTTCAGTTGCCAGTCATGGAAAGACCCTAACTACTACCAAAGATTAATGTACATTAATCTTTGCTACTACCTACAGGTGGACTTTAGCTCAAAAGGTATTCGAAAAAAATGCATTTGAATTTCATCTACATCATAATTTCTTCTAGAATCAACATTCAAGGATACCAAGGTTAGATATCACACTAATCTGACTGGCTTTGCTTGGGGCACTTTTTAAAATCTTTTTAGGTTTCATCTACATAGGTAGAAGGTCCAGGACTGTCCACACACGATGGTCTGTTGCATATCCATAGTTCTAGCTAGAGCTGGGCAGCAGTCTCATTATCCTCCAAGCACAAATGGTATTTGGAATTTTCCAAAATCTCGAGAGATGATGTTCCCCAAACGACACCGACCACCATATAGTCCCACCACCACAGCGCAAACTTATACCGAACAACTACCTGCCTGTTGATACTACCAAACCTGGATGAGTTTGCCAAAAGTTCTGGACTTTTATCCCCATCCAAAGTATTAAGCATCCGCCTGTTGTTTTTCCCGACATTTGAGAGTATATTTTGACAATTCCACACTGTTCTCGATGTGGATTTCCCACAGATTCGTCAACATGTAGGTCATAAGAACAATCATGCCTTTTGTAGAGCTCTTTCTAGATGAGCGTTCCCACAGTTTTATCCAGCACTAACCCTAGATATTTTGCCTCTATGTCTCTGTCATATCTTGTACGTCAAAGAAAGCGGGATTAGGTGATCCAGAGTTCTTTTCCGAGTGAAAGGCACCTCCTATTATGGTTTTGCTGGGATCTATACACATATGAAACTGATAACATATAGGACTAGCTTCAATTCTGGAAGAAGTATAACTCCCAGAACGTGTTAATAGGACTAGAACTGATCTCGTTCTAATCGTGCTAGCAGATCGTCCATCAAAAGTGGCTACAAAAATGAGGAGAGAGCTCCATCCTCTAGGCATCTTGAGGCCTTATATCTAATAGTTTCATCCTGATGATCAGAAAAGATTATTTAAAGATTTAGGGTATAATACGTCTGTAGGACCCACTTTTCTTGTGAATTTTATCATCCTCTAACTAAAATCGCAGGCAATTCTTGAAACAATTTCTTCTAGAATTCTTTTTGAGGAATATGCGCTAAATCTCCTCAAGTTTCAGTATTCCTTATTCTAGTTTCATATGAAATTTCTTTGTTGTTGTCCTTAAGTCGTATGTGTTTTTTTTGTTTTTTTTTTTATAAAAAGGTCGTATGTGCTGTATAGAGAATAGTGAAAATGCTAAAAAATGTTACATTGCCGATATTTCGAAAACTATGCATTTTCGAAATCAGTAACCTATTAGAAAGTTTCGTTCATTTTTAATGATACGTAATATAAAATTATAAAAATATACCTGTTCCATTTGAAAAAACTGACTTTCGACTGTTTTTATAAAATGGTTTTCAGTATAATTTTTTGAACACCCTGTATGAATAAATCAGAAAATGTCGTACGTATCGGAAAGAGGAGAAATGTGATTATTATTGAGCCCTAACATGTCAGTTTTGACATAAATCTTGAAATAAGTCAAAAACGGCTAGATTTAGGTATAGCACATGATACATGAAATATATCTAGAATCTTATGTGGAATCCAAAAATATCATAATATATGGGTGTTCCATTTAAAATAACAAAGTGACTATCTACTTCCGGTATAACCGGAAGTGCTAAGCGGTTGGTATTATGATATTCGAATATACCATATTTGGCAATATATATACCAAAATTTTCCAAACTCAATTCCAAGTAGTCTCCGAAATATTTTAATGGGCCGTCATCATAGGACACCCTGCATAGTTCCATAAACATTTCTTGTGTAGTACAAGAATGAAGCAACTATATCGAAGCGAAAGCTCACTTGGAAAATCAGAAATCGTGAATCAATGGCTTGGCATTTTCTTTGAGACTATAATTCAAATGTCGATTTAGCAAAACTACGAAAGGGTAACTTCCAAACAATGGAAATGGGGCAAAATCTGAAAAATTATATTGAAACATCTTCCATTTCTTCTTTCTCCCATGTACGCATCTGTATTGAAAAATAATAAACCTTATTATGAAACGAGACCGAAAATTCGGAAATTGAAATAAACCAAATAGTATAGTCGTTCTATACAATGTGTCCAGGGATCGAGTTTGGAAGAGGGAAAACTTTTTTATTTGTAGATTTAGAAGAAAAAGTCATTCTTTATAAAAACGTCTGCTTGTGTCAAAACTACAAATTCAAATACCAAATTTACGATTACTATACAGGATATATCAAAAATAACATTTTTAAGGATTTAGATTTTCTTGTTTTTTTAACCCTTAACTACTGACACGGAGTATACCAGACTCCCGCGTACCTGTTTAACCTTCTAATCCCCTCCATATTTTTTTTTTCAGCTCTGCCGCCTTGAGTATCTTCCTAAACATTAGTGTTCTGTAGCATACTGCAGTGAGGGCCTCGCGCAAGTTGATTATTTCGAGTTATAACATTTGAGGAGTCTGGCAGAATACGTGAGAATTAAACTAAAATTAAAATGGCTAGTTCTTCAAAAAAAAAACAGTGAGCTTTTTGGATAAAGACTTTGAGAAAATCGTCACGCAATGGTATAATGAGCCAGACAGCGATAACAGTGATATTGAAGTCGATGCAAGCGTTTATATAGAAAGTGATCATGATACAATAAGTGAACAAGAACAAAGTGACAGTGACGATATATCAGACAATCTGAATGTTGCTGGAGCGGAAGCTAATAATTTTACTAGCGAAGAAGAAGAACATGTAAAAATAAGAAAAAAAAGTTATTTTTATGGAAAAAATAGATGTAAATGGAGTATGAATGAACCTACAAGAAACGTCCGTACCCCATCGCACAATATTGTCCGTTTACCAACGACTCGTGGAATTGTTGCTGATTGCACTGATCCTAGTGAGGTATTTCACAAATTGGTTTCTGAAGAAATGTATCAATTAATTATAACTTGGACAAACAAAAAGCTAAGTGAAATGCGACTTCACTATGACCGTTCAAATAAGCCTGAGCTTTCGGAATTGAATGCCACAGAATTGCGAGCTTTTCTTGGGTTGCTATTGTATTCAGCTATTTTCAAATCCAACAATGAAGACGTGAGGAGTATTTTCGCTACTGATGGAACGGGCAGAGAAATATTTAGACTTGTTATGTCTCAAGAACGTTTTCTAATCTTACTATCTGCCCTGCGTTTTGATAATCCAAATGATAGAGAAGCAAGCAGCTATAACTGAATTCTTTGATATTTTTGTAAGAAACGCTAAAGAATCATACACAGTAGGGCTTTTAGCATGTGTAGACGAAATGCTGGTGGGTTTTAGGGGGAGGTGCAAGTTCAAGATGTACATTCCCTCAAAACCGGAAGAATACGGTATAAAAATTATGGCGTTAACAGACGCTAGAACCAGTTACTTTTATAATGGATATATATATATATATATATATATGCGGGCAAGGAAACGGATGGTCGTGGTTTGTCACCTGATGATAGAAAACTAAGCAAGCCTACCCAAGCAGTAATCAGACTTGCAAAACCGTTATATAATAGTAATAGGAACATAACGGCAGACAATTGGTTCTCTTCGATGGAACTAGCTGAACATTTGTTGAAAAACAAAATTACATATGTCGGCACTCTAAGAAAGATATACCCCCAGAGTTTTTACCTACCAGAGGGCGGAAAGAGGGGGAATCCGTATATGGTTTTACAAAAAGTATGAGTTTGTTGTCATATACGCCAAAGAAAAATAAATCGGTAATTTTGCTATCCACAATGCATCACAATAAAACCACCAACAATGAAACCGGAAAGCCTGAGATCATATCTTTCTATAATATGACCAAAGGCGGGGTATTTTAATAGTAGCTATGAAATTAACCACTTTGAGAAAAAAGTTTATTAGTGTTTTTTGCATAATTGGTGTAATAAATAAATAAGTGTATAGTAATGGTAAATTTGGTATTTGAAATGGTAGTTTCGACACAAGCAGACGTTTTTATAAAGAATGACTTTTTCTTCTAAATCGACAAATAAAAAAGTTTTTCCTCTTCCAAACTCGGACACATTGTACACATCACCCCATGTGCATGTCGTTTACGTATCATTTGATATTTTACAAATTGGGATTTTGAGCTAAGAGGAGAGGAAATGTTAGCTGTGAAAATAAAATTGGAATACTGGGGAGGATATGATGGGAAAATGAAAGGGGAGAAATTTCTATTATAATATTAATAACAATTCATAATTACAGACATTAATTTCAGTGTTTAGACGCAGCTTTTAATAACCGGTTCAACTCAACAAGGCTTCTGTACTGGAACTGAAATAATTTAAACTCTGCTTCTTACGGGCATAGCTTTTTGATAGTTACCAAGTTTTAGAAAAAGATAATTGGTAATATATAGTGCAAACTCAAATTTGCGTTCTACTCGAATTTTCCAAATGAGACACCCTGTATATAATATCAAAAACTGAAAGGAACATTGAAAAGCTTTTATTGTTATATAGCCTTTCTTATACCTAAAGCTATTAGTTTTTAAGATATTTTCATTTATGAAATGTGGCTTCATCTCCAAACAACACAAAGTCAAAAAAATCTATTTGTGAATTTGTTGTTTCGCCCATTGGCAGAACATAATTCACCGGAGATAGTCATCGTCATTTTGTTTTTATGTAGAGTTCTTTTGACTGAGCTTTGGCTTACCGATTGTTCCCGTGCAATTTCACGCGTGCTGATATGTGGATTTTCTACCACTTTTAATATTACATTCAATTAATTTTCATCATTCAAAACAGTTTTGGTCCTAGTTTGTTTCGGGTATTTTACTGATCCCGTGTTTCCAAAACGATTCATTAAGTAACCTTTCCATTGTTATCTTTTCTGATTGCCTTCGAGCAGGATATCTTTCTTGGTAAATTCTTTGCGCAAGTAAAACATTTTGCATACATTCTCCCTATATCCAAATCATATCTATTAACTCATTTTTGGTAAAATTAATTTCAAGCAAAATTTAATTTAGTAATTATTAATAAACTAATTGTTATAGGTAGGTACTTAATAGAATACATTTTTGTAATAAATAGCTAATAATAATAATAATAATAATCCGTTTATTTGCAACACAATACATAATTATATAATTACAGTATAAAGCAAACAAAAAAAAAAAAACAAGTATAAAGCATTGCAAAAAGGACATGGAGGCAGATAAACTGATTTTTAATCCATGTCTCCAAACTTATTTATATATAAAAATATTTTAACGCTCTATGAGAAAGAAAGAAACAACTATTAATGCAAATAATCTATATTCAAATGACAATCTGATCGGTAGGTAAGCAAATGAAAGGAACGGCACGGATGATATATACAGGGTGGTCCAACTTTTACCTGCATAAATTTCAGAATCGATAGATAATCGACAAATAATGTGAGTTTGGTTAATAAACTATGTGCGAAAAATGCTTCGTTACGAAGTTACAGGGTGTTGAAATTTAAGAAATGAATTCGAATTTTATTAATATATTTATAATCAATTGAGATATTTTAATGAAATTTGGCACGTGTGGAGAGGTAATCTAGCTTCATTTTTTCATGTAATAATATTATTTTTATTTCCAGCAGTGGCGTGCGTACGGTTACCGATTGCGACATTTTTAATGAAAAAACAGATACGCCACTGGTTTATCTCAAAATAAAAATCATAATTGCAATTCTTGTTCAATTTAAAAGAAAAAAGTACTCTTGCCTTTTTTTCGTATGACGCAACATTTTCGAGTACAAAAATAAAAATCGTCTAAATTAAATGTATTGAAAACCAACATAAAAATAACATATAATAATGCCGCGGCTATTTAGTAACCAAGAATACGGTTTTTGCGAAGAAAATGCAGTAGTATCCGCAAGGGAGTATGCACGCAGATTCCCTAATAGACGTCATCCAACGAGAGAAGTTTTCTCTCAAGATCATCGGGCATTTCGAGAACGAGAATACTACTTTTAACATAAAAAAACAATAGACAGCGCCCTAGAAGAAACAATTTGGCGGATGAAAGGCGTATTTTAAGAACGTTTGATCGAAATTCAAACCTAAATTCACGAAGAACTGCTGTCATGCTTAACATATCAAGGTCAACCATTCTTAAGTCACTTCATAAAGATGGTAGAAAGGCTTACCATTTTAGGGCTGTGCAAGATTTATTGCCTCAGGACTATGTTAAAAGGCAGAACTAATGCAAATGGATATTGAATAAAGTTCAAGTAGATAGAGATTTCCTGCATAAGGTTTGCTGGACTGATGAAGCTTCATTTACAAGAACTGATATAACGAATTACCACAACTTTCATATTTGGTCACAACACACTCCATACCAAGTGCGAGCGAAAAAGTTTCAACACCAATTCAGTGTGAACGTGTGGCTAGGAGTAATATCAAATAATCTCCTCGGACTATTATTTTTACCAGCTAGGCTCTCAGCACAATTATTTTGAGACTTTTTACAGAATAATTTAAATGATTTAATGCATGACGTGCCACTTCATTTACGTGCGAATGGTTGGTTTCAAATGGATGGAGCACCAGCACATTTCGGGCGGAATGTGAGAAACTAGATAACAGAGCATTACGGAAATCAATGGATTAGCCGTTTTCTTGGAGAAGTCGAAAATAACCATAAGGGACCTATATCTTGACCCCCAAGGTCGCTTGAGTTGACTCCACTTGATTTCTTTATTTGCGGCTACCTAAAAGAAAAAGTGTATAGGGTGCCGGTCAGAAAACGCGAAGAATTAGTCTTAAAAATTCAAGAAGCTTGTGATGAGTTGCATCGTAACAATTACATTCTATAGGCCGCAATTAATAACATCACCAGAAGATGCCAATTGTCTATTGGCAATGACGATAGTCATTTTGAACAGTTTCTGTAAAAAAAACTGGAAAATCTGTTAAAACGTGTAATGATATGATATTTTTATGTTGATTTTCAATACATTTGGTTTAGACGATTTTTATTTTTTTACTCGAAAATGTTGCGTCATACGAAAAAAAGCCAGGAGTACTTTTTTCTTTTAAATTGAATAAGAATTGCAGATATAATTTTTATTTTGAGATAAACCAGTGGCGTATTGGGTTTTTCATTAAAAATATCGCAATCGGTAGCCGTACGCACGCCACTGCTGGAAATAAAAATAATATTATTACATGAAAAAATGAAGCTAGATTACCTCTCTACACGTGCCAAATTTCATTGAAATATCTCAATTGGTTATAAAGATATTAATAAAATTCGAATTTGTTTCTTAAATTTCAACACTCTGTAACTTTGTAACGAAGCATTTTTGGCACATAGTTTATTAACCAAACTCACATTATTTGTCGATTATCTATCGATTCTAAAATTTATGCAGGTAAAAGTTGGACCACCCTGTATAACTCAATATGACTCAACATGCTAGGCACCCGCAAACGTCGCTTATAAGAGCATTTGAAGGTGGGTGACTTCAGAAACCTCAAATCACACGGCAAGTTATTATAAAAATTATAAATATTGTATGAATAAGATCTGTAGAATATGGAAGTGTGAGGTAGAGGTGGCGATATAAGTCCGCGAAACCTTAAGCCCAGAGTATGAACGTCAAATCTAAATTTTATTTTATTGTACAGATATGGAGGAGATTTATTTAAAAGAATTGAATCAAACAGACATCCGGAATGTCCTATTTCCATGTTAAGCCATCCAGCATCGATGAGTTTATAACTAATTGGTTGATATTTGCGTATTCCGTATACATATCTCAGACAAGATTTCTGCATACGTTGAATTCTGATTTTATCGACGCTGGATAGACACGGTCCATAGATAACATCCCCATAATTAAAGTGTGATAGTACTAGACTATCGGTTAACCTTAGTTTTAATTTTTGATTTAGAAAGTGTCTGTGGGGATATAAAGATTTTAAAATGTAGTAACACTTTTGTAGCATCTTACTCATCAGCTCACTATCCAGATGAATGCCAAGATTTTTAGCTGTAGTTACAATACTTAAGGGTTCGTTATTTATATTCACTGATAGATTTTGACTAACCAATGCTTTATGTTTACCGAAAATAAGGATGTTGGATTTAGACGAGTTTATAAAAAGTTGATGACGATTTGAAAGCTTTGCCAAGGTCTGCAAATCGTCGTTGATTCTATAGTTAGCCAGATTTAAATATTTTATATTAAACGAATATTTTAACTGGGTATCATCCGCGTATGCGTATGAAGTACAGTGCCTCAGGCAGTCTGTAATATTTGAAGAGTATAAACAATAGAGTAGTGGAGCCAGTACTGATCCTTGAGGTACGCCGCATTTAATTTGTCCCATCCTGGACTTGCCCATATTAGTCTGCACAAACTGGCTTCTATTTGTAAAATAAGATCTGAGTAAGTCTACCGAGGAATGTGAGAATCCAGAAAAATGCAAAATGGAGAATAGGATGCCATAGTTAATTTTGTCAAACGCTTTAGAGTAATCGAGTAGGATCAATGCAGTTGTTTTGCCTGAATCAATGTCATGGATGACATCATCAACCAAATCCAGCAAAGCAGTCGTGCAGCTATAACCCTTTCGGAATCCAGATTGTCTTAAGGGAAGAAGGTTATATTTAATGATTAAATGTCATTGTCATTCGATCAAATATTGCAATTATTATACCGGTTTTGATTACGATTATGATAAATAAATAACTATTAAAAAATAGTTTGAATTTGAAAAATATTATTTTGGTGATTTTGTGTAATGTTTTCAATAACAAATATCAAAAAAATGAAATTAGGTATACCTATACAAAATGATCACGTAAAGTCCAAACTTTCTAATATTTTTTTGTTTAAATGAAAATATTTTAAACACTAGTAGCTTTAGGTATAAGAAAGGCTATATAAGAATAAAACCCTATCAATATTCCTTTCAGTTTTTCATGTTATATACAGGGTGTCTCATTTGGAAAATTCGAGTAAAACGCAAATTTGAGTTTGGACTCACCCTGTATACAGGTTTTGCACTATATACTAACAATTATCTTTTTCTCAAAGTTGGTAGCTATCAAAAAGCTATGCCCGTAAGAAGCAGAGTTTAAATTATATCAGTTCCAGTACAGAAGCCTTAGAATTCGCCATGTTTTGCTTATAATACAAGTGGTAACTTTTGAACTACTCTGTATAATTTTCTAAAATTTTGGTATGATTAATGTCAAGTCTAAAGCAATGAAATTGTGGAATAATATATAGGGCTTTCCATTTAAAAAAATGTAAGTTTGGTTCACCCTGATGAGATGAGCCGCCCTGTACAAATAACAATCATTTTAAAATACGTACTTTATGACTGCCTACACACTGGCTGCTTAGTTTTGCGTGAAATTTTTGGTCTTTGAGGTAATATCGAACTTCCACCACGCACTAATAACTCACCCTTATGTATTGTTATGAAAAGTTAAAAAGGATATCGAGTTGTGGTTTTTTATATAATTTTGAACTAAGATTAAAAAAATATAGGTGCCAATGTCGGTGAGTTTATATTAACGTAATCAAAAAATCCAAACCAATAAGAGCAGCAAAATGCATCCTATCTATGTGTTCCATTTTGTAGAAAATAACCTGCTACCCACTAAGAGTGCAAAACATAGAGAAAAAGACCGTCGAAAAAGCGATTGTCTGCTGTTGATGACACATCGTTTTATATTAGAGCACCAGCCACCATTTTCTATAATAAGTATGTTGTGTGTGAAATAAAGCTCTGGATTTATAAAGCTTATACTGCCTTGTTCCTGCTATAGGTATACAACCGGGTATTTCCTCCTGTTATATGATGTGAGAGAGAGGAACGTATATTTTAAATTTCAAAACAAGGATGGAGTGAAAAACAGGAGTAGCAGCAGTGGCAGAATGTTTCATAGAGTAAAAAGTGGTTGGGCGACACGAAAAGCTTACATATACAATATGAGGTGTTTACATTAAGCTAGCGTACGAGGGCGACAAGGTTTATTTTGTGGAGTAATCCATTACGAAGAGGAGCAACGATTGATTGATAAATCGAACAACGGCGACGTCTGGTCCACAAAATTCTTTATATCTATCTTCAATTCATTGGGATGGGATTAATGCTAGACATGTCTCGGAAAGACTATTCCATCATCAGTGGAATGACATATACGTCATTATAGTGAGTGAGTTAGTTGGTTTACCAGGAGCATTGACCAAAAATGTTTTTAAATATATCGGGTGTCTCAGAAAAGTGTGGCATACCATAGTTATATTTTTTTAAATGGAACACCCAGTATTTTTTGAACACTTTGGATAAAATAAAGTAAAGTTATTGTTATGATCCCTATACCTAAATCTACCCGTTTGTCCAATTTTTACGTTTTTTTTTTGCAAAAATTGGGTCATTTTGAAAAACATTCTGTTCGTTCATTTTTTTAGCTAAACTGTTTAAAATTTTAAAATGGCAAGTTAATAGGACATACATTAGGTCGGTGTATAGCCTAATTGTAAATATTGTACAGGGTGGTCACAATTTTTCATTGTTCTTATCAATCATATTTATTTAAATAACTTTCTTATTTTTAATTGCACACCCTATATTTCATAGCAGCTGTCGATACTAATTAATGTTCTCTATCAAATGGTTTTAGGCTCCCCTATAATACCTAACTGTCACCGTTTCCGAATTTCACTAAACGCAGATAGTTAATTTTGGAAAGAAAGCTGACAATAATTGTTAATTCGTTTGACCACCCTGTTGGTGATTTATGCATTTGGTTTGCATATGCTGCTATATTTACAAACATACGTACGGATACAGCAGCTTGTGGGTCATTAAACTGCTGGCTAAATATATCCAAATTATGGACTAAAAAGAATTATTATCAGCGAACATAAATATACACTAGTTTTACAGTGCTTCCATTTTAAAGCTTGCCATCTAGTACTCGGCATCTCAAATAGACATCTACCAGTCTTCTAACCAAAGCTGGAGCAGAAGCCGTTCGCTCTCGAAGAACCTGAAGACGAAGAAATCGATCTTCAACTGCGTTTGTGGCCCTTCGTCTCCCTGTCCAGGTCTTCTTGAATAAGAACCATTTTGTCTGAACCTTTGTATCGCATCGAACACCGTACTGCTATCGGCTTGTTGAGCAACAGCTTGTGCCACTTCTTCTGAGCCCATCGTTTTTAAATTCACTTATCGTTTATCGAAAAAAAAATTGTCAAAATTGATGCAATTGAAAGGTTTTTGAATGTTTTGTCTGCGGAGGTAAATGTTGCTTTTCCACTTAAAATCAAACAATATAATAATTTACAAACATATTGAAAAATTGAATGGTTTAACAACGAATTACGTCAAATGCGGGATCAACTTAAATTCTTATACGATCTAAAAACAAACAGACCTGATTGTCTAGGCATAAAAAATGAATATACGCGTTTTCGAAATTCCTACCGAAGAAAAATCAAAGAAAATAAAAAAAGCAACGATTCATATCTCAGTCGCAGTTCAAACATGTCCAAGGGTGCTTGGGATATAATAAATAACAAAAGGAAAAAGATTAAAAATCAGGGCCCTGACTTTGTCATCAGATAACTGTAATGAACATTTTTCAGATATAGCATCTTCATTAACCGATCAAATAAATTCACCACTGGACCCTGTCCTCCTCATGGAACCCCTGATAAATCTCTATCTTTTAATTTTAGACAGATTTCTTTGATCGAGATGAGAGAAGTTTTGGGTTCACTAAAACCGAATCCTAGTTATACGATATAAATTATAACATACTCTTATCGATCAAGGGGATTATTTTGTCTCCTCTAACTAGGCTTATCAATGAATGTATTTCGTGCAGTGTATTTCCGGATTGCCTGAAAATCTCCAGGGTAGTGCCGGTCTTTAAAAAGGGTGTCATGGACAACTACAAGCCCATTTCTATCATACCAACTTTGGGTAAGATAATGGAAAAAGTGTTGTGTGCTCAATTAACGAACTACTTCGAGACAAACAATTTATTGTCAGCTTCGCAGTTTGGATTTAGATCGGGTAGGTCCACTACATACGCGATCGGATGTGGCGGGTGCTTTTGAGGAGGGACAGTTTGCTGGAGGTATTTTCTGCGACCTGTCGAAGGCTTTCGACTGTGTCAATCATGATATTTTGCTTGGAAAACTTTGGATCGACTTCAACAGCGAACATTTTATAACAAAGTTTTGTCTCATATGTCCTTGATTAAACATGGTGTCCCACAGGGCTATGTGTTAGGGCCTTTGCTATTTCTTATATACGTTAATGATCTTCCAGGTTATGTCAGGGACACTCATTTTACACTGTTCGCGGATGACGATGCTCCGAGTGTCCAGTAGCCTCGAAAGTCTTCAAAATCAATTGCGGGAGGTGCGGTCGAGGGCTTCCGATTGGTTTGAGGATAAAAAGCTGTGTTTGAATCAAACTAAAACAGAAACAATTCTATTTTCGTTTCGCGATATTCCGGACATTGACAACCCTTCAGGAGTTAAGTTTTTGGGCACTGTGCTTGATTGTGTTGGAATCAGCATGTTATTGAGAGCGTTTCCGGCAAGATCGTCTACCTGTTGGGCGGCCTGAGGGACGAGGTGTCTATTAGCGTTCTAAGAACCACATATTTTGCCTTATTTCAGAGCGCTATGTCATATGCAATTCTGAACTGGGGGCACTCTAGTCATGACAGTAGCGTTTTTAAAATACAGAGGCGTGCAATTCGATTTATGCTTGGCCTGAATTATCGCGAGGATGTTAAGGAACATTTTAAAATGCTAAACATTCTAACCCTGCCTAGTATCTCTGTTACACGTGAGAAGTCACATAGATGAGTATGTATTTGCCAACGATGTGCATGCTCATAATACTAGACATCGAAATAATATCTTTGTTGATTTCACGCGTTTGGCAAGAAGTAGAAATGCCTTCAATTACTATGGCCCTATGTTCTATAACAAAATGCCGAATGAATTAAGAACATTATCAACATCAAGTTTTTCAAACAGGGTTAAGGAGTTTCTACTGAACGAAGCCTTTTATAGTGTTAATGAATTTTTAAACTGTACAAATATATTTTATTCTGTTCGCTCTGTTTCATTTATCATTATTCTCCATCTACCTATATAGATCGCATTATGTATTATTATTCCACTGCTAATGAATTGCTGTTGTACTGTCTGTATATATTTCCCTGCTGTGTCTGTCTCTATCTCGTATCATCCCTATCAACTCTATCGCTGCTACATCCCCGTGTGATGCTTTTAATTATTCACAAAACGTCACAAAGGGTCGTGAAGTTTAACCGTCACTGCTATTTTCAGTAGTCTCTGGAGCTGCTGCCTCATCGTCATCATGATGATTTCCTAATGAGAATACGGTTGTATAGGTATGGAGCCAAAGAGATTTAATACTATTTACTATGAAATTCTCCTTTCGGTTTTACGTTATTTAGGATTTTCCAATTCCAATAGATTGAAATGTTGAAATGACGGGTATAGGATATCATCTGTTGGTTTCTTTTTCAATTATACGAAGGTGGTTTGATAACCCAACCCTAACATTATACATTAAAATATATTTGTACAGTTTAAAAATTCATGAACACTATAAAAGGCTTCGTTCAGTAGAAACTCCTTAACCATGTTTGAAAAACTTGATGTTGATAATGATCTTAATTCATTCGGCATTTTGTTATAGAACATAGGGCCATAGTAATTGAAGGTATTTCTGCCTCTTGACAAACGTGTGAAATCAACAAAGATATTATTTCGATGCCTAGTATTATGAGCATGCATATCGTTGGCAAATACATACTCATCTATGTGACTTCTCACGTGTAACAGAGATACCCATATGTATAGACTAGGGTTAGAATGTTTAGCATTTTAAAATGTTCCTTAACATCCTCGTGATAATTTAGGCCAAGCATAGATCGAATTGCACGCCTCTGTATTTTAAAAACGCTACTGGCATGGCTAGAGTGCTTTTAGCACAATAACAACTGATATGCTTAGAAATGTTTGGAGAACATACGAAAATAGACTTCAACATTGTGTTTATGAAAATGGACGTCATTTTGAACATTCGTTATAACTTTTTTTTAATTACTTTTACGTTTAAAGTTTTTCAAAATGTAAATAGATTCTTCGATTTTGTTGTAATAGTGTAAATGTTTTCTTCTAGATTTCAAATTCTGCTTTGAATTTTTTTTCTTGTTCAGTTAAAATTTAATTCAGCCAATTTGCATTGGATACATAACAAAATTAAATGTACTTTGTAATAAACTTCTTGACTTCAAATATTAGTGTATCATTTTGAAAAACATAAGGGGTCCAAGAATTTTGACGATGTGTGTATTAAAAAACTAATTATTCTTTAATCCGGAAATGTCATTTTTGACACAAAATATCAAATATTTCGAAAATAGCGGACATAATATTATACACGAACTATCTTTATTCTCATACTAGTCATGACTTAAGGCTTAATAAGAATAATAATAATATTGTAACAGAATTTATAGGTTTGGTGTTTTGTTTAAATAAATAAAGTTGAAATCTATTTTTGTAGTTCCTTTTCTGGCATACTTCTCACGAGCCTTCGAATGTCTGGCTGTGATATACTGTCCCACTCTTCGATTAGGGCTAGGCGCTAGGGTCCAATATATCCCATGACGTCAGGGCTTATCGCTGGCCAATCCATTTTACGAATTTCATGCTCGTCAAGAAAATCTACAGTAATCGCAGCAGTATGAGGCCTTGCATTATCAGGGAAAAAAAAAGAAAATCAGGGCCTATATACCATATGCTGCAGAAATAACCTGATCTAAGAGACTGATATCCATATATCTAGCAGCTGTAAGACTTCCCAGTAGCACTACAAGATCGGTTTTTGCGTCCAAACTTATTCCACCTCAGACCATTATCGGACCATCTCCAAATGTGGATACTTCTTGTACAGCAGCTGTGGATTATCGTTCATTCGGACGTCTATACACACGCAATCGGTCATCACAACGAGTGAGCTGAAATCTTGATGCGCCTGTAAAAAGTACTGGCTTCCATTGTCGAAGTTGCCATCCCAAATGTTCACGAGAAAAGTTTAATCGCATAGTTTTATGATGTCGAGTTAAAACAGGTTTTCGTACCGGCCTTCTTGGTTTTAAATATCCTTGCCGTTACCTGTTTCTAACAGTCTGGTTAGAAATGGTTACCTGATGAGCCATCCTAAGTGTACTTTGAAGGTCTTTTGTTGGCGCTATTCGTTTTCGCAAAGAAAAAACTACTAAATGTCGGTCCTGAATTTGTGTAGTTTTGCGATTGCGATCTTATCCGGTTTGTCTTTTATATCGTCCAGTCTCTCTATAGCGATTTTACACACGTTTGATAACTGACATACTGCGATTAAAATTTCTAGCTACTTGTCGATTTTTTACACCAATTTCAACTAAAGCTATAGCACGAGTGACTTCTATCTCGCTAAGATCTCTCATTTTGAAAGATAATGAATTCAACAACTACAAACTGTCATGCTGTTGCCCGATGACGCTCTCTAAGCCTGCCGCGACATAAAACCTAAATGTGAATATGTTCATAATCACTTTATTTGTTGTACTTGTTGTTTAATATTAAACTTATCTCGAATAAATGAGCATAATCACGTTTATTTTTTAACAAATCACAAAAATAAAATGTAAATCCATTATGAAAATATAATTTTCATTTGTTAATAACAGCAAGCCAAAAAATTACAGTGTTCCTTTAATTTTTTTCAGCAGTGTATATAGGCTATTCCATTTGAATTAAGCAAGTTGACACCTACTTCCGGTATAACCGCTTATTTCGATCCCATAGCTTTGTAAGGAGTGTACGCAAGAAAAACATATTGCAACTTGCCACCTTATTTTTTCATGTTCTTAGAGAGACACCCTGTATAACTATCGATTATGAAAACTAACTCTACGTAAACCAGATAGTTAAAATCTTGAAATACATAATATAAATTGACTGTAATCAACATTATCTTTCAAGTTGTAGATTCCAATCTGCCTTCTAAGTGGCATAGTAATTAAACAGATAGGTATATACACGTATTCTAAATTCCTTAATGGTATACACCATCTGAAAGCCATAAATATCTTTAAAATTTCCTGGGTTGTCTACCGATTTCTATCTACCACTCATATATCTTCTCCGTTTTACTATTGAAAAAAAAAAAGGGTGGAAGAGATATTTTGTCACTTAAATGAAGTAACCATATAATTTGTCTAATTGATTTCTAAAATGCTTGGCATTATTGTTGATACAGTGGCGGATTTATAATTTTTTTTTCAATATTAGGGGAAGAGAATTTCACAAATCTAACATAGCCGAACATTTATTCCAGTGGTGTAAAAAATAGGGGGACGAAAAGTATCACTAACCCCTATAGCATGCACGATTTTTTAAATGGAACACCGTATATATTATTTTTGCTTTCGATTCAGACGTCTTATTAAATGATTTTGATATAAGGTTTGTTTTCTCTAAAGTGCATAGTTAACTAGATATTAATTTTAAAAGTCAAAAAACATGCCCCATTATAAGCCATTTTTTATAGTTACGCCAATGCGTTTTGCAAATAGTAGGTATTTCATAAGATGTACGACATCCTTTAGTAAAATAATTCATTACATTTTGGTACGAAAAGCTACCCATTATACAGGGCATAAAACTCTTGATTTTTTCAAATAGCACACCCTGTATATTATATTATAATGAAAAAGCCAACATTCTAACGGTTCAAAAAATACCATAAAAGTTATTGCTTTAATAACAATTTTTTTTAGAACTTATCCTGTATATAAATGTGATTTCTAACGCATTACTGGGACAACATGTATATACGATAATATATGCTGTAAATAGTAAATACATTGAGGCCTAAAACCTTTGTATTTAACATTTCTTCTACAGGGTGAAACAAGAAAGTTAAACGAGGTTTGCGTTTATAAATAATGATAACCCGGTACATAATAAACTGTTGCTCTCGAGGCACGAATAGCTCTACATATTTAAGTGTAAAGTAATAATTTTATGACCTTTTTGTCATTTATCTAAAATTTAATTATTTTTTGTTTTTGTTTTAGACATTAGCTATTTTTTTAAGTATCGGGTTTTGTTCCTTTTTCTTCTCTTTGGAGGCACTATTTACACGTACATATTTTATATTTCAGATCTTCTAAGCCAAGTTCTTATACGCAATATAGTTGATTTTATTTTAGTTTTATTATAAAATTTATTTTGCTTTTATTCTATCAAAGCTATAAATAATTAGTCAATATTTCTGCTATTTTTAGGAAATACGTTTTTTTCTAACCTTTTTATTCCATTTTACACTTTTTTCAAATGTCAATGTGGTCTAATTGTTTAGGTTAAATATTTTAGATTATATTTAATCAAACACACAAAAAATTATTCAATATTTCGGATAAGTTTATGAACTATGATTTTTTTAATTTTTAAACCCTCTTTTAAACCCCTGGCCTA
Source organism: Apoderus coryli (assembly GCA_911728435.2). Lineage (NCBI taxonomy): Eukaryota > Metazoa > Arthropoda > Insecta > Coleoptera > Attelabidae > Apoderus > Apoderus coryli. Next base: position 1,464,228 of record OU452207.1, read on the forward strand.
CGCTCAATGTTAATCATCACCTATAAATATCCTGTAGTATTTTCGTACCAAATGTGGTTAAAATCAGTTAAGTGGTTTTTGAGTTATCACGGACAAAACAGCATTACAATGTACTACATTTTCAAATCTAGATTGAACATACAGGGTTATTCATCCTGAGTGGCATATTCAAAGTTCTCGGGAACTACGAGTACAAAAGATGTGCTGTTGAAATTTTGGGGTTCTGTAATATCGGAAAGGTTCTATATTGATGTACTATTTCTGGGTTTATATTACCTCAGGTTATACCGGAAGTAACCACCTACTTTGTTATTTTAAATGGAATGACCACATTTTTAATTTTTTTTTTCAGATTCCCTATAAAATTTAAAGGCCTAACAGATTTTTTCCTACAATTTTTTTTGCGAAGATGTTGACGTTTTTTGACTTCTACAAAAACACCAATATTTTTATGATTATTTCATTCAAGCAAGCAAAATTTTAGAATACATTAGAGGAAATACTGAGTATAGAAATGATATTGTCCAATGTCGTCAGGCAGTTGCAGAACAAGAGGTTATTTTTTTGTCTATTGAACGGCATAGTCGAATATAGACCATTCCGTTTAAAAAAATCGACTTTTCCTAGTAAACACGTGGGTCAAGTTTAAATTCAATTAAATCTTGTTCTGTAACTGCCTCACGACCTTCGACTATATCATTTGTATACTCACTATTCCCTCTAATGTATTCTAAAATTTTACTTGCTTGAATGAAATAATCATAAAAATATTGATTTTCTTGTAGAAGTCGAAAAATGTCAACTTTTTAGCAAAAAAAATTGTAGGAAAAAAGGTTAGGTTTTGGTACAGGGAATGCTTAACAAAGTGACCTTTAAATTTTATAGGGAATCTGAAAAAAAATAAAAAATGTGGTCCTTCCATCTAAAATAACAAAGTAGGTGGTTACTTCCGGTATAACCGGAAGAAATATAAACCCGGAAATAGTACATCAATATAGAACCTTTCCGATATTACCGAACCCCAAAGTTTCAGCAACATATCTTTTGTAGTTCCCGAGAACTTTGAATATGCCACTCAGGATGAATCACCCTGTCTAATAAAGGCATTTGAAGACAGTCGTAGAAAAAAAAAATATTTTTACAGATATAAAAAAATGAAAAGCTCTTTCTCATAGTTGCTTTTTGATGAAAAAAAGATAGAATTCACAAATTTCTGCTACGACGTTTCGTTTTTACAACTCAAATCAAATCAAATTATCCCTAACTGTTGTCAAAAAAATTTTAACGAAATTCTAATAGCACCGGGCATATGAAGGAAAAAAGAAAATGACAAAAAATGCTAAACACCCTTGGAATGGGACATTAAACTTGTTACAAAAACATCTAAATTTGCCCACCCTGTATTGTTGAGAAATTATATTGCGAAAAAACACACCTGAATCAACACATATTTTCCCGTTACTTCACAAAACAAATAACCATCAACAATTTTTCACCCAATCTCATTTTTTGTTGTATCCTCGCCAAACAGAAAGTTTATGTTTCAATTTATATCACCATCAATTCCGGTGGCTGCCGCCTTCCCCAAAAATTTCTATTTTTATTTATTTTCGTACGTTCGTTGGGAGAAAATTAAGTGAGTAACCTTATCTTGCCGTCCAAAGTTTCCGTCATTAATTATCCGTACTTTTGACAATTTATCTTGTTTTGTTGCCATTATTTATTAAGGCGCATCAACTAAATGCGCCTTGATTCCGTTTACTCTATCCTTGCAGTTATGCCACCGTTGCGCCATCTAGGTCTATTTGTGCTTTACTCGTACTTAGGCGATTACGAATTTTTCAGCTCTCCATCTCATAATAATAATAACTTTATTAGCCTTGAGTTAGTGCAAAAATCTAATACTATTGAATAAAAGGCATCTACTCCACAAAATGATTTATATATACGTTGAAATTTCTTGTTTTTATCTGTCAGACATGTTTCGGACACATACGTCCATCATCAGTGGCTTAAGGGACCTTATACAATTTGTTACATGTGAGGGTATACTTCATACAAATAAACAGAGAAATTTTACATGGGTTTTGATTTAAACGTTTATACAAGCACCCTGATGGAAAAATTGTTAGTCAAATTAATAAAATGAAGATAAAAATGAAGTTAAAATGTTGAACATTGGTAAATTTTTGTTACTTGTATCCTTAACTTTTTCCTTTTAACCATCTTCGAGGAACAAGTTAAATCTTAATAATTAAATGGTAAGAGCCCACAATACTACGGCTGCTTAAGGATTAACCTTAAGCAGCCATTTAATTATTAAGATTTAACTTGTTCCTCGAAGATGGTTAAAAGGAAAAAGTTAAGGATACAAGTAACAAAAATTTACCAATGTTCAACGCTATAGGTTTTGCTCACCCTGTACATAACTTTTTTTTCTCATATTCTGCAAGATTATGATTAATAAAAATTTAACAAATACCTATGTTCTTTGATTATAATTAAAGTCAAAAGGTATGATTTAATTTCATAATAGCCTGAATGATTAATGTTCACAAGTGTGTATGTTTCACCATATATTATTTTGATTATATCTCTCTTTTATGAGAAACAACAGGACGGAGATAATTTGATTAATTAAAACAGATTAGCTCTCACTTGTATGTTTTACAGACAGCACAGTAATCTCAAAATTATGGATAAAATTCCAGTTCTTTTCTGCACTCAAAAACTTGACAAAAGACACCGCAGTAAAATCAGAAAAATTGTAGTAGACGAGAAATTTAGAACAAGAAGGAGAATGATAAATTGCTTCAGCATTCTTTAAGTGGGCATTGTTATAATATGTGTAGCCATAGTAAGTTACCTTTATTTTTGGCACCTCGTTCACTTCTGATGAGCACTTCATGATCGTCTTCTTCCCAAATTTCGCCATCAGCCACTGCCAGACTTATTACCACTATGGCGATGACACATAAGGCTAACCACTTCATCTGAAACAAAATTAATATTTTTATATTTTGGAAACAATGCGGCTGTTAATTTTCAGTTGTAATATCCCTAGGATATTGATAATAGACGAGATAATTTTAGGACAATCAAAAGCTCGAAGCCGAAGGCTGAGGGCCGTTACCAAACAACGAGCTTGAGAAACTTGTTATAAAATTATGAGGCATTTGTCAATGTCCGAGGGATATTCGGTGGATAATGTTTTACTAAATATAGTAACCTGCGCCCTTGGGCTATTATCAAGCAACACGCTTTAGGCATTCTCTATGACAAAATTATCTCGGTATTATCAAGACCCTAGGGGTATTACTACTGAAAAGTTTTCCAAAATTGTATAATTTGACAGACTCAACAATCTTTCCGAGGTCGATTACTCGGTGGAATGTGATATACCAACGCATCAACCATTCTCCACAGTTTCTCCATCAAAACTGGAGAGCAAACAACAAACCAACAAACATACCCTAAAAACCCTATAAAACACGAAGTTTTCTATGGATATATAGCAACGCCGTTGTGCTCCTGTTTGTTCTGCCTCCCCCGGAAGTTGGCTCTTTTCAAAGTCCAAACTCACTTGTATGTGTATGCGGTGCTCTGGAGAGGGATGATCGATAAATTCAGCAAGCCACAGGAGCTCTATACATACAGGGCGATATGAAATGAGACATAAAAGTGATTTATAACTGCATTTAGAACGTTAAGGAATTTATGTGGAATGTGGGGATTATTTAAATTTTTCTATACCTATTTCATTTATACAGCGTCTGCATCATACGGGGAATTGCATTAGTTTTTGCTTCAAATTCGATGTAAAATCATGCAGCCTTTCGATTGTAATCCGATCGGCCTCTGCGCACGATGTCAACATCAAATGTCAAACACCATACGTCAACGACAAATGTCATCAAAAGCGGTATCACTCTTCTTTTTTATGACATTTGTTGTTGGCGTATAGTGTTTGACATTTGGAGTTGATCTGATTTAGCAACAATGGGCAACACTGCCTTCTGGCATATACCCACTATACAACCACCTATCGCTCTTCGTATAAACATAGTTGCCAGCGTTTAATTGTACTAAGCATAGCATACGAATTTTGCCATTAAAAAAACACTATAAGAAGCACGCTTCATATAGATGCAGTAGAGATTTAATGTAAAATAAGGTTATATGACAATGCTTGGCGAGTGTTTTGTATCTATGTGGATTATTATTTTGATTATATCTACCTAGAGATAGATCACACAGTCGCAAATTTCTAGTGTTGTCACAGTTGTGCTCTGTGCTATACATGTGCTAATATTATTTTTATTTACTTTTCGGGAAGCTTAAAGTTTTGATTTTTGATATTTTGAATACAAATTAGTCTTTCTATTTAGTTACCTACATATTTAATTTAAGTTTTAAAATCTAAAAAAAAATCTAAAAATATATATAAGGTAAAGTGCCACTGTCTTAAATTCGTCCCCCGGTCTAAATTCATGTACAATGTGGCAAAGTTGTCAAACAGTACAAGCAAAGCTTAATAACCATTCAGTTGACGAGAGTGACCTTGATAGGGTTGTTTATTTTATCTATTTCCTACTGAAACTTGAAAATTAAATATTATAACAGTGCGATACAGTATCAAATCCAGTTTAAACAATTATATTTATTCCTCATGGTAAGTTTTTCCTGATTTATCCATTGATATTTATAAATCAGTATATGAATAAAGCGTAAAGCAGTTATCACAGGCGGGTTCTCGCAGACATTTGGTCAGGAGCAGGCGCCATTTTTATTATAACTAACTCCTAAATCCGTCCCCCTTGAGTTTCCCAAGTTCGTCCGGGGACGAATTTACGAGCCTTATTTTGTTTTATTGAAATATATTTAATTTATCAACATTTAAGTATAACAATGTATTCTTCAACATATTTTCCTTTCAATAAAACTATTCCAAGAAGGTTTGTAATGGTTTTAATTAGATTTTCAATGAATATAAATAAGTATATAAGGGCGGAATTAGGACAACTTTTTGTCAAATCAAACTTCAACTTTTTCAGATTTTTGGAAAATTTCCTTAAAATATTTTTCAGCGTCAGATCTGTGATTTTTTAGTGCAGACAAAAGTGTTTTAATATGGTCTTTTGCCGAAAGAAGATTTGTTATTCCACCGGTTCCGATTTAGCACTATAATGTGAAATGATATGGAGACAGAGTATGAAATTACAAGTCGAAACTGCAGCTAATAATTGACTAGCCGCCACTGGAAGCTGCATAGTTTAAATAAGACACTATCAATAAGGTATTTAATTAAAATAAAATATAGATAATATACAGGGTGTTCCATTTGGTAAAATTGACTTACGGCTTTTTTATTAATAGACCATACTTCAGTAGTTTGCAACTCTATGGGTCAATATGTCTCAAACAAACACACAAACACAATTACCCTGTATATTGCCCTCATATTTCGTCCAGCATCGCGCCCAAATTAAATTTAAAAAAACAAAAAAAGGAAGCATGTTCTCACATCCAGGTGATTTATTTTTCTTCTGGTCTTATTTTCTTCCAGTTGGCGTGTACACACATTTTGTTTCAGTTGCTATGTTTGTATTTACTTATTTTTAGCATAATAAAAAGCCAAAACCACCAACATCGTCGTGCCGGTTTGGAAACCAGTAGCAGAGTTAGTAATAGTGAATAGTTGGCCGTAGTTGCTATTGTTTTGTGAAATATATTGCTTTCGGCTTGCTTGCTTACTTGCTGGTTGTTGTTGTTAGCCTGTTGTTGCGTTTTTATTTTTACTACTACTTGATTTTTACGTTTTTTTTTTGTGCCCTTTTCGTCAAGTAAATAGTATGGACTATACAGGACCTCTATTTAGAAACATGCGAAGAACATAAAGTCCGGCAGTGTTCTTGGTCCCCTTTTGTTTTTATTATACATCAATGACTTGCCTTTTCACATCACATATTACATAGCTGGATCAGTTCGATCAGTGGTTTTACAAGAACCGATTAAGAGAGGGATTCGCATACAATCGGTTTGAAAATATATTTTTGCACACTAACACTAACTTTATAAACTATACTACTTAAATACACTTAATTATTAATCAATCCAATTGGTTTGTGATTTTGCGTCAATTGCACAACACTAATTACTAATATTTATATACACAATCTAAGTATATGTTATTATTTATTTAAACTCCGCCGCTGATATTTATTTTATCGTTTGAACACTTGAACTGTCACTTCATAACTGTCCTCTGTCCCTGTTACGTTGGCTATAACGGGTGGTCCATTTATTTCGAGACAGACTTATATCTTAAAAACGGCACATTTTTCGGAAAAAAAGTTCAATTAAAAGTTGTTTGCTATTGTGGGGGAAAACCATGGTGGCACCCATTGGCGAGTTTGTCAACCGTTTCAAGTTTATCTCAAGGTCAACTCGTTTTTTCTTAATGGAAACATATATTTTTCTTTACCGAATCGGATTCTACCTAAAAAAACAAATAACTTTTGTCAATAAATTTTTTTGTATTTGGGTTAATTTCTCTGTTTTTTGTTCTTGGAACTGAGGTTTAACAATTTAAAAATAATCGACTGATTATTTGATTTTAGATCATTTTTAAAATGTCATTATTTGTTTTTTCTGTGTTTCAGCGTTTCGATAAGACCACCTGTCTTCATCAGGAATTTAGTAAAATACGTTCTTGTAAACTTCTTTGCAACATAGTAGTGAAATGCATGTGATATAGCATTTTCATCTGCAAAACCACAGGTAATATCGAGATATAAGGCTGTCTCAAGATAAATCGACCACCCGGTATATATGATTGGCCTTCTTTCTCGAACACTTCCAGTGAGTAGTCAATTTTTCTGCAACATTCTGGCGCACGTGTGTTCATTCTAGCACTGTCCCGGACGAGGTACAGCCTAGAAAATTAGCTAGTAGCTGCTCTGATTTCAAGGATAACACATCTGTATCATGCCTTAAGTGTTAGTAGGTAGGTGATCATCCTCTCTTTCTCCTATTTTTTGACACATTTTTTTATTTTGTCACTGGAAATTTTAAAATTAAATGAATGTGTTGGTACTAGCTGAGACCACCCTGTTTAACGTAAAATTAATGGTTTTTACCCCCAAAACTGTGTTTACAATAAGTGTTTCAATTTCAGTGTTTATCAGTATTGATGAGAATTTATTTATGCAAATGGTCGAACATTACTCCTATTTTTGTTTTAGTCTGCATCAATTTTCATGTATATTATACAGACCGATTAAATTTTGTTGCTGTTCAGGGAATACTAGCGAACCCAGGTAATTTTTTGTGGATGGAAAAATGTGTAAAACGTGCGCTGCATAAAATTTATACCTACAATTGTGAAAAATTTGAATTTGATTTAAGGGCTTGTGAAGCGGCAAATCGACTGGTATTTGTATTGATTTTAATTTTATTTTATAGGATTAGGACGCGACGGTTTAATTTATGCTAGTATTATCAACTGACAAATCATTAAGTTATTGTTATATTTTATTGTACCAGTTAAAAATTACTACCCCCATGGTGTTGTATAGTGTTTTTTGTTTTGCAATATTTAGTTCTTGCCTTTCATATTTTTAGTTTAAAATAGCCAAAGCATTATGCCATATTAGAATTCGACGTTATTTGTAGTCATGTTAAAGTATATCATAGAATTGAATATCGAAGTGACACGTTTGAAGAAAAAAGAGTTAATTAAATTAAAATGAACATAAATTTTGATGCCAAATATTGGCGTGTTTTTGTTTCTTAAAAAAAAATACACGTACGCCTCTGATGAAATTTAAAAAAGTTGTTTCAACATTTTGAATGTTGCTCCTTAAATCACAAATTTTCCCTCAGGAGCCCCACGTTGGGCGCCGTAAAATAATAGAAAGATAGAAAGTTATACGAGGATTGCCTTTTATATTTCGGTTTTTAGCAACCCTCGTGTTGCAATCTGGCAACTGACAGCTCTATCGTAAAGTTGGACATTTTTGAGGTTATACGTACTCTGAACGTTTTGACGTATGAGCGCTATTTGTGTTGTTTACAGTAACTTAAAAGATTCATCTCGGCTCAAAAATGGAATTAAATCGTGAACATTTTCGTGCGATTATTTTTTACAACTTTCCACGTGGATTAACTCAGCAACAGTGCATGGATGAAGTTAATTCAATTTTTGGCGATGAAGCTCCATCAAGGACCAGGGTTTATCGATGGTATGGTGAATTCAATCGTGGTCGTAGTTCACTCCAAGGCGAATTTCGTGAAAGTCTTCCAAAATCAGTTGTTCTTCCGAAAACCAGTGATGGATTTTTTGTCTATTGACATTCCTGGCAATTTTGAGTTTAATGAAATATCTTTTATTGAGATGAGAGATATAATAAACTCTTTTAAAAATAAAAGCTCGGAAGACATTTTTGATTTGAATATCGTAATCATTAAATATATTAAGGATATAATAATTATACCATTGACAATATTGATTAATTTGGAGATCTCATCCGTATGTTTCCGAGTTGTCTGAAATTTAGCAAAAATATACCGTTATTCAAAAAAGGATCTCCAGATGAATTGAACAAATATCGCCCTATTCCTATAGTGCCTGTTCTAGGCAAAATTTTTGAAAAGATACTCTTTAAACAATTAGCCAACTATTTTGAAAGAAATAATTTATTTTCTCCGAAACAATTTGGATTTAGACCGAAACAAAACACCGTTTCAGCTATAGAAAACTTTATAAATAGCGTTATAACCGTTTTTGAGAGTAGAAGGCTTGTGGGGGCTTCTTTTCTTGATTTAACAAAGGCGTTTGATTGCGTCTCACACGATATCTTGTTGGGTAAACTGAAGCGATACGGTATGAGTGCGAATTCGATTCGTTTGCTGAGTTCCTATCTCACTGGTAGGAATGTTGTAACGATGTTTGAGTCAAAGTCTTCTCAGCCCTTGTTGAGCTCTTGTGGAGTCCCACAGGGCTCGGTGCTCGGACCTCTATTGTTTTTGATTTTCATTAATGATTTACCGCTACATCTGCCATGCTCTGACCGGACATTGTTTGCAGACGATTCAACTATTGTCGATGTTGAACTGTCGCGTGATGTTCTGGCCTCAAGTATGATTAATTCACAGTCGAGGGCTGCCGACTGGTTTGCAGCTAACAAACTCTGTATGAATGCCTATAAAACAGCTACTAATATTTACATTACGTGAGACGGATGTTGCTGTTTCTGATGGTCTGGTAAAGTTTTTGGGTGTCACTTTGGACCAAAAGCTAACCTGGGCGGGTCATGTCGAGGTTACCATTGCCAAGTTGTCTAAGGTTGTGTTCATGTTGCGAAGCTTGAAGGGTGGAGTCTCTTTTAATGTTTTGAAATCAGCATATTATGGCCTTTTTTACAGTGTGGCTTCATATGCTTTGTCAATTTGGGGACACTCTTGTCATGCTAGTAGGGTATTCGCAATCCAAAGACGAGTGGTTCGAATAATGACAGATCTAAAGTTTAGAGAGGATGTCAGACCTAAATTTAAAGAATGTAAAATAATTACACTCCCGTGTCTCTATATCTACAATTCAATTATGTATGTGAAAAATAATTACAATCTGTACATAAGGCATGATGAAGTTCACAACCACAATACCAGAAACAAAAATGACATGCTTCCTGAATATATGAGGTTGGGTAGAAGCAGAAATTCTGTGAATTATTATGGTCCCATATGCTATAATCATTTGCCAGATAGTTTGAAAGCACTGAGCCTTGCAATGTTCAAAAATAGATTAAAAAACTACTTAATTGACCAGGCTTTTTACTCCATTGATGAATTCCTCAGCACTGACTTTCTGTTTTGATTAAGTTATATACATTTCCATGTTTTTATGTTGTGTTATGTATCTTCTTGGGGAATATTTTGAAAAACAATAAAGTGATTTTCAATGATTAATATTTGTTTTTGTACTCTAATCCCGAAATATAAAAGGCACCATCGAAGAAGCGCATACGCAACATCCACAGTAAGATACTGTTTGGGCGGCTATTGTTTGAAATGCAATGATAGGACAAGATTACTTAGAACTACTGCAAAATTAAATGAACCCTGCTTTTCCCAGCCCTAGCCAGGTGCTATTGATCCTCAGATCTGGTTCCAGTAAGATTGGCACCAGCACATTTTCCTCGAGTAATAAGAAATTATTTAAATACGGTTTTTCCCAATCGCTGGATAGGTCGAAAGGGTCAAATTGAGTGGCCAGCGAGATCGCCCAATTTAAATCCCCTTAGGGCAATCTAAAAAACAGTGTGAATTAAGGCACCGCATTCAAAACGAGATGCAACCCTGTACATATAAAACAGAGTACCTTTACTGTTACGAATAATGATAAACAAAAACACCCTAAAATTGAAATGCATTTCTTGCTGACCATAACAGTGGGCTAAACGTAACGAGTAATGTATAAGCTTGATCCACCTATATCCTATCCGTATGGAGCCACAAACGCATGCAACAAAATTTAATTTCCCTGGAGAGATAAACAGGCGTTAAATCCGGCCAATTAACTTTTCCGGAGGCGTATACCAGAAAATTATATGCATTTTGTCCAGAAGCTGCTAATTTACATTATATGGACGCTCGTAAAAATTATGGCAGAGAAGTGAAATAATTATTATTACCTCGACAGTCAGCAGGGACGTAAATAACTGACCAGATGAGGTTATGTGGACGGTAGGAGATTAATGCGACCAAATTAATATAACCAAATGCACAGGGTGTAACAATGTGGTGTTTTTTCTTAAAAACACCAAGATTCGACCTCTAAAGTTGGTTATTTATTGGGCCATGACACTTTGATTACACTGAGTAACACTTAATTTGAACCAAATTTTCTTGGAAACGGTAATATACAATTAAATGAAACGTTTTTCCCTCGGAACCTTACCCTTAATACATTTATCTGGTGAGGATTTGGCCAATTTCATCATTTAAACCCCGCTTCATTGTTTACGTTTGTGTTATTATGAGGCCTATCAGTTTGAGTAGGTACCTTCTGTCGGTCTGTCATAACAAACGTCTTCCAAAATCAATCGTACCAACTTCTATTGGTTTTCCAAATATACCGGACTGTACTGTGGAATGCATGTTTTCCATAAAGATGGTAACACCTCATGCCCGGCCTGTCGTAGGTTTTCAAGAGCCATTTTGTTGCGGGATTTGGTCAGGTAAAGAGCGTTATTGGTGAAGTGCTGCAAATATATAGTGGAGGCACTCTTATAGTAGTCTTGTGGGTGCTCCACTCAATTTTTGGATTTAGTTTGTAGACAATAACGCCTCTTTACAACAAAAACAGTACCCGGTACTTCTCTGAAAGGCCACCCAACATCCAAGGTAGTTTCATTTTGTATTTGTCGTGCTTGGTAATATTTGTAGCATGGTTTTGCTTCCGCCTTGAATTCCGCTTTTTAGGCCTGTTTGTTTATGCTTTATTGCATGTTTAACTGCGGATTACACCAAACCATCAGTGGTGTAACGTCCCTTGGCGGAGGGCTTCTTAAGCCAACGTAGTTCTACGTGTGGTTGGTGCTGGCCATGTGGTATGGTGTATGGCAATTCCCATAACTACCTAGAATTGCAGATTTAGGGATTACCAACAGGACCCTGGCGATAGGATTTGGATTGAGCCCACGACTATCCGGGCTCCCAGGTCAATTTTAATAGTTAAATTTTAATTATATAAATATATATTGTCCCGTATACAAATATATATTTTTTATTTGTCTACCTGGGCTCCTTAATATCTAATGATGGTGGCTTTAGTGAAGAAATAAAACGCAGAAGTGCAGTGGCAAAGGAAGCAATGGTAAAACTTTCAAACATCTGGAAAAGCCACGACATCTCAATTAACACCAAAATGAGGTTGATCAGAAGCCTGATCTTCTCCATTTTTCTCTACGGGTCAGAATGCTGGACACTGAAACAGTCGGATAAGAATAAAATAGACGCTTTCGAAATGTTCTGTTGGCGTAGAATGCTGAGAGTGTCGTGGACCGAAAAGAGGACCAATCAATCCATTCTGGATCAACTAAAAATAAGGAAGAGACTACGCACAATAGTAGTAGAAAAAATTGCCAAATTTTTTGGCCATGTAGTGAGGAGGAAAGGATTAGAAAGACTCACTTTGGAGGGTTGGGTAAATGGCAAAAGATCCCGAGGAAGGTCCCCAACAAGATATACAGACCTCATAACGAATATTACAGAGGAAAACTTAACACAAACATTCAAATTGGCCGAAGATCGACAACAATGGAAAGCCATTACAAAAGATAGCCCATGATCACGATGCTCGCAGCCGAGCTCCCGACCAGGAAGGAGAAGTATTCTTTATTTTTATAGAATTGGAGAGGGCAGTTGGTGGTCATTGTTTTTCTTTTTGTTAATTTTCATTTATCTACAGATTTTTGTTAAACATTTTATTATAGGTTAGGTTAATCACCTGTTAAACGCTTCTTCTTTTTTTGGTATAAATCATACCTACTCGACTGAGAGCCAAGGCTCCTATAGTATATTGTTGCTATTTTGTGGCCACATATTGGCTTGTTAGTTATTAGTATTTTGAGATTAAGTATTTAGATTACTTCTTTGTGAATAGCTTTATTTGTTTGTTTCGTTACATATATTTACATAGTTATTTACACCTCTCTTTACATATTCATTTACAAATTTATTTACGAACTTAATTACATTATATTATTATATTTACAATTGTTATTTCGGAAACAGTGGAGTGTCAATTATCCTTCCCGTAAGATACCCCAGGCAATTTTCCCATTTTTATTATTATATGATCTCGGCTGTTGGGCTTCTCGTTGGGCTCTAAAAATGGGTGGCGACTGTTAAATAGAAATAGCTCCTCGACCTGCGACCTCTCTCGGCGAGCTAGCGGGGCAGCCCCTTTGAACCAGCAGTTGGCCTTGGGGAGACGTTATTGTGCAGTCCGCTGGTTAAGCTACCATTCTTATTTTATAGTGGCTCCTTAGTCCGTGGCGACCAAAAAGGGAGGCCACAAACTCTCAAGAGAAATGTTATGCAAGGCCTCAGGAAGAAAAGTAAGGAGATTAGATAAGCGTTTACAACTAGGAGGTGGTCACATTGAAAATTTGTTGTAGTGATTGATTTCCTATAATTAATTAGTAGTAACCTACCTATTAAATATTATCATCTGTTTTTTTAAAAAAACTAAGTATGGTTTACTAGAAAAAATAGTTTTTTATTATATTATATTGACTAGAAAAAAATAATCCATCCTATTTTTCACTCGAATTCATTCTGCCAATTTGGTGTACCTTTAGAAATGAATTCTATTGTTTTTAAATTAGCGTCATGAAATGCAATTTGCTGCTGTATTTTAATTAGAAAGAACTGCATGTAGGGCATAGCGTTAAATGAGTCATTTGAGATTCTGTTAGAGAACAATTTTTTCAAATTCCCCGTTAATTATCGCATTCAAAGCGTGAAGAAAAAAAGTAAATTATATTTTCTATTTCTTTTTTTAGACATACTTATAGTGGTTTTTCATATTCATATAAGAACAGAGTCGGTTACAATCCCCCAACTTTTTTACTTTAAAAATAACTATAAAGTTAAATAGTTTTTAAGCAGGATATATATTATATCAGTCCACAAACAGGGTGGAACCATAACAAGAAAACAATGGTAACCGCTGTCAAATTTGTTGAAGTTTCTTAACATCATTTACGGACTCGCTGATGTGCTGAACCTCACCCGTAAATGATATACTTAGAAACCATTTTGTAACATAATATCAATTTGTCGCGAATAGAGGAACCTGAGGCCATCTCCCTCCTCAAAAAATATACAGGGGAGTCTATTTAAAACAAACACAACTTTGATATCTACTTTTAGGTTATTTGGGAGACCCTGCATAATAATAATAATATTTTATTAGTCGCAAAATATACAATGTCATGTACATAGACTCGTCCTTAAAATATGTCACCTGCTAAAATAAGCCAATACAAAGAGCTTACAAATTTGACACATAGCTATTCCTATATAATGATTACAATAGTCAAAAGTCAAGTCATTAATCATACTAATAATTAAAAACAAATAATAAACACAATACCAAAGCAGTACCAAAAACAATACTACAATAATGCTAAAAACAATTTACTCTACATCATAATGAGGCAAATTCTTGTAGACTGTAGAAGGCGTTAGCAATCAAAAATTTCTTCAATTTACCTTTAAAAATGCCTTCTGACTGGCAGCCCCTAATATCCAAAGAAGAAGGTTAAAATAACAATATCCCGAGTAGATGGGTGACTTCTTACAGAATTCGTGTTTGGGGCGAGGCAGATACAACTGATCCCTTCCTCGAGTCGAGTAGCCATGGTTATCACCGCAAGTGGGTGCCCGATCTTTACTTTTAAAAACAGAAAAGAGCAACCTGAAAAGATAGATACACGGGACCGTGAGAATGTTGTTCGCTTTGAAAGTCTCTCGACAAGTCCCTCTCTATGGAATATTGAATATAATCCTAATGGCTCTTTTCTGAAGTATTAACACTCTGTTTACCTCCGTGCATCTTCCCCACAGTGTAATATTGTAGGAAATGGCTGAATATATAAGTGCATAATAGATGGATATTAGCGATTTCCTGTCCATGTAGCTCTTTAGAGAGTTAAGGACAAACAGATTTCGGCTAATCCTACTGCAGAGGTTGTCCACATGGCTCTTCCAATTCAAATCAGGATCCACAGTCACTCCCAACAATTCAGCTGACCCTGACCATGATAAGGTGGTGTTGTTAAAATTAAGGTTAAAGTTTACAGGTGTTTTATATAGGGTGAAACGTAGGGCAACAGTCTTTTTATAGTTGACAATTAATTTGTTTCTATGACACCAAGACTGAAATTCTAAAAAAGTGGCATTGATTTTGTGTAATAAAATGTTCGGATCTCTGTCACTCAGTAATATGGTTGTGTCATCAGCATACATGTACAATGTCCCCTGCGTAATGTTAGATGGAAGATCGTTCACGTATAGTAAAAAAAGAAGTGGTCCAAGTATGCTACCTTGAGGCGTGCCTAACTCAAGCTCTCGAAATTCAGAGAGAACAGTGTCAATCCTTACCGCCATATTTCTGTGTGTCAGGTAGGATTTAATCCATGTGTTTATCGGCCCACGTAAACCAATATTCTCAATTTTGGCACACAAAAACTCCATGTCAACCACATCAAAAGCACTTGAGAGATCAAATAATATAAATGAAATATGAAACCAATTTTAAAAAGTATCCGTAGTAGACAGATGCCCACACGTCCAACAAATGAAACTTTTTAAAGTCTGGTAGTTTGTCCACAATATTCCACACCATACAGCGTGAATAACCTTGTATAGAGGATGAATATAATGCTTTTATGGATTTTATCAGATTCGGGCAATTGATATTTATAGACTATATTCTGTGGGGATAATACTATCCGACTATTATGTGCTACCAGCTATTTTCTATAGCCTAGTAAGTATAAGAGGGCACACAAACGTGTTTGATACTCCCCCGGGGTGCCGTAAAATAATTCATTCTCCACTATTCCAACTACAGTTTATCCGATGCTACTTGTTCTTTCAAAAGAATGCTTAGACGTTATTTATCTCCTTTTAAATTCAATTTCAACCAAATTTAATCTGATTTATTTGCGGCTTTTGTGTTGTACAAGGTTTCCCCAAAAAAAAAGGTATAAAATACTTTGATCTCAATCAATGCATATACAAATTTATACACATAAAAGTCCGGTAAAAATTTTATTATATAGAGTGCTACTCATTTTAAAGATTCACTATATGCTTTATGGGCTTTTTACATTAAATTTCATCAAAATATTCTAGGTCTTGAAAAAATTGCACTGTAATAGTATATTATATAACATGTCCTAGTAGTAGTTGGTGGACACATTGTGCTATTACTTTCTACGCTTTGTAAAATTCTGCTCGCGGTAGTTGCTTTATTTAACATAGAGTCGTCTAAATAACTTTCTGCTACTGCAGAAGACTTTCAACCACCATGTCTTTTAAGAGACATCAAATCACCACCAGCATCTACAAGCATTGTGGCCGAAGATCTTCTGAAGCAGTGTCCAGTATACGTTTCAGGTTGAGGCAATTTCAGATACGCCGCGATATCTTTTGGGATGCATCCTGTTGATTTATTTTTTTTGCTCTGAATGTTATTATGAGTGTTTTTATTTTGAACATTATTGTTTAGATATTAACATGTCTATGTACAGATATGTACAATTTATGACTGAAATAAAGAATTTGAATTTTAATTAACCTAACTTTTTTTCCTTGTAATTTTTATTCATTTTGTGTCAAACATGTGATGAAATAAAGTTTTCTACATAAAAAAGGCATACTTCCTTTTTCTGGAAAAACTTAACGGTTATCGAGAAATTCGAGTTTGAAAATTTTAGGACAAAACTGGTCCTTAGTACAAAGCATTAATAAAATTTTGGGAAACTTTTCGTTAGCAAACTGTTATTTCATTTTGAACACCCCCAACCCTGGCAACGGATATCTATATTGTTTAGAACTTTTTTTTTTGTGTGTAACCAAATACCAACCTTTCCAATATAGCGTATCCTATATCAAGAAGAAACTAAAAAAATCCTTGTTTGATCAGATGAGACGCGCCCTCGCACGATAAAGTTTTTAATTAATTACACAACGGTAGGTTCCCCTTTGATCTACACCTAAATCAAAACTTTGTACCTACTTCTCTATATATAGACACGTACACTTTGCGCTTGCTGTACGTATTTTCTGTAGGTATATAATGTAAATCTCAATTATATACATACAGACATACAGTGTGTCCAGTGGCGCACGCAGGATTCCACTCTGGGAGGGGCACAAAGGCAGGATGTATAATATAAAATACTTTTGAAAATAATGGCCCACGCGGGAAGTAACCATGCTAAAGTCATTTCCAAGATAAACTCAAACAAAACAACGGACAAAGAGTCGTACGTTGTAGACGGGCATCCCTGTCCTCTAACATCTAGGAAATATTTAAAAATGCACGGGTAAATCTCCTGGTAATGACAAAAGTAGCATCGGTTATGAAAAATCACCATAGCAACGCCGACAATACAAACAAATCAAATTGACAGTTTAACCACAGCATTAATAAGTACAGCATTCCGACTCCACTAAACCACAGTTAAAAATATTTAAGTACATAATAATATCGCTGTCAATTTCAGAAATATTTGTGGTCTGTCATAGTGATTGAAAACAACCTTCAGTGGTGTTATCAGTTAAATGTTGACATAATTGGGTGATTTTTAATAACAATAATAATAAACACAACAATAATAAAGATTTTATTAGTAAAAAACAGACATTTTTACAAAAGTTGAAGCAGTGCTTCCTAACTTAACCTAAATTTAACTTTTATTTTGTTTGTTGAATTGATATATCTAATTTTTTTTCTGCAATGGTCGATAATTCGAAAAGCTGAAGTCTCCATGGGTTATTGTTTTTTTTAATATAACAATTTTTTTTTTTATTTTGTTAAGTTATAGTAAACGCTTTATTTAATATTTAATATTTTTTAAGTCAATTAGAGTGGCTATTTTTAACTTATATAAAACGTGATAGCCCTTATTCACTGTAATCTTCAACGAAAATGAGTAAAAGTAACTATTGGAAAAAGTTGTTATTGTCAAAAAAGAATTAAGATTGTCAGATTTTTTATTATTTTTCAATTTCTATATTATATTGGTCAGTTAAAATCGTTTCAGTTACTTATTACTCACCTAACAGGATCTTTGGGGAAGCGAAAAAAATGTTTAGAGCAAGTGTACCGCTTATTGGGACAACATTTTGCAACACACACATGTCCTCCGTGATTATTCATTGTATGAATCCCAAGACACGTTAATAAAAATAAAATCCTTTTAATTCTCATGAACACTATACCAAAAACACAAAACACAGATTTAGATTTAAACCCAATATTTATTTATCTCGTACACGCCGCCAATGAACTATATATTGAACACAGGAGTGAACTGTATCTATCTACGTCTATGCGATTATTTTGACGTTGTAACCCATAATGGCGGCATGCGCGACGATATGCGCAGGACGGCTTGCAAACGTGAAAGTCAGAATACTGTATTATTTATTATACTGTGGTTTAACTCTTCCAGGTAAACTGGATCACATTTTGTACCCCCATATTTTGTGCATTTGCGGGACGGTGGAATATAATTTAAACTAACAAAATAAAAATTTCTAGCGTAAAGTTATGCCGGTTTATTTAACGTTCCCCCACCAAGCGAAGCCCTTGCGTTTCGGATATTCAGATATTTTATATAATGGCGTCATGTTGATAACAATAATTTTGGCGCCTTTTTATTGCTATCAATAAATCTTTAAAGTAATCCCTGGATATTATTAAAGGTTAAGCAATTATTTATTTTACTACATTTGTACGTAGAACTAGCCCTAACCGTCCCGTCTCTGTACTCAGGATACTTTTATCTCAATCTTCTTCCCTCAAAGATAAGAAACTGTGCAAATATGAGCATTTTCAAAAATTTATTAAAAGAGTTTCTTACAAACGGTGCGTTCTACAGCCTACAGGAATTTACCACCTCAGTATAGTGTTGTTAAGCTGTGTCAAGAGTTTGTTGTATATGTATTTGCATTTTTATTTATATTTTCAGTTTTCATTAATTTATGCTCAATGTTTTTTGTGTTTTGTATTTTGACGTATCTATGTACAGATATATGTACTTTTGAAAGACTAATAAAGATATTATTATTCATTTAAATTAATAAGGTTATAGCAACTTAAAGTTCTTATTTGAGTAGTTTTAATTTTTGAACATCCTGTATAAGATTCCAAGTTTATTACAATTGGAATACCAAACATGATCTATGATTACACTTTAGAGTTAATTTGGTCAACATGACTTAAATATTTGAAAGATGAAAATTATGCTAAATTTTGACAAAATTCAATTTATTTAAAAAACGTTAAGGTTTAGGTATTATAAACCTTCATTTTATTCTGATCCTCAAGCCATTGTCGACTCGTTTGCTACCTTGTTCCATAGTGTTTTTCTTAAATCATCTAGTTATCTTGCGCCGAATGTTCCTGGAAGCTCTAATACTGTCAATATCGGGCAGATTGAGCTGTCAGACATATTTGCAGCTTCTAAACGCCTTAAAAATAAATTTACCTCTGGATATGATAATATTCCCTCTTTTTTTTGTCCGAGATTGCTCTTCCATTACAGTCAATTTTCAATCTAATTTTGAAGTCGGGAATGTATCCGGATCTATGGAACGTATCTAAAGTTGTTCCAGTCTTTAAATCCGGCGAAAAGTCTCATATTAATAATTATCGACCAATTTCTCTATTGTGCAATTTTTCTAAATTATTTGAATCAATTTTATATGACCGGATCTATACAGCTGTGAGACGTCAGATTTCACCTAACCAGCATGGTTTTATGTGTAGCCGGTCCACTGTCACCAATCTGTCAGTTATTACCCACTGTGTCTCTGAAACTCTTGATCACGGCGGTCAACTGGATGTAATCTATAATGATTTCACCAAAGCCTTTGATAGGCTAGACCATGGCATATTGCTGAGTAAACTGCATACGTATGATGGATTTCCTTCCGGCTTGATATCTTTATGCAACTCATTCTTGCATGATCGGAAACAATATGTCTTTTACAACGGCTTTAAATCATGTTTTTACTCGGCCACGTCAGGAGTACCCCAGGGTTCTAACTTAGGTCCATTGTTGTTCCTTCTTTTCATCAATGACCTGTACCCGTGTTTACTTCAGCGTACTCTATTTTTCGCAGATGACTTAAAAATCTTCGCCTCCATAGATTCAGTAGCATGATCTGTGTGCTCTAGAAAGATGGTGCGACAGTAACAAATTGTCTCTTAACATTCGTAAATGCACATGTCTGAGTTTTACACGTAAAACAACGTTTATTGACTATCCGTATGCAATCTCCACAAATAAACTTGAACGATGTCGGGTATTCACAGATCTTGGTGTTACCTTCGATCAGAGGTTCCAGTTTTTGGAGCATATGGAAAGAATGGTTGGTGAGGCATCTCGCATGTATAGCTTGATAATGCGTAACTGCAAAGGCTTCAATAATACCTCTGCCCTTATCACCTTGTTCAATGCCTATGTGAGGTCAAAATTGGAGTATTCTTCCATCATCTGGTATCCTTGGTATAATATTCCTAAACTAGAGGTCGAGCAAATTCAACGTAGATTTTTGAAATATTTAGTTTTTAGAACCGATGGTGCTTATCCAGGAAGAGGTTTCGATCATGAATTGTTACTATCACGTTTTGACGTTCAGAGTCTGGAGTACCGAAGAATTCAGAGCTCATTAACCATCTTATATAAATTGCTTAGAGAAAAAATCGACTGCTCTTTTCTGCTATCTTGCTTGAATTTGTTAGTTCCTAGGTTAAATACCAGATCGAATTTAACATTTCACTTACACAGAGCTAGGACCAATGTACTGTTAAGATCGCCTGTTCATGTCATGTGTTCTAATTTTAATAGAGTTTCTGATAGGTGTGACATTTTTACAACTACAGTCAATCACTTGAAAATGGTAGCTGCAGAGACATTTGTGGTTTAGGTGTGTGTATGTGTGCGGAATTAATTAGGATTTATAAATTAGTATTTTAGTTTATTTAAGCATTTAATTTTTTAGTTTGTAATATTGTCCTTTAAATGGGAAACTGTTGGGCAATAAACGCTTTATTTATTTATTTATTTAATTAAACTGACTCTTAATTTGATCAGAGGATCTAAAAGTGCAATCATATACAGGAGATTCCATTTAAAAAAACATAACTTTGATTATACTTTTAGGTTACTTAGGCCACCCTGTATAATATGAAACCAATTTTAAAAAGTAGCCATAGTAGATGCCCACACGTCCAACAAATGAAACTTTCTCAAAGTCAAGTAGTTTGGCCATAAAGAATATTTTAATTATTATAAGTAAATAAAGCATTTCTGGAAGTGAAGACTATTTCTTCAAATTAAATAAATATAAATGGAAACTCACCTTTGTGTTCCAAGTAAACTCCAACAAAACTCACGAGCTATATAGGTAAAAACTTGTGTGAGTTGTATAGTTACTTAATTACCAGGAGTTGAACAGCGATAATAATCACAAAAACAAATCACAAAATCACCAAAACGAGTAAAAAGTTTCGAAAATTCGAATCTAAGAAAATGTTCTGTTTGTAAAATTTATTGACGTTCTTAATCGCTTCAAAGAACGCAGCGTATTATATCCCGATTAATAAATTATTTAGGGTTTACTATTAACTTAAGTAGATTGATTATGTTATGAAGTGAAGAGTGAACAGTCCGACGCGTGTCTATTTTTCGTTCTGTCGACGTCTCGTGTCGTCTCTCGATATATTGTGGTGTTGCTTTGCTGCTGCTCCTCGGCTGCTGTGCTGCTGCTGCTCACCGTGGTGTGGTGGTGTGTTATCGATCAGAAATTCGCCAGTAGTTGCAAAAAGGCCACATTGGCGTACATAAAGGGCGCGTAACGAACGCATAAACATTGGATTTAGATCATCTAATCATTAGAGAAAAGTTGTACAATTTAAACAACTTTTAAATGGTATTTTCAAAATTAAACTAACTTTAGCCGTTTTCGAGAATTTTTGAAAAAAAAAATTTTAGCGACTTTAGTTTTTATTTATTTCTGACTTTATTTTTACAGATATAAAAAAATCAAAAGCACTTTCTCATTATTACTTTTTGAGGAGGATAAAATAGCGTTTACAAATTTTCACTACCGACGTTTCGTTTTTGAAAAACCATCATCAAAGTTGATTTAATAAATAATAGTAAAATATATTTGACTTTCCTTTTATTTTTAATATAGTTTCTTTCAATTTAATCAAATAACTATTAACTGAGAGACGCCGCCCAAATACAGACCGTCACTCGTTTACGAGGGAGAATCAATAAGATCCTCTTTCGTGAGCGTGATGTAAGTGGGCGATTCCCGAGCAGCTCAACAAGCCAAGCGAGTAATTAAATTAATTAACATAAATTATAAAACTCAAACCCTACTATAAACTTATTAAGAGGATTTCATGTCCGTAAATATAATAAATGAAAATAATTTCGTGGCAAAGCGGACTAAAAAGTTGGCTTTACCTACACAAGGAATTTTGTTTAATTTAGCAGGGCCCCAGTCTAATTCGATAGAAACCAGACCGAGGCATGGGTCGACAGGTACTGACGAATTCGTTTCGCTCTTGTTATGAGCTCGTCAGAGCACCATAGTCGCTGCCCATCACAAATATCGGCCTGCATTTAAGCACAATAGGATACACAACAGTAGACACATGTAAACATATATCATCTACATGTACATAGTAATGCATATCCCATACCATGCAGAGGCCGAACAAACTCAATGTATAGGTAAAACCATGCCTCGGTCTGGTTTCTATCGAATTAGACTGGGGCCCTGCTAAATTAAACAAAATTCCTTGTGTAGGTAAAGCCAACTTTTTAGTCCGCTTTGCCACGAAATTATTTTCACCTACTATAAACTATTTTATAAAGATTTAACTCAGTAGAGCAGGCTTACCTGAGTCTTCAAATACTAAAAGACGTAAGGGAGGCTCTACCCTTAATTTCTAATTCTCAAATTGGGACTAGGTGAAGGCACCGTCCCATATAAAATCCATATTCTTATAATTTTTTTCTTATGTGTGACATGGTGGAGGCGCCGTTCCTATTTAAATCCCTATTCTTATAAATTAACCCCTTTCTTTGAGTGATACCAAATTTATTCTCTTATATACTCATATTCTTAAAAATTTATTTTATTTGTGACATAGTTCCTATAAAATCCATACTCTTATATTATCTCTTCTTATTTGTGACATTGGCAACAGGATACTGTTTTTATTTTGCCCTCCACATCCGTCAGCTAAAAGTCTTACTGTCGTTTTACCATCCAAATTTGTGTTATTGAGGGTATAAAAAACTTCGCTCGCAATTTCATTAGATCTTTTTAAGTATTTATCTTCTGTCCAGGCAAAACATATAACATTATGTGGGGTAAGATTAGCATGTGAATCACCAGTAACAGTGCTAAAGTTATAAATATACAGCTGTCTACTGTAGTACCACTTTCGTCCAGAAGTATAGGGAATGGAAGATTTTTCTGACCGTCGAAGCTAATAGTAATAATGCCCTCCTTTTTTTTCTGCAACTTTTCCAAAAAGGCTTTGGCTCGCAACTTATGCACTTTTAATTTGGTTTTGAGTAAGTTTATAATAACATTTGCATCCTTCTGGTTCTTAATTTTAAATAACAGCTTGCAATGTAAATTAAAGATGTGTATTAAATAAATATACTAATGATACTGTAAATAATGTACTTATATTTTTTTTAATATCCCTTTTTGCATTATATTGGGTCTGCCAGATAACTTTTTTTTTTTGAAAATGCTATAAAAGAAAAACTGCTGAATATTTTCTCAAATTTCTTTTTTTATTTGAAAGTACAATCCTTTCGGTTAATAATGACAAATAATTTCATTCAAATGGCTGCCTCGGCTGGCCATGCAGTAGCCTACACGATCGGTCCAATTTTTAAGCACATTATCGATTGTGTGCAGCTGTATTTCACCAATGGCTTCACGAATATTGTCCTTTAAAGCGTCAATTGTCTCTGGCTTGTCGGCGTAACACTTATCTTTGACGGCACCCCACAAATAATAGTCCAACGGTGTCAAATCGCAGCTCCGAGGTGGCCAAACGACATCAGCTCTGCGGCTGATAATGCGATCTTCAAAGACAGGGCGCAAAACATCGAGTGTAGCTTCGGCTGTGTGGCACGTAGCGCCGTCCTGTTGAAACCAAATGTTGCCAATATCCTCCTCTTCAATTTTTGTGAACAAAAATTCGTTCAACATGGCCCGATAACGATCGCCATTGACTGTAACGTCCACTCCTTGCTCATTTTCGAAGAAAAATGGCCCAATTATGCTTCCGGACCAAAATCCGCACCAAACAGTGACTCGTATTGGGTGCATCGGCTTTTCAATGTATGCGTGCGGGTTTTCTGTGCCCCAAATGCGACAATTTTGCTTGTTTACATACCCGCCAAGATCAAAATGAGCTTCATCTGAAAAGATGATTTTTTTGGCAAAATCGGCATATTCTGTAAGTCGATCGCAGGCCCACTGAGCGAAACGAAAACGCATTGGATGGTCAGTTGGCTTCAACTCCTGAACCAATTGGACTTTGTATGGCATCATACCAAGGTCTTTATGCAAAATTCGTCTCAATGATGTCTCCGAAATGTTCAGTTGTTGAGACCGACGGTGAATTGATGTTGATGGCACTTCACGCACACTTTCTGCCACAGCAGCAATATTCTCGGGTGTACGCACTGTTTTTGGCTTTTCACGCTTTGGTTTATCGATGAGGATGCCAGTTTCTTTCACTTTTTTCACGAGATAACGAACATACGGAGCTTCTCTTCTTCCAAAATCCGTACGCAGTTTTCGCACACATTCTGCAACATTACCATGATTTTCAAAGTAATGTCGCAATATTTGCCAGCGTTGTTCAAGCGTATACACAACCATATTCGTTCAGCGGAAGGATAAAACTAATTATCTGTCAAATCAGACATGAGCTAAGTGTTACCCTTCACGAAATAAGCACTAGTTGAAAAAAAAACGTTAGATGGCGGACCCGATATGACATGCAGTTATACATTTGGTCCTCATGCCGGTCCTGTATAGTAGTAATTGCTTCTGGATAGGTAGGTAGTATTTATTATTTGAAAATAAACAAGAAAACCAGAAGCAGGGGTCGTTTTCAAGGGAGTGCCCTTCAATAATAAAGTGTGTAGGTATAGATTGGAAGTAAAAATATTATAGAGTGACTATACCTATAGGTTTATAAATGGGATAGGGTTCGAAAGCATGAAAAAAAGTTGGCAAAATGATCGATGGCGACATAATCATGTTCGAACAGTTTTTAAAATAAAATTTATATTGACATTTGAGAAATAAAACAAAACAAGAATAAAACGGAAATGTCGATATAATGCATTAGCGACGTGTAAATCGAAAAGAACCAGATTGTGCAAATATATGAAATTATACAGGGTGGGTTGGACAACATTTAACAACATATTACAATACATTATTGGTACACAATTTATATCTAGAACAAGAAATCCCTTGCGGGATTTCCCAGTCGTCTTGTGGTAATCTTATATATGACAAAAGTCATTGACGGTTGTAAAAAAAACAAAAAAAAAAATGTAAAGTAAAAGCTTCAAAAAAAAATTCCTAAAAATACTGTAAAATTATATATTGAAGATAAATAGATACATTTTTGAGTTACCCCGTAGATCAAATGTTTAACAACCCTGTGCAATAATTTCATAACCAATCTAAAAAACTAAAAAAATCTGAAAATGTTTCTATCTATTATGCTACCCCGTAGATCACCTCTAGGAGCGTATAGTTTAATTTTCAAAGAAATCTTGAATTGAAATCTAAAGAAACCAAAAAATTATTCAAAATATTACTTTTTTCTCCCTAACAAAATAAACTTTTGACTCACCCCGTATATAAATTTAATGTTTATGCTAAAAATTGACTACCGTATCTTTCTATTTTGAAATTCGTTGGTTTAACCAGATGTTAAAATAACGTTAACGTTAATAGTGGTGGACGTTATTTTTTAGAACTACCGTATCTCTCTATTTTGAGATTCGTTGGTTGCAGTTATTATTCTACCATATCTCTCTAATTTGCAATTCGTTGGTTGCAGTTATGATTCTACCATATCTCTCTATTTTGAAATTCGTTGGTTAGACAGACCAATTGTTGATTTTTATTTAAAAAAGTCATAAAATCATTGATTTTTATTTTAAAAAAAGTCATAAAAATCATTTATTTTTATTAAAAAGTGATAAAAATTATCGATTTTTATTAAAAAAGTCATAAAATTATTTATTTTTATTAAAAAGTCATAAAATAATTGACCTTTATTAAAAGTCATAAAAATAGTTGATTTTTATTTAAAAAAAAGTCATGAAAATCATTGATTTTTATGAAAACATTCATAAAATCTATTGATTTTTATTAAAAACTCATAACAATAATTGATTTTTATTAAAAAAGTCATAAAAATAGTTGATTTTTATTTAAAAAAGTCATTGATTTTTATATGAAAAAAGTCAAAAATCATTTATTTTTATTAAAAAGTGATAAAAATTATCGATTTTTATTAAAAAAGTCATAAAATTATTTATTTTTATTAAAAAGTCATAAAAATCATCGATTTTTATTAAAAAAGTCATAAAATCATTCACCTTTATTAAAAAAGTCATAAAAATCACAAATTTTTAGTAAAAAAAGGTCATAATAATCATTGATTTTTATTTAATATGACGCTGTCACTTGCCAGTTTAAAATTATTAATGCCAGCGCGTTTAAAGTCATAAAATCATGGATTTATGAAAACATTCATAAAATCTATTGATTTTTATTAAAAACTCATAACAATAATTGATTTTTATTAAAAAAGTCATAAAAATAGTTGATTTTTATTTAAAAAAGTCATAAAATCATTGATTTTTATTTAAAAAAAGTCATAAAAATCATTTATTTTTATTAAAAAGTGATAAAAATTATTGATTATTATTAAACAAGTCAAAAAATTATTTATTTTTATTAAAAAGTCATAAAAATCATCGATTTTTATTAAAAAAGTCATAAAATCATTGACCGTTATTAAAAAAGTCATAAATATCACAAATTTTTAGTAAAAAAAGGTCATAATAATCATTGATTTTTATTTAATATGACGCTGTCACTTGCCAGTTTAAAATTATTAATGCCGGCGGGTTTAAAGTCATAAAATCATTAACCTTTATTAAAAAAAGTCGTAAAATCATGGATTTTTATAACACAAAGTCAAACCAATAAATGATTTTTATTAAAAAAGTCATAAAAACAGTTGATTTTTATTTAAAAAAGTCACAAAATCATTTATTTTTATTAAAAAGTGATAAAAATCATCGGTTTTTATTAAACAAGTCATAAAAATATTTATTTATATTAAAAAGTCATAAAAATCATCGACTTTTATTAAAAAAAGTCATAAAAATCGTTGATTTTTATTAAAAAAGTCATAAAATCATTGATATTTATTAAAAAAAGTCATAAAAATCAAAGATTTTTAGTAAAAACGTCATAATAATCATTGATTTTTATTTAATACGACGCTGTCACTTGCCAGTTTAAAATTATTAATGCCGGCGGGTTTAAAGTCATAAAATCATTAACCTTTATTAAAAAAAGTCTTAAAAGCATGGATTTTTATACCAAAAGTCAAACCAATAAATGATTTTTATTAAAAAAGTCATAAAAATAGTTGATTTTTATTTAAAAAGTCATAAAATCATTTATTTTTATTAAAAAGTGATAAAAATCATCGGTTTTTATTAAAAAAGTCCTAGATATCATTGATTTTTATTAAAAAATCAAAGAAATCATCGACTTTTAGGTATTAAAAAAGTAATAAAATCATTGACCTTTATTAAAAAAGTCATAAAATCATTGATTTTTATTACAAAAACTCATAAAAATCATTCATTTTATTAAAAAAGTCAAAACAATAATTGATTTTTATTAAAAAAGTCATAAAAATCGTTGATTTGTATTAAAAAAAAGTCATAAAATCATTGATATTTGTTAAAAAAAGTCATAAAGGTTTTTTAGTAAAAAAGTCATAATAATCATTGATTTTTATTTAATATGACGCTGTCACTTGCCAGTTTAAAATTATTAATGCCGGCGCGTTTAAATTATACACATGAAAATTATTTAAATTTATTTATTATTTATGTACAATGTGATAAAGTAATATCAATATCAATTTAAAATTCTGCTTTAATGTCGACGCAACGCCCTGTATTATTAACAAGTGAAAAATAAGAAAACATTCTTTAAAACCAAGACACTTTTTTATGAACATGTTTTTTTCTGAGAAAAGATATTTTTATCTTTTGTTGTTTCAATTTGAATTTTGAATAATTAAATCGTGATATTAGTGAAGTACCTCCCTATAAATCAAGCGATATTAGATCATTGATTTAACTTAATAAACCTGTAAGTACACCCCTGCTATAACTTGTTAAAACTCACTACTACTATTATACCTAGTAATCCATACCTATCTATTATAATAATAGATATGCATCTAAATGTAATGAGTAATTACTAATTATCCTAATACCTCTATAATCTACCTATATCTAGTAGTTCTCCTAGCAGTAACTACCTTATATTGGCTATTACATTACCTACCTTTGATATATAGATATTCCTATATCTATAATATTATATCCATGTTGCATTTGATAGTCTAATATTCTATTAACAAACTAATATGAACTGTTTGCTTAAGGTTTGCCATGTTATTGACCATATAAAATAGGTATTTATGTACCTAAACTCGTAAACTTTGAACTTCAGAGGTTAGGTCAACGGTTTTTATGAAAATACCTACCTACCAACCGGAACTTGAGAGAGTAGGTATCTGATCCTCTAAAAGTATCAAAAACCATTTAACGGGTGGGGAGAAGTTCAGTATCAAATAAGTAATGTATTAATTTATTGACTCGTTTTGTTTTCTATATAGGTAACAACATTTTTCCTATTATTTGTGAATTTGTCTGTTAATCCGTTTCAAAAATATGGCGAGTCATGTAGCACAATTTCGCCTTTAGTACCTACTATTTTTTGGCGATCTTACCGAAAAACGTATATTATTTAAAACTCCGTCTACTGCACTAATAAACAGACAAACGTAAATAACCAAGATTTTCAATACTTTATGATACAATAAACTGTTTTGCTACGCTGTACCTATAATTACTGTGTGACTAATTTTAAAGTAAAAGAACTATAAACAGTACTTAGGTACGTTGTTTTTCTCTAACACTCATTATCTCCAATAACGGGGATAAAATATTCAATTTTCTTTACCTACTTCACATGTTTAACCAATATTTTAGACATAAATAAACAGAATATTGAATTATGAAAATACAAAAAATATGGTTACTCGGTTTTCAAATTGAAAACTTTTAACATTTGACAATTGCAAAATTTGCAAACCACAAATTTGTGTAGCAAACTTATAGGTATGTAGAGAACTATATCGCTCAAGAAGTGACAGGTAAAAAAGGTGGATACTAGGCGCGGCCATGTTGATGTTATACTACAGGGGAGTCTTAAAAAGTTTTTAAGAAGCTTAATTTGGTAAAGTTATAATAATAATAATATAATTGGTATAAAACACGTCATTCTATTGTAATAATATCACCGTAAACTATACGTATAATATAATAACACAGCGTATTGTATATTGTCATTATAATATATAAAATATAAGGATTATAATATATATGGATGTACCCTGGTATACAAATTATAAATGTCAAATTTTATGTGGGAAAAGCCAATCGTGCCTCATTTAAGATATAAAAAATATATATTCAGTAATAAAGTTACATATAATAATTTGGCAGTAATAAAACCTACTAGGTATTTGATCATATCTCTTTCATAATGATATAGAAAAATGTTAGATCATTCTAATATTTTTACACCCTCATATATTAATTTTAGGTGTCCTTTGAACAACTTATAGTATAAAAATTAGCTACAAAACCACATCAAAATGGCGGTTACTCTGTCTCCCTTTGTTCCGTTGCGCAATCGGATGCGCATACGGTTTTGAGCGATATAGTGGTGCAAACAGTTATGTTCGTCAAGTTGAAGTTTTCTATCCGTTTTGGGCGCATTGGAATGAAAAATAATCGATCATCCGATTATGAGAATAATCGGTATCCGGTATCATTATCAGAACCTGAGAACGAATATGTCTGTTTCAGATTGTTTAAAAGAACAGGTCGCATTCTCAGGAAAATATAAACAAAAATGTACTTTTCTTCACCCCATTCGGCTTATAAAATATAGTAATTTATCGAATCAGAATGATTCAAGTGAAAAATCATTCGATTGATCATCCGATTTTTATATTCATTCAGTTGCAGAGAATCAATAACTTATAAGTTACTACTGTAGATGTTATTGGGATAATGGGATTATTGAAAAAATTCGAATCTACTCAACACTATTTTCTGTCATACATACTTGTCTCCGTTTCTCATATAATTGTCAATCAAATTTGTAAAAGGAACGTGCGTTGAAGACAGGTGAATGAAAATGCTGATTCTAAATAATTGTTAAAAACTGAGGAGGAAATTAATGAGAAATTCTGTTTAATATAGGATTTACATAATTTTTTCTACCATTATCTGACATCAGTTAAGAGGATGTGAGAATCATCGTCAGATTCAATAAAATTAGCATAACAAAGGTACGATCAACTGAGTGTTGTGTGTCTCAATAAAGTGAGGTCGGGTAAAAATCTCTGATATTTGGCATAAAAGAAACTTTTCTATAGATAGAATTATTGATAATTCTAATAACAAATAAAGTTAACATTTATTATTCAAGATTTTATGGAAATTGTGTGGTGAAAATTACACACACATAAACACATATCGCTTTAACTAAACTGATATGAGATGATCAGCTTTTACTTAATTGTTAACTATCTCACTCCACTGATATCTAATTTTGTAGATGGAATGCTTGATTCAGTGATTGAAAATTGCTTATATTCGATGTTGAAGGAGAATTTCTAATATCTTAAATAATTGGTAGGTATATCAGATTTGAAACCCCATTATTCCAAAAGTTATGCAACACAATATACACTAACGTAGAATTATGTGTTTCATAACTATTAACAGTTTATAATTGTTGGAATTTGATTTTCTAAATAGCTATCTTTACAAAAGTGATTGGAGATTTCTATTATTAGGATAAAAACTGATTTAATATAGAAATTTGCGATTATTCATATAATATTTTGAAAAATAAGGCTTTTTAAATAATGATTTTCATGATCATGCGTACGTCAAACCGGTCATTGCCCGCGGCCATAACACTGTTGCCAAGCATACTTTTGTATATCCCTATTTTATTTTAACAGAAATTTATTAAATTATTGCATTATAAATAAGCTCAGCAGAGGAACATCGATTTGTCCCAGGCGTTGACCTCGTTGACTTTTTACTGAATCAGAAGTTTAAATGAATTGTTAATGAATAAAAATTCAAATTTGAAGAAAAATCAAAAACAGTACATAAACGTCATTTGGCTATTTCAGAAATACAACTTTATTATGTTATTCCCGTTTGTTTAATCTTTATTTCCTTGATAATATAGTAAAACAATAAATTGATGAAACAGATTTGTCAAAATAATATGTCAAAGTTATTAATACGTTGTGAAAATAAAGTTACTATTATACCAACTCGTAGAGCTATTTTATGCAACTAGCTCTCGAGAATCGCCTAACATCGGCAACAGAGCACTACCCGTTCTCATTCACATACCTTTTCGCCTATTCCGCCATCTCTTGTCTATGTTACAGACGTTGTTCATTGAATCACGCCCTCACACGACATATTCGGAGTTACAAAAGGTAAGTGTTTTTTATAATCAAATTATCTCATTATACCTAACTCAAAAGCATTTTCGTGAATTATAATAACATACCACATAAAATTTTCTACAAAACAGTGACCGCAACAATACAAAACCTCATTAAAACTCTGTGAAAATACGAATTTGTTAGAGCGACATGTACAGTCTTATCCACCATGTTGATAGTTGATACAGTTGACGACTTTCTGATGGCAGCGCCAGCAAGTGCTAAATTCAAGAAATTTTTGTTGAAATGCCCCCTAACAGGCAAATTGGAAGTACCCACTAATTTAAAATTACACACCAAACTTTTGAAAAATATTCCGTTTTTAACTACAATTAAATTAATAATTAAAGAACAGCTGCAATAGATATTAATAAAATGGCGTCCATACGTAATTTTAATTTTTATTTAACGATATCTGTAGCCATAAAGTGTAACTTTCGTGTAATAATCGTTTGACACCCTATAATCTTCAATAAAACAGTCAAATTATGTGAACAACAGTGATATTTAATATTCTAACTACCTACGGATTAATTAGTGCAAGGCAAGGTAACGTTATTTTAACATCTATTGAAGATTTTTCGTCCTACCTACATTTTTGTATACCTACCTACCTGCCCCTACATAATGGTTAATGTTTGACTAAAAGTAGTAGGTACTTTAGACGTTATTGGTAAAAGTCCTTTTAGTTTAACTACAGTTTTAAGCAGTGTTTTAACAATTACCTATTTAATTTAATGAGTTTTAAGGCTAATTCTAAAATATCTAACAGATTCAAATTGTGTACAAAATTTAATTGATACAGTGTTTTATAGATGGCAGTGACAATATTATTAGATCAAATTTATTTTGTTTTTGTGTGTACCTAAATTTGATACATTCAAATTTTACGGGGTTGGTACGGAAAGTGTATTGAGCATAATAATTATTGTGATTTTTATACTGGGAATGTTTAGATTCGTATGTAGGATGAATGAATAATAATAACTTAAATTATTACCTACGTTTTAATTCTAAGAAATAAGTACTAAGTGCTTTACAATTAATATTTTGTGTGTGGGATTTTTCTATAAGTATCATCTACGTTTTAAGGCTTCCGTATGTAAATTCCACAAGATCAATATGTCGAATCAGTTCAGTGAAACAACGATCAAGCTAGAGGATACCTCCGAGAATAATGTTACGGAAATCCAGTCATATTTAGCCGGGTTTCAAAAGGAAATTGGAGATACCAACAATGTTCAACAAAATTCAGGTAAACTGCATTTACCTAATTTATTTTAGAGTTAAAACAACAGTTTTCTTGTTTGTACATTAGGATTTTATTTTTCCAATAATTTTAAAAGATCTTCAGTCTGTATATCATTCAAAAAAACGTTAAAGAACGGCACTTCGTAGACATAGTTTGACACGTTTATTTTAAATTCTGGTATAGTTGTATTTTTATCACATTCTATCGTTTCTAACGTTCCTCTTTTGAAACTGAAAGAAGGAAAAACACGTTTTATGTGTTCTGTTATTATAGAAAAATTCAGTTTCGTTACCTGAAGTTCTCGCGGAAGCTGACCTCACAATTGACATCCTGAATGTCCTTCAAAGCGACAATGTGTTCATTCTTCAATTCCACGATCGATTTACTTCGGAAAAAATAGACTTTTTGGCCGTCCGGTAGAAATATGGCTTCGCCCAGTATCTGGGCCGGCCACAGATTGCCGTCCCTTGATTTTCTGGCGAACACCAACTGAAACGGTTTGTAGCTACAGGATCATTCCAAATATCTCTGTCGCTAACATCTATGATATTTTTAATTTTATACGGAAATGGTAGGGACTAGAAGCAATAGTCAGCATTGCTATAATATTGAGAAGTTGCCACTAGCAGCAGAAATTCCTGATTTATTACAAAACAAAGCGATTATTAAACATATTTAAAGAGCTGAGCCAAGATCTTAACGCATTACATCGTTGGGAACAAATTGATTATTCTCTGTTTTATACGCTCAGTGATAACCACATGTTCCTGGATTTCGAGGAGCGTCATGCATTGGGTGTCAAATCGAACGCGCTATATACTTCGATGAAAAGTGGATTCAACAACTGAAATACTTTTCTAAATCATATTCCCCGGTCCAACAGTGGCTTTGGGAATTTAGGAAAGGTGAGATGAGCACCGAAGACGCACCCCGTTAAGGTCACAACGATGCGGGAATGCTGAAGAGGTCTTAACAAGCTTAGCAAGAATAACAGAGTTTCCCTTGTTTGGATAGGGTAAACGAGAAAGCCAATAATTTAGCAAAAAAGGGATCTCGACCCCTTTTGTAGGACCTGAACCGTTCTACGGCTTAGGGAAACACACCTACAAGGAGAAGTTCAGAATTAAGGAGTAAACAGATAAAGAAATCATCTGGCAAAACCTTCATGGACTGATACACTCCAAGAACTTCTTTGGAAACTTCAATCTGACACCCTCAATTTTAATCTTAACGTTCATTCATAAAATCCATTAGGAAACTCTTTGGAACTCGAATGTTAGTCTAGAAAAGTCAATGCCAGCAAATTTTTGCGTTGATTTGTAACGGTGGATGAAACTTGTGTCCATCCTTAATCTCCTGTGCAATCGATCGACTTGTTGAAGCAATCTTAAAGAAAGCAAAAACAACCTTATCGGTGAATAATGTTATGGTGGGACGCGAAAGAAATTATTTTAATTATTTACCTTTAGAAGGTTAAGAGCATGACTGGTCAATGCTACGCAGAGTTATTGTACCATTTGAGCGACGAATTGCACAAAAATCTCATCATTTGACGAATCCACCCGGCCATGCTGGCTCGGACATACAGAAACCGGGGCTGTCGGATGCTGCCTAAGTATTTTTCGCCGTCTGAGGACGAATGTCTTCGATAATCATAACATCGACGTTCGAACTAAGTTGCGAGTGTACTACCCTTACGTATAGCTGTGACAACTTATCGGAACCCTGGAAGAATTCTTGGAATTAAATGGTAGGACCGACGAACAAACATCAGCGATGGACTGGCCACGTAATCCGCATGCCAACGTAACGCCTTCCAAAGGAAATTCTTTATTCACAGCTTAAAGTCGGCGCACGAAATGAGGGAGGGCAGCAAAAGAGGTACAAGGATGTTCTTAAGACCAACATGCTTAGATGTGAAGAACAACTGGGAGCAGATCAGGAACGACCGACCCAGATGGAGGCGTACCATTGATGAGGGTCATCGAGTTTTTGAAGAGCAGCTTCGAAAGAAGAGAGAACGCATCGATGGGGCAGCGGACCTACAACAATTTTGTGACAGGATTTTCGGCTCGAGGATCGATCTGTTTAGCTATCTTAGGATTCACAACAGAAATCCCTGAGTTGGAGTGAGTCATACTCGTTAGAGAGTGAATGCTGATGATGATTCATTTTTCGCAAACAGATACCTACAAAGTGTCCACGGGTAGAGTTTGGAAGAGCAAAAACTTTTTTATTTGTAGATTTAGAAGAAAAAGTCATTCTTTATAAAAACGTCTGCTTGTGTCGAAACTACAATTTCAAATACCAAATTTACGATTACTATACAGGGTATATCAAAAATAACATTTTTAATGATTTTGATTTTCCTGTTTTTTTAATTTTATTATTTTAATAGTAGCTATGAAATTAACCACTTTGAGAAAAAAGTTTATTAGTGTTTTTTGCACAATTGGTGTAATAAATCACGGTTTTGAAAATATTTTCATAAAATTAAAAAAAAAACAAAAAATTCAAAATCATTAAAAATGTTATTTTTGATATACCCCGTATAGTAATCGTAAATTTGGTACTCGAAATTGTAGTTTCGACACAAGCAGACGTTTTTATAAAGAATGACTTTTTCTTCTAAATCGACAAATAAAAAAGTTTTTCCTCTTCCAAACTCTATCCGTGGACACATCGTATATTGGTTTAATTCCTTAGCAATGATTCCCATTCTTCTGCTTTCAACGATGCATTTGAATTCACTTTACATTAACACTTGATCGACTGCGAATAGCCTGTAAGCGAATTCAACGCTTGATCCCATCCAGGCTTCGCCCACTCTCATCCTTCGATTCTGTGTGCTCAGGCCATAAGTTGCCATAAGCTCGAATTGTTTTCCTATCCAACTTATTCGTCAGAGAGCTGTCATTTTTTGTTTCCTAACCTCCAAAATGACTTGGACAACGGCGAAAGCTCAAAACTTACCGCTCTGATATAACGTACAGTAAACGTCAATAAACTCACTTCCTTATGAAATAAAAACAGTAGAGAAAATAGTTCACAGGATTCGGAAAAAATAATGTATTTCATTTCATGATGGACTTCAAGCAGTCATGAAAGTTAAAATCATTTATTTTTCGCCAATCCCTGTGAACTGTTTTGTGTATAACGTACAATGTCGGTGGGTCAATCCGCTCTTCGCTTGATGAACTGCTTATCATGGCTCACATAATTGCTCATTGATATCAAATGTTCTGAAAAAGAAATGCGTTCCAACTTTAGTTTGTTAATTAAAATGTTAAAATAATTCCTAGTCCGAGAATATAAGAAGCTTAAACTTTAATTTTAATTAAACAATTTGGTGGATGTGACGGAGTTTTATTCCAAGAAATTGGTCATCCACAGGGTGATGGACTACTTCATCAAAAAAAAAATAAATAAAATTGTTTTTAAAAGTTTTTACAACAGAAAACTTTAGCAGTTTGATTCCAATCAAATGATATGACGATCTTAAAGCTACTCATAATAATTATTATTTATTAGTAAAATGTTAAAGCATACCATCAATTTCCAGAGGATAACGAAAATGAAACAGAGGAAGGTACTTACTTCGTGGACCAATCTGGCCAATACTACTACCAGGCGAAAGGTGGTGCCCAACCGTTGATGACGATGGTTTCAGCGGTGAATCCCAATCGTGAAACTGCCGAGGAGAATTTTAACGACACCACAACACAGGAGGATAACGAGGAGGAGGAGGATGAGGAGGTCGACGATGACAACGTAAGTTGAAGTTTGTTAATTTGTAAACGAATATGCCACTACTTGTGTTGTTGAATAATATTGTAATTCACAATAATTTACTACTTTTATTTTTGATATGAGTTCTGTCACAGTGACATTTTCCAATTCATATTGTTGGATTTTTTGTTGTTTGTCGAATGATACAGGGTGTTATTTTGTGAGAGGTAAGAATATAATTATTTCGGGCACCACGAATTCTTGAAACATGCCCCGATTGATGTGTGCTGTCAACCTCAGGGTGGCGGTGAAGGCACCCATTTTAATCGTGAAAATAGAGGGTTGAATTCTAAGTAAAAAATGCTCTATAACATTTTTTGCAAAAAATTATATTTTCAGAGTTATTTGCGATTGAAAATGTTTATTTTTCATCTAAAAAGTGCATGTTTTTCAAGCATTTTTTGATAATTACTTAACTCGAAAACCTTGCGTTTTATCGAAAAACCCATATAAAGCAAAAATAAAGATGTTGAAATATAGAATCGATTAAATTTTTGTTGAGTGTCTTAGATGTAATAATAACCGAGTTATCACTCTCCAAAAGTGATTGTTTATTTTTCGGAAACTAAAATCGAACCCTTTACCGAAAAAATGGCGAAAGAACTAGTTTTGCGAAAAAAATTAATGTAACCCGTTTGCTTTAAGAAAATATTTTTTTTTTTTAAAACACCTCTTATTTTAAGAGAGTGGACCTCCGTTTGCGAAGCTCAAATTTTATTAATGGCGTTTTTCAAATTTCGGCAATTATTTTAAACCTTTCTAACGTTTGCATTTTGAGAGATAATGGATTTCTGAAAACACTTTTTTGTGAGCAGTTTCTTGAGAAAAATACATTGGTACAAAGAGTTTTTATACAGGGTGTGTCATTTTTTAGATAAGGCGTGTAAATTAGTTTTTTCTTACGGAACACCCTATATATTATCTTGAAATTTAAAAGAGCATTAAGATCCCTTTGTAAAAATATAATATATGATATGCTTTACTTTTACATTTTTGGGTATATTTGGATTTTAATTTACGCTTAAGTGGGGATCAATTAGTGTTTTCAGAAAGACATTATCTTGTAAAATGCAAAAGTTTGATAGTTTTAAAAGAATTGCGAAAATTTGAAAAACGTCCTCTAGCACCTAAACTAAAAACACATTGTACCAGTGTATTCGCTAAAAAAACTGCCACATAAAAGTTTTTTGAAAAAGCCATTAGGTATCTCTTAAAATGCAAAAGTTAGAGAGTTTTAAAAAAATTGCCGAAATTTGAAAAACTCCTAAACTAGAAAGTCATTCTATCAGTGGATTCTCCGTAAAAAACTGCTACAGAAAAGTGTTTTCAGAGAGACATTATCTCTTAAAATGCAAAAGTTAGAGAGTTTTAAAAGAATTGCCGAAATTTTAAAAACGCTCTCTAGCGCCTAAACTAGAAATTCGGTGTATTCTCCGTAAAAAACTGCTACAGAAAAGTGTTTTCAGAATGCCATTAGGTATCTCTTAAAATGCAAATCTTAGAGACTTTTAAAAGAATTGCCGAAGTTTGAAAAACGCCCTCTAGGGCCTAAATAGAAACTCATTGTATCAGTGTATTTACCTCAAAAAACTACTTCAGAAAGTGTTTTTAGGAAGCCATTATGTCTTAAAATGCAATAGTTAAGAGAGTTTTATAAAAATTGCCGAAATTTGAAAAACTCCTAAACTAGAAAGTCATTCTATCAGTGTATTCTCCGTAAAAAACTGCTACAGAAAAGTGTTTTCAGAAAGACATTATCTCTTAAAATGCAAAAGTAAGAGAGTTTTAAAAGAATTGCCGAAATTTGAAAACGCCCTCTAGCGCCTAAATAGGAACTCATTGTATCAGTGTATTTACCTCAAAAACCTGCTACAGAAAACTGTTTTCAGGAAGCCATTATCTCTTAAACTGCAAAAGTTAGAGAGTTTTAAAAGAATTGCCAAAATTTGAATACCGCCCTCTATCGCCTAAACTAGAAACTCATTGTATCAGTGTGTTATCCTCAAAAAATTGATAAAGAAAAGTGTTTTCAGAAAGCCATTATCTCTTAAACTGCAAAAGTTAGAGAGATTTAAAAGAATTGCCAAAATTTGAATACCGCCCTCTATCGCCTAAACTAGAAACTCATTGTATCAGTGTGTTATCCTCAAAAAATTGATAAAGAAAAGTGTTTTCAGAAAGGCATTATCTCTTAAAATGTAAAAGTTAGAGAGTTTTAAAAGAATTGCCAAAATTTGAAAAACGCCCTCTAGCTCCTAAATAGGAACTCATTGTATCAGTGTATTTACCTCAAAAACCTGCTACAGAAAAGTGTTTTCAGGAAGTCATTATCTCTTAAACTGCCAAAGTTAGAGAGTTTTAAAAGAATTGCCAAAATTTGAATACCGCCCTCTATAGCCTAAACTAGAAACTCATTGTATCAGTGTGTTATCCTCAAAAAATTGATACAGAAAAGTGTTTTCAGAAAGCCATTATCTCTTAAAATGCAAAAGTAAGAGAGTTTTAAAAGAATTGCCGAAATTTGAAAAACGCCCTCTAGCGCCTAAATAGGAACTCATTGTATCAGTGTATTTACCTCAAAAACCTGCTACAGAAAACTGTTTTCAGGAAGCCATTATCTCTTAAACTGCAAAAATTAGAGAGTTTTGAAAGAATTGCCAAAATTTGAATACCGCCCTCTATCGCCTAAACTAGAAACTCATTGTATCAGTGTGTTATCCTCAAAAAATTGATACAGAAAAGTGTTTTCAGAAAGCCATTATCTCTTAAAATGCAAAACTAAGGGAGTTTTAAAAGAATTGCCGAAATTTGAAAAACGCCCTCTAGCGCCTAAATAGGAACTCATTGTATCAGTGTATTTACCTCAAAAACCTGCTACAGAAAACTGTTTTCAGGAAGCCATTATCTCTTAAACTGCAAAAGTTAGAGAGTTTTAAAAGAATTGCCGAAATTTGAATACCGCCCCCTATCGCCTAAACTAGAAACTCATTGTATCAGTGTGTTATCCTCAAAAAATTGATACAGAACAATGTTTTCAGGAAGCCATTATCTCTTAAAATGCAAAAGTAAGAGAGTTTTAAAAGAATTGCCGAAATTTGAAAAACTGCCCTCTACCGCCTAAACTAGAAACTCATTGTATCAGTGTACTCTCCTCAAAAAACTGCTACAGAAAAGTGTCCAGAAATCCATTATCTCTTAAAATGCAAAAGTTTTGATAGTTTTAAAAGAATTGCCAAAATTTGAAAAACGCCCTCTAGCGCCTTAACTAGAAACTCATTGTATCAGTGTATTCTCCTCAAAAAACTGCCACAGAAAAGTATTTTCAGAAAGCCATTAGGTATCTCTTAAAATGCAAAAGTTAAAGAGTTTTAAAAGAATTGCCAAAATTTGAATACCGCCCTCTATCGCCTAAACTAGAAACCCAAATTAGTGTATTATCCTCAAAAAATTGATACAGAAAAGTGGTTTCAGAAAGCCATTATGTATCTTTTAAAATGCAAAAGTTAGAGAGTTTTAAAAGAATTGCCGAAGAGAGTTTTAAAAGAATTGCCAAAATTTCGAAAACGCTCTCTACCGCCTAAACGAGAAACTCATTGTATCGGTGTATTCTCCGTAAAAAACTGCTACAGAAAAGTGTTTTCAGAAAGCCATTATCTCTTAAAATACAAAAGTTAGAGTTTTGAAAGAATTGCCGAAATTTGAAAAACGCCCTCTATCGCCTAAAATAGAAATTCATTGTATCAGGGTATTTTCCTCAAAAAACTGCTACACAAAAGTGTTTTCAGAAAGCCATTACCTCTTAAAATGCAAAAGTTAGAGAGTTTTAATGGAATTGCCAAAATTTCAAAAACGCCCTCTACCGCCTAAACTAGAAACTCATTGTATTAGTGTATTTACCTCAAAAAACTGCTACAGAAAAGTGTTTTTAGAAAGCCATTATCTCTTAAAATACAAAAGTTAGAGAGTTTTAAAAGAATTGCCGAAATTTGAAAAACGTCCTTTACCGCCTAAACTAGAAATTCACTTTATCAGGGTATTTTCCTCAAAAAACTGCTACACAAAAGTGTTTTCAGAAAGCCATTGTCTCTTAAAATGCAAAAGATAGAGAGTTTTAAAATAATTGCCGAAATTTGACTAGAAAAGATATCAAAACGCCTATTGCGCCAATCAATTACTAATCAAATTTGAGCATCGCAAATATCGCAATAAATCATAAAAGGTAAAAATTATTCTATTCTTCATTATTGCTCTGTCAAAACATTTCAGAGGTGGGAAAACTAATTTTTGATTTTTTTTTCCGCGAAGGGTTGAATATGGTCTCATCATTTTTTAATTCTAGTTATCCTGATGATTAAAAATGTAGTCGAAACGTTCACGTAGAATTGAATTTTGCTGGGAATGATAGAACTGAGAATTATTTGTGTGTAATTGAGATCTGGTTTTCATGCCTCAGCATGACAAGCTATTAAACCGACTGAAGAATTATTTGGATATGTTGCCTTCTTACAAAAAAAAACCGTAGGAACCAAGATGTGCAGTTAAAAATTATCATTTTCTTCCAGGATAATCAGGACAGTGAAAGTAATGGTCCCATAATGTTGAATGCGTCAGGGAATGGATACCAGCGTGTAACAGTTGTTCCTACAGATAACAATACTGGTGAATTGAGTTATGTATTGATAGTACAGGATCCAGAATTGAAAGAAGGGGAACAAAGTGAAGGTGATCAAGATATGGCTGGTAAGTTAAAGTTTGAAGTTTCAGGAAAATCGTCGTTAAATTATCTTATCCTTTTGTGTGTGTAGTGTATGATTTCGATGATGCTGAAGAAGGTGGTGTAGTGGATTCTGATGCAGAAGATGACAAATCGAAAATCGTTAAAATTGTACCGAGGAAATCGCAAACTGTTGCGCAAGCGCATATGTGCAACTATTGCAACTATACCAGTTCTAAAAGGTGAGTCAACTATCAGTACATTTCTATAAAAATTTAATTAAATTTATGCCTATTTGCAGATATTTATTATCGCGTCATATGAAGTCACATTCGGAAGAGCGGCCTCATAAATGTAGCGTGTGTGAACGCGGCTTTAAAACCTTAGCATCATTACAAAATCACGTCAATACTCATACAGGCACAAAACCGCATCCTTGTAAATATTGTGATTCCGCCTTTACTACTTCAGGTAAGAATCTACAGCTTCCCCGTAATTCGTTTACCAAAATGATTTACTTTTTGCTTCAGGTGAATTAGTTCGTCACGTCCGCTACCGTCACACCCACGAAAAGCCTCATAAATGTACTGAATGCGATTACGCTAGTGTGGAATTATCGAAGCTTAAGCGACACATTCGGTGTCATACCGGCGAACGACCATACCAATGTCCACATTGTACGTACGCCAGTCCAGATACTTTCAAATTGAAGCGTCATCTTCGGATTCACACGGGCGAGAAGCCCTACGAGTGTGATGTGTGTCATCAGCGATTCACGCAGTCGAATAGTTTGAAGGCACATAAGCTGATTCATAATAGTAAGTAGAAGTTCTTTATCACAATACATAATTATTTCTTGCTTTTCCTAAAGAGAACTATGTAACGCAGACAACACCAAAAAAACGAAGAAGTTGGTTGAGAAGCCAGCCAACTCTACTGATCTCTTGGGTACTCTCCCATCAAACTCCATATTTTGAAAAAATGATCAATCCCCAACAGTCTGGTGTGTTTAAGCTACACATAAATGAAATCATTCTGCTCAAAGGACCAAAAATGTTAAATGAGCAAAGTTACCCCAAAGACGAGGGCGTCGATTCCAATAGACCAGGTCAAGGTCCATAAACCTACATTATTCCTTCCATACGGCTAATTTTTTCAACCAAACTTCAAATCATTCGGCTCAAAGGACCAAAAATGTTAAATGAGCAAAGTTACCTTGAAGAAGAGCGCGTCGATTCCAATAGACCAGGTCAAGGTCCATAAACCTACATTATTCCTTCCATACGGCTAATTTTTTCAACCAAACTTCAAATCATTCGGCTCAAAGGGCCAAAAATGTTAAATGAGCAAAGTTACCTTGAAGATGAGGGTGTAGATTCCAATAGACCAGGTCAAGGTCCATAAATCTACATTATTCCTTCCATACGGCTAATTTTTTCAACCAAATTTCAAATAATTCGGCTCAAAGGACCCGAAATATTAAATGAGCAAGGTTACCTTGAAGAAGAGGGTGTAGATTCCAATAGACCAGGTCAAAGTCCATAAACCTACATTATTCCTTCCATACTGCTAAGTTTTTTCTACCAAATTTTAAATCATTCGGCTCAAAGGACCAAAAATGTTAAATGAGCAAAGTTACCTTTAAGAAGAGGGCGTCGGTTCCAATAGACCAGGTCAAGGTCGATAAACCTACATTATTTCTTCCATACGGCTAATTTTTTCAACCAAATTTCAAATCATTTGACTCAAAGGGCCAAAAATGTTAAATAAGCAAAGTTACCTTTAAGAAGAGGGCGTCGGTTCCAATAGACCAGGTCAAGGTCCATAAACCTACATTATTCTTTCCATACGGCTAATTTTTTCAATCAAATTTCAAATCCTTCGGCTCAAAGGACCAAAAATGTTAAATGAGCAAAGTTACCTTTAAGAAGAGGGCGTCGATTCCAATAGACCTGGTCAAGGTCCATAAACCTACATTATTCCTTCCATACGGCTAATTTTTTCAACCAAATTGCAAATCATTTGACCCAAAGGACCAAAAATCTTAAATGAGCAAAGTTATCTTTAAGAAGAGGGCGTCGATTCCAATAGACCAAGTCAAGGTCCATAAACCTACATTATTCCTTCCATACGGCTAATTTTTTCAACCAAATTTCAAATAATTCGGCTCAAAGGACCAAAAATGTTAAATGAGCAAAGTTACCTTTAAGAAGAGGGCGTCGGTTCCAATAGACCAGTTCAAGGTCCATAAACCTACATTATTCCTTCCATACGGCTAATTTTTTCAACCAAATTTCAAATAATTCGGCTCAAAGGACCAAAAATGTTAAATGAGCAAAGTTACCTTTAAGAAGAGGGCGTCGGTTCCAATAGACCAGTTCAAGGTCCATAAACCTACATTATTCCTTCCATACGGCTAATTTTCTCAACCAAATTTCA
The DNA here is from genome assembly GCA_911728435.2 of Apoderus coryli. Lineage (NCBI taxonomy): Eukaryota > Metazoa > Arthropoda > Insecta > Coleoptera > Attelabidae > Apoderus > Apoderus coryli. The sequence goes on from OU452207.1 coordinate 1,508,172, forward strand.
AATCATTCGGCTCAAAGGACCAAAAATGTTAAATGAGCAAAGTTACCTTTAAGAAGAAGGCGTCGTTTCCAATAGACCAGTTCAAGGTCCATAAACCTACATTATTCCTTCCATACGGCTAATTTTTTCAACCAAATTTCAAATCATTCGGCTCAAAGGACCAAAAATGTTAAATGAGCAAAGTTACCTTTAAGAAGAGGGCGTTGATTCCAATAGACCAGGTCAAGGTCCATAAACCTACATTATTCCTTCCATACGGCTAATTTGTTCAACCAAATTGCAAATCATTTGACCCAAAGGACCAAAAATCTTAAATGAGCAAAGTTATCTTTAAGAAGAGGGCGTCGGTTCCAATAGACCAGTTCAAGGTCCATAAACCTACATTATTCCTTCCATACGGCTAATTTTTTCAACCAGATTTCAAATCATTCGGTTCAAAGGACCAAAAATGTTAAATGAGCAAAGTTACTTTGAAGAAGAGGGTGTAGATTTCAATAGACCAGGTCAAGATCCATAAACCTACATTATTCCTTCCATACGGCTAATTTTCTGAACCAAATTTCAAATCATTCGGCTCAAAGGACCAAAAATGTTAAATGAGCAAAGTTATCTTTAAGAATAGGGCGTCGATTCCAATAGATCAGGTCAAGGTCCATGAACCTACATTATTCCTTCCATACGGCTAATTTTTTCAACCAGATTTCAAATCATTCGGTTCAAAGGACCAAAAATGTTAAATGAGCAAAGTTACTTTGAAGAAGAGGGTGTAGATTTCAATAGACCAGGTCAAGATCCATAAACCTACATTATTCCTTCCATACGGCTAATTTTTTCAACCAAAATTCAAATCATTCGGCTCAAAGGGCCAAAAATATTAAATGATCAAAGTTACCTTAAAGAAAAGGGTGTAAATTCCAATAGACCAGGTCAAGGTCCATAAACCTACATTATTCCTTCCATACGGCTAATTTTCTGAACCAAATTTCAAATCATTCGGCTCAAATTGACCAAAAATGTTAAATGAGCAAAGTTATCTTTAAGAATAGGGCGTCGATTCCAATAGACCAGGTCAAGGTCCATGAACCTACATTATTCCTTCCATACGGCTAATTTTTTCAACCAAATTTCAAATCATTCGGCTCAAAGGACCAAAAATGTTAAATGAGTAAAGTAAAGGGCCTTTCATTAAGCGTTACCCCAAAGAAGAGGTCACAGCTTAAAATAGACCATGCCATTGTCGAAGAACATAAACCATACAATTATCGTCAAATAAGAGGGTTGAGGTTACAATAGGTAGGTCGAGGTGCATAAACCTACAATTATGCCGTCAATACGGCTAAGTTTTTCAATCAAAATTCAAATCATTCGGCTCGAAGGACCAAAAATGTTAAATGGGCAAAGTAACGCGTTTTTCATTAAGACTTACCCCAAAGAAGAGGGTATAGGTAACAATAGACCATGCCATGGTCGAGGTGCATAAACCTGCAATTATGCCTCCAATACGGCCAATTTTGTCGATCCAATTTCAAATTATTCAGCTCGTAGGACCAAAAATGTTAAATGGGCAAAGTACAGCGTCTTTCCTGAAGAGTTACCCCAAACCATTCAACCTCCCAAAAGTCCCACCCATGGGCTCGACAAAAATGATTCACGGCCATACCCTAAAAACACTGCGAATCCATACAGGGCGTCCCAAATACAAGAAACCAACCACAGTTGCATTCCCCCAAACTGAATGCCCTGCACATGAACACATTCCCAGATTCCCCGTTCACAACAAGCCCAATCTTCACCAAAGCACACCTCACCCAAACCCGACAGTCCTACAAACATTCCAACCTTCACAAAAAGAGAGACATAATCCGAATGAAAAAAACTCACACCCATTCGCCTACTTGTCCCACGCCAGTCTGGGCAAAGAAACTTTGCCTTCAATACGGCTAATCATTCGGCTCGAAGGACCAAAAATGTTAAATGGGCAAAGTAAAGGTTCTTTCATTAAGAAGGATACTTACAACAACAATATTAGTGACCTTATGTCTGCAATAACCTAAATGAAATCCCCAACCCAATCAGCGGACTCACAGGTCTAAATCCTTTCGTAAGAGTTGTCAAGTTGATGTTCCAAATAGCCGCAGTCATTGAGGGAGTCTTTAAATTGACACATTAGGTTCTTCGTCACTTCGCTTCATTCTCCACATTTGTCCCCGAGCTGCTAATTGAATTAGGGGGTAATTGTGAGAAAGTGTTGAAGTTTTACATTCTCAACTCATGCATTGTTCCTTCTGAATCACCTTGACAATAATTGTCAAGTCAATTATAATTGTATAAGAACGAGCAGTGAAAGAATGCAAAAAAAAATGTGACTAAGTTACTGTTACTTATTCGGTGGTAAAGATTTGTTTTGTTTTCAGTTGGAGATAAACCAATATTCCAATGTCATTTATGTCCTGCAACGTGCGGTCGTAAAACGGATCTTAGAATACACGTACAAAAATTACACACTTCCGATAAACCATTAAAGTGTAAACGATGTGGTAAAACGTTTCCAGACAGATATAGTTACAAGGTAAGTCTTTTTTTCATTCTTCATTTTCTTTTATTTTAATAGTTATTACATTATTTTCTTCTTTCTTTTTTACCCGAAACACTCTTCCGACTCACACCGAAAAATGTTAAGGTTGAATAGTGGCGAATTTTTCAATTATTTTAAATATGCGATCCATTGGAACTTAAGTATCGCCCTTCTACGCATGGTTCTTAACACTTTCTGAAGATGTTTGTCCTTTTTGCTAAAACAGTGCACATTTCTTCCGCTTTAACAATTAGTTTATCCATAATTTGTCGTCTAATTGTCATTTGGGTGCAACTCTACCTCTACTTTTCAAATAGAATCTAGAAAACAGCTTCCTTTTGTTTAGCTAAGTTGGGCATTGCTAGTATTTATGCGATGATGTTAAACTGGTCAAGAAACAGGCCTTTCTACTTTCTGAAAAAATCTTAGGCATTATAGCAACAAGCCTTGTGAATGAATGCATTCAGTACAGTTTGTTTCTGGAGTGTCGTTAAGATCTCTAGGTTGTACCCTTCTTGAGAAAAGGTGACATAGAGGATAGACCCATCTCTATCATTCCAACCGCCTCTGGGTAAGATAGTCGGTAGGTGCTGTGAAAGATTTTTGGTCCTTTGAGCCGAATTATTTAAAATTTAATAGTCATTGTCATTATATTCTTTTCTTGTCTTATTTTTGTTTGTTTGTTTAGCTGAGTTGTGACGTTGCTAGTATTTATGTGGTGTTATTCAACTGGCCAAGAAACAGGCCTTTCTACTTTCTGAAAAAATCTTAGGCATTATAGCAACATGCCTTGTGAATGAATGCATTCAGTACAGTTTGTTTCTGGAGTGTCTGAAGATCTCTAGGTTCTACCCTTCTTTAGAGAAGGTGGCATAGAGGATAGACCCATCTCTATCATTCCAACCGCCTCTGGGTAAGATAGTCGGTAGGTGCTGTGAAAGATTTTTGGTCCTTCGAGCCGAATTATTTGAAATTTGGTTGAAAAAATTAGTTGTATGGAAGGCATAATTGTATCGTTTATGCATCTCGACCAAGGCATGGTCTTCTTTGGGGTATCTCTTAATGAAGTACCCTTTACTTTGCTCATTTAACATTTTTGGTCCTTTGAGCCGAATGATTCGATATTTGCTTGAAAAAATTAGCTATACAATTGACTGACTATTTTGAGGTGAATAGTTTGTTGTCGGCTTTGGATTTAGATCGACGAGATCCCCTACATATGCGATTCGTCATTTTATCGATGGTATTTGAGGACGGACACATTGCTGGAGGTATTTTCTGTGATCTGTCGAAGTCTTTCCACTGTGTTCCTCGGAAAACTTGACAAGTTTGGAGTTGAAAACTCATCTGGCAAAAGCTATTTAAATAAACGTCGCCAGCGAACATTTTATTAGAACATCTTGGCTGGTGTGTCCTTGATTGAACATGGAGTCCCACAGGGTTCTGTGTTGGGACCTTACTTTTTCTTGTCTATGTGAATGATCTTCCCGGAGGGTTCGTAGATGACACCACAATGCTCCGGGTGTCAAAAGGTTTAGCTCAGGTTGAAAATCTAGTGCGGTCGAGGGCTTTTGACTGGTTTGGAGCTAACATATTGTGTTTGAACCAATCGAAGGCACACAATTGTATTTTCTCCTCGAAATATGTGGGTGACCCGGGAAGTGTTACGTTTTTTGCCATTGTACTTGATCCTAAGTTGGTGGGACCAACACGTTGAGAGCGTTTAGAGCAAGTTAGGGGAGTGGGTATGGGTCTATTGTGGTTCATACCTAGCAGCTCAATGTTCTTAATGAAGTTAATTATTTTGCTGGGTGAGCTTTTTCTTAGACTCGCTAGTATAAGGGTTACTTCACCAATCGGGACTCAGAATTTTCCAAAAAACCCAACCTTGTGAGATGATGATTGACGATGATTGATGATGAGCGACATTGATCAGTGTATAGTCCAACAACGCATCGCAGATGAGATCTACTCATTCCAAACAACTCCTTGGCCCTTGGTTTCGACGGGTTAGTGAACTCCTTCGAATATACTAAGCCTGGATAATTTTGCCAGAAGTTCTGAACTTTTGACGTTATCCAGGTATGTATTTGGCAGTGCTAAACGATATGCCAGTTGCGGGTTCTGCCAGAGAGTCGGCCATTTCATTCCCCTTTTGTCAAATTATCGTTTGTCCCGATATTAGAGAGTTTGAGATTAGGGATTTTTATTGACCTTCACGTATCTACAGTGCTTTCCATACGGCTAATTTTTTCAACCAAATTTCAAATCATTCGGCTCAAAGGACCAAAAATGCCAAAGGACCAAAGTAAAAGGTCTTTCATTAAGAGTTACCCCAACTAAGAGGGTAGAGGTTACAATAGACTAGGTGGAGGTGCATAAACCTACTATGATCCATTCCATACGTCCAATTTTTTCAACCAAATTTCAAATCATTCTGCTCAAAGGACCAAAAATGTTAAAGCACCAAGGTAAAAGGTCTTTCATTAAGAGTTACCCCAAATAAGAGGGTAGAGGTTACAATAGGCTAGGTGGAGGTGCATAAACCTACTATTATTCCTTCCAGACGCCCAATTTTTTCAACCAAATTTCAAATCATTTGACTCAAAAGGCCAAACATGTTAAATGAGCAAAGTTACCTTTAAGAAGAGGGCGTCGATTCCAATAGACCAGGTCAAGGTCCATAAACCTACATTATTCCTTCCATACGGCTAATTTTTTCAACCAAATTTCAAATCATTCGGCTCAAAGGACCAAAAATGTTAAATGAGCAAAGTTACCTTTAAGAAGAGGGCGTCGATTTCAATAGACCAGGTCAAGGTCCATAAACCTACATTATTCCTTCCATACGGATAATTTCTCAACCAAATTTCAAATCATTCGGCTCAAAGGACCAAAAATGTTAAATGAGCAAAGTTACCTTTAAGAAGAGGGCGTCGATTTCAATAGACCAGGTCAAAGTCCATAAACCTACATTATTCCTTCCATACGGATAATTTCTCAACCAAATTTCAAATCATTCGGCTCAAAGGACCAAAAATGTTAAAGCACCAAAGTAAAAGGTCTTTCATTAAGAGTTACCCCAAATAAGAGGGTAGAGGTTACAATAGACTAGGTGGAGGTGCATAAACCTGCTATTATCCATTCCATACGTCCAATTTTTTCAACCAAATTTCAAATCATTCGGCTCAAAGGACTAAAAATGTTAAATGAGCAAAGTTACCTTTAAGAAGAGGGCGTCGATTCCAATAGACCAGGTCAAGGTCCATAAACCTACATTATTCCTTCCATACGGCTAATTTTTCAACCAAATTTCAAATCATTTGGCTCAAAGGACCAAAAATGTTAAATGTACAAAGTAAAGGCTCTTGAACACACAGATCAATGACCAGAACTTCTTTCTGGTATACAGTGACGTGAGAACTCAGTCATTATGTTCCTATAAGCTATGTAAGATTGTCGATGTGGATTCCTTACGTTTGTCAATCATCATCGATCAAATGAAAATGTTCCTGGAAACAAGCTATTCTGTCGGGGTTAAGGAATGCTTAAATTGGTCTAACGAAATAAAATCTAAACTTCGGAGGTCGACAGACACTGGCGACCATGTTAGACGCTTACCAAAACCAGTCCAAGGAATTTCATAAACATAATATTTCAGCTTCATAATAAAACTCATGACGGTGAAAAGTGCTTCAAATGCGACCTCTGTCCATACGCATCGATATCGGGTCGTCATTTGGAATCACACATGCTGATCCACACCGATCAGAAACCTTTCCAGTGCGAACGCTGTGACCAATCATTCAGACAGAAGCAGTTGTTAAGGCGGCATGAAAACTTGTATCATAATCCCGAGTATATCCCACCGCCGCCAAGAGAGAAGACACATGAATGTCCGGAGTGTTCCAGGTAATTCTTCAGCTTGTTGTTCAAGGTTTGTTAAACATCAAAGTGAAATAAATTTTAGGGCCTTCCGACACAAAGGCAATCTAATCAGACACATGGCAGCTCATGATCCCGATCCAACAATTCAACGAAAGCAATTAGAGTTAAAATTAGGCAGACAAAAGAAGATACAAATGATTGATGGTCAGCAGGTGGAAGTACTTACACCTGGTATGGCATCAGAGGATGAGGAAGAACTGGATATGATGGCTGTGGAGGGTTCTGATGGACAACAGTATGTTGTACTGGAAGTGATCCAGTTAGCTGATGGTGATGAGTCTACCAGTATGGTGTTGGGTACAAATACGAGAAGTAGTAGTACTGATGGTATAATGGAAACTGAGAGTATTCTGCAGGATAATGGTAAGATTGTCTAGATTTTCTAAAGTTCAACATTGTTAAATATCACCAAAGTTATAAATTTTCACAGTTTGCAGCACTGGTTTGATTTAGGTTTCGGGAAAACAACTTTTTTTTGTCAGACAGCTTTAATCGGTGGACAATGCCTTTGTTGAGAGAGTTTGGATACTTCTAGAGAAGATCTAGTGTTTAGAAAGGCCTTTCACTGTTTCTATAACTGACGAATTAGAGCGGACAACTGCTTGATTATCTGCTGCAGACCATGTAACAGCAGTGATTGTCAAGGCGAGCAAGGAAGATCCTACAGAATGTTCTTGACAATTCACGTTTCGTGGATCAAGTTCAAAATATCTTAAAATATATCTGTGAGCCGTTGCTCAGTTTAGAAACTTCCTCAACCCGACCAACTCGGCTAACTATTGCATTTTAGTTGCTTTAGAACTTTTCTTTCCCAAGGCCGTATGTACTCATCAACTACTGGTGGAAGAAATACCTCAATATCTATCGACAGCAAATTCCGACGTGGTTTGTTGAGAGACGGACAGGTCTACTCCTAAAAGACGTGAAATTGTCGGATCCAAAGAACCACAGTCATGGTGCTTGTATAACTGACGAATTAGAGCGGACAACTACTTGATAATCTGCTGCAGACCCTGAAACAGCAGTGAGTGTCAATGCGAGCAAGGAAAGTCCTTACAGTTCCAGGAGAATCCGCTCTGTTGTTCAGCCTGGAGGAAGGAATCCTCTGTTTTATATCCAAAGAGAGTTAAAGAACTTATACATCATCATGATATTGGCATGGTGTTTGGGATCGACAAGTAAGAAATTGTCCATTCTAAGGAAAGGCCACCTAGCCCAACATAATGTTATCTGCACGTCGCCGTGATGTTCACCTACTCAAAGCCACATAATTCGCCGCCGGGATGAAACAGTCCCTTTGGAGTACGTACAACAGCTCCGGTAAATCTGGTCCTTTGAGTTGGCTCGCTGTTTCGATCCTCTTTTACTCCTTTGGAGTGTTAAGGACACTATCGACAAGCTGCGCCCAACAATGCATTTGCCGAGAGGGTTTGGATAAGTCTATAGAAGATCTAAGTCGTAATCCGACAGGAAAGATGATGCGCATCTCGCATTCCGTCAGTGTTACAATTTAGAAACGCTAGAACGCCTTTCAACTGACGAATTAGATCGGACAACTACGTGATAATCTGCTGCTGCCAAGAAACAGCAGTGATTGTCAAGGCGAGCAAGCAAGATCTTTACAGTTCCAGGAGAATCCTCTCTGTCGTTCCAATTGCTTCAGAATGTTCTTGACAATTCACGTTTCGTGGATCAGGTTCAAAATATCTTAAAAGATATCTGTGAGCCGTTGCTCAGTTTAGAAACTTCCTCAACCAGACCAACTCTGCAATCTATTGCATTTCAATTGATGGACTCAACAACTACTGGAAATATCGCAAATTCCGACGTGGTTTTTCGAGAGACGGGCATTTAAAAGACGTGGACTTGTCGTATCCAAAGAACCACAGACATGTTCAAACGCTTGTTACTATCGGAACCTTCTTACTCAACTGGACAATTAGTTACATATTAAGCCTGGATGAAGGCACTCCTCAGTTTTATATCCAAAGAGATCTAAAGAACTTCTACATCATCATGACATTGGCATGGTGCTTGGGATCGACAAGTAAGAAACTGTCCACCCTAAGGAAAGGCCACCTAGCCGAACACAGTAGTGATCTGGACGTCGCGTGAACATCACTCACCTACTCAAAGCCACATAATTCGCCGCCGGGATGAAACAGTCCCTTTGGAGTACGTACAACAGCTCCGGTAAATCTGGTCCTTTGAGTTGGCTCGCTGTTTCGATCTTCTTTTACTCCTTTGGAGTGTTAAGGACACTATGGACAAGCTGCGCCCAACAATGCATTTGTCGAGAGGGTTTGGATAAGTCTATAGAAGATCTAAGCCGTCATCCGGCAGGAAAGATGATGCGCATCTCGCATTCTGTCAGCGTTACAATTTAGAAAGGCTAGAACGCCTTTCAACTGATGGATTAGATCGGACAACTACGTGATAATCTGCTGGAGACCATGAAACAGCAGTGATTGTCAAGGCGAGCAAGGAAGATCCTTACAGTTCCAGGAGAATCGTCTCTGTCGTTCCAACTGCTTCAGAATGTTCTTGACAATTCACGTTTCGTGTATCAGTTTCAAAATATCTTAAGGGATATCTGTGAGCCGTTGCTCAGTTTAGAAACTTCCTCAACCAGACCAACTCTGCAATCTATTGCATTTCAATTGATTTAGCAGGTACGAAGAATTGATCTCTCCGGCGACCGTATGGGCTCAACAACTACTGGTGAAAGAAATATCGCAAATTCCGACGTGGTTTGTCGAGAGACGGGCTCCTAGAGGACGTGGACTTGTCGGATCCAAAGAACCACAGACTACTGTCGGAACCTTCCTACTCAACTGGACAATTAGATACATAAAACGGATACCACCCTAAGGAAAGGCCACCTAGCCGAACACAGAAGTTAGCTGGACGTCGCCGTGATGTTCACCTACTCAAAGCCACATAATTCGCCGCCGGGATGAAACAGTCCCTTTGGAGTACGTACAACAGCTCCGGTAAATCTGGTCCTTTAAGTTGGCTCGCTGGTTCGATCTTCTTTTACTCCTTTGGAGTGTTAAGGACACTATCGACAAGCTGCGCCCAACAATGCATTTGTCGAGAGGGTTTGGATAAGTCTATAGAAGAACTAAGCCGTCATCCGGCAGGAAAGATGATGCGCATCTCGCATTCCGTCAGTGTTACAATTTAGAAAGGCTAGAACACGTTTCAACTGACGAATTAGATCGGGCAACTACGTGATAATCTGCTGCAGACCATGAAACAGCAGTGATTGTCAAGGCGAGCAAGGAAGATCCTTACAGTTCCAGGAGAATCGTCTCTGTCGTTCCAACTGCTTCAGAATGTTCTTGACAATTCACGTTTCGTGTATCAGGTTCAAAATATCTTAAGGGATATCTGTGAGCCGTTGCTCAGTTTAGAAACTTCCTCAACCAGACTAACTCTGCAATCTATTGCATTTCAATTGATTTAGCTGGTACGAAGAATTGTTTTTTCCGACGGCCGTATGGACTCAACAACTACTGGGGAAAGAAATATCGCAAATTCCGACGTGGTTTGTCGAGAGACGGGCTCCTAAAGGACGTGGACTTGTCGGATCCAAAGAACCACAGACTACTATCGGAACCTTCTTACTCAACTGGACAATTAGATACATAAAGCGGATACCACACGGGGATAATTTTGTGACACATATTAAGCCTGGATGAAGGCACTCCTCAGTTTTATATCCAAAGAGATCTAAAGAACTTATACATCATCATGACATTGGCATGGTGCTTGGGATCCACAACTAAGAAACTGTCCACCCTTAGGAAAGGCCACCTAGCCGAACAGAGTAGTTATCTGGACGTCGGGGTGATGTTCACCTACTCAAAGCCACATAATTCGCCGCTGGGATGAAACAGTCCCTTTGGAGTATGTACAGCAGCTTCGGTAAATCTGGTTCTCTGAGTTCAGAGTTGGTTCGCTGTTTTGATCCTCTTTTACTCCTTTAGAGTGTTAAGGACACTATCGACAAGCTGCGCCCAACAATGCATTTGTCGAGAGGGTTTGGATAAGTCTATAGAAGATCTAAGCCGAAATCCGGCAGGAATGATGATGCGCATCTCGCATTCCGTCAGTGTTACAATTTAGAAAGGCTAGAACGCCTTTCAATTGACGAATTAGAGCGGACAACTACTTGATAATCTGCTGCAGACCATGAAACAGCAGTGAGTGTCAATGCGAGCAAGGAAAGTCCTTACAGTTCCAGGAGAATCCTCTCAGTTGTTCAGCCTGGAGGAAGGAATCTGTGTTTTATATCCAAAGAGATTTAAAGAACCTCATCATATTGGCATGGTGTTTGGGATCGACAAGTATGAAATTGTCCATTCTAAGGAAAGGCACCTAGCCGAACATAATGTTATCTGGACGTCGCCGTGATGCTCACCTACTCAAAGCCACATAATTCGCCGCCGGGATGAAACAGTCCATTTGGAGTACATACAACAGCTCCGGTAAATCTGGTCCTTTCAGTTGGCTCGCTGGTTCGATCTTCTTTTACTCCTTTGGAGTGTTAAGGACACTATCGACAAGCTGCGCCCAACAATGCATTTGTCGAGAGGGTTTGGATAAGTCTATAGAAGATCTAAGCCGTCATCCGGCAGGAAAGATGAAGCACATCTCGCATTCTGTCAGTGTTACAATTTAGAAAGGCTAGAATGCCTTTCATTGCTTGTATAACCGACGAATTGGAGTGGACAACTACTTCATAATCAGCTGCAGACCATGAAACACCAGTGAGTATCAAGGCGAGCAAGGAAAGTCCTTACAGTTCCAGGAGAATCCGCTCTGTTGTTGGGCCTGGAGGAAGGAATCCGTTTTATATCCAGAGAGATTGAAAGAACCTCATGATATTGGCATGGTGTTTGGGATCGACAAGTAAGAAATTGTCCATTCTAAGGAAAGGCCACCTAGCCCAACATAATGTTATCTGCACGTCGCCGTGATGTTCACCTACTCAAAGCCACATAATTCGCCGCCGGGATGAAACAGTCCCTTTGGAGTACGTACAACAGCTCCGGTAAATCTGGTCCTTTGAGTTGGCTCGCTGTTTCGATCCTTTTTTACTCCTTTGGAGTGTTAAAGACACTATCGACAAGTTGCGCCCAACAATGCATTTGTCGAGAGGGTTTGGATAAGTCTATAGAAGAACTAAGCCGTCATCCGGCAGGAAAGATGATGCACATCTCGCATTCCGTCAGTGTTACAATTTAGAAAGGGTAGAACGCCTTTCAACTGACGAATTAGATCGGACAACTACGTGATTGTCAAGGCGAGCAAGGAAGGTCCTTACAGTTCCAGGAGAATCCTTTCTGTCGTTCCAACTGCTTCAGAATGTTCTTGACAATTCACGTTTCGTGGATCAGGTTCAAAATATCTTAAAAGATATCTGTGAGCCTTTGCTCAGTTTAGAAACTTCCTCAACCAGACCAACTCTGCAATCTATTGCATTTCAATTGATGGACTCAACAACTACTGGAAATATCGCAAATTCCGACGTGGTTTGTCGAGAGACGGGCTCCTAAAGGACGTGGACTTGTCGGATCCAAAGAACCACAGACAGGTTCAAATGCTTGTTACTATCGGAACCTTCTTACTCAACTGGACAATTAGATACATAAAGCGGATACCACACGGGGATAATTTTGCGACACATATTAAGCCTGGATGAAGGCACTCCTCAGTTTTATATCCAAAGAGATCTAAAGAACTTCTACATCATCATGACATTGGCATGGTGCTTGGGATCGACAAGTAAGAAACTGTCGACCCTAAGGTGCTGTTCCTTTGGAGTATGTACAGCAGCTCCGGTAAATCTGGTCCTCTTAGTTCAGAGTTGGTTCGCTGTTTTGATCCTCTTTTACTCCTTTGGAGTATTAAGGACACTATCGACAAGCTGTGCCTAACAATGCATTTGTCGAGAGGGTTTGGATAAGTCTATAGAAGATCTAAGCCGTAATCCGGCAGGAAAGATGATGCACATCTTGCATTCCGTCAGTGTTACAATTTAGAAAGGCTAGAACGCCTTTCAACTGACGAATTAGATCGGACAACTACTTGATAATCTGCTGCAGACTATGAAACAACAGTGATTGTCAAGGCGAGCAAAGAAGGTCCTTACAGTTCCAGGAGAATCCGCTCTGTTGTTCAGCCTGGAGGAAGGAATCCGTTTTATATCCAGAGAGATTTAAAGAACCTCATGATATTAGCATGGTATTTGGGATCGACAAGTAAGAAATTGTCCATTCTAAGGAAAGGCCACCTAGCGGAACATAATGTTATCTGGACGTCGCTGTCACCTACTCAAAGCCACATAATTCGCCGCCGGGATGAAACAGTTCCTTTGGAGTACGTCCAACAGCTCCGGTAAATCTGGTCCTTTGAGTTGGCTCGCTGTTTCGATCCTTTTTTACTCCTTTGGAGTGTTAAGGACACTATCGACAAGCTGCGCCCAACAATGCATTTGTCGAGAGGGTTTGGATAAGTCTATAGAAGATCTAAGCCGAAATCCGGCAGGAATGATGATGCGCATCTCGCATTCCGTCAGTGTTACAATGTAGAAAGGCTAGAACGCCTTTCAACTGACGAATTAGATCGGACAACTACTTGATAATCTGCTGCAGACTATGAAACAACAGTGATTGTCAAGGCGAGCAAAGAAGGTCCTTACAGTTCCAGGAGAATCCGCTCTGTTGTTCAGCCTGGAGGAAGGAATCCGTTTTATATCCAGAGAGATTTAAAGAACCTCATGATATTAGCATGGTATTTGGGATCGACAAGTAAGAAATTGTCCATTCTAAGGAAAGGCCACCTAGCGGAACATAATGTTATCTGGACGTCGCTGTCACCTACTCAAAGCCACATAATTCGCCGCCGGGATGAAACAGTCCCTTTGGAGTACGTACAACAGCTCCGGTAAATCTGGTCCTTTGAGTGGGCTCGCTGTTTCGATCCTCTTTTACTCCTTTGGAGTGTTAAGGACACTATCGACAAGCTGCGCCCAACAATGCATTTGTCGAGAGGGTTTGGATAAGTCTATAGAAGATCTAAGCCGTAATCCGACAGGAATGATGATGCTCATCTCACATTCCGTCAGTGTTACAATTTAGAAAGGCTAGAACGCCTTTCAACTGACGAATTAGATCGGACAACTACGTGATAATCTGCTGCAGACCATGAAACAGCAGTGATTGTCAAGGCGAGCAAGGACGGTCCTTACCAGTTCCAGAAGAATCCTCTCTGTCGTTCCAACTGCTTCAGCATGTTCTTGACAATTCACGTTTCGTGGATCAAGTTCAAAATATCTTAAAAAATATCTGTGAGCCGTTGCTCAGTTTAGAAACTTCCTCAACCTGACCAACTCTGCTAACTATTGCATTTTAGTTGCTTTAGAACTTTTTTCTCCCAAGGCCGTATGTACTCATCAACTACTGGTGGAAGAAATACCTCAATATCCATCGACAGCAAATTCCGACGTGGTTTGTTGAGAGACGGACAGGTCTACTCCTAAAAGACGTGGACTTGTCGGATCCAAAGAACCACAGTCATGGTGCTTGTATAACTGACGAATTAGAGCGGACAACTACTTGATAATCTGCTGCAGACCATGAAACAGCAGTGAGTGTCAAGGCGAGCAAGGAAAGTCCTTACAGTTCCAGGAGAATCCGCTCTGTTGTTCAGCCTGGAGGAAGGAATCCTCTGTTTTATATCCAAAGAGAGTTAAAGAACTTATACATCATCATGATATTGGCATGGTGCTTGGGATCGACAAGTAAGAAATTGTCCATTCTAAGGAAAGGCCAACTAGCCGAACATAATGTTATCTGGACGTCGCCGTGATGTTCACGTACTCAAAGCCACATAGTTCGCCGCCGGGGTGAAACAGTCCCTTTGGAGTACGTACAACAGCTCCGGTAAATCAGATCCTTTGAGTTGGCTCGCTGTTTCGATCCTCTTTTACTCCTTTGGAGTGTTAAGGACACTATCGACAAGCTGCGCCCAACAATGCATTTGTCGAGAGGGTTTGGATAAGTCTATAGAAGATCTAAGCCGTAATCCGACAGGAATGATGATGCTCATCTCACATTCCGTCAGTGTTACAATTTAGAAAGGCTAGAACGCCTTTCAACTGACGAATTAGATCGGACAACTACGTGATAATCTGCTGCAGACCATGTCACAGCAGTGATTGTCAAGGCGAGCAAGGAAGATCCTTACAGTTCCAGGAGAATCCTCTCTGTCGTTCCAATTGCTTCAGAATGTTCTTGACAATTCGCGTTTCGTGGATCAGGTTCAAAATATCTTAACAGATATCTGTGAGCCGTTGCTCAGTTTAGAAACTTCCTCAACCCAACTCTGCAATCTATTGCATTTCAATTGATGGACTCAACAACTACTGGAAATATCGCAAATTCCGACGTGGTTTGTCGAGAGAGACGGGCTCCTAAAGGATGTGGACTTGTCGGATCCAAAGAACCACAGACAGGTTCAAACGCTTGTTACTATCGGAACCTTCTTACTCAACTGGACAATTAGATACATAAAGCGGATACCACACGGGGATAATTTTGCGACACATATTAAACCTGGCTGAAGGCACTCCTCAGTTTCATATCCAAAGACATCTAAAGAACTTATACATCATCATGACATTGGCATGGTGGTTGGGATAGACAAGTAAGGAACTGTCCACCCTAAGGAAAGGCTACCTAGCCGAACACAGTAGTTATCTGGACGTCGGGGTGATGTTCACCTACTCAAAGCCACAGAATCCGCCGCCGGGGTGAAACAGTCCCTTTGGAGTATGTACAGCAGCTCCGGTAAATCTGATTCTCTGAGTTCAGAGTTGGTTCGCTGTTTTGATCCTTTTTTACTCCTTTTGAGTATTAAGGACACTATCGACAAGCTGCGCCCAACAATGCATTTGTCGAGAGGGTTTGGATAAGTCTATAGAAGATCTAAGCCGTAATCCGACAGGAATGATGATGCTCATCTCACATTCCGTCAGTGTTACAATTTAGAAAGGCTAGAACGCCTTTCAACTGACGAATTAGATCGGACAACTACGTGATAATCTGCTGCAGACCATGAAACAGCAGTGATTGTCAAGGCGAGCAAGGAAAGTCCTTATAGTTCCAGAAGAATCCGCTCTGTTGTTCAGCCTGGAGGAAGGAATCCGTTTTATATCCAGAGAGATTTAAAGAACTTCATGATATTGGCATGGTGCTTGGGATCGACATGTGCGAAATTGTCTAAGGAAAGGCCACTTAGCCAAACATAATGTTATCTGAACGTCGCCGTGATGTTCACCTACTCACAACCACATGATTCGCCGCCGGGATGAAACAGTCCCTTTGGAGTACGTACAACAGCTCCGGCAAATCTGGTCCTTTGAGTTGGCTCGCTGTTTCGATCCCCTTTAACTCCTTTGGAGTGTTGAAGACACTATCGACAAGCTGCGCCATCTTAACGAAAAGACGAGAAAGATGATGATATTGCATCGAAGTCATCGTTTTATAAGGCGTTCGTTATTAACCAAATAACAAGAAAAAATAACTACGAAGCAAAAACAGTCAGAGCAGTCTTCTTAAGTGATTCCAAATTGTATCCCTGCGGAACGCCTAAGGAAGCCCCTTATAATATACATATTGGTGTCTGTTCTGAAGATATGAAGTAATTAACGACTTCAAATCATCATAATCGATCGAGATTTTGAACAAGTAGTCGATGATCCAGACGATCGAAAGCTTTAGCAAAGTCTGTACACAACACAATCAAATTGACCTCCACCATCAACAACATCGTTCACTTGTTGCGTATAAGGTGCATGGTTAGTGGCAATGGACCTTCCCCATGCAACTTGCCACAATCTTGTATTTTCCCTGTATTTTCGAAAGAATCAACTCGTTGTCTTTTCCAGATCTGGATGATAATGTCATGAAAGCGTTACAAACAGCTCGAAGAATCACAAAAGCAGATTTAGAAGAAGAGTTTGAAGATAAGAAGAACATTCAGCTACTTCCAACAACAGATTCGGATATGAAGAATTGCTTTGGATTCGATGTAAGTAGACTTTTTTTCTCTTATTTCTTCGGCAACCCTGTTTAGGCCATGTGCTAAACATATATCCGGTTGGTTGGTGGAACCCCGACCAATAAAGGTGCAATATAACGACCGATAGAATCAGTACTTTCATCCATACATATTTAAAACTAGTTCTTTCCAATGTTTGCTTTAATTTCTTCAATTACTGAAGGATATAAAGAATTTACATCGTTTCACTAGGAACATTGGCTCAAATTAGGAACACATACTCTAAATACCTGCAACAACAAGGGTTTGTTTACCATCTTTTATTAGGGTGGGTTTTCCCGCTATTTAGGTACCTGTTTTGGTTCTAAATTTAAAAATTCTGTATTGAATTAGGAATTTCCAGTCTAACAATTATTGAAGTAAAATTTTTTGGCTGAATATACTTCATTATATGCAGCTTTTGACAAAAATATGCAGAAAAACACCAAAATGCAATATGCACTTTGCATAAATGCCCTTCTTTACTTATAATTGGTCTTATACTGAAATAATCAATATAAATCATCATACATGTTTCGGTTTACACAGATATCATCATCAGTGGTGCATAATCAATCAGATATCTCAGGTTTACATTCAATAAAGAAGAAACAGTTTGAATTACTGAAAATCAATGTAAACTTGATTGATTATGCACTACTGATGATGATATTTGTGTATATCGAAACATGTATGGTGACTAGGTCAGCATAAGTTATATAAAGTGGAGTTGGACGTATTGTATTTCATAATGTTTTGTTTTTCTCTTACAGGAAGAGGAGGATGACGAATCGGAAAGTAATCGAGGTCCAGAAACGCTTACTATTCTAGGCGGAATAGATTAAATTGTTAGTAAAAAAACACTTAGGTAATACAATAACTAAACAATTCAAAAAAACAAACAAATTTTGTTGACTAGCGCCTTGTGATGATTTAATTCTTGTTACTTTGACATCGGGAAAATTAGCCGAACGGTCAAAATTTACTCTTAAGTTTGACATGGATTTTCTCTTGAACCCTGTATCATATTGAGATGATTTTTTTTTAGAAATGTAGGTTGACTCTTGGACAACACATTGGACCTAGAGCTGATTTTAAGCAATTGATTCTTATGTCATATACAGGGGTAAACAGAAAGTAATGTTTTTTGTTCATTTTTGGAGCAATCTGTGGAGTGAACGAATGAAAGTAGAAATTATTGGATAACGGCAAACTAAAGATTGATCTTTTTTGAGCAATTTGGTTTTTTATTTACTCTGGAAACTCACTTAGTAAGGAAGTTATAGGGTTTTGTTAAAAAGGTGCATATTGGCATTGGGTCGGCGTTACACCATTACGTTTTACGTCTGTATAAGACATAAAGGGGCGTCCAGACTTCAACTGTAGATCAAACCTGTTGTCCAAGAGTCAAGCTACATTTCTTAAAAAAAAAAATCATCTCAATGTGTTACAGGGTGGAAGAGAAAATTCATGTTAAACTTGAGTAATTTTCGTCCGTTCGACTAATTTTGCTGGTGTGTGTAGTATTTAAAATTGTAAGTATTTTTTTTTTTGTTTCTTCTTGTTTTGTATTATTTTTATATTTTTTTACTTGCATCGGAATAATTAGATAATTATTATAAGTTAATTTAAATTTTGTATAAAACTGCGTGTAAATAATAAAATTGTTAATGAAGATTCTACATTTTGATTGTTTCTTTCAATTTTTGTGGCAGATTCAATCAGAAAATCGGCTGTTTTAGGAATACTTTGCATTTATCCCTTAACAAATCCTCATCCCACATTTGAGTTGTTTAGGTTCTTTAACCTAGGTTTGTAATAAACTGGAAACAGATATCTGGGGCGAGGAATACAAGATCGTCATGAACAAATTTAAAAGCGAATTGCTTCAGTTCGAAATGAGTAGTAATATGAAACTCAAAATCATTGATGAATTATTTCCAAGGCGAAATGACGTTTGGCGGATCGACAATTGTGTCCTGGCGCCAGCGGAGCTAAAAAATGCTGCAGAACAGATGAAGGAAGGAAAAGCACCCGGACCAGATGGAATTCCAACAGAGATAATTAAAATAGCAGTAAAGGAATATCCAACTTTACTATTAAGCATAACGAATGAGCTAAATGCACATCCGTCCGATATTTTATCTTTTGATGTAGATATGGCGGAGTCTCATCACGCAGGATTCCGTAGAACCTGCAAGCAGAATGACAAAGCCTCCTATTTTCCATATTTAACCAACCAATCAGAGTGAGTGTATGAGAGATTCTTTGATATTTCCTGATCCCATAGATCAAGCGCAGACAGGAGTTTTGCAATTTCTGTATTCGAAGCCTTACCTTCTGTGTCAAGCACGGTGAATAAATCACGTCACAATAGTTTAGCATTGAAAGTACTAATGAATTACAAATCTTGGCCCTAAGCTCAACACTAAGCACGGAACGGTTCTGAAATATTAATTTTAAATTCACATATCCCAATTGAATACGACGCGAGATATACTCAGTGTAACGAAAATCCTGATCAATCAGAAGCCCAAGGTTCTTAACCCCTTAACGCATTATAAGTCTGTTCAAAAAGATTTCTGTCATTTCGCTGACCAAACACTATTGCAACAGTTTTGTCCGGATTTAACTTAAGGCAATGCGCCTGAGCAAACTCATCCAAATTAAGCAAATCAGCATTGATACCAGCAACCGCTCGCAGAGCATCAGAAGGGCTAAAGGACAAATACAATTGGGTATCATCCGCATAGTAATGCTGTTCACATGATCTAAAGACTGACGGAAAGTTAAACGTGTATACAGTAAATAAAAGAGGTCCCAGTATAGATCCCTGTGGTACCCCTGTAGAAATGGGCGAGTATGTTGATGTTATGCTTTCATGACTGCCTGCAGTCTACAATTGAGATAAGAAGACATCAGCTGTACCGAGGAGTCTGATAGTCCAACATGCCTCAAAAATTGACACCATTAGACGGTGATCCAAAGTATCAAACGCCTTGGAGAAATCCAAAAGCACAAGCACAGTGAGTTTTGACCTATCAGTAGCAGTCAGTATGTCATCTGTTATTTTGAGTAAAGCAGAAACACAATCATGCCCAGACCTGAATCCAGACTGCATTGCTGGAATGACATTCTTGCTATGCAAGTACTGGCGCAGTTGCCTCTCCATTATCCTCTCCAGAACCTTTGAAAAAGTTGGATACTGTTGACAATGAGAAATTACACTGGGTGCGTTGGATGTATATATGCTGAACAGTAACGGTTCAAGTATTGATCCCTGAGGAACCCCCATCCTTAGAACAAGAAAACGTGAAAGTGCTCCCTTGTAAGAAACAGCTTGTTCTCGGTCCGCAAGATCATTCACAAACAATTTAGTTGCATCTGTGGTTAGCCCAATATAATGCAGTATAGATGTAAGAAGCTCATGACTCAGGGTATCAAACTCTTTGAAGAAATCCAAGAGCGTTAGTACAGTGAACTTTTTGTTATCTATTGCCTTCTATCAGTTATATTTGTAAGAGCAGAGACAAAATCATATCCCGGCCTAAATCCCGACTGTGTTGGAGGTAGTATGGAGTTACTATCAATATATTTTCTAAGTTGTGTCTCAATTACTTTCTAATTATTCTAATTGTTATTTTGAAAAACAAATAATTCTAAACAAAATGTTTAAATGATTGGGCTTACCTGCCAAAAAAAATCACACACATTTTTTAACAAACATGAATAACTTCGATTAATTTCGCAGCACAGGGGCCCTTATCTTTTATAACTTGGATCAGTCTATTTGCCGATAAAAGTCCAATACATCTTAAGCATTCTAAAAAGAGAGCTTAAAAATCTTACTAGATGAGTGCAAAAATTCTATTAAATTCTGCCAGTGTTTATTAAATTTGAATTACATATTTTAACTATTATAGATATTAGCAGGTAGTAAATTCTAGTCTCAGGTTTTATTGCCCATTTATTGCGGGTGATTTTAGCATGTTTTGTAGGTATATAATGGGAAATTCCCAACATGTGTGCTTGCGTTGTTTTCCTGAAGGCTATAAACAGGTAAAATATAATGACGTTTCGCTGAATACACTACGCCACATTTAGGTTTATTCATGTTAACGGAAAACCGATAAGAATGTAAATTTCACAACCACACAATATCTCACATGCAATCGAAAATTTCAGATTAACGCTGCCACTGAATAGCCGTTCGCTAACGCTAAGCCTCTGTCTAAACTCAGTACGTCATCGAATCCCTCTGCGCGAATGAGGTGCGCAAACTAGCCGCGCTCACCAGACTTTATATTCTCTCCCTTAGTTGTTCTCTGGCGTAGATATCAGTTTAAAATAAAAATTGCGCCTTTATATAGCGCATCGCTCGAAAGAATTGCCATAGATTTAGCATGGTCATTTTACGGAATAATATCTATCATGGTTAGGATAAACCATCGATTATCATTCATTATAAAGGAAAGGTAAAAAAAAAATCAAATTATTAATTTAAAAAAAAAAGTATATTTATTGCTTTAAACTAATTTTCAACAACACCAACTCTTTACTACGTTCATATTCAAAATATTGTGGAAAATCTACTGGAATATGTTCAATAAGGAGATTTTTAAATCCTTCTATATATTCTATAAAATATGCATAACATGGCGCTACAGAATTGAGATCAGCTATTGTGAACACAAATCGTTGTTCTAGTGCCACGTACACTGAACGATTTCGTGGTGATATTGACAACAGCTTGGCAACAGTGTTTACAAAGGCTTCAGTGAGAGTATCATCGTATACAACTGTAACAATGCAAATAGAATATTCTATAAGTTCCTGCTCTCAATGACTTGATACTTCCTAAATCTTACTTAGAAAAAATACAGTGGAACCTCTTTAATCCAAACACCAGATTGTAACGCTAAGAAATTTGTAATTTTTGCTTGAATCTTATTTTTAGGGGCGGCATTTTGAGCATGAATTCGTAATTCCCGCAAAAAGGTGATATTATGTTCAGGAACCTTATTTTGTATAGCCCAATCAACACAAATATGGAGAGCTGACACTGCATCATCGTTTTTCACTAAAGTAATTACTGAAATATCGTCAGAATTACTCAGGATCGGAATCTCTATCAATTTCTTGAATTATAACAGCTTCTGTTCATCGCTGCATCATGTACTACCCACTCCTTGATCTCTTCTTTCGTTAAATTCTGGTTAAGTTTCTTACCCAAGTTCACAATCTCTTCTAGTTGACTTACAATCCCTATAGGTTTTCGCTTGGTGTTTTGTCTGACTAACCTAGCTAGTGGGATTTCGTCTTCTTCATGACTATCATAAAGATTTTCCTTTCGAATCTCAGGTCAAACAGTAATGTACATTAAGCTTTGCTCAGGTGGTAGTAACTAACTCCATGATTATGCAATTAAGGTAGTGCCCACATGCTGCATCCAAAAGGAAACCAACATACCTCAGTGAATGCCAAACATCACAATGAGACGCGACAGGTCTATTCTTGTTGGCGTTCGGTTTACCGAGGTAGTGTTGGAGTGTCGCTTCATGGATTAAGCGTTCGGATTAGCGTGTTTTCGTAAACAACAAAAACAATAGTGGTCCCAAGTTAGATCCCTGTAGAACACCTGAAAGCGGCTGATACATACTTGACGCGTAAACATAATATGAACAAACTGTTCTCTATTTGATTTGGTAACTCATTGACATAGCCGAACTTCCGCAGCAATATACCCTATCAAACGCTTTGGCGAAGTCAGTGTAGATCACATCTACCCGACCATCAGCATCAACCACCCCTGAGATAACCTGTGTTACTAAATATGAATAACTTATTGTAGATTTACTTGTCATGAAACCATGTTGAATCGAAGTGATCTTATCACGGACTATATGCGACCAAATAATGGCTTCAAATATTTTGCAAAAATTCGACAAAAGGGATATAAGGACCTGTAATTGTTAACAAATCTATGTCCTGACTTAAACACTGGTACAATCCTAGATTTTTTAAATGCTAATCTTAATCTTAACAAGCCAGGCGGTTCAAGAGACCAAGATGTTAATTCTGACCATGGGATCACCATGAATGATGAAGCAATGACGCTCTTTGCGTTGTCTCAACTACAGCTACAGGAGTCTCCACTAATTTCCAATAGACAGGAAAAACAGATAAAGAAATGACTGATGAAATATATACGAACTGAAGTGAGACTTGAAATTGAAAGGAGCAGAAATATTTCCTCAGGGGAGATTTTAGTGGGAGGTTCCTGGAGCGTCAGAAGTTGCCTATCCTCTATATAAGAAAACATACAAACATAAAGTCGATGGTCAGTCAAGCTATGGATAATAATCGACGACATAAAAACAGGAATAAAGCAATCGAAGGACATACTGTATGTTTTACCTACTTACCATCTGCAGCAATTATCACAGTTATTTTGGGTAACATTGAAATTAATTTGTCTGAAAATTTATCACTTGTAAAATCCAATTCAAACACGTCAACCGGAAATTTGACAATATGTTTGTTACGATTCACATTACTTCTAATTAGCTTGAAAATTTCACCTCGATCAACATCTGGAACAAAGATTCAGTCACTATTTATCGTTGAGATGAAGAATTAAATTAATTACCAGAAGATATTACCGGACAAAACATTGCTGCTATTATACTTGTCAATCCCACACCTGATCCAAGCTCTAATATATAGTTTTCACTACAAAATTGTGTACTGCCTTTATGTAGAAGCCAATCAGCCAGAAGTAAAGATCCACGCCATATCTGTTGTCCAACCATTAATAATGTAGTACTATTACTATGTTCTGTAAAAATAACAAATACATAGGGTGGCCACCCTGTACATCAAGTTGCTTGAACACAACACTCGGAACACTTCAATGTTTCTTTTGGTAAGTAGGAAAAGGCAAGTCCAAATCTTGTAAGGACATTCAACATACTCATGAATGTGTGAGTTTGCACAGCTTGATCTTACAGGGTAAGCAATTTATTTGGGGGGGAAAAAATGTTAAGACAAAAGTTTATTGGAAATTTTAGAATTATTTGTCTGTTAATAATACAGGGCGTCCGAAAACTGCTGCAGCAACAACCCCAGAATTTCAAATGACATCTTATACAGGATGTTAGTAAATAAGTGCGACAAACTTCAGGGGGTAATTCTGCATGAAAAAATAATGACAGTTTGCTATGTAAACATATGTCCGCAAATGCTTCGTTTTCTGAGATACGGGGTGTTAAAGTTTTTCTTAAAAACTGAAGATTTATTGATTACTCTGAAACCGGTGGAGATATGCAAATGAAATATTGTGAGTTTTAAGAGGTAGTCATTGTACATTTTTTGGTAAGCAATTAAGAATTTTATGTTCATCAGTGGCGCGCATACGAGTAATGATCTCAATATTTTTAAAGAAAAAAATGGTACGCCACTGAAATTTTTCAAATAAAAAATCATTTTGCAATTCCTCGTTCGATTTGTGATAAAAAATCGCTCCTGCTTTTTTATCGTAGGGGGCATCGTCTTTGTGCAAAAAAATAAAACATCTGACCCCGTATTTTTCACGTATGTTCGCAAATGCTTCGTCTCCAAGCCACAGTGAGTTGAAAGTTTTCTTAAAAACTAATGATTTATTTATTGCTCTGAAAGCGGGTTCTTCTAGCGCATTTTTTGATATACAATTAAGCGTTTTATGTTCATCATTGGCGCGCATATATATGGGTAATGATCTCAATGTGTTTTAAGAAAAAATGGTACGCCACTGAGATATTTCAAATGAAATCCTGGTTCAATTTGTGACAAAAAAAGCTCTTTTATCTGTTTTTCTTAGGGGGTGCTCTTTTTATGTAAAAAAATAAAACTTCTTAGCGCACAGTAGGACGCCACTGAGATATTTTAATATACAAATTATTTTTAAAATCCTGGTTCAATTTGTGACAAAAAAGCTCTGTTATCTTTTTTTCGTAGGAGGCACCATTTTTATGTTAAAAATAAAATATCTTAACGCACAGTAGTACTCCACTGAGATATTTTAAAATAAAAACTATTTTTGGAATTCTGGTTCAATATGTGACAAAAAAGTCTGTTACCTTTTTTTCGTAGGGGACGGCATCTTTATGTAAAAAAAAATAAAATATCTTAACGCACAGTAGTACGCCACTGAGATATTTTCAAATAAAAACTATTTTTGGAATCCTGGTTCAATATGTGACAAAAAAGTATGTTACCTTTTTTTTCGTAGGGGACGGCATCTTTATGTAAAAAAAAATAAAATATCTTAACGCACAGTAGTACGCCACTGAGATATTTCAAAGTGAAAATTATTTTTGAAATCCTCATTCAATTTGGGGACAAAAAGCTCTCTTACCTTTTTTTTTTGTAGGTGGCGCCATTTTTATGTAAAAAAATAAAACTTCTTAGCGCACAGTAGTACGCCACTGAGATATTTTAATATAAAAATTATCTTTGAAATCCTGATTCAATTTTTGACAAAAAAGCTCTTTTAACTTTTTTTCGTAGGAGGCACCATTTTTATGTTAAAAATAAAATATCTTAACGCACAGTAGTACGCTACTGAGATATTTCAAAGTAAAAATTATTTTTGAAATCCTCATGCAATTTGGGGCCAAAAAGCTCTTTTACCTTTTTTTTTTGTAGGAGGCGCGATTTTTATGTAAAAAAATAAAACTTCTTCACGTACAGTAGTACGCCACTGAGATATTTCAAAATAAAAATTATTTTTGAAATCCTGGTTCAATTTGCGACAAAAAAAGCTCTCCTACCTTTTTTTGTAGGAGGCGCCATTTTTATGTAAAAAAATAAAACATCTTAGCGCACAGTAGTACACCACTGAGATATTTCAAAATAAAAATTAAAAAGCAAACTGTTATTATTTTTCCATGCAGAATCACCCTCTGAAGTTTAATAGTTTATGAAATAATTAGAAATATATTGTGCGA
Organism: Apoderus coryli; assembly: GCA_911728435.2. NCBI lineage: Eukaryota > Metazoa > Arthropoda > Insecta > Coleoptera > Attelabidae > Apoderus > Apoderus coryli. The sequence continues at coordinate 1,533,792 of OU452207.1, forward strand.
TATTTTGTTAATAGCATGATAGATATTATTATTATATTACTTATATCATGCGATATATTTAAAGGAACATGTATATATGCACAGTAAACGACATGCAGAAACAAATCAGAGAAGCTGGAGGACACATTGAAAACTTACTTTAGGCTTTTAATGTTTGACTTAGGTCTTGTTGAATTATTTAATATTATATTTTTTAATTTTAACTAAATTGGTTTTCTTTTAGTGGTCTTTGATTTCTTCTTTAAATATACTGCGCATGATATAATATATAGATATATATCATGCTATACTGACCTTGCCTGGACTTAAGAAAAATATAATATTAATTAGGTACTCTGAGGAAGAAGACCTATAATTGACAGCTCGTAATGTTTAGTGTGACTACGTCAACAGAAGATCACGAATATTCCAGGGAAAATACTGCCACGAGTTAAATGTGCTTATGTTTAACAAAAATTACCTATTTCAATTTGTTCGAATTGTGGAATTGCCGCATTTCTCCTAGGCACATCTAAATCACCATCCATATCTGTCTTCACCTTTTGTTGTGATGATCTTGGTAATTTAAACCTGAACTGCGACACAGTATCTAAAAAAGGACATCCTCATTACTCCAATTAAATGCAAATTGTATTGAAAATTAGTCTATTTATTTTTATTTTTTTATATCTAAGTTTCCTTTTGTGTTGTTTTATTTTTTTTGTTCCTGTATTTATTTTATACTGTTGTGCACAATAAGTTTATTTAATGTTTTTATATTTTAATATTGATTGATATAAAGCTATATAGCATGTATATAGATGCAATAGAGTTTTATAATGTGGTTTGTTTTAATTTTGTTTCATTTTATATTTTATATGCAAATTGTATAGAAAATTAGTCTATATATTTTTATTTTATATGTGATTTCTTTTAATTTTGTTTAATTTTAGTTATACGGGCTCCAAAACTGACAGTATTATTGCTAACAAACCGTTAAATTTAATAAAATTTGACAACTTACTCTTTGGATTAACGTTAGGTGTAGATTTGCTGGAATAGTCAAATTCCTCATAGAGTTCGGACGATATTTCTGGACAGTCTTCATTGTTCATTGTCTCTGAAAAATACGAAAGAAAACAATCCGTTAAGAAAGTGTACTACTACAAAGATATTGTACTAAATAAATAATTATTGAAGTCTGATATGCCTTTATAGCACATTCAACACAAGACGACGTTTTGGTGTAAATATATCATCAACTTTTACTCTGCAGCAGAATAAACAGCACCTCGAAAAACATTCCAAATCCTATATTAGAATATTCTTGATTTATGAGATCATTATAATACTTATTAAATAACTGTCAATGGCATACATTTTTTTGTCAATATTAATCGTCAAATTGCCCCTAGGGACGCCACTGGAACTTATAATTATTATCATCTAGGTAGTGCTAACTTAGTGTCTGATCACAATCAACAGTACTGCTAAATTTCAACAAAATTGGCATAAGGATCTTGAAGATATTAATAAAGACTTTTTTTTTTAATTTGGCACTTTCTTGAAAACCAAACAATTTAGGACACATGTTTATATGAACTTTTTTACTTGAAATGAGTTCAGAAATGCGCACTACCACGCCCAACATTCATGCTTCAACCTAGATGGACCACCGTCAGGTCAGTTTTTAATAAACTTCGGTGGTACAACTAACATAAAAGAAGAATAGTTGACAAGAATGACTTTGACAATACACACACAAATATACTTTTAGCGGCAAATTAAAATGATTAAATTTATTACTACATATTGAGGTTAAGTAGTAAATAAAATCAAATTTTTACACGCAATCTGTTCGTTAAACTAAAGATTGCAGTTTAACTAGCACTCAATCCACTAGTTGATAGTCATATGGTGGTGATAGCCACTTATACAAAGTATATTTTTGATTAAACTTCAGTTTAACTTAACACTTATAGTTTAAACTGTATGTTATTTATTAACCACTTGTATAAGTGGTTAATAAATAATATATTTACCAGGTAGACGTTAATATAATACTTAAACAAAATCACACTAGTAAAGCAATCTGTTATTGCTCAAAAACCTCAACACACAAACTTTTAAATTTAACATAGCATGTTATGTTACACCAGTAATGTTATTGGTACATATGAAATATTTTAACGAGACGATTTATTATATATTTTTTTGTTAATCATTTTAAACATAGGAATATGTTCTATTTTTGAGTTTTTGGCCAACAAACGATGTATGGACAATTAAATTCCTAAATTCAAAATGTACAACGTGTCCCAAATTGCATCTATGCTAAAATTGAACATGAGGTAGAACTTCCCAATAATATGGAAAAAGGGTCATATAATTAATCACAGCATAAAAAATAGCATTCCGAACCAAATACACTGTCCCACAATATTAACCGGACAAAGAAAATTTAATAACTTTTTTGGTATTGCATCAATTTTGACAATTTTTTTTCGAGTTTTAGACCGTTTTATTGTCATAATTTTTTCAGATCGAAAATTCAAAAATTTGGAACGGATTTGTTGTTATACAGGGGTGAACAAAAAGTTACATTTGACTCTAAACTTTTCAACACCCTGTAGACAAAAGTCCAACCGAATAATGATATTTTTTTGCAACATTTTGAAGCCCCATATTTTCTGAACGTCAACGCCTACCAGTCTTCTAACCAAAGCTGGAGCAGACGCTGTTCGCTCTCGAAGAACCTGAAGACGAATAAATCGATCTTCTGCGTTTGTGGCCTTTCGTCTTCCCTGTCCAGGTCTTCTTGAATAAGAACCAGTTTGTCTGAACCATTGTATAGCAGTGGCGGCTCGTGGGTAATTTTATTAGGTAGGCACTAAGTCAAAAATGGAAGAAAAAGGCTAGCTCACTTGTTGTGCTTGAAGCAAGATATTGATCACCAATTCTCTATTTCGGCTACCCGCCCACCATCTAGTAATAATTGAGAATTGATCAGTCTCCAAAATATTTGGTGTCTTATTAATGTAAATATGGTCACTAATGTTTTCCCTTTGATAATTTATAATATTGTAATTAATTTTCTATTAAATGAAGAACTGCTTTTCGTCGTTTTCAAGTTGGACAACATTTTAAACCTGTGTATAATATAACAATAAATATCAGGTGAAATTAAATAAGGCTATGTTATATATTAGTTCTAGGTAATGTTTATGACAGCATTTTAATTTTATAAAATATGCATTGGCAACATGTTTATTTTTTTATTGTTTAAAATAACTAAAAAACAATTTTGTAATTATTAATTTGCGCACAAATTCGCTGCAGAAAACAAATCGCTCTTAATAACGACAATAAAAAAACTATTTTATTAATTCGAACTGTACTTTAACAGAATAATTTTATAATTGTTTTTAAAGGAATAAGTTAATCCAGACTAGTACTTTTACAAAATGCTTTTAAAACCAATTATCATTCGGAACAAATTCGTCCTACAAAAAGTATTTTATAAACGTTTATAAAATTGTTACGATATTATATTTTATAACTATTTTATTATTTTGCTGTAAAAACGTTCTTATAACAATTTTTCTCACAGAAAAGTTTAACACAGCGGTTTAATCACGAAACGAAACTTTAAAGAATAAAAAAGTTTTAACTAAGCGGCAATAAAATAATTATAAAGAATGTCGAATTGCTAGTTGGGGTTTAAATTATACTTTCGAGGAAAATTGGATAGGTATCAATGGACTGATCCTTTTGAATTTTCAGCAAAATACTCATATAAAAAATTTATGGACATCAAATTTCCAATAATAAGAATAATTAAAATGTTATGACGTATCAAAAATTATAAAACCCTAAATGGTAAACGTATCTTAACTCAACCACCAACAAAAACCTTTCTTTAAATTTCACTCATTCAGGAATATGTTCAAAATATGCTCCTTGACCTTCTTCCTTAAATTAGCTACTGTTTCCATTGCCTTGAAGGTATCACCCAGATCATTACAAACTTTTGGTCAGACATAATATGACAATCAGTTGCAATAAATGCACTTTTATGAATTTTAGAAATCATATAGAGAAGCTTGAGTTTACCAAGTTAGTTAGAGAAATACAAATTACCATTGATAACAACACAGTTCAGGGATACTGTACGAGGTTATCCTGTGATAAAACATTGAACCTCATTATATAAACCGGCCCACTTAATCGATCAAAATGTTCCAACTTAAAAATAAAAACAAGTAAAGAGGATAGGGGCTGTCGATGCCACTTCCGTCCATTTGCTTTATTAAAACGTATATGTACAACTGCCCCCCTTTCTATAAATTATACATATAAAACCATACATAAAAATGAAAAATAAATAATAAAGGGTTAGTAATTTTATTATAATTACGTAGAGCAACGTAGTTGAATGGGAACACCACCTGTTGAATTTTATTTTTAGTTTATAAATACCTACCTATATAAATATTTTGTATAATATGGTAGTAAACACGAATGGTCTGAAAATTTGCCGACCTCAACATTCAAAGGTTGAATTTGAAAAATATTATTTTGGTGATTTTGTGTAAATGTTTTCAATAACAAATATCAAAAATGAAATTAGGTATATGCAAAATGATCACGTAAAGTCCAAATTTTCTAATATGTGTTTGTTTAAATGAAAATATCTTAAAAACTAATAGCTTTAGGTATAAGAAAGGCTATATAAGAATAAAAGCTTATCAATTTTCCTTTCAGTTTTTGATATTATATACAGGGTGTCTCATTTGGAAAATTCGAGTAAAACGCGAATTTGAGTTTGGACTCACCCTGTATACCGGTGTTGCACTATACACTAACAATTATCTTTTTCTAAAAGTTGGTAACTATCAAAAAGGTATGCCCGTAAGAAGCAGAGTTTAAATTATATCAGTTCCAGTACAGAAGCCTTAGAATTCGCCATGTTTTGCATATAATACTAGTGGTAACTTTGGAACCACTCTATATAATTTTCTAAAATTTTGGTATGATTAATGTCAAGTCTAAACCAATAAAATTTTGGAATAATAAATAGGGCTTTCCATTTAAAAAAATCTAAGTTTGGTTCACCCAGATGAGATGAGCCACCCTGTACAAATATCAATAATTTTAAAATACGTACTTTATGACTGCCTACACACTGGCTGCTTAGTTTTGCGTGAAATTTTTGGTCTTTGAGGTAATATCGAACTTCGACGCACTAATAACTCACCCTGTGCACGTATATAGTTACGGTACCAAGTGGCGCATTTCATTGTATAAGAGTTGACTCCGGAGAGAAGTGAATATGCAGACGTCAATTGGAATCTTGAGAATTTCTACAACTATGAGTTCAGGACACCACAGGCTACCTAATGAACGTAAAATTAGAAGGACGTCAGTTTGTGAAGAAATCGTAGAACATATACATTGTAGTGCGCGCATGTTTAGGCGGAGGCGCCATATAGATAACGGTTGAGGTGAACTCCGTAAATCAAATATCCCTAGTTATATTCCACAATAGACCCTCCTCCTCCTCCTGGAGGAGGGAGAAATCTCACTGATAGAAAGTTAGAATTTTGGGACATACTGAGTACGGCTGTGTCATGCGGGATTACGCTGGGTTCGGTGCTAGGGCCACTATTGTGGAACATATTTTACGACTCGATTCTGAGGCTTCAAAACGAGGATGGTATAGATATGCTGGTTGTCGCGGACGACAGACAGTTCCTGATTTCAAAAAACGAGGACGCCGTACACTCCATAGCAGAATCTATCATATTCGTCAGTCCAAGGAATAGACGGAGTGTTCGACTTAGGGTGGGAGATTGCGAAATCACCCCGAAGAAAATCCTAAAACATCTTGGCATTGTTCTGGATGAAAACCTATCTTTGGAGCCTCATATAAATTAAGCAACAAAAACAGCAGCAATAGACAGGCTCTTGCCAAATATTGGCGGACCTAGCGGGAGTAGCAGGGTGGTACTGCATAGAGTTACACAGTCTGATGGAGCTCCGGTTTGGAGGAGTGTTTTTCCGATTCAAGAAGTATCGAGAGATTGCTGAAAGAACACAGAGGAAATCATTGATAAGGGTAGCTAGTGGGTACCGAACGATATCCACTGAAGCAATATAGGTTATTACCGGAAACCCCCCGATAGATCATCTTGCAGAAGAAAGAAATAGATTACACGAACGAGACTACCAAGAGGAGAGAAAAGCAAGTCTGTAACACTGGCAAGAACGATGGACAAATAACCTAACAAAGGGACAATGGACGAAGTTTGTAATTCCTAATATGAATGTGTGGACTCAAGAGGCATGGCAGATGGCATACATATAGATTCATCGTCATTCTAATATATCATTGCTCCGTTATCCAGAGGCCCGGTGGTATTATGTAATAATAATAATAATAACTTTATTAGCCTTGAGTTAGTACAAAAATCTAATAGTACATAGGCATGTCAAGTAAATAAACAATAAAACAATACAAAATCTAAAAACAAATTCAATGGTAGCTAAAACTTATACACAAAAATACCTGTATATGTACATTAAACCATAAACATACAACGTCAGAATAAGACAGTCAAACAAAAACAACAGTTCGTCACCAAACAAGAGGTCAAAACACAATAAAGAAGGATCATTAAGAGCAGTGCTCAACATACTCGCTCAGACTGTAAAAAGAGTGTAGTATAAGGAATTCCTTTAAATTTCTACTAAATTGATGAATATTTCTCGAATTCCTAATAGATTCAGGCAACATATTAAAATAAAGTAGTCCAGAGTAATCTGGTGACTTTTTAAAAAACTCATGTCGAGGCCTAGATAAAAGCATCCTCTCTCTGCCCCTAGTCGCATAGTCGTGCGAGGAGCCACTACGCCGAAACCTGCAATGTTTTTAAAAATATACTTCAGGATTTTAAGCAAGTATATACAAGCAACCGTGAGTAAACGCCATCGTCTAAATGTCTCCCTACACGGGAAATTGTAGGGCGCGAAACATAGTGCGTAAAATTCTTTTTTGGATGATGAACACCCTGGATATGTCACTCGATCGTCCCCAGACGAAAGAGTAATAAATATTAAGTAGAGCGCCAGTATTCATGTGACTTCTGAGAGTGTAAATCACGTAAGCTTGGCTGTTCAGTTTACGACTGACGGACTCCAAATGATCAGCCCACTGCAGCCGCCGATCGAAGGTCACTCCCAAAATCCTCGAAGACGTAGTCTACTCCAGCCGCTGGCCCTCAAACACCAAGTCGTAATTCAGCACTGCACGATACCTACTGAACTGCAGAACGACAGCCTTATCGTGATTGATCATCAGTTTGTTTTGAGTGCACCAGGAATTAAATATATGCATAACGGATAGAGGTGCCTTCAAATTTGCCCCTCGCTACTATGACAATATCGTTAGCTAGGACTATCGGGACATTCATCATCTTCAATGTTTTTACGACCGTTTATACCACTCGTAAACCCTTGTTTTACTCATAATAGCGGATTTTACAAACTTGAGTGTGGGAAAATCTGATTTTGCGAAGGACTCTTTTTGCTCTATAACATTTTTGGATTAAAGAGCCTAAATAGATATTACGTATTTCTGAACAAATTGCTTTTTTTTAAAAGATTTTATTAGGAGATTCTCAGCAATTTTTCACACAAAGATTATAATAATTACAATGAAATTCCTTCGATGTTCGGAAAGATATACACATAAGAAGCATGTAGAGGGTGTTATTCTCAGAAATTTTATATAAGTACAATGAAAACGGTGGTGGTATTTTTTTTTTAAAGACGTACACAGGTACCATTATTGGAGTTTTTTTTTTTTAATAATCTAATTTGAAAGAATATGCCGATCTATTGAAATTCCTTTGAAATACCTGTATTGAAAGGAATTTTTGGAATATTTTCTAGACACCAAATATTTCTCAAATGAATGAATGGATGGTTTTTGGACAAGTGTGATCCAATTCTTAGAAAATAGAGGGAGGAAATACGAGGTGTGGTATTAAAGTAACGGAGTTGATAACGAACTTTGTATTTAATAGGAGAGCGAAGAAGTGAAGTAAACTTAAAAAAGTTCATTTTACACATGGAGATCTTCCAGCCATCGAAAAACAAGAAGAAAATGAGAATTTTTTGTAACAAAATAATCTTCACCGACAGCTACGTCAACAAGCAGAATTGCAGCATTTGAGGTGAAGAGAATCCAAGAGGTATCTTAGAGCAAGCATTACATCCACAAAAAGTTACGGGTTGGTGTGGTTTGTGGTGCAGAGGAATCATCGGACCATATTTTTTTGAAAACGAAAATGGAAATGCGATTGCGGGCAATGGAAATACCAGGGAGATGATCCGAAGGTTTTTGTGGCGGAATATTCATGACTTAGATAGATAGATCTTTATTTACAATAGTAGCAATTACAAAAATTTGATAATTACAATTTATAGCACAACAATCACGATTACATTTTACAAACAAATTTCAAAATATTTTATCTCAAATCCAACAAGGCGTATAGACCATCATTTTCAAAATGAGTGTGACATGTATTCATCAACTGAATAAAACAGTTCCTTAAGAGCAGTTCCTTTATTTTTCTTTTAAATTTATTCTGGTTTAAAATTTTGAAGCTAGCAGGAAGCTTGTTGTATAGTTTTATATTTAGCGAGTTATTTTGACTTTTGTTAAGTCTAAAACGTGGCGCAATGGTCAGCCCAACTGAACGAGTATTGTGGTCATGAACCTGTCCGTGCCTAGGGAACTTATCCTTATGCTCATGAATTTCCATGAGCTGGTGATACACATAAACACAAGGCAAAGACATTATCCTGTACCCAAGAAAGAATGGACGACAATGATCAGTAGGCCCCGCACAGCCAACAGTCTAATAGTCTAAAAACCTGTAACGCGTTGGGTGAGTTGCCCCAAAGAATATCTGGCAAATGATTATAGCATGTGGGACCATAATAATTCACAGAATTTCTGCTTCTACCCAACCTCATATATTCAGGAAGAATGTCATTTTTGTTTCTGGTTTTGTGGTTGTGAACTTCATCATGCCTTATGTACAGATTGTAATTATTTTTCACATACATAATTGAATTGTAGATGTAGAGACACGGGAGTGTAATTATTTTACATTCTTTAAATTTAGGTCTGACATCCTCTCTAAACTTTAAATCTGTCATTATTCGCACCACTCGTCTTTGGATTGCGAATACCCGACTAGCATGACAAGAGTGTCCCCAAATTGACAAAGCATATGAAGCCACACTGTGAAAAAGGCCATAATATGCTGATTTCAAAACATTAAAAGAGACTTCACCCTTCAAGCTTCACAACATGAACACAACCTTAGACAACTTGGCAATGGTAACCTCGACATGATCCGCCCAGGTTAGCTTTTGGTCCAAAGTGACACCCAAAAACTTTACCAGACCATCAGAAACAGCAACATCCGTCTCACGTAATGTAAATATTTTAGTAGCTGTTTTACTGGCATTCATACAGAGTTTGTTAGCTGCAAACCAGTCCGCAGCCCTCGACTGTGAATTAATCATACTTGAGGCCAGAACATCACTCGACAGTTCAACATCGACAATAGTTGAATCGTCTGCAAACAATGTCAGGTCAGAGCATGGCAGATGCAGCGGTAACTCATTAATGAAAATCAAAAACAATAGAGGTCCGAGCACCGCGCCCTGTGGGACTCCACAAGAGCTCAACAAGGGCTGAGAAGACTTTGACTCAAACATCGTTACGACATTCCTACCAGTGAGATAGGAATTCAGCAAACGAATCGAATTCGCACTCATACCGTATCGCTCCAGTTTACCCAACAAGATATCGTGTGAAACGCAATCAAACGCCTTTGTTAAATCAAGAAAAGAAGCCCCCACAAGCCTTCTACTCTCAAAAGCGGTTATAACGCTATTTATAAAGTTTTCTATAGCCGAAATGGTGTTAAGTTTCGGTCTAAATCCAAATTATTTCGGAGAAAATAAATTATTTCTTTCAAAATAGTTGGCTAATTGTTTAAAGAGTATCTTTTCAAAAATTTTGCCCAGAACAGGCACTATAGAAATAGGGCGATAGTTGTTCAATTCATCTGGAAATCCTTTTTTGAATAACAGTATAATTTTGCTAAATTTCAAACAACTCGGAAACATACCGGATGAGATCGCCAAATTAATCAATATTGTCAATGGTATAATTATTATATCCTTAATATATTTAATGATTACGATATTCAAATCAAAAATGTCTTTCGAGCTTTTATTTTTAAAAGAGTTTATTATATCTCTCATCTCAATAAAAGATATTTCATTAAACTCAAAATTGCCAGGAATGTCAATAGACAACAAATCCAGTGGACTGATATTTGAGGATAAGTCATGGGTTAAAGTTTCCGCAATACTGGTAAAATATGTATGGAAATCATCAGCAGTAAGATTTGTTAATGATTGTTGGGTAGCAGAACTATTCCTTTTATGGTTTATAATATCCCATGTAGCCCTAGCAATATTAGAACCATCTGCAATATACGTATCGTTCGCATTTTTTTTTGCCATTTTAATGCGAGATCTATACGAGTTACGATAAGAGCGAACCATGTCTTTTATACCTTCGATTTGTGGAAACTGTGTAGACAGTCCTCGCAATAGCGCAAGTGTTTCGCGCATTTGCCTAATTTCAGGTGTAAACCATTTAATAGCGTGTTCAGTCTTGAAATCTGGTTTTCTACGTAAAGGAAACACTCTAATACATTTTCCGGATATTCTGTTTATAAAATTAAATTTTTCTTCAATTGATGTGTTTATATCTGACACAAAATTCCAATCAATATCAGCTATATTACTAAAAAAGGAACAAAGGCCACGAGTTATAGGCCTAAACCATACAACTTCCCGCGTTAATAAACATTCAGAAACACTCATATTAAGAATTAAAGCCTTATGGTCCGACATGCCACTTACGTATCTTTGTAGGATTAGTAAACAATATGATATCCCATGGTTAGGAAAATGTCAGGGGTGGGTTAGGCTGGGGGGAGTCAGAACAAATTTTGTCGCAACTTTTTTTTTTGAGCGCTTTTTTTTACTTTTTCTAAAAAGATTAATACATTTGAGACTTTTGTACACAAAAAATGTTCAGTTGTTTCATAACACCCTATATAAAATAAATAAATAAATGGAACATACTCTGTTTACCTGTACTTCTATTAAAGACCAGCGTACCTTTTCATATATTATGCTTAATATATATATATATACGTGGAGACTATTAAAGTAAAGACATCTGCGCATTTTTACAAATATCAAAGATATATCAGAAACGTATCTGTCTCAGTGGCGCCACATATCTTGGGTGCTAATATGGATAAAACCTGGAAACTATTCTTAAACACGTGCTTAGTTTCCATCCATCATTTAAATAACTTGAGATATATTTTCAGCAGAGTCAAGTAGTCGAGTCGGTAGATTTGCCACTACCCCAGATGAGATCTCCAGAGTTGCCAGGAAAACTTGCAGGAAAGAATCTAGCGGTTTGGATGGTATTCCGGGTAATGTAGTTCTGGCCGTTGTTGATATCATTGCAGGGCCGTTGTCCCTGATAGTTAACAGAAGCTTTGAGGAGGGTGTTTTTCCGGAACGTTTAAAAAAATCAACAATTATTCCCATATATAAAAATAAAGGAGATCCTAGGGAAATAAATAATTACAGACCTTTGGCATTACAAAACCAGTTCAGTAAAATCTTTGATTCTTTATTTAACAATAGACTTAATGATTATCTGGAAAAACATAAACTGCTTGCTCACAGCCAAAATGGATTTAGAAGCAATCGGTCAACAGAGACAGCTCTGGGTCAGGCTTTTGGTCACTTGTTTCATGCCCTTAATAACAGGCAAATGGTGGCTGGTATTTTCTTTGATCTGAGCAAGGCTTTTGATACAATAGGTCACAAGCTTCTGCTCTCAAAATTGGAGGATGTTGGAGTGCGTGGAACAACGTCTAAATGGATAGGAAGTTATCTCATGCATCGTACCCAGCAAGTAGAGATTGCGAGCGTTCGTTCAGGGGTGGGAATTGTGGGCAATGGGATACCACAGGGCTCATGTTTATAGCCAACTTTATTTAATATATTTATTAATACCCTGCCGGACGTTTTGGGGGTTTTTGGCCTGCCCGTTCTTTATGCGGATGACACAAGTGTCCTTGTTTCAGCCGGGGATGAGAGTGGGTTGGTACGATCTGCTAATGCCCTAGCTGGCGCGATGCACAGATGGTGCGAACACAATGGACTGGCACTCAATGCATCAAAAACTGTCTTTCTCCAAATTTCCATATCAAATAGGAACATGGACCGAAGTTATTTAATAAGAGCCAAAGATAAATCTATTGAGCAGGTCAGTAGCACCAAATTCTTGGGAATATATACAGACAATAAATTGACCTGGAGCACGCACATAGACGCTGTAGTAAAAAAATTGTCCAGCTACATATTCCTAATAAACAACATCAAAAATACTGTATCGAATGATATTCTTAAATTGATATATTTTGGTCTGATACAGTCTACTTTAATGTATGGTGTTATATTTTGGGGGGGAGCGAGTGGGACAGCGAGGGTGTTCAGAACTCAAAAAAGGATCATCAGAGCGATACAGGGAATCTCTCAAACTACTTCCTGTAAGGACCATTTCAAAAAATTAAGGTTAATTCCCTTCACTATACATGTACTCACTTATAATACATATAAAAAAACAAAATGAAATATTGCCTAAATCAGAAGATATACATAGTCACAATACTAGAAATAAAAATAACTTGGTATTACCATTCTCCAGATCAACTACTGGCCAAAAGAACCCTAACTACATAGGTGTTAAATGTTTCAATAAAATTTTAAAAATACAAAAGTTTCAAAATATTTCTACCAAAAAATTGAAACTGGATCTGAGAACCTTTTTTATAGAGAAATGTTTTTATTCTGTAGACGAGTTTTTAAATTGTACTAATGAATAGTTTTAAATCCCGAATTATAGCGGGTTATGTGTGAATATTATTGTTTTTGTGTTGTATGTAATATTATTGACTATCCCATAATGTGACATGTCATATTGTATATTGTTATCATTCTGAGGAGCAAAGAATAAATAAAATAAATAAAAACAATACAGTTATGAGAAATTTTCATCAAACTTTTTGTTTATTATAAACAAAAACATGCGTTATCAATGTTTTATCAATGAAAACATTGTAATTTCTGTTATTTTTACTGTTTTCTGGGGTTCTATTCTCGAGTTGAGAGGAAGATCATTTCATGAGAACGGTTGACGTATTTCGAGAGAACAAAGCAATTTGCTTATTCTTGAAATGTTCACTTCTATCAACTATTAGGAGAACGATTTCTCTTGGTCTAGAACTAGAGAAGCGACATCATATCGGGAGAAACATGCGCAGATGACATGATTTGTGAGTTGGGGGTTATGTTTCAAATAATAAAATGAGCAAAAATGAGCTTTGTTTATTATAATAAAACTAATAATAAATTTGCCAATTTTACATATCAACAACTATTGTGCCTTAAACCATTAAAGTCGCATAAAAAGTAGGTTAAATGTCACTCTGAAATGTGGGAATCTTACTCGATCAACTTCGTTTCGAGAATACAAATACAACAGCAAGTTCTCAAGAGAACAATCACATTGGATGTGAACCATCGTTTCTCTTGAAGTGATCACTCCCTTCTATTGAACTCCCCCTGGTGTCTACAACGTTTTGAAGTCGCCAGAGAAATATGATGCCGTGAATCCTGCCGAATTTTCAAATGTTGGTCGTGGGCGCGTCTGGAGAATACGAAGAATGCGGCAGTACCCTATTTAGTCGTATCGGGTGGTTTTCAATTCAATTCTTCAATAAAACTAGAATGTTCCTTCCACCGGCAACCAATTGACGTGCAATCCCTTAGAAGGCGAGAGCCATCCCTGGTTTGCGGAAAGTTAAGTACTGACGACGACAAGCCAATTACACCGTAGACGTAACAGGCCCATTTCCAAAGACAAAGGGTTATATACTCGGGGTCATGGACTACCGTAGTAAAGTGGGTAAAGGGGTAAGTCTACGCAATACTTACCAAGCCAAGAAGCTAATTGTGTCCGAACTCCTAGTAGGTAATTCATTTTGACCAGGGCAGACATTTTGAGTCTGAAATATTTTTTAAGAAGTCTGTAGATTGATGGACAAACGGTAGAACGATTTAATCGGACGCTAAAGAACTTTTTACAAACAGATGGACTGGGACCGTTGTTCTTGATGCCGTACAGATCAGCTAGAGGTTGATCTGTTGTATGGACGTCCAGCGAAAGCATTCGATTAGAATTTAGATTTTAAGGCAGGTAAACGTGATTGTTTTAAGTTAATTTACCCATCATTGTTTATAAACAAGTTAAGTCGGGTGTCGGTACGCCTCTGGTACAGGTACCCTTTCGGCACGCGTCTGCCAGACGCTGCCCTCTGTTGTTGAACTTAAAGAAGTCCGGCGAGCGGCTGCTTTGCAGCTGTCGCAGCTGCCTCTATCCACTATCTGCCATTTAAGGTTTAAGGCCAAAAAACACCCCAAAAACGAAAATATTATAGCCATTACACATATGCTTGACGCTTGTCTCTTATGTATCTACACAGGCACCTCGGCACCTTTTTTCTTTTCAGGTTTTAGAGGTAGGTACGTATGTATTATATAATAATAATTTTGTTACCTAGGATTGACGCGAATTACGTTAAAACACTAATGTAATTGATTGGCTGCATCTCTTACGAAGACAACGAAAAATAATTTTTCATTTGTCAGCTGTCGGATATGCCTCTGAAAAATCATTGAATCCTCTTGTTGAAAGAACCACAGCGAGTATTATACAGGGTATCCCGAATTGCATCTGCTAAAATTGCACATGAGGTAGAAAATATGAAAAAAACTTTCATCCGGTTGGTGGTTTTTTAAGGATATTTTCGAAACGGTGAATAATAAACAAATTAAATTTTTTACACTTACTAACCATTTTATGCTGGATACCGCGGTTCTAAAACAGTTTTCAAAAATTGACCAGGGGTGGGTCATAATGGAGGTAGCTGGGAAAAAGTTGCTCCATTTTTTTTGTACGCACAGTTTTGTGAGTTCTGACACAAAAATATTAAACTAGCATTATTTTCTCATAAAAAAAGGTACTCTTATCTCAAGTCAATTGGAAGCACCGTTTTCGAGTAAAATCAATTTACGTAAAATGAATTGGTCAAAAACATTTTGAATTGAATTAGTTTTAGTCAGAACCTGACTTTTCTCCTAAAATGGCGGCGTCATACGTCACAGTTCCAAATTACACTGCCTCACAATATTACAGGCCAAAGAAAATTTTGTTCAAAATCAATCCTATAAATAACTTTTTTTGTATTGCATCAATTTTGAAAAAATTTTTTTCGAGTTTTAAGCCGTTTTATTGTCATCATTTTTTCATATCGAAACTTTAAAAATTTGGGATGGATTTGTTGTTATACAAGGGTGAACACAAAGTTATATTTTACTCTAAACTTAAACTTTTCAATACCCTGTAGAAAAAACTCACGACCAAATAATGATTTTTTTTGCAACATTTTAAAGCCCGTTCTTTACTGAACGACCTATTTTTTGATTCATACCGATATCTGTTTTCTTAAAGGAAAAACACTGCTTTCAAACAAACAATGCAATAATGCTTTATTAAGTGAGCACAAAAATGCCCGTTAATTATATCACAACCCACAACAAACGTTAATGCCAAAATGCGAAGTTTCATTAGCCCAATAGAGTTCTTCTTTTTTTGGCTTCACTTCTTCATGTTGGTTTGAAGAATATCCTTGTACCTCCTTTGCTGTCCTCCCTGTTTTAATGAGCCGACCTTAAGCTGTGATTAAAGGATTTTCTTTGGAAGGCGATGCGCCTCAATCCTAGTTATTTCAGCTTCCTCCAGAATGCCGATGTTTGTTCGTCGGTCCTGCCATTTAATTCCAAGAATTCTTCTAAGACATCGTTGATGGTACTTCTCTAGGAGTTTTAAATGCCTCCAATAAGTAATCCAAGACTCACAGCTATACGTAAGGGTAAGAACGGGTATGATTCACCATCTGGCAGGCTCTGGTGTGCCTCAGGGTTCAAACTTGAGGGCTCTTTTGTTATTATTGTTTATAGATGACCTTGGGAAGGCATTGGGAGCTTGTCAAAAGCTATGTTTTGCTGATGATCTCATGATATTCTCGCAAATAAGAACTCGGAGCGATTGTTTGGATCTTCAGCGTAATCTTGAAGTAGTGAGAAAATGGTGTCAGAATAACAAATTGTCTTTGAATGCAAAAAAGTGTAAAGTTGTGACGTACAGACGAAAGCAAGAATAATCGACTTTATTTATATCGGGAGAAGTCTAGCTTAATGGCCACTCATACTTAACCCTTAATACAGCAATCATTCCTCAATTTTGAGTGCAGTATAGGTGATGAAGCTTTGCTGGTTCTGAAATCTATAAAGGATTTGGGAGTACTGTTCGACAGGGAATTTTCATCTTCGGAGTATATCAGTTATTGTTGGGGATGCTTTAACAACGTATGGTTTTGTTTTGAGAAGTTGTGGGTCTTTTAGGGATATAAATGCTGCAAAGTCACTGTATTTTCTTACGGGCGTTACAAGCTGGAATACTGCTTTCTTATATGGTACCCTTATTACGAGGGTTGCCTTTTATATTTCGGGATTAGAGAACAAAACCAAATATTAATCATCGAAAATCACTTTATTGTTTTTCAAATTATTCCCCATGAAGATCTATACACTTTTGCATGCGTTTGAACCAATTGTCGAAGCACTTTTGCCACTCTGATTGAGGTATCTCCAAAACATGCATTCTAAATGCAGCAACAGCTTCTTCAGGTGTCGAAAAACGTTGATCCTTAACAAGTGACGGTTCCCACAAACATCAGTTGTTATTGCAAAGAGCTCTCTCTGTCCGCTGCTGTTGAGAACTGCTGCTTTCATATCATCGTGAAGGAGTCAAAGTATCGACATCCGTTGAGCCGCAATATCCCCAGAGCCTCACGGTTAACGGAGTCAAACGCCTTGACAAGGTCTATATAACACCATTCAACTCACGAGAAGCTTGACGAATCGAGTTTCGTGGATGATCTTCAAAATACAGCAAAATAATGACAACAGTCAGAATTTACTTTTTTAATTGCAGTTTGTTTGCAAAGCCTACTAAAAAAGTTCTCATGACGGCATTTACTTCAGTTTCCAAAAAATCAAATGTGGGTCAAAATGGAGCTTACCTAATCCCATTTAAGAGCCTCTTTTCAGAATTGTTCACAACTGATAAAACTCAGCTCATACAAGGACCAAGACTCACGACAGAGCATGGACATTGAAAAATGTATGCAAGAATTATTCAAACAAAATTTCCCTTTTTGATGAGGCAAATATCCACGTCTTGAGAGAGTAGGTAGGTAGGTCTAACCCACCCAGAGATGATGAACAAGTGCATGAGAAGCGAATGAGATCTATAATCCAGGTTTTCATCCAATAAGTACCCTTCTCTTGCCAGAGAGACGTTAATTTTGACTCACAACTTTTCAATAATTTCGGTGCACAAATTTCACGAGAAATACCTACTCGGAAACATATTTATTTATTGACAATAGAACCTCGAAAAAAAAATGAACACGCCACTGTATTCAGCATCAAATTATCTCTAACTTTTATTAAAAACAATGTTCACGTACTTAACTCTAATAGCAACGAAATATGAAGGAAAAAAGAAATGACAAAAAACTAAAATCACCCTGTATAAAGGACACTAATCAAGTTAGCGGCGCTTTGATTGAAAACTAACCTACTTAAACAAAATGGAACGTGACGTGTTAATTAGTTTTGCTCTATGTATTACGATTTAGTCTGTATCTACCAAAATTTGCACACCCTGTGCACAACCACTTGGAAATTATGCATTAATTCGTAGAATTATCAACAAATCATCCTGTACGATCCGATATGAATCGTTTAAGCTTTTTCCTGTACAATGTAATGTAATTCAAGTCAAACCACACACATACACACACAAATCGAAACGACAAAAAATTTAATTACAATCTATTATTTTGTGGCTTGCTACGTTAAAAAACAGTGTCCTATATAGGTAGTATAGTATAATACAAAAATAAATAAATACCTGGTAGTTTAAAGTTTCAATCTGCATAAACCATAATACCTGTTGTTGTACTCTATATTCACAGAACGGGAATGAGCTGGTCACAGGTGGCTAACTAGGTATAAAAAACGGTTAAACCCTCCCGGCGTCGACAATTGAACTATTTATTTAATACACGTGGAGGTAAATAGTAAATACTTCCTTTTGAATTAGAACAAAAACAGGCACATTCCTAATTTCTATTATTTTATAATAAACACTTGGGCAAATGCAAATGACACTAGTAGTTAGAAGTCATAAACTTATTCCTTTATAACGTTGAACGTGCTGGTAGCATTTGATGGGGGTTGATTCCAAACACAGTACTTTTTGGGATGATTACTTTAATTTTTAATAAGTAATATTTTTAGATTATTTGTTATACTAATATCTTTTATGTATTACAATTCATGTATGAATGTGTAACAAAAACAAAGCGAATAATATAAATGACTGACTTATTTTAGGTTAGAAAATAAGACAAACTAAAAATGAATTTCTTCTTCTTCTTATATAACCCAATAGGTCAATCATTAAAAGAGACGTAGATGTCAACTTTTTTGTGAAACTTTAAAAAAAGCTGCCGAAACTCCCCTACCTATATCGTCAATCCTATGGTACGTTTGTCAATAATCTCGTACCTATAACACTTGAAAGTGATCGAGCTTAAAATAATGTAATATCTATAAAAATTCCTCAAAAACAAAAAAGAAAGAATCGAAAACAAAAAAGTCGAAATTATAATGAGGCCGGTGGTAGCCAGTTGTTGAAATTAAAAATGCCCCTCCCAACATCTGCTGTGAGACAGGTGAGAGATCAATTTTCGACGGATAACAGTGGAGAACATATTATATGAGTAGCCGAATTGCGTACCAACACATTTTATGATATTTTCTATTTAAATTTAAATGTTAAAGTTAAGGACTTTTAATCAGAACCAGGGTAATACTTTTTTTTTTTTTCAAAAAATCTTTAAAATAAACGCAGACTGATGCATAGTTGCAAATATTGAATAGTCGTCAACTAACAATCCAATCTTACCGCATAATAAGGAAGTTTCAATTTTTTTCGTTTTACTTTTATTAAATAAAACTAAACATGCAATAAAGCCTAGTGAAAGAATTTTGAAATTATCTTCATACATGCCGACGTTATGATTTTTTTCATTTCCAATTTCAAATTCTACGGCGTGTGGCCAGCCGACAACGCGATGACGTCATAACTCTCAATCAACACGACGTGCTCCTATATAATAGTATTTGTGGATTGCTGAGAGTGTCTGATTTCATGATGAACTACGCAAAATAACAAAAAAGTGCATTATAAATATTGTGTATTCACTACACCCGATAAACATTTTTTTACGATATGCCAAAAGATAAAAAAAGAAGCGTTAATTGGTGCAAAGTAATGAAATAAATAAAAACTATATTGTCAGCATTTCTAGTGGCTAGTTTTGTTATGCTCGTAATTTATAAATAAATTAATAGCAGGCTTTAAAATAGCAATAATTTTGTATAATATATACAGGGTAAGTCTTTAATAGCGGATAAAAATTGCGGTACATTGTATAGGGTAACTCTCATTAAAGACCCTTTTTTCAGGTCGAGAAGGATACTGAAAATTTTATGAGTTTTATGGTTGGAGATAGACTGTTGCTTAAAAAACATGTTTTATCTCATCACTTTGCTTGTCAAAGTACGAAAGACGAAAAACAACCACGGACTGTGTAAGGGTTTAGTTCTCCTTACATAGGAAAAGAGATTTTTTGAGAATGTTATTGCTGGTGGGTGCAGGTGATTATAGTTTGTATTAATAGACAATAAATAATTTTCTGTTTTATTAACACAACAATTTTAATTTTATTTACAAACACTATTTACAAACACCAATTATTATTGATTTAAATTTAACGATTTTACAATCAACAAAACTGTTTAAATTAACGAAACTGTTTACTAATTTTAATATAATATTAGACTTATTTCTAATATCAAGACTATGTATCATAAATATTTATTACATGTGATAAAGGGAGTTTTATTATTTATTATTACGTATAATATATTATTTATTATGAGAGAGAGTGAGTGAGAAAGAGAGTTTTTCGACTCGCTTGAGCGTACCTATACCTTCGGTCGACAAAAGCCAAGTGAAGTGCGTGGAATAACGGGAAGCGAAAAATCCAAAAGTGGCGGCTTTTCGGCAAGTCGGACTTAGAAAGAAAAGCGTTGTGCGGCTTTTGCTTTGAGAAAAGCCGCGCGGGTAATAAATTTAGTTGGTATAGTATAGGGTGAATAATAGAGGTATACAGTGTGAGGTATGCGAACATACTCCCCCCCACCGAAAACAAAATTGAGAAGAAAAAAAAATTCTTAGAAATTTTGTTTAGGAAAAGGACAAATTTTTGAAATAGATCTGGTGAAATTTCCTTCCTTGGTTAAAATTTTAACCACCCGGACCTTTCCGTCCGATCCTGGCAGCACTTCTGTGATTCTACCTCGTCTCCAGTTTAGAGGAGGTGAGTTATCTTCCTTCAGTAGAACTAAATCATTTATTTTAAAGTTTTCGGAAGGTTGCAACCACTTAGGCCTATTCTGCAACCTATTAAGATAATCTACTGACCACTTATTCCAGAAGTCTTGTTGCAACTTCGTGCAATGTTGCCAAAGCGAGAGTCTATTTGTGGGTATATCAGAAACATTTTTTTCTGGCAAAGCAGTCATATTTTGGCCAATTAAAAAATGACCGGGAGTCAAGAAGTTAAGATCCGTGGGATCATCACTTAACGGGAGTAAGGGTCGTGAATTGAGTATGGCCTCTATTTGGGCCAGGACCGTACTTAGCTCTTCAAACGTCTGATTTGCATTACCAACTATACGATAGATATGGTGCTTGGCGCTCTTTATAGCTGCCTCCCACAGGCCACCCCAGTGCGGGCTGCGCGGAGGTATGAATTTCCATTTAATCAGCTTCGTGGATAAAAAGCCTTCAATATCAGAAACATGCTTTTTGTTTTTAAAGAACGTGTATAAATCGCGTAAGAGATTGTTAGAACCTACGAAATTGGTGGCGTTGTCCGTGAAAATAATTTCTGGGCAACCTCTGCGTGCTACAAATCGTTTCAATGTTAAAATGAAAGCTTCCGTTGAGAGACTGCTCACTAATTCAATGTGTGTAGCCTTGGACACCATGCAGATAAAGACTGCGATGTAGCATTTCTGAAGGGGTGCCTTTCTAAGGCGTGAAGAACGAATTTGGAGGGGCCCCCCAAAATCGCATGCTACTCTTGAAAATGCTCTGGCTTGAGTGACTCTCTCCTTTGGGAGATCACCCATTATTTGTTGAGCTGATTTGGAATTAAAGCGAAAGCAAACAATGCAATGTTTCACTATTTGTTTGATTGTGCGGAGACCTCCTATAGGCCAAAATCTTGTTCTTAAATTAAAGAGGACTGACTGTGGGCCAGCGTGAAATAAAGACTCATGCTCATTTTGCATAAGTAATCGAACGACGTGATTTTTGGAGGGAAGAAGTATTGGGTACTTCTGATCATATGAGATGTTTGAATTTGACAGCCTTCCCCCAACCCTAATTAGACATTTATCATCTATAAAAGGTTTAAGACTTAGGATGGATTTATTTTCTAGAATTTTTCCTGACCTTATGTCAAAAAATTCAGTAGCAAAATGCCTTTTCTGAATTTGCTTTGCAATGAACTCTTGGGCTCGCCGCAGTTCGTCAACGGTTAAGGGTCCCAAATTCTTGTTAGTCTTTAATATTTTGGGATTAGTATTTTTAATAAATCTAAATAAATAAGCTACGACTCTGTTTAAACGAGAATATTTTGAAAACCTTTCAAACCAAGTATTCCAAAAATCATTATTCACAGTTACTAGACTTGTCTTTTTTTCTTCTGGGAGTTTAAGATTTTTATCTTCTAAAGGGCAATTAAATTTATCTAAATTACAGTTAGGGTTAAGAAGAAAATCTGGTCCAGTCCACCAAGTGGAACAACTTTCGATTTTATTCGGTAGCAATCCGCGGCTTGCGAAGTCTGCGGGATTTTTTCCTGTGGGTATGTAACGCCACTGAGCATTCGAACATAAAGATTGTATTTGGGTTACTCTGCTTGACACAAATATTGTCCATCGAGACGGGGAAGAATCTATCCAATACAGAGAAACTTGTGAGTCACACCAAAGATTCACACTAGAGATAGCGATTCGATTTTCAAAAATAGATAAAACTCTATTCGTAAGTTTAGAGAGTAAGAGACATCCACATAACTCTAGCCTGGCTATGGAAATTTTCTTTTTAATGGGCGCAACACGAGTTTTAGAACAAACTAAAGAACAAGAGACGGACTCATCTTGATAGATGACCCTAAAGTATATACAACACGCGTAAGCTTTTGCGCTTGCGTCACTGCAACCGTGTAACTCAAGCCTTGAAATCCTTTTATTTAATATTAAGTACCTAGGGATTTCCAAATTACTAAGGGAAGGTAGATTTTTAAGGAATTTAGTCCATTCCTTTAGTATGTCATTGGGTAGGATATCATCCCATTCCAAATTGGACATCCATATTTTCTGCATTATAATTTTCGCGAAAACGATTACGGGCGAAACCAGGCCAATAGGGTCGTAAAGAGAGGCGATTATGCTCAGAACCTTTCTCTTTGTAAAGGGACTGACACTATCAAGAGTAGGAGGAGAAATTGTGAAAACATCAGCCGTAGGTTTCCAAGCCAAACCTAACACCTTACTAGAGACATTTTCCAGGTTAATTTCATACTTTTCGGGCTGAGAATAGCTACTACCGGAGTTATCAGTGTTTTGCAACGAGCCAAGGTTTGAACACCATTTATGGAGGGAGAATCCCGCTTTTTTTAACAAACAGGTAAGTTGATCCTTTAACTCGTATAAGTCTGACTCCGAGTCTGTTCCTGCGAGTACGTCATCCATAAAGCACTGCCTTAATAAGGCTTCTGCAGCGAGAGGG
This sequence comes from Apoderus coryli, assembly GCA_911728435.2. Classification (NCBI taxonomy): domain Eukaryota; kingdom Metazoa; phylum Arthropoda; class Insecta; order Coleoptera; family Attelabidae; genus Apoderus; species Apoderus coryli. The sequence goes on from OU452207.1 coordinate 1,557,079, forward strand.
TAAGTATCTTTTTCGAGCTCTGCTAACTTCACTAAACAGCGAGTCGCAAGAAAGGGAGAGCTTTTATTTCCGAAAAATACTGTAGAAAGTTCCAAACATTTTAATTCTTCTGAAGGGCTTTCTCTCCACAACATATTTTGCAAGAACCTTTGTTCCGGGTTTATTTTAATTTGCAAAAACATTTTCTGTATGTCAGTGGTTAGGACGTAAATAAAAGAGCGAAATCTGAGCAAAATGTCGAAAAGTTCCGGTTGAACCGGAAAACCCTTTAAAACAATATCATTCAGGGAATAACCAGTGCTGGTTGCCATACTAGCGTCAAGAACGACTCGCAGCTTTGTCGACTTGTTTCCTTCTCGTATCACACAATGATGTGGTAAAAAATACTTGTTTTGGACGAGCGAATTTTCTAGCTGAAGGGGAACTATTTTGGCGTAACCCTTTTCCAGGTAATCATCTACAAATTTTTTGTAGTCCATAAAGAGATTTTTATCATTAATGAATTTCTTCTCGAGCGAAAAGAAGCGATTGCTGGCTTGTCTAAACGAGTTTCCTAATTTAAGAAAAGCGTCAGGCTCTGTTAATGGCCAATCAACTTGAAATTGTCCATTTTCTAGTCTTTTTGTTGTTCTTCTAAAGATTTTTTCTGCTAGATCTTCAGATGGTGAGAGGGAATTTAGATACTCACAATCCTCAATTTCCCAAAATTTTTCTAATAAAGGTCCAATATTTTCTAGGGAGTTATTTGGGAGTGTTTGTGCAAGGCAAGACACTTTACGGGGAATGTTCAAGTTTGAACGAACGACTTTGTGAAATAACTTTCCACCTACAACATACCCTAAGTGTGTATTAAATAGTGTGGGGAACCCTGTACCCAACTCAATTTTCCCATGAGTCATCAAGTCGAAAAATATATCTGCACCTAATAGCAGATCTATGTTACACGGCTTAAAAAACTCCGGGTCTGCTAAATTTATATTCGGCGGTAGATTTAATTTGTTTATATCAATAAACGATTGCGGCAAGGGACATGTAATTCTATCTAATATAGAACAAGACACTGAGAAATGCTGACTTGCATTGTGTTTCGACGTAAGAGATATATCAATCATTTTATTTGAAAGAGTGTTACTGTTTGATATTCCCGAAATATAAACAGGGCTAGTGTAAGGTCGGTGACCGAGGTTTTGTGCTAATTGCGCGGTAATAAGAGAGCTCTGACTACCAGAGTCGAGCAAAGCTTTTGCGTAAATTGGGTCGCCGTTTCGACCTTGGAGAGTAACTACAGCTGTAGCCAAAATAATTTGTACATTGTTTGTACTGTGATAAGAGACAGACGTGACGTGCCCAGTCTGTGAGGTATAAGCGCTACCTTGGGCTTCACCATGAAGGCTATTAGGGGGTGCACTATCGCCTCCAGAACCTTGCCTGTTTTTCGCATCTGTCCGAGAGGGGTTACCTTGAGGGTGGTGAGAGTTATCACCATTGTGTAATAACGTGTGATGTCGTTTTTTACATAATAAACAAGCATATTCAGACTTGCAATTTTCTGAGGAGTGTTTTGACCCTAAGCAATTGAAACAAAGCTTTTTCGATTGAACGTAATTTCTTCGTTCCTTCTGAGAGAGATCCTTAAATTTGAGGCAGCTATAGAGAGTGTGATTTGGTTTATCGCAAAAGAGACATTTTTTCTCAAATTTGTTTTTTGTAGCATTTTCAGCTGTAATGTGATGTGATTGAGAGTGTGGTTGAAAACTTTTTATTTTCGGTTTATCTTTAGAGGTTGTGAGGTTCTCGAAATTGAGACATTCCAAGCCTATGCACCGGTTTTCGAGATATTTTAAAAATCCCTCGAGAGTTGGCAATTCAGATCTGTTACGTTCTAGCTCGTAGGATCTGCGTGTGTTGTAGTCCAACTTTTGACTGCAAATGTAAATTAATAGTAGATCCCATTGATCTACGGGCACTTTAAGTCCCTTAAGGGCTTCAACATTTTGTTTTATTGAAGTTACATAATCTCTAAGATTTTGAGCATTAACTTTTGCAAGAGAAGGAAGTTCCAGCAGCGTTTTTATATGACAGTTTATAGTAATTAAATTATTACTATATCTGTCCGAGAGAGTTTGAATAGCGATATCAAAGTTAGAGCTTGTTAATTGCAAATTACTAATCAGATTTAGGGGTTCACCTGAAAGACATCCTTTCAGGTGCATCAAGCGTTGTACATTTGACAAATTAGGGTTTTTTATTATTAGAGTGGAGAAAATGTCAAAGAAACTTGTCCACTTGGAAAAGTCTCCGTTGAAATTTGGAATCTTTAATTCCGGTATTTTTGCACCTAGAGATGGTGAATTTCCGTGAGACGAGAGGGCTGCTTCTGTTAAAGTTAGTGTAGCGCTCGGTGTAGAGAAAGAATCAATTTTATCTTGAAATTTACCAACGAGATTGTAATAGTTTGTTTCAATTAACTCTCTGTCTAACTCTTGGGTTTCATCGAGTTCTTCAATTTGAGATTGCACATTTCCATATTGATCATACAAATTTAAGAGTGCTTGTTGCCTAGTCTTAAATATATTTACAGTGTTAGTGGCTACGTCGTAATTTTCGTCTAACCATTTAGCTATTCTCGTTAAACTACCTTTAATGCTAGTTCTTTTTGTTATAAATTTCTTTAACTCCGCGTCGACAGTAGCCATATTTTTTCTTCTTTTTTTTAGAGTTTAATAATGTTAATTAAATCTAAATACCTGAATAAGCTTAACTATATAAGTACTTAACCTACTTAATAGTAACCTACGTTTAATTGTCTTTACTAAGATATGTTTTTTTTTTATTTTACGAAAGTCTGAGATATCTACACTAAATTTCAAATTTTACACGACGCTGCTGATCGCTGGGATTTTCCAATCTTGCGCATTGGAAGAAGTAAAGTAAATCAAAACGATCTCACCTCGTTTGTTTTGCTTTTTCTCTTGAACCAAACTTTCGGGAACTCAGGAACTAATCCAGATTGCCATCAACCAGATAATCCATTTAAATATGGGCCGTCGGTACTTGTAAATCTGTTTTATTATTATTGATCGACTGTTTACCGCACGAATATTGTCCGATAATGTTTTTTGAGTGAACTTTTTTGTACACACCCGTAGTGGTAGTTTTTCAATTATTTATTGCTTTTATATATTTCTAATCACCCGACATCCGGTTTGAAGGACCACTTATGTAAGGGTTTAGTTCTCCTTACATAGGAAAAGAGATTTTTTGAGAATGTTATTGCTGGTGGGTGCAGGTGATTATAGTTTGTATTAATAGACAATAAATAATTTTCTGTTTTATTAACACAACAATTTTAATTTTATTTACAAACACTATTTACAAACACCAATTATTATTGATTTAAATTTAACGATTTTACAATCAACAAAACTGTTTAAATTAACGAAACTGTTTACTAATTTTAATATAATATTAGACTTATTTCTAATATCAAGACTATGTATCATAAATATTTATTACATGTGATAAAGGGAGTTTTATTATTTATTATTACGTATAATATATTATTTATTATGAGAGAGAGTGAGTGAGAAAGAGAGTTTTTCGACTCGCTTGAGCGTACCTATACCTTCGGTCGACAAAAGCCAAGTGAAGTGCGTGGAATAACGGGAAGCGAAAAATCCAAAAGTGGCGGCTTTTCGGCAAGTCGGACTTAGAAAGAAAAGCGTTGTGCGGCTTTTGCTTTGAGAAAAGCCGCGCGGGTAATAAATTTAGTTGGTATAGTATAGGGTGAATAATAGAGGTATACAGTGTGAGGTATGCGAACAGACTGCTTTTGCAAAGCGTCGTCGCGCAGAGCAATATAAAAAATAATTTCAATGTAAGTTCCAGCCTCTGTCGCACAACAACCCACTGAATTTATTGAATGTGATGATATTGACGAAAAAGTAAAAGAACCTGATGGTCCTATATTTGTACCAAATGACGGTTTCGATGTGGACATGGAAGGCCGTGTTAAAATACCAACAAAAAATAAGTATTTATTAAAGGTCAAAAAAAAAAAGATAAAAGCTGTCAAACTAAATTCCGACAGAAACCTATGAAATGTTTAGAAAAAGAATTACTTGAAGACACTTACATTAGTGACGAAATTTCAGACACTGTACAGTCAGACATTTCTAGTGGAAGCTCATATGATAATGTATTAACCGAAGATAATCTTAATAATACGCTAAGTAAAATTAAACGTAACACAAAACTATATTTAGGGCTTTCCCCAGAAACTTATTTTCTAATAGAGACGCTAGTTAATAATGGATTTTCGGTCAAAAAATTTAAAACCATGACCATGTCAACTTTTGGTAAATTATCGGACTGCCCCCGTACAAATCCAGTCTCCATCGTCAAAGTTATACGTCCTTAATCCTTATATTCTTTTATAGATAGCTATTAATATAACACTAATAGTATCGTATTTTAACTACACACAGTCAGAAATACTGCGAACAATCATAAAACATGGCCAAAATAGTCGGTTCTAGCAAAGATTAGTATAATCACAGCTAACATATGTTAGCTGTGGGATAATCTTTGGTTCTAGCAAAGATTAATGTACAAATCTTTGGTTCTAGTATATTTATGCATATCTCTTACTACACTATACCCTGAGCTGCGGGCGACGAGAGATGTGACGTGATAGCACGATTGGACCGCGCGTGTTTTTAATTTTTGTTGTGTTACAGTAAAATGTAAATAACTTGGTCTTTTTTCAAGATATTCAAATAATGCTTTCACAGTAATTAATGAATTTTTATTATACATCAATTTATATAGTGTTCTTCTGTATTTGTGTCATAGGAAACTTCCTTCCCGCAAGAAAAAGCTGATTTATTAAACTATGTTTACAGTCTGGCACTTATAATTTGAACTCATTACAAGTATATGTTCAATAATTCCAATTAGCTTTCTATTTTGACGTAACTACTGATGATGGAAACATTGTTTTCCGAAACATGTTCATTATTATAAAAACTGGTGTTATTACGTTAATATGGGATTTTCTATCCCTTAATCAGCCTCATTACTCTATGGAGGAATTTGCATGTTACCAGCAATTCGGCTACGACTCAAAACTTATTTCACATTTTTATAGTAATTTTATAAAACAGAGCGGCACAATAATATTCATAATACAGGATAACTTTACCTACCTAAAGTCGTATTCCTTGGACAATTTTACATCGAAAATGCCTGATACAGTTTGTCCAGAACTCAATAGTTAGCGGGTTACGGGCAATATTTCATTTGAGAGTAAAAAATAAATATTTATGCTTTGACGTTGTAATTTTAAGATTAATTTGACATGGCTAGCTTTCTCAAATCAAGACTATGTCAGTGCGAGAATATCGGGCTATTGATCGAAGAATAGGTATAGTCGTTATAATCACAATTGAAATCGTAAAAATGCTTTGGGCGGCATACAGCTATCAGATATTTTAGCGAAAATAAAAGAAAAATTATATATACATACAATGTGTCCTTCGGAAGAGGAAAAACTTTTTTATTTGTAGATTTAGAAGAAAAAGACATTCTTTATAAAAACGTCTGCTTGTGTCGAAACTACAATTTCAAATACCAAATTTACGATTACTATACAGGGTATATCAAAAATAACATTTATGTTTTACTGAAAGAATGAATATATTATGAAATCCGAAATCAGCTACTCACCAAGTCTCAAACTCAGTTCATCGATAGCAGATACCTCTTAAAATCTTGCTTAAATCTGGACACAGGCATTTCTTTTAACGAATCGCTAATTCCGTTGTAGAGCGCATAAACCGTATAAGTAAATGACCGCTGAAAAGTGGCTGTTCGATGAGGAGCTGGTGATATTCTGCCGTTAAACCTTAGGTTGAGCGAATGAACATCTGTTCTGAATTTAATTTTATCATGCAAGTAAGGTGGCTTTTTTGAGCTTTTTTGGCTCGTACTTTCTAACCCCGTATATATATCTCAAGCATGATTTTTGAATTCTTTCAACCCTGCAAATATCTACTTGGTCCAAACATGTACCATACAACACGTCGGCATAATTAAAATGAGACAAAACGAGTGCATCACACAATCTAATCTTAATAAGCTCTGATAGAACAGCACGATGTGGATATAATAATTTCAGAGCATAATAACCCTTCTGAATGGTTTTGCTTATATGATCTTTAAATCTTAGACTTGTATCTAGGGTTACCCCAAGGTTTTTAGCAGACTTAACCGGTCTCAGAACTCCGCCACCAACAACAACTCTCATAGCAGACGCGATATTATCCCTGTGCCTCCCGAACACAAGCAAAGAACACTTATCAGGGTTGATCCTTAGTTGATGCTGAGACGCTGATTCAATCAGTCGATGCAAGTCATCATTAATAACAAGCTCTGCACGATCTAGTTCGGAAGAAAAGAAAGAATGGTAATACTGAGTGTCATCAGCATAGAAATGGAGTCTTGAACTATCAACAGTACTGGCGCTGTGGCATTAGACGACTGCCCTTTTGAGGTTACAACGTATTGTTTCCGATCTTGTAAGTAATGCTTCAACAACTTTATAGCACTCTGAGAGAATCCTATGAAATTTAAAATGGAAAAGAGAATTGCGTGGTTTTTAGTATCAAACGCCTTAGAAAAGTCGAGCAATACGAGAGCAGTAGATTTACCGGCATCTATTTGTGTAAAAATGTGATCGGTTACCTTCAGAAGAGCAGAAGTACAACTATATCCTGGCCTAAACCCTCATTTGCCCTCCGGTAAAATATTGTGTAGTTAAAATTAAAAAAAAAAAAAAAGAAATCAAAATCATTAAAAATATTATTTTTGATATACCCTGTATAGTAATTGTAAATTGGACACAAGCAGACGTTTTTATAAAGAATGACTTTTTCTTCTAAATCTACAAATAAAAAAGTTTTTCTTCTTTATAAAAACGTCTGCTTGTGTCAAAACTACAATTTCGAGTACGAAATTTACGATTACTATACAGGGTATATCAAAAATAACATTTTTAATGATTTTGATTTCCTTCCACGGATGGAGTTTGGAAGAGGAAAAACTTTTTTATTTGTAGATTTAGCGCTCCACAGGGTGTTCCAAATTTAGGGAAAGAAACTTCGTCTCATTGTATATGCTCAAATTCATATCTGAATAAAAATTTCTGACATAGCATCGTTACTAAAAAATCAATCTACAATTTTAAAAAAATCAGCAAAATCAAATAGAACAATTTTTTGCCGGTAAGTGTATTTAAAAATCTGAAAAACTTTATGAGGGTATATTTCGAAGATTCTATTGGAGCCTGGACTACTTTTTCTCGATTGAATTCGTACAACATTGGAAGAAAACAAAAACGTAATTATTTGTTTCGCCTACCATATAGAAAACATCAAACGACTCCTCTAAAACAGGTAGAACAAAATACCAAATAATAATAATACCTATACTTACCTCTTGATAATACATGCCGAAGAAACCCCATTTTCGACGACACCACCTGCCTTATCTGGGCGCATGCCCATACGATCAACCCAATTCTTATAAAACAACTTACCAATGTGCCGGCAATGGTAAATATTCGTCCAACACAGTTACCAAAAGGACGCACACAAGAAATCTTAAATTCGACTAGCGCGTACCTCCACAACGATTTACTTTCGCAAAACAAACAAATAGCGCGCGATAACATCGGGAAAATGTCGCAAATATTATTTATTTTTAGTTGTTTATTGTTAATTGTAGTGAATTTTATAAAATGTGAGGATATTTTAATAAATAATAAAAATAGTGAGTTATGGCAAGAACAAATGAGCGTTTTAAGTAAACAAGTGACCACGTTATTAGAACGTCGCGCGGAAGATTTGAGAAGTATTGAGGAGAGTCTCAAACGGAGCGTGTTGGAGAACTCTGTTATGGGTGATCTGCGGAGGGAGTTTGATGAGTTGAGGTAAGTTTTATGTGTGTTTCATCTATTGGAAGTTACCGTTTTATTGTTGGATATCTTAATCATTGACCATATAACAGCACAGAAGGATCACTTTGGCATTTGCCGACTGCAGCTGCAAGCAGTAAACGAATTTGAAATTACAAGAGCTACGCGCGGTCTCGATTATTTAAGAGACGCCAGGCAAGAAGATTTTCTACCACAACAAAAGTGTGGTGAATATTTTGCTATTTCTTGCTTCCTTGTTGTTTTGAATGATTTAGTGTTTAAAGGATCGTCGATTTCAGTGTGATAATTGTTTTGTTCGGATCTGGTTAAACAACATTATCCTGAGCCTTAGAGCCTGGTCAGATAGATGACCCAACCTTACACCATTTCTCGACACATTCTTGTGAGGAGCTTTAAAATCTCTGGTGTATCCAGACACAGAAGAAAAGAGCTTTGATCCAAATTGCCTGTCAAATATTGGGTATACGCAGGGGTGGCTGCGCCTACTGGGACTTTGGGAGATTTCCGGAAGGGCTGGTCGAGTACATTTTACACTTTCATGAAAAATATCCGATTTTCCGGGGCTGGTTTATCTTCTTCCATCCAATTGGAAGGTTTTTTACGTCAACATTCGTTACTCAACTATTTGCTTGTCACAGCACTGATCACACAGTCTTTTTTGTATTGATATGATTTATAGATAGATTTTGAAGCTACGAGTATAACACACCTAACTATACACTGTGTCCAATATAAGAATGGGATAGCAATGTCGGTTAAAATAGAGAAAAGTTGTACCATTTAAACACCTTATAATTGCTGTTTTTTCAAAATTAAAATTACTTTAGCCGTTTTTGAGAATTTTTAAAAAAACGATTTTTGTCGGTTTTAGTTTTTATTTATTTCTAACATTATTTTTACAGATATACAAAAATTAAAAGCACTTTCTCATTGTTACTTTTTGAGGAGCAAATATAGCGTTAACAAATTTTTACTGCGTCGTTTCGTTTTTGAAAAACCATTTTCGAGAATTTTTGAAAAAACTGTTTTTTGCGGTTTTAGTTTTTATTTATTTCTGACATTATTTTTACAGATATAAAAAAATGAAAAGCACTTTCTTATTGTTACTTTTTGAGGAGAAAAAGATAGCGTTTTCAAATTTTCACTACGACGTTTCGTTTTTGAAAAACCATTTTTGAGAATTTTTGAAAAAACTGTTTTTTGCGGTTTTAGTGTTTATTTATTTCTGACATTATTTTTACAGATATAAAAAAATGAAAAGCACTTTCTTATTGTTACTTTTTGAGGAGAAAAAGATAGCGTTTTCAAATTTTCACTACGACGTTTCGTTTTTGAAAAACCATTTTCGAGAATTTTTGAAAAAACTGTTTTTTGCGATTTTAGTTATTATTTATTTCTGACATTATTTTTACAGATATAAAAAAATGAAAAGCACTTTCTTATTGTTACTTTTTGAGGAGAAAAAGATAGCGTTTTCAAATTTTCACTACGACTTTTCGTTTTTGAAACACCATTTTCGAGAATTTTTTAAAAAACTGTTTTTTGCGGTTTTAGTGTTTATTTATTTCTGACATTATTTTTACAGATAAAAAAAAAATGAAAAGCACTTTCTTATTGTTACTTTTTGAGGAGAAAAAGATAGCGTTTTCAAATTTTCACTACGACGTTTCGTTTTTGAAAAACCATTTTCGAGAATTTTTGAAAAAACTGTTTTTTGCGGTTGTAGTTTTTATTTATTTCTGACATTATTTTTACAGATATAAAAAAATGAAACGCACTTTCTCATTGTTACTTTTTGAGGAGAAAAATCTAGCGTTAACAAAGTTTCACTAGGACGTTTCGTTTTTGAAAAACCATCATCAATTTGTTTTTTTCAATATGGCCCTGGATTTTTTATGTTTTAATTTAATTTTAATTTAACAATAAATCCATGGCCATAATTAAAAAAGCCAAGTTGATGATGGTTTTTTAAAAACGAAACGTCGTAGTGAAAATTTGTAAACGGTATCGTATTCTCCTTAAAAAATATTGATGAGGAAGTGGTTTTCAGTTTTTTATATCTGTAAACAATTCTTGTTATCACACGTCTATCCACGACGTTTCGGCAATGTACAATTGCCTTCTTCAGGTACATTCTCAAATACTAAAAAACATCAATTTACAGAACAACATTACAACTACGTAAAATATGACAAAAATTGCTTATAAAAATATTTGTCATTGTATTTTGTCATATTTTACATAGTTGTAATGTTGTTCTATATGTTCTGTAAATTGATGTTTTTTAGTATTTGAGAACGTACCTGAAGAAGGCAACTGTACATTGCCGAAACGTAGTAGACTGGCATGTCATAACAAGAATCGTTACACTCAAAAATTGTATTTAATTCGAACCTGATCCTAAGAAAAAAAATTAATAATGAAATAAAGAAGAATAAAGAAAAGAAAAAAATATATACAGGGTGAGTTATTAGTGCGTCGAAGTTCGATATGTTCTGCTAATGGGCGAAACAACAAATTCACAATTAGGTAAATTTTTTTGACTTTGTGTTGTTTGGAGATGAAGCCACATTTCATAAATGAAAATATCTTAAAAACTAATAGCTTTAGGTAAAATAAAGGCTATATAAGAATATAAGCTTATCAATTTTCCTTTCAGTTTTTGATATTATATACAGGGTGTCTCATTTGGAAAATTCGAGTAAAACGCAAATTTGAGTTTGAACTCACCCTGTATACAGGTTTTGCACTATATACTAACAATTATCTTTTTCTAAAAGTTGATAACTATCAAAAAGCTATGCCCGTAAAGAGCAGAGTTTAAATTATTTCAGTTCCAGTACAGAAGCCTTAGAATTCGCCATGTTTTGCATATAATACTAGTGGTAACTTTTGAACCACTCTGTATAATTTTCTAAAATTTTAGTATGATTAATGTCAAGTCTAAACCAATGAAATTGTGGAATAATAAATAGGGCTTTCCATTTAAAAAAACGTAAGTTTGGTTCACCCTGATGAGATGAGCCACCCTGTACAAATAACAATAATTTTTTATGACTGCCTACACACTGACTGCTTAGTTTTGCGTGAAATTTTCGTTCTTTGAGGTAATATCGAACTTGGACGCACTAAAAAAACTCCTACCGTTTTCAACGCTATCCCATTCTTATCTTGGACAGACTGTATAGCTCTCGACCCAAATTCTTTTCTAAATCCTTTAACTAAATAACATGAGCCGTGTAAAAATTGATAATGCAATCTTATACCTACGTAAATAAATATTTTATCAATTCGGAAATTCAATAACGAAACGACATTATGTCCCTTCAACCTAAAACCCAACCCTTAAACCAATTTAGCGGTTGCTTACGCTAAATGGCAATTCCGTGATGCTCCACCCTCTATTAATGTATCTGATTACCAAACTTATTAGATAAATTGTCGCCTAAGTAATCCAACTCTCTGTAAAAGCACACACACACCTTTCTTCATTGTGATTTCGTAATAAAAATCCAGGAAATATACATAGAAGCGCAGAACCGGTGTCAGGCCCTTCTCTTTAACTGTTGAAAATTTCAAAAAGTAATTTTCCTTTGCAGATTCCAAATATCCCAACTGAACCTTCCAAACCTCACACCATCAACGACCTCACAAACCGAGGAAACCAATGACAAATTAACAGTGAAATGGCTGGCAAACGCTGTGTCAGAACTGCGACTAGAAGTCACCGAATTACAGTCTACGTTAAACTCCACAAAGATTCTGGAGAAACATGAACGAGAAGAGACTGAATTCGGTCTCTTACGCAGTGATATCACCAGTGTTAATGTGGAATTGGAACAGGCCAGAGAGAAGAATGAACGTTATGCGGCCGATATTGTCGGTTTGAGGGAAGAACTGCAAGCGTTAAGGGACGATTGGAGGCGAACGGCGGTGCAGTGCGGTAAAACAAAGAACCAGGTAAAGATTTATTTGTTTCAAAAGATACCATGTAGTAGAATTTGTTACCACCGTAGCAAAAGTTAAGTTAAGATCTAATGAGAGTGTTTGATGCACTACATCCAGAGGATCTCCGATTGTGCTCCCCTCTTCTATTCCCTTGGAGTTTATTTTCGTAGTTATAGCCTCCCAACCAGCTGCAGAGCGCCCATGAACTCTAATAATTTCAGGAATGGTATTTCACCATCATGCATTTAGGATCACTGGTTCGCTAATAATAATAATAATAATAATCTTTATTGACTACGTTTTGTACAAAACAATTGCAGTACGTCAAAATACAAAAACTATATCTACAACAAAAAACATGAAAGTGTAAGTAACATAGGTATAAACAAATTAAAAGCAACTAATTGCTAAAATGTACAACTTCCTTGGAATATTCTTCCACAGAATAAAAATCATGTTTGAACAAGTATAATTTTATAGTTCTTTTGAACATTTCTGAACTGTACTCCCGGACCCTACGAGAAAGTGCATTATACAACCGAATCTGTAGGGAATTCTTTGCAGACTTAGTCAATCTCCATCGCCGAGCCCGTACCAAGTCCGCAGATCTCGTACCATACTCATGACAAGTTGAGTTAATACACAAATCGGGCTTACATCTGTGAATCTCAAGCAGTTGATAATATATATATAAAGACGAGATAGGCATTATATTGAGAGATTTGAAAATGGGCTTGCAATGCTCCAGATATCCAGCATTTGCCAGAATGCGAACCACCTTTTTTGCACTCTAAATATTTGCATAGCCGATGACGAGTTACCCCAGAGACTCACTCCATAAGAAATATGAGAATGGAACAGTGAGAAATAAACAGTTCTCAGAGCTTGCTGACTCAGACAATGTCTGAGCCTCCTAATAACGTAAATACTAGAAGACAACTTACCACTGAGAAAATCAACGTGCGACGCCCAGCAAAGCGCATCATCAACAATAATCCCCAATAAGTTCGTCCCCGAGCATGAAGAAAATGTAAGTCTCTGGGTCTAATGAACATCCCTTTAATGCTTCGGTGGGAATAATTGAATCTCCCTCGTAAAATAGCACAAGCAGCAAAAGATGCGGGTTGTAGGCAATTATTCGACGTATTTAATAACGATCTTGATACATGACACAAATAAATACTTTTCTGTTGTTGTTTCTTCTTCCAATGCTATTTTTATTCAAAAAAAAAAAAATAAAAAAAATCATGAGTTCGGCTCGCGCAACAATTTCCAACGGCTGCTTTTTTCTTCCTTTTCATTATAAAAATAATACATAAGGTAGATATGCGGGTCGGTATATTTTTTAACTTGATCGCGATTGGGCAAAAAGCGCCAGGTGTAACAAAATATACTTAAGAACACAGTGGCGGAGGGCAAGATCTTGATATTCATTTATAGTAGAAATAACTGCGAACTTTTATTTATTATTTTAAATATACAAGAAGATTTGGTATTACATCTAACGCTGCAATTATTGATATTATATCAAATAATATACCAAAAAATACAATCAAATCAAAAAAATATGTATGGAAAATATTTCTCGAGTTTTGTGCGACCAGAGAATACGAACTGAATGCTGAAACGAGTTTGCATAATTTGGCTAATATATTGAAAGATTATGCGGTAAATATGAGAAAAGCTGACGGACCTGAATATAAAGAAGCAACTGTACAAACAATTTGGAATACTACGAGTAGGCTACTCCAGGAAAAATACTTTAATGACTTCAAAATTGTATTCGACCCATTTACCAGTGTGATATTCAAAAATGCGCGAGATGCAAGAAATGCAAAACGTAAAAGATTACAGCAGGATCCAAACAAACGAAAATGCAGTTCATCAAATTTGAGTTCAAGTGATTTGGCTAGAATCATTGGATTATGGGATGAATGTACACCAGAAGGTTTACAACATTTGTTTTACCATATTGTAGCTGTTGAGTTAGCTTAGCGAGGTGGTGAACCAGCTGATTGCCTTATAGATTATTTCACGATTGAGAAAAATAATGATGGAACGCCAACCAACAGAATTGAATACAATCCAATATTCAGTCAAACATGCCAAGGAGGATCGAAAAGTTGTACAAATAGTAAGTGGCTTGTTCCAAATATTGCAAACGAAAGGCATGCCCTGTTCGGTTATTCCATAAATTATTGGCGAAAAGGGGGACAAATATTACTTCCAGTCGCCTATTCTTGAAACCAAATTGTTTCTGGAAATCCGAAAGTGACACATGGTTTGACAATATACCGGTAGGCAAGAACACAATTAATATGTGGACCAAATCATCCCGCAAGCTATTGGTTTGGAGACTAAGTGTAAAAAGATATCCACTCATTCGAACAGGTCAACTGCAGTTAGCCATTTGGCAAATAAAGGAATTCCTGAACAGCAATTAATAAAAATAACACGACCTAGCAGCTCTAATTCAATTAAACCGTACATGAATATTAACCAAGAACGCCATGGTGAAATAATCAACACCATGCGAGGAATTTCTTCAACAGTGGAAATTAACAATCCGTCAACTTCAGCAAACTTTTCTTCCAATTTAACATTTACCATTGTACTTTTCACAACTTTAGTTTTAAATAAAAATGAATAATATTTGTTTGATTAAAACTAATACATGCACAATTGGTTCAAACGCATGCAAAATTGTATACATCTTCATGGGGAATATTGTGAAAAACAATAAAGCGATTTTCAATGATTAATCATCGTAATTCCCTCGAGGGCAACGCAAGTTTTCTTTGAGATTATCAAAACAATAAATGTTTATAGTGAGAAAATAATGGGTTTTAGGTCTTTTGTAAAAGAAACTAATGTATTTTAAGCCAACGTTTCGACAATCTTTATTGTCATCTTTAGGGCACAACTGAAAAGAACAAAGTTCCCAAGTATAATAAAGAAATGTTACATATAAAATACAGATCCTACAGCACTTGCCCAACATACGCTTGACCACTTACATCGTTTTGATTTTGACAATACTAAAATTGTTGGCCAACAAAAAATATTAAAAAAACGTTTAATGGACGAAATGATTTGTATTAAAAAAGAGAAAAACTCTATTAACGTCAGAAGTGATATTGAAAATTTAAATTCGGCATATTTTAACATTCTATAGAAACATCCCTTGTATACCAAATTCACAATTATAATGACACTGTTTCTCGATGTCTGTACCTATGGCAGGTTTTTGTTTTATTTTTTGGTTAAACTGAAATTTTAAATTGTTTGATGGTTAATAGGTAGGTACATTTACATTTTTCACTAAATAAAATACCATCCAGATTAAACGACTAGTGATATTGTACTGTTGTTATGCTTTTTTGTTATTTTATTTATACATAAGTATACATACATGTGTTCTGTTTGTACGTGTCTCGTTTATAACAAAAATTCTTACCGACAAAAGGAAACAATGATGTAAGTTTTGATAAATTTTATTTGCACATCTTTATATGGATTTTTTATATGCATTATATACGGTTTTCAACAGGACAAATTTCTGACTTAGTTTCGTTTGTTATACTGATCTTATTATTGTGTTTCTTGTTTTTTTTTTTTATTTATGATAACATATTTTAAAATTTTATGTGCTATCAGAATTATTTGATTCATTTTTTAATGTTTTTAATTGTTTTTTAACTTTTCTTTTCGAGTTATTCTACCCTATTATATTTTTTAAAATCTATATTACAATTTAACAAACAAGAAAAGAAGAGAAATATTAGTTGATATGAGATTGTATATGTGTATCTGTATTTTATATGTAACATTTCATTATTATATTTGGGAACCTTGTTCTTTTCAGTTGTGCCTTGAGGATGACAATAAAGATTGTCGAAACGTTGGCTTAAAATACATTAGTTTCTTTTACAAAAGACCTAAAACCCATTATTTTCTCACTATAACAATAATAGAGGTCGTAAAAATTGAAAATAATAAATGTTTATGTTATGTTCGTGAAAACGCAATGACCCGCCTCTGGCGTAAGCTTCTGCATCACCTGCTCTTTTGTTAAAATATGAATAGTGAAACACCATACACACTTGTAGGTATTGTAGAATTTATGCGTTAAAAAATAATTATAATGTGTTGGCCACACGTATCGTTTCGTCGAAAGTAGATTTAGCACGTTTAACAAAAATTTTATATAGAAAATAAAGAACGCAATAATAAAATTATTCAAACAATAAAAGTAAAAATGATAATACAGTTTAAGCTTTCAGTTGAAGAGAAGAAAGTGACTGCATTCTTCGTCTAAAGTACCCAATACAGTCAGTTGTTACGTTCAATTTTCGATGCAGAATAACTACATAATCATAATAATATAAAGACCGTCTGTTGCCCTACATTTTCCAGTTACTCGTACTTACAAACGGCAAAAGCAGGCAGCTGATTTCAGTTCTCTGTCTGTCCCAAGAACAACGAATAATTTATTTATTATTACGACTGTATACAGGGTTATTCATGTGGATATTTAATTTTTTCTTATCCATCAAAGCACCGTAATCAATCACAAAATCAGTAGGTCGCGTATGAGGGGGCCCAACCGCCGCAGCATACTCCAAATGCAGTCTAACGAACGTCAAAGTTCTAATAGTGTTGACATTATTAAAATCTGCAGAGCAGCGCTTTATGAAACCCACTATTTTGAGCGACGTGGAACTCGAATATCTGATATGATCGATATAATTCAAGGAGGTGTCCAGGTAAACTCCCAGATCCTTGACTGAGGATCTGTATTTCAGGGACTAATGATCAATAAAATATTCATCCAAAGGGGTCTTCTAGTTCGGTTGATTTTAATGCAAAAGCATACCATGCATCTCACAACATCATCCTGGAGAAGATAACAAACAATCTGCCAATACGCCTGTAACATTTTAGGTCGTCCGCGAAAAGCCTGCACTCGCTGTAAATGAAACAATGTCTGATATCATTCACAAACAAGTTAGACAATAAAATACTTCAATGACTTCAAAATTGTATTCGACCCGTTTACCAGTGTGATATTCAAAAATGCAAAACGTAAAAGATTACAGCAGGATCCAAACAAACGAAAATGCAGTTCATCAAATTTGAGTTCAAGTGACTTGGCTAGAATAATTGGATTATGGGATGAATGTACACCAGAAGGTTTAAAAAAAAAAAATTTGCCATATTGTAGCTGTTGAGTTAGCTTGGCGAGGTGGTGAACCAGCTGATTGCCTTATAGATTATTTCACGATTGAGAAAAATAATGATGGAACGCCAACAAACAGAATTGAATACAATCCAATATTCAGTAAAACATGCCAAGGAGGATCGAAAAGTTGTACAAATAGTAAGTGGCTTGTTCCAAATATTGCAAACGAAAGTGCATGCCCTGTTCGGTTATTCCATTCCTGAACAGCAATTAATTATTGTCCAAAAGGGGGAAAAATATTACTTCCAGTCGCCTATTCTTGAGACCAAATCGTTTCTGGAAATCCGAAAGTGACACATGGTTTGACAATATACCGGTAGGCAAGAACACAATTAATATGTGGACCAAATCATCCACGCAAGCTAGTGGTTTGGATACTAAGTGTAAAAAGATATCCAATCATTCGAACAGATCAACTGCAGTTAGCCATTTGGCAAATAAAGGAATTCCTGAACAGCAATTAATAAAAATAACAGGACATAGCAGCTTTAATTCAATTAAACCGTACTTGAATATTAACCAAGAACGCCATGGTGAAATAATCAATACCATGCGAGGAATTTCTTCAACAGTGGAAATTAACAATCCGTCAACTTCAGCAAACTCTTCTTCCAATTTAACATTTACCAATTGTACTTTTCACAACTGTAGTTTTAAATAAAAATTAATAATATTTGTTTGATTAAAACTAATACATTTTGTATTGAAAATTATTAAACGTCAGATTGACAATCAAATTTTTGATATCTACAAAGTAAAAAATTATGAATACTCCTCGGGCCTTGATAAATACTCAAAATTTTGTCATAGAGAATCCTTCAAGCGAGTTGCTGCGGCCTGGGGCGATGTGGACTTTGATAGTTTTTCCATAATACAGCACCTATTTTTTAAATGTCAATTACTCGGACTTGGATCGGTATTCGATACATACGAGGGTCTCATATTATAGAGCATCATAAATAGAACGGTTGAATCATTTTTCACCCAAAGGTGACTTAGATCGTTTTTCCCCTGTGGTCTTCATATGAATAACCCTGTATAACACACAATGTGGTTTGTCAAACTCAATTTAAAGGCAATATAGGGGGGAGCGGGATCCGGTTTTACCTTCAATTCATTACATATACTGTTAAAATTGTACTTTTCGTACAGGATGATTTTTTAAGTAGGTAGGTATCACAAAAATAAGAAACAGAGAGCCTATATGGTCTGAAAAAATAGGTAAATCTTAAAAATTAATTTTGAACAGCAACACCATTTCAACTAATTAAAAGGCTATGTCTAATCCTAGACATTATTTAAAATAAATAATATTTTAATTTAGTATTAACTAAAAATCTATACTACTACGCCTATGATTAAATATTCACAAACTTCACAATTCTTGCTAATAGTTTGCAATTTTTTTAAAAGCATTTTTTAAACGTTCCATATTTTTACTTTCACTTTTCCCTTAGGTTGCATTTTTAATAATTTATATTGAATATTTGTACATAATAATGTAAATTAAGTTAGTAACAATTTTAGCTGTTTTCAGCATTATTTTGTATATAAATAGTCGATTAATTTTTAATAAAATCAGATTCAATCAAACATTGTTTCTCAATTAAAACCACCACTGTTGCACAAGTCACCTTTATGCCTAGTAGGGGAGTGAGACTGCTCTTCCTAACAGTGGTTCCTAACTAACAAACCAACACTGTTGCACAAGTAACCTTTATGCCAAGTAGGGGAGTGAGACTGCTCTTCCTAACAGTGTTGCTTAACTATTATCGCTGCTCTCAGCCACCCAAGCGAGAGCAAAGTAATCTTGGGGGGGATAAAACTAATCACCCTTCGAACAGGCTAGATTATATAATTTTAATAATCTAATTTTTTACCCTTTTTCTACTATTAACGAACGCCTATGTAAACAAGTTTTTAAATGCAGCATTTTGTAGTTTATCTGATATGAAGTTGTACAATTTAAATACCAAATGGTGTTTTCAAAATAAACTAACTTAGTAGTTAGTAAGTCTTGCAAAAATTTATCTCTTTGTCAGTACAACAGTTGATGATGGTTTTTCAAAAACGAAACGTCGCAGTGAAAATTTATAAACGCTATCATTTTCTCCTCAAAAAGTAACAATGAGAAAGTGTTTTTAATTTTTTGATATCTGTAAAAATAATATCAGAAATAAAAAAAAAAATAAAATCCCAAAAAATCGTTTTTTGAAAAATTCTCGCAAACGGCTAAAGTTAGATTAATTTTTTAAACACCATTTAAAAGGTGTTAAATTGTAACTTTTCTCTAATTTAATCGACATTGTACCTCATACCGTTTCCAAGATTTATTATGATTAGCCATCCTAGAGTAATAAAGGGATATAGAAACTTCAGTTATGCTCTATCGATTAAACTAATAGTAAGACTTATTGGGACATCCTGTATAAATCGATTTGTTTTTCTGTTTCAGTTAAAATCCATTCAACTGGAATGGAGCCACAACTGGAAAGACCTTCAAGACAAACAAGCCGCAACTCCACAACAACTACCGTTAGAAGCAGTATCTGAGCTTGACACAAGCCCACCGTCAAGACACCGAAGACTTCTCAAACAACACATCATCAATCTGGAGAAAACTAGCAAAACACTACAGAAAGAAAACTATTTCCTCAAAAATAAACTAACACGAATCGAAGAAGAGATAAAAGAAATAAAGAAAAATGATTTATCAGGAACTGAAATGAGAATAAACGGGAATGAAATCAACAAATACATAGAATCAAATTTGATAAAACAAACCCAGGAACCTGTATCGAAAAACTTGAAAAAACTTGTTAAAAACTTATCGACACAAATCGAAACAAACACAAATTCGATTCACAACATTTCCGACCGTTTATCAGACTTCGATAAAATCCACTTATCAGTGCTGGAATTGCTTGAAAACGTCGAGACCATCGAAAGTAAAGTTGATAAAACTCTACCGGAGTATCGCAAAGAAATATCAAAACTTGAAGTGCAACTCAATGAAGTTACCGCAAGCAACTCGCAATTGCAGGAGGAACAAATGAATGTGAAGGAATCGTTGAAAGCTATTGGGTTCTCTGTTTCGACGATGCAGGATAAAACGAGTGAGGACAGGCAGAATTTGGAGAAGATTCAGCAGCAGATGAAGGTGTTGGAGAAATCGAGTAGTTTGCAGACGACAAAGTTACATAATCATATTCTGAAGGTAAGATAGTTTGTTTTAGTTTCTTAATCTAAAATTTTCCATTCAGAAGGCTAAAATCGTATTTAATTTGTCAAAAAAAAGCTCTAAATCTGAGCCAAAATCCATCTCCATATGCCCAGGAACATTAAATGAGCTAAGGAACTTAGGTCGCGAAAGGTCATGGGCTTTTTTATAAGAGATAAACGGGCCTTCAACTTTTTTCAAGGCATCTAAAGAGTCATGCTTAACATTTGCAGTCGAAAAACGAGCAAAAATAGAAAACATTCAAGAAGGAAGACAATTTGATTCGAAGGGTATTGTTCACAAGAAATTTCTTCTAGAAGGTGACACTCTCGATGTAGAATACTATTCACAAGTTTTACATTATTTGTGGTCGAGAGTTTTTCGTTGTTTTTTGGGGCTCCGCTAGATGGCGATATTTGCATCGCCTAACATTTTTTTGATTTTTCTTTAAAAACTTAAATGGAATGATACAAATATTTTATCAAAAATGAAAAGTAAATTGAATTTGCAACAAAAAAGTCCAAAACCGCACAGGAAAATCTTTATTCGTTTGAGAGTTATGACCAAAAGAATGTTGTTCACCAAAATTCGTTGAAAAATCATGATCTTTAAGTCAAGATTATTAACAATATCTCTTGGATTTCAAATAATCCTCGTAATTTGCAACTTGACTTTGTTATGAATTAAATTTAGCCTTGTCAAGAGATTTTCACGGACCGCAATTAGGGAATCTCCCCTTATATAATTGTTTTAACCGATTTTCAGTTTATATTCTCATGACGAGCGATACCATCGTCTTTTTCACAACATAAAAATACATAAATATACACAAAGAAAATTACCATACCATATCCTATTTTACGTTTTTGGGAAAACACGCCAATTGAACGTATAATGAAATATTCTGTACTAAATACCCACCAATAAAACGTTTTTATTTCGTGTGATGTTTATAAGTTTTTTTCATTTTTAGCCTGCTATAATCATATTAATCATTGTACCATAAAAATGTTTTACAGTTATTTTTAATTATTAGGTAGGTACATTTATACCGGGGTTAATAAAACTTCGTTTATCGTTTTTTGTTTTCATGATTTTGTTGGTTAAAATAATACTTTTTCTATACCTTCTCAAGTACAAATTGGCGCTAATCAGAATGAAAATGACATTATTAGTCAAAATCAAATTGACAACATGAATTTCAACAAAAGCAAATTGACAATAATCAAAACCATAATGTGTGTGTGTGTGTGTAATTTAAATGGCACTGGTTATAACCAACTGACCAGCCTCCCTCCTTGTTATTAATTCTTATCATACTCGTATTTCTATCTTAGAATTAATTATAAATTCGTACAAAATTTTGTAGACATTAACATCGATGAGACTGACTACATAGTTTAGGTTGAAGGGTGAAGCTACCAATCCTTTTAGTTTTTCGGCAATTTGGCAAATTCATAATGATATGCTTCAGATCTCTTATTGGCCCACATTCACAGTTCTCGCTAATTTCTAAACCAATTCGTTTTTTATGCTTTGGAGTTAAAGGATGAGAGCTTCGAATGCGACAAATGGGTTTAACAAAGTGTTTATTCCATTGATGTTTGAACCACCGAGAGTTTGGTATTTTTGGAACGAGATTTTTATAATATAGACCTTTATTAGACATAGTATACTCTAGTTGCCACTGATTTTTTATATATTGTTTTGCGGTTGAAAGATAGTCTGTAAAGGGCAGTTTAACTTTGATTTCCGTCCCTTTAACTGTGGCCTCTTTTGCTGCTTTGTCTACTAGTTCATTTTCTATGATACCTGAGTGACCCCTAATCCACACGAAACTAATGTTTTTGCTTAACACATATTTAGCACCTGAATTACTAGATAGTTCGTAGGAATTATGCTTGGAAAATGTTTTATTGACATTAATGCACTTTGTAAGTCAGAGAAGATAACTATATTTTTAGCTGATTGATTAAGCTTTGCACTATATTCAAGAGCCTCATAAATAGCCCAAAGTTCTGCACTATAAATTGAAGAAGTTTTGGGTAATTTAAATTGTTTGATTATATTTAGGTTTATTTTATGGAAGAAGGCACATCCTGTATTAGAGTCCAATACTGAACCGTCCGTAAATATTTGTTCACTCTTTGACCATAACTTGTGTAATCAAAACCATAATAAACTTGGAAAGGTATAGTTTTTTGAAGTGAATACTTCTTTGGCCGCAAGAGAAAAGAGAGATAAATTTTCGTCCCGCAAAAGAGATGCAGCATATAACAAATATGAGGGAGAGAGAGAGAGACTATATCCTATACCATACACTATTGTGTATATAGCGGCTTAACGTTGCCTATCCTTCGGTTGTCCCTTTTCTACCGTCATTCGTATTCCCTTCCTCTCTCGTGAAAGAAGTATTCACTTCTATCACGTGTACTGTGCTGCACGCGAATTTTTTTTATTTAAATGTTGTAGCCTAAACAGTTCTTCTTGAAATTCAATATACACAGAAATATGAACTGTACCAAGGCTCTAAATTTTCACAAATTAATGACTTTTGTAAAAGCCGTAGAGAGAGATATATTTATGACATTCTATACCTAATTTTATTTATTTTTAAGGGGACTATCAAAATATTCCCATAAATACAGGGTTTTTATTTAAAAAATTTGATAATATGTATCTCTTTTGTGGGTCACTCTGTATGTTTGACATGATTATGAGAAAAAATCAAAATTGTTAGTTTTCATATCTTTCTAGATTCACCCTGTACACTGTGTCCAAGATAAGAAAGGGATAGCATTGGAATCTGGGAAACGATCGGTTAAATTAGAGAAAAGTTATACAATTTTAAATGCTGTTTTCAAAAGGAAACTAACTTTAGCCGTTTTCGAGATTTTTTGGAAAAACATTTTTTAGCGATTTTAGTTTTTTTTTATTTCTGACATTATTTTTACATATATAAAAAAATAAAAAACACTTTCTCATTGTTACTTTTTGCGGAGAAGAAGATAGCGTTTACAAATTTTCACTACGACGTTTCGTTTATGAAAAACCATCATCAACTTGTTTTTTTTTTAAATACAGCCCTGGATGATGATTTTTCACAAACGAAACGTCGTAGTGAAAATTTTTTATTGTCCTCAAAAAGTAACAATGTGTTTTTAATTTTAATTTATATCTGTAACAAGAAAAAATCCCTTGCGGGATTTCCCACTCGTCTTGTGGTAGTCTTATCTATGACAAAAGTCATTGAGGGTTGTAAAAAAAAATAAGAAAAAAAAAATAAATTAAAAAAAAAATAAAAAAAATTCAAAAAAAAATTAAGAAAAAAAGAATTTAAAAAAAAAATAAAAAAAATATAAAAAAAGGTATTGCCAGCGCTGGGATTCGAACCCCTATGACCCCTATGACAAAAGTCATTGAGGGTTGTAAAAAAAATAAGAAAAAAAAAAGAAATTAAAAAAATAAATAAAAAAAAAATTCAAAAAAAAAAAAAATAAAAAAAAATTAAGAAAAAAAGAATTTAAAAAAAAAATAAAAAAAATATAAAAAAAGGTATTGCCAGCGCTGGGATTCGAACCCCTATGACAAAAGTCATTGAGGGTTGTAAAAAAAATAGGAAAAAAAAAGAAATAAAAAAAAAATCAAAAAAAAAATTAAAAAAAAAAAAAATTCAAAAAAAAAAAAAAAAAAAAAAAAAAAAAAAAAAAAAGGTATTGCGAACGCTCTACCAATGACGCCACAGAAACCTGATAACAAATATTGTATTTTAATAATATATACCTAAAAATACTGTAAAACTTATAAAATATACAAAAAACTTCAAATTAAAATTTGTGTGAAACATTTTTTAACCACCACCACCACACTAAAAAATCTGAAAATTTTTCTATCTATTACGTTCTACTGTACCTAAATATATTGAAGATAAATAGAAACATTTTTGAGTTACCCCGTAGATCACCTCTAGGAGCTTATAGTTTAACTAACTCAAAGAAATCTTGAATTGAAATCTAAAGAAATCAAAAAATTATTCTAAATATTACTTTTTTCTCCTTAACAAAATAAAGAAATGCATTTTTGACTCACCCCGTATATAAATTTAAAGTTCATGCTAAAAATTGACTACCTTATCTTTCTATTTTGAAATTCGTTGGTTTAACCAGATGTTAAAATAACGTTAATAGTGGTGGACGTTATTTTTTTGAACTACCAAATCTCTCTATTTTGAGATTCGTTGGTTGCAGTTCTGATTTTACCATATCTCTCTATTTTGAAATTCGTTGGTTTGTCATAATTATATCTCCCTCTGCGTCGCACACAAATTGAACTTTTGTAGATGTAATTAAATTAATTAATAAAATAGTGTGGCCGCATTAAATCCCCTTGAAAAGTACCCGTTGGAATGCAGCAAAAAACAAATTTTCTATATAGACAGACCTGCGGCTGCACCTTCGGTGCAGCTTTAAGTTAAGTCACATAGATAGCGGTCCTTTTTATGCAGATTTTCGACGACAAAGACAGCACTATCAGATTTTATAAGGATTAAAAATAATGTCAGAAATTCTCGAAAACGGCCACAGTTAGTTTACTTTTGAAAACACCATTTAAAAGATGTTTAAAATGTACAACTTTTCGCTAATCTAACCGACTCCTATCATTTCCAATATTCCAATACTATCCCATTCTTATCTTGGACACAGTGTATATTAATATAAACTCAAGCAACACCGTTTGTTTGCGAATTGTCGATAACTTTCAACCACTTAATTCTACGTAATATTCTCCTTTTGTTTCAGAAAGAAACCGATGAAATAAACCTCAACGCCACGAAATCAACCATTCACCTTGTGGAAGAGCTTCAATCATTCGAAAGCGAATACAAAAGCATCGTAAACAAACTACCACGCGACTGCAGTTCCGTGGACGGTCCAAAAGGCATTTACCTCATCTCACCTGGGGATGGTGAACCCATTCTAGCTCACTGCGAAGACGGTTGGACAACCATCCAAAAACGCTACGATGGATCTACCGATTTCAATCGCAACTGGCATGAATATTCCACTGGATTCGGTAGTGTAACTGGTGAACATTGGTTGGGGAATCGCAATTTACATCTTTTGACAAAGGATAATTGCACGAGACTTCAAATCAATATGAAGGACATTTACCAAAGATACTGGAATGCGAACTATGATGATGCTCGTGTTGCTGATTATACCAACTGGTTCAAACTCTCCATATCACGGTATCATGGGAACGCCAGTGACGCGTTAGCTTACCAGAACAATATGGAGTTTTCTACCAAGGATAACGACAGAGATATCTCGAATTTCCATTGCGCCAGCAACTATGAAGGTGGCTGGTGGTTTTCGCATTGCCAACAAGCAAATTTGAATGGGAAATACAACATGGGACTAACATGGTTCGATAATTCACAAAACGAATGGATTGCAGTTGCTCAAAGTGAAATGAGAATCAAACGAAGGGATGTATGTTGAAAGGTTCAACCACCAACAGAAGTGGGATATTTGAATCGTGTGGTCGCCGTGAATCTGGACCAAATGCCACGGTTGTTTTGTCAAATATTTTCTGCCAGTATTATGCCAAAGAGAAACTAGTTCATCACTTTTAGGAATAGCTATAGCCTTCGTTAAATAGGATAAAATAAGTCTAAAATATAATGTGAACAAACCTTGGAATAAGTCTGAGTAATATTGAGCAGTGAGCGTCTCCGTAAGCCATAATCTCATTCGCCAATAAAAAAAATGTTTTGCTTTCTTTGGGATGGTTAACCAGGTTCAATCTAAAGCTTACATTGAACCGTAGGTACATTCAAAATTATGTCATCATCAAGAGGATTTTAAATTGAAATTTAAAATTACAATCGGAAAACTAAACCAGTACCTACTTACCTGTTTCTTACAGTTAAGAATCATCCGAACGAAGGGTACAATTTTACTCTAAGTTTAACATCTATTTTCTCTTGAACCTTGTAACATATTGAGAAGATTTTTTTTTAGAAATGTAGCTTGACTCTTGGATAATATGTTTGGCCTATAGTGTTGACGAAATATTAAAAACGTTTATTTTAATTGGCCTCTAACCCAAGGGGATCCCCATAAAATATGTGCAGCCAATATTTTTAACAAAACCCTGTAACTTCCTTAGTAAGTGAGTGTTCAGAGTGAATTAAAAACCAAATTGGTCAGAAAAGATCAGTCGTTAATTTGCCATTATCGAATTGTTTCTACTTTCCGTCGTTCACTCCACAGATTGCTCCGAAAATGAACAAAAAACATTACTTTCTTTTTACCCCTGTATATCACATAAGAACCAATTGCTTAAAATCAATTCTTGGTCAAACCTGATCTCCAAGAGTCAAGCTACAGTTCTAAAAAAATCTCACATGGCTTCAAGAGAAAATGGATTTTAAATTTTTGACCGTTAGATATTTCTCAAAATTTTTTTGTTTAAGTGTAGATAAATATAAAAATTTAAATTATATTAAGTTGTAATTATTGTTAAAGTAGCTCCTAGAGATCTTCATAATTTTAAGTATTTATTTTTATACGTTTTGTACCATATATTTAAGTATAATTTATAATTAAAATTAATATAATAATAATATGCCAATGATTAGTTTAAAATAACAATAAATTTACAATAAAAAAAAAGAACTAAAAAATAAGTTGTTTTATTTATACCGTACTAGTCAAAAGTCCCTCCCCCTCGTATCTTTTGTACGGTTATAACAGGTGATTTTTTAAGAACTTTCGGATTTGATTTAGAAAAAAAAAACACATAAAATTTAGAGAAATGTATGAAATCTTTATTTGAAGGATACTTAAGGCTGTTTGATCAGACCCCAAATGCAAAGGTATAAGAAATCAGTAATTAATTGTACATTTATTTTTCAATCAATTTGAAAAATTCTTTTTTGAGCATAGAAAGAACACTTTAACTGGTATGGTATTTTATATTATGACAACATAGTGAATATAAAAATATATTTTAGTTTTGGTAATCCCGCAATATACTACCTACGTTCGTACAATAAAATGAGATTTGGTTAGTGGTGAGTTCGTTTCACTCTAATAATGGAGAAAATAAATAGTACCTGACTAACCGTGTTTCGTTAAAGATTATTTACCACTAAACTAGTCTTTAATTTAATATTTTTCATTGTTAGTTCTTTTAGGTGTGTTCCACAATTTTTTAGACTTAAATTAAAAAATGTTTATTCTTATTTCATAACTATATTCTCAACAGAAAATATTTACTCAAAATTTGCAAACCTATAAACTGCATGGGTAAAAGATTCTGTAAAAATTGAACATACCATTGGCTATGCTGCAAATATCCTAAATAAAACGTTCTCTACAGTGTAGGTAAATTGGGACATAAAAAAAATTAAGGCGAGGAATATTCAAATAAATACATTGAAGAAATACTATTTATAATATATTTATTGCTATATCCTGACAACAAATATAATACTTCAATATACTTAACACAGCCTAGGTATTATACATTCTTTAAACAATATAATTCTTAGTTGCAATACAAATACCAACGTCACCTCCACAAACTGTTTATTATCTAAAAGTAGAACATGTTTCGGGATATCGCAGATCCCATCATCAGCCACCACAAAGCAAAACAGATGTCAAAACTAACTAGAGGTCGATGTTAAAAAGAAAAATAGTAATATAAAACAGTCACAATGTAAAATAAAAATAAAAATAAAAACAATATTTCATTTGGAAACATGTTACAAAACAAAAAAAAAACACTTATTACATAATACGTTAAATGTTGAATTGTTGCTGAGATATCCCGAAACATGTTCCACTTTTAGATAATAAACAGTTTGTGGAGGTGACGTTGGTATTTTTATTGCGCTCCACAGTTACATATGGATTATTTCTTCAATATAATTCTTTTCAAAATACATAAATCTACATGAAATATTTTTGCATATCTAACTATCCATATTAAAAGGTAATTATTTACAATTATACTAAATTAATATTGCCTATAAGAAAATTTAAAATTGTAATAATTAACAATCAACAAATAAATAATTATACATACTAATAATTAAACATTAAATCTACCTATAAAATATTTTTACAATATCTTTGGTTAAAATATAAGGTGTCCCACCAAGCGTACGTATATTATATCGATCTATATCAGTGGCGGCTAGTCCTATGAGGCAAGTGAGGCAGTGCCTCACTAACTTTTTAACCAATTAAGATTTTTTACTGTTAAAAAATGGCGCACAGATTGTTATATTGTATATCTACCTATTATACATACGCACCTGATGATTTGTTTTAAATTTTCAAAATACCTGTCATGTAAATCGTGCGTCCATTTAATGCTCGCTATCCAATGAGGCAATAATGCCCTGCCTGCGGCTTGCCCGTCGGCGAATGCAGAACGAGAAACGACCAACGTCAATAAAAACATCCATACTGGCCGTAAGTAAATCATTTTAAGCGCGACGCACTGCCTCTCGCCCCTATGAACGGCGAGTTACCACTTTTAATTAATTATTATAAATATATATGCCTCACAACCCTCAGGACTCACGGGCCGCCACTGATATATATATATATATATATAGGGTGTCAATTAAATTTAATTAAAATGGCTGTCTTACTACACAGGGTGTTTCATAATATATGCGCAGGACTTCAGGATGTGAGAACTCGTCCAAAAATATGAAATATACCATTTTCGAGATAATTATAATAATTTGAAATTGAAAAAAAAATCCGTTTTTTGCGGATATCTCCCAAAACCATTTATCGTACAGAAAACAGCTTTTGTAAGCATTTTCTACTCATAATAGCTATGTTTTGTGCAAGAATGTTTTTTTTTAAATTTATAATTGGTGAAGATTTTGAAGGGGTAGTGGGTGTTTTTCTCCCCAATTTCTACGCCACTGGAAAAAGTACGGTTTTAAGATACCCATTTGAACCGCCAATGTTTTATACACAAAAAAGGTACTCTTGGTCATAAGCTCTAAATCTAAAGAATTTTGACGTAACAATATTCAGTTTGTTAAAGAAAATTTATTAAATTGTCAAAATGCAAAAAAAAACTTTTCGGACGTCTCTCGTATATCAGGAACTATAAAATATCTTGGAAATATATAAACGGTGTTGAATAGATGTTTTTATGCGGAGTCCATAGGCGTACTTTGTCTTTTATTTGGTCTTAGTTTCAAAATATAAACCCAACTTATGTTTTTTTTTTTAATTGAACTACCCTGATTTTTTTTACCCCTTAAATTTGCATATTTTTTCATTTCAAATGATATAATATGATACCTAATAATTTTTATTTTGAGAAATATCAAAAATAGAGAGCGTTACCTATTGAAAAACAATTTATATTGTTATGAGGTTTTTTTGGACACCCTGTAACTTTTGTTATAGTCGTAAATTCTGTCGCAATTATCCTTTATGTTATTAGTCTTTAAAATACTGTAAAACTGTATACGTCAAAAATTAAAAATAATAAACTGGTACCCTTGAGGCACGAACAGCTCTCCATACTGCAATTTAATGTATTAAATGTGCTGTCTGTATAATATAAATTGACAAATTAGTAAAAGTGAGTATAGAGCTAAGGGGAAATTTTTTGAGAGTCCCTTTGTCAAATTATTAACGGACGCTCTACATATTATTTGCTCATCGCAGTCTTTTTTAGGCCAAGATATTTTGGCAAATCAAAATGTCCCATTTAGTTCAATAAATATGAATTTTGCAAGTTTTGACCCTCTTTTTATACCCTTTGCCTACGCCCTATGAGGCTCAATTTTATCTCTGATATTATTAGAGCCAAATTCTATACAGGGATTTAATGTCATTTTTCTTATAATACATATATTTAGATTTTAGTCCCTTTACAAATCAAATTCGCACACCCTGTATACATAAATTATACATCGATGTTTTTCCTAAACCAAAATCTGTTGACGAAAAGAACATCACGTTATTTTTCCATTTAGTTTAATAAATATGATTTTTTTTCTCAAGTTTTGACCCTTTTTTTTATTCATTAACTACGCCCTATGATTCCCAAAACCTAATCAGTTCCTCGTCATATCCAATAGTATTTTTGTACCAAATTTGGTTAAATTTCCGTAAGTTGTTTTTTAGTTATCGTGTATACAGACTGGCAGACCGACAAAATGACAGACAGCTTTTAAAAAACACGTATTTCCGGTGAAAATTATTTTTTTTTCATGAAACCAATAGCTTTTCCATATATGCAATATGTGTATTGCATATGGTATGAAGAGCTAAGAATTCCTTTGTTCTTGTAGAAATATAAGTTTACACATTGTTAGTTTGTTTGGTTTGGTTCATATTTTGAAAAAAATTAAAGGTACGCCTATGGACTCCACATAAAAACATCTTATCAAACACCGTTTATATAGTTCCAATATCTGTTATAGTTTCCGAGATACAAGAGGGATCCGAAAAGTATTTTTTTTTAATTGGGCCCTGTAGCCCGAAAACTACATGTTGTGTTACCCAAAATATGATTAGGGCATAGTGAGTTTCTCAAGAAAGTAGCAACGAAAACCGCATCCCGCTAACTTTCTTAATACCGGAGTTGCCCTGAAATTAAATCGAAATCTGGACACCCTATACTAAGTATACTGAGTGCTACAAAATCAACACATCATAATATATATAAATGGCACAATTATTTTCAGGAAAACTAATTTTGCAGTAAATACCATTAATAAAAATATTTTGAGCACTTATTGTTGTGCGTGCCACAGCAGATCGAGTCAACGTCGGCACTTTAAACTAAATAGTTTCAAACTGTGACGTATGACGCCGCCATTTTAGGAGAGAAGTCAGGTCCTGACTAATATTTTTCAGTTTAATAATAATTTGTTTTTATGATTTTTTTAAAATTCCTGTGAACATATTTTAAAGTAAAGTGATTCCTAACTCTTAATATATAATCGCAAAACAGAACCCTTTGGAAACATTGAACACGGGTGACTATACAACACAACCATAGATTCAAGGAGTCAATGGAATCTACCTACGTCTATGCGATTATTGAGACGTTCTCTCCTATAGTGGTGGCGTGCGCGACGAGATGCGCATAACGCCTCGCAACCGGAGACTCGGAATGCTGTTTTTTTATGCTGTGCCTAAACCACAATGAAAAATTACTGTGTTTTGATTATTAGGCTCAAAATATCCATCGTAAAGTCAAAATTTAGATACAAATTAATTGACTTGGTATTCGATAAGGATCTGGGAACACAAATATTTGAAATACTTACACATACGTATACACGTGCTTAATTCAGAACTAACAACAAATATTATACCTTTATTGTTAACAAAAAAAAATATAAAACAATAGAAGGTGTTTAATTTTCAAACATAACATGTCTCAAAATTATGTTCGTGGAATCTACTATTTGCTAACGAATTTTCTGGGGTTTGTGTCGGATCAAAAAAAAAAAAAACAGAATATATACTCTGTCCTGGATAAGAATGGGACAGCATTGGAATCTTGGAAATAGTAGGAGTTACGATGTTGGTTGAATTAGAGAAAAGTTGTACATTTTAAACACCTTTTAAGTGGTGTTTTCAAAAGTGAAATAACTTTAGCCGTTTTTGAGAATTTTTGAAAAAACAATTTTTTGCGATTTTAGTTTTTATTTATTTCTGACCTTATTTTAACAGATATAAAAAAATTAAAAGCACTTTCTCATTGTTAGTTTTTGAGGAGAAAAAGATAGCGTTTACAAATTTTCACTACGACGTTTCGTTTTTGAAAAACCATCATCAACTTGGTTTTTTCAATACGGCCCTGGATTTTTTTATTATTAAATTTAAAGCCATTTTCAATTCAAAAACAGGTGGTATAACACATGTAAGGGTTTCAACAAGTTTTCAGTGTTTTTAACTGTTATTTAAAATTATTCAAGAAAAATCGTCATAGTTGATGATGGTTTTCCAAAAACGAAACGTCGTAGTGAAAATTTGTAAACTCTATCTGATTCTCTTCAAAAAGTATCAATTTAAATTTTAACAATAAAAAATCCAGGACCGTTTTTAAAAAAACCAAGTTGATGATGGTTTTTCAAAAACGAAACGTCGCAGTGAAAATTTATAAACGCTATTATTTTCTCCTCAAAAAGTAACTATAAGAAAGTGTTTTTAATTTTTTTATATCTGTAAAAATAATTTCAGAAATAAATAAAAACTCAAATCGCAAAAAATCGTATTTTTTTTTAAATTCTGAAAAACGGCTAAAGTTAGTTTACTTGTTTCAACCATTATATGTAATATACCACCTATTTTCGAATTGAAAATGGCTTTAAATTTAACAATAAAAAATCCAGGGCCGTATTAAAAAAAAACAAGTTGATGATGGTTTTCAGAGACGAAACGTCATAGTGAAAATTTGTAAACGCTATCTGATTCTCTTCAAAAAATAACAATAAGAAAGTGCTTTTTAGATTTTGATATCTGTAAAACTAATGTCAGAAATAAATAAAAACTAAAATCGCACAAAATCGTTTTTTCAAAAATTCTCAAAAACGGCTAAAGTTAGTTTACTTTTGAAAACACCATTTAAAAGGTGTTTAAATTGCACAACTTTTTTCTAATTTGACTCACATTGTAACTCCTACCGTCTCCAAGATTCCAATGCAGTGCATAGTTGTTGCCGCTTTTTTTTGTTTAAATTTGCCTAGCCCTGAAGAAGTTCATAAGGATAATAGAACGAAACTTAGGCACCATTAAGTTGTTTTTATTTTGCATCCTATATCCTGTGAAAATTTCAAGTTTACATTGATTGTAAACATTGTTTACTTATCTTTATTCTGGTTTTAGTATATATTGTTAATAGAGTACTGAAGATCTACGTAAATTTGACAAAACGTCGACTTTTTGGAAACAAATTGGTTGTAGTTTTTTGTTTTTCCTTGTAGGTCAACAAGAAATTGACACAGAAACACTACTAATGGGTATCCCTTGTCCTGAGGAGGATAATATATATAAAGGTTGAAACGTCGAGAAAAAACGTAAATTTGTTGTCTTTTTTGATTCGCAAACAACAAGCGATAATATCTGATTCACGCACAGTTCACAAAACATTTAAGTACCTATTCAACAATAATCCGGTGCAGTTTGAAGTGGACAAGTTTTGATTTGATTGACTATCAATGGCTGATTCGCTCTGTTTTTGAAATGCAAAAATGTATTGGACCTTCAACTGACACTATTGAGCGGGAATAAAACGAGTTCAAAAATGGACAAACGTCCAGGACTCCCAAATGAGGTCACCACAACAAATTGTTGCTGAAAAACCGCAGATTGAAGTTAAGGAAGATAGCTGGGACACAGGCGTTTTCTTTCTAGCCCATCCCCATCGTAAATCTTTTATTATAATCAACACAATGGCAAAACAATGTAAATAAGTAACTAAAAATGATCCACATTTACTATACAACTGCTAAAGGTTTCTCACTAGTACTTAACGGTGCATAAGCAGGACTTTCCTTCTTCTTCTTAAACGTCACATAAGTATATACTAAACTACCCAGAACACTAATATTCAGTCCAAAAAAGTTCACCCAAGAGAAGATATAATCGCCCCCAATAACCATACCCAAATATGTCACACAGATATTTTTCAAACAACCAATAATAGTAGTGGTTAATGCAGAGTTATGTAATGTACATAAAATTACACTATAATTCAGAATAAAACCCATAACACAAGATAACAGAAACTGTGCAAGAAACAGATAGTTTGACCAATATTTATAATTATAAACAGCATCTAAATCACCTGAATAGAAGGCGAGACATAGTCCAGGGATTATCATAAAGAAACAATTATAAAACATCAATCCGTATTTACCCAACTCCTTAGAATCCAGCTTCTTCTTCATATACACACCATTAGTAGCGGTGAAAAAGTCATTTAACAATATAAAAATATATCCTTTGAGATTAAAAGCTAAATCATTTGATGCAGCTAAAACCGCCCCAGCAACCATCATGTAAACACTAAACTGTACACTAAAACTAGGCCGAATTCCTAAAATATACAACTCCAACACCATCGTCATCAAAATTGAAAATCGTCGTAAAGCAGTGAACATTGGTAAGCTGAGTTGTTTCGTCCCACCAAGTCCAAAAATCATATTACCGATATATATCAATGGTAACGGGAATATCTTACCAAAGGTATTTAATTCTAGACTTGGAAACGTAACGATTCGCATCTTCTTTGCTAAAAATAACACTGTTATTGTTGCGGCCATTTGACCAATACCCAAAAATTGGTATGACGGAAAGCCGTAAGTTGTTAGTACAGTTTTGTTCACTACAGTTATCATAAACGATGCTACTCCATAAAATAATGCTGAAAGCATCTTCTTCAAGTAAATATTGCCTTCATTTGTGTTAATTTCATCTTGGTTATTCGTTGAACGAGTCATTTTGGTTTTGTCAATTCCAATTATTCTAAACTAAACACAATTTTAACTTGCACACGTGTGGTAAGAGCGTTGCTAATTGATAAAAGTTAGATAGATTTAAAACAATTAAGTATAGACTACGTATTTAACATTATTATTTAATAAATATTACGATTTATCTTATCGGAAATTTGTAGATGAGCACATAAAATTATCAAAATATAAAACAGCATCATTTCAGCTGTCAAATACACATCAGCGACACCTGTGTGGGAGTAGAATAACTTAAAATTGTTTAATAGTAGAACGGATACAATTTAAATGCGGCGCTGCCATTTAACGAATCACACACAAGTCAGTAAAAATCTACAATAGGTACAATGGGGTCCATTGAAAAGTATGCGACTGACTTTTCCTCTTGTAATTTAAATCAGGAATGTGTCGATTTTGCTTCGAGCGGAGACATATTTTAAGCATATTTTCCCAACACGAATGTTTAACTGCATAGCAGTTCGAGTTCGAATCATTTCAAAGAGTAGGAAAATAATTCCCTATTTGTTGGATTTTACATAAAGAGTTAATGCCGCATCAGGATCAATCAAATCTACATCTTCTAATGTGAGAGGTAAAGCTACATGCATACTTTTCGTTGAACCACTCTGTATAAAACCTAACACCATTTGATTATAAAATATAGTGATTTATTATCGAAATTTGTTTACGTGTTTATCAAATATTTAGGGATATATCTAATAACTGGCAACGCAGTAGTTGCCTCGAATTGTAGCTGTACTGTTGAGAGGTTTAGTAGAAAACTGTTAAAAATCGTTGCCCTCTACATTTCAACAGATTAACTGTCTCAAAGTAGTTTACTGTAACGCGTTTTTTGTCAGAACATTTGCGCATTAAATATAAAAGATGTCTCCACCAACCAACACACAAATGTTTAATTACATCAAAATTAAATACCTGTTTATTACTGGCTACTAGTGGTATAATTATTGAAGTAATAGGTCACATACCTAATTATTATGCTAATTAATGCTAATAAATAAAAACTTAATACTTACATGGCTTTCTCATAATGTTATAAACGTATGGATGCCGATAAATCGTTGTTTAACGATGATGTTTATTTTCACACAAATAAGTATATTTGCAGTTTCACACGATTTGCACTGGACCGGTAAATAAATTCTAAATCACAATACACAAAATTTGTTTTATATTTATGTAATTTGTTACAAAATACACAAACGTACTAAAAAAATACATTCAATTTTGTAACCTTACTGTTGATTGTTAGTTGTTAGTGAAGAAAACTGTTCACATGCTAGTTAGAGGATATGGATTTTTTGTGAAGCATTGTATAGATGGCGCCAATATCAATTTAAATGCAAAATGCAGTGTATTTATATTACGAGGGACAATTACGAAGTTTAGAATAAAATCTCGAATTTATATTTTGGTAATAACATTAATTGGGAAATAGGAAAATGATTTTATTATTAGTGAATAAAAATAATATGGTATTTTTTTGGTTTGAGACAGACAACTGTTATTCTTTTTAAAGAAATTGCCGCTTATCAAAATCTCCGTAATTTTGGTATTTAGTTTGTGTGAGAATTGAGTCAAACAATTGGACCTAGGCGTATCAACCCTTATGTTTCTTGTATTTTCGAGCGGAATTTATTTATGTTAAAATATACAGGGTGTCGCTCTAAAAAAAAGCAAGATTGGTCCACTGCGCGTTTGTGAGCTACCTTGTATAATTTAAAATATGTTTGGCTTGTACATGTCTTTAGAGTTTAAAAGCTTTGTAAAAGATTTTTTTGCCTATCGCTCGAAAGATGAAATTAAACTTCTTTGCGCAAGTTTTCCTATTAATTTCGTTGAAAAACCCTCACATCATAATCTAAATGATTCTCGATTTATCTTGTCATAATGTTAGTTAAACAACCTTAATACCAAATAACCCACTTAAAAGTGAAACAAATTTATCTCAACTAAATGTGAGTTGACGGCTGACAAATAGGGCGACCATAAAGTTTCACCGACAAAACAAAACGGTTTTACTTACTCACTATATAGAGTAGAGGCAGTTTCCCTTTGCCACATTCTATTAGGCGTTACACAGATCTTATTAACAAGATGAATTTGCCTCGTTAGAACAATATGAGACGATTTATCTTTTCCGTTTTTGCTTTTTTCTGTAATTTGGTTTGTAATTATGTGTTTCCCGAACGCAAGGTACAAATAATGCTATATAAAGACAATGATATGATATTAAAAGATGTGTTTCCTTGTCCTACTACCGAGGGGGCTGGGGAGCATGAAATACCCCCATCAAACGGGGGGACTGATCCTTGACGGATTTTTTTTAAATGTTGGTGTACAATCAGTGGGTTTTGAAGCATTTTGGGCTAAGTTTTTGACTAGTAGGAAGAGTATTCAAAACAAAGTATTTATTTATTTAAATTATATATAAAATTAACAAAACAAATCAACAAGAAACCAAACTGTAACAAAACTCATGTAGATATATTATAATACAAAAATAAAATACAAAAAATCATACCGTATGCAATTTACTCATTTGGCAATATTTCAAAAACTAAACATTTTAGAGATATATAACCTTATATAAACTTACCCTTATTTTTATTGCCTAATGAGATAAAACTATAAAATATTGGGGTTACTATTTAAAAATATCGATTTTTGACAGTTTTCTAATGTTCATGTTTGATGTTATATTTTGCACACCCTGTATTGATATTTACCAAAACAGTTCAAACTTCTCATAAAATGACTATTTTTGAGATAGAATTAGTATCGAAATTAATTAATTGAGGTTTCCTTACAGGAAAATTTTGTAATGGTTTTAGAGCCCACAAACGTAATTTTTGACATAAACCCTTAAATAAGTCAGAAACGGTAAGACTTAGGTATAGGAAATTATACACAAAGTCTAGTTGAAATTTCACGTAGAATCCAAAACTGTAATAATATATGCGGTGTTCTATTTGAAATAAGCAAGTTGAAAGCTACTTCCGGTATAACCGGAAGTGTCAATAACTTGTCAGTATTTTAGCTCATCTGCCCTTATCGACATGGCCAGACTGCCAAATTTTCAAAATTCTCCTATGTATAGTTTTCTATATACAGACCGATTTGGTACCCGGTGGGACACCATGTATATGATAGAGACTTTCTTTCTTACTTTAGGCTTATTTAAACCAAGATATGCAAATTGTGTCATCCCATCTTTAAATCAATTATTTCGATATTCAACGCCACCTAGCGGACAGTTGGACAAAAAATAATGAAGCTTTGTTTGCACTTTAAAAGAAATGTATCATTTGCCTTTACAAAGAGCTTAAGTAGGCTTAAATCGGATAAGGAATAGCCGACTTATCGCACATTTTCTGGAACATCATTGTTTTACCCAAGCGAGAGTAGTCTGCTCAGCAAACAATTTTTTGTATAGGAGTCTCTTAAATTTTGCATTAGGGAAGGCTTTAAAATCAGGATCAATTTCATTATAGGTATAGCTTGGCCAAGTTATAGCTGAAGGACCTCCGAAACATGGTTGTTCGATGCTGCGGAGCAGTAATTATGTCCTTGCATTGGACGTTCACATTGTGAACATCAGTGCGGTAGGAAATCCTTAGAAACAAATATGGCGGAGTTTTAGATAAAATATTTTTGTGAAACACGACCAACGAATGTAACTTTCTTCTATTGGCCATATTAAGCCATTTGATGGTGGACAGGGTGTAAGAGATTCGGTCGTATTTCTTTATGTCAAAAATTAAGCGGAAATATGAGTTCTGAAGCCGCTGAACGCGTTCAGAATGAATCTCAATATTATTTGTAATTGTAAAAAATCGAGTTTCTTTTGCTGTTACAGATTTGTTTGCCACACAGTACAGCTGGTCGATGCCTTAGGGACAACCGGTATAGTTATTGCAAAATCACTCGAACTTTCGGAGTTTGAGGGTTTCTTTGACTCTTTGGAGCAATTACAGTGCATCTACGAGTCACACATTTTAATCCTGGGAGATTTCAATGTTCCACATTTCCTTCAGGCAGAGAACCGCGATAGGAGGTCGTTCATCCTTCGTGACTTTTTCCAGATGTTTCAATTGACTCAGTAAGTATAATAATATTTTAAACTCACAAA
This sequence comes from Apoderus coryli, assembly GCA_911728435.2. Lineage (NCBI taxonomy): Eukaryota > Metazoa > Arthropoda > Insecta > Coleoptera > Attelabidae > Apoderus > Apoderus coryli. The sequence goes on from OU452207.1 coordinate 1,596,159, forward strand.
ATCGAGTACTTGATTTGGTAGTTTCAGCCATGCCATGCCAAACTTTTCGTGATGATACACCTCTATTGAAAGAAGACCCCTATAAATTTAATCCTCAGTCTTTTTGGTCGTTTATAAAATCAAAGAACAGATCTTCTCGAATACCGGCGAAGATGAAGTACAGGGATCTATCATATAAATCTCCCAGTGATATTGTTGATAAGTTCGCGGAATATTTCAGTTCTGTTTTTAAGGATAGTGATTCTTTTACGCGGTTGGATGGTGGTTCAGTTTGGTCTGAGGCGGATATACTTTTTACTGACATTTCCGAGGAAGATATCATTTTAGCGGCGAAGAAGTTGAAAAATAAACTTACATCGGGCACAGATGGTATCCCAAGTTTCATGGTTAAAGATTGTATCACGGTACTCTCTAGACCATTGTGTCATATGTTCAATTTATCGGCTAAAACAAAAACATTTCCAAGAATTTGGAAGTCTGCCATACATAGCCATAGAAAGGCGAAATAGATAACATCGCAAATTACAGACCGATTTCTATCATGAATAATTTTGCTAAACTGTTTGAGGCCGTGCTTTTTAATAGAATTTATATGTCTGTGCGTCGTCGTATTTCATTGTGTCAATATGGATTTATGTTAGGTCGATCAACTGTAACAAACTTAGCAGTACTTAGCCAGAACCTGTCTGAGGTCCTGGATCGAGCTGGACAAGTAGATGTGATTTACACGGACCTTAGCAAGGCCTTTGATCGGGTTAGCCATTCTATACTGCTAAACAAATTAACAAACTTCTCTTTCTCTGCTGATGCTATTCTTTTTCTGCAATTCTACATAATCAATAGAACCCAATTTGTTTTCTATAATGGCTTCAGTTCACGAACATATATAGCAAAATCTGTTGTACCGCAGGGCTCCAATCTGGCTCCATTGTTATTCCTACTATATATAAATGACCTAGCAGACAGCTTGACTTGTAATAAATTATTGTTTGCGGACGACCTTAAGATATATCGAGACGTGTCAAATGTTTCTCAGTGTGAAGAGCTTCAGGGCGATTTGCACATGATTGAGCAGTGGTGCTTTGATAATGAGCTCAGCCTCAATGTGGACAAGTGTAGCGTAGTGTCTTATACAAGAAAGCTCCGACCTTTAATACACAATTATAAAATTAATAACTGTGAGGTGTATCGTAGAGAATCCGTAAAAGATCTCGGCGTGATCTTTGACTCTCAACTTTCCTTTGGTCATCACATTGATGCCAAGGCAGCAGAAGCAGCTAAGGCAGCTACGGTTTTTTAATTAGGAATAGTAGACATTTCTCTGATGTAAGCTGCCTCAAGATCTTGTATTTTTCTTTTGTCAGGTCCAAGTTGGAGTATTGTTCATTGATTGGGAATCCAATATATAAGTGCCACAGGCAGACAATTGAGCGGGTTCAGCGACTTTTCCTCAAATACCTCGTTTACAGAGCGGACGGAATTTATCCAGTTCGTGGTATCAGTTATAGTTGTTTAACGTCCCGTTTCTTGATGGATAGTTTATATGTACGGAGGCTTCGTTGTGCGATAGCAGTGCTATATGGGATGTTTCACGATAAATTAGACTGCCCAAACCTGCTATCATGCCTAAATTTTCACGTTCCCAGAATCAATGGTAGGAATAACGCTGTTTTTTATTGTGTTAGTTCTCGCTCAAACGTATTGACCAGGTCTCCCATCAGCACAATGTGTAATGTATTTAACACAATTTCACGTAATTGTGACATATTTTCTGTAAAGAATGTCAAGGAATTGTTTCCACTTATAGAGGAATCATGTGCTTGATTCCATATTTTTTTTATTATATATGTTGTGCGCCTAAAAAATTGTTATAATGTATTCTTTGTTATGGTGTGCTATAGTTTTAATCTGTTGATAGTATTTTATTATATATTTTTATTTTTATTTGTTAAATAGTGATATGTTAGGTAGTACTGTTTGCTCTGTAAATGGATATTTCTGTTGGGCAATAAATGCTTTATTTATTTAAAATGAAGCAAAAATAACACACCACGTATAAACATAAATGTTTCGTTTCCCATTCACATCACACTCACACATGATTCTGAATATGTTTACATGTTCTTCTTTACGTCCTTTTTTTTCTTCCTTTGTAACGCATGTTTGGCACCCACATCGATATTCAGAAAGGCAAATGTTACAACATAATATTATGCAAAAAAGCAAAAACATATATTGTCACCCTTGCCGCTTACTATTTCCGACTACTGCGATTTTATTTTAGGTCTCCACGGCCCATAAATGTTAAATATATTCTGATACCAAACACTAGCAAGAAATTGTAGCACTTCTTGATCTACTAGCGTTTCGATATATGAATTATGGGCCTCTGGCGGCCGCCGACGCGCCGTGCGACGAGTTGCCAAAAGAGGTGGCTCCATTAAATATGCATATAGGAATGCGATTTCTGTTTTATCTTTATATCTACAGAATGCTGGAGATATCAATGTATAGCATTTTTTCAATAATAAGGACAATATGATTAGTAATTGCGTAACTTGACATTAAAAAAATATTTTCATAAAAGCGATATATTTCAACAATCGAGAGATGTGGTAGTTCTAAAAAATAACGTCACCTATGATGATAATCATATTATAGGCAGCCATTTTTAGACTAGCAGATTTAAAATACCTATCTAATATATTTATAGTAGGTATTTAGTCTAAAATTGTATAAGGTTATTGAATTTGACAAGTGGATTTATCATTTAAATGAAGTATTTATCAGATTATAACAACATTAGTTAATAAGCAGCATGTACAGGATGCAAAAAAAAACATTAATTCGCCGACATTTAACAAATTTTCGAGATTGCCATCAAATAAATTTTAAATGTTTAGAAATTTTTTGCATACACTTTAAATTTATATACGGGGTGAATCAAAAATGTATTTGTTTATTTTTTTTAAGGACAGAAAAGTAATATTTTCAGTATATTTTTGATTTTTTAGAGGTGAAACTATAAGCCTATAAAAAAAATTAAATTTGAAGTTTTTTATATATTTTTTTTAAGTTTCACAGTATTTTTCGAATCCCAGCTCTTTATTTTTCGATTTTTTTTTTGATTTTTTTTTTAATTTTTTTTTTTGAAATTTTTTTTTAAAAAGTTTTTTTTTTTATTTTTTTTTATAACTGTCAATTACTTGTTTCATAGATAAAGCTACCACAAAACGACTGGGAAATCCCGCAAAGGATTTCTTGTTTTTTTTCAATATTGTTTGAAGTAAGATTATTTGACTACAGGATGTTGTAAATCTTATCGAATAACTACTTTTTGCAAAACGAATTGGCGTAACTATAAAAAATGGCTAATAGGGGGGCATGTTTTTTGACTTTTAACATTAGTATCTAGCAGTGTTCCCAACACTTGAGACCGAAAATATCCCTGAATGAGCATCAAATTACACCACTTTACACACAACATTGTTGCCAATAAAAAGGTTTATGGAAACTGCTATAAATAGCTAAAAAAAAAAAATAAAAAAAAAAACGCCGAAATTGTGGCTGTTTGCTTTTTGCCTCTATAGTATAGCCGGACTACTAGAAGAAGACTGGTCACAGGCAACACGCAGAATGGCGGTCATTTCATGTCATATCCCGAAAAAAAAAAGAAGAAGCAAAAAACAATTTGAATTGAAATCACTATAACCCATAATCGGTCAAATTATACCAAATTATCCCAAATAATTTGTTGGTGACCTCAAAATTTCCCAAAACGGTGTAATTACACCCGAATTGGGAACACTGGTGTCTAGTTAACTATGCCCCTTAGAGCAAACCAACCTTATATATCAATATCTATGTCTACAAAATCAGACGTTGAAAGAATTTTGAAAATCGGAAGAGTTTTGCCAAAGCAGTCTACGGTGCCTCACCCTGTATATTACGGTAGAAGATGTACCGTATAAACATCGAAATTTGCACACCCTGTAAATGCTTATTTCAACTATAACCACCACCATTTTCAATGCTTCAAAAGCTCGCTCTAATTCTAATATCAATTCCCTCTCATTGTCTCATCCCTGAAAAAAAGCACCAAACAAAACAAAAAAGAAACAATTACATATCAATTCGGCAAGACTCGAAGGGACAATAAAAGAACGGCGGCAGGCGATTCGTCGGCCACAAGGAGCCCATAAAAAAACACAAGTGCGGAATATATTTTGCTGTAATTGCTCAACGTACATAAGTCGGCATTATACTATCTTGAGCAGTATATTGTTTGTATTGTATATGGGGGCCGGGTTGTACTAAAAAAAGATGAAAAAATAGGTACAAACGAATAAAAGGTTAGGTAAATGTGCACGTGTATAAGGGAATGGCTCCCGTGGGTGCATAACGTCGAAGAGCTTCCTTATACTTCGCTTCAATTGTTGGCTATATATGCATATGTTCCAGCAGCGTGGATGAAGATTTTGGTAATACCTGGATATTTTTAAAATACGAGGGTACAATTCAGTGACAGCTGACACTTATACAAGGCGGGCGAAAAAAAGTCATCCGATGTTGTTTGGCTCTCTTTTTTTTTCTAAATGAAAAACTTCGATTCTGTTTTTTGATTATGTTTATTTGAACCTTTACAATTTGATTCAATTATTAATTATTGAGAAGTTATTATTTTTTTATTGCTGTAAATTGGCAGTTTTGCTCAATTGAATAATGGCCCAAACCAAGTTCGAGTGTTCTTTGCAAATGTTGATGAATGAAGTTGTGATTTTTTTTCAAATAATGCTTAAAGAGGACGTAATGAACGACGTAGTAGCAAGATTACTACGTCCTGTTCTGACGCGGTGAAACTACTACTTGGATTCTTTCAGTTTTTTTTTTGATTCTATCATTTTTTTTGGATTCTTTCATTATTTTTGATTCTTTCATTTTTTTTTTATTCTTTATTTTTTTTTTTGTTCTTTACATTTTTGTTTTTGGGTTTTTTAATTTTTTTTATTAATTTTTTTTTGGGTTCTTTAATTTTTTTGTTGAATTCATTTTTTTTTTGGGTTTTATCATTTTTTTTGGATTATTTCTTTTTTTTTGGGTTCATTCAATTTTTTTTTAGATTATTTCATTTTTTCGGATTCTTTCATTTTTACGCAGGACAATCATATTATGAAGGGCTATCTATATGCCAAACGACATGCGGAAGCAATATCATTAAGGATAGTTTTTTAGGTCTCGATTAGGTTCTATATGATAGGGTCCTACACCAAACCAAGGCCCCAAATTGATCAAGTCTAGAAGATTATATCGGCTAAATGGGTGCCGCGCCGTCACAATTGATTGCCATACGGGCCCGTTTTATGGCATTTTTATCACTTCGACGAGAAATTCGGGCTACAGATTCTCGCACTCGTGTCGAAGGTTGTCCTTGAGGGCTTCCAGAGTCTCGGGCTTGTTCACGTAAACACGAGACCTCAAAAAACCCCACAAAAAAAGTCTCAAACGCTTAAATCGGGCGATTTCGCGGGCCAGTGCACATCGCCAAAACGAGAGATGAGGCGACCCGGGAACGCTGCCTTCAGAATATCGGTTGTGGCTCGCGCAGTGTGTGCCGTTGCTCCGTCCTGTTGGAACCACATGTCCCTCAGTCCTAATTCGTCCAATTGCGACAGAAAAACCTCTATCAACATGGCCCTATAGCACGCACCGTCCACCGTTGTCGTTTGGCCAGCGGCATTCTCGAATGACTCTTCCAGCGCGAACAGAGCACCATGCAGTCACTTTGAGCGGGTATAATGGCTCCTCGTGCATCACTCGTGGATTTTCGGTGCCCTAGAAGCGATAGTTTTGCTTGTTCACGTAGCCGCTGAGGTGGAAATGAGGCTCATCGCTCATTATGATTTTGGTCGAACAATCGTCCACTTCTTTTTCGAGATTGAGGATGGTGGGCGTAGGTTACGCGCGTTTGGCAGCAGCTGATGCATGGACTGGACTTTGTACGGGAACATGCGCAGGTGTTTGACCAAAATTCGCCTTATGAACGTCCGGCTGATGGCTAATTGCGTGGCACGGCATCTGGTCGATGTTTCCGGCGACAGCTCGACATCCTCGGCAACAGCGGCGATTTTCTCGGCAGAACGGGCGCTCCGGAGCCGGCCACTCTTGGCAACGTCTCGTGTGGTCTCATACTCTTCAAGGTTGGTGGACAAACGGCGCAGAGTTTGCGCAGTCGGTGTCGGATGGCCAGGGAATCGGCGACGGAATTAGCGCTGCGCTAACACAGACGCCAGACGAATTATTCCGTGTTCTTGGGGAGTGTATCGCCCCATGGCTTGTATTCTGTATCTGACTAGTCCACAAATGTCAAAACAGATTTGACATTGGCGGCCATTTGGAAAAATGAGAGCATATTCCAATAGGGTGATTTCTTTTGGCCCACCTATCTTCCCTTAATTCTGTTTGAAAGAATATTATGTGAAGCATTATCCTTCAAAAATGATAGTTATAGTACACCTGGCAACACTGAATTAATTTGTAAAAACCAATCAAGCGATGGTCATTTTACCCGCAGTTCATACTGGTTATCTCGCATAATGTGACCTATGTATGTACTTTTTCTTTCTTTTGTAGACGATATTTTGTGAATTGAATATGCCCATCTCTAGTGATGATATTGTGTATTTTCACATCTCTAAAACGCACACGCGGTGGTCTGTCAACCGTCTACTGTTGACAGTTGGACAAGTGACAGTAGAGTATGAGAGACAGTTAAGAAAAATGCGCACTCCGATAACCCTAGAAAATTATGTGTTGGATATTTAAAATAAAAAGAATAACGAATATTGTGAAAAGTCGTTTAATTTGAAAATTCAAGCTCCCAAAGTTCCTACACTTTATTCTTTCTTCATTCGTCTAAGCACTTCTTCCTTAGTAATTCGTTGGACCCATGGCAACAAGTACATTTCAAACGGCTCTATTTTCTTTTCAGTTGCAGCGTCCAGGGTGCAGTATTCACATCCGTACAGCAACACACTGAAGACATAACATCTAATCATGAGAACCCTGAGCCTTAAACTCAGATCAGGACTAGTGTAAAATCTATTCATGTTTATGAATGTTTTCCTGGCTTGTTCGATCCTGGAACGGATCTCTCGTTTCGGATCGCACCACGCGTTGAATATGGTATCCGACGAGACTTGTTCAATCTGATTGGCAACTTATGAAAAAGTGCGCTTAAGGTTTAAGATGACATTTGCAAGATGATGTGCTCCAGAAGCGATTGCGGGACTTATGGCGCCGATTTCTCCTTTAATACAGATCTTCAGTTCTTCCAAATTGGAGGACGCTGCTGCAAAAACATTTTGCTTGATGTAGGAAGCAAACCTCGCAATTACCCAAATCGGGTGATCTCGCCGGCCACCTCTGAGAGAGATGAGGAGCACTGGGAACATCTCAACCACTATCTTATATCTTATAGGGACGGAAGAAGAAATCTTTATGCAAAATCTTCCTTACAGAGCAGCGGTCGGACATGTTTAATGCAGTTGCATGTTCCGGGTAGAGTGTGTTGGTGATTGTTCAACAGCTGCTCTCACTAGAACGACATTTTCGGAGTTCTCACTGTTTTGAGTCTTCCCATACCCGTAGGCCTTTTTATTGAACCAGAGAAGCAACACTCCACTCCAAAACCTTTGCTACGACTGCAAACGGGGTGAGTGAGTGAAAACGGGGTGACATGTTACATCATCTGAAAGGGTTTGTTCTATAGAATAGTATTTATTGAGTTTGAAAATTTAGTAAGGATTCTCACTTTCCCCAACACTGCGTTTTTCGTTAGTTCTGTTTTCTCGCCACTTTGCACGTATTCCAACTACTATCTGGCATAGTCATCCTGCCGGCGGCAGGAAATTTCTGGAACAAAAATAATTTTTCATGTTTCCTGCTACCTTCACGGGCGTAATAGTGTTCTTTTATAAGGGAATGGAAATAAAATGGATGCCATTACTACACATACGTAAGGGGGTAGATACAATACTTATAGGGTAAGTACGAGAATATATTGCCTGCCTAAAACAGCAGTTAGATGTAGAGAAAGAATGTAAAGGAATCATCTCAGGGAGAGCGGAATTATTGTCTGAATTATTCTTAATATACAACGAAATCTAAAAAATACCCAAAACTTGTTGAATACTTGCAGATTATGACGTCCCAACGGCAACAAAACCATGATATTCGTCGTCATTTTTGACCTGATCGCAATATACAGGGTGAGTCGGAAACGAACGTTTATACAGGGTGGTTCATTTTAGGGAGCGGAAATCTTAGAGGCAGACAGAGAACCACAAAATAATATGAGTTTGTCTTATAAACTATATTCGAAAAATGCTTCGCTGCAAAGGTAGAGGGTGTTAAAATTTGTATTAAAAATGTTAAATTTGATAATATTTTTAAAACTAATTTAGATATTCAAATGAAATTTGGCACGATTGGATATATAGTTTAGATACATCTTTTTATGGAAAAATTATTATTTTACTTGCACCAGTGGCGTGCGTACAGATATATCTTCGCACAATTTTAATGAGAAACATGGTACGCCACTGATATTCTTAGAAATAAACATTATTTCTAGATTCCTTGTTCAATTTACAATGAAGAAAGACTCTTTACTTTTTTTCATTTAAGACACCGTTTGCAAGTAAAAAAGTAAAATTACAAAAGTTGCACGAACTGTAGTCCATCCACCTCAATACATTTTCGACATCTTCTCACTAACGCAGCCTTTCCAGCAGGAACTTCATATGGATTTCGCCGCATATCATTGCATCCTTGCTAAATTCTTAAAATTAAAACTTCCCTTGTTGATACGGGATTAGTGTAGAGTTTATCTTTAATGGTGCCCCAAACGTAAAAGTCTACCTGAGAATTCACGATTAATACGAATTTTATATCTGAATAAAAGAGATTCAAAACAAGTAATGATTTGTTTGAATTAAACAAATATTTATTTGCTTTAAGTGGTAAGAAGGAACGGGCACGGGGTTTCCCTTTTTGGCGTGGCATACACGAAAATATAGTCTTGTCTTAGCATAGCGCAGTGAAGCAGCAGTATTATAGTTATAGTGATCAGCTTCCAGTCTAGTTTTGTAAATTAAGTTATAATATCTATAGAGATTACAGCTAAGGAAACTTGAGCATCTATGGCCCATTTTTGAAGGTTAGTATAATAGATCTTAATGTAAAATGTTTAATAATTGTTCTAATATATTACAATATAAATTGTAAAGGTATAATTATCCCATGGAAATACGCACGTCCACTTGGATATCTTAATTTACATTAAATTTTTGTGTCATAAAATATAATTAGTTCATTTGACTATTTGTCGCATTGCGTGGTTTGGGAATCATCTTGAATCTTATCGTATACCTACCTAGAGGCAACAAATAATTATTTTTTAACTGTTGTGTTAGTGACCTCTAAGTGTTTTCAAATTGAAGTTGGTTGGTTTTAGGTCAATTATAGAAACAAAAATATATGTTTAAAAGAAACCTTCTGTTTGATTTCATCATATGTAAATGTCCTTCACAATTTAAAATATTGACAAAAGAAACAAATTGTGCACTGTCCTGAGGATGACTTAATAAAAGTCGAAACGTTGACAGAGGAATTACTTTGTTTCTATAATTGACCTAAAACCAACCAACTTCAATTTGAAAATAATTATTTATTAGATTCAAATAAATATGAAATTCAATTAAATAATACATATTTAAATGCAATATACAAATATCTGAATGTTAATTTTTGTGTTTCTAATTTTGTAGAACAAAGAATAGATAACTTGGAACTGTTTTTAAGTATTGAAGAAAACCAGATTGACTTCCTCAAGAAATGTTTTGAGAGATAAAATTCGGTTGAAATGGGGTCTTGAGGAACTTAGGGTAAACAAAATATCCGTAAATAATTTCAAATGTATTTTTAGGAAAAGAAAGAAAATTATCAACTCACAAACAAAAAAGCCAGGCTTGATTCGATAGATCACGAAAACAATGTCGTTGATTTAAATACTAATGACGATATCGAAGTTTCTAACGGCAATATACAAACTATAGAAAATATGCCAATTATACATCCAATGTAACAAAAACGACATAGCAGAACACAATGAAGCTTCTACGATTACGGTTACGATTAGTTACGGTATATTAAAAAATAGTTTTAAGTATTTTTACATATTTTAACTATGCGTGTGTTTTATTTATATAGCGTAGAGAGATAAATTAGACAATCTGTAAAATAGAAATATTTATTTCTGATTTATTGTTTAAACTTTTTATACAGCATATTTTTTATTATTAGAAACTTATATCAAATGGTGAAAAACTGTATCTTTTATTCTATTTGATACAATGTTTTGGGACATACTGTATACTATGATATTACTTAATAGTATATTGCACATACAAATAACTGATTTAAATTGAATTTAATATATAATTTATTTCAATTGAATAAATAAATAAACTAAAACTAAAAATTCAAGTATTTAAACAAAATAAATATAATTATTAAAATTGAATAAGTATGTCTTTATATTAATTGTTTTAATTATTTCTACCAATCAAATATTTAGGTTGTTGAAACAAATTGCAGTCTGATCTACCAAATAAATTATGTTTTTGTTTTAAAGAATTCATTTGTTTGGAGCATATCAAAACAATATTTGTTTAAGTCAACTGAATTTCTATTTGGTTCAAGAGTTTTTTTTCAGTGTAGATGTCGCCAAAAACAATATGCTTGATATGATATGAAAATTGAGGACAAATTTGCAAAATGTTCGATATCTTGGTATGGAGCCAAACAACAAACAAAAATAATAAATCAGGTGTATTGCCCACATCCCGCATGCGCATAATATACAGATTTTGATTGACTCGGCACTTTGGCAAATTAATGTATGCTCAACAAAACGTTTGTTGTTTATTAGCGAAAGTGTCTTGAAAATAATTACTCAAATGAGGTTTTAAAGAACTTGTTTCTTATTCATTCGAAATGTGTGAAAATGTGCGACCACTATCTGTAACTTTGCAAAATGCTGCCTGATGAGTATGAACAATAACGAAGAATGCGCAGTAGTCTCTACTTGATACTTTGAAATAACAGCCTCAAGACAAGAGTGAGGAAAGAGTATTTTATTTTTCTTCTAAATACTGTAAATATGTTAAGAACTTTAGTAAATTGCGATGCTCTAATGAACTCAACAAACCCAGGGTAAGGTCCAAATACATTGAAGAGTCCAACCCCCAGCGCCATTACCCATATGAAACACTCTGTATTATGCATGAAATATGATGATACGTAATATTTTTAATTATTTTCTATTTTGTAGTAGAGTAGTAGTAGTTTTAATCTCGTCTGATGTGCCCGTTAGTTGCATGCACCCGTCAAATTAGTATATGCAGCGTGGAAAAGTCCCAGTTTATCCCCATAAAAGACTATAAGGTAGGTCCCAACATACTGAATAAAAGAACGTACCTGTCGTATATAGAGTGAGCCGTCGTCGTCCTGTTGATGCCTTCGCCATCATCATCAGCATCATGAGTGTGTTAAAAGCCTTTTGCCTTTCAATAATTAAGTTGTTGCTTGACCCACCACCATAACGTTCAATGGAGCCCTGCTGGCTATGTTATATACCGTTGCTGCTGCCGCCGGCGGCCGCCTACTCAAATATTTAATTGTTCCGCCACTCTGTGATTTGTTGTTTGTTGAGTGGATGTGAACGTCAAACGGTTAATTTCTTCTTGCAGCACGTCCATTCAGAATTCAAAATACTTTGCTAGGTTTAGGTACAGGGTGATAACAGCTGGCGTACAAACTAAAAACCAAGTATGTTGAAAATGTCAATTCAAAGGAAATCAATTTTTTGTAATTTTTTTTTAGGAAAAATTGTTTATTTTTTTTATTATTTAACGTAATGTCTTTATATTTGGAATAGAAATGTTAAAAATAAATGACTGTAACTTTGATTTCTGGTAAAAAAAAAATGCAAGACGAAAGACTTACTTAAACGCTAATTTTATTAAAAATACGAAAATTTTACAATTCAAACACATGTAAAGAGACCAGGGTCGATAATTTTTGAGTCAAAAAAAAATTATAGTAGGATGAAACCCATTGGAAAAGGCAGAGAGTATAACAAAAATGAAAGGAAAAATAAATTACACGCGATCTGAGTTTTTAAGGGTAAAAAACGGTTAATCTCGATTTCCGGTTAAACTGCAAGTCCTATGAAAAAAAGTTAAATGGCAAAGTTGTAGGTAATAAAAAGATCTATAACTTTTGTATCGACACTTTTTTCACATAACCTCAAAATTTATGTGAAAAATTCGAATAACCGAGTTGTTGGTTTTTTAATTTTCTTTTGCAAAAAAAATTATTTTTTCACGAAATTTGGTGAAAACTTAGCTTTGTATGTCCCAAATATAGAGTATTTTTTTGATTTAAAATAGGGTAATTCCGGGAGAGATGGACCTCCTTTTTAGATTTGACTATGAATTCCTTAAAAATGGATCTGTTGAAATAAAAGAGTTGACATTGCAAACATTTTAATGAATACTAATGGTAACTGTATACAAAAATATAAAAAATCATAAAAAATTCGTTCTAAAAAGAAAACTTAAATTTATTAGGGTGGTCCAACTTTCCCTTTGTGTGTGGTTTAGATGGACCACTATGGGACAGATGAACCGTTCTGGGATGCCTTTTTACCACATCTTTCGCACATATTTTCATATTTTAAGCATGATTCATGGAGCCAACGGGAACATCGAATACATTGAATCCAATCATCTGCCTTATTTGTGCTGTTATAATTCTCCCCACAGCCAGCACAATCGTTCTCTTCCCAATCTTCTAGGGTGTCACTATCATCTTTTATCGATAAACTTTTCTCAGACTCGGAACTACTTTCCAGAATGTTTTTTTTCACCTGATTTTAATTCCTGCATTTCTTTTCATTCTTTACGCTTGTTGTACCCTGCTTTTGTTTTGTTTTTGTATCCTTTCTGCTCTGCAGTTTCCTCTTAGCAATGTGTTCTGGCGAAGATAAAATTTGCGCAATTGCCCGACTGCGCTTTTTGATATTAGCTACGTTTTCAGTAATCTTGGGGTTATTTCTTCTTTTTCGGTGTTGTGAAGACATGAGATTTTCTCGGAAGATTCTTTGTTTTTTATATCCGTTGAATCATTTGAAAACACGCGAATCGGACTTCTACTGGGTTGCTGTATATTCCAATGGGAACATCCAGGCTGATCAGCAGATGCTTGATGGACAGGTCTCAGCGTTGATGTTGTGCCCTCAGTGTTGTGGAGAACAGTCATAATTTCCAACATTGCATATTGCATACTCTTCTGATATAAAAGCATAATCGGTTATGGCGTCTGGAGAGAACGGAATTATCCCAGTAGCTCGGAAACTGCATATAGCATTCTTTGCTGCTTTTTCCCAAGACTCTGCTAAAAGCTTACCTGTCAAGCGGCTATAAATAATGGGTAGTGTGAGGAGGCAGACATAACATAATGATGTCATTTTCTTCAGCGAATTCAAGCATATCGCAATGATTGCAGTGGGAAGTGTGTCCATCAAGAATTAAAAGAACTTTTCCTAACGGTACAAAATGATCTTTTAACCATTAAAAAAAAATAATGTTGTTAACATACGCGGATTTTTGTGACATACGCACTAGAGAACTTGGTGGCATACTAGTGGTAATTTCTTCTTTTAAATTTTTTCCTTTAAAAATACAGTAAGATGGAAGAAAACTACCCTCACCGTTACAGCAGGCTATTACACTGATCGTTTCACCTTTTTCTCCTGAAGTAATTGACGTTACTGACTTTGAAGCTTTAGCTGCAATGACCTGACCTGGCCTATTATTCAGCTGCAGGCCTGTTTCGTCAACATTAAAAATGTTGCGTGGTTTATCATAAAGCTTATTTTCAGTTAGGATAAAAATAAAAAACCAAAAACTCGGTTATTCGAATTTCTCACATAAATTTTGAGGTTATGTGAAAAAAGTGTCGATACAAAAGTTGTAGATCTTTTTATTGCCTACAACTTTGCCATTTAACTTTTTTTCATATTAACTATGAAACTTTAGTATTCGATTGTCTGCTTACCAATATCCTCCGAAACATCGGACACGGCAAGTTGCCGCCAAAACAATTGCTTTTCCGGCTTCATTTGCCAAATCCAGTTCAAGTTGGGATTTTCCCGGAACAACTAAAAAAATCAGTTGTTATTCCAATATTTAAAAAAAGGTGACGAGTCAATGGCTTCACTGCTGAGCGTGATGTCTAAGGTGATCGCAAAGCTGGTTGCTGACAGAATTTTTGATTTTCTAAACTCTTCTAATATATTAAGTAAATGCCAGCATGGGTTTAGATGGGGCGTCTCGACGGAGACTTGCACGTACGAATTTATTTAGAGTGTCCATGATTTGACTGATAATGGTTATTTCGTGGTAGCCTTTTTTTCGACCTTTCGAATGCGTTTGATGTGGTTGTTCGGGAATTCTTTGGTAAGAAAATGGGAATCATATTTGACTGACAGAAGGATAGCGGTGAGGATTGATTCAGCGTTGTCGGACCCCCAGGAAATTCATCTGGGAACACCTCAGGGGAGTATACTGGGACCACTTTTATTTTTGATATACATTAATGTATGTGTTTTGTATAGTTGTTTTGTTTACTTGTATATTTATGTCCTTTCTGTTAATTTAACTATTTAATTGACTGAATTATTCTAAATTTACATATTGACTTATCCGTATTATGTATGTAAGAAATTGACCTGTCTATGTACAGATTTTATTGTACTGTTAAAAAGACCAATAAAGATTATTATTATTATTAAATTAGTTGATTATTTTTTCTTTTTTGTCATAATTTATTCCACTAGAGGAAGTAGTTTGTTTGTCGTCTGGCAGCGCGTGCCGAAATTTGGGTTTTAAAATCTTAACGTCCTTAAATTCTACGTTGTTCATTTTTTTTGTAAAAAATAATGATCTCCTGCCTTTTCGCAAACGGCATATTTTAATTGTTTTTAACAATGAAATTGTGTGTGTTCTTATTTTTTGGACTAACAACCGTTTTTCAAAATGTCTTCTATGTGAAATAAACAAATATCTACTTCCGACGTAACCGGAACTTTTACTTCAATAATGAACTCACCTTGTATACCTACGTGTATATGCACGTATATAAACGGGTGTGAAATTTACTGTGCGAGTAAAACTTTTTAGCTTCACCGCCTGCCGTTTGGTCGTCTAAAACCCGACATTAAGCATTTATCCTGAATCGTCGGCAACATCGCATGTAACATTCATAATGTTTTTTTCGGTCAAATGTCTTTAATTATTCCAAGTTAGTTTTTGTTTTGGACTTTTCCAAAACTAATGGTGTGAAACGGAGAAAAAGCGATAGCGGAATAAGCAGAGAAAATGAGAGGATAACAGTTTGCAAGTGCCTAATCGGTTTTTGTGGATAATCGGTTTCTTTTTATTTTCAGTATTTGATTTAAGTATTTAAAATAGGCTTAATGCTAGGTATTGTTCACTAAATGCGACTTCATGGATCGCCAGATACTTTTTTATTTAGATTTATTAACATTTTATAATGTTTAAGCATTAAACGGGAGAATGGCTATAAAATAGAGAGGCTGTAGAATGTTTTATTTTGAATTTATACCAAGTCAAGCCAACTCCAAATCGAAATATTTCATCACTTGGTGAGTGTTCATATGGATTACTCCTTGAATTTACTTTTATGATACGACTAATTTATATTTTTTCTGTCTTAAGTCTGTTTCAGCAGTTTCTTTAAGATATATCCCAGAATTTTCTTGACAAAAGATGGCAATATATCGTCTGCAAATGCAACGTTTATAGTGTTTCCTCTAGAAGAGAATTTAGGATGCTGTTCATATAGATAATAAGGAATATAGGGCCTAAAACAGTTCCCTGTGGTATTACCTGTACCCAGGGTTGGTAAAGTGTCGTTGATTTTCCATACTGTTCCTTGGAAACCTATGTCCTCCAAATCGCTTAAAGGATTTTCAATGCGATACAATGTATCCAATGTTGTCCCTTTAACGTCGTAAAAGACTGTATAACGTCTCTCAAATGCACTGTTGCATTTTCTTGGGCATAGACGCAAACCGTATTGGCGCATTTCCAAAATAAGGAAAAAAGCATGTCATTAAGCATTATCCAAACTAAATTTCTGTTAAAGGAATCAACAATAATAAAATCAACTGAGAAATTTTATTTTGAGTTTAAAACAGACACATTAAAGTAACTCACAATGACAGTTACAGTGACGTTTTATCAAATGGATATATCCCTAAAATGGCGATCTGTACTTTTGTTTATAAAAGCAAACATGATGACGAAAGCCATATTGCTGCTTCTGTTGAATTATTTACCATTACATATTATGTGGCAGCCACTATTTAAATGCAGCGTAATTAATCCGAAATCTATTTACACACGACACACGAGCAGATACTTATTTATTTTATTTATACACAATTAATTTCTCCAAGTTTTTGCTAAAATAATTTGGTTATTGAAAAAATTCCATATCATTTTTATGTAATTAAATTTAATGCAATCAAAATCTGGCAACAATCAAGAAAAGAGGAGAAATTCGATGATGCCACACTTTATTTGAAGATTTTCACCATAAAAATATTCCAGCACATTTTCCTCAATAAATTCACACATTACACAATAGATTTATTTACACATGGAACATTATTAGATACTTGATTTTCCAACAAATTTAATTTACTCAACTCCCACAATAATATAACAAATATTAAACCATTATTTTATCTAACAAAACTCCTAATTTATATTTATTTTTATTTTACTACTATATACATCAACTAAATCTGGCAGAATTGTTTTTAAATGACACAAGTTGACACATTTGGCATTCGAATATATATATTTTTTTATTAAAGAGACTAGTTTCGGAAATATAACATTTCCATCTTCAGCTAAATAAGAACAATATTATATTCAATTTCATAGGCCACATTTCCAGAGTCAGAAAATATTTTGTGTATCCTATTAAAAGCTCTTTTGTCTAGGTGACAATGACAGGGACACTTTTCGGCATACACTGTCAAAGACAGCAAACAATTTTGAAAACACTCACATATTATGGTCCATACCATATCAGTCCGTTCTTGGACATTTTGTAGAATCACTTTGAATGTTTTACTTACTTTTTTTTTTTGACATTAAATTAAATCGAAATTTTTAAATATTAATGCGAATATTTCGAAAACCTTAATACTTAGGTATAGGGACATTATATATCAATTGATAGCAAATTTAATTGTGTTTTAAAATATTTGATAATATACAGGGTGTTCCATTTAAGAAAATTCAGTTATGCCTATTTTTACTATTAGATCATATTAGAGTGATTTGTGACCACCCTGTACCTTATTGTGCCAACTTCTTTAAAAATCTTTTTGTAGCAAAGTATTTCTAAGAGAAATTTCAAATATCAGGAATATATTTACTTAAACGGCAATATGACTTTTACTTTTCGTAGACCTGTTTTTGGCAAAAAATTAAAGAAAAAAATTATTATTTCAAAAACAGTTCAAGATAGACATAGAGGAGTGTTAACAAAAAGTACTTAAAATGGAATGGGGAATCCAAAAATATAATAAAATAAGAAAGTTGATACCAACTTCCGGTATAACCGGAAGTGACACAAACGTCAAAATATCTTAGAAATGTAGATTGGATCGACAAATATAAATGGCCACAATTTCAGGATAATCCTTCGTTTTGTTTTGCTAAAACGTCTAATCCACCATTAATAACCCTGTATTTCTCTTTTTGGAGTTACCCTGTATACTGGCAATGTTTTTCAAAATGTCGCCGTATTACCCTGTATATAGGTATGATGTAATGCTACATCTCTATCTACGGGGCAAATTGAATTAAAACGAAATGTGACCGCTAGACAGCGCCACGTGTCGCTCAAGTAGCGCATTAATTTTATCACGTGATTAACATAGGATACAATTAGAATGTATCCGGTGGGAGGCACGTGACGTGACACGCGACTTTACACACATGCAAACCCACCCCCGGCTTCCCCAAGTTCTTGGTGGTTTTATCTTGTTGTTAGTGTTATTTCGATGTATCAATTGTAATTGAATTTTGGGAAATTTAGATGGAAGAAAAAAGTTGGATCGCGTGTTCAACGGGTTATACGAGGAACGATCAAAAAGTTATTTAAAAACAAGCTCAGTTGCAATCCTCGAGACAATAGTTCAACCTTAAAAAGAAATTGAGATCGAATGGAATATATCAATACATTTTTTGCATCTCTAATAATGAAAGAAAGAATATATCGATACATTTCTTGCATCTCTATAACCCAGTTCATTGGATTTTTTTTTATTATTATTGAAATTGTAGCCAGTCTGCTCATGTAGCATTTGGCATTCGAATATAGATTTCTTACCGTCCTCATTAGATTTCAATGATAATAAAAAAAGTTCAATGACCCCGAACTTTCGATTTAATTTAATGTCAAAAAAAAAAGTAAGTAAAACATTCAAAGTGATTCAAAAAAATGTCCAAGAACGGACTGATATGGTATGGACTATAATATGTGAGTGTTTTCAAAATTGTTTGCTGTCTTTGACAGTGTATGACGAAAAGTGTGCCTGTCGTTGTCACCCAGACAAAAGAGCTTTTAAAAGGATACACAAAATATTTTCTGACTTTGGAAATGTGGCCTATGAAATTGAATATAATATTGTTCTTATTGAACTGAAGATGGAAATGTTATTTTTCCGAAACTAGTCTACTTAATAAAAAAAATCATAAATTGTTTTTATTATTTTTCTTCACTGTCGGGATGGAGTGTTACATCAAAATAGTATCAGAGTAATACCCCTAGTGTCTTGATAATACCGAGATAATTTTGTCATAGAGAATGCCGAAAGCGTGTTGCTTGATAATAGCCCAAGGCCGCAGCCCGAGGGCTATTATCCTTGAGCAACTCGCTTGAAGGATTCTTTATGACAAAATAACTTATTTTTTTTATTTGATTATTAGATATAATATCATTAATTGCATCGTTAGATGCAATACCAAATCTTCGCGACATTTTTACACCAGTTCTCAGTGACGTTTAATTCATTTTTAATAAAAAAAACACCAAACTGAAAGCACCACATGTAGGGTATTATCGCTGTAATCCAGAGGTGATTGGATGAAATCTGACATATGACTTAAAATTAACTAATTTGATTGGTTAGGTACTATATTTAGTAAAAAATTATCCATAAAAATACCCCTGTATAAATTAGAATCTATTTTATTTTTTACACTAGGGAACTTCAGTTTTTTTTTAATTTATTTTCCACTGTAAAACAGGTTTTAATGAGAATTTTTTGACGCTATACTAACGCATATCGATATAGCAGAGTGCCCGCCAGGCATAAAAGCGACCTGCCAAGTTAGTCTCCCAATGTAGCCTATTGGCTGCTCGTATTTTGATTAGGACCTATAATGTATAGGACGCGGCAGAAATAAACGACCAATATTACGTTTATTCTCAAGTTTTGAGTTGTAACGGTCACGTATTTTAACTCTACATGCCCTATTCACACATATTCCATGTAGTATGTACAGGGTGTTTCAAAAAACTGTGCCATCGTTTACTGGAAGATTCCTTATGTAAAAATTAAACTTTTTTCTATTGAGCTTCGTTTTTATCCAAAATAACTGTCTCAAGCAGAAAGTAGGAGATAAGAAAAATTATTTTTTTTTAATTTCACCGGAAATATGTGATTTTATGATATGTAAACCAGTAATTTTCAAAAAATGTCCGGCTGTCTGTCTCTATCCTCAATAACTCAAAACCGACTTAACATATTTCCAGCAAATTTGGTACAAAAATACTACAAGGCTATGTCTAGGTGCTGATTAACTTTCGAGAAACTTTGAACGTAGGTAAGGGGTTTAAAAAAGGGGCCAAAAATTTAATAAATTCATAGGTTTTACACTTAAGTATCCGAAATATTGACTAAGTTTTCCTAGATTTAATAGAATATAACTTTAAACAATTAACAAAAAAAAAGAGTTAGATCACATTGGCGTTCGAAAACTGTGCAAAAAGGGGTCAAAAACTAGAAAAAAAAATATTTCCTAAATATAAGAGAAGTATTGACTATTTATTTATTATTTCGAAAAATAAGAAGTACCTTTTATGTTTAAAAAGCTGGAGAATTTACTAGTACATTTGTGTTCCACCACTGTATTATATTGAGGAAAATGGGGTCTCCAGTGATGATCTTATTCGATTCTCTGCGACTTACCTTAACACGAAGGTGAGATTAGGTGGCTACAAGTGGTGGATAATGTGGAAGCAATTGTTTGTTGATAATCTGAACAAGTTTTTGACCAGATGATCCATATTTAAGTTTCTTTTTCCTATATAGTGACCAATCGATTAAACATGAATTGCTTGCGAACAAGACTATACACTTTTTCCTTTTGGCTAAAAGCCATACAAATTTAGTTAAACTGATTTTCACTGCATTTAACTTAAGTGCTTCCCAACATGTTGGTGGACCCTATAGGTTTCCTTTTACCATTCCTGCTGCTATACCATTTTGTGTGTATAATTCCTGTTCCAGCCACACGCTCTCTCCCCTAGGCAATGTTTGTCATTAGTACGAGATTTGTATATTATGTGTATAGTTGTGTGTTTTTCGACGGCAGATGGCGCACCAAACGGGAATGTAATTCTGATTTTGTTTGGTTTAGATCTAATTTGGTATGTAAACTTTTACGATAAAAAGTAATGTATGTTTTGGGGCTTGATTTATTTTCCTCTAGGATACAGTTATAAAGTCGTTAATATCACTCTTTTCCAATGTAAAATATAATTAAAGCCCAAAATGACTTCGGGACCGGATGACATCCCGGGTTTCATTTTACGAGATTGTGCGTCTGTTTTCGCCGTTCCACTGCAGACTCTGTTTAATAGGTCTCTGAGATCCAATATATTCCCAAAAATTTGGAAAATTTCTCGCATTTGCCCAATCCATAAATCTGCTGAGAATGATCATGTTGAAAATTATAGACCCGTGTCGCTCCTGCTCAGCTTTTCGAAAGTTTTTGAAGCGGCATTACACTGAAAAATATTTACTCAAATTAAGCATCAGATTGATCCACAGCAGCACGGTTTTTTCCCAGGCCGCTCTACAGTAACCAACCTAATCTGTTTTCTATAGAGGATGTATTTCGTACCCTCGGGGAGGGTCTGCGGATCGATGCGATTGATACAGATTTTTCCAAGGCTTTCGATAAGCTAGATCATTCGCTTGCCCTACGGAAAATGTCGACGTTGGGTTTTCATGAGGATCTTTTATCGTTTTTTGCCTCCTACTTGACTGATCGACAACACTATGTCGAATACAATGGTCATAAATTGGAAACTTTCACACCCACCAGCGGAGCGCCTCAGGGCAGCTGTTTGGCACCATTAATATTTTCAATTTTCATTAATGACATATCCCAAGAACTTACAAGCAACCATTTGATGTTTGCAGACGATCTGAAGTTGTATCGTGTTATTCGAGACACTTCGGATTGCGTATTGTTGCAGCGCGACTTATCTAAGCTTGAAGATTGGTGTAACTATAATAAATTGCCTTTAAATATTCATAAAAGTAAGTTTGTCATATTTTCGAAATCGCAAACTGTTTTTGAATATCGCTATCAGCTGAGTGACACTGCGCTTGAGTCTTGTAATGTTGTCAGGGATCGTCGACACTGAATTGTCATTTAATTATCATATTCAAAGTATTACTCGAGATGCACTACGCATGCTTGGCTTTTTGTTTCGTGTTACCAAAGATGTTAGTGATATTGAATGTGTAACCAATTTTTATTGTGCACTGGTAAGATGTAAGCTTGAGTACGCATCGATAATATGGTCTCCCATTTACCAATCGCAGGCAGGACACATTCCTTAAATATTTAGCGTTTAAAATTGACGGTAGATTCCCATATAGAGGATTCGATCATAGAGCACTGCTCGATCGCTTTCAAATGGTTTCGCTGGCTGCTCGCAGAGTGTATGCCGGACAACTCTTTCTGTTTAAGATTATAAATAGCTTGGTCGACTGTTCAACCATAAAAAAGAAGCTGGGGACAGACGAAAAAATACCTAATCAGGAAAGATGTGGCTATGGACTGCTTTTGTAAATACTCTACCCAGTACCGAACCAAGAAGCTAAAACAGTTGCAAATCCCTGGGCATAAATGTCGACTAGACACGAACTATTGCCCCTCATCCAATATGGATTGGTGTATTCCTACGAGCGAAAAACTAAGAATAACTAAGTCTACGAAAAGGAGGCCATCAGGTATGGTTATTGGCAGGCGATCTATTATATGTACGACCACCGAAAACTAAAAGATCGACTGAAGATTAAACTACAATTCAACAATAATGTAATCATAGAAAAAAATAGACCATAGGGCTGATTCAAAGACGAAATCGTAGTGATAATAAGGCTGTAAGAACTCCAACACCGTCGGCCTGTTTTATTCTAGAACACACTGTATGGAAAATATCAAAAAGTATTATAGGTGTATGGCGATATCTGTGTATGTACACGACAATAAAATAAATATATGGGGGAGAGAAATGTCTCTCCCTTTGATCATGTGTGGCACTTTTGGGAGTCTATTCACTCCCTGAAGTTGAACAAACTTTTATAGTGCAAAGTGTGTATGTTTAGTTATGTTATAAGTATCACTATTGGAAAATAGGACAAAGGAAAACATTGATTTCAAGTGGCCAAATAGAGAAATATTTGTTGAAACAACAAAGAGGAAGAAGATATGTGCGACAAACTCGTTTTTATTTTTGTGGATTGAGACAATCTTGTCCTAAGGTGGAAATTGAGTACAAATTAGCCTTTGACTTAAGACACAATCAATTTAGGAAACTTGCTGATATCATTGTAATATTTAGCCATATAACGGTAGACTTTAATATTGAGGATTTTGAAATCTTCGACTTTCCCAAAAGAAAAAAGCAAGAAATACCTACTACATCATCATTATGTTGCAGGGTTTCGTTGCTAATATATTTAAAGTCTCTTGATTTGCTGCCTCGAAAATGTCAATTGGATTATCACCATCGCTATCACTCATTTTGCGTTTTACACTTCACAGTTTGCAAGTCGATTAAATTGTCACCATGTTAACAGGGTTCAATTGTGGCCTATATAGATGTCTATGGCGAAATTGGTCAGCGCGACAGAAGACCAACTGCTCAAACCGAGGTTCTACCACAGACCGTCAATATAGGCGCGTCAGCTCTGCTTAAATACCTTCGCACATGTGTGGGATTTGATGGGTATGGGACTGTACAATTTACATTATCCTACACAGACTCTGGCACCAGTTCAAGTTGCTTGGGACGAGTTGCCACAAACGAACGTCGGCATTCTCATTTGCTCCATGATGCCTAGACGTGTACAGGAGTGTACTCAGCTACGGGGTCGAATATAATAAAGGGTTTTCCAATAAGGGGTGTTATTTTGATATTCAAAGGAAAATGCAATTTTTTGATATAAATGTTTATTTCATTATAACACGCCTACAGGACTATATCCTTTTCATGAAATTTTCCATAACCAAATCGCAAAGTGGCTGCCCTATGTCCTCGATAGCCTCACGAATTCCATTTTTGAGGTCTTGAATCGACGCGACGCTGGGCTGTTGGCGTAGACCTTCTCTTTCACCTCTTCGAGAGATAAGAAATAAGAGCACTTTATACATGAAATAGGTCATATCAAATAAACCATTCAAAATATGTTTCGGCCCTAGCAAGGGTCATCATATCCAGGCTCAACTACATGGGACAAGGTTAGACTACTATGTGCCTATGTTGCAGAAGAAGAATTTATTTTGGCATATGATCGCAAGATTTAAACTTCGTTCATAACGTTGAGTTCATTAATCTAACTTCAGAATAGTTGTTTTAACGTTAAATTTTAAAGGACGGAGTAGGTATTTTTATTTCGAGCTTATAAATAGTTTACCTCATCGGCTCTCGTCGACACTGCCAAATTTTCAAAATTCTCCCGTCTATATAGTTTTTATTTTAACCCCTTTAGCACTATTTACGAACGCCTATGCTATGTTTTATTTTCTATGTTTTTAACCCCTTTTTCACACTCTTTTCGAACGCCAATGTGATCTATTTTTGTATGGTTAATTTTTTAGGATATACTCTATTAAGGCAATGAAAAATTATTCAATATTTCGGATAAGTTTAAGAAGTACGATTTTTTTGAATTTTTGAACCACTTTTAAAAAAAAATTATGAAACTATACAAAATATATTACATAAGTATATGATATTGAGAGCTAATATATAAAAAGCCGTACAAAGTAGTGTGTTTTTGTTTTGCAAGAGAGATTACAGACTCACCTGTCAGACTAAATGCGGATTTATTCGCTCTGTATTAGATTACACATTGCTTCGGTTCTTAGAGTGGAAAAAATATAGGGAAGCCAATAAATAAACGGAATCTTCAATTAAGGGTTGCGTTCTCATCTCATCTCTTACATTCTCTTGCAATATACCTACCTAGTAAGTATATAGTTGGATAAGGTTGTATCCAATTTGATCATAAAGAGGGAGAATATTATCATCTATAGACCAGTATAATCGTTAGAAAGTTAAAATAAACTTAAAGAGTAAGTTTTTCGCTTTGAATTTACCTGTGTCAAATAAATACTACTTGGGTATTTCAAATAAACCATATATTTATACGTTTCGAGATTCCCTCCCTTGAGTTGCGAAGAATTTTATGCGGAATTAAGATCTTGTATAAGATATTACACGGTGCAGTGGACTGTCCAGATCTTTTACAGGGGATAAGATTTCGTGTGCCCCGCCTAGAAGCCAGGCATGTTGCCCCGTTTCCATCGGTCCTTCCAGAACCAATGTATTGTCGCAGAGTCCGATATACTTCATGTGTGCTTCCTTTAATCGGCATTGTGGTCACCTGGACATTAACTTTTCGTCTCTGTCTGAAATCATCGAGGGTACTCAAAGGATGAATTGCTCTATTAACATGGTAACATCTTTTTACTCTGCAATTGTAAGTAAGTTTTATTATTATTTTATTACTTGTTATTACCTATATTGTGTTTATTATTTACTTTATATCAATCTTGCTTCTTTTATTTTTATTTATATATATATAAAGTGTTATTTTGTGTTATGTGCTTTAGATTTTCCTGTAAATGGGTGTGACCTTTGGGAAATAAATGCTATTATTATTATTATATTTGTCTCAAGTACATGGGTTGTTTGTCGTATACCGAATAAATATTTGTTTGGTTCAACTCCATTTTTTTTTTGATCCAAACAAATCTTTTTTTCAGTGCGGAGTGCACGCCTAACTTATTCTATCGAACTGCTTCTTATGTAAGTTTCTATACAAAACACACGTTGTTGGACTAAGTAATCCATGAAAGTTCACACGAATGTTGAAATAATGTCTCTGATAACGAACTGATGCGTGATTTTGAATTTTTTATTATTCTGAATCAGATTAGAAACGAACTGGAAAAAGGCTTACCTTCCTGGGGCCACTCTCCGCTTGGGGCTGCAGCCACCCTCAATCCAGTAACCCAATTCAGCAAAAGTACCCACTTTTTAATGAACCACTAAAAGTTAGCACTCGATTTTTTAAACGAATTTTAGTTTGTTTATTTTTAATATAATGTATACACCACGGCGGTACGGATTCGAATGATACTCTTCCAAGAACGCGCTTCGGCTCTTCTCGGAAGGGATCGACTTATAGATACCAATTTCCAGTATAAATAATTATAAACAGAAATAGTAGAAATTACTTGAATAATTAGAAAATATTAAAGAAAAATTTTAGATCGATCAAGAGAGAATGATCTTGCTTTGATTTACGTTTAGAATAGTAAACCCAATCCCAAAAATAATATAAAGAAAGTTATTTCAAAATTAAATAATAGCTTAAAACTACATGATATATACAAGGTGCGGTGCAGAAGTAACAGTCTCAAATCAAAAAAAAAATTAAATAATTATTGATGAAAACTTCTCGTAGAAAAAGGACGTTCCACGAAATTATTAATTGAAAATTTATTTGTGACAGGCGTCTACTTGATTAATAATTTACTTAATAATAAATAATAATAATAAACTTTATTTGCCATAAAACTGTACATACAATGTATACATTGGCAAGTCAAACAATTAATACTTAAAAACTACAACAAATCCAAAAACAAAAACACTGTATTACATACAATTACAAGGACACATAGTAGGCAAGAATATCATATTTATTTTCGTATATATAAAAACAAAAATAAAAGAACAAAAAAAAAAAAAAAAGAAGAAAAGAAAATCCCAAAGACTACAGAACATAATTTTTTACTAAATATAGTAACAAATCAAATTACTTAATTTTAAGTCATGTGTCAAATTTCATCCAATCACCTCTGGATTACAGCAATAATACCCTACATGTGGTGTTTTCAGTTTGGTGTTTTTTTTTATTAAAAATTAATTAAACATCAAACTGACAACTGGTTTAAAAATGTCGCGAAGATTTGATATTATATCTAATAATATACCAAAAAATATAATCAAATCAAAAAAATGTGTATGGAAAATATTTCTCGAGTTTTGTGCGACCAGAGAATACGAACTGAATGCTGAAACCAGTTTGCATAATTTGGCTAATATATTGAAAGATTATGCGGTAACTATGAGAAAAGCTGACGGAACTGAATATAAAGAAGAAACTGTAAAAACAATTTGGAATACTACGAGTAGGCTACTCCAGGAAAAATACTTCAATGACTTCAAAATTGTATTCGACACGTTTACCAGTGTGATATTCAAAAATGCGCGAGATGCAAGAAATGCAAAACGTAAAAGATTACAGCAGGATCCAAACGAACGAAAATGCAGTTCATCAAATTTGAGTTCAAGCCATTTGGCTAGAATCTTTGGATTATGGGATGAATGTACACCAGAAGGTTTACAAAAAAAAAATTACCATATTGTAGCTGTTGAGTTAGCTTGGCGAGGTGGTGAACCTGCCTTGTAGATTATTTCACGATTGAGAAAAATACAATACAATCCAATATTCAGTAAAACATGCCAAGGAGGATCGAAAAGTTGTACAAATAGTAAGTGGCTTGTTCCAAATATTAGGTTGGTGTTACAACTTGAAGAAAAATATCCCGTATACTTTAAGCTATAATTTTAATTTACTCCTAAAAATTATTTTCTGTTATTTAGAAAAACGCAAGAGTGATTCCTATACTAAAAAAAGGAATTTTTCTCGGACACATTGTTTCTTGCACCCGGTATGTGAAGTTTTGGACGTCCGTAGCAAATAGATGTTTTATATTTAGGTTTTCCAACTCTAAAATGTTGAGTTTTCTTCACACTTGGTCAGTCTATTGAAATTATACCCCATAGATCATCGGCAGTTTGTTGGATACAAAGGGTTTACATCCTTTGCGTTTGTGCCAACTTCTGGTGTACCGCGATGGTGATATTTTAGATGGCATTTCATGTGAGAGAGTCCTTTTTGCAGATAACCTTAAACTTTTTTATAAAATCCACTGTGTGTGTTTTGATACATTTCTCCCTCGTATATAATTCGTATAATGAATCATGCCTGCCAAGGGATACCGACAGTAATAAAAAATAACTACAGTGACTGAAAAATCATTGGGTTAATGATGAATCGAAAAAAAGGATTAGAGTTTGCAAATAAATGCAATGAATGTTCGGTTATTCCATAAATTATTGTCCAAAAAGGGGGAAAAATATTACTTCCAGTCGCCTATTCTTGAGACCAAATCGTTTCGGGAAATCCGAAAGTGACATGATAAATACTCAAAATTTTGTCATAGAGAATTCTTCAAGCGAGTTGCTCAAGGATAATAGCCCTCGGCCTGCGGCCTTGGGCTATTATCAAGCAACACGCTTTCGGCATTCTCTATATGACAAAATTATCTCGGTATTATCAAGACATTAGGGGTATTACTAATGATAATCCCACAGAGAACAACCTATTTAGATATCTCGTAGGGAATTTACTAAAAAATGGGTAGAATATTATGGGGAACCCGGTATTATATCTTGTCGGGAAAGTTTTTTGTGCCACTAAATTTGACTAAAATTTCAATTGCATACTTTCGATTAACAAAAGTCTTAAACATCAAAAGAATGTTCCAATGTTTCATTAACAACACAAAGAATAACTTCCCAACTATAAGGGCTAAAACAGTAAAATGATATGCGTCCCGACGCTAAACGTCGTCGGCAAAACCCGAGAGTAGTATCATAGCATAAAAAAGGGGGCAGGGCGTCGCGACGCACTCAATCCGCTTGCGCTACAACCCCCTACTTACCCCTCAAATGTCCCAACAAAACTCCAATGGCAGCCTCAGTATCAATACGGCACTATAATAGAGCAGGAAACTGATATAAAATTGAGCGGGGCGACAGACACACACAAATTCTTGAACAAAATATTAATAATAAATTTAATTAAGTTAAATTTGTAAAAAGTAGTTGAATAACTAATTATGGCGAATTAACTTCTAACAATGTGTTGAATGAAATATTGGTTTGTGTTTCGGATTATTTTTTTTTTAATAAAATTAATAAAAATGACAGTTTATTCGAATACTTTTGGATTCTGTAATAATTTACCGTTCGGACGATCAATTAACAAAATGGACAGACAACAGTGTTTAGCAGTTTGAGTTTTGTTCTTAAATTTAGTGCCTAATCTAAACCATTTTTGTTGCTGTGTTAATTTGATCAGGTAAATAAAAAGATTCATATAGCATTATAGGCATTTTTAACTTTTTAATTATAAGTGTGCAACCTCGTATACAGGGTGGTTTAGAGAGACATCGCTATATTGCTATAGAGGTGATAGAACTACTATTTAAATCATTAGTGCGTCGAAGTTCGATATGACCTCAAAAACCAAAAATTTCACGCAAAACTAAGCAGCAAGTGTGTACGCAGTCATAAAGTACGTATTTTAAAATTATTGTTATTTGTACAGAGTGGCTCATCTCATCAGGGTGAACCAAACTTACATTTTTTTAAATAAAAAGGGGCCCCTACTTTTTTCAATATATACTTCTGGTTTATCTACTGTTCTCAAATATGGGAAACTTTACATGTATGCCGACGATATCATAATGATTTGGTAATGGCTTCAGATAGTATTAATGAGGATCTCAGATCTATTGCCACCTGGTCAAAAAAACATCAACTACCTAGATATTAATTCAAGTAAGACAAAAGTACTATTATTTGGAAAGGATAGACATTTTATTGAACAAAATCTCGAATTATCACTTAATAATTTGTCTTTAACATACAGTAGTGTGGCCAGAAATTTAGGTTTGCTATTGGATAATGAACTTCGTTTTACGAATCATATCTCTGCATGTATAAGCAAAGGATATGCAGCGTTAAAAATGTTGTATCCACACAGATATATTGTCGCAATGTGTCAAACTTAAGTTGACGGATTCCTTGGTGTTGAGCATGTCTTCTGAGGTGTGATAGTGAACGAATTCAGCGTGTTCACAAATCGTGTCTAAGATATGTGTACGGTATCAGAAAATATGAAAGAATCAGTCATAAATTGAAATCCGCGGGCTGGTTGTCGATGGAAGATAGAAGATTTCTGCATGCTTCTTGTCTCTTTCACTCGATAATGATCCATAAGCATCCACCTTACCTATATTATGATAAAATTACATTTAGATCCGATATTCATAGTTTAAATCTTAGACATAAGGGCTTGCTTTCTGCTCCACTGCACAGGACGGAATTATTTAAGAGGTCATACACTTACAATGTTTACTCAATTTACAATCAAGTCCCAGGTGAGTTAAAGGACTTACCTATGCTTTCATTTAAATGCAAACTTAGGCATCGATTACTATTTGGTTGAGTCAGACTTTTAGGAATGGTTTTTGATCCTTATCTCATCATCTCCTCGCGTCTTTTAATCTCTTTTTTTTTTTTTTTTCTAATTTTCATGTATAGGTATAATATATTATTAATGTAAATTTATTAGGTAATACTGTTTGTTCTTTTTCTGTTTGTGTTTGTTTTTGAAGGATAATTGTTTTTGAAGGATAAACATATGTTTATGTCTTTTGGTGATTTTGTTTTTCACAGGGTTAAAATTTATATCAGTACATACTGCCTTTTTAACCCTTTTTGTAGTTCTACATTCTACGATTAGTTAGTAAGTTTAAGTTGTATAATCTTTTTGTTTTATAGAACTGCAAATAAACTGATTTATTATTATTATATGTAAAACATGGCGAATTCTAAGGCTTGTACTGGAACTGAAATAATTTAAACTCCGCTTCTTACGGGCAAATGAAAATATCTTAAAAACTAATAGCTTTAGGTATAAGAAAGGCTATATAAGAATAAAAGCTTATCAATTTTCCTTTCAGTTTTTCATATTACGTACAGGGTGTCTGATTTGGAAAATTCGAGTAAAACGCCAATTTGAGTTTGGACTCACCCTGTATACAGGTTTTGCACTATATACTAAAAATTATCTTTTTCTAAAAGTTGATAACTATCAAAAACCTATGCCTGTAAGAAGCAGAGTTTAAATTATTTCAGTTCCAGTACAGAAGCCTTAGAATTCGCCATGTTTTGCATACAATACTAGTGGTAACTTTTGAACCACTCTGTAAATGTTCCAAAATTTTAGTATGATTAACGTCAAGTCTAAACCAATGAAATTGTGGAATAATAAATAGGGCTTTCCATTTAAAAAAACGTAAATGTAGTTCACCCTGATGAGATGAGCCACCCTGTACAAATAACAATAATTTTAAAATACGTACTTTATGACTGCCTCCACACTTGCTGCTTAGTTTTCCGTGAAATTTTTGGTTTTTGAGGTCATATCGAACTTCGACGCACTAATAACTTACCCTGTATATACGTTAAAACCTTGCTATTATCTGCCAGGCATGTTTCGGACTACGCGTCCATCATCAGCGGAACATTGTATAATATTGTTAGCTGTGAGGATCATACCTTCATATGAATTTTTAAGAGAATTGTTAGTTTTTACCCTGAATTAAACGTCTATACATATCACTTTGTTGGAAATTAAATGAAGTTAATTAAAAATTAATAAAATCAATGGTTTGAATACTATTGGTAAACTTTGTTGAGTATTTTTGAGTTGCGTTTTCTTTTGTGGAGTAGACGTCGTTTTATGCAAGTACTACTATTTCTGACAATGAATAATTATTAGAAGAAATATCGGCTTTAATTTTTTCAATATGAATGTTGTTGGGGTCGCAGAATCGAATAAAATTACCCGCGTCCTTTTAAAACAAAGAGGGCGCTAGTCACACAATGTCTAAGCTAAATTATCATTCATAACTTTTTTAATGTTTACTTGGTAGTGACAATAAATGATAGCCCGTTGATTACCCAAATAAGGTATTCTGAGGAAAAAACGGCTGGATATACAGTTTCCAAGATATTTTAAATTTATTAATACGTATGCTTTTAGTGTTAATAAATTATTAGAAGAAAGTCAATAAGTCCGTAGGATCAGTAAGAAAAAAACAAAATTTTGACAAAACTCGATTCTATTATTCATCATAGTTGCCTTCGAGGGCTATACCGCATATAGCGGTTTTACAACTTTTCGATACCACTTTTATAGTACGATTTCTCTTTCTCGTCAAAATAGGCCTCAGGTTCAGCGATTACTTCATCATTGGACTTAAATTTCTTTCCAGCAGCATCTCTTGAGATCTGAAAACAGGAAAAAGTCGCTAGAGGTTAAATCTGCAATGTGGTTTATTAACTTGCAACACTGTATACATTGGCCAAACTGGTCGTAACATTGACACAAGAATCAAAGAACATCAGAAGGTTATTGATAGAGCTATTCCGGATGGTGTAACTGAAATTAACAACAGCTCGTCTTTTGCTAACCATATTGTGAACCATCAACACTCATTCACCATTGATTCCAATGCCAGATTACTCCATTCTTGTTCAAAGAGCACGTTATTAAGTGTCCTGGAAGTCCTATAGAAATTAATCTGTTCAAAAATAATGTGAACTATACTTGTGTTAATGACCAATTAGAATTTGATTGTATCCCCTTTTTTAATTCTTTAACTTTCAATAACTAACCCAATCCATAATCTACTCTACGTGAAATTTCCCTCCCCCACGTAATACCTGTGTTTCAGTCGAAGTAGATCTTGTTTACTTTTCTTAATACTTTGGTTACAACACCTTTTTCGCTAACCTAAAATATTTGTGAACATTATTTGTTTGACATCTGTTCTTGCCAATGTTACTTCCTCTTGATTGGCATTTTGCCCATTTACAGGATGTGTTCCTTTTACTGCTGCAACCCCCTTTATATTCTGTTTTCTAATACTTCTGGTCTAATGTATTTTCACTCACTTAAAACCAGCCGAATGCCCCAATTTTCTTATTACAATTCGTTACTGTTTTCATTGTTGCTTAAATTTCATCCAATTTCTTAATTAACAAATGCTCGCACAATGTTCCATTTAAATTTGTCTCTTCAAAATATACAGGGTGTCCCAAAAAACATTCCCCACTCTTTGGGGGTAAAATCTACGACCCAAAATAAGACGAAAATCACTTACGTCAAAATTTCGAAAAATGTCTCCTTATGAAATTATGACCAATTTGAATATTGAAATTAGACAAATCTTTCACTTGGAATTAATAATTTAAATCTGGTCATCCTTGATACAAACAGATTAATGCTTAATTAAAATTGACTACTGCTGTTTCGTACTTGTTATTAACATATTTTAACTATACCCCGTATATGTATGTTGAACTTGTTTTAAATTTAGTTTAAAAATTTTTAATAATAATTATGCTGATAAAATCCTTGCGTTTTGTTGAAATTTGTTACAGTTGTGGACGTTCTAACGTGAAATGTATTCACCGGATAAGATGATGGGTACGAAAGGGCCCACAGGCCTGCACGGGCCCATCACATCGTCGGGCGCATGTTTTGCCGGTCGTTATTCGCCGACTTATCGGAATCCAGAACCAATTCAAAGACGTTGTATGCCGAACCCGTCGGTAAGTTGATTTTACTACTTTGCAACAATTGACCAACCATTGAAATTGGATGAATGAAATTGAATAGGTACTAAACAGTATTCATACTTATAAAATATTACTGAAGATGAGACTTGTGGCCTCGAAACATAGATGCTCCCTGTGTGAATTTAGTATTCTTAATTGATTAAATTCAGTTTTCCCTTCGTCATTTAAATGAAGTAGACCTTTCCAGTCTACGACACAACCAGCTTAAGTTTAACTACACGCATAACGGTGTTGCCAACATGTGCACATTTTCATATTCGTCACAGTATGTTAATTTATTAAATATAATGTTCTTTATGTTAGGGTTTAATGTATTAAATGATTCATTAAATTTAATTTTTTGAAATGTATTCATTCATCTCATGGTAAGGCTGTAATTTAGCTTTTACTTTCCCGCACAGGGAAAAGCCACTTTCCGCATGTGCTAAGTACAATTTTACAAAAAGTTGGCACAGGCAAAACTTAATAATAATTTAAAATATGTTGTTATTAGAAAAAAAGAGCCATAATTAAATTACCCACGAGCCGCCACTGCTGTCTACTAACTCGCGTCAAAACCGGCGTTCTATTGGAACGATCTTTATAATGTCAAATTCAGCTCAGCTCAGCTTGCTCTGAACAAGCCTGAGAGAAGGATGATCAGCGAAACGTTAACTAGTGTGAATTCGATCCAGGATTTCTTTGGAAGTATATTATTGTTTCTAGATATTGAGAATATTTTATTTACGCATCATTTTAACATATTATTACTTTTCATTATTGATTTTTTCTTGCCAAAAGTGTTTTCTTTGTTAGGATAAAACCTGACGTAACTATCAAAATGGATTTATTGCACTTCAACATTAGCAATCATTATCAACATATTAATACAAATATATTTTTATAAGTATTATTGTACCATTGAATAGAGTAGAATCACACGCACAAACAGAAAGGGTGAAATATAAATATTTACCACCCAGAGTCGTCATCGAAACCCTAAAATTTAGATATGTAGTGGAGTGGTTTCACTTCTACCTAGAGACCTTTGTGAATAACTCTAATCACGAGATCGCCCAGCTGCCCCAAACTTTTCATGAAGTTGAGGATCGCTCTGGGAGCCAATTCACTTGCATCGCCGAGTGTTACAAGGTATTTCAGCCTTTTGCAGAACAGTATCATTATGGTATCGCAGAACATGTGATCAGTGCTGTTGCTTCTTCGCAAAAGCGACATTTGTCCATCTTTTTGATGGGTAGTGTCCTGTGAAAAGGCCCATAAGTCGTTTTTATCTAGTTCGATAAACTTTTTGGCTTTTGATTCCTAATTCATCTCTTGGATTGTCTCAGACCTGCAGGTTTCTTCCGGTAGGAATTGTTCCTTTTCAAATGACCTTTGTAAAACCCGCAGAATGAAGTATTCGCTCTCTCTCGCAAGTTGATCATACATTTCGCTTCGTGTCTCGGCACATGTACTGTTCTGCTGAGATACCAGTTGCTTCAGGGACTGTTTGTCTCCCATGCTAGCTTTGACATGGAGGAATATGATATCAATGCTTTAAATGGGTCCTGACGGTCAGACATAATGCTAATTTGCGTTTTCCAGATCCTTTTCTCTAAGCATTCTTAAACACAGCGATGAAGAGTGGTCCGTATACGCCTGTGTCAGTTGTCTCTTCATTTCTTTTTAGGCCATCAGTATACCTAATAGTATCCGATTGAGAATTAACATTATTTAGCCTTGTAAATCGTCGGATTTGTATACGATCTTCAGTGTTAGTCTCGGAGCGCTTATTGCTGCGTCTTTCTTAACCAGGGTCGTAAGGTGCAGTTTGTGAATGCGATCAGAGAGTAAGTACTGGACATCACTCTGACTGATTTATTCAAAACAAGCTTAATTAATAACTGGCATGTGTCTGAGGAACCCTCAATGTCTGATCACCGACAAATAAGGTTCAACATATTCGTTACTCAAGGACGCGTCGAGGAACATAGACCAATTAGGAGACATACAAAAGCCACCTGTGGTCAGATTTAGAAGGCCTCACATTCCACCTCGATTCAGTGGAACAATTAGAAACAGCGACCACGTACTTAAACAACATAATTGTGTGCCTACGAAAATAGCTGCCCTGTAAAACAAAATATTATATTATATCTATATATACTATAAGATACTATACTATAACTATAAGCGCGGCGAATTGCTTTGTAGACATGAACATCAAACTTGCAGACACGAGGTGAAGTAACTGTCTATTATTTTAACTGTGATCATACTAATGAAGCCTATTTGACCATGGTTAAAGTTTCCCACCTTTTTGCTAAATGAATGTCAAAGGATGACAGCTCAATGCTTTACAATTCATCATTTGAGAGCCAATTTACTTCCTAACCTTTACATATTAGAGACCTAAACATATCTAGAGAGTGGTCTGAATTCTCTTCTTACCAGATTAAAAAGGGAAACAATCTACTTAAGCCAGCTATTAGCCGTAAGAGAATTTTGAACTTAATAGCTGATCTAAGATGACTTACAGGTAGTTTAACAAATACTATAGTATCGCGAATATCCAATAATAGATACAAATAATATTCTAAGCAAAACTCAGCGTGTAGGACAATTTCACTGAAGATTCAGAGAGTCCTCATACATATTAGAGATCTACACAACATATTTAAAGAGAATGCTGAATTCCCTAAGAGGGTTTAGAGGAAATTGAACACTACTATTCTAAACTAAAAGTTCGTACGCTACTGATGAAACTGAAAATATGAGTAATTGATAACACAGGCCAACAAAATGAAAAAAAAAATTTGGTGCCAGAAATCTAACATCTGATTTTAGATGTTTTTAATGTGCTGATTCCAAAAATGCCACCAGATTTTTTCTATCAGCTCTAGTTTTTGAGATACACGTTACAGGTTAAATGATATATTTTTTTCTGATAAAGGACAACAAATAAAGAGATAAATATGTACTTAATCGTCAAAATAGGAATTTCCCAGAATCTAATTAGCCAAATGGATACCTGGAATTGTCCCTGACCCAATGTTCCTATACTAGGAACTACTCAATACAATGCTCTTAATTACTTTTATACCTGTAATTGCCTATGACCCGATCCTTCTATACCTGTTTGGCTGTACTTGATTTAGTATATTACTGAGTTTTCCCAAGTAAAGTTGTGCTATCATTTTGTGTAAATTTTGGTCGTTTTGTAGTATCAAGACACTAAACTGAAACAATGGCATCCACAAGCAGACGTACCTGTGTAAATCATCCCGATGTTTTTTGTTATGTGTGTGGTGAATACACTTTGAAAGAGAGCAGAAAAAGGATTTCTGACTTTGTGAAAAGAGCTTATCTTGCCTATTTTGGCGTTCATTTAGGAGATCAAGATAAATCTTGGGCCCCACATTTCATATGTAAAACATGTGTTGAACATTTGCGACAGTGGACAACTGGAAAGAGGAAGTGCCTAAAGTTTGGTGTACCAATGGTTTGGAGAGAACCGCGGAACCATCATGACGACTGCTATTTTTGTCTCGTTAATATTAAAGGCATAAATAGAAACAATAGACACAAATGGACATATCCTGATCTAGATTCTGCAAGAAGGCCTGTAGTGCATTCGGAAGAAATACCCGTTCCATCATTCAGCAGTCTACCCAAACTGACAGAAGATGATACAGAAACATCAACGTCTGACGAAGTTAAAAGAATTCAATCAGAAAACGACAGCGATTTTGAAGCAGATTTAGCAACTCCGCAGTGTTTCAATCAAGAAGAACTAAACGATCTTATAAGAGACCTGAATCTCTCAAAGGAATCCGCTGAATTACTTGCATCCAGATTAAAAGAAAAAAATCTACTTTGTCGAGGTACTAATATTACATTTTATCGTAAAAGAGATAAGGATCTGCTGCCTTTTTTCACTCAGGAAAATGACTTGGTATTCTGTAACAATATAAAAGGGCTCTTAGAAAAAATGGGTTTGCCTGAATACACTCCAGATGATTGGCGCCTTTTTATTGACAGTTCAAAACGTAGTTTAAAATGTGTTCTTTTACATAACGGTAACAAATATGGGTCAATTCCTATTGGTCATTCTACTACCATGAAGGAAGAATATGAAACAATAGCATTAGTTTTGAGAAAAATTAAATACGAAGAACATCAGTGGTCAATTTGTGTTGATTTAAAAATGATTAACTTCCTCCTTGGACAGCAGAGTGGTTATACAAAATATCCTTGTTTTTTGTGCCTTTGGGACAGCAGAGCTAAAAATGAGCACTGGGTTAACAAAAATTGGCCTTCAAGAGATGTCATGATTCAAGGAATACAAAACGTGATCAACGAACCTTTGGTTTCAAGAGAAAAAATCTTACTTCCGCCCTTGCATATCAAGCTAGGCCTAATGAAGCAATTTGTGAAGGCCTTAAATCGAGATGGAAATTGTTTTGGGTATTTGTCACGTAAATTTCCTGGCATTAGCACGGAAAAACTAAAAGCTGGTATATTTGATGGTCCTCAAATAAGGCAACTTGTTAAAGATCCACAATTCACCACATCAATGAACGAGACTGAATCTAACGCTTGGAGTTCATTTGTTCAAGTAGTACAAAATTTTCTTGGCAATCATAAAGCAGACAATTACGTAGAATTAGTGGAAACTATGCTTTCAAATTTTAATATTCTCGGCTGTAACATGAGTATAAAAGTTCACTACCTCCACAGCCACCTAGATCGTTTTCCAGAAAACTTAGGTGATTGTAGTGAAGAACAGGGGGAAAGATTCCACCAGGATATTAAAACTATGGAAGATCGTTATCAAGGACGATGGGATAGCCACATGATGGCGGACTACTGCTGGAGCCTTCAGCGAGACTGCCCTAGTAAACTCCATTCTAGAAAATCGTATAAAAGAAAATTTTTATGTGATTAGTGACTAATGTAATTATGTAAATTAAGTTTTTGCAATAAATACTTAAATCCATGTGTCTTTGTTTTTTTTAACTGTCAATAGTAATATTATATATTATAACAGTTATAACGTAAATTATATACACAATTTTTTAAAAAATCTCAAAAACTAGATCTGATAGACAAAATCTGAGAACCTTTTTACATTCTGCATCCAAAAATTACTCAGGAACAGTTAAAAAATCGCAGGCACCAAAATGTGTGTTGGCCTGTGTAATCAATAACAGCCGGACGGGTTATTAAGAAAGAAAAAAAAGTATCGTTACATTATATTATCGAATATTTATCCAACTGTATTTATTGGGAAATGTACCATCCGTTTTTCCAAACATGTTCAAGTAATTTTTGTTTTTTTTTCAACATTTGTTATTAATTGAGAAATAATACACTATATGAAATAAATAAATATGTGAATTGTTTTGTAAAATTCAACCATGAATTAGAAAATCGAACCCGAAAAGTAGCTTTTTAAAAAACTTTTAAACTTCACAATATTAAGAAAATTGGTATAAGTTGTTGTTGGTACAATACTTGCTACAATCTGACTGCTTGAAGAAATAACAATACATAATTAAGAAGAAAAACCATGAATAAACAAAATAACACTATAATAATAATACTAATAATATAATAATCTTTATTAGATATTAATTGGTCAACAAAAAAATATATACATTGGCAAGTCAATAACATAGGTAAGTACAAACCTTTGAAATTTTGTTCACAATATCGAAGACAAAACAATCTAAAAAAAATAAATACATCTACAAGACAAAGACTGAAATTACATATAACAAACAGTAGAGCAACTTATAACAAACAAATACAAATACTAAATCTAAGAATTCATAGGAAACTTGACAGCAATTTTCAATCTACAATGCAGAAACATTATGTAGGTTTCTAAGACCACATTTTTTTAAACATATTTTAAAATATACAGGGTGCCTCAGAAAAGTATCATATAATAGTTATGGTTTTTTAAATGGAATGCCCTGTATTTTTTGCATTTTTGGATTGTGCGAAAAATTAAGATTAACTTTTATTAAGCTCCACTATACCTAAATACAAGGCGTTTCCATTTGTTGCAATTTTTGTCAAAATGCAAAAGTTGCGAAGAAAATTAATTGTTATCAGTAGATGGGCTATGTCGGTTCTGGATCATTTCTTATGGAAAATAACAGGTCCGTAAGCATATTTTTGGATCATAAAGTGGTGGGGGTAACCATACGTCATATATGTCAACACCATACGTCATGTGTCAACGCCATACGTCAGGTGTCAACAGCATAATATGTAAACGGTGGTTCTGACGTATGGGTATACGAGTGGTCTACACAAATTCAAATACCAGGGTGGTCACAAACTCTTAATTTCACTCTTATCTTTTCGAAACAAGTTGTTATTTCTGAAACTAATGTAATAAAGTGTTTTAATCAAAATTATAGCAAATGTACCGTAGAATCTATAAATGAAAAAATATACAGGGCGTTAGGATTAAAAAATTTTAAATTGGTCCTAAAAAGGCGGGTCAAATGGAGAGTGGCCGGTATGTGTGGTCTAGTGGCGCTAGATCAGGCCCGGGTCTTGCTGAGCTGGATGTATGACAACTAGAGAGGCAATAGGCCATAAAGTGAGTACTCGCTTCGGCATCGAATCATAGTTAGATACTTATCAATCCAAAGATTAAAAGTTTTCGATATTTTCCGTGCAGTTGGTCGCACAGAGCTATCTTTGTTATACAAATGGTTCAAACCAGTTTGGCGACTCTATTAAAATTTCATATGATTCAAACTAACCAAGTTGGCTATGATTGGTCGAATGCTAGAAGGTCTACAAACACTCCTGGGCGCAGTTTACGGCCTTTCGGGTGCAAACTAACCAAGTTGGTTATGATTGCTCGAATACTAAAAGTTCTACGAAAACTATCCGGACGTAGTTTACGGTCTTTTGGGCGCAATCTAACCAAGTTGGCTATGATTGCTCGAAAGCTAGAAGGTCTACGAAATCTCTTTTGGGCGCAGTTTACGGTCTTTTCGGCGCAAACTAACCAAGTTGGCTATTATTTCTCGAAAGCTAGAGGGTCTACGAAAGCTCTCCTGGGCGCAGTTTTCGGCGTTTTGGGTGCAAACTAACCAAGTTGATTACGATTGATCGAATGCTAGTAGTTCTACAAAAACTCTCCTGGGCGTAGTTTACGGTTTTTTGAGTGAAAACTAACCAAGTTGGCTATGATTGCTCGAATGCTAGAAGATCTAAGAAAACTGTCCTCGGCGCAGTTTACGGTCTTTTCGGCGCAAACTAACTAAGTTGGCTATGATTGCTCGAAAGCTAGAAGGTCTACGAAAGCTCTCCTGGGCGCAGTTTACGGCCTTTTGTGTGCAAACTAACCAAGTTGGCTTACGGGGATTTTCACAATAAGCCCATGAGGCTGCAGTGAAACCGGGGACTAAAGTCGTACGGACCCTTTCAAAAAAAAAAAAAAAACAAGTTGGCTATGATTGCTCGAATGCTACAAGATCTAAGAAAACTGTCCTGTTCGCAGTTTACGGCGTTTTTGGTGCATACTAACCAAGTTGCCTATGATTGCTCGAATGCTAGAAGGTCTACGAACACTCCTGGGCGCAGTTTACGGCTTTGTGGGTGCAAACTAACCAAGTTAGCTATGATTGGTCGAATGCTAGTTCTACGAAACCTATCCTGGGCGTAGTTTGCGGTTTTTGGGTGCAAACTAACCAAGTTGGCTATAATTGCTCCAATGCTAGAAGTTCTACGAAAACTGTGCTGGGCACAGTTTACGGCCTTTTGGGTGCAAACTAACCAAGTTGGCTATAATTGTTTGAATGCTAGAAGTTTTACGAAAACTCTCCAGTGCGTAGTTTACGGTTTTTGGGTGCAAACTAACCAAGTTGCCTATGATTGCTCGAATGCTAGAAGGTCAGCGAACACTCCTGGCCGCAGTTTACGGCTTTTTGGGCGCAAACTAACCAAGTTGGCTATGATTGCTCGAATGCTAGAAGTTCTACGAAAACTATCCCGGGTGTAGTTTACGGTCTTTTGGGCGGAAACTAACCAAGTTGGCTATGATTGCTCGAATGCTTGAAGGTCTACGAAAACTCTCCTGGGCGTAGTTTACGGCCTTTTGGGTGCAATAGGTTTCCATAATACTTACTAAAATAAACGAATTGATTATGTTGTTAGCAGCGCTCCTGGCGCGGATCATCTTAGTTGCTTGTTCGACCTTCTGTAATCTTCATGTGCCATCTATGTACTGTGCTACTATCCACAATAAAACTTCGACGTGTTCCTCTTAACGCGCATTTGATTGTATCTAGTGTAGGTAGTGACGTGTGTTTTTGAATACCAACGTGTTTATAAGACTTCAATCTACACACTGACGTTCGATCAGCTGTATACGGTACTCACAACGTCCGCTAGAGGTCGCTACATTGCATAATGTTCCCGCCCTCTTTTTAAAAATAAAATTGTACAACCCTTAACATATTTTAAGAGGTTTGTTGGGCTAGTCGGCCAGGGTGGATTTTAGGTTTGCTTTTGGACTCATGAATAAATAATCGTCCTCGATCCACGGCATGTCTGAAACAAATTCGCTGCAAGAAAGATTTAGTAATAACAAAAAGTATTGCATCAGGTGGAATTTTGTCAAAAAGGGCCACAGGGAAAATTCTGCAAAAAATCATGGGGGTTCCCCTGCGTAAATCCAATTTTAGTGACCGCCTCTTCTAATTTTGATTCTAGGTACGGCCATTTACGTTCAAGAACGGTCGAATATAGCAACACATTACGAAAACCAAGAAACAAAACCCTGTTATTGATCCATAAAAATGAAGTGGTCGTCCTGTAAAGAAAATGTGAAAAACTGGCCGTTCCCATAAATTTCCCGATGACCAATGTCCGACGTGGTATTAGGACCGTAAATTCATTTAAGTAGTTAAGGTGGTTGGTATCTCTTGGATGCGGTAGCGGCCCTCTGCACACAATTTATGCTGCCTATGGGAATCCCATGTATCCGGAATTTAGTGCTATGAAATTTCCCTCAAACTACTTCACTTCACTTTAACTACCAGCTATACATGTATTTGTGCCTTTATATGGAGACCATTTGCTGGAATTTATCTATCGAAAGCGTGTTTTTTTTTCTTCAGAAGTTGTTTATCTAAATTAGAATATAAATTAAGATGCAGTGGATAAGTGACAAGGCGAATGTACCCAACAATACGTCCCATCACATCCTCGTGTATTCCAATTCCCTCACCTCTTTATTTTATTAAAAACTGAATCATCTACAGGTACCCAAAACAGATAAATCGTTATGACACCAAAGTGTTTAGTTTTTGAAGTGTTTATATTTTAGTTTCTTCTGGATTCTCCCTCAATCTTTTCAAAAGATCGTCGTGTCGCATCAGTGGGGTAAAGGCGGTTTATACAGGGTTATTCTATAACAAACCTGGGTAATTTTCAAGTTCTCTATACCTTTCCAAAAGTGTCTTCTTAACACACTTGTATATTCAAATTTAAAAATTACACCTTGTGGTCCCTTCAAACATATGTTTTCACGATCCCTTAAAATATTTCAACAATCTGTTCAAACCACAAACAACTACAGGTGCTCTATACTTCAGGCTCCCCTTTTTATATTATTACAGAGTCTTCCAAATCAAGGGGTAGCCAGAGCTTTACCAATAAAAGGGAGACAAGAGCGAAATATAAAATAATTGCATATTATACATAAAAATCTGTTCATATGAATAACATACAGTCACAATGTTGTTAGTATACCATATGTCCTTTGTTTTCCCCTTGAAATAGCACTATTCGAAGTTATAGGGCCACTATACAGAGCCGGAATAAGGATTATTCGAGGTTAGTTATAGGTACCATCGAACTAGAAGGGTCACTGTGCGTCCTCGTCCATTTGTTTCCCTTATGGCCTCCGATCTCAGTCAACTAGGTCTCGATCATACGATATATACCGCCAGTCTTTTGTGGTATACGTTTTGGTGTTATACCGGTTGGATATTTTGTTGTGTATTAAATAATAATATATTAAGATTTCGTTTTTTTTTGGTACCGCTATAATGAAGTGAAATGTGGACATTAATAACAAAGTGTTATTTGTTGTCTTTAATCTATTTCTAGCACTCTATAATGGCTGTCGTCAGTCTGGGCGTATATTATACAGGGTGTTTCATAATATATGCGCAGGAATTTAGGATGTGAGAGTTCGTCCAAAAATATGAAAAATAAACTGTTGCCCTCGAGGCACGAATAGTTCTCCGTATTTAAGTGCAAAAGTAATAATTTTATGACCTTTTTGTCATTTATCTAAATTTAATAAATATTTGTTTTGTTTTACACATCAGCTATCGGGTTTTGTTCATTTTTCTTCTCTTTGGAGGCACTATTTATACGTACATATTTTATATTTCAGATCTTCTACGCCAAGTTTTTAGGTTATATTCTATCACAATTATTATGAAAAATTATTCCATATTTCGAATAAGTTTAGGAACTATATATTTTCTATGTTTTGACCCCTTTTCCACTATTTACGAACGCCTATGAAAGTAAGTTGTTTATGACACATTTTATAGGTTATATTCAATTAAAGCTATAAATAATTAGATAATATTTCTGCTATGTTTAAGAATTACGTTTTTTTTAAATATTTTTTACCCTATTTTCGAATGCCAATGTGGTCTAATATTTTATGTTCAATATTTTAGGTTATATTCAATTAAATGCGTAAAAAATTATACAGTATTTCGGATAAGTTTAAGAACTATGAATTTTTTTAATTTTTGAACCCTCTTTTAAACCCCTTGCCTACGTTCAATGTTTCCTAAAATCTAATCAGCTCCTTGCCATGTCCTATACTATTCTTGTACCAAATTTTGTTAAAATCTGTTAAGTGGTTTTTGCGTTTTCGTGCATAAAGACAGACAGACAGACAGACATTTTTTTAAAACTACTTATTTATGTATAAAATGACCAAAAACAAGTATTTCCGGTGAAATAAAAAAA
Source organism: Apoderus coryli (assembly GCA_911728435.2). NCBI lineage: Eukaryota > Metazoa > Arthropoda > Insecta > Coleoptera > Attelabidae > Apoderus > Apoderus coryli. The sequence continues at coordinate 1,640,499 of OU452207.1, forward strand.
AAATTCAAGAAACTAATAGTCTCCATATATACATATACTCGTATTACATAAGATATGATATGGAAAGCTAAAAATCACTTGATATTGTAAAGAGTTCGATTATCTTTCAGATTACTGATCTTTTTTGATACAAATCATTTCTAGTATTGCTCTTTTTCGACTTTGATAATACCGCAATATTAGCTGTTACACTAACACTGTTTCTAATATGCAATGGAATTTTTTACTGTCATTAAGAGTTAGTTGTTGTCAAAAATATAATACAGTCCACTTGTCAAACATATACATAAAATAGTCGCTTATAAACAGAATAAGTGTTTTTAATAGTAACAAACATACAAAAAAAATTGCCCCAACATAACATTTTGGTAAATTCCCAAGAAGTTACGTGCCTGGAGTTCCATCCTAAAGAACCGATCTTGTGTTCCGGCTCGAAGGACCACACTATCAAACTGTTTGACATATCCAAAGCAAGTGTTAAGAAAGCTTTTAAAACTATAACGGAAGCAGAACAGGTTCGATTCTTCGCATTTCACCCTAGCGGTGATCACTTAACTGTGGCTACAACTCACCCAGTCGTTCGAATGTTTGACTTGAATGAACACGCTACAATGCTACGTCTGTCCTTTTCCTAATCAACAACGTACTCAAACAGTCACTTGCGTCAAATGGTCCCCAGATGCAAAGGTGTGTGTAGTAAAGACGGAGCAGTTAAATTGTGGGGTTAAAGTGTGCTCAGTAGCGTTTTCCAAGAATGGAAAGTATTTATTAACAGCTGGGAAGAATTCTATCTGCAAATTGTGGGAATAAACTACAAGCAGATGCTTGATCGCGTACACAGGAGCGGGTACTACTGGAAAGCAGGAATACGAAGCACAGGCAGTATTTAATCACACAGAAGATTACGTTCTATTCGCTGACGAAGCAACAACGTCTTTATGTGCTTGGAACTCTAGAAATGCATCACGGAAGCAGCTGATGTCCTTGGGACATAATGGCGCAGTCCGTTTGATTGCACATTTTCCAAATCAAGCTGCTTTCTTTACATGTTCTGACGATTTCCGTGCTCGGTTTTGGTATAGAGGAACACCGACATTATAAATATATCTTTAAGTTCCATTAAAAACCGTTTTTGAATATAGAAAAATCTTTCTTTAAAGAAAAAAAAATATTCCATTGCATACTAGAAACAGTGTTACAGGATGTTAACAAATATGCGTTTAACATTAGCCAAAGAACAGGATAGACGAAAAAGAGAAATATTAGAATAAATTCGTAACAGAAAAAGTAGTAGCGATCGATCCAATAATTATACCACGGACTTATTAGTAACTTCAGTTCCGACGGTGATTTTCAAAACTTAATTTCATTTTATTCAACTTATTTCTCCATAATATTCTATTTTTTAAAATTTTATTATAAAACAAACACAAAAAGATAAACATTAAGTCACGTTCTTCGTGCCCATTCTTTCATTTTCGCAGCCTAGATGATTTTTTTTTTGGCGTTTGGTCATTCCCAATCCATGAAAAAACTGGTTGCACATTTCGAACAAATAGTTACTTATTTTAAAATTTTTGTAATCTTGATTTCAATTTATTTACTACCTTTTAAATACAGAAAGCAGAAAAATCTAAATTTTATTTATCAACCAAATCCATATTTATAGGTTAGGTCGATAATATTTATATAATTTCCCACACCGATTTAAATTTTAATGAATGCTCTAATTGATCAACATAATCAGTATAAAATTGGATAATATAATTCATTGTTTCCGTAGTAAACTCTCAATTGAAAATCATCTCATAAATTAATCAGAAGTATTTATCGGTCCAAAAAACATTTTGTCAATGACCGGCAACTGCAATGGCAAAGTATTTAGCTGAAACACAAATCACCAGAGGAAAAAATATATTAAAATATTGAATAATATAGGTAGATTGCTTTGCCATGGTGTAATTTTAAGGTTATCGTGTTTTTCTTTTAGTGATAATAATATAGTACATGAAATTTTAAGTCGATACTCAATAAAACTAAATTGCATTCGCCATACATGTTTCGGACTGTCCATCATCAGTGGCTCAAATGGGTATAGAGCTGAACACTTGATGACTCGGGATTCGTTCACACAGTTCTTCTTTGCTGTTTACTGGCGTCTGATATACTTTTTGTTTTAAATTACCCCATAAATAAGTGTTTAGTCCAAGGTTGTTAAATCGGGAGACCTTGCAGGCAGTCCCAATGTCTTGGAATATATCTATCAGCTCATGCGTAACTTCATCAGTACAGTGAGCTGGTGCTCCGCCCAATTCGTACCAAGATGAACTGTAGTCTCCTAATGACATTTTTTCTAAAGATTCTTGTAAAACTCTCCTCAAAATTTTTAGGTATTGATGCTAGTTAGCGACCCATCGTAAATTAGAATTTTTATTTGTTTGTCTTTTAGAAATGCAATTCAATTACCTTAACTGCATGCAGATCTTGATCAGCCCAAATATGTGCATTTCTTCTATTAAAAATACCTTCTCGAGAAAACTTGAAATATAATTTTTCTGCTGCTGTCTCGACCTTCAATTCGAAGTCATCAAAGGCGCAGACCTCGTGGCAGTGTTTCTTCTTTTGCAATTCTAGAGACTCAATTTGGAACCTACTTGTTAGGTTAGTATACTCGAGTCCTCTAGCAGAGTATTACGTTCTCACATGTATATAGGATATATATTTAAGAAATCTTCATTGTACACGCTCCAAAGACGACTTAACGGTTGTAACTCGAGTTGGAGACTCCCAGGAGCGCCATCTGTAAAAGGGACTGTGTTGGAGAAATTAGGAACCATATTTTGCTGCTCTTGTAAGAACTGAGCTAATAGACCAGGGTCGATAATTTTTGAGGCCAAAAAAAATTATAGTAGGATAAAACTCATTGGAAAAGGTAGAGAATATAACAAAAAAAAAGGAAAAATAAATTACGAGCGATCTGAGGTCGGGAAGGGGAAGGGGGTGAGTTTTTAAGGGTAAAATACGGAATGAAAGTCAAATATCCTCAAAACAAATTTAATAGAATTTAGAATTTATCCGACATACATGTATCGGGACTAGCCTTGATAGAAGGCGGCTTGTAGAATGGTTTTTAAGGAATTTGATTGCATTGAAATAATGATATATGAAAGGAGGGAGACTTGACTGTGAGATTGTGGTTTGGGTCAGTCAGGAATGTTTTTCCATGGGGTGACTAGAGTATTGTATGTTTTGGCATTGGGTTTATTCGATTGTGGACCTTCCACTGATGATGGGACTGGTCTCGTCCCGAAACATGTATGGCGGATAAATTATATTAAATTTGTTTTGTGGAGATTTGATTTTCATTCAAAACACTAAAATTGCAACTCCACTTACGAATGGACTACTTTTTCAAATTAAAAAAAATCAGATTCAGATGGATATACTATCCCAACCAGTAAGAAATTTGTGTTAAACACAATTTCCACTTAATACGAGTATCAACGTAAATGGCGTGCATGTAATTCTATCAACGAGTGCAAGCACGCAACTAATGAAGCTAACCATTAATTAGTTAATAAATAACCATAGCATTATGTTGATAATTATAATCCGAATGATAACGGCTGAATATATCTGAATTTTATTCTTCACGGCACATTTGAATTGTCATGACATGAAATGCAATTATAAAAATTATTCAAGTCCTTGGCATTTACCTACTTACATTTACAATCTAAATTTGCAGAATTTCAAAAAAAAACTTTATCTCAGTTCAAATGTTGATTCCATTTATAGACCAGGGTCGATAATTTTAAAAATGGTAAAAAGTGAAAAAAAAAAATTACAGTAGGATGATACCCATTGGAAAAGGTAGAGAATATAACAAAGATGAAAGGAAAAATAAATTACGGGCGATGTGAGGTCGGGAAGGGGGAGGGTAAAAAACGGTTAATCTCAATTTCCGGTAAAACTGCAAGTCCTTAGAATTCGCCATGTTTTGCATATAATACTACTGGTAACTTGTGAACCACTCTGTATAATTTTCTAAAATTTTAGTATAATTACTGTCAAGTCTAAACCAATGAAATTATGGAATAATAAATAGGGCTTTCCATTTAAAAAAACGTAAGTTTGGTTCACCCTGATGATGATGAGCCACCCTGTACAAATAATAATAATTTTAAAATACGTACTTTATGACTGCCTACACACTGGCTGCTTAGTTTTCCGTGAAATTTTTGGTCTTTGAGGTAATATCGAACTTCGACGCACTAATAACTCACCCTGTATAAACCTTTGGACTAACGTCATTTTTAGGATCCAGGGGTCATGAAATGAAGGACTGCATGAAAGGTTTTCAAAATTTCGTTTTTTTTTGGAAATCTACTAATAAAATAAGAATAGCTTTTGTTTCCGTGTGGACTTATCGGTCTTCCTATGTTTGCTCCTTATTCGCTTTTATCGCAAATTCAATTTCCCCATAAAATAACCCCATAACATCATACTTTACCCCTGCCGGTGTAGTTTTGACATACAAACAGGATATGGGAAATAATTGTTACCCGCTAACCAGCACGTTAATGATAGGCTAGAGATAGCAGCGTGGGAATTTACCAAAGTGTCGCCATCTGATGCCATCTGATTATAGTACGTCGTCCTTTAAAACTTTGTCCCTCTTGCTACCTACCACTTCACGATATACCTACCTACACTACTTCTAACTATATTTCAACGAGTTACCTTTCACTTACAATGAAGGCCAGAAGTAGATGTCTTTATTCTCTTCCGTAGAACCTTGGACTACTAGCCGGAAAGCTATGATATCACTGAACTAAAGATACAAAGGGTATTTGCCTCCTTTTCCTTGTGCGATATCCAATTCGGGAGTTTGCTAAGATCCTGGGGCCTTTTTTTCTTTTTCTGTTATATGATTAGGTATTCTCCTTCATTTTTTTGTCTGTGTTTTTTCTTTAGTTCTTCTTTGTTTATTATCGTTTTTTTGTTATTGAAAATATTTTTTTGTGAAATTGGTTAAGTTTTTGTGAAATGGGTTAACACTGTAATTGGTTATATATATTGGTATTATACTGTATTTACGTATACAACCTTGTTCTACAATCTGACAAAAATTTATTGTCAGATTGTAGAACAAGGTCGTACTTGAAACGAAAAGGTAATAATAAAAAAAGAAAAAGGAGAAAAAAAATGTTTGTGAAAAAAAAAAAGAAGTTCATGAAAAAGACCAGCTGAGTCTAGTCGAAACGTTGAAAAAAAAAGGATGACATAAAACCATTAAAGAAATAGTTTCCACAAAAAAAATTTTTTTTTGTGTAAAATTGTGAACCTCATCCCAATAAAAGAAAAATAAAAGAAAATAACAAATACAATATAATACAACACATACAATACAATAACATACAGAGTATAGTAAATACAGTAAATAAAAGAAAAATTAAAGAAATTGAAGATCAAGGTTCAAGAATAATAAATAAGAAAAATTGTATTTGTTATGGAAAATGGGGTAGCTGAACAGACAATTTTGGTGAGTAGCCTAAAATTGAACTGAAACTCACCCAATTAAAAAAAAAATAAAGACCTTTATTATTATTATTAATGTATAGATTACTATTAAATTCAACAACTTTTGTCTGTCAATGTAGATGTGTAGGCGTAGTTTTCTTGCAGTTTGCAATGTCCGTGTCCATTGCACGGCTATCATTACTGGTATTGTTATTACTATTCGACGTTTTGACAAGGAATCGTCCTCGTGAATACTCTTTTATGTTATTTTTATTCTCCCATCCTATTATTAACAAGTTTCTTATATTATATTTACTCCTTGGCGGACTTTCTTTTTCTTGATTCATGTAATACTATACAGGGTCATTCATTATGGTTGCAACAAATAAAAACTGAAATTAATTGTTTCATGTACCCCCATAAAAAGAAGTCGAGCGGATTCAGATCCGGTGATCTTGGAGGCCACTCAATCAAACCTCCCAAACCAATCAAATTGTTTCCAAACAGTTGATGTAAAACTTTAGTTACTTGTCTACCACGGTGCGCAGGGACTCCGTTATGTTTTACCACATATTTTGAACAATATTCAGAGGTACATCCGAAAATAAATTCGGGCAGGCGGTTGTGTAGGAAAAGACTGTATTGATTTGAGTTTAAATGCCCATTAATTACGAACAATGGCAATAATTTATTGTTAAACATGCCACCTCAAACATTGATACTAAAACGTTCTTGAAAATTTCGCGGCCTAATAGCACGAATGTTGTTTAAAGACTATACATGTTCATTATGGTTTGTATTTATGCCATCTCTAGTAAAAGTTTCTTGATCTGTCCAGAGCACTTTCTCTAAAAATCTTTCATCTTCTTGATGGTTACCAAGAACCCAATTACAAAATAGTAGGCGTTTTTCACGGTCTCCAGGATGTAGGGCCTCGACATCTTGATGATGATAGAGATACAGATTGTTGGGACATTCGTTTTCCACGGCAACTTTGATTTTTCATTTTGTTTTCTGGTAAACGTTATTTTGATTTAAATCTATCATTAACTTGCAATTTATCGGTTTCCATAAAAATGGTAGAAATCACAACATCGATGTAATTAACTTTTTTGTAGCTTATAAGTTGCTCTTTTTAAAAAAGTAATAATTTAAAATAATGAAGCTTGTCAAAGCTGTCTTTAATTAATTTATGTGTAAAATTTACCAAAATGCCCCCTATATCTACGCCAATGAACAGTTAATGAAAGCCAAAATAATGCAGATTATTTCAGGTTATCGGTCCCCAAATGCATGTAAAATTTTGTCGAAATCGGTTAGATAGTTTTTGAGAAATGAACAAGAAAGTTAATTTGACTACTAAATTTGGACACCCTGTATCTCGATAACGAAGCATTTGCGGACATGGGTTCAACGGCCAAAAATGCTTAAATCACATTCAGCAATCTGCAGTTTTCATTTGTTGCAACCATAATGAATCACCCTGTATATTAAAAAGTACTGACCAAAGATCAAAGTGTTACAAAATAATTTTTGCATATTATGGGCAATTTTAAATTTTAGGGGGATATTTAAAAATAACTTTACTTAACTCAAACTAAATTTCTATAAGTAAATCAATTTGTCACTAATTTCTCTACCTATAAAACAGTTTCAAAAAAGAAAGTATAATCACCATTTAAACAGAATTTAATCCACACCTAATCCAACAAATCAACTGGGAACACTGCCAGTACACAACAGAACAAACTGTTTTACAGATAAGATAGGCAAGGGAGGACTACCCGGTGCACCCCTTAATAATAAATTAGCCACCCTAATTCCAATAAACACTGAATATAACAGGCTCATCGAGTATAATTCAAATTTGCCGTGAATTTTATGATCATCATCATTTTCCCTCCGCTCATTTGGCTTTACCTACACAATCAGCCTGTGCTTTTAGAGAATGCACAATTGAATTTCGTGAATTAATTTTGTTGAAAGAAAATTTATTCATTAACATATTTACCATTCCTTCTAATAATATTGTCAATACTATACGTATTATATTGTCAACAATATATCGTTGATCTTTACTGCCATAAATAAACTACTGCGTGACTTCCTATCAACTCGTTGGAAAACCGATTAGAACTAAACTTTTTCAAATGAGCACGTCCCGACGAAAGCCTGAATCAGGATATTCACTTGGGGTTCGTCTTTAGTAATTATTACGAATCTAGGTTGTGACCTGTTCATTTAAAACTTTGTGTATTTTCAATATAAAATACTTTTATGTTTATAACGTTGATTGAAGAGTGTATATCAGTTTTAATAGAAAACGATCATCTTGATTTGGGAGCGAAATCCCGAATATATCTTCGGTCCTGTCTGACCTGAAGGTCTTCAGATAGCTCTTTGTGGAATTTTCCGCTCACTTCATTTCCGAGATCAAAATTATGGAGTTCCATTAAAGAAACCAGACCCAACGTCAAAAAAACTTTGAAGCTCTTGGTTAAGGACATATATAGGTCCTACAAGGCTTGTCTCAAACAATTTATCCTCAGAATCCTAGTTTTCAAGTTATTTTGCCGTAGCTGGACTTATTCAACACGGTGTGCATATCAATTCACTTGTAAAAGGAAGGACAAACTGTCAAAATTGTCATTGGCCATAAATTTGCATACAGATGCAGCTAATTTGGAACGTTTTATGTCTCAAGGGTTTTATTGTAGGCAAAAATGAAGTTCGTTACATTTTTTCTATGAATTTTGCTCATTTTGAGACAATGATGACATTATTACTTGCATCCGCCCTGTATATTTCTAAAATTGTGAACTATACGGTATAGTCTTTCTAATATTAGTTTAAAATTGGAACGGATAGCCCCCTTAGAATCATTAATTTTATATATTTTACATTAACTTTAGATAGACTATACCAGAAGTCGAATTATTTTTGCGCGCCTAGAAAGTGGTGTTATTGTAGTTAAAATTCGGCCACTAAACGTTGCATTGCTTAAGTAATTCATGAGGAATTCTCTGTCGGTATTTCTCGAGCGGCACCAGAGCCAAATGTAGAGGTATAAGTAACAGAGGGAGTTAGGGAGCTCAGGTGGAGACATCAATGATGCATGCGGCCCGCTATAGGCTCCTGTTGATGGCACTCATGTTATTTTTGACTTTCCTCTTTTTGTTTACCTATGCGTCTATTAACTCTTGCTTTGCAAATCGGAGTTTACTACATAATTTTCAAAAACTTCGTTTATAACCGACATAATACAAAGGTTCCGTTACGGTTAGGTTACGGTTAATTTTTTGTTTCCCTGTTCATTTTTGCTTAAAAGTGTAGTAACACACGTACGTAAAAAAAACGTTTAAATGTAATAATAACACGTTTTTAATAATAATAAATGGTCTTTATTTTTAACTCGGCGAATTTCAGCAAGCTGTTTTTAACCGAGCATGCATACAACAATCAAATACAATATCAAATTACATTGTGCATAACAAATCATAAAAAATTCTAAGCATTTGTCAGATATCAAAAATGTATCTGTACTAAATTAAATATTGTAATAACACAGTTAGCCACGCAGGCGAAAAAGAAAACAAATAATAATCAAGAAAATGAGGAAAAATCAAAATGAGAAAAAATCAAAATCAACAAAATGAAATTCACAACGTACCATCGCTACCCACTTTTATCAAACAGATCGTGTTTTTATTACGTAGAATCTACTCAAAAATGTCGCGGTATTAAACGTTACATACAACGTGTAAAGAAAAACGTTTTATATTGGTGAATAAATTACAACTTTGTGTAATTGTAAAACTCAACAAACAAAAATTTATGAGCCCATTCTACGTAAAAATACTGTGAAACTTAAAAAAATATATAAAAAACTCAAATTAAAATTTTTTGGAAACATTTTTTAACCATCCTGTGCAATAATTTCATAAACCGATCTAAAAAACTAAAAAATCTGAAAATTTTCCTATTTATTACGTTCTACCGTACCTAAATAACAAAAAATATTGAAAATAAATAGAAACATTTTTGAGTTACCCCGTAGATCACCTCTAGGAGCTTATAGTTTAACTTTCAAAGAAATCTTGAATTGAAATCAAAAAAATACTGAAAATATTACTTTTTTGTCCTTAACAAAATAAATAAATAAACTTTTGACTCACCGCGTATCTAAATTTAAAGTGCTTATGCTAAAAATGTATGAGACCAGTCCAACAAACTAAAAAAATTAAAATTTTTTCTATTTATTAGGTGCTGTCGTGTCTAAAAGTCTTGAGAAATAAATAGAAACATTTTTGAGTTACCTCGTATATAATCTCTACGATCTTATAGTTTCACCTGTAAAAAATCTTGAATTGAAATCTAAAAAAATCGAAAAAATACTGAAATTATTACTTTTCTGTCCATAAAAAAAATAAACAAATACATTTTTGACTCACCCCGTATATAAATTTAAATTGTATGCTAAAAATTTATTTGATTGCGATCTGGAAATTTGGTTAAATGTCGGCTAATTAATGTTTTTTTTTGCATTACCCTGTACATGCTGCTTATTAATTAATGCTATTATAATCTGATAAATATATATGACTTTATTTTCAGAAACAATCCGTACAAACATATATAAAAAAGTTTCATCAAAATGGCGAAGTTTTAGCCTAAGCTACTTTTGAAATACTTAACAATGAACTGAAACTAAATACCTAATATTAATGAAAACAACAATAATAAACCAAATAATCGTATAAATAACAATAAATAATAACTATAAGTAACAATTTATTATTTAATAATATAAGCATACATACATACATTCTTTTTCTTAATAATAATCCTTCAACTATAGCACATTCATTTCCCCTCAAAATGAGTTCCTCAGTGCAACTCGAAATCTGGTTAGAGTAGGCAGAGCTTTTATGGTATTATCCAAAGTGTTAAAGAGACTAACGGCATTATATGTAAAGGATCATCAAAACATTGTCGTGGTATGACGGGGCATCGTTAGCATATTGTGAAATCGCAGATTTACTTGATGAACATTTCTTCTATAAATCAGTTTATCCATTAGATATTTTGGCAATGAAGTAAGTAGAACCTTTTTAATAAATATTAGGTATTGTAACCGAACAAGCCTCTCAATATTTAACCATCTTAGAAACGGAAACAAGTGTGAGATATGATCGTACTTCCGTAAACTGAAAATAAATCTACAGCAATTGTTTTGAATGTATTGAACTCTTGCTTTGGATCTTGAATCTAGACAGGGATAATACACAATATTTGCATAACTAAGGACCGGTAAAACCAGATCTTCACACAATTTCTTCCTATATTATTGTATAATAATTTCAATCTCAAATATGTAGATTGAAGTAATTTTTCTAAGTTTTTCATCAATAATAAGACCCAGAACCTTAATCTCACTAGAAAACTCAACTTTCACATTGGACACCATGATTGCAGCATTTTTTTTATATAGGCACGACTAGAAGCCTGCGCAAACACTAGGAGGTTAGTTTTAGTGGCATTCAATTTCAAGTTGGAGAGGATACTCATATATGGCATTCAGATCACTATTTATTTTAGAGACAGCATCTTCAAGATTTTTGGGATTAACTGTATGGACCATTTGTTGGTCATCCGCAAAGGATCTTAAATTAGAATATCTTACCTCCTGAAATATATCCGCAATATAAAGCAGAAACAGGACAGGTGCCAAAATTGAACCCTGCGGCACACCGGAAATTATTTCTTTAGAGAGGTAGAAAGTCTATTATTCAAAGCCACCCTTTGTGATCTTTGAGACAAATAATGTCTGAAAAAGTTAAGTGTGGCATCGCCAAAGCCAAAGTAGTTCATTTTCGACGATAATATTATGTTGTCAGTTATTTCAAGCAAGGCTGAAGTCGCACTATGCATTTTCTTGAAGCCAGATTGATATTTCGGGAATATGTTGTTATTTTTTACAAAGTCAGTCACTTGAAGACATACAACCTTTTCTAAATCTTAGAGAATACGGGCAATACACTAATTGGTCTTAAGTCTGAGAATCCAGTCGGATTGCTTACTTTTGGTAATGGACGGACTACTAAAAATGGAATTTGACATGCTGAAGTTTTTTACAGAATTCTGCAAAAAAAATCAGAATCCTAAAAAAAATATTTTGCTTTCGTATAAAACAGTTAAAATTCTGTTGAAAAATTTGCTATTCCCTCATTGGCATTTTAATCCCTCGTCCTGCATCCTGAAACAACTTCAGATCACAATATACTAGTAATATTCAAATTTTAAACTAATATTGATTATCCTAAGCAAGTAATGTATTACATTTTTTTTGTCTTCCGTAACAGGTTTTTATTGAGCATGTCATTTCTGACACGTGGCACTGTACTTTATCATAAGTGGATGAGCTCTTGAATTGAACCACCCTTCAATTTTATGGGTATATGAATGTGTGTTGTAGAGGTAGAATAGGGGTGTAAGGACAGTCCATCCATCAGCAGGAAATCGGTTACACACTCTCGTATCTAGTCACGTGTGTTAAAACCATTGGAGTAATAAATATTAATCATATCGAAATTTAATAGGTTTTTATAGAGCGGGGTGTGTAATATTTTATATTTGGCATTTATTTAATTATAAGGCGAAACAGTTCATTGATAACTTGAGACAAAAATATTAAAATATGGGACGCAGGTTGTTGTGATCACCACATTTTTCATCCACTCTTAGATCCATCATTTCGAGAAGGTACCTCACCACCTTCCATACAGTTCGGTAAACTCCTTTGCTTTTGATGCTGAGGATTTAATGGACATCTTGGATTTTGTTAGGGTTGGATTATTCGTTTCAGTCAGACTGCAATTGCCAAAGGGCCAGAAAACGAGTCGTTGCAATTGCCTTCAAGATATATTCTCGAAACTCCAAATCCACACAAATGTAAGCAGATTTAAATCTCATTTATATCGTACAATGCATGCTGATGTTTGCGGAGATTACCAGAGTTGGCGAAGCTCTTCCCACAGCCACAGGCATACTCTAATTGTGGACCTTCCATTACCACCGAACAACTATTGGCAATATAATTATATAAAAGTAGTTACATGGCCCAGAACACTCTACAAGAGAGAAACACAGCACAAGCTGACTTAAAACTAAATAAAAACTACTTAACCTAAAGAGACCTGGGCAACAAAGGCAAAAGGAGATACACTAACAAAGGGGAGGAAAACGGGGGAGTACTGGGTGTGGGTAAACCTAGCGGAACCCTTAGTCGCGTTGGGTGCAAGCGTATGCAGAGTCTACGACTAATTGCTCAACGACGTTTCCCGCCCTTTAACTCGAGGAGGTGTGTTCCCAATTTCCCGCAGAGAGGAACCTTGACAAGCTCGATCTTAATTCAGCAAATATGGGTGTAGAGTTTACCCAAGAAAATGGACTGTTCCCATAGTTTTATTAACAAAAATATTTGTAAATTAATTTCTAGAAAAAAATATGTTTGAAGAAATAAATATTTATTTGTAACAAACAAAGTATTTGTTGGAAGGAAACTATCAGATTTTCCGCAGCAAATTATTTGTTTGGGTAGAACAAATCATATCTTTAATATAAAAAAATGTTTATTCAGAACAAATATTTATTTCTAAATAACTCTAGTTAGTTCAAGCAAACAAATATATTACACAAATATTACAAATGAAACACAAATTTAAATTTTAAATACCTATATATTTTATATTTTTTATTATGTTCAATTTCTAAAAAACAAATTTCCATAAAATGGTAAGACTCCTACTAGTTTAATATTATTACATCATATTTTAATTTAAGTCATTATTTTACAGACATTGTATAGACGTTTGAATTGAAGATCAATGTAAAAGTACCCTATTCTAAGTTCATATGAAGTTTGACCCCCTCATCTAACTGAATTATATAAGGTTCCTTAGCCACTGATGATGGACGTTGTAGTCCGAAACATGTCTGGCGATTCATAAACAGTTTTAACGTATATATAAAGATTTTTTGTGGAGTAGACGTCTTTCATTCAAACAACAACATTCACTCCTCGATCGATGGATTACTTCAGAAAAAAAAAAAATATATTACATTTTCGGGCATTGTTAACAAGTAAGTATGAGTACTAAGTCATATAAATATTTATTTAAATAAAATAAATATCAAATTCAATTCAATTATAGGAAGTATATACCGTTTAGGCGCTATCGTGGAAGGATACATGCAGACACACAGGCTTCCATCTGGAAATGGTCTTAATTGTCTCAGGGAACTTCAAGATGGTTTTATCCGTCTTTATCTCAAAAAATTTTTTTAGTAGCGTGTTCACATTGAAGAAAGAGCATACAGAATACCCAGCAAAGCTACACCAAACAGAATAATCGGAACGAGACTGAACTACTGATTCAACACCTGCTAGTCGGCTTCTCTGTCATAAAACGCGGTCTCAACGTCGACGATCTTGGTGTTAAGCAATTATTAGTGAATTTTCCAGGAGATTTTAACGATAAAAACCCTGGTATAAAGCTGCGTTTCAGTGCAAAATGTGTATGTTTCGGAATTTATAAATTTCCTTGGAATCTGTCCAAATTCTTTGATTATATTTCCAACAAAGATAGACGTATTAGAATAAGGCTTTCCTATAAAAGCAGATGAGGGATCCGGACAGGAGATATCTAAATGGAAAAAGGGGCGCCGAGTTTAAAAACAAGTGAGAAACACATTACCGATTCATGAGCTCAATTAAAACCTAAGGGGTTGCGATGAAACAGAAGGATAGGCTTGCAAAGGCCATAATATTGCTGTATATATATGTATACATTTGCCTTGTTCAAAAATTCCCTTTAAACCTTTTTGTTACTTATGATGTTTATTATATACTTAGTGTATGTAGGTAGGTAATATACCTACCTACAGACATTATTGTACAAGTCACTTAATGCCTGATTGTTGCTTATATTAGACTTGTAAAGATGAAACTTAATTCTGCACTAAAAGAACTAGACAAAGTATAACAGCAAATTTGTCTCATAACATATTTACTACTTTTACCTAAACTTATCTATACGAGGGTTTTAAGTTTTTAAGTTTCATCATTTTTGTAAATTCTTCTCAACTTTAACTGTTAATAAACTTAGTCTATTTAAACTTGGTATTTGGTATTTCATCTTTTAGATAAGGTCCTTATTTTCAATGCCCTCGTAGTTCACGTTAAACCTAAACGTGACAATATGTTGCATTCAGGTTTTAAACCATACATAAAATTGTTTAGAAGGCGAATAAATTCCTCTGTCCGTATTACTATATAGGGTGTTTCATTTAAAAACATATTTTCATTCATCATTATTATTTTTGTAACTTAACAACAAAAATTAAGTTCTGGACCACCATGTATACTTAACCTTAAAAGTGACCGAAAGATCAAAGATATCTAGATGTTCAGGCAAGGCCCAAATTTCAGCTCGGTAAATGGCTCACAGGTAGACGGTATAGGGAAGTATTAAGCAAAGTTGCCCATAATTACATGAGCAAATCAACAAATATACATTTGAAATAGCGATCTGCCACCGGTTTAGAATAGAAGCGGGAACACCGTTAAAAATATTTTCAAATTGTAGTTCATAATCTTTTGTAACGGTTGCCAAATTTTCAACATGATAGTTCTCCAGAAAAGTCTAATACGCCATCCACCGTGGTTCACCCCGTATCCCTACAAGCACAAAGCAATGCTGTTATTATAATCTCTCATTCTCCCTTTTTTCATGCAACATATTCAAACCCAGTCCTGTCTAATGTGTTTTTATAGCAAATTCATTGGAAGGGTGCATGCATGCCATTTTAAACACATTAAAGTTAGCCCATTGCATCGGTGTTAAAATTATTTATGATTATTGTACCGTATAATATATTATCATATTTTTTATTATTGGGGTGTTTACAAAATAGAAATTAATTTGTATTGAATATTTTAGGCTTGTTTAGGTTTGTGTTGCAGGAAGTGCATTGATCATTTTTTGTTATGTCCATCTGGGTTGTTTATTCATTTACTTATTGATATTAAAAAAAAACCTGGTGGTTACCAGGCTGAGTTATTCAATAAGATCTGCGAAGCTGCAAACTCTTTTTGAGGAAAAAATCGTTTATTTTAATTTGGAGATCGGCATTGCCCGCCCAGATCATGCGATTTCACGTCTTTGGACTTTTAACAATTTTAATTCCCATATTTCTACTATAAATTGGTGTCAAAAAAAAGTGTGTTTTTTAGCCAATTTACTTCCTAACCTTAAATTTGCCACCAATTATTTGTAAAAGCTATAGTAAAAATTTTAAAACAATCAAAAAAACCACGATCTACCCTGATCATATAAAACGCCATTTGAGCAGAAAAAACTGTGTCCGCAAATGTGTCATTAAGGAGCTATAGCTGTATACAGCTCCTTAAAAGGAGCCAATTAAATTGACTTAAGTATACAGGGTGATCTAGAACTTAAATTTTGTTGTCAACTTACAAAAACGACAGAAAAATTATGTTTTTTTAATGGGACGCCCTATATTAATACGGATTTGGAAACCTCTGGAAACTAGCTTTCAGAATCTGTATACATTCCCTATACCTACATTTCAACACGATGTTTTCTGTACACAGGTGTTTTCTCAACTATAGTGGGTTTTTTGCCTCATAGACTTTTATACAAATTTGTTGTCCATTTTAGGTTTGTTTTCTCTTATGCGTTCGTTTTTATCCTTGTTGTAGTACTGATAATGGCTTATTAAGTGGAAACTAGTGCCCATTTTCATAATAATTGGATTCAATATTGTGTGCGGAGTTGACTTTGGAAGTTTTTGTCTGTTTTCTTTTATTCAATAAAAAATTGGTTAAGTTAAATGTTGGAATTCCCTTACTTAGTTCTATAGAAATGGTGACTTTTACTTTTGTAAGTGGTTTATGTCAACAAACCTGTGGGTTAAGGACGAATAATTAATTTTCTGAAGTAATCCATCTATCGAGGAGTGAATAGTATGATTTGAAGAAAACGACGTCTACTCCACAATAATTAATTGTTTGTCCCCAGTTTGTCCGATTTCATCGAAAGAGTTTCATACACAAAATAGAATACTTCAGATGCAACCAGCACGTGGTTATAAGATAATAATTAAAAACTGTTCCTTATTAAATTCATTGAATCTAGCTTTGTGATAGCCCATAATCATAATAAACAAAACAGCACGCTCTCCTGTATCCGCCTTCCGCCGGCTCACAGGCCAATAGTCTAGTTGGAGCTATCGATCGTTACGTCATTTTCTCTCTGGCGTTGCGACGCCATTTTACCCTCGCTCTATAATATACAATCAAAATTTCTCTATATTGGGTAGATAGGACAATCATTTGTTATATTATACTGGGTGTCCTTTTGCTCAAATATCCAGAAAATTAATTTATTTATGTGAAATAATAGTCTTCTCCACAAAATAAGATTCTCTTTAGGTACATGTTCAAAACAAATTCAGTACACGCCAGACATATTTCGGAATTAACAAAATCTTCAATCTTCAGTGGCTAGTTACATCAATCTTTAATTAAATAAACCAAATTACTCGAATCAGAACCTCAAACGAAACGTGGGCATCTGATTATTGTAAGTAGTCCTGAAGTTACAAATTTAACGTAATCAAGCCTTTGCTTTTTGGAAGACAAACACACCATTAATTTGAATCATTTGAGAGTCCCCCACTCACACTGCTAATGGTCAAAGCAAGTCAGGACGCTCCTTGGGGGAATTACAACCTGTCAAAACTCAAGCTTGAGGTCTGTTGACTTTTAAATAAAGTCAAATGTGGCTGAAATTGGTATGGTTACACTAACGAGTTAACTTCGTATAATAAGAAAATCAGGAACGCCAAAAGACTGCTTTTCAAACCTTTTGTCAAAATATCATTTCCACCACTACAGGGAGGAACAAACCGAAAATTGGAACTTAAGAAATCAGATGGGATCTATACGGAAGAGGAAGTGGAGCGAGCCATCCTCGGGGCCAACGTACTTTTTGAGACCTTTTCTCAGGATAGTAGAGTAAACTCTTCAAATGACAAATTAATTAGAAACGGAATCCACCAGAAATCCTCACAAGAAACACTGAAACGTTGCTAAGAACACTTTCGAACCATATAAAGTGCCAGAAGTTGATGCCCGGTTCTCTTACAAAGAGGAACAAAGCAAATCCTGCAACAACTAATATAACAAAAAAAAGTTTGACCTTGTGATAGGTACCAGGAAATTAAGTCACGTTCATATCAAAAATAGGCAAAGCAGACGGGACTGACCCCAAGTCTTTTCGCCCTCGAGATCTCTCACATCGTTTTTGCTAAAAACAATGGATACAGTATTAGATAACTATCTCAGAACGAATACTGTGGAGCACGCTCTCTTGCAGGGAGTAAGCATGCGTATAGGGCAGGCTGATCTACAGAGACTGTATCTGTATCAGCTTGCAGATATCATCCGAAAGTCTTTGGATAACAAAGAAGCACCATTCTTCGCCTTCTTGTACATCTATGGATTGTTCGATAACACAACATATGCCTCTGTCAAGGGTGCTTTGAACATCACTGGATGGATGCGAGAGATGCGTACTACAAGAAGAGCTGAGACAAAAGTGGGAGGCGAAATCGCTACCATCAAAGCATCTCAAGGCATGCTGAAGGAGAAATAACCTCCCCCTTAATGTGGAGCAAGGTAGTAGACGAGCTACTGTATAAACTGACAGATCAAGGCATCGAATGTATAGAATATGCTGACAATATTGTCATAGTAGCCAGGGAAGGCACTTTGGGTGACATAATACAAAAGTGTCTCCAGATAACCGAGCAATGGTGTACATCTCTGGGGTTGAACATAAATTCAACAAAAACGGCAATTATAACATGCACTAGAAAGAGGAAACTCTAAATATCAGACGAATTATCCTTAATGGTGAAGTCATTGAGCAGAAGTCTGAAGTAAAATATCTAGGAATCTCCCTTGATAGTAAATTTCTATGAAATAACGGTTAGTAAAGCAACAAAAGCTCTGATGGTGTTCAGAAATCTGGCAGACTTGGGGCTGTTATCCCAAAATACTGCGGTGGGTGTACATCATGATTGTGATACCTATCATAAAGTATGGGGCAATACTCTGGCACTGTAAGACAGAACAAAGTTCCTACAACAAGGAGAAAAGTATAAAAAGACTAGGATGCATATGCATCACTGAGGCTATGACAAACGTGCTTAACTAGGGAACTAGATATCATTACGAATTATATCAGAATTATTAATTACACCCAGCCACCTTAAAGAAAACACTATCAAATGGTTTACATGCGGCTCCAAAACCAATAAAGGGACAAAAGCAGGAGTATTCGAGCCTGGCTCTAAAAATGGTGTGGAAATGCTTAAGAGATCTTAACCAACTTAGCAAGAATAACGGAACTTTCGTTGTTTGGATACCCAGACATTCTGGAGTATTGAATTCTTCTGGATATGAAATCAAAGTTTATCGTCACAAAAGAATGTTTAGTTTTTACCAGACATGTTTCCGAATAATATCATCCAATCATTATGTTGCAGAATAGTATAATAAACTAAACCTACTTTGGCCGCAAAAAATTGTTTTTTCAAAAAATGGTTTCAATTTTTATCTGGTAGACGACGCAAAATATGAAAAAAATACGAGAGATTAAAAAGTTGTAGGTTTAGTTGATTTATCTCAATATCGAAATTGAATTACAGTCAGTGGCGTACATTTTTTGTCAATAATTTTTATTAAGTAAGTAAGCAGTCTATAAGCTCCCTATTTCTAGCTACAACGCTGCCAAATTTAAAAGAAATCGGTAACGAGATATTTGACTTAATTAAAAGAAAAACCGTTATTTACAAAAAATCTTTACGGACGTATGTTTATGGGAACTTATTTATTCATAAAATGACCTGAGAAATGACCACCTTAAATATGGCAGCAATTTTTTGAAACACTCTGTATAATAAAAATATCTACTAAATACATTTTTCTTTATTTTCAGAGTCGAATACTGGAGGATGCCTCAATCATGTGCAATTCATGGTCACCAAGACATAATGTAAGTATGTAATAGTTATGAAAAATTTTATACTTCCGAGGAGGCATTTTTAATTTCGCAGAATAGTGGATAAGGGTAGAAACTACAAATGCAATATTATTTTTTTTTTCACTTCTTGATCCCTCGTAAATTGCTTCCCAACATTTTTGGAAACACTTAATAATGGCTCGAGGCCAGGTCTGGACTATAGGGTGGGTCATTTATGAGATTGAAACTCAATTTGTGCAAGACAGGCAGCTCTAAACAACTTTTGTCGACTTTGGTCAATCTTACTTTTTCTGGTTGCTTCTTTTAACTGTTCTGAGATTGAAGTGTAGTAATTTCCACTCATAGAAACATCGTTATCTTTATAATCAATCAATAGGATTCATTCTGAGTCCCAAAACATGCTCGCCATGAGTTTCCAGCTGACTGTGTGACTTTTATATTCGGGGGTAGTGTTGTGCCATTTTTATGTCATTCCGGTTCATAATGATACACCCAAGTTTCGTCTACAGTAAAAATCCAGGCCACCACACCATCCCTGTCTTCACTACACAGGTGCAAAATGGCACAAGAACATTACTCCCTGCGTCCTTTCTTATCTTCCTTATTGAGATGCTTAATCAACGAATAATAAGCCGATTGAAATAAAACTTGGTCTTTATGTTATGATTAAAAATAACCACATCATTTCTCGCAATTAAAAACGCTCCCTCGTAATTTAACGTCAAAATTTATAATGTTATCATAGACATTATCAGAACAGTTTGTTCTCTCTCGAACACTTAATTAAAGCAGCTTTAATTATCTCCTGAGGGTGTTAACTATGTAAGCGAAACGCGTGTCGAGTAAAAAAAAAGTATTTCTCTATGTTACCACAAAGGCAGGGTAAGTCAGGTTTTTGTAGCATGATTAGCAGGAAATCTTGCGCGTTGCGTCTGAGATACAGTGTGTCAAAGTTTCAGGATTGATTCAATTCACCTTGAAAAGTTATTAAAGTCCTGCCCTGTATATTTTATTTATTGTAGATTGTTAAAACATCCACAATACCCTTAAAATCCAATTTGTCTTATTAATTTCTATTGCATCCAGTGTACCTTGAAACAGATGAAGAGTTATAGTGTGCGAGACAGGCGATAATCGCGGTAATTCCATTGTTTCTCGTTAGTTTCAGTTGGTAGATTTATCATGGCCAACTCTCATATTATTCTAGTCTAATAACTTTTCCCCTTTTGCTTTTCCAGCAGCAGCAGCACGACTGTATAGTTACATATATACAATCAACTCATTTGTCTTTTTTGCACCTTTTAGGTGCACTTACAGGGGTGAGTCTTGATAATGGTTAGGGAATTAACTAATGATAAATTTAGATAAAACTAATAAAGTCTCTATTTGTAGAACTTAAAAATTTTTGATGACAAAGGAATCAGGACAAAAATCAATCATCCTCTCATCAGCATTCACTAGCTAATTAGTATGAATTATTCCAACTTAGGGACTTCTGTTGTGAACTCTAAAATGGCTAAACAGACCGATCCACGAGCCGCAAACCTTGTCACAAAATTGACACACCCAATCACCATCATTTACCGGCTGTCTCTTTGCATCCCCATGTCGTCAATGCTGCACTTCAAACATTCACATCTGCAGTTGCGGTTGGTCCATAAGGGCACGTGAGTTGAAAATTTGAATCAAAGACGGCCCTGTCTATGCTATAATCACTCTTGCAGAGCGTCTATTCCGTCTATTGACGGTAATTAAACAGAACGTAGGTCTTAGTATAAATATTACGATGCTGTTGAACATAACATTTTTGTGCCTCTATTGTTTTCTTTGCTATCGCGTGCGAAAAACAGAGACAGCAATGCATCGCTAGTAACAGTGGAAATTATACGCATTTGTGACGTCATATGTGGGGTGCTGCCCTACCCATTTGTGCGTGTGGTGTTGTTTTTGTTTTCGCGATCGTGCTTTTCGAGTATTATAAAGTGCATGTTTTGATTTTGAACAATTACAATAGTAAAGTTGAATTCAGTGCAATATATGAATGTAAATAATGTTAAATTAATATTTGAGGATCGAATTACTATCAAAAAAGTTTTGATGGACACTTAACTGTTCCAAGTTGATTTGAAACTGAAAAATTTGTTGAATATCGAACCATTTTTTCCTTTAAGTTTTTCGAGAAATTCGAGTTGGCCCAAAATTCCGAAATTTGAAAAAAAAAACATGAACAATAAAAGAACACTAATGAGATGTTGGAAGACTAATCCTAAAGAAGACAAGGAAATGTGTGTCGAAATAATGACATGACATAACATAAAAAAAACTTTATTTGGTAAATGAAAAGGCTGTCGCATCCACTAAATTGTTTTAATCAATAAAATATGTTTCGACCCTAGCTAGGGTCATCATCAGATGGGTAGAACACTTACATAGCTACAAGGCTTAAAAAATCTTTGATGTAATCTTTGCACTTAGGTAAGTTAAAGCTGTTAATTTCTGGTGTAAAATAATTATGTTCTACCCAACCGATGATGAGCCTAGGGTCGAAACATGTTTTATTGATTAAAACAATTTAGTGGATGCGACAGCCTTTCCATTTACCAATTTATTGGACATCCACAGTAGTACGTTAAAACTTTATTTGATTTTTGTTGTTAATACGAACCTAAAACCCAATAACGATATCAAAAAAGAAGTTCTAACCAATATGATTCGGACTTACCACATCTAATAACATCGCCATTCCAAAACCCTACATTACATAGGTACACTCTCTATAACCCCTTCGCCCTTCACACCACCCTCGCCCAGAGATGTTGTAGTAGTATAGTTTTGAAGGGAAATAAAGGGAGTCCCGTCAAACAAGTGGAGTTGCTCATACATTATAAATGAAGTTTAGCAAGAAGTAAGTTTCGGCAGAACTCCCGTGCGCAATGTTTTTATACTATATTAGGTATACTCACACAAAAGGAAAGAAAAAAAAATAGAAGAGAAGTGAGTCAGGTGAGTCGAGTGAATGTTGAGGGAAATTGAGGTAAATAAAAAGTGAGATGGGAACAAGGTTGCGTTGAGTCTAAACAACATAGAGACCAAAGTAGAAGAAGCTTATTTTTGGCTGTGTATGTGTAGTTTAATGTGAAAGAGCGGCAAATTTCCGTATATAACTTACCCCTGATAAATTAGAGGGGTTGCTTATTACGAGTGGCTTAATGTGTTTTAAATAATGTTTTAACGTGTCGAAATATCAGCGTAGTACAGGGTGTAATAATTAATTGTCGAACGAGGCGATGTTTAGGATTATTTGATTTCAGCTCATTCTTCTAAGAAAACAATTTGGACTTTTGTAAATTTGTAAATGACTTGGAACAGGATGTACCTCTGGCCTCCTCTGAAAAATTCCAATAAAAAACTGCAAATAACATTCAATTTTCGATACCACATTTATAGTACGATTTCTCTTTCTTCTTGAGATCTGAAAACAGGAAAAAGTCGCTGGGTGCTAAATACTGGAGAATACGGTCATATGGAAAAAAATCTAGTAGCGCCATCCTATGGCCTTTTTGAAAGTAGTGGAGCAGAAGAAAAACAGCGGAATGTTTTATCTCATCTCCCAACCCAACCCAAGTAGAGAAAAACAGGAATTTTGACAGATTTTAGCCTAACAATGGCTCCTCAAGGAATGGCTTTCATTAGATAAAGGAAATTTCAAAGATATATGGGGTCTAATTGCTAAATATACCAAGGACTTTGAAATTCTGCATCTCATTGTATGACGAGCGTGCTTGAAAATCATTATTGATGAAATTAGATTTCGACGGTCCGGAACTTTTGTAATCATGTGTGATGAAGCACATTGTCCTTGTGTGTCCGTTAGGCAACAAAAGATATAGAGATTCGTGAAAGATTTCTGCTTAAAGAAAATGAGTAGCAAGCTCGCTGATTTCTCAGCGCAACAACTGTACGACTAGGTTTGATGCCACATGCCCTAGAACTAACATAGGATAAATTGAGATTTTCTACTGAATTATAGATACTGTAAAAGTGTTTCTGAATAAAAGTTTCTCAGCAAGAATTATGGTGTTTGCCAATTCAGTGGATGAATTTCTCCAGTTAGATTTTGAGGGTTCAGCGGTATTCATTGAGCAAAACCGTGAAATGTTGAATATTAAGAGTGTATTTACCCATATGGCAATCAAAAGTATCTAGTCATTAAGTATATTAAGGAAAAAAAAGATGGACCTGCTACGCTTTTCGTGTAAGCTTTTCTCGATTTTTAGTATTTTTAAAACTTGCTCAAATATATGCTTTGTATACGAAACATTTGCTTAAATTCTAGACCAGAAATCCAAAAATATAAAATTTATGTAGAAAGCACAACATGTAGGTATAGGCTTTGCAACAAAGATGAGGAATCGGTCTAGCATTTAGTGTCGGGTTGCAGCATACTTGCTCCCACCGAAATAAGGGAGGATGGCAAAAGAAGTACAAGGATGTTCTTAAGACCAATATGAAGAAGTGCAGCTTAGATGTGAAGAACAACTGGGCCATCAAGTTTTTAAAGAGCAGCGTCGAAGACATGAGGATGCGAAGAGACAGCATTGAATGGGGAGAGAACGCATCGATGGAGCAGCGCATTTACCACAGCCGGTAAATAGTGGTGCTTGGGTGTGTCAATTTTGTGACAAAGTTTGCGGCACGGTCTGTTTAGCCATTTTAGGGTTCACAACAGATATTCCCGAGTTGGAGTGATTTATACTCGTTAGCGAGTGAATGCTGATGATGATGAATCAAAAATGGACATACAATTTTGGATTTTTTAATATAAAGGCATAACAAAATACAACTTTTCAATAATTAAAAATAAATGACAATAAACCATTTGAATATAGAGACGCACAACACTGCTTTGGCTTACCACTTATTGCTGCTTTAAGATAGACTAGGATAACTCTGTATAAGAGCTTCCAGAGAAGTACACAGAGAGTATGAGGGGACTCTAATGGAGCTTTATGGAATAATCAGCAATAGGGTGGAAAAGCACATCGTTCTCCCTGAGAATAGAGATCTGGAATTATAATGTTACACTTTCGGGTTTACCTTAAGTATCTATATTCATTTCGTTAATGGCAATTATTTGAGGACGTTGTTATTGAAAGAACGTTGTTTTAACATATAATAATATCCAGTGATATACAGGGTATTCTCGATTATTTGTGGAAATTTTAGTGAATTTGATATTTTCAATATCAGATTTGGAATTTTGTTAAATTGACACTTTTGAATGAAGCTGTTTTTCAAGGGGATACATTCTGTTTATAACACATATGGATGGGACATGCTAGGGCAAGCGAAAGCCACGTGATCAACTCAGTGTGGGCATTTTAAATTTGTATAATTGCATGTGTTTTTCTTGACGTTTGTGTGGTTTAAAACTTGTAATAAATACTGTAATGTACGGCCATTTGGTCGATCCACGACTCATCATACGGTGGTGCTCGGTCAGTAGTTGACAGCAAGACTGCAATGAACATATGAATGAATTTATCCGCATATATAAATAGACACATTGAATAAATATTTTTGAATCTAGATTTAACATAGGTCAGACTGCTCATGGCTCTTGGTCTATTAATGCGGATTTCTAAGAGCTGCGTCGTTATCCTTGTCGGTTTCGTTGTTGATGTTCGGCGTTTTTATTAATTTCTGAGTCAGAACTTCTGACTTGGTTTCTTGGTTAAAATAACAAAAATTAACTTTATTTTAGATTAGACCTTTCAAACTGCTGTAGGTACATAGCTGGTAATTATAATTCAATATGTCGTGTCGTTATTTTTTGCGTATGAATGTATATTATGTTTTTATTTTAGTTTTCTTTTATATATTTTGTTTTTGTGTATATGAGTTGTTTCAGTTTGTGGTTTGAAGTGTCGTTCTCTGCTTTTTGTGGATGATTTCAAGAGTTATTCTTCTAATACCTCAGTTGTCGATTGTCAGGATTTGCAAAATGATTTGAGTGCACTATTTGATTGGTGTGATTCTAATAATCTTCATTTAAATTTGAATAAGTGTTGTTTCGTTACTCACCCGTAAATTAAATCCATCAAGATTTATATAGGTATACTATTGACTCTCATCCTCTTCTGGTGCGTGACGAAATAAAAGGTCTGGGGGTGTTATTTTATAGCAATCTTAGTTTCACAAAGCTGAAACTGTTTCGACTGCTTATAGGAGTCTGGGTTTCGTTATGCGAAATAGTAACACTTCGTATCTTATAAGATTCTTATTATGCTGTATAATTCTTTTGTTCGATCTAAGTTGGTGTATGCTTCGGTTGTGTGAAGTTACGCTGTTCACTGGGAGAATTTGGAGAGGAGTCAACGTAGACTTGCGAAATACTTGTGGTTCAAGGGAGCAGTCGAAGCTAGAGTCTCTCCCTCTCTTTCGCGCCTTATTTACCTTATTTTAACACATTGCCAGTGATGCCTGATGTTAGAGTTTGAACGAATTCACTGAAAATACAGCGTTGCATTAATACTTTAATTAATACATAGTACAACTCAAACTAATAAATTTATTAGCGTACACGTTTCGTTATGTGCTACTATGGAAATTTGGTCGAAATTGAAGGCTCTCTAGAGGCAAAACCGTTTATCTAAACAAACAATGTAAGAAACCTAACTTAGAATTTATTGTACTTTATTTTTGTATTCTAACACTTTTTTTCAAAATGGTATATTTTTTGAGTTATTGGTAAAAAATCGAAAAAAGTGCATTTTGTCGCAGATTTTCCTAGTTTTCTAGTAACGAATCACTTTTTTTGGGGTGGTAAAGGTTAAATTCGGATATAGCACCCCAAAAATCAATGAACTAACCAGGTGACTGAACTATCATACACCAATTAAATCGTCATTCATACATTGAAATAAGTTGAGGAAAAAGCATTTTTATATATAAGAGGTAATATAGGTAGCTGAGCTTAGATTGGCATCTCAGATAATGTCACTTATAGGGTTGGATTGGCGGATTGGAACTTTTGTGAAAAAGTTCGCTACATCCTACATCAAATCTGACCAATATACCATTCTCCTTAATTTGAATTTCTTGTAATATTTGCACTAGTAATGTGAATTGAATATGAAATTTGGAGGGCGACCAACATTTTATTTTAAATGGAACTCAGATATTTTGAATAGATACGAGTTCCAATCGTATTACAACAAAAATAATCTGAAAAAATAGTCCATTCTTAAGTGGAGTTGCGTATTTATATAATGAAATAAAAGTTTAATCTCCACAAAATAAATTTAATAGAAATTTTAACCATATCCAAACATGTTTCGGAACTTCATACTAGTTCCATCATCAGTGGTAATAATAAGAGAAACTTAAAATATTGTTCCAGAAAATTTCCATTGAGGTCACCCTATGGAAAATGTTTTTGTTGTTTTTATGATTTAAAAATTAACATTGTTCATCATGATGTTTTTTGATTTTATATGTAATCGTCCGACCACTTTAATAGAAATCAGAAAAGGCGTTATTGTCATCCGACAATTATTCCTGTTTTGACCCACTTAGTAAATTTTATAATAGAGACCTCAATTTTTCCAGATTGCTGGAAGTCAGCCCAAGTTAGACCTATTCCAAAAGTTAAACAAGTTACACATTATAAAGAGTTACGACCTATCAGTATTCTGCCAGCTTTGTCCAAATTGATTGAAAAAATATTATGCAGTCAAATTAAAACATATGTTGAAGCCAATAATTTATTGCCAGTAGTTCAATCCGGATTTAGAGCTGGACATAGTTGCGTAACGGCAATGCTGAAGATTACGGATGATATTTTTGTTGCTCTTGATTGTGATAAAAGTGTTGTTGTGATACTGCTGGACTATTCGAAAGCATTTGACAGCTTGAACTGCAAACTTTTTTTGGCTATTCTGAAGTACTTGGGTTTTCAATTGGAGGCGTGTAATCTTGTCAATTCATATTTGACTAATAGAACGCAGCGAGTTTCTTTGAATGGCGTGTTCTCGGATCGTGTGACAATCGAAAAAGGTGTACCCCAGGGCTCTATACTCGGGCCTCTGTTCTTTTCTTTGTATACGTCGCAATTGGCGAAATCTTTAAAACACAGCACGGCTCATTATTACGCTGATGACACTCAGTTATATATGACTTTTGACATTAGTGACATGGAAACTGCAAATCGCCAGCTAAATAATGATCTTAGGGCTTTAAAAAGAGTTTCGAAGGCTCATTGTCTAACAATAAATCCTGAGAAATCAAAAGCTATGCTATTCTGTAAACCGCATTTACGCACATCTATTGAAAGCCAATTTAAAATAGATATGGATGGTAGTCAAATCTCCTTTGTAAGATGTGCAAAAAATCTTGGATTGATGTTGGACACTGAGCTTCGATTTACAAGGCATGTTAGCAGCTGTGTAGAAAAGGCTTTTATGAACTTAAAATTAATTTTTAACCAGCGTGATGTACTTAGTTAGATTCATTAGTTTTGTCGCATTTTAATTATTGTAGTGCCGTTTATGGACCCTGTTTACTTAGTACGGACGAGCAGCGCATACAGCAAATTCAGAATTGCTGTGTTCGTTTAATAGCTGGAATTCGTAAGTTCGATCGGGGAGTTTCAGATAAATTGCGGGAAATTGGGTGGAGCACCATGAAAGAACGTAGAATTTTTCAAATGTTTGTTTTGTTTAACAAGATTATTGTCTTAAGGTTGCCGGGGTATCTATACCATAAAAGTTTCGTCATGATCAACATGATTTAGACCTAAAACCTAAGTTAACCATAACTCCTCCGCAGCACAAGACGGCAGTGTTTGAGCGGTCCTTCTTGTATACGGTGTCCCAAATGTATAATAAATTACCATCAGAATTTAAAATGTTACAACCGCCAAGATTTAGAAAGCTTCTAAAAGAAAGATTTCTGGAGTTTGTTTGAAATAGATAAATTTAAGGGTTTTGTATTGGAACATTGTTTATTATTGTTATATTGCTTGGGTTTATGTTTGTTTGGGTTTAGTTCTTCAATGTTAGTGGTAATAGTGTTCAGTGATATACTGGATAGCGTTGGGCTAGATTTAATTTGATTGATTGTTAAAATATGATATGTATTAAGTTACTAAATTGCGTATAATTAGGTTAGGTTAAGTGAGGAGACTATATGTCTCAACTTCGCCTTTTGTAATTTTTTACAATAAAGTCAATTTATTATTATTATTATTAAAATAACTTATTAAAATCAAAAAACATCATGATGAACAATGTTAATTTTTAAATCATAAAAACAACAAAAACATTTTCCATAGGGTGACCTCAATGGAACAATATTTTAAGTTTCTCTTATTATTACCACTGATGATAGAACTAGTATGAAGTTCCGAAACATGTTTGAATATGGTTAAAATTTCTATTAAATTTATTTTGTGGAGATTAGACTTTTATTTCATCATATAAACAAAATAATCATTTATACATAGTTTGTATCTGTAATTTAAGTTACAATTAACTTTACTTGTACCTAAATAAATCAAACTAATAATAATTTTCTTTTGTGTTTGTTACCAACAGTTTTATACAAAATAAATAGTGCATAATATATAAAATCCCATCATCAACATCGTCATCAACAGGTGTGAACTGCCTTATGAACTATTAATACATTCCACATGAGCGTTTACGTATTTAGGTTCTGCTCTACAACTCTGCCACTACCGTGCACATACATATTCTAACATGTTAGCACAACCCACTTCTCTCATATTTTTCTGCTCGTTATACACACCCCACACATTAGCGAACATTTTTAAAAATTAATTAATACGATTTACAAGTCACCTTTATGTATTATCTTTGACCATATCTTTTCATTACGTCCTTGTTCTATCTTATTGTTTTATCCTTTGACGCGTAAGTAATGATTCAATGATATTATTAATTTGAAATAAATATATACAGGGTGATTCATTATGGTTGCAACAAACGAAAACTGGAGATTGCTGAAAGTAATTTAAGCATTTTTTGCCATTGAACCCATGTCCGCAAATGCTTCATTTCTCAAAAACTAGCTAACGGATTTCGACAAAATTTTACATGCATTTGGGGGCCGATAACCTAAAATAATCTGCATTATTTTGGCTTTCATTAACTGTTCATTGGCGTAGATATAGGGGGCATTTGGGTAAATTTTACACATAAATTAATTAAAGACAGCTTTGACGAGCTTCATTATTTTAAATTATTACTTTTTTAAAAAGAGCAACTTGTAAGCTACAAAAAAGTTAATTGCGCCGATTTTAAGATTTCTACAATTTTTATGGAATCCGATAAATTGCAAGTTAATGGTAGATTTAAATCAAAATAACGTTTACCAGAAAACCAAATAATGAAAATCAAAATTGTCATGGAAAACGAATGCCGCAACAATAAAAAAAAACTTTGACAGCAACAAATTTAAATTAGTTAAAATTGTTTTATTATTTCTAGTTGCACTAGAAGAATACCAACTCAATTGGCATTACTTCGAACAACTGTTTCTTCTTCTTCTTCTTCAAGTGCCGTGTCCTCCCAGAACATTGGCGATCAATCGCATGATCTTCACTTTGTCCACAGCAGACCTAAACAGTGTCGTAGTGCTTACTCCATACCACTGGCGAAGATTCCTGAGCCACGATGTTCTTCGGCGACCAGGACCACGCTTTCCCTCTATTTTTTTAAAACCAAACTGAGACCTGCCAATGTTTTCCTCACACTTGCTGTATATTCTGGAATGAACGATTTTCAGGAACAACTTTAATACATGGCTCATTAAACTGATTGTTCTGTAATCTTTACAGTATTTACAATTAGCCTTCTTTGGTATAGCAACGAAGGTTGACTTGAGCCAGTCTTTAGGGATTACTCCGGTCTTGTATATGCAGTTGAGCAAGCTTAATAGAAGTGTAAGAGTCCTATCTTCCTTCAACGTTTTTAAAACCTCTATTTGTATTCCATCTGGTCCTGGTGCTTTCCCATTTTTTGCACCCGATATAGCGTGTATGAGTTCCGCCTTGGTGATATCCATTCCGTCATCCAGGGTAATATTATGCGAAAAACTCCTACCATCCACAAAGAGATTTTCAATATATTTTTTTCAACTGTTTGGAGAGTATTAAATTGAGAAATGCTCTATCTCTATCATCATCAAGATGTCCAGGCCTTACATTCTGGAGACCGTGAAAGGCGCCTACTATTTTGTAATAGGGTTCTTGGTCAGCATCAAGAAGATGAAAGATTTTTAGAGAAAGTGCTCTGGTCAGATGAAGCAACTTTTACTAGAAATGGCATAAATACAAACCATAATGAACATGTATAGTCTTTAAACAACCCTCGTGCTATTAGGCCGCGAAATTTTCAAGAACGTTTTAGTATCAATGTTTGGGGTGGCATGTTTAACAATAAATTATTGCCGTTGTTCGTAATTAATGGGCATTTAAACTAAAATCAATACAGTCTTTTCCTACACAACCACCGCCTACCCAAATTTATTGAGGATGTACCTCTGAATATTGTTCAAAACAAACAGAAGTTTTAAATCAACTATTGGGGAACAATTGGATTGGTTTGGGAGGTTCCATTGAGTCGCCTCCAAGATCACCGGATCTGAATCCGCTCGACTTCTTTTTATGGGGGCACATGAAACAATTGGTTTACAGTGTACCAATTATAAATGAAAACCAACTACTGGAGATAGTTCATGAGGCTGCTAGGAAAATAAGAAACATTCATAATATCCTTATTAGAGCTACAAATTCATTAGTTGAAAGATGTAGAATGTGCATTACTGTCAATGGAGGGCAGTTTGAACAGTTGTTATTAATTTTCTTATTTTAATTTCGAGTTTAGTTTTTTTATTGTTAAATTTTTAATTGATATCTTAGTTTTATTCAATACACTTTAAATCAGAAGAGATTAAAAACAAATATACTTACAAAAACTTATCATTAACAATTATTAAAAATGCTGCGGACTATATTTATTTTTCGCTAAACATATTTCACCATATTGCCTAATTAGTCAGATTCAGGTGATATAGATAACGTGAATTTGTGTCGACTTGGCGTGCTACCTTCCGAATTCGTTAATACATCATCTGTATCATTACTTATATTACGTGGTAACTCTTTGTCGTCCACCTCAGAATGTTTTTCAGCCGCATCTTCAAATTTATCTTCACTTACTTCAGACTCAGTATTTGTTTCCATCTCTACATTCTCTTGTGAATTACTTGCTGTATCAACTGTAGACTGATCCATTTCATCATAAGCCGATTCGAATGTATCTTCTCTTTTTTCACTTTCAATGGTCGCTTTATGGGCAATGTTATCTACTTCATCTGTGCCTGACTTTTCTGAGTCATTCTTTTTATGAATTTCTGTTTCATCTTCTTCCTTTGCTTGTTCAACTGGCTGCTCCTCATGTTTTTTATTTTCTTCTCCACTTATGTCGATGTCGTCGATTCCGTTAACTTTATTAGTGTTTTCATCTTTAGCTTCATCATTAACGTTATGATTTTCTACATGCTCATCATTTTGAATTTCTTCGATATCACAAGCTTTATATACATCTAATTGATAGGCTTTAAAATTTGTTGTTAAGTAATTTGTTATTATTAAATCGTTTTCCACGGCAACTTTGATTTTTCATTTGGTTTTCTGGTAAACGTAATTTTGATTTAAATCTACTATTAACATGCAATTTATCGCTTTCCATAAAAATGGTAGAAACCACAACATCGACATAATACATTTTTTTGTAGCTTATAAGTTGCTCTTTTTAAAAAAGTAATAATTTAAAATAATGAAGCTTGTCAAAGCTGTGTTTAACTAATTTATGTGTAAAATTTATCCAAATGCCACCTATATCTACGCCAATGAACAGTTAATGAAAGCCAAAATAATTCTGAATATTTGAGGTTATCTGTCCTCAAATGTATATAAAATTTTGTCAAAATCGGTTAGCTAGTTTTTGAGGAATGAACAAAAAAGTTAATTTGACCACTAAATTTGGACACCCTGTATCTCGATAACGATGCATTTGCGGACATGGGTTCAATGGCAAAAAATGCTTGAATTGTTTTCAGGAATCTCCAGTTTTCGTTTGTTGCAACCATATTGAATCACCCTGTATAAGCCTATCAATATAATGTTAATACTTAGTGATAAATTCTTTATTGCAAAAATACTTATTTTTCTGAAATCATTACAAAATATTGCCGGCAAATTTATTCCCGTACTACGGTATAGACAAAATAATGCACTTATATTATTTATTTAATAATAATAATATCCGTCAGGTATAGTATTTCCAAAGTCAATGTAAAATATATAAATTTAACGATTATACCGGGGCTATCCGTTCCCATATCTCTTTACATTATTAAAAAGGCATCGAATGCAGCGTTTTTTGCCTGCCAAAGGATACCGACAGTAATAAAAATAACTACAGTGACTGAAACAATTATTGGGTGAATGATGATGATGATCTGTTCAATAGTTTTTCTTAGATTAATAAAATGAAATAATTTTGAATAAAACCTCAAGTGGATGAAACTTTTTGCAGTCACTGTAACAGAAGCGGAACATGTTTGGAGTTTAAGCATCAAGATTTACTTGTGCAAAGCCAGCGTCTTCTTTTCAATATTTTCATCAGTTAAGGTCTGAAAATAATGAAGTGACTAATTTTCTTTTTGTTTGAGAAAGCGAATCCAAAGCGTTTCAAGGAATCATAATGGTGAAATTTGATAGATATAATCTCTCAGCGATCTATCACAACCTTCAGCTAGCATTTTAGAACTTGGAGCATCTAGACCAGCAAAATTGCAGGGAAGAAATTTTACCAACCAGTTTAGGCACTATATTGGCGATCCAATTTCCAATAATTTTTTATTTGTCCTTGAACAGCTGTCTTATCCTTCTTAAATACCGATGAAATTTCAGAATAGAAAAAAAACAATCTTACTCAGATATAAAATGAAACCAAAATTCATAAATAATTTATGACTGTATCCCTATACAACCGCTGTCTCTCATACAGGGTGTCCCATGGCTTCAATCTTTATGAAAAATAAAAAAATATAATTTTATAGAATCAATAATTCCTCGCCTTACCCTTCGTAACCACGGCTAGCCAGAAATCCCCTCTTCTCCTTACCCTCGGCGAATAAAAAGTAAAACAGATCAAATGCGACTACAGCAAAATTAACTACCATTAGTGTTCTGGAAATAAAACTGAAGAAAATGGCAAATTGATGATCCTGTTTTTCTTTGTTTTTCTAGGGTGACATATTCTCAGGCTTCAATGACGGTCTTATCAGCAGAGCGGAAGCATTGGCCGCCGTAGATATCAAACATCAAAGTTCTGGTGGACCTGGTGGACTACCTCAATTGAAACACGACATGATGTATCATCATAGTATGGCAGCACCACCTCCTGTAAGCAGACAGCATCAGGTATATACATCCTATAGATTTTTTTTTCATTCTCAGTTCAAAGTCAATGCAATGTGCTAATTTAAAATTCCTCAAACATTGTTCACTTTGGAATAAGACATTTATGGTCAACTCAATCCAAATGACTTGTGTTTGTTAGTCATAACAAGGAATAGATAACACTAATGGAGAAGTTTCTCTTTTTCTTTATTAATGAAAATGAAAATTTAAGCTAAACTGAAAGATATAGTGAAAACAAATTTGAAATATCTCAAGAAATAACAAAGTTATAGGGCTTTTAAGTTGCCTTTGGCCTAAATTCTGGTTTTTTAGGCTGAAAATAACGTTTTGTGTTCAGACTATTTTTATTTTTTTTCTATTTATACGACTGGTTTTACCTATACATTGAGTTTGTTCGGCCTCTGAATGGTCGGCAGGATATGCATTACTATGTAGATGATACGTGTTTACATGTGTCTACTGTTGTGTATCCTCTTGTGCTTAAATGCAGGCTGATATTTGTAGATGTGCAACGACTATGGTACTCTGACGAGCTCATAACAAGAGCGAAACGAATTCGTCAGTATCTGTCGACCCATGTCTCGGTCTGGTTCTATTGAATTAGACTGAGGCCCTGCTAAATTAAACAAAATTCTTTGTGTAGGTAAAACCAATATTTTAGTCCGCTTTGCCATTAAATTATGTTTCATTTATTATATTTACGGCCATGAAATCCTTTTAATTTATGATTATCTCTAGAAACCAAAATATGTTTGAGAATTCCACCATAACATTCAACGCAGTAAAAGGGTAGACAAATTCAAGTACTTGGGTATTTGGCTTTTCGAGGACTGGACATCCGACCGGGAAATAAAATGTCGCATTGAGTATGCTCTTCAGGCATTCTTGAGGTTTCGAAGGGTGCTTTCCTGTTCCGAATTCGCCGTTAGCCTAAGACTCATGCGTGCTACTTTTGGGCGGTGCTTCTTAACGGTGTGGAAGGTTGGATTTGAGAGCGACTGTAATTAAGAAATTTGAGACTTTTGGAATGTGGCTGTATCGCAGAATCCTCAGGATACCCTGGACAGCCCGACCAACAAACGAAGAAGTCCTAAGACGGGTCAAGTAACAACGTGAACTGTTTGAATTGATCAAGAAAAGAAAAACGGCACATTTACGACGTATAAGTCTTGCATCTGTTGACCGAAAGCTGGATGGAGGAAAAATGTCTTCCCTCCGAAATATCAGACAGTGGACAGGGCTACACGATATACAGTCGCTAATACACACCGCAAGGAACAGAGAAGCAATGGAAAACGAAGTGGACACGCATTGGAAAAATATGAAGTCTTGCCTCTCCGTGAGCCGGTAGGCTTCTTGCGTGATATCCAATGTATCTCTCTTAATTCTTAAATCATTATCGAACCAATTCCGATTCTTAATAGACTTCTCCGGGAATGATTGGGCAACACAGGCATGAATCATGATCATAAACATGTCAGTTCTTCGCTGGGCACCATCCAGGGTAGTCAGAACGATCCAAATGTGACGGGTCTGATTGCAAAGT
This sequence comes from Apoderus coryli, assembly GCA_911728435.2. NCBI lineage: Eukaryota > Metazoa > Arthropoda > Insecta > Coleoptera > Attelabidae > Apoderus > Apoderus coryli. The sequence goes on from OU452207.1 coordinate 1,676,215, forward strand.
AGTCCGAGGAAATGTTGGTTTTCCTACTTATCAGAAAAGTTAATTATTACTCAAAATGATTAAAAGTTGTAACGATGACTATGTGATTTTGAAGTTAACACCAAATAATAATTCCTTCGTCATCGGGACACGCAACATTCGTCAAACTGTGCAGTTGTACGTTTACGTATAGACGGTATATGTCCCCCCTGGGGGGCACACCAACCAAAAACATTTCCCTCGAGAGTCGTGTACCCACTCCCCCTCAATTGTGTGTGTTGTGTGCCGTATTATAGGGGTAGTGGGCCTCAAAACTATATCCACGTATAATACGACGTATATGATAGAACATATATAGCGTGTTCTACATGTCAAATGACCACTTTACACCAATGCAGTAGTTCTAATGATGAAATATGGCACTTTTGGGAATAGCATAGCGCTACGAGAAGTAGCAACTACATGGCTCTGATATAAACAGAAAAACGAAAATTGTAAATGGCTAAGGTAAATTAGTTTTAGTGAATTTTAATGCTAAACAAAGTTGGTCATGCAAACCTTCATCATTTCTCGATCTTACAGGAAAAACAGTTGCCACTTCGTTGTGTTTGCAGATACCGACGTAGATTATTATTATTATTAGTTCAGACAGTAAGCGGTGAAACCGATGAGACTGTCGCCCGATTTGTAAAAGATAAAACTCGGCTCAGTGCATAAAACATGACGATTTCCTATAACGAGTAGTGGATCATGCAGCTGCCCCGATCTTTAAGGGTAATGTCCAGTCTGTTCTTAAAACTATTCACTGTTGGCGGTGATACAACCTCCTCCGACATATCATTCCACGCACATACCACTCTATTTGATAGAAAGTTTCTTCGAGCGAGCTTGGTGCATCTTTCTTTGCACAATTTTTTGCTGTTACCACGTAGGCTCGGATTTCTATTAAGATGAAAGAGATCCAAGTTTATTGTGTAATGTCCGCTAAGAACCTTATACGTCTGTGTCAAGTCGCCGCGACGACGCCTTTCTTGAAGCGTTGTTAAGTTCAAAGCTCTTAGCCAATCTTCATATGGCAGGTGACACAGCGCTTGTGGAATCTTCTCTGAACTCTCTCCAAAGCCTCAATATCCTTAACAAAATAAGGATACACTATTGGCATATTCCAGGCTAGGCCTGACAAACGACTTGTACAGCTTCAGAACCATGTCATTGGACCTTGATCTAAATGCTTTCTGGATCAAATACCATAATTTGTGGGCTTTCTTCACTCTACCGCCGAGACATGGATTTCCCATTTTAAATCATTGGTAATAATCACGCCGAGATCCTTTTGTTGGAGAGTTTGTCTTAATTCGTGTCCACCAAGGGTGTAGGATATTTCGGGGTTATTTGGTCCCAAATGGAGGACTGTACATTTATCCAAATTCAAACTCATCAGCCAAGTTGATGACCAAGTCATCACTCTGTCGAGATCGGTCTGGAACACCTCAGCACTCTGCAGCGGATCACAAAATAGCTTAGAGTCATCAGCCAAGAAACTTGTATTTGCATTTATATTTCCCCGTCAAATCCGATATGTAAACCAGGAACAACAGCAGGCCCAACACCGAACCCTGAGGCACACCGCTGTGAGCCGGCAGTCTACGGGAAATCGAACCAACCAGATGTTAAAGTTTATTTGTAAATAACGGTTTTTTTTTAATTTAGTCTCCCAACCGATTTCTTTTAAATTTGGCAACGTTGTTGCTAGAAATAGGGATATCAAAAATATTAAGTCGAGTGGGGTTAGGAGGGTACTTTAATAAAATTAATGAAAAAAATAATGTACGCCACTGAATGTAATTTAATTTAATTATTGTGTCAGATACAGCAACTAAAAGTATAACTTTTTTGTCTCTTGAATTTTTTTCGTAAACTAAGGACTTCTGGTACCGCCACATGAAAAAATCCGAGGATCGTGCAGGTCATAAGTAAGGTCCACCTGGATAATGCAGCGATTTCCGTATGTGCACCATCGTGCATAAATCATATTGCATTTCTTATTGCCAATGGTTCGTTTTCCAGAAATCCAGCGTGTGTTCGGGAAAGTCGCGATATACCTCTCCTGTAAGTCTTCCTAGTAGAAATACGGGTCCAATTAATCACACACTAATCCAATCCAAACGTTCAACGAGAACTGATGTTGAAAATGATCTTCAACTATCGCATGCGGATTTGCATCACACCATAAATTGAAGTCCTTATTGCGTTTCTTGACAAACTCACTTCATCAATAAACAAAATCAACATCAGTAGTTGTCATCAACAACATCAACGTTATTAACTTTCTGGTGTCTCGTAAACGAACCAACATATGAAAAAAATACAAGAGAATGATGGAGGCAAATATCAAAAGTCCTCCTCATGACACCCCCTGATAAATATTTATCTTTTAATTTTGGACAGGTCGGGTAGGTCCACACATACGCTATCGGACATTTTGTCCGGGATATAGCGGGTGCTTTTGAGGACGGACAGTTCGCTGGAGATATTTTCTACGACCTGTCGAAGACTTTCGACTGTGTTAACCATTATACTTTGCTTGGAAACCGTGCCAAATATGGAGTACGAAATTCATCTGTTAAACTCCTGGTAAATTTGGATCAACGTCGACAGCGAACATTTTATAACAAAATTTTGTCTGGTATGACCTTCATAAAACATGGTGTCCCACAAGGCTCTGTGTTAGGGCCTTTACATTGCCAATATCAAGTTTTTCAAACAGGGTTAAGGAGTTTCAACTAAACAGGGCCTTTTATAGTATTAATGAATTTTTAAGCTGTACCAATATATTTCAATCTGTAATGTTTGTTCTGTAGATCAAAAAATTTGTCTTTACGTTGTCTTTTGTATTTTATTGTAGTTTGTTTACTAAGTATATATTTTTTCTTGTTCTGTTGACTTGTGAAAAACCAGCTGATTTAAAAGTACCAATAAACGATTTGTTTCAAGGAACCTCTATATATAACAGAGTTAAAGCGATTCCAACCAAAAACTATTCGGTTCATCCTAGGGGTCTTCCGAAACCGTCGGACGCTTTGCCACGCAAACATAATTTTGAAATCCCATTTGAAGTGGTCATTGCAGACCGTCAAAAATGGCTAAATGGGGAACCACGATTCCCAGAAAACACATCCGTTTGGTATACGGACGGTTCAAAAGGAATAGAAGGGAACACAGGCATGGTAGTATACGGGCCTAATAGCAGGCTCTCTGAATCTCTCGGGAAAAGTCCTACTATATTCCAAGCAGAGATCAACGTTATTAATCGTTGTGCTCAAGAATGCCTGCAGAGAGGCATCCCGGAACGTCAGATCAATATTATGTCAGACAGTCAAGCTGCGTTAAAAGCACTGAGGTCTTACACCTTCACGTCAAAGCTAGCATGGGAATGCAAACAGACCCTAAAGCAACTGGCAGCTCAGGGGAAAAAGATTACTCTGACATGGGTGCCAGGACATGAAGGCATAGAGGGGAACGAAGCGTCGGACCAACTTGCAAAAGAGGGCGCAAAGGCTCCGTTCTGCAGCCCGGAACCCATCTTTGGCCTTCCAAAAAGCCATATGAAGGAAGAACTTCGGAGATGGGAAAAGGAACAACTTAAGTCCTACTGTAGAAACACTCCAGGCCTAAGACAATCAAAAAGATTTATCAAACCTTCAGAGGCCAACGCAGGGAAGCTTATCCAACTGGAGAGAAGCGACCTAAGGCGAATTACAGGCCTTTTTACGGGACACCACCCAGTGAAGTATCATCTCAAAAAGATGGGCCTAACCGAGGAGGACACTTGTCGGTTTTGCGAAGACGCAACAGAGACAACAGAACCCGTGCTCTGTGAATGCATGGCACTTTTCTGCAAAAGGCTAAAACACCTTGGAGAGGTGACCCTAACACCCGACGAGGCAAGGAATTTAGCCCCCAGAGAAATCATCAACTTTATGAAAAGTGTGGGACCGCTGGGCAATTCATAGATTAGAGTCATTCACAAAAGATCTTCTGCAGGTCGAAGTGAGGGGAGGCCAAACCGCCTAAACGACTTCAATAAAACAGTCCACAATCTAGGGCTCCTCCAAACTCATATACCAAAATTTAGCTCATTTGGTTGAAGCGATACGCAACAGACAGACCTCCATCTGGAAATATATCCGTCATATTTGTGAATGACAACAATCCGAACTCCGAATCAACCAAACAGTCAGCGGCGTCAAAGTTCCTAAGGCCCATTAACTCACCTGCAACTTGATTGTAAATTGAGTAAACGTCGCAAGTGTTATGACCTGTTAAATAATCCAAAATATGTTGTTTTTCTATTGTTTAGTAAAAACTTACTGAACAATCCTCGTAACATACTAAAATATGGATACTAAATCAAATTATACGAATCTATAGCCACGGAATATAAAACATTAACCTGGAATAACCAATAATTCCCAATACTGTGCTGAACAACCATTATTATTATTGTTGTTATGCTGACAATAATAATAATAATTCTGAATGGTTATTTCGTGTATTAATTAGAATTAGGCAGATGGTGGTAATGATGTTTTACCCCGTCCATTTGCAATATTTAACAGAAACATTTTAGTAGTTGTTTGAATCATCTGGGCGATTTATTTTGAAATTTCGCACCGAAAACTGATAGAATATGATTTAGGTATATCAAATTTGTTGTAATGTTAATGTAGTTCACATGAAAGGTGTGTTTGTTTCATATTATTTACAATAATTATTATACAGTGAACATTGCTGTCATTAATATATTGAGAAAACTATACCGGGTGTCCCACCGGGAAGGGATCCGATTGATTATGGAGAAACTACACTGTGGAACAATCTGAAAATCTGGTGTAGTACGTAGGTCGACGCGACCAATTCGGCTAAAATGTTTTTAAGAATCTAGTACTTCTGGATATACCGGAAATAGGTGTCTCCTCTCCTTCCAATTCTAAACATATTTCATGCATAATGTTTTATACCTATAGCCAGCCGTTTTCGAAATATTTGAAATTTTATGTCAAAAATGACGTCTTCAGAATAAAGAATAATAACAATTTTTTATTATATGGAAGCTTTAATAATTTAATTTGTTAGAATATCCTAGGAGATATAGACCTACTTTAGCCACCTACGAATATTTTTTTAGTAAATATTAATACAGGGTATTTGAAAAAAAAGGATAACAAATCAAATTGGACAAAGCGTCATAATTCATCATTTAAATGGCAACCGAGGGGTCATAGTTGTTGATTATTTTTGTCAAGTGTCATATTTATTTGCTATGTAAACCCATCATGGCCAACTAAAATCAATTAAATTTCAAATTCATATCACTATTGTAATAGAAAAATGTAAAATTGCCAATATTTTGAAAAATGTAAAATTGCCCTTATTTTTGATGCAAAAAAAATATAAAATGGGAGGTTGCCATTTAAAAATTTTGATTTATGACATTCAATTTGATTTTTTACCCTTTTTTCGAATACCCTGTATTAATATTTACTAGAAACATATATGTAGGCGGCTGAAGTCTATATCTTCTAGGATGTTATAACAAATTAAATTATTAAAGCTACCATATAATAAAAAATTGTTATTATTCTCTATTCTGAAAACGTCATTTTTGACATAAAATTTCAAATATTTCGAAAACGGCTGGCGATAGGTATAACCTATTATGCATGAAATATGTGTAAAATTACAAAGAGAATCCAAAAAAAATATAATTTACATAAGGTCGCATTCGAAATAAGGAAGTTGACACTCATTTCCGGTATAACCGGAAGTGCTAGATTATTGAAAACATCTTAGCCGAATTGGTTCCGTCGACCTAAGTACTACACCAAATTTTCAGATTCTTCCACAGTGTAGTTTCTCCATAATCGATCGAATCCCTTCCCGGTGGGACACCTGGTATATTTTTTGCACTCGCGTAGAGCATTTATATTTTCAATCTTCAGTTAATTGTGTCCTCAAGCAATAATTTCTCAAAACATGACTTGTCGGTATGGGACAAAAGTAAAATACCTAAACTTTAGCCAACGTTTCGTCTATTAAACATAAACTTCTTCAGGCCCTGAAGTCTGTTTTGACAAATTCACACTGTTGCTGCTGCTCTGCTGCTAAGGAACATATATTTGACAACAGTAAATCCAAAGTTAGCTGGCTCCATAAATCCGGAGCATACATGCTACAATGCGGCACCATAAACTGCAACACAACTTACATCGGTCAAAACAGGTCGGAGTTTCGAGACACGTGTCAAAGAACACACCAAAATTATTGAAAAAGCCATCCAAGAGAATATTGACGAAATAAACAGCAACTCGGCCTTTGCTAACCATATCGTCAATGAACACCATACTTTCTCCATCGATCAAAATGCCAAAATGCTCCATTGCTGCCTTAAATGCACAAAACTCTTGGAAACCATAGAAATCAATTTACATAAAAGAAACCCTAAATACACGTGCATCAATCACCAACTCGAGTTTGACTGTCTCCCATTTTTCAATTCCCTTAAATTCAACTCAGCCCAACCCAACATCCCGAACCTTCCATAAATAAGCCCCATAATCTATACAAACAGCCAAATAAACATAACCACACCTCCTGACACTTTAAGCTTATCATATTAATTTCAATGACAGAAACCAATACAATCAATCAAATGATCGACACAGATACATAACTCTACTCCAACAAACACCACGTCAATCACTCATTACATTAAACTCACTTAATTCATACACTCAACATAACATAAATTAAATATATATATAACAACTATAATATATAATCAAAGTTCACACAAGAAATATAAAATTCACGTAATATTAACAACACCGATAACAATAATCACCACAAACTTCCAATACCCACCTCACCACCATCACCTCACCTCACATAATACCCACCTCACCACCATCACTTCACTTCACATAATATAACTACGGTGTAGCTTTGACCCGAAGTCTTGTTAGATATAACCACCTTCATGCCACTGCTCGACTTGGTGTCATTTTCATTTTGTACCTACTTAAGTTATGGACAACACCTAATTTCCAAAATCAATAATTATGAAAATTAAGAGCGGAAAAAGGAAAAAGAAAAAACAAATTTAAAACTCTAAGTATGAACCAATTTTTATTTCATTTTATCACAATTTTTCATGTTTAATTCCACTAACATATAACTTGTTTCGACAAAATGGTAAGATTTTACAAAATTATATAGTTAAGTACATTTCAAATAAACAATTAATTACAGATGTGTATAGATGTATAAATCACACATAAACAAATTCCTCACATTCACATTGTAAACCAAAGTTCTTTAAGCCACTGATGATGGACATATGATCCGAAACATGTCTGGCTAATTAGGAGATTTCAACATGTACATATATAAATCCTTTTGTGGAGTAGACGTGTTTTATATATTTTTTTTGTTATATATTGTATCATATGTATAATTTGTAAATGAAATACCTACAAATAAAAAATGATTTCGTATAATTCTACATTCGTTTGATGCAAAAAAAAACACTCATTTTTACGACCACATTTCTCGTGTCCATGATTGAGCAATAATTTCATATATTCCACAGTATAAACACGACATAGAAGAATAAATAAACAAAAAAAAAACACCCTTCATGTTGATTTTTCATTTTCCCAAACACACGCCGGGCATATAGGTATATATCCCAAAGTGAACGTGTTTTTTAGCATTTAAAAAAAAAATAACATCAACTCAAAATATAACGTTAACTGAACCTGGCATATATGGAACGTTGATTGGGAAACACTGCTATTACTATTTTTTTTTTGCTTTTTTTTTCGGGCTAATAGGAAATAGTGTTTGATTTTTTCGACTGGCGAAAAATAATATTAAAATCCCGGCTGGAAATTGAGAAGGTCGATTTTCGAATTCAGGACTCTACACAGGGTTGAGATGATTAATTTCAGATTTTGTCTAAACAGAATCATGATTAATTTAAAAAAGAGTTTTAAAATTTTAACCCTTAAAATGTGTTTGTTCATAAAAAATAAAACCCCGACGCACGTATTTACTTTATCATAGTAATTGAAAAGAACAGTTTTCTTTAAATATTTTTATTACAAAAAAATATTTAAAGAAATCAAAACTTTCTCCAAAGTTGCATCGTCTCAATAATTTAGAGTGGTTAAGGTAAGATAGAATTTCTCTTTAATTTTTTTTTTATTTTTTTATTAATTTTTTTTTATTATTTTTTTTATTTTATTTTTTATTTTTTTTATTAATTTTATTTTTTGATTTTTTTTTATTAATTTATAATATTAAATTATATTAAAAACTATTACTATAAGGACTGAAAATGTATGTAAAAATGTCAATAAACGTATCGTATCGTATCGTATCGTATTAAAAATTTAATAAAACATTTTTGAGTTCCCTTGTATCTAAATTGTATAAATACACAACTTAAAAAAAACCCCTCTGTATAAATGAGTGGGAAATGTTTTGAGTTACCCCGTAGATAACCTCTAGGAACTATATAGTTTCACTCTAATGTATGCTTGATTGAAAATAGAAAAAAATAAATTAATATTATATTAAATATTACAAACATTTTTTAGTTACCCCGTAGACAACATCTAGGAGCTTATAGTTTCCCTTTCAAAGAAATCTTGAATTGAGATCCACAATAATCAAAAAATTATTCAAAATATTACTTTTTTGTCCTTATATATACATTTAAAGTGTATGCTAAAAATTTCTATTTTAAAAAAAATAAAAAGGCACCTATCGCTGATAAGGTTCTGCCATGTCTAAAACACTTAAATAATAAATAACATTAATAAGTCACCCCGTAGATAATCTCTAGGAGCTTATAGTTTAACTTTCAAAGAAATCTTGAATTGAAATCTAAAGAAACCAAAAAATTATTCAAAATATTACTTTTTTGTCCTTAAGAAAATAATGAATACATTTTTGACTCACCCCGTATATAAATTTAAAGTGTATGCTAAAAATTTCTTAATTGGGGGCTAATTAATGTATTTCTTTGTATCACCCTGTACATGCTGCTAATTAATTACTGTTCTAATCTGATAAATAGTTAGCGCATAGCCAGAGTTAAAATAACGTTAACCTTAATAGTGGTGTACGTTATTTTTTCATTTTTAGGAATACCATATCTCCCTATTTTGAGATTCTTTGGTTATATTATTGGTTATATTATGCTGTGGTTACAATTATATGAGATTTTTGGATCAGAAAAACTCAACTCGAATTTACGAATGTGTACGTTATTCTTTGATAAGATTGTGACTAAAAATATACGAAATTGCTTGTCCCATATGTTTTTCTAAGAATATAGTCATGAAAAATTCCAATATAGTTGATACCTTTAGTTTCATGTCATAATTTGGTTTTGGTAATATATTTTTACTAACACGACAGACACATTGCTTGTGTCAAATAGTCTATTATTATTTTCTTTGTTTACATTAATAGTCTAAAAGTTTTCGGCATTATTTTCATGTTTAAGATCAATTTCTATCAACTTGTTGTATATTGTAGTGTTATAAAATGGTTATTCCATATAGTTGTAGTAAATTTAGAAGTTAGGTAGGTAGGTTAACTCTATTTTATTATTCTCAAAAAGTACCAATGAGAAAGTGCTTTTCATTTTTTAATGTCCGTAAAAATAATCTCAGAAATAAATAAAAACCAAAATCGTAAAAAAAAGTTTTTTCAAAAATTCTCGAAAATGGCTACAGTTAATTTAATTTTGAAAACACCACTTAAAAGATCCTTAAATTGTACAACTTTTCTCTAAATAAACCGACATTGTAATTTCTACTGTTTCCAAGATTCCAATGCTATCTTGGCCACAGTGTATATACATATGATATTCAATAGTATCGATTTTGACGAAATTTTTGAAAAATTTATTCAAAAAATGTTGGAAATTTCCCATTCCAAATAAAAGGGATAGAGAAAAAAATATCACCTTAGGATTGCAACTCATACCAAAGACAAAGCACAATTTTCCAAATGCATTTCACGTCCCCCTATAATTCGATATTATTCTTTTAATACTTCATAAATGCGGGAAAGTGGTATAGGTACATGCCCCTATCGTTAAATTACTGACTTTTTCGGCATAAATATCATGAACAAAAAAAAAATTTCACGGCATCACCCGTTCCAATATTATTTACTGCCCCAGTGAGAATTTATACACTCCATCTATGCGAGTATGGGAAGCACAGATGGTATCGAAGATACTTTAACTTAGCTTTATATATTTTTTTTCCTGGTGACTGTGTAAATATTCATACCCTGGGTATTATGTTATGTTTATATGGTGGATTTAGACTGCAAATAATAAAAATCGTAATGTTGTTGTAATGTTGCGTAAAAAGGGGTGGTTTTTTTTTATAGGGATGGAAATCAGTTGGGATATTCTAGTAGCAGAATCCCTTCAACATCTAGTTAGTACCAACTACCAAATAATAATAATAAAATATACTTCATTCATATATATATACTCATGACCACGTTGCTATGCTGTCTTTGGACCTATCTGGTTCTTGTCGAAAACAGTGGGACTTGTTTGATTTTTGTAGAACACCCAGTTATTTTATATGCATATATCTAGAAACTGGTCTACTTTTTGAAGAAGTTGATTTCTACTTAGAATAGAATAGAATAAAATAAGCATTTATTTCCAAAAAAACAATTTTGCAGAAATCAAAACTATACAAAAATATCTGTATATCAACAATGTCAATCAAAAATACATTCCATTAAATAATCTGCGACAAAAAAAACTCGAAGAAAGATCTATTTCTGTGCACAAACTTGCCACATTAAAGTACGTATAGAGAATACATCGTCAGTAGGCTCCAAGTTCTACAAACCTTCCCCTGCAGCTACATCTTCGGGGCAAATCATAAATAATTCTCGGTGCTCGTTGCTTTGCCCTAGATGAGTTGTCCCAAATTATGATGCCATACTGCAAGTGAGCATGAATGTTGGAAAAGTATACTGTTCTTAGTAATTCATGGGACAAGGCTCTAGCATGAAAATTTCTAAGTAACGTTTTCCAAAAAATCAGTTAAAGAAAAATTAATATACTTGGTCTTATCCATATTCAGTGGTTCGCGCAATACAAAAGAACGTCGTCTGACCTGACCGATGCAGCCACATCATTTATGTTGATAAGGAACAGCAACGGTCTCAAAATCGAACCCTGAGGAACCGAACTTTTCATGACTTCAAAGTCTGAGGAAACATTACCCGCCCTGTTATCCAAAGCGGCCTTTAGTCATTGCTTTCGATGTTTGAGATAGGTAGAAAACCAATCTAAGCACGTTCCACGTATGCCTGCATATGATAAAGCTTGCAAAAAATTGTTACAAGACGCAATAAACCAGAAAATGTATATTTTGGACTTATCTGCTTTTTGTAATAAACCCCTCAATTGCAGTGTGAAACGCCTTCTAACGGCCACAGCGAAATGGTGTCCATATTCGAACTTCGCGCTTCAAAAAACCCATGTTTCGTACACATTTATTTCTAGTTTTTATTTTTCAACTTTATCACCCTGTATATTGAAACGCAGCAATTTTGGACTAACGTTAGTTACGTTTATTCGGTTTATTTTAACCCCACAAATCTGTGCAACAATTTGTAAGTAAAATTCTTACAAACATTTTTTTCCGTGCAGGCAAAATTACAACACATCCCTGTAAATTAACAATATTAATTGAGATTATGTCAAATTAGTTTAAACAAAATGTGTCTTCTTCCAGATGAGTCACATGGACGGTCTCGAAATGCTGGACCCCATCTCCACCGGATCCATGACTACGCTGACCCCAATGTCGGAGACACCCAGCCATATGCACTCGTATGGTACAAACCACTTTATGAATCACCACCATCACGGTGGACCTCTATCAGGCCACAGCGCACCGGGTCATCATCCCGGTCATACGGGCCATCCAGCTGCACACCATCCCAGCGCAATGGCAGCAGCAGCAGCTGCGGCGGCAGTAGCCGGGCTACATCCAGACGCTGACACGGATCCCCGGGAATTAGAAGCATTTGCAGAACGATTTAAACAACGTAGGATTAAGTTAGGAGTAACGCAAGCTGATGTTGGGAAGGCTCTAGCGAATTTAAAACTTCCAGGAGTTGGAGCCTTAAGCCAATCAACAATTTGTCGATTTGAATCGTTAACGCTTTCCCATAACAATATGATTGCGTTGAAACCGATACTCCAGGCTTGGTTGGAGGAAGCTGAAGCTCAAGCGAAGAATAAACGTCGCGATCCAGATGCACCTAGTGTATTACCTGCCGGGGAAAAAAAGCGTAAGCGAACATCGATCGCGGCGCCTGAGAAGCGTAGTTTAGAAGCGTATTTCGCGGTGCAACCGCGACCGAGCGGGGAAAAAATCGCCGCTATCGCCGAGAAATTGGACTTGAAAAAGAATGTAGTGCGCGTGTGGTTTTGTAATCAACGTCAAAAGCAGAAGCGGATGAAGTTTGCCGCGCAACACTGACCAGAGGTGAGCTTCGGATTTCCGGTTAACTAGTCAAAAAGATCAAGTGATATAACTTAGTTCTAGTCGAAACTTACCAAAGATAACTATTATTTGTATAGTTGATAATTATCATAAGTTGAAGGAGTGCTTGTAAGTGAGAACAGTATTATTATTCAAGGCTATTATTATCCTTTCAAAGGATATACTGGTTTCTTTTTAACGAGTTGTAGATCAAAACAGAAAAAAAACTTTTTTTGTGAATTCGCCATTCTATTTGAGTATCTTAGGGGCTCTAAAAATTTTAATAAAAAAACTTCCATCAGTGCGTCGAAGTTCGATATTACCTCAAAGACCAAAAATTTCACGCAAAACTAAGCAGCTAGTGTGTAGACAGTCATAAAGTACGTATTTTAAAATTATTGTTATTTGTACAGGGTGGCTCATCTCATCAGGGTGAACCAAACTTACTTTTTTTTAAATTTATTATTCCACAATATCATTGGTTTAGCCTTGACATTAATCATACTAAAATTTTAGAAAATTATACAGAGTGGTTCAAAAGTTACCACTAGTATTATATGCAAAACATGGCGAATTCCAAGGCTTCTGTACTGGAACTGAAATAATTTAAACTCTGCTTCTTACAGGCAAAGCTTTTTGATAGTTATCAACTTTTAGAAAAAGATAATTGTTAGTATATAGTGCAAAACCTGTATACAGGGTGAGTCCAAACTCAAATTTGCGTTTTACTCGTATTTTCCAAATGAGACATCTTGTAGATAATATCAAAAACTGAAAGGAAAATTGATAAGCTTTTATTCTTATATAGCCTTTTTTATACCTAAAGCTATTAGTTTTTAAGATATTTTAATTTAAACAAAGAAATAGGAACACATAGCCAAACCCGATGGTCTTGAGGTGTTTGGGGAGGAGTGGTTGGAGATTTTGTAATTGTTCCTAATTTTTTAGAAGGAAAAGTAAACGGTGGCGTTTATAAAACACCGCCGACTACGCAGGAGGTTATGAAAACCAGAATAAGAGAAGCATTTCGTTGTGTTAACGTCATTGAGTTCAATGGTTAACGTCGACATGCTGAGGAATGTAAGCAGATCGTTTGCAAATCGAATTCAGTGCTGTATCGAAGTTTTCGGGGGGACACTTTGAGCATTTATTGTGCTAGATTAGATTTTTTTTCCATTTTTGTCTTTGTTACAAGTAAATTTTCTAATATTTTTTTGTTTAAAACTCCCCAAACTGAGCTGTTCTAGATACATACTGAACTGTTCCTTGCGTAGTTATTTACAGGTCATAATTTTTTTTTAGATTTTACAGTGCTTGATTTTTGAGAAATTAATGAAAACCTAACCCACTCTGAAGCATCTTACTACACCTGTCTGCACTGATGTAAATATACATTTTTTTTCTACTTTTAATTACTTTACTAGTTGTTACATTTTTCATTTTGTTATTGATAAATATTCATTGTAACGATATTCAACAAAATCATAAGTTTTTTTATAACATAAATTTTATTATGAAGGAAAAAAACCATTGGCATATAAACGTGCTAGTGGGCAGACATGATGTCTATTTCAAAGATATGCAAGCGCAGTTGGCCTTGTTCTATTTTGAGTATTTGAACTGTCAAACACGCACCAGTAGGTATTTATTACGTTCAGTACGCAATTTAGAAATTATTACTGGTACTTTACGAAAAAATAGAGTTTCAAAAGAATCAAATATAATAAGTATAATTTGTTGCTAAAATAAGCCGAGGAACAATGGAACTCAAAACCGATGGAAAGTTAGTACTTGTGCGGGGGAATGATAATTCCATTGTAACTGTATTATCAAACTGCTCTAATCATATGCTTCCTTTGAAAAATGTAGAGATATTCTATAACTAAAAAAAGTAAAATTCATATTCAAATGCCGCTTATAACAAAAATATGGGAGGCGTCGATTTTGAATGATCAGGTCTGTCTAGCTATGGAATTTCAATAAGGACTAAACAGTAGTGGTGGTCTTTCTTCAGTTGTTCAATTGATCCACCTAATCTACAAGTTTGGCTATTATGGAGAAGGTGTGAAAACAATAATATGCCGCTACTCGAATTCAGACGGCAACTTATTGCTTTATATTTATGGGCACCCTTCAATGAAACCAGGGCCATCATCAAGCGCATTATCACCAATTGTCAATTAGTTACGTTTGAATGAACAAAATCACTTGATGGTCCAAAGTAGTGAAACATAGACAAAATGTAAAACATGTTCTAACCGCACCAGTTTTGAGTGTAATACCTGCAAAGTAGCCCTGCACCCAAAAACATACTTTAGAAATTTCCATAGAACATACCTTTTTATTATATTTATCAATAACTGATGTAATTATTCAAAAAATATTTAGTTTTAAATATTTATGTAATGTTTCTCTTATGTTAATGTATGTGCCTGGTGGCACATTTATGTGCCACTATTTTTTTGGTACTTTTATTATAAATAAATTTTAAATTTTGCGTATACAATATTATTTCACATATATAAACAGCAACTAACGTGTTTTTGTTCTAATTAAAACAGACAAAAATTACGGGTACTAATGGGTTCATTTTCCTTTCAGTTTTTGATATTATATACAGTGTGTCTCACTTGGACAATTCGACTAAACCGCAAATTTGAGTTTGGACTCACCCTGTATACAGATTTTGCACTATATACTAACAATTATCTTTTTCTAAAAGTTGATAACTATCAAAAAGCTATGATTTGATTTGAATTGATATAAATAACAAAAGTATTATTACTTAATTTTAAAAAATAGTCTCGCTCAATGCACATGTAAATATTATACCGTGACGACCAAAAATCACTGATAAATTCGATAAAATTTGAAGGAATTTACGCTCTTATGTGCGATCTTTTCTTCAAAAAATTTCATTCAAATTTTATCGACTTTAAGTGTGACTTTTGGTCGTCACTGTAGAAACCACCCAGAATGTACTTGTAACAAATGAATAAAATAAAATTGTTATAAACAATGATGTACCTAAGAACGAATTTCTTTTGTAATGTAAATAGAAAATTAATAAAATAGTACAATTTTTATACCAAAAACATTAAGTCAGTGATGTATAAAAATATTAAATTTCGAGAATATTATGGTATAATAATAATTTGTTATATTCTAGACACATTTTTTCAAAGAAAGAAAGTATTATAACAGTATTATGTGATTGTAAAATAGATATTAAAACGGACAAAGTGCAATATTACCTAGTTAATTTTAGTGAATTTTCTTTAACGACAAATATCGCTTCACTTATTCCTACGTTGTTTTTCCAAAAGCAATCTTTCATCTTAGTTTAAGTTTAAGTGAGTAGGAACTGATCTTGTTACATCAGCTCAACTTAGCAGAGTGAATAAAAGACGTACAGCTCTCAATTTACGAGTAAGTTGTGGATATTTTAATTTATTACAAAATGTCCAAACATATCAAAATTTTTTCCCAAAAAAAAAGACTTTTTTTCGAGATCCGATTGGGCAACAAATTAAACCCCACGAAAAACCCGTCGTCACTTGCCTATATCACTCACAGAAATCTTATATTATATATAAATATACTCTAGAATGATAATCGCGTAGTACAAAAATGTAACCAAAAGTGTAGAGCTGTCCATAATGTGCATGATCACCAGTAACTTATTTTTCAGCAGGACCGGCTTTGATTAAATGTAATATTACTGTTATAGGTATATTTAAAATTAAATTTTACTATTTGATAACATTCAAATAAAAAAATGGAATAAAGGAATTTAAGAAATAAAAAATTACATTAAATATCTAAATACTTTATTGTCTAACAGGTACAACTCAATAATAATAAATCTAAGCAGAAAATTCTAATACTGGAAAATATCCTAAGGACATGAGCATTCTAATTATTTATTTTATTATTATATAATATTTCTTTGTTTATACAACCACCTTAGGCGTCTTACCTCTCTACTGCCTTCAAAGAAGGGGTGCAAGAAACAGTGACTTCACAAATATTTTCCGTGTCCATGTAAACCACTCCCATATCATCCGTACTACTCGCTATAGTATTTTGTGACAAAACATGGTTGGTAGAACTTGTATTCTCAGCAATTTCATGGAGGATTATATAATTAAGTATATTCCAGTTTAACAACAGAATTCAAACGAACTTTACACAACCTAGTAAATATATTCTTGACATACATATCATGCATTTTTGACAGACTGCTTTTAAGTAAACAGTGTTTTGATATCAAACGATTAAGAATTTAACTTCCACTCTCATTTACATAATCTCTTCTTTTCAACAAAAGTTTGGGAACTGCATCGGGTACGAGGGTGATCCTCTTGCCGTCTTCTCTACAAAGGATATCTTCTGCAGCGAAATGCTTACTGCATATGACATTCCCATCACATACATTTTCTGTACTAGGATCCCAATGCCCGCATCCAAACATCATGTCTTTTTTTTGTCAAGCTAAAAATGAGTATCATGTCAATGGTATCATATTGACTCAAACTGAGACTGTTAGAAACCCGAAACAATAACTTACTGAAAGTATTTAATACCAGGAATGAGACCTTCATTTTTACACCACAACACTATACACCTCATTGTTTGTTAAATAAACGAACTAAAACCAAAATAACAAATATTAAAAACAATTTTAATCATAAATAGGTATATCTATCAACAATTAAAATATACCACGAATAAAACCATAACTCAATTATAAAACCTATCTGAATTGTCGTGAAGCCGACTCTGACAGATATTCCCACTACGAGAAACGTCATTTGCGAAAACAGACGCTGTTGCGAAATCTCCTAAATTTAATAAGATTTGGAAAAAAATGTTTCGGTCATATTGCTGAAAACTAAACAATATGCAATTTTACCGATAACATTTAATTATTTGATTTTGTCAAGCAGTTTCGTATGACGCAACATATGGATTTATTTATAAAACAAATAAGTCGCATAAATTCTGTAAGGCAAACGACAAAATAGTTTTAAATATGGCAGCTCTGTACTGGAAATAAGATATTGAGGAGCATGCGTAGATCGTGAAAACTCTGCATACCCGTTACTCTTTTTGGTATTCGGCTGGATTTAATTAGCATTCTAGAGTACATATATAATATAAGATTTCTATGATATCACTAGAGTCTCCCATGTTCAAATCAGGCGAATCGACAAAATGATCGGTTCACAATGTCCCCGTTCTCTCATTCGTTGTCTCTTATTTCTCTGTACCTTCGTGAGTGAGAACTCCGGACCACAAGTAACCTTAATGTTTCTAAATAAAATCTACTAAATAAATCCATTATAAACCTGGAAAATGAGACACCAATTTAAACAGTGATGCCTGAGTAAACGATAGAATGAAACTCTATCATACTTGAACTAAAAGTATTCATATGGAATCTCATACAGCGTCTATTCGACGTCTACATGTGTCCACGGATAGAGTTTGGAAGAGGAAAAACTTTTTTATTTGTAGATTTAGCAGAAAAAGTCATTCTTTATAAAAACGTCTGCTTGTGTCGAAACTAAAATTTCAAATACCAAATTTAAGATTACTATACAGGGTATATCAAAAATAATATTTTGGCAAATGAAAAGGCTGTCGCATGCACTAATTGTATTTTATTCAAAAAAATACATGTTTCGGCTCTAGCTGGGGTCATCATCAGTTAGGTAGAAATGAAATTACATTACTAAGTGGAGAGGTTATTTCGGAAAATTGTTATAACTAAGATTTACATCGTCTTAAAACTAACAATTGGTAAAATAAGATTCATGAGGTTCCTTATAGGAATATCCCATGATTTTTTAAAATCGGGTCGAAACATGTGTTTTGTGTTGAGCTGAGAGATTGGGGATCTGCAAATTGCATTTTGTTTTTTTTTGTTAATAAAATGTGCATAATTAAATATTGTGATTTTTGTAAATAAGTAATTGTATAATAATTTTAAATTATTTAACTCAATATTGTAGCAATCAGCAATAATCTAATTATGACATTGTATTTATACCTATAAAACCTCACCCCCTATTATAGTTACATGAAATTAGTAAATATAATAATTAACCCCAAAAAATGCTCATTAAAAAACTAATTCCAAAGTACAGGGTAAATGCAAAACATATCAATTTCATCGTAGAATAAAGTGTTTTTCTACAAACAGAATTATTTTAATAAGGGAGAATTACTACAGATTTCACCTCTAAAACTCAATATAACAACCCTCTCACATTCCTCAGAAATTAATTTTTCGACGACTGTTTTAGAATATAGATATTCTGATGTCAATAACTGTTACAGAATATTGAATATTCCGTAATAGTGTTACAGAATGACGTATTAAGGGTTGCCTATAACTTTAGAGGAATTTATAATTACACAGCGGTGTTTTAGCGTAATTAATAAATATTCGTATCTCTAGAAATGGGTCAGATATATTTAAAATCTACATATCAACTGTTTCACTTTTCAATATAATATCTTATTGAAATTTTTTTAAGTGTTTACATTTAAGTTTTGACAGAAGGACAAATTGTGGAATTTGTTTGACATATATGTCATTATTTGAAAGTCTCTTATGTGTAATTCTTTATTTATATTATTTATCAGATATCTACTTATACACATTGAGGTAAGTTATTAATAATATTATCTTGGTTTTGCAGTTTTAAAAGTACCTACCTATATAAATTTTTATAGAACTGTTTCAATATAATATCTAGCGAAGAAGAGCTATAATTGGTACCCCTCCTGAGATTAGGGAATTAAGTTACAGTCGTAGAAATAGTATAGTCTGTAACACGTGAGGAATCAGCTATTCTGAACTTGTGGACCGTCACCCTCGCCTGTCGGCTCGGATGACAAATTTCCACTCGTTCAGAATATGCCACATTCCTCACTTGTTACAGAATATACTATTCTTTCCCGTTAAGCAAAGAACGTCTGGTCAAACTATTCTGGAAGAGATTTAATCGATTGCCCAGGAAACAATGTTTTGATTGATCATAAATATGTATAAGGGTGGTATTTCTAGGACAATTTTTTAGTAAATATAGTAACCAATCAAATTACTTAGTCATGTGTCAAATATGTATTGAAAATATTTCTCGAGTTTTGTGCGACCAGAGAATACGAACTGAATGCTGAAACGAGTTTGCATAATTTGGCTAATATATTGAAAGATTATGCGGTAAATATGAGAAAAGCTGACGGAACTGAATATAAAGAAGCAACTGTAAAAATAATTTGGAATACTACGAGTAGACTACTCCAGGAAAAACACTTCAATGACTTCAAAATTGTATTCGACCCTTTTACCAGTGTGAGATTCAAAAATGCGCGAGATGCAAGAAATGCAAAACGTAAAAGATTATAGCAGGATCTAAACAAACGAAAATGCAGTTCATCAAATTTGAGTTCAAGTGATTTGGCTAGAATCATTGGATTATGGGATGAATGTACACCAGAAGGTTTACAAAAAAATGTTTACCATATTAGTAGCTGTTGAGTTAGCTTGGCGAGGTGGTGAACCAGCTGATTGCCTTATAGATTATTTCACGATTGAGAAAAATAATGATGGAACGCCAACCAAAAGAATTGAATACAATCCAATATTCAGTAAAACATGCCAAGGAGGATCGAACAGTTGTACAAATTGTGAGTGGCTTGTTCCAAATATTGCCAACGAAAGTGCATGCCCTGTTCGGTTATTCCATAAATTATTGTCCACAAGGGGAAAAATATTACTTCCAGTCGACTATTCTTGAGACCAAATCGTTTCTGGAAATCCGAAAGTGACACATGATTTGACAATATACCGCAAGCTATTGGTTTGGACACTAAGTGTAAAAAGATATCCAATCATTCGAACAGATCAACTGCAGTTAGCCATTTGGCAAATAAAGGAATTCCTGAACAGCAATTAATAAAAATAACAGTACATAGCAGCTTTAATACAATTAAACCGTACTTGAATATTAACCAAGAACGCCATGGTGAAATAATCAACACCATGCGAGGAATTTCTTCAACAGTGGAAATTAACAATCCGTCAACTTCAGCAAACTCTTCTTCCAATTTAACATTTACCAATTGTACTTTTCACAACTATAGTTTTAAATAAAAATGAATAATATTTGTTTATTTTTATTACATTATGAATAAATATTGTTCTTTTTGCAAGACAGGACTTGGTAATTATGATTAGTAGGTAATTATGATTAGTATCCAAAAATGGAAAAAGAACTACGTGGAAAAAATTCACGAGCGATGATTGAGAAGTTGGGGAAGCATCAGTTTTTGAGGTTTTTTTCACCGAACGATTCAATTAATTATTGACAGCCGTTTCAATACTGCTTCTCAAAGCGAAATTTTTCGCTCAAGCCTGTCAAGACCCAATCTGGAATGCTGACGAGGTTTGTATCGCAATAAATAATATCCCTCGACCCAATCAAGACTTCCTAGTCACGACCCGACATGGTTAACCACTTCAAGACTATTTCTCATTTGAGCAAGACGCGGTTCTCCAGGTCGGGCCCGGAGGATTGATCTGCTTACGATTACGGGACACAAATCATTCATTTAGCAAAACATCGAGGCCGAATCTTCTAAAAATTGTTAACAGTTTCATCAGCTGCAATAATGTCTTCATCCAGTATCAATATATTCTCTTCATTCTCATTATTCGCACAATAGACCTCATCATCAGCCTTATCGCATTTCATATCAATAACTTCATGAGTTTCAATAAGACTTCGTTCCATTTGTTTATTTTATTTTCTCGAAATGGTGCTCATGTGCTCGGTCAGTAACACCTCGTTAATCTTAACTATAGGAAAAGTGTTCAGGGTGTCTTGGGCCTGGTCAGGATAAATTACTGTAGTAGTATGTGTCACGTAATCAGGACATCCCATCTAGATCAGGCTAAACTAGCATAATAGTGCATGTTTGCTGATCAGGATAGCACTATTTGATCCTGTACCGGACCTAGTAAGGAGAGCGTATTATGTTGGGTGAATTAGGATATCATTTGTCTATCTCCTGGCTTGGGACTGGTCATGGTAAATTAACGTACTAGTGCACGTCATGCGACCCATATATCCCGATTGGATTCTGCCCTGGACCTACCATGAATTCCTTATCCAGGCTTGATCAGGGGCAGAAATATAATCTGCTCGACCCGACATAATTACTAGTCGAGTTGTTCCATGGAACTAATTCACGTTGTTTCCTGGTGCGTCCAATTTGGATACCTATCCGACCTAATATCTTCTTGCTTTGCATCACTGGAAGCCTGTTTCTTCTATTGAAATGTGTCATGCCCAAAACCTGGCCAGTGTTTATATCACCATGAAAAGCACGAAGCAAACAATTAATTAAATATATCAATAATGAAAAGAGACTTACCTAAATTAGGTCAGTATCACAAAAAAAAATTCTATATTGATGTTAACTTTATTAATTTAAACCAAATAATAAATCTGTAGTAGATTATCAGCATATGTAAAAGGCAAAAGGCCGAAATACCTTGGTAAGGTCAATTTAACAGCTCTATTTCTAAATAGTCTCGCACCAAACAAACGTTTCGTCAATCTCATCTCATCAGTGATGATTGCCATAATCCAAAAACGCCTTTAAATATTTTTTTCAAATAATTATATGTTCTTTAAAAATATCATATTTTGACATTAACAATTTTTTTTAATAAATTAACCAGTGGGGTTAGTGACACTTAATAGCCCCCTATTTTCTACGCCACTGTTATAAATAATTTTTTTTATTTTTTTTTATTCCCTGTTCATTTCTGACTTTTTATGGGTCTAAAGTGGACCGTTTTGCAGGAATTTTCTTCGAAACAAAAGTCTGCTTACACAGTATCTTGGCCACTTGCAGACTTTTGTTTAGAAGGAAATTCCTGCCAAACCGTTCAGTTTAGACCCATAACCCCGGTAGCATGCCACTGGTTAATTTTTTAGAAATATTCTTTATGTCAAAAAAAATGACTTTTTTAAAGATCAGTAAATTGGAAAAAAAATATGTAGAGACGTTTTTGAATGATGGCAAATTTTCCATTTTAAATGTCGCTCGAAATATGGCAAACACCCTGAAGGTATATTGAAATTTAGTGGAGAAATCTGGAGAAATTATTTTCCCTAGATAAGTTGAGACTCCACAGAGATATGGACTACTTGAAGTATAATTATTTAATTTTTGGAATTTTTTTCATTGTTAACTAAAATTAATATTTAATTATCATGATGATCAGGGTGATTGAAGATGATCCTTAAATTATACTGCAATTAATCGATACAAATTTGACAGATTTAAGTAACCGAAAGCGAAATTGAATCATTTTAAAAGAGTCTTCTCCGTAATCGCCCTCCATTTTGTGTAATTTGAGGAATTTGTGATAATATAAAAAATATGTATTCTTTCAGCATAATTTTCAATCACCCTGTATAACTATTTATACAGTGTGTATCAGCCATATGGAATAAATTCAATAATAATTAAATTGGGAAGTGTTCGGAAACACGCTCGGACATGTCGATTGGTTACGCACTTCTTTCAACAATAACGTTATATACAGGATGTGTCGTGTAATAGAGGCCTATACTAACTTTCACACAGCCGATTTTTTTGTGTTAATTTTTGTAATAAACTTGAAAACACTTAAAATATCTGAAACAGTTGAAAATAGATATAGAACATGGTATTAGAACTTTCAAAAATTGAATAATATACAGGGCATTCCATTTAAAATAAGAAAATTGGTATTGGCCACTGTTACACGACACATCCTGTATAAAAAAATGTTGTTGAAAGAAAAGGCTTGTGGGGGCTTTTTTTCTTGATTTAACAAAGGCGTTTGATTGCGTCTCACACGATATCTTGTTGGGTAAACTGGAGCGATACGGTATGAGTGCGATTCGATTCGTTTGCTGAGTTCCTATCTCACTGGTAGGAATGTCGTAACGATGTTTGAGTCAAAGTCTTCTCAGCCCTTGTTGAGCTCTTGTGGAGTCCCACAGGGCTCGATGCTCGGACCTCTATTGTTTTTGATTTTCATTAATGATTTACCGCTACATCTGCCATGCTCTGACCTGACATTGTTTGCAGATGATTCAACTATTGTCGATGTTGAACTGTCGAGTGATGTTCTGGCCTCAAGTATGATTAATTCACAGTCGAGGGATGCGGACTGGTTTGCAGCTAGAAAACTCTGTATGAATGCCAATAAAACAGCTACTAAAATATTTACATTACGTGAGACGAATGTTGCTGTTTCTGATGGTCTGGTAAAGTTTTTGGGTGTCACTTTGGACCAAAAGCTGACTAAGGTTGTGTTCATGTTGCGAAGCTTGAAGGGTGAAGTCTCTTTTGATGTTTTGAAATCAGCCTTTTTCACAGTGTGGCTTCATATGTTTTGTCAATTTGGGGACACTCTTGTCATGCTAGTCGGGTATTCACAATCCAAAGACGAGTGGTTCGGATAATGACAGATTTAAAGTTTACAGAGGATGTCAGACCTAAATTTAAAGAATGTAAAATAATTACACTCCCGTGTCTCTATATCTACAATTCAATTATGTATGTGAAAAATAATTACAATCTGTACATAAGGCATGATGAAGTTCACAACCACAATACCAGAAACAAAAATGACATTCTTCCTGAATATATGAGGTTGGGTAGAAGCAGAAATTCTGTGAATTATTATGGTCCCAGATGCAATAATCATTTACCAGATAGTTTGAAAACACTGAGCCTTGCAATGTTCAAAAATAGATTAAAAAACTACTTAATTGACCAGGCTTTTTACTCCATTGATGAATTCCTCAGCACTGACTTTCTGATTGAGTTATATACATTTCTATGTTTTTATGTTGTGTTATGTAATATTTTAGTATTTAATATGACTTGTGTAAACCTTTTTTGGTAATGACATGTAATGACAATAAATAAATAAATAAATAAAAAATTCGCAACCAACCCACATGTCAGAGCGATTTTTCGGACACGTCCCAAATATTAAATATTATTGGATTTAATTCCATTTACCTGATACACACTGTATAGTTTTCAACGAGAAATGTTTATAATATTGTTATAAAATGATTGAATTTCTAGTCTAAATATTAAAGATCCTTAACCTAAGTCTTGTAAATAATTTTACAATCTGTATATAAACAATGTGCAGTAAAAGTGCAACGAATTCACATTAGTTATTGTAAATAATGTTTTTATTTTTTGAATACAGGCTGTCCAGAACCTGAACCGACAAACCAAGACAGCCAGGAACGATTTCATGCCTATATGCCGAAATATATCATCTTATCCAAAAGTTCTTTTCACAGGAGCTATATAGTTCTTTAAAAATAGCACTTTGACATTTATTTTATCATAATTATTTCAACTTTTCTAGAAAGATGTGAAAACAATTTTTCAGTTAAAACCATAGGCGTAACATTTAAGGAACTCAACTAATATTTTTTATCTACTTTTTTTATTCTTCTTAGGTACGAAAGACAGCCGTTATCTTCTTTGAACACAAAAAGGGAGCTTTGGAGTTCCCTATCCCTTATGTTCAGTAACTCTGCAGGAATTTCCCTTTAATTTTTCAGTTCCTACAGATGTAAGCTGGGAAAATAAACAAACTAACATACCTTTTCCAATTTGTACACTAAAAATCACGTTTAAAATGTGGTGGGGTTTCACAGACCCCACGTGACTTTGTCAACGTCTGATTTCACAATGAGTGTCTAAAATTACTATCATAACATAAAGATAACGATTAATAGCTTTTCGTAAGTTAACTAACCACTGATGATAAAGCATCATGCTCCAAAATACACTATTGGACAAAAGTAGAGCTACAAAGTGCTTTTATTTTTTTGAATTTGAAAAACTAATTAAGTATTATTGTAATCCCCAGTTAATTTTAATGAAATATTATCCCCAATATTAGTAATATTTCACAATATTTTGGTACACTTTAAACGAAATGCAGGTACACAAATATTTATAATTATAGAGATCGACGAAATGAAGTGCGACAAAAGTAAAGCAACAAATTGTGTCAAAAGTATTTTATTTTACATATTACGATAAAAAAACATTAAACAAATTTAATAATTAAAATAGCTAGAAGTATTATGTCAATAATTAATAGAACATCCATTATTATTTATTATTTGCCAGCAACGTCGCAGCATTGAAGCAACCAATTTTTGGGCAGTATTTTCGGAAAGGTTTCTCCAAGCTCCATTGTTTTTATTTACCAATGATTGTTTATTTGTGAATACTTCTGTACGAATTCCACGCTGAACTTCTTCACATAGATTTTAAATAAAATCAAAGGTCTGAGGATATAGTGCCATCCACTTCAAAACCAGTTATTTTCTTGAAACCACTCTTAAACAATTAAATACGATAATATCATGCATTTAATATTATAAAATCGAGATTTGTCTAATTTTTCGAAAGTGTTACTCTACTTTTGTCCAATAGTGTACGTATGGTTGAAAAATAATTTGTAGAGAAATCTATTAAATTTGTTTCGTGGAGGTGGAGTTTTATTTCCTGAATACATCATTCTACTCCACTTAATCATGTACTACTTCTCTAAAATAAATTATTTTGTTATCCATGTATCCAATCTTTGGAAACGGTTACAACCAATACAGTAATGATGCGTTAACTTTTGGTACGGTCGTCACAAAATCTACTGCATATCACCATGTATTCTTGTTCGACCGTAGTTAACCTAATTACTGTATTATTAAATAGTCAATTATATTAAACTTCAATGCCAACTAACTTCCCATGAAGCTAAAGAAGCTGAAGGCTCTGTATACGCGATCTTTAGGAACGAATTCAAGACGGCTCTAATGAGTTTAGAAACAACAGAGGCATTTTTAACGGGATTCGGCTCTTATTTCAAAAAAGAATCACTATGTGCCTTGAAACTAAACTAAACATGTTTTATAAATTGAATTTTCTTTTGATGTTGTAATCATCAGACTGAATAAGACAAGAAAAATGTTCCAATAGCGTTTTCTCGCACACAATGCGTTTTGGTTCATTTACAGATTGATGACAAGAGTATAACGTTTTATCTAGAATAGTGTGAAAGTTTTTCTCTTATGGTTTTAACTGAAACACCATTTTCACATTAAAACCTCAAACACAGCCCAAGTTACATCTGTCTAGATAGGGTGGAATAATTTTAAAATAAACCAATGTCACGGATCTACTTACTTTTAAAGACCTCTTAAGAGTACTTTTGGATAAAATGAGCATGGAATCTTCCCTAGAATCTGCTGTCTCTGTTTGTCGGTTCAGTTATTGGACACCCTGTATATTCTTAGTAATAATTACATTAATTAAATATAAAAAAATATATATAATTATTATTTACTTATTTTTTTGATTCTTGTTATTATTTTTTAGTGTTTATGTGTTGGAATTTTTAGCTTATCCTGTACAAAAATTAATTGTTACTTGTTATTTTATGGTTATAAAAATTTTATTTATTTAAATATGTACAACAAACGAAATGTATTATTAGTTAGAATTTGTTTAATTATTGTTTTTATTTATTTTTTGTGATTTGTAAATATTACGAAATAGTTAAACATAATAATGTAATAAATTAATTAATAAAATCTTAGACATACAAAATATAGAAGCGACTTTTTATTTAATTTTGAAATCACACAGTCTCAGCCTAACCTCCACAGACAAACATTCCTTGTGCATATATAACATTCTTAATTTTTCAAACGATTTGCCAACAATCTGCTTGACATGGTCGGTAAAATTCAAGCCACAATCCAGCTTTAAACCAAGGTTCTTACAAACCTCTCCAACTGTCAACAACGATCCGTTAATATACAATTTAAAATTACAATGATCACAAACAGTAACACGGTTCTTCCCAAAGACGACAACCTCGGTTTTAGATTCGTTTAGGCTCAGTTTGTGTGCCTTGGAAACATTATAAATTGCCAGCAGGTCAGAGTTAATGCCAGAAGCTGCTGCAGCAATATCATCAAACGCAAATTAGTAGTAAATCTGTTTGTCATTGATGCATACTGGAATATTTAAAAAATCTACCGAAATCAGCTGTGTACAAAGAAAACAAGAGAGGTCCGAGGACACATCTAATTATATTTTTAAAACGGGAGGTTCTTTCATTTATTGACTGCGGGCGATTTCAATCAATTCATACATGTTATAAAAAGGAAATATGTGGTTTGGTTGTCAGAAAAATAACAGATATACCTTCAATCTGTTATTTGAATATGTCAACATTAAAAATTCCAAAACACTTACAATTGGCCGATCCAGGTTTTGCTGAAAGTGGGACAATAGATATTTCGATAACGTTTTCAAGCTCTAGCATTTATTTAATCCAACTTTATTCGCAACAATACTGTTTGTAAATATTTTAAATTGAACTGTTAAATCCTAATTATCTAATTTTAAAAATTTCATGTTTTTTTTTGCGTTAATTTTTTTTTCTCACTTTCCTTGCAGAAAATTCTTTGGATAATTAGTAGTAGTAGGTTTCTGACTTTTGGACCGCGCTGTTAAGTCAGTGGCGTTCTGAGATATCTGCTGAGAGCCAATTTGATATATATATTTTTTTGAGCATTTTGAGAACCTTCACCCTCAGATTGATCTCGGCTGATACTTTTTTGTTGCATTTATGAGCTAGCAGGCACATTTTGCTACGCATTGGGCTACCCTTAGCTAATATTAACATTATTATCCTTGATTATTATTTTTTTTTAATTAATTCTGAACTCGGACGCGTAGTAAATTGCAACACCAGGGATGCCAAATCCCGAAATATAAAAGGCGGATGATATATCTTTCATTGTTTTGAATGAACTTCAGGAGGATTCTGCTGTGATTCTTCGGAAGTTTTGCGCGTTCTTCGCGAAAAATTGCCTTTATTTTAACTCATCAAAGACGAAATTGATGAGGTTTAGTGCTAGACCAAGCACATGTCAGCCTCTTGCTGTAAGAGTGGGCGGTGATGAGATTGCTGCCTCATGTTATGTGGATTTCTTGGGTGTTCGGATGGATAGCGGTTTAACCTGGAAGCTTCATTGTGAGAGAGTGGTGGGTTAGTTAAATTCATCATTTTATCTGATGAACTCACTGAAGTCAGTTTTGGATCACGGTCAGTTGTTGATGCTTTACTATGTCCAAGTGGAGTCGCGCCTGAGGTACGGGGTATTTTTATGGGGTGACTCTACCATGACGCATGATATATTTGTGAAGCAAAAAAGAATTATTAGATGCATAACTGGGCTTCCCGACAGACAGAGTTGTAGGCCCGTGTTTCAGAAATTTAATATTGTAACGATATACGCTCTATACATTTATGAAGTATGTATTTTTATTCAAAAAAATTTAAAGAATTTTCCACAAACCCGTGATATACACACTGTAAATACAAGGAGTCGAAACGACTTACACATAAACAAGTTTAAATACAATTTGACTCAGAGGTCAATTTATTGCCGGGGGATCATGATCTATAATAAACTGCCAGATAACTTGAAGTCTATAAACGAAATTAAGAAGTTTTCAGTGTTACTAAAATCGTTTCTTGGATCTGAGGCGATATATTCTGCTAACGAGTATTATTCTCGGGATGCCCGAGTAACTGTTATTTAGAAACTGTTGTGTTTTGACATGTGTCTTATACATTAAATGTTTGATTCTGTATGTGATAATTGTAAATATTGTATGTATATATTTAAAATTTTAGTTTTTTTTTTCGTTGACGACTTCTATACATTTTGTAATGCCATTTGGAGAATAAATAAATAAATAAAACCCTCTATAGCGCTAATGATTGCCAATGTTCGAAGAGGACAAGGCACTTGAAGAAGAAGTTATTGTCCTGGTTGCAAGTTGGGAAAAAATGGTCACCTTGCGTTAACTAGAAATGAGAAAATGAAAAGACCGCTCTCAACACTTGTTACAACTTGCAACATGTCCCTGATTTGATATTGAATTTCACTGTTGCCTGTCATGTGTACCCACTTAATTGAATAAAGTAAATATTAACATATTTCAGGGTAAAATAAAATTACAATGAAAATAAAGACACCTGTAATATACTGTATAGTAGAACTTCCGGTAGCAGGAAGTGGTCGATGCCCCTTTCGGAAATGTGCGGTAGACGGGAATAGCCGGAAGCACTTGACTGACCGACAAATTATAATCATAACAATAATAATAATAATCATAATCTAATAGAGAGAGATATGGGGGTGAAATGAATAATGTACTTCTCTATATCGACTGTCAGTTGTTGTAATATTTTAGAGGGTGAAATATGTTTTTAGAGTAACAAATCAATATATTTGAATGAATGTGTTTTTCTGATTTACAATGTTCTATTACTTTTTAAACTACACGAGAAACGAAATGCTACTTTGTACCAGTGGCGGCTCGTTACCTCTGCCGTGCAAAGGTTTGATGTACAGGGTGGTCACGTATATTTTACTCAATAGTTAATTTTGATCTCACAGTATAGTGTAAGTATAGTATTTTTACTGAATCGTCAGATTATGGTGCCAGATATGACGTATGTTAATCTTTTTTTTTTTTTTATTGAGGACGTAGTCTGCGCCAATAGGGGCTTACAGAGCAAGAGGCCCTCATGAACCGCACTCTATCTGGAACTGCGTGAGCATTACTTCGGATAGAGGCTGTCTTCAGATTCGTCATAGTTTGTAGCAACACATTAACATACAAGAGTAGAGAACAATAACAAACAGGTGGGTATGACATAACATAAACATGAATTATACATTTTACAAGCACATACACATACAGTACATATTCCTCATAGGGCAAAGGCTAATAATAATATTAAAATATTACAGAACACAACATAAAAACATAGAAATGTATAAAACTTAATCAAAACAGAAAGTCAGTGCTGAGGAATTCATCAATGGAGTAAAAAGCCTGGTCAATTAAGTAGTTTTTCAATCTATTTTTGAACATTGCAAGGCTCAGTGTTTTCAAACTATCTGGCGAATGATTATAGCATGTGGGACCATAATAATTCACAGAATTTCTGCTTCTACCCAACCTCATATATTCAGGAAGAATGTCATTTTTGTTTCTGGTATTGTGGTTGTGAACTTCATCATGCCTTAT
Source organism: Apoderus coryli (assembly GCA_911728435.2). Taxonomy (NCBI): domain Eukaryota; kingdom Metazoa; phylum Arthropoda; class Insecta; order Coleoptera; family Attelabidae; genus Apoderus; species Apoderus coryli. Next base: position 1,707,036 of record OU452207.1, read on the forward strand.
GTACAGATTGTAATTATTTTTCACATACATAATTGAATTGTAGATATAGAGACACGGGAGTGTAATTATTTTACATTCTTTAAATTTAGGTCTGACATCCTCTCTAAACTTTAAATCTGTCATTATTCGCACCACTCGTCTTTGGATTGCAAATACCCGACTAGCATAACAAGAGTGTCCCCAAATTGACAAAGCATATGAAGCCACACTGTGAAAAAGGCCATAATATGCTGATTTCAAAACATTAAAAGAGACTTCACCCTTCAAGCTTCGCAACATGAACACAACCTTAGACAACTTGGCAATGGTAACCTCGACATGCCCCGCACAGGTTAGCTTTTGGTCCAAAGTGACACCCAAAAACTTTACCAGACCATCAGAAACAGCAACATCCGTCTCACGTAATGTAAATATTTTAGTAGCTGTTTTATTGGCATTCATACAGAGTTTGTTAGCTGCAAACCAGTCCGCAGCCCTCGACTGTGAATTAATCATACTTGAGGCCAGAACATCACTCGACAGTTCAACATCGACAATAGTTGAATCGTCTGCAAACAATGTCAGGTCAGAGCATGGCAGATGTAGCGGTAAATCATTAATGAAAATCAAAAACAATAGAGGTCCGAGCACCGAGCCCTGTGGGACTCCACAAGAGCTCAACAAGGGCTGAGAAGAATTTGACTCAAACATCGTTACGACATTCCTACCAGTGAGATATTGCATGTTTATTTTCAACTCTTATCACCTATTCCGCTAAATTAGACATTCTCCCCCGTATTTCCCGATTCTAACCCAACCCAACCCTGTACTTTAGTGTATTCCTACACTAGGCAACGGTTAGAATCAACCATTTACATATTATATAATACAGTAATGATGCTTTAACTTTTGGTACGGTCGTAACAAAATCTACTACATATTTCCATATATTGTTGTTACGACCGTAGCAAAATTTAACGTATCATTACTGTATTGTTAAATGGTCAATTGTACTAAACTCCAATGCTTAACTTCCAATGAAGCTAAAGAAGCTGAAGGCTCTGTTTGCTTGAAATAAAAAACTAGTAAATATGACCAACTAATTTCTAAATAAATCTATTAAACGAAACAAACAAAAAAAAAATATCCAGCAGAAGATGAAAACTCCATAACAACTCTCACACAAACACAACGACACAACTGTGCAAGTAGTGGAGTTGCGAGAAGGGAGTTGGGAGTTTAGAGTATACGAGTAGCTGGAGAGCCGCGTGTATTCGGGTGCAACAAAGAGAAACGGCGAATTAATAGATTTGGTGAAAGTGAAACACAGATAGAACATATTGTACATAAGCGAGAAGAATGGTCCCCCTATATTTGTGCCAATCTGTGCCTCGAGTGGAACGATTGTAGTTACGTCATTGTCGAGAACCCGCCCCATCTATTATGCATGAGGGGGGGACTACGGTGGGGCTGGAACAGCATTGGCGGCGGCAGAGAGGCGGTTGGAAATGGTGTAACGGGGGTGGGAGAGAGAGGGTGAATTTTCGGTGAATATAAAACGGGGGGATCTGAATATATCTATATATAAGGGGGGCGGTTGAGTGGCCAATGTTATATGGAGATATATATTTAGGCATACTGATCCATAGTTGATTTAATTCACTGTCGATATTATATCATATGTGTTATTTGTAGAAGAAATTATCTTTCTTAAAATTAAGGATGTACAGGGTGTCCCAAACGGGGCGCCCCAGGCCTATTGTATGAAAACCAGATAAGATAATAAAAATCTTTTTTAAAATGCTAAATTGAGTTGCGCTAAGGTCCATTTTGGGAAAGCAAAATATTTTTTCCAATTTCGTCATCAATGATATTTTTCCACGAACATACCTATATTTTGCCACATTCCGAAAGCCCTAATTTTCCGAAATACTTTTTAACTAATAAATTTGTTTCTATCTTCATCCGGTAAAAAGCTAGAGTGCCAAAACTGACAAAAAAATAGTATTAAAATATAATGTAACATAGCCATGTCAAACCAAATGCTCCATGAAAAACAATTATTCTTACTAGTGACAATTATTGTCAAAATAATCAAAATTTAATTGTCAAAACAACAAATACGATACAGAAAGTAATATCAGGTACTTATTTACGACGTGTTTTTATAACAAAAATGTTTTCGACAGACGAAAAAGTTGATATGACTTTAATATATGGTGAAGCACAGAAAAACGGTGAAAAAGCTGCCCGTTTACATAGTGAAAGATATCCTGAAAGGCATACTATGTAAAAAATTGTACAGACACATAGTATTTCTAATATAATAAAATGTAATGTCAAATTAATACATTAAGAGAGAAAAAAGATCTACTGAAAATGCGAATGTCCAACCAACCGCTACGCATCGAATGCCTCATCAGCTTAAACCCGCAGTCACGTTTAGAACGTGTTGGATTTCGCCCAAATCATTTCGCTGAAAGAAGCAAAAACACCAGTAATCTACCATTGGCAAAAACTGATTGGTTGCCAAGCAGATAAACGTCGCTACCATCCTGAACTCTATCTACCATTAACAATTAGAGATCATTTATTGAGCGAACAAGAGGAATCAGCAAACAACGATGAACCATTTATTTCTGAAGAAGGCTCAAGCGATAATTTGAATTTGGATTCCCCTTTCCCCATAACTTTTCTACCAGACGGTTATATCAGAATTGGATCAGAATCTGATATGGAATTGGAACCGATAACGTTCAATTTGCTTGTGCTTGAAGCTAGGAACCTAGATTGTCTCTTGCCGGAGCTATTAGTGTTTAAACAAAACCAAGAAAAGTATCATATGTCATTCAAAATATTTGGAGTTTCGTTGCGGACGAAACCATTTCATAAAGAGTTACACGATTCAATTGTTTTGGATGAGAAAGTCGTGGTTAGGGTGCTTTCAACCGCGGATACGTTGCAGGAGTTTTTGAAAACTCAGAGTGTTGTTGTGAATTTCTTTAACGGGCATGAGAAGTTAGGTACAACCCAAGTAGATTTATCTAAAGTATCTTTTGAAGAATCCGAATCAGTTTACTATTTCAAAGTAGCTTCAAGTCATGACGCAACTAGACAGCTATCATTCGGTGAAAACGACGAATCTCCGTCGATCCGTGTGAAAATTTGATTGAAAAAAAAGTTCGGAAAATTATCAAAAATTAGTGAAAAACACTGATGAATCCTCAATACCGAAAACTAAAGTGTCTAACATCAACAAAGCAATGCTTATTAACGCTTCTGGTGACTCAGTTTCAATGCATGCTACTCAAGATGAACTAGAAGAAGTTGTAAATAAACTATTCACCCAAAAGCATATAGTTGCGTAAATATTTTTACATCACTGGATACTACGATAGAAAAAAAAATTCCATTAAATATTTCCATGAAACTAATTTACATATCAACATCTTCGGATATTGGCCCCCAAAATTAGTGCTTATGGATGAAATAGAGCAATGTATATGTGATGTGCAAGTCATAACTCACTCAATGATATTTGGTAACGAAGTTACAACTTTGAGTTTAAAGCACATGAACCAAACTTTAGCTTCGTTAGATGTTAAAGTGAAGTTTAACATCTGCGATATTGAAAAAAACGAGGGGAAGACCGATAATACTTTACTGCATCCACCAATAATTGATGAATTTTTGACTCTAAATGAGTTAGCAGATATCGAGAAATGGAAGACAGAACAGAAGAATGCGTTTGAGAAGCATTTAGAGCGGATTAAAGTTGATGAAGTTGATCGATTGAATGATGAAAATAAACACATCGAACAGTGTAGGAAACTCCAGATGTAAAAATGTTCGCGCGACTAGAAAGAATTTTGCGACAAAATGATGACGCATTTTCATCGAGAAAAGGAACCAAAATTCAGAGAAGAGTTTGCAATGATAATAATGTGGCTAGAATTTTACAGTATTTTCAAGCAAATCCTAGAAACTCCATAAGAGGCGTCTCTCGCTCTGAGTTTAGGGAGAAGCTCTGTGCAAAGAGTTTTAAAATCAAATAAATTTCATGATTACAAATTGCACAATCTAGAATATTATTCTGAGAGACATACCGAAAAAAAGCTGAATTTCATAGCACAAATGATGGTTAATTTGGAAACACGGGATTGTTGACTGTTTGAACATATCCTCTGGACCGATAAAAGTCGCTTCGTCAGTAATGGTAAGCCGAACCGAAAAAATGAGCACTATTGGGCTAGCGAAAATCCACATTACTTTAATGAAGTAAAAAAAGTATTTAGGAAAATTAGGGCTTTCGGAATGTGGCAAAATATAGGTTTGTTCGTGGAACAATAATACTGATGACGTCATATTCTCCATTTTGCAAAATCGAAAAAAATATTTTTTTAGCGTAAAATATACCTGAATGCAACACAATTTATACCACTTCAAAAAATGTTTAATATCTTATCCCGTTTTCATACAATAGGCCTGGGACGCCCGAATTTGGGACACCCGGTACAGTGTACAGGGTGGGCAAAATTGGACACTTTTAAATGGGACCTCCATTTGCGATGGTCAAATTTTATTAGTAATTGATTGGTGCAAACTCTATATATTATCTTATATTATTTAAAAGAGAATTAAATTCCCTTTCTAAAAATATAATATATGATATACCTTACTTTTACATTTTTGGATATATTTGGCTTTTCAATTACGAATACGTAAGGATAAATCAGGTGGCCATGAAAAAGACATATGCTTCTGTCCATTGGCGTAGCCACCAGGGGGCCCAAATTCTTCAAACAGGGGTAACTCTTTGGAACTTTTAAATTTCTTTAAAACATACGATATTGGAAAGTTTGTCAAATAAAAAAAATCGATTTACACAAGCCCTCAGATACAAAATGAAATCTTAGGATTGTCAGCAAATGAGGTCTTAAGTAATATTACCAGGGATATAAAGAACGCAGAGTATTTTACCCTTCATTCAACCCAGACAAGAACAACTTTCTTTATCCATTCAGTTTGTGGGTGAAATCGGATATCCTGCAGAAAGGGTTTTAACATTATTTGTTGATATACCCAGTGGATCAGTCGAACAATTTTACAAACGTGATCACAAATGAGTTAGCCAGTTTAAATTTAGATATAACATTACGTCGTGGGCCGGCTTACGATGGAGCTAGTGCAATATCAGGGCATTTGAATGGTTTGCAACAGAAAATTAAAAAGGTTGTGTATTAGATATTTTCAGTTTATATTTTCAACATTATCATCCTGTCGTATTTCCGAAACGCAGCAATTTTGGACTAGGTCAAGTTACATTTATTCGGCTTATTTTGACCCCAGAAATATGTGGTATGATTTTGTACAGACCCCCTGTATAAAACTTATCAGTAGTAATACCCTTAGGGTCTTGACAATACCGAGATAAGTTTGTCATAGAGAATGCCGAAAGCGTATTGCTTGATTATTGATATTATGATTGATATTATCCTTGAGCAACTCGCTTGAAGGACTCTCTATGACAAAATTTTGAGTATTTATCAAGGCCCGAGGATTATTCGATAAGATAATTTTTTACTTTGTAGATATCAAAAATTTGATTGTCAATCTGACGCTTAATAATTTTCAATACAAAATGTATTAGTTTTAATCAAACAAATATTATTCATTTTTATTTAAAACTACAGTTGTGGAAAGTACAGTTGGTAAATGTTAAATTGGAAGAAGAGTTTGCTGAAGTTGACGGATTGTTAATTTCAACTGTTGAAGAAATTCCTCGCATGAATGAATGCATGTTTTGGAGATACCTCAATCAAAATGGTAAAAATGCTTCGACAATTAGTTCAAACGCATGCAAAAGTGTATAGATCTTCATGAGGAATATTTTGAAAAACAATAAACTGATTTTTGATTATTAATATTTGTTTTTGTTCTCTAATGCCGAAATATAAAAGACAACCTGTACTTTGTCGATCTAAGTTCTCTGCACATTGTAATGTCATCATTCAAAAGCAGTTTTGAATTTTTAAATTTTATTTACAAAAATGCTCATAGGAAATTATCCTGCATAGATTTTGAGTTATTTGGAGGAAGAGTGGAGTTGGATTTATAAAAAAAAAATGCTACCTGAATGCTGATTCACCCTTTTCTACGTACGCAATTAAATAACACAGTCCCCTAAAAATACTATTAGACAAAAACTAAACATACCTATTTAGAAACCGTCTATTATAAAATCATTTGTGTACGATATCATATTATAAGAAATGTGGTGTATATACGTAGTAAGTAAATATCAATTATTTTTACGTTAATTCGTACTTTCTTTTAATACAAACTTACATAATTGGCTAGGGGATGTACAATTTCAATGAACGATGATGATATCATTAGTTAAAGGAACGCAAAAAATGCTCTATATATTAAGTACATTTCTTTTTCTCAATATTTAGTCAAGTATATCAATAATTATGCTTTTATGTCAAATATTAGATGTTTCTACTGACCTTACTTTATTGAGTATTCTTTTTACAACTCTGAAATCACTCTCTGAAGAACATTCCTCATCAACGGTAAAAGGAAAACCAATATTCTGATGATAATTTTTTACTAAATATAGTACCCAATCAAATTACTTAATTTTAAGTCAAATTTCATCCAATCACCTCTGGATTACAGCGATAATACCCTACATTACAGCGATAATACCCATACATTCAACATTGCATAAACATTTGACTGCCAAAAAAATTTGTTCGCGTTGGATCCCACACAATTTGTCAATCGCTCAAAAAAAGGCTCGTGTCGATTGGTCGAAAGAAATGCTCAAAAAATACGATCACGGTGCTTCGAAACACGTCTATGACATCGTGACAGGTCGAGAATGTCAATTACTTTCATCTTGAACTGAATAATGTTATAATTCCTGCTGCAATGATTATAAATTCCTGTATTATTCTGCTCGTCAAACATCACATGGATGACTTGGAATTACTAAATCTACAACAGCATTACAACATACAACCGATTAAAGGGTTAGAGACAGAGATGGACATAGGAATGAAGAGAAAGAGACTGGACTAGGGTAGAATGCAAATAAGCAATTTCGGACCAAATTTGATATTCATACAGTTAATCACGGTGTCCGGTCGTTGATTATTGTTGCAAATTACTCGCCAACACAACTCAACTAAAACTGAACTTCATATATAGGCACCATCATCACAACAACATTATATTTGCAAATAAATATAATTTCCAACATCCCTTAACCTTAACGTCTGAAATTATCATAACACTTTTTACATTATTTTAAAGAATTTCCCTCAATAAAGCAAGGGAGACCCAACGAGGAAGTGTTTTGCAAAATTTGTGATTGCCATATAAGCATAGGTACGTCTGGACTGCAAATCCTCAGAGGTATATTCTGAATTAGCAAAGATATGTTAGTTTTTTTACGCGCGAACAGCACACAATGCAAATGTCACGAAGGTATTCTCCTTGATCGCAGCCCAGTGGAGCAAAAAGTGAAATAAGCTGCAACTTGAAACTATAATATACATGATTTTTACGAAATTCAACTTAAATTATTCTTGTTGTGAATTTTACGATTTTTTGTTACAGCCAGAGCAGTCAAAACTCCTAAATGAGGTCCACTCAAAAATAAAATATAAATTTTTGTAGGTCTGCTATTTTTTTATTTTTGTTTTTTGGACCTGGCGATTTCATTTCATTTTTTTGAGCAGATAATATGGATTCTATAATTAAGTATATTCCAGTATATTCCAGTTTAACAACAGAATTCAAACGAACTTTGTATACCTACACAACGTAGGAAATATATTCTTGACATACATATCATGCATTTTTGACAGACTGCTTTTAAGTAACCAGTGTCTTGATATCAAACGATTAAGAATTTAACTTCCACTCTCATTTACATAATCGCTTCTTTTCAACAAAAGTTTGGGAACTGCATCGGGTACGAGGGTGATCCTCTTGCCGTTTTCTCTACAAATGATATCTTCTGCAGTGAAATGCTTACTGCATATGACATTCCCATCACATAAATTTTCTGTACTAGGATCCCAATGCCCGCATCCAAACATCATGTCTTTTTTTTGTCAAGCTAAAAATGAGTATCATGTCAATGGTATCAGATTGACTTAAACTGAGACTGTTAGAAACCCGAAACAATAACTTACTGAAAATATTTAATACCAGGAATGAGACCTTCATTTTTACACCACAACACTATACACCTCATTGTTTGTTAAATAAACGAACTAAAACCAAAATAACAAATATTAAAAACAATTTTAATCACAAATATCTATCAACAATTAAAATATGCCACGAATAAAACCATAACTCAATTATAAAACCTATCTGAATTGTTGTGAAGCCGACTCTGACAGATATTCCCACTACGAGAAACGTCATTTGCGAAAACAGACGCTGTTGCGAAATCTCCTAAATTTAATAAAATTTGGAAAAAAATGTTTCGTTCATATTGCTGAAAACTAAACAGTATGCAATTTTACCGATAACATTTAATTATTTGATTTTGTCAAGCAGTTTCGTATGACGCAACATATGGATTTATTTATAAAACAGATATGTCGCATAAATTCTGTAAGGCGAACGACAAAATAGTTTTAAATATGGCAGCTCTGTACTGAAAATAAGATACTGAGGAGCATGCGTAGATCGTGAAAACTCTGCATACCCGTTACACTTTTTGGTATTCGGCTGGATTTAATTAGCATTCTAGAGTACATATATAATATAAGTTTTCTATGGTTTGGACAGATGAAGCATACATCAGTCGCGCGGGAATATTTAATAGGTACAACTGTTATACATGGGTCCAATCCAATCCGCATTCAACAGTGACGGCCAGGAACCAAGGATGATTTGGATTTAATTTACGGGTGGGTATGTTTGCCGACAGATTCATAATATAATTTTCGAAATGTATATTTTCTATAATTCTTAAAATATAATTTCCTCGAAATAGCCTTGACATATTTCTTGCTATTACCGTTTACATAATATAATTGAGCTTTTCATGGGAATCTTTTTTTATTAATTTGACCACTGATGATGGAGACAAATGCTCCGAAACATGTATGGTGCTGATTGAGAGATGCATTTTAACGTTATTTCGTGGAAGTATGACTTTTATTTCCTACAGTTCTCAATATATAATTATAATTGAATTTTATGACATTTAAACAAACAAAATGTTTTTTTTTTTGTGCTTTTTTGGTATTTTAGCTATTTAGAACATAGCAAAATATTGATTGTCATATTCAATTGTTGTAATCGTAAGAAAAAATGCAAATTTTTAGATACTTATATCGGGTGTCCCAAAAAAATTCCCCACCCTTTAGGGGGAGAATATACGGCCAAAAATAAGACGTAAAATGTTATAAAAAATTTGTATTTAAGGTTTTTTTCTTATCTTCCTAAATAACAGAATTATAAGAAAAAATAAATATTGGAATCACCCTGTATCTTCTAAACGAATATAGTTAGCGTAAATATGATTGGGCCATTAACTTAAACACTAGAAAAGACAACGGAACACATATCTTAGTTTTTTTATATCTTTTTTTATATCTCCACACTGAAAAAAAGATTTGTTTGGATCAAAAAACAAAAAAAAAATGGAGTTGAATTGAACAAATATTTCTCAGGTATACGACAAACAACCCATGTACTTGACCCCAACCCATGTACTTGAGACAAATATATGGTTTATTTGAAATACCCAACTAGCATTTGTTTGATTTAAATAAACATTTATTTGACTTAGTACTTATACTTATTTGTTAACACGGCCCGAAAATGTTAGGGTATATTTGTTTGCTTGAACTAACTAGAGTTATTTAGAAGAAAGACTCCATGTACTTTTTTTCCCTCTTTAGTTTTAGTTTACTTTAGTTGTAGTTTACTGTATTATTATATGCTTATTGTTATGAATAATGCTGTATTGTAAAGCATATATGCTCGGTTAAGAAAACAGCTTTGCTGCCCTTCGCCGAGTTTAAAATAAAGACGTTTCTATTCTATTCTATTCTAAATATGTGAATCAAATCTATTAATCTAAAATACTCTGACAATTGTGCCCTCTCCGGTTATATGAAACTGAAGTTTCAGTTTAACGGCGCTCACACAAGGTTGCTCTGAAGCTGGATGATCACCGAAACGTTAGCTAGTTTAGCAGCATTTCAAGTAATGTAATTTAGTTTCAACGATTTTCTTTATCTGCTTAAAAAGATAAAAATGTTTCATTTACTTCCTTTGAGAAAAACACCGCTTATACCTTATATATTTATTAATATGATGCGACAGTAACAGTGGGTATCTTCCTGCTGTTATGCTCTGTATACTCTCGAGTCTCGACAATGTTCCTGCTGGCTGATAGGGTAATGAATGGAGCGTGACTCTCCAGGAATGTAAAGATAAGTGACCCTTTTAAAAGTATTCATGCATGCGTATACATATGGTTGTATAAACAAAGTGCAGTGGCGTAGAAATGTTGGATGCAAAGTAGGTAGTCGCACATGCATTAATGTCTTTGTCAAAGGTGTCTATTTTGGCCAAACTAATAGGAGTTTTGTAACCTAATCAATTTCTTCAGGGGTGTAGAACTGCAAATACTTCTTGAGGAAAAAATCGCTCATTTTACTTGTTGAAATTTTTTTGTCTAAATAAATTGAAATTTCCTTATGAGCATACTCTTTGGCTATGTGCTCTATAAAAAGCCTATTATAAGCTTCCAATTTGGAACACCCAATACGTCCTCATCATTTTTGTGTTCTTATATGGGCTATAACGATCCAGGTCGAATTTCTTAACTAATGAAAATGATTCTGGTGCCCAAACTAGTTATTTCGGACGATTTGGTTGGTGAGAGGTGAGTGAAGATTACGATTAAAATTATGTCTTGAGTTACTTGAACTGTGTCTCAAGTTACAATTCTCCATCAAGTTCTAGAGCTCCTATGAACCCCAGTAGTTTGGCTTCTTAAGAAAGAAGCGAATAATGGGGTGCTAACCCCTTTTGTAGAGCTTGAACCGTTCTGCGGCTTACGAAAACACTCCTAAAAAGAGAAGTTTAGAATTAAGGAGGGAACAGACATACAGACTTCTTGGAAACTTCAACCATGAAAGATCCAAAATCAGTTTCGATCTCAGTAAGAACGGGCTACGTATTCTTACAGGATTTTTTAGAAGACATTGTCACCTTAGGATACATATGGCAACATTAGGCTTAGAAAAGAGCGACGAATGCAGATTCTGTAGTGTAATAACAGAATGCGCCGCTATCAGAAGCCAACGTAAGGAACACTAGGGCATGTTGTTCCTGTTCCTTTATTGGTTTCGGAAAACCATTTGATAGTGTTTTATTTAAGGTTGCTGGTGTGTAAGTTCCTTTCCTAGTTTTTCTTGTTACTCAACTTTGTGTGGTGAATTTCTTCTTTTGATCTGAGAAGTCCAGGCTCTCTGAGCTTCCGAGACACTCTGAGTATGGCCTTATTTGAGTCTGCTCTTTCTATCATTAAGTGCAAAGGTGTGAGATTTGTAATGTCCTAGTTGGGCACGTTCTCATAGCTTCATTAATGCATATGCATGCTAGTCTTTGTACCTTATCAAGTCTTCTCCTTGATGTATTTTGTTCTGCTCTAGAGTGCCAGACTATTTCATATCACATCCGCCGCGGTATATTTTGGGTTTACAGCCCCAAGTGTTGCCTGCGCCAGATTCCAGCACACCATCAAAGTGTTTGTTGTTTTACTAACCGTTATTCCAACATGCTGATTCCAAAGAAGTTTACTATCATCTCGCACATCCATCTAGTGATGGTTTTTTCCAAAACACCCTCGACCGACGCGTGTGTTGTGTTGTCGAACGCTCCAGAGATGTCCAAGAAAGTGCAGATTGCTGTTTCTTTGTTTTCAAAAAGTCTTTGGATGATGCCTTAGAGCTGATAGAGAGCAGTATCTGTAGATCTCCCTGCGCTCTATAAGCAGCAAAAACGATGTGAGACTAATGGGTCGAAAACACTTGGGGTCAGTCCTGTCTTTTTTTCCTGTTTTTGGTATGAGGGTCACTTTTGCCCTTCGCCCTATAGACCAGGGTCGATAAGTTTTGAGACCAAAAAAATTATAGTAGGATGAAACCCATTGGAAAAGGTAGAGAATATAACAAATCCAATGGGTGTCATCCTACTATAATTTTTTTTCACTTTTTACCATTTTTAAAATTATGGACCCTGGTCTACTATTTATAGACGTCTAACAGAAGTGAATTTAAAAATTAGAAAACCTGCAAAAGGCCCTAGATTATTGCCACAACATCGTAGGTACTTTCAAAAGGAACTTCGTTATGGATAATGAAATATTCGTCAATGGTCGTATGTCTTGTTGTGTCGCGAAGGACTGGGGTTTCCTGAGAATTTAATAAAGGAATGCTATAGTTTCAATGGTGGGATGGAGTTTAATCATCATCATCATTTCATTAGAAAAACGCTGATATTCTGACATCATAAGAAACAAATCTGCAAGTGACTGCGCTACTGATATGTTAAAGCTGGTTGAATGTAGCCTACAGGTCAAAAGCAAGGCAGGTTGTGCCTATTGTGACGGGTATCCTCCATAGACCTCCAGGCAGTCTGTCACATTGTAAGCGATACGACATATAAACGGTGGTGTGGTAGCATAACGGGGATCCCAGCTTGCTTTCATCTGCTACACAAATTATATACAAATATGAACATGAACATACATTATAGTCTCTCTCTATTGCTGATTAGGCAGTGAAAGAAAGTCTCTGTTACATACACTTATGCATGTGATACGGTAGTGTTTTTCTTTTTTATATATCAAAAGGGGTCCTATTAGAATACTTCCTATCATAATATGATGAATGTACAGGGTGATTTTTATAATTCCTATTTAATTTTTTTACTAGACAATATTCCAGACGGTATAGTATAGGCTGGGATTTTTCGCTGATATTGTATCACTGAAAAAAATTCTAAAAATGAACCCTAATAAATAATTATTTGGCTTTTATTTGTTTAACTCAAACAAAATTTATTTGACTCAAATAAACAGTGTTTGTCCGGAATAAATAGAGTTATTTGATTTTTTTTAAATATTTATTTGGCCTGCAGGGCTGCTTTGGCAGAAATAAATATTTATTTAATTTAAATAACAGATTAAAGTTAATTCCTGGTTATTTGAAACAAGTCGACCGTTATTTGAATCAAATAAATAATAATAAAATGAGCCGACGCGCATGGCTGTTGGGTATTCAACTTCGTAGCGCACGCGTTTTAGTTTAGTATTAGTGCAATATAAGGCATGTTTTTTTAGTAAATAGTTCCGTCAGCTTTTCTCATAATTTACCGCATAATCTTTCAATATATTAGCCAAATTATGCAAACTCGTTTCAGCATTCAGTTCGTATTCCCTGGTCGGACAAAACTCTAGAAATATTTTCCATACATATTTTTTGATTTGATTGGATTTTTTGGTATATTATTAGATATAATATCATACCAAATCTTCACGACATTTTTAAACCAGTTGTCAGTTTGACGTTTAATTAATTTTTAATAAAAAAAACACCAAACTGAAAACACCACATGTAGGGTATTATCGCTGTAATCCAGAGGTGATTGGATGAAATTTGACACATGACTTAAAATTAAGTCATTTGATTGGTTACTATATTTAGTAAAAAATTACCTATCTGCTATATTCCCGTGTATTTTGGATTTATTAAAAATGATTGACAGCAAAACAAGCCGAATTTAGAAGAAGAAAAAACGTCTAGGTAGTGTGATTTAGAACAACATCAAGCAAGAACGCTATCTCTAAAAGTTGTGGTGTATGTATATGATCCGATTCAAGCAGTAAATAGTCGGTCTATAGTGAAAGGCAGGCATTGTGGCCGGGAAGCTCATGGGAAATCAAGCGAGACTCTGTTTCTCCGTTTGTTGGAAAATGCCAGTTTGAAACGAAAAGGAAATGGCCGTCTTCAAATGCGTGTTGGAGGTTATATACTTTACTTTTCTACGTTCTTTTTTATTTAGTTCCGTGTCTATTTCTTTCAATTGTATATCGCAGTGAAGGAAATTAAGGTTAATGTTCGACATATCCATTTTCCAATTTTATTTTTTATTATCTACATTTTGTCGGTAGTAAAGCAATTGGCATAGAAAGTAGAAATGGAAAATCAGAGCGATAAAGGAAATTAAAAATAAATTAAAGCTAAAGTATTGTTACATTTCAGAGAAATTATAATTTTTCTGCAATTGTTACAAAATAATGCACATAAAGTATGTATTTATTTGTTATATACAGAGTGAGTATAAATTGTGGAAACCCCTGTATATTTCTGAACATAATCGTTATATTAGAAAAGATGTTTCTGTTCTTAAAAGGAGTGTTGATTAAAAAAAATTAACTTTAGTTAAAATTAACAAATTAAACATCATTTTTCATAATAACTTCGCTTACCTGATCTTCTTCTTCTTATGCATATTCGTTAGTGAATGTTTGCGACCACACGATTCATCTCTGTCCTGTCTCTAGCTGTATGTATTAGGCTTTCCACTGTTCGCAAGCCCGTCCATTGTCTTATATTACGTAGCCATGACATCTTCTTTCTTCCCGCTCCTCTCTTTCCTTCAATCTTTCCCTCGATAATCAGTTGTAGGAATTGGTATTTCGTGCTTCGCATTATACGTCCTAGGTATGCAGTCTTTCTCTTTTTGATCGTCAGCAGCAGTTCATGTTCTTTGTTTATTCCTCGTAGGACATTTTCGTTGGTCACTCGGGCCGTCCATGGGATTTTTAGTATTCTACGATATACCCACATCTCAAAGGCTACTTTTAGTGTCCAGCTCTCAACACCGTATAGTAACACCGACCAGATGTAACACCTCGCGAATCCTTTCAGGTTCAGGTTAAAGTCCGCATTGGTAAAAATACGTTTGAATTTCATGAATGTGTTGCGGGCATTCTCTATGCGGCATCTTATTTCCAACTCGGATGTCCAGTCCTCACTGAGCCATACTCCAAGATATTTAAATTTATTCACACGTTCAATTGATGATCCATCAGATGTTAATCTTGCATTCTTAAAATTGTCAGGTTGGCGAGTAATGACCATATATTTTGTTTTTTTGGCATTTATTTTTAGGCCCATTCTCTCACTGTGCCGTCCCACTACATCGACAAGGCATTGAGATCACTCATATTATCAGCAATCAAGACCGTGTCGTCCGCGTAACGAATGTTATTAATTCACGTCCCATTGACTTTAATGCCCTTTTCTATGTTCTCAAGTGCCTCCTGAAAGATGTTTTCAAAATACAAATTGAACAGCAGAGGCGAGAGAACACACCCCTGCCTGACTCCTCTGCAGATTTCAACATTGCTGCTCTGTTCTCCATCGATCTTTATGTGGGCAGATTGTTTTAGATAGAGATTTTCAATGCAGCGAATATCTTTGCCGTCTATATCCATTTGTCTCAGAATTGTTAGTAATTTATGATGTTGAACCCTGTCAAATGCCTTCTCGAAATCTATGAAACATAGGCACACATCTTTCCGTTGATCGTGGCAGTTTTGTATCAGTACTTGTGTTGCTAGTAATGCTTCTCGAGTTCCCAGGTCCTGTCTGAACCCAAATTGTTAGTCGCTGATGCTTTGCTCGCACCTTCTGAATATTCTTTGATGGATAACCTTAAGGAACAGTTTTAAGGAGTGGCTCATAAGGCTGATAAGTCTGTGGTCTTCGCATTTCCTAGCGTTATTCTTTTTTGGTAACGGTATGAAGGTAGATGACAACCATTGATCGGGATATTACCCGGTTTCATATATTCTGTTGAAGAGTTTGTGGAGAACTGTGCTTACCTGATGTCAGCGTAAATATAATTTACGCTGCTGATGTGTCGTACTTCCACTTGCTTCTTCCATGTTAAAGTATGAGATATAATATATTATATTATCAAAAAAACAATATTTTACGGTACCTACCTATTTGTTTTTATAAAAATAGGTAGATACCTACTAATTAATAACCGTATATATATTTTTTTTAATTTGTTCACTACTTTTTTAGATTTTAAAACTTAAATTAAATATGTAAACTAAATAAAAAGACTAATTTGTATTCAAAATATCAAAAATCAAAACTTTAAGCTTCCCACTCGCCAAGCGTTGTCATATAACCTTATTTTACATTAAATCTCTGCTGCATCTATATGAAGCCTGCTTCTTATAGTGTTTTTTTAATGGCAAGATTCGTATGCTATGCTTAGTACAATCAAACGCTGGCAACTATGTTTAGACGAAGAGCGAAAGGTGGTTGTATAGGAATGATTGTATATCTCCTCAGAACGATAAAGGGAGACTGAGTAAATGGTGTTTGGTCAACAGACTTTCACTTGATGTCCCAAACTGCAAGATTAATAGCTTCTTACGTCTGAAAAATACTATAGTGCATAATTATTTCGCGAAATCAGGGAGTTTTATGAATACTTTTTCATATTGTGTTTTCTGAGTATTACATTCATTAGGTCTAAGCTTGTATTTAGATCGATCATTTGGACTCCCTTCGATGTCTGTCCTGTTTCGGCGGTCTATGAAGAACACCAGTTTTCTGAACGCTACGATAAAACTGATTTGGAAACTAGTACTGGCACTTTTGGCCTAAAGTTAAACAAATATAAAGACTATAAGCTATGGGTTTATTTTTCTTATTTTCATCCCCCGATTCTACCCATAAAATATATCCCATTCCTCAAAAAACACCACGCGCAGTTTGAAAAATAAAACGCTATTCTGAATTAAGCAATTTGATTTTAATATCCATTCACAAACTACTCTTATCACAGAAAATAAACCGAGGGACAGCAGGTATAAAGTGAAAAGCCAAAACACACTCACATAATACACATTCGAGCAAACGATAACGCTTAAAGTGTAAATTGGATGCTATTGAAAAAACTCATTTGGAGGCCGGATATATAGACGCTCTACCTGTGTCTTGTATATGTATGTTTGTCAATAAACTTGGAATTGACTTGGTTGGGGGAGTGGAGATCGTTGAAGATATTTAACATAGTCTTATCAAAATACAGTTGAATAAAATAAAAGCTTACTTTTGACTATTTCTTTCAGGGACACAAAAATATGTGTTGCTAAATGATTATGATATCTATTATTTCTGTTATCAAAGAATCAATTACATCTTCATGCATGAAACATTATTTATTTCGGTCTCTCTCTTCCTTGTGTGCGACAGTTGACACCCTTGCTAGACATGGTCCTAAGTTAGAGCCATTGAGGCTCTCCAGAAGATATAACCATTTTATTCAACAAACTTTAAGGAGTCTATTGGAAACTCGAAGACAAATAGCTTTACTTTTAGATAAAGACTGATATAACCATTTTGAAGGCCCCTGAGACGATTAAGACGATTTTCAGATGGAAGCCGCCGGGCTGTATGTGTTCTTCCACGATAGCGCCCAATGCTTCAACTAATAGCCCTGTGATAGGAGTGGACACAACCCCCTAATTTCTAAATAGCAGTAGGTGTCGACTGATACATCATTTGAAAGCATTTTTTTTCTGCTTTACAACAATAAGTTACTTTTGATATTTTGCCTTCATCATTCTCGAAAGAACTATCGACTGTTGACTGTGCCTGCTGTGTGTGTCTCCGTCTTTATATACATCATGTCGCGTTCAACATCACGCGCGATTATTTCGCACATTTCTGGTCTCTACGACACAACTAGGTCGAGTGAAATTAGGCGCCTAGCGGTGTTGCCAATAGGTGTACATTTTCTTGTTCGTTACAGTATTAATGCATAACTTGCTCTGATTGTTTAATTTCAAAAATAAACCAACTGGTTAAAAATATTTGAGCGTAGTGTTCTATAGCTAAAACAAACTGATCCTTACCATTTGAAATAAAAAAAAAGTTGGGGCGGCTGTGGTGTTAAGGGGTTGATGGTAAAATATGATGCTCACCTATTTACCTGTGTTTGCGTTTTCGTAAGAAATAAAGCGGAAAAAATATATTAATTTGATTCTATAACCCTGTATAATATTGTGTTCGTTCGGTACAACCAGAGGAATTGTTTCGATAAACTTCGTTCCGTCAGACGTCGTCGACGGTTATGTGAGTGAGTTCTACGAACGAGCGGTATGACGACGGTAACATTTAAAGATGCCTCATTTATATTTAAAGAGCTTAGGCAGAAATAAAACGGGAAAATTACCGGTGTGATAAAAATAGCGAAGAATATACGCGTAATAGATTTTTTTCTTGCTCTTTCATTAATAAAATGTTTTCTGTTAAATTTATTTGTATACAGTGT
Source organism: Apoderus coryli (assembly GCA_911728435.2). Lineage (NCBI taxonomy): Eukaryota > Metazoa > Arthropoda > Insecta > Coleoptera > Attelabidae > Apoderus > Apoderus coryli. Next base: position 1,725,432 of record OU452207.1, read on the forward strand.
GTCACATTTAACCAGTGAATTTTAAAAATAAAAAATAATTGATAATTGATAATTTTGAAAGTACATTTGAGAAATAAAAAGAGAGAGCTCCAAACTGAGGAATACTATTTTCTTTGAAAACGAATGAATAACGTTATTGTACTGACAGACTTACAGACAGACAGACATTTTTTTAAAACTACTTATTTATGTATAAAATCACCAAAAACAAGTATTTCCGGTGACATTAAAAAAAATTTTTTTCATGAAACTAATAGTCTCCATATATATATGGAGAGCTAAAAACTTAAACTATCAATCAGTTTTGTTAAATTGACCATTTTAGTGGTTCTAGTTATGCACCAAATAGAAACGTACGTCGTAGTACGTACTTACAATGTTATCCCGAACATTAATTCCCTTTATAGGAAGCTGAAATGAATAAGTAAAACCACAATAAAACCATGCTAGTGGGAATAGGTTAATTTCTTAATTTACTGGCCAAGTTTGAGCGCTTATAACCGTGCATTGCAGCACAGCCATGCGGCATGAAATGTTGATGAGAATTTCATTACTGAAATATATGGCGCCATTCATTCTCACGGATGTGGTAGATTAATCTACGACAAGAGATCAACAGAATTATACGTAATTCTGCAAATTTTGACTAATACAGTATTTGCAGAGTGTGCGACTATTCCTTGTATTAAGAAAAAAACAGATATACAGGCTCTCCGGTAATTAAGAATTAAGAACTTCCTGGTTTCATCCGGTATTATTTTTGTATTCGCTAAGAAGTTACATAAGAAAGCTCACATGCATTTATGGCTAAAGAAGAAGCTTTTTTGGTTTACCAAGCTTAATGGTCACTTCAATGCATATCGGCAAAAGTAGAGATAAGAAGCTCTGACCAGGATAAAATCCTTTTTTAAAATTCTGATTATATACAAGATGTGTGGTTTTTTAAAAATAAAATTTCGGATGCAGAGGTTGAAGCGGATAGAGTAAGTAGTTACAGTGTGTTCCGATGAAGTGTGCCACCCACCTTAATTTTCTCATTTTTTGCTCTCCATATCATATTATAATATGGAGGCTATTATTACCATACCATTCGGTATAGTTTATCCAAAGTTAATTTAAAATATATATAAATTTAACGATTCTACCGGGGCAATCCGTTCCCATGCCTCTTTACATTATAAAAAGGCCTGCCAAAGGATACCGACAGTCATAAAAATAACTACAGTGACTGGTAAAAGTATTGGGATAATGATTAATCTAAAACAAAAAAGAGTTTGCCTTTATAATAATTAATACTAGTAAGTAAGTTGATACATTTATAATAATATGCTTCTGATATTATAAACTAACAACAAATTTTACTCACTTAGTCAGTACCATTTTCTATAGAACGTAAAAATTTTATAATATGTGTATTCGTCACTTCATTATTTTCAGACCTTAACTAATGATAAATATTTAAAAGAAGACGCTGGCTTTGCACATGTAAATCTTAATGCTTAAACTCCCAACGTGTTCCGCTCGTGTCGTATACCGACCGTGTCTGATACAGTGACTGCAAAAAGTTTCATTCACTTGAGGTTGATAGATCTTCTTTCGTTTTATTATTCTAAGAAAAACTATTGAACAGATCATGGTTACAATATTCTGCCATCTGTCGGACACAAATTTTCTTGATTAAATTCCACATTAAGTCTTCGCCATACCATATGATGTCCATCCGATTATATTTAAATTAATCTGAGAAAATAACACGTTGCCAAAAATTATTTGTTCATTCATATATTTATTTGCAAACTTTAATCCTTTTTATGCGATTAATTATACGTCTTATATACGAGGGAGAAATGTATCAAAAAAACGCTGCATTCGATGGACTTTTCTAATGTAAAGAGACATGGGAACGGAATCCCGCCGGTAGAATCGTTAAAGTTATATATTTTACATTGACTTTGGATATACTATACATTGAACCTTCGACTATAGCCTCCATTTTGCTGGCTCGTTCATGCAGAGTATTTTTTAAATCGTCTTTATTGTATTTGTACATCTGTCTTTTACGTTCCGATTCTTTGGGTTGACCACTAAGGTGGTATTAGAAACGGTTGTATTTTTCTTAAATCTAGCCACTAAAAGAAAATCAAAAGTAGAATCCAAAACTCTTCAACAATCTCAATCGCGTTACAGGCACAAAACCATAACCACTGTGGTTTTGGTTTTACAAAAGAATTTGGAATCAAAATAAATTACATAGAGTTTTATTTAAGAATGTGAAGTCTCGGCTCCTATGGACAACAATTAAAAAAATATCAACGTTACCGATTTTTAGACGTTGCTGGTGATGAAAACGTCGTTCTTTTAATAAATGGTCGTAGAAAAAATTAGAACCTTACTTTCGATATTTTAAAAACATTCACAACATATATAATCATTTTCACTTGTGTATATTCAGTCTAGGACTGTAAATGATAGCACTAATCTCCCAAGAGGCTATACTTACTACTTAAAGTATATTTTTATCTCTCCAGCTAACTCGTCGTAACTGACAGAAACAACCGCTTCCTTGGACGATCTGAACTGTCGTCTTGATTGTTTCGTGAAACATATTATATGAGGAAGAAAAAAAAAACACAGCGAAAACTCTCGATAGAGAGGAAAACTTTTGTCCCTTCGCTTTTTAAACCACTCTACACAGCAAATTGACTTTGACGTTGAGATATTTCAAAGTTTTAATTTGCAGATTGAAATAAATGGTAGCGAAGGGCAATGGCTCGACTACTACTTTAGAAAATTATCCAATATTACATACAGTGTCAGATTTCACAAGGTAATGCTGATCATCACGTTTGCCGGAATGAGAAGTATATACAGTCGTAGTCCAATTTATAACGGCAGGGCTTCCTCAAACTTCCTTTTCTAGATAGATAATGTTGCAATTTTGACAAACAGTACCAATGAGCTAAGAATCCTTCCTGATTTAAGAAATATGGTGATAAAATACAAAAAACGTCACATAGGTGATCAAGTAGTTGCTAAATCACCTATATATGAGTATTATAAACGTGCCACATTATGCACTCTGGGCGTATTACCATTTGTATTATCCCGGCTTAATATTTTACTATTAGTAAGTAGTAGTATTGATTTAAATCTACCATTAACTTGCAATGTATCGGTTTCCATAAAAATGGTAGAAATCACAACATCGACGTAATTAACTTTTTTGTAACTTATAAGTTGCTCTTTTTAAAAAAGTAATAATTTAAAATAATGAATCTTCTCAAAGCTGTCTTTAATTAATTTATGTGTAAATTTTACCAAAATGCCCCCTATATCTACGCCAATGAAACGTTAATGAAAGGGAAATTAATGCAGATTATTTTAGATTATCGGTCTCCAAATGCATGTAAAATTTTGTCAAAATCGGTTAGCTGGTTCTTTGAGAAATGAACAAAACAGTTAATTTGACCACGAAATTTGGACACCCTGTATCTCGAGAACGAAGCATTTACGGACATGGCTTCAATGGCAAAAAATGCTTGTATTGTATGCAGTTTTCGTTTGTTGCAACCATAATGAATCACCCGGTATAGCGAAAGAAAATTTGCTCTTTAAAAATGAGCATAAAATTGTGCAAAGTGTCATTAAGTTTATGATTGTTTTCTATTTTACTAACCCAACGTTAATAGCTGGGTTTGGTAAAAAGTCCGGATCTGTAAATGAAGTGGGTAATTCGCCCTTAACCGCCATGCCACGCCTCTCCACTATAGTATATCCACATTCTATTTACAGATTAATTTTTAATAAGGTTAGATCAGATGTTATGTTTAAAATTAGTACAAATCAAAGGGCGCATCGTACAGGGGCCGTCCCCATGGGACACCCTCGGGTGCATTATCAAATTACCACCCGTCAACGTGTCTCCCTCTCTCTTTCAGTGCTCTATCCTGCCTCTAAACTCTACATACAATAATACAACAGCGAAGAGATGAGCGTGTTGCGTTAATCTGTTTTCAATGGACTGCATTTGGGATTTCTTACCCCCTTGTATTACTTTTTTTTTCCCTTACATGATACTATACACATTAGCTTTAAGTATATTATAGTAGATACACTACTGAGGGAATAAAATGGGATTTTGCTCGTATTATTATATGATATAAAAAGGGTAATAGGTCATATACAAGGTCTTTCAGAAAAAAAGCACTACATATACAGGGTGTTCGGGAAAATGTGGGATAAATGGAAAAATAAGATGACAAGTTGTTAGATTTTTTATTCCGACAGGTCTTCCTTAAGGAGATGTAGGCCTCTAAAGGGCGCCCTTAAAAACCGGTAATAACTTCTAAAGTACTCCGTATAATAAAAGGTGTTTCTAAAATAAATGGTCAAAACTTGTGAGCGAATTGGGGATTTCTAATCATGAAAAAAACCTAAATTGTAATTTTTCGAAAAGTCCTTATTTACAAAGATACAGGGTGTTAAAAATGACTGCCTGAGGACGGTTTTTTTGAAATATTTTCGAAACGAGTAAAGATGAATTAATCAAATGTAGCATATTTATTCACCTAGTTAAATGTCGTAAACTGACATGAAATTGAATAAAAAAGGATGACCATAGGCGGGTAAACGGGGGGGACCCTTGCCTTAATTATAACCTAACTTTCCTCTTGTGACTTTTATTCCATTTGTGTCAAAAATGTGATAAAATAAAGTTTTCTACATAAAAAAGGCATACTTGATTTTTCTCGAAAAACTTAAGGTTTTCGAGAAATTGGAGTTTGAAAATTTTAGGACAAAACTGGTCCTTAGCACTAAAATTTTGGAAAACTATTCGTTAGCAAACTGTATTTTATTGACTAAGGACCAGTTCTGTCCTAAAATTTTCAAACTCGAATTTCTCGAAAACCTTTAAGTTTTTCGAGAAAAAGTAAATATGCCTTTTTTATGTAGAAACCTTTAGTTAATCACATTTTTGACACAAATGGAATAAAAATCACAAGAAAAAAAAGTTAGGGTATAATTAAGGCAAGGGTCCCCCTGTTTACCCGCCTATGGTCATATTTTTTTATTCAATTTCATGTCAGTTTACGACACTTAACTAGGTGAATAAATATGCTACATTTGATTAAATCATCTTTCTTCGTTTCGAAAATATTTCAAAAAAATCGTCCTCAGGCAGTCATCTTTAACACCCTGTATCTTTGTAAATAAGGACTTTTCGAAAAATTATAATTTCGGTTTTTTTCATGATTAGATGTCCCCAATTCACTCCCAAGTTTTGGTCAGTTTTTTTTGAAACACCGGACTAAGTTCTAGACCTTAATGCTTACATTTTTAACACCCTGTATAAAAAGGACTTTAAAAAATAATAGTGAGTAGCCTGAACCTTTTAGCTAAAAAAAAAGTATTATTGTGTTTAAAAAAATAAAATATCCAGAGAAGTTTAATAAAAAACATTGTTTAATAAATTAAAGAAATCTAAACGCAATCATACAGGGTTGCCCATTAGTGTGGGAGCGAAAGATATCTCAAGATCTATAAGCGGTAAACAAAAAAATTCTTTACAACTAAAGATATGTAAAACCCAAAACTGTTTTGAATTATGTGACTGTTGTGAGTGTTTTGAGGCGCATAAAATCAGATTCTTATGGACTGGATGGTGTTAATATAACCATGATTTTATTATGCAGCACATTACTCACATTGTAAACGCTTGCATCGAGCAATCCTATTTCCCCCGAGCTTGGAAGTATGCTAAAGTTATTCCACTACCCAAAAAAAGTAATCCCTTACAGTTGGATGATTTGAGATCTGTGTCGATGTTGACCGTGTTGTCCAAGGTATTGGAAAAGGTGCTGGAGAATCAGATCGTTGGGTTTTTGAATACGTATAATTTGTTTCCGTCTAAACAATCAGGCTTTAGGGCAAGTCACAGTTGTGCTACGGCGTTATCGAAGATTACGGATGATATTATTAATGCAACGGATAACAGTAAAGCGACAGTTCTAATTTTGTTGGATTATAGTAAGGCATTTGATATGCTCAATCATAGAGCTTTGCTAACAATTTTGGAATACATAGGGTTCGATGAAGCAGCTGTTAGAACAATTAAGTCGTTCCTTACGGAACGAGTACAATGTGTTGATGTGGATGGCACTAGATCTGGCAATCTTCATGTTTTGTCTGGTGTACCACAGGGTAGTGTCCATTGCTTTTTACGATATATACTTCAACATTTCCTAAGGTCTTGAAGAATTGTAATTATCATATGTATGCTGATGATACGCACCTGTATTATTCCTTTCCACCCTCGGAGTATGAAACGGCGCAAGCTAATATAAACGAGGACTTGGCTGCGCTTCTAAAAGTATCATCGAATCATCAGTTGAAGTTCAATGTAAGTAAAACAATATCGATTTTATATAGTAGTGAAAATGTCCGGTGGTTTGTCTTGGAGAATTAAAATATTGAGGTTGGATCTGATCGTGTATCTTTCAAAGACGCGGGAAGGAATTTGGGTTTAACAATGGACTATAAGATGCGTGTTCCTTAACACATAACCTCTAAACTTCGGATAGCCTATGGTACACTGAAACAAATATATCCTCATAGACATTACCTAAATAGGGAAACTCGATCAATGCTCTGTGAGACTTTTGCTATCCCATCTCAACTACTGTCACACCATATATGGTCCATGTCTTGATGGTATGCATAATTCTTGCCTAAGGTTTATTCATTGTATCAGAAGACGACCGAGAGTTTCTTATAAATTGAGGGAAACCAATTGTCTGAATATGTATAATCGTCGTACGTTGCATGCTGCCTGCTTTTTTTATAAAGTTTTAAAATTTCAGACTCCATCATATCTGACTAATAAGATCATATTCCGCACAAACGTTCATAATTTCAATATCAGACGTAAAACAATTATAACTGTACCAATTCATAAAAAAGAAATTTACAAATGGTCTTTTTGATATTGCACTGCTTATGAATCGGTTTCAAGTGAAAGATTTCGTTATGGCATTAAATACATTTAGAGATAAGTTGAGAGAGTATTTATTGTGCAGTTAATAGATATACAACTGTGTGCAAAAATGTATTATGGTGGTTTGATACTAATAAAATAGTTGTTTATTATACAAGGGAAAAAAGTACTAGATTTTAGCTCGAGGTTGTGTTGACAAAAAACCGAGAGCTAAAATCTAACTTTTTTCTCGTGTATGATACACTATTTTTTTCCGGGACGGGAAAAACTTCGATTTAATATTCAAAAAAGTCAGAAAATTATCCAAGTGAAATTTGAAGTTTTAAAAACCTTTCAGTAATCAAATATCTGTCAATTTCATTCTGTGATTTAATTTAAAAATTGCGAACACTCCACCGGAGTCAGTAGAAGCAGCAAAAGTAGCGTCACAAATTATTGCCAGTTTTGATATATAAAAAAATGTAACTTTTGTCTAATAAAATTTCCTAAAATTAAATATCTACCTTTACTTATGTGTCCGGGAAAAAAGTGCTCACTTTTTTCCCGGGGAAAAATATTAAATATTTGTAAATAAAGGTTAATTTTAACATACACTTAAGGCATTGTGGTAAACGTGAATCTCTGTAGATGTTCCTCCCTAGTATCCACCAGAGTGGAATCCACTAAAATTTTAAAGTGTCCCCACAGGTAAAAATCCATTGGCATTAGATCAGGACATTGAGGGGGCCAGCAAATAGGCCCTCTTCTATCTATCCAACGCTTTAGATAGATAGAAGCTATAGGTTAAATACTACTCGACTATTAATTAAGTACTGGCTAGCTGAAGATCAGATAAGATCTGATTTTAAATCGCTCTTCAAGAAGCTGTTTTTTTTCTAAATGAGTTTACTAATTTCACGTTTTGTCTCATCTGTTTTTTTTTGGCTATACGCCAGTTAAAATCCGCCACTGATGCCACCCATAAAATTCAATTTCTAACTGCTTTTTTTTATGTGACGTTATCTCATCCACTAGTAGTAGTAATATTATTTTTTCTTTATTATATCTTAGCCTCTTTTGGTAGCAGTTGGTTGTTGTTGAACACGATGCGGTTCAAGTTTTCTTAATTGACATCCACTTTAGCGCGCGTACATCCTATAAAAGCGCACAACTTTTACCCCACGTCATAAAGAACCCATTTTTCTACACTGTTCCGTTTTAACGATCGTAAATTTCCATCTAATGACACGAAAGTGAAGGCGACTGGTATCACTTTTTGGCAAGAAATTAATTGACGTTACTGGAAGTTTTTTAATTGGAGTTTTATAGTAGTTGGTGAACAGTTAATTTTTCATTTATTTTATGGTTGGATACTGTGGAAAAGAATTTTCCTTTTTATGTTTCCAACGCTATGGATGTAGAAAAACAAATTCCAGGTAAGAGCTTTTGCCAAAATTCAGATTTTCAAAAAAATAATCGCATAACCGGCAAAATTAGCAAAATATAATATCATTTAATGTTCCTTCAAATATATCGCATGATATAATATATAGATATACCGGGTGTCCCACCGGGAAGGGATTCGATCGATTATGGAAAACTACACGGTAGAACAATCTGAAAATCTGACCTATCGCCAGCCGTTTTCGCAATATTTGAAATTTTATGTCAAAAATGACGTTTTCAGAATTCATTCATTCAGAATTCATTATTAAATTCCAACTCAGTCTCTCAAGGGCCTTGCCCGTATGTTTGTTTTTTAGAATTTTTAATACTTAAGATTTAAATTTAAGGTTTGTATATTGTTTGGTTACTTATAGTTATATATATAGTTATTTATATTTAAGAATTTATGTTGTTGCCTTTTAGGTTGATGATGGAGCGAAACTCCGAAACATGTCCCCTTTTATAAACGAATCTTAATACAATTTTATTAGTGGAGACGATGTATGTATTTTTATTGTACTTTTATATCAAAATCATTTAATAAGATGTGTGAATCGAAAGCAAAAATAATATCTAGGGTGTTCCATTTAAAAAAAACGTTTGATATGCTTCGGGATAATGTAACACCCTGTATACATGGCACCTCTTTTAGAATGTAGACCTAATAGGTCTACAAAATCAGACGTTGAAAGAATTTTGAAAATCTGAATAGTTTTGTCACAGTAGACCGTCGCGTGTAGGGAGGCGAGTATGAACAAAAAATATTGAAAGGTGTCAAAACAATTTGAAAATATGTAGATATAATGAAGAGCTGTTTAATGATGCGCGACCCGACAATCATAACCCAGATGAGGTCACAGCTGGGCTACCAATCATGAAGAGCAAAATTGAGAGAGCCATCATATCCATGAAAAATAATAAAACCGCAGGTCCAGATAGTATTCACGTTGAGATTCTTAAAATTATGTGCGATTCCGAGCTTCCTCGATATGCTAAAAAAGCTATTCAACGAAGTGTACGACACTGACGTAATACCTGAAGATTGGATGCACTCGACGTTTGTCGCCATACCAAGGAAATCAAATGCGAAAACCTGCGACCAACATCGACTAATAAGCTTAATTAATTACTTAACTAATCTAATCTTTACAAAAGTGATACAGAACAAAAGCTACGCAAAATGCGACTCTGAGGTTGATGATTCGCAATTCGGCTTTCGTAATGCAATTGGCACGAGAGACGCCATATTTGCCTTGCAAGTTTTAATCCAACGCTGCCGAGACACAAATAAAGATGTCTACAACTGCTTCATTGACTTTGCAAAGGCCTTCGATAGTGTCAACCACGAACTTCTCATAACCATACTAAAAAAGATAGGTCTCGACAGTAATGATATAAGAACCTCTACTGGGGACAAACTGCGTGTGTGAAAGTAGGTAACTCCTGTACTGAAAAGGTCGAAATAAAGAAAGGTGTGCGCCAGGGATGTATATTATCTCCCCTCCTGTTTAACAGATATACAGAGGAAATCTTCAGTGAAGCATTATACCACGCTATGTGGACATAAAACTAAATGGTGAACTCCTGAACAACATTCGATATGCTGACGATACTGCAATACCTGCCAGCAGTAGCGAAGAACTTCGACATCTAGTAAAAAAGATCCAAGCCATCAGCGAACAGTACGGTTTGAAGCTCAATGTTTCAAAAACCAAATGGATGGTTATCAGTTAACCGACAACAACAAGCAGAACAGCTGATACTTAACACCGAATCAGTAGAGCAGGTCGAGAAATATTGCTATCTTGGATCATTAGTAAACTCTCAATGGGACCAGTCTATAGAAATAAGATCAAGAATTGAAAAAGCAAGAACAGCGTTTAACAACATGAAATCATTATTTATTAACAAAGATATATCTTTGAAAACAAAAATCAAATTAGCTAAGTGCTACATATTTTCAATTCTTTTATATGGGGTAGAAGCATGGACAATGACAGAGCGAATGATGAAGAGACTGGAGGCCTTCGAAATGTGGGTATACCGTCGCATTTTGCGAATATCGTGGACCGATCACATCACCAATGAGGAGGTTCTCCGCAGAGTCGGTAAACAGACAGAAATCTCATTCACTGTTAAAAAACGTCAAATCGAATACCTTGGGCATATGCGTCATGAGAAGTATCGCATCCTGCAACTCATCCTACAGGGCAAAACAGACAGCAAAAGAGGACCGGGTAGACGAAGACATTCATGGTTGCATAATCTGCGTAGATGTTAATCGCCAACGTCCACAAGAAGAAGAAATATATATAATAATACACTCTGTATCGCAATAAGGCAGAAAGTTTTATTTAAGTGTTTTGGTTCAAATCTTCATATTTTGTGCTATAAGGTATCTCGAATTACTATATGGACAATTCTTAATGAAACACCCTGTATATATATTTTTTAAATTAGCAAATAAGACGCATTGCATGCATACTAATTCCGACATTCGAAAATGAGGAATATCTCCTCCTCCTCCTCTCACACTCTCACATCCCTCCGTATACTCCATCCTCAAACAGTGTACATAAACATATCCAGGTTGTTGTTCGGAAGATTTGTGTGCCAGTCAAGTGTGCTGACACGGGGTCGAACCCGCCCTGAATTATACAGTGGCTTACATAAAGTATGAGCGCCTAAATGCGCACCGGTTTAACGGCGGGCGGCCTGTGGTAGACCACTACTATCTCTATCGTCAGTCCCTCCACCTCCTCACCCTATCACAACCTTTACTTTTACGATTTTGTGTGTTTGGTGGTTGACATGTGCCTTTCAAACACTGTCACCTGGCATGTCGGGAATCGTACGATTTATTTTTTTTGCATTTTGGTCAAAACATAAAATACAGGGGATGGTCTCAATGACACATTCTGTGTATTTTCATTTCAATTTTGGATATTACAAGGTTCGTTCAATAAGGTATAAGAACGAATCATTCTTATTTTATTTTTTGTCGAATTTAAACATTCTCAGTCCAAAGAATGGCATAAAAAAGGCACACCACATTCCAAGAAGCTTAAAAGCACATACTCAGCCGGAAAACTAATGGCGATCGTCTTTTGGGACTCAGATGCAGTGGCGGTTGGTCCATAAGGGCACGTGGGCACGTGCCATACCTAAAAAATGAAGTAGAAAAAATAATTTTAGATTTTATACTTCGCACCACACCAGTGTAATTTCGTTAGAATTCCCTATAAAATTTTGCATTTGAAAATTTGAATCGAAGCAGAACGTAGGTCTTAGTACATATTACGCTTCACTTGGACACAACATTTTTGTGCCTCTATTGTTTTCTTTGCTATCGCGTGCGAAAAACAGAGACAGCAATGCATCCCTACGCTATACGCTTGCCTCTATTGTTTTCTTTGCTATCGCGTGCGAAAAAAAGAGACAGCAATGCATCGCTACGCTAGTAACAGTAAAAATTAAACGCATTTGTGACGACGTCATATCTGGGGTGCTGTCCTACCCATCAGTTGTGTGGTGTTGTTTTTTTTGGTGAATATCGAACCGTCTTTCCAAATGAAGATATTAAAACTGTGTGTAACTTATTTCCTAACGTAAATTACTTAAACTCGGGACGATTTTCTGAAACACAGTGGGGCTGTGCCTCTGTTACAAATGTTTATCCAAAACAATTTAACATCAACATTTAGTGAATCTGTGGAATTGCTGTCTGTTTTATGTACTGTCCTTATGACGACTATAGAAAGCGAAATATGTTTCTCTACCCTCAAACGGATCAAAACATTTTTATGAAAATTACAATTAAACAATTTCGTCGTCTCCACTAATAATTTTAAAAATCTTTATTCAAAGGGACATGTTTCAGAGTCCCAGCTCCATCTTCAGCCTTAAAATATCGCAACTACTATGGTGGAGTTAAATCCGCATATAGGCAGAGCCCTTAATAGACTATTATCAGAGATAGCAGAGAGATAATAGTCTATTAAGGGCTCTGCCTATATGCGGATTTAACTCCACCATAGTAGTTGCGATATTTTAAGGCTAGGACTCCGAAACATGTCCCTTTGAATAACGATTTTTAAAATTATTAGTGGAGACGACGAAATTGTTTTATTGTAATTAGATTACACTCCACTGCATCAAATGGATTATTTCTTTAATTTTTAAGAAACACTATGGGCTAGGAAAGGTTGTGCGCGTTAGCAATTGAAAAAAACCTTGTGAAGTCCTGTTCAGAAATCTACGAGGATGGACTTCACTTGCAAACAGTTTTAATGGTCATGGTGAGTTTAGCAAAATGGTATTATCTAGCTATTCTAACTACTTAAAAAAATTGTATTTCTTTATTTTGAAAAGTTTTATTTTTATTATTATTTATTGCCTTGTTATGCCCCACCTCTTTCAGACCTCATGAGCCGCAACTGCTCAGATGGAATTGAATTGATTCATTTTAAAGATTTTGTGAAGTTCCATGTGCTCATCAATAGTATGGCCACTCATAGGTATCCACCTGCGGTAATTAAATTTAGCGACCCCTATCTACAATTGGACTTTGGACAAATCCTTGTCACGAAGGTGGCACATCGTTAATGCCAAACATATCCTTTCGAAGGTCTACTCGATGATTTGCAGAAGGAGTAAGGTATCAAGCTCCAAATGACTAAAGCAGTTGTGCGATCTACTTTGATCCACGCTTTAAAATCCAAGAAAATCATGGCAATAAAAATCGACGTGGATCTCAAACCTGCATATTTAAAGGCACTTCAAAGTCGACTGCGTGAGGAATATCATAAGGTTATTGACAGCTCGAACGTGAGTCAGAGTCTTATGGGAAGCAGTCAACTATATGACTTTGAGGAACTGAGGAGCAGCGTAAACTTGGCCCAAACAATCAATAAATGGCTGAAGTAACATATGATCACATTAGCCCCGTAGAAATACAGTGAAACAGAAGATTTTTCTCAAACAAGTCCTTTCCGATCACAGTTACTAAGATCAAGAAGGAAGAGGGTCTAAAACAGTCACATCGTCAGCATACAATGTACACTTTTTGGGAAACAAATGAATGTATAGATCGTTAATATACAAGATAAAAAGCGTGGGTCCAAGGATTGAGCCCTGTGGAACCCCACTAAGTACCTCACGCACATCTGACACGTCCGTACCCATGACCACACACTGCCCCCTGTCCATCAGGTAGGATGAGAATAGTTGCTATGTGATTCCCCCATATCTGTGCAGCTTCGCCAGCAACAGCTCATGGGATACAGAGTCAAAAGCCCTACTTAAATCCAAAAGCGTAGCTCCCACTACATCCCCCCTCTCAAGGCCATCAACCACCCCAGATACAATTTCAACAAGTGCCTGTACAGTCGAACGATTACCTCTAAAGCCAAACTGTGCCGGACACAACAACTCTCTGGCCTCCAGATAACTGGTCAAACTCCTTTTGAGAATAAATTCAAAAATATTTCCGAAAATTGGAATAATCGAGATTGGACGATAATTTTTAGGCAAATCCTTGTCACCTTTTTTAAAAACAGGAATCACCCTGCTTAACTTAAATATTTTGGGAAAGTTTCAAAAGAAACCTGCCTATAATAACTTTAAAAACTACTGTTACTAAATTAAAACAGTCCTTCTATGTCTACACCACCTTAAATTACGCGAAAAACCCATTTAATGTTTACATGTTTGTCCAATTATTCGGGCAATATAAATACAGAAGGGTTGAATAATAATAGCAGTGAAAAACACAAGGGGTGGAATAGAAGCATTTTGAGTATGTTTAATACTTTAAAATGTAACAATACAATTGATGGGGGTAGTTTTAGAACGCAACCCGGGATTTCAAGTACTTTTCAAGTTGTTGAGTTCATTTAGCTCCCTCTTTTACGCATTCAATCGGTAGAAAGATTATCTGTTGTTATTTGTCAATCAATGGAATTCAAGGGGATTATCCTTGGTATATTTCTGGATTTTAAATCTTTTTCAGTCGGTGATATATCATCGAATTTAAATTGTTTTTTTGTCTGAAAAATAACGAAATAAATACTATATTTCCAATTTCATTTCTCAACTTTTTTACTAGATTTTTATGGATCAAATCTAATTTTAAATTGTGTAAATTTACAGTCCGCACCAGACATTACCACGTCTAGGGTACCCGTTAGTTGGCAGACCCAGCAATCCCACGGCGTGTGGACACCCGACATGCTCAATAGGATTCTCATCAGAGGAGCATGTTGACCAATTTGGTTGCTACTTCAACACCTGGCGATATTTGATATCCCATTGTCTTGCATGAGAATTCAGTCGTCGTCCTGCATTTTCAAAAGAAAACAAAAACACTCAGTAAACTCTTATCTGTCAATTGAGATGTTGGCAACAATATGCTAATCTTGACGGCTAACCAATTTTAGAACAGTCACAGGTCTGCAAGCGTTTACGTATTGCTATGTTCCGAACTTTAGTTAATTTCTGTTGTTGTGTTGTTAAGTGGCGATTTTGAAGTCCTACATTTTGGACCACGGCCAGAACTTCATTTATCGCTGCCCAATTCTATAGAGAAAACACTGAGATTGATGCTTCTCGAGACATATTGATAAAACCATTTTGAGAATAAATAAACTAACAGTACGATGATCAATGTAACAAATCACTATGCAAAATTCATCCTCATTCAATTAAAATAACTATGGTTACATGTTTCTCCATAATCTTGACTGCTAAGCAACTTTTGACCAGTCACAGGTCTGCAAGCGTTTAGCGTTCACTTACTTATTGTTAAGTCCCGAACATGACTTGATTTCTGATCTACACTGTTGTTAAATGTCAATTTTTAAGTCCTACATTTTGGACCACGGCCAGATCTGCATTTATTGCGGATATTTTCTCTAAATCGCTGCCCAATTATTTTATTTATTTATTTATTTATTGTCATTACATGTCATTACCAAAAAAGGTTTACGCATTAAATATTAAAATATTACATAACACAACAAAAAAAAATAGAAATGTTAATCAAAACAGAAAGTCAGTGCTGAGGAATTCACCAATGGAGTAAAAAGCCTGGTCAATTAAGTAGTTTTTTAATATATTTTTGAACATTACAAGGCTCAGTGTTTTCAAACTATCTGGCAAATTATTATAGCATGTGGGACCATAATAATTCACAGAATTTCTGCTTCTACCCAACCTCATATATTCAGGAAGAATGTCATTTTTGTTTCTGGTATTGTGGTTGTGAACTTCATCATGCCTTATGTACAGATTGTAATTATTTTTCACATACATAATTGAATTGTAGATACAGAGACACGGGAGTGTAATTATTTTACATTCTTTAAATTTAGGTCTGACATCCTCTCTAAACTTTATATCTGTCCTTATTCGAACCACTCGTCTTTGGATTGCGAATACCCGACTAGCATGACAAGAGTGTCCCCAAATTGACAAAGCATATGAAGCCACACTGTGAACAAGGCCATAATATGCTGATTTCAAAACATTAAAAGAGACTTCACCCTTCAAGCTTCGCAACATGAACACAACCTTAGACAACTTGGCAATGGTAACCTCGACATGACCCGCCCAGGTTAGCTTTTGGTCCAAAGTGACACCCAAAAACTTTACCTGACCATCAGAAACAGCAACATCCGTCTCACGTAATGTAAATATTTTAGTAGCTGTTTTATTGGCATTCATACAGAGTTTGTTAGATGCAAACCAGTCCGCAGCCTTCGACTGTGAATTAATCATACTTGAGGCCAGAACATCACTCGACAGTTCAACATCGACAATAGTTGAATCGTCTGCAAACAATGTCAGGTCAGAGCATGGCAGATGTAGCGGTAAATCATTAATGAAAATCAAAAACAATAAAGGTCCGAGCACCGAGCCCTGTGGGACTCCACAAGAGCTCAACAAGGGCTGACTTGACTCAAACATCGTTACGACATTCCTACCAGTGAGATAGGAACTCAGCAAACGAATCGAATTCGCACTCATACCGTATCGCTCCAGTTTACCCAACAAGATATCGTGTGAGACGCAATCAAACGCCTTTGTTAAATCAAGAAAAGAAGCCCCCACAAGCCTTCTACTCTCAAAAGCGGTTATAACGCTATTTATAAAGTTTTCTATAGCTGAAACGGTGTTGAGTTTCTATAGAGAAACCACTGACAATGAGTCTTCTCGAGACATATTGATAAAACCATTTTGAAAATAAATAAACTAACAGTACGATGATCAATGTAACAAATCACTATGCAAAATTCATCCTCATTCAATTAAAATAACTATGGTTACATGTTTCTCCCTAATCTTGACGGCTAAACAAGTTTGGACCAGTCACAAGTCTGCAAGCGTTGCAACTTGTGTTAGTCAAAACATGTATTTATCACTATAAAATTTTCTTAACATTTTCAAACGCCTTTTTGTGGAATTCCATTACAACAATGAACAAAATAATCATGCATAGAAAATACTGCGGAAGAACCTGATAAAATAACCTCAACGTATTACCCGCATTGTTGCTATCAACATGTTCAAAAGGTAAACAACGTATTTAATCCAAATAAACAACAACAACAACAATAATACTGCGTTTGCTGGGACAATAACAATTCTCTATCTCTGTTGATGTTCAAATAGAGGCTTAAAGCTGGCTTGTAAAACCCCTCTATACATATATCTGAATACATACGTAGTAGGTTGCGTTGTATGCAATATAGAGAATAGAGTAAAGCCAGCATAAGCTGATGGAGCTTAGCCGGCCCGAAAGCTAATCATAATCATGCCAGTAATTAGCGCTTCCTGATGTTTTGCCTCTTTGCTCCTCACTCCCCTCATGATGTACCTACCAACACACAAACACGAATTAGGATATACTGTAGTGTTCCTGTAACAAGGATAATAATTTGTCCTGATTATAGGTATACAGGAGGAACATTTATTTATTGAATTGTAATAAATGTGTATTAATTCTTCGCATTTGTATGAAATTTTGAACCAAATGGGAATCCACTAAACATTTTTGGACATGTCTCTGCATCCCTCTGGTTTTGGTCGCACTTAGCATATCGGAAAAAAATATTTTGAATCTATACAGGGTGTCCCAAATATAAGAAATGATCCATAGTTGTGTTTTTTTAAATGGAATGCCCTGTATTTGAATATATTTTTAGATTTCCCGTTCAAAATAAACCTAACTTTTATTAAAGTACATCTCAACTAAACCTGACAGTTTTTTAAATATTTTATAAAAAAAATAGACATAATTTGAATGAAAAAATTCACACCTATTCGTTTGTTCTTTTTAAGCCAGTCCATGCTGATACATATACCCACTCATCACTTGTTACGCCAAATATAAAAAAAATCAAATACTAAATACAGGGTGTCCATTAATATAAGTTATATGAACGTAAAGTTTAATTCTAAATAACTTGTTTATTTCAAATGGAACACCCGGTATATGAGGTCAAAATTAGATGTACAAAGTAATTATCTGTCAAATATTATAATACTTTCCTATCGGTAACGCTTCACGTTTTCGTGGAAAATGCACATATTCATACTATTAGGCTAATTTTTAATTGAACCTGTTAATTTCATGTAGACCACCCTGTATCTGATGATGATGACATTAATTATTTATTAATCACTATAAGGTTTCCCTATAGATATGTGTATTTTTAATTTTGCATGGAAAAAGCACATATCGGTAGTAATATGGGACTCTAGGCACATGTACAAAATTCAACACGATTTAAAATCAATATTGAAATGTTCTTGATGCAGTTGCACTGTGTTTGGGTGGTATCTTTCGTTAAACTGCCTTAACATTCTCTAGAAGACCGCTTTTTTGGGATGATTTTGCGCTGGGAATCTATTACCTAAATTAAATACCTTAGCCACACTATTCCGTGTTGTATCGCGTGAATAACCTTGTATATTTAGTCAAATTGAATAAAAAGGAATAAAAACCATATTTTAAGCAGATTACAAATAAAATAAAATTCACTAAGTAGGCTTGGGTAAGGAAGGAAAACAATTAATGACAAATGACACATTATTAGTGCTGTCATTTAATACGATGAAACGGACGCCGCCATGTTCCTCTATTGTTGTGCCAACTGTGGGAAAACAAATCTGGTGTTAAACTACGATTCGTCTATTAAAGCGGGAATTTTAAATTCAGGCCAAGAAGAGGCCGCTAATTTTTATGGCATGTGCTGTAAAACGCTGTGGATGTTGAGGTCTAGTCACATTGCAGAAAAATTTGCTGACGAATCAAAATATCAATAGAAATCAAACAATTCTCTCGTTTAAAAAATGTTCGTTACTCGTTGAACATTATTTTATTTCTGTGGTGATAGATGAACTTGATTTTGTTTGCCATAATCCTGGTACCACTATCGATGTAACGCGAGAAAAGGATATTTTCAAGGAATGCAAATTTGCCTTAAAGAAATTTAAAATCTTTGATTGATGCAAGTAAATTTATTATTGGTACCTAATGCTTTCTTGAACCTTTTCTGTACTTTACTGGTATGGAGTTTCTTGGGTTCATTGAAAATTCAAATAGAAATACTTTTCAGTTTACTTTCTTGGGGTGTTCGGTTCTTATAGAAAAAAAATTCTTCTTTATTTTACATAGCAATATTCATGTTTATTTTTGTCACGATCACACTGAACATAAATTAAACGACGTTTCGTTACTAATTAGTAACTTCCTCAGGTTAAAACATTTCCTTCTAACACAAATTCCAATTCGTCAATGTCAAAAAAGGACAAACAATTTTCATTCTATTTACAAACACATTTATAACATTTAAATATAATACTTACAATACAACATACCGGACAATAGTTTCCATCAATAAATAAATATGTATTTTATTATATTTAAATGTTATTTATGTTCAGTGTGATCGTGACAAAAATAAACATGAATATTGCTATGTAAAATAAAGAAGAATTTTTTTTTCTATAAGAACCGAACACCCCAAGAAAGTAAACTGAAAAGAATTAGAATAGCGGTTCAAGAATAACAAAAAAATAAATATAATAAAAATACTTTAGTTCATATCTCAACACAATGTTTCGACAACAGGCAACCGTTGTCTTCATCAGACTTACATTAAAAATAAACAAACATCAAACGATGATGTAGCAGTGTCCAATTTAATTCACCAAGTTCTCGAAAATAGGGCTTCGTAATGGCGAGTCTACAGGCAATTGTCAGCAAATAATGTCGAATATAATATAAAATATATTACTTGCTCTAGTTGCGTGCCAAACACTTCACACAGGAAGGTAAATATATATACAAGATACACACACAAAATTATTCCCATCAGACCTTATGCTTGTAAATTCTTAATAAATCCTGCAATACTGACTTTCCAAGCATGCCATATGTGCCTTTTTACTTACCTACTTATATGACACGATTTTTGTTATCGCTGTTATACTATTATCTTGTTGTATCGAATAGACAAAAATCTATACCGATATTACATGCATGTGGATAATAGTTTTCTGTCACACATGTTACATTGAAATGCAGAAAAAATATTGTCACGGTAATTTTGATTGAAATTGACAATCATAATCTCTATAACATAATATAAAGATTGTCCTCCAAGTCCAATGAATAAAATATAGTGCGAACGACCGCAGCAAGGCTGCCGCGGCTTGTTTTCAAAGCGTACTTAGTCTGGAACACAAAATCTACCAAGAGCTTTTCTTGATAATTTTTTACTAAATATAGTGTAGTGGTACATCCACTACATGAATTGATTATTAAATACAAGATTTTACTATTGTTAAAATATTTTTAGTTACTATAGATATAATATAACGGAACGTGGTTGCAGACACCTTGTCACGTTTAAGCGACCTCGATATATCGCAAATAGATTCTAACTCAATAAATTTACAAAACATTAAAATTCAACAGCAAAATGATACAGAGCTTAAAAATTTATTAAATAATAATTTGATAAACAAAACAAAACTTAATCTTCAATTTGTAGAAGTTCCTTTTTGTGATACAAAAATATGGTGTGAAACTTCTAACAACAATAATAGACCTTACATTCCAGAACAATTACGACACACAATTTGCCAAAAACTACATCATATTTCGCATCCTGGAATACGTACTACAAGAAAACTAATAAATTCAAAATACTTTTGGCCACGTATGAATTCAAATATAACTACTTGGTCAAAATCTTGTATTAGTTGTCAAAAATCTAAAGTTCATTATCATAATAAATGCAGAAATCTTTCGTGCTGCAGTCTCCAGAGCTACAATTGCCATTTGGATCGCCAACCTTCGGCAGGAGAAGGCGTGATAAGAAGAAGATGTAGGATTAATTGTAATTTTGTTTTGTTACTTAATTTAAGAACACTGTTGGTGAATAACCTAGATTATGTAGGGTAAGGATTTGTTGTTGTTAAGTTTATTCTTGTTGAAGTTGTTTGTTGTCAAATATTTATTAGGTTTTAGGTTAATATCTTCAAGACCAGTGTTACATACACTGATTAGAAGATCAAGTTATTGTTAATAATGTGTATTATTGTCTGAATAAAGTTTATTTTCAAAAAAAAAAACTGAATATAAATAAGCAACTGTAAAAACAATTAGAAATACTACGAGTAGGCTACTCCAGGAAAAATACTTCAATGACTTCAAAATTGTATTCGACCCGTTTACTAGTGTGATATTCAAAAACGCGCAAGATGCAAGAAATGCAAAACGTAAAAGATTACAGCAGGATCCAAACAAACGGAAATGCAGTTAATCAAATTCAATCAGTGGAAATTAACAATCCGTCAACTTCAGCAAACTCTTCTTCCAATTTAACATTTACCAATTGTACTTTTCACAACTGTAGTTTTAAATAAAAATGAATAATATTTGTTTGATTAAAACTAATACATTTTGTATTGAAAATTATTAAACGTCAGATTGACAATCAAAGTTTTGATATCTATTGGGTCTGCCAGATAACTTTTTTTTTTGAAAATGCTATAAAAAAAAACTGCTGAATATTTTCTCAAATTTCTTTTTTTATTTGAAAGTACAATCCTTCCGGTTAATAATGACAAATAATTTCATTCAAATGGCTGCCTCGGCTGGCCATGCAGTAGCCTACACGATCGGTCCAATTTTTAAGCACACTATCGATTGTGTGTAGCTGTATTTCACCAATGGCTTCACGAATATTGTCCTTTAAAGCGTCAATTGTCTCTGGCTTGTCGGCGTAACACTTATCTTTGATGGCACCCCACAAATAATAGTCCAACGGTGTCAAATCGCAGCTCCGAGGTGGCCAAACGACATCAGCTCTGCGGCTGATAATGCAATCTTCAAAAACAGGGCGCAAAAACATCGAGTGTAGCTTCGGCTGTGTGGCACGTAGCGCCGTCCTGTTGAAACCAAATGTTGCCAATATCCTCCTCTTCAATTTTTGTGAACAAAAATTCGTTCAACATGGCCCGATAACGATCGCCATTGACTGTAACGGCCACTCCTTGCTCATTTTCGAAGAAAAATGGCCCAATTATGCCTCCGGACCAAAATCCGCACCAAACAGTGACTCGTTTTGGGTGCATCGGCTTTTCAATGTATGCGTGCGGGTTTTCTGTGCCCCAAATGCGACAATTTTGGTTGTTTACATACCCGCCAAGATCAAAATGAGCTTTACCTGAAAAGATGATTTTTTTGGCAAAATCGGCATCTTCTGTAAGTCGATCGCAGGCCCACTGAGAGAAGCGAAAACGCATTGGATGGTCAGTTGGCTTCAACTCCTGAACCAATTGGACTTTGTATGGCGTCATACCAAGGTCTTTATGCAAAATTCGTCTCAATGATGTCTCCGAAATGTTCCATTGTTGAGACCGACGGTGAATTGATGTTGATGGCGATTCACGCACACTTTCTGCCACAGCAGCAATATTCTCAGGTGTACGCACTGTTTTTGGCTTTTCACGCTTTGGTTTATCGATGAGGATGTCAGTTTCTTTCACTTTTTTCACGAGATAACGAACATACGGAGCTTCTCTTCTTCCAAAATCCGTACGCAATTTTCGCACACATTCTGCAACATTACCATGATTTTCAAAGTAATGTCGCAATATTTCCCAGCGTTGTTCAAGCGTATACACAACCATATTCGTTCAGCGGAAGGATAAAACTAATTATCTGTCAAATCAGACATGAGCTAAGTGTTACCCTTCACGAAATAAGCACTAGTTGAAAAAAAACGTTAGATGGCGGACCCGATACAAAGTAAAAAATTACCTTATCGAATACTCCTCGGGCCTTGTTAAATACTCAAAATTTTGTCATAGAGAATCCTTCAAGCGAGGTGCTATTATCAAACAACACGCTTAAGATTTTAGAACATGCAGAACTTTTTATGAAGAATAACTTTTTTTCATAAAATTAATAATAAAAAACTTCCAACCAACCCACCCCAAACCAACTCAACCCCAACCAAATCAACTGAAAAATCCCAAAAAAAAAGACGAACGAGCGTAGTCTTTCTTCTTAGATGTCTTGAAAAAGTTTGAGAAACGTTTGCAAAATTGTTTAGATATGTTTTCCAAGGACTTACTAACCGACCCTCGTGTTATTCAACTCACAAATTAATCGGTCCATCTACAAATCTTCTGACCATACCTATATATAGACCAACAAGCGTATATGCACACTGAGATTTCATCAAATTATTAAATGTTTGTGTATGCAACCCCGAAAAATTAACCAACCGCACGCATTTCACCCAAATCCCCAACATGTTCATATTATCATCCTCATCATCCAGAAGCCTTGATGTTCATTCGTTAGCCGGACCATCCGTACAACTTGGCAATTAAACGGTGAAATATTTATTTGGAAATGGTTCGCATAATATCCATGTATGTATTTGGGGGGCATCTGCCTTTTCAGAAATGTGCATAAAATTAAGTTTCGACTGACCATTGACCGTGTTAATGTAATGTTTATGCATTTATACAGGGCTAACTTTGATTTTAGTTTTAGTTTAGTTATTGCCATTAGTGAGGTAAGGGTAAACAGGAGTGGAATTATACGAGTACATCCCTGAGGATTTCTGGGTTCCGAATAAAGGTATAATAGCGTTAAAGTTAGGCGTAGCAACTTTATATATTTGTTTCTTTTTTTATGTTCTTGAACCATATTTCTTTTAATTTTTTTATTCTTGTTTTTCTTTGGGTTTGAGGTTCTTGAAAACAACATTTTTTTTTTAATTTTTTAGCGAAAAATTACATTTCCCTTGTCGAACTTTATTAAATAAACAAGTAACATCGTTTCGGCGATGGTTTGTCGCCTTCTTCAGGTCATTCTAGAAAATTTCAATCATTATGTAGGTATATACATTCAGAAATATCGTATAAACTTGATTTACCTATTTTTTTTCCCCCCTTTTACATTTTGTCAATAATTCAGAATATAACTTATACATTTTAAAATCATACTTTATAAAATATTTTTCTTTTTTTTTTTCACTAATAATAGATATATTATACAGGACTTCACGTTTACAAACACAATACAGTTTAAACATTTTTGCTAAATATAAGTTTATAAAATTCTCTGAAATTGTCTTAGACCAGAACCCTGCTGAAATATTTAGAGTTTTTTTTTTCCATTTACTATTCTTTTTTATTTATTGAAATTGATAATCGATATACCACCATCGATCTACTATACATCTATAATCAAATTAGGGAATTGTGGATTTACGAGGGACGATTATAAGTGTGGCCGTCCGCAGATTCAGATTAAGACATGATATATGTTGCTTAAGTATTGGATGTCTGTTCTGTTATAATATAGTAACAGTAATTTAATTATCATCAAATACAGGGTGGTCTACATGAAATTAATAAGTTTAGAAACGTTACATCAAGTTAAAGTTGTTGAAGCATTTAAGAAAAGGATTCAAATGTGCCTAGAGTCCAATATTACTACCGATATGTGCTTTTTCCATGCAAAATTAAAAATATACATATCTATAGGAAAACCTTATAGTGATTAATAGATAATTAATTTCATCATCATCAAATACAGGGTAGTCTACATGAAATTAACAGGTTCAATTAAAAATTCGCCTAATATTTCCACGAAAACGTCAAGAGTTATCCATAGGAAAGTATTATAATATTTGACAGAGAATTACTCTGTGCATCTAATTTTTACCTCATATACCGGGTGTTCCATTTGAAATAAACAAGTTATTTAGAATTAAACTTTATGTTCATATAACTTATATTATTGGACACCCTAGTACTGGGGTTTTTTTATATTTTGCGTAACAAGTAATGAGTGGGTATATTTATCAGCATAGACTGGCTTAAAAAGAACAAACGAATATAATATGTCGTTATTTTTATAAAAATTAAATATTTAAAAAACTGTCAGGTTTAAGTGAGATTTACTTTTATGAAAGTTAGGTTTATATTGAACGGGGAATATAAAAATATATTCATATAGACCATTCCATTTAAAAACCCACAACTATGGTTCATTTCTTATATTTGGGACACCCTGTATAGATTCACAATATTTTTAAAATGTAGCCATAAATCATTTTATCGAACCCATGAATTTTTATAGGAAATTAAATAGTTTATCCACACTCTTCCCGATACGAGAACAAAATTTGGAAGCTATGGAAAAACAAAGTTGATAGCGTTATCTTAAACAATGAAACTTCGAAAAAAAAATTGGGCACACCAGTGTACGAGGGTTGCATAATGTAATTTGAATGTAATTTTCTTAATACAAGAGATATTTAAATAAAAATAACTGCGTTTGATCGCAGAATCTGTACAATTGAATAAGTTACTCTATAGACATTTTGAAATTCGTGCTAGTTTTAGAGCAATTTTTAAAAAATATACAAAGATTAATAAAATGATGATTCTGTGCTAATACTTTACACTTTCTTCTGTAATTTTCTTAATACAAGAGATATTTAAATAAAAATAACTGCATTTGATAGCAGATTCTGTACAATTGAATAAGTTATTCTATAGAAATTTTGAAATTCGTAATAGTTTTAAAGGAATTTTCAAAAATATACAAAAGTTAATAAAATTATGATTCTGTGCTAATACTTTACACTTTCTTCTGTAATTTTCTTAATACAAGAGATATTTAAATAAAAATAACTGCATTTGATAGCAGATTCTGTACAATTGAATAAGTTACTCTATAGACATTTTGAAATTCGTGCTAGTTTTAGAGCAATTTTTAAAAAATATACAAAGATTAATAAAATGATGATTCTGTGCTAATACTTTACACTTTCTTCTGTAATTTTCTTAATACAAGAGATATTTAAATAAAAATAACTGCATTTGATCGCAGATTCTGTACCATTGAATAAGTTATTCTATAGACATTTTGAAATTCGTGCTAGTTTTAAAGGAATTTTTAAAAAATATACAAAGATTAATAAAATGATGATTCTGTGCTAATACTTTACACTTTCTTCTGTAATTTTCTTAATACAAGAGATATTTAAATAAAAATAACTGCATTTGATAGCAGATTCTGTACAATTGAATAAGTTATTCTGTAGAAATTTTGAAATTCGTGCTAGTTTTAGAGGAATTTTTAAAAAATATACAACCGGGATTTGGCAACCCTGGTTTGACATTTTTGAGGTTATACATATATATATGGATCCCACATAATTTGTCAATCGCTCAAAAAAAGGCTCGTGTCGATTGGTCGAAACAAATGCTCAAAAAATACGATCGCGGTGCTTCGAAACACGTCTATGACATCGTGACAGGTGATGAATCGTGGATTTACACGTATGAGACCAAAAGTAAACAGCAGTCGACTGTATGGGTGTTTCAAGATGAGCCAAATCCAACAAAAGTTGTTCGCTCACGAAGCACTTCCAAGCAAATGGTCACCTGTTTTTTCGGAAATACTGGACATGTCGCAACCGTACCACTAGAACAACGCAGAACAGTAAATTCTGAGTGGTATACAACCAACTCTAACAGCAACGGAAATATCAAGGAAAAACAATGACCAGCACTGAAAATCACCCTGTATAAAGAAAACTACTCAAGCTAGCGGCGCTGGCGCTCTATAAAAACGTCGAAATTTGCACACCCTATACATCCATCTAATAATACAGTGGAGTAGTTTCATAAATATTCAAAACGGTTGTCCTATTTCACCACGGCTATACGTTTTTGTAAGAATAATATATTTTTCGTCCTTCTTTTCTTCCAAATGGCTGTAGAAAAGACTGAAGTCAACTTTTTATCCTTTTCGGCTGTCGGCATACTATTGCCAAGTTGTTGTCGTATTGAGCCCACAACCCCCACAAAAAAAGGACATCAAATTTATGTGCTCCGCATGTTTATAGGCTGGTATAGTTGTGTTTTCTAGAATTGCAGCGGTCTATTTTATGTTTCCACCATGGATGGAACATTGAGAAGATTTAGAAAGGTAAAATAATAATAAACTTTGGGGGTTGATGTGTCAATGAGGAAATTTCGTTAAACATTTTCGAGAGAGTTAACATAAACTCCATATATTGGAGACCAAGCAACGGCAGCATATTCAAGCCTTGATCTTACCATTGCGTTGTACAACACTATAAGACAATCAGTATTGTTAAATGAGTTCGTAGTTCTAAAAATAAATCCCAGAGATTTGAGCGCCCTTTGTTTTGTTTCGGAAACATGATAATTAAAAGTTAATTCGCTATCAATGAACACACCAAGATCTTTAATAACAGTGCATTTATCAAGAGCAGCGCCAGAGAGTCTGTAATTGTAAGAAACAGTGCGGCGTCTTCTTGTGTATATGTTATATATTTGCATTTATCAACGTTTAAATAAAGCTTATTCACAGTACACCAATCTTCAAGCATATTCAGATCTCTCTGTAGTACATCACAGTCGTCTTCAGAGTGAATAGCTCTGAATAGTTTAAGATCATCTGCGAAAAGTAAATAATTGCTAGCAAGGTGCGTTCTTATGTCATTAACGAATATTGCAAATAACAGGGGGGCTAGGTTACTACCTTGGGGAGCGCCACTTGTGGCCAAGTAAGAGTGAGACTTAAAACAACTGTATTGCACGAAGTGCATACGTCAATTCAAATATGATTCAAAAAATGAAATCTTTCGTAGTAGTATACTATGGTCTATTTTATCGAATGCTTTAGAGAAGTCTGTATAGATTGTATCGACCTGAAGACCCTTGCCCATTATAGGAGACACTTGTTGTAGGAAAGCGACAAGATTTGTGACAGTTGATCTTTTGTGGAAAAAACCGTGCTGCTGACATCGGGGGTAGTTAAATATCCTTAACTAAAATTATATTTATATTATTAGATAATATACAATACATTTCATTCTACGCCACTGTGGTCTCCTTTAATTCCCGGACATCTTGGAAGCTTTATGTCCTGCTTCGAGGAGAAAAAGAATAAACATGCAACAACAGAAGATACACAACACAACAGGAAACACTTTTTTTGTTGTTTTTCGTTGTATTTCCTATTTCTCTTACCTCAATTCGTAAGGATATTTTGAATTAATTTATGATAATTTTCCCATAAGAAAACAATTTTAATTACAATGAAGGTACAGGGAATAATATCATTCTTATATATAAAATTGGTCTTATAAAAATTCCCAAACGAAAAAATCTAAACGTAGAACAAGGAGGGTAGGTTTCAGTCTTTCACAATAAGTGTTGCATATGCATTTAAATCCGGTGACATCGGGGGCCATCTGATTGCTCCCTTCCCCTTCATTATATCATTGTCCTGCGTAACTTTCACGACCTCATTATTAGAGAACCAGATTTCAATTTTTGGGGCCTTGGTTTGGTATACCGGACTCTTCAAGCAAGGTGCTTGACGATGATTCAAATCCATGCCGGGTGGATGATCTTACATGAATAATCTGAGCATCCCGTGGGATAGGAATTATTAACGCACTTATGTCAATACACAAACTTCACATGCGTGCGTTAATAATGTCCATATCCCACCAATTACGTAAATAACTATTAAAGTAATATAATTTTAATTAATTGATAATCAAAATAGAACTTGTACCCAATTACTCCTTCATTTTAAGCAGTATCTACTATTAATCCAAACACAAAATCAGAAAAAATTAAATAAAGAAAAACCACTATAGGTAGCCTATACTATAACGTTGCATCAAATCACATTACAGACTACTTTTCTCTATATTTCTGTATAGACTGAAAGAAAAAAATCCACTTAAAGCTTAACAGGGATCAATCTCCGGTTGTACATGGTTGCAGCAGTATTATTTGGGACAGGAGCAGTAATCCAATATCGTAAAGGGCCCACTATGCCTGGAATGTACAGTATATGATACAAGTATTTTTTATTTTTAAGCATCAAAACCACAAAATAATATTTGTTACTGTTTTACTATTCGTAAAACAAAGTCGACAAAGAAAGAATTACTTGATACAATAAAATCATTTAATTTCAAAAAGTAATATGCAATAGACCAAATTTCCGGCCTAACGCAAGGACATACTGTATATCCAATCCGATCGAGATGATTTGGCGATCATAAAAATTATTCAAACACCAAATATCCATCCATTCAAAAAGGTCATACTTCTGAAATAGTGTATTTTTTTTTCTAAAGTTCTGTAATAGTTAATCGACGTAAAGTTTCCGTAAGTTCTTTGTTTATTCTTTTTAATTGAAGGCCGTTT
Source organism: Apoderus coryli (assembly GCA_911728435.2). Lineage (NCBI taxonomy): Eukaryota > Metazoa > Arthropoda > Insecta > Coleoptera > Attelabidae > Apoderus > Apoderus coryli. The sequence continues at coordinate 1,754,653 of OU452207.1, forward strand.
TTTTCAAATCAGTTTTTTTTTTAAGATTAAAGTTTATTCCCCTTAGGAAAAATTACAAAGTAATACCTTGTCTAGTCGTTCATATTATATAAAACAATAAAGTCATTTTCAACCTAATTGAATACACATAACAAATAACTTGATCAACACAATATACGAATAATAAATAACTTTATCACATTTCAGTGGTAGAAAATTCTTAATGATATACATCGTCGTTGTTCTTAATTTAAGTAGCATTATAAAAAAATTCACAACTAAAAAACATAAATATATCCTATCTCGAATTATACTTGTATACAGTCAGGCCAAATTTCAGTGTACATTATTTTATATTACCATTCATTCAGAAACTCAAATGAACAGCAACTTCCCTGATCTGTTAATAGTATTCAATTTTAACATTTTAATTTGTGAATAGAGCAGAGTAAATGATGCTTAGGTTCATTGTGTCAGTTCTAAAAGAGACCGATTTTTCTTTAAATTTGTTGATGTGGAGCATCTCTGATAATGCTCTCTTTTTATAATTAATCTCGCGGTCCAAAATGCTTGTGTTATCAATGTCGAAACAGTGATTTGTTTCCAAGTGGTGGTTTGACAGGGCTGTTTTTGTACTTGAGTCTAGCTTTTCTGGGCGGCAATCATTAGCGTGTTGTTTAAGTCTTTGATGTAATCTATTCTTTGCCATACCAATGTAAATCTTTTCACAATCCTTACACGGTATGGAGTATACTACTTCAGAAATACTCTGTCTAGGGTTCCTATCCTTCAAGCTTGTGAACAAATTCTGTACTTTTTTCTTTGAATACGTCACGATATTAGAATTAGGGGTCTGTAAGCATTTGACCAATTTATTGCTAAGTCCATTTACTTGGGGGATTTTCAGGTATTTCTTGTGTTTGACATCCGACAAGTTTTTCGGATGTCGGTCATGATTATTATGTAAAATAAAATTACCAATATTTTTTGGGTAGCCATTTTCAGACGCGATCTTAATAATTCCATTAAAATTCTTTTCATGAAATTTAGGGTGGGACAACCTGAGAACTCAAGTTTTGAAAGATTTAATAACAGCTATCTTCTGATTTGAGGTTAAGAATCTTCGTCGATGAAGTCGACTTGCGGTACCAATCAGTTATGAGTAGGTTAGTAGTGTCTTTAATAACCAAAGTATCTAAGAAGGGGATCGAATTGTTTTTTTCCATTTCGTAAGTGAATTGTAGGTTATTATTGTAACCATTGAAGTGTTGTAAGGTTATTGTTTCTTGATGTTTAGGAATACAAGTGATGATATCATCAACATAAATAAATAGAAAAGGTAAGCTGAACGGCAGGCTCGGAATCACACTACTTAGAAGTTCATGCATACATAAATATTTATTCGTATATTGTGTTGATCAAGTTATTTGTTATGTGTATTCAATTAGGTTGAAAATGACTTTATTGTTTTATATAATATGAACGACTAGACAAGGTATTACTTTGTAATTTTTCTTGTACGCTTTTGTTGTCATGATATTTTGTTTTAGCCCTGAAGAAGTTTATGTAAAATAGACGAAACGTTGGCTAAAGTTTGTTTATTTTTGTCCTATACCGACAATTCATGTTTCGAGAAATTATTAAGAAACTTTATACAATTAGAAATCATATCTAGACTCTACCAAGCCTAAAACGAATCTAAACTCGAAAATCCGATTGTCTTTCCAAAACACTTAACATACATGAGAAATAGGTACCTAGATTGAAAATAGCCAATCAGAAAAAAAAGCATTTTTACAATATACCCCTATAAAGATACAGCTACAGGGTGAGCGATTCAGAAATAAAATACATTTTCATGTCGACTAATAATGGTTTTTAATTGTTAAGATGTCCTATGTTGGAGATTTTTCAGAAGATCAACAAGACACTACTGTTTGTAAAGTTAGGAACAATACGATTATATAATGACTTCTTAATCTCCGGAAAAGCTAACTGGATGAAAACCCATGTTCATATTTTCGGCGCCCTTTATATTTATTCTTTGTTATGAGAAACCTTCTGTATATAAGAATAAGAATAAAAAGCCGACATTTAATTTACATGAAGGCGTTTCGATATTCAAAAGTGAGACCACTCTGTATTTAAAACATGTCATTCTTCGAACAAGAAAACACGGGCCATCTGTTTCTAAAAGTTGAACAAAGAAAAGAGACAAAAATTATATATTTTTGTTATTCATGTACCTACTTGCAGATGTGTTTATTACTTTTTCGCCTGCCTGCACTTAAACAGAGTTTTACCGCCCGCATATGCGGGCGGTAAATGACCAGTTAGCGCCCGCTCTTTTTATTTTTTTTTCATAGATGGCGCTACTGTTAGATTTCCAATAATAACGTTAACATCAGTAGTTTTCACTCACTTAACTTCATGTGCATTCCCTCTAGAGGATAAGTTGACAATTAATTGAGAAAGTTTACTTAGGTAGTCGTCTGCCATTCCGCTAAACTTATTTAATTATTTAAAATTGTCCATTATTAATTAGTAATCACTTTTTAATTATTATTGTAGTACCGAAATATACCTAATATTCTAAAATCAAATTTCTATAGCGTACACGCTCAGATAATAATTTGACAGTTTCTTTCTACATTTCAAATACTCAACACTGACATGTGAGCCTGTCACATAAGTTTATCTGATCTGAGTTTGTCAAATGATAATGCCTATTATCATGTACGTCAAAAAATACTCCCATTAATTACTGTCAAAAACTGTCATAACAGTAATAATTAATTATTAAAATAAAGTTCTTTTGGTTTAATATTGTAGTATGAAGAGGCAGGCGAAAAACAGTTGTAAGCACCACTGGCGGTAAAGCCGCTGCAGCCCTTCGCTGTATAGCTGCCCTCGCTCGCTTCGCTCACTCGTGCGTCTATACAGCGGCGGGCTGCAACGAATGCTTTACCGCCCTTTATACTTAATATACTATTTCGTAATACCTATATCCATAAACGATAAGATAGATACAAAACAGACCCTTAAATTTTATGACTAAAAGGAGAGGTTAGGAACATTTGTTAACAATCTACTTAAAATAATATTCACAAAAATATTATATTTCCCAAACTAAGAGAAAATATCTATAAAATCACCCAACTAGTATGCATAATACCAGTGGCGTTGCTTCATACAAAATGCAATAACTCACGAATCAATAGTCGGATTGCTGTCAAATTTATACACATATCGTTTGAAGGTTAGTGCTAAATAAAAATCATATGGAAAAAATTCTAGTAACGCCATCTATGTGTCATCCTAAGGATTTATTGAATGACCTAATAGGTACACCTAGTTTCAAGAGTACAATTTCTGTGACACCCTCTACACAAACCAGTTAATAAAACGGGGAAGCAAATAGGTTGAAGAAAAGGGTTACAGTTGCACGATTATGATTATTATTAGTGTTACACAGTATGAACAACGAAGTAGTTATTCAGCAATAACTCTCTCTCTCTTGTATTTCCTCAACCCATTCCCGTACATGCTGTGTATATGCTATGATTGCCTCCGTAAATATTTAATCGTCTAATTAATACAAGAAATTACCTATTATATGCCTATACGGTTCGAGTTGCCTGTTTTTGGATTAATTGTGAAATATGAGTTGAGTTAATACGACTGAAACATGCCTTTAGTTACTAACCCTACAGCAATATATTATCTTTTTCATATTAATTGTACAGAATAACTCAGCTGAATTATTCAGTAACTGAGTAAAAGGAAATAATCAAAAAGGATAGGGTTGCTTTCTAAACAGATATATAGGGTGGCCCAAAAAATGTGCCAATCCAATTAACCACAGAATTGCACTCTTATTATGCCATTTTCTCCATGTTCTATCGGACATCAAAATCAAATTTTGAGAAAGTCAATTCCTTCTTGCAATCTCACACTCAGTTCGTTCATATGATTTGTCAAATCGACATAGAATGCTAACTTCCCCAGCCATTCGCTATTTTCTAAATCGGCAATCGCAATTTAGTTCGAACGTCGATGTTATGATTATCGAAGACTCTCGTCCTCAGTCGGCCAAAAGATGCGCTTGCCCATCTTATACTATGCTGAATTTCATCATCGATATTTGCGTTTGCCGCGAGAATGCTGCCGAGGTAAGAGAAACTCTGGATGTTCGGAAAACTGTCTCCGTTAACTCGAATATGTGGGACAGCCACAGTGTTCGATGCAGGCTGGTAGAGAATCTGCCTTTTCTTTATATTTAGTTCAAGCCCGATATTCCTGTATGTGCTGTTAAATATATTTAGTATATATTGGAGATCCTTTTCTGTATCAGCTAGAACAACGTTGTCATCCGCGTATTGAAGCTCAATGACTAATGTGGATACGATCTTCGTCCCAGCTTGCAGCCTACGAAGGTTGACAAGTCCGCTCCCATCAAATTATTTTCTTTCTTACAAGAACCTTTCTGGCGATGGATCTACTAGATGTCACAATTCACAATAGTAATTGAAATGAAAAAAAGCATATCGTCGGGTTACCACATAGACAAGACAAGTCCCATATTATAGTTTTTAAGATAATAGTGTTTTAAACTTAGAAGGGATATGAAAAATCAACAAAACTAAAAACTTTTTTATTTTGTTATCACATTAACTTTCAAACAAACTTTATAATAATTACAGAAGCAAAAATAATAAAAATTCTCACAAAATATGTTTTTATAAACAAAAAACTGTATTTAACTTGTTTAAGTTGTCACCTCTGTTCGGGAAACTCCCGAACAAAGTATTTTATTATTATTTTATAAATCTATATTTGTTTTTGTATGACTTTACCATTGCCCAAGATCTGGATGACATCGTCATCAATATTACTGGGTTTGTTTATTTTTGTTACTAATCTGTGTGAAAAAAACAAGGCATTGGCTTTTTCTTCTTTGTTAGAGTGAGATTTAGAAAGATGTTAGATTGAATAAGACACAAAACCCCTCGCTCTCTTCACTCACGTTGTTTTTGTATATATTTATGAAGTTTTGCACTCAAAAACCCCCAAAATTAGTTTGTAAGAGTATCCCCCAGTATTAGTTTGTATAGTGTAAAAAGTAGTTAAAAAGTGTATTAAAAACTTATGTAAAATTTAAGTGCATTGGTGTTAATATTAAAAAACAATTGAAAATTGAACTCTGAATAAACCCCCCCCAGATTGTTAAATTACTACCCCTAAAGATTAATGTTATCTTTGATACTACTATGTAAAAACTGTACATGATATTTATAATAATCTATTCATATTAAACCGTACAATAGATAAAAATACAGTCCATTATTTACACGAATTTATGGTGGTGAAAAACGTCAATTTCTCCAACAACCTCATCTGACAATTCTTCCTCTGAAACACTATCTTCTGGTGCGGGCTCTGGAACCAAATCGCTTGCATCTTTTCATATCGGTAAAGATTTGTAATAGTTGTGAAACTCTTTAGGAATCACCACAGTTTTACATAGCTTCATCAAGTCTGTTTTTTTTTTCAGCTTTTTATTGGTCTAGGTTTGCTGTATGCTTTTGATTATAATAATAATAATAATAATATATTTATTTAGTCTTAATCGTACAAAGTACATAGACACGTCTACATTATACTACACTACAATCCATAAATAAATAAAAATACATCACGAATATAATATACAAGTTACATATAAATGACAAACAGCGGGACGGCAACAATTCGACATTCAAAAGAAACGATAAAAAATAGGCATTGAAATATGAATTAGATCAAACATTATAAACTAAGTAATTATAGCAGGCACTAACATATACATACACAACAAAGGACTAATGGCTGACGCAATATTCCGCAAACTCCTGCAGCGTATAGAAGACACCCGTCACCAGAAACTCTTTCAGTTCTTTTTTGAATTTTCGCTGTGGAGAACAGATAGTCTAATTTTCATGTATTCTGATTTATGGTCGTATCTGTACTGAAGAATCCAGGGCTTGGATTTAAGATACTTGAAGCACCTGAAAGATACTTGAAGCACCTGATTTTTAACGAGAGAGAGAGAGAGAGAGAGATACTTTTTAGCCAAGATTGTTCTTAATTTTGTTTTTCATTATTTTTTCTATGTCTAAGAAATCACTAAATTTTTACCTGATTTTTCTCCAAACTTACACAAGAACTCTATGCCACACAATCACAAGAAAGTTGCAAAAATGAAAACTCTAATGCGGCCCTTTCATTTTCTCCTACAAAACTAACAAAGCGATTGCAACATAGAAATTATCGTAAATACCTTCACACACACCAAACAAGTTTTAAGGTTAGGGGTTACATGTGTACCTACTGGCAAAACAAGATAAATGCTAAATGTTACAGATGTTCAAAATCGTCGCAGCAAAAATAAGTTACATGTCTATATCAGAACAAAATTAAATTCAGTACAATATTTCGGCAATCATCAGTACAGCCTAACTAAGATAAGTGACAAATCGCAATTTTAAATATAATACATACAGGCATAATATATCTTGTTTCACCTGGTTAGATTTTGGTCAAAATGGATTTATCGTATTTTTACACAGGCTTACTGAGCCTATTAGTGTGCAAGGAATTTATTTTGTTTGTGCAGTGAAAGGTGAAATTTGTATGTACAAAAATGCACTTAACTAAAAAATGTAAATAATGGAGTTATCTTGTTTTTGACTAGTCTAGAATTCTAGAAATATAGTTAAGGGCAGCAAAATTCAAATTGTTTTGGCATTTGGAACATACTAAAAAATCATTATGGCCCTAAGGCTTCAAAATTTGCAGACCGCTGATCTAAACCATCGCGACGGCCGGCCGTGATTGAGTGTGGCTAAGAGCAAAATAAGAGTTCTTCTTGCAATATCTTTTCAAGAATTCCATTCAGCGGTGGCTTTGTAATGTTGTGAGGAGACATCTGCTTTGACGCTCACACAGAGTTAGTTCTTATCTGTCGAAGACACATGAATGTTGATTACTGTCTTGATAATATATATATACCTATATATATTTTTGTTTGACCTTTATTGTGTATTTTGAATTTATTTTTAATTAAATAAAGTTGAACTTGGAATGTACCACCTTAGACAGGTTAAGGTACAACCGGGCCAAGACCGGGCATCATAGATTTTGGTGTTTGTAGGGGAGTTTTACTTAGTTTCGTAGAAATTCGTTTTGTGAATTCAGAAAATAAAGTTTTTGGATTGGCAGCATTGAAATAAATCAAATTTATCAGTATTGATTCGGTACTTGGGGAGTTTATATGTAATGAAATAGTAAGTTCATTTTTCAGTAGGGTAAAATGATGAAATTTAAATAAATATGTTACTTATTGAGGAACTACCACTATCTCCTACCCTTAACCTTTTCAAAGATAGGGATAGTGGTACTTATCACTTAAAACGGACACTCTGGTTTTCTTGTACATAATCGTAATGAGATACCATCCCCATTTGCAATGCAAATGTTTTATGGTCAGTCTTAAATGTAAGATGGATACAGATGGGCTGGATCTGCATGATTTGTGGCAACCGCTACAAACTGACCACTCTATGGAATACACAGCAATGGCAAAGACAAGACGGGTTGGAAAAGATTTCGTAGTTATTGCTATTTTATAACATGCTAGGCTGTGGTAAAGGGGATGATATATAGCTGAATCATAGTTGGCTTATGACTATTTGATGAAAGAGAGAGAGAGAGAGAGAGAGAGTGATTTTGAATATGCACGGTTGGTAATCAAGGATTAGGTATATGAAGATTTCAGGGAATGTAGGATTTTTTTTTAATTATTTCCCCCAAATTTCACGTACTGAGTACACCCCTTATTTGAAGAGAGAAAAAAATTAACCAAAGTCTCCGTAGCTCAAATTTAGTGAGAAAACCACTGGCGCAAACAGAACTTTGCTATCTCTTATCGTTTGGCCGCTATAGGGCCATTCTCAAATTTCGTCAATTTCTTTTATGTCCTGTAACTTTTTTATTAATAAAGAATTTTCGTAAAAACTTTCTTTAGGCACTTTTTTACGTTGAATTTATTATAATATGCAGTTTTTGTACAGAGTGTTTAGAATTTCGTGCACCACCCCAAACTAATTTTTTATGTAGACCACCCTATATGTATATTATGAGATTTTTGAAAAGCTCGAAAAAATTTCCTAAGATGGGATAGCATTGGAATCTTGGGAACGGTAGAAGTTACAATGTCGGAAACACCTTTAATATGGTGTTTTCAAAAGTAAACTAACTTTAGCTTTAGTTTACGAGAATTTTTGGAAAAACGATTTTTTGCGATTTTAGTTTTTATTTATTTCTGACGTTATTTTTACCGATATAAAAAAATTAAAAGCACTTTATCATTGTTAATTTTTGAGGAGAATAAGATAGCTTTGACAAATTTTCACTACGATGCGACGTTTCGTTTTTGGAAATCCATCATCAACTTGTTTTTTTTTAATATGGCCCTGGATTTTTTATTGTTAAATTTCAAACATTTCGGGTCCGTAAAGACAAAAATAACACGGGGGTACTTCACGGCATATCCTACGACATCTCTGAGAAATTTGCAGTGCAGTCTGGATTTTCTAAAAGCGATCGATTATTATATCTGGGTGACGATCAAAAATGAAGTGTACAGCAGGCATTTGACCACTAAAAAGGACTGTATGCAAAGAGTTCAGAATGCATTTGCCAATTTGAGTCAACCATCTATTCGGCGGGCAATTTTTCATCAGTTATTATAACGATCCTAGAGGCAAAAATGGCTGTCAAACCGTAGAGCCCGAAGTAGATCCAAATGATCTTAATGCATTTTATTGCTCGATCGGTAAAAAACTGCGAAGTTCCATTAAAGCAAAACATGATGCTTTGAGTTATCTGGGAGATCCGTTAAATGGTAGTCCGTTTTGTCTGTCTTTTGTCGAACTTACAGAGCTGATTGAAGTAATCCGTGACATAAAAAATAAGTATTCCTGTGGAATAGACGGATTTGCGATAAAACTCATAGAAAATTTACCATTGTCAGCACACAGAGCCTTGATAGATGCAATAAACCTGTCATTTTTAGAAGGTATATTTCCTGATTGTCTTAAAACCGCTATGGTGATACCATTATATAAGAGTGGCGATACCAATGATCCATCAAATTTCAGGCCAATATCATTGCTGTCGACTTTCTCTAAGATAATCGAGAAACTTATCAAGAAGCGACTCCTCAATTTTCTCCAAGTAAATAACATAATCACGACCCAACAGTTCGGTTTTCAGCCATCAAAAGGCACAACAGATGCTATATTCTCCTTTCTCGAAAATGTTTATTCACAGCTTAATAACAGTAGAGCTGTTGCCGCAGTATTTTGCTACTTTTCCAAGGCATTTGATTGCGTGGATCACGCCGGTATTCTTCTTAGGAAGCTCGAATTTTATGGTGTTAGAGGAGAGCCTTTGAGCTGGTTCCGCTCATATTTGACCAACCGTAGGCAGCTGGTTAGATATCGAAATAGTGTTTCTGATAGTATGGATGTTGCCTGCGGAGTGCCACAGGGTTCCGTTTTGGGCCCCCTTCTCTTTTTGTTGTATATAAATGATATTACTACTATTAAATTAAGGGGACAGTTTACACTGTTTGCGGACGACACAAAACTTCTGTGGCATGAGAAAAATGTTGATGTGGTGAAAGAGTTCATACAAGGTGATTTAGCAAAGGTAGAGGATTGGTGTGATTCTAATTACCTTTCATTTAATTTTACAAAGACAAATATTTTATATTTCAATTTTGAATTTGGCGATTTAGTTTTGGAAAGTAACCCCATAAGCAGGGTAAATTGTGTCAAGTTTTTGGGAGTCCATATTGACTTAAAGCTTAAATTTGAAGAATATATTAAGCAATTGGGTAAGAGGGTTTCATCTGGCTGCTATGCTTTAAGGGTTGTGTCATGGGCGATGGGATTGAGGGTTGCTAGAAATGTATATTTTCCTTTAGTGGAGGCTCATCTGCGATATGGCATAGCTTTCTGGGGTACCTGTAGCCAGACTCTTTTTAAAAGTATTTTCGTACTGCAAAAGCGGGCTGTGCGTTACTTGTCCGGAGTTGATGCTAATGTTAGCTGTAGACAGTTATTTATAAAGAACGGAATACTGACGCTTCCATCGCTTTTTATCTTAGAGACTGTTTGCCTTATTCACAAAAATTTAAGAAATATCACAGGCATAGCTCCTCCTGGTCATACTTATCCCACGTGATTGGTTCAAAGGGTGCACTTGCCTATACCGAGATCTGCTTTGTTGAAAAAATCACTTATTTATGAGAGTCGAAAAATGTATAATCATTTACCACCACAATTGACAGCGATGGAAAATTATAAAAAATTTAGAGGAGGAGTCAAGTTCTTTTGGAGAAGGCTTTCTATTCCCTCCAGGATTATTTTACAGACACCTGGTAAAATTATTGTCTCATATGTTTTATTTGTTTTATGTTTTTTTTTTTGGTTCTTAATATAATGTATATAGGTATGTGTATTTTTTAATGTTTGTCATTTTTATTTTTATTGGTTCTTTGTAGAATGTTAGATACTATTATTGAAATTTGTTTTTATTTATATAAGTATTATGAATTGACTTTGTCTATAAGATTGTACAATTTTCTTAATGACAATAAAGTTATTTAATATCTACAATTTGTCATAATTGTTGATTATTTTTGTCAAGTGTCATATTTATTTGCTATTAAAGCCATCATGGGCAACTAAAATCAATTAAATTTCAACTTCATATCACTATTGTAATAGAAAAATGTAAAATTGCCAATATTTTGAAAACTATCAGTTTTTGGGATAGACATCCTTTCATAAATTTGCCCTTATTTTTGATGCAAAAAAATAAAAAAAATATAAAATGGGGGGTTGCCATTTAAAAATTTTGAATTTTGACACTTTTTTCAATTTGATCTTTTGCCCTATTTTTCAAATACTCTGTATTAATATTTACTAAAAAAATATACGTAGGCGCCTAAAGTAGGTCTATATCTCCCAGGATATTTTAACAAATTATATTATTAAAGCTTCCATATAATAAAAAATTGTTATTATTCTTTATTCTGAAAACGTCATTTTTGACATAAAATTTCAAATATTTCGAAAACGGCTGGCGATAGGTACAACATAGTATGCATGAAATATGTTTAGAATTACAAGGAGAATCCAAAAAATATATAATTTATATATGGTCGTATTTAAAATAAGGAAGTTGACACCCATTTCCGGTATAACCGGAAGTACTAGATTCTTGAAAGTATTTTAGCCGAATTGGTCCCGTCGACCTAAGTACTACACCAGATTTTCAGATTGTTCTACCGTGTAGTTTCTCCATAATCGATCGAATCCCTTCCCGGTGGGACACCCGGTATTTATGCACAATATTTAAATCGTATGGGTTGTAGGGAAAACCTGACAAGTGATACATCAAAATTTAGGAAATTTGAAGAGCTTTTCAAAAATCTCATATATAAAAAATTAGTTTCCGGTGATACACGAAAAACTAAATGCCCTGTAGAACACCTGCGCGGCCAAACAATATGAGAGAGCAAAGGTTTGTGTGCGCCAGTGGTTTTCTCATTAAATATGAGACAATGACGAACGAAATCAAAATAATTTCATCAATTGTGGATCAAAGCTGAGAACAAAAATTGATATTTAGCGAAGGCTGTGACCTCAGATAACTACAACATAATGTTTTTAGCTATTTTAACGCTCGTTGTTAATTAGGAGACTTTCTATTAATCTTTCTGCATTTTTTCTCTATGATTCTGTCACACCTACCTATATAGTTTGACAAATTTTTATTGTATAATCTTATTAAAGATAAAAGAGCATAGAGTCGCAATCTCTAAACCTTAATAAATCCAAGACAAATCCCCCTCAATGCAATACCATTAAAAATCACTAACAGTGTATTATGATTTGTGTCTATACAATATACACATTCAATTACACCCCTCTCATCTAAATACCCTTTAAGCTTTAAGTATTTTTCGTGCGTACCGTCCAAATATCAAAGCAACAAAGTACAGTATAGCTTTGATGCCTCATCTAATAATGCTATAGTAAATATGCAATGGCCTCTATACCACTATCTGTTCTATCCCTCAATACTATACCGTGTGTGAGTCCCATGAGAGTAGGCCACGCATCACCCCCTTTAAAAGTCTTAGCGCTGATGCTCATTTTTGGCAACCGGTAATCGTTTTTGGATCAGTGTTATTCGAATAATATAATATACACGGCTGGCAAATACGCTTCAATGGAAAAAAGACAGTATCTGTCTTAATTTTTCTTTACACATTTAATTAATTAATTAAAGAATTAATTGTAATAAAACTATAAACGTCACCACGACAAGTTTATAATCTCCTTAAGAATTCTAAGCGACCTGAATTCTGGATCAATATGCCATGAATTGTTTACCATTTAGTCGTAAACCGTACGGGATTTTCTATCGTAAAATTTAGTTTTTGGACATCAATTTTAGTGTCTAATAAATGCTGAAAATAAAACTTTTGTCTCCTTAATTAGATGCTTCGATATAATCATATTGTTTTGTTTCTTCAAAAAAGACTTTTAAATGAAAAGGAGCGCTTATTGGGATACGCTGTATAATAAAAGTTACTAGGTTTGGGAACCACTGATATTGACTTTAAAAGAAAAATTGTAACATGGCTCCATCTCTTAGCAAATGGTTATAACTAACAAAAATAAAACTAGTGGCGCCAGCTATAGATCCGACTCCGAAAACGAATATCGTTTTGTATTTAAAGTAGAATCCATAACTAAGTGGTAATGAGAAACCTGTAATCGACAACTCTCTAAATAAAATTACTTAATATAGACAAGCATAGATGTCGCCAAAACAATTATTAATATTTAAGCTTTGAAATTAATCTATTGAATTCAAATTAAATTTTAAACCAAGTGCTTGTTCAATGATTTAAATACTTCAATATTTGCATGTATCATTATTCCGTAATCGATAATTACATATTAATTAATCTTTGATTAAAAAAAAAAATAGTGGCGCCAGCTATAGATCAGACTCCGAAAACAGATAGTGTTTTGTATATAAAGTAGAAACCATCACTAAGTGTTAATGTAAAAACCTATAATTTACACAACCTTAAATACAATTACTTAAGATAAACAAGCATAGATGTCGCGAAAAGAAATTTTTTTAAATTATTAGTGTGTTGAATTCAAATCAAATTTCAGACATGTCCGTGTTCAATGATTTATATAAGTACTTAAGTATTATTTGCATGTATCATTATTCCGTAATCGGTAATTATTTGTAAAAACAATGTAAGAGAAAATGTTACATCATGATATGACTCATAATCATAGGTATGCAATAATTTCAGGCATGAAGAATTATCGAAAATGTTCTCACATTATGGTTATTTAGGTACCTAGGTATGTGCATAATAAATATTAAAATAATAGGTAGGTAACAAACAAAAAAACTAGGTACGTTTGAAATCCATTTACATTTCAAATATTTTGCTACACAAAATTCGCATGTCACTGAAACGTAATTTAGTATTTTGCATTGCATATCAGAACTTATTTACCTAGATTACCTACATCCTTTGGCAACTTACAAACAAATGACATGTTATACCTACCTAGCTAGAGTTACAAAAAATTATTGCACGAATCTTTTGGAATTATAGTTTCGCTATACTTACATTTTCCGATTGTTACAGACAAATTATGATTTCCATGAATTGTATGTGGAAATGCGCATATGCGACTAGAAAACATTGAATCGATACCACTTAAGTGAGGCGCATAGGCGTAACATGAGGTTTTGCTAAATTTGAAAAACTGGAGAGTAATTTCACAACATCTACGTTTTAAGGAATATTCTAGAGTAAGTAGGGAATTATATCTTTCAAAACATTCAGGCCAGTTTATTGGAAACAACCTAATCCGACAGCATAAAAAAACAGCATTCCGAGTCCACGTCGACAGTTAGAACCAAATAATTTCAAACTGTGACGTATGACGCCGCCATTTTAGGAGAGAAGTCAGGTTCTGACTAAAAATAATTATATTTTTCAGTGTCTAACCACAGTACTGTATTTCTATTTTCCTAAAAATATTTAAGGACATAAGATTGGTTGATTTTTGTCAGAATACAAAATAGCAGAATTTTATAGACAGTTATGACTGTCAAAAAAATTTCAAACAAATTTGAATCTCGATAAATACTGAACACAGGAGTGAACGCTATCTACCTACGTCTATGCAATTATTGACACGTTCTCTCCTATAATGGCGGCATGCGCGACGAGATGCGCATGATGCCTCGCAGTTACGATTTGTCTTGAGGATGGTAATAAATTACCGAAACATGGACAAAATAAATAATGTTTGGTCCACACATAGTTAAAAATTTGAAGGCGAATATCCATAATGTGTTTGGGACTCGGAATGCTGTTTTATGCTGTGCTGTAATATCATCGAGACAGTTTAACTGACACATACCTATTGGCAGAACAAACTTATTTGAAATAATCAGCAAACTCCCGTTGCTTGAATTAAAGTGAGGTTAAGTCACAAAACACAATTTATATTTCATTTTGTTTAATTTCATTACTCTGATATCATAAATATTTGAGCCGCCTATGCAGTTTTGTCTACTCCACATCTACTTGACTATTAATTCTTTACGCTGCGCTATACTTTATACTACCACACAAAATATTCCCACCTAGCGAAGTGCAGAGCACTAGAGGATTTCCTTTTACGAGTTTACGACATCAAATAATCCAAGTAAACAACACACAAGAAGGCATGAACAGTACCTATTCAATTAACAAATAAAACAACACAAAGTGATTTAAAAAAATTGTGTATGTAATATCTATAACGGCGTATTTGTTCCGGTTAACGCACATTTAGTGAATTTTTTTTAAACTTAAACTTAGTGAGATATTTAGACTTAATTTTAAAATAATGATGATACCTACCTTATAGTCATAGGAAGCTATAGTTTTCGTGTCTATCAACTAATAATAATTAAGTAATTGTTTACCAACAAATAGATCATCTGTCAAATAATAAATTGTGACAAGCACAGTATTCGAAAATAATTCTGATTGAAAATACCTGATAATTAATGTAAGAACGTGTGTCTAAATTTATAATAATAATTGTTTAACTGTGATTTCATCATAATTGCTGATACACAAGTAATTATCGTGATAAAAGCATTTGCTTTTTGTTGTGGTGTGATTGCAATATAGTAGTATTTGAGCTGGTACGTTTCTAAAAAACTGAGAACGTAATTATGGAGTTTAAATTTAATTTGAATGACATCTTTAAAGAGCCTGTGGTGGAGATTGACAATACGTTTATACCGCCTGGATTCAAGGGTGATAAAAGGGCGTTGTGGTAAGTTACGTATTATATTTATTATACCTACATAATAAGGTACATTATTTCTTGATAAAATAATGTTTTTACGGATCAAAGTTATGTTTTTATAAGTATAAAATGTAAAGCTCCCTGTGGGATTAAGTTGAAGCAGCACAACATTAGTATCAGGAGAGCCTAAAATACAGGGTGTGCAAAGTAAAGTGGTCTTCAATGAAAAGTGTTAACCATTTATATTGTTGTTATAATACCTACTAAGGTAGGTATTTAGAGAGTATTTGCAAGGTGAACATGAGTGTTGTTTATTTGTTTTAGTTTTTGTTTTACACCTTCTAGTACGTATGTTACTATTTAGGTACAGACAGCATATTATTATGGAAAACCGGATTAGTGTATTTATTTTTAATTTAAATAGGTGATGATACAGGGACGTTTATTATTATTATTATAAATTTTGGTTACTAATTTTGAATAACACCTTGTATATCTTAAAAGAAGATCGTTTGCATTAATGGGTGATTATAAAAGTTAGTTAGCACCAGGCTAAATAGTTTTTCTTCAAATTTACTATACAGGGAAATACATTTTTTTACCAACGCACTAAATTATCTCAAATTGATGATTTTCACGGAAACCGTATATGATATACAATGTGTCCACGGATAGAGTTTGGAAGAGGAAAACCTTTTTTATTTGTCGATTTAGAAGAAAAAGTCATTCTTTATAAAAACGTCTGCTTGTGTCAAAACTACAATTTCGAGTACGAAACTTACGATTACTATACAGGGTACATCAAAAATAATATTTTTAATGATTTTGATTTCTTGTTTTTTTAATTTTAATAGTAGCTATGAAATTAACCACTTTGAGAAAAAAGTTTATTAGTGTTTTTTGCACAATTGGTGTAATAAATCACGGTTTTGAAAATATTTTCATAAAATTAAAAAAAAAAAACAAAAAAATCAAAATCATTAAAAATGTTATTTTTGACATACCCTGTATAGTAATCGTAAATTTGGTATTTGAAATTGTAGTTTCGACACAAGCAGACGTTTTTATAAAGAATGACTTTTTCTTCTAAATCGACAAATAAAAAAGTTTTTCCTCTTCCAAACTCTATCCGTGGACACATTGTATGTTTATAGGCTAATAGAAAAAAAAATCCTGAAGATGACAAAAATTTGAGTCGAAACATCGAATCCGTGGACACATGGTATATCAAATCACATTTATTTTTCAAAATTCCCCCTCAAATACAGGATGTTCGATAACAAAAACGTAACTTTGATGTTATGTACATATTTTTGTTGCCACCATGTACACTTTCAATAGCACAATATTATAGATTGATAGATTGGATTGCCTGAGCAATAGCTGAAATTTTTCGAACACATTTTTAGTTTCCCAAAACCCCCTATACTTATTTAATAAAAATTACTAAAGTAAAATAGGTACCTACTATTAAATATACAGGGTATTTCATAATATGTGGGACGGATTTATAGAGGTGATAGGGCATATCAAAAAAAATGTGTTAATGTGTTCAAAAGCCCTTTGTGTCTGAGGTACAGGGTGTCAAAAGTTCTAATTGGTTTTTTTCTTTTGTTTTTTTAATTTTTTTCCAAGAATTTGTAAATCAGTAAATTGAAATTTGGTACGTTTATTTCACGTCAAAAACTCAATTTATTGTTAATTAATACCTACAGGGTGACACATTTTCAAGGGTTGAATACTCTTTATTTCTCCGAACTTTTTCGTGGAACGCCTCTGATCTTTAATACTAATAAATTTGTATGCCTATTCAATTCAAATGAAAAAATTTCTAGTTGGAATTTAAGCTCCTGGAGTCTAGCCCTGCTTGGTTTGAATGTAAATTGTGACGTAATCGAAAAATCATGGATGGCTTTGAAATTTTCAAAAAACCTTCTTTTTTGTCCCCCCATCGCATACTACCGTAACCTTTTCAGACGAGATATGGGAAACGTTGTTAACCCGCCAACTAACGAATTTGGATAATATCAAGCGAAGTTTGACCACCCTGTAACTAAAACAACTGGTTAAATCGGCTGTGCTTTGCCTAAGAAACTTGTATGCTTCCGTTGTAAGCGTGAAGGTGTTACGGTAGCTACGTGTCCGAATTGTTCTCGTTCGGGAAACGCCGTAAGGCGCTCCTAGGCAAGGACCTGGAGAGCGCTCGATCTTCTACCCTTATACCCCCCCGAATTAAGACTGTTTTGGAGTTTGTTCTTGACAATGCTGGAAATGACGAGCGACCATACTTACGAGTTAATGTTTTTGGGAGGGAACTGCTCGGTCATCTGGACTCCGGAGCTTCGCGAACAATAGTAGGTGCGCCTGGATGGAATTTGTTGAAGCAGTTGGGATTAAGGCGGGATACAAGAGACGCCGTGACGTGTACTGTAGCTAACGGACAACAATGTACGGGAGCAGGTGTTTGTGAGGTTCCTTTCATGTTAAGAGCGCGGATGTGTATTATCAAGGTCATCGTAGTCTTGGATTTGCCGCATTTGTTGATACTTAGTGCAGATTTTTGGAGGTCTATGGGCATAGTCCCCGACTTACGTCACAAAGAATGGCACTTTTCTAAAATTGTCAATGTAGACTCGATGGAAACTGGTGACAGCGTCCTTTGTGACAAACAGCGGATTGTGTTGCGCGATCTAGTAGAACGGAATAAGCAGCTGATGTCAAAGGCTAACCCTGTAAAACAACGGTATTACCGCGTTTCTCCCGTGATACAGAAACACATTGACGAGGAGTTGGACAAAATGTTGAAACTGGGAGTGGTTGAGCCTTTGAAGAGTCCCTGGGCTTCTCCTATCTTGTTAGTCCGCAAGAAGGATGGCAACTACCGATTTTGCGTAGACTATAGGAAGCTGAACTCCGTTACAGAGCGGGACAGCTATCCTCTGCCCCTTGTAGCCGATACCCTGGACAAATTGAAGCAGGCCCAGTATCTCTCTAGTTTAGATGTCAAGTCCGCTTACTGGCAGGTTCCTGTCGCCGAGGAAATCCAATATATGCATTTATATTTTCGAGGAAAGGGCCTTTTCTAGGTACTAATTCTTTTATCACATTGGAAAAGGCACCAGAGATAATAAGTTTATTACTTGCAGATGTAGTATAATCTTCGTAAAAGATAAGAACTTAAAACTTTTAGAAACATTTGGTGTAACAAGCTGTTTAAAATAGTCACAAAATATTAGATTTCTCAGATTCGTTAGGTATTTATAATATCCCCATAAAAACTAAGAGAAAATATCACAAACTTCCCAAATACATATAAGTACAGGGTAAGACAAAAGTATATTCTATTGCCAGTGTGTCTTTGTTTTGTGACAAGTTTACGGGGAGACAAAAAACGTTTACAAAGCCATCCATGATATTTCGAAACTAATATTACGTCACAAGTCACTTTTAAACCAAGCCAGGCTGGACTCCAGGAGAGTAAATGTCAACTAGAAAATTTTTCGTCATTTACAAGAGTCGTCCAAGCAAGCCAGGGACATACTGTATGTTTATAAGATCTGTTTTCATTTTTTTGAGATGCCCTATCACCTCTGTAAATGCGTTCCACATATTATTTAAATATTTTTCAGAACGTCTAAACAAAAACTTTTGTCAATTTGACATTTCCCGTTTTTACCGGTTACTGTCATTGGAGTCTCAGGACCTGCTGAGGGTTACTGTAGCGTTGGAAAAAAAGAATGTGAAAATAAAACACAATCGGCAGGTATTTCGATAATATCAAGCGAAGATTGACCACCCTGTAACTAAAACATCTGGTTATCCTTTCCAATATATGCATTTATATTTTTGACGAAAAGGCCTTTTCTCTAGGTACTCATTCTTTTATCACATTGGAAAAGGCACCAGAGATAATAAGTTTATTATCTGCAGATGTTGTATAATCTTCGTAAAAGATAAGAACTTAAAACGTTTAGAAACATTTGGTAACAATCTGTTTAAAATAGTCACAAAATATTAGATTTCTCAGATTCGTTAGGTATTTATAATATCCCCATAAAAACTAAGAGAAAATATCACAAACTACCCAAATACATATAACATTTCCCGTTTTTACCGGTTACTGTCATTGGAGTTTCAGGACCTGCTGAGGATTACTGTAGCTTTGGAAAAAAAGAATGCGAAAATAAAACACAAACGTTTGAAACTCGGTTTTGTGACACAAGATTTGAACTTTAAATTTTAAAAATTTCGTTAGTATTTCATAGTACCTATCAATTAGAAACAGTTTGCATAACTTTTAAAACAAAAACAATTATTATGGTTTGTTATGTATTTATAAACATGAATGAAAAGTAACCTTACAAAATTTCGTCTAGTACTTAATTGCCCTCATTCACGCTAACCAGATTAGAATGCCATTCTAACTGCACCAGAACTACATTTTACTTTAATCTCAACGCTATTAACACGTTTATAGCGATAAACCTTTAAATATTTCATAATTATATAGTGCAGCGTGTTCCAATTCTAATTAACTTTAGATCGTGAGATCATTAAATGCACACAAACATAATAGAAAATAAATAATGTTATGAACGATAATACTGTGCTATGATTTCTTATGAATAATAGTATATTATCCATCGATGATTTACAGCACTTGCCTACGGATCGTACTGTGGAATTTATCTGTCTTTACCATTAATAGGGCTTTTGATTAAATAAAACAACAGATTTTAGTTGGTCGTCACTGGTCCTTGTCATTCTCCCGATTATACGGCTTCTGGACGGCAGGTGCTCCTGGATCCTTAACGGCTGCCTTGAATGGCGAGGTTCTTTGGAAGGGTGGTTGGCGGGGGGCAGCATTTGGCGAACCGTTGAGGACGTGGTTCCATCGTATTGGACCGGACGGCGACGCTGGGTGCTGCTACTGCAATTTCACCTGAATCGTCCGTAAGGAGGTCAGGACTAGTGGCTCCGTTTGCATTTTCTGTCCTGTCTAGTGGTGTGTGTTTTTCTTTTCATTATTTTGTGTTAATTCATTCGACGGTAAGGTACTGTCGTGGGGTAATATGTACTTTCGGGTGAGGGTTGTCCCTGTGAAAGACTTCCAGGGGCTATAATACACGGCTTTCCGCTGCTTAGTAGGGTCCGCGCAACTTATGCCTGTCTTATTCCATCTTTTGTAGAGATCAATATCCTGGTTGTATGTCTCTGAGTGGCCGATGTTGAGATCCGCACTCTTTGGGAAGTTCTGGATCACACACTCTTACTGTGTATTGGGCACGACGACGGTGGTATCTTTGCGTTGAAACTTTCTGTTAGGATAAGGTTTTAGCATGGCATATGTTATAATTATGCTGGGTTTTCTTCGTGGAGACCCTGGACTTGCTCCTAAAAACCATGCATTGTATAGTTTACTATACACTAATTGTTTATTCCCGGATGCGAGACAGATTTCCCCAGGAATAGATCGGTGCCCTCGGTGAAAATTGAAATATTGGCAAAAATATTTAAGCAACTAGTTTTTTTTTGGAATTAAATATTAATTACTCACACCCATTCTCCACTGTCTAAAAGCTAGACTGCTGTGCCACCGACGCATCTTTTGGCCACAAATACAGATAATTGTTAATTGTATATTATTTTAACTAATACAGCCCGACGATCACAAGGTGGATCCCATCCGTTAGGAAAACCCCAAAGGGCAACAAAAAACACTCAAATGCAAATAATACTAGCACTTCAAAGCACTACAACAGCAAATGTTCAAAGAGACCACCGTTAACTTCACCACACTTGTTGATGCGCTTAACCACTGAACTACTTCTAGTGCCTGTACCTTTTGTATGTGATACGGTTGAAACCCGTTCTCCTTCAGAATCCTCCTTGTTCTGAGATATTCCCAATCTTTTTGCAATCTCCGTAGTACTTATGGAGGGTTCCTCCTCTATTACATTTAGTACAGCCACTACATGTTCTAAATTATTCTGTTTGAGTTTGCAATGTACCAGTATCTCACAAACGTTGTACTTACAACATTTACAAATGTGCGAGGACTAGATTAGGCATGTTTTTGCTATTTGGAAAACGTCTCCGGCATTCCACTGCCGCCCGATTTGCTCTTTCTTTGCATTTCCCATAGGTAGGTATAATATTATTACCATGTCTGTTAATTCCGCGTTTTTCAATAATTTAATTCAATTTTCAAACATTCACAAATCAATAAAGTAATATAATAATTCGACGTCAGAAACGCGATGACAAATGACAAAGGAAAACATTGCCATATCGATATTATCAAAATATCTACAATTTGGAGTATTTCAGATTGATTGTTATTGATCAAATATTATAAGACAGCGCCGCTACAACTGGCTATCATAGTTTAATATTTCGTTAAATTTAAAATAAATCGGCATCAGCGAATATTAAAAAAGTGTGCATTTAGTGTATCTACTTCTCGGAAATCTGTTGTGTTTTTAGTGTATTCAATAAGTATGCAAAAATATCGTTTTAGGAGTTTGTTGTTTGCAAAAACGAAGAAGTAGTGTACAATTCTGCAGTAGTAAAGATGGATTTATTTATCAGGTATTATATTAATTATTATCTACAATTGGCAACGCCGCGTACTGCGGTTTGTAGGTTGGAAGCCATCGTGAAAAATAATTGTCATAGGCGCCGATTTACCAGGGAAAAACGTGGATTTGCCCCATTTTGTAAACATCGAATAAAAATTCCGAAACAAATTTTTTATGGTTTTTCATGCTTTCCTGAGCATGTGGTTAACATTTTTGTACTGAGTGATAGTTCACCCTGTATAAAAAAGTAAACGCCACAAATGATGCTTCAGAAAGTATTCGGTTATAACACGAATTCTCCGTTTAATGTTTATGTGTATTCAACTCTGTCAACTTTATATTAAATAAAATACCATTTGATTGTCTTTCTAAGTCATGATGACAGTAATAATTATGAACACAGACTCTTGGTCAGTATTCTCTTTGGTAAACAAAGATTGCTGCGATTTCAGTCCGTCCTTCAAAGCTTCAAATGTTTCCGTCTGCATACTTCTTGTATATTTGGAGTAATTTTGAGGATGCTTCGATTCATAGTGTCAATTAATGTTATATTCTTTGAGAACAGCTATGGTTTCATTACAATCACAAAATACTGAACGTTCTGCATTGAAAATAAATAAATTCTTTAAAATTATAGATACTCGGTAATATCTCACGTTGTTTTTATTGTTTTCAGGGATACTCAATCGAAAGTTAGTCAAGTAATCAATGCAATGGGTGAGGCATCAGCAGCCGCACAAAACCTTAACAAATCGATCACAACCTCTGATAGACTGCGGAATTCCGAACACAAACTATATATGCTAATCGATCAACATGCTAATAAGTAATTATACCTACAGCTTCCCATTTCACTGGATATTAGCAAAAAAATTAATTTCCTAATGCAATTTTATATTGTACGATCAGCCGAATAAAAATATCTAATACGGTTAATTTCAGTGGAAAGGGTGCAGTTACCGGTATGTTGAAAATTGGCGAGAAAGGACTGTATGTGTTTGATAGAGATGGGCAACATTACCAAGTAACACCACCGTGTGTTCTAGACTTTTACGTCCATGAATCCCGGCAACGTACTGGTTTGGGCAAACATTTGTTTGAACACATGTTACAGGTATGGGATAGCATACGTTTTTACAAAATCTTAGCCAATTTGTCATACGTTCGATTCAGTTCTCAAAACTTTTTTCCCACTCTGAAGATACAGAGAGAACTCGGCCGTAATATGCTGTTGATCGGCCAGAGGTGAATAAGTGAAGTCAAAGAACACGTCTCCACAAAATAAATTCATTTATTGTACTTTACGTACATGTTTCGGGCATGGAATGCTCTTCATCAGTGGATCAAGTGTCTACAACTTAACATTAAACATTTCTAAAAATGTTGTTCCCCGTTATAAGAAATCAGTTTATTTTAAATTAAATTTTAAATTTATCTATTGTGACTCTACACAAGTGAGTTTTTTAAAATAAAATTCTTTAAAAAAATCTTTGCAAAAGTTGAATTATAAAATTAATAAATTCTGTTAAATATTTTTTTTTTCTTATTTTTCTTGAACCATAATATATTTATAATTTTTTGGATGTCATTATTTGTATGTATGTATTTTTTAAAATTTTATTTATGTTTAAAGAATTTTTGACTTTATACTTATGTTATATTTATAGGCTAATAGAAAAAAAAATCCTGAAGATGACAAAAATTTGTGTCAAAACATCTAAAAAAAAAAGAAGTTTGACATGAAATAAAAAAACTTTATTTCACTTTTGTTATTAATACGAACCAGAAACCCCAATAATGATATCCAAAAAATTTTAAATATTACTTTTTTTTCTTTTTGTAAATCATTCTCAGTTTAAATAATTTGGCGAAAAATTTCGATTGAGTTTCACTTAAATTATTGTAGTTAAATTTCTTTGGAGCTGACGTCGTTTGATTTTTGAAAAAAAAGTAATTTTGTTTTACAGAAATTGGAAATAGACCCAGTGAGAATGGCAATAGATCGTCCAAGTGATAAATTTCTGGCATTTCTTAACAAACATTACAATTTAAATACTCCAGTGAAACAGATGAATAACTATGTGGTGTTTGATGGATTTTTTCCAAAATCTAGAGGAGTGTCAGCTAAAGTGACAGCTAGTGCGACAGCAGAAGACAATAGGTGAGAAATTTACGTACGGATTGTAATTTTTTTATTTTATTGTTGTTTTAGTTATTTTTTTTTATTTTTTATTTTTCTTTCGGTTAAATAAGGACATTTCGCTTTATTTTTTGTATTTGTAGTTATTTTACAATTCGAGTGCTGTTAGCTATAACTTTTAAAATGTGTGGTTTTGTCTAATTGTAATATAATAATTAATTCATAATTAATTTACAATTTGCGGGGTTTTAAAAATTTTTAAATTTGTTTTGTCTAATTTATTCATATTTTTTTTTCCTATTTTAATTTTTTTTTATTTTTCTATTTTTTTCCCCAACCTGATTCGGTTAGATGAGGCCGTTTCGCTTTGTGTTTTGTACTTGTATGTATTTTACAATTCGATGGGTTTTAAAATTTGATTTGTCTAATTAATTCATATTTTTTCTTTCCTATTTTTTATTTTTCTATTTTTTTTTTTTCAACCTGATTCGGTTAGATGAGGCCATTTCGCCTTGTGTTTTGTACTTGTATGTATTTTACAATTCGAGGGGTTTTAAAAATTTAAAAATTTGTTTTGTCTAATTAATTCAAATTTTTTTTGTTCTATTTTTTATTTATTTTTCTATTTTTTTTCTCAACCTCATTCGGTTAGATGAGGCCATTTCGCTTTGTGTTTTGTACTTCTATGTATTTTACAATTCGAGGGGTTTTAAAATTTGTTTTATCTAATTAATTCATATTTTTTCTATTTTTTATTTTTTTTTTCTCAACCTATTCGGTTAGATGAAGCCATTTCGCCTTGTGATTTGTACTTGTATGTATTTTACAATTCGAGGGGTTTTAAAATTTGTTTTGTCTAATTAATTCATATTTTTTTTCTATTTTCTATTTATTTTTTTATTTTTCTATTTTTTTTTTCTCAACCTGATTCGGTTAGTTGAGGCCATTTCGCCTTGTGTTTTGTACTTGTATGTATTTTACAATTCGAGGGGTTTTAAAATTTTTTAAATTTGTTTTGTTAATTAATTCATATTATTTTTTTTTCTATTTTTTTTTCTCAACCTGATTCGCTTAGATGAGGCCATTTCGCCTTGTGTTTTGTACTTGTATGTATTTTACAATTCGAGGGGTTTTACAACTTTTAAAATTTGTTTTGTCTAATTAATTCATATTTTTTTTTTCTATTTTCTATTTATTTTTTTATTTTTCTATTTTTTTTTCTCAACCTGATTCGGTTAGTTGAGGCCATTTCGCCTTGTGTTTTGTACTTGTATGTATTTTACAATTCGAGGGGTTTTAAAATTTGTTTTGTTAATTCATATTATTTTTTTTTCTATTTTTTATCTTTTTTCTATTTTTTTTTTCAGCCTGATTCGCTTAGATGAGGCCATTTCGCTTTGTGTTTTGTACTTGTATGTATTTTACAATTCGATGGGTTTTAAAACTTTTAAAATTTGTTTTGTCTAATTAATTAATTTTTTTTCTATTTTTGATTTTTCTTTTATTTTTCTATTTTTTTTTTTTTTTCAACCAGATTCGGTTAGATGAGGCCATTTCGCCTTGTGTTTTGTACTTGTATGTATTTTACAATTCGAGGGGTTTTAAAATTTGGTTTGCCTAATTAATTCATATTTTTTTTTCTATTTTTTATTTTTTTTTCTATTTTTTTTTTCAACCTAATTCGCTTAGATGAGGCCATTTCGCTCTGTGTTTTGTACTTCTATTTATTTTACATTTCGAGAGGTTTTAAAAATTTTGAAATTTGTTTTGTCTAATTAATTCATTTTTTTCTATTTTTGATTTTTCTTTTATTTTTCTATTTTTTTTTCAACCAGATTCGGTTAGAGGAGGCCATTTCGCCTTGTGTTTTGTACTTGTATGTATTTTACAATTCGAGGGGTTTTAAAATTTGTTTTGTCTAATTAATTCATTTTTTTTTCTATTTTTAATTTTTTTTTCTATTTTTTTTTTTTCAACCTAATTCGCTTAGATGAGGCCATTTCGCTCTGTGTTTTGTACTTCTATGTATTTTACATTTCGAGAGGTTTTAAAAATTTTGAAATTTGTTTTGTCTAATTAATTCATTTTTTTTCTATTTTTTATTTTTTTCTATTTTTTTTTCTCAACCTGATTCGGTTAGATGAGGCCATTTCGCTTTGTGTTTTGTACTTGTATGTATTTTACAAGTCGAGTGATTTTATGACTTTTTATTTTATTGCTTTTACAATTTGTGATTTTGTCTAATTAATTCAACTTGTTGTGTTGTTTTGTATATTGTATGATTTTATTTTGGTTTGTGTCATCTTATAATGTAGGCATATAATATATCTTGCCTTGAATTAAATCGACACTGATTTGATCAATATGTATAAGTAGGTTGTGATATTAGATTAAATGTTCGTTTGTAATTCACATCTTGTTGACTTGTCAAGGTACAATGTTTTGTATTTTTGAATATTATTATTATTAATTAGAAAGCTTACAGTTTAGGTATAGGAACATGATATACCATTTGAAAGGATATTTGATTGTATTTCAGAATATTTAATAATATACAAGGTGTGCCATTTGAGAAAATTGACTTGTGCCTACTTTTAGTAGTAGAGCATACTTTACGACCACCCTGTAACCAAGTGCTTCAATCTCTCAACATAGTTGATATTCTTGAGATGTTATTGAACTACCTATCAAAATTCAAGATTCTGTCTATTCAACCGACAAAATGACAAAATATTTTCCAGGGACCTGTTTTGGATCAAAAATTTCAAAATAAATTATTTATTCAAAAACAGTTAAAGATAGGTATAGGGAAATATTAAACTAAAATACTCCAAAATTGATATGGAATCTAAAATATATAATCAAATACAGGGTGTTCCATTTGAAATTTCAAAGTTGGTATCAGCTACGTATAGAAGTGGCAACACCCCATCTGTCAATTTATCACTAAAAGAGAGTTCACATTGTTATATTATCGCAAACAAAATTTCAGATCGATATCTTTTTCCGTTCTCCGAAACTTCTAATAGGCCATCGAGTTTGGCATACCCTGTATATAGAACTACGAAAAAAGGTTCTAAAAGTTAAATTCCTGAAGAGACACATTTTGATTGCTTCATATAATACACAATAATATTTAATAATGTATTTGTTCACTACCTCATTATACTAATTTACTGTTAATTTGCAGTTTAACACCAACTAAATCTAAACTATCAGCTAACGGTCTTCAACAGCATTTTAATAGTTCACCATCATCATATGGGCGGTATGGGGCCCGTAGGCCACCATGCAGTATGGGTCAGGTAGTTACCATTATTATTAATTTTCTCTCCTAATCTATTTATCTCCTCCCCAAAAAAAAATTCAGTTGCATGAAAATTTGGGTCCCGAACATTTCTCTGTAACAAAGATTTATTTGCAGCTCTTCATTTATTAACTTACCACAGTTGATCAGTTGATGGCAATTCTAAGAAATCCCGAATGAGATTTTTTTCTAATTTTCTAGTGGATTTGAGCCATTCTAACCGCATTCCCTATTGCTCTGAACCATTTGAAGGTTAATTTTACTAAAGACATCAACATCATCAATGCAGAATTATTAAAATTTCCAACTACTAATAAAAGAGGGATTCAAATTTTCGTTTGCGGAATGTTCTTATATCATCCTGTTTTGCTTTAGATAATTCACAATGACTCAGCTGTGATGCACAAGAACCAAGAGGCTACAGGGTAAGCGATACTTAGTTTTATTCCAAAATAATCGCATGCTAATCATTTTTAACCTAAACATAACTATTTAGAGTTCAGTCAGCCCCAGCTACCAATATATCTGCAGAACAACAAAACTACAGGTAATGTTTGGTGTGTGTGTGTGTGTTTGAATGATTGATCCTGTTCCTAATCAATAATATCCTTATTTCCATGTCCTTAATATTAGTCAATATCCAATACAAAACTATGTCACCCAAAGTACACCAAATATGCATTATCAACAACAAATGGTGCATCCTCAAATGATGGCTCAACAACAACAACAATATCATCCATCATCGATGGATCAACATGGCATGGTATAAACAATATAATATCTAGCTAAGTATAAAGATATTCTTAACAATTGAAATAGTTACAGATCCCTCAAGCTGAAACATATCAACAAGTACCACATCAAACAAGTGCCACATCAAATTACCAACAGAGTACGACTTATCAACAAGCACCTCAAACATTAATAAACACTACAGCAAGTTACCAACAAATACCTTCTCAACAAGTAGCGCATGAGGGAACTTATCAACAAGTACCTCAAACATTTACTAATTACCAACAAACACCTGCCCAAACGGATCAACAGATAGCTCAAACTGAAAGTCATCAACAATTACCTCAAACCATCCCAAATTACTACCAAACACCTACTCAGGGGAATCAACAGATAGCTCAAGCTGAAACTCATCAACAACTACCTCAAACCGTCACAAATTACTACCAAACACCTACTCAGGGTAATCAACAGATAGCTCAAGCTGAAGCTCATCAACAGTTACCTCAAACCGTCACAAATTACTACCAAACACCCACTCAGGGGAATCAACAGATAGCTCAAGCTGAAACTTATCAACAAGTACCTTATGACCATCAACAACCTGAGGCACTCTATCAACAAAATCAAGTTTATGAACCACAATCCGCAATTAATCAACAAGTTCCACAACTGCATCAAATGTATCAACAGATGCCACAAGAAATCAATGATTATCATGCACTAGTTCAACAACAACAGCAATATCAAGTTGAGAATGAAATTAGAGCACCTACTAGAAGATTAGAACCGTTAATACCTCAACAAATCAATCAAGATCAACGACGTATGCTTCCAGCGCAAGTTGTGCAATCCATGCCGATTGGTGGTCATCAACAAGGAGTAGCGGCAATGCATAGTACTGGCGTGGTTAGCAGTCCCAATGTTCCGATAGCAGCACATTATCAACAGATGCCAATGCAAGGTGGACAAGTTCCTAATCCTGTGCCTGAGGTAAGTTAAGAGTTTCGAGCAACGTGAAGTGGAGAAGGTAACTTAGGATATTTTATTTAGAGAATAAATCAAGCATCGTATCAAAATGTGAGCATACCTTCCGCGAGTGCAAGCCGTACCCATTATCCCAACCAAGTAAATAACCTGGCAGTCCATAGTCAACCAAATATTCCTGTCAATCAACGTCAAATAGTAGCGAACCAAAGTAAGGTGAATGTAAAAGCAATCCAGCAGGAACCAGTGAATCAGCGTTATACGATTCATAATCCACCACCAGCGCCTAGCAGAAATCCTACTAATGTTAGTAATGAGGAAATCGCCAGGGCATTGCAGCAATTTAGAATTGTAGAACAGGACGGTGTAGCTATGGTAGCAGATACACCGATTGGGCCGGAACATAGGGAGATTGGTCAAGGACATAGTGTCGGTGTTGAAGAGGCTGCTGCTGCAAGAAATAGTGCGAATGTGGAGCAGCATGTTGTTAATGAGCGAGGAGAGAGGTATGTTTAGTTGAGGAGTGTACAAATTTTGTTTGTTTCTTTCTTTACAATTCGAAGATAATTTTCCAATATTCAATGGGTAGAAATCAAGGTGTAGTTTTGGGGTTTTGGTGTCTTAATCTTTTCCCCATGTTTCTTGTGTTCTTTGGCCTGTATTCTTCCTGAATTCATCAGCATTATAATTAACATATTGGACGCTTGTATCTTCTTGCGTCTGCCACTCATCATCATCAACATTCACTCGCTTTTCTGTTCTAAGCCACACTTCTTCATGTTGGTCTTAGGAACATCCTTGTACCTCTTTTTGCTGCCCTCCCTGATTTCGTGAGCCGAACTTAAGCTGTGAATAAAGGATTTCTTTGGTAGGCGTTCCGTTGGCATGCAGATTACGTGGCCAGGGCGCGTGATACTCATCGCCTCAATGCTAGTGTTGTTTCAGCTTCCTCCAGAACGCTGATGTTCGTCGGTCCTGCCATTTAATTCCAAAATTCTTCTAAGACATCGTTGATGGTACTTCTCTAGGGTTTTTAAATGCCTCCGATAGGTGGTCCAAGACTCACAGCTATACGTAAGGGTAGGAACTACAATAGCAACTTAGTTCGAACGTCGATGTTATGATTATCGACGACTCTCGTCCTCAGACGACCAAATTTTTAATTTTTTTGAATTTTTCTTTTAATTTTTTTTTTGCAATTTTTTTTTGAATTTTTTTTATTAATTTTTTTTTTGCAATTTTTTTTTGAATTTTTTTTATTAATTTTTTTTATTAATTTTTTTTTGCAATTTTTTTATGAATTTTTTTTATTAATTTTCTTTTAATTTTATTTTTAAAAATTTTTTTTATTAATTTTTTTAAATTTTATTTTTTTTTTATTCTTCTATTAATTTTTTTTAATGTTTGAAATTGAATTAAAAAAATTAAAGAACGTCTGCTTGTGTCAAAACTACAATTTCGAGTACCAAATTTACGATTACTATACAGGGTATATCAAAAATAACAATTTTAGTGATTTTGATTTTTTTGTTTTTTTTTAATTTTATGAAAATATTTTCAAAATCGTGATTTATTACACCAACAAGAAATCCCTTTGGGATTTCCCGTCGTTTTGTGGTAGTCTTATCTATGATAAAAGTCATTGAGGGTTATAAATTTTAAAAATAAAATTAAAAAAAAATTAATAAAAAAAATTCAAAAAAAATGCAAAAAAAAAATTAAAAGAAAAATTCAAAAAAATTAATAAAAAAAACACGTTTTTAAATATTTTTTAATTTTTTTTGAATTTTTCTTTTAATTTTTTTTTGCAATTTTTTTTTTTTTTAATTTTTTTTATTAATTTTTTTTTAAAAAAATTGCAAAAAAAAAATTAAAAGAAAAATTCAAAAAAATTAATAAAAAAATACGTTTTTTAATTTTTTTTTTATTAATTTTTTTTGAATTTTTCTTTTAATTTTTTTTTGCAATTTTTTGTTGAATTTTTTTTATTAATTTTTTTTATAAAAATTGCAAAAAAAAAATTAAAAGAAAAATTCAAAAAAATTAATAAAAAAAACGTATTTTTTTTATTAATTTTTTTGAATTTTTCTTTTAATTTTTTTTTTTGCAATTTTTTAAAAAAAAAATTAATAAAAAAAATTAAAAAAAAAAATTGCAAAAAAAATTCAAAAAAAATAATACAAAAAAATTTAAAAACGTGTTTTTTTTATTAATTTTTTTGAATTTTTCTTTTAATTTTTTTTTTGCAATTTTTTAAAAAAAAAATTAATAAAAAAAATTAAAAAAAAAAAGTGCAAAAAAAAATTAAAAAAAAAATTCAAAAAAAATAATAAAAAAAAATTTAAAAACGTGTTTTTTTTATTAATTTTTTTGAATTTTTCTTTTATTTTTTTTTGCAATTTTTTTTTGAATTTTTTTTATTAATTTTTTTTTAATTTTATTTTTAAAATTTATAACCCTCAATGACTTTTATCATAGATAAAACTACCACAAAACGACGGGAAATCCCTTTGGGTTTTTTAATTTTTTTTTATTAATTTTTTTGAATTTTTCTTTTAATTTTTTTTTTTTGCAATTTTTTTTTGGATTTTTTTTATTAATTTTTTTTTAATTTTATTTTTAAAATTTTTTTTTATTAATTTTTTTAAATTTTATTTTTTTTTTATTCTTCTTCTATTAATTTTTTTTAATGTTTGAAATTGAATTAAAAAAAATAAAAAAAACAAAAGTATTGCCACAGCTGGGATTCGAACCCCTAACTTTTCGCATGCGAAGCGAACGCCCTACCAATGGCGCCATAGAAACCTGATAACAAATACTGTATTTTAATTGTAATAATATAGGTTCCAACTACCTAACTGGTGAAATTTTAAATAGGAACAATACACATACTTACACCCTGTATACATATACATATATTTTATGATCTCATTCTAACTGAAAATACACTGTGAAACGTAAAAAAATATATAAAAATCTTCAAATTAAAATTTTTTTGAAACATTTTTGAGCCACCCTGTGCAATAAATTCATAAACCATTCTAAAAACCTAAACAAAACATTTTTAAGTTACCCCGTAGATAACCTTTAGAAGCTTATAGTTTCACTTCAAAGAAATTTTGAATTGAAATCTAAAAAACTCAAAACATTACGCAAAATATTTTGTTTTTTTGCCCTTAACACAATTGGTGTAATAAATCACGATTTTGAAAATATTTTCATAAAATTGAAAAAAAAAAACAAAAAAATCAAAATCTTTAAAAATTATATTTTTGATATACCCTGTATAGTAATCGTAAATTTGGTATTGGAAATTGTGGTTTCGACACAAGCAGACGTTTTTATAAAGAATGACTTTTTCTTCTAAATCGACAAATAAAAAAGTTTTTCCTTTTCCAAACTCATCCGCGTATTGAAGCTCAATGACTGATGTGGATACGATCTTCGTCTCAGCAGCTTGCAGTGTACGAAGGTTGAAGAGTCCACCGCCATCAAATCTATAGACGATCTCTATTCCCCCCGATAGTTCATCCTTAACGAGTTGAATGACGTTCCCACAAACATCGAAAAAAAGGTCAATGCAATGACAACCCTGCTTTACGCCAGTTGTTCTTGTGTTCTTTGGCATCTATGGTATGCTGTCTTCTTCCTGACTTCATCAGCATCATGATTAACATTTCCGACGCCTGTACCTTCTTGTGTCTGACGAGTCTGTTCTCGTGGGATTCTCCGCGAGCAAAGACGTTCCGAGCCCTGTTCCTCGTTACGTTCCTAAGGGTTTCTTCTAATTTGCTCGTTTGACACAAAGTTTGTACATTAGCAAAGATATGAATAATACCGGACCCAGCTAAATGATCTCCCATCGCCACTGTACCTAAATCACTGTATTTTTCTTGAACCTTATTAATCAGTTTTTTAATTGGTCGATTTTTTTGGGAATGAGGTTCAGATGAAACCAGTTTTTGAAACAAATATTGTGTAATTATTTATTTCAATTTATTAATAACTGGTTCAGTGAAAGATGTTGTAAGAAATTTGAAAAAAGGTTCTGTTGCCTGAAGAAGACAATGTAATGTTGTCGAAACGTTGTACACCAAAAAGAAATGTGGCATGAAATAAATACACTGTGGTTAATATATCACTCCAAGTTAAAGTGGTTTCTCGAAGCTTCAAAACTATTATTCAGATCCTAGGGTTTATTTGACATGCTTACTTGGTTTTCCAGGCCTCCGAATGCCGGTGATGAATTACCATATGGATACCCGCCTCAAGTAAGGTGAGTTTCAAAAGTCACCAAATCCTATAGCTTAAGTTAATGAATTATGTATTTATTATCTTTCCAGGACTCCAACGATTCCAGCATATAGAAACAATCCTGTCATAATGAGACATTAATTATCCTTATTCTATCAAAATCCTCTTTAGGCAATGCATGTGTATGTTTCCTTAATTTGTGTAAAATTTATATTGGAATAAATATATGACCTTAATAATCGATTTGACACCAGTGTCACCGTTATCATTCGGTAATGACTATACACAAGATGATAGCGGACGAAAAGGGTCAGACAAAAATAACGACAGTTCTCATTTTAATTTCTCCGGACTGCACTACCAATTTGAATCGTCAAACCCTTGCTATTGACCTTAAAACATTTTTTTTAATTTTCTTTGCGCCAACAACATGTTGAAGTTTTGCATCCACCCTCAATCCCCTCTGCATTTGTCTTTGAAACTTCTAAACATTAACAACTCAAAAGTAACTTTAATCCGATCTAAGGTGATATTTTCTAACTTTTTGCGCTGATGTTTTCAGCTGCAAAACTAAGGCAAAGATTGTAATTACGTACCTATATGTTTGTAGGTTAATACCAAGGGTTGAGGGTGGGTGCAAACCGACAAATCGGCCGTCCCAAAGTACATTACAATAGCCATATTGATATAGATTTGTATCTAAAATTCTAAATAAAGATCTGGTAAAATTACGATCTTCTTCTTCTTCCGCTGCTATCCATTAATGGATGTTTGCGATCACTTCTGACCATTTTTTCTTATCTCTGGTGGTGTGAATTAATTCTCCTGTGGTTCCTATTCCTGTCAAATGCTTGATGTTTCGGAGCCACGACATCCTCTTTCTGCCTACACCCCTTCTTCCTTCTATTTTTCCTTCTATTATTAATTGTAGGAAAATGGTACCTTTCGTTGCGTATCACATGCCCCAGATACGCTGTTTTCCTGCGCTTGATCGTGTCCAGCAATTCGCGTTCTCTTCCTATCGTCCTCAAAATTTCCTCGTTGGTCTTTCTTGCTGTCCATGGGACTTTCAGGATTCTTCGATAGATCCACATTTCAAATGCTTCTAGCCTATTCATTGTGCTAACCTTCACTGTCCAGCCTTCCATACCATACAACAGTACGCACCATACATAACACTTTGTGAATCTTATTCTGAGATTGAAGTCAAAGTCGGAGTTCGTAAAGACGTTTTTGAATCTCATGAATGAGCTCCTCGCTTTTTCTATCCTGTACCTGATTTCTGCATCTGAAGACCAGTCTTCACATATCCAAGTCCCCAGATAGTTAAACTTTTTAACTCGTTCTATGTCTTCATTATCGTATGTAAGTTCCGCATTCCGGAACTCATCCAATTTGCGGCTGATTACTAGGAATTTTGTCTTTTTTATGTTGATGTTGATTCCCATGCGTCGGCCGTGCATTCCAACCATGTCCAGGAGTCTTTGGAGGTCATTCATATTGTCTGCTATCAGGACTGTGTCGTCTGCATACCGTATATTGTTGATCCATGTGCCAGTTACTTTGATGCCTAATTGTTGTCCTTCGAGAGCTTCCTGGAAGATATTTTCAGAGTAAATGTTAAACAGAAGTGCGGAGAGGACACATCCCTGTCTTACACCTCTAAGGATTTTCTGTGCTTTCGTAACTTCGCTGTCAGATCTAACTGCCGCTGATTGGTTCCAATACAGCGTATGTCCTTTTGAGCTATGTCAATTCGCCTCAGCATTTGAACGAGTTTGTGATGTTGCACTCTATCAAATGCTTTTTCGTAATCTATGAAACACATCGCTACATATTTTCTCTGATCATAACAGTTCTGAACCAACACTTGGGTTGCGACCAGTGCCTCTCTTGTACCGAGACCCCTTCTAAATCCGAATTGAGAGGATCCAACAGCGCTTTCGCATTTTGTGGAAATTCTGTAGTGAATGACCTTCAGAAACACTTTCAGAGTGTGGCTCATCAAGCTGATCAATCTGTGATCTTCACATCTTGTTGCGTTGCTCTTATTTGGAAGTGGAATAAAAAGAGATGTAAGCCATTTGTAGCCTCTTAATACTTTCGTTGTCTAGTAATTTGAGCAGTTCAACAGGCACTAAATCTGGTCCAACCGTTTTCTTATCTTTCGAGCTTTTTATTGCCCTAGTAATCTCTTCTACTGTAATTGACGGTCCAGACAGGTCATCTTCCTGATTATCTTCTAACTGAGGTCTATCATCTGCAAAAAGATTACTAATATATTGTTCCCAAATAGCTTTTCTCTGTGCGATATCTTGTGCCATTTGTCCTTGTTCATTTTGTATATTAGAGAAAGTCCGTTTCCTGTACATTCCAGCTGTTTCTTTTATTTTCTTGTGCAGGTTATACTCATCGTGCTGTTCTTGCAAGTGTTCCATTTCCTCGCACTGTTCCTTCAGCCACTTATTTTTTGCCGCTCTTACTGCTCTTCTTATGGTATTTTGCAGCGTCATATATTTGTCTCGTCTGCCTTGGTTCTTGTATTTCCTTCTCTCTTCAAACATTGCCAGTATTTCGTCTGTCATCCATTTTTTCCTTTTAACATTCCGTCTATATCCTATCTCGGTTCTTGCCGTATTCATCATCTTTTCCACCATGTCATTCCATGTATTGTCAAGATTCGTCCCCTCAGTTGGTTGTGATATGACTAACGTTGTTAACGCTTCATTCAGCTTTTTGCTCACTTTGCTTTTGATGTTTTCGTCCTTGAGTCTATCATAATCTACGATAAACACACAAAATAAAGGTCAAGCAATATTATTCGTAAGAAATCTTTCAAAAAGATTATTACTCTGTCGTAAAAATTAAATAAAATAGTCCCTAAAAACTAAGGTCATAAAATCATATGTAAACACACACGATTTCGTAATTCTGCACTGATAAATACGTCACGACCGTTCGTCCATAGCCTACTCTGCTCTTGTGGTAGTACAATCTATCCTGTGTATAGTCATTGATCCAATTAGTCTATAAATGTCATTTTGAATATTGGAGACCCATTTAGCAACAAAGACTGAGGTAGGTAGTTATTTTATGTTTCTTTATTTATAAATTAGTTGCTACTAACATTAGAAAAGCGCACTTAAGTACTTTTTTTTGTATTTCTGTACTTTATAACTTTTATAATTATTTTCCTTTATTAAGTTTTATTAATTTGTTTTGTTTTTAATTATGCAGAGCTGTAAATAGAGTTTGTCGTATAAACAAAATGGATCGAACTATTTTTCGGATTGCAATCCGGTATTGGAATTTATCGCTAGAAACTGCTTCTCACGGTTAAAGAAAAATTCAGTCCTGGCATACTTTAACTATTTACAGCTTTGTTCTTTTTTATAATTTTATTTTTGCTTAGTTTTTGTTTATTTTTTTTTATTACAGGACGCACATTGTCTCGCAGTAACCTCAAAATTTAAATAAATTTTAAACTAGTTTACATTAGAAAAACAAATCACAATTCCAGTGACACCATTAGTAAGCAAATCCCAACACCAAATCACTCCAACCCGACTGCCAAAGCGGATAGACCGAATTCGCTGATTCTGTCTGACGAGCAACGTTTCGAACCCGACATCCACAAACATCACCATGATCAATCACTAGACGATAATAACAGCACGAGCGAAGATCACGGTGACGAAGATGATGTCGTTGCTGAGTTAGAAAAATTACACACTACATCATCAGATGATGATAATCATGATGGATTGAAGTTGGTATCGTCCTCTGATGATAGTATCACGGGTCGAAATGTTGCGGCATTGGAAAAGTCGCGGACGCCCGATTTATATGTGGGTGCGGCCGGTAAAAGTACACCGGGTCTAACTGATCAAGGGTTTATTGATTTGAAGTATTATCACAATAAGCTTTGGTGAACCTTTCTTTGTTAGGGACG
Organism: Apoderus coryli; assembly: GCA_911728435.2. Taxonomy (NCBI): domain Eukaryota; kingdom Metazoa; phylum Arthropoda; class Insecta; order Coleoptera; family Attelabidae; genus Apoderus; species Apoderus coryli. Next base: position 1,792,058 of record OU452207.1, read on the forward strand.
CAAATATATATTATTCCTTTATGTGTATTGAGCTGAGCCAAGTAAGTTTTTCATTATTCTGAAGAACGTTCCAATTTTTACCACTAGGTATCATTAAACAAGGCATTGGCACCTTGCAATTCCTTGATAAACAACTGTAAACCCGTACATTTTCATAAATATTATGAAAAATCACAATTGATCTTGTCAAAATACTCCTTTGAAGCTTTTCAGTAGTCCTTAGATGAGAACATAAATCCATGCATCCTTTTCTCAGTCGTATTGACCACCATAATTTGCTATCGAAGGTGGATGGTTATGTGGATTCTTCTAGACTTCTCAATTTATGTAAATCCGACATTTTTGACCACCTTCAGTTTCTTGAGTTTGAGAATTTTGACCTCTTCTATTTAATAGGTATTTTCACTAATGATTCGGTACGCTATTTTCTTTAATATCAAGACTTTGGTTCATTGCTCAGTGCTTCAAAATATCCTGCGAGTGGAGCAGTGATGTATGACAAACCTATTATCTTTAAATGCAGCTAAGTCTAATGCTTTAAGTAGTCGCTATTTTTCTCAAATTTCGACAGAGTGCAAGTTTTTACATTATTTTCGAGTCACTGTTAAAGATTATTGTTTTAATTTACTTCTTATGTCGGGTGTTTCAAACATTGTTCATAATATGCCGAGTATTGATTCTTGATGTTGTTGCTTGTTGGTTACTTTGGTAGCTAAAACCCGTACAAATTAGGCACCAGTATATAAAATAATTAGGATTGAAAAATCTGATAGGCATACATTTTATTAATATAGGACTTATTATTATTGTAGCTTAACCTATTTATTTGTAATGAATTTTTGACACATTTATATTTTTGTTACCAACTTTATTGTACTTATTTAGACATGTAGCACAATGTTATAATATAAATCTCTTAAAAAATGTAATTATCTGTTGTTTTATTTCACTGTTACGTGCAGAAAACTGATATATTAATCCAAAACCGTTTCAACAAGAAAGCCAGACATCGTAATTCAAAAAATATCTTCCGCCAACTACCTAGTGACGCCATGTTTCATGTTTGTTCGGTTTCTGTTGTATGTTTGGCTTTCTTGTTGAGTTGAGTCGGTGTTGATTAATCAATATTCCGTCGGCTGATACATGATCATCTGCCACTCACCTCACATTTTTTTATATAAAAAGAACATCAGAATTTGTAAAACCCACATTATTGGGGTATTTTACCACTACGTAATGTTAAGCATTCAAAAATAATCCTTTCGGATTAATAATAAAAGCCCCAATAGAAGCTATCAGATTTATTATCTTAAGCTATCAACTATTGTGAGGTTTATTTCTCACTTAACTGTCAAATAAATTTTAAATGTCTGTGAAAAGAAGAAGGCTGACATATTCACATTCTTGTTTGACAGTGAAAGGCTACGAACATATAAGATTGTTCCAATAAATGACAACTTATACGAATGTCAAAAGAAATTCATCAGTGCTATTAGATGTGTCAGTCAAAATATTTTTTAGTGGACTTCTTTTCAATCCGACAAAATGCAATAACAACACTACCATTGTCTTTATAATAGCACTGAGACAATAATATTCATTCTATGTATATTGATTTTCCTGTGGGAAAGGCAATTAGATAATGTGCTGGAACGAAACTAACTACTAGATAAAAAAAGAATATTAGTATATATATCCCAGATATATATCTCTGATATATCCCCGCTTGTGTCTCAACCTGTTTACCTGAAAATAACATTAACGAGCACAAATTTTAAAGTTTGATTCACCACAATAACAACTGATTCTGATTACTTATACTTCGCTTATACGTTAGAAATATAATGAAGAAAAAGCTGAACTTAATTACGAGGGATTATTGCGCCTGTGAATTGTCTACACTAAAATATAAATGCTTCGAATAAATATAATAATTATATGCCGGTACCTTTATACAACTCAGGTCAGCTGGGCTGAAATGATGTGACAATATCACCTGACTCACACTCACTTCCCACTTATTTGTCAACTAATTTTGTTGGAGGAACGCTATATGAGTGAAAATTACAAATTACTGATATTCTACGTTGAAAGAACGTATAACCAGACATACTATGATGATACGACGGCACTAATATAAAGACAATGATGATACGAAATTGTTTCTATTGGTTAAAATAGTGGCTTCTTATGAACCTTATTTGAATATTCTGACCAATAGGAACAATTTCGTACCGTCGTATTATCGGATGCATGTAAACCCAGCCTCATCCGAAAATAGCTACCACATCTTCCCGGGCCTAACCAATGAATAAAGAAGAGAATAATCAAATAGATCATAACCGTTAAAAAAACTAAAATGCAATAAAGACAAGCACCATACACAAATTTCTATTAAAATTAATTTAAAAAATATCAGCAAATAATTCAACATGGAAACTGCTGAAGATAGATTAGACGAACTGTTGAAACAGATGACACTTGAGCCAAGGAAAAATCAGAACCTGCAAAACATTGAAGAGAAATCTACGAACTCATGCATTTTAAAATTTTCCGACTCTAAAAGAGAAAAATATATTCTGAAATATGGGAAATCATTCGAAAAAGTCAATAGAACACGCCTGACTAATAAATCAGGCGTGTACGTCTTTCATACAATCAGTGAAATATTAAAATACAATGAAAATAAATTTCCGAAAAATAACTATTTCCACGTTATTGGAAGATGTGTTTTTAGAGAAGGAAATTATTTGTTATTTGACTCAATCGAGGTAGACCATTCTCCAACGTTTGGTAACATAAATAAAATTCGTTTGAATTTGAGTTTGGTGGAAAAAGCACCTGATGGTGATTCGGGTAAACTAGTGTCAGTGTACGGTAGTTTAAATTTATTATCTAAAAACGATTTAAATACATCAACTTATGAATTGATTGTGCATTTCTTTAGAATGGAAATTCATATTGATTTGCACAGTATGATTGATGTTATGATGACTTTACGTTACTTAGTGCCTACAGACCTATTGGAAACGTGTTCAAATCTTTAAAATCGCAACTTATAAGTATACTTAACTAGTTTGTGTGTTTTCAAAAGTGTTTTGCTTAATACCAATAAAATTTTCAGTGAGTTCCTTTATGTGATGTAGTTTTTCGCTGATGGTGTTTTTTCTTAATCTCTCATGCATCATCTATTCCATTCACCTGGAGTTTAGTGAGATAATTTTGAGGACCACCTGCGAGAGGACCCAATTCTATATGAATATCGAAAAAGAAAATAATTATCCATATAATTTTTTTACGTCAAAAAAAATTACCACTTGCAGGTAATATCACAAGAGCTTTTTGAGGACATGAATTAAAATATAGAAAATTTCCAAGAATAATTTATGCTCGTGTGGTATTCCGCAAGAAAATTTCACACCAAGACTTACCGTCTTTGCCAAAATTTGCTTTTAAAGTTGCATTTACTTTGTACAACTATAGAACATTTTTTTACACGATCCTTATTTAGTTATTTATTTTGATAGGGCAAGAAAGTGTGCTATTAGTAGTGGCCGAGATTGGTTTAAGCTAAAATATAAGTTAAATTTAGGTTAAGTTAGGAAGCACTGCTTCAACTTCGCCTTTTGTAAAAATTTGTGTTTTTTTTTGCAATAAAGTCTTTATTATTTCATGTATTTATTCATTCATTCATCTTTACAAACACTTTCACCCAATCATGTCAACATTTAACTGATGACACCACTCAAGGATGTTTTCAATCACTAGGTATATGACACACCAGTAATATTTTTGAAATTGCCAGCGACATTATTATGTATTTAAAAATGTTTACAAAAATAAAAATACAGTACTGTGGTTAGAAACAGAAAAATATAAATATTTTTAGTCAGGACCTGACTTATATCCTAAAATGGCCACGTCATACGTCACAGTTTGAAATTATTTAGTTCAAAGTGCCAACGTAGACTCGTAATGCTGATTAATTTATCAAGGTATTGTTGATGATTTGTTAATTTAAACAAAAGTCCATTAAATATCACGCGCCTCGAAAAAATCTCAGGAAATTTTTGGTTGCTATGGTAATGAGTCCAAATTAAGACATCTTATTGGTGTGAAATTTTCGCTGAAATTTTAAAAACAATGCCAGTGTTGAGTGAAATAATCTTCTAGATAAATTGGTACACACAAAAGTCTTTATAACTAGAAGTTAGTAAATGTAGATAGGTACCTACCTACAAACTAAAAATAAAATGTTTTTTGATATGTTATAATATAATATAATCATTGTCTTTATAAAGACAATGATATAATTAACCATTTCATACGTATTTAAAATAATAACTTATTAAAAAAAAATTAAATGATACGCCTCTGTACTTCTTTTCTTCGGAGACAGAACAACAGCAAACAGCACGTCATTTAATCGCCATGTCGCGTCAGGTGAAATCTTACCTGGTTTACCTCTCTACGCGTGCGCGTTCTGACCTAAAATACCACACAGTCCATCTATTCCCACGTTACCGCGCGTGCAACCAAAACAAGAATAATACCCAAACAACAAAATATTTATACAATATTTTCAATCTCAATTAAATTGTTACACTTCCATTATTATTCACCCAATTAAAATACTATTAATAACAAAGAAACAATAGATGTTTTTAATTGTTTATTGTTACTTAACAATATTTTTTTACACGTACTTACCTACGAAAACGAATTTTTTGACTTAAATTATTGTTAGTGAGTGAAATAGCTCTTCGTTGTGTTTTTCGCTTCAAACTAGGTGGTTTAAAGTTAAACAGATATTTAATAATAATACCTTAAGGAATTATCGTGTTGTGTTTCTTCTTTAAAATAATTTAATAAAAGTTTATAGATTAACTACGGGTATTAGTGTATTATTAATTCGTTTAGAATATTTTTGTTTTAACTTAAAAATTGTTTAAAATACTAGTTAGTGGGTGAATATTTGGATTTTACTACTACTTACTTGCTATTAATAATCAAGGTAAGCATATTAATTTTTTGTTGAACTAAATAGGTAGATAGTTTTCCTAATTAGGTAGGTACTTCTGAGTTTTTGTCCGAGTGGTAATAGTTAATATTACAAGGGTTTATTAATAAGTACTACTTATTGTACAAAATAAAACTACATGGGAAGTAGAACATAAAACATTACATTACTTTGGTACTTTTTTCTTCTCCATTTTAGTAACTGAATCAATCACTCTGCTATTGATTAGGCTTAAAAAAACATTGGGAAGGTTTTGTTTTTTATTGTATCCGTTAGAAATTAGGTACAAGTTACGTTATGAAATGGCATATTTCTAAGAACACAATGCATTTTGAACGTTAGATTAGAGAAAAGTTGTACAATTTAAACACCTTCTAAATGGCGTTTTCAAAAGTCAACTAACTTTAGCCGTTTTCAAGAATTTTTGAAAAAACGATTTTTAGCGATTTTAGTTTTCATTATTTTTCAAAAACCATCATCAACTTGTTCAAAAATAGGTTACATGTAATGTTTTAAACAAGTTTTCAGTGTTTTTAGCTGTTATTTAAAATTATTCAAGAAAAATCGCCATAGTTTGGCCCTTAACTGACTGAATGCAGAGTAGTAGGTTATGCAAAAACATTTTTTCGTCGTTACTCACAATTATTTATTATTATTTGATAATATATTTCTGTCTCAGTAGGTACATTTTATTCTATACGCGGTTTTTAAAATTTAGTTGAAATTTTTGTGGTTTTTGAAGTTAATAAAAACTAAAGAGTGTCATTGTCACGGGAGACTTTAATGTCCATTTTGAAACGGCTGATCCAAGAGCGGCCGACCTGTGTGATTTTTTTCGGGCTTATAGCTTGCATGGCTCTGTGTCTTTTCCAACTCGAGGTAGTGCGTGTCTGGATAATGTATTCACAAATGTAAATGTTAACCCCAATACATTCAAACCTTTTAATTTACATCATCTGTCCGATCACAATGGCATTTCTTTCACCTTTGAAGGGCGCACTTCCCCGACGGAGCCTGTTGCAAAAATTAGTTATAGACCCATAACTCAATACGGACTTTTTAACTTGTACAATCGAATCGAGAATATTAATTGGGACTCTATCGATGATAAAAATATAAGCATTGATAGTAGATTTCTAACGTTTACTAATGTCATTGCAAATACAGCTGAAAGTTGTTTTCCTCTTAAATCTAAAACAGTCGCTGCTGGATCAGCGCTGGGTCGCATAAATTGGTTCAACGATGATTTGCGCAGGATGAGAGATCTGCTATGCACCATGCATTTGATTCGTAAATCGGATTCTCAGTCTGTATCTAAAGTCGCCTTAAGACACTATAAAAAACAATATCGAGCTGAACTTTCTAAGGCCAAAAGAAGGGCTTATGAGGAGTATATTGCATCCGCTATTAATAGGCCTGCTGCTGTGTGGAGACTGGTCAAGGATTGGGAATCAACTCCAAATCTCGGGACAGCTACCAGCCACATCGGTCACTTTTGAGAAATATATGCCTCCCACTAGAGCTGCTGGATTTAGTTTGAGAACGGTAACCTTTAATGAAGTACGTGAAAAACTATCAGGTATGAAAAACACAAAAAGCTCAGATTGTTATGAGCTTAATGTTAGGATTATTGGGACTTTAAAGAATCTGCTAGTGGTGCCGCTTACTAAGTTGATAAACCATTGCATTGGTGACGCTGTATTTCCGGCGGTCTTGAAGGAGGCAAGGGTAATTTCAATCTACAAAAATAAAGGATCGGTTGATGATCCCAGTAACTATCGACCAATATCGATCTTGCCAATTTTTTCGAAAATCTTTGAATCTATTATTAAAAATCAAATAACTGAATATTTTGAAGCAAATAATCTCTTTATGCAAAGTCAATATGGCTTTCGTAATAAGAGATCTACTACTCTTGCAATTAATAACCTTTTGGAATATGTTTCGGATGGCATGGAGCAGGGCTGTGACACCTTTGCTTCCTTTTATGACCTCACTAAGGCTTTTGACTGTGTCTCACACGAGATACTTCTTCAGAAACTCTCTTACTATAACTTTGATGTTGACAGTGTTGCCTTGGTTGGCTGTTATCTCAGCGATCGTTTTCAGCACGTTTTGTATGGGGGACGATACTCGGGGAGACGAAGGGTTGGACGGGGTGTGCCCCAGGGGTCGGTTCTGGGACCTTTACTGTTTTTAATATACGTAAATGATTTATACAAATTTCAAGAAGACTCAAATATAATCCTCTTTGCTGACGACACAACTAGTCTGATTAGATATCGACCAAACGACCCTTTGGGGGAGTTGGTTAATGCTGTTGAGACTGACATAGGTAATTGGTTTCTGGCAAATGAACTGAGCTTGAATCAGGCTAAAACTCAGAGCATGAACTTTACATTGCGTTCTGCGCATATCGATCTTCAGAGCGATGTTCGCGTGAAGTTCCTTGGGGTTCATCTTGATCCTAAATTAACCTGGGAGAGTCATGTTCGAGAGCTTGGGTGCTCGCTGTCCAGGGTCATATATCTCATCAGAAGGCTTGCGCAGAGTGTTTCAATCGCCAGTCTGTTGACGGTATATCACGGTTATTTTGTTTCCCGTATGTCGTATGGTATTTTGAACTGGGGACATAGTTCCCATGCAATGAAAATCTTCAAGCTACAGAGGAGATGTTTACGTACAATGTTGGGGCTCGGTTGGCGTGACTCCTGTAAAAAGTATTTTGTTGAACACGGACTACTTACTTTGCCTTCCTTGTAGATCTTAACTGTGTTACATTCGAAATCGAAATGACATATTGCCTGAATTTCACCGCCTATTGAGGACTAGGAAAGGTTCTGACTATTATTGTGATAAATTTTATAAGATAAGATATAAGATAAAGAACCTTGGTGAAGTCCAGTTTAACAAAAGTATTAAATCATTTTTGATATCTCAAGCTTTTTATACCTTTGAGGACTATTTCAGAAGCGATATTGTAAGATTTTTCTAGATTTTAGTTTGTTTTATGTTGTTGCTATTTTAATTTGTTTGTAAGCCTTTCTTTGCTGTAACTTTGATTGATTAATTTTTGTTCTTTTTTGACGTACTATACATGTTATGTAACATAAGATGGTGAATAAATATATCTATCTATCTATGAGAGAAGTAATGTCATACAAAAATCAAAATGGGGTAATACTACAGTGTTGTAAATTAATTTTTTTGTTGGATACGACAATAAGTAGGACACACGACGAAAAAATCCTATTTTCTTTCCTAATTTACGACAAACATAATCAACATGGCGATGGAAGTTTAAGAGTCAAGATACACACCCAGATATCTCATATTAGAAACCCTTTCCATATTACAATTATCTATACTAATGATGTGATTTTCGTTAATAAATTTGTCGCACTGTGATCTTGAACCAAAAATCATATAGTTAGTTTTGTCTTTGTTTAACTTAAGCTTATTGTAACATAACCATTTATAGAAAACACCCAATTCCTGATTCAAAATTTGTACAGTTTCGGAGTAATTCTTACCCGAGACAGACACAAGCGTATCGTCGGCGATAAACTCACAAATGCTTTCTTCAAGAACAAATTTACATCGTTGACATATATAAGGAATAACAGAGGACCGAGGACACTTCCCTGTGGCACACCAATATCGCTACTTACAGAATTAGATATTTTGGCATTAATCCTTGTGCTATGACACCTTTGACTCAAAAAATTTTCCAATAATTTCAATGCATTTCCCTGAATACCGTATCAATTAAGCTTATCAATTAAATATTTTCTGTTTATCGTTTCAAAAGCTCTCTTCAAATCCACAAACACGCTTAAAACTATATTTCCCTTAGCCATGTCACTCCTCCAGCGCCCACAAACATAAGGGACCTTAGCTATTGGAACTATCAAACTAGTCTTTAATTCAACAGGTATAACACTTTTACTAAAAATGACATTCAAAACATAAGTTGACCAAATAATTATTATTGTCAAGGTATTAAATTGAAGAAAATTGACTGCCTTGATCAAAAATATACTTAGTTATCAAATTAAAAAACACCAAAGATTAGACACGACTAATAATTTTCATTAAAGGTGGACAAACGTAGTGATTAAAAGAAAGTACATCATTAAATTTAATAGTTTTTGTTTTTGTGAAAGTATATTATATATTTTATGTTCAACAACATTAATAATGGAAATAATAGTTTATAAAATTGTTATATAAAAATTATAAACTATGTAGGTATTTGTAGATATTCTTGATAATTTGAAATCTGAGTACTTTGGCAATTTTAAATTTAATTAATTACCTATGCGTACATTTTTTCAACTTTTCTATTTAAGGATTTATTTTTTGTTAAAGTAATCCATTGCAGAGAGGAGTTTCAAGTATAGTAGGAAATAAAATCACGTCTACTCCACTTAAAGATATATATGTGTTCAAATCGTTACAACCATGTCAAACATGTTTCGAGAATCATCTCATCAACAGTGACAAAAACTTATACAGAAGCCCTCATAATACTCTTAGACTAAACATCTATATATCAGTTAGTGAAAAAAATTTTAGATAAAAAACATTACTATAAACCAAAATACAATATTCAAAATTTAGACAATGAAATTTGAGTTGATTTGAAGCAGGATTTCTTTTTATATATACGATCATAATTATTACTTAAATGTTAGAAAAATTTGAAGAGCAAAATCAAACTTTATTGCGAGTCTACAACGTGGAAATCAGATCAGATTTATTTTTTGCTTACTCTAGAATAGTGTTCTCCCTAAATACGAGGGTACTTTAGTAAATCCGTGATTTTTTTTAATTTCGCGCGCTGTAGTAGCTTGAATGACAACTGCCATCTATCGGTAGATTACTGAGGACTCTGTATTATACCGTCAATTTCAATGGTTAAAAAGTGAGCTCCATTGTTGCCGCACCAGTACAAGTGACACTGAAGGTTCAAGTCGAACAACAGAGAGCGTAACGCCAGAAAATCCTTGGAATAATATTGGTCTCGCTAAGTTTAAAGTTTCGAATTTTGTTGGAGATTTTTGAAGTCATGACCATTGTACTAGGCTTTTGATTACTTAGGCCTAAATTAACGCCTCCGATTATTGTACCGGGTGGCCGGTTATAAATGTAACCCCCCTTTAATTTTTTCATTTGACGTTTTAGAAAATCGTGTCCCAAATAAAGTTGAATGGTTCAAAATAAATTTTTTAAAAAGCTCTATTTTACATATACTCGGATAGTCTGGCCCAACTTTCTTATTTCAAATTAGTAGGTACCCTATTGGGTTTTGGATTCTATACAACATTTTTTATACAGGGTGTTTCATAATATATGCGCGCATGACTTTTGGATATCAGAGCTCGTCCAAAAATATGAAGAAAGTTTCTGTTAACTTACCCTCTAAAATGAAAAAAAAATAGTTTTTTGCGAATATCTCCGGAACCATTTATGGTACAGAAAACAGCTTTTTCCACTCATCATAGGCTGTGTTTTGTGCAAGAATTCTGTTTTCAATTCATAATTGGTGAAGATTTTGAAGGGGAAGTGGGTGTTTTTCTCCCTAATTTCTACGCCACTGGGAAAAGTACGGTTTTAAGATACCCATTTGAATCGCCAATGTTTTGTACACAAAAAAGTTACTCTTGGTCATAAGCTCTAAAGTTGAGCGTTTTCGAGGAAATTCAATTTGTTGAAAACCATGGTAAATTTTTTGAAATAAATTTAATCTTTGAGGAGTTTCATAAAGTTGTTGGTTGTTGCATTTAATTTTAAATTGATATTTGAGTCGGTAATTTTATATGATAACTTTACGCCTACTAATAATTTGATATTTTGTAAGTATGTAATTTACACTTTGATTTACAGGATATTAAGTACCTACTTAAATGTTAAATTTTTAATATTTATACAATGAAAACTATAAATACGTTGGGAATGATGTGAAATGTGAATATTATGGCACTATCCTAAAATTTTAAACAAAAAATATTAGGATAAAACTGCACGAGTGTTGCTTAAAGACTATACATGTACATTATGCTTTGTATTTATGTCATCTCTAGTAAAAGTTGCTTCCTCTGACCAGAGCACTTTCTCTAAAAATCTTTCATCTTCTTGATGCTTACCAAGAACCCAATTACAAAATAGTAGGCGCCTTTCACGGTCTCCAGGATGTAGGGCCTGGACATCTTGATGATGATAGAGATAGAGCATTTCTCGATTTAATAGTCTCCAAACAATTGTTCGAGGTAATGCCAATTGTGTTAGTATTCTTCTAGTGCTTGTTTTCGGATCGTCTAAAACTAAATCCACTATGTTTTCTTCATTTTGAATATTTAGACGATGCGGTCGTTTGTTAACTCTAGGTAAAATGTTCCATATCGTTCTAAGCCTATGAAATGTAGCCGTCCATGTTTTGTGATATGGATGACGTCTATTAGGATAACTAATTTGGTATTCTCTGGCCGCTGCTCTTGCATTTGCATTACATAAACATATTCTTCAATTGAAAAACTTATTTCAATTTACAAAAAAACATTCGCAAAATTAAAAACAACTACGAAATAATAAAACAATTTTAACTAATTTAAATTTGTTGCTGTCAAAGTTTTTTTTTATTGTTGCGGCATCCGTTTTCCGTGGCAACTTTGATTTTTCATTTGGTTTTCTGGTAAACGTTATTTTGATTTAAATCTACCATTAACTTGCAATTTATCGGTTTCCATAAAAATGGTAGAAATCACAACATCGACGTAATTAACTTTTTTGTAGCTTATAAGTTGCTCTTTTTTAAAAAGTAATAATTTAAAATAATGAGGCTTGTCAAAGTCAAATGGCCCCTATATCTACGTCAATGAACAGTTAATGAAAGCCAAAATAATTCAGAATATTTTATGTTATCTGTCCTAAAATGCATGTAAAATTTTGTCAAAATCGGATAGCTAGTTTTTGAGAAATGAACAAAAAAGTTAATTTGACGACTAAATTTGTACACCCTGTATCTCGATAACGAAGCATTTGCGGACATGGTTTCAATGGAAAAAAATGCTTGAATTGTTTTTAGCAATCTCCAGTTTTCGTTTGTTGCAACCATAATGAATCACCCTGTATAGAGTAGAGAGATAAATTAACCAATCTATAAAATACGAATATTTATTTCCGATTTCTTGTTTAAACTTTTTATACAGCATATTTTTTATTATTAGAAACTTATATCAAATGGTGAAAAACTGTATCTTTTATTCTATTTGATACAATGTTTTGGGACATACTGTATACTGTGATATTAATTAATAATTGCACATACAAATAACTGATTTTAATTGAATTGAATAAATAATTTATTTCAATTAATTAAATAAATAAATAAACTAAAACTAAACATTCATGTATTTGAACAAAATAAATACAATTATTAAAATTGAATAAGTATGTCTTTATATCAATTGTTTTAATTATTTCTACCAATCAAATATTTAGGTTGTTGAAACAAATTGCATTCTGATCTACCAAATAAATTATGATTTTGTTTTAAATAATTCATTTGTTTGGAGCATATCAAAACAATATTTGTTTAAGTCAACTGAATTTTTATTTGGTTCAAGGGTGTTTTTTTTTCAGTGAAAGAGCTAAATTTTCCAAAGCAGCTAAGTATAATAGGTTTTGCTATGTTACGTACTTCAAAAAATGTCTACACTTTTTCCAGTTGTATTTCAGAATGGGTCAAATGTATTTTGGCAGAATATTTCCATTAAAAAAATTGTAAATAATTTATTTTTTCAAAAACTATTACAACTATGAATGTTGATAACCCCGGCATTACTACCGGAAGGGTGTCAAATTTCTGTATGTTAATTTTTCCTATAAAATAACGAGACCAAAATATTTAAAACAAAAGTATCTAGGTACACAATATCCAAAAGTAAAAGTTACTTTGTTTGGTACCATGCGGTACCTTTCCACAACAGAGATAGCACCATATTATTACAGGTATTGCTATAGCTGTACCATACCCAGCATGATGGTATTGTAACAGAAATATTGTATATTTTTACACTCTCATGCCATCAAGGTATGCGGTATTAAAATACGATAGGTAGTATATACCATGGTACCAGTACCAATGACTGCAAGAACCACATTAGGTATATCAATATCTACCTACTTAACAGCTATTCTATGACTCATTGCCGGTACAATATTTATTTTTAAATAACCCGAGAAGGTGTACCTACAAGGTAAAGTAAAGAGCAGTTCCCTTGAATTTAACTGTATGCTTCTTGTAAGTAGATAAACAATAATTTTTGGAACTTAAAATTCCATACAATAAAACGAAACCCCGACATCGTTTGTGATAAATGAGACATACAGGGTGAGTCATTAGTGCGTCGAAGTTTGATATTACCTCAAAGACCAAAAATTTCACGCAAAACTAAGCAACAAGTGTGTAGGCAGTCATAAAGTACGTATTTTAAAATTATTGTTATTTGTACAGGGTGGCTCATCTCATCAGGGTGAACCAAACTTACGTTTTTTTAAATGGAAAGCCCTATTTATTATTCCACAATTTCATTGGTTTAGACTTGACATTAATCATACTAAAATTTTGGAAAATTATACAGAATGGTTCAAAAGTTACCACTAGTATTATATGCAAAACGTGGCAAATTCTAAGGCTTCTGTACTGGAACTGAAATAACTTAATAACTTTTTGATAGTTATCAATTTTTAGAAAAAGATAATTTTTGGTATATAGTGCAAAACCTGTATACAGGGTGAGTCCATACGCAAATTGGCGAATTTTCCAAATGAGACACCCTGTATCTAATATCAGCATACATGGGAGAAGTGATATTTTTCATAAAATCCTAAATACACTGAGGCACAAAAAAGTTACACTTGTTTTTATGTAATCAGAATGCTGCAGAGAGCGCCCTCTACAAATCACATCAAAATTATCAACAAATTCAAATTCCTCGCCCCCAAAAACCCCCCACCACATAATACCATGCAAAAATATTGGTTGGAGACTGAGTTATTTAGGAAAACCTATATTACCACTTTGGCAGCCCTGTATCTCGTTTATTATCAACTTTTGTACTAAGGTAATTTTGGTCAAATCTCGATATTTTCACTCAAGGAATCTGAAGTTTTACTGTGTACTATTAATTATGGGATACCCTGTATATGTTCAAATCGTGATTCGGACTTGACACATGTTTCGGAATATCATTCCATCTTCAGTGGCTTAATTATACATAGTAAACACAATTTATATAATGATTATAGTCGAATCGTTTTTAAGATATAAGGCTGTCTCAAGACAAATGGACCACCCAGTATACAGACAAAAAATTAAACATGTTATTTTTTGAGATGATGAAAATTAAATTTTAAAATTTTTTTTATAAAAACCACACCACACTAGACTTAATAATTTTGATCTAGTTAGGCATTATTTTGTCTACAATAATGTGTCCACGGATAGAATATGGAAGAGGAATAACTTTTTTATTTGTCGATTTAGAAGAAAAAGTCATTCTTTATAAAAACGTCTGCTTGTGTCGAAACTGCAATTTCAAATGCCAAATTTACGATTACTATACAGGGTATATCAAAAATAACATTTTAAATAATTTTGATATTTTTGTTTTTTTTTTTTTAATTTTATGAAAATATTTTCAAAACCGTGATTTATTACACCAATTGTGCAAAAAACACTAATAAACTTTTATCTCAAAGTGGTTAATTTCATAGCTACTATTAAAATAATAAAATTAAAAAAACAAGAAAATCAAAATCATTAAAAATATTATTTTTGATATACCCTGTATAGTAATCGTAAATTTGGCATTTGAAATTGTAGTTTCGACACAAGCAGACGTTTTTCTAAAAAATAACTTTTTCTTCTAAATCGACAAATAAAAAAGTTTTTCCTCTTCCAAACTCTATCCGTGGACACATTGTATATTATGAGGGCTTGAAAAACAATACGGGAATAATTTCGCCGGCCGGAAAAGTGTCTTAAAATAATGGAATAACAGGTTTATGGCATCAAAACGCTCCTAGAGTGTCAAAATATTTCGTAATGACTTAAAAAAAAATATTTTTTATTCGCAGGAAATGAAAGTCTAACCTCCAGGAAATAAATTTCATAGAGTGCCCTACAAGTCTTCAATCATCAGTGGAACAGATTTACAAAAACCAGATTGCATTGTGTAGCAATTAATGTCTAATAATTAAAGTGTTTTAGGACAATAAAAGCAGAAATGTATTAATGTAATTTCGTGGAAAAAAATTTTCAAAAATCAAAATCAAATATATTTCATGTTTCAAGAAAAAATTAAAGTTTCTTCCAAAAAAAATCCCTTCATATTTTATAGAATTTGGCCCTTGGCGATACACTCCAATCACCCTGCACATAATACTTGTATAATAAATCCTTTTAGATTTTGTACGTTATGGACGACACCTAATCTCCAAATATATTAAGAATTATGAAAACCAATAGTAGGCGAAAAAAGAAAAGAAAAAAACAACTTTTTAATTCAAATTTTCATTTTATATCAAATTTCATGTATTTTAATTTAACTAACATATGATTTAATTTCAACAAAATGATGTGTATAGATGTTTAAATCCTACGAATACTACATTAACACAATTACCACATTCATATTGTAACTAAGGTTCTTTAAGTCTGGCTAATCTAGAAGATTTCAACATATATATGTTAGCAATCATCCCCTGTAAAGTACATTCCGACGTGGTTCGCCTACGTCACACCAGACAAACAGGTTTTTGTTTACGATATAACAAGGGCGGCCGAACGAGTAATGAGAGGATCAGAAGATAATAAGATATAATAGAAGAGCTGTTAGAAGTACGTTGTTTCATGTGATGACAAATAATAAATGATTTTGGGTGTGGTTTTGAGACTTTTATTAAATAATTTAAAAATAAAGAAGAATACTTTTTACATATATATATAAATCATTTTGTGGAGTAGACGTGTTTTATTCAATCAATAATATAATAAATGCGACTAGGTACACGTAATCACGTTATTTATTAAAACAAAGATCTTGATCAAAGTCACGTATTATGATGTTCTAAATGTTACCGATAGTTATTTCTACCATAATATAATCAAACACAATTTTATTATATTCATATACCTACGAAGTCCAAAGGACTATTTTTGTTTTTTTTATTAGATTTCGTGATATTTCAACTCAATCATTATTATTCTACTTAATGAATATTTTATTTAACTAGGTAGGTACTTACTTCCATCTACATAAAATGCTTTAGATTTCAGTTTTCCTGGTAAGTATTTATAGATACGGTAATGTGGTTAGTAAAAGTTTATAATAATTAAAAAATAAATAAATTACGTAATAATAATTGTTAATTGTTGTTGGATCTTTTTACATTACATTTGAATAATAATAAATAATAATAAAACAAAATTTCTCACACTTACTTACTTAATAATATTTAAATATTACACGTATTTTCATATACAGGGTTTTCTTAATTTTGTAGTTCGTACACTGTTCGCAATAATGTACCGGGTGTACACATAACAAAGGACCCATGTATCTCGAAAACTATTCATGGTACGGTTTTAGGATTTTTTTTGTTTTCAGTAAAAGCGGACAAGGGAAAACGCTGGGAAATAGTTTTACTTTTCAAAAATGTTCGCTAGAGGGCGTAAAACTAACTTTAAATTGAAAAATACTGTTTACTTAAAAATATACGTATATTACGTAAGTGTTAAACTTAATGAGGATGATCTAAGTACAATTCTAAAACTTTTTCATATAAAATACAAAATTACATATTATACTTAACTAAGTATTTAATAAATTAAAACATAGGTATGAAACACAAGATTTTAGCACATAAAAAATAGAAAAGATATATTTGTAATAATATATATTTTAGATAGACCTTTAATCGATCAGCTATATTGTATATAAACTAAATAAATGTTATTATATATTAAATCACCTAGCTGCTTAGACCAAAATTAATATAGTTTGATTAGAGTTTCTTAAACTAATTCTGTATAGAAACTGGGGTGGTTAGTTTTATAGCATGGTAAAATCTACCAGATCTGTTCCTTGATATTTATTTTCAAGATCTAAAATTGTATTTTTAATGTCACATATTTTTTTAAAGATTTTGCAAAATTCTTAATTTTACAGAGGTTTTATCACTTTATAGAGTTTCTTGATTTGATTTGCACCTTTAGGTCGCGTTTGGCAAATTTTAGAGTATATGATATGAAAACATTTGAAATTTCTGGAAGTAGGTATATAAATGTAATAAACTGCAGATCGTTATTGGAATATTTTAACTTTAGTTCAGCTTTTTAAATTGTTATACTTGTTTCGCTATTTACCTGTATCAAATACTAATAAATCTTCATTAGTTTGTGCTGAGTCATCTTTGGTACTCTTATGAACACCTATAAAATATAACAATGTTACATTAAAAATCCAATACCGGTATATATCAGAACCAAACGCGTCTACCAACTGCCTCCAGAAATATGCTGCGCGAGAGACAATATTTCGGGTAGATTTCATAGTGGTTTGACTGTCTATATTAAATATACTGTGACAAAACGAACTATAGAAAAATGCAAATCTAGCAATTAAAAGTGAGCGTTTTCAAATTTGCAGAATAATTGGGATATTTTTAGGTGTGACATGTTTTATGATTCATCAGTAGTATGAACACCAAGTTCTATCTTATTAGGGTAATTAATCTTTGAACTATCGTCGATTAAGCATCTTAATGGGGAAGACAAGTTAAGACATGGCAAAACTCCCGCCACTGTTAGAAATTTCCTGAGTACGCAAGGAAAATCTCTTCGAATCATTATCGAAAAGATGTCATCCGTTTACGTGGAATCAGCCAATGTTTTACAAGTGGAATGGGCTTTTAAGCATGATAGAGAGTTAATTGATAGATTGAGAAATATATTAGGGTAGTAAGTGAATATATGGACAAAAGAAATTATTGCATTTTTATTTTCTACCCTAATTCCCTATTCTACGGGATTGTAAACGCCCCTTTGTAGCTTGAAACATATTATGTGATTTATGAAGGATTTACAGGTAGTACCTACTTACTATTGACACTGAGCAGTTATTTCTTGTGATAGGTTTTGGCGCCACTCGCCAGCGAATATGGTCAGTCACTTTTGTACAATTGTACTATTCAGGGAGGTCCCTTTCTTTGCTTGTGTACTCCGTAGCCCGTGATCTACTCGTAAAATAAGGCATTTAAAATTCGAAAACTTATTCTACACTAATTTCTTCACAAATGAACTGACCATACTATTAAAAAACGTGGGTGTTTTTGAATTAAAGGTTTCCATTTTCTTTACAAATAAGTGGTAGAAAATAAATTGTTAAAATAAACATTTTCTTAAGGACTTTTAAAAGTGAATAATTATCAGTCTTTGTGATTTTATTTTTTATTTTGAATATAATCTTTATCAAGTGCGATTCGTCAAGGTATGGAAGACTTTTTGTTGCTTTCAGATTTTTTTAACTCCGAGCCATTTTAACACGGATTTTTTTTTTTAAATTGTAAATATTAGTTTAGTCAATTTTTCTGTATATCGGTGATAATCAACGTAATTGATTTCGCTTGCAATGAGAAATAACAATGCATTTAACTTTTTCGGGTACAGAAATTTTAGCAGAAATTTTTTCGTGCTAAAATTTAGTAGTACAAAAAAATTTATATTTCAAAAAACCAAATATACGAGTGAGTGAGATATGCTACCCTGTCCACCCTTAATGGAATACCCGGTATAATATCACATGAAACAGAGTGTCCGGGTCTAACGAATTCAAATAATCATCTTGACCATGGCCCCTTGCATTCATTACCTTTGAAGCTAGTAAATTAAATAACTGCTTACCTTTAATAGTATCCAGAGATTACTTTAAAGGTTATTTTGTTGAAATAATTTTAATATAAATCAATATTTTCATAGCATTAAAACGCGCCAAAATTTTGGTGGCTTAAATTTTATTCCATTAAATGTACAAAATGTGATCCAGTATACCTGAAAGAGTTAAGGCAGTGTGTAGTCTTTGATGTATTTGAACTAAAGATCAAGGCGTAACTCATAGAAAGCATGCGAATTGAAGGAGATTCTCATTATGCGCCACGGTAGTTTAAGTGGTAGAACACCTGCCCCGCGATCGCGAGTTGTTTGGTTCGATTCCCACTCGCGAAATTATTTTTTTTAGTTTAATAACATTTATTAAAAGGACTTCCTGTACATGAGATTTGACTAAATTTAACTGGTTATTATTATTTGCAGATAATCTACCTGCCTAGTTACAAATAGCATGATGTCACCTACCACAGTAGATTTAAGCGACACAAATGCAAATAAAGAGAATCCAAATAGCATTAACAACAACAATAATAATAATAAAGTGGAATTTCTACTCACGCCCACTAGCTCAGAATCCACCACCACATCCAATGGCGATGACGGCATGTTGTTGAACAACAAAAGTCAATGTTCCTCATTGTCTGATGGTGAGAATTATGTGTGGAACGGTGTCGAAACTGGGGATGATGCGGTTGTAGCAGATCGAAATCATCTGTAAGTACATAGGTATATTGTGCACACATTGTAATAGTTGTTTGTTGTGTGTTTTGGTAATCCTTTCCGTTTTTTTACGCGTGCCTCTGATTTGAAAGAAAAATGCCTGGTCTGTCTTAGTCGCTATGTGACGATTTTAGTCGTTAAGGAAACTTTTCAATATCTTTAATTAAATAGACTGTCAATATTTTTGTAATGATTTCAAAAAAAGTTTTAATCACGAAAATACACTCGCCGACATTAAATTCGGGACAGCCAAAATTTAGATCAAATTTAATGTATTATAACTTTTCCTTCTATAGTCCGATTTCAACCTTTTTTTTTACAAAATGTAGATAATTGTTTCGGTTTTAATTAATTTAATTCAATTTTCAAAAATACAGTTTACATATAAATGTAAAAAGTATTCTTTATTATTTTAAAATTATTTAATAAAAGTCTAAAAACCACACCCAAAATCATTTATTATTTGTCATCACATAAAACAACGTATTTCTAACAGCTCTTATTAACATTTCTATTACATTTTCTGAGCTTCTGATCCTCTCATTACTTGTTCGGCCACCCTTGTTATATCGTAAACAAAAACCTGTTTGTCTGATGTGACGTAGGCGAACCACGTCGGAATGTACTTTACAGGGGATGATTGCTAACATAAATATACAGGAAAATAAAAAAGCATATTTTTTCTCTTAAGTTTGTAACACTCTGTAAAGTAATTTTGCAACATAAACTACACTGGATATGCTTTTCTGCACAGTTTCATTCATTTTTAACATTTTGATGTTTTATTCTTCTCTGTATCGTTATCGATTTAAGAGATATGAATTTTTGAAATAAGCATTGCACTTTTTACAACAATTATTCAAAACACTCTCTCTTAAGAGAAAAAATATGCTTTTTTATTTTCCTGTATATTTAAACATGTAAACTGTATTTTTGAAAATGGGAAAAAATTAATTAAAACCGAAACAATTATCTACATTTTGTACAAAAAAAAGGTTGAAATCGGACTATGGAAGAAAAAGTTACGAGTATAATACATTAAATTTTGGTGGTCCCTAATTTAATGTCGGTAAGTGTAGAAGAAAATCACCAATTTGACATGAATACTTCGAAAAACAGCTCTAACTAAAAAGACAACTGTTGTATTTAGGTCACCCTGTGTAAATTAAGTTTTTATATCTTCTAAAGTACCACCTATAAGTATAAGTAGAGGATGGTATTTTTTGAATGTGGCAAGCCATTGAGGCCTAAATGTCATCGACGTAACTTAATCTTAATGTTGTTAATATAAACAGTTGTGCCTGGAACCTGGAATGAGTGATTGCTTTTGAGTATGTTTGTTGATGAAGCCAATATTTAAGGTAAAATTGGAGATGAACGGTTGTGTGAGATTTTGTCGAGTATATTTCGATGAATATACTTTAATTTCAATAAATTGGAATATTAATATACACTGTGTTCAAGATAAGAATGGGATAGCATCTTGGAAACGGTAGGAGAAAATATCGGTTAAATTAGAGAAAAGTTGTACAATTTAAACACGTTTTAAATGGTGTTTTAAAAATTGAATTAACTTTAGCCGTTTTCGAGAGTTTTTGAAAAAAACGATTTTTTGCCATTTTAGTTGTTGTTTATTTCTGAAATTATTTTTACAGATATAAAAAAATTAAAAGCACTTTATCATTGTCACTTTTTGAGGAGAATAAGATAGCTTAACTACCTTTTATTAATATTTTATACCTGTATAATTTAAAAAGTGTCCTAAAGAACGTTAAAATTTTAAATTATCAACATACATACCTATGGAAATTTACGTTCGGATTTCAATAAAATTACTTCCCATCGATTTTATTTTTATTTACCGCATTTTTGTCATATATTTATAGAATAGTTTTATAAATACCCATGTTTTTTCACCTTGAATCTTGACTACTAATACATGTTATATTATGCTAATAACAGCTACCATTATCGTTAGGATGTCCTTAATGAATAGTGTAATTTATTATTATATATAGGTCGTTTCTATTTATAAAATATCAAATTTAAAATCGGCATTTGCGTGAAGACTAAACTCATGCATTCATGATATTTTCTAAAATAATAATAAATACACCGACACAGATCAGAAAAAATGTCAAAAAAAAAAAATCTCGAAGAAGACCAACCCTTAATTAGTATAAAACCGCTGCCATCATCGGGTATTACTAAATCATCTATTTCGAATATATTTTCTAATAACAATAAATATAATTCAAATAAACTGATTGCAAAATATCACTGAATAGATTATATACCAGGTGTCCCACTAAGGGTGTAGACCCCGTAGTATAACATCGCCGTTTAATGTAAATATTTTGAGTTAGGCGACCTCGTACATATCCCTAGCTGCACGTTCGTCGGCAACCAATCTGCAAACCTGCGATCAAATGGCCAGTGACACTACTTGTTGTAATATCCACGGTGATAATAGTGTGCTATCTGGATCACCCTGTAGATTAGTTAATTAAATTAAGTAACGTATAAGTATTGTATGTATGTATATAAAGTATAAATCGCGTTTACATTTATTAGTAGGTAAGTTGTTTTTAATTTCATATTACACACTTTCTTAATGCATAAACAGAACGATTTGATAGTGCCTACGTACCTGTACTGTGTTTTGATTGAATTCTAAAAATAATTATTCAGGTAACAATTTGATTAAATATCTAGAAAAATTGTACATATACACTGTGTCCAAGATAAGAATCTTGAAAATGGTAAGAGTTACAAGAAGAGAAAAGTAGTAGTAGTATATTTAAATACGTTTTAAATGTTGTTTTCAAAAGTAAACTAACTTTAGCCGTTTTCGAGAATTCTTGAAAAACGATTTTTTGCGATTTTAGTTTTTATTTATTTCTGCCATTATTTTTACAGATATAAAAAAATGAAAAGCACTTTGTCATCGCTACTTTTTGAGGAGAATAAAATAGCGTTTATAAATTTTCATATAGACTAAAAACCTGGTCAAAAGTCGGAATTAAAAAGAATAGCGGAACGACTTGGTACTATCTGTTTCTATTAAGTAAATAACCCCTCTATGATATTTTATTCCTCTCTTGCCCCTCAGTATCCACTGCGCGACACACAATTAGTCGAAACTCAGGTGTCATTTAATGCGAAACGTTGTTTTATAGATGCTCTCCGTTTTTTATGTGATTTTCAGCAGCCGTTTAAATTGTTTTGTGAATAGTTATTGTGTTCATTTAGACGAATATGGAAGGTGTAGGTATGTATTTTAAAAATAATAATTTAGAATGTATTTAAGTTATTGTTTAATAAATACAATATTATAATACATTATTATAATACATTTTCTTGACAAAATTTTGAAACATTAGTATTTTTGTATAACTTCCAGATACTTCCGAGTATTCTACTTTTTTTTTATATAAAGTTTGACATTTTCTAAGACTAAAATAAATGGTTCCGCTTTTTTCCGCCATTTGGTTTTCCATTCGTGACTTTAAAACGCGTTCATATTTATTAAGGATTTTGTATTGGTTTTTTTTTTTTTATTATAACATATACCAAATTTTTACAATCTACTTCACTTATTTAGTAAAAAAGATGTAAGTTGAAACTTGAAAGCGAAATGCTCATTAGCATTTTCACTTATTGGGCACCAAACTTCACATCATTGTGGAAGGAGGTCTTCTGGCCATATTTTGTTCAATCTGCGGTTGACTGGTCCGCCTCTATATAAATTGTCGATATGGTGGTTTGGATGGTGAGTAATTCTGTTTTGGTTGTTGTTTTAATTACGTCGGTGATGTAAGGAATTTCGAGGTCTTTATGGAGAGTCTGATTAGAGACGTACCAAGGGGCACTTGTTATTGCTCGAAATGCTTTAGACTGGAATCGCTGGATTATTTTAATTTTGCTCGGTTTTGCACATCCCCATAGCTGTACTCCGTATGTCCAAATAGGTTTTAGCATGGCTTTGTATACTAGCAGTTTGTTTTTGGTCGATAACTTTGATTTTCGGCCCATCAGCCAGTACATTTGTTTGAGTTTGATGTCTAGTTGGTTTCTCTTTTTTTTGATATGTTTTTCGCAGGTCAGCCTTCTGTCTAGGTGTAAGCCTAAATACTGTACATCTGATTTGATGGGGATATGAGTCCCATCAATTGTGACAGTCGGGCAATTATTGTGGCAGGTTGAGAAAGTCACTTGTACTGATTTAGTATGATTTAATTTAATTCTCCATTTCTTGTACCATCTATTTAATTGATCTAGGTGACTCTGCATATTTCTGGAGCTTGTGTTTGGGTCTCTACTGATTGAAATGACGGCCACATCGTCCGCGAAAGCTGCGATCATTGTATCTTCTGTTACTGGGAGGTCACTTGTATACAAGAGATAAAGAAGCGGTCCAAGCACACTTCCCTGAGGCATACCGGATTTGACAGGATAATGAATTGATATTGCTTCTTTGTGTTTGACCGAGAAGTACCTTTCATTTAGATATGACTTTAGTAACATGTAGAAGTTGTTGTTGAGCAGATTTTTTATTTTATAAAGTAACCCATACTTTGTCAAATGCTTGTGATACGTCCAGGAATACACCGTTGCAGTACTGCTTTTCTTCCAAAGTTTTACTAATGCTGTTCACTATTCTATGGACTTGGTGTAGCTATCGTCGACATGTTTTCTCGAAATCCAAATTGGTAGTTTGGTAAGATGTTCAACAAGTCGTGTTCAGCTTGGATCCTTTTCAGCAATAATCTTTCAAACACTTTGCTGGCAGTGGGCAGCAGGCTGATAGGTCTGTATGAAGATGTCTCTTGCGGTAGCTTACCATGTTTGTGGATCATTATTATATTGGAATATTTCCATATAATGGGAAAGTAACACAGGCATAGCATTCGATTATAAATTGTTGTAAGAAAGACAATAGCTTTTTTAGGTATTTTAAAAACCAATATTTCTTTCCATGTATTGGTTTTTAAAATAATTAATTTTCTTTCGTTTCAGATTCTTCCGGAATGTTCAAGATTATGACAAAATTGCAGTTATATAATATAATTCAAGAATGCCCGGATAAGAAATTAGATCTAAAACGTTTATTTTTAGAAAAAAAATTATTACCTCAAAGAACTTTAACAATTTGAGCAAAGAAATTGAGGTAGATCCCGAAACTCTTAAATTTTGACTTTCAATTCTACATGCAAGAATTAGATTTTTTGAATCATCTCTCTTATAAGCTTAGTGTCCAAAAATGGCAAAGAAAAACACCAGAAGAAAGAAAGAAAAAAAGAACAGATTCAGAAAGCATTTAGAAATGAAATGGGTCTACTCGTGGACATACCAAAGGCTGGGTCTGGAAACACCAACGATGGGAATACTTCGAGACGCTTTTTTTCTGATCCGGAAGCTACTTCACGTATCACAGGAATAGAGAAAACCCTAATATTTAGATTCAAAGTGATTCTTGAAACAATTTCCAGCGGACATGCAATAGATGCAAAGAAGTTCGATGCGTATGCTTATGAAACTGCTAACCTCTACGTGCAGTTGTATGGGTGGCATCCAATGTCACCCACTGTACATAAAATTTTAATGCATGGTGCTACTGTCATTAAATATTCATTATTGTCAATAGGACAGCTCTCAGAGGAAGCTGCCGAGGCCCGAAACAAACATTTAAGAATGTATAGGCAGACCTTCTCTCGAAAATTTGACAGAATAAAATGCAATAAAGACATATTGAACAGGCTCTTATTATCATCCGATCCACTTTTAAGCAGCAATAGGCCAAAGCCAAGAAAAAGAAGTAAGCCTTTTAGTTCAGAAACCCTGAATCTTTTACTCCCTGAATTAACACTGGAGAACATCGAAACTAGCGACGAAGAAGAAGATAATAGGCTCAGTGACAGTTTGACAATTAGTTTAGAATTTTTTCTCTTGTTTCATCAAAACCTTAAATAAAACCTGTTTTTCATTATTGTCCATGTGTATATTTTTACATGAAAAAGCTATACTATTTTGAGGAGATTTTTAGTGTAAATTCTCCAATATAAAACTCAAAAATAACAGAAAAACTGGGGACACCCATTCTAAAAGCATCCAAGGCCGGCGCTGGTGCACTCTCAATAGCGATGTATTTTTGACCAGGTTTTCCGGTCAAATGTTCAAAAGTGAGACCACACTGTATTTAAAACATGTCACTCTTCGAACAAGAAAACACGGTCCATATGTTTCTGAAAGTTGAACAAAGAAAAGAGACAAAAATTATATATTTTTATTATTCATTTACCTTCTTGTAGATTGCTCTTCGTAAAACCCATATCAATAAACGATAAGATAGATAGAAAACAGACCCTTAAATTTGAAAGTCGTACAACCAGCAATCACCCTGTATATTCCAGCCTTTTTCTAATTACTATTGTAAATATACAATAACCTATATTAGATATTTATTTTAATATTGTTATATTTATGTAGGTTAGTATTTTTGTTTGTTCTAGCAGAAATACGTCTGAGACGACTAGAAGCCCTATTAGAACACCACCATCGGGAATAAATAGAAATACATGGTTGAGAACTAGTTTAAGGCGATCCTCTCCAAGGTATGTTCTATAAAACAGCATTTACTACCAACAAATAAAATAATCTTCCGACCAAACTATTGCGATTTTGAAATTTACTTCAATTTGACCTTATGTAGATTCATAATAGCCATACATACATTCTAAAATAGGTAGCTCATGTACAGGGTGTGCCAGAACTTCGGGCCTTATTAAAGTTTTTTTGTTTTAAATGAAACACCCTATATATTGTTATATTTTTGAAATGTAGAGACAAAATGAACTTTAGATGATTATAAGGTTTGCTATGCCTAAATCTTCAAGTTCGCGGGTTTTTCTGAAAATGAAGCAAAATGTTTATTTGTAGTATATTTATGAATAACCCGGTATATCTACATTTGTTCCTCTGTAGTGGAGTCTAGGCTTTAGATACCTACAAACTAAAATAATTTTAAACACTTTTTTTGTTTTCTTAAATAGTTTATCTGCTGTTTTTGCTGTGATTATTTTAAAAAATGATATTTTTAATGAAATGTTGAGAAAATCAATCAGTTTATTATTGACGAAGTTACATTTATGTGTGTTTCTAATATTTTTTAATAAAATACAAGTAATCATAATTATTACCTATTATAGTGTACTTATTTTAATTTTAAAAGAAATTAAAGTAAAGTAAAATGTTTAATTTAGGTATCTCCATTTTACGATATTGGTATAACCCCAACATACTATTGACAATTATTACAAGGTGTGTATATTATGCAAGAAATAACTTTTGGGTTAAGCAATTTTCGAATAAAAGAAGGAGACTAAAATAAGGTCAACAATTGAAGTCCATTTTCTCTTAAAATAATAATTATTCAAGCTCTCGTAATAGGCTATCTTGTCGATCCCAATAGTCCCTTAGCAGGACGAAATGATAATGCCTGTTATGGCTAAACCGTCATCTCGTTTATGGTGCTAAGAGCGGCCACCTTTGGGCTCTCTCTGTTAAGTCGAAAATCATGCCCATTTTGTCCTAAAATTTTCAAACTCGAATTTCTCGAAAACCTTTAAGTTTTCCGAGAAAAAAGAAGTATGCCTTTTTGTGTAGAAAACTTTATTTTATCACATTTTTGACACAAAATGAATAAAAATCACAAGGAAAAAAGTTAGGTTATAATTAAGGCAAGGGTCCCCTCGTTTACCCTCATATGGTCATCCTTTTTTATTCAATTTCATGTCAGTTTACGACATTTAACTAGGTGAATAAATATGCTACGTTTGGTTAATTCATCTTTACTGGTTTCGAAAATATTTCAAATAAATCGTCCTCAGGCAGTCATCTTTAACTCCCTGTATCTTTGTAAATAAGGACTTTTCGAAAAATTACAATTTAGGTTTTTTTCATGATTAGATGTCCCCAATTCGCTTACAAATTTTGGCCATGTCTTTCTGAAACACCCTGTATATCAGAAATACAATTGGAGACAAGTGATTTAAGCATTATAATACTTAAATATTTTTATGTATTAGGTTTGTTTAAATATTTTCGTGTATTAAAAACATTTTTTTTAATTTTTATTGTTGTAGTATTAACCAGTTTTTCGATTATTAAAATAATAAATAACACCGTTTTATAAAATTGTGTCTGGATTTTATTTTTTTATGAACAAATACATTTTAAAACCCTTTGAGGCACGAATACATTTTTTTCGAGTTTTTATAAATTTTATTGAATAAATTTAACAAAACATGTTATTTGAACATAAAAAAATAATAAAAAAAAAATTAGTGTTTTTAATTTTTGACTTTTGAGGCAATTCAAACATTAAAAATTTAAAAAATTTTAGATTTACGCCTTATGAAAATCCACAAAACAGTTCTTTTTCGCCGACAGACACAAGCCAATTTTAGAAACAGTCCAGAACCATTTACTCCTATGTGGATTTGCTTTGGTACTGCAATGACCACAATGCCTTGAAGTTCCATAAACAGGCATATGTTTGCTTTGATCCCGTCTTATTTCTCTTGATACTTGGGATCTAAAGTTGTTAGAGGAAAGAGATGTACGCCCCCGGTCCTGTGGGTCGATATTAGCCCTAACCAAGCCATCAATGTTTCCCTACCATCGACATTCTTCGCACGGACGTGTTCCGTAAAATCTTTTAGGATAGGCTGAAATTCTCTTTTTTGCCATATTACCAAACTAAGTGGAATATCATACTCAGAATCACTATTTTCCAAAACGATGTTGATGACTGTTAGACAGTTTATTTTTTGGAATGTCGTCTTCTTCATCCAATTCACTACAAAGTTCCTCAACGACTTTTGCACATCGATCAAGTAATCCTTCATCATCAAGAAAATTGAAATGTTTGAATTTGAACATTTGATTTTATTTTTGAAAATTACCTCATTTTAATAATCAAAATGGTCACAATTTCATAAGGAGACATTTTTCGAAATTTTGACATAAATGGTTTTTGTCTTATTTTTGGTCATAGATTCTACCCTCAAAGGGTGGGGAATGTTGTTTGGGACACCCTGTATATGTTTAAATGGAACCTCAATCCCAAGAAATAAGTAAAAACAATTTTGTTACTGTATTATAATTATTTATTAATTTGTTGTGTTGTTTTTTTCCAGTCAGCAAGAAAATTTGCCGAACAGACGATGGGGATCATTTCGACAGTAAGGTTATTTGCATTTCGGTACTGTTTTCCCTATTATATTAACGTTTACTTTTCTTTTTAGCAATGGAAGACGACAACAATTAGGATCAAATGCTCTAGCAAGGTGAGCGAGACTGAAGATTTTAATTACGCGTTACTCAGCTACTATAAACGACTTAAGAGACGATGTTGTGTACAAATTTTGTGGAATCCAAAACGAACGACCGCTTTGATCATTTGGAGCTTGGTCTTCAAGGGCAGTTTGCGCCTTCTACATACCATCGGCTAGAGCTTCGACACTATGCCTTTGGCATGCGCGATGCTCTTTTCGATATGTGGTCTTCATGTCATGCTTCTGTCCAAAGTTACCCCAAGGTACTTTGCAGTATCTTGCCATTCTACGTCGACGTGACCGTGGGGACTGATTCTTGTCCTTCTGATAAGTATCGATTTGCTCTTTTCCGCGTTGATCTTTATCTTCCATTCCGTGAAGTCATCGGCAGCATTTTAAAGATATCTAGTGACGTGTTGTGCTGCGTTCTGGGTGTATCGCTGGTGTAGATGGCGAACAAGTGGGGTGAGAAGACAGAGCCTTGCGGCACGCCCGCCTCCAGTGTCCTGGGCTCTGAGAGATGTTGCCCAATTTTTGCGCGGATCCGCTTTCCTTGTGGTCATCTTGTAGACTAATTCATCTTGCCAAAATCGGTCGAATGCTCTGGCTACATCAAGGAGCAAGATGCCCGTAGCCTGTCTTCTGTTAAAGGCTGGTATTGTTTATATTCAGTTCAGGCCCGATTCAACTTCAAATTTGCCATAGAATGTATGAATGTAAAACTCGTCAACCGAATAAAAACATTCACGAATAAAAAAGTCTTTCAGTTCCAGCTTGAATTTATTTATGTTCATCTCAGCGAACCTGCCAATTTTCAAAAAATGTTTAAATCATTTAATGCTTATATAGTTCCAGTTTTTCTGACCCTTCGCTGGTCTTCTTCTTCTTCTGGTGCCCTGTCGGTCTTCAGAAGTTGGCTACCATCATGTACTTACGTATGGTGAAGACGGATTGAGGACGACAGCGCAGAACGCAGACTTTACATAGCCTTGCGTGGCTTTGCGTAGACTTTCGTTGCGTAGCCCTCCAGAGCCTTGCGTAGCATTACGTAGCATTGCATATCATTGCCTAGCCTTACGTCGCATTTCGCAGCCTAGCGTAGCCTTGCGCAGACTTTCGTAGCGTATCATTGCGTAGCCTTATGTGGACTTACGTTGCGTAGTCTTACGGTTCCTTGCGTAGCAGTGCGTAGCCCTCCGTGGACTTTCGTTGCGTAGCATTCGGCGCCTTGCGCAGCATTGCGTACCGTAGCCTTGCATAGACTTTCGTTGCGTAACCCTCCAGAGCCTTGCGTAGCATTGCATATCATTGCCTAGCCTAGCGTAGCATTCCATATCCTTGCGTAGCATTTCGCAGCCTAGCATAGCCTTCGCTGACTTTCGTAGCGTAGCCTTGTGTGGACTTACGTTGCGTAGTCTTGCGGTTCCTTGCGTAGCCCTCCGTAGACTTTCGTTGCGTAGCATGCGGCGCCTTGCGCAGCATTGCGTACCGTAGCCTTGCATAGACTTTCGTTGCGTAGCCCTCCAGAGCCTTGCGAAGCATTACGTATCATTACGTATCATTGCCTAGCCTTGCGTAGCATTGCATATCCTTGCGTAGCATTTCGCAGCCTAGCAGAGCCTTGCGTAGACTTTCGTAGCGTAACCTTGCGTAGCCTTGAGTGGACTTACGTTGCGTAGTCTTGCGGTTCCTTGCGTAGCAGTGCGTACCTTGCGTGGACTTTCGTTGCGTAGATTTCGGCGCCTTGCGCAGCATTGTGTACCGTAGGCTTGCATAAACTTTCGTTGCGTAGCCCTCCAGAGCATTGCGTAGCATTTCGCAGCCTAGCATAGCCTTGGGCAGACTTTCGTTGCGTAACCTTGCGTATCATTGCGTAGCCTTGTGTAGACTTACGTTGCGTAGTCTTGCGGTTTCTTGCGTAGCAGTGCGTGGACTTTCGTTGCGTAGCATTCGGCGCCTAGCGCAGCATTACGTACCGTAGCCTTGCATAGACTTTCGTTGCGTAGCCTTGCACGATATTTCTTTGAATCTTTCTCTGTCGGCTGCCGCGCGAAATAGTTCTCCGGCCGAAAGACCACCTTTTACCTTCCACTTTTCCTTCGTTTTTCTTCTCGTTATAGTGTTCAGCAGTTGCTGCTCCGTGTCCATCATTCTGAGGACATCCTCATTCGTAGTATGCGAGATCCACGATATTTTTAGAATCCAAGAAAGTAATGTTTTTTTTGTTAATTTTTGGAGCAATATGAGAAGTGAACGATTGAGAGTAAAGATTATTTGATAATGGCATATGAAAGACTGATCTTTTCTCAGCAATTTCCTATTTTATTCACTCTGAAAACTCACTTATTAAGCAAGTTAGAGGGTTCCTTAATAAGTGAGTTTCAAAGTGAATAAAAAACCAAGAAAGTAATGTTTTTTTTGTTAATTTGTGGAGCAATCTGAGAAGTGAACGATTGAGAGTAAAGATTATTTGATAATGGCATATTAAAGACTGATCTTTTCTCAGCAATTTCCTATTTTATTCACTCTGAAAACTCACTTATTAAGCAAGTTACAGGATTCCTTAATAAGTGAGTTTCAGAGTGAATAACAATCCAAGAAAGAATTTTTTATTTTTTTTAATTTTGGAAGCAATCTGAGGAGTGAACGATTGAGTGTAGAAATTATTTGATAATAGCATATTAAAGACTGATCTTTTCTCAGCAATTCCCTATTTTATTCACTCTGAAAACTCACTTATTAAGCAAGTTACAGGTTTCCTTAATAAGTGAGTTTTCAGAGTGAATAAAAATCCAAGAAAGTAATGTTTTTTTGTTAATTTTTGGAGCAATCTGTGGAGTGAACGATTGAGAGTGGAGATTGTTTGATAATGGCATATTAAAGACGGATCTTTTCTCAGCAATTTCATTTTTTATTCCCTCTGAAAACTCACTTATTAAGCAAGTTACAGGTTTCCTTAATAAGTGAGTTTCAGAGTGAATAAAAATCCAAGAAAGTAATGTTTTTTTTTTGTTAATTTTTGGTGTAATCTGTGGAGTGAACGATTGAGAGTAGAAATTATTTGATAATGGCATATTAAAGACTGATCTTTTCTCAGCAATTTCCTTTTTTATTCACTCTGAAAACTCACTTATTAAGCAAGTTACAGGTTTCCTTAATAAGTGAGTTTCAGAGTGAATAAAAATCCAAGAAAGTTATGTTTTTTTTGTTAATTTTTGGAGCAATCTGTGGAGTGAACGATTGAGAGTAGAAATTATTTGATAATGGCATATTAAAGACTGATCTTTTCTCAGCAATTTCCTTTTTTATTCACTCTGAAAACTCACTTATTAAGCAAGTTACAAGTTTCTTTAATAAGTGAGTTTCAGAGTGAATAAAAATCCAAGAAAGTAATGTTTTTTTTGTTAATTTTGGGAGCAATCTGAGGAGTGAACGATTGAGAGTAGAGATTATTTGATAATGGCATATTAAAGACTGATCTTTTCTCAGCAATTTCCTTTTTTATTCTCTCCAAAAAATCACTTATTAACCAAGTTACAGGGTTCCTCAATAAGTGAGTTTTCAGAGTGAATAAAAATCCAAGAAACTAATGCTCTATGTCGTTCATAAATAGAGTAGGAACAATAATAGACCCAAGTAGGATCCCTGGGGAACACCGGAAGTGACCTTCACCGGCCCAGAATGAAACTGGTTAAGTCGAACAACCTGAGTCCTACCTGATATGTGGCTCCTTAATCAGGAAAGCCAACTAGAATTGATTTTACCAGATTAACCGACTGTCATTTATTTTTCAGTCAATTGTACCGCAGTTCCAGTTTCAATTCTTCAGGCCGCAGTAGCACCTGTGATACCGCAGACGACATGTATTCAGATGCGTCTTTGGAAGAAGATGTTCATGATCTACACCACAAGGTAATTTTCAAAAACATTGCATTAAGGCCGGTTTACATTTTATTTTGTTAGTAGCACTTGCCGATATGCTAGTGCTAGTTCTAAGTTGTCAAAGTATCAACGGATACGTCAAGTGACAGGTGCGAGTTAATCAAGTCATATTCTATTTTTCTGTTAGTAATCAGACCCCTCACGCATCAACACTGAACATATCAAGTTAACACTTAACACCTGTACTTAACAAAATGTAAACCAGCCTTTAGAAATAGCGGACGTTTGTTGAGTAGTGAGTAAGAGCATCAAATACCGCGGGTCAAAGATTCCCTGTCCCTGCATTAGGTTGGGGGAATAGGGGTTTCCGTCTTTAGCGCTACCTCACCAGCCTAGTTTTCCAGCTACTTATAGGAACGGCGAAGATCAATGTATGATGCACGAATTGTCAACTGTATCGGCTAAGACTGTTTAACATCCAGACATGACGTGTATGTAAGATTGGCAAGAGCAGGACTGGGTAAACTTGAACCTAAACTTTGCTATTCAGTTCCTAAAACCTTTAAGTTTTTGGAGGAAAAACAAGTATGCCTTTTTTTATGTAGAAAACTTTATTTTATCACATTTTTGACAGAAATGGAATAAAAATCACAAGACAAAAAAGTTAGGTTATAATTAAGGCAAGGGTCCCCCCGTTTACCCGCCTATGGTCATCCTTTTTTATTCAATTTCATGATTAGACGACCCCAATTCGCTCACAAATTTTGAACTCCTATTTTAGAAACATACAATGTGTCTACGGATAGAGTTTGGAAGAAGAAAAACTTTTTTATTTGTAGATTTAGAAGAAAAAGTCATTCTTTATAAAAACGTCTGCTTGTGTCAAAACTTATAATTTCCAGTACGAAATTTACAATTACTATACAGGGTATATCAAAAATAACATTTTTAACGATTTTGATTTCCTTGTTTTTTTTTTTTTAATTTTATTATTTTAATAGTAGCTATGAAATTAACCACTTTGAGAAAAAAAGAGTACATCATAGAGGGCTGATGCTCCATTTACCACTGGAAAATTATACAAATTAAATTGTTGAGAAAAATAAGCCGATTGATCAGCTAGTTTTGGTAAAGCCAGATATTTCTGGCAATCGAATGAGAAACACGGAATGTTATTTTGTTCAGTTTTAAGATACCCGTAAAAAGCCTGTGCCTTCAGCATGTGTACTCTATTGGCTACCATAATTTCATTTTTTTCAGTCTTCAGTTTTTCTTGTGTTTTTAAACATTCTGAACACATATCTGTAAGAGGTGTTCCAAAACCTATGTTATAGTTGCTGTTAACATAAGTTCTAAAGAAACATTCTTTTACTCTTAAAGGCCCATCCACTGATTCATTGTAGAACTTATGTAGTTTCCGGATATTTAGCTTACAAGGCAAGTACATTCTTGCCGCTGTTTTACTTCGACAGTAATGAGTTTCGGTACAAGTCAGATTTTCTATGAATGTTGATATTGCATTCTTCTTATTGACATTCATATATCTTATTCTGTCGCCTCCGCGACCTTCTTTTGGAGGAGTTCCTATCGCTAA
Source organism: Apoderus coryli (assembly GCA_911728435.2). NCBI lineage: Eukaryota > Metazoa > Arthropoda > Insecta > Coleoptera > Attelabidae > Apoderus > Apoderus coryli. Next base: position 1,826,566 of record OU452207.1, read on the forward strand.
AAACCGCTTCATAACTCCCTGGACTCTGGCCTTTTTTATACCCAGTATGCGTAAAAAAAATTACGACAAACTGTCGCTCCTTTTCCATCGAATCTCCGAATGGTATACTTAATTGTAAGCGATTTTTTCCCTCGAGTATTATCTCTAATTCTGGACTTCTTTGGCTGCAATACTTATGTATTACTGTATCTTGGTAAAGTTTATTTTTATTTTTGTAAAAGAATTCATGAAACGTTTTTATATCGCACATTCTTAATGTTTTACATTCTAAGTTTTGATGTTTGCAGAGTGGAATTTCGGGGAGGCCATCATTTGCACCGTATCTGCCGAAACATACAATACACAATAATTAATCTATTAAAATAGGTATTATAAAAAATAACTTCCAAGGAATTCTTTCGTACTTCTCTCTTATGGGTTTCAGGTTGCCTCTGTTTTTTCCTGCTTTTATTTGGAGGTGTTTTTGTAAATTTCGTTTCAAATAATTCCATTTGAATACTTCCGTGAAAAAAAGTGCACTTCTCAACAAAATCAAAACAGCACTAATTCAAAATGCATATTATTTTTTATATTATATAACGTCTTTCCGCCACGTCATCCGAACACTGCTCTTATTGGTTAAAATTGACTTGGCGGGATATGTACCTAAATGACTGCTCCGTTTGGCGGGTTTTACATTTAAACGTCAATTTTAAAGCTAAATTTACACTATATTTGGCGTCTTTTGCAACGAAATGAATATTTAAATACGTGTAAGATGCTATTTGCTTTCGGTTCTTCGTATTAACTCGATTTTCGATTTTTGTTGACTTGGCGGGTTATGCATCTATACGACTCAAATATATAGATAACAATTAAATAAATAATAATAAATAAATACATCAATAAATAATAAATATATAATTAAATACATAAATAAATAAACACATAAATTGAATAGTTACTTTTAAAAAGTCGTGTTTCCTTTTAGAATCGAGCTACTGATGAGAATTAAAAGAGAAAGTGTTACCAGCCTAAAAAATCTCACATAAAGACACATCATTGTGTCGATAAATTCCTCTACAACTAAACAAAAAAATGATGCACATCTTAAAAAGTTCTTTAAAATTGAATTTGACCAAAGTTTTTTTTATCTTCAGAAATAATCCATTACGACGAGGAGTGGGATGCATTTACAAAACAAAGACGTCTAATCCACGAAATGGTTTATATTGATTAGCCAAACATGTTTCGGAACTCACTGTTTCATCATCAGTGGCTTTAATAAGCTTTTATAAAAATCTTACCTAGTGTCTAAGCCGTATACATAGATTTTCGAAACATGAATACATTTTGTGAAAACTATTCAATAGTATAAAAAATAATTGAGATCAAATGATAAAATTTTTAAAATTTAGAAAACTTAAAAAATTAATTACACCAATTGCAAACAGTAAATTTCATAGTGAAAGATTTAATGTAAATGTTTTTTCTTGTAAATCATTTCTACTAAAGATCTTTGAAAATATATTTATGTAGTTCTGATTTCAACCAAATTTCGATCGAATTTGTAAAAGCTTATTAAAGCCACTGATGATGGAACAGTGAGTTCCGAAACATGTTTGGCTAATCAATATAAAACATTTTGTGGAGTAGACGTCTTTGTTTTGTAAAAGTTTTTTTTGTCAAAAACGTTACTTAATTCCTCCCAATGTTACGCCAATGGCTATAATTGCACGATCAATGTATGATGCACGATTTGTGAAGAATATGAATATTAGGCAATAAAAAATGCTAAACTGTCAAGGTCACGTCTCTGTTGTGGAAAGCAGGACTTTTGTATTGCTTAATTGACGATGAGAAAAATAACTGATTTATTAATTTCCTTTCAGATAATTAATAAAACTATTAATAAATTAAAGTATAAATTATAATAAACCGGATCATTTATTTTGATGAACATTCCTGTCTAATGAATACATTTTTTATGTCGTTTATTTTTAAATCAACATAATATTATTTGTCATCAACTGGGTAAGTAAGACTCTAGTCATACAATATATGAGAAGAGATGCGTGTTCTAATAAATTATGCCTTGAAGGACAGAGACGGATTAAAGCGATATTTGGAACTGAATAATACATCATAATAGTTGATTTTATGCAATTGGTTCTAATATACAGAGGTATTTTTTGTTAATTTTTGGAGCAATCTGTGGAGTGAACGATTGAGAGTAGAAATTATTTGATAATGGCAGATTAAAGACTGATCTTTTCTCAGCAATATCCTTTTTTATTCACTCTGAATACTCACTTATTAACCAAGTTATAGGGTTCCTTAATAAGTGAGTTTTTAGAGGGAATAAAAATCCAAGAAAGTAATGTTTTTTTTGATAATTTTTGGAGCAATCTGGAGTGAACGATTGAGAGTAGAAATTATTTGATAATGGCATATTAAAGACTGATCTTTTCTCAGCAATTTCTTGTTTTATTCACTCTGAATACTCACCTATTAACCAAGTTACAGGGTTTCTTAATAAGTGAGTTTTCAGAGTGAATAAAAATCCAAGAAAGTAATGTTTTTTTGTTAATTTTTAGAGCAATCTGTGGAGTGAACGATTGAGAGTAGACATTATTTGATAATGGCAGATTAAAGACTGATCTTTTCTCAGCAATTTCCTTTTTTATTCACTCTGAATACTCACTTATTAACCAAGTTACAGGGTTCTTTAATAAGTGAGTTTCAGAGTGAATAAAAATCCAAGAAAGTAATGTTTTTTTGTTAATTTTTGGAGCAATCTGTGGAGTGAACGATTGAGAGTAGAAATTATTTGATAATGGCATATTAAAGGCTGATCTTTTCTCAGCAATTTCCTTTTTTATTCACTCTGAAAACTCACTTATTAAGCAAGTTACAGGGTTCCTTAATAAGTGAGTTTTTAGAGGGAATAAAAATTCAAGAAAGTGACGTTTTTTTTGTTAATTTTTGGAGCAATCTGTGGAGTGAACGATTGAGAGTAGAGATTATTTGATAATGGCAGATTAAAGACTGATCTTTTCTCAGCAATTTCCTTTTTTTTCACTCTGAATACTCACTTATTAACCGAATTACAGGGTTCCTTAATAAGTGAATTTTTAGAGGGAATAAAAATCCAAGAAAGTAATGTATTTTTTGATAATTTTTGGAGCAATCTGGAGTGAACGATTGAGAGTAGAAATTATTTGATAATGGCATATTAAAGACTGATCTTTTCTCAGCAATTTCTTGTTTTATTCACTCTGAATACTCACCTATTAACCAAGTTACAGGGTTTCTTAATAAGTGAGTTTTCAGAGTGAATAAAAATCCAAGAAAGTAATGTTTTTTTGTTAATTTTTAGAGCAATCTGTGGAGTGAACGATTGAGAGTAGACATTATTTGATAATGGCAGATTAAAGACTGATCTTTTCTCAGCAATTTCCTTTTTTATTCACTCTGAATACTCACTTATTAACCAAGTTACAGGGTTCTTTAATAAGTGAGTTTCAGAGTGAATAAAAATCCAAGAAAGTAATGTTTTTTTGTTAATTTTTGGAGCAATCTGTGGAGTGAACGATTGAGAGTAGAAATTATTTGATAATGGCATATTAAAGGCTGATCTTTTCTCAGCAATTTCCTTTTTTATTCACTCTGAAAACTCACTTATTAAGCAAGTTACAGGGTTCCTTAATAAGTGAGTTTTTAGAGGGAATAAAAATTCAAGAAAGTGACGTTTTTTTTGTTAATTTTTGGAGCAATCTGTGGAGTGAACGATTGAGAGTAGAGATTATTTGATAATGGCAGATTAAAGACTGATCTTTTCTCAGCAATTTCCTTTTTTTTCACTCTGAATACTCACTTATTAACCGAATTACAGGGTTCCTTAATAAGTGAGTTTTTAGAGGGAATAAAAATCCAAGAAAGTAATGTATTTTTTGTTAATTTTTGGAGCAATCTGTGGAGTGAACGATTGAGAGTAGAAATTATTTGATAATGGCAAATTAAAGACTGATCTTTTCTCAGCAATTTCCTTTTTTATTCATTCTGAATACTCACTTATTAACCAAGTTACAGGGTTCCTTAATAAGTGAGTTTCAGAGTGAAACTGAAATTTTTGGAGCAATCTGTGGGAATAATTCTCTATCTTGAAAAAACGCAGCCATAAATTACTCGAAACTAAGTTATTTTTTAGGTCCACCTTGTTGAAGTAAGGAATATTGTATAAAATAAATAGAATACACATTTATTTGTAACGTGTTATGGTAGTAAAAGTCCATGTGGTAGACGTAAAACGTTAAAGGAAACCACGTCGTCTGATCATGTTTTGACGAACATAAAATTTATTATTTGTTTAATTCTATAGAAACATAAATACATGGAATTATAAACAGAAAGCCCCCCACAGCTAAAAGTTTAACTCAAACAGAAGAATATTTAGAAAAAGGAAATGTTGTGTGTGGATTAATAAAACAGGATAAACTGTTTGGACTATACTAGGTGGATCAACAAAAATTAACTAAATTATTTTGTGTTTAATAACAAGTAATTGTAATACACACACCGGCAAAATTAGCCAAAATCGGCATCGATTTTTTCTTGAACCCTGTAACATATACAGGGTGATTCAGCAAAGTGTTTCATTAGAAGTTTTAGAAGAAAAAATGATTATGTGGATTTGAAACTTTCTACATTTCTTTAAGAGGGAAATAGCTTCTTTTTAACAATATTTTCAAGATGGCGGCACTTCCGGTTATACCGGAGGTGGATGTGAACGTCCTTATCTTAAATGAAACACCCTATATATTATTATATTTTTAGAATCCCTGTTCAATTATAAGTACTTTTTCTTAAACTTTCCGTATTATATCTTCAACGGTTTTTGAAAAAATAACTTATTTCGATTTTTGGTGCCCAAAACAGGTTTTCCGAAAAAAAATCGTAGCCTCAATAGATAGTACTTTGAAATTTTGAAGGGACTTTAAGAACATCTTAGGAAAGTTATTTCTTTTGACAAGTTGAACTATAAGGTTGCAGGGTGCTCCCAAATTATTGTAGTATTGTCTCCTATTAAAAATAGGCATAAGTCAATTTTATGAAAGACAATCGAATTCCCTTTCAAATGATATGCCATATCCCTATACAAAAAAATGTAAGAATGATAGAAAAATCTTGAGCTTTTTTTACAGAATTCTGTAAAAAAGTCAGAATGTTAATAAAATTCCGAGTTTTTTTAGAGACTTCTGTAAAAAAGTCAAATTGTTAAAAAATCGGAGTTTTTTACAGAATTTTTGAAAATTCCGAGTTTATTTACAGAATTCTGTAATTTTAAAAATTCCTAGTTTTTTACAGAATTCTGTAAAAAAAAGTCAGAATGATGAAAAATTCGGATTTTTTTACAGAAGTTTGTTAAAAAATTGGGAGTTTTTTTTACAGAATTCTGTAATTTTAAAAATTCTTAGTTTTATACAGAACTCTGTAATTTTAAAAATTCCTAGTTTTTTACATAATTCTGTAAAAAAGTCAGAATGTTAATAAAATTCCAAGTTTTTCTCTGTAAATTCTGTGAATTTTGTAAAAAAAAAGTCAGAATGATGAAAAATTCGGAATTTTTTACAGTAGTTTGTTAAAAAATTCCTAGTTTTTTACAGAATTCTGTAAAAAGTCAGAATGTTAATAAAATTCCGAATTTTTTTTAGACTTCTGTAAAAAAAGTCAAATCGGAGTTTTTTTTACAGAATTCTGTAAAGAATTTTGCAAATTCCGAGTTTATTTACAGAATTCTGTAATTTTAAAATTCTGTAAAAAAGTCAGAATGTTAATAAAATTCCGAGTTTTTTTTAGACTTCTGTAAAATAGTCAAATTGTTAAAAAATCAGAGTTTTTTTTACAGAATTCTGTAAAGAATTTTGCAAATTCAGAGTTTATTTACAGAATTCTGTAATTTTAAAAATTCCTAGTTTTTTACAGAATTCCTCAAAAAAAGACAGAATTCTGAAAAAATGATTTTGTATGGCCCCTCTACACTTTCGTAGGAAATAGTCTGAAATTGAACACCCTGTATATTATCAAATATACTGAAAGACAATCGAATTCCCTTTCAAATGATATGCCATATCCCTATACCAAAAAATGTAAGAATGATAGAAACATCTCGAGCTTTTTTTACAGAATTCTGTAAAAAAATCAGAATGTTAATAAAATTCCGAGTTTTTTTTAGAGACTTCTGTAAAAAACTCAAATTGTTAAAAAATTCGAATTGTTGAAAAAATCGGAGTTTTTTGCAGAATTCTGTAAAGAAAGTCAGAATTTTGAAAATTCCGAGTTTATTTACAGAATTCTGTAATTTTAAAAATTCCTAGTTTTTTACAGAATTCTGTAAACAACTCAGAATGATCAAAAATTCGGAATTTTTTTCAGAAGTTTGTTAAAAAATTCGGAGTTTTTTACACAGTTCTGTAATTTTAAAAATTCCTAGTTTTTTACAGAATTCTGTAAAAAAAAGTCAGAATGATGAAGATTCGGAATTTTTTGCAGAAGTTTGTTAAAAAATTCGGAGCTTTTTACAGAATTTTGTAATTTTAAAAATTCGGAGTTTTTTTACAGAATTCTGTAATTTTAAAAATGCCTAGTTTTTTACAGAATTCTGTAATTTTCAAAATTCCTAGTTTTTTTAAAGAATTCCCTAAAAAAGTAGGAATGATGAAAAATTCGGAATTTTTTACAGAAGTTTGTTAAAAAATGCGGAGTTTTTTACAGAATTCTGTAATTTTAAAAACTCCTAGTTTTTTACACAATTCAGTAAAAAAATCAGAATGTTACTTCTTTAAAAAAGTCAAATTGTTCAAAATTCGGATTGTTCAAAAATCAGAGGTTTTTACAGAATTCTGTAAAGAAAGTTATAATTTTGCAAATTCTGTAATTTTAAAAATTCCTAGTTTTTTACAGAATTCTGTAAAAAAAGTCAGAATGATGAAAAATTTGGAATTTTTTACAGAATTTTAAAAATACAGAGTTTTTTACAAAATTCTGTAAAAAAGGCAGGATGACAAAAAATTCCGAGTTTTTCACAGAATTCCTCAAAAAAAGTCAGAATTCTGAAAAAATGATTTTGTATGGCCCTTCTACGCTTTTGTAGGAAATAGTCTGAAATTGGTTCTGTTTCTTTAATGTAAGTTTTAGTTTGGGTTTGTGAACCCCCCAGAAAAAATTCTCAGTGCGCCACTGTGCAAATACGGCATGTGACCTTAAATCCATTTTTTCAAAATTGTTAGCAATACAGGGCCGTATCTGAAAATGTTCTGCTGTTGGTCATAAAAGCCACGAAACGTCGTGATAAACATAATGTGTTGTAGATCGCTGAATTCGTAATAAGAAATGCTTTCAGATTCCAATATGTACAAAACAGGTCCATATTTAAAAAAAAAAACAAAGTTGATGATGATTGCTCAACGATGAAACGTCGGATGCCAAATGTTTTAACAAAATTGGATAGAATGGAAAAATTGACAATGTGAATGTGCAGTATATTTTAATTTTTTCAACTTCTTAGTACTTATTGGACCAAGCAGGACTAGTCCCCAAAAGGCCAATGTTCAACTCCCAAACTTTTTCGTCATTATTACATCTTACGTGCACCCGCAATCCGTGGACACATTGTATAATAAACAAATGATTTATTTACTTAGTAATAACCATACCCGACACACCCTTAACAACAAACAAACATTTTCTCTCAAATTTTATTCCTCTACAAGTGTACATAGTTTAGTTTAATTTGATAACAACATTCTACGCTGTTTTCATCGCATAAACAGAAAGCCAAGTCACCCGTTCAAAATAGATAAAATAATTCATACGGTAAAGTCAGTAGATATGTTGTGTACGACGACGTATGTGCAGTCTCGACTCAGTTAATTCCCATTCAATTCACATAACATACCATACGAAAACAAAAGCCAAACAAGAATTTTATATAATTTTATCTACACGACACTTGCACATGTTGTTGTATATCGACGAAAGCGCGTTCTGTAAGTTTACGATAGACCGAGTAATAATAATAATAACGATTAAAGAATGCATTATAAGTGAATTTTAGTGAAGTGAAATTATGGCTAAAACTGTGACAAAAATAAGGTGTGATTGCAAAAACTACAAATTCCATTAGATCGATTATATTATTGCTACGCCGGTTACGAAAAGAGTTGCCAATTTTATTTAAAACTTCTATATTTATACATAATAATAATCACCTAAAAATAGAAATTTTTAAAATAATAATCCATTTCGATGCGAGGAGTTAACACTTTAATGAAGTAAAACTCGTCTACTCCACAAATGAACCTTCTATTTGTCAATCAATCATTATATAACCATACATGTCTCGAGAATTGAATTCTCATCATCCGTGGTAAGATATTTTATACAGAACAAGTCAAAATGTCTTTTCTGAGATTATAACATATTTAACATAATATAAAATTACTATTTAAAAACTTTAAGAGTCAATAACATTGATTCTCTTTCCGTTTTTTACGCATACTTTAATTACTTTTTAAGTCAATCAAGAATTAATTAAATAAATTATTAGTCTTACGATGCTTCATTCTCAAGGTAAAAATGCGAACGATACGTATATTGCAGATGGTTCTAATATTGCCAGGGCTAAATGGGATATTATCACCCATAAAAGGAATAGTTCTGCTACCCAACAATCATTAACAAATCTTACTGCTGATGATTTCAATACATATTTCACCGGTATTGCGGAAACTTTAACCCATGACTTATCCTCAAATATCAGTCCACTGGATTTGTTGTCTATTGACATGCCTGGCAATTTTGAGTTTAATGAAATATCTTTTATTGAGATGAGAGATATAATAAACTCTTTTAAAAATAAACGCTCGAAAGACATTTTTGATTTAAATATCGTAATCATTAAATATATTAAGGATATAATAATTATACCATTGACAATATTGATTAATTTGGGGATCTCATCCAGTATGTTTCCGAGTTGTCTGAAATTTAGCAAAATTATACCGTTATTCAAAAAAGGATCTCCAGATGAATTGAACAACTATCGCCCTATTTCTATAGTGCCTGTTCTAGGCAAAATTTTTGAAAAGATACTCTTTAAACAATTAGCCAACTATTTTGAAAGAAATAATTTATTTTCTCCGAAACAATTTGGATTTAGACCGAAACTTAACACCGTTTCAGCTATAGAAAATTTTATAAATAGCGTTATAACCACTTTTGAGAGTAGAAGGCTTGTGGGGGCTTCTTTTCTTGATTTAACAAAGGCGTTTGATTGCGTCTCACACGATATCTTGTTGGGTAAACTGGAGCGATACGGTATGAGTGCGAATTCGATTCGTTTGCTGAGTTCCTATCTCACTGGTAGGAATGTTGTAACGATGTTTGAGTCAAAGTCTTCTCAGCCCTTGTTGAGCTCTTGTGGAGTCCCACAGGGCTCGGTGCTCGGACCTCTATTGTTTTTGATTTTCATTAATGATTTACCGCTATGCTCTGACCTGACATTGTTTGCAGACGATTCAACTATTGTCGATGTTGAACTGTCGAGTAATGTTCTGGCCTTAAGTATGATTAATTCACAGTCGAGGGCTGCGGACTGGTTTGCAGCTAACAAACTCTGTATGAATGCCAATAAAACAGCTACTAAAATATTTACATTACGTGAGATGAATGTTGCTGTTTCTGATGGTCTGGTAAAGTTTTTGGGTGTCACTTTGGACCAAAAGCTAACCTGGGCGGGTCATGTCGAGGTTACCATTGCCAAGTTGTCTAAGGTTGTGTTCATGTTGCGAAGCTTGAAGGGTGAAGTCTCTTTTAATGTTCTGAAATCAGCATATTATGGCCTTTTTCACAGTGTGGCTTCATATGCTTTGTTAATTTGGGGACACTCTTGTCATGCTAGTCGGGTATTCGCAATCCAAAGACGAGTGGTTCGAATAATGACAGATTTAAAGTTTAGAGAGGATGTCAGACCTAAATTTAAAGAATGTAAAATAATTACACTCCCGTGTCTCTATATCTACAATTCAATTATGTATGTGAAAAATAATTACAATCTGTACATAAGGCATGATGAAGTTCACAACCACAATACCAGAAACAAAAATGACATTCTTCCTGAATATATGAGGTTGGGTAGAAGCAGAAATTCTGTAAATTATTATGGTCCCACATGCTATAATCATTTGCCAGATAGTTTGGAAACAGTGAGCCTTGCAATGTTCAAAAATAGATTAAAAAACTACTTGATTGACCAGGCTTTTTACTTCATTGATGAATTCCTCAGCACTGACTTTCTGTTTTGATTAAGTTATATACATTTCTATGTTTTATGTTGTGTTATGTAATATTTGTGATGATAAGTTTGGAGACGTATGATGACTTGTTCTGTATAAACTATCTTACCACAGATGATGAGAATTCTATTCTCGAAACAGGTATGGTTATATAATGATTGACTGACAAATAGAAGGTTCATTTGTGGAGTAGACGAGTTTTATTTCATTAATAGAAATTTATTTGGGGGACATTTTTGAAAATTTAATTTCAAATTATTATTATTATTTTCTAAAATAAAAGTGATAGTGTTTCTCGTTTGAAATCGGAGTGAAATTATCTGTCTAAATAAGGGTATAAGAATTGAATACTTAAACTGTAAAGAAAGTGTTGTCGTTAGTTAAAATAATTTTATTCAATGTTAGTTGTGATTAAAATAACTAATATTTGCATGATTTTGTATACAAGGAATACGTACTACTTTCATAAATAAAAAAAATCGGTTGGGTCGCCCCAAAACTTTCCCGATAAGATATAATATAATCAAAAATATATGACCTGCGTAACGAAACAGAATGTTAATAATAATTGTATTATTTTCATTATTTCCAATAAACTAACGTAACAAACTAACTACTTTAATAAAAAATTAGAAAAAAAAAATATTGCCAGAGCTGGGACTTGAACCCAGAACCTACCGCATGCGAATCGCACGCTCTATCAATGACGCCAATGGGGAGTTTTTCGCATACTGTTTAATCCTTATAAAATCTGATAATGCTGTCTTTGTCGTCGAAAATCTGTAAAAAAGGCCGAATTTAAAGCCACCATAACTAAAGTTACGCCGTACAAGTAACCACAGTATAACTGTTTTTCAGTTATATTACTTCAAATACACAATGGCACCTTCTAAATTTACTACAACTATTTTTAGTAACCATTTTATAACAATACAATTTACAACATGTTGATAGGAATTGATCTTAAACATGAAAATAATGCCGAAAACTGTTTGGCTATTAATGTAAACAAAGAAACTATTTGACACAAGCAATTTGTCTTTCGTGTTAAAAAAAAAAATATTACCAAATTATAAAAAACCAACGAACCAAAATCGAAGATACGGTAGTCCTAAAAATAACGTCCGCCACTATTAAGGTTAACGTTATTTTAACATCTGGCTATGCGCTATGAGTATTTCTCAGATTATAACAACATTAATTAATAAGCAGCATGTACAGTGTGATACAAAAAAACATTAGCCCACATTTAAGAAATTTTAAATGTATAGAAATGTATATACGGGGTGAATCAAAAGTGTATTTCTTTATTTTGTTAAGGACAAAAAAGTAATATTTTGATTAATTTTTTGATTTCTTTAGATTTCAAATCAAGATTTTTTGAAAGTTAAACTATAACCTCCTAGGTTATCTACGGGGTAACTCAAAAATGTTTATTAATGTTATTAATTATTTAAGACACGGCGGAACCTTATCAGCGATAGGTGACTTTTTATTTTCTTTAAAAGAGAAATTTTTAGCATAGGCTTTAAATTTATATACGGGGTGAGTCAAAAATGTATTTCATTATTTTGTTAAGGACAAAAAAGTAATATTTTGAATAATTTTTTGATTTCTTTAGATTTCAATTCAAGTTTTCTTTGAAAGTTAAACTATAAACTCCTAGAGGTTATCTACGGGGTAACTCAAAAATGTATTTCTTTATTTTGTTAAGGACAAAAAAGTAATATTTTGAATAATTTTTTGATTTCTTTGGATTTCAATTCAAGATTTCTTTGAAAGTTAAACTATATAACTGTTGTATGTTTCTATTTATTTTCAATATTTTTAGGTATGGTTTTTAATCTTTTTTTTTAATTTTTTTTTTTTTTAATTTTTTTTTTTTAATTTTTTTTTTCAAACTTTTTTTTTTGAATTTTTTTTTTTAAACTTTTTTTTTTGAATTTTTTTTTTTTTTTTTGAAATATTTTTTTTAATTTTTTTTTTCAAACTTTTTTTTTTTTAATTTTTTTTTTCTATTTTTTTTTTTAATTTTTTTTATAACCCTCAATGACTTTTTTCATAGATAAAACTACCACAAACCGACTGGGAAATCCCGCAAGGGATTTCTTGTTGTATAAATAAATCTCGTACGGTTATAAACTTTTTGGAAGAAAATAATATTGCGTTATTGCCTCTACTTATAAACAAATAAAATATTTAAATTATTTATCAATATTAAATATACTTAACCTTTTCTTTGATAAGATAACTAGGTATTATAATTTAGAATATGAAAAAAAAAATGCTTCCACATAATTTTGATAATAATAAGTTATGGCTGCTAATTAATTAAAATTTTTGCATTGCCTTACATTATCAGGTAGGTACATAATAACATGTTTGTAAACATCACATTTCATAGTCCGAAATTGTATTTTGTTTCCATTTACCGATAATTACTGTTATGAATTTTTCTGATATCAAAACTAATAATCAGTCAATTTTTCTGGTATGTTTAGGGGGTATATGTTTTCGTTTTTGACCCCTTTTGACACTATTTCGGAACGCCTGTGTGAACCAATTCTACTATGTGACATTTTTTAGGTTATTTTCTATCAAAACTATGAAAAATTATTCCATATTTCGAATAAGTTTGCATAGGAAATATTTTTTAATTTTTGAACCCTTTTTAAACCTCTTGCCGACGCTCATGTTTTGCAAAAGTTAATCAGCCCCTACAAATATCCCGTAGTATTTTTTTACCAAATTTGTTAAGAGAATTATGAATTTTCGAGAATGCAAATTTTTCTGACCCTTTTTTAGACTTTTCACGGGCGCCTATGATACAGAAATTTTTTGTCGTGAGTTTTTAATACCAATTCAACTACTTAAAAGTCTAAATATATAATTTTTACAGTTTAATTTTTTTGACCTTTCTTCTACTATTTATGAACGCCTATGTAACCATTTTTTTTATGCTGCATTTTGTATCATATCAAAACTATTTATAATTAAGCATTTTGTCTGGTATGGTTGCAGGAATATTTTGACCCCTTTTTCTATGTGACATTTTTTAGGTTATATTCTATCACAACTATAGTTATATAGGATTTTTTTTACCTCTTTTCCACTATTTACGAACGCCTATGTAAACAGCAAGTTTTATATGATACATTTCAGAGGTTATATTCTCTCAAAGCTATAAATAATAAGTCAATATTTCTGCTATGTTTAAAAATATGTTTTTTACGTTTTTAACCCCCTTTTACCTTTTTTTTCGAACGCCAATGCGATATTTTTTTTATGGTTAATGTTTTATGTTGTACTCAATTAGACCAATGAAAAATCATCTAATATTTAGCATAAGTTTAAGAAGCATGAATTTTTTAAAATTTTGACCCCTCTTTTAAACCTCTTGCCTACGCTCAATGTTTCCTAAAAGTTGGTCAGCACCTAGACATATCCTGTAGTATTTTTGTACCAAATTTGGTTAAAATATATTAAGTAGTTTTTGAGTTATCATGGATAATGACAGACAGACATTTACATAATATATATGATATGGAAACCTAAAAAAATTATTTAAACGATGAATAGACAACATCCTGTATACGACGGTTTATTTAAAGACCCTGTAATATTACAAATTACATAACAATTGTGTTAATCACGGTCAATTCTTTTGAGAAGTAAATTAATTTCCAAAGTTTTTGGTACAAAGTTATTTTTATTTTTAGGTAACACCGAAAATTGCTCAAAATTATACAATAACAAGAACTTAATATTGAATAAATCAAGTCACAAAGTAGGTATTTCAGTGTTAAAAAAAATTTCCTTTACAAAATTTCCGTGTAAACTGATCAGTCATCTATTTATAGAACTCAAAACTTTTTATACATTTTAAAATAACTGTGGGAAAATCATTTCTAAACTGTAAAATTCCTTGTATACACAAAATCATATTTGAATGTATCTATTAGTTAAAAGAAAGACGACGACAGTTCAAATGAAATTCATCATTGGCAAACATAACCAACAAAAAAACCCGGAGAAAATAATGAGTGATTTAGATACAAGTGATTGTGAAAATAATGAAGAAGATGAAGGTGATGGTTTGGATTTCGACATGTGGGAGGGACAATTTGAGTTTATTGGTAACATGTCCACAAACGCGATTATTAATAACAATAATCATCAACAGGAAAAGCAAAACGTTATCATAAACGGATGTAAAAAACCGATTTGTAATCAAAAGGAATCAAACAGTGTATGTTTTAGTTTTATTTTTACTTTGAATTGAATGTATGTGCAATAATTATATAACCAGATTTTTACTGTAAAACTTTTTATTTTGAATTTTTACATACTTATTTACCAGGATCCTTGAATAAGTGTTTATTTATGTTCTGTATTTAGAAAAGCTTTTGGGTTTAAGTTCAAAATGCAAAGGGCAACGCAAAGTAACATGCCTCATTGGCCATGAAGAGGATTGGATAAGGGAGTTCTTTTCCCATACCGGGTGGTTCAGTTTCGAAAGCGGAATTTTTAGAGGCAGACAGAGAACCACAAAATATTCGAAAAATGTTAATAAAAAATTCCAAATTTATTAATATTTTAAAAACTACTTTAGATATTTAAATGAAATTTGGCTCGTTTAGATAGATAATATAGATACATCTTTTTATGCAACAATTATTATTTTACTCCCACCAGTGGCGTGCGTACGGACACATCTTTGCACAATTTTAATGAAAAATATGGTACGCCACTGATTGTGTTAGATGTAAAAATTATTTCTGGAAACCTTGCTCAATTTACAACAAAAAAAGACTCCTCACTTTTTTCTGTTCGACACATCGTTTGCCTGTAAAAAATTAAAATTCTTCAAGCAACCAATAAAATTAAACTACAAGCAGAGAACAACAGAGAATATGAACTCCCTCCACTTTCTATTGTCCTGTGCGAGACAGGTGGTAGCCATTTTTTAATATACTCGACAGATCCGTATTTACGTTTTATTGAAATTACAGGATAGGTAAAGAACAGGGGAGTAATAGAATTATTTTATAATAGAATTACATCTTTATTAATTATAAAAACAAACAAATACTTTTTTACTTTTATTCATGTTTCCATATAATCATTTTATTTTTATTTATATTTTTAAAATTTCTATTGATTAATTTTAAAGTATCAAATAACCTTAACCTAAAATATAATTTTGTAACATATTTTTTTTTTTGGGAAATTAGAACATGGATGTTCAAACTTTACATTTTTGCTTAAATTAATAAAATTATTAATAATATTGAACCAGCAATTAACCATAGTTCAGCTCTAAAGAAAAAAAAAAGTGTAATTGATTACGGGCAAATATAAATGTATTAATTTTAGATAGAGTAAAATAAAATTGTTCTAATTTTTACAATATGTCTACCGATTTTCAATTCCTTAAATATAATTGAGAATGTATTATATTTTACCTGTTTATGGCCTTCAGAAAAACAACGCAAGCACACATGTTGGGAATTTCCCATTATATACCTACAAAACATGCTAAAATCACCACCAATAAATGGGCAATAAAACCTGAGACGTGAATTTACTACCTGCTAATATCTATAATAGTTAAAATATGTAATTCAAATTTAATAAACACTGTCAGAATTTAATAGAATTTTTCTTAAGCTCTCTTTTTAGAATGCTTAAGATGTATTGGACTTTTATGGGCAAATAAACTGAACCAAGTTATAAAAGATAAGGGCCATTATGCTGCGAAATTAAGCGAAGTTATTCATGTTTTTTTAAAAAATTTGTGTGATTTTTTTAGGCAAGTAAGCTCAATCTTTTAAACAGTTTGTTTAGAAATATTTGTTGTTCAAAATAACAATTGGTAATGGCAAAGCACAAATAAAATATCCCGACGACAATGAGAGTATACGAAAACATGGCGATTTTGAGTGCGCAATTACATGCGCAAGCTCTTCCCTTACCAACAAGATCACATTCTCTGTTGTTCTCTGCTACAAGAAGCGACAAGATGATGGCCATGCGCCAGCCGTCGACGCGCATATTTGACCAGGCCGTCACAGCACGTACCTTCGTTTGTCGGGGAAAGTCAGAAATGTGCAATCCTCCGTCGACGGTCACTCAGTGCCGTGCCGTTCCGACCCAATGGGCTGCTCTCTTTTCATTTGCATTGTTTTAATTCTATCCGTCTTTTGATGGGTCGTGACGACATGGGACGGGACGGGCAAGTGAGCAACAACCTTAATCGTATACTTCGTTCTTTTGAAGGCAGCTCAGAACCTTCACTAATAAATTAAATTCACCAAGCCACTTTCGAGAATGGACCACATGCTTCGCATTTCCGTAGACTCATGTACTAATAATATAAAATATTGGATTGTTTAGTTTCAGATATTGCAACAGCAAGTGGGGCTACTCCAAGATACCGCTCATCAAAATGATGAGCGATACACACGAGCCAAAGCTGATAATGCAGCTCTGCAAGCCAGAGTGATTATGCTAGAAGAACAACTCAGGGATACAGAGATACGATATGAAGAAAAACTACAGGTAATTTGGGCTGCTAATCCATTTTGAATCCCAGCAAAGTTCCCTTGTACTATTTCAATGTAATTAACTTTTTTTCAGGATGAACAGAGGCGATCCAAAGAGCTCCTCAACCGTTTAGAGCGCGAGAAACAATTACAATTGGAAAACGCCAGCATACGTTTACAAAACTCTGAGGCAGAGTGTTCGAATCTTCGTGAAGAAGTAACCAGGCATCGAATGAAGGTTGAGAAATTGGAAAATCTACGGAACGATATGGCTATGCAAATGGAGGAAGTGAGATTTGAGCTGAGCGATGCCAAAGATGAGGCTAGATTATGTAGGGAAAGAGAGAATAGACTGACAAAAGAATTGGAGTCCCAATCTCAATTACTCGAAGAACTTTCACGTGAAGTTGAACGGTTAAGAATTGAGAATAGAACTCCAGCCTTGCCAACTACGTCACCGGAAACTTTACGCTTGGAGGAATTGCATGAAGAGATGACATCGTTGCGGGCGGAGAATATGCATTTACAGGTAAAAATCTCGGAACGATTCCAATAATTTTTGTTTCAAAATGTTACCTTAAATATTTCTAGGAAGTTAATGAAGAATTGCAAGCGAGTTTACTACATGCAGGCTTGGAAACTGGTAGAATACTGGCGACAGATCAGCATGAGAACAGCTTAGCAGCTGAATTGGATATTTTGTCACAAGATGAGGTAAGAATAATAAGTCCTTGATTGCTGGAACAGTGAAAATCTTCAACCCAACATATCAAGGGATGAAACTGTCAGTAAACATTGAGCTACAGACAGTTTCCTAAACTAATGAGATTAGAAGAGCTCAGTGGGACCTCTGCTAAGACTTTTCTTCTAATTCTGGTGTGCCGCAGGGCTTCTTAAAACTTCAAAGAGCAAAATCGTCATCTATTCGACATGAACAAATCGTTCCGATTTGATTATCGCTTGAATGGGTTGTATTGGAAGGGCTTGGCGAAATTGGGCACCACGTCGTGGTTTTTGATTGTGGATCTACGTTTGTTTCCCTATGTTACGATACTTTGTTAGGAATTGGCGTCATTTTAGGGATTTTCTCACGATGAAGTTGCTGTATTATCCTTTCGTGATTTCCAAACTGGAGTTTTGCATTGTTGTATGGAATACTTTATGCGTCAATCAGCTCAAAGGGCGCCTTAGAGCTGCTGATGTTATCCTCTTCCAGTCGCGTCCTATCTGAAGGTGAAGATGCACTTGAGTGTTGCGCTGATAATGCTGTCTTCATTATTTCATCCCATATTTACCATTATGAGTACCTGGTTTTTCTCAGGCAAGAGGAGAATAGTGAGATAGAGTTTAAGGCATTTTTGGGCAGCTTGTCCGCTCTTTTGTCGCCTTCGCTTTGTGTTGAACGTAACGGAGTCTCTAGGGAACTGAAATTTTGGATCTCCGAGAGATATTCCAAAGAAACCAATCGTCAATCTATGTGGACCAATCAAATTATCAGCGGCTATTGGCAGACGATGAAATGAGACTTGTTGTGTGTTACCAAATCTTCTTATCCCTTAATGGTTTCTAACCTTACAGCACTTCAGGTAAATTTCCCATGCGTGTCATTGTTTTCTGTCAAAGCTTCAGCCGATTGAATTGTTGTTCCTTTCAATGAAGATTTTAACTTCGGAAATAGATAAGAGTCACCTTGTTACTAGTCATACCTCGTCGTTTTGCTTCATCCTTTTACTCTTCACTCAATAAGCAACATTTTGATGTATGGATTGATAGGTGCACTGGGCTGTCTCTTGGCCAATGTGCAACACCATATCTAATATCACCCTGCGGCCTATTTTCTTTTTGCATCATTTTTATGGGTGCTTTGTTCAAGCTTGGTCTTCCACAGCGTGGATGTTGCCCAGTTTTTATTAAACCTTCTGATACAGACAAAGTAATAGATCCATTATCAGCATTCACTCGCTAACGAGTATGAATTATTCGAACTCAGGGATTTCTATTGTGAACTCTAAGATAGGTAAACAGACCGATCCTTGAATCGCAAACCTTGTCACAAAATTGACACACCCAATCACGACTATTTACCGGCTGTTGTAGGTGTGCTGCCCCATCGATATGTTCTCTCTCCTTTCGATGCTGTGTCTTTGCATTATCATGTCGTCGACACTGCTCCTCAAAATCTTGATGACCCTCTCGGTAGGCCGTTCGCGATCTACTCGACATGTTCGTCTTAAGAACATCCTTATACCTCTTTTGCTGTCCTCTCTGATTTCTTGAGCCGGCCTTAAGCTGTGAATAAAGGATTCTCTTTAGAAGGCGTTCCGTTGGCATGCGGATTACGTGGCCAGTCCCAGCTGGTGTCTCACAATCATCGCCTTAATGCTAGTTGATTCAGCTTTCTCCAGAAGGCTGAAGTTTGTTCGTCGGTCCACTTTGCCTGGTGATGAATGCTTTACGCTTAGTGTGTATTATTTTTTGTATCTCTTCATCATTTTCGTCGAACCAATCCTGATGTTTTCGTCGCACATGGCCTAGCGTCTCCTCACCAGCAGAGAGCACGGCGGTTCTAAATAACGACCAGTGTTCTTCAATATCATCCGAATATTCTTTCAGGAGCTTGTCCTGCAGATGTTGTTGGAAACACAGTTTCACACGATTGTCCTTTAGGCATTCGATGTTAAGCTTTCGCCTTAGTTTCCTTCCCTGTTGTCGTTGTTTTGCAGGTAGATGTAGGGCAGGATGATCTTGTCGGAGTCAGGAACGTTAATCATCGTTCGTTGGTGGCCATGGTTATACGCGCTTATAATAGTGGCTCGCCGATCCCGGCTTAGTTTGAGACGAAGGGTCAACAACCTCTCATTTATGCCAGATGGTAGTTCGTCCAAATAACTAATTAGGTCATCCGACACCATGCATACGAGGTTGGTTGTCGATTTTTCTTTTTCAAAACAAGGTATAGCCTCAGCATGTTCTTTCAATTGACCATCACTTGATCTTCTAGCAGCAATGTCAATGCTGAATCGTTTTAGTTCACGAGCTATAGCTGAGATCCAATATATTCCCAAAAGCTTGGAAAATTTCCCGCATTTGCCCAATCCATAAATCTGCTGAGAATGATCATGTTGAAAATTATAGACCCGTCTCGCTCCTGCCCAGCTTCTCGAAGGTTTTTGAAGCGGCATTACACCGAAAAATATTTACTCAAATTAAGCATCAGACTGATCCACAGCAGCACGGGTTTTCCCAGGCCGCACTACAGTAACCAACCTAACCTGTTTTCTAGAGGATGTTCTGGTCTATTACTGGTGTTCCATGAGTGTGCGGACGTTTTAAGGCAATTCATTTGGATTACTCAGATTGTATTGCATTGTACAATTTCGTTGAGTGAGAAAAATAACGTCGTGATCTAACGTTAAGGTTTTTACAGGTACACAAAGCACTAAAAGAACAACAAGAAGTCAATAGACAACTTAGAACGTACATCGAGGGAATCCTTCTTAATATTGTGGAAAACCATCCACAACTGCTAGAAGTAAAACAGAAAAATACTTTAGATGCATAATACGAAAAGCTTCTTGGGATTCTTCCAATATTTAGTTCCAAAAAATAATAATCCCCCAAAGATAAAAACACTTTTATGAAAATTTTAATTGCAATATAAGAATTATGGTAAACCCGTCCTAAATGATGAATATTCGTGTGATTTAGAGATCTGTGATTAGGAAATATTAAAGATCTTTTGGTTTGAATAATTAATAATTTTATTGTGTATAAGTAATATAAATTTGTTTTAATTTAAGGCCTTTTTGTACGCTTCTATACATTATTTCAAAAGTTTGTGCATTTTTACTCTTAACGAAGTACCTACCTAAAACTGAATTGAAAAGTACTTAAAGGTCTAATTTTACTTAAATCAAATACTGAGTAAATATTTTTGTAAATTTTATGTAAAGAATCAATTGAACAAGTTAACTATTAATTATTGTTGAAATAATAGTAAGTTGTGTAAATAATTTATAACAATATTTTTATAAATGTAATACTTACCTAATAATGAAGAAAATGTTGATTGTATAATATTTTATTATCAAGATAATTCTATTTTTATTTAAATATAGCTAAAAATTATATTTTTAAACCTTTTAAGATTAATTTTATGTAAAAATTAATTATATTATGTATAGCATTATTATACTATTTATATTAAAAAAAATAAAAGAATCTTATAATAAAATAAATAACATACTTATATACCGCATAGATCAGAACTGTTTTTTTTAACAATTTTATTACATTGGTTTTGGCTTTCTTTCTTTCTTCAAGAGTCTTTTCTTGTAGTTTCACGGACGTGTGTATCATCAAAGTCAACAGATTACCTTTTAATTTACATTTTTACACTAATGTTATCTAAATCGGTTTAATTTTGCATTTTGAAAAAGAGTTCGACGGGCTTGTTTTGGGGAAAACGTCTGTGAATTCCTTGCACTTGAAGCGATATTTTTGATTTTCGGACAGCTCAATTCTACTGAACTTAAACTTTCTAACTTTGTCAACCAATGTCATTACGCATTTGAGGTGTAAACAACCCAGTTAATGGCCGCCAAAACCGTACTCCGTACCATTGTCTTATTTATAATAACAATGTCCGTACTATCATAAATATTCGTGGGTCTTGTAACATTTTAAAGTCACTTGTAGTTTTTTCTTTTTCTAAAAAGCACGAACAATAAAGGGAAGTGAATCAAATCATCTGTATTTGGTATAAAAGGGAAGCAATAATATATTGATATTAAGCAGTTGTCAGATTTTACTTAGCAACACTAATTTACTTTTCGGTTATCTTCACCAATGACATATTATACTAGAAATGTACCGGCCATATACATATTCAATAATATGCATCAGCGATGCGGAAAACAATAGAAAGAGAGAGCGTTAACGTGGGTAGTAAACGCAACAAGGGCATTGTACTTATATGGATGAACATATTAATTTTTCATAGTCTTCTTCTACGAAATGGAGACCACAAAGAACAGCGGTATTACTTGGTTTGTACCCATCTCTTCTAGTTGCTACTACCCATAATTTCCTTAAATTGGGATACTTGGAAAACCTAATATAATAATTAATAATATAAATATAGGCTTGAAGGTTATGCTATATTTGAGTGAGTATTTTTACCATAAAGAAATTATTTACTTATGAAATTTTATTTGAATATCTTTCTTCTACTTTTGTATACAATTTACGGTACTGCAGGACTTTACAATTTTTAAAATAATTTAAAAAACTATAAAAAATTGTTGAAATCCCATTTAACTACACAGTAAACAAATGTCTTTTTACCCACTATAGCTTTATCCTTATCGCACTCCTCGGGTATAGATTAATTCAATAATATGGCCGGTCCATAGTATATAAGGTCAATGATTTTCACTTTTATTCTTCTCTCTCTGTAAGATCTATTGCCTAACAGCAAACGGCCACCTGATTTTACTTTTCGCTAAACTGTTTTAAATTTTGCCGAACAGGCAACATTTGCAAAAAAATTTGTTTAGGGGTTATAACAAACTTATTTTAACTTAGGGTCTATTCTTGAAAACAACTGGCGCGTCGAACAACCGAGAAAACGGAGGCTACGCTGTGCTAATTAAGTATGTTGTACCTCGCTTCGATCGATCGTTCTACTCCCCGGTTTTAAACAATAGCCCAACTGGGCTCCTGTGACATGATTACGTACCGCACACCTCATTTGCATTTTTTTTATAAAAAAAAAACGACAAACTGACAAATCATCATTTGCTATGAAACATTTCGAAGTTAATCCTTAATTTCTCAGTCTCAGGTAACTGTCAATTAGATTTCTAAAAGGAAAGTGTGTGACAGACAGCTGAGTAAAAATTGCTGAAATTTCGCGTTGAAGATAACGCCTTTTTATTGTTTACTAATTTATATTTTAGACAGAGATGACGCTAATCGGAAAATGAAATGATAAAGATTGCGGTTTATGACAACAGGAAGATGATAAATCGTTAAAAAGTACGCAAATAATTAATAATTCGACAAGTAAGCGGCCTAAAAGACATAATTTACATATAAACATGTCTGTGGATCTAAAGAAAAACCACACTGAACTCCAAAAGGCTTGGAAAGATGTTTTCAATGATAAAACTAATACAAATTGGTGAGTCAGTCGAGGTTAGAGTACAATGTTTTTAATTTCTAACTGACTTGTAATACCGGTTTTAAGGGCTCTTTTTGGATATGAGGGACAAACCAACGCCTTGAAAGTTGTGTCAACCGGTACTGAAGGCCTGGACGAGTTGCAATATGACTTGAATAGTGGCAAAATTATGTATGCATTTGTTAAAGTTAATGATCCCAAAACCTCTCTAGGTAAGCTGATAGTTTGGCTTCCTGTTATAATTTCATAGTTGATCAACTTTATATCTAGGTCTACGTGATCTTTGTTTTAGATAAATGCGTTCTGATCAATTGGCAGGGCGACGGTGCTAACACAGTACGCAAAGGCATGTGTGCGAACCATCTTCGTGATATCGAGCGTTACTTTACAGGCGCACATTTAATTCTGACTGCTCGCAACGAGGACGAAGTAGATCCAGATATTATTTTGGAGAAATTAAAGAATGTCGGTTCTGACTACAAATTTAAAATCAAACCGGAACCTATTGAACCTGTTAAACCGGTTGGAACTGTTTATCAGCGCGTGAACGCTGTAAAAGAAATTAATGCGCATGAGAGAGATAAATTCTGGAGGAGGGAAGAGGAGGAGGAAAGGCGGAGAGTTGAGGAGGAAAAACGGAAGAAACAAGAAGCACAGGTGAAGAAGATATGCAAGAAATTATAGTTAGTCTTAGTTTTTGGATTTCTTTTAGGTCAAATTGGAGATGGAGATAGCGAAACGCGAGGAGATGCAAGCAAAGAAACGGGAAGAGGTGGAAATGCAGGGAAGTCAAGAAATAGAGAAAGTTAAGAATGTTGAAGTAAAACAAGCGAAAACACCAGAAAAACCAGTGCGGACCTCAATTTTAAAGCAGCAACAGCAGCAGAAAGTTGTCGAAGCGCCACAAGAAGTTTTTAATAATTTTGTTATTAGATTTAAACATTTGTACCTTAGAGTACAGTGCTAGGACATGTTATTTAGGTCTCCAAAACGGTGTTTCGGTCTAAGAAAGCATGCGGTAAGTCACATTATTACTTATGAAGACAGACCTAAAATTCACAATATCTAGATCGTTCCTCTAACTCTAATTGATGCAAAATTGACATTGATATTCCGCTCGATTAGGGTCACTGTAAAGTAAACTCTAAGCCAGATTTATGGCCACTGGAGCGGCAGTACCATAAAGTAGAGTTATCTCAGTCTAGCTGGAATTCAAGGCCACTCTAGCGGTAGTACTGTGAAGTAAAATAATTTGACTGGCTAAGATTCAAGGCCATTACAGGAGCAGTTCTCGTAAAGTAGAATAATTTGACTCATAGTACCATGTAAGGCGATTTAAGAGCAGTTCTATGAAGTAGAGTAGAGTTCAAGACTATACAAGTAGCAGTACTGTGAAGTAGAATCATTTGACAAGCTAGGATTCAAGGCCACTCTAGAATAAGTGCTTTGAATTTGTCCCTAGCTAGGCTTCGAGAACACACTGACCTCAGTTGTTTGTAGTAGAATAATTTGACTCCTCTAGTATTCAAGGCCACTCTAGAAGCAGGTTTGGAAGTGCAATAATTTGTGTTTGAATAATAATCAAGGCCATTCAAGGAATATTTCTCTTAAGTAGAATAATTGACTCTACCTATGCTTCAAGGCTAAACAATACTATAAAGTAGAACAATTTTGAACCTTTAGTAAGTTCAACGCTATACAAGTAGGAGTACTGAGAAGTAGAATAATTTGCTAGGATTCAGGGACACTCTAGAATAAGTCCTTTGAGCTAAGCAGTTGTTTGGATTAGAATAATTTGATTCATCTAGTATTTAAGGCCACTCTAGAAGCGCTTTGGAAGTTCAATAATTTGTCTTTAGCTAGGATTCAGAAACAGTTCTCTAAAGTAGAATAATGATTCAAGGCCAAACAAGACTATAAAGAATAATAATTTGTCTCTGGTCTATGTTTTTGGCCGCTCTAAGTGGAATACTTTGAGACAATTAATTTAATTGAGTATTTGAACACCTGCATAAGTGAAGTTGACTCTTTCTGGACTTGTAATCGCTGCAATAGCAATGCTGTGAAGTAAAATCCGAGGTGGAATCATTTCACACTAACTAGTATTCAAGGCCACTCTAAAACCAGACTTCTAGTCTGGCTCGTCGCCTATTCCAGATGCAGTATTTTGAATCGAGGTAATTTGATTATATTCTTGACGAGCAGCATAGTGCAGTAGAATTGTTTGACTCTAGCTAGGATCCAAGGCCATTCTAGAAGCAGTGTGAAGTAGAATAAATTTGACCCTTCAGTAAGTTAAATGCTACATAAGTAGCAGTACTGTGAAGTAGAATAATTTGACCCGCTTGGATTCAAGGCCACTCTAGAATAAGTCCTTTGAATTCGCCTCTAGCTAAGATTCAACAACACTCTAACAGCAGTTGTTTCAACAAGAATAATTTGAGTCTATATAGTATTCAAGGCCACTATAGAAGCAGCCTTTGAAGTGCAATAGTTTGTCTTTAGTTAGGAATCAAGGACATTCTAGGAACAATACTGTAAAGTAGAATAATTTGACTCTAGTTTAGGTTCTTGGGCATTCTAAGTGGAAGATTTTGAGGCAGATTAATTTAATTGACTCTTTGAACAGTTGCATAAGTTAAGTCGGACTTTTAATCGCTGGAATAGAAATACTGTGATGTAAAATCCGAGGTAAAATGATATCTATTATTCAAGGCCACTCTAGAACCAGACTTCTAGTCTGGTTTTTCACCTATTCCAGGTGCAGTATTTTGAATCGGGGTAATTTGATTATATTCTTGATGAGCAACATAGTGCAGTAGAATTGTTTGACTCTAGCTAGGATCCAAGGCCATTATAGAAGCAGTGTGAAGTAGAATAATTTTGACCCTTCAGTAAATTCAAGGCTATACAAGTAGCAGTACTTTGAAGTAGAACAATTTGACTCACTAGGATTCAAGGCCACTCTAGAAGCAGCAGTCTTTCAAGGGCAATAATTTGTCTTTAGCTAGAAATCAAGGCCATTCAAAGTACAATACTGTAAAGTAGAATAATTTGACTCTAGTCTAGTTTTTTGGGAGCTCTAAGTGGAAGATTTTGAGATAAATTAATTTAATTGACTATTTGAACAGCTGCGTAAGTGAATAAGTCGTTTAGTTTGACTCTTCATGAATTTGTAACTGCTACAAGAGCAATTCTGTGCAGTAAAATTATTTCACACTAACTAGTGTTCAAGGCCACTCTAGAAGCAGACTTCTAGTCTGGATCCTCGGCTATCCGTGGTGCAATATTTTAACTCGGGGTATTTTGATTCTATTCTTAATGAGCAGCATAGTGCAGTTGAAGCTAGCTAGGATTCAAGGCCATTCTAGAAGCAGTACTTTGAAGTAGAAAAATTTGACCGCTAGTCTGCTTTCTGGGTCTCTGGATGCCTGGTGACTTTAGTTGCGGTGGGAATGATCCTACGAAATCTGATTTGATTTCTAGAATAATTGGCAAGTTATTCCTTTGTTTTTTCAGTATTAATCATGTTGAACCAACAAAACCCCAAAATGCCACAATAAATAATGTAAGCGACGAGGAAGGTGAACAATATTCGACAATAAAACGGTCTCCAAAGGATGTATCGAATAAAAATTCGACAACCAGCAATAATAGTGCTGGTAGTATTCCAGAACAAAAACCTGAGGAGAAATCAGATCGATTCGATCAACAAACCATACAAATGACTGAGCAAGATTTTGTGGACGAATATATTTACGGCATTAGTAAGGAGGGACTTAAAGCTAGAGCTATGTATGACTATCAAGCTGGTGAGAAATATCCTGAATCAATTATCCCCAAACCCCATAAATTATTTGTTTGTTATAGCTGACGATACAGAAATTTCCTTTGACCCAGGCGATGTAATCACCAACATTGAACAAGTCGACGAGGGTTGGTGGCAGGGTTTGGCTCCTGATGGTATTACTTATGGTCTATTTCCAGCTAATTATGTCGAATTGATTAATTAAAACTAACTTGTAACGACAAATAAGAAATTTAACACAAAAATAAGTAAGACTGTTCAGGTAAACAAATTCAATTGAACAAAGAACGCGAAAATAATTGAGCGATACAATTTAATCAAATATAACATGGTAAGGCTTAAAAAGTAAATCGAATGGGGTGAGTAATTGTGGTACCAATGAATTTTGTCGTGTTTTCTGATTATTTTTATCTCGGGATTGATTTTTGTAAGAGAATCCAACAAAGCAAAACAACGAGCGTTTCTTTCATTTTGAATTCCAGTCATTCTTGTCTTCAAGATGACACCGAATAATTCTGAAGTCACATAGTTATCCTCCTTGAACTGCATCAATGGGGGTTTTTATCTCGAAGTCTCTCACTCATAGGAACATTCAAATATTAGTTCGTTATGCTTGCCATACTTACAGTCTTTCATCACCAAATGGAGCACGAAGATTGCTTAGCAAGGGCAACTGTCAACTTCGTGTCTAGCTTTTGTGCTTGTGAAACTTCAGTTCAGCTACACTTTTCTTCTGCAAACGATGGTGTTTTATCTTGAGTGAGGAAGCTTTTTGCGTGTTTCGTCATTCACGATTTAGATCATGAAGCCAGGATGGGGTAAGTTGATAATATGGGGACTTTCCTTCAATAATAAAACCATTTTTTATTTCAATAATGGATACTACAAAATGAGACGAACAGAAGCTGTCTACGAGCAGCCAGTGTTGTTAAGTTCATTCTAGTAAGGCGATCCTCATATGGTAAATTCCTCAATTCTGGTGGGATTTTCGTTATTCTTCTTTGCACACGTTCTAAGAGTTCTATGTCTTTCACATAATAAGGGCTCCACACCGACTGAGCGTACTCCAGAATTGGTCGTATGTAACACTTGTACAATTTTACAATCATAGCGGTGGAATGGTCATTAAATGCACGTTGTATCAGGTAAGTCATTGAATTTGCTCTCTTGCCGACCCTCATAACTTGCATTTCCCATTTGAGATCCTCAGAGATGACAACACCCAAGTCTTTTTGTTCTGCAACCTCGGTGAGGGTCTGACCATTTATAACAGGCGCGATACGCGGGTTGTTCTTTCCGAGGTGCATAACCGTACACTTTCCAACATTTTTCGTCATCAGCCACTCACGCGTCCACGGCCCGAAAATCTCCCACCGCATGCTCATATTGCGTGACAGGATTGTAATAAATCTTGGCATCATCTGCATAAAACTGTATCTTGGACCGTACAAAAGATGCCAGATCACTGATATATAAGGCGAACAAGAGTGGTCCCAACACCGACCCCTGAGGAACTCCGCTAAGGACATCAAAGGACCGCGAGTAACATCCTCCGATCCTGATTCTGGACTTTCGCTAAGTCAGAAATTTTTCTATCCACACATGCAGATCACCACCCAGACCACAGCAATTCAGCTTGCGCAGCAGTCTACGAAACGGAACCGTATCAAATGCCTTCTCAAAATGGACATCTATTGGTTCATTGTTATCGTTAATCGATGTCCAGTCGTTGACACAAGGCAACAAGTTTGTTTCTGTTGACTTTCCGGGAAGAAAACCATGCTGCACCGCCGGAATTATATTGTTCTCGAGCGCAAAGCCAGTAATATCTTTCGTTATAATTTTTTCCATGCACTTACATAAGTTCGAGGTTAGGCTAATTGGTCTGTAATTTTCAGCAACATGCTTGTCACACTTTTTATAAATGGGAAAATGTTGGATTGCTTCTTTCTAAGTACCGTCTATACAGTCTTTGATCACCAAATGGAGCAACAAGATTGCTTAAGAAGAGCAACTGTCAACTTCGTTTCTAGCTTTTATGCTTGGGAATCTTCAGTGGCTACACCTTCCTTTTGCAAACGATGGTGTTTCATCGTGAGGAAGCTTTTTGTGTGGTTCGCCATTCAGGATTTAGTTCATGAATTGAAGTAAAATAGGATAAATAAACCCATTGATAGCCAGGATGGTGTAAGTGTACAAAATCCGACGTACAGTAACTGGTCCTCAGCCTCTCGAATGCCATCATGAAATCCAATGTCATCCCTGTCTCTCCCAGTCTTTAAACTGGTGAAAAATCAGTTGTTGTACTTCTTCTTTCTAAGTTACGTCTATACAGTCTTTGATTACCAAATGGAGCACAAAGATTGCTTAAGAAGAGCAACTGTCAACTTCGTTTCTAGCTTTTATGCTTGTGAACTTCAGTGGCTACACTTTCCTTTTGCAAACGATAGTGTTTTATCTTGAGGAAGCTTTTTGCGTGTTTCGCGATCCAGGATTTAGTTCATGAATTGAAGTAAAATAGGATAATTCAAGCCATTCAAAGCCAGGATGGTGTAAGTGTACAAAATGCGACGTACAAAAACTGGTCCTCAGCCTCTCGAATGCCATCACGAAATCCAATGTCATCCCTGTCTCTCCCAGTCTTTAAACTGGTGAAAAATCAGTTGTTGTACTTCTTCTTTCTAAATTAAGATTGTCTATACAGTCTTTGGTCACCAAATGGAGCACGAAGATTGCTTAAGAAGTGCAACTGTCAACTTCGTTTTTAGCTTTTATGCTTGTGAAAGTTCAGTGGCTACACCTTCCTTTTGCAAACGATGGTGTTTCATCTTGAGGAAGCTTTTTGTGAGGTTTGCCATTCAGGATTTAGTTCATGAATTGAAGTAAAATCGGATAAATCAACCCATTGAAAGCCAGGATGGTATAAGTGTACAAAATCCGACGTACAGTAACTGGTCCTCAGCCTCTCGAATGCCATCATGAAATCGAAACTCATTCATGTCTCTCTCAGTCTTTAAACTGGTGAAAAATCAGTTGTACTTCTTCTTTCTAAGTACCGTCTATACAGTCTTTGGTCACCAAATGGAGTACGACGATTGCTTAAGAAGAGCAACTGTCAACTTCGTTCTTAGCTTTTACGCTTGTGAATCTTCAGTGGCTACACTGTCCTTTTGCAAACGATGGAGTTTTATCTTGAGGAAGCTTTTTGCGTGGTTCGCCATTCAGGATTTAGTTCATGAATTGAAGTAAAATAGGATAAATCAACCCATTGATAGCCAGGATGGTGTAACTGTACAAAATGCGACGTACAGAAACTGGTCCTCAGCCTCTCGAAGGCAATCATGAAATCCAATGTCATCCCTGTTTTTCTCAGTCTTTAAACGAATTATTATAAAAATTCAATAAAAATGAACTACCTTCCGCGGGTATGGAGACTAGTCTTATGCCCATTGGAATATCTTCGCATCCCAGTTTCAACTTGTGAGTGAGTGTCACATTTGCAGAATACAAAGGAAGGTTAAAATCCTTGTGAATAATGTGCTTCCGAAACATTTATTGTTTTCCGGTGTCTCACTTGGTAATGCGGTTCTCACCTTAGCTTGAGATTTTTTGAAATATGGACTTGGTAAGGATAATTAATAACAGTAAATTAAAATAAAACCCGATAATAATACAACTAATTGCATTTAATCCGTTCAATACAACAGCTTTTTCTATCTCTATTCTCTAAGAACATAATCTAACTAAAAGATCAATAATCTACTTTCGGTACACAAATTGAAAGCCTTTTTTGAAATCTCAGTCGTTGACGTGTTTATAAAGTATTAACATAAACAACTACAGTAAGTGCAGTGCCCTCTCTGTTTAGGAATCTTGTGTCATATGATATAATGATTGAAATATAAGTAAAAACCCACTAAATATTATAGCAAGACTGTTAAAATAAACAGTTGCAGGTGTTTCGAAAGTACAATGTCCTTTATACACTAAATTTTATAACATACACTAAAGGGTCTAATATTTTTATGTCGCATCAGTATGTATGAAATTCCTCAGGGTACTAACCCCAGAAATCAGTAACATGATTACTTACTTACTAATAAAACAACGACCTACAAATTTTCGTTAAGCTTATTGTGTAATATTTTGACTGAAACAATGAGAAAAGTAATAATAATTATGCCGCTTTAGTTCTAGAACTCAAACTTCTTAAATAAACGGTATTTAGTGTAGTGAACAAATTTTTTATGTCTAGCTTGAATAACTCTTAAATAAAGTTTATGTTAAAGATGACTTCATCATGTTTTGCTTCGTTGATTTTACTTTTATAAATAATCAATTCTTTAATAAAAATGTCTGTTTAAAAGCGCCTTTAATTTAATAAGATTATAAAAATGTGATTAGGTAGGAAGGGAATTATTAGCGCACTGGTACATTTTCTATAAAAGACTGTGACGCCTTGAAACTAAACGTACCTATAGAATTCATCAAAGTGAGGATAATATCTTCTGTGGCAATATATGGTAAACAAAACGCCTAGTAAACATACCTACGTATTAATACAGTAATACAATCCCAGTCTGATGTTGAAAATGTACCTACTAAATGTAAGATTATTCATCTTTTTACATACCTAGGAATGTTAAATTTCTTCATTCTTAATAATTACTTATAGTGATACGATAATTTACAAGATTTATTAATATTGATTGTTATACCTTATATAGATTATCATATTCATATACCTTAATATAGTTAACTTATATTCATTATATTATTATATACTACAAATAAATATTTTTCAAATTATTATTATTATTAAACATTGTAGAAATTTCAACATATTTTTTTTGTTATTTATATTTGTTGTATAAGAGGAAATTTGTCATATATTTGCACTAATTAAAATAAATCATAACAAAATAAGTGATTTCTTACTGTTGTAAGATTACTTAAGACACTGCCCAAATTTTAGATCCAACTATCCCACGAAAGGCATAAAGCATTTATTAACTCACCTCTTAATGACAATTACGTTAATGGCTTCTGCTTCAAAAACTATGCATCAGCATTCAGAGATATGAAAACTTTTATGGGCTGCCTCAACGTGGTAAAAAAAGTTTCTTCTCTTCATTACAAACAAACCAATATGAATTCTTTATGAGGAAATAGTGGGATACAGGGCGCGGTAGTCACAACATTCAATTAAAAGATTGCAACTTTTCGTAATTTTATTATCACTTTTTCAAGCTAAAACAGTCTCGAAATTTATCGACATCATCATAATTGAATGTTGTGACTACTTCGCCCGGCATCCCACTATTTCCTCATAAAGCATTAATTTCGAGGGCAAGAAGAAACGATGTGAACATGGATTAATTCAATTGTTCCGTTCTAACTTTAGTTTTCCAAATATTTAAATTTGGAAATAAGAAATTTGAAGATCTCAATTTGTATTATTGACAGTAGACAGCCATTCCCATTTTGCTTCTACAGCTTTTCTCAGTAGTACTGATGTAAAAAGATCACCTATTGTAAAAGGAAAATTACACGGTTAGCAGCATTCTTTCTCATTGGCCATCAGGATTTTTGTTGTTAATAGCTCATTTAACATTCAATTAAATTTGTTAAAAGATCGTGCGATTTAGTTCTGATTATTTATTGAATTGGCATTTTGATAATATATTATAGAGCTAGAAGTATTGCATCAAGATAATAAACGTTTCCCTTCTTTACCTAAATTCAAGTGACCAGAGCATCTATTTGCATTTTTGCAATAAAGCAACGTCAAATAGTGCTGGGCGATGTTCATCGATGTTTTTGAAACATCGATGTTCTGTTACCGATGTTCGATGTTTTCGACATCGATGTCAGAGGTAGAAAACATCGATGTTGACATCGATGTTTCCTTTCGATGTTCAATGATATGACAAAACAAGAAAACTAGGTTCTTATCTTAAACTCAATTTTCCCAGCACAAGAAAATAAGAACGAAAACTTTTGATTTCATTTTTTAAAGGTGGTTGAAATTTTTCTGTACTTCCAGTCGGCATTCGGCAACGTCGCAACTTGTTTTCCATACGTATTGTAAACTGCAACCCTGCAAACTGGCTCGACGCCAGCGTTATAAAATATTATGTTGTAATATTTGTTTTATTTTTGGAGTTATTTACTTATATGTTTTTTTGTTATTGAGTATTTTAACGTTTGATAATTTCTTAATTCTTTCTAATAAAAAGTTTATTTTTATTTTTTATATATAATTTATTCCTAATCGCAAATGTACTGTTTTAAATATCGATGTTTCGAAAACATCGATGTTTTACAACCGATGTTTTTAAGCCATCGATGTTAGCTTTCGATGTTAACATCGATGGTCAACATCGATCTTTCGTTTCGATGTCCCAGCACTAACGTCAAACTGGTAAAATTGTCATGGGTTATTTTTAGAAACAATGTGTCTGGTTATCATCCTTCCTTCAACGCGAAATATTCGCCATTTTCACTCACCTGCCGTTCATGCACGTTCCCTTTACAAATTTGATTGACGGTTACCTGAGGAATTATCCTCAAAATGTTTCATGAAAATTTTGATAGTTCGTCATTCCTTTAATAAAAATACAACTCAGGTGGGCAATTTTTGAAAACCGGGGAGTAGAACGAGCACAGAGTTGCGTTGTTATGGACGACGCGGTGCGCATAATTTAGGTCACAGCCATTGGCAACACTGAATCATTGTCTTTTGTCCTTTTAAAGACAATGACTGAATTAAACCCTAATTGACATTGACAGATGTCACATTGATTATTATTAAAAAACTCTGTGTTTGTGTTGTGT
Organism: Apoderus coryli; assembly: GCA_911728435.2. Lineage (NCBI taxonomy): Eukaryota > Metazoa > Arthropoda > Insecta > Coleoptera > Attelabidae > Apoderus > Apoderus coryli. The sequence continues at coordinate 1,860,274 of OU452207.1, forward strand.
ATAGTATTTTCATTTCACCTAATTTAGGATAAAAACAATTTATAAAAGTGTATTGATTGTGTATAGAAGTGTAAATTCTACGTAACAATGTCGTTTATATCAAATGCCTTAATTGGTAATCCATTTTCTACACAAGTGGGCAGTAGAATCGGTAAGCAAAAATATAATTAACCTGACGCCTAATGATACGCAACAATTTCTTCGTAGTCACAAATTCCAGTTGTAGGTATTAGTTATTTGCATTAATTCCAGTAGGCACAGTAAGAAATTATGCATTATATTTAATACTAGTGGATTTAGTTTTTCTGCATTCTCAACTATAAAAATCCTCACAGACAGAAAAAGCGGGATGATGGTTCCGTTAAAAACATTATTTAAACGTTAGAATCACTCAGATTAGGTATATTAATCAAGAAACAATACATGTTTTCAATTATTTGAACATTTAAGTAATGATTTTCTTTCTTCAGACCTATAATTAATATCTAATGAAATGAGAACATTCTTAAAATCCCTGTAAAGTATTCAATATTTCCTATTCTAAACTACTCCGCCAAGGTCTATTTAACTTTTGTTTCGGCTTTTAAATTTCCGAAGTTATATCAACATAATTCTAGGATCAGATGTTTTTTATTTTGAATATAGATTAGCAGGTAAGCAATTCATGTAAAGTAATTAATTATATATGTTGATTCGTCACCATTCATTTTATGCTTAGTTGATCGTAAATTTTAGTACTATTATAAATTATTTACACTTTCTAGCTTTTTTTTTCGCGCACAATGTAAGTAGGTACCTAATTTTACTTATAGTAAATAACTGTTTATCTCTTGGCCTAATTAAGCACTATGGCAGATTAGATTTTGACAAAGCATAATAATCATTATCATTATTTTATTTAAGTACATGGGTATTTAACCCATGGATGTGTTGAAAGGTGATCAATATCGTTTGTCTTATGATTCAGCTAATCGCCTACATAAGGCTTTTATTTGCCTATTTTTATTTAGAGTTTTTAAGTAGGTTATCTTTTAAATGGAAATATGTATCGGTATAGGTTTAGTTACTATTCGTTTCTTTGGTATAGTTCCAATTTTAGTTCCAAATGGTAGGCCTGGTCTATAAAATAATGAGACTATGTTGTTGTAAATAAATCATTTTGTTTGTCCATCCACAAAAGGCACAGATTCCCATGAATATCGAAAAAATCTTCATCATAGCTCAGAATCTTGAGCTTTTTTACCTTTTGAAAGAAGTGGCTTTGGTTAACTAGGGTTTTGCATATATTGGGCTGAAATAAAACAGCAAATACCAAATCTGGAACCACTTATTCCAGTCGTTAGTGCAGTCAAAATTGCATCCTTGAAAGCGTCGACTGCTTCATGTGGCTACTGGAAACTTTGAACGTGTTCATGTTCTTCTGACTCCCAGACGATAGTCGGAGAGCCCAAGGGTTGGACGTGGTGTGCCCCAGGGGTCGGTTTTGGGACGTTTACTGTTTTTAATATACGTAAATGATTTATACAAATTTCAAGAAGACTCAAATATAATCCTCTTTGCTGACGACACAACTAGTCTGATTATATATCGACCAAACGACCCTTTAGGGGAGTTAGTTAATGCTGTTGAGACTGACATAGGCAATTGGTTTCTGGCAAATGAACTGAGCTTGAATCAGGCTAAAACTCAGAGCATGAACTTTACATTGCGTTCTGCGCCTCTCGATCTTCAGAGCGATGTTCGCGTGAAGTTCCTTGGGGTTCATCTTATCCCTAAATTAACCTGGGAGAGTCATGTTGGGTGCTCGCTGTCCAGGGTCATATATCTCATCAGAAGGCTTGCGCAGAGTGTTTCAATCGCCAGTCTGTTGACGGTATTTCACGGTTATTTTGTTTCCCGTATGTCGTATGGTATTTTGAACTGGGGACATAGTTCCCATGCAATAAAAATCTTCAAGCTACAGAGGAGATGTTTACGTACAATGTTGGGGCTCGGTTGGCGTGACTGCTGAAAAAAGTATTTTGTTGAACACGGACTACTTACTTTGCCTTCCTTGTACATCTTAAACTGTCTTGGCTACATTCGAACCAATGCCTCGCATTTCACTCTTCACTCTGATATGCATAATTATGGTACGCGAAATCGAAATGACATATTGCCTGAATTTCACCGCCTATTGAGGGCTAGGAAAGGTTCTGACTATTATTGTGTTAAATTTTATAATAAGCTGCCGTCTCACATAAAGAACCTTGGTGAAGTCCAGTTTAATTAAATCATTTTTGATATCTCAAGCTTTTTATACCTTTGAGGGCTATTTCAAAAGCGATATTGTAAGATTTTTCTAGATTTTAGTTTGTTTTGTGTTGTTGCTATTTTAATTTGTTTGTGAGCCTTTCTTTGTTTGCTGTAACTTTGATTGATTGATTTTTGTTCTTTTTTGACGTACTATACATGTTTTGTGACATATATCTATATAGTAACATAATATTTTGTCGATGTTATTAGAACAGGCCACAGATGGTACCTTGGCATCGGAAAATTGGGCCCTCAACATGGAAATATGCGATCTGGTGAATGAAACTGAAGATGGGCCGAAAGATGCCATCAAAGCAATCAAGAAACGCTTGATTCAAAATGTTGGAAAGAATTACACAGTTGTTATGTATACGTTGACGATATTGGAGACTTGTGTGAAGAATTGTGGGAAACGGTTTCATGTGCTGGCTTGTAGCAAAGATTTCGTGCAAGAATTGGTAAAAATTACAATATAAGAATAATCTAGACAGCAAATTTCAATGCAATGCTTCTGAATAAATCCAACGTCGAATTTATACCAGCTGATCATTCTGTCAGCTTCTTCAGAGCAGAGCTTTCACGTAAAGTTGCTCTAATGAAGCTGACAGGAAGATCAGTGAAACGTTATATCCAGAAGCATCGTTTCTATATGTTCTAGAATACATTTATTCATGTTTGATTCAGGTAAAGCTGTTGAGTCCAAAAAATGATCCACCTACTGCTGTGCAGGAGAAAGTCCTGAGTCTAATACAATCGTGGGCTAGTGCCTTTCAAAATGATCCAGATCTATCTGGGGTACATGTGGTTTATAAGGATCTATTAGCGAAAGGAATTGAATTCCCACCGACTGATTTGGATTCGTTGGCTCCAATCCATACACCGAGAAAGGTAGGTTATTTTCTCAATTTTAATGTATGCTTTCATAATATTCATGACCATGCTTTCGAATCATTTAACTGCATGAAGAGCAGTTTTTGTATTCGTTACTTTATAAACTTCGGAAACCTCTTCGACCATCCCGTCCCCAGCGACGTTATTTATTTCGGTGCCTGTACCTACCGCTCGAAAAGAGTTTGACGCATACAGATTCAGACCGTCTCCAACACCGATATGTGTCAGCAGTATCGTCCATCGTTTACTCAATACGATGTACGGCTAGTGAGTGAGAACGAGAGACTCATGTGTATGCCTTCAGATGACGCGAAATGTTATCAAAACCACCAGTATCACTGCTTGTCCAAGGTACATCCTGATACTTCATCCATTCCTCCTGCATGCAGTTGTTACTCAGTTTGTTGATCCTATTTTAAATCAACTCATTCCAATGTGTTTAGAGTGTGAAAGTAGAAGCTCCACCTGCCGAATGTCATCATCTTCCATCTGCTACAGCAGCGCCTCCATCCTCGCCATTAAGAGACATTCCCAGTCCAGGAACATTAACGCCAGAACAAAGAGCTAAATTGCAATCTGAATTGGATGTAGTGCAAAGCAATATGAATGTGTTGGGAGAGATGTTGAGCGAAATCAAGCCAGGTAACGAGCAACCAGACGAATTGGAGTTACTACAGGTAAAAAAGAAATTGCTTAGTGGGGTTAGTAACTAAAGGATGTCCCAGTAATTGTTAGTTGATTGTCGCTGTCATTATAGATACTCTCAGCACCTAACCAGACCACTAACATATATTTCCAGGAACTGAAGACAGTATGTGATGCCATGCAAACACGATTAATGGATCTGATCAATCGACTAACACACGATCCTTTAACCGAGGAACTATTGCGAATCAATGACGATATGAACAATCTCTTCTTGCGATATAGTCGTTGGGAGAACAACCGTGATCCTAGTAATAACATAGTGGCGCAGTCGGCATCCGCGATTGTAGCCCAGGCTATACCACCAGTTAGTAGTAATGGGGCAGTTGTAAAATCACCAGTCAAGCCTCCATTGAAAGCTAATGATAGTTTGATTGATTTTGATGATGATGGAGATGAGGCGATAGTATCACAAATCAAAGCTTTGGGTAAGTGACAAATTCATTTCTTCAAGTAAGCTCGAATTATCTCATACAATGACTTGCGGTCGAAAAAGATGTCCAACAGTGGTGAATCTTATAATAAATGAATCCTTGAACTGTGAATGTTTGTAGATATTGGTGATGGGATTCCAAAGAATCATTCAATAACCAATAAAGACGAGTTTGATATGTTTGCGCAGTCGAGAAATGTCACATATGAATCCTCTAAAAAAAGGTGCGCGACACATTTTTCTTTAGTGTTCCAATAAATTTTACGCAATTTTTGCGATGTGTTTCAGTGGAAGCACGTATCAAGATAATTTAGAACGTGGTCATATACCTGGAGGATTGAGTTCTGTTACTCAAAATCGGCAAAATTTGGTAAGTTTTTTGAACAATATTGGAAATATGTTTCTTCGATTGTATTTCCCTTGTAAAACTATTTCAAATCTAATTCTTTTCTCTTTTGTTTTGATGTATATGCAAATATACAGGATGTTTCGTAAATGTATTGTGCATTTCTGATACATCCTGTCTCTATTTAATATGTTGTGTTGTTTCTCTTTAACTTTTTATTGTATCTTTAATTTTCCTGTATATTTTATTGTTTTGATTATCTTTTAGCTTTTTGTGTTTGTTTTTTATTTTCTTTTTTTGTTTGGTTCATCTTTCTAGAATGAAGAAGATCGTGAATTTGACGAAATGGCCAATTGGCTCGAAACAACGGTGAGTGTATATAGTTTTACATGTCATCATCATTACTCTTTAGTTTCTTGTTATAATATCATAATCAGAAAAAAAAATTCATGTTCATTTCCCCTGGAATCTTTCTTTCAATGCCTGGAGCACCCTTGGAGGGTTACCTCGGAACATATTTGGTTTTAAGTCGTCGTTATGAAAATACAACGCATCCGAACAAGTTCGGAGTACTAGGTGGCCATGGAATATCGCGATTCTTGCCCATAAGACCACCGGCAACACTGTATGAGCAAGTAAACCGATTGACACTCGTGAGGTGTGGGATATTGAACCACTTCGTTGGCAAATCTATTGCGGGAGGAAACAAATGTTGAACACAGTGATGTAACAATCAGAAATCATAGTTACTGCGTTCCCTAGCTTCGTTCTCAAAAGAATAATACAAAGGGGTGATTATCTGTTTTGTTGACGAAGACACTAAGATGAAAGTGGGCTTCATCACCCATCCAAAGATTATGCAGCAAGTAGTAAGTGTGATATTGGCCAGGTTGAATGTTATATGGATGGTAGTGAATGTCTCTCTGCGCAAAATTCTTCGGGTGACGTTGTAGCTAAGCTTCGTCGTCGAACGGAGTTTCATGGATTCTCGCCCAACGAATGCTTTTTTGTATTGTTGAATTCAAAGTTCCAAACGCATTTTTGGAGAGCATTGTTAGACGGTAGAGCGTCTCAATTCGCACGAATTTGGTAATACGTTTTGACGACAAATGCGCGCTTACCCAACCAAGTCTCCGGTCTCTAGATTGCCAAGCTTGACGGCCCAAGCCAACTTCCTCTATACTTTTTCTGCGCAAGGTTGATCCTTGAACAAAGTGGATTTTGGCATTTTTCATTTAATGTTTTCTTTTAGTTAATTTTCATCATCTCATGTAAACAAAAACTATGATTAATAGTAGTGTAAAAAAAAACTTGTGGCAGCGATTTTTGTATTTTTAGACGCGGCTCCAAAGTCCAATTTATTGCTATTTTGTACATTTTTCCCTGGTTGTAGATTGTTTTTCGGAGTCGTTTAGGCGGTTTGGCCTCCCCTCACTTCGACCTGTAGAAGATCTTTTGTGAATGACTCTAATCTATGAATTGCCCAGCTGTCCCACACTTTTCATAAAGTTGATGATTTCTCTGGGGGCTAAATTCCTTGCCTCGTCGGGTGTTAGGGTCACCCCTCCAAGTTGTTTTAGCCTTTTGCAAAAAAGTGCCATGCATTCGCAGAGCACGTGTTCTGTTGTCTCTGTTGCGTCTTCGCAAAACCTACAAGTGTCGTCCTCGGTTAGGCCCATCTTTTTGAGATGGTACTTCACTGGGTGGTGTCCCGTAAAAAGGCCTGTAATTCGCCTTAAGTCGCTTCTCTCCAGTTGGATAAGCTTCCCTGCGTTGGCCTCTGAAGGTTTGATAAACCTTTTTGATTGTCTTAGGCCTGGAGTGTTTCTCCAGTAGGACTTAAGTTGTTCCTTTTCCCATCTCCGAAGTTCTTCCTTCATATGGCTTATGGAAGGCAGAACGGAGCGTTTGCGCCCTCTTTTGCAAGTTGGTCCGCCGCTTCGTTCCCCTCTATGCCTTCATGTCCTGGCACCCATGTCAGAGTAATCTTTTTCCCCTGAGCTGCCAGTTGCTTTAGGGTCTGTTTGCATTCCCATGCTAGCTTTGACGTGAAGGTGTAAGACCTCAGTGCTTTTAACGCAGCTTGACTGTCTGACATAATATTGATCTGCCGTTCCGGGATGCCTCTCTGCAGGCATTCTTGAGCACAACGGTTAATAGCGTTGATCTCTGCTTGGAATATAGTGGGACTTTTCCCGAGAGATTCAGAGAGCCTGCAATTTGGCCCGTATACTCCCATGCCTGTGTTTCCTTCTATTCCTTTTGAACCGTCCGTATACCAGACAAATGTGTTTTCTGGGAATCGTGGTTCCCCATGTAGCTAATTTTGATGGTCTGCAATGACCACTTCAAATGGGATTTCAAAATCATGTTTGCGTGGCAAAGCGTCCGACGGTTTTCTTCCTGAATCCAAAGGTATTAGATTCAGGATTCCCATGTCATTTTTCCCTGAAGTAGGTCATTTGGAAATCCCAGAACCTCAAACCCTTCACTGTCTAGAGATCTAGTAGTTGTTGTATAAGAAGGTTCCACATCGTAGTTGACAACATTCGGGGTATTGTGTGTCTCAATTCAGGACTGTTTAACTTTTTGTGGATTACAGAAACTGCAATTGATGTGCTTTTTGTCAATCATAGATTGAATTGCAGCAATGTTTTCATCAATAACATTGCTCGAAGGTCGTCACTCAAAGAAACTTTTCCAAATCAGATAGTTCTCAAACATAGGTCTTCAGCACCAAATTCATTGTTTCACTCGTTTGAGTTCCTTTTGAGAATGAAGTAATTAAACTGACAATCGTTTTACCACTTCACCAAAACACTTCTTTTAAATCTCGACGCGCGTTTCGCTAACAATGTTAGCATCCTCAGGAGAGAATTAAAAATTGAGTTTTAATTCTCTCCTGAGGATGCTAACATTGTTAGCGAAACGCGCGTCGAGATTTAAAAGAAGTGTTTTGGTGAAGTGGTAAAACGATTGTCAGTTTAGTGTTCTACGCCAAAGGTTCTACTCATCGATTATAATGAAGTAATTAACAAATTACTCAACACTATTAAGAGCAACTGTCAAATTAGTCTGTAACCGCAGAGGTTTTGTTTCCAGCTTGTGTATTATAGTATCTTCCCGTAATTGTTAATTATTTCGATTTGTCAAACCGAATGTGCTTAATCTTCCAGACAAATCCTGAAGAATCAGTGACAAGCAGCGATTTCGATCGGTTCCTGGCCGAACGTGCCGCTGCTGCAGAAAATCTACCGGATATACCGACTGTCAGTGCGCATACAGGCCAAACCAGTGCGAAGAAGGACGATAAAAAGGCTGATCTATTGGCAATGTAATAATAAATTAAAACGATTATCAATCTAACATAAAAAAAAATACCATTAAATGATTAGTAAGTTTTTAATAATATAACACTAATAATTATGTTTATTAAATAATATTATTGATGGATTATTTTGAAAGTGACACTCTGTATAATATTAATGATTAGGAATGAGACTTTATTTGTTGATTTTACCAAAGTTTATATAAAATGTTTTATTTTTTTTTTGTGATTATGTTGAAGGTATGTTAGAGGCGGTAGGTATACATACATAATGGGGAAGATATTTTATTTTAACATTTTTATGTTTGTAAATCTCAAATTGAAGAGTCATTTTGAAACAATTGGGCAAAACAGGAAAAAAAAATCTCTACTCTAAACTCGAAATCAAACCAGCTCAGCCACAACGAATTCTTGATGCCTCTGAGAGGATGAACGTAGTCTGTTTTAAACGAGAGAAATTTCAGGTGTAATAGCAGTCTAGTAAAAGGCACCTTGTCAAACGCTTTCTTGAAATCCAACACATCATTAGATGGTCCCATATCGCTTGACTTGTTTTTTTGTCCCCGGTTTCACTGCAGCCTCATTCATGGGCTTATTGTGAAAAGTCCCTTATGCCACCCAATCCAATAACCCTGTACCCGCACAACTTGTGGAGTTCAGTTATGTGTTGGGTGTCAATATCTGCTGGCGCAGTCAGCGCATGCCCAAAAATAGCGTGTCGCCTTCGTTGTAAGGCTACACACTCGCATATTACATGGTAAGCTGCATTGCAGGTCCCCGTTATACAGCCCCAGCTTATTTCGGGGGTCTCTCAAAGCGCAATGCCTAGTAAGGAGTCCCATAGTTACTCCCATAGTTACTCCTTAATGATAGCAGTTTTCCAGTGCGTTTTGTGCTGCACCAGGTATGAACTTCTTACCATGCTCCTGCTTGGGAATATGTTCCCAAAATCTCAGGTGCTCGCCGTTCTTTTAGACAAGCCCAGCGCAGGTTCCGTGCCAGTTTCAAAGGCTTGTCTAGCCAGCCAATCCGCTCTGTCGTTGCCTTCGATTCCCGAGTTCCCCGGGACCCACACTAAATTAATGCTATTGTGGTCCGCCAAGGCCCTAAGTTCTCTTTGGCATTCCCATACCAGTTGTAACCTTGGGGCGTTTCAGAGCCCTTAAGGCTGTCTTGCTATCTGAACATATATTGATTCGCTTGTTTGTTTAGTTTTGTACACTGTAAAATTGCAAACACTTCGGCTTGAATGACGGACGTGTTTTTCCCCAGTGAGAATCTTAGATTCGAGTTCCTTGTCTCACTACATATTCCTGCACCACTTCCACTTTCTGTTTATCGCCAGAGTCAAAATTCCTTTTTTTTGCAACGTTTCTAGAACGATAATATTACCTTCTTCAGGTATATATAAAACTCTTTGGAGACTAATCCAATTCTCACAATTCATCCAAAATCGTTCCATAGTGTTCTTCCATCACTTTTCTTTTTACAGTTTTGACCGTTGATTTATTTATTTTCTTTCTTGCTAAATTATCTTTTTCAGGCGTATCTTGTTGCAATAATTATTTTGCCTTGCTTTCGCGATTCCTGAATCTTCCTTTTTTGTGCTGAAATCACCTGAAGATTTGTGGGGAAACGAATGAAGATACAGATAGAGTTTTTGTGGCTCTTCATGAGTTTCTAGGTCAGTTTCTTGATTAGTTGAGGGCACAACTTACACTTCTTCCCTGTCAGTAACTGCTCACATGAAAAAATCATCATCAGTGAATACCTATTTCAGAATCAAAAGGAAATATGGCTCTATGACTATTCGGAGACTAATCCAATTTTCACAACTCATCCAAAATCGCTCCATAGTATGCATATTCAATTTTGGCTTAGTCTCTTAAAGGCTCATCTATCCATATCGATCGAGCTTCTGAACAAATACTCAATGATACAACCAGGCGAAGTTGTCCAAACCTATCACCAACATCAGTATCGTGTTGCGAAAAAACTGCAAGGTTTGCGATAGTAGTAACTCATATAAACAACTCCTCCACTTCATATGACTGCGCTTGAGGATATTTTGTGCTTCAAGAAGTAACCCAGTTGTTTGATTCGGACGATTCATTCACTTCAGAATCACTATTTCAGTCTTAGTAAAAGCCACCCTGTCAAACGCTTTCTCGAAATCGAACACATCATTAGATTGTCCTATATCTCCAAATGTAGTTCATAAATTTACAGATATTCCAAAATATTTCATCCAAGAGTCGTAGCTTTAGTGATCACTTTCTCAGTACATTTGCAAACTTCACAAGTTAAACTTATGGTTCGATTGATAGTCTGCATTGTATTTGTCGCATTTTTTGAAGATCTAGCAGCATGATGTCCAATCCCTAGGCAATGCGCCCATGTTAAGGTATTTCTGCATAGAAGCTGCGGTTTCTACTAAACTAAATTCTTGGGATTGATATGAAACCAGCTAAAATACTTTTATTTCATGTAAAAATTCATTTTTTACCACGTTTCTGCAAATATAATACCACCTTCTTCAGGTATATATAAAATCGCAAACTCTAATCCAATTTTCACAATTCATCCAAAATCGCTCCATTGAACCATACTCTATCAATTTTGTATTAGTCTCTTTAAGGCTCATCTAATCCATATCGGGCTTCTGAACCAGTACTCTGTGATCCAGGCAGGCGAGGGCTGTTGCAAAGTCCCTATAATTCACAACCAGTTGTCCACCCCTATCACAAACATCACTCACTTGTTGCGTTAAAATTCCAAGGTTTGCGATAGTAGTAAATCATATAAACAACTTCTCCTCTTCGTAGGACTGTGCTTGAGGATATTTTGTGCTCGAAAAAGTAACCCAGTTGTTTGATTCTGACAATTCATTTCAATTCAGATCCACTCACTATTTTATTGTACTTATATTTCAGATATAATTGTTCAACTAATTCCCAAATAAAAGTGTATTTTGAATTTTCAGAAACAATAAAATTAATAGGTATGTTTAGGTAACTTTTTCTATATGGATACATAGTACGCATGTTTTGAAAAAGTATGTGCTACAAAATACGTCGCGTGTACTGTTTATCTGTAGGTGTTTCTACCAATTTACCATCTTATGTGTGTTACTTTCTGTTTCCAAAAGTTACCTAGTAAAATTCAATTAAAATATTATTATTATTACAAATACTTAGTATGTAGGTACTTCTTTCCCTAGTGCACCCTTGTATTATTGTAAATATAATATGATTATTATAACTTTATATAACTAAATTATATATTTTATATGATTACTAATTTTAGGGATATATTTAGTTTATAGAGGACTTATGTGATTAATGTGATTTATTATAATTTTAAATAATATTTAAATGAAAATTAAAAAAAAACGCTTAAAACTAGTCTTTTAATTTCCACCGAATATTGCGAAGCTCATAAGGAGAAGGAAAGTAATTCGTCCATATCACTATGATTTCCATATCTGTACTTTTGTTTGAAGACAGGAAACTGATGCGTTTTCTCTTCGTTTTAACACTACTAGCAAATTATCCCTTTCCTAAAAATTAACAAGTTGCAAACAGCAACAATTTTGTCCTATCGCCTTCAGTTGCTATTGAATTTTAATTACTTTTATTGAATTGTGTTTAAAAACGGGAAATTTGAATTAATCTCACGTCAAAATCTGAAGCCAATTTTGACATCAGCATGTCAATTCTTAAAAATCGTGGAGTAGACAGATTGATAGAAGTGAGGCAACGCCTACTGAATTATCCCAATGCTGCCTCACTTATCTCGGTCTTCTTCTTTATCTTTGCCATATTGCGCAACATACATATAAAGTCATCTCCGTCACACCCACACAACCCATACCCCAACAATCGTCCAATCATAAAATTTGTTTACGTATGTTTCGTAATCCAACCAATCACAACACCACACGAGTGTTGCCACGTTCTTGACATTTAGCAATTCCAAACACCAAAACACGCATATACATTTGACGTGATAGTCGACAAACAGAATTTTTTTATAGCGAGATTGTAATTATTAATTCTTGTTCTTCTAGGCCGCGAGTTTCTTGAAGAAGCACATCTAAATTTGTAAAAATGTTGCTCCGTTGTTTATTAGGGTTTCTGTTACTAGCCATTGTGCGATCTAATGAAGAAATTACCTTAGATGAGGGTGTATTAGTTTTAACCAGCGAAAATTTCAAAAGTGCCACTACGGACAATGAATTTGTTCTGGTTGAATTCTGTAAGTACCGTTTACATTTTATTATACATAGTTCATTGTTTTATAATATTAGGTAAATAGTTGTTAATGAATATAATCTACGTAATTAAATAATAATAGGTATGTATTTTTGGTATTATTAATAAATTTACCGGTATGTAATCATTATTTGATGATAGCATAAGGGATTATTTTTTTATTAGTAGGTAGGATAATGTAAGATTTATTAAGTAGGTACTGTTAGTGCTAAAGGTCAAAGAACTTTTTATCCGGTTTTATAACAATTTTTGACAACGCGTTTACCGCTACGTGTCTAGTTTGAAATAGGACATATTTATGGTTTAATTTTTGCATTTTCCTCAAAACTCTATTGGGAAAATTGATCTTTGCGAACCAACTGTCGGGCAAATTTACAAGAAAAATAAGTCTAATGTTTCGGAGTTTTATTTGTGGATAAACATTCGAAATAGGTACTAATACTAACCATGTCTTACGTAGTAATTTATATTTATTTTTATACGATTTTTAATGTATTTTAAATGAGAGTAGACAAGTGGGTGTTTCATTTATATAAACTATATAGTTGTTCTAGATTAAACTGGGCCCACGACAAAATCCGCTTATGGTCCTTTTAGGACTCACTCGGAACTAAATAGATAAAACACATAATAACAGTAACAATTTTGTTTTGTTTGTACTGGGAATTGGAAGTTTTTTATTCTTCATTACTTGATTTTTTTTTAATTACAGATGCCCCATGGTGTGGTCATTGCAAAGCACTAGCTCCCGAATATGTCAAAGCGGCCAAGATTCTATTAGAGAAAGAATCCAACATCAAATTGGCTAAAGTTGATGCCACACAACATCAAGACTTAGCCGAAGAGTATGGTGTACGTGGTTATCCCACATTGAAATTCTTCAAGAATGGAACTCCAGTTGAGTACAACGGTATGTTTGATTAAAACTAACCTTTTTAATATATAAAATTAGCATTCAAAGATAGAAAACACTTTCTTTCATAATCAACTTTGTTCTAATTCCCATGCTCCCAACTTCAAGTAGTAGTTGGCGTCATTGGAACGCACTGGCGCCACTGGAAATAAATAGTAAGCTGCATACGTAGCCTTTTTGTGGGGTAGCGCATAATGCATTTATAATTTTCGCATTAACTTGAGGAGTATTTTCCATAATCTCGATTATGATTTCATGCCCCAATTATTGCAATTTTAGTCTTTATTGTTAGTTGGCTTTAAGTAGCTCCAGAGAAAAGATCTGGAGCCAGTAAATCGAGCGAACGGGATGATCAATTGACCTCTAAAAATCGCAAAATTAATAGACCTCCAAAAATCTCGCTTACGATGTAGGCAGTCGAATAGTAGCTTATCTTGTTGGAACGATATTCCTGGATTATTTCCATTGTCAATCATGGCTTGGTCGCATAGTTAATTGCGCCATAACTGTACCTTGAAACTCATCTGGCGCAGTCACTTTCACTGACATAATCGGTTCGGATGTGTCATAAACCATGTTCAAACACTAAATCAAAATGAAACTGGTTAGAAGATCAAATAAAATAGTTTTTGACCTGCCAATAGACCCTTTTCCGCCATTCCGAGAAAGCCTCATACCCGGAATGAACTGTTTTGGAACGTTCGTACCCACTGTTTCATCCACGAATTCTAGAAGAGTGTTTCTATGAGACAGTAGAGGCTCTAGAATTCCTAAAACGGATAAAGACATTGATAGGTCCGCTCTGGTCATCAGGTAACAACCAAAAGTCGCAAAGAACTGTACGGGGCCGTTTTTTCTTCACTGGGTCATGCAATCTTTTTACAAGATCAAGGACAAATTTTGTATTGATCGTCTGACCTCTTCGAGCATTTTCATGCTTGATAATCGGTACAAAACAATCAGCCACTCTGAAGACTGGACATATGTTTTGAGTAGCCTCTTCTGGTCACCAAACCGGGAGATGACGCCATCAGGAAATTGAGACACAAAAAACGGCACAAAACCGTTCTCCAATCGCTGTTACGGAGACAAATGATTTCTCCAGAACTCAATGTTACCGCTGGCCAGGAACATAGTACGTGTTCCACCGTCTCATCATCCTGCAGGCACAATCAGCACTCGAAATTTTGCAAGCGACCCAACCTGGTGAAATGATGACAATGACCAGGGTATAGTCCAACCATACACTCGTCATTGCCAGTTCCGGGTTCTGATCCGATAAATTCTCCTTCAGCCTTGCTCGAAAGTAGGCCATTTCATCCTCCTTTAGACCAAAGTGGCCAGGGATCCAGACCAGAGTTAGATTATTGTTTCTCCCGAGATTAGAGAATCTATTTTAACAATTCCACACTGTTCTTGATGTGAATCTTGATGAGCATAGGAACCCAGACATTCAAACTGTATAACCGGATGTATTTGAACCTAAACAGTGGCTCTTGGAGATTTTCTGTTCCTAATGTCGTGCAATTCAATGCATTCAAATGGAAATGAGTTTCGTCATTAGGTTGCGAATAAATTGGTTCTGCTGCGTGTCAATTTCTTGGAAGGGACGTGGATATGATTTGGTTTCAGCTAACTGAATCTTATAAGAAAATAATTTCAACTCTTTCATTCTTTGCTAGGACCGCATGGACAGTTTTAATTGTTGACAAGGTGTTCCTGTTAATGTTCCTGAAACGCGGTTCACGTTATCTTGAGTTGGAGCTGAACGGCGACGTCCAGAGTGTGGAAGATCTGAATCATTTCCTTGTCGAAAAAAACATTACTAGTCAAAAATACCAACAAATACAAAAGTATTTAAATAATAACGGAACCTGTGTCCCACCTTTTACAATATTAAAAACTTTAGCTGATCTAGGTTGGTGGGTTAGCAGAAATTTTACAAAATCCCAAAAAACATCACAAAAAAAATCTAAAGGTGTCAAATCGCAGGATCTTGGTGGCCAATTGAGGAGTAAATTGGCCACCAAGATCCTGCTCTACGCGAAATAATGCGATTTTCGAACTTTTCTTTCAAAAGATCCATTGTTTCTCTTGCTGTGTGACAAGTGACCCATCCTGTTGAAACCAAATATTCTCTACGTCTAAATCATCAATTTTCTGCCATAAAAAGGATCGGATCATCTACCTGTAGCGGTTTCCATTGACTGTAATCGCATTTCCATTTTCGGCTTCAAAAAATATGGTCCGATGATTCCTCTGGACCACAAACCACACCAAACCGTAACTTTTTGTGGATGTAATGGTTGCTCTAAGATAACTCTTGGATTCTCTTCAGCCCAAATGCGGCAATTCTGCTTGTTGACGTAGCCATTGAGCTTTTGTTAAGAAAAATATCATTTTCTTCTTGTGTTTCGATGGCCCAAGAAACGAACTGTGGACGTAATGCGTGGTCAGCTGGTTTTAATTCTTGGGTCTGCTGGATCTCTTAAGCCTTTAAATGGATATCACGATGCAATATGTTGAATAATGTGGATCGTTTGATGTTTGCTGCGAACCATGACGAATGGATGTTTTTGCAACGGATCCAGTTTCTTGAGACTTCTCAACCATCAGCTTCATGACACGATTTGTTGGAGCATTTTCTCTAAATTTCCTAATTACAACGTGAAAACTTTTGCCATTTTCAAAAAATGTTTTAATAGTAAAAACACTTTGTTCCATATTAACTAACCGCAATGTATTTAGAATCTGAAAATAAACATTTCGAATAAAAACTACAAGTAGAAATCATACCTCAATTTTGGACACTCTTTATTGACTTATAAAAAGGCGAAGGAAATGGCAGTTTGAATTTTAATTTACTGGTGTAGTCTTGCTTAATCAATAACGTTTGCAGTCCAGCTTTGTATCCTTCTGACTTTCAGTAACAAGCATCATGTATTTGAATATTATTTCCGCGACAAGTACGCTTTTAATTTGAATAGAAATGTCAGTAGGTATCAAAGAACATGAATATTTCATTTCTTATTCAATTTGAATAAAAGTTCATGTATTTGAAGAAGAATAGTATTTACTTTTTCATCAATGATTATTGTTAAATAATGTGAAGAGAAATTTCATGCTTGTTTTACTTGCCTGACATTTAACATTGTGCAAGTTATATCATCTATCCGTATGTCTTTATTATTCATTATATTATAAGAGAATGGAAATTTAATAATTCTTGTTTTTCTTTATTGGCGATAATTTTATGGAAATGTGAGAAAGGAAATGTTGTTTATGAGGAAAAGGTGCTGTTTTTACAGGGAATAAAAAGTACACAAGTTAGGTTGAAGTGTGTTGTTAAAAAGCATTATTTAATTGAGAAACATTTTTATTTTCCACCTTAATCTCTAAAAATCGTAATACCTACACGTAATCATACGTTTTTTTAATATCTTAAAGAAGTAATCCATTCTGGAGTGGAGTAAATTCTATTTAATAGGAATGAAAGTCAATCTATATACTTTATTAATTTTACATAAATTTTCACGAAGTGACCCGATTACATTATTATTATTAGTTCAGACAGTAAGCGGTGAAACCGATGAGACTGTCGCCGGACTTGTAAAAGATAAAACTCGGCTCAGTGTTTAAAAACACGACGATTTACTATAACGAGTAGTGGATCATGCAGCTGCCCCGATCCTTAAGCGTAATGTCCAGTCTGTTCTTAAAACTATTCACTGTTGGCGCTGATACAACCTCCTCCGACATATCATTCCACGCATATACCACTCTATTTCATAGAAAGTTTCTTCGAGCGAGCTTGGCGCATCTTTCTTTGCACAATTTCTTTCTGTTACCACGTAGGCTGGGATTTCTATTAAGATGAAAGAGATCCAAGTTTATTGTGTAATGTCCGCTAAGAACCTTATACGTGTGTATCAAGTCGCCACGACGACGCCTTTCTTGAAGCGTTGTTAAGTTCAAAGCTCTTCGTGCAGGTGGCACAGCGCTTGTGGAACCTTGACAAATCTTCTCTGAACTCTCTCCAAAGCCTCAATATCCTTAACAAAATAAGGAGACCATACACTATTGGCATATTCCAGGCTCGGCCTGACAAACGACTTGTACAGCTTCAGAACTATGTCATTGGACCTTGATCTAAATGCTTTCTGGATCAAATATCACAATTTGTTGGCCTTCTTCACTACCGCCGAGACATGGATTTCCCATTTTAAATCATTGGTAATAATCACGCCGAGATCCTTTTGCTGGAGAGTTGGTCTTAATTCGTGTCCACCAAGGGTATAGGATATTTCGGGGTTATTTGGTCCCAAATAGAGGACTGTACATTTGTCCAAATTCAAACTCATCAGCCAAGTTGATGACCAAGTCATCACTCTGTCGAGATCGGTCTGGAACACCTCAGCACTCTGCAGCGGATCACAAAACAGCTTAGAGTCGTCAGCAAAGAAACTTGTATTTGCATTTATATTTCCCGTCAGATCCGATATGTAAACCAGGAACAACAGCGGGCCCAACACCGAACCCTGAGGCACCCCGCTGTGGACCGGCAGTCTACGGGAAATTACACATTAGTCTAACTATTAATTCTAAGATCTCTGCGCATTGTAATGTAGCTTTTCTATAACGATTGTATGGCCACTGATGATGGAGCTTAAAGCTCCGAAACATGTTTGTTTTATTTCGTGGAGGATTGACTTTCGTTCATATTAAGTTTTTCTAATAGTTATATGCAGGCCATCATTAAAATATTATGATTCCGGGATTACGCAAAACAAGCCAGTTAAGAATAAAAAGGATCGATCAGATCCTTTTTTTGGCTTCAACTGATCCAGAAGTTTGCAGTAGTGTTCAGAATTATCGATCTACGAGTATTGAGAATAGAAAGAACAAACGAATTAATTTTATCAAAAATACTTTTATTGCTTTTCAAAATATTCTCCTTTAACACTTTGACTGCCGTGTGTATCTTTGAGTATACACAGTAGCCCAACCACGGCTTCCGGTTTTGTTTTGCCTTCGACTCTTCCAGGAACCTTTTCCAGATTTAAAATGTGTATATCGTCGTATACATGTTCCGCTAGGTATTTTTTCCGCTTATAGGCCACGTGTATATTTTTTATACACTAGCGTTAAGGCCATAATGTCAATGAAATTAACACCTAGTATATATAAGTGAGTGTTGTGTAGGCATTTAGTTCAATTTCTATATAAAAAAACGCGTGGCCTTAGCGACCCTCCAGTGAAAGTGTTAAGATCTATAGAAATGTGCGATGAAAACATGGTTTTTGAAGGTTTCAACCGCTTTTTGGGGCTATGAAAATCGTCGTACACGCAGTTTATCTTTAGTGGGAACAATAAGAAATATTGTAATGTAGATAACTCCGCAATTCGAGCTTTTGTCTGTCCAAATAATCGTTTCTTTAACTGATGTAAGCTAGCATCGTCTTTTTGGATTGGCTTCTCTCAATTTATCGAAAACTTCGGGCAAACAGATGGTCGTATACCACGCTGAATTAGCGGTCTTCTGATTTGCATGACCCATCAATTCGAGCTTTTATGTGTCCATATAATCGTTTGTCTGTCTGTGAACTAGGATCGTCGTATTGGATTGGTTTCTCTCAAGTTATCGAAAACTTCAGGCGAACAGATGATCGTATACCACGCTGAATTAGCGGTATTCTGATTTGGATGACCTATCAATTCCAAAAGCTCGAATAATAATAATAATCGTTTGTTGCACATGTATGTGAGCTCGGATCGTCGCGTGTGTTTTCTACGATCTTTAATCTAACAGGACTCGCTTGGCTAGTTCTCGATACGTCCCTGGTCCCTCCTTAGTATCATGTTTTCAGACGGAATCCATTCAAAAGGCTACAATCCTACTAACAAGTGGCTGGGTTTATTTAAGAAACACAACAGTTCAAAAGCTAAGTAGAAATGAAACGAAGTGAATCAAATAAAATTTAATTACTATTTATTATAAAAATGTACAAACTTTAAATAATGGAAATTAAATCAATGACTTTTTAAAAAATAACAAAATATACAAAAGAGGAATTTACATACACTATACGCAATAAAATTTTGTTGGTACTTACATTAAAAATTATAACATCTTGGCCTCACTCAAATGGATCGTCTTCAAAGAAGTATAAGTTATGTTATGCGCGCGATCAAAAACTCTTATTTCTTTACTCTTAGATGAACGGTCGATAATCCTTTTTCCTAACGTCTAACTCTTATTAACAAAAACATCCCGAGCTTCGCGCGTATCAGGAAGTCCGTTTCTTTAGACTGTCCCGTCCGAACTCTTTTGAATTGGCTTCTCTCAAGTTATCGAAAACTGAACTGAATTAACGGTCTTCTGATTTTCTAGAGCACAGTTGCTACATGACCGGTTTTCGTGAAGAAACACACTACAATTTGCTTTTTGACGGTTCGGGAACGAACAGCTTTTGTTGGATGGATTTTCTTCACATTGAAACTCCATCGGCCTTTTCTTTCTGGCTCATAGGCATAAATCCACGGTTCGTCACCTGTGATGATGCTGTATACAGCTTTAGCTGCACCACCGTTGGATTTTTTAAGCGTTTTACCGCACCAGTCGCCTCGAGCCTTTTTTTGAGCACCTGGCAACAAAGGTGGAATCCAACGTGCACATAGAACATCTAAATGTTCATGTCAAATTTTCTATATGCTGGTCATACTAATGCTTAAACTTGCCTCGATTTCACGATATGACACATGACGATCTTTTGCAATTAGTTTTCGCACAGCTTCGATGGTGTCCGGTACAACGAGCTTTAGCTTCATCCGTGAACGAAGTACGGCCAGGTTTTACTTCAGTGTCCATCGATATACAGTGGCCTTGAATGGTCCTCCATTGCCAAACGGTGCATTGATTAACGCACTGTCGAAAGTCATAAACATAGCTCGAACATTTTACCTTTTTTGGCTGGGTTGAAGTCTTTAACAACGTTCTCAGTGCATATACTGTCAGAACTGTCAAACTCACCTGCCAATAGCAGCATTGCCAGTTCTCAATACATAAATAGCAGCCCTCGTATTGAATTCTTTGGTAGGTAGTCCTAAAAAATGTTATAACCTTTCCTGCAGTTAGAATTGTCTTTGTCTTACACCAGCTTCAACCGATTTGTCTCCAACTCAGGGATTTTCATTGTGAATCCTCACAGTACACACCGATCCTCGAGCCTTTCTCCTTCGTTGGAATACGCCTGTGCGTGAGATTTTTTAACGTGGTAATGCTGCTGCACATCAGCAATCACACGACCCCTGACAGAAACTGAGGTCCGGCCCAATGGCATAGGGTTCCCAACCTAACCCAACCCCTGACGCTCAAAGGCATGGGATGGTGCGATGTATAACGAGATCAAAAGTAGCAGTAAATTACTACTTTTCCACTTATTCCGTTTTTGCTGGGATTTTTTTATGATCACCTAAACCTAAGACTGTAATTAAGAATTTGTTTTACTTAGGTGGACGTCAGGCTGATGACATTGTCGCCTGGTTGTTGAAGAAAACCGGTCCTCCAGCTAAAGCCTTAAAGACTGTTGATGAAGCTAAAGAATTTATTGGAGCTAACAATGTCGCCGTTGTTGGTTTCTTCAAGGATCAAACCACTGACACCGCTAAAGCATTCCTAGCTGTTGCCTCATCTATTGACGACATTCCATTCGGTGTTACATCTGAAGATGCTGTATTCAGTGAATATGGCGTGGAAGATGGTGCCATCGTTTTATTCAAAAAGGTTAGTTATCTTAGTTTTTTCGGCACTCTGTATAATAATTTTTGCAAACTGTGATTCCTGCTGCATTATGTACAAGAAATATACATTAGATTCTTAACAGTATGAGGTCTACTCTGTGGGATATTTCTATAATGCAGAAGGGTGGTTTTGACCGGATATTTATTGTTTATATTCTCAGTAGGGAACATATAACTGGCAGATTTAATAGTTGTTGAGTTTTATTGCAGTTTGACGAGAACAAGATCCAATTCGAAGGTACAGCAGTTGAAGAAGACATCAAGAAATTCGTTCAAGCAAACTCCCTTCCATTATTGGTTGAATTTAACCACGACACAGCCCAAAAGATCTTTGGCGGAGCCATTAAGAGCCATTTGCTGTTGTTCTTGAGTAAGGAACACGAAAACTATGAAAAAGTTATTGAAGCTGCCAAATCTGTAGCGAAACCGTTCCGTGAACAAGTAAGGAAAATCATTGTACAACTAATTGATTATTTGCTTATGTTGTTTCTATTTTTGAAGGTACTGTTTGTTACTATCGATGCTCATGAAGAAGACCATCAAAGAATCATCGAATTTTTCGGTATGAAGAAGGAGGATGTACCAGCCGTGAGATTGATCAAATTGGAAGAAGATATGTTGAAATACAAACCAGCATCAAGCGAAATCACTGCTGATGTCTTGAAGAACTTCGTCCAGGACTTCCTTGATGGCAAATTGAAGCCACATTTGTTGAGCCAAGGTGAGAAAAGTTTTAAGTTGTTGCTTATTTCGATTTTTAATTTAATTTCTTCTTTCCAGAGTTACCCGCCGATTGGGATGCTGAAGCAGTTAAAGTACTTGTGGCTAACAATTTCGATAGCATCGCCCTTGACACCAGCAAAGATGTTCTAGTAGAGTTCTACGCTCCGTGGTGCGGTCATTGTAAACAACTCGTGCCAATCTACGATAAAGTCGCAGAACATTTCAAGGACAACAGCGATGTCGTTATTGCCAAGATCGACGCAACCGTCAATGAATTGGAACACACGAAAGTATCCAGCTTCCCAACAATCAAACTGTACAAAAAGGTTGATAACTCTGTGGTGGAATACAACGGCCCAAGGACATTTGATGGCTTAACCAAATTCGTAGAGACCGGTGGTGAGGATGGTGCTGCAGTTGAGGAACCAGTGGAGCAAGAGGAGGACGATGATGCGGCGAAGAAGGACGAGTTGTAAGCCGCTTGTGTTTGGAAATGAGTACGAATGTTTGTGTATGAATGTGAGTTTTCTGATTTTTATTAAATTATTATTGTCATTGTGCATTTAAGAAAAGTAACAGGTTATATTGTAATAGATTTTTTTTTATATATATATATATATATATATATATATATATATGCGATTTGTTCGTATGGTCAATAGAAACTGGAATTGAATTCAGCTCGAAGGGCCAATTTTTTGATTTTACGATAACTTTTCCTAAAAATTAATTCAGTAAATATTATGTAAGAGGTCAGTGAGACTGATTTTGTAAATAACAAATAATAAATTGTACTTGGAGAGACAAAAGAGTGTTAAGAACTTTTATTAATGCACCTTCCTTAACTAACAACGACCATTTTGAAAAATGATATGGTATAATATGGCAACAGTGTACGACCGAATTATACGGTTCCCTATTTGCGAATTGTAAAAGGCAACAATCCCACGGTAAATAAGTTGAATGAAGCACAACTATTGTCACAAACAAAGAAAGGAAATAGTAGGGGCTTTAAGTTTGACCCCTGTGGAGCTCCTCAAATGCAAAATATAGTCGGAATTCTGTGATTGGTAAGATGATAGATTTTTGCAAAAGCAAACCGCGATCATTTTTAGATACAAGAACTTTTCATTCGATAATATTCATTCTGGTTTCTATTGACCAATAATTTGTGATTTATAAACGAATACAGTAGACTCCTTCGGAGCCCTTTTCCGAAGGATTCGGATACATATACGTCAAGTCAACCCCGAGCCATTTTCCGTTTGGACAGCACTGTAGAGAGAGGTCGAAAGCGGTTTGGCGGATGTGGCAGTGAGATCGACAATAACAGGGTTTGCGGCATATTTCGGTTTACAAACTGGTAGTTCAGGTTCACGAAAACCGTAAGGTTCTATTTCTAAAAATAACCGAGATATCCCGTGAGGACAGACCAAATGGCACTCCCTGTACATTGAGTTGGGGGTTAAACAATGATTCTCCCCATTTCGAAATGAACACTAGAAGTTTTTTATTGAGAAATTCATTTTCGTCAGTGGATATTAAACAAAGACTGCAAATTGGGTTGGGCCGGCCGTTACCCGATTTACCCATAGAGAACAATTAAACGCGATCACTTAAATCAAATAATTCACTGTGTTCGTTTTTGTGGGGCTTCCGAGTTGGCACTAAGAGGACACGAGGGGCAGAGGCTTCCGAAAATAGGGCATATTTCGAGCATTGGTGACCGTTAGCGCTGAATTAGATAAAAATCTTAAAGACACATGTCTACAGTTTTTAAGGATACCTCGAAAACTGTTCAAAATAAGGAGGCATATGAGCAGGTCTCAAAAGTGTGCCATACTGTTATAGCAGATGAAAAACCGATGCATGTTTGTATGTCATGGTCGACCTCTTGAGCGTCTCTGGAATTTTTATGCGGACTCAATTCAAATATCCTTTTGCGAACATTGTCAGGTGCATCAAATAAATTGATTATGATGAGAGCCTCATACTTTTTTCAAATGTGTTGGTTCCCTACAAAGAACAATATTATTGGATGGAGCAATTCGTAAAAGATTACCGCGTTCCTTGCAAATTCATTGCAACTTTCAATCTCGTCGCGTTTACTTTGTTTATGAAAACTTACAAAGTTGCAAAGTTAGATGGTAATTTCCGGAACCACCCGCACTCCGAAAATGAACAAAAAATATTGAAAAGGAAAAGCAAAGAGTAACATTGGAAATTTGTGATGCTGTTTTGATTTTTCTGGATATTTAAGTTGCCTTTTATGCCAGAGATTTGAATAAAAGGAGATTCACTGTAGTGGTAAATCTCCGTTTCACTAAATACCCAAAAGTTGGTTGAAGTTTATGTTTTGCCGGATATTTGCGCATGCTCAGCTTAAATAAATGTCGTATTTATTGGTGTTTACTTTTTGCAGTTTTAAGACCCAACCCAACGTTGTAAATGGGTCTCATGGCATTGCTATTTATTCTCCCATCTGTCTCGGACAAAAGGCAGCTTTAGTTGTCACATATTTATTTACAGCTGAAAACTTTTCTGATCATTGTTTAACTGAGACGTGCAAAGAATTCCCAGTTCTCGATAAGAACTTAAAATGGGTTTTGTATGAAAGAGATGGTTTAAGCGAGACTCCTGGGGCTCTTCTGATATTGTAATGTAAGTATGTAATCTTTATTGGCCATCATTAAGTATAACAATATATACATTGGCAAGTCAAACATTATTTTGGATAGTTAACATAAAATACAACAATATGTCATATAGTTACTCAACATTAAACACTAAACTTTGATGCACATAAAAAATGTCTCAGTAAAACAGAGATACAACAATAAACAAATAAACAAATGAATAAATAAAATTGCAACACATTGATAAAATCTCAGTGAACCATTGCAGTAAATTCCTGCAAACTATAGAATGCGTTATTGGACAAGAATTTCTTTAACTTTCTTTTAAATTTACCCTCTGACTGACAGCCCTTAATGTCTTCGGGAAGGAGATTGTAATAATAACAACCCGAATAAGTCGGCGACTTCTTAAAAAACTCATGTCTCGGACGAGGCAAATGGAATTGGTCTCTCCCCCTAGTAAAGTAATTGTGATTGTCGCCACACGTAGGGGTATGATTTCTATTTCTGAAGGCATAACAGAGCAACTTGTACAGGTAGATCGATGGGACTGTAAGCACACCGTTATTTTTGAAGGCATCTCTGCAGGTGGCCCTATAAGGTATTTTAAAAAATAAATAAATATTGGTTTTATTAAATGAAAATGATTAGCGCTCTATCTTTTAATAAATTGTGAAATTACTAACACGTTGAGTGCCACAATGGAAGCAAAAAATTTGGCACCAATGGCCATTTTTTTTCTGAATTTTCTAATAAAATACTATTTTGTTAAAGTCAAAATACAACAAAAATTATGTATGAGAAATTTAGATGCTCTAGAAACATGGTTTTGAAAATGCATCCAGGTTGGATACTCGAGACGCTTAGAGAAAACTAAGCGTACGATTGTTTTCAAAGTTTAACACGTTGAGTGCCACAATGGAAGCAAAAAATTTGGCTCCAATTGCCATTTTTTTAAAGTCAAAATACAACAAAAATTATGTGAGAGAACTTAGATGCTCTAGAAACATGGTTTTGAAAATGCATCCACGTTGGATACTCGAGGCCAATTTATCAGTTCTGCATATTATAACCACGTGCATCCAACGCAGATACAGATGAGAGCATATGGAGATGAGGACGAAAAATCGTACCGAAAATTGGCAATGAAACTGCTAGCGGGTGGGTACTGCAGTTCTAAAAAAATTACGCAAGGAAACCAAAATTAAAAAAAAAATATTTAGAAGAAATGCTACGTATTCCACCTACTATTATTTAGAAGAAACTCAAGGTTCTGGCAGCAAAAGTGGTCGATATTTAAACTGTTACCAAAGTGATGGAAATTAAATTTAGATCACGTCCCGTGTGAAAGATAATTATTACTTATAGTGTTTTTTTGAAGTCTACGAATGTTTTGGTGCTTGAAATATTACTCCTGTCTTAGGACTACGTGTCCCTTTTTATTTTCATCGTTTTGCAATAAACTATTTTTTTGAAATAAACTACTTATAAAGTCCGCTCTAGCAAAAAAATTAAATAAACAGAAACAACATCAGCAAGCCAAGCAGTTTTTTGGGTTGTCCAGGCGACTATATAAAAGGTCCCATAACAATACGTGTAAAGCCTGCATCTAACACGAACACATACGGATAGAAATATAAAAACCAAGGTGGATACGTGTAGTCCTTCAAACATTGTGCCTTATGTATCCATGTTGGATACATACGGTATTCAACGTGCTAAGTATTATAGCCGATAGATGGTTTTCTATGCTAACACAATGGAAGAAGAGCGACTTAGTGCAGAAAAACATCGACAATTTGAGTAATCGAACAATTTGCTACTAAAAAACAGAGGCAAGTATGTGTGTTTCTCAGATTATTTATTCAAAAACAAAGTATTTCAATTCAAAACCTCTCTTCTGAAACGCCAGGTCCCCATGGAAATAAATGCTACCGGAAAAGTTTTTCCCAGTATTAGATACATTGCTTTTTTTATTTTCTTCCAATATTTGGCCCCACATGTTTAAATACCCACGAGCCGCCACTGACGAGAGGGAGTCTACTGTAGTATAATAATTACATTACAGATTTCTAATAACTACTGAGATTAAAGTTTATTATTTATGTTTTCTTCCATAATGAACATTACAATAATTTATAGTAATTTTGTATAGAGTTAATTATTATTTTTGTAGTAATAATTATTGTAGAGTAAAGAGTATAAATTTATTGATATAATATATATAACGTGAAACGCATATTTTTGTATAATTCAGTAGTAAAAATTGATTCATAAAAATATAGTCAACATTTCTTCCAAATAATTAAATTAATTTTTGTGGTTGTGTAATTCTTTTAATTTGATTTATTTTTATAGTTTTTTTTTCTATTTGTATTTATCAATAATCGCTTAAGACTGTTTTAATATTCTCTTCTTATGTTTGGTTTGTAATAATAACAATTTATTAAATTAATATTTTGCTATTATAGCTAAAACAAAAATGATAAATTGTAACATCAAATTGAATAGGTACTATATTTGAGAACGAATAAGGGAATGCATTAATGATATACAAATAATGTGTTCTGTATATTGAAATTTGAAATAAAGATGTTAAAACTTGTTGTTGTTTGAATAGTTTAATTTTGGTTGAAACTGTTTTAATAATAATAATAATAATTGTTGTGTTAGTGACCTCTAAGTGTTTTGAAATTGAAGTTGGTTGGTTTTAGGTCAATTATAGAAACACAGTAATTCCTCTGTCGACGTTTCGACTTTTATTAAGTCATCCTCAGGACACTAAAATACAACAAAAAAGAAAAACATAAAGGGTGGCTTGAAACTTACAATTAATAGTTAAATACACAAATAAAAAAAAAATGATAATGGACACGGACCTGAGATTCAGGGAGCATGTGAGTGCCTGTATAAAAAAAGCGTTTTATAATTTAAAACTCTTGTACAGTAATAGAAAAACTCTCACAACGGCCTTAAGAAGACATCCTCAGGACACTAAAATACAACAAAAAAGAAAAACATAAAGGGTGGCTTGAAACTTACAATTAATAGTTAAATACACAAATAAAAAAAAAACATTAAAAAAATATAATATTTATTTATATTTTTATATATTTTTTTAATTAATTAATTTAATCATTTGAATTTACCGCTAAAAATGTATTTGTATGATCAAATGTCATTCTTGTCAACTATTCTTCTTTTATAATAGACTTATGTTCGCAGAGAATTATGTGACCAAGAACAGATAAAGCACTGTTTACACCGACAATATATCATTCGACACCTAACTTTCCTACTCAGAATGTTTGTATAATGTAAATATAAATAAGTTCCCACGAGTCCATTAGAGATAAGTAATATTAGAATAAACATAGTGATAGATTAATTAGACTTTTAAAATTAAAATAAATATAGTTCCCTCGAAAAGGCGGGTAGAATAGATTATACCTTAACTGAGTGTACTTCTTGTTCTCACAAGACGACAAGTCAGTAATAGATTTCAGTAACAAATATTGTATCTTTGCTTTTAAGTTTATATATAGTTTTGTAAAACCAGTTTAATAAAATAAATAAATATTTTTTAGTAAAAACTTGTGTTGTACAATAGTATATTAAGTATAAAGGGCGGTAAAGCATTCGTTGCAGCCCGCCGCTGTATAGACGCACGAGTGAGCGAAGCGAGCGAGGGCAGCTATACAGTGAAGGGCTGCAGCGGCTTTACCGCCAGTGGTGCTTACAACTGTTTTTCGCCTGCCTCTTCATACTACAATATTAAACCAAAAGACCTTTATTTTAATAATTAATTATTACTGTTATGAACTGACAGTTTTTGACAGAAATTAATGGAAGTATTTTTTGACGTATATGATAATAGGCGTTATCCTTTGACAAACTCAGATCAGAGAAACTTATGTGACAGGCTCACATGTCAGTGTTGAGTAGGTATTTTAAATGTAGAAAGAAACTGTCAAATTATTATCTGAGCGTATACGCTATAGAAATTTGATTTTAGAATCTTAGGTATATTTCGGTATTACAATAATAATTAAAAACTGATTACTAATTAATAATGGACAAATTTAAATAATTAAATGAGTTTAGCGGAATGGCAGACGACTACCTAAGTAAACTTTCTCAATTAATTGTCAACTTATCATCTAGAAGGAATGCACATTAAGTTAAGTGAGTGAAAACTACTGATGTTAACGTTATTATTGGAAATCTAACATAGCGCCATCTATGAAAAAAAATTAAAATGAGCGGGCGCTAACTGGTCATTTACCGCCCGCATATGCGGGCGGTAAAACTCTGTTTAAGTGCAGGCAGGCGAAAAACAAAATTAGAGTACTTGGCATTATTATTATGTAGTTTATGAAGGGATGTCTTAAGTCAGTTGTCACTTAGGTTAAGTATTAGACAGACGTCATGTTCTTACACAAAAGTCGAATTTTCGCCATTCACCGATTATAACCGGTTATAAATGGTTTAACTTTTTGCATTCACGCGACCACGGTTATTGCCGGTTTCACTATGATGACGTCACGAAAAAGCCCTTCATTACGTCATAGTTCCTTCGCGGTTTAACCAAAAGTAACCTTGCCGATGAGCTGCGTTATTATCGGTCCATTCAAATATCTACTATACATAACCTAAAGAAAGTTAAATTCCTAATCTGTTTTTTGGGTGATTATTTGAAAATTCAACCCTCTATATTCCTATTCTATTTTATAATTATTATCGACAATAAAAAACCGGAGTCTGTCTCCACAAAATCAACAAATTGTCGGAAAAAAATTACACTCCACTCCAGAATAGACTATATTATATTGAAAATCTAATAATTGAAGGGGTTAGAAGCAAAAGGGTCTAAGTGCATTTTTTCCAAAAATGAGATAAGTACATATTATTGAACATAAAACGTATATTTTCCTAGTAGTAAAACGAATCAAGTGATTTTAGATGATTTGGCGACATCTAACCGGTGGTAAAAAAACTATATTCACATTCAGCCAAGATAGGTTCGAGGAAAAACGGTTTAAGTGCACTTGACTCCTTTTACCGCTAACAGAAAATCAGTTTAATTTTATATGTTGTTGTGCTCAGTTGTTTGTTGACGTACTTTAATTTTTCTGTTTTACTTATTTCCGGGAAGTTTCAATATTTGAGAATGAGTTGCAATGAACCTAAAGGTAAGCATATATTATACAAAAGTATATTTTCGATTAGAATATTATAAAATTAAGTTATTTACTTTTGTTTTTGGGTTAACCTAAAATTAAATTATTCGCTTCGTCTTTTTAGCTGGTTGTAGCTATAAAAATGATAGTGATAGTGAATCAGATCCATATCACACTGATGAGGATAGTGATTTTTGCCCTGATTCAAATTGTCATAGTCAGGACAGTACTAGGGACACAGACACAGATAGTGAAACTAGTAAGTACTAAGATTCACGGTAGGTATAAATATGGATGCGTATTAAACACACCTGTTTTTGTTTTATTTACCTATTGGTTTTTCATTGTGCAACTGAATTTACAAAACTAATCGTTCTAAAAACTGTTTTGATTTTGTAGATACACAGGGACGAGCAAGAAAGAGACAAAGAAAACCAAACTCCTGGATTAGGCAATCTAGAAAAGAAGCCAGAACTCACGGTTTGGAATATATAACAGCGAAAGGTAAACTGGTGCAGAAAAGAGTTCTTCAGCCTTACGAGCATCGATGCAGATATCAATGCAATAAAATTTCTGAGCTAGAAAGACAAAGTATCTTCGAAAAATTTTATGAAATGCCTTCTTATGACTTACAGACTAGTTTTATTGCATCATGTGTAACAAAAACTGTCCCAAAAAGACGTACATCTCAAGCAATAACAAATAAAAATTTCAGTACAGTGATTAAACTGTTGGGTTTAAGAGTTTGCAAACCCTTTCTTTTAAATACCTTTAACATAAGCTCCAAGAGATTTTTAGTGGCTTGCAATAAGAAATCTCACGAAGGCATCATTGATGTAGACCAACGAGGACGTCATAGACCTGTCAACAAAATTGACGATTCTAGTAAAAAAGATGTTGTTAATCATATTCAAATGTTTCCTCGTTACAAGAGCCATTACTCAAGAGCCAACAACCCATCTACGAGATATCTTTCGGTGGATCTTAATATTACAAAAATGTACTTATTATATAAACAGTGGTGTATAGAAGCAGGTAAAACTGCGGTAAAAGAGTCGTATTATCGACATATTTTTCTAACCAACTTTAATCTGAAGTTTCATAAACCTCATTCGGACACTTGCCATACGTGTGATCGTTTAAACAATTTGATTGTTAATACCATTGACCAAGAGGTAAAGAGACAAAGTCAAAATGATCTATTACTTCATCATAAAAAAGTAGAAGCAGTAACAAATTCAAGATTGAATGATATTAAGAATGGAAAAGAAAATTCTGAGAAATTGAGCGTAGTTTGTTTCGACTTACAAAAAACTCTTCCTACGCCAGTTTTAACCACAAACAAGGTTTATTATCTTCGACAACTATGGACATACAACTTTTGCGTCCACGATATGGTATCAGGAAAGTCAAGCATGTATATTTGGAATGAGACCATTGCATCTAGAGGTTCGCAAGAGATTGGATCATGTTTGATTAAGGTGGTTATTTATTAATGATTTGAGAATTTATTTTTCGAGACATTTTATTTTTTAGTTTATCAAGGACCTACCGGAAACAGTGGAACATCTTATACTTTACAGCGATTCTTGCGGTGGTCAGAATAAAAATAAAAACATAGCCAAACTCTTTATGTTTTTAGTACGGTGCACTAATTTAAAGATTATAGACCACAAATTTTTTGAATCTGGACATTCATATATGGACTGCGATCGCTCATTTGGACTTATTGAAAAACAAAAGAAAAACTTTTTAAATGTGTTTGTTCCCGCTCATTGGACAGACGTAATTCAAAAAGCATCGAAAAACTTCAAAGTTGTCAATATGATAAAAACTGATTTTGTTAGCTTTGACTATTTACACCATATAATTAAGGACCCTAAAAAAGATATAGATAAAAAACCTTTGAAGTGGCGTGAAGTGTCTTGGTTTTCATATGAGAAAGACAATTTGTTTTCATTTGCATTTAAACCTACTCTAAATGTACCATTTCCATTTAGTAAGGCTGAACAATGCTCCATATTGCAAAAAGGTAGGCCAAGTTTGAAAATTACGGATTTATGTAAAATGCTTTATGAGAAGCCTCGAGAAATTACGAAAGAAAAGTGGGACAATTTAATCCAACTGTTACCTTACATTCCGCCGGTCTACCATGAATATTATAAATCCATACCACATGTCTCAAAACTGAAACCAAAAAAAGTATCCGATAACAGGAAGCAAAAGAGAGATGCAGAAGATGAAAGTTCCGAAGAAAACAAGGCTGAGGATGCTGATACTGAATTAGTTTCAGACTATGGAGAGTAAATATTATTTAGAACTAAGATATAAAACGCTATAACTCTATTTCTATACTATTGTATTCAAATATGCTTACAATATAAACACAATTAATCAAGTTACAAGTGATTTTTATTCCAGTTGTTTCTTTTGTGTTGAGGCAAAAGGAGTCAAGTACTTTTTTCAAAAAAACTACTCGATAATTTCTTTTAATTCTTAGATCTATTAAAACAATGCTTTACGTTCTGGTATAATCAACTCCTAATTTAAAAATCATTTGAGCCCAGATTTTATAAACCACTTTGAACTTTGAACGCTTATATCTCCGCTTCACGAATTTATCAGTTGAACCCTTTTGCTTCTAACCCCTTCAATTATTATGTTATGTGGCTATTATAGATCAAGAAAAGTGTGTTTATGCTGTATATTTAAAAGTTTTTTATTGTCAGCTCTTTGCAGAACATTAATCAACTTATGATCCGTTTCTTTTTTATTCGAATTTGTTTAAAATAATTGTCGCTTCACTATTAAAAAAAAAGTCCATTGATGATGTGACCATTTTTAATACATCCTCATTCATTTTCAACTTTTCTGTATATAGCTAGTAAATAATGACCGCATTATCACAGAACAAATAATGTTTATAATCTTTTACTTAACTACATAACTTCACAAAATACACAAAATGTTAAATAAATAGATAACATCATCCCGGTTACTTCTCGCTCATTCACGCGGGCTAGAAGCGGTTTGATTCGGTTGTGATGAAGGGCCAAAACCAAGGGCAACTGTCATCATAACCGCGGTTATAATCGGTGAATGGCGAAAATTCGACTTTAGATTAGGAAAGAGAGTCCTTGTCTAAGTTCTTACAGATGTTATGTGTGGATAAGAAAGAAATGTAATGGTTGAAAGAGAGAAGTTATGTAATATTTATTAAATCATATCAATAAAGTAAATAATGTAGGAACTTTGAGAGCTTAAATTTTCAAATTAAACGACTTTTCACAATATTCGTTATTCTTTTATTGTACATTTCCAACACATAATTTCTGGGGTTTATCGGAGTTCACGGTTTTGCTCTTCTCTTAACTGTCACTTGTCCAACTCTATATGGTTGACAGATTACCGCGTATGCGTTTTAGAGATGGGAAAAATATAAAATACCGTCACTAGAGATGGGCAATATTCAAGTCACCAAATATCGTCTACAATAAGTGTTTCAATTCTACAAAATCTATATAATTTCATAAGATTAAAATTTTGTATTAGTGTATATTATATATATTTGACATTTGTGTATAAAAGTAAAATATTATAAATAAAATATAACAGTGATACGAATATATATAAAAATTAAACTACAAAAAAAAACGAATACTGCATTAAAATTGTAAAGAGTACAAACATCATCTCCCCATACGTTTACCAGGGGTCATTGGTGGTATATCACAGAACTTTTTCGCATGACTATGCGCCCAATTGATAAAATCCTCACTAACAGCAGCTGCACACTGAATTAACATTGAAACGTCAGCTTCGGCCAAATGAGCTTCGTGATATTCCGAACTGACTAGTCGCTTGTAAATATCAACTAGTTTGAAACTGGGCCTGCAAATAAATCAAATCATCACCCAACTGTAATAATAATCTTTGTCCACGTACTGTTGAAATAAGTTAGTCCTCGACCGTTTCTTTGGTGCAGTTACATGTGAAAACACAACTTTCTGCTTCGGTGGCGTTGTTTCATTCATTTTTTGAATTCCTAACATTCGCTTCAGAGACTCATCAACAATATCTGTGTAATCACCAACATTCCTATGGTCAGGAATATCCACAGATGCTACTTGAGACTTGGTTACAGTGACTCGTTCAGCCAACAAGTCGTCCTTATCTAAGTCAAATGCAATGTCTAATGCTTCGGGGTCGCAAGACTGTTGGGATTCCGCTAACAGCCTTTTCTGTTCTAAAACAAAATGTCAAAAACTAGAGAAAATCAGGAACAGTTTCTTCTTTCTACTGCGTGGAATTTTTATTTATTGACAGAACAGTCTCTGTCTCATAAATATTCGATCTATGCTCTAAAAGATACACACGACGCATGAACTAGGGAGAGGCTGGCACGAAGTTAATGTCAAGATAAATTTCGACAGAAAGATGATTAAATGTTGATCTGTAGCAAGACGTAAGAATTCTATTTAAAAATTACGTGATCCATACCTGATTATTTAAATTACTTAATTGAAAGAAACACGCTGTACTTTCATCTAATGAATCATGATGATTTGACAAAGCTAACATTATCACACTTACCTTCAAGCCGATGCAACTCTTGAAATGCTAGTAACGAATCAATACAATAAACGTCCAAATTCAATTCAGTACCAGTTTTCATTATAGCACTTCGTAAAATAGGATAATCGAACCTATTACCATTATGAGCCACTAAACATATCGGTGCCTGGCTATGTTCCAGAAAATTGTTCAAACATACCACTGTTTTATGAGTAAATGCTGGGTAATGCTCCAGCAGAAAGTTGTTTAAACCTGTAAACGTAAATATGTACTACTTACCCACTTATTACATCCATTTTTAATAAAAATACATACCCGTTGTTTTCTCAGCTTCTAAATCAATTAGTTTTCCGGGATTAAAACATAATGTAAGTCGATTTTGGACTCTAGGATTTTTTCCTTTTCTCAAATGTTCTGCTGAAACTGCAGTTACACACAATTCGGTGATTTTAGTTGTGTTGTTGTCTAGAAACGGTAATCCTGTCGTCTCCAAATCAAAGAACACAAACGTTTTGAAATTCTCCATAGTTAGTTTCGTTGAATGGTGACGACGTTGTGGTAATTTTAATTTATAAATAAAACTTAGTAGATGTTGAAACATCAATAACAGAATAGCTGCTAATCTATTATCATTATCGTAGGTTTGTTGATAGAGCACTTGTAGCCAAAAAAGTTACTTATTGGTTTGTTTCGCAAATGTTTGGATACATAGTTATCTAAAGCAAATAAAGGTATAAAAGATTAAATAAGTGTATACTTACAACTACCTACCTAGGTAGTAGATATACTTAAGCGTATCTTTGGGTATAGGAATCCTACGACAATATCTTATCATTTGCTAGAGGTATTTAACATTTGTAGGGCTTAATGATTGCATAAAATCATTAAAAATTTAAAGATTAGATAAGCAAAAACTTTAAATAATGAATACCTGGCTAAAACACCATCTCAAAATATTAAATATTTGCCGACAAAATATTCAAATAATTTTGCTTGCTTCAATGTTTGACGTTTGACCTCAGCAGACCTCTCACCTGTCACCTGTCACTGACCTAAATTGCGTTTTTGTTGTAAAAGGAAAGGTTGAATTTCTGACTTAACTGTCAATTTTGTACGGAATAAAATTTGACACCAAACTGCTTTCAGTCACTTCAATTTACCACACGTTCGTTTTATTACATTATCTTTCTACATCACCAATTCCCTAGAACCGGAATGCAACAATCGAGAAAAATGAGGCACGGCTTGACCTCATCAATTAGCACTGTCATTGTCTTTATGTTTATAAAGACAATGGCACTGTCATTATGACAATGGACAATGGCACTGTGTTGCCTCGCTTCTCGCAATTCTATTCACAGAGTTTCAAGGAATAAAACCCAGCAACAGTTTTCCTAAATTTGCGATCAAATCACCTGAACCGATAACTGTGTTATTAGGGAGTTAAAGTTGTTCATGAGACAAGACCGTATACGTATCTATTGACAGCTAGGCATGCGCAAATGAATTTTCATCTCGTTTGCGGATACGTACCACGTATCGATACGGTCTCTTGCATGTCATTCAGACGAGAACGCATTCTACCGGAAATCCTCGATTGTATGAGCGAAGGTATCCGAACGAGTTAAACAAATATAAACATAACCTATGAGAAATGCGTTACGTTGCTAATTAAACTTTAACTCATTTTTGGTCCTAGATTCTTCAATTTCATTATCAAAAAAAAAATGTATTTTTAGAGGTTGGTATATTGTAGTGGGCTCTTATTATTGTGATCGATTTTTATCATTTATAAACTCTTAATAATTGTTTATATTGTGTTATCGTATTGAAATACCTATTTAATTATTTCAATACTTCAATTTATCATTATGAGTTGTATGTAGTAAGTATATTTTTCATACACACTAAATCAAAAATTCCATTAAAAAATATATTCATTTGTTCATTTAGAGAAGAAACACACCCTGTATAATTTTTGTAATGTCGTAACATTGCATGACAGGACGAACACGCCCGATCATAATACCAAGACTAGCCGACGAAGCACCACGGCCGGCAGTCTACACAAAACATATCCCCTTTTTGTGGCAGGTGGCAGTCTACAGTTAGCCAAGCTGAAGCACGCACCTACGAATTCATGAATAGCTTTATACTGTAAATATAATACTGAATAGTAATACGGTTACAAGTACTGTACTCCATATTGATTGTGACATAATATATTCGGCTGTGATCTATAATAAATGTATTCTAAACTTGTTTTATTGTGTTTTGTTTTCACATGTGTCATTGTTTTTATTTCAAAAATGTAAAAACCACTTACCCAAGGGTCTGCGTTGTTGGCATGGTTGATAATAGATTTTCCATTGTGCAGTACTGATCCAACATCAGTCCATGGTCCAGCTATGCTACTGGCGGTAGCGATCCCAACCAAATTGTGCGACGTAAACCTTTTTGTGAAAAAAAAAATAAATAATATTATGATGCCTTTAAATGTAAAGATAGGAAAGTTGATTCGAATCTGACGTCATTGACACAAGTCAACTTTCAAGTATTACGTAGTTTATTTCATATACAGGGTGGCAAAAAGACGCGGCAATATTTAATAATAATAATAATCTCTTTATTCAAGATGTAACACAATTAAATGAATCCTGACATGAGATTAAGGAAGGGTGCTGATTTCTCAGGTCAAATTTTGAAAAAAAGTATTCGATTTATAGACACGGAAATTTAAGTCGTCAAACAAAAACAATTTTGACTTGACATTAAAGCTCAACTTTTTTATTAATAAAGTCACAAAATACTGAACGCATACCTGAACCACTTGCCATCACTGCTTCGTTTAATAACGGACGGATCGTGAATATTACAGGAACCACTGCATGCGCCTGGATTTGGATAGGCAGCAGAGGAATAACTAGCCAAACACAAAAAAGTGGCAATGCAAGCCACCGAAAGGATGCATGTACTCGACATTTTTGAATGAATAGAGCAAAATTTTCTTATATTTGCAGCTTTTATAATTCGATAACTTCAATATCTACAACATAAATATTACATATACAAATATTGTTTGCATTGTCATTATATTATCAGAATTTAATCGATTTATTTAATTGTTTTTGAAGCACATAATGTATTTATCAATCGACATGGAAACTTTATCATATCATCCGTACTTTAAAAGACAAAAACAGAACTCTTTAAAATTTTCTGTCACCATTTCGATTTCAATAAAATTTTAAGGCAGGAATTGAGTTTCGTCCGAACAACATACCGGGGTCCCTTAATAGACTAGGTACCCATTTTATATTATTAATAAATTCCCTACGACATATCTAAATAGGTTTTTCTCTGTGGGATTATCTGCTGTAGTCTTTGGGATTTAATTAAATTATTGATCAAGTAGACGCCTGTCACAAATAAATTTTATACTAATAATTTCGTGGAACGCCATTTTTCTACGAGAAGTTTGTTAGTTTTCATCAATAATTATTTAATTTGTTTGCTTTGAGGCATTATTTAAACATCCGTTTGAACTTTCATGGATTACTCATGGCCATATTCAGCGTACCTATGTACTAAAGCTAGACTTGTGCTTAAGCCGGCCTAAAATCACAAATTTTTAATGCACCGAAACAATAATTTAATTAAGCCTCACTTAATGTTTTTCGGCGCTTAAAATTTAAGCCTCTGTTTAACCTAACTTTTAGTAAATAAAAAAAAACATTTTTTGTTTCTTATAAATTACAAAGAATTTAAAAATTATGGAAATCGAAGATGAAATTTTGTTGCAAGTCGATATTGATGTGATGGATATGATAGATATTGGTTTTATGTAAGGCCTAATTATATAGAAGACATGGACGACCTAAGTTTCTTCCACAGATTTCGCCTAACAAAATCATCAAATTGATTTGTTAGCCCCACTAGTCTTTTTATTTAGAATTTACTGCAAAATTTCATCACTTTCATATCTTCTAATTTTTTTTAGTACCACCACCTGTAAGTATTGTCGCCTTTCTTTCTTCAGCCAAGGACTTCCGTAGCTCTTTCTTTCTATTCTCAATTCTCATAACATTTTTTTTCAAACTTGAAGCTTTTCTAAAAACACTGCTTGTTGACGAAGCATTGAATTCGTTTTCTATTGATTTCCACGCATTTCTTTCTGTATATCCGATCTGTTTTTTTATCCTCGAGTATTGATCCGTATTTATTTGCAATAACTTGCATTAAATGCATTTTTTCAGACACCATAAAAGTAGTCTTATCCCTGTGCATAATTAACTTAATATTTATTTCTTTATTATGAAAACATTAAATCATAATTGAATCAAACATGAACGAAATCCGCGGAAATCGGAAATACGAATATTTTTTAGGTTATGGCTTAAATAAACAGTGAATAAATTTTCTTTTCATATCTGGCCAACGAAATTCCCACAATATTTCGCTGTTGCCAGATTGTATTTTAGGCTTAGTAAAGCTTGGCCACAGCATT
This sequence comes from Apoderus coryli, assembly GCA_911728435.2. Classification (NCBI taxonomy): domain Eukaryota; kingdom Metazoa; phylum Arthropoda; class Insecta; order Coleoptera; family Attelabidae; genus Apoderus; species Apoderus coryli. Next base: position 1,898,880 of record OU452207.1, read on the forward strand.
GTCTTTTAAAGACAATGACCACAGCCTACTCTACTACTACGTTAAGTAAAGATGGCTGTGAATTGAGCTAAATTTTGGTGTATGAGTATGGGGGAGTCCTAGGAGGAACCCATTAGTTTTTGGTTGAAATCGCTTTAGCCCTGCGATAGGGGTGGACACAAGCTTTCAAATTTTCTCGTGTCGTTCGGAATGCATTCAACAAATGAATTCCAAACAATAGTGAATCAAACATAAAGTAAAAGAGTTTAAATAAATGTCAAAATTTTATTTTGGAAAATTAACCACATTATTTAACAGAAGGCCAACCATTGGACCATGTCAACTCGTTCCATCCAAACAATTTCTTATCGTCCGCATACCCATTGTCAGTATTCACATAATGATAGTACAAGATGTTGTCGTAAACACCACCTCCTCCGGGCCCAAAGATTTTACCATGACTGGTATAGATAGTGGTACCACCGCCTTGGAGACAACTTTTACCACTTGCATCTACGTATGGACCGGTGACTGACTTAGATCGACAAACGTTTATGCGGTATTCTGCGCCTTGTTTTGGCATGGAGGCTATATAACCTGAAATAATTTAAACGCATTAAGCTAAAATCAGTACGGCTTTGCTCAATCCAACGCATAACATTTCAATATCATCACTCGTAACAATTTTCTGATTAATACTGTAACAAAACAACACACGGGCAATAGAATTTACTTTTGTCCTACCCTGTATATATATTTGGATAATTATAGATATTTTCTCTTGGTTTGGGAAGTATAATATTTTTGTGAATGTTATTTTAAGTGGATTGTTAACAAATGTTCCTAAACTCTCCTTTTAGTCATAAAATTTAAGGGTCTGTTTTCTATCTATCTTATCTTTTATTGATATAGGTTTTACCAAAGCAATAAATACGTCTACGAGTAGGTACATGAATAACAAAAATATATAATTTTTGTCTCTTTCAGCTTTTAGAAACAGATAGACCGTGTTTTCTTGTTCGAAGAATGACATGTTTTAAATACAGAGTGATCATTTAACATTCAAAATTCTCGAAATGTCTTCATGTAAATTAAATGACGGACTTTTATTATTATATACAGAAGCTAGTAGTTGGAGGGTGTCACGGTTTCCCATATCAAATAATATATATAAAGGGCGCAAAAAAAACAATGGGTTTTTGTCCAGTCGCTGATTCGGGAGATTTAGATGTCATTATAAAATCGTATTGTTTCTTGCTTTACTAATGGTAGTGACTGGTTAATCTTTTGAACGAACTCCAACATAAAATACCTAAGTATCAACAACCGTTATTAAAGTCTACAAGAAATCCCTTTGGGATTTCCCAGTCGTTTTGTGGTAGTTTTATCTATGAAAAAAAGTCATTGAGGGATGCAAAAAAAAAGTAAGTTTTTCCTACAAATAATGGTTAGTTAAGTCGTTGCGGCATGTCAACAAATAATTTCATCAAAGTGTACGGTGATAGCCCTATTTTATATGATTGTACACTTATCTTCCGGTATATATTCTTTTTCAATTTCCATTCTGTCTTTTACAGTAATATTTTTGCACATTTTTGGAAATTATTGTATTTACGTTGTTTTACTATAGACAGTATAGTACATGTTAATTATTATGACACATGGATTTATGTTATAATTTGACACTATGGAAAACCTTTACCTCTTATAATAACTATAATAAAATGAAAAAAAAATATATATACATATAACCGGAAGTTGATATTAAATTACATCACTAGACCCCTTTTCCTTAGGTTGGTTGAAAGCTATTTGATTCGATATGAACCCATGGAATTAGCATATCCCCAGAAAGTTTCTTATTACCTACTATGTTGTAAATTCGAAGATATTTATATTACACTTACCACAGCATTGCCCAGATGAGAAGAACAAATAGTAGTAGCCACTGTGATAATAAATATACGATCCTTCTTCGGCATGTGTTCCAGTATTATTGTACGATGTATGTACCGGGTTACCATGAACGGTCTCCGGAGAACTCATACTTACTACGTACAAATCCGTCCAGAATGAACCAAATGACAAGTGCATTTGTCCGTTGCCAGTTTGAATAAAGTTTGGATCAATTGCATTGTATTTGTCACCATGCTTACTGGAGAACACTGCGCCTTTATCAACCCAGGTGCCCGGCTCCATGGTAGTGGATACTGCGACTCCTATCACGGAGTCTTGGGAGCCGAAACTTGAAATCGCATAGAAACACCAGTAGTAGTTGCCATATTTCTGGACATCAGGTGCCTAAAACATTTAGAATACTGTTTCATCACGAAACTTCATCAGCGAGTTTTTATGGTCCGAAATATTTTTGGTCTAAACTTCTGGATTATTGTCGTCTGGATTGGGTGGCATAATAAGCCCATGAGGCTGCAGTGAAACCGGGGACTTAAGTCGTACGGACCCTTTCAAAAAAAAAAAAAACCTAAGATGCAAATTAAAAAACAAAAATAGCCAGTGCGGCTCTGGGGAATCCGCCATATTGATATGCGATTACGCCCCACCCAATGCACCCGTTTGTGTACAATATAAAATAATACTTATAACGGCTCCTTATATATCAATGAGGTACCTACTAGCTTTTTGGAAATTGATTATCAAAAAATTGTATTTATAGAGATATGTATATTCTAGTGGGCTCTTGTTGTTCGAATATATTATTATCATTTAAACTCCTAATTGTGTAAACTAACTGTTGAAATATTTAAATATAATAATATATAATAAGTACTTATTGATATGATTCTAAACATTGTGTATTAAAATACTGAATCGCAATAAAATTAATCAATTAACTTAATCTAAAAATCTATTATTACAAGGTTGCCTTTTATATTTCGGGATTTGGCAATCTGGCAACTGACAGCTCTATCGTAAAGTTGGACATTTTTGAGGTTATACTTACTTAGAACGTTTTGACATACGAGCGTTATTTTCAAAAATGTAAAAGGCACAAGCCACTTACCCAAGGGTCTGCATTGTTGGCATGCTTGATTATAGATTTTCCACTGTGCAGTACTGATCCAACATCAGTCCATGGTCCAGCAATGCTATTGGCGGTAGCGATACCAATCAACTTGTGCGACGTAAACCTATTTATATCGGAAAAATAATAATAATTGTGATGCCATTAAATTTAAAGATATAGACTTAGCACATAGGAAACATGATTCGAATCTGACGTCATTGACACAGGTCACAATTTTTTTCAACTGAAAATATTAGTTTATTTCAGGTTCGCGGATATTTTAAAATTTGAAAAATATAAGAAGAAACTTTAAGACGTTATGGAATTTAAGTGTTCAAACTTCTAAAACAATTTACTATTATTAATGCACAAAACACTGAATACATACCTGAACCACTTTCCATCACTGCTTCGTCTAATAACGGACGGATCGTGAATATGACAGGAACCACTGCATGCGCCTGGGTTTGGATAGGACGCAGAAGAATAACTAGCCAAACACAAAAAAGTGGCAATGCAAGCAACCGAAATAATACCTGTATTCGACATTTTTGAATGAATATGGAGAAATTTCTATTAAATTGCACTTTTTATATACCGACAACTTCAATTGTTTACGTGACGTAAACACTAAAATTTAAAAATTGTCAACTATTAATTATCTTAGTGCGTATATCTCAATTGTTTTGTTTTTGAATAAAATTTTTTAATAGACACGGAAATTTTATCATATAATCATTGGGTACCTATTATCCGCGTTTTAATAGAACCCTTTAAGAAATTCATCATCATAGTACTTTACGCTGAGATGGTAGGAAGTTTGAGGACATGGAATTCAGCATAAGGCATTCAGTTCGAGATTTGATGAGTTTACATATCTGAATGTCTGTATTGCAACAATGCAATCTGAATATTATCTTACAGTAAGATTTCATAACGGTGCTAGGCTATGGCAACCTAGGTAACAAGAGGACAAATTGACCAAAAATTGAAACATACGAAAAATAGTTATTCTTGATAAAAAATTAGAACTACAATAAAAAAATAGTTATTTATTATACAAGGGAAAAAAGTACTAGATTTTAGCTCGAGGTTGTGTTGTCAAAAAACCGAGAGCTAAAATCTAACTTTTTTCCCGTGTATGATACACTATTTTTTTCTGAGACGGGAAAAACTTCGATTTAATATTGAAAAAAGTCAGAAAATTATCCAAGTGAAATTTGAAGTTTTAAAAAAGTAATCAAATATCTGTCAATTTCATTCTGTAATTTTATTTAAAAATTGCGAACACTGCACCGGAGTCAGTAGAAGCAGCAAAAGTAGCGTCACAAATTATTGCCAGTTTTGATATACAGGGTGGTCCAACGAAAAGTTTGCACCTAGCTTTTCTCTATATATCTATCATATCCATCACATCAATATCGACTTGCAACAAAATTTCATCTTCGATTTCCATAATTTTTAAATTCTTTGTAATTTATAAGAAACAAAAAATGTTTTTTTTTATTTACTAAAAGTTAGGTTAAACAGAGGCTTAAATTTTAAGCGCCGAAAAACATTAAGTGAGGCTTAATTAAATTATTGTTTCGGTGCATTAAAAATTTGTGATTTTAGGCCGGCTTAAGCACAAGTCTAGCTTTAGTACATAGGTACGCTGAATATGGCCATGAGTAATCCATGAAAGTTCAAACGGATGTTTAAATAATGCCTCAAAGCAAACAAATTAAATAATTATTGATGAAAACTAACAAACTTCTCGTAGAAAAATGGCGTTCCACGAAATTATTAGTATAAAATTTATTTGTGACAGGCGTCTACTTGATCAATAATTTAATTAAATCCCAAAGACTACAGCAGATAATCCCACAGAGAAAAACCTATTTAGATATGTCGTAGGGAATTTATTAATAATATAAAATGGGTACCTAGTCTATTAAGGGACCCCGGTATGTTGTTCGGACGAAACTCAATTCCTGCCTTAAAATTTTATTGAAATCGAAATGGTGACAGAAAATTTTAAAGAGTTCTGTTTTTGTCTTTTAAAGTACGGATGATATGATAAAGTTTCCATGTCGATTGATAAATACATTATGTGCTTCAAAAACAATTAAATAAATCGATTAAATTCTGATAATATAATGACAATGCAAACAATATTTGTATATGTAATATTTATGTTGTAGATATTGAAGTTATCGAATTATAAAAGCTGCAAATATAAGAAAATTTTGCTCTATTCATTCAAAAATGTCGAGTACATGCATCCTTTCGGTGGCTTGCATTGCCACTTTTTTGTGTTTGGCTAGTTATTCCTCTGCTGCCTATCCAAATCCAGGCGCATGCAGTGGTTCCTGTAATATTCACGATCCGTCCGTTATTAAACGAAGCAGTGATGGCAAGTGGTTCAGGTATGCGTTCAGTATTTTGTGACTTTATTAATAAAAAAGTTGAGCTTTAATGTCAAGTCAAAATTGTTTTTGTTTGACGACTTAAATTTCCGTGTCTATAAATCGAATACTTTTTTTCAAAATTTGACCTGAGAAATCAGCACCCTTCCTTAATCTCATGTCAGGATTCATTTAATTGTGTTACATCTTGAATAAAGAGATTATTATTATTATTAAATATTGCCGCGTCTTTTTGCCACCCTGTATATGAAATAAACTACGTAATACTTGAAAGTTGACTTGTGTCAATGACGTCAGATTCGAATCAACTTTCCTATCTTTACATTTAAAGGCATCATAATATTATTTATTTTTTTTTTCACAAAAAGGTTTACGTCGCACAATTTGGTTGGGATCGCTACCGCCAGTAGCATAGCTGGACCATGGACTGATGTTGGATCAGTACTGCACAATGGAAAATCTATTATCAACCATGCCAACAACGCAGACCCTTGGGTAAGTGGTTTTTACATTTTTGAAATAAAAACAATGACACATGTGAAAACAAAACACAATAAAACAAGTTTAGAATACATTTATTATAGATCACAGCCGAATATATTATGTCACAATCAATATGGAGTACAGTACTTGTAACCGTATTACTATTCAGTATTATATTTACAGTATAAAGCTATTCATGAATTCGTACGTGCGTGCTTCAGCTTGGCTAACTGTAGACTGCCACCTGCCACAAAAAGGGGATATGTTTTGTGTAGACTGCCGGCCGTGGTGCTTCGTCGGCTAGTCTTGGTATTATGATCGGGCGTGTTCGTCCTGTCATGCAATGTTACGACATTACAAAAATTATACAGGGTGTGTTTCTTCTCTAAATGAACAAATGAATATATTTTTTAATGGAATTTTTGATTTAGTGTGTATGAAAAATATACTTACTACATACAACTCATAATGATAAATTGAAGTATTGAAATAATTAAATAGGTATTTCAATACGATAACACAATATAAACAATTATTAAGAGTTTATAAATGATAAAAATCGATCACAATAATAAGAGCCCACTACAATATACCAACCTCTAAAAATACATTTTTTTTTTGATAATGAAATTGCAAGCAGGCACTTCAAATGTTCAATTTATCCAGGCGCGTGCTGACCGGGTACTTCAAAAAATCAAAAATTGGTCAAGGGGCCCCTCTAGGGATACGAAACAATCGATGGCACTATCGATAGTTTCCGAACTCAGAAACAATCGATAGTTTTAGTGTTTGACTTTCATTCAAACACTATAAAATTACAAGTCCACTTAAGAATGGACTACTTTTTCCAATTAATCGATAGTTTCTTGTACTATCGATAGAGGGGCAGACAGGCTACCTGATTAGCAGTCTGTCAACGTTCTATTTAGCACGTGCGCTTATTAAGAATTTCACCAGCTGGGCGGGTCTGAATGCTCCCAATGCAACACAATTAAATTATATACGCTTTGGGGGAGGCTAGTCACATTAGTTATTTCTTTATTTATTAATTTATTTTTATTTATGGCACCTATTTTAGAATGTAGTCCTAATAGGTCTACAAAATCTCTAGGGTGACTCGCCCTGTATATGATTGGCCTTCTTTCTCGAACACTTCCAGTGAGTAGTCTAATTTTTTTCAACATTCTGGCGCACGTACGTCCTTTCTCGATCCATACGGTAAGCGAGGCACATCCTAACAAATTAACACAGCGCTGCCCCGGACGAGGTACAGCCTACTAAATTTGTACAGAGTAGCCTTCCGTTTGTCAGATTCGCGAGCTTTCCAGAATAGTTCTTCTGATTACTATAGTACAGCCAACACGGTGTTGCCGGATGTATTTATTTCTCTCTAAGCGTTGGGAAAATTTTATATTCGTCACAATATAAACTCTCAGATGAAGCTTCGTGAATTAGCACCCTGTAATATCAGTATTTTAAATGTTCCAGGCACCCGATGTCCAGAAATATGGCAACTACTACTGGTGTTTCTATGCAATTTCTAGTTTCGGCTCCCAAGACTCCGTTATAGGAGTCGCAGTGTCTTCAACCATGGAGCCGGGCAGCTGGGTGGATAAAGGCGCAGTGTTCTCCAGTAAAAGTGGTGACAAATACAATGCAATTGATCCAAACTTTATTAGCACAAGCAACGGACAAATGTACATGTCGTTTGGTTCCTTCTGGGAGGATTTGTTCATAATAAATATGGCTATTCCAGAGAAAGTGAATGGTAATGCAGTCTCAATATCGTTCAATAGCACTGGAACACATGCCGAAGAAGGATCGTATCTTTATTATTACAGTGGCTACTACTATTTGTTCTTCTCATCTGGACAATGTTGCAGTAAGTGTATCTTCTAATTTACCCTTCATAGCAGTCAGAAGAAACTTTGATGATATCCAAGCAAAGACTAAGGGATGACGTGTAACCAGTCCCATGATGCTCTTAGTATATCCATGCCATAAAACTATGCAAAAGGTTTGTCGAATTTAGAGCATGAAATTGCCAAAATTAGTCTTCCTGGATTTCCTTTGTTACTTCTCCAGCATTAGTGTGAGATGACATACCAAAAAACTACTCTACTAAGTCATTCGCCCTTGATATAGCAACAAACTGGACTTTGGAACATGGACTAAAATTGAGCCCGTCAAAGTCAGCAACGATCGTTTTTACCAGGAGGAAGAAAACAGAGGGACTTGGAACACTGTATCTTCAAGGTGAAATCGTAAGAATGTCCGGGGAGGTAAAGTATTTAGGGGTTATGTTAGACCCAAAGCTAACCTGGACCGCACATCTAAAAAGAACCAAAACAAGAGCGGAGAGAACGCTTATGTTATTCAGATGCTCTCATGGGAAAACATGGAGACGAAATCCAAAGATGACGCACTGGTTGTACACTGCGGTAGTCAGACCCATGATAACATACGAAGATGAAACAGCATAGCGCTTGCTGAATTAGGCAGGGTACAGAGACTTGCCTGCTTAACTATCACGGGAGCTCTTAGGACTACACCCTTGCACATCATAGTAAGGATGGAGGCAGGGGCGGTATTCATTAGACTGCGAGGTTTGGTAGGAACTGTACCCACTCATTGGGGACATACCAAAATTGGGGTATGTATTGGGAGTGGCATCATACAAATGTCCATGGACCAAAATTTGATCTTAATCAAGACTGCATGCGGACACTGAGAGGGATAACCTGGTTTACAGGTTCATGTCGAACGGACCCTTACAAAAAAAATAAAATATATTCGTCAGAAAGAACTCAACATCCTCTTTCAGTCTGTATAATTTTCCCAGCATGTTACACTTCAGCAGCTAACGCACTTCTGGATGAACAAAAATCCTCATGATTGTAGTCCTCATGGGTTTTTGAAAGGCGTTTTTAAGATTGATAAAATATTTACTGCTGTTAAAAGTGGGCGCAAGGCGTTCAGCTAAGGCTTAGTGCGCTTAGTGAGCCTTGAAATCATCTGGTAACACTGCAACATATTCTTGTTGTTGTCAAGAATGGATATTCTTAAAACCGCCAAATTCACTATATTAGCCAATTCCATCAAGCAGTTTGTTTGTGTTTGCTTTCGGATTTTGAAAGGGAAGATGCCGAGGAAATCAAAAACTATCTGGATGCCGTGTATGCAGATGCCTTATGACCTTCAATTGACATTATTAAACGAGTTGAAAAATGGCAGAATATCCGTGTTTAGTGAAGGCCGTCCAGGACATCAAAATTAGGGCACAACGAAGAAAACCATCTGAAATAATAAGGGAATAAGTTTTGGATATACCTTCATCAGTGAACAGCCCTGTAAATCTTGAAGTCATCAGCAAAAATCAAGTAACTGCTCAAAAAGCCTTCCGATGTGTCATTAATGAAAATGGAGAAAATAAGGGGAGCAAGACAACTGCCCTGTGGGGCACCACTGGTGGGTATGAGATAATCAGACCTATGTCCATTCTACTCAACGAATTGTTTACGATTATTTAGATAAGTATAAAAAAACCACCAGGAGATCCTCATCAAAGCCAACATTGCACATCTTCTGCAGTATCAGGGAGTGATCAAGTTTATCGAACGCTTTCGAAAAGTCGGTGTAGATAGCATCCAGTTGCATGCCTCCACCGACAGCGGAAAACACGTCCTGAAAAAAACACGTTAGATTAGTGACTGTGGATCGTCCCTGGAAGAAACCATGCTGCTTAGAGTCAATGTCGTGCTTTACTTGGTTAAATATTTTTCTGTGAAGTGTAGTTTCAAATACTTTAGCGAAATTGGGTAAAATGGAAATAGGACGATAGTTTCTGATTTGATCAATTTCAGCCGACTTATGAATAGGACAGATGCGAGCAAATTTCCATGCTTCAGGAAATGTTTTACAATTAAGTGATTTGTTAAACAGAATTTGTAAAGGATGAGCAAAAGCATAAGCACAGTCTCGTATAATAAAGGCTGGGACATTGTTGGGGCCCGACGTCATCCTTGGCTTCAAGCGCTTCAGCGAAGCGAGCACGTCACTGATATCCAACCGACCCACCGATATCTGAGACGCAGCGTCCCTCGAGTCACCACGCACATAGGGGCTGGAGGGCACATAAACACTGTTAAAGTATGACGCAAAAGCATTGACTATATCTCCAGGCTCGCAAATCTCATCATCATCAATGTCATGCACAACGCCCGGTATTCGTGACTTTCTTTTTTTATTATGAACAAACTCCCAGAGTTTTTTTGGGTCGGTCTTTATTGAATCCTGAATATGAACAAGATAGTTTCGATATGAATTATTGATCTGGCTTTTGATTAATGATCTTAAATGTCTGAAGGCTTGTAGATCGTTTAAATCCCGTGAGGATCTCCATTTCTTGAAAAGTCGCATTTTCATCCTAATATTACTTATGATATCACAGCGGGTACGCACACATCAAATATTGCATTTAAGATGCCATAGAAGGTGGAGACTGCGATATCCACATCATCCACAGAGTCAAGAATCGACCAGTCCTGTTCGAGAATTAGTTGGTATAACCGGGGGAAGTCTGCCCTTTTATAGTTATACCGTTTATTCTGCTGATTTATTGTAAAGTTTTTTTGAAGAGGGGGTATTTTGGCATCAAAACAGATCTGCAAGGCAGGGTGATGACCGTCCTCATCCACTAGCGCCGGCACAGACCCCACCACGCCACAGCGAAAGTTCGATAACACGAGATCCAGAATTCTGTTATTAGAGTTACGAATGTTATTGAATTGCCTTAATTCAAACAAAGACATGGACTCATTAATTAATTTTAAAGGTGAGAAATTATTTGAAATCACACCTTCCTCAAAATGAATGTTAAAGTCACCAACAATCAATATTTGTAGAATTGCGAATTGTTGCAGGCTGATCTGTCGAGGCTCGAGCTGTGGTGCCATACTAACAAACTGCCTTTGAATGTAGGAAAATGCAAACTTGCTGTATTCTCCAGGTCGCAGAGCACACTTATGTTTCCCTACCGGTTATGTAATACCATTCTTGACTCGTATGAGGTAGTCAAGGATTTGGGAGTCTATGTGGACACCAACTTACAATTTACAACACATGCACAGCACCTACTATGTGACTCTTTTCGTATGCTTGGTTTTTTATTTCGAATAACTAAAGAATTTAACAACGTTGAGTGTCTGACCAATTTGTTCAATGCGTTGATCAGATCTAAGCTTGAGTATGCTTCCAATATATGGTCTCCCATATATCAAGTACATATAAGACAGGTTGAGAGTGTTCAGCGTAGATTTCTCAAGTACTTAGCGTTCAAAATTGATGGACATTTTCCATCCCGCGGATATGATCATCGCATGCTCCTTGACAGATTTAACATGAACTCTTTGGCTACACGTAGATTATATGCTGGACAGGTGTTCCTCTTTAAAATAATTAATGGTATGATTGACTGTCCTCATCTGCTGGAGCGGATTAGTTTCAACATTCCACGGTTTTATTCCAGAAACGCTAGGTTATTCCATATCCATACACTTCGTACCAACTATGAGTATAGGGCACCTCTATTTAGAGCATTACAAGAGTGCAATGCGCGAGGGATCAGCAGTGAGGTCGATTACTTTGACCAAACACTGCGTGGGTTTAGGGCCCAGTTGTCTCGCCTCCTATATCGCTCCGAAGATTAGCTTACTGTGAGATCTTATTTATTATATACGCATATTCTTTTCCTAAATTAATTTCGATGTCGTTAGTTTTAACTCAATAATGTTTATGTTTGCTATCTTAGTATTGGTAACAATTGTTAGTGTTATTGTTTCTTGGAAAATGTAAAGTAATTTCCTAAATATGTACAATATTTTTATGAGTTTGCCTTGTAATTGGGTGTTAAACCTGTTAGGCAAGTTTAAATAAATAAGTTTAAATAAACAATAGTCTACGTAGGACTTATCATGAAAGTACACACTTGAAATAGTACTGATGACTATTATACTAACATACGTTTAAATTTCAGATTATGCAGCCTCCATGCCAGCAAAAGGCGAAGAATACCGCATCAACGTTTGTCGGTCTCTCTCAGTCACCGGTCCATACGTAGACGCAAGTGGTAAAAAGTGTACCGAAGGCGGTGGTACCACCATCTACACCAGTCATGGTAAAATCTTCGGACCAGGAGGAGGTGGTGTTTACGACAACATCTTGTACTATCATTACGTGAATACTGACAATGGGTATGCGGACGATAAGAAATTGTTTGGATGGAACGAGTTGACATGGTCCAATGGTTGGCCTTCTGTTAAATAATGTGGTTGATTTTCCAAAATAAATTTATACAATTAGTTGAATTATTGATTTTTATTATGCCTGACGCATTTTCAAGTTTTTGAGCAATATTGATGATATTATTGAAAGGAGAACTTACTTAAAACAATTCTTCAGAATGTAACAAACCCCTTGTTTGGACCCATTAAGGTCACAGGCCTCAGACGCTGCACCAATTGCAAATTTTATAAACAGGTGGTATTGTTAATCGCATTTTACTTTCCTGCACAGGGAATTTTTTATATATAATAGTACCTACTGTTCTGACATCCTTAACCTATACTGTAGGGATTTGGGGACTAAGATATGACGATGTCCTAGAGCGTGCCCAGGTTGGCTTTTTCAAAAAGGTCCTTTGCCCAGAAATACACCTGATTTTGTGGTTAGATTGGAGACGGATGTTATCGCATTAAGTTATGTAATATTTAAATTGGGCCTCTCATGGCGGAGGAAGCTTGAACGTATGGAGAATTCACGTTTGCCAAAAATTTTATATATTTTAAATTAAGATTAGGAAGACTATACCAATATCTACTTTACCAATGTCAAGGAAATTAGAAATAAATAAACCATATATATGTAATATGACGAAAATATGTTTTTATTTTATTTGAAAAAAGTAAATAAATAAAAAAAAACTTAAATATCAACAAAAATATCTTTCTCATCAAACCTTTAACAACACTAACTTCTGACTAGAAACAATCACAGAGACACCGTAACCAAAAAGCGTTATCCTTCTACAACTCAGGTCAGCTGGGCTGATGTGACATGCTCACCTGCGACTCACCCCACTTAAGAAACGAAGCATTTTGAGCTTAAATTTTTCACTTATCTGTCAATCAAATTTGTAAAAGCAACGTATGTGAAAATTGCTGATATTTGGTGTTGAAGGATTACGCATATTTTTAAAAATAAATAATAGCCACATAGGTATGAAAAACATTTCATATTGTAAATCTCGTCATTTGACACTGATCGATGTTAATGATTCCAGCTTCTTCTCTTGCCAGAAAAAAATTTATTCGAGATCACTCACATCAAATGTCAATCTACAGAATGTCCTCCAAAAAAAAACCCACCCTTTGGGGGTAGAATCTACAACCAAAACTAAGACGAAAATCACTTATGTCAAAATTTCTAAAAATGTCTTCTATGAAATCATGACCATTTTGAATATTGAAATCAGACACTTGGAATTAATAATTTAAATCTAGGGTGGGGATTTTGTTGGACACACCCGGTATAAACATATCATAAAAGACACTTTTTTACACCATATTAGGGCGCCCGCATACACAGCCAGTTGCAGTCGCCACTGATAGCTCTATCCTAGTGGTTGACACTGATACTCTGCAGGTACGAAAATAGTGCCTGCAGAGTTTTTATCTTTGGTTTCTTTAAAGTCAAAAACTGTGCGTTGTCCTCCACAGTCAGAATGCAAATCTGACCGCAAGGCCCAAATAGCAGAACGTATTTCAATCTCACACAATATAAAGATTATTTGCTGTCATTTTTTTAATACACAATCAGAGAAAATAAAACGTACTGACTGCAATAATGTAATCAAAAACAAGTGCCTCAGTGGCGTGGACCGTGTGTGCATCAGGAATAGTGTAGCCGTTGTTGGATTCAAGCGGCGAGACAAGGCCACTGCCGCGACTACACGTTGTGTGTGCGGACGCCCTTAGACATAAATAAATAGTCAAAAAAAAAGTATAAATTAATAATATAAATAAAAAGTACATTAATTTTTAAATTAAATTACGATATTAAAAAAAATAGTAAATTTTATCACAAGAGCCGTTTAACACGTCAGAATTACTCGCATAGTTTATAAAATATACTCACCGGCACCTCTATTTTTCTAACAGTTTTAATGTGGCATTACTTTTTTCTTTTTGATTCTATTTCATGATTTTTTTCACTAGACGATAGACCCATTCAATAGGATTACCCTGCAATTTGTCCTGATGAAATTTTAATTAATTTACCCAAAACCGAAACGGGCTGTGGTATCACTGATTTGAATCACATTGCCTGCCGTTCACCACGGATTCATGAGTTGTGGATCAGCAAAACGGCCCGTGTAGTTTGTCATCCGTGAAAAGCAAGAAGTTCGCCTTTTGTCAACAAAGATTTTTGTTACTTGCAAAACACAGAGGTTTGACTTTTGTTACTTGCAAACCACAGAGGTTTGACTTTTGTTACTTGCAAAACACTGAGGTTTGCCTTTTGTTACTTGCAAAACACAGAGGTTTGACTTTTGTTACTTGAAAACCCCAGAGGTTTGACTTTTGTTACTTGCAAAAAACACAGAGGTTTGACTTTTGTTAGTTGCAAAAAACAAAGAGGTTTGACTTCTGTTACTTGCAAACCACAGAGGTTTGACTTTTGTTACTTGCAAAAACAGAGAGGTTTGACTTTTGTTAGTTGCAAAAAACAAAGAGGTTTGACTTCTCTTACTTGCAAACCACAGAGGTTTGCCTTTTGTTACTTGCAAAACACAGAGGTTTGACTTTTGTTAATTGCAAAACACAGAGGTTTGACTTTTGTTACTTGCAAAAACAGAGAGGTTTGACTTTTGTTACTTGCAAAACACAGAGGTTTGACTTTTGTTACTTGCAAAACACAGAGGTTTGACTTTTGTTACTTGAAAACCCCAGAGGTTTGACTTTTGTTACTTGCAAAAACAGAGAGGTTTGACTTTTGTTACTTGCAAAACACAGAGGTTTGACTTTTATTACTTACAAAAAAAACAGAGATTTGACTTTTGTTACTTGAAAAAAACACAGAGGTTTGACTTTTGTTACTTGCAAAATACATAGAGGTTTGACTTTTGTTACTTGCAAAAAAAAATAGAGGTTTCACTTTTGCTACTTGCAAACCACAGAGGTTTGAATTTTGTTACTTGCAAAAAACACAGAGGTTTGACTTTTGTTAATTGCAAAACACAGAGGTTTGACTTTTGTTACTTGCTAAATACAGAGGTTTGACTTTTGTTACTTGCAAAACACAGAGGTTTGACTTTTATTACTTACAAAAAAAACAGAGATTTGACTTTTGTTACTTGAAAAAAACACAGAGGTTTGACTTTTGTTACTTGCAAAATACATAGAGGTTTCACTTTTGTTACTTGCAAACCACAGAGGTTTGAATTTTGTTACTTGCAAAAAACACAGAGGTTTGACTTTTGTTAATTGCAAAACACAGAGGTTTGACTTTTGTTACTTGCTAAATACAGAGGTTTGACTTTTGTTACTTGCAAGACACAGAGGTTTGACTTTTGATACTTGCAAACCACAGAGGTTTGACTTTTGTTACTTGCAAAACACAGAGGTTTGACTTTTGTTAATTGCAAAACACAGAGATTTGACTTTTGTTACTTGCAAAACACAGAAGTTTGACTTTTGTTAATTGCAAAACACAGAGGTTTGACTTTTGTTAATTGCAAAACACAGAGGTTTGACTTTTGTTACTTGCAAAACACAGAGGTTTGACTTTTGTTACTTGCAAAAAACATAGAGGTTTGACTTTTGTTAATTGCAAAACACAGAGGCTTGACTTTTGTCACTTGCAAAACACAGAGGTTTGACTTTTGATACTTGCAAACCACAGAGGTTTGACTTTTGTTACTTGCAAAACACAGAGGTTTGACTTTTGTTAATTGCAAAACACAGAGGTTTGACTTTTGTTAATTGCAAAACACAGAGGTTTGACTTTTGTTACTTGCAAAACACAGAGGTTGGACTTTTGTTACTTGCAAAAAACATAGAGGTTTGACTTTTGTTAATTGCAAAACACAGAGGCTTGACTTTTGTCACTTGCAAAACACAGAGGTTTGACTTTTCTGAAAAACAACATTTATCTAAACACCATGCTATATGGCTACTTTGCCATACTGATGAGAACAAGAAGTTCAAAAGCAGGGAAACCACAATGTCCCACAATGTTTTGAAACGGCTGATATGTACAATCCAATTCGTTTTCCTACACTAAATTTTTTGTTAAGGATCCCAAGTCCATAGAGCAAGCAAGTTTGTGTTTCTTTGTTTCGACTTCAATTCGTCTCCTCAGTTGTGCAGATACCACAAGACAGTTAGTATTACTTTTATTCGAAAAGAAAATTGCTATTCAACAAGGACGAAGGTCGTACGAGTTGACCAAATTTCGTCGTTTAGTGAAAGCACTTTTGTGAAAAATTCCAAACATTTTGTATAAGTAAATTGTTGCCGAATTATTTGAAAATTTGTACCGGAGGGTTTGTATATTGTAGTGAAATCGTTGAGTGCCTTTACTGATATCACTTTCACGTCGACTTAAAGATATTTCTTGTGAATGACTCTAATCTAGAGATCGCCCAGTTGCTCTAATTGTTTATGTATCTGAGAACCAATTCCTTGATTCGTCAGGTATCAAAGTCACCCTCCTATTTCAACCTTTTGCAGAACAAAGCCATACAGTCGCAGGGTACTGTATTAGGTCATTCAAAAAAGCTATAGGATGACACATAGATGGCGTTACCATATGGTGTTTCACCAAGACAATGCACCGTGTCAAAAATTGATGAAAACTATGGCAAAATTAAATGAATTCGGCTTCGAATTGCTTACCCACTCACAATATTAGTATGGACTTATCGAATGACCTGTTAGATATTGCTTGTCAATCCTTATCAACGTCACTTTCGCGTGCCCTAGCCTTTCTCTAGTTTGTAGTAATTCTAGTTCGTGTAAAACGGCTATTTTAAAACATCGTACAATGATTAAAACTGAAGAAAGCGACAATTTCTACTCATTAAACAAATTAACATAGTACAAAGTAATAACAAACACTAAAATCATTATTTAGAACCGTAGAACTTCGACAACTCATCCTCCAAACGAAATATCTCCAAATAAGACGCTAAATGCCACTCTTCACCCTTCCGATCATAATAACTATAATAGTTTACCAACTCCTGATTCCCGTCATGATCTAAATCAGCGACTAACAGCGAATCCTTCTGATTTACGTGACTCGGTTGACAGTCATCTTCATTGTTAACATCACGTTTATAGCAAATCTGTGTAATTTTATTCAGACTAGCATTAATAACATGAACATCAGAATAATTAAACGTGATTAGAATCACCTTTTCAATTATTCCACTCAAGTAATACGATTCGTTATTATTATTCACGGATAATGCTTCACGTTTACGATACAAACCCTTATCGTAATCACCCCATTCCCAAATCTTAACGATAAACCCGTTGATGTGACCTAAGCTAGATTTTGATGAAGCAAAAGAAAACGGTTTGGGATTCATGATAAAACTATTCTTGTAAGTCCAGTTACGCAATAAGACATCTTTCCAATCGTATAATGTTATTGTACTACTACATTTAACACATTTTATATCGTTATCAACTACTAACCGACGTTCACCGCTAACGTATACGTTAAAACTCAAATCCAAATCAACTCTAATTGGATTAACCACGAACGATTCCAGTTTATACGATTTCCTAATCTCACTGAACGGTATTGAGTAGAATAAAATGTTAGAATCGTTTTTACAGGTGTATATTACAGATTTCGTATTAAAATCTGAACGTAAGTCGGTAATTTCCTTGCATTTTGTTGGTAATTTAACGTTTGCTAATGCCTTACCGTTTTTACCACTCATTAACAGTAAACTACGTTTCCGGAAGATGCTTAGAAGTTCTTTGGTATTGTCTTTGTTGAAATCTGGTAGAACTATCGGCATTTGTAGATTCTTAATCACGCGACTCTCAGATTCAGAATTTGCGTGCCACAGGCTTTGCCCGGAAACGGTTTCGATGGCTTTAAGACCGCTTTCGTCTACAACGAGGCAGTCCATATTACCTGAAATTTGATTAGGTAATACACCTGGATCCACTAGTACAATAGAACTTACCATTACCATCCACATCGATAATACTACAATTCATAGCACCCGGCACGACTTCCTGTCTGAAATCCCAAGCAACTGCTCCATTACCACCCATTAATGATATAATACCGTTCTTCAACAATTTGGGACTGTTAAAGGCTCCACGATACATTACAGCCAGATTCATAGTGGTTTTATATAATCCACTAACAACGTTGATACCTCCCATGAATTCAATATCAGATTCATAGTAGCCCCAATTGGCTATTTTCACTGGACAAGTGCTTAGTTCCGAACATGGTAGGATAAATAGAAATACGATTATAGGAAGAAAGCACATTATAATTGAAATAATGAATGCAATTTTACGTGTAGTACTCATTTTCTTCTTGGTACCATTAGATTTTATTTTTATAATTTCAGTTGTATGGGAATTATGCAGATTTAATTTACCATTCACGTAGCTACAAATAAATTAAGGGCGGGCTGCTTCATAATACCTTAGTTCAACATTATTTTGTCAAAGCATACTTACTTTGAATGAAAATGTGAATTTTTATCATTCTTGTAGTTCGGGCAAATTGGATCCATGCTAATTTCTTTCTCCGAATCTGAATCACTAAGTGATTGTGGTAAGGGTGCATAAACACCCTGCATCAAATGCGACATAGTTTTCAACTAGTTTTTTTATTATTATTATTTATTAACAATTTTAATTAATTACATCTTCCATACTTATATCTTATTGATTTTTGTAATTACAAACAACAATAAATAATTAAAATTAGTTTTGGGTTTTTCTTATGTCAAAATAGTGTCAAGTGTCAAAGCTCAGAAATGCATTATGTTGATGTATTCAAAGCAGACTCTGGTTGAAAGGCGTTTTTACCCTGATCACCTATCGCTCACCTCACTTCCATTTTTGATAAAAGCGACGATAAGTGTAAACGGTTTTGAACTAAGAATAAAAAGTGAAAGGAAGGAGCTTTGCGCTGACTGCAAATAAAATTTCTGCCGGAAACGGCCATGTTGGACATCCACATTATAGATTCATTGTTTTGGTTGTTCGTTGTACAAAGTTGTATGTTTTACGGTTTTTTGCAGTTTTGGATGCTTTAGTTAATGAATATAAGCGAATTTTGTGTATTTATGAGTGAACAATTATTATACTACATTAATATTAACAATAGCATCAGTGTAAATACTTAAAATAGTGTTATTTGAAGACAATAATAATCTAATTCAAAGACAATAATAAACATGGTTAATTGTGCAGCTTGTGGTTGTTCCCGGACACCTAAAAATACAAATTCTGGAGTTAAGTTTCACTAGTAAGTAATTTTAATCAAGAGGTTTTGTAATATATCCCTAAAACTTCGAAATAAATCTTATTTTTTCGATGACATTTACAAAAAGATGGCTTGGTCACTGGCGTAGAACAGGTTAAAATTAAGAATATTTGCTATGTCAATAAAACGGACGGAACGGTTTTATATTTAAAGGGTGTATATTCATTTTAGATTTTGCATGATAAATAATAGGTATTTCCAATTCTTATGTTACCACGAGAATAAATTATGTTTGTAAAAATACAGTAAATGACGAAGAAAGAAGAAGTATATATATAAAATTAATTTTATTTAAAGGTCAATAAATAAGTTATTGTTTTTCTCAGTTTTGTTTATTAATTACCCTTTTCCCTACTTCCATTAGATTGAAAATACGAGTATTTTGTATAAAATAGTAATGAATTCAAGAAATATTTATTACTTATTAATAATATTTTATGGAACTGCGCCACTGTGAAACCGGATATACTGGTCCGCCATATGCAACATCCATTCTGATCAGCATTTCTTGCTAGTATAGTCCTTCCTGACATTTTTTATTCAAAGGTTTTGAAACATTTTGATATTAATTTCTCAGTTAACTGTCATCCAAATTTGTAAAACGAACAGATCACAGTATAGCATAAAAATAAAGGAACCATTTGTGCGAATTTATTGATTTTCTGGAATTCCAAGATACAAGAACTAATATTTTCCAAAGTACATGTTTCTAGTCTTTGACAAATATAAATTTAATGCAGGTATTCATATAATACAAGACTTTTCAGCATTCTTAAGAAAATTTCACCTTGAGAAGATTACGATTCTGAGCCAGGAGAGTGAGTGAGTTGGAAGAAATATAATAAAATATTATGAAGAATATATTGATTTGCTACAGCAACTCTATCTCTTCAAAAATACATGAACTAAGATATTCCTAAATACTAATTTCTCTGATTTCTCGATCGTTCTACTTCTCAGGTATCAATTCTTGAAAACTGTGTGTAGAATAATCGAAAGAACTGAGGCAACGCAGTGCTAATTCTGTATAGACGGTCGAGAGATGCGAGGCATAGCAGAGATATGCTTATCCATATCTCTGAGGGCCACTTGTATAGGTGATGGTTAAAGTGCAGTTTAAATGCCAATTTATGCTCTAGTTTACACTTTAGATTTACAAAATACTCCTTGTATATGTTTGAATTGAAATATAGCTCACTTTAGGTTAACCTCAGCAAAATAAATATTTATTTATTTATTTTTCTGAGAGGTTAACAATACATGTATCCTCCGTAGTTTAAACTACACCTATACAAGTGGCCCTGAGGCATAGCCTACAATATTAGCACAGCGATATCTTCGTTCTACTCGCTGGTTTTCAAGAGTTGACCTCCTGAACTTGTGACACCTATTTCCTTATATTTTACTATGAAAGGAACAGCAAATGTCGAAGTTTGCATCTATCAACCCCAGCAATTTAGGGAGGTGAGTGAAAATTGCAGATATGCGCAAGCGAATAGTCCCTGAACTGTTTAAAAATCAGATCCGAGAACAAAGTTATCTTTATCTGAGGTTGAGGAAAATATCTAACGTCAAGGAGCCAAAAAAAAAAGAAGAAGTAAACTACATATTTATTTACAATTTATACTTGTACAACTAAAAAAAATATATTTGTGTGATGTGGCGAGGTTTTCTGTACTTCCCCTTTCTATAATAATTCAGTAGGTATATTACAAATATTTATCACTATCACATAATTTACTGCATTAAACATTTTTATTTGATTATAAATTGCTGAACGCGACGTTTATATTTCCTGTCAAGCAAGATAGCAAGTATATGATCTAGTTTGAACAGTATATTTAAATTGAATACTACAATAATAGATATTTAAAGTAAATAAGTAATTGCGCAAGATATTTACTGCATAAAATGGGAAAAAAGAAAAAGCGAGCATCATTTGCCAAATGCGACGACCAAAAATTAAAAGAAAAAGATAATAAACTCAAATTAGAAGCTACAAAACGAGTTCAGGAACAATCCGATACTTCGAATTATGAGATATCAGATGCTTCTACACCAGAACGTAAAGAAAATTATTGCGAAATTGTTGAAGACTCAAGTCCAGATATAGTATTTGAAAGTGATAATGATAATATACAAGTGCAATGCTGCACTAACAGTGCAAATAATAATCGAGATAGCTTTGAAGGTAATATGGAAACGGGAATTAATAAACAACATTGCATTAGTGAAAAAGATCAGTCGCTTGAAAAATCTGGTTTAGAAAGTTCTTCTAGGCATTACGAGAAGAAAGGTCCTAGACCTAAGCAGTATGGGCTTTATAGTGAAAATCAACAGTTTAATGCACCCGATAAAGTAATTAATCAAAATCAGTCCGAAACGACAGATCAGAATAGAAACCAACAGGGTAAGTAATAACAGTAAAAATTTTTATTTAATACCTACAACGTTTAGTAGGTACTTACCTGTTTTCTACTACGTACTTATGACCATTTTGATATAGCTACTTAGATATGACATTTTATTTTATTAATTTACCTCCACTTATAACACACCTAAGTAGGACTTAGTTAGGCCGACGTAATCTTGACCTTAAGCCACTTAATTCATAATATCTAACCTCACTTTTTTTCTGTTTTTCATTATTTTGTTTAGGTACGTTTCCATTACGTACTTATTATGTTAGTTCGGTTCTATACTTTATAGAGAGAAAACAAATAAATTAATGAAAAATCAGAAACTTTAATCTGAAAATTAGCATGCATTCTTTTTCTTTTAAACATGTTTGTACTAAAATGCGACAATGCCAAATATTTCTTGAACTTAGATAAGTTCTGGCTGGTGCAATTCATATCCTAGATAAGGTGCACCTTAGGATAGATTTAAGCGAAGCGGTGCAAATGGCTGTTATTAATCATTGGAGAGTATCACATAAGTTCAGCTGAGGTGAGTTGTATAATGAAATCACCTGAACCCTCGTTATGACCTAATGTTGAGGAATTCATTCGATATACCTTTCCATATTGATAAATCTAGTATTTTTTAAAACTAATAGTGTAATGTTTTCTGTTCGAATGTACGAGGAACACTCAAATTTCATGTGGAATTTTACTGTACAAATTTATTAGTGATTTTTCTATATAGAATTTTCAAATCTTGTAAAAATAAAAAATACCTCATAAAGTTTTCTCAGAATTTTAAGTCTTTGCCACTGATGATGAGACTGGTCTAGTCTCGAAACATGTCTGGCTGAAATGAACGACTGACGATTTCTCAATTAAATTTATTTGGTGGAGATTTGACTTTTATTTTTTCATCAGTGCAATTCTATAAGGTTTGATGGATGGTCAACAACTGTAGACAATCAATAAAAACCTCCCAATATGTTGAGTTTTCACGTTGATTTGTCCAGGTTTCCTCTATTTCAACTCTATTGTAACTCACGTTGTCGCGCTAGTTAGAATACTATCCAAAAAACTCCTCATGGTTCTTCAAAACGGTTCAGCAGAGCATGATAGATGTCTATGTAAAAGACTAGTTATTGTGTGAGAAAAGAACTTGTTTCTTTGTGATGTTTGCAATGAATTACCAAAGTTTGTGATGCTGATTGTAGCTTTAAGGTCAAGTACTATGTGGAATTGTTAGAACATACCCTCAAATATCAGGGAAAATCTTAACCTTACTCTGATATTGTTTCCTCGCCACCTTTGGCTAGAGGGGAATAAAACAGTTCACTAACTTATCGGATCAGAATCTGCAATTGTTATAGTCTTCAGAACTTTGTTGCTGTGTGGAGACTGGTCAAGGATTGGGAATCAACTCCAAATCTCGGGACAGCTGAGAACTTGACTGCGCACATTTTAAATGACTACTTTACAACTGCGGCTGATGATATCATAAAACAGCTACCAGGCACATCGGTCACTTTTGAGAAATATATGTCTCCCACTAGAGCTGCTGGATTTAGTTTGAGAACGGTAACCTTTAATGAAGTACGTGAAAAACTATCAGGTATGAAAAACACAAAAAGCTCGGATTGTTATGAGCTTAATGTTAGGATTATTGGAACTTTAAAGAATCTGCTAGTGGTGCCGCTTACTAAGTTGATAAATCATTGCATTGGTGACGCTGTATTTCCGGCGGTCTTGAAGGAGGCAAGGGTTATTCCAATCTACAAAACTAAAGGATCGGTTGATGATCCCAGTAACTAACGACCAATATCGATCTTGCCAATTTTTTTCAAAAATCTTTGAGTCTATTATTAAAAATCAAATAACTGAATATTTTGAAGCAAATAATCTCTTTATGCAAAGTCAATATGGCTTTCGTAATAAGAGATCTACTACTCTTGCAATTAGTAACCTTTTGGAATATGTTTCGGATGGCATGGAGCAGGGCTGTGACACCTTTGCTTCCTTTTATGACCTCACTAAGGCTTTTGACTGTGTCTCACACGAGATACTTCTTCAGAAACTCTCTTACTATAACTTTGATGTTGACAGTGTTGCCTTGTATGGGGGACGATACTCGGAGAGACGAAGGGTTGGACGGGGTGTGCCCCAGGGGTCGGTTTTGGGACCTTTACTGTTTTTAATATACGTAAATGATTTATACAAATTTCAAGAAGACTCCAATATAATCCTCTTTGCTGACGACACAACTAGTCTGATTAGATATCGACCAAACGACCCTTTAGGGGAGTTGGTTAATGCTGTTGAGACTGACATAGGCAATTGGTTTCTGGCAAATGAACTGAGCTTGAACCAGGCTAAAACTCAGAGCATGAACTTTACATTGCGTTCTGCGCCTATCGATCTTCAGAGCGATGTTCACGTGAAGTTCCTTGGGGTTCATCTTGATCCTAAATTAACCTGGGAGAGTCATGTTCGAGAGCTTGGGTGTTCGCTGTCCAGGGTCATATATCTCATCAGAAGGCTTGCGCAGAGTGTTTCAATTCCCAGTCTGTTGACGGTATATCACGGTTATTTTGTTTCCCGTATGTCGTATGGTATTTTGAACTGGGGACATAGTTCCCATGCAATGAAAATCTTCAAGCTACAGAGGAGATGTTTACGTACAATGTTGGGGCTCGGTTGGCGTGACTGCTGTAAAAAGTATTTTGTTGAACACGGACTACTTACTTTGCCTTCTTTGTACATCTTAAAGTGTCTTGGCTACATTCGAACCAATGCCTCGCATTTCACTCTTCAGTCTGATATGCATAATTATGGTATGCGAAATCGAAATGACATATTGCCTGAATTTCACCGCCTATTGAGGACTAGGAAAGGTTCTGACTATTATTGTGTTCAATTTTATAATAAGCTGCCGTCTCACATAAAGAACCTTGGTGAAGTCCAGTTTAACAAAAGTATTAAATCATTTTTGATATCTCAAGCTTTTTATACGTTTGAGGAAGAGCGATATTGTAAGATTTTTCTAGATTTTAGTTTGTTTTATGTTGTTGCTATTTTAATTTGTTTGTAAGCCTTTCTTTGTTGCTGTAACTTTGATTGATTAACTTTTGTTCTTTTTTGACGTACTATACATGTTTTGTAACATAAGATGGTGAATAAATATATCTTTGCATTTGAAGGCGTTTATTAACCATCGAAATCTACGATAAACTGATCATCAGTTTTTGACTACTAGATGTTCGCTATTTCGAAAATCTTTCACGTCATATCGAATTCCTAAGAGCGTATTACTCTTGAAGTCCTGTTAGTTCATTCTAATAATATTATTCCATACAGGTAACCATCAGCAGCGATATGGAAATAAACGAGGTGGATATGATGCTAGTAAAAGGAACAATAATTATCATTCAAAAGACAGATCAACAAACAAAGATGAGAATACCAGCCAATCTCAAGAAACATCAGTCAATAATCCAGATACAGGACAAAGGAATGTTCCCACTATTGGAGACCATGCAAGACCAAACGCTAATCATAATTACAATTACCAAACCAAAGACAGTTATGATCGCAAAAATAAATATAAACAAGTTGTTTATTCGAATTCAAACAGACGTCCAAGCCGAGAATCTAATACTCCACCTCCAAGAGGCGATCCGGAAACCTCAAATAATAGATCAAGCAATTCACAGGACCAAGGAAGGTTAGATGAGGAACGCTATGCGGATGATGATTGGAAGTTCAGAAAAGCTTCTAAACCTAAGAATTATAACTCAAATAGCAGAGGCTCTTATCAAAATCAACAACAACGTGAAAAGACAAATTATTCGGATTCTCCTCGTCCTTATAGCCACAATAATAGACCTTCTGAATATAGCGAAGGTAGAGGTAATTCTCAACATGATCATACAAGAACTTCTAACGACATGGAAAGAAATGAACCAGCAAGTTATGAAGATGGAGCTAAGTCACAAATGACAGATAATACAGCTGCTGTTTGGCAGTATGATCGTGATAATGGAGCTAAGAGCAGAGGATATAACAATAGAAATAGAGGTCAGAATGATCGCAGAAGAAATTCGACCTATCACCAATATGGAAGGAATGATCAATCGTATGATGGCAATACAAATTATGAAGATAATGCAGCTGATGATAGGAAGTTTGATCGCGATGATGGAGCTAAAGGCAGAGGATATAGTAATCGAAATAGAGGTCAAAATGATCGCAGAAGAAATTCGAACTATCAGCAATATGGAAAGAATGATCAATCGTATGGTGGCAATACAAATTACGACGATAATTCAGGTGATGTTAGGAAGTTTGATGGTGGTTATAGAGGAAATAGAGGTCCAAATGATGGCACAAGAAATTATAAAGATCAGCAATATAGAAAAAATTACCATTCCCATGATGGTTATAAAAATAATGAGGAAAGGACTTACGCAAAACAAAATCAACAAATGTCAGATAAGGAATACAATAGAGATGGGATTGGAGAGGTGGGACGTGATGATAGAACCAACAACAGCAGTGTTCCCAAAGATTTGAATGAGCAGTTCCAGCGCTCTTCATTGGATGTACATGCTATTGAATTTGTGCCTTCAGGTAATGTTTTTTTGTTTTGTAATTTCCCATTTTACAAAAAATACTTCAAATGATATGTCATTGTCAGATATTGACAAGAGCTTGACTGATATGATATGTTTATAGCACAATAAGCTCTCATAGCTGAGTGTGCAGTGTCTTCGACTCTCGATGCAGAGGTGGGAGTTCGATTCCTCACTAGAGTGTCTTTTTTTTTTACGGGGAATTGCCATTTGGTGCAGACTTTGTGCTGTGGTTCTTAACGAGAACACGAGATCTGATGGGGGGAATTTACTGTCTTTGTCTTGTAACAAAAATAATGAGAAATGCTCCTTCCTCTTCTACAGCTGCTGAGCCTTTTCCACAACAGATCCCGAAACCCGGTTGGCCTGATATTGTTACGAGCGTAGAGCAGGAAAAGATACAGCATAGGGAATTGTCTGATGGAATCGATTCTGTTATGTCTTTGCCGTCAAACAGTGAGGAAGACTGGGATAAGCCATTGGAAGGAATGGATACGAAAAATAATAATCATCAGCCTGGGCAAGTTACGAATTGGAGAGATACGAGTAGTGTTGGAGGGGGTTGGACTGAGAAAAGTAGTGGACGTGGAAGAAACAGTAGTCCATTTAGAGGAAATAGGTAAGTGTGGCCTTGAGCCTTGATAAAAAGTTGTAGCTTTCTTTAAAAATAAGATTAGCAGAAAATTACAAGCTCTTACATGGCATTACGAGGACTTCTTTAGTGACAAGTCCTCTTTAACCGTCTGTTTGGTCTGCGGGGCAGGTTGAATAATTGGTATTTTAGTCATCCTTCATGTGATTATTACTCACTGATGCACGGCCATCCAATGCGAACTGCACTTATTGTCTTAAAATTCCCACTGCAAGAGTAGTTATGGGGCAACCCACCACTCCTACCATTTAGCCATGAGCCTAACCCATTAGCCACTCCATTCTGGCCATTTTTTTTTGTTTCAAGGTCACGCGCGCTTCGTGGCCCCGCGAGGTTATTGTTGTTTGATATTGGCCTTCACAAGTAGGTATTTAGCCAGTTTCCAGTGGAATTTTTACGGACGCACATCAAAGTGCAGCTGGGCCCCTGCCCATATCCATAATGTACTTCTTGCACACTGTTTTGCGTTTCCAATTTCCTTGATCGGTGCGACTCAGGGTTCTTGTTAAGTGTTTGGTGATTGCGATTTTCTGAATGTTGCTCCTCAAACCCCGCGAGGTTATAAACGGTGTAAATGACAAACGTCATTTATGTCAATTACATCGTTATGTCATTTACATAGTTTACGTCAATTACATCGTTATGTCATTTACGTCGTTTATGTCATTTACGTCGTCTATGTCATTTACGTCGTTCATGTCGATTACATCGTTATGTCATTTACGTCGTTTATGTCATTTACGTCGTTCATGTCGATTACATCGTTATGTCATTTACGTCGTATATGTCATTTACGTCGTTCATGTCATTACATCCTTTATGTCATTTACATCTTTTATATCATTTACGTCGTTCATGTCAATTACGTCGTTCATGTCAATTACATCGTTATGTCATTTACATCGTTTATGTCATTTACATCGTTATGTCATTTACATCGTTTGTCATTTACATCGTTCATGTCATTTACGTCGTTCATGTCATTTACGTCGTTTATGTCATTTACATCGTTATGTCATTTACATCGTTTGTCATTTACATCGTTCATGTCATTTACGTCGTTCATGTCATTTACGTCGTTCATGTCATTTACATCGTTTATAGTCTCGCGGGACCATGAGGCGCGCGTGATCTTGAAAGGAACCAAAAAAGGCCTGGGTGCGGGGTTGTGGGCGTGGCTACTGGGTTAGGTTCGTGGCTAAATGGTAGGAGTGGTAGAGGGCGCCTAAGGTTGCCCCATAACTGCTTACAAGCTATTGTCCATTTCGCAGTAACAATCGTTAAAATTTATGTCAAAAGCACCATCTAGTTGGACTCTACATAGATTGCCAGTGACCAAAAGTCTTGTTGGAGCAAATGATCGTTGTTTTAATTGTGAATTTTCATGTGCCTGCATTTTTGGAGTTACGAACCCGAAATTGGATGGGTGGTCACACTATTTGTTTTTTTTTTATTATGGAGGTACGTGGTTTGTGATTGTAGTTATTATTGGAGAGTGGTCCGATGAGAGATCATAACTTGGCGAAGTACGCTCATGGTTGTCGATAGAAAGGTTGTTTTTTTTTAGAGGCGGAGAATTTTAAATTGAAATAAAACACAAAGAAATGTCTTAGTATGCTTGAAATTGTCTTTATTTGAAAGATAATTTTTTGGCATTAAGTTTAAACATTATTTCGGCCATGTGGCTGGCGCGTAGATGGCGTAATCTGGAGATTCAATTTTCACACATTCTTTGCAGTAAACTATGTCTGCAGTAACGCGTCCAATGGTAGCTTCCAAGTGCTGAAGTGTCTCTGGTTTTTCGACGTAGACAAATGCGACTTTACATATCCCCAAAGAAAATAATCTAATGGAGTCAAATCGCATGAACGAGGTGGCCAGTTGACAGACAGGTCCATTTGATCAAATGAATCATTGGTCAAATGTATCTTGCGTCAAATTAATTGTATCGCGTGCTGAGTGCAATGTGGCGCCGTTCTGCTGAAATCACAAGTTTGCAACGTTAATGCCTGCCAATTGAAGTACAAAAAAGTTGGCAATCATGTATCTGTACCGCTCACCGTTAATTGTAACGTTCTGACTATCAGCATTTTTGAGGACATCAGGACCAATAATTACATCAGCCCATAAAGCGCACCACACGGTGCCTTTATCTCGATGTAATGGTGTTTCGACAATGGGTTGTGGATTATCATCGCTCCAAAATCGGCAATTCTGTTTATGTCAACAAACAGTTAACCAAAAGTGTGCTTCATCACTGAACACAATTTTCCGATGAAATTGTGGACCAATGGCAATGTTTTCTTCGGCCCATTTCCCAAATGTAAATGTCACTTCAATTCTTTTTACTTTGCAGCGTTACTGATCATGTTTCCCGCATGTATAGTCTGATTTAATTTAATTTCCAGAAAAAGTCTTTCTCTTAGCCATTTAGGACATTCGAACTGTCTTTAGCTGCTGACAATACACACAATTTTCATCGTTTGTCTTTTTAATCTTTTTCGTGTATGTCCCAAAGGAGCCTTGTCCAGACAAAACTTGGGTGAGGTAGTAACCCAGCTTCCTGTGTTTACAATTCAGCCACATTAAAATATCTGGAAGAAGTTTCCTTGTCCACGGTCCTGTTTTTTCGTTTCTCGTCCATCTCTCTTGCCATTAATGTAGCGTCAATTCTCTTTCGATCTTGTGCCTCGTCTTCTACCAGTAGGTTGAACCCTGGCAGCACAATCCCAATGAAGACGATGGGTGAACCTTGCTTTAGAGTTGCTGGTACTTCAACCAATGTTGTGAAGACAGTTCTGGCTATAACTGGGCAGGAACATAATTATTCATGTTTTTGTTGTCTTTTTCTTGAGCCTTATTTCTTCAATATTTTTTAGATTCACTAGTTCTTGGGATGAGGCTCACAAATAACAACACCGACTAAATAACAAACTGTTATTTAATGTCAAAACATTTATTTTCCTCTTTAACGACGTTTCAGCAACGTAAAACTGTTGCCTTCTTCAGTTAATACATAATATTATACAAAAATCGTCTAGTAGACAAATGTTTTCACCGCTATTCATTCATTTGTGCCAAAACGTTGTTTAAGAGGAAAAGATATGTTTTGAGATTGAATAACAGTTTGTTATTTACTCTGTGTTGTTATTTTTGTGAGAACTAGTCAATCTGAAAAATATTGAAGAAATAAGGCTCAAGAAAAAGAGAACAAAAACATGAATAATTATGTTCCTGCCCAGTTGTAGCTAGAACTCTCTTCGCAACATTCGATGAAGTACCAGCAACTCTAAAGCAAGGTTCACCCATCGTCTTCATTGGGATTGTGCTGCTAGGTGTAAGCTAGTGGATAGGTCCAGTAGGTCGAAGGGAATAAGCCAGGGGATAGGTCCGTTCGACCTACTGGACTAGCCACACTAAAATATCTGGAAGAAGTTTCCTTGTCCACGGTCCTGTTTTTTCGTTTCTCGTCCATCTCTCTTGTCATTAATGTAGTGTCAATTCTCTTTCGATCTTGTGCCTCGATCCCAATGAAGACGAGGCACAAGATCGAAAGAGAATTGACGCTATATTAATGACAAGAGAGATATTTTAGTGTGGCTGAATTGTAAACACAGGAAGCTGGATTACTACCTCAACCAAATTTTGTCTGGACAAGGCTACTTTGAGACATACACGAAAAAGATTAAAAAGACAAACGATGAAAATTGTGTATTGTCAGCAGCTAGACATAGTTCGAATGTCCTAAATGGCTAAGAGAAAGACTTTTTCTGGAAATGAAATTAAATCAGACTATACATGCGGGAAATGTTTCAGCATTACTGATCATGTGATCAGTAATGCTGCAAAGTATAAAGAATTGAAGTCACACGATCATCTTTCGCGTCGTACATTTGGTGAATGGGCCGAAGAAAACATTGCCATTGGTCCACAATTTCATCGGAAAATTGTGTTTTTCTTGTCTTTTTGTCTACGTCGAAAAACCAGAAACAATTGAGCACTTGGAAGCCACCATTCGACGCGTTACTACCGACTTAGTTTACTGCAAAGAATGTGTGAAAATTGAATATCCAGATTACGCCATCTACGCGCCAGCCACATGCCCGAAATAATGTTCAAAATTAATGCTAAAAAATTATCTTTGAAATAAAGACAATTTCAAGCATACTAAAACATTTCTTTGTGTTTTATTTCAATTTAGAGTTCTCCGCCTCTAAAAAAAAACAACCTTTATATCGACAACCATGAGCGTACTTCGCCAAGTTATGATTTCTCATCGGACCACTTTCCAATAATAACTACAGTCACAAACCACGAACCTCCATAATAAAAAAACAATTAGTATGAGCACCGATCCAATTTCGGATTCGTAACTCCAAAAATGCAGGCACATGAAAATTCACAATTAAAACAACTATCGTTTGCTCCAACAAGACTTTCGCAACTGCACTGCGAAATGGACAATAGCTTGTAAGCAGTTATGGGGCAACCTTAGGCGCCCTCCACCACTCCTACCATTTAGGCACTAGCCTAACCCAGTAGCCACGCCCACAACTCCGCACCCAGGCCATTTTTGGTTCCTTTCAAGATCACGCGCGCCTCATGGTCCCGCGAGACTATAAACGATGTAAATGACAAACGACACAAACGACGGAGATGACATGAACGACGTAAGTGACATAAACGATGTAAATGACATAACGATGTAATTGACATAAACGATCTAAATGACATAACGATGTACTTGACTTAAACGACGGAGATGACATGAACGACGTAAATGACATAAACGATGTAAATGACATAACGATGTAATTGACATAAACGATGTAAATGACATAACGATGTAGTTGACTTAAACGACGTTTATGTCATTTACATCGTTTATAACCTCGCGGGGCAATGAAACGTGCGTGACCTTGTTATTTTTGTGAGCCTCATCAGCTGCATACATCGATTCGGTCATTTTATGGGTCTTGGGCTATTATAGTCATGTATTTAGTTTTTATGTTACTGGATTACTTTTTTTGGGAAAAAGTTGATGAGAAATGTTGAATCGCAGAAATACGTTTTCCATTTATTCCAAAAATTAATACAGGGTGGCTTAACTATTAAAATATGGCTACTCAAAAAGACCCCCCTTTATTCGTTTATTAGTTTTAATATTAATCAATGAATTAATGTTTTCTTAGATGGACAATTTCAGACGATAAAGAACTCACTGAATACTTGAAAGAGTTTAGCAAAAATCCAAATTTTGATAATATAACAGAAAAAGATGCCGATTTGTTCGCCATGCCAAAAGAGTATTCTCTGGCGCATTGTGTAGCGGAGGATATGCGAATGGGTAGTGGAATTGCTGTGCAATTCAAGTAAGTCATCGATGATCATTATTTGATGATATGCCGTGACAATGTTTTTTTTTTTATAGGCGAGAGTTTAAGGAAGTTTCCTATTTGTTACAACAAAAACAGAAACAAGGTGGGCTAGCCATTCTTCATGATGAGAAGAATCAACGATTCATTTACTACTTGGTAACTAAAAAGCTGTCGACTGGTAAACCATCGAACGACACCATGTGGATGTCTTTGAAAAAGGTTTGTTGAGTATTTATTTTTCTTACATAGGGTACGGATACTTTCTTAGCCACTCCATACGATATACGGAAAGACTCGACGATCTTCTAATGGCTCAATGATCTGGACCTCTACATGAAGGAGAGACTGGAACCAATAACTTTATTATGAAGTGTTTTTTGTTGGTCCTGCTTATTTGGTGTTCCAGGACTTGTACAAGCTTCATGTCCAATTACCGACGGATGATTTGTAGGAGCGATAACAGGTGCAAAGTGTCTCCATCGGAGAATGACATGCTCTACTTTAAAGCGTATCTCGAAACCGATAATGCGACTGCGATATGATGGTGTGGTACCAGCTTTGACATTCGATATGGGAACCTGACTTTAGCCCGCTGAATTTTAAAATGACGAAGGTGGATTGGATAAGTCCTGTGTAATATTAACTCTTGCCTTCTGTGACTGTGAACAAATCAGTTTCGTCATAGACTCCTGATGTATAACAGTTATTATTGGAAGAAAAACCCGTCGCGTCGTCAGGGATGGTTACCACCATCAAGTTTCGGTGCTATTCGGTCTTCTCGGGCAGTTCTATCTCACTAATGGTCTTTTATGCTGTAGCTTGGAGTACCAGCAGAGATCTAAGTCTCTTAACGCGTCTTTGGAGAACGGTGACTGCTATCAGAATTCTGAGTACAGATTCGGGTTGGGCACACTCGAGTTACTACTAAACGATACCCCACACGACAATGTGACTTATGAGTCAAAGGCGAGACTCGCGATGACTCGGTGTTCAAATAGCTTCTTGGACTCAAAAAGAGTGTTAATTTGGCTAAAACAGTAAATTTCAACCTACTTTCGGTGTTCGGCTTTGTTCGGCAAACTTCGGAACTTACTGGTAATCGGTGAATTTGGTAATCGCTTGAATCGGCTTACCTCTAAATCTTAATCCGTGACCTCGGTTTACTCGGAAAAGAGCCGGAACTTTGATCGTGACTCAAAACACGGTCACTGCTCGGGCGCCAAATTTGTAATGGCGCTTTACTTTCCTGAGTGTCGGTTTCGGTGCTATTCGGTCTTCTCGGGCGCCAGTCTTTTATTTTAAAGTGTAAAGGACAACACTGTATTGTTCCGGGCAGTTAGCCGAAGAAATGATTATACCAGGGGTCAAGTTTTAAGAGCCAGAAAAATAACAGAGTCAGTATAAATTAAACTTTCATTTATTTACTCTAATAAATACAATAAAGGAAACTCTTAAATAAAACAAATATAAATATACAATATAAACGGTATAAGGGTGGTGACGGTGTTATTTGCGGAAACCTCTGAGAACTCGGCCTTTCTATGTACTATAATATACGGTTTGCTTTCGGACGGGTGTTGCGCCACTGGCAGAAGAGGTGAAGCGTCCGCCTACGCAGGGCTCTCCACCAAATCCTCAAGTTCAGCGCTCTGCAGCAGAGTTGAAATGTCAGCCTACGCGTGGCTTCCCACCGCTACAGCAGAATGACCAGGTACGCCTACGCAAGGCTCCCAAGTTCTGCGCTTGTGCGCAGGGGTGAGATGTCAGCCTACGCGTGGCTTCCCACCGCTACCACACTGGTCCGGTACAGGGTAAAACAGTCAGGTAAAATACTGAGGTACGCCCCTGACAGTAGATGTCGAGTGTCCGCCTACGCAGGGCTCCCTACCAATACCGAAAGTTTTGCGTTTGCACGTAGGGGTGAGATGTCAGCCTACGCGTGGATTCCCACCGCTACAGCAAAGTAACCAGGTACGCCACTGGTAGTAGAGGTCGGGCGTCTGCCTACGCAGGGCTCCCTACCAATACCGAAGTTTAGCGTTTGCCAGCAGGGGTGAAATGTCAGCCTACGCGTGGCTTCCCACCGATACCGGAGTTCGGTGCTTATTAAGCAGGGGTGAGATGTCAGCCTACGCGTGGCTTCCCACCGCTACCACACTGGTCCGGTACAGGGTAAAACAGTCAGGTAAAATACTGAGGTACGCCCCTGACAGTAGAGGTCGAGTGTCTGCCTACGCAGGGCTCTCCACCAATACCGAAAGTTTTGCGTTTGCACGTAGGGGTGAGATGTCAGCCTACGCGTGGATTCCCACCGCTACAGCAAAGTAACCAGGTACGCCACTGGTAGTAGAGGTCGGGCGTCTGCCTACGCAGGGCTCCCTACCAATACCGAAGTTTAGCGTTTGCCAGCAGGGGTGAAATGTCAGCCTACGCGTGGCTTCCCACCGATACCGGAGTTCGGTGCTTATTAAGCAGGGGTGAGATGTCCGCCTACGCAGGGCCTCAGGGAAGAAGAAGCAGCAGTTTTTGTAGAGGAAAAAAAAAAGATTGGCTTATCGTTCAGTATATTATGATGACTGGAGAGCTCATTATTTGGGTACCAATGAATTGGTAAGAGAAGATGAAGCCTTCTTATAGCAATGATTGGTAAGAGAATGCTTGCTTCGAAATGTAATGTGGCCTTTCACCGATTGAGAGTTACTAATCATTAGTACAGTAGTCCTGTGATTTACCTCTCCAATTTTTGAAAACTGAGTTTTGTAGAGGAGATGTTTTGAATAAACATTAGACTCCTTCAAAGTGTACGCATTGTGTAAATTCAAAATACAATATTTTATAGAAATATGTTCGTTATTTCATGGCCAGTCTTCATATTTAGGGATTTGTACTGGAGGCTGAATATAATCTTTGATTTTGTTTTGCAGATGCGTGACCATATAAAGGAAGCAAATGTAAAAAAACTGGCAATACCTCGATTGGGATGCGGCTTGGATAGATTGGAATGGACCGATGTCAAATCATATATTGCATTCCTATTCCGGGATGTTCCAGTTGAAATCGTTGTGTGCAACTTCCAGCAGGTACATTATGTTTTGTAATAGCAGGTAACATAGAATTTCTTTTAATCTCAAAACAACCTCAAAATGAAGCTGCACTTTTGGTGAATTCTTCATCTCATAGAAATTAGTTCAATGTGTTGCAAGATCACGCCGTCGTCGTGATGGTCAATTGCCACATCATTTCCTGTAATAATTCTTCCAGGAAGATCATCTACGTTGATATTTAATTTAGCTTACGAAAATTCGGTTAGTATCTCGCGATATCGAACACCATTCAGGGCAGGAGCATTACCAGTACGATTTTCAAATAAATATCGTTCAATTGCCCATCATGACACCAAACGGCGTTTCATGCATCGTCCAATTTAATAGCCGCCCTGATACAACCTTCTACGACAGAGCATTGCCTGCATTCATCAGACTATTCGATATAAATTTTCTTCCATCAAGTTTGGCTCATCATAGTACCCGTTGGGAACTTTATATGCTTGCATAAAGTGTAAAGTCTCGTTGAAATTAACGTTTTTAGCCGATCTAAAGGTTCTACAGCTTCAACTCTACTTGGTGGGTCTACAGCTTCAACTGTACTTTGATTGTCCTTGATTTAAACGCTCTTTGGATCAAATACCACATTCTATTCTCTATCTCTGCTGATCAGTTGATTTCAATGTGTATCCATTGAGGATTGATCTCAGGATTGTTTGGTCATGGTTGGAGGAATGGAGTACATCAGCCAAGTTGAAGACCAAGATATTATGTTGTTGAGATTGATCTAGGACGCTTGTAGATTGTTTTATCGGAGTCGTTTAGGCGGTTGGGCCTCACCTCACTTAAGCAGAAGATCTTTTGTGAATGACTCTAATCTATGAATTGCCCAGCTGTCTCACACTTTTCATAAAGTTGATGATTTCTCTGGGGGCTAAAAAAGTGCCATGCATTCACAGAGCACGTGTTCTGTTGTCTCCGACAAGTGTCGTCCTCGGGTAGGCCCATCTTTTTGAGATGGTACTTCACTGGGTGGTGTCCCGTAAAAAGTCCTGTAATTTGCCTTAGGTCGCTTCCCTGCGTTGGCCTCTGAAGGTTTGATAAACCTATTTGATTGTCTTAGGCCTGGCGTGTTTCTCCAGTAGGACTTAAGTTGTTCCTTTTCCCATCTCCGAAGTTCTTCCTTCATATGGCTTTGTGGAAGGCCAAAGATGGGTTCCGGGCAGCAGAACGGAGCGTTTGCGCCCTCTTTTGCAAGTTGGTCCGCCGCTTCGTTCCCCTCTATGCCTTCATGTCCTGGCACCCATGTCAGAGTAATCTTTTTCCCCTGAGCTGCCAGTTGCTTTAGGGTCTGTTTGCATTCCCATGCTAGCTTTGACGTGAAGGTGTAAGACCTCAATGCTTTTAACGCAGCTTGACTGTCTGACATAATATTGATCTGCCGTTCCGGGATACCTCTCTGCAGTCATTCTTGAGCACAACGATTAATAGCGTTGATCTCTGCTTGGAATATAGTGGGACTTTTCCCGAGAGTTTCAGAGAGCCTGCAATTAGGCCCGTATACTCCCATGCCTGTGTTCCCTTCTATTCCTTTTGAACCGTCCGTATACCAGACGGATGTGTTTTCTGGGAATCGTGGTTCCCCATTTAGCCAATTTTGACAGTCTGCAATGACCACTTCAAATGGGATTTCAAAATCATGTTTGCGTGGCAAAGCGTCCGACGGTTTTCTTCCTGAATCCAAAGGTATTAGATTCAGGATTCCCATGTGTCCCTCTAGATCGCCAGATTTGTATTCCATTACCTGGGCCAGTTTCAGAGCGCTAATTGCTGCCTCTTTTCTGACTAGGACAGGCAACGGTATTAGATGCAGCAACGTTTCCATCGCTGCTGTGGGGCAAGTTCGCATTGCCCCTGTTATTCCTTAACATGCAAGCCGTTGCAACTTTTGAAGACGGCATTGTGTATGCTTAATAATCTAGGACGCTTACAAAACAGTTCAGTGTCATCATAAGCATTATATTATGAGTTAGATCCGATATGAAGAACAACAATGGTCCTAAGTTTGAACCCTGCGGTACTCCGCTATGACCTGGTAGCTTCCATTAGCCCTAACCCGGAAATCTAAGAAATGCCTCAAGGCGATCAAAAGGCACCTTGCCTTCTCGAAGTCCAAGTATACCACATGATTAGGTTGTCCACCATTGTTTGGTCCACTAGTTGAGACACGTTCTTCTAGCTTCAAACGTGGTCTACAGCCTCTCTGCTGGTCAGCTCATTTCAATGTGTGTAAGAAATCTCAGAATTATTTGGTCCTGGTTGAAGGTCATCAGTCAAATTAAAGACAGTATATTATATTGTCGAGATCGATCTAGGACGCGTCAGCATTTTGCAATGGCTTACAAAACAGTTTTGTGTTAGATCCGATATGAGAACATCAATGGTCTAAAGCTTCTAGCTTCAAAAGTGGTCTACAGCTTCAACTTTGCTTGTCCTTGATTTGAACTGTCTTTGGATCAAATCCCACATTCTTCTATTAGACGACTCTTCCTGTAGACTTCGGGAGAGTATTTCTGCATTCCTGTTGCAATGGACAGGCTCTAAGCTGCGATCCACTCCAACACATACAGGATTTTACCAACCTAGAGAGTCCCTGGCATTGTTATCACCGATTGAGGCATGAGGCCGTAAATCGACGAAACTATCGGTCTAATGTGTGACCGAAATGCCTATAGAGTCTTTTCTTTCGTGGCTTTGTGTCTACACATACAAAGAAAACATATTTGAGCTGTTCACTGTTATTTTTTTTAGAACCACGGTCAGACTAAAAGAAAATTGCAAACAAAGTCGGAAACGGCGGCAAAATCGAATAAAAGTGTATTGAGTAAATTTCTCAAGAAAGGAAAATCGCCTAAATCGAAAAAATCAAAGAAATAGTCTTTTTTTTTTCATGTTTTTAATTTTTTTATTATTTTTTTATGTTTGTTTAATTCTTGT
Source organism: Apoderus coryli (assembly GCA_911728435.2). Taxonomy (NCBI): domain Eukaryota; kingdom Metazoa; phylum Arthropoda; class Insecta; order Coleoptera; family Attelabidae; genus Apoderus; species Apoderus coryli. The sequence continues at coordinate 1,937,466 of OU452207.1, forward strand.
TATTAGTTATTGTGTCGTTTCAAAATATTTCATGCTTTGTTATAATTGTAATAATATATTTTTGTTTAAGTTGATTTTATTTACACAAATTTTAAGAAAATATATAAAATGTTGATGTAAATCTGCAGTATTTTTTATGATTTTGCCTTTGTGTCCCACTTTAGTTGCAATGTTTGAGCAGGATTACCAGGGTTGTCTCCTTTAGTTTTTCAAATAAGGCTGATAAAAAAAAAACAGTAGATTGCTTTTAAAGACTTTTCCAGACGCTCGAACCAAGTCTGTTGTTCTGCACGTTGCGTTAAAATAGCATTTTGAAGGTGTCGATTGTGACATTGGCTAACGCAGTCTGTCCTCGCTTTTCGGAAAGGGAAGGAAACCGTTGGGGCTATGCGCAGGATGATCTAGCAATTCAAGTTGCTTTATAAATTTACTTGCCTTGAGAGCTGCATTAGACCTTGTTCTGGTGTGTGTGGGGTGATTCGTCATTGGGGGTTGGTTTTTCGAAGGTAATCTTGCTGCATGACTTGCTTTTCATTTAATTTTGAAACTGAGAAAATTGAGTTTATTTTTGGGTTGATGAGAGTAAATCCACGAGTAATTGCCACTGACAATGCAGTACAGTACACCGCTGTCTCAGTTTTATGGAGGATTCGCCAAGTTGACGTCGAGGAAAGGCCAAATTCTTGAGAGCAACGTGAAATGGATGATTGCATAATTTCCTAGGCTGCAAAATATTTTCAATTATTGATCCTTGCGGTTTACTGGCGTACAGGCATTCTCTGATCTTCGCCAATCCGGTTGTTTCAAATTTATTTATTAGGCGGGGAGGACCATCGATACCATAAATTGAATAAAGTGCACGGAACGTTTGCTGAATAAAATATTCGCAGCATATTGCCTGCTCACACTAGATGTCGCCACAAACATCTTGTTGCCTTTCGGTAACTCGTGCTAGTATAAGCTCTTCGTAAATGAAGAGAAGATTTGAATCACACTCAGCTTCCTCCAGAACGCTGATGTTTGTTCGTCGGTCCTGCCATTTGCTTCCAAGAATTCTTCGCTGATGGTACTTCTCTAGGGCTTTTAAATGCCTCCGATAAGTGGTCCAAGACTCACAGCTATACGTAAGGGTAGAAACTATACTCGCAACTTAGTTCGAACGTCGATGTTATCACTATCAAAGACTCTCGTCCTCAGTCGGTCAAAAGATGCGCTTTCATCAATGATATTTGGGTTCGCCCCGAGAATGCTGCCGAGGTAAGAGAAACTCTCGATGTTCTGAGATCTGTCTCCGTTCACTCGAATATGTGGTGGGACAGCCGCAGTATTGGGTGCAGGCTGGTAGAGATACTCCTCTATGCGCTGTTAAATGCATTTAGTATATATTGAAGATCTTCTGTATCAGCGATATACAGTGGCCTTGGATGGTGTTTCATCTCGCCAATCCTTGCATTAAGTTGCTTGATGCACGGTTCTTGCGCCAAGATAAACTTTTCAACTTACTGTAAACAACACAAAATATTGCTCGAACGTAAAAACGTTCTCAGTGCGTATACTGTCAACAATGTCAAACACCTGGCAATACCAGTGTTGCCAGTTCTCAATACATAAATGGCAACCCCCCGTGTAGAGAGATCACTCACTTTTTGTTGGTGACCGTCCAAATACCCAATAAAATTAATATTTTTGCAGGATACTGAGGATGGTGGTCCCCCACGCGCTAGAACATCGAAAGTGGTCATGGACTTCAACCACATAACCCAAATTGGTACACAAACCGTAATAATCTATTTAACAACTCCCAATAAGGATATTGACCTAAACACCAAAGAATTGGACAAGAAATACAATAATAAAATTACACAAAGTCTACGAACGAACAATAATACACGATTAGGAGACGCTATACGAGCTGAATACGTTCAGGGGAATACGTTTTACGTATTTTACGGATGCGTAGTAAAGCGTCACATTAACGACGATATTGATTACACGGAATTTGAAAAGTGTCTTAAACAGATTTATAATAATTATAAAAAAGATTATTGTGAATATGTTGCTTTTCAATCGTTGGATGTTAGTAAAGAAGTCGACGATATGATCAATGAGAAAATGCTAACGCTTATGAGGAATTTGATGAGGGATTTCGAGATTTACATGTGTGGAGGTCAAATACCTGATAAGCAATAATTGTTAGAAGTGATAAGGGATGGTACGCATCCTAAATATCACAAATACATCTTTCCAGGCAACGCTCACCATAGACATCTGCGTTGAGATATTAAACCGTAGCAGTAATTTTTAGAACGGGTTTTATCTTTAAGACATCCAAGAACAGACATCTAAAATGTGTCTATTTTATGACTAAACGCACTCAGACATAAAACATCTTTAAAATGTCTTTCAACAGAAATCTTAAGGATATCTGTTTTCTGTCTGAAGAAATGTGTGCTTTTTGACACAGACATATTTAAGACATCCAAGAACAGACATCTAAAATGTGTCTGTTTTATGACTAAACGCACTCAGACAAAACGATAGCAGACATCTTTAAAATGTCTTTCAACAGAAATCTTAAGGATATCTGTTTTCTGTCTGAAGAAATGTGTGCTTTTTGACACAGACATATTTAAGACATCCAAGAACAGACATCTAAAATGTGTCTGTTTTATGACTAAACGCACTCAGACAAAACGATAGCAGACATCTTTAAAATGTCTTTCAACAGAAATCTTAAGGATATCTGTTTTCTGTCTGAAGAAATGTGTGCTTTTTGACACAGACATATTTAAGACATCCAAGAACAGACATCTAAAATGTGTCTGTTTTATGACTAAACGCACTCAGACAAAACGATAGCAGACATCTTTAAAATGTCTTTCAACAGAAATCTTAAGGATATCTGTTTTCTGTCTGAAGAAATGTGTGCTTTTTGACACAGACATATTTAAGACATCCAAGAACAGACATCTAAAATGTGTCTGTTTTATGACTAAACGCACTCAGACAAAACGATAGCAGACATCTTTAAAATGTCTTTCAACAGAAATCTTAAGGATATCTGTTTTCTGTCTGAAGAAATGTGTGCTTTTTGACACAGACATATTTAAGACATCCAAGAACAGACATCTAAAATGTGTCTGTTTTATGACTAAACGCACTCAGACAAAACGATAGCAGACATCTTTAAAATGTCTTTCAACAGAAATCTTAAGGATATCTGTTTTCTGTCTGAAGAAATGTGTGCTTTTTGACACAGACATATTTAAGACATCCAAGAACAGACATCTAAAATGTGTCTGTTTTATGACTAAACGCACTCAGACAAAACGATAGCAGACATCTTTAAAATGTCTTTCAACAGAAATCTTAAGGATATCTGTTTTCTGTCTGAAGAAATGTGTGCTTTTTGACACAGACATATTTAAGACATCCAAGAACAGACATCTAAAATGTGTCTGTTTTATGACTAAACGCACTCAGACAAAACGATAGCAGACATCTTTAAAATGTCTTTCAACAGAAATCTTAAGGATATCTGTTTTCTGTCTGAAGAAATGTGTCCTTTTTGACACAGACATATTTAAGACATCCAAGAACAGACATCTAAAATGTGTCTGTTTTATGACTAAACGCACTCAGACAAAACGATAGCAGACATCTTTAAAATGTCTTTCAACAGAAATCTTAAGGATATCTGTTTTCTGTCTGAAGAAATGTGTGCTTTTTGACACAGACATATTTAAGACATCCAAGAACAGACATCTAAAATGTGTCTGTTTTATGACTAAACGCACTCAGACAAAACGATAGCAGACATCTTTAAAATGTCTTTCAACAGAAATCTTAAGGATGTCTGAAGAGATGTGTGCATTTTGACACGGACATATGTAAGACATCCAAGAACAGACATCTAAAATGTGTCTGTTTTATGACTAAACGCACTCAGACATAAAACGATAGCAGACATCTTTAAAATGTCTTTCAACAGAAATCTTAAGGATGTCTGAAGAGATGTATGCATTTTGACACGGACATATGTAAGACATCCAAGAACAGACATCTGAAATGTGTCTGCTCTATAACTAAACACATTCAGACATAAAACAGTTGCAGACATCTTTAAAACGTCTTTCAACAGAAATCTTAAGGATGTCTGTTTTCTGTTTGAGGAGATGTGTGCTTTTTGACACAGACATATTTAAGACATCCAAGAACAGACATCTAAAAAGGTGTCTGTTTTATGACTAAACGCAATCAGACATAAAACAGTTGCAGTCATCTTTTAAAAATGTTTCTACAGAAATCTTAATGATGTCTGAAGAGATGTGTGCTTTTTGACACGGACATATTTAAGACATCCAAGAACAGACATCTAAGAGGTGTCTGTTTTATAACTAAACGCACTCAGACATAAAACAGTTGCAGTCATCTTTAAAATGTCTTTCAACAGAAATCTTAAGGATGTCTGTTTTCTGTTTGAAGAGATGTGTGCTTTTTGACACAGACATATTTAAGACATCCAAGAACAGACATCTAAAAAGGTGTCTGTTTTATGACTAAACGCAATCAGACATAAAACAGTTGCAGTCATCTTTTAAAAATGTTTCTACAGAAATCTTAATGATGTCTGAAGAGATGTGTGCTTTTTGACACGGACATATTTAAGACATCCAAGAACAGACATCTAAGAGGTGTCTGTTTTATAACTAAACGCACTCAGACATAAAACAGTTGCAGTCATCTTTAAAATGTCTTTCAACAGAAATCTTAAGGATGTCTGTTTTCTGTTTGAAGAGATGTGTGCTTTTTGACACAGACATATTTAAGACATCCAAGAACAGACATCTAAAAAGGTGTCTGTTTTATGACTAAACGCAATCAGACATAAAACAGTTGCAGTCATCTTTTAAAAATGTTTCTACAGAAATCTTAATGATGTCTGAAGAGATGTGTGCTTTTTGACACAGACATATTTAAGACATCCAAGAACAGACATCTAAAAAGGTGTCTGTTTTATGACTAAACGCAATCAGACATAACACAGTTGCAGTCATGTTTTAAAAATGTTTCTACAGAAATCTTAAGGATGTCTGAAGAGATGTGGGCTTTTTGACACGGACATATTTAAGACATCCAAACACAGACATCTAAAAGGTGTTTGTTTTATGACTAAACGCACTCGGACATAAACAGTTGCAGTAATCTTTAAAATGTCTGAAGAGATGTGGGCTTTTTGACACAGACATATTTAAGACATCCAAGAACAGACATCAAAAAGGTGTTTGTTTTATGATTAAACGGACTCGGACATAAACAGTTGCAGAAATCTTGAAAATGTCTTTGAACAGAAATCTTAAGGATGTCTGAAGATATGTGTGCATTTTGACACGGACGTATGTTAGACATCCAAGAACAGACATCTAAAATGTGTCTGTTTTATGACTAAACGCATTCAGACATAAAACAGTTGCAGACATCTTTAAAATGTCTTTCAACAGAAATCTTAAGAATGTCTGTTTTCTGTCTGGAGAGATGTGTGCTTTTTGACACAGACATATTTAAGCCATTCAAGAACAGACATCTAAAAGGTCTTTGTTTTATGACTAAACGCACTCGGACATAAACAGTTGCAGTAATCTTTAAAATGTCTTGGAACAGAAATCTTAAGGATGTCTGAAGAGATGTATGCATTTTGACATGGACATATGTAAGACATCCAAGAACAGACATCTAAAATGTGTCTGTTCTATAACTAAACGCGCTCAGACCTAAAACAGTTGCAGTCATCTTTAAAACGTCTTTCAACAGAAATATTAAGGATGTCTGTTTTCTGTTTGAAGAGATGTGTGCTTTTTGACACAGACATATTTAAGACATCCAAGAACAGACATCTAAAAGGTGTTTGTTTTATGACTAAACCCGTTCAGACATAAAATAGTTGCAGTTATCTTTAAAATGTCTTTTAACAGAAATCTTAAGGATGTCTGAAGAGATGTGTACATTTTGACACGGACATATGTAAGACATTCAAGAACAGACATCTAACATGTGTCTGTTTTATGACTAAACGCCTTCAGACATAAAACAGTTGCAGTTATCTTTAAAATGTCTTTTAACAGAAATCTTAAGGATGTCTGTTTTCTGTTTGAAGAGATGCGTGCTTTTTGACACAGACATATTTTTAAGACATCCAAGGACAGACATCTAAAATGTGTCTGTTTTATGACTAAACGCACTCAGACATAAAACAGTTGTAGACATCTTTAGAATGTCTTTCAACGGTAATCTTAAGGATGTCTGTTTTCTGTTTGAAGAGATGTGTGCTTTTTGAGACAGACATATTTAAGACATCCAAGCACAGACATCTAAAAGGTGTTTGTTTTATGACTAAACGCACTCAGACATAAAACAGTTGCAGACATCTTTAAAATGTCTTTCAACGGTAATCTTAAGGATGTCTGTTTTCTTTTTGAAGAGATGTGTGCTTTTTGACACAGACATATTTAAAACATCCAAGAACAGACATCTAAAAGATCTTTGTTTTATGACTAAACGCACTCGGACATAAACAGTTGCAGTAATCTTTAAAATGTCTTTGAACAGAAATCTTAAGGATGTCTGAAGAGATGTGTGCATATTGACACGGACATATGTAAGACATCCAAGAACAGACATCTAAAATGTGTCTGTTTTATGACTAAACGCGTTCAGACATAAAACAATTGCAGTTATCTTTAAAATGTCTTTTAACAAAAATCTTAAGAATATCTGTTTTATGAGAGAGATGAGTGCTTTTTGACATAGACGTATTTAAGACATCCAAGAACAGACATCTAAAATGTGTTTGTTTTATGACTAAACGCGTTCAGACATAAAACAGTTGCAGACATCTTTAAAATGTCTTTCAACAGAAATCTTAAGGATGTCTGTTTTCTGTTTGAAGAGATGTGTGCTTTTTGACACAGACATATTTAAGACATCCCAGAACAGACATTTAAAAGGTGTTTGTTTTATGACTAAACGCACACGGACATAAACAGTTGCAGTAATCTTTAAAATGTTTTTGAACAGAAACCTTAAGGATGTCTGAAGAGATGTGTGCATTTTGACACGGACATATGTAAGACATCCAAAAACAGACATCTAAAATGTGTCTCTTTTATGACTAAACGCGTTCAGACATAAAACAGTTGCAGACATCTTTAAAATGTCTTTCAACTGCAATCTTAAGAATGTCTGTTTTATGTCTTAAGAGATGAGTGCTTTTTGACATAGACGTATTTAAGACATCCAAGAACAGACATCTACAATGTGTCTGCTTTATAACTAAACGCACTCAGACATAAAACAGTTGCAGTCATCTTTAAAATGTCTTTCAACAGAAATCTTCGGCATGTCTGTTCTATATCTAAAGGGTTTAGTCTTTGGGATGTCGTGTGGTCTGACACAGATATTTAAGATGTCTAGGAACAGACATCTTAAATGCGTTCTGAAGGTATATGTGCTGACTAACAGAGACATCTTTAAAACGTTTGTGAATAGACATCTTTAAGGCGTTCAGACGTCTTTAAGATGTCGTGTGCTGTCTGGGATATAGTCTCCGCTCTTGAGCTGACTATAGTTGTTTGAATTATTAATATTTTGTTTTTGATTATGTAAGTGTTTTTATTTTTTTTTTACTAAAATTGATTATGCATTAGATTGGTCTTGTTATTTTTTTATTTGTTGTGTTGAATAACAATATTATACAAGTGGTAGGGTTTTAGTTTGAACTGTTTAATATGATTTTATTTTGTTGTCAGAACGACCGATTATTTTTACTAATAGAGTAAATATCGTGTATATCGTAAGCAATCAAGTAGGTATCCTTTATTATATTAATCTGTTTTTGATTTTTTCTTCGGTTTTCTTTGTATTATGTATTTTAGTTATTTTAATAAATTTGGTTGTTTTAACATGAACTTTGTTTTCTTTCATTCTGCATTATTTCAATAGTTTCCGTACAACCCTTTTCAAGTTTCAAGCCAAACTGGAGAAAGTGCAAAAAAAAACATTTCAAAAATAATTTTTAATAAAAATCGAATGTATCTCTCTATGACTACCGTTATTCTCCTGCTTCAACATAAACGGAGATAATCCCTTGAGGATATTCAGCATGCTAACAACACCCGTTACAAAAAAAAAATCTATTTGCGGATGATTTAAAGATTTATAGAAGATTATTTGAATAAAACGACGTCTACTCCACAAAACGATCGATATATATATACGCTAAAATCTTGCTTTTAACTGCCAGACATGTTTCGGACTACACGTTCATCATCAGTGGCTTAAGGAACCTTATATAATGTTGATATATGTGAGGGTCGTACTTCATACAAATATTAACAGAGAGATTTTTTACATTGATTTTGATTTAAACGTTTATACATATCACCTTGTTGGAGTGTCAAATTAATAAAATAAAAATATAGTTAAATTGTTGAAAACTTGTTAATTATTCTTGCTTGTGTACTTCGTTTTCTCCTTTTTCTCATTTTAAAGGAAATCAAGTTAAGTTTAAACAATTTGGTAAGAGCCCACAACAGTACGGCTGTTTTAAGAATCACAAGCCTTGTGATTCTTAAAGTCCTTCACAGAATTCGCTAAGTTATGTACCCTGGTTGGATATTTAAGGGACAGATCTCGTGCGCCATTAACTTGTAGGAATGTCTCCTCAAATTAATGCTGGACTAATGGAAACCAGCTTCAAATGTGTATTGAGAAAAGAATGGTTGCTACTTGGACTTTGGAAAGAAAACATCATAATATAATAATAACATTGATGATAATATTAACTATACATGAGTAGTTATTGTTATTCTATTTTTTTATGATGTAGGTACATCACCTTGACTGTGATTTGCTTTGAGAAACATGTGTAATAATATTTATGTTGCATCCATTATAGTTCTATTTATACAAAATACCTATACACTTGACTAATATTGTCAAATGGAGAAAAGAAGTTTTGTTTTCAACTTTTGTAACAGATATATTTTATTTATTTGGTGGGCACTCTATTAGCTATCAGTGGCGGCTCGTTGAGGGAGGCTAGGCTCCTTTTCCACAGCATTCCAATGGGTTTAAATCCGGGGATTGTGCAGACCATAAGTGAGGTCCATCTAGCGATTTGTTTCTGTGAAAAACTCGCGAGCAACCCGACTAAAATGCACTGGTGGTGGGTTTTCTAAAATACAGAGTGCTGATCAGATATGAACTTCAGCAAATCTCCCCTGAAATTATAGGGAACACACCTCGAACATTTGCTACAATCTAGATTCATAACCTTAAATATCTAGATAACCGTTGAGTTTAGGTAAACTTTATAATATATCAAATAATATTGTTAGAGAAAAATGGCAACTTAAAACCAAAAGTCACATGTACAACAGTGGCCAACTGCATATATATATAGGTTATGTTTATAAGTAGGTACCTAAGTGTAATTAGTATCTAGAATATATTTACCTAGTTCATAATAATACTAAATAAAACACATTTTATGAATCTGTCAATCAAATTACTTTTATGCTACCTGTTAGCAAATCATAATACGTCTCATACCAGATATTATTAAAAGCTCTGCTTTTATGTATTTGCCTTTACTTATATTTATCACACATTTATTTAAAGCTGGAACAGGTGTGTTTGTATATTTTTAACAAGATTTTTCTGTTCTTAAAAGGAGTGTTGATTAAAAAAACTTAACTTTAGTTAAAATTAAAAAATAAACATCATTTTTCATAATAACTTCGCTTACCTGATGCGTAGTACTATTATTACACGAATAAAAAAAGAGGGAAATACCTATAGGTATGTAAATTAAGTATGTTAAATAGGTGTATACGATAAAGCCTGCTTCAGATGAAGACGAAATTCAAAATTACAGTTGTATGGTCAATTGAGTTTCTTAACTAACTCATCCCAGTTCGTGAAACGGAGCTTGTTGTTGTTTAACCATGTCCAAGCCTGAGCCTTAAATAAATCACCAGCAGAGCTGAACAACTCCTCCTTAGAAACATGTCTAGAAAGAGACTCTACTCTTTCTAAAAATGGAACGACAGATTCATTGACATGACCAGAAAAACTAAATTTCCATTTATATGGTAGAACAGTCTTGGAAAAGAAAGATTGTGAAGCTGCTTGCAATGAAGTGTCTCTGTTTGAGTGAACAGGGGTTGAAGATGCAGGTGGTGATAATTTAGACTGTAAATCTCCCTCCATAGAAAGTACTGTCATACGTAATGTCTTTCTAGTCTGAGTTTGTTTTTCAGAATCAACGTCCATTCGAGAAATTCTACCTGTCACATGAGTTAATCGTGAAACTATACGTTTATAATCTGCATCTTTTGTGTTTCCCAACTTCGTAAGTGTAAACATGTATAATTTCCTGAAAACTACGGTTTGATTCTTCCTGACTTAGAAAACCTCTCAAGACTTTACGTTTAGAAACCACTGTACCCTTAGTATCTGCATCCCTAATGTTCAATTCATAATCAAGTTCCCAATCTTTGAGATAATTCGGTTCTAACCTTATATGGTCAAGCGGGTTGAAAATTAATTTATAGTTTAAATTTTATATGGAGAAAAATAATTACACTTCACTTGCTTCATAGGACAAGCTGCCACTGAATATATCAAATATTGTTGGAGAAAAAGGGCAACTTAAAACCTAAAGTCACATGTACGAGTATTTCTACCAAAAAAAAATGTTTTTTAATCGAATTGATGCGCGACATTTAGCCCTCACTGTATATGGGTAATTCTGTTTCAGCGCGACCGGCAATAATAAACAAATGTATATTATAATACAAAACCCAGAAATACAGTATGTATTCGTTCTGAAACTATACTGAAATCTTTAAGAACATTATTTGGCAAAAAAACCCAAATAAGTACCAACCTTATATAGGTAGTTAAATATTTTAGTCCCCTTAACCAATCTCGGCAGTGTCAAAGTTAACTCCAAAAAAGAAATTAAATTTGGACGCTTACTGATTTATTATTTCCTTATACAAAAGTTTATTTTTATTTGTTATTGTTTTTTTTTAAATTATTATTGTTATTATTAGATCGCCGGCCGTGGAAGTGTTTAATGGCAGTACTAAATTTTTTTTTAAACATTCATTAGGTACTATTCCTAAACATTTTGTAGTTACTACAGTGATTTTAGTTAGTTCTGTTGAGATTTTTATCAAAATTTTAGTGAAGTAGTTTATTTTAATTTTACCTACATTGTTTTATGTATAGACAAACATAATTATTTTTACGTTTTATTTTAATTGAAAAGGACATCGGATAAAATGACTCGAAGTTACACTTTTACAATGGTAAGTTTATTTTTTTATTTATATGGTGAAATAAACAGTACAGATTGTCCTTTATTCACAAAATTGGAGTTGGAAGTTTGTTTGTTTTATTTAGAATTTTATTGAAAGGTAAACATATTTTTATTAGTGTTCTAAACGCAAAATATCGAGTGATGTGGCTGCCTGATGAGTATAAACGAGTACGAAATAGGCACTTATACTTGATATTTTGAAACAACAAACTTCAATAGTAAGTAAAGTGTATTTTATTTTTAGCTCTCCATATCATATATGTATATATGGAGACTATTAGTTTCATGAAATTTTTTTTTTTTTAATTTAAGTAGTTTAAAGTCTAATACACTCATTACTCGTTCGGCCGTCCTTATTATATCGAATACAAAAAACCTGTTTGTCTGGTGTGACGTAGGCGAACCACGTCGGAATGTACTTTACAGGGGAAGATTGCTAACATATGTAATATACCTAATAAGTAGTTTTAAAAAAATGTCTGTCTGTCTGTCTGTATGCACGAAAACGCAAAAACCACTTAACAGATTTTAACCAAATTTCGTACAAAAATACTATAGGACATGGCAAGGAGCTGATTAGATTTTGGGAAACATTGAGCGTAGGCAAGCGGTTTAAAAGAGGGTTCAACAATTAAAAAAATTCATAGTTCATAAACTTCTCCGAAATACTGCATATTTTTTTACGCATTTAATTGAATATATCCTAAAATATTGAACATAAAATATTAGACTACATTGGCGTTCGAAAATAGTGTAAAATGGGGTCAAAAATATTTAAAAAAAACGTACTTCTTAAACATAGCAGAAATATTAACTAATTATTTATAGCTTTAATAGAATATAACCTATAAAATGTGTCATAAATAACTTACTTTCATAGGCGTTCGTAAATAGTGGAAAAGGGGTCAAAACATAAAAAATATATATTTCCTAAACTTATTCGAAATATGGAATAATTTTTCATAGTTGTGATACAATATAAGCTAAAAAATATTCCATAAAAGAATTGGTTCACACAGGCGTTCGAAAATAGTCTAAAAAAAGGGTCAAAAACGAAAAAAAAAATGTTTCCCAAATATACCAGAAAAAATTGGCTAATTATATATAGCTTTGATATAAGATAACCTAAAAATTGCAGCATAAAATTTTTATTTACATAGGCGTTCGTAAATAGTAGAAAAAGGGGTAAAATAAAAAAAAAATAAAATGCAAAATTTTTTTATATTTAACTAGTTGAATTGGTGTTAAAAATACACGACAAAAATTAGGCGTCCGTGAAAATTCTATAAAAGGGTCAGAAAAAATTTGTATCCGTGATAACTCAAAAACCACTTAACGGATTTTAACCACATTTGGTACGAAAATACTACAGGATATTTATAGGTGATGATTAACATTGAGCGTAGGCAAGGGGTTTAAAAGAGGGTTCAAAAATTTAAAAAATCATAGTTCTTAAACTTATCCGAAATATTGAATAATTTTTTGTGCGTTTAATTAAATATAACCTAAAATATTTAACCTAAACAATTAGACCACATTGACATGCGAAAAAAGTGTAAAACGGGGTAAAAAGGTTAGAAAAAACGAATTTCTTAAACATAGCAGAAATATTGACTAGTTATTTATAGCTTTGATAGAATATAAACTAAAGGCCTAGAAGATCTGAAATATAAAATATGTACGTATAAATAGTGGCTTTAAAGAGAAGAAAAATGAACAAAACGGTCATAAAATTATTACTTTTACACTTAAATATGGAGAGCTATTCGTGCCTCGAGGGCAACAGTTTATTTTCTCTAAAACGTTTTAAAAGTGTTAATAACTTTAGTAAATTAATTTTTTTAACATCAGATCACATAAATTCATTCATTCAATCATTTTAGAATTTATTTACAAAAGTTGTGCTTGTAATGCAATGCCAGTTGTAGTACTAGCCAGTGGAGTAGTTGTTTTGCTTTGTTTCCTAATTTTATACATAACATTTTCGATAATATCGGGAACAGATTCGTCTCACATCGAAAAATTCTAAATTCACTTTCTTATTTTCTACATATTTATTTGTTTTGTTTTATTTAATTCAAATAAACAGTCAAATATCTAGTTTTAGTAATCAATTATACCGGATGTCCACTGTGGAACAATCTGTAAATCTGGGTTGACGGGGAGAATTCGGTTAAAAAAAATTTAGCGTAAAACATGAGCAACATCAATGTGAAATTTCTCGTTAAGTTAAAAAAAAATATTCCGACGGAGTGCTATAAATTGTTGAAAGAGGTCTACGGTGAGAATTCTCGATCTCGTGCACGTATGTTCGAATGGCATAAAAGGTTTTCTGAAGGCCGAGAGAACATCGAGGATGACCAACGTCCAGGTCGACCTGTGTCTGTTTCAACTCCACAAATAGTGACCAAAATCAATGAAATTGTGCGCGGAAATCGTCGTATGAGCAGTCGGATGATTGCTGAAACTATAAACGGCCATAAAGAAACTGTCAGAAAAATTTTACATGAAGAAAGTCGCTTCATCCGAATTAAATAAAATTTGGGCAGTATGTTATTAGAAATGTAATAATTGTAATGGTTGCAGTAGGTAGTCGGTATAACCAATTTTAAATTCTGCATGATCACTTTGGCATAACAAAGGTCAGTGTGCCAAGAATACTCACGTCACCGCAAAAACACAAATAGCCAACAAAGCTTCGTCCTATATCCTATGGAAATTGACGCAAATTTGAAAATTTAAGGACAAAAAACTTACAAATAAATTATAATAATGCTTTGGTAGAAGTGCTCTGTCTAATTGATTTAAATAAATCAGTAATTCCCACTACACGTACACTTGCACTTTCATGGCAAATTTTTTAAATAATCAAATAGTTTGTAATCAGGTAATTATCGTACACCGCAATGTCAGCAACAAAAATATACATGATATAAGTAATTATGATTGTAAAGTTTTAGCAAGTAAAAAAAATTTTTGTACCTATTGAGCCACATGTACCGCATCAAACTTTGATGTTCAGCCAGAGCATGATTGGTCGAAGCTCGGAATACATGCAGCTTTGTGGTAAATCATGTTGGAACAAGGATGTTTTGCATGTTTGACTCACAGGATGTTTTAAACTTCCGACTGACTAAAAAAAATCATGAAATAGAAGAAGAAGTTATGCCACCTCAAATCTGTGCCGATTTTTTTTGGTGGATAATTTTTGGCAAATTTGCATTCGTGCATTACTTTCAGCTAAAGACGAATTTGGTGCAAAAATGAAACAGATAATCCAAGAAATATGCAATCAGGATAGTTTCGAGATATACAATGTGTCCACGGATAGAGTTTGGAAGAGGAAAAACTTTTTTATTTGTAGAGTTAGAAGAAAAAGTCATTCTTTATAAAAACGTCTGCTTGTGTCGAAACTACAATTTCAAATACCAAATTTACGATTACTATACAGCGTATATCAAAAATAATATTTTTAATGATTTTGATTTTTTTGTTTTTTTTTTTAATTTTATGAAAATATTTTCAAAATCGTGATTTATTACACCAATTGTGCAAAAAACACTAATAAACTTTTTTCTCAAAGTGGTTGATTTCATAGCTACTATTAAAATAATAATATTAAAAAAAAAACAAGGAAATCAAAATCATTAAAAATGTTATTTTTGATATACCCTGTATAGTAATCGTAAATTTCGTACTCGAAATTGTAGTATTGACACAAGCAGACGTTTTTATAAAAAATGACTTTTTCTTCTAAATCTACAAATACAAAAGTTTTTGCTCTTCCAAACTCTATCTGTGAACACATTTTTATTTGTAGATTTAGAAGAAAAAGTCATTCTTTATAAAAACGTCTGCTTGTGTCAAAACTACAAATTCAAATACCAAATTTACGATTACTATACGGGGTATATCAAAAATAATATTTTTAATGATTTTGATTTTCTTGTTTTTTTAATTTTATTATTTTAAAAGTAGCTATGAAATTAACCACTTTGAGAAAAAGGTTTATTAGTTGTTTTTGCACAATCGGTGTAATAAATCACGGTTTTGAAAATATTTTCATAAAATTAAAAAAAAACAAAAAAATCAAAATCATTAAAAATGTTATGTTTGATATACCCTGTATAGTAATCGTAAATTTGGTATTTGAAATTGTAGTTTCGACACAAGCAGACGTTTTTATAAAGAATGACTTTTTCTTCTAACTCGACAAATAAAAAAGTTTTTCCTCTTCCAAACTCTATCCGTGGACACATTGTAGAAGTTTCATAAAAATTTCCCATGCATCTCCGCAGATCAGTCAGGAATCTGCCAGTGTTACCATGAAAAAAATCTAGTCACTAAATTAAATTTATTCGTCAACTTACAAGCTCATAGTTCTTTCGAAGATACGACACTTCAA
Organism: Apoderus coryli; assembly: GCA_911728435.2. Classification (NCBI taxonomy): domain Eukaryota; kingdom Metazoa; phylum Arthropoda; class Insecta; order Coleoptera; family Attelabidae; genus Apoderus; species Apoderus coryli. The sequence goes on from OU452207.1 coordinate 1,953,257, forward strand.
ACATATAATTATTGCAGGCATAGTATTGCGAAATATGAAATTTTATTTGATTCAGGAGCGCCCCCCAGTTCAATTAGAAAATTAGAAAATGTATTAATTTAAAAAGATTCAATTGGAATAATTTTGATTTTTATCAAATCTGATCAAAAACAAATATTTTTTTTACAGGAGATGATAACATTATTCAAAAATATTTAAAAGTAATCAGCGAAAAAGGTAAGACGTTAGTTAGTAATAGCCAAGATTAATTCACATTAATCTTTGTTATTAGGATTATGGGAAATCCTTAAAGAAAAAGAAAATTCATATGTTTGTACCATATTTGTATGATTATGTTATCATCCCGTAATTTTACACACCGTTTTAGTTTTATTACTTTTAAATTTCGTCTTGTCTACAAAATATTAACGTTTCAGTGTAGCCCTCGTATAACATGCTTAAATAATCGAGTCCGCGCGTAGGCCTCCTAATTTCAAACTCGCCGCGCCAATATGATATCCCGTTATTATCAGTTGCGGCTTGTCCTATGAAGCGAGTGAAGCAACGCTTCACCTAAATAATCAGTAAAATTAATAATATTTATGTATTTAATTCTATTTTATTGTGTAATTATTTTTCTCCATATAAAATTTAAACTATAAATTAATGTATACTTAATTTTCAACCTGCTTTACCATAAAACTGTAATTTTGAATTTCGTCTTCATCTGAAGCAGGTTTATCCTATACACCTATTTAACATACTTAATTTACATACCCATAGGTATTTCCCTCTTTTTTATTAGTGTAAAACATTATTTATTTCGGTCTCTCTCTTCCCTGTATGCGGCAGTTGACACCCTTGCCAGTGCTTGTGTCCTGTGACACACCAATAGCCTATTTATTTATCATACACGTTCTTATGTAGACGAAGCGTGCCTCAAAGCATTTTCATCTATTATTCAGCAACAATGGGCTAGACTGCCATCTGGCATATACCCAGTATACAACCACCTATCTCTCTTCGTATAAACATAGTTGCCAGCGTTTTTAATTGTACTAAGCATAGCATACGAATCTTGCCATTTAAAAAACCCTATAAGAAGCACGCTTCATATAGATGCAGCAGAGATTTCAAGTAAACTAAGGTTATATGACAACGCTTGGCGAGTGTTTTGTACCTATATGTCGATTATTATTTTGATTATATCTATCTCTATCACTCAGTCGCTAATTTCGAGTGCTATGCTATTATTTTTATTTACTTTTCGGAACGCTTAAAGTTTTGATATTTAATTGAAGTTTTAAAATCTAAAAAAGTAGTGAACAAATTAAAAAAAATATATATACGGTTATTTATTAGTAGGTACCTACCTATTTTTATCAAAAATAAATGGGTAGGTACCGTAAAATATTGTTTTTTTAAAAATATAATATATTATAATACTCATACTTTAATATGGAAGAAGCAAGTGGAAGTAGTACACATCAGCAGCGTCAATTGACGGATATTTACGCTGACATCAGGTAAGCGCAGTTATTATGAAAAATGATAGTTTATTTTTTAATTTTAACTAAAGTTAAGTTTTTTAATCAACACTCCTTTTAAAAAATCTTGTTAGAAATATAGACACACCTGTTCCATATGTAAATAAATGTTTGGTAAATATAAATAAAGACAAATGCATAAAAGCAGAGCTTTTGATAATATAATAATTAAGGTTTTTAAGAAATCAATACTTAGGTGAGGTACCTACTTATAAACATAACCTATATTTTATGCAGTTGACGAAGTAGGGATATCCCTATTAATTTTAGCTACCTATTATGTATATGACTTTATTTTATGTTATGCTTCACCAGATTAAACTGCCACAAGGTTCGGTGGTTTTACCATGGGTTTTTGAATGCGAATACGGTTTTTTTCGGGATGCATGTGGAAATATTTAAAATAAATCAAAAAACAACATCAGCTTTAACAAGGAAAAAAACCTCGTCAAAACAATGCACAGGTGCACATTTTTATGCTAAGATAATTGAGTAATTTATTACAGCATCGATCTATATGTTGGTACCTAGTTCAGTATAATTTTAATTTCTTCAAATATCTGTGGTATTTTTTTATTCGCGCAACTAATCAATTATGAATTTCTTCAATGAAATATGTTGCATTATAATTTTATAGCTGGTATCTACCTACTATGTGACATTCTGCATGTAGTTTAATAATAAATTCCAATAATTTGGTATTTTTATTCTCATAGTGGAAAACCACAACTTTTTTAAATAAAAATGTAAATCTAACAATTTATCAATATAAGCAGGACTACTTGGTTTGTAAACACATAAATTGGTGCGGTGAGAATAACCAATGCCATAATATACCTATATGTATACATAACCTAGGGATTTCCTTTCTTTTATCGACTTTTAACTCTTCTACTATATGTTTTTTCATTTAATTAATCAGATTAAACGTTGAATAATAATAATAATATTTATTCACGAAGAAGCAATTAGTAGTTTTACAAACTTACATCTACATAAAAATACGCAAATAAATTAAAATATCTTTAAGCTTAAAAAGCTTGTTCGATTTCTTAACTACTAAAAATCCCCTAATCTGTACATTCATAGAGCGCGGGAAAACAATAACGATGGATCTTATCCGACTTTACACTCTCTGCGCAAATTATACTTGTGTGCACAGAATGCATGTCCAATCGGCCACAATATGAAAATATGTTCTAAGTGCGCGCAATACAAATAAACCGACCAAAAGACCAATTATAATACTAAGACATATGTGGCGACCATTATTCTTGCGCCACACTGTATATATTGTATTTTATTCTGTAGATACTGTGGCAACCTTTTTATTGTGCCACACTGTATATATGTATTTTTAAATTTAGTTATTTCTTTGTAAAAATTTAGTATAGTAGTTGTAAATAATATTTTCTAAATTGCACCAAATCTTCAAACATCTGGCACGAATATTTCTACTTTTACTTTTAATGTTTTTCATTTTCGGGAACAAAAGAAATCGCTAGTCCGTACCTAGAAAAAGCAGTGGTTATTGTTAAAGCCACGTACCGACCAGATGTGGTACTCTCTTCACAGAGATGCTTTTTCTATAATTTTACCCCAGTCAGTCTTCAACATCAAAACCGTCAACATCTTTCTCGTGCGAAAACTCTCTCTCCAGATTTTAACAACCTAACTCTCAAACACACTCTTTTTCCATTTAATAAATATTCAGTTTTGTACATACCGTTAAACAGTGTTTTAATTATTACAACCATACTACCCAAATTACCAAACATATAAATATACCTTACACTAACAACAAACAATCAAACATTCAACAGAAATGCAGTGAACCACACTCCAAACGACTGTGTTAACTATAGTTTTTAAGATCTATTAAACGATCAATTTCAGACCTGCCAAAAGATATTACCCATTCTTTAATTATTTTTTTAAACAAAATATTTGAGTTTATTAGTTTATATTCTAGCGGAATTTTAGAGTACAACCTAGGACCCAAAAAGAAATAACTACGTTGTGCTATTGTCTTGACAGTGCGTGGTATTTTGCTCGCAGTTTCCCTCAACCGAGTGCCGTAACAATGATCTATGGGAGTCAATTCGTGTTTATTCTTATGTTGAGTATTCAATATCATACAACTAAAAAGTTGTCGTATATTAAGAACGTTTGCCTCATCAAAGAGTGCCTCTGAAGGGTAGGTGCATTTTTTTCTAAAGATAATATTCAATATCCATTTTTGCATCTTTTCCAAGTTGTATAAGTGTGTCTTTGTTGCACCATCCCATACCAATAATCCATAGGTCAAGTGGGTCTCCACCAATGCATGATATAAAACTTTCAATGTTTTTAAGTCAACTATGCGCACCAGATATTTAAATTTATACAACAAGGATCTTAGTTTCACTACTACATTTTTGACATGTATGTCCCATTTCAAATGACTATCGAGAAAAATTCCCAAATATTTTATATAATCTTTTTTATCAATAGTAATTATGTTCAATCCTTTCTTGAGAGTTAACTGGTCGTAATCAGGAAGACCATTTATGTATGAGGCAAAACACATAAAATGTGTCTTGTCAAAATTAATAGTGAGAGATTTGGAGTTAAAATATTCAATAATGTTCTGGAAATCTGTTTCAACTTTTCCTTCAAGATAGACCAATTGGAGTCACTATACGAAACAGCAGTATCGTATGCAAAGCTTATTATATTGCCCACGGTATATGTTAAACAACAAGGGACCAAGAACCGTCCCTTGGGGAACTCCACATTCAATTATTCTTTTATGACTAGTCGGTTCATTGATTTTCACCAGTTGGTCCCGATCTCTCAAATTAGTGAGTTGTCTCCCGACTTGTGTACAGGCTTGATAATGGTTTTTTTAAATGAGTTGGGGTATATACCTGTTTCAAAACATTTGTTGATTATAAATGCAAGAGGTCTCTTAATTTCATTCGAGATATGTTTTAAAGTTTCGGCTTTTATGTCATCATAGCCCGGTGCTTTACCTATTTTTAGTCCCTCTATAACCTTCTTCACTTCAATTTCGTCGGTATTTAATAGGGATATCGAATTGACATTTATCACATTTTCGCATGTTTTCATATTCGTTTGGTCTATTTTTTCAGCAAGATTTTTTCCCACATCTGTAAAATAATTTACAAAATTATTTGCTATATCTTTACTTTCTGTGACAGGTGTCCCACTCTCTGTTTTAATCTCACTGATGTTAAACTTTTTATTAGAAAATGTAATTTCTTTTACAGATTTCCATAATGATTTGGAATTGTGCATATTTTGGTTAATTATATTTTGATAGTAATCTCTTTTAGTTTGCTTTATAAGAGAATTCAAAATATTTCTGTATCTTTTATAGTTTCTTTCGTTTTCTTCAGTAGCATACTTTTTCGCAAGTTTGTGCAAGATAGTTTTAGTTTTTATTGACGCTAATATAGATACCGTCGAATGTATTGATTATAATAACTTACGTACAAATTTTAACGCTTATTGAAATTAGTTATTGGTCTGTAGAAACTCCTTTAACAGGTATAAAACTCCTACATATTCCTTTTCTCACTAAGCGACTTTTAATTAAAGCTTTTCAAAGTGATAGATAGAGAGATAGCGACATAATCTTAGAGTCCCGCATCACCAATTAAATTGGACAAAACAGTCTTTCTTCCTCATAGCGGATATCTCGACTTGGACGAGCGATCCAAAATCCAATAGCAGATACAAGACCGAGACTCATTCGGATTAAATTGAAGATAGAACAAGTTATTCCGGAGCTACTTCGCAGACTGAAAACTGCCCCACATTTGAAACATTTAACACTGACAAGTGATAAGACGCCAAAGCAGCTTGAATTTTACAAGGCTGTGAAACAACGCTTGATGCAAAGGAAACGAGACGGCGCGCCGTCTCGTTTATTTATTTGTCTCCATGCATGGAAACTTCCCAATTTTGTTTCATGGGTATCTAGATCTACCTCTTTTAACAAATTTTATGAAAGCTCTGCATTTTGCTCATTTTAATGGATCTTTCATTATTTTTATTTGTTAAACTATCAGTTTAATAAATTTTAAGCCTATTTCTTTATTTCCCATGCATTCTTGATCACGGAAAATTAAAGATACATAATTTTTCAACGAATTTTGGTGAACAACATTCTTTTGGCCATAACTCTCAAACGAATAAAGATTTTCCTGCCCGGTTTTGGACGTTTTTGTTGCAAATTCAATTTGCTTTTCATTTCTGATCAAATATTTGTATCATTCCATTTAAGTTTTTAAAGAAAAATCAAAAAAACCTTAGGCGATGCAAATATCGCGATCTAGCGGAGCCCCAAAAAACAATTAGGATTTGAAATCTTTTTTTTCTTCATCAGCAAGGCTTGAGTTCTGAAACAAAAATTAGATTGATATTTCCCGCGATTTCCCATTGTTGATTTCCCTAAAAGAATTTTTTTCCCATTGTCCTACGACTATTATTTCCTGAGATATGCTACCTGTTCACCCTTAATGCAATACCCGGTATATAAAAATATAGTAAAACATTCAAACTGCGTATAGGGAAGCACATTTGGAAAATAACTAAGTGTAATTATTAACGGTAGATAGATATGAATAATATTAATTTCAATGTGATTGATAATAACACTTATTACAATAATAATGATTTTCCTGGATGATATTTGCAAACAAACAACAATTAAAAGCATGGGATGCTATGCAGTAGGCAGGTACGGATCCCAGGCAAAATACTGACAATGAGGAAATTTCAGTCTATACTTCCGTGCCCAGATGGTAAGTAGTAAATAGCAGTTGACAATAATTAAAAATCGTGTGAATCAGTTTATAGCCCACTGTATATTTTGATTTAAGTAGAATTTCTTAATTTTTTTATTTAGTTTTGTTTTCTTGAGCCTTATTTCGTCAATATTTAGAAAATAACGACATGTTATTTAATGTCAAAACATATTGTTAAAAACAACGTTTCGGCAACGTAGGTAAATCTGTTGCCTTCTTCAGGTAATATACATACTAAAAATAAACAATAAAAAACAATTTACACATGAACAGGTAAGTACAAACCATTTACATAAAAGTTACATGACATTATTCTTATATAAATAAATAACTTATTGTATAATATTTCTTTTTTTTTTTATAGTTTTACAAATTTTTTTAATATGGATCATTTCCAGTATCTCTCTTTTTTTCCTATCTTTTTCTTTTGTTAATATTGTGGTACCATCAAAATCGAATTGGTGTTTTAGTGATTCGCAAGTTACGAGCCAATAAAGTACTTAGTATTTAAGAATTATTGTTATCTTTAATATTATATTTCGCTTATGTTTGTATTTTACTTCATATAAAACTGTTTTGCAAATTAGATATAATTCATTCTCAAACTAATAGCTGTAAAGAAAAGATTTTAAGTTTTTACTGTTATAAAGATTTTATAATTTTTTAAAAATCGTTTCGAAGTTAATTTATCCAAAATTCGCAATGTTTTTTTAGAGCGGTCTGTCATGAGTTAGACTTTTTGTGATTACTTATCTTTTTCCTAGGTACTGTTTGGTTTGTCCAATGTATGTTGCGTCACAATCTTTGCATGGAATTTTGTATTTTTTTGTGTGTTCTTGGAATCTTCTATAAGTATTCTTTATAAATCTAATTGGAAATGATATAGCTAGGTACTTAGGTATCCAGACAATTAATTGTTTTATTATTTTAAAGAAACCATAATTTGGCAAGATAAATTTATACTATGGCACGATTAGATATAATTTTATTGTTTCTTTTATGCCGAGATTACTAATTTTTCTCTTTGATCAGTATTTTTAATTATTTTGTGCGACAAATGTCCCATTAGGTTTTTAAGCTTAATGAAAAGGTAAGCCTGGTGTTTGTTAATTTAATGTAAATTTAAGTTTTGAGACATTTACATTTTATGAAGAAATAATAAAATTTGGCTATTTGACATTATTTGTGGATACAAATTTCATCAGTTCGACTGGAAGTTGATATCAGTGGCGGCTCGTGGGTAATTTAATTCAATAATTAGAATTCTTTAACTGTGGTTTTTTGCGATTATGCCTACATAATTTAGCGTGTCATGTACATAATTTTTTTTACGTTCTTTTCTCATATTCTTCAAGATTATGATTAATAAAATTTAATTATTAATCAAGGGACATTCGTTACATTTTTTGAAACGCATTAAATATAAAACAAATTGGTGATTATTTCGTGCGTTTCAAAAAATTTAACGAATGTCCCTCAGTGGCGGCTCGTGGGTAATTTAATTAGGCAGGCACTAATTTAAAAATGTACATGAAGAAAATTACGCCGTAGGCGAACATTCTTTAGATTATCAAGTGCCTTAGATGAAAAGTAGAAAATTATGAAGGTAAAAAAAAATGAAAATACGGGTTTCGTAAGCTAAATCTTTATTTTTTTTATTTTTATATTTTTTTGTTGTTTTTTTTTTTATTCAAAATTGTATCGCCTGAAGCTATATGATTTACATTTTCTTATACTTATAAATTAACTAGAATAGAAAAATTAAAGGTTTGTAGTATGCGAGAAAATCCGCGCCAAGAATAGGATGTGTGACATCTGCGACCACAAATCTCCGCGTGAAATCACGACGCAAGCTGAGGTTGAGTGTCATTGTCACTATGCCGTACGTCGCGATTGTTGTACCGTTTGCGGCGGAGAGTTGGTACAGGGATTTTGCACGCTTCTCGTGAAGCATTTGACGTGGGAACACACTTAGGTCAGCACCCGTATCCACTAAAAAATCAAGCTTTGAATTAAAGTCTTTGATGAAGAGACGGCTTGATTTTGATGGCCCGGTGTCGTTAGCCGTCATTAACGACGGGCCGTTAAGTTTCCCGCACTGTTCGACGTAAAACGGCACGGTTTTGTACATTTTCGCGCGTCGTTCCCGAATTTTTGATGGTACCAGCACATGCCGCTTGCTGTATACCGATCACGAGACCGAGATCGTGATCTACCGCGAAAATTTTGTGTGCGGTGCTGCTTGTCCTCCGAGATCTCTCCACTTATAATGGATATTTGTTGCTGCATTTGCAACAATAACTTAGTCACTTCGCCTAACAATTTGGTGTCAGCCGAACTGCTAGCCTCCATAACTGTGGGTTTCACGCAGTCCATTATTGAGTCAGCTCGGTCTGCAGTCTCTTCTAAGCTGAGGTCAGTGTGTGCTGCCAAGATGGGCTGCACACTAGCTGGTAACCGGTTGAACCAGAGTGCGCGTAACACGGTATCGTGCACGTGAGATCCCGCAAGCGTTTGGAGGTGTCGTAGAAACTGCGATGGTTTGCGGTCACCCATCTCTTCGAGTTCTAAGAGACGGCGAGTTTTTTGGTCTTGAGACGCACCCAAACGCTTTATCACTTGTTCTTTTAATATAGTGTAAGGACTTACCGGGGGTTCGTTGAGGACTAAGTCCCGTACCTCAGTGGCAATACGCGAATCGAAGGTCTCTATCACATACGCGTACTTCTCGGATTCCGCCGTAATACCAGCACGCGCGAAACACTTTTCCACTCGCGAAAACCATAGCTCCGGGTCTGCGGTATTAAATGCTGGCAGTACTACCTTGGAGTTGACGTTTTGACCATTTCTGGCAAAGCAATAACTAAATTATTATGAACAAAAAACTGTAAAACATCAGATAATTTGGAGCAATTTTTAAACATTTCAACATCGGAATATATTACTTTTATAGTTAATTTTTTAGTCTATTCAAATAGAGCAACCGTGCCTGCTTGGATTTAATATTTCTATTGTGTTTGCGTTTAACCATATTAACGAAAATTAATAGATTTCAGTTTGATTTGGTTGTTTTTGAGATTTTCTTACCATAGTATACTTCTATAGAAATTAATGAGACATATTTATAACACTAAACAAATAAAATACCTAGGTACCTATCCTATAGAGCAACAATAAAAATTTTAGAACAGAGATGTACCTGAGGAAGGCGAATAAGCCGAAACGTTGTACCATTGACATGAAATAAAAATATTTCAAAAGGAAAAAAAAATTCGCTTATAAAATAGAACCTTAAATCACAAGAAAAGAAAAGAATAAAATTGTAACAAGGTTCAAGAAAAATACAATACTAAAATAAAAATACCTGTCTATTGTCTATTATTTTACAAAAACCCATGATATCTCTAAAATTTATACTAAATCTAAGTTAGTATATGAAAACTTATAAACCCTACATTTTATTTCCTGCTGTTAGGGAATTTTAGTAAATTCTTCAATACAATCTTATATACAATAATATGCGTGTATATTAATAGGAAGCAGGCAGGTGGCTAGGTGCCTGCGTTTAGTTTAGACTGAGCGGTTGAAGGATAACAGTAGAGGTATACAGTTCATTCTAAACTACATGCGGGATGGGTATGACATTATCACTGCTATATTGCTGTTGTGAGCAGTGGCGTCTCATTGATGCGCCTAATAGGAACTCAAACTCTTTAATCACAGGTGACGGTGCGGCAGTAGTAGTGAGATGTGAGATTAATATAACAAATAACTAAAATTAGAGCAGTTTTCACATTAAAAAAATAATACTAGCTACATAGAATAATTACTATTATAAAAATGTCCCTGAAATCAAATCGAATCAGCTGCCACTGGTTGATATCATTTTTTAAAATATTTTTGGTTTCCGCATTAATTTCTGAGTATTCTGTTCCAATTCCCAAGTCTAATTCCTTTAACGGGATTTTAATTTGTTTAATGCAAATCAAGTTTCCGAAAAATTGTGGGATTTCGTGTTGTTAACTTCATCAGATCCACTGGGCTGGATCACCGACAATTCCTCGAGTTTATTGAAAAAATTTGGAGAGAATGACTTACCATATCATACTGCTCTATGCTGGCTTCATTGCGGAAAATTTCTTAAGGGCTTTTTTAAACTTCGAGTAGAGCAACATTTTTTTGAATCAGAAGCATCGCTCTTTTGTCGATTTAGAATATAGTGAACGGCTGTGGAAATTAGCATTCTATATCGATTTGACAAATCATATCAACGAGCTGAATTTTAGATTGCAGGGAGACTGAATTTTCCCTCTATTTTGCAATCGAAACTTTCAGTGCTTTAAAGATGAATGTTGATACTCGTTTCTCAGAGTCAATGCCAATGAAATTAAGCTTTTTGACTCCGGAAGTCCAAATAGAAATTATTGTTTTACAGTGCAAATATATGTTTAAGAGCAATTATCAAAATTTGATAATTTGCTCGTGGTTGGTTTTCTTTTTTTGGTACTACTTGCTTGGGTGAAAAACCGTTTTTCAAGATAAAGTACACACAAAGAATGTTTACAAATTTCTCAAGTACTTAGTCACAGAACCTCAGTAGTAAAGGGAGAATATTCTTTAGTTCTTATTGTTTATTGGATTAAAACTTGGAGTTGTAAGGATTGTAAACTTTGTATTTATTTATTTTTTTTGCATAATAAATCATTTATTTATTTAAATTGATGGAAATTAAAAAAAAGAAACAAATAATTTTTTACATCAGGAGATGATAACATTATTCAAAAATGTTACACGACAAATAATAACATTTCCATTGTCTATGATTCCTAAATATTATTTTAACATAAATTTCTTAAGTAAGTACTTATTAATAATACAATAAACATAAACATTTACAATACGATATATAACATGATTTCTTACATATTTTGAACATTGTTATATTGTTTAATACTTACTTATATGTACTTTTATATTAATAAAACAAACTATAAAATATTTAAGTAATAACATTAAACACACCGCAAATATATAATAATATTTACGGATATTGTTAGCACATAACATAAGTATAGATAATTAGGTATCATAAACAAGAATTTATATACGAGGCGTACTGAAAAAATGTTCTACTTAAGCGGGCTACTCACTAAACAGGCGGTCATTTTGAAGCTTCCAATTTTGTTTAGCTTGCAGTGGTGCCGAACCTACTGATTTCATAACTCTAGTTTGTGCGAGTTTTAAGAAGTTCGAAATAGATACACGTTTTCCCTAGATAAATTGATTTCTACGGACTAAAATTATGAACACGTTTTGTGTAATTAAAAGGTGACATAACTTTTTGGTAATTTGGGTAGTATTTTGGTATGTACAAAATTGAATATTTATTTTTAAGGACTGAGTCATTTTTGTTGGGTAATGGTAAAGTACGGCATCTGGCCGGTACGTGACTTAAACAATTCCAAAGCCTTTATGGTCTTTCTACTAGATGTGGAGTGTTAACGTTTTTGGTGCTATAGTCAGAGATATCATGATTGTGCCATATTTCTTTGACGGACATTTAAATGGAGATAAATTCTTACAATTTTTAAAACATGATTTTTGGTTAATTTTGAATAAAGTCCACTAGACGTTAGGCAAATATTATGGTTACAATTGGATGAAGTTCCTGCACATTTTAAGCGTCTGTGCGCGATTATTTAAATCTATCTCTCTCTCGTGAAAGAAGTATTCACTTCTATCACGTGTATACTGTGCACGCGTAAATACTTTTTTGGCCGCATGAGAGTGAACTTTTCTAGGTCGCGTCGTGACGACCCAACGATTTATAAAATTTTCGTGCCACAAAAGAGATAAAGCATATAACAAATATGAGGGGGAGAAAGAGAGACCATATCCTATATCTACCATACAGTATTAAGCTGCATTTCTTTATTAGTCCTTCAAAAGTACATAGATTCTGTACATAGACACGTCAAAATAAAAAACAACAAAAAACATTGAGCATAAATTAATGAAAACAGAAAATATAAATAAAAATACAAATACATATTTATACAAATAGAACAAACTCTTGACACAGCTTAACACTCTACTGAGGTGGTAAATTCCTGTAGGCTGTAGAACGCACCGTTTGTAAGACATACACTAATAAACACGACAGAGTAAACACTTTATTATTTAAGATAAGTAAAGGTTTATTAGGTTATTTTTGTTATTTATTTTATGGTACACACACGGAGCCGATCATAACGCATGCACAAAGTGCAAATATCCGAGAAAACATAAACTTAAACCAACTTTTGGATATTTAGAGAAACGGAGATTTACCTCCATTGTCATCCACCAATACAGTGAATACTCAAATACCCAAGTCTCCAAATCTCTCTCGCACAAAAGGCAGCTTTAATATAGCGCCTTAACGTTGCCTATCCTTCGGTTGTCCGTTTTGTACCGTCATTCGTATTCCCTTCTTCTCTCGTAAAAGAAGTATTCACTTCTATTACGTGTACTGTGCTGCACGCGTATTTTTTTAAAATTACGTTTACGTTTTAAGTTTTTCAAAATGTAAATAGATTCTTCGATTTTGTTGTAATAGTGTAATGTTTGCAATTAATAATATATTTTGCACTACACGGCCTTCTTAATATTATAATCGTTTGCTACAATACGTAAAAGTAGCATAGGAAGTAAATTTGTGTTTATACCAATTTTTCTAAAAAAATTGTTATTAAAGCAATAACTTTTATGGTGTTTTTCGAACCGTTAGAATGTTGACTTTTTAATAGTGAGATAATATACAGGGTGTGCCATTTGAAAAAATCAAGATTTTTATGGGTTTGCATAATGTCATCACCCTGTATAATGGGTAGCTTTTCTAACCAATGTGTAATGGATTATTTTACTACAGGATGTTGTACATCTTATGAAATACCTACTATTTGCAAAACGCATTGGCGTAACTATAAAAAATGGCTTATAATGGGGCATGTTTTTTGACTTTTAAAATTAATATCTAGTTAACCATGCATTTTAGAGCAAACAAACTTTATACCAAAATCATTTAATAAGATGTCTGAATTGAAAGCAAAAATAATATCTAGAGTGTTGCATTTAAAAAAACGTAAGTTTGATATGCTACGGGATAATGTACCACCCTGTATAAATGGCACCGATTCTAGAATGTAGCCCTAATAGGTCTACAAAATCAGACGTTGAAATAATTTTGAAAATCCGAATAGTTTGGCCACAGTAGACCGTCGCGTCTAGGGTGACTCATCCTGTATACAGTGTGGCACAAGAAATATGGTCACCACAGTACCTAAGGGTTGCACAAACTGTGAACAACATTGTGTAGAGCTACTTAGGGAGTACGAAGGATGTAGCTAGTTAGGAGACTAATCTATACACATGCCTGGGCTACAGTTCATTATGAGAGTGTAGACATGTCGTGGAGCACACGTAGCCCTTCAGGACGACGCCAATACTATCGAGTCATCAGAGCATTGGTATAGGCTTCGGCATTTTCGAATTCGAAATGAATTGTACCACATCAAAGTCATGCAAGTAAATGATCTTTTTGCGAACGGATATAGATTTTAAGACAAAATGGGGGCGAGATCTTATATTATTGTTATAAGGAACTGTCATTCATTAATCAGAAGAAAATGTTGTTTATTATTATTAAATTATTTATTAAAAGTCTCAAAACCACACCCAAAATCATTTATTATTCGTTATCACATAAAGAAACGTCTTTCTTATTAACAACATCTGTCTTCTATTACATTTTCTTATATTATGCTATTCTCATCACTCATCACTGGTTCGGCTATCCTTATTGTATCGAAAACCATAACCTGTTTGTCTCACAGATCTAGAAACTCGATTTCTAGATCTGTGGTTTGTCTGGTATGACGTAGGCGAACCACGTCGGAATGTACTTTACAGGGGATGATTGCTAACATACATGCCCTACGATATTTTAAAAATCCTTTATGTACTAACAATTGTATGTTCATTGGTATGTATAATGAATAATGCATTCAGAATTGATTTATTATATAATTTATGATTTTGGAATTCAATACCGATACCTGCCCCTCAATTAGTTATTATCTTCAATATACAGGAAGTACCAATGTGTATTTATTAGTTATTTAATTTTTGTTTTACATTTGGAGTGACCAAATTAATTAAGAATCCATGTAGACCTGTTGATATACATTATCTTTTTTTTTTTATTTGTTCAAAGTGAAGATATCAAAGTTACAATATAGAAAAGTACCTACTCGATAGATAAATTATATACAAAGGTTTTGTTTTTATTGTTTAATAATTTAGTATATCTTTACACATTCTATAACGATTATAATAAAAAATACTTAATAATAGTTGTCGATTAGAATCAGTGCAGGTGATTTGTTTTTAATATCATCATTAATTTTATATTAAACATTGACCTTACCCTTTAGTGTTAATTAACAATAAAAAATAGTAGGTAAATAATGAGTAAACTAAACTTTTAAAAATATTTATACAGTGTTTAAGTTAGTTTAAGACGAGTCAGAAAAAAAATAAATTAAAAAACTATACGAGAATCAACTCTATTCATTCATGTCAAGTGTATTATTTTTCTAGGATAAGTTGGATATGGGTCCGGAAATTGAAAATAAAGCAAATAAAGTTCCTCAATATGTCGCAGCGATATGTGGTGAGTTAAAGTATTTATATCTAGTATAACCAACGAAGAGTTTGAAGATTACAATGAAAAGAATAATTTTTTCATTTAAAGAATGTGAGAACTATAAATAATTTACCTTTTATACAGGGTGTCCGGAAATGACGTGTACAATGGAATAGCCCAAATTCCCTGGCGCTAGAGGGCTTTAAAAGTGAATATTTGTTTACGCTGTTTCAAATAAATCGAAAAATATTTGATAGATTTTATTAATTTTTTAGATACGCGCTTGCACCAATAAACTACAGTTTTTTATTGAAGAAACTCTATTTTCTAAAAGTACAAGGTGTTTAAAAGCTTAGGCACAAGAAATTATCTACCCATATTTTTTGTAACCCTCTTATAATCAATACCAGTTTTTTTTTTTTTGTGAATAGTTCATTTTATTTAGAAACTATTTACTCTCTTACAAAAATTTTGTTTGTTAAACAGTTTCAAGACAAAAAAAATATTTTCTAAATCCCTACAGGCCTGTATATACACCGGGTGTCCCACCGGGAAGGGTTTCGATCGATTATGGAGAAACTACACTGTGGAACAATCTGAAAACCTGGTGTAGTACTTAGGTCGACGGGACCAATTCGGCTAAAATGTTTTCAAGAATCTAGCACTTCCGGTTATACCGGAAATGGGTGTCAGTTTCCTTATTTCAAATGCAACCCTCTGTAAATTATATTTTTTTTTTGGATTTGAGAAAGAAAGAAATTTCATCGAAACTTCGTTCCATTTCTTTATTATATAAATGATGAATCAAATTCAAATTGAATATTTTACGCGCTCGATTTTTGACAACCACTGTCACATTGGTCTGTCATCATTGTTAATAGCTTTTATTATTGTGTCGCCATCTATTACAAATAGTTAAAAATAATTTTCTTGCCTAGCCATTTTTGAGTGTTTTGTAGCGCTAGCCTTAGAAATGCATACTTTCTCGTCCCTATGGAAGCAGTAAAATTCAATTTTCTCATAGTGTCGGCAGAAAATTAAATTATTAAAGCTTCCATATAATAAAAAATTGTTATTATTCTCTATTCTGAAAACGTCATTTTTGACATAAAATTTCAAATATTTCTAAAACGGCTGGCGATAGGTATAACATATTATGCATGAAATATGTTTAGAATTACAAAGAGAATCCAAAAAAATATAATTTACATAGGGTCGCATTTGAAATAAGGAAGTTGACACCCATTTCCGGTATAACCGGAAGTGCTATATTCTTGAAAACATTTTAGCCAAATTGGTTCCGTCGACCTAAGTACTACACCAGATCTTCAGATTGTTCCACAGTGTAGTTTCTCTATAATCTGGTGGGACACCCGGGATATATATAATATTTTTCAGGAGGTTATCAGAGGTTCTAGATGGTCTGGATCAAATGAAATTTGTTACTAGTTGCGAATAGATAACTCGCTCTATTTCTGCCAAAACTCTCAAAACAATGTCATCATTCAACCAAAGATTAATGTACACAACATTAATCTCTGATTCAACTTTTGTTACTAATAAAATCTCAAACAAAATGCAAAACTAATATGGCATTTCCTTGCTCAGCTTATCTTTATCTAAGCATTTTATTGCATTTTTGAGTTTTTCGTTCGGGACCGCCTCTTCTTGCTATTACGTGTCGAATTATCATTAGGATGCTGAATCTTCTGTTAGGGAATGTGCTACTTCCAGAGATGATTATGATGATGATCTAAAGAAATTGTTCTTTTACAGTCTATGCATCTACTACTAAACTAGTGCAAATTGACACTTGCTCTTGATTGCATTCAATTTCTATGCAAACCGCTGGTGCCGCATGTATAATTGACTATAATATTGATGTACTTGGTTTGAATATTTCAGTGACCCTTGGAGCCATGGCTGCCGGTACAGTTTTAGGATGGACGAGTAACATATCCACAGATTTAAAAGCATCCAAACTAAACGACATTCCAATTGACGATAACGCACTGTCATGGATGTCGTCCACTAGTAATTTGGGTGCAATGGTAGGTAAAATATGTGTTACACATTTGATAATATTTTAAAGAGTAAGGTAAAGTTTGACAACCTTTTACCAATTTTTGTACCGTGCAGGGTTGATAAAAATCAGGATCTAAAAAAAACTTAAATCGATGGTTTATTTAAAAAAATTGTGATTTTTACCAATCATGCACGAAAACACAAATTGGAATTTTACTAGCTTGATTTTAATCATCTCAACCCTGGTAACATGTGTCCCAGTTTAGCTGTTCTTACGAGATATCTCAGTTGTTATGGGAAATAGGGTATCGTGAACGTTAGCCTAGAACGTCCCGACAGGCAACCAATAAGTATGGTTTTATGGCAGTATCCAGAAATAACAAGCTACATGGTGAAACAAAAATAGCAGACTGTCGTCGTTTTGTTACAATAGCTTTGGGATATACAGGGTGTCCGGAAATGACGTGTACCACGGAATATCACAAATTCCTTGGCAGAAAATATGATAATTTAGGTAATTATCTATATACAAAATTGCGTGGTTTTGGGCGCTAGAGGGCTTGAAAAGTGAATATTTTTTTTGCATTTTTTCAAATAAATCGAAAAATATTTAATAAATTTCATTCATTTTTTAGACACACATTTGCACCAATAAACTACAGTTTTTTATTGAAAAAACTCCAATTTCTAGAATTACAGGGTGTTTAAAAGCTTAGTCACAATAACTTATCTACCCATATTTTTTGTAACCCTCGTATAATCAATACCAGTTTTTTTCTATGAATAGTTCATTTTATTTAGAAACTATTTACTCTCTTACAAAATTTTAGTTTCTCAAACAGTTTAGAGATAAAAAAATATTTTCTAAATCCCTACATGCCTGAATCAGTACTTAATAATTATTGTAACTTAGCACAGAGTATGTTTTCGCCTCCCTTTATATATATTCTTTGATATGGGAAACCATATACGCCCCCCAAATTAGTTTCAGTATAAAAGAATAAAAGTCTGACATTTAATTTACATGAAGGTATTTCGATAATGTTCAAAAGTAACCACTCTGTAACTAAAACATCTGGTTATCCTTTCTAATATATGCATTTATATTTTCGACTCATAAACAAACATAATATTTTCGACTAGAAAAAGGTCCTTTTCTAGATATCAATTCTTTTATCACATAGAAAAAGGCACCCGAGATCATATTTATTATTTCCAGATGTTGTATAATATTTACAAAAATATTCCAGACACCTTAGGTATAAAACTATAAAACTAAGAGAAAATATCCTAAACTACCCAAATATATATACAGGGTAAGACAAAAGTATATTCTATTGCCAGTGTGTCTTTGTTTTGTGACTATTAAATGGTTTTTAAATAAAATGAACTATATATCTCAAAAACGAAGCGGCCCATGAAAATTTTATTTGCGTCATCGTGAGGTTCATCAAAAATTAGCCAACGTTCACGAAAACCAGGATTCTCTATTGTCAACAACAACCAAGGTATCCCATAAGGAGCAAATTTGGACTTATTTTGATACTTTTCAGTTTGTGTGCTTCCCGATGGGATATTTATGTGACTTATTTGGTCGCAAATGGTCCTGTTTATCAACGGTCCTTATCTTTACTGTTGGATGGCTGTTAATGATTTTTGGAACAAATATCGAAATGCTCTACGCAGCCAGGTTTCTTACAGGACTAGCAGGTAATTTCTGAGCTACAATTTATTTCTTGTACTAAACCGTTTAACACTTAAAGAAACGTGTTTGTTTGGAGCATTTTCTATCCGCCAATCCCAAGAAAACTGCTCAGAAAACACCAATACTGAAGCTGCTTTGGGTCTAATCTAAACTGTAGCTCTGACAACGATGCTGAAGCTTAGAAAGGATAATAATAATGTATTTCTGATTTTACTAGTACGGATCAAAACTATTCATCTCTAAGCTTCAAGGAATCAAATGGAAATTCATTTACAAGAATTTCTTTATTTTTAGGAGGTGCATTTTGCGTAGCGGCACCACTCTACACCTCAGAGATTGCTGAGACTAGCATCCGAGGCACTTTAGGTAGTTATTTCCAAATTATGTTGACTGTTGGCATTCTGATCGCATACATATGCGGTGCATATCTCTCCATACAAGGTTTATCGATACTGTCAGCTTGTATACCACTGGTGTTTGCTGTTCTGTTCTTCTTCCAACCTGAGACACCGGTAAGTAAATAAATTGCTGTTATGCATATCGTGACGAATATTAAAATGTCCCCTACGTTTAGAGATAAATAAATACATCCGACAACACCGCGTTGTACGTTATTGTAATCAGATGTAATCGTTCTCGAAAGCTCGCGACTCAAACTAACCAGACTAAACGACTATTTACTGGAAGCGTTCGAGAAAGGAGAAAAACCATATAAATAGCCAACGTATAGCAGGGACAGACAATCAGTTATGCAGTGAATAGTCAATAGATTGCGAATAGTGTTGTGTGAAAAGAAATATAGTCATATTAGTTCGGGAAGGGGAGGGGGTGAGTTTTTAAGGGTAAAAAACGGTTAATCTCTCAGTGGATAGACCCGAGAATTGTATTGACATTTACAAATTCATATGTTTACTACTCCAGAATAATTTGAGGTAATGAGAACACTGTAAGAGGATACTTGGCGGGAAATAAGCCTCTGAAGTCTTCGTTCGCAACCAATCATCAATTCAAACGAGGCATACGTTCGGTCTCGCCTTGCTTCGTTCACGTTCGGGCTCAGATAAATACGCGCGTTAACGCTTGTATCGTTCAGAGTAAATATTAAGCCCAAAATGCACTGATCTTGAACAGTCAATTTGGGGATTCTTGCGCGGAGGTCAGGTCGCCAAAATATTGGGACGTTCGCAAATGCAAAACAGAAAAACTCTTTCTATGATCAATTATTTGTTGTTTAGGTATATTTAATGAAAACTGGAAAACCAGATAAAGCACGCAAAAGTCTTCAAAAACTTCGAGGAGCACATTATAATTGTGATCGTGAAATTAAAGGTACTGTACAGAATATTTTATTTCTTTATTTATTACATACAACATACTTTTTAGATATTCAAGATCAATTGGACAATGAGGCAGCGATGAATATTTCCTTTTTCGAAAGCATCAAGAGCAAAGCTGCTATCAAGGCTTTGATCATTTGCTTTGGATTAATGTTCTTTCAACAATTCAGCGGTGTAAACGCAATTATTTTCTTCACGGGGAACATTTTTAAAAGTGCTGGTGGGAATATTGATCCAGCGATAGCAACTATAGGTAAGACAATGGATAATATCCAAAAGGTTGCATTAATATTGATCCCATCTTCATCAACAAAATAGCTTTCGCATCCATAAAAACTGATGCCATAACTTTTTCTTCCGATCGTTCCTGACTTCACTTGTTTTGGAGCTGAACAACCAGCTTCAGAAGAAATAAATCAGCTCATGCAACGTCGCTTGGATGAAGCTAATCGTACTCTCGGCTTTTTGGAAGGACATTTTCATGCAGTTATTGGAAAATTGCTGCAAAATTCTTTTAAAGACGAGTACGAGTTTTTTGGCAAACGTTCTGTTAACGCATAAACTTATCCTGCTCATGCAACGTGGCTTAGTTGAAGCTAATCGTACTCTCTGCATTTTTGAAGGCAGGTCCTTTCAGTTAGTGAAAATTTGCTGGAAAATTGGGTTAAAGACGAGTACGAGTTTTTTGACAAACGTTCTGTTAACGCACCAACTTATCCTGCTCATGCAACGTGGCTTCGATGAAGCTAATCGTACTCTCTGTTTTGCTAGTCTCTACTAGGAAACTTCGACCGTTGGCCAATGCCACAAGTAATCAGGTAACCCAGGATATTATTGGTTCAAACTAGCAGCTCCCTAGTTTTAGAGGTACACGCCGCCTGGCAGAACGTTTTGGCACGTATTCAACTGATCCAAAAGGTTGCAACAATATTGATCCCATCTTCATCAACAAAATAGCTTTCGCATCCATAAAAACTGATGCCATAACTTTTTCTGCCGATCATTATGACTTCACTTGTTTTGGAGCTGAACAACCAGCTTCAATTCACTGTTTTAAAAGCTTCAAATTAGGCTGAGAAATTTGTTTTCCAAACAGCTTCTTCATACGTAATTATTCTTCATGTAAAATGGGCAGTACTCGTTCGATTGAAATGCCTATGGTATCAGCAATTTCACGCTTAGTCATACTTGAATCTGCACAAATAGTAGCGGATACATTTGCTCAATGACTTCTGGTGTTGATGCACATTTTGGACGTTCACTACGTGGTCCATCTTCAACCACGTTTAAACTCTAAAACCTCTTCTAAAACCACTTCATCGGTTTAACGACGTTCACGTCAAGTTGCTCTGAAGAGGCTGACAGGATGATCAGCAAAATGTTATCAATTTGACGTGGGATTTATCCAGAAGTATTGTAACGTTCTTCGTCTTCCACATCGCACTGGAATGCTCTGGACCTTTCTAGTCTCTTCTGTTCGATTCTATGGCGCTCTACAACACAGCCAGTTCGAGTATGACTAGGCGCCTAGCGGTGTTGCCAACAGGTGTACATTTTCTTGTCGTTACAATAAATTGAATCGTATGTAAAACTGAATTCACCGCGCATGATGCAAAGAAGACTTTTTCACTGGTTATATTTCTTTTAATTACAAATTACACTTAACACTCCTTCACAGGGTCATCTAACATTTACATTTACAGGAGTTGGATTCGTACAAACGGTGGCCACATTCCTCTCATCGATAGTTGTAGACCGTTTCGGGCGAAAATTTCTGCTGATTCTGTCCGATATCTTTATGGCTTTATCCGGATGCATCCTTGGTGTCTATTTCACACTGAAGAACAGAGAAGTTATTGATAGTGACGCTCTTAGTCATATTTCATTTCTTCCCATCCTATGTTTGGTAAGTAAATTCTTTCTTCGCGATTCATTGATTTTTATTGTTTTTTTTTTTGTTTTATTAAATAGGGAATATTCATAGCAACGTTTTCGCTAGGATTTGGACCAATCCCTTGGATGATTTCATCGGAAGTGATGCCGCCGGAAATAAAAGCAGTTGCAGTGTCAGCTGCAGCGACATTCAACTGGTTATTGGCCTTTATTGTTACGTTTTCGTATGATAGTTTACAGAAATCGGTAAGAAAATTTATTTTGATAAAAGAAAGAAAGATCAGGACTGCCAATCTATGTTACGTCACGTTGCTCCATCCTATTGAACTAGAATCCGGCCTAACGAAATATCGTACTCTTAGTATATCGCGAAAGACGTTGCTAAAAAGTTGTTAGGGTCAGTTCTTTTGACCTCAAAGTCATCAACTTTGCTAAAGTGCACTGCTCTGTTCAGCAAACTGCCGTTGGTCAAGCTGATTGTTTGCAAAACCTTTCTGCAACTTAGTCATAGTTCGTTCCATCAAACTTGATCCAAAAAACGGCAAGTGCGATCGATCTTGGTAAATCTACAAGACAAAGCTGAATCCTCAGCGATATATTAAGCCAGATCCCAGCAAAATGCTATTAAAGAACAAAGCTTTCTCACAAAGCTGATTGTCCTGTGGTCGGCTCCTTAAGAGGTCATTTTAGTTTTATTTTTTTAGTAGTTGTGAAGAAGAAATAAATCAGCTCATGCAACGTGGCTTGGATGAAGCTAATGGTACTCTCTGCATTTTTGATGGCAGGTCCTTTCAGGTAGTGAAAAATTGCTGCAAAATTGGGTTAAAGACGAGTACGAGTTTTTGGCAAACGTTTTGTTAACGCACAAACTTTTCCTACTCATGCAACGTGGCTTGGATGAAGCTAATCGTACTCTTGTCGTTTTGGGAGGACAATTCTTTCAGTTAGTAAAAAATGCTGCAAAATTGGTTTAAAGACGAGTACGAGTTTTTTGACAAGCATTCTGTTAACGCACAAACTTATCCTGCTCATGCAACGTGGCTTAGATGAAGCTAATCGTACTCTCTGCATTTTTGAAGGCAGGTCCTTTCATTTAGTAAAAAATTGCTGCAAAATTGGGTTAAAGACGAGTACGAGTTTTTTGAGAAACGTTCTGTTAACGCACAAACTTTTCCTGCTCATACAACGTGGCTTGGATGAAGCTAATCGTACTCTCGGCGTTTTGGGAGGACATTTCCTTTCAGTTAGTGAAAAATGCTGCAAAATTGGTTTAAAGACGAATACGAGTTTTTTGACAAACATTCTGTTAACGCACAAACTTATCCTGCTCATGCAACGTGGCTTGGATGAAGCTAATCGTACTCTCGGCGTTTTGGGAGCACATTTCCTTTCAGTTAGTGAAAAATGCTGCAAAATTGGTTTAAAGACGAATACGAGTTTTTTGACAAACGTTCTGTTAACGCACAAACTTATCCTGCTCATGCAACGTGGCTTGGATGAAGCTAATCGTACTCTTGGATTTTTTAAAGGACATTTCTTTGCAATTAGAGCACCAATGAGTTTTTGAGAAACGTTCTGTTAACGCAGAAACTTATCCTGCTCATGCAACGTGGCTTGGATGAAGCTAATCGTACTCTTGGCTTTTTTGAAAGACATTTCTTCGCAATTAGAGAAAAATTGCTGCAAAATTGTTCTAAATACTCTACTACGACTTTTTGACAAACGTTCTGTTCACGCACAAACTTAGCCTACTCATGCAACGTGGCTTGGATGAAGCTAATCATAGTCTCGG
Organism: Apoderus coryli; assembly: GCA_911728435.2. Taxonomy (NCBI): domain Eukaryota; kingdom Metazoa; phylum Arthropoda; class Insecta; order Coleoptera; family Attelabidae; genus Apoderus; species Apoderus coryli. The sequence goes on from OU452207.1 coordinate 1,977,035, forward strand.
CTTTTTTGAAGGACATTTCCTTGCAGTCAGTGAAAAATTGCTGCAAAATTGTTTTTAAGACGAGTACGACTTTTTGACAAACGTTCTGATCACGCACAAACTTAGCCTACTCATGCAACGTGGCTTGGATGAAGCTAATCGTAGTCTCGGCTTTTTTGAAGGACATTTCCTTGTAGTCAGTGAAAAATTGCTGCAAAATTGTTTTTAAGACGAGTACGACTTTTTGACAAACGTTCTGATCACGCACAAACTTAGCCTACTCATGCAACGTGGCTTGGATGAAGCTAATCGTAGTCTCGGCTTTTTTGAAGGACATTTCCTTGCAGTCAGTGAAAAATTGCTGCAAAATTGTTTTTAAGACGAGTACGACTTTTTGACAAACGTTCTGATCACGCACAAACTTGCCTACTCATGCAACGTGGCTTGGATGAAGTTAATCGTAGTCACGGCTTTTTTGAAGGACATTTCCTTGCAGTCAGTCAAAAATTGCTGCAAAATTGTTTTTAAGACGAGTATGACTTTTTGACAAACGTTCTGTTCACGCACAAACTTAGCCTACTCATGCAACGTGGCTTGGATGAAGCTAATCGTAGTTTCGGCTTTTTTGAAGGACATTTCTTTGCAATTAGAGAAAAATTGCTGCAAAATTGTTTTTAAGACGAGTACGAGTTTTTTGACAAACGTTCTGTTAACGTAGAAACTTATCCTGCTCATGCAACGAGGCTTGGATGAAGCTATTCGTACTCTTGGCTTTTTTGAAGGACATTTCTTCGCAATTAGAGAAAAATTGCTGCAAAGTTGTTCTAAATACTCTAGCAAACGTTCTGTTCACGCACAAACTTAGCCTTCTCATGCAACGTGGCTTGGATGAAGCTAATCGTACTCTCGGCTTTTTTGAAAGACAAATCCTTGCAGTTAGTGAAAAATTGCTGCAAAATTGTTTTAGGAACGAGTACGAGTTTTTTGACAAACGTTCTGTTAACGCACAAACTTATCCTGCTCATGCAACGTGGCTTGGATGAAGCTAATCGTACTCTTGGTGTTTTGGGAGGACATTTCCTTTCAATTAGTGAAAAATTGCTGCAAAATGGTTTTAGAAACGAGTACGAGTTTTTTGACAAACCTTCTGTTAACGCACAAACTTATCCTGCTCATGCAACGTGGCTTGGATGAAGCTAATCGTACTCTCGAGCTTTTGGAAAGACATTTCCTTGCAGTTAGTGAAAAATTGCTGCAAAATTGTTTTAGAAACGAGTACGAGTTTTTTGGCAAACCTTCTGTTAACGCACAAACTTATCCTGCTCATGCAACGTGGCTTGGATGAAGCTAATCGTACTCTTGGTGTTTTGGGAGGACATTTCCTTTCAATTAGTGAAAAATTGCTGCAAAATGGTTTTAGAAACGAGTACGAGTTTTTTGACAAACCTTCTGTTAACGCACAAACTTATCCTGCTCATGCAACGTGGCTTGGATGAAGCTAATCGTACTCTCGAGCTTTTGGAAAGACATTTCCTTGCAGTTAGTGAAAAACTGCTGCAAAATTATTTTAAAGACGGTACAAGTTTTTTGACAAACGTTCTGTTAACGCACAAACTTAGCCTGCTCATGCAACGTGGCTTGGATGAAGCTAATCGTACTCTCGGCTTTTTTGAAAGACAAATCTTTGCAGTTAGTGAAAAATTGCTGCAAAATTGTTTTAGGAACGAGTACGAGTTTTTTGACAAACGTTCTGTTAACGCACAAACTTATCCTGCTCATGCAACGTGGCTTGGCTGAAGCTAATCGTACTCTTGGCGTTTTGGGAGGACATTTCCTTTCAATTAGTGAAAAATTGCTGCAAAATTGTTTTAGAAACGAGTACGAGTTTTTTGACGAACCTTCTGTTAACGCAGAAACTTATCCTGCTCATGCAACGTGGCTTGGTTGAAGCTGATCGTAGTCTCGGCTTTTTTGAAGGACATATCCTTGCTGTTAGTGCAAAAATTACGGCAAAATATTTTTAGAAACGAGTACGAGTTCTTTGACAAACGATATGTTAATGCACAATCTTATCCTGCTCATCCAACGTGGCTTGGTTGAGGCCGATCGTACTCTCGGCTTTTTTGAAAGAGATTTCCTTGCAGTCAGTGAAAAATTGCTGCAAAATTGTTTTAAGGAGGAGTACGAGTTTTTTGACAAACGTTCTGTTAATGCACAAACTTATCCTGCTCATTGAACGTTGCTTGGATGAAGCTAATCATACTCTCGGCTTTTTTGAAGGATATTTCCTTGCAGTCAGTGAAAAATTGCTGCAAAATTATTTTTAGGAGGAGTACGACTTTTTTAACAAACGTTCTGTTAATGCACAAACTTATCCTGCTCATTGAACGTTGCTTGGATGAAGCTAATCGTACTCTCGGCTTTTTTAAAGGACATTTCCTTGCAGTTAGTGAAAAACTGCTGCAAAATTGTTTTAGTGAAGCTCAATATGGGAGAAAGGATAATAGTTTCAGGTTTTCTGGAAGACAGTTAATCTCGATTAGTGACAATTCAATGCAAAAGTAATCTCAAGACAAGTACGTTTGACCAGCGATTAAAGCTAACATCCTCAGATTCCTGAATCAAAGCTAAGATGAAGCTGATCGTATACTCTCAAATTTGCTGTAAGACAGTTAAGCCACCGTAAGTGATAGTTCCCAATAAAATTGTTTTGGAGTCGCTTATGATCGACCAGCTTTTTCACCGTCATTATGTTAAAGCGTAGATTCAGTTGAAGCAGCTCAGCTTTTCCGGAGGACATTTAATTTCAGTTGATGACAGTTGGGTTAGTGTTTGACGAAGAACAGGATATACCAGCTTCGTCGTGTGATTACAGCTTCATCCGTTTCTTAAAACAGTTGTTGACGTCAGTCCTAGTCGCTGTAAACGCCAAGTAATTATTAAGATTTGCGAATTTTCGTCAGCCTTTCTCAGACTCTATTATAATGTTCTAAAGCTGAGCGGCCTCTGCGAGTATGAATAGGTGCATTTCTGTCTAGTAAAGATCAAGTCAAGTTGACATTCGCACCAAATGGAAACCCTGGATTTTCGGCCAGAATCCAGATATCCAGGGATTCTCTATATCACTCCAGTGTTGCCACATTGTGCATGATTAGTTTTCACATCAATAAATGTTCAATATCTAACCTCACTTATCTCTTTCAGATCGGTGCTGATTCAACGTTCTACATATTCACGTTTATATCGCTGTGCGGCTGTGCGTTTGTCAAGTTTTACGTACCTGAAACAAAGGGAAAATCATTGAAAGAAGTTCAAGATATTTTAAGTGGTATTAAATCAGGAAATGGTTCGAGCAATACTACGTATACTCTTGAAGGCAGAGATAATCCAACGTTTGTTAAATAATTTTGAATAAAACCGGCACTTAAATTTTTAACAGTTTAACATGATTCTGATGAAATTTTGGTTGCTTGAATTTTTACATACCAGGGCAAGTTAAAATGTTTTCAGTGGGAAGTTTAGAACATCCTGTGGGACAAACATGCAAAAGATCCTTGTTGCAACATGATTTACGATAAAACTGGATGTTTTCCGAGCATTTTGTTTGTTATAGCATCTAGCTATTTCATTTCTTTTACGAGCTACGCATTTTTAAAGGAAACACTGCATTTTTCATACCATGAGAAGACGGTTAAAGGAAAATGGGTTTAATTCCCGCAGACCTGCGGTAGCGTCTCAATTGCTTCCTCTCCATCGTCAGATTCGATTAAGATTTGCAAGGCAGCATGTTAATTGGGGCATAAAAAGAATGGCGAAACGTATTGTTGCGCATGTCGTGAGTTTTTGGATAAAGTTGGATGCAGCAACCCAATTGAATTTTTGTGGGATGAATCGTCATCGTCTCATCAAGCAGAGCTAAGAATTAAGCCCAGCTTATGGTCTGCAAAATGCAGTACTTCATTTAAAAATGCGTGGCTCGTAAAAGAAACGAGATAGCCAGACGCTTTTGCATGTTTGTCCCACATGATATCTTAAACTTCCGACTAAAAATATCATTTTGAACTACCCTGGTATATAAACATGCAAGCAACAAAAGTTTCCTCAGGACAAAGTGCAGCGCAGGCCTAATGAATCGATCTATCGTCCAGTGAAAAAAATCATGAAATACACTAAAAAATAAAAAAGTTATGCCACATCAAAACTGTTAAAAATGTAGTGCCGTTTTCTTTTGTCGTTGAGTTTATTTATTTTTGTACATTTTTATAATATATTATCGAGTACCTTTTCCATAGTCAACTGAACTAATTTGTTTGCATTTCTATTAAGTAAATTATAAAATAAATCTTCAAAGTACATCCCAAATTTAATCCATTTTATGTTGTGATAAAAATACGGTTGTGATTGTTTATCGTTGTCTTAATAGTTATTATTATTATTTAAAATATTTTATTTATATTGTTAAAGGTTTTTGTTTTGTAAATCTATTGTATATAAATATCAATAAGTGCCAAATAAAATGATAAACTAAATTGGAATTTTAATTTAAACATTTTTTTTTTTACATTTTGTGTTCTGCCTCACAGTTGCTCTTCACTGTCGATCTGTCTGGAGTATACCATCGTTTCTAAAGATCCCCAGTAAAAAATTCCAACGGAGTCATATCCGGTGAGCGTGGCGGCCAGTTTACAGGAGCGTCATTGCCTCTACCAATCCATCTAGTGGACAGGTGCACCCTTTCTTGTTCGTTACATTGCCCCCGTCTTAAAGACGTGACACTTGGTTCATGACGATATTTGCAGTCGGCTTATTGCATCTTGAGAAGCGATGGAAATAGCAACTAACGGTTTTCTCCACGGGATTTCTTCCAGGATTCCAGGCACATACCAAGATTTCGATTCCCGTAAATCTGAACAGGATCTCTAACATATTCCTGACTATACCCCACACCTGACACCAATGTAACGTTTTTCTGCGTTCGATGTGTGAAATAATAACGAGTTTAATTTAAACTAATTTATTTGCACTTAAAAACTAAACACTTAAATAAACTAAAGTTATTTATATTTATTTTCACTATATTTATTTCTACTATTTATATTTTACAACACTGTTCTTAACTATAGGCTATTCATTTCATGATTAGTTCTTCGTCGCTCTCACGCTGGCTTTATATACGATTTGTTGTCTTCTACAGCATACAAGAACGTTCTGGAGTTTTCTCTTCTCTTTCTATTCTCTTCTGTTCTATTCTGTGACGTTGACAGTGTTGCCAACAGGTGCACACTTTCTTGTTCGTTACAATACTGCCCATATACGTGAACTCTAAACGCATGTTGAGAATGAGTTACTTTGGTGGCATTTGGATTTTCATCAGCATAGACGTGTTCGTTGTGCAAGTTCAATCAATCAATCTAACCTTTGGTCCAAATCCGCGGAGGCAAAAGGTCTTGTACCTTTTGGATACACCAGAAAAACCGAAATATCTCGAAATCGACGTACTCTAGCAAATTTGAACAAGAATACCTTTATTACTTGGAAATGTACAGTGCATTATTTCGTGAATAAAAAAAAATAAAAATTACACTGAAGAAAAAGTTACGGTTATTTTATTGGATCACAATTGCAGTGTGGAGCACCCTCTAACAGTAAAATGGTGTCGATATTCGGACTTTGGATGCCAAAAAACCCATGTGTACCAATTCTTACCTTACAAGAATACTATTGGACATGGCAAAGAGCTGATTAGATTTTGGGAAATATTGAGCGTAGGCAAGGGGTTTAAAAGAGAGTTCAAAAATTAAAAAAATTCATAGTTCTTAAACTTATCCGAAATGCGGCATAATTTTTTACGCATTTAATTGAATATAACCTAAAATATTAAACATAATATATTAGACCACATTGGCGTACGAAAATAGTGTAAAATGGGGTAAAAAATGTGTCATAAATAACTTACTTTCATAGGCGTTCGTAAATAGTCGAAAAGGGATCAAAATAAAAAAATATGTTAGCAATCATCCCCTGTAAAGTACATTCCGACGTGGTTCGCCTACGTCACACCAGACAAACAGGTATTTGTTTACGATATAACATGGGTGGCCGAACGAGTAATGAGATATCAGAAGATAAGAAAATGTAATAGAAGATAGATGTTAATAAGAGCTGTTAGAAATACGGTGTTTTATGTGACAAATAATAAATGATTTTGGGTGTGGTTTTGAGAGTTTTATTAAATAATTTTAAAATAATCAAGAATACTTTTTACAAATATATACTTCCTAAACTTATTCGACATACGGAATAATTTTCCATAGTTGTAATAGAATATAACCTAAAAAATGTTACATAAATGAACTGGTTCACACAGGCGTTCGAAAATGGTGTAAAAACGGGTCAAAAACGAAAAAAAAAAAATTCTCAAATATAACAGAAAAATTGGCTAATTATACAATGTGCCCACGGATAGAGTTTGGAAGAGGAAATACTTTTTTATTTGTCGATTTCGAAGCAAAAGTCATTCTTTATAAAAACGTCTGCTTGTGTCAAAACTACAATTTCGAGTACGAAATTTACGATTACTATACAGCGTATATCAAAAATAACATTTTTAATGATTTTGATTTCCTTGTTTTTTTTTTTTAATTTTATTATTTTAATAGTAGCTATGAAATTAACCACTTTGAGAAAAAAGTTTATTAGTGTTTTTTGCACAATTGGTGTAATAAATCACGGTTTTGAAAATATTTTAATAAAATTAAAAAAAAAACATAAAAATCAAAATCATTAAAAATGTGATTTTTGATATACCCTGTATAGTAATCGTAAATTTGGCATTTGAAATTGTAGTTTCGACACAAGCAGACGTTTTTATAAAGAATGACTTTTTATTCTATATCGACAAATAAAAAAGTTTTTCCTCTTCCAAACTCTATCCCTGGACACATTGTATACATAGATATATAAACTTTTGAACTGAGGTCATTTTTAGGATCCAGGGGTCATAAAAATGAAGCACTGCATGAAAATTTTTCAAAATTTCGCTTGTGTTGATCTTCTGAATAGTTAGATTTTTTTTTAAATCTACTAAAAAGGGTCAAAAACGAAAAAAAAAATTCTCAAATATAAGATAAAAATTGGCGAATTATACAGGGTGGTCCAACTTTTACCTGCATAAATTTTAGAATCGATAGATAATCGACAAATAATGTGAGTTTGGTTAATAAACTATGTGCCAAAAATGCTTCGTTACAAAGTTACATTTACCCCCAAGGTCGCTTGACTTGACTCCACTTGATTTCTTTATTTGCGGCTACCTAAAAGAAAAAGTGTATAGGGTGCCGGTCAGAAAACGTGAAGAATTAGTCTTAAAAATTCAAGAAGCTTGTGATGAGTTGCATCGTAACAATCACATTCTATCTGCAGCAATTAGTAGCATCACCAGAAGATGCCAATTCTGTATTGACAATGACGATAGTCATTTTGACCAGTTACTGTAAAAAAACTGTAAAATCTGTTAAAAGGTGTAATATGTTATTTTTATGTTGATTTTCAATACATTTGGTTTAGACGATTTTAATTTGTTTACTCGAAAATGTTGCGTCATACGAAAAAAAGCCAAGAGTACCTTTTTCTTTTAAATTGAACGAGAATTGCAGATATAATTTTCATTTTGAGATAAACCAGTGGCGTATCGGTTTTTTCATAGAAAATGTCGCAATTGGTAACCGTACGCACGCCACTGGTGAAAATAAAAATAATATTCTTACATTAAAAAATGAAGCTAGATTACCTCTCCACACGTGCCAAAGTTCATTGCAATATCTCAATTGGTTATAAAGATATTAATAAAATTCGAATTTTTTTCTTAAATTTCAACACCCTGTAACTTTGTAACGAAGCATTTTTCGCACATAGTTTATTAACCAAACTCACATTATTTGTCGATTATCTATCGATTCTGAAATTTATGCAGGTAAAAGTTAGACCACCCTGTATATAGCTTTGATACAACATGCAGCATAACAATTTTGTTTACATAGGCGTTCGTAAATAGTAGAAAAGGGTGCAAAGTAAATTTTATAATAAAACTAAAAAAATCAACTATTTTGCGTAAAAGAACTTGGCCTAGAAGATCTGAAATATAAAATATGTACGTATAAATAGTGCTTCCAAAGAGAAGAAAAAGGAACGAAACCCGATACTTAAAAAAACTGCTTCTAATCTGTGTGCTAGCTCTAAAATTTGGTGTGCTAGGTGTCCATTATTTCTGCTAGGATTTTGGCGAAAAAAATCCGGCCGGGCGAGGGGGCAGCTTAACGAACCTGTATATGCCTATAAATTAAAATACCTATATCAAATAGTTTAGTTTATTTGCGAACCAACTAAAATTTTACTTCAAAATGTATGCGCCGCATTTCCTGATCACTCTCCTTGTAGATACTTACTTAAAAAAAACATTTTATCTATTAAAAATTTCCACAAAATCGCCATTATCATTGCCATTAGATAAGATTTACAAAAAATGTTATTTAACAGTAATATTTGAAATATTCTGCATAAATTTACAGATAACATAACTGAAGGCAAAAAATACCCGGAAAATGCTGATTAAAATCGACATTTTACGTAACAAACAAATTTTTGAAAATACCTCAAATCCGTATAAATGGTAGGGAAATGCATTGGCAAAATCAGTCCGGATTCGATTGAAGATCAACCAAAATCAACATGAGAATCCAAACAACTGCTGTTTTATTAGCGGCCTTGTTGTGCACCACTTTTGCACACGGTAAGTTATTTTCATTTAAATATTTTAGTTTGTAAGGTAAAAAGGTTTTATCAAAAACATTTTCTAAGATGCTTCATTTTGCCCTATTTTGTCGTCAAAAAAATCTCCTATCCTTCATCGGTTATCTGAATCCTATGCCACGTTTAGAACGTCGATTTGATGTTCCCTTAAAGCCATTCTAACTTCTCTTGTAACTTCATGCATAGCTGCGGCCTGCGGAGATAAAGCTGCAGCTGCAAGCAGACCAAGAGCCTATGGCGCTCTATAAATAAGTACCTATAATGCTGCGATCTTTTTGACATGTGGGGAGGATATTCTTGACAACATGAACCCTTAAAGAATAAGCAATAAAAATATACCAGTAGCCTACACGATCGGTCCAATTTTTAAGCACATTATCGATTGTATGCAGCTGTATTTCACCAATGGCTTCACGAATATTGTCCTTTAAAGCGTCAATTGTCTCTGGCTTGTCGGCGTAACACTTATCTTTGACGGCACCCCACAAATAATAGTCCAACGGTGTCAAATCGCAGCTCCGAGGTGTCCAAACGACATCAGCTCTGCGGCTGATAATGCGATCTTCAAAAACAGGACGCAAAACATCGAGTGTAGCTTCGGCTGTGTGGCACGTAGCGCCGTCCTGTTGAAACCAAATGTTGCCAATATCCTCCTCTTCAATTTTTGTGAACAAAAATTCGTTCAACATGGCCCGATAACGATCGCCATTGACTGTAACGGCCACCCCTTGCTCATTTTCGAAGAAAAATGGCCCAATTATGCCTCCGGACCAAAATCCGCACCAAACAGTGACTCGTTTTGGGTGCATCGGCTTTTCAATGTATGCGTGCGGGTTTTCTGTGCCCCAAATGCGACAATTTTGCTTGTTTACATTCCCGCCAAGATCAAAATGAGCTTCATCTGAAAAGATGATTTTTTTGGCAAAATCGGCATCTTCTGTAAGTCGATCGCAGGCCCACTGAGCGAAGCGAAAACGCATTGGATGGTCAGTTGGCTTCAACTCCTGAACCAATTGGACTTTGTATGGCGTCATACCAAGGTCTTTATGCAAAATTCGTCTCAATGATGTCTCCGAAATGTTCAATTGTTGAGACCGACGGTGAATTGATGTTGATGGCGCTTCACGCTTTGGTTTATCGATGAGGATGTCAGTTTCTTTTCACGAGATAACGAACATACGGAACTGACCGTGCTTCTCTTCTTCCAAAATCCGTACGCAATTTTCGCACACATTCTGCAACATTACCATGATTTTCAAAGTAATGTCGCAATATTTCCCAGCGTTGTTCAAGCGTATACACAACCATATTCATTTCAGCGGAAGGATAAAACTAATTATCTGTCAAATCAGACATGAGCTAAGTGTTACGCTTCACGAAATAAGCACTAGTTAAAAAAAAAAAACGTTAGATGGCGGACCCATTAGATACCAATAATTAAAAGTGGCAACTCGCCGTGCATAGGGACTAGAGGCACTGCCTCTGACATAAAATTATTAAATTACGGCCAGTATGGATGTTTTTATTGACGTTGGCCTACTCTCGTTCTGCGTTCGCCGAGGGGCAGGGCATTGTTGCCTCATTGGATAGCGAGCATTAAATAGACGCACGATTTATTTACATGACAGTTATTTTCATAATTTAAAACAAATTATCATGTAAAAAAATGTTAATTGGTTAAAAAGTTAGTGAGGCACTGCTTCACTTGCCTCATAGGACTAGCCGCGCCTGGAAGAATCTCTTGGGCATAGGTTGGCAGTATTCTAGAAAGGGACATGAAATCTTGGGCGTTACAAAAACAAACAGAAAACTATGGAAGAATTGGGAAGGCAGTCCGTCTTCAAATACATCATGAAGTGCCTCAGATTTTCCGGACTAACAAAATATGTCGTCCTTTGTATAAGGATCCGACCTCTATTCATTTTAATCATCCGGTTCGTAGGTCCCTTCAAATTAATCCCCATTTGACTTAACAGTATTCTCCTAACAAGACTTCTACATCCAGAGGTCAGTTTTCGGAATGGGAATCAGCACACTCGTCGCATTTGCTTCAATGGACTCTATGTTATCAAAACTATATCGGTTTAGTGGAATTTTTAGTCTTGGGAGCAGCCAAAATCCGCAAGGACCCAGGTCGCGACTGTACGGAGACTGGCGAAGTTGAGGAAAAATCCAACCGTGTCTTGCGTCACTCAATCTTTTGAAAACTTCTATATAAAATTCCGGATTAATTGTTTCAAGTTCTTTTGGCATATTCATGGTGCACAGCATAGTCGAAGATAGGAGTCAACATGGACTTTCAAATGCTTTTTCGAGGAGGGCGTGGATGGAAACTTCGACTGTAAACACTGGGATCGCACTTCGCTGCAAAGCGTTTTCGGAATCCCAACGTCACGTTCCATGTTTGACTGTGTTACTGTACTCGTTGGTCACATCGTGAAACTTTCGACAGGTGTGCGGTCACTTTCAACCACTTGTAACAATAATTCTTGTCTCAGTTCATGGCCATACATTCCTCCCCAAAAGCTTGCCACGAGGTCTGTACTTCACAGACCTCTCTCAGACATTCTAGTGCGTATCCTATCCGATAATTTAATGCATTTCATCTTCTAGTAAGTTGGACATCTATTGTCACGTGAATCGATTATAATTTCATCAGATATTGGAGTTCGCACGGTGTTTCGTCTTCCAATAGGACAAACTTTTCTATACAACTCTGAACAGAACTCCACAATCTGTTAATCTCGTCAAAGTTTTCCCTCCAGAACAAAGGAATTAATGCCATTTTCTTTCAGATTGGCTGCAACATCAAAACGCTCTACACCATGAAGGTCGCCACCATCATGAAAAACAACATCATTTACTGAATCGCATAGCACCAACCACCAATCCAGACAACCAGGTCTGCCATTGGGATTGTCAACAACCCGGTAGCAACTCAACAATCAGTTTCTACTTCAACGAAACCACCAACATAGTTGCGATAGTGAACGTTACTGCGCAAGTAGCATTGGTCATAGACATCAACGCTCAAATAGTTGCTGTATTAGAAGGCAGCACTGGTGCAGCCATTGTGGTTGACATTGTCAAACAAATCGGTGTCTACATAACGGCGAAACAATCGTCTTCACTCACCTGGAATGCTTCTCAAGAAACAATTGAAGTGTATTTGAGCAAACTAGTCACATTAAAAACGCTACTAGACGCAGAAAACTGTCACCACTTCACTTTAACAACAATCACAACAGAAGAACTACAAATTATCGTTAAAGTCTTGATCAATTTGAGTGGCGATTTACGTGGCTCGCTCACATCTTCAGATTCAACAGCTCTTAAAGTTCTTTTACAAATCTCTCAATCCCTGATCAAAGTCCTGGGCAATGACGTTATCAAGCAATTATTAAAATCCTTAACAGGCGGACTTATCCGCATAGGCGGTGATCTGACACAATTGATCAGCGTCTTGACAGCCATCACAAATTTAATTGGAAATATTAGTGGCGGAATCTCTGGTCTCATCAAGGCTGGTGTCATTTTCGATCTGACTGTAATCCTAGAATCCAATTCAGGGCTAGAGCTTCTGATCAATATCTTGCTACAAATTGGAGCAAAGGTTGATCTTGGAAAAGCCTTAGGCTCTCTACTAAACACTCCTGAGGCGCTATTTAAATTGTTGGCAGAATTCAGCGGAGGAAGATATGATGGAGTTGATGGAGTATCGAATGTTGTCTACAATTTGATTTTGTTGATTAACCAAAAAGTTGAATTGGATGTTTTCTTGAGAGTGTTGATCTCCTTCTCTATTAATGCTAAAGGATCGATCAATTTCAGTCTGGAATTGTCTGGATTCAGCGAAATTATACGTATACAACAACAACGTTATGGAAATTCGACTTTGAGTGGATTAGGACAGGTAAGTTTGTCTTAATTGTGGTTTCAATAATGCTCAAAACTTTGTTACAGGTGATCACACAAATTAAAGACGGCAAACTCACTATCGGCGGCGTAAACGTATCAGCAATCATCGAAATCCTAGTAGCCGGCATCGTAAGCTCCAGCAATGGGGCCCTAGAACTTGTGATCCGCGTCCTACTCGCTATTACAAGCGTCGTTAAGGTCGCTGTATCAATTCCACAATTTATCTTCTACTTGATCAGCAGTCTAAACACAACTATCAGTATCAACATTGTTATACAACTGACAGGCGTAAGGATCACTGATACAAGTGGAGACTTGTTGAAATCGATCTTCAAGAATGTGAACATTGGTAATATCGTTGCTGGAGGTATTTGGAAGCTACTGACTGGATTGCCAGTGGTGGGAGACATTGTTAAAGTCGTGGCTTCAGTTCTCAAGACTGCCAGTAATGGTTCATTCGATTTAGAGAAGTTATTGAATGGAAATGGTTCGCTTCTCACCCAATTAATCAATTTTATCAAACTGCTGCTTAGTGGAGGTGGATCTGGTAGTGGAAACGGCACTGTCGTAACTGAGAAAATAACCATCAAACCTGTTACATGGACCTGGTCTTGGGGTAAGTCAAAGTATTATACAACATCCTTGTCTTTACAGAGAAAATGCATTATTGTGTCACGACCACCTGTAATATCGGAAAGCGTTAGCTTGACGAGGAGTGTTCAACGGATCCTGAACTCATGTTTCCACTTAATTTTTTTCGATCGGATTTCGTACACTTTGTCTACCTTAAGATTGAGTAAAATGGTTAACAGAAGTTCCAAGCTTCTACTCCTGCCTATTTATACCAGACACAAGAACATAATTACTATTCTCCACCATATAACAACCATGTGTTGAAGGTTCTCCAGTTACGATTTGGCAAAGCTATCTAATGATATTGATCCTGATTTTAAAGCCTTCCTTTATTCGACAAATTGTCTATTGAACAGGTCACTCTAATGCATTGTAGTCATTATTCTATTCAATATTCTATGTTGTAATTCTTGTTAGCTACAAATCTTTTGTTTGGCATGTCTGTGTACGAAACACAGGTATTATTTTATTATTTACTGATATTTGAACAAGTGTTATTGTATTTTCAGTCGGCTAAATCACTAGATCCTTTCAATCGACTTCTTCTACGACAATCCGGACCCATAAATACGTAAAACATATGTAAATAATATATTGTGTACAATAATAAATAAATAAATAAACGGTATGCTAAAATTAAAGCGTTCACTTTATTACCTTTAATGTCTAAAAATCGTTATGATACCAAAATCAATTTCAGTGTTGTTAAAAATAAAAAACAGTAGTTTTAATTATTGTATATTTAACTTGACTATCTTGCTTTATTATGGAACATAGACTAGCTGTGATGGAACGTTCTTTTTAGAATACATAATTATTCCAAGTTCCAAGAAAATCCATTTCTATTAGTCTAAGAATTGCTGATTGCGTTCATCATAACAAAGTTGATAGCGATTTTTAGAGCGATCCATACAACAACCAAACCAACAACTTATTTGGTATTATTTTTTGTCAGCACAAAGAAAAATTAACGTTTAGTCAAAAGACAATGGTCTATTTATGACCATAGGCCACAAATCGGAAAATTGTTCTTTCAAACTTGTTTATTTATTGCACTGGTTTGTTTTTGTTTATTTTATTCATTTGACGCCATGACAATGATGACAGAAATGACGGATTCCGTCTTCCATCGCTAGATCGGTAGCGTAGCGTATTTCAAATCTGATGGAAAAAATGGCGACCGCTACCAAAGCGCTCACAACTGATCAGGTAACAAAACACGCGTTCAGCAGATAATAGACACTTGAAGTTGTAACCAAACGCTAACGAATACGTTAACGTACAAACTAGACGTTTATGGAATGTTTCAAAAAGCTAGTTGAAATGTAACAATTTGTGGCGCGTTAACTAGTTGACTTAACCTTAAATTTTTATTTTGAGGACTATTGTTATTGTTAATTGTAACTAATAAATATTTTGTGAGTGCAAAGATATAATTGAGCTAATAATTTACAAATATACGCACCTACCTAAATCGAAAATTATTTTGATTTAACTCAAAAGTAAACAAACAAATGACATGGCAGCACACGATCGGTATGGACCGAATTCCAAATCGGGGCGTTTCGGGTACCGTATAAGCGATAACGGGCACTACGTGAAGGCACGCGAGATCACGTAGTGCCATAAACCCAAACACAAAGAAGATCGACGTGCGCACGCGTAGCTGTCAACTTTCACGTTTTCGTTTACGTAAATGAAAGCACTTCAACTGTCTAATTGATTATCGCTCCGGTAGCGCTATGTTGTGATGAACGCGAATGTCATTGCCATTCCTATATATCGTTTTTGGCATTCCTTCAAAGCCAACGATCAACAATTTCGACTCAAAGCTAAAATACACATTCCTTTTATAGAATTAATTGACAGTTGAATAAGAAATGTTCACAAGAGATTATTTCAATTTTATAAATTTTCAGAAATAATTTATATGCTCGTGTAGTATTGGTAAGAAAATTTCACACCAAAATTTGAAATAAAATTATAAATCCAACCTGACATTTTACATTAATTTGTCAAGGTCAACATTATGTTGATGATTTGTAATTTGTTATTAAACAGTTCTGCACAAAGAAGTCAACAAATTTCCATTTATATATCGCCGCGACTCAAAAAAGAATCCAGGAATTTTGTAGGTTGCTATGTAATGAGTCAAAATTAAAACATCTTATTGGTTGAAAAGTAGAGGACAGTTATGTTCATTTTGCAAAAAAATGCAAGTTAAGTAAATGGCAGATGATCATATCACATCAGTTCTCACGTAACTGTCAATATCAGAACGAATGTACGATTTAGCGCTGTGAGACAAATTGCTAAACTGTATTATTCATAATTTAATAATTATTCATAATGATTCTGTTTAAGATTATGTAATTAGATTAATTTAGAAATATCATTAGAATCTTATCCTGGTATTCTAGCTTCTTACTTGTCTTAGGTCTATTATCATTGTCTTTATAAACAGACAATGCTATTATCATTGTTGCTTGCAAGAATGAGAGGAGAATCTTTATTTATATTGGTTGCTTGTATACCCTGTTGTCACTATATCTATTTCAGAGATGATCTATAATGCTAGATACAGAAGAAAAAGATAATAAGATTTATGAATTCTAACCAATCAGAATTAAGTATGGCATATAAATAAATCTTATTCCTTCAATTTTAATTTTCCTTATGTGTTTCTATCATAATACATCATCCCTGAAATAGAGATAATGACAACCGGTGGTAATAGCAACAATGAAAGTAAGCATTATGTTCCATAACATTGTAAGCAACAGTAGACAAACCTGAAAAGTCATTTACCCCCTGTAAAAAAAAGTTACATACATTTTAAGTTCTTCTATTAGAACATAGATGCCGCCACATAAAAAGTATTGACTTTTCACCGGGGGTTTAATGTCAATGTCACCCAGTGTACAATCTCATCCTGAATGGCCTTTAAAAATAAATATTCAATTCACAAAACATACCCTTTTTGTGATTCAATTCTATATCAGCTGACGCACATAACACGAATCACAATAATCTAACTAATATCAGTTAGATGTTCCAATTATTTATTTATTTTTGTTATCTTACCTAATAATATTTATGAATTGATTCTAATTAACAATTTAAGTGATATTTAGATTACCTATATCTAGGTTATTGCGTTTCTAATTTTAATTTTATTGTGTAAAATAATATGTGATTTTGAAGAGGAAGAGTCTCCTCTATTGTGTTAGTGTTATAAGTACTAAACATTTGAAAATATGGAAAATTCGGATAGTAATAGAGAGTATTGTACCACATGCGATAATCGTTCATGCGAAAAATGCCAAGATCCTTCAAAAGCTTTGTTGACCGAACAAAGAATGCGAAGAAAATTGCAATTTTTCTTCATGAACCCAATTGAAAAGTGGCACGCTAAAAAACGCCTCCCATACAAATTTGGTGTACAAGTTGTGAAGATATTTTTGGTGACTGTCCAGTTGTGCTTTTTCGCATACAGGTACAACAATTCTAATTTAAACAAATACCTATTGTATTAATTGTGTTAATTTCCTAGTCGTTACAACCATGTCAATTACACTTGGGATAATCGAGTGACATTTTCCCATCTATTCCTAAAAGATTGGGACTCAGTAAGGGAAATAAACGCATATCCACCTGCTACTGGACCGATGGCGATCTATCACAAGGATGATTTTTTTCAATATATTGATTATGCGTATAGTGGGTATGCCAACTTAACAAATGCTGTTGGTAAGTTAATTTTTTAAGCAAACTGTACATTACACTACTACTTTCGTGGTTTAGTGTGTTATTTGACTGGTTCCTACATAGGATTATGTTTAATTACTAATATTAAGTTATTTTTAGGTAGTTATTCATATGCAAATGAGGATAATACCATGACAGACTTGGTTTTGTGTATTTCGCAATACAAACAAGGAACAATATTTGGTTTCAATGAATCTTACATATTTGATAGAGAAATTGTTGAGCATTGTACAAATATTTCCAGAAATTTCACTGAACATGGTCCAGTGTTACATTCCAAAGAATATTTCAGGTAGGTAACGTTTTCATTCATTTTAAATGCATTCTGATGAACTCTGGTTCTTAATTCTTCGTTGTGACAGATGCTAGAATCCTTAAAATTAAGCTAGGTACTCTAGATTTGGCCACAAAATATTTCCTGACACCATTTGTCATGAAAAAAATTGTTTGATGAAGGCACGATGTCTAAAACACACCTAATAGTGACTTCCTGCAAAGACTTCTCTTGAATTTGATAGAGTGCTATGAAGTTTCTTTGATGATCAATAAGTTTGTGTCCTCTGAGGTTTGACGACCTCATTTGATTTAAAAATAAGTAATCGATCGGGCGTTACGGCCGCTAAAATCAAGCAAGTATTTTTCAAATTGTTTCCCCATCCACCATATTTATTTATTTATTTATTCATTTACGGACTTAAGTCCATTATACAAAACACAAGTATAAATTTAATTACATCAAGATTACAGAACCATAAAAACAATAATTCAATAATAAGCATACAGCTACAAAAATTTAAACATCTTGAAGAGCTGAACATAAAAATGAAATATCAAACAATAGCACATTAATAACAATAAAACAAAATGTCTTAGCGAATGTGATGACGTTGTCGCAAACCCTTAACAAACTCACCTTAAGGTGAAAAAAAATCGAGATCCGGATCGACAGCCAGGTGACGATTAGCCGATCTCAAAACTCGTGGAATAAATCCATGAGACGTACAATTTCTGCGACAGAACGGCTCATGAAAAGCCGAGTACCTCTGACCCGACGCACTGGAACGCGAAAGGTAATCTCGCACAATAAGTGCGAAGAGGAGACTAAACCATTCAACACCCTGTACAAAACAATCAGATCCTTCACGCTTCTCCGCTCAGCCAAAATGGTCAATCTCAAATCATCGCACAGTGAAAAGTAGTCGTAAGTATAATCTGGCGGTGGAGGACGTCCAAGCTTAAAACGCATAAATCTTAAAAAATTATGCTGGACCCTCTCAATACTGTCCACATGGCTTGCGTAAGATGGATTCCAAACCGCCGATGCATATTCCAAATGTGGTCTGACGAACGCATTGTATAGCAGTCTAATCGATCTTATATCTGTGAAATCAGAAGTAATACGTTTAATAAATCCTAACATTTTCTTAGTTGTCATGCAATTTATGTGATCCACAAAGGTCAAGGAATGATCTATCTTAACACCAAGATCAACCACAAAAGTCCTACAAGTCAAGCGAGTGTCGGAGATAACGTACTCATACAAGAAAGGTTCCCTCGCACGATGAAAACCCACATAGAAACACTTTGAAGCATTAAGCACCATTTAATTTCGGTCACACCAATGCATAAGTCTAATCAGATCATCCTGCAGCAAATAACAGTCCGTCGCACAGCCAATCTTACGATAAAATTTAAGATCATCTGCAAACAATTTAAAATTACTATAAAGAAAACATCGTTCAATATCATTAATAAACAAATTAAACAAGAGTGGTCCCAAATGTGAACCTTGGGGCACACCTGATGAAACATGAATAGGTTTTGACTGGAACTCATTCACACGCACAATCTGCGATCTGTCCTGCAAATAGCACTGTATCCAGCGCAAAATGCCAACCGGTAAGCCTGTCAAGTGAAGCTTGCGCATCAGCAACCGGTGGTTCACCCTATCAAAGGCCTTGGAGAAATCGGTTTAGATCGAATGTACCTGGCATCCCTCTCCCAAGGCACGACACAAATCGTTTGAATACTCAAGCAGGTTCAGCTCTGCTGACCTTCGCGAAACAAATCCGAACTGTTGGTCGTTAACAAGAGGTTCCAAAATGAGCTTTAAGTGTTTAGTTAATATCTTCTCAAATAACTTGGGTATAGCGTTGATGATAGAAATGGGTCTATAATTAGATACCTCACTCCTGTTGCCAGATTTAAAGATTGGCGTCACAAAACTAACCTTCCAACGACTAGGAAAGTGACCAAACTGGATGGAGGCATTAAAAATTATATGTAGAGGACGGGACAGTGCAAAACTGCATCCCTTTAATAGTCTTGGTGCAACACCATCAGGACCATACCCCTTATTGATATTCATCGTACTAAGCTCATCAAATATGTCTGCAATGTTTATGTGATAATCGCCCAGTCGATCCCGCTGCCCCGGCAAGCAAGAAGCGCCACCCAAGGAATCAGCATCCCCAGGGGAATAGACGGACTCAAAGTAGGCAGCGAATAGATCCACCAACTCTTGGCCATCGTTGCTGATGCTGGAATTATAGGATACTTGCAATGGTATTTGACCTGAGTTCCTCTTTGAATTAACAAACTGAAACAAATTAAAATAAGAACATATATTAGATAAAATTTCTAAAGAGTCTCTTTCGAGAGCGGTGGCCGCATTAGAAAGCACAGCAGTCGAGCTAAACTCATCCGATTCCCAACTCGCATCCGGCAGATTAAAGTCACCAAAAACACACAGTTCAGAACAGAAACAATCCTGGTTACAAATATTCTCTAAGGACTGGCAGACAGACGCATAAACCAAGTCAGGAGATCGAGGAGGCACGTACACAACGCCAAATATAACCGCGTTACCCCTACCACCAACGCACAAACAGTTGCTCAGCACACACTAAAGAATCCATGCGGTCACTGGCAATACCCCTGCGGACAGCAATCAGGACGCCTCCACCACGCTCACACTTACTAGTCTCCAAAGATCGGTCTTTTCTGTAGACATCATATTCACTCAATCCCAATTCCCCATCAAGAATACTGTCGTTCAACCATGTCTCAGTGAGAACAATGACATCAAGCGAAGAAGCTGAAACATTACACACAAAGTCCGTTAACTTTGTTCTCATGCCTCTAACATTCTGATATATCTCGGAACCTCGGACTTAGTTTTTTCTCGGCAGAATCTTTGGGACGCGTCCTATATATTTGAGAACAATATCCGTTTCGCCATTTCCAATACGAGATCGATAGTCATCTCTAACTTGCTTCTCATACGTTCTCTGTTTTGGGGTTAAGTCAGGACTCATAAACACGTTCTTATTTCTCAGCCTAGAACGAGCTTTCACTATTTGGGTTACCACAGCCGAATTGTGCAATATTGAAATCTTTAGGCAGTTATAGTTAATATCATTCACACTAAGACGCTCAGCAACATTGACGTCATTAGCATTGTGAGAGCAACAAAAAGTCATCCTTGCTGTAAATGCTTAGAGCTTGGCAAATCTGACTATAAATTCGTATCACCTCACAAATGTTCTGATACAGTAAATGCAACAATTTAAAAAAAGTGCTAGTTTCGACCTACGCCATCATCAGTAAGTCAGAGAAGAAATGCAACATTTTTCCACGTTCCATAGTCATATTGGGCGATGATGGCTTAGGCAAAAACTAGTTTCTCTATTATTATAATGAAAATACAGTGGAGTGGACTTTGAACGTTCCAATCCACTTTGTTCATTCATTCAATTTGGTTTTTTTGGTATTCTTTTAGAGAAGTGGGTTTGGAAATAAATTTCTCGGCGCTAGTCAAGGCAGAATTGCTGTTTTCACTAAAAACTGTGAATTTTAAGGCAGCTGGTAGTTTAACACCGCCGAATTGTTATTTGTTTAATGTCAAAATAATTTTTAATAACGGTGATCATGACGGACAGATGCTGGTTGGATTAGATGCGGATGCCATTCGGTTGACGTGCAAAGGTGAGTCTGACATCGTGAAACCTTTGCAGTAGTTTTTGAAATGTCCCTTATCCAATAATTTTCCAGGTGATACCACATATGTGACAGACAATGAGATAGAAAAGATCAGCAACAGTATTCTGAACTATTTCGTGATAGTCACATGTGTTGCATCCCTGATATTGTGCAGTAGGGCTGTTTGGCGATCACAGCAATTGAAAAACATCACCGACAAGTTCTTCCAGTTGCATTTCAAACAGAAATTGACGCAACGCGATCGGAAGAAATTCCTGAATTGGTGGTACATCATGATCATTATTAATGACGTGTTGATTATAATTGGATCGGCGGTGAAGGAGCAGATTGAACGGGAGCAATTTGCTAGTGATCAGTGGAATATTTGCAGTTTGTTTTTGGGTAAGGAAATTATTTTTGGGAGTAATAGAAATAGGAAATATGCAAGGATAATGTTAAAGGAGTAGTTAGTAGAGGTGGGAGCATAGATTTCAAATTTCATTTCTTTTTATCAGTCTTGGTCAAAGTGAAACTATGGTTTACAGTTTTTTTTAGCTTTCTATTGAGGATATTTAATAACCTTCAAGGGGTGAGTGTCACTCACGAACAACTCAACAAAATTCAATTATAAATAAAAAATTAAGAAATTTGGTAAACAGCAACAACAAAACGTTGAATTATAAAATAACTTAAACACAATAACAATCTAAAATATGCTCGAGCCGCCCGCAAGGCCCATGGAAGGACCGGAAAGACACCCGGATAACATCAGCCAATCACACCATACCGCCATGACGACGCCAACGTCTCAAGCGTCGCAAAATTCACCGAAGAAATCGATGTCTAGATGAAAGCGAGAATTGGCCAATCTGGTCACTCTAGCGAGAAAATTATGTCGCCGTAATGTGTATTGTTCCTAAACGGTACATGCAAATTAATATTTGCCAACAGATAGGAAGACGATGCCAAATTATTTAACAGATTATATAAAATCCCCAGCTCATCGCTCGAAGGACCATAATCAACCACAAAAACAATAGGTCGCCGACGACCGAGTTTGGAATGAACGTAACCCGACTTGGACTAAACGGAAATCGCATGATGGGGCCCAAGCTGCCGAAGCATATTCCAAGTGAGGGCTGACGAGCGTCGTGACATTACTGCAATCTGCAAAGCAGCGCTTTCTGCAGCCCAACATTTTCAGCGACTTGATCTGATCGATATAATTCAACGAAGTGTCCAGATCCTTTACTGAGAATCTATATTTTAGGACTGAACAAATCTTACAACATCCTCCTGTATAAGATAGCATTCCGAAGGACCATCAATACGTCTGTAACATTTCAGGTCGTCGGCGAAGAAGGTAAACAAAAACGATCTCAGTTGGGAACCCTTGGGGACACCGGATGAAATCAAAACAGAAAGAGAAAGGGGAGTCCAACACACAGCAGGTAGGTCTCCAACCAGCCAATTTATGAATGAGGAGCCGGTGAGTCATGCAGTTGAAAGCTTTGGAAAAATCGGTATAAATTGCATGCCTCCAAGGGTTGTGACAAGTAATCTGTACATATATTCAAAAAGGGCTCGCCCGGACTGGAAACCGAACTGTTCATCGATAATAATTGGCTTAAACATAGCTTGGTAACGGAATTCAGAATACCCACAGGACGGTAGTTTGACACGTAACTTCTGTGTCAAGTCTTGAAGATAGGGGTGATAACACTAGACTTCCATGCAACCGGAAAGGGACCTAAGCGAAGAGATAACTGAAAATAAATTGAAGGGGAACAGAAAGAGAGAAACGACACTTAACAATGGATCGGGATCAGGACCGGCCGACTTTCTTATATTCAGTTTACTGAGTAGTACATCGAAAACTTCAGAGAGCTCTCATGCGGTAATCACTTCCAAATTTCTGTCGTTATATACTGACTCGGTAGACTCTCTCCTTGAATTTATGAACCTCCAGAAAGCACCAATATTCGCAGGTATCCTCGTCCCAATACACTGTCCAACCAGGCGCTTACCCAACAACTTTACTGCTCTCTTCGTAAAAATTTAGTACTTTTCTACTACTTTTCTATCTGCTGCTGAAAGTAGCAGACTATCATCGTCACAGGCTACCTTGCCTGTCCGAAGAGTCCATGAGTAGGACGAAACGATAATACTTGTCCTGACTAAATTATCATCGTATATGTTCGCGCTAAAAGCAGCAGCCCTGGCCTCCGGCCAATTCACAGGGCCTCTCAGTGTGACGTGTCCTGGCGAAAACTTTCCCCAAACCTCGTTTAGGGTGCGAGAGAATAAGATGGTCAGTCTAAAACGTGTTTGGATCCAGCAGTAATGGTCTACCCAACATTGAGATGGTATCGTTACTCGCGTGGCTCACACTCATCGTTTGGTGTATTTAGGTTAGTTTAGTCATGTTTAAGACTCATCAGACACGTAGGTAATTGACTTTTAGTAAGATTTAGGGAAACAGGATCGATGGGACAAAAAAAAACTTCCCCAATTGCAATAGTATGAAACTTGCTTGTTGTTTTGGGGGACCAAGTCAATATCGATCCAACGTTAAGTACCGGGCAATGATCTACAGTTTCTAATCGTCATAACTACTGTCGATATTGGTTTGATGAAAGCACACGCCAATTTACGAAAAAAAAAAGTCTCAAAACCATGCCAGATATGACAAGCCTCCTGTAGATTTTGTCAATGATTTCGACAGCCAACAATTCCTCTGTACCTCCTCAGGACAACAGTTGACTTCATCCGTCTAGACTATGATCTCTGTCCGTGTTAATCCATTTAAATTCTCATTTATTAACCCGGAGTCTATCTTGAATAAAAAATTTGTAAAAATGTTCATTAAAGGGGGCATGTTTCGAAAATATAAAATTATCGATCATCATCAGCGCATTAAGATGGAGTGTTCGGCTTGCAGCCGTCCCAGATCTTTAGTCTCAAGTCTCGCGTTAAGACACCGCAGACTTAGCATCTGTGTTAACTTCCACCGTCGATGGAATCAACTCTTGGGTCCACAATTCTGACCGGCAGGTTACACTGCAGATGACATCGTCTCGGATTCCGGTACCTCAAGAGACTTGCCACGATTCATGCTCCCTGTCAAGGGATATGCATGTGGAAGTATTTCCTCAACTCCCACTCAGAGGACTCCTACTAAACGAACTGTTTGCCCCTGTGAACACCCGTCGAGAGGGCGCTAGCGCTCGCAGTCCTATTGTTAGACTAGGTTTGCCAATATACCTAGTACCAACCTTGAATAGTAACGGTTTGCAGGGGCTACTAGCTCGGATACTAGCACAGGGCTATCCGTACCGACACCTCAAATGACTAGCAACGGGTAACACTTCCCCCTACTACTCAGACTGGAGACAGATAGCCACTAAGAAGACAATTACCCGTCTCTACTAGGTCCCCAGTATCCAGGAGGCACAGAATATTTTTGGGGTCGGACTAGGCAGAAGGTTTACCCGTTTCTTCCCACCCCTGTCGTCTTCGAATGAATCTCTACCCCCTAAACCAGTGACATTTCTCCAATATGGTTTAAATACTTTCCTTGCTTAGTCAGTGCCTTAACAAAGATGCGGTGTTCGATTTTTTCCATGTCTTGATTTTGATTCTTTATTATGTTGAAATTTGTTTTGTTTCAGGTGTTGGTAATATGCTCGTATGGTTCGGCGTTCTCCGTTACCTGGGCTTCTTCAAGACATACAATGTGGTCATATTAACGTTAGAAAAAGCCGCGCCACAAGTATCCCGCTTCCTCCTTTGCGCTATACTAATCTATGCGGGGTTCACATTCTGCGGCTGGTTAATCCTTGGTCCGTACCACTTAAAGTTCCGTTCAATATCCACCACATCAGAATGTTTATTCTCGCTGATTAACGGTGATGACATGTTTGCCACATTCTCCATCATGTCCAACAAGTCAATGCTGTTATGGTGGTTCTCACGAGTCTACCTGTACTCCTTCATTAGTCTATACATCTACGTCATTCTGAGTCTGTTCATATCGGTGATCATGGACGCGTACGACACAATCAAGTTGTATTACAAGGACGGTTTCCCGAAAAGTGATCTGGAGATATTCATCGGTGATCATTCCACTGAACTGTCCAACGGTTTGTTCCGTAGCGGTAGCAGTGACAGTTTGGGGGGATTGTTGAAGGATTTTTGTTTCAGCTGTAGTGGACGGGGCGTCACACGGTCCTATTCATCGTTGTCGGTGTGTGGTGATAGGGATATGCAGAGGAGGATGGAGATCGCGAGGACAGAAAGTGGAGGTGTGGCCAATGAAGCAGCTAGTCTGTGAATATTAGGCGTTTTCCTTCAATGTCAATGTTGGGAATTTTCGCGTATTGTATATATAGTATGTAAATGTATGGATTTTTATTAAACAGTGTACACATTGTCGATTTGTCACTTTGATTTTTAGGCACAAAATTAGAGACGGAAAAAATAGTCCATGTTCTCGAGAAATGTTGGACATTCACACCGGTGCACCGCACTTCAGTGTAGTCTGGTTTGTTGCTTCCGCAATAATAAAATGTTTTTCCCTTCTTCCTACACATTCCACTATTAGGCCATCTTCTCTCAGCTATCCCAGGAATGGCCATTTCCTGAATGGCGTTGTCAAGTCTTCCTGTCGCAAAAAGACCTCGGCTATTCCACGTTCCAATTCGCTTTTGATTCTTCATCATGTGAAGCCGGGGGACTGAGAGCCGTTGCTTTTGGGTTTCTTGGATAATGAGTGGGTGGACAAAGTGACGTCCTGGCGGTTATCTTTGGATAACATTGGGGGTGACATTTCCTTCATCCTTGATCTAACTCCTCTGCTCGGTGGTCAGAGCCTCGTCTGTTGAAACAGGGTAAGCCGACGAGTAGGTGAGGTTGACATTTGAGTAGGAGAGGCTGTTTGAGACGCTTCACTACCCCCACGATGTTACATTTTCGAAAACCCTCAGTATCTTCTATCCGTTATCTTAAATTTGATGCTGACTAATCTGAACCGCAGTTGATTAATCTGCCATGAATTTTATGTTATCTGAAATTCATTTGACCAATCTGAAATACAATGCTGGAAGTTTTTTTTTGTGAGAGCATTTGTACTTTGTTTTATCGGAGTCGTTTAGGCGGTTTGGCCT
Organism: Apoderus coryli; assembly: GCA_911728435.2. Classification (NCBI taxonomy): domain Eukaryota; kingdom Metazoa; phylum Arthropoda; class Insecta; order Coleoptera; family Attelabidae; genus Apoderus; species Apoderus coryli. Next base: position 2,003,287 of record OU452207.1, read on the forward strand.
CCCCTCACTTCGACCTGCAGAAGTTCTTTTGTGAATGACTCTAATCTATGAATTGCCCAGCTGTCCCACACTTTTCATAAAGTTGATGATTTCTCTGGGGGCTAAATTCCTTGCCTCGTCGGGTGTTAGGGTCACCCCTCCAAGGTGTTTTAGCCTTTTGCAGAAAAGTGCCATGCATTTCCGTCCACAGCACGTGTTCTGTTGCGTCTTCGCAAAATCGACAAGTGTCGTCCTCGGTTAGGCCCATCTTTTTGAGATGGTACTTGACTGGGTGGTGTCCCGTAAAAAGGCCTGTAATTCGCCTTAGGTCGCTTCTCTCCAGTTGGATAAGCTTCCCTGCGTTGGCCTATGAAGGTTTGATAAACCTTTTTGATTGTCTTAGGCCTGGAGTGTTTCTCCAGTAGGACTTAAGTTGTTCCTTTTCTCATCTCCGAAGTTTTTCCTTCATATGGCTTTTTGGAAGGCCAAAGATGGGTTCCGGGCCGCAGAACGGAGCGTTTGCGCCCTCTTTTGCAAGTTGGTCCGCCGCTTCGTTCTCTATGCCTTCATGTCCTGGCACCCATGTCAGAGTAATCTTTTTCCCCTGAGCTGCCAGTTGCTTTAGAGTCTGTTTGCATTCCCATGCTAGCTTTGACGTGAAGGTGTAAGACTTCAGTGCTTTTAACGCAGCTTGACTGTCTAATATTGATCTGCCGTTCCGGGATGCCTCTCTGCAAGCATTCTTGAGCACAACGATTAATAGCGTTAATCTCTGCTTGGAATATAGTGGGACTTTTCCCGAGAGATTCAAAGAGCTTGCAATTAGGCCCGTATACTCCCATGTCTGTGTTCCCTTCTATTCCTTTTGAACCGTCCGTATACGACAGACAGACGGATGTGTTTTCTGGGAAAAAATTACAAGTGCCTCTAGTGGCTAAATAACGTTCCACAGACAGCGCGTTATGGCAAACGCGTTGTCCTGGTGCAAGATCCACAATTTGTTTTTCCTGTCCGGCCGTTTCTTACGAACTCTCCCCGCAATGTTGCCAAAACTGTCAAATAAGTTTGGTTTACAGTTTGACCTTCTAGAACCCATTCAATCATCACAATGCCGTTGATGTCGAAAAAACGATTAGCATGGCTTTAGATTTTGATTTGAACATCCTTACTTTTTTCATTCTTGGCGATGGAGTTTGGATTGCCGCTTAGTTTCAACATCGTACTGGAATATCCATCTATGTGTCATCTTACGGACTTATTGAATGACGTACTAGGTCTAACCACAGTTACTCTGAGTCAACTTAAGTTCTGTAAATGATCGTTTGGTTTATGTAAAGTATTGTGATAAGTTTTGTTTTTCTGTTATGTGTATTGTATATTTTGTGTATAATGGGTTGAGTGAGAATGGCCATAGGCTACACTTCGCCCATTTATAAATAAAGGCTATATTATTATTATTATTATTAACTTTGTTTCAAGGAATCACGACAAAATCATCGCATAAAATTAGTAAACTATCTTACAATAGAAAAAAAAAAATATGAAAAAACTTAAAATGTTTAAAATAATTTCAAATTAAGGGGTGACCCTAAGTTTATGCTCGTTTCTAGTGACCGTTGCAGTTTTTTTTTATGTATCCTCGTCAGACCCACTACTCACATATGTGTTCAATTTCAAAACATTTTGTCCAACCTTACATCATGGACAAATTGCACATTCAGAGTCCCAAGTTACACAGTTGTGTACAAATAGATACAAAACAAAAGACTTGGGGAAAAATATTTTATTTTAAAAACCAAAACAATACTTATGAATGAAACTCAATAAAACTTATTAAAAGTTTGCTGATAATGAATGTTTGTATTCTCAGTAACTTCTTTAAAAAAAAAATTCATAATTGTACTGACTAAGATAATCGAGCGGGGTAAAGTTTTGACGCTCTTCTGCATTTCTTGATTGAATAGGAAACTTTGGAAAACTAGGTTCGATGTCAAAATCTTCATTTATATCTCACCATCTTCTGTCGAGAGGTTTTTGTTTCATCTCGATTTTTTGGGATCGGATTTGGTGTGGTTTTTCTTTTTAGCCTGATTTTTTTGGTACTATTTTGTTCAGTTTTAGTTGCTGCTGTTTTTTTCTTGGTATCTTGGTTTATTGATGTCTGCGTTGCTGATTTTAGTTATGTGGTTGAATCGTTAGCGTTAAATGAATTGCAGGAGTCGCTCGCATTATCGTCATTCATGTGTAACTTCTTCATCATTGGCTAGATCTGAGGTAGAAGAACCTTCGGAAAAGCCTGAACTGTATTCTTCCTCATCATCGGACTATTTTCAAAAATTTCAGCTATTTCTCCGTCGGTTAGGGCAGAGTTTCGAGCTGGAGTAATAAAAAACCCTTAATGTTTAAACCCAATGTCCACATTTGTGCACAAAAGAAAATATATGAGTTGATCTTCAGACCCAAGGTACACAAACGTGGACAAACAGAATCAAACGTTGTTTTTTACACAACCAGCTTCAAATATTCTAAAACCAATTACGTCAAGTCAATCCTACTTATTTCGTATGTTATGATAAGCACTAGAGAAGTGGAGAATAGTTTCATTAAAAGTAATATTTTTTACTTACTGCGGGATGCCCGGGAATTTTTGGAATCAGCTGTGCTTGTAGACGCCATGATGGTGGCACTTGTTTCACTGTCGGCCATCGCGTATTTAGGCTAGATTTGAATTGCCGATTACCCTCCAGCTATCGAATATTGACTATAGACAAGAAGGTCCAGTAGACTCTGAAAACGGTATGGACTCGTCGCATTCCCAGCTACATTTGTGGCCCGCTACTATATTATAGTATATCTATATATACTATACTCAAACTATAAATGCGGCGAATTGCTTTGTAGACATGAACATCAGACGTACCGGAACGATGAGAACCAACTGTATATTATTTTAACTGTGCTCCAGCGAAGAAATGCGCAGTGGTATATCCGTTTTTTTTAATAAGCAATAAAAATGTGTACACGGGCCCGAAGAGGATATAATAATAATGCTTTATTTGCCTATATAACAATAGTTATTGGCATCGTCACATTCAGTATGTACATAAATAAAAATACAATATAAACAAACAAAATACTCAAACAACAAATGCGTGTGTAAATAGTACAAATACAAAACAGTAAAACAAAGTACATAAAAATCACTTAAAACTTCAATAAATAGTCTAAAGGGGCACAATTCAAATATTACAACAACAATCAACAGACTATAATATAACTTAAGATTAACAAAGCACTAGAGTGTAAAAAATTCACTCAAAATTTATAGGCGAAACAGTCAGCATAGTCATATGGGAAAATCTCAAGACGCGTACAACCGCCTTTTGAATTTTAAAGATAATTTGCCATTGCGTTGCCTTGCCCCAAAACAGAACGCTATAACTAATCAGGCCCTGAAAGTATCCCATGTATGCGCAACGCAAGACTTCTTGTGAACATGTAGTCGATAGTTTTCGCAAGAGATAAACCACACTGGACAATTTTTTGGGTCTACAATTACTCCAAGAAACTTATAAGTATTGTTTTCGCTAGTAAAATTTTTCCTTAGTGGAAAATCAATCCTCTCCGTTAAGAGACAGTCCGTTAGAGGCAAACCAATTCTTAGCACTTTTTAATTTGGTTTCGATTATGTTATTAAAATCCTCGGAATTGTGGTGTCGTCTGCATACTGAATTACTTGAGTATCCCTCAAAAAAGATGATAAGTCGTTGACATATATAATAAATAAAAGTGGACCAAGAATTGAGCCCTGGGGTACTTCGGTTGTCACAGGCCTTACTTCAGACCTCTCTCCCATATAGTCAACTAACTGATGTCGATCACTCATGTAAGATCTTATGAAATTAAGAGCATTTTCTCTAATGCCATATAGGGGAAGTTTCTTTAAGAGAATCGCATGAGAAACACAGTCAAATGCTCTAGAAAGATCGCAAAATACAGCCGTCAGAATGTGTCCTTGTTCCATTGCACCCACTATAGACTGCACTAACCTCATCAATGCCTGCTTGGTAGATCTTTGCTTTCGATATCCATACTGTGTGTCTGAAAGCAGTTTATACTTATCCATAAAACTATATAGCGTATTATTAAAAGCAAGACTTTTCGTGTAGGTTTTAATTCGTCACTAATATTTGGATTTGGTCTACTATTCTTAAGTTCAAAAAGAAATTTTAGCTTTTCTCGAAATACTTTTAATTCATTGTTATACCATCTTTTCTGTTTATTTTTGTAATCGTTTTAGTTTTAATTGGAAAAAAATCATTGATGCTTCTAAGCAGGATACCATGAAAATGATTAAACATTTCATCCAAGTTGTCTAAATCCTTCAGATTTTCCCAATTTTGGTTATTCAGAAATCGACCACACCCGTCAATACTGTCCTGACTAATCGGCCTGAATTTGACAATTGTTGTTTTGTTTTCGAACCATTTTTTGCTGACTATCTCACATCTACTGACAATACCCAGGTGATCAGATATGTCATTAAAACTAGTTAAAGATACCTCACACAAATTCTTGGCGTTCGTAATACAATTACGACTACTGTTAGAAATTCTAGTGGGAGCATGAACCATAATGTCAAAACCAAAAGACCTAATTATATTATCTACAAATTGTGTATCTGCTGACCCTGATATAAAGTCTATATTAAAATCCCCGTACATATAAATTACCGAGTTTGATCTTCCTAATACTTTAAAAATTCTTTCTAGAACTTCAAAAAAAAAAAACGGAAATATAGAGAGAGATATGGCCCCTGCCTTGCTAACAATGACCCTTTTCCATTTCACACAAAGCTGGAAATGTAGTTTTATGTATAATATTTATAATTAAAACAATTGTATATATAAAATTAATACTGTTTTATTTATATTTGTATAATTTTTAAATATATTTATATTTTTAAACTACCATAATAAAATATTTTACATCCATAAATAATATCAGTTTATTAGCGTTGAAGACATACTCTCTAATTTTTTTTAATAATTAATTACCCTCTTCCACAATGAACGATAAATAACAAAGTATTCAATCATTTTGTTTGTTTTATAGTTGATTTTCGCGAAAAAACAGCTTCGTAAGTAGCTACCACAATTTCCAAACAGTTCCACTGATTTTCCTACGTTTATTGGTTGAGTTCAAACTGTATCTGATCCAGACTCTTCCCCTTAGTTTCTGGTACAATAAATGCAACAAAAAAACACCCCAAAAACGATACAAAAGCGAATATATAAAACACATTATCCTGGTGTATTAAATCGCAAATCTGTAGATAAAATTTCGTGAGAAAAAATGCTACAAACCAGTTGAAACTACCTGCTGTTGATCCGATAATGCTTTTTACTTCTTGTGGGAAAAGTTCTGTCGAAATCATCCATGGTATCGGCCCTAATCCCAACGAGAATGCGATTATAAACGTACACAACGAGAGTACTGGGACTATGCCGAATGTAACATTATCCAAAATGTGGAAATGTACAGTTAAACTGAAGTAAATCGCCAGACAAAGTACACTTAATGTTACAATTGATAGGGAGGTTATTAACAAGAACTTACGTCCCAATTTATCGATAACTATTGAAGCGAATAATGTACTCAATGCTTGAAATAGTCCAATTAAAATCGTAGCAGTGTTTGGGTCTAATTTAGTACCTGATGATTTGAAAATATCACTTGTATACATTATCACAGCATTTACTCCGCTTAATTGTTGGAAAAACATTAAAGCAAATGCTATTAGAGTGGCCTTTCGCACAGCTTTGTCGCAGAATGTTCTACGAAACGATATTGCTGCTCGTCGATTTTCTTTGATAACTGATTCCATAAGTGCGAATTCGGTATCGCTATCGTAATTTCTGCCACGTAACTTTACTAAAACAAGTCTCGCATTGTCGAATTTATTAGTTTCTATGAAATACACCGGTGACTCTGGTTAATATTAATAATTAAAACAATTGTATATATAAAATTAATACTGTTTTATTTATATTTGTATAATTTTTAAATATATTTATATTTTTAAACTACCATAATAAAATATTTTACATCCATAAATAATATCAGTTTATTAGCGTTGAAGACATACTCTCTAATTTTTTTTAATAATTAATTACCCTCTTCCACAATGAACGATAAATAACAAAGTATCCAATCATTTTGTTTGTTTTATAGTTGATTTTCGCGAAAAAAACAGCTTCGTAAGTAGCTACCACAATTTCCAAACAGTTTCACTGATTTTCCTACGTTTATTGGTTCAGTTCAAACTGTATCTGATCCAGACTCTTCCCCTTAGTTTCTGGTACAATAAATGCAACAAAAAAACACCCCAAAAACGATACAAAAGCGAATATATAAAACACATTATCCTGGTGTATTAAATCGCAAATCTGTAGATAAAATTTCGTGAGGAAAAATGCTACAAACCAGTTGAAACTACCTGCTGTTGATCCGATAATGCTTTTTACTTCTTGTGGGAAAAGTTCTGTCGAAATCATCCATGGTATCGGCCCTAATCCCAACGAGAATGCGATTATAAACGTACACAACGAGAGTACTGGGACTATGCCGAATGTAACATTATCCAAAATGTGGAAATGTACAGTTAAACTGAAGTAAATCGCCAGACAAAGTACACTTACTGTTACAATTGATAGGGAGGTTATTAACAAGAACTTACGTCCCAATTTATCGATAACTATTGAAGCGAATAATGTACTCAATGCTTGAAATAGTCCAATCAAAATTGTAGCAGTGTTTGGGTCTAATTTAGTACCTGATGATTTGAAAATATCACTTGTATACATTATCACAGCATTTACTCCGCTTAATTGTTGGAAGAACATTAAAGCAAATGCTATTAGAGTGGCCTTTCGCACAGCTTTTTCGCAGAATGTTCTACGAAACGATATTGCGGCTCGTCGATTTTCTTTGATAACTGATTCCATAAGTGCAAATTCGGTATCGCTATCATAATTTCTACCACGTAACTTTACTAAAACAAGTCTCGCATTGTCGAGTTTATTAGTTTCTATCAAATACACCGGTGATTCTGGTTGAAACACGAATAGAACAAAAAATACCACAGGCGTTGATGCACAGGCTATCGTAAAACCGTACGGAGGCATAAATTTCCCTACTAAATACGCCAAAAATATCCCTACAGTTACCATTAACTGGAACATACTACCCATAGCACCTCGCAGAGACTTATGAGCTATCTCAGTTGCGTAAACCGGTGTGGTGACACAACAAGCGCCCACTCCAACCCCAGCGATAAATCGACCCAAGTACAGTATTCTTATGTCATGAGCTAATAAAATAGCTACCCAACCAAGAAATAGGAGTGGTGCTACAATTGCGAGTAGAGTTCTTTTAGGGCCGAAACGTTTGCATATAACGCCGGCCATTGGACATGAGATTGCAGCTCCAAGAGTTACCAGAGCTGCCATCCATCCTAATTGTGAGGATGACAGTGGTGCGATGTTTGGGGGGTTGTATTTACCGGTGGCTAGTGCATCTAGTAAGGGAGATGTCCATGCCAATACTATGCCAGCTGATAATGCAGAGAGATTCGCTGAAAGGAAGGATATTAGTAGGTATTATTATATATTTACAATTTATATCTTGTTAAAAAATAAATTCAGACATGTTTTCAGGTATATTTTGTTAATGGATTGAAATATAAATGGCATTACCTATAACTCCAGCAACAATTTGTCTGAACTTTCTAGGATTTTCGCTTAATTGACTAGTTTCAGTATTTTCATTGGTTTCATTTTCCTGAAACAAATCTTAATGAATATTTTGGCTTTTTAAATAATTATAGCTGACATACTGCAAATCCCAAACAGTGATATTATGTTTAATTGAAATTAAATTAAAAGTATAAACTTACATTAGCAAAGATATTAGCATCTGAATTGGAAGTACCATATGTAACAGAATTTCCTAACAGAGGTTCCATTGTAATATTATTGTATGTGATCGCAAATTACTGAAATCATCCAATAAAAATTGTTTTATTCATAGTTCACTGATAGCAGTTAATTACTTAAAAGCACCACATATTACGTATTTACATGTTTTTGCGAAACAAAGAAAACTAGCAAAACTGTTTCGCTTTATGTTAGCAATAAGCTAATACATTATCATAATCGCCTTGATAAAAATAGTAAAATAAAGTGAACTTATCAAAGGGAGGACTATAGTTTTAATTTCATCAATTTGTTTGTAAACACTAATGCACAAACAGCTGATAATTCAATTGTCAAAAATATAAAAAAAACGGTTGTGTCGCCCCCAGCATATCTCTGGTCGCCCCAAAACTTTCCCCGACAAGATATAATATAATCAAAAATTATGACTTTGACCTGCGTAACGCAACGGAATTTTAATAATTATTATTATTGTATTATTTTCATTATTTCCAATATACTACTTTATTCCAAAATAATAAAAAAAAATCGGTTGTGTCACCCAAAACTTTCCCGAGAAGATAATATAATATAATCATAAATATATGACCTGCGTAACGAAACAGAATTTTAATAATTATCATTACAATTGAATTATTTTCATTATTTCCAATAAACTAACGTAACAAACTGACTACTTTATTCAAAAACTAGAAAAGAATATATTGCTAGAGCTGGGATTCGAACCCAGAACCTTCCGCATGCAAAGCACACGCTCTATCAATGACGCCACAAACCCTTCATTGTTTTATATTGTAATAAGCGTTATAGGTTCCAACTACATAACTGGACAATTTTAAATGCAATTTTCTCGAGAATTATTTGGGTAAATATCAAACATCCCCTTTGCTCACAGTACCTCTAATCTAATAAACAGAGAACAGAGTAATAACGCTTGCACTGTTACCAGTGATATGTAGAAGGGAGAATGAGGAATGCGCATCCACTTTTCCGACGACTACGCGTACCGCCATTTTCTAGTCGTTAGTGTTTAGTTTATTGCGTAGTTTAAATAAAAGAAAAATAAATTAAGAATATTTACAAATTTCGTGTTTTCTTTTATTAAGCCCCTCCAATTTCCCTAACTTTGCCTATGTTGTGTGTATTCTGGGTAAGTAGTATTAAAAAGGGTGACAATGTTACACAACGTAGATAGAAATGGAAAATAAGATACTTATGTAGTTTGCTGAATGAACCTGTGTAAGTATGTTATACTACAATAGTTGAAACAAATTACGTTCATTCAATAAATAATAATTAATGTAGTAAAGAATGATAAAAAATATTAAATGTTACCTGAAACAACACGAGTTTTCTTTAATACTTCTGTCCTGTAAATAATTGCAACAATTATTGCTATCAGTTGCTTTTGCAATTATTAAACCTGCAATTTATGAACGGTCTTCGTATAGTAAGCCTAAGCTAGAAGATGGCGGCCCCCATGATTAGAAAATTTGCGCATGTTGATGTTCATTCTCTCCACTCTACATATCTCTGACTGTTACCGATGTATTAAGTTAGTTTTGACATGTCTGTCCTATCCAGTGATTAATTCGATTCCCTTTTTGCAATCTAGGGCTCATGGAGTGATACTTTTACGTTCCATTTGACCGCACTGGTTGAGTTCCATCCATTTGAAAACTGAGCGGATAATTTTGGTGCAATTATTTTAGCACGAGGTCCTACAGCTCGTGCGTTCTCAGTGCAATTTGAAAAAAAATGTAATATCTGTCTTTTTATCAAAAGAAAAATTGTAATTCTTCTCGAGACCTTAAGTAGTAGCATTGTTGTTTATAAAGACAATGGTAGTAGTGACGAAGATTCCGATGATTAAGGAAAATTAAGCGACTGATGCCATCAGACGGAGTAATGAATTGATACTGAGTAAAAACATCTGATGTTAGGCATAAACGGATATCACTTTTGCACTTTAGTAGGTACCTATTATCATTCTACATCTCAGTTCAGCTGAACGTTATCACCCCACTCACTTGTTAACTTTCTTAAATAATTTTATAAACGGAATGCTCGGTTAAGTTAGGCGAGTCAAAATTGCTAATATTCGATCAATGATATAAATATAATACTAGAAATGGCCCTGCCATATACATATTCAATATGCATCAGCGATGCGGAAAACATTCGAAAGAGAGGTTGGAAAGAAAGAGAGAGCTAAAGTGGGTAGAAAACGCAACAAGTGCATTGTACTTATAAGGAAGAACATATTAATTTGCTTAAAAAAATAGTTTTTATTAAAAATACTTGGGAATTGTTACTAATTTCGATATATATGACATTAATTCATCAAATTATCATGAATATAACTTACCAATTCTATAAAGTTTAAAAATATTTGCTCTAGAAAAAAAGAACACAAATTTTATGAAAATATTTATTTATTATTCAGTTTTGCTATTTTTATTGACTTTTATCAAATTAACATGAGTTAATATAAAAATGCCTACATTAATGGTTTTAGACGATTGGATAATATACAGGGTGAGTCATTAGTGGGTAAACCTTCGACATTATCGTTAAAAATAAAAGCTATATAGGTTGTCTTAAGCTGCACATTTTAAAATTATTTTTTCTGTACATGGTGGCTTCCATTGACTCTAACGTGGGGTCATTTTCAATATTACTTGTCTTGAAACTTAAAGAAAATTGAGAAAATACGGATTTTTTACAACCTATTTGTAACAAAACTATAAAACTTTGGAAAATCGCCAAACTTATGTTGTCTTACCTTCCCGGACTGACAGGGAGTCCTCGCTATTTGATTGTTTTGGTTAAATGAGGAAGAAAATCTTCCTTCCACTTTTGTGTACAATTTACCGCACTGCAGGGTTTTGCCGTTGTTAAAATAACTTAAAAAACTATAAAAAATTGTTGGAACTACATGGAAATACCATTTAACTACACAGTAACAAATATATCTTTTTACCCACTCTAGCTCTATCCTTGTCGCACCTCTCGGGTATAGATTAATGCAACAATATGGCCGGTCCATAGTATATGTCAATGTAGATCACGTCTGACGCCTGTCAAATGTCTACGTCAAATCAAATTAATGAAAAAACAATTCAAAATAATTATGGCAAAAATATTTTATTTAATTTTCAAATTAAAAATTACTTAAACTCACACAATTTCAAAAACTTAAATTACACAGTTCTAAAAAATGAGATTTCATCATTATAATTTAAAAGAATTGTTGAAATAATAGGTATTGCGGCATTTTTAACGGAAAATAATTCTTATTTTTGGTTTAGCTTCAGAGTGTTATTCTAGATTTAGAACATTATCCCAATGGAATCCATCACAGTTATCCTTTATCGTTACTGAATTTTTCTTCAATAAAGGCATAATTTTCTGAAAGGTGGTGTAATAATTTAGAGTTCCTCCATCGCCAATAATAATCAGCTTGTGCTTAGCTCGGGTTATAGCAACAGTCAGACGGTTTTGGTTCTCCAGCAGTCCATACTGCAAACAAACCATAAGTATTACTCATTCCAACTACAGTTTTCAATAGCAAGAAAAATGAAAATCAGTAAGTAAGTACCTATGTGTTGTAATAGTTTACCTTACTCACGGAATTCTTTCCACTCATATCCTCGGATTTCGTACAAGAATACACGACAACATCCTTATCTCTACCTTGGAACTGATCAACAGTACTAATGTCGATATTTACATTCGGTAGTAGTTGCACCATTTGAGACACCTGTGAGCTATATGTGGCCATAACGCCTATCCTGTCCGACGATACACCTCCCTATAAATATAATGCAGCTTAAAAATAAAATGTCGCTGTCTTAAATTTACCTCTAACAGTGCCCTAACTATATGATAAACAATTGCAGCTTCATACACGTTATTGTAGTTATGTGTGTCAGGACCCTCATGGTTACTGTCACTGCAATGTCTTCGCCATGTAACCTCGTGACTCAACTTCCAAACTGGACCGGTGTCTATGAATCGTATGGACTTATCCAGTGCATCATCAAGAGCGTTCATTAACCATTTGTGGGCTTTATATTTGTTACACATCATCTAAAACAATCACAACTGTCACGAAGTTACTTTTATTTTCCTTTTTAAACCTACAATGCCTGTACGAACAGTTAATTGTTCGTACAGGCCAATTCTATGGTCACTAGTGCTGGATCATCTCATTTCAAAAATGGATAGGGTAGGCTTTACCCTGCAAAGCTACGCCGACGACATTGTTCTCACAGTTAAGGGAAAACACGCATCGGTTATATCCAACCGCATGCAAATTGCATTAAACAAAATTAAAAACTGGTGCGACGCTGAGGGATTGAATATAAATCCGAAAAAAACAGTGTTGGTACCATTCACGAGAAAGAGAAAGGTGGACATTATTAACACCACTCTCAGCATTGAGCAAATTTGCCTTTCGGATAAAGTCAAATACCTGGGAATAATTCTGGATAAACGACTAATCTGGAATCAGCATATAGAGAAAACCATATCGAAAGCTACAGCGGCCATATGGACGTGTAACAGGCTACTCGGTAGGACTTGGGGGGTAAAGCCAAAGCTCACATATTGGGTGTACCAAACAGTCATCAAACCCCATACATACGCCTCATTAAGCATACACAATGCCGTCTTCAAAAGTTGCAACAGCTTGCATGTTTAGGAATAACAGGGGCAATGCGAACTTGCCCCACAGCAGCAATGGAAAGGTTGCTGCATCTAATACCTTTGCCTGTCCTAGTCAAAAAAGAGGCAGCAATTAGCGCTCTGAAACTGGCACAGGTAATGGTATACAAATCTAGATCTAGAGGGACACATGGGAATCCTGAATCTAATACCTTTGGATTCAGGAAGAAAACCGTCGGACGCTTTGCCACGCAAACATGATTTTGAAATCCCATTTGAAGTGGTCATTGCAGACCGTCAAAATTGGTTAAATGGGGAACCATATATATATAATAGAAGGGAACACAGGCATGGGAGTATACGGGCCTAATTGCAGGTTCTCTGAATCTCTCGGGAAAAGTCCTACCATATTCCAAGCAGAGATCAACGCTATTAATCGTTGTGCTCAAGAATGCCTGCAGAGAGGCATCCCGGAACGGCAGATCAATATTATGTCAGACAGTCAAGCTGCGTTAAAAGCACTGAGGTCTTACACCTTCACGTCAAAGCTAGCATGGGAATGTAAACAGACCCCAAAGCAACTGGCAGCTCAGGGGAAAAAGATTACTCTGACATGGGTGCCAGGACATGAAGACATAGAGGGGAACGAAGCGGTGGACCAACTTGCGAAAGAGGTCGCAAACGCTCCGTTCTGCGGCCCGGAACCCATCTTTGGCCTTCCAAAAAGCCATATGAAGGAAGAACTTCGGAGATGGGAAAAGGAACAACTTAAGTCCTACTGGAGAAATACTCCAATCAAAAAGGTTTATCAAACCTACAGAGGCCAACGCAGGGAAGCTTATCCAACTGGAGAGAAGCGACCTAAGGCGAATTGCAGGCCTTTTTACGGGACACCACCCAGTGAAGTACCATCTCAAAAAGATGGGCCTAACCGAAGACGACACTTGTCAGTTTTGCGAAGACGCAACAGAGACAACAGAACACGTGCTCTATGAATGCATGGAACTTTTCTGCAAAATGCTAAAACACCTTGGAGGGGTGACGGTAACACCCGACGAGGCAAGTAATTTAGTCCCCAGAGAAATCATCAACTTTATGAAAAGTGTGGGACAGCTGGGCAATTCATAGATTAGAGTCATTCACAAAAGTTCTTCTGCAGGTCGAAGTGAGGGGAGGCCAAACCGCCTAAACGACTCCGATCTACAACAGGCCAATGATTTTTCTCTAAATTTAACCATGTAGGTCCATTCCACCAAAGATCCAAATTTATAATTTCCTTTCACTTCATCCGGCTCGAAGGACCATAATGTTTTTGTGCACAAAATGAGTTTGCATTGCTACTTCGAAATTTTTAATATTTTATTAAAACAAACAACTAACTGAACTTACTGCATTCGCCATACCGGCTTTCTTACGACTACTACTACTTTCATTTCCCGTTTTAATTTTATAGTGGTAATGCTGTTTTCCGTTTTAAATTTTCCTTTTTAATATATTTCACATAATTCCGTCTACCCTGTACTATACTACCGTTTGTGCCCCCCCGTTTCATCGGTGTACCGGCCTATGCTGGTGTAGTGGTCGTGTGTGTATACGACTCGATGCGCGCGACCATAAGAGGTAGGGAGTCGACTAGTGGGGACCGCTCTGGGGTGTATAAACAAGAGTCGCGAGCAGCAAGCCGAGTGTAGTGGTGGTAGGACAGTGAGTGTACCAGTGCATAGCCGCAGCAGGAACGAGGCAAGAAGATACCGTGGTGGTGACCAGGAAGTAAATGTGTTGAATATAGCGAACCAGTACAGGGTAAGGGTGAATGTGTGTAAACGTGGTGAGTGGAAATGAGTACCTGTTAGGCCGAGGGCTCTGAGAGTGCCGGCTTGGACCTTCCCCAGGGGGTTGCTTTTGTCTGTCAAGACTACGGCGACATTCATAAGGGCCCTGCTTGGTGTGTCCTACTTTCCCTTCTCGGGGCTATATCAGGCATCCTGTGCAGCCGGTTTGGACCTTACTCGTGGCTCATGGGGATCTGCTTACGATACGGCGGCGGATTCACGGAGCTTACTCTAAACAGGACTAACTCAAGGCGCTGCGCGTCGGCTGTTTGGACGGTTGGACCTTGCCCGTGGTTTGTTTGGTCTGCCTATGCTACGGTGGCGGATTCAAACAACTTTCAGGCGTATCTTACTTACCCTGAACCACTAACTCGAGGCCTGTGAGACCGCAGACCGGTGGTACCCTCCGAGGTGACCCGTTGTTAGTTTCAAGAACACCTCGCCACGTGGGGAGATACACTCGATAATATCCTAACACTCGGTTCGCATATTCCGCTATCCTGACAGCGTTTCAAATTTCCGTTCGAGTTCTTGCATTTAAGTTTGACTGTGATTTGGAAATAAATTATTAAACTTTGTTAATTGTGTTTGTTAGATACCAGGACTAAAGACCCACCCCTGGAATTACTATCTCCACTTTCGTTACCCGGGGTCCGTACCACGTAAAAAACTGGCGCCCGAGGACCGCAGTTAAACGCCAGCCAGTAACGACCCTCCCACAAGCAATCGTTACAGAACGTTCAGAATTTATAGACATACAACACTTCCGTAAGCTTCAACCTCAGTTACCTCTTTGTTCGGTAATTTGATTGTGGCCACACGAACATGAGGTGCACCAATTAACAATTCCCCACCATATGTCAGACAATTTGCCAGTTCTGTAATTGGTTCGTTCATACGGTAATTCAAATTCAGCGCCATCTTCGATTGGTCACTACTAAGTCTGTCAAATAGACTTTCCGTCATACCCATATCACTAAAAATTCAACAGTTTTATCAAAGAGTAAATTAATTTCTTACTTTGCTTACTTTGCATCCTTGTTACGGACAACAGGCGGTAATTGATGAGGATCACCAATTAAAATAAATGTTTTAGCGGCAATTATTGGTCGAATTACAGAACATTGTAGCACTTGCGTACTTTCATCGACTATACACACGTCCAGAGTACGTTTTGACAGGACGGCATGGCCGGAACCCAAGCAAGTGACAGCTAGTACTTGCTGAAAATAAGGTAGTGATTTGCCTTTAAATTGGTCAAGTATTTTGTCGAATTTTAGTGCAGGGTAGCACCTTTACTGAGCCTTCTTTAACTACATGAAGCCTTTGAGATTTAACGGTGAAAACTTACTGCGCTATTATAAACTGCATCTAATTCCTCAGGAGTCTTACAATGTTTCGTCAAGTGATGTTCCGAGTAGGGTTTTAGATTGTCATCAATTTTAGCAGCATTCCCCAACCTTAACACCTTCACATCGTATTTAATCAATCGCAAACAGACGTTGTCAACAGCAGAGTGAGTATGACTCGTTATTAAAACACTCTTCTTCAATTCTAGCAGCAATTGGATCAGAGCTACTATAGTCGCAGTTTTTCCTGAAAGAAGAAAAAGGAAAACAGTGTCATCTAAATCACTTAGCACAGTTCCTCATAGCACGGAACTGCCAGTACCGACTGCGCCATCAAACCCAATGAAAATGTTCCCCCTTTCAATATAGGTTGAGAAAAAACCAAACCCACTTAAAATAAAATGGATTCGTGGATCGTCTCACCTGTGCCAGGCATACCCTCGATCAGAAAATAATCATTAGCTGCAATAGCTTTCAATACGGCTCTTTGTTGCACTTTATTCAGTCTCTTCAAAATGGCTTTACCCTTCACTGCAATCACGTTGGGTAATGTTTGCTGAAACGTCGGTGTCTGCTTCTCCACTATAATACGTCTTAACTCCTCGGAACGTGGTGTTAGCTCCATTAACAAAGCTAAACTAGACATGTTGAATGTTTGAAAGGACGTGGAATCGTAGGTGTCTATATGGAATGTAGATGTAGCGTATTTCTGTGTCAGATTCCTAGAAATTCGTATATCAAATAACATTCAAACATTTTATAAGTTTCAACAAACCTATCCAGTGATACAGTGATGGAATCACTACAGATATCACTAATAAATCCAGCAGCAACTGCTGGTCGATTGTTAGTGCTTATCACCACATACTGTCCTTCGGAAATTCCACTTATCATGAAATTATTAGCAGTAGTTGCGTCACTAGATTTTACGAAAGTATGCTCGACTGTCCCATTAAACTCTGGCTCGACTTTATAACATTTAAGATCGATAACACATCGGCCTTTGGATTCCCTATTAAATTACAAAATAACAGTTGCATTTTTGCAAGAATGTTCTTTAGAAACGCTTCAAGAACGCTACTTCTTGAAGCTCGAAGGACTCATTTAACATTTCGAAATCCTGCTGCTGGTAAAATTACTTAACCTTTGGGTTCGTTGATGCTTAGCGACTGCTAAACTCGTAGGCACCAAACTGGAAGAGCTGCATAAAGGATGCAGCAAGCCTAGTTCCTACTAAGGGGGTAAAGCACCATTATTATTATTATTTGGTGCGCCTTGGTCCATTGTTATTCGAAATATTAGTGCCTGATTGTGAAGCTGAGCTGAGGATATGTGATGTTTCTAATTGTCGAAATATTCGGCGTAATTAGCATGAGGTTTTGGAGGAACTTTCTTTGCAACCCTTAAAGGAGCGTAGATAATCAAGGGACGTTGGACTCCTTGTTATAGTAGATCACTGAGGATGATCTATCTCTTTGTTGCTCGCCTTCATAGAAAGAATTACCGAACTAACAGACTCATTTTGAGTTTTTAGATTGGCCAACTTTTAACAGATTTAAAATAATAAAATACGAGGTGCTTTGACTTAGCTTTTATCTTTGTAGTTTTTGTTTCTGGACTGGGCTATGACTTGTCGAGTGTTTTAAGTTAGAAAAAGCGAATATAGAAAATGTAATAAAACCCACTAGCTCGAAGGACCAGTGAACGTGTCCCCTCGATCGAACTGAAGTATGGAAAAGTATTAAGATAAATGTCAAGAAAACACTGATCAAAGCACCCCCAATTATAAGATAAGACCCACTGACTCGAAGGACCAGAAAACGTATATCCTTGAGCGAACTGAAGTATGGAAAAGCTTTAAGATAAATGTCAGGGCAAGAAAACGTAAATCCTTGATCGAACTCAAGTATAGAAAAGCATTAAGGTACATGTCAAGAAAACACTGATCAAAGCACCCCAAATTATAAGACCCACTGGCTCCAAGGACCAGAAAACGTAAATCCTTGAGCGAACTGAAGTATGAAAAAGCTTTAAGATAAATGTCAAGAAAACACTGATCAAAGCACCCCCAATTATAAGATAAAACCCACTGGCTCGAAGGGCCAGAAAACGTGAATCCTGGAGCCAACTCAAGTATGGAAAAGCTTTAAGGTAAACGTCAAGAAATCACTGATCAAAGCACTCCCAATTATAAGATAAGACCCACTGGCTCGAAGGGCAAGAAAACGTAAATCCTCGATCGAACTCAAGTATAGAAAAGCATTAAGGTAAATGTCAAGAAAACACTGATCAAAGCACCCCCAATTATATAGATAAGACCCACTGGCTCGAAGGACCAGAAAACGTAAATCCTTGAGCGAACTGAAGTATGGAAAAGCTTTAAGATAAATGTCCAGAACACACTGATTAAAGCACCCCCAATCCTCGAACGAACTCAAGTATGGAAAAGTTTTACGATAAATGTCAATAAAACACTGATCAAAGCACCCCTAATTATAAGATAAGACCCAGTGGCTCGAAGGACCAGAAAACGTAAATCCTTACGCGAACTGAACAGGGACACGGACGTCGATAATGCAACACTCGATCGATTGCCACATAGGCTGCCCCACGACATATTCGAGTTAGCTGTGAATCTTGAACCACTTATCGGAGGCATTAAAAAATCCTAGAGAAATACCATCAACGATGTCTTGAAGAATTCTTGGAATTAAATGGCAGGACCGACGAACAAACATCAGCGTTCTGGAGGAAGCTAAAACAACTAGCTTTGAGGCGATAATTGTCAGGCAACAGCTGTGATGGACTGGCCACGTAATCCGCATGGCAACGGAACGCTTTCCAAAGAGAATCCTTTAGTCACAGCTTAAGGTCGGCTCACGAGATCAGGGAGGGCAGATTTAAGATAAATGTCAAGACAACACTGATCAAACCACCCCCAATTATAAGATAAGACCCACTGGCTCGAAGGACCAGAAAACGTAAATCCTTGAGCGAACTCAAGTATGGAAAAGCTTTACGATAAATGTCAAGAAAACACTGATCAAAGCACCCCCCAATTATAAGATAGGACCCACTGGCTCGAAGGACCAGAAAACGTAAATCCTTGAGCGAACTCAAGTATGGAAAAGCTTTACGATAAATGTCAAGAAAACACTGATCAAAGCACCCCCCAATTATAAGATAGGACCCACTGGCTCGAAGGACCAGAAAACATAAATCCTTGAGCGAACTGAAGTATGGAAAAGCTTTAAGATAAATGTCAAGAACACACTGATCAAAGCACCCCCAATTATAAGATAAGACCCTCTGGCTCGAAGGGCCAGAAAACGTGAATCCTCGAGCGAACTCAAGTATGGAAAAGCTTTAAGATAAAAGTCAAGAAAACACTGATCAAAGCACCCCCAATAATAAGATAAGACCCACTGGCTCGAAGGCCCAGAAAACGTTAATCCTTGAGCAAACTGAAGTATGGAAAAGCTTTAAGATAAAAGTCAAGAACACACTGATCAAAGCACCCCCAATTATAAGATAAAACCCACTGGCTCGAAGGGCCAGAAAACGTGAATCCTCGAGCGAACTGAAGTATGGAAAAGCTTTAAGATAAATGTCAAGAAAACACTGATCAAAGCACCCCCAATTATAAGATAAGACCCACTGGCTCGAAGGACCAGAAAACGTAAATCCTTGAGCGAACTGAACAGGGACACGCACGTCGATAATGCAACACTCGATCGATTGGCACATAGGCTGTCCCACGACATACTCGAGTTAGCTGTGAATCTTGAACCACTTATCGGAGGCATTTAAAAATCCTAGAGAAGTACCATCAACGATGTCTTGAAGAATTCTTGGAATTAAATGGCAGGACCGACGAACAAACATCAGCGTTCTGGAGGAAGCTAAAACAACTAGCTTTGAGGCGATAATTGTCAGGCAACAGCTGTGATGGACTGGCCACGTAATCCGCATGGCAACGGAACGCTTTCCAAAGAGAATCCTTTAGTCACAGCTTAAGGTCGGCTCACGAGATCAGGGAGGGCAGATTTAAGATAAATGTCAAGAAAACACTGATCAAACCACCCCCAATTATAAGATAAGACCCACTGGCTCGAAGGACCAGAAAACGTAAATCCTTGAGCGAACTCAAGTATGGAAAACCTTTAAGATAAATGTCAAGAACACACTGATCAAAGCACCCCCAATTATAAGATAAGACCCATTGCCTCGAAGGACCAGAAAACGTAAGTCCTTGAGCGAACTGAAGTATGGAAAAGTATTAAGATAAATGTCAAAAAAACACTGATCAAAGCACGCCCCAATTATAAGATAAGACCCACTGGCTCGAAGGACCAGAAAACGTAAATTCTTGAGCGAACTGAAGTATGGAAAAGCTTTAAGATAAATGTCAAGAACACACTGATCAAAGCACCCCCAATTATAAGATAAAACCCACTGGCTCGAAGGACCAGAAAACGTATATCCTCGAGCGAATTGATCAAAGTACCCTTAATTATATGGTAAATAAAGTAGACGTACCTGATCTTAGGTGGTACAGTATAAATTTCCTTTAACAACTTTGATCCACTCTTCTGATTCACTTCTAGACTGATCAGAGAACTCCATTTCATAAAATAATCGAGATGTGTCTGATTTATATGGAATAACACTTGATCTTGGATATTTTTCAGTAGTTTATTGTTGGACAGATCTTCATTGTTGTATCTGAAGGATAATACAAAAAACTTCCCTTATTATGGTACAAATTTGAAGGTTTTTGGAGCAGGGCTTTTGAGGATCTTGAAATTCCGCCTGGAGTCTCGTTTCTGAGGAAAGATACTGATTGTAAAATGTAATTTGCTAACTTACTTTGCATACGATGTACAAATGGAGCTATACGGGCACTTTGCACATGCAACATGTGCAATGGGTTCTGGCAGAGTTGGTGGAACAATTCTTTTTTCACCGTTATTTTCTACAACTTTTGCTTCACGTGTTAGATAGTACGTCAGTTCATTTCTTAGTATAATTATGTCACGTTTCTCAGATTCAGTTGCGGGAACTTCTTTTAGAACTCCTTCCCTGTTAAAAATAAGCTGGTAACTGTAGTATATCGTCTTGTAGAATTTCTGCACATTTTACCTCAAATACAGTAGCAATCCTGATGAAACGTTGTAACCCAATTTCTTCATCATCATGATATATAACATCACCTGGCCTCTGTGCTCTAACGATACTGAGGCTCTACCGGTTTTTAACTCCAAAGGCATTATTCCTGCACTGGTGTTAACACTGACATCCACTTTACCTGAAAGGGAGAAAAGTCATCACGAAGCTAATCGCGAATATCCTCATCAAAGGCAATGAGCTTCAACAAAGTTTTTGATTTGGGCAAATCAATAAAGAAGCTGAGCAATTGCCCTGTTTTATTATAGATAGTTAAGATTAATCAGGTTCTTAGAACAATTTTGCAGCACAAATTTCACTAACTGAGATTAACTGTCCTCCAGAAAAGTTTAGACTAAGATCTGCGGCATCAAATATTGTCTGATTGATCTGAGTCTGTCTGAGTTTTAGCAAATGTTGCAGCAATTTCTCACCAACTGTTCTTCCGAAAAATTAAGAGAACGATCAGCTTCAGCTTGGCCTAAGCCAGTTGAATTGGGGCTTTATAAGTATGTTTGTCAAAAATCTAGACGATTGTATTCAAAACAATTTTGCAGAACGAGAATAACTGTCCTGAGATCAACGTGTGCTTCATCAAAGCAAACTGAATTTGTGTAGGTTTCTATAAAATTTCTGGTAATCGTAAATTCTTTCTTCAAAACAGAAATGCAACGAGTACGATCAGCTTCATACAAGCCACTTTGCCCGAGCAAGTTGAATTTGAGCTTTAAAAGTATGTCTCGTCAAAAATCTGGTCGATGTTACTAGTTTTTAGAACAATTTAGCAGTAACTGAGACAAATTGTGGCCTAAAAAGGCAGAAACCTGGGTCAGCTTTATCAAAACCAACTGTGTTGTCTGCCTGAGCTTTTTTTGCATTCATTTTTCGCAAACTGTTTTTCAGCAAAGCTCAGAGTACAATCAGCTTCATGTAAATCATTTTACTTGAGCAAGTTGAGTTTTCACGTTCAAAGAATGTCAAGAATCCGAATCGTACTCCTCTTCATAACCATTTTTCAGGAAACTTACACCAGCTAAGTCGAATAGTCATTCAGAAAAGCTGAAACCAAGGTCAGCTTCATCAAATCAAGCTGAGTCTGACTTGCCTTCTGAAAAATATCTGGAATTGTACTTCTCATCTTCAAAACATTTATTTTGCATCAATCTTTCAATAACTGTCTTTCAGAAAAGCTGAGAGCACAATCAGCTTCAAACAACCCACTTTGCTTAAGCAAGCTGTGACTGCGTTTTCGGAGAATGTCTGACAAAAATCTGGTTTTCAGAACAATCCTTGTAGATAATTTTCAACAACTGAGGCGAACGGCCAGCCAGAAAAGCTGGAACCAAGGTGAGCTTCACTAAATCAGGCCTAGTGTGTGAGCTTCTGGAAAATATCTGGCAATTGCACGATCAGCTTTATGAAAGCCAGTCTGCTTGAGCAATTTGAGTTTGCACTTTAAATGTCTTGTCAAAAATCTGGTCGATGGTACTCGTCTTCAGAACATTTTCACTAACTGAGACGAATTAGGGCCCAGAAAGGTTGAAACTTAGGCAAGTTGAGTTTTCACTTTCAAAGAATGTCAAGAATCCGAATCGTACTCGTCTTCATATCAGTTTTGCAGAAAACTTCCACCAACTAAGTCGAATTGTCATTCAGAAAAGCTGAAACCAAGGTCAGCTTCATCAAATCAAGCTGAGTCTGACTTGCCTTCTGAAAAATATCTGGAATTGTACTTCTCATCTTCAAAACATTTTTTTTGCATCAATCTTTCAATAACTGTCTTTCAGAAAAGCTGAGAGCACAATCAGCTTCATTCAACCCACTTTGCTTAAGCAAGCTGTGACTGCGTTTTCTCAGAATGTCTGTCAAAAATCTTGGTCGTCAGAATAATCCTTGTAGAGAACTTTCACCAACTGAGCCGAACGGCCAGTCAGAAAATCTGAAACCAAGGTGAGCTTCACTAAATCAGGCTTAGTGTGTGAGCTTCTGGAAAATATCTGGCAATTCCAAGATCACCTTTATAAAAGCCAGTCTGCTTGAGCAATTTGAGTTTGCACTTTAAAAGAATGTCTTGTCAAAAATCTGGTCGATGGTACTCGTCTTCAGAACAATTTGGCAGAAAACTTTCACTAACTGAGACGATTTGGGGTCCAGAAAGGTTGAAACCAAGGCAAGTTGAGCTTTCACTTTCAAAGAATGTCAAGAATCCGAATCGTACTCGTCTTCATATCAGTTTTGCAGAAAACTTCCACCAACTAAGTCGAATTTTCATTCAGAAAAGCTGAAACCAAGGTCAGCTTCATCAAACCAAGCAGAGTTTGACTTGGCTTCTGCAAAATATCTGGAATTGTACTTCTCATCTTCAAAACATTTTTTTTGCATCAATCTTTCAATAACTGTCTTTCAGAAAAGCTGAGAGCACAATCAGCTTCATTCAAACCACTTTGCTTAAGCAAGCTGTGACTGCGTTTTCTCAGAATGTCTGTCAAAAATCTGGTCTTCAGAACAATCCTTGTAGATAATTTTCACCAACTGAGGCGAACGGCCAGCCAGAAAAGCTGAAACCAAGGTGAGCTTCCCTAAATCAGGCTTAGTGGGTGAGCTTCTGGAAAATATCTGGCAATTGCACGATCAGCTTTATGAAAGCCAGTCTGCTTGAGCAATTTGAGTTTGCACTTTAAATGTCTTGTCAAAAATCTGGTCGATGGTACTCGTCTTCAGAACATTTTCACTAACTGAGACGAATTAGGGCCCAGAAAGGTTGAAACTTAGGCAAGTTGAGTTTTCACTTTCAAAGAATGTCAAGAATCCGAATCGTACTCGTCTTCATATCAGTTTTGCAGAAAACTTCCACCAACTAAGTCGAATTGTCATTCAGAAAACCTGAAACCAAGGTCAGCTGCATCAAAGCAAGCAGAGTCTGACTTGGCTTCTGCAAAATATCTGGAATTGTACTTCTCATCTTCAAAACATTTATTTTGCATCAATCTTTCAATAACTGTCTTTCAGAAAAGCTGAGAGCACAATCAGCTTCATTCAAACCACTTTGCTTAAGCAAGCTGTGACTGCGTTTTCTCAGAATGTCTGTCAAAAATCTGGTCTTCAGAACAATCCTTGTAGATAATTTTCACCAACTGAGGCGAACGGCCAGCCAGAAAAGCTGAAACCAAGGTGAGCTTCCCTAAATCAGGCTTAGTGGGTGAGCTTCTGGAAAATATCTGGCAATTGCACGATCAGCTTTATGAAAGCCAGTCTGCTTGAGCAATTTGAGTTTGCACTTTAAATGTCTTGTCAAAAATCTGGTCGATGGTACTCGTCTTCAGAACATTTTCACTAACTGAGACGAATTAGGGCCCAGAAAGGTTGAAACTTAGGCAAGTTGAGTTTTCACTTTCAAAGAATGTCAAGAATCCGAATCGTACTCGTCTTCATATCAGTTTTGCAGAAAACTTCCACCAACTAAGTCGAATTGTCATTCAGAAAACCTGAAACCAAGGTCAGCTGCATCAAAGCAAGCAGAGTCTGACTTGGCTTCTGCAAAATATCTGGAATTGTACTTCTCATCTTCAAAACATTTATTTTGCATCAATCTTTCAATAACTGTCTTTCAGAAAAGCTGAGAGCACAATCAGTTTCATACAACCCACTTTGCTTAAGCAAGCTGTGACTGCGTTTTCTCAGAATGTCTGTCAAAAATTTGGTCTTCAGAACAATCTTCAGGCGAACGGCGAGCCAGACAAGCTGAAACCAAAGTGAGCTTCCATAAATCAGGCTTAGTGTGTGAGCTTCTGGAAAATATCTGGCAATTGCACGATCAGCTTTATAAAAGCCAGTCTGCTTGAGCAATTTGAGTTTGCACTTTAAAAGATGTCTTGTCAAAAATCTGGTCGATGGTACTCGTCTTCAGAACATTTTCACTAACTGAGACGAATTAGGGCCCAGAAAGGTTGAAACTTAGGCAAGTTGAGTTTTCACTTTCAAAGAATGTCAAGAATCCGAATCGTACTCGTCTTCATATCAGTTTTGCAGAAAACTTCCACCAACTAAGTCGAATTGTCATTCAGAAAAGCTGAAACCAAGGTCAGCTGCATCAAAGCAAGCAGAGTCTGACTTGGCTTCTGAAAAATATCTGGAATTGTACTTCTCATCTTCAAAACATTTTTTTTGCATCAATCTTTCAATAACTGTCTTTCAGAAAAGCTGAGAGCACAATGAGCTTCATACAACCCACTTTGCTTAAGCAAGCTGTGACTGCGTTTTCTCAGAATGTCTGTCAAAAATTTGGTCTTCAGAACAATCTTCAGGCGAACGGCGAGCCAGACAAGCTGAAACCAAAGTGAGCTTCCATAAATCAGGCTTAGTGTGTGAGCTTCTGGAAAATATCTGGCAATTGCACGATCAGCTTTATAAAAGCCAGTCTGCTTGAGCAATTTGAGTTTGCACTTTAAAAGATGTCTTGTCAAAAATCTGGTCGATGGTACTCGGCTTCAGAACAATTTGGCTGAAAACTTTCACTAACTGAGACGAATTGGGGTCCAGAAAGGTTGAAACCTAGGCAAGTTGAGCTTTCACTTTCAAAGAATGTCAAGAATCCGACTCGTACTCGTCTTCATAACAATTTTGCAGAAAACTTTCACCAACCTAGTCGAATTGTCATTCAGAAAAACTGAAACCAAGGTCAGCCTCATCAAAGTAAGCAGAGTCTGACTTGGCTTCTGCAAAATATCTGGAATTTTACTTCTCATCTTCAAAACATTTTTTTGTTCATCAATCTTTTCTGTCTCTCAGAAAAGCTGAGAGGACAATCAGCTTCATACAACCCACTTTGCTTAAGCAAGCTGTGACTGCGTTTTCTGAGAATGTCTGTCAAAAATCATGGTCGTCAGAACAATCCTTGTAGATAACTTTCAAAACTGAGGCAAACGGCCAGCCAGAAAAGCTGAAACCAAGGTGAGCTTCACTAAATCAGGCTTAGTGTGTGAGCTTCTGGAAAATATCTGGCAATTGCACGATCAGCTTTATGAAATCCAGTCTGCTTGAGCAATTTGAGTTTGCGCTTCAAGAAAAAGCTCGTCGATGGTACTTGTGGCTTCAGAGTAACTTTTACAAATTGACGTTAACGGTTCTCCAGAAAAATATGAAACATATGATTAGCTGAAGCCAAACCACTTTACTTGCATAATCTGCGTCTTTCTGGACCTTAGCAGAATCTTTAGCAAGAAGCTGCCTTATCTTACTCCAGCAGGAACAAAATATAATTCTCAAGAAGCAGACACAGCGATGGGCTTTGTTGGAGTCGTCTTCTTTCTTCTCTGAATCAGTTGAAAACTGAACAAATTATATTTTCCTGGAGCGCTAACTTTGGATCTGACAGGAACCCCTCAGTGAGGTTTCTGGGGGTTCGTCTTGACCAAAAATTGACAGGGAACGCATCTTTACAATTATATATTGCGTAATTTGTCTCAAAAGTACCGAAGCACTGATTCAGAGTCATATTTCTTATGCCATACTTGCCTGGGTCATTCGCCTGCATCAGCTAGGATTTTGCCCTTCAACGGCGAGCTTTAAGACTGGTTGCTGGTTTGCCATATCGTGCGGATTGTAGCAATGCATACCGAAGTCTTGGGGTTTTGACACAGCCCTGTCTTTATGTGTTGTCTTAAGCTTGTTAATTGAATTCGCCCTTTCTCTGCAGTTCATCAATATCCAACGAGACATAATGATAACTTCCTAATTGACTGGCTTCGGATAGATAAAGCAATGTCAGACTCCTTTGAATTTAACGATCAGCTGCGTCGCAGTTACTGGGTCCCATCTACCCAAACTTAACAGGGTTGGTTTTCTGGCTCAGAATATTGTGATCTCTGAAAGTGCTTCTCAGGAAAGGAGTTTTTTTGAGAGAAGTTGTCCTGAAAAAGTTCCTATTAAAAAATATTAAGTATACCTTTAATGCCAAGATTTGGGCACCAAATATTTTCTTCTATATCATCGATTGACGTTATTATTCCTTTCCAATTATCTTTGGACTTTGACATAGGATGATTTCTACCAGTCTGACCAACGTACTGTTTGATAAATTCCATTATTTTCGGCACAAAACCAAGTAATTCCTCATGGACCTCAGTTAGCGAAATTCCAGCTTCGTAAACCGATCTAACCTGGTAGAACAAGAAAAGTATAATAAGTAATAACCGATTCGCATTGATCACTTTTACTATACCGTTTTCGGACACTCCACCAATCCGGAAACCATAGTTTTAATTCCATTTTCACTGTAACATTTATCTTTCAACACGTCTTGCAACAAACTATGGACCAAACTACCTACAATTATAAATTTATTCGTTGGCTCGAAGCCTTTGTATCGCTCGGCGAGTATATTCCGTCTTTTACAAAACAAGGCACCTAGAGAAAATGAAACGATTAAATTACAGGAAAAACATAATTTGAAAATGAATTTGATAGAATTTATCCGCCATACATGTTTCGGGACTAGACCAGTCCCATCATCAGTGGCAAGTCAACAATCGAATACACTTATACAATATTCTTTCTTATTTATTATTCTTGAACCTTGATCTTCAAATTTCTTTTATTTTGCTTGTCTTAGTATAAATTTTTCTGATTTCTTTAACCTTCTTTGTAATTACTTTTTGACTTTTTCTTGGGAACGAAGTTCAACCATTTCAACACGTATACAAAGTTGAAACTGTATAATTTCATGTCAATTTTCTCCTTTTTTTTTTTCTTCAACGTTTCGATAGGCTATGCGATCTTCTTCAGGAACTAAAAGATGTTTTTGAAGACAATACAAGATATATTAGAGCAGCATGAACCCGCAGAACATGAGTTAGTTCCTGAAGAAGATAGCATAGCCTATCGAAACGTTGAAGAAAAATTCACAAACATTTCCATATGGATGGTGTAAGCAAGATCAGAAACATGAGTGCTACATTGCGTGAGCTAATTTACTTGCAAACTTAAGATTATAAGAGAAGCAAAAATGATAATGAAAATATCTTGCCTACGATCGATGTTGTTGAAACCAAAAGATCTGGTTCATACACTAATAATCCCTGTTTATTATCAAGCACCCAATCAGTTTCATTCATTTTTGAAGCGGAAATATGAACGGTGTCCCCAACATTCAGCAATGAATAAACCCTGAAAGAAAAAGCAACTAAAATATCGTTGAAGCTTTAATTTTTGTCTGAAATATCGAGACTAAGAAGTACGCATGCGCCTGAAGTGAAGCCACACCCATCTTTGGCATTACGAAGGACCATATGGTCCTCCTACTGGAGGAATACCCAGTCCTGAGACAATGAAACAGGTTCATTGGGCACTCATCGGAATGATAAGTCAAAAGGTTCCAAGAGACTACTCACTTGGTGAGGTAGCACCTCAGAAATATGGGCGTGAGTGAGGACGACACATGTCGTGTACAAACGAAGGCAACAGTGCAATGTGGGTTGACTTGTAGACTGTAGTGGAGTCGTTTAAGTCGACCTAAAGAGATCGTTTTTCCCAAGCCCAATTTGCTTCCTTGCTTCGACGGGTGTTAAAGTCTCTATTTCAAGGTATTTCAGTCGCAGAATGAAAGACAAGTACCATCGACGAGCTTTCTAACAGGCATTCTCTTGAAGCGCAAACTCAAATTGCTCAAGCAGACTGGCTTTCATAAGGCTGATCGTGCAATTGCCAGATATTTTCCAGAAGCTCACACACTGAGCCTGATTTAGGGAAGCTCACCTTGGTTTCAGCTTGTCTGGCTGGCCGTTCGCCTCAGTTGTTGAAAATTATCTACAAGGATTGTTCTGAAGACCAGATTTTTGACAGACATTCTGAGAAAACGCAGTCACAGCTTGCTTAAGCAAAGTGGGTTGAATGAAGATGATTGTACTCTCAGCTTTTCTGAAAGACAGTTATTGAAAGATTGATGCAAAAAAAAAATGTTTTGAAGATGAGAAGTACAATTCCAGATACTACAGAAGGAAAGTCAGACTCAGCTTGATTTGATGAAGCTGACCTTGGTTTCAGCTTTTCTGAATGACAATTCGACTTAGTTGGTGGAAGTTTTCTGCAAAACTGATATGAAGACGAGTACGATTCAGATTCTTGACATTCTTTGAAAGTGAAAACTCAACTTGCCTAAGTTTCAACCTTTCTGGGCCCCAAATCGTCTCAGTTAGTGAAAATGTTCTGAAGACGAGTACCATCGACCAGAATTTTGGCAAGACATTTTTTTAAAGTGCAAACTCAAACTCCTCAAGCAGACTAGCTTTTATAAAGATGATCGTACAGTTCCAGATATTTTCCAGAAGCTCACACACTAAGCCTGATTTAGTGAAGCTCACCTTGGTTTCAGCTTGTCTGGCTGGCCGTTCGCCTCAGTTGTTGAAAATTATCTACAAGGATTGTTCTGAAGACCAGATTTTTGACAGACATTCTGAGAAAACGCAGTCACAGCTTGCTTAAGCAAAGTGGGTTGAATGAAGCTGATTGTGCTCTCAGCTTTTCTGAAAGGCAGTTATTGAAAGATTGATGCAAAAAAAATGTTTTGAAGATGAGAAGTACAATTCCAGATATTTTTCAGAAGGCAAGTCAGACTCAGCTTGATTTGTTGAAGCTGACCTTGGTTTCAGCTTTTCTGAATGACAATTCGACTTAGCTGGTGTAAGTTTCCTGAAAAATGGTTATTAAGAGGAGTACGATTCGGATTCTTGACATTCTTTGAACGTGAAAACTCAACTTGCTCAAGTAAAATGATTTGAATGAAGCTGATTGTACTCTCAGCTTTGCTGAAAAACAGTTTGCAAAAAATGAATGCAAAAAAAGCTCAGGCAGACAACACAGTTGTTTTTGACAAAGCTGACCCAGGTTTCTGCCTTTTTAAGCCACAATTTGTCTCAGTTACTGCTAAATTGTTCTAAAAACTAGTAACATCGACCAAATTTTTGACGAGGCATACTTTTAAAGCTCAAATTCAACTTGCTCGGGCAAAGTGGCTTGTATGAAGCTGATCGTACTCTTTGCTTTTCTGTTTTGAAGAAGGAATTTACGATTACCAGAAATTTTACAGAAGCCTACACAGATTCAGTTTGCTTTGATGAAGAACACGTTGATCTCAGGACAGTTATTCTCTTTCTGCAAAATTGTTTGAATACAATTGTCCAGATTTTTGACAAACATGCTTTTAAAGCCCCGATTCAACTGGCTCAGGCCAAGCTGAAGCTGATCGTTCTCTTAATTTCTCGGAAGAACAGTTGGTGAGAAATTGCTGCAACATTTACTAAAACTCAGACAGACTCAGATCAATCAGACAATATTTGATGACGCAGATCTTAGTCTAAACATTTCTCGAGGACAGTTAATCTCAGTTAGTGAAATTTTGCTGCAAAATTGTTCTAAGAACCTGATTAATCTTAACTATCTATAATAAAACAGGGCAATTGCTCAGCTTCTTTACTGATTTGCCCAAATCGAAAACTTTGTTGAAGCTCATTGCCTTTGATGAGGATATTCGCGATTAGCTTCGTGATGACTTTTCTCCCTCTTAGGTAAAGTGGATGTCAGTGTTAACACCAGTGCAGGAATAATGCCTTTGGAGTTAAAAACCGGTAGAGCCTCAGTACCGTTAGAGCACAGAGGCCAAGTGATGTTATATATCATGATGATGAAGAAATTGGATTGCAACGAAATACCTTGAAATAGAGACTTTAACACCCTACGAAGCAAGGAAGCAAACAAAGAGAACATTAACTTCATGAAAAGTTTGGAGAAACTGGGCTGGGAAAAACGATCTCTTTACTCCACTACAGTCTACAAGTCAACCCACATTGCACTGTTGCCTTCGTTCGTATAAAAGATTAAATTAAGTGCCAATCAATCTATTGGAAAGGCGCAACTTAATCGAAAAAGCTCGAAGGATCGATATCGATATACAAGGGATTGTGGCCTTGAAGGTGAAGGCGATGAAGAGGACTTCCGTAATAGTCTCGTTATTTCATAGCCACACTTCGTTTTGTATATTTACCAGAATCCTTCTAGATTGCAGATGGCTTGTTGCTGATTCGTTGTTGACTTCACAATAATTCTTTTCCTTCTATTAAAGTCTGTTACATCCAAAACTTTACAATGTTGCGAAACTGATAAATCTAAATTGTATTCTAATTGAGCATCCTACAAAAATATTATTGTTACAACAAAGTAATTGAGCTCTAATTAAGCAAATCTTCAGCATTCACTCGCTAACGAGTATGAAATACTCCAACTCAGGGATTTCGGTTGTGAACCCTAAGATGGCTTAACAGACCGATCCTAGGTCCACAAATTTTGTCACAAAACTGACATACACAATCACCACCTGGCTGTTGTAGCATCGTGCGCTCTCCCTCCTTTCGATGCTATCTCTTCCCATCCTCATGTCGTCGACGGCGACGCTGCTCTTCAAAAACTTGATGGCCTTGATCGTTCGCGATCTGTCCGCAGTTGTTCTTTACATCTAAGCCATACTTCTTCATGTTGGTCTTAAGAACATCCTTGTACCTCTTTTCCTGCGTCCTGATTTCATGAGCCGCCTTTTAAGTTGTGATTAAAGGATTCCCTTTGGAAGGCGTTCCGTTGGCATCTGGATTACGTGGCCACAAGGTTTATAAAACCCATGTATAGAGGACGATTTTGTTCCGTATTTTACCGGCCCTAAATATCATGTCGGATGTACCCCTGTTGGGTGTCAAACCACATTGTGTTTCCTTCCAAGAGTGGAAGATGACTGGACAAAATTCTTGAAAGAACCTTTCCAGCGATGGAGAGGAGAGAGATACCACGATAGTTTCCGCACACGGACCTATTCCCTTTCTTAAAATAGTGAGAATTGAGGCAACACACATTCGGTGTTCCATATTTTGGTTATCAGAACATGAGAATGTTCCAATATCACTGGTCCGCCTTCTTTAAAAATCTCAGGAGATATGCCAGCTGTTTTGTTGTTTTTAAGTTGTCGAATAGCTTTATCAACTTCTTGCAGGGAGGTACATCTCTTCGTTGTTGGGTTGGACTATGTGGCAACCGATCCAGTGTTGCATTGTCGACATTTGTGCCCCTGTTTAGTAGTTCTTTCCACAAGGGACCGTAAATGGCCTTAGTGACATGGAAGAACGCTCTGGTGTTGTTGTATTTCGATCAATTTAGCCGTTCACCACTGATTCTGCAGATATCAAGTCTGTTTATGATTCAATATTTATTTATTTTGTAATTCTTCAATTTGGTACTCTTTGATACATCAAACAATGTGCGCTGCTTTGATATTTAAAAATTACATTCAGATTTTATGTTTAACCAGTGATTCGCTTGTAGATTGTTTTTCGGAGTCGTTTAGGCGGTTTGGCCTCCCCTCACTTCGACCTGCAGAAGATCTTTTGTGAATGACTCTCATCTATGAATTGCCCAGCTGTCCCACACTTTTCATAAAGTTGATGACTTCTCTGGGGGCTAAATTCCTTGCCTCATCGGGGTGTTAGGGTCACCCCTCCAAGGTGTTTTAGCCTTTTGCAGAAAAGTGTCATGCATTCGCAGAGCACGTGTTCTGTGGTCTCTGTTGCGTCTTCGCAAAACCGACAAGTGTCGTCCTCGGTTAGGCCCATGTTTTTGAGATGGTACTTCACTGGGTGGTGTCCCGTAAAAAGCCTGTAATTCGCCTTAGGTTGCTTCTCTCCAGTTGGATAAGCTTCCCTGCGTTGGCCTCTGAAGGTTTGATAAACCTTTTTGATTGTCTTAGGCCTGGAGTCTTTCTCCAGTAGGACTTAAGTTGTTCCTTTTCCCATCTCCGAAGTTCTTCCTTCATATGGCTTTTTGGAAGGCCAAAGTTGGTCCGCCGCTTCGTTCCCCTCTATGCCTTCATGTCCTGGCACCCATGTCAAAGTAATCTTTTTCCCCTGAGCTGCCAGTTGCTTTAGGGTCTGTTTGCATTCTCATGCTAGCTTTGACGTGAAGGTGTAAGACCTCAGTGCTTTTACGCAGCTTGACTGTCTGACATAATATTGATCTGCCGTTCCGGGATGCCTCTCTGCAGGCATTCTTGAGCACAACGATTAATAGCGTTGATCTATGCTTGGAATATAGTGGGACTTTTCCCGAGAGATTCAGAGAGACTGCAATTTGGCCCGTATACTCCCATGCCTGTGTTCCCTTCTATTCCTTTTGAACCGTCCGTATACCAGACCGATGTGTTTTCTGGGAATCGTGGTTCCCCATTTAGCCAATTTTGACGGTCTGCAATGACCACTTCAGTGATTCGCTTAATTCGTTTTACATGAGAGTGCGCGTTGGTTGGACCGTAGTGGTTGTATCGCAGACTAAAGAAAACGCTCTCGTGTCTCAAGTTTTTCCTTACGCTTTCCTGATAAATACCAGAGGTGTTGCACTGCTTGACGCAAAAAGAAAGAATATCAACGCCAAGGCTCTGCTCATCGGCAGTGTTGGTTGTGCTGAACAGAGAACGTAAGACGAATTACGTTGTTTTGCACAATTAAAATTATCTATTCGTATTTAAATCATAAACGCGCATTATTTGGTCCTTTGAGCCGGATTCAGGCAGGTTGTCTTGAATTCTATTTCTTTGCATTAAATTTTACTGTTAAATAAATCTCGCCATTTTTGTGTCCCTTTAAAACAGCAAATTTGTATTGATATTCTGTCTTCATATGTGTTAATTCACAAATATATTTTGCTCTATCATTCCTTATTAATATTTTAAGTGATTTCGTTCAATACGCTACGATAGGGATATAAAATACCTTCACTTCATTCCGTATCATTGTACTTTATACTTCACCAAATGTTCTTCAATCGACAAATTTGTCCATCTCTCAAAGAGGTTGACGCAATAATATAACTAAAGAAATTTCCAGTCGCAACCTCAACAAAATTTATTTAAATTGGATTACATGTTGCGCCCTCAATTGGGCATCATCAGATATGCCAACTATACTGCTCAAACACCTTTTTATATTATATTAATCTCTACCAATCCTGATATTTCCGTAGCACATAGCCTAGCATCTCCTCGCCAGCAAAGCGCACAGCGGACCAGTGTTCCTTCAATATCATCCGTATATTCCTCCGGGAGCTTGGATTGCTGGTGTTTTTGGAAACACAGGTTCGCTCGATTGCCCTTTAGGCATTCGATTTCGAATAATTCTTTAACATCAATACCGTGGACTAGTTTCAAGACTATGCTACATTTAGGGATAGTACAGATCAGAGTTGCGGTAGGTGTTGTGTTTGGATATTCTGCGACTTTAAGTAGAATCTCCCTTAATGTTCAGAACTAATAATTATACTTACTTTACGACCAAAACAGTATGAGCGTCAAATTAATTGCATAGAATTGAACATTATGTTGTTTTGTCAATTGTTGTAAGTTTATTAGTTGGAACTAAATGCTTAAATCAATAAATACTAACCGTAAATGTTTCATCCCAACTATCATTCAATTCAAAGTCACAATTGCCATAGTTTAAATTATTTTCCTTAGAGTTTTCATTTACTATTATACTAGAATTCTTCTTTTCCATACTCTTTCCTATAGTTCCAACTTTACTTAATTCAAAATCACAAATACTTTCATTTACTATATCATCCTCCTCTGTCTTCTCCTCTGTACCACTTTTACTCAATTCAAAATTGACTGAATCTAAATTAATTGCCTTAAAATGTCCAATCGTCCTACTCGTTTCAAACATGTTTTTTTTTGTACTAGTATTACTGAATTCACTTGAATTTAAATCACTTTCACTATTCACTATTTTATCAACACCTGACGTTTTCTCTTCAATCCTAGTTTCCTTACGACGTAAACTTAATTCAGCACTACTTTTAATATCTTTTGAATGTTCACCACAATTATTAGTAGTAGAAAAATCTAATTTCAACTTCGCTCTGCTTGGGGACAACCGTGGTGACTTTGACGACTTAACTGGTGTTTTCTCGTTTTGTGATTGGATTTCCATCGATCTAAAATCGTATAAAAACAATAACTACCTACATCAAACCGAATAGGAAACATTAATAGGTATTACCTATTTAATTCATTTTCATCCTTATCCTTTTTGAAGACTTTCTTATTGGATTTACTCGGTGTTATTTTGATATAATTTTCCACAATTTCCACATTGAACTTACATAAATCTAACGGTGATCGCTCAAACAATTTCTTTGGTGTTCTTTTTGAGTGTGATGGTGGTGTTGTTCTGTCTTCTGGACTAACTTTTTTATTTTTTGGCGTATTATTTACTAAAACCCTACACTTTGGTACCTTATCTTATAATAATAATAATAAAAAAAAATTGTACACACCATTTTTCTTGGGAGTAACATTTTTGGATGATGAACTACCGCAATCAAACTTCAACTTTCTAGGCGTAGTTGAACCAGCTCTTTCAACAAAGCGTTCCATAATCTTCTCTGGAGATCGATACTCTTTTAAAGCTTGAGAACACAACAATTTTGTTACATTTTTCAACTTGATTTGAGGTAAAATGGAACCACTGGAGCTTGGTTGAGGTATCTCGTTCTCATTACTAGTATTTGCTTTCTTAGTTAACTGATTTAAACTATTTCTATCAGGTGAAGTAGTATTCAATTTTCTTTTTTTGTTTTTCGGAGACTTAACTTTAGGTTCTTGTACTACACAATTATCTTCGTCACTGTTTATTATTATGACTTCATTCTTAACTGGATTATGTGTTACATTTGATTCGTCAGGTTTCTTTGTCTGAGTAGTGAAGAAACTAGATATTTTTAAACAGCCTTTGGCATTAAAACCCTAAAAATTTAAGCCCTAACTTGTTAACCTATTATGATTCATATACACACAAATATTACCTGAGTATTTTTAGACTTATTTGGTACTTTTTTCATGTTTTCTAATATACTTCTAATGTAAAATAGAATCGTAACAATTACGGTATAACTTTTAATTTTTAAAGGTTTGTTTACTTCATTATTATTGTAGACATTTAAAATTTTCCCTCTATAAATTTGAAATACGTTCTTCTTCGCAAATTGGCTTGTGTGCTACGTAGAATAGATAGTTACAGTAGATAAGATGCGCAATCTTATGGGCGAAACGTGGTACAAAAAATGCACAGCAGAGAGATGGCGTCCCTAGAAAAAATGCACATTAAGCACAACAAAGATCTAAATTAACCATTGAGATATAAGGAGACGCTATAAGCATTATTTTACATTGTACAGAAACGAGTGCATTGGGTGGGGCGTAAGCGCATACCAATATGGCAGATTCTCCAGAGCCGGACTGTTGACGTTTTTGTTTTTTAATTTGCAGCTTGGGTTAATACTTTATTTTGAAATGTTAAGCAGTGTACAAAATACTTAAATATAGGTAATTATTGATATTTGATACCTAAATACACGAATAAAAGACGTTAGTACTTCATAAATTATATATTAATACCCCAACAAATAAACCCTAAATACGTCCATGTACAATGTTTACAATATTTGGTACATACCTATGAAACGTTATTCCTGATATTTTCTTGTCGATTTCACTTCTACTACTGCAACTATGCACAGCACAGAACACCCTTATAGTATATTGTCAAATAACCGTCCAAAAAACCCGAAAAACTTAAGTAAACTTGTAAAATACTTGTAAATAACACTATCAACTTGAAAGCACGACAAATGACAGAGGTCGAATACCAATATGGCGTACCTGCACCCGCTTTTGACCACATTATAGCGTCTCCCGCCACCTCAATGAAATTAACCGAATAAAGAGAGATAGAGAAACCGCCATTTTGATGTGGTTTTGTTGCCAAGTTATTTCATTGCATTCTAATTTTTAATTTTTATATTATAAAAAATTCAAAGGACACATAAATTAATATTTGGTAGTGTATATTAGAAAAATCTAACAAAATAATGGTTCTATGGTTTTTCTATGTATGTATTACTTTATTATCTGTACAAATTGTTGAATTTCAATAGCTTAATGGTAGTTAAATGGAAGAGCAACCCTGTTGAATTTCGCCACCATTTTCATGTGACGTAGAACATATTTTAAAATCATTGTATTTTTGTAATTTCACAAAAAAAAAATAAAGGCATTATTATTATTATTTTTCTATATGATTATAAAAGAGATATGATAAAATTGTTGGTTTTATTACTGTCAAATTATATGTAATTTTAAGAAAATAATCAAATCGGGCATTCCTAGTTACTTGTATAATAAGATAACCTTTAGAGCAATGGTTCACAGCGTGAACACACGAAATAGAGAGATGATTTACGCCGCCAATGCATTCTTCAGCCATAAATGAGAGATCCTTCACATTCTGCATCTCACAAATGTACAATTCTCTGCCTAGTGATATAAAGAAATTAACAGGTTTCAGATACAAAACAGCAGTAAGGAATTACTTGTTAAAATAAATGATATATTATGATTGACAACAAATTTGTATCTTAGTTAGTGGCTCTTTTTTGTTTGTACTATGTTTTATGTGTATAATTGCTTCTGTCTAAGTGTTTAATTGGTTAAGATAGGAGGCTTTGCACAGATCTAGAAGTTTCTAGATCTGTGAGGCTTTTCCTCAACTTCGCCATTTGTAAAGGTTTTTTTACAATAATGTTACTATTATTAATACTCAATATAAATATCTTAAATATATTATAATCCTTATATTTTATATTATTATCACTAAGCTGTGTTATTATATCATACGTATGGTGATGTTATATGTTATACAATACAATGACGTGTTTTATACCAATTATATAATTAAAACTTTCCCCAAGGTAACTCATTAAGTACTTTTTAAGACCCCTTGTAGTAAAACATCAAAATGGCCGCGCCCTATATTCCCCTTTTTTACCTCTCACTTGAGCGATATAGTTCTCTATATATATTTGATTTTTTCATCATCAATGACAACTTTGACAGTTGCTTTTTACAGCAAAACTACCTCAGAAAACTACTGTCAACTTCAGAATGTTTTATAGCCAATAATTATAATTGTCGTTTATAAAAAAAATGCATGTGAGGTGTAGCTGGTGATCATGTCACATCAGTCCAGTTGATCTGAGTTTTTAAAGGATAATGCCTCATGTCGAATAATTTTTTGGTGTCATTTCTTGAAAACCGGGGAATAGAACTATTGAAAGAATTTAGCACTATGTTCCCAGGTTTCAAGTATGTTTTCTGAAAGTTCTTTTTATTGAATGCTATAATAATCTATCAGCTATCGCCCTCCAGTTCAGAGAGAATCAATGTCTTTTTAATTTTCTTTGTACCCGGGGCGGGTGGTCTAGGTGGAGAGAATATTAAGGTATTTTCACATTCTGAAACAGTGTTTGCCTCGTTTTAAGTCAATTCTCAGTTATTCTCACTTCACTTTACCGAGTGTTCGCGGTTCAATTCATGTTATCGACTGGAAGGCAATTTGAATCTTTTTGATTACATTTATTTCTCTACTTATTCGTAACCTGCTAATAATATAATATGCATTTCATCAAACAGCAAACTGAGTCTAAAATTACTCATTAAATTAAAAAAAAAAATGCCTCACAAATCATAATAGATTTAGCATCATCGTATCAATTGTTATTATAACCATCGATAACAACAACCTCTGTCTTACCGGCTATTTAAACAAACAAACTAAAATAAATAAAAATTATCTGTCAATTTCTTGTGGTGTCTTTTTAATACTGCAATAATAAAACAATCCAAATAAAACTCTTTTCCAACATTTAAAACAGCATTTATCAAAGCTAGTTCGTGTTTAATAACAATTTTAAAGTGTTTCGCATTATTTTACAGTCGTGTCATAATAAACTATCGCGTTTATATTGTTTGAAATGGCTACACAACAAAACTTAGCTGCAACCCCAAATAATGTGGATGAAGAGCAGGCTCTACGCGAATGTGAGAGTTACGTACAGAACCATAACATTCAACAGATCCTGAAGGAGTGCATTGTGCAGCTGTGCGTTAATAGACCAGTCAACCCTATTGCCTTCTTGCGGGAACACTTCCAGAAGCTTGAGAGGGTAAGTCCAGAGATTTATTTATATTATCCTCATTCTACATTGTGTATTATCCAAAAACACATAATCAGCTGTTTTAAAAAATCGGTTTTGATGGTACAGACCTAATGATAATTTTAATTTATTAAGTTTGGGGGTAAAATAGGTGTAAAACAATTCTAAAATAATGTTCCTACATATATGTATTAATATTTTTAAACAAACACCTATGTAGATATGCTTTTAATAGGTTGTAAAATTAATAAATAAACATTACTTAAACATACCTACTTATAGGTAGAGTGTAAATTAGGAATCTAAAGAACACCGCTTAATTGTATAATTAGGTAGGTATGTTTTATGACCTAATTTGGGTCAAACCCATCTAAGTCTAAATCGAATATTCAAGTACCTATCATGAGCTACGCTAGCAGCTATTTTTCAGGACTTTGACCAGCTTGAAATGCTCAGTGTTTGATATTTCGTAGAATTAGAAGCAGAGATGAGGCTAAATCTGTAATTTTTTATTGATTCCACCTTTGGTGAGGTTAGAAATCGTCTAATCCAGCAAACCAATCTTTGAATGCTTTCGAGTAGTGAATTTATGTAAATTTTCGGATTTGGAATGCATTCCGGCAACAGTGTAGAGCAATTTCGTAATATTCTCTGTTTTCCGGCTCCATACAATTTCGTTGTGGTGACGTCACATGTGTTCCAGTGATCCAGGAACTTGTTGCCTAGCAACTATACGACATGGAAAGATATCCAATTTCCCCACTTTTATGCACCCTTGCAGCCACCCGCTTCTGAATTTGTTGTTTTTCTATTAGGCAATGTTGCCATTGTTCACTTATTTTCACTAGATAATATTAATACATCTCCAAAAATCCAATTATTTTACTTTGGTGTTGATGGGTCGTGGCAACGTCGTATCCTTTAGTGAAAAAGGGATTTCGCGATGAATAGGATTGAACATTCGCTCGTTCCCGATAAAAATAATACAATAGGGTCGTGTAATACTTGAAAACAATTAGGATAATCATAAGACAAAGATAAGGTGTTAAAAATAGTTGGGTTTGTGCGCGAGTATTTTCCCCTGAGGGTGGTGGGTATTTGTGGAGGCGGAGTGTTTGTTTTTTGTGTACCTATGTCTGTTCCGATATAAGTAGGTACAGAATAATGATGACTTTACCTGTGGTAAGAATGTAGAAAAGGTAGTTTGGTTAAGTAGAGCATGTCAATAATCAACTAGCATAGATATTTTGACCTCATATTGTGAGGTCATCCTCACTATTGTAATTATCTCCGAATATTTGATAATATACAGGGTGTTCCATTTGAGAAAATTGACTTATTTTAATAGCAGCTCATACTACAGTAATTTGCGATCACCCCTGTAATCTGATGGGTCAATCTGTCAAGATAATTGATTTTCCTAAGATGTTCTTGAACTACCTTCAAAATATCAAGATTGTGTCTATTGAAAGAGCAAAATAGCGAATATTTTTCGAATACCTGTTTTGGGCCAAAAAAAAAATATCATAATAAATTATTTTATTCAGTTGAAGATAAGTAGGTACTTATAGGATTGTTTTAAAACAAAATACTTCAAAATGGATGGGGAATCTAAAAATATAATCATATACCGGGTGGGCAAAAAAAACACCGATTTTTTTTAAATGTCTAACTTTTTTACTACTGAACCGATTTCTATGAACTCTGTTTTATTAGATAGACTATAGAATAGAGTTTAAATTCTGGATTTCGAAATGGCGCCCAAATCAAAATCCAAGATGGCGGACGTCTTTAAACATATCCCTTATTTCGAGTCAATTCTTTTTGAACAAAATGTTCTGAAATTGAGATATTTTCTACAGAAATTAAAAATATAGCTCTTTCTGAACATTTTAAGACATGAGTCAAACAAATCGATCCCGTGGCTGGGGAGAAATTGGCCATTAAAAAAATACTGTTTTTGCAAATATTGCATAAGTCAAAAAAATTGCAGCTACCGTACCAATTAATATCTCCCTTATTCGTAGCCAGATTTTTACAAATTTCGTGTTGTTGAATAGACAATACAATAGGATTTCAAATTTTAATCTCAAAATGGCGCCCAAATCAAAATCCAAGATGGCGGACGTCTTTAAATATATCCCTTATTTCGGGTCAATTCTTTTTGAACAAAATATTTTAAAATTGAGATATTTTCTACAGAAATTAAAAATATAGCTCTTTCTGAACATTTTAAGACATGAATCAAACAAATCGGTCCAGTGGCTGCGAAGAAATTGGCCATGAAAAAAATACTGTTTTTGCAGTTATTTCATAAGTGAAAAAAATTGCAGTTACCGTACCAATTAATATCTCCCTCATTAGTAGCCAGATTTTTACAAATTTGGTCTTGTTGAATAGGCAATACAATAGGCTTTCAAATTTTAATCACAAAATGGCGCCCAAATCAAAATCCAAGATGGCGGACGTCTTTAAACATATCCCTTATTTCGGGTCAATTCTTTTTGAACAAAATGTTCTGAAATTGAGATATTTTCTACAGAAATTAAAAATATAGCTCTTTCTGAACATTTTAAGACATGAATCAAACACATCGTTCCAGTGGCTGCGAAGAAATTGGCCATGAAAAAAATACTGTTTTTGCAAATATTTCATAAGCGAAAAAAATTGCAGTTATACCGTACCAATTAATATCCCCCTTATTAGTAGCCTGATTTTTACAAATTTGATCTTGTTGAATAGGCAATACCATAGGCTTTCAAATTTTAATCTCAAAATGGCGCCCAACTCAAAATCCAAGATGGCGGACGTCTTTAAACATATCCCTTATTTCGGGTCAATTCTTTTTGAACAAAATATTCTAAAATTGAGATATTTTTTACAGAAATTAAAAATATAGCTCTTTATGAACATTTTAAGATATAAATCAAACAAATCGGTCCAGTGGCTGCGAAGAAATTGGCCATGAAAAAAATACTGTTTTTGCAGTTATTTCATAAGTGAAAGAAATTGCAGTTACCGTACCAATTAATATCTCCCTTATTAGTAGCCAGATTTTTACAAATTTGGTCTTGTTGAATAGGCAATACAATAGGCTTTCAAATTTTAATGTCAAAATGGCGGCCAAATCAAAATCCAAGATGGCGGACGTCTTTAAACATATCCCTTATTTGGGGTCAATTCTTTTTGAACAAAATATTCTGAAATTGAGATATTTCCTACAGAAATTAAAAATATGGCTCTTTCTGAACATTTTAAGACATGAATCAAACAAATCGGTCCAGTGGCTCGGGAGAAATCGGCCATGAAAAAAATACTGTTTTTGCAAATATTTCATAAGTCAAAAAAATTGCAGTTACCGTACCAATTAATATCTCCCTTATTAGTAGCCAGATTTTTGCAAATTTGGTCTTGTTGAATAGGCAATACAATAGGATTTCAAATTTTAATGTCAAAATTTACCACATAAATTTAATCTTCTTAAAAATAATAATTAATCGAGAATAATTTTGTATCTTTTGGTGTAACTTTTAATCTCAACGCAAATTTTTATTACATAATTATTGACAAATAAAATATTTGTTGATTTAAACAATTTATTAAAGAAATATAGTTCTAACAATAATTAACAAACGATATAATATTATTTATCTAAATAATGAATAGATAGAAGTATTTGAAAAGCATCAATGGATGTCAATTTACAAATAAATACTAAGTACATTTTTTTTTCTGATATTTTAACAAAGTATTAAAGTTTAAAGAACCATTTAGAATATAGAAGAAAAATGAAGTAAATACATACAACTAATTAAGTAAGTAATAATAAAATAAAATTACATAAAATATGGATAAGAATTACCAACATAAAATAAAAACTCTGTGTATTAAATAAGAACAAAATAAAAATAAAATAAACACCCTGTGTGCAATAATAAAAATACAAACTAATCAACTACTAGAATATAATAATGTGTAATAAAATTATTAAGTAAGGTAATTATAATAATAAGTAACAACATAATATGTG
This sequence comes from Apoderus coryli, assembly GCA_911728435.2. Lineage (NCBI taxonomy): Eukaryota > Metazoa > Arthropoda > Insecta > Coleoptera > Attelabidae > Apoderus > Apoderus coryli. The sequence continues at coordinate 2,046,383 of OU452207.1, forward strand.
CACAAATATTAAGAAAAAAAAACTAAAAATTAAAACAAAACTATACATAACATAATTAACTAAGTATTTTAATATTGATTAGCGAAATATATAAATAAACATTTTTTTCAATTAAAATCACAAAATAAACAACAAATAATATGTACTGATGATCACAATGGTTCTATAGTAACTTAAGTAATATACAACATGTCCCAAAAATATACAACCATATCCTTTTATCAAAGAGAGTCAGAAAGTGTTGTAAAACTGAAAATGAGTATAGACTAGATGTATCTTTATGAAGATAACATGTTTTTTTCTCCAGAAGTAAACAAGCAATTAAAAAATTTATCACGCGTATTTTGTCTGACAATTGGTCCTCTGAGCATACGGATGAGATGGAAGTCACTTTTGTATGAATTAGCGTTAGTCATACGTTTTTGAGACAGTCAAATGCTGAAAACAAATTAAGATTGATGACATAATCTTGTGTTCTAAATTTATTGGTATGTCCAATGTCGTATACTTACTTAGATAAATGCGTCTGCAAATATTTTATATATTTTGGTTAAGTACTACTTAAGTTAAATAAATAATTTTAATAATAATAATATAACGATAATAAAATATTCATCATAAACCAGCTAACAATGTTAAATAGTACAAAAATTGCGATTGATATTAATTAAGTATTGAATATCGTATCTTACTTTGTTTTTTTTTTTCCTAAACATTTGTTCGCTATTATATAATAGTCGCATCCTTCATGAATACGCTCCAATATACTCTGGTTTCCACAATTGGTTAGAGAAAAAGTTGTGCACAATCGCAATATCTCTGTCGTGGTCCGGTGTTGCTATGACTGGTTTAATTGTAACACTGTCTGGTACCATCAAACCCACTGGGATCAATGGATTGTTGATCTGGCGTCTCGATTGAGGTTTCGATACTTTCTTCGTGATTGTTATCTGCAATTTTAATTTAACTAATGAGTAGAATTGTTGGCGTATAGAATAATCTTGGAAGACACGTTTTACAGCTTTCCCAAACCATTCAACAACTAACAGTGATTTGGCGTTTTTTTCAATATCAGATCATAAGATTTATCCAAATTCAGTGTTAAATATATTTTTTTAATGTTTTTGATTGTCTACGGATTGAATTTTAAGTCAGTGTAAATTCTTAAATCTAACTAACTTAAATTAGCTCTGATGTAGACAAACTATATCGCCGAAACGTGGGCATGGTTTGTTCTGAATCCAGTCTGAATATATTATTTTGGAAACCTATGCATTACACAAGGATGGAATTTTTGCTGGTATGCTATTAACCTACCCTTGCCTGGCTACTAACAAATTGTAGCCCGTCTGCACATATTGGGGTCATTGAGCTTTTTATACTATTATTGAAATTGTAGCCCGTCTGCACATATTGGGGTCATTGAACTTTTTTTATTATTATTGGAATTGTAGCCTGGTGAGACGGTAAAAAATCAATATTCGAATGCCAAATGTGTCAACGTGTGTCATTTAAAAACAATTCTGCCAGATTTAGTTCATTTCAATAGTAGTAAAATAAAAATAAGTATAAATTAGTAGTTTTTTTAGATAAAATAATGTTTTAATATTTTTTATTTTTCTTGTCTTGATTGTTGTCAGATTTTGAATGAATTGAATTGAATGAAATAAAAATGATATGGAATAACCAAATTATTTTAGCAAAAATAAAATAACTTTGGGGAAATTAATTGTGTGTTTAAATAAGCATCTGCACGTGTGTCGGGTCTAAATAGATTATAGCGTTAACAGGTTTGTTGCTATGGCAACCAACTTTTTTTTTGTGCTGGAATTTGTTTATGGTGAAAATCTTCAAATAAAGTGTGGCATCATCGAATTTCTCATATTTTCTTGATTGTTGTCAGATTTTGAATGAATTGAATTGAATGAAATAAAAATGATATGGAATAACCAAATTATTTTGGTAAAAATAAAATAAATTTGGGGAAATTAATTGTGTGTTTAAATAAGCATCTGCACGTGTGTCGGGTCTAAATAGATTATAGCGTTAACAGGTTTGTTGCTATGGCAACCAACTTTTTTTTTGTGCTGGAATTTGTTTATGGTGAAAATCTTCAAATAAAGTGTGGTATCATCGAATTTCTCATCTTTTCTTGATTGTTGTCAGATTTTGAATGAATTGAATTGAAGGAAATAAAAATGATATGGAATAACCAAATTATTTTAGCAAAAACAAAATAAATTTGGGGAAATTAATTGTGTGTTTAAATAAGCATCTGCACGTGTGTCGGGTCTAAATAGATTATAGCGTTAACAGGTTTGTTGCTATGGCAACCAACTTTTTTTTTGTGCTGGAATTTGTTTATGGTGAAAATCTTCAAATAAAGTGTGGCATCACCTAATTTCTCATCTTTTCTTGATTGTTGACGGATTTTGAATGAATTGAATTGAATGAAATAAAAATAATATGGAATGTTTTCAATAACCAAAATATTTTAGCAAAGATAAAAGAAAATAAAGTTGCGGAAATTAATTGTGTTTAAATAAGCATCTGCACGTGTGTCGGGTCTAAATAGATTTCGGATTAATTACGCTATTTTCGGAGAACATTAGAGTGAATAAGAGCGATCACGTTTTATAGTAGTTGACAAGAAATCCCTTGCGGGATTTCCCTGTCGTTTTCTGGTAGCCTAACCTAAAATATTTTCCCCATACTTTGCATTTTGTACTTATTGATCCACCTCTGTATTAATTTAATTATTGGTACTATACTGCTTTTGTTTATTATTAAATTTAGCCAAAAAATTGAAAATTTGTTTTGTTTTAATTACCTATATAGTTTTTGATATGAATCATTGAGGTTTATACCGTAAAACTCAAAAAAAAAAATCAAATTCAAATTTTTCTCTCTGCAAAACCTGATTAAATAAATCGCCACCCTGTACAAAAAAATTGAGGCCATTCTAACAAATTAAAACAATGCAGAAGTTTTTTATTTATTAATCTCTGCCGTGCCTAAAAATTTAAAAAAATTAAATGGAAACATTTTTGCGTTACCCTGTATCTACATTGTAGAAGGTTATCCTGAAAATGTAAAAGTTGTACCCTATTCCAATTTGCAAAAAATAAATTTTCCATATAGACTGCACTGCCATTACGCCTTGTTAAAATGCTGTCTTGGGCCCTTCTCATGTTTTGAGTGCGAGTATGAAAATAAAAATAAACAGACAAGTTTTCGAACGCCTCGCGATGACACGCGGTGAACGCGACGTTGTTGTGCCGTCACAACATGTGGATGCGTCTTTAGATTATCTACTAAACACAATTCAACTAAAAAAGCTGTTAGACAAGCAAAGATGATATGGTTAAAAGAGGAGAAATCGAACATTTACAGCTATGAAAAGCTGAGTATGATCGAGACGATGTTGAAATTCGTTGTTGCTGACTTACAAATCAGCTTCAAGATAAGATTCTTCAAACAACCAAGGCCCTATTAAGAGAGAGACTTAGTGGCTTTTGCCTCTTACGAGTTCTCAGTACTATGGCCTTAGGGAAATTGTTTCAAGACACTTACCTCAGGTATCCTTGGTTCCGGACTGGATATATATCGTCTAGTGTCTGAACTCCTACTATTGGAAACTGGAACGGTGACACTTAAATCCATAGGCAAATGCGACAGCAACTTCGAAGTTGGCGTCAGGATGATTGTGTTATTGTTGTTTTCTAACAGTTGTTGTTGGGCCAGTAATAATTCTTTTGCTTTATCCTTGTCTTTACTCCTAAAATAATTTGAATTTTGTGATGGTAAAAGCGAATTTTGAGAGGTTTACCTGTTGTGACTGCTGTAGCTGTTCAAACCTAAGCTTGCTATCAGTTTCTCTCGCTGCAATCTGACTCGTTTGGTTGTTATCACAAAGGCACTAACAAAGGCTTTTTGGCATACCTCCACTGATTTACCTTCGTTAAGTAGAGGTACCAGGTACTTGCAGGTGATTCGACGTGGTGCACGGCCTGTTCCTGTGGATTCGGGGATGTTCAGTCGTGCCCTAGAAATATTGTCGTCATGATTTCTAAACTAATACACAATATAGACTTTTCAAAACAAGCAGAACTTTGCCTTGTTTCGTTGAACAGGGTTTAGAAATATGATTTACCTGAGATCCATATTGCATCTGAGGAACTGATTTTGGAGGTCGGCATCTCCTAGACCGTAGAAATGCTGGAAGAGGCTATCCCGCGCCTCATAAGGCACTAGTTCATCACATTTGTGTGGACATTGACATAATTCATCTGGAATAAAAAAAATATGCATAAGATTTGACAAGAGATGATGATGTTTGACCACCGGGACGTGCTTAAAACACTTAAAAAACTCGTACACGTGATAAATATGCGTTTTAAATACAAAATATGCTCCAGTACCGAGTTTTTAAGATCTATGTGAAACTTCATAAGAGTTTGTAGGCTTCATGCGTGGCCAGGATGTTTTAATTACAAAAACTTCGAAAGACATATTGGTAAAGTATATTATTATCAAAAATTAAAAGGATTTCATGTCCGTAAATATAATAAATGAAAATAATTTCGTGGCAAAGCGGACTAAAATGTTGGTTTTACCTACACAAGGAATTTTGTTTAATTTAGCAGGGCCCCAGTCTAATTCAATAGAACCAGACCGAGGCATGAGTCGAGAGATACTGACTAATTCGTTTCGCTCTTGTTATGAGCTCGTCAGAGTACCACAGTCGATGCCCATCTACAAATATCGGCCTGCATTTAAGTACAATAGGATACACAACAGTAGACACATGTAAACACGTATCATCTACATGTACATAGTAATGCAGAGACCGAACAAACTCAATGTATAGGTAAAACCAATCGTATAAATAGAAATAAATATAAATAAAAATAGTATGAACACAAAACGCTAGCAGGAGACTATTTTATCCTTCTGCCAGCATCTCCCAAATGTTTGGGTTTCAGCAATGCTCGGACGGTGGTCTCCAAGCGTTCTGCCGTCGATGTTTAATGCCAAATAATGAAAAATTAAAAGGATTTCATGTCCGTAAATATAATATAATTCTTAGTGTATCTCTAGTAATCATGTTCAGGGTTTAAAAAAATCGTATTTTCTTGTAGAAGGAGCCTCATCAATTTGCCAGTTATTTTAAAAATCTCCACATTAGTGCTAAAAGTTAAAATTTTGGAAAATCTATATAAAGCCAGACACAAAATTGGCTCGAAATTACTTTTGATTGAATATTCTTCCATAAAAGTGACCTCAGTTGGTAATTTAAAATAGTCACTAAGCTAATTATGTAAAGTTTCTCCTTTTTGCCATTGATGATGGAATTAGATTGAGTTCCGAAACATCTTTGGACAGTAGTTATGGATTTCTATTAAATTTATTTTCGTGGAGATTTGACTTTTATTTGTCACCAAAAATGTGCAACTCCACTTAAGAATGCACTATCTTTGCAAAATGATATTTAGCTTTGGTTAGGAAGCTTCCTGCATTCGGATTAAGCTACTGTGCTATTCTATTGATAAAATCTTACATTAGCGGCAGAGATCAGTTTGTTTCTTATAACGGTTATAAATCAAGAAGCTACCATGCAACATCAGGAGTACCTCAAGGTTCGAATCTGGGACCACTACTGTTCAATCTTTTTATTAACGACCTGGGAAAGAATTTAAAATCTGAAAGATTGATTTTTGCTGGTAATCTGAAGATCTACTCCACTGTGGACTCTGTTGACGACTGTCATGTTTTGCAAAACAGTCTGAACTTGGTCGGGGATTGGTGTGATGCTAATAAACTTCTGCTGAACCCGGTAAAGTGTAAAGTTGTGTCATATACTAGGAGAACGTTCCCTATTGATTTTGAATACGCGATTCATGACGCTGCATTGTCACGTGTGGAAACTACCAGGGATCTTGGTGTTGTGTTCGATTCGCGCTTTACCTTCAGCGAACACATAATGACGATGATAGCTAATGCATCCAAGGCATATGGTTACATCGTTAGAAATGGCAGATCTTTTCGCAATATTAATACGCTAAATATAAGAATTATACGTTTAAACTAGTTAGATATTCGTGCAACTGACCCTTGAAAGTGTTAAAATTTTCATTGAAAAAGTCAATAAATCTGTGTATTTTATGATAATTGGACAAACTGCAAGCTCTGTAAACCGGCGCTCTACCCTCATAGTTAGTGTGTGCTTGAGGTACTCGAAATATGTTGCTATTTCTTGCATTATGTTGGGGAGCATTTATATTGATATGTTGCAAAAGACGAGGACAATCAATCATGGCATGAATAATCTTAAATAAGAAGACCTGATACGAATAAATTCTGCGATAGTTTAAGGGATTGAAATCCGAATGTTTTTAGCAACGTTCTATGTAGGGAAAGTGGCCATTAACTTTAAAATAAATATGTTTTAAAAATTTTCGTTGGACAGCTTCTATTTTATTTATATGCACCTGATATATAGGGGACCAAACAACCGACGCATATTCCAATTTAGGTCTAATTAGTGAGTTGTATAGTGACACAAGCACGCTTTGAATAGCATCATTCACAATTCGCTCCACATGGTGGTTAAAGGCCAAATCACTATCAACCCAAACTCCAAGATCTCTGATAACCTCGTATCTCCCCAAGGCCGCCCCATCCACACTATAATTCATCTCAAGAATATTCCTCCCCTTGCAAAAGCTCACATACTTACATTTGTCTATGTTTAGTGGAATTCTATTTTCTGTACACCATATTACGAGGCGGTTCAAATCGGTCTGTAGATCCTGACAGTCCTGCAAGTTTTCAATAACACGAAACAACTTCAAGTCATCGGCAAACAACAGACATTCACTCCCAATATTTTGTGTAATGTCATTTATGTATAAGGGCGCGAGATTACTTCCCTGGGGCGCTCCGCTGGTCGCAGTGAAATCATGTAATCTGAACCCGTTATATTCGACATACAGCTTGCGTGAGCATAAATATGATTGGAAAAACTTTATTAGATTATGGGTGAAGCCGACATTTTTCATTTTAAGTTGCATTATTGTATGATCCATCCTATCAAATGCTTTTGAAAAGTCAGTATATATGGCGTCAATCTGTAGCCATTTTCCAAGGGCGGGATAGGTAGCCTGCAGAAATTCTGCGATGTTAGATACCGTCGATCTCTTTTGAAAAAACCCGTGCTGTTCCCACAATATGAGGTTTTTAACTTGATTAAATAATTTGTTCTGCAATACCGTTTCGAAAATCTTTGAAAAATTCGATATTATTGAAATTGGGCGATAGTTTGTTATTCTATCGTTATCGCCCGCTTTATGTACAGGGCATATTCGCGCTATTTTCCAGGCGTCAGGAAATACATGTGATGAGATTGATTTATTAAACAATATACACAAAGGCTCCGCCAGAGCATAGGCACAATCCCTGACAACGAATGCGGGAATATTACCTGGTCCTGCCGTCATCTTGGGTTTTAACATTTTCAATGAATCGAGAATGTCTGTCACATTTAACTCCCCAATACTAACCGGAATATCCGCATTTCCATCTGGAGTATAATAAATAAATAAATAATATAATCTTGGTTAAGTAATAAAATAGTGTTTTTTTTTAATTTTCCTCCCAAAACCAATCCAAAACAACATCAAATTTTAAAAATACTCGCATGTGTAGTTTTCTGTGACGTCCCAGTCATTCAATTACGTTTGCAAAAAAAATGCAGTTGTTAAATAAAATTAGGATTAATGTTACTAAACTAATAAATAGGTACGAAATGGCCTTGACGATATAATAATAATAATTCTTATAAACAAATTATTCCTAGGTACCTGTATGTATGTTATGATTGCGCAAAAAAAAATATGAAAAATAAAACACATGAAATAATCGTGAGGACCTTCTTTTTTTTTTTGCTATTATTATATTATATTTGTTTTTTTATATTTTGCAACATAATATAATAAATAGTTGTATATACCATCAATGACGTAATTGAAATTGTTACTTCTCTATTAATCATCAGTCCTATGCAGGGTTGGACTGATTTAAATCAATTGATTAAAATCATGGTTTAAATCAACTGATTTTTTTTTAATAAAAGTCATATTTAAAATCAAACCATAAATTTGTCAAATCTTCCGCGGTTTTCCATTAGGGATGATATGGTTTTTGAAGCGACGTTGCGGCCATTTGTAATATGTCATGATCTGTCATTTGTTTGACATTGTATTCAGTAGTGTTTACAATTTCATCAGAGAGAGATATACGCAAGAACAACGTTTTATGGTCGCATTAATCGGCCAAGTGTGCTCGCTATTCGTCGAATTGTTGAAAATTTTGAGCGTACATTTTCTTTACATAATGTTCAAGTGCCAATAAGACAAAGAACCGCCCGAAGTAATGCCATTCAGGCAAGTGTTTCTGAAGACCGCAATTTGTTGATTCCAAGACGTTCTCAATAATTGGGACTGTCTCAAAGCACAACCTGGCGGATTTTGAGAAAGGATTTGGGTTTGCATTCGTATAAAATTGTTCTCACTCAAGAACTGAAGCCAGTGGACCACCGTAAACGTCGTGAATTTGCTGATTTTGCCTTGGAACAACTTGAAAACGATAACGATTTTTTTAAAGAAAATCATCTTCTCCGATGAGGCACACTTTCATCTGAGTGGTGCGGTAAATAAACAAAACTGTCGATTCTCGTGCGAAGAAAATCCACAAATTATTCATGAAAAACCATTACATTCACCTAAATTGACAGTTTGGTGTGGTTTTTGGTCTGGTGGAATCCTCGGTCTGTACTTCTTTCGAAATGATGCTGGTAACACCGTTACTGTAAATGGAGAGCGGTATAGATCGATGATAACCAACTTTTTATGGCCGATTTTGGAAGAAGTTGATCTTGACAACATTTGGTTCCAGCAAAACGGGGCTACGTGCCACACAGCAAATGCAACAATTGAATTATTGCGAGAAAAGTTCATTCAAAAAATGGTGATATTGAATGGCCTCCTAGAAGTTGTGATTTAACACCATTAGACTATTTCTTGTGGGGTGATTTGAAGTCATTGGTCTTTTGAAATAAACCAGACTCTCTTCAAGCTTTACAAGTCAATATTGAACGTGCCATTCATGACATACGACTTCATTTAGTGGAAAAAGTCCTCGAAAATTGGGTTCATCGAATTCGTTCCTGCAGAAGAAGTCTTTTGAATTTCCTTAACAATAAGTGTGTTTTTTTTAAAGAAATCATATCACTCTTATTGGAAAACCTCTTATTTTATAATATCTACCTATCAAACCTATGAAATAGACAAAACGCTCAAAACAGTTAAAAAAAACAACATAAAAACAAATTATTTTGAAGATCTTGAATAAAAATACTAATTTGGACGCGTTTTCAGTTCCTATAGTTTTGTTTAGACAAATTATAGTAATCATGAAGTCAGAAATAATAAATTAAGTGCTGATGAATAGAAAAATCATAATTTTAATAATATCAATTTAATAAAAATCAAATAAATCATGATTTTTATAATATAAAAATCATATTGATTTTTGATTTTTTTTTTTAAATCAGAATTTGTCCAACCCTGGTCCTATGAATTAAAATTGGAAATCATTTTATTTTTAGTTTTTATTGTTTTTTAATCTCAAGTAAAGTTAGATCCGACGTTATGTATGTTATGTCTGCGTAGATTGTTTTAATGCCAATATCACCTCAGTTATCCGGTTCCCTTAGCCTTTGATGGATAATTGAAAATTCATATATGCATGGTCATTTATCATTCTATTTCTTTATGATCATATTTTCACTACGTTTTAAAGATATCGATGTCCTCAGTTAAAAATTGACATTAAGCCATAATATAGCCTATAGCATCATAAATATGGCATAAATATTTTACCAATTTTTAACGCTCAGTTCTGGTTTGACAGTCCTTTGTGTCCGACGATGTTTTAATCGGCAATTCAAAACGGGGGGACCCTTGCCTTAATTATAACCTAACTTTTTTTTTCTTGTGACTTTTATTTGTGGCAAAAATGTGATAAAATAAAGTTTTCTACATAAAAAAAGGAATACCTACTTGTTTTTTTTCGAAAAACTTAAAGGTTTTCGAGAAATACGAGTTTGAAAATTTTAGGACACAGCAGTTTATTTTGATATTGAAATACAGTTTGCTAACGGAAAATAACCCATGACTTATCCTCACTTATCCTCAACTTTCAGTCTATTGACATTCCTGGCAATTTTGAGTTTAATGAAATATCTTTTATTGAGATCAGAGATATAATAAACTCTTTTAAATATAAAAGCTCGAAAGACATTTTTGATTTGAATATCGTAATCTTTAAATATATTAAGGATATAATAATTATACCATTGACAATATTGATTAATTTGGCGATCTCATCCGGTATGTTTCCGAGTTGTCTGAAATTTAACAAAATTATACCGTTATTCAAAAAAGGATCTCCAGATGAATTGAACAACTATCGCCCTATTTCTATAGTACCTGTTCTAGGCAAAATTTTTGAAAAGATACTCTTTAAACAATTAGCCAACTATTTTGAAAGAAATAATTTATTTTCTCCGAAACAATTTGGATTTAGTCCGAAACTTAACACCGTTTCAGCTATAGAAAACTTTATAAATAGCGTTATAACCGCTTTTGAAAGTAGAAGGCTTGTGGGGGCCTCTTTTCTTGATTTAACAAAGGCGTTTGATTGCGTCTCACACGATATCTTGTTGGGTAAACTGGAGCGATACGGTATGAGTGCGAATTCGATTCGTTTGCTGAGTTCCTATGTCACTGGTGGGAATGTCGTAACGATGTTTGAGTCAAAGTCTTCTCAGCCCTTGTTGAGCTCTTGTGGAGTCCCACAGGGCTCGGTGCTCGGACCTCTATTGTTTTTGATTTTAATTAATGATTTACCTACATCTGCCATGCTCTGACCTGACATTGTTTGCAGACGATTCAACTATTGTCGATGTTCTGGCCTCAAGTATGATTAATTCACAGTCGAGGGCTGCGGACTGGTTTGCAGCTAACAAACTCTGTATGAATGCCAATAAAACAGCTACTAAAATATTTACATTACGTGAGACGGATGTTGCTGTTTCTGATGGTCTGGTAAAGTTTTTGGGTGTCACTTTGGACCAAAAGCTAACCTGGGCGGGTCATGTCGAGGTTACCATTGCCAAGTTGTCTAAGGTTGTGTTCATGTTGCGAAGCTTGAAGGGTGAAGTCTCTTTTAATGTTTTGAAATCAGCATATTATGGCCTTTTTCACAGTGTGGCTTCATATGCTTTGTCAATTTGGGGACACTCTTGTCATGCGCTAGTCGGGTATTCGCAATCCAAAGACGAGTGGTTCGAACAATGACAGATTTAAAGTTTAGAGAGGATGTCAGACCTAAATTTAAAGAATGTAAAATAATTACACTCCCGTGTCTCTATATCTACAATTCAATTATGTATGTGAAAAATAATTACAATCTGTACATAAGGCATGATGAAGTTCACAACCACAATACCAGAAACAAAAATGACATTCTTTTTGAATATATGAGGTTGGGTAGAAGCAGAAATTCTGTGAATTATATGTGGTCCCACATGCTATAATCATTTGCCAGATAGTTTGAAAACACAGAGCCTTGCAATGTTCAAAAATAGTTTAAAAAACTACTTAATTGACCAGGCTTTTTACTCCATTGATGAATTCCTCAGCACTGACTTTCTGTTTTGATTAAGTTATATACATTTCTATGTTTTTATGTTGTGTTATGTAATATTTTAATATTTAATATGACTTGTGTAAAATGAGTTGCTCTCACCCCTTTCCTAACCATCTCATCACTCATAATGTTTTCTCTGTAAACTTGACAGATGAATGTCATGCCTTTAGCATTAGGAGAAAACGTATCACACCGCGTATTTCACATTTTAGAGCGGAGGAGGCATTTTAAAACATCGTAAACAACCTCTAAGACTGTCGAATGCGCCAATTGCTGACAGCAGCGCTATAACGCCGGAATTCCAAAACACTGAAGGCGATCAACTACTAGATACTTTTGATTTTGAAAGGCCCCATAGGCCCCCATCTGAATACGCCCATGCTTATCAATTAATGAAAAACTTGTAAATAATTAAATTTATTTACACGCCACAACAAACTAATTTTTGAAAAATGTACCGTAACAAAATACGTTTACAACAGTAAAATAACTTCCGTATTAGCATGATAACACATTGTAAAATGAATGGTTGGCTATAGAGGAGAAAAAAAAAAGAGTTTAATGCCCTTTTTGTCGTAATAATACCTACACACATTTTAAAAAACTTTCCCGTGTACTATTTTTCCTTTACATAACAACAGTAGCATGTTTTAAGTTAGTTACGGTTTTAATTTTGTTGTTATTTTTTTTGTCTATTTATTTCTTCTAACAGAAATCGCTTCAACCGTGTCGTTTTCTGCTGTATCGGCAAATTAATTTCTATAGTAATAATACAGCAGTGTCATACGTTTTACATTATTTAGGTTTGTAATCGAATTTGTTGAAAGTGGAATAATACTTGTATATTATGGGGTTAATGATGATATGGGCGAGGGTGGTGTAGTCATACCAATGAGCCCCTACCAATAAAAGCATTTTTTTTTTCTTATTTATTATTCTTAAACCTTGATCTACAATTTCTTTCTTTTTTTTTTTTTCCTTTTCTTGGGATGAGTTTCACAAATTTAAAAAAATAATTTTTTTTTTGAAACTATTTTATTAATGGTTTCATGTCATTTTTTTATCTCCAACGTTTCTTTTTTTTATTATTACATTTTTGTTTTTAAGTACGTATACACGCCCTTGTTCTACAATCTGACAATACATTTTTGGATTGATGTATTGTCAGATTGTAGAACAAGGGCGTGTATACGTACTTAAAAACAAAAATGTAATAATAAAAAAAAGGAAAAAGAAATGTTTGTGAATTAGAAAAAAAAAAGAATTTCTTGAAAAAGACTAGCTGAGTCTAGTCGAAATGTTGGAGAAAAAAAGAAAAAATGACATGAAACCATTAAAAAAATAGTTTCAAAAAAAAATTCTTTTTTTAAATTTCTGAACCTCATCCCAAGAAAGAAAAAAAGCGAGTTGCTCAAGGATAATATACCTAGTATTTGTAATTTTAGAGCAAACAAACCTTATCTTAAAATCATTTAATTTAAATATGTTAATACATTGAAATTTAGTGGAGATCTTTATAATTAGACTTTTAGTATCGATTTCTAGAGAAACTAATAATTAAAATAATTATTATTGTGACATTATATAGGTAGCACGCATATACAAACCGCAAAAGATAAAAATGACGTAAACATCACGCGGGTTTTTTTCCCATTTAGAATAAAATATAAACGTATAGTAAGTGGCCTTGTTTCCATGCCATACAAAAATGGTTATGTGCCTCTTTGCATCCTTCGTTTGTATATTCACTTACTTAAACTTATTGTGTACTTTACTATTATTATAAAGTGTTTACCAATAATTAAGTACTTTGTAGATATAATAATAATAATTTTGTGGCATATCGTAATCTAAACAACGGATTTTGTTTCATTAAAATTAGCCAAAGCTTCAATTCGTTTTGCTGTTATCGTTTGCTCGTCAAAATACATACGATTGATTGGTGGGAATTTAAAACTGACGGTGACATCAACATTGCCCGTTAGCCAAATTGCAGTATTTATCAAGGCCCGAGGAGTATTCGATAAGATAATTTTTGACTTTGTAGATATCAAAAATTTTATTGTCAATCTGACGTTTAATAATTTTCAATACAAAATGTATAGTTTTAATCAAACAAATATTATTCATTTTTATTTAAAACTATAGTTGTGAAAAGTAAAATGGGTAAATGTTAAATTGGAAGAAGAGTTTGCTGAAGTTGACGGATTGTTAATTTCCACTGTTGAGGAAATTCCTCGCATGGTGTTGATTATTTCACCATGGCGTTCTTGGTTAACTTTCATCATTATCATCATCATCACTCAGCTATAGTAGTTCACTGCTGAACATCAGCCTCTCGTTTATTTTGCCACTCGTCTCTATCTTGAGCCATTTGTATCCAATTACCACAGATTCTTTTCATGTCATCGGTCCATCGTGTGGGGGGGGCGCCCTCTCCTACGATAAGCCTCGTGCCTCGGGCGCCACTCCAATAGTTTTTTAGACCATCTTCCGTCAGTTCTTCTAGCTACGTGGCCGGCCCAGTTCCACTTTAAAGTTGTTATTTTTTCGATTACATCTATAACACCTGTTCTTTGGCGAATAATCTCGTTTGGTATTCGGTCTCTGAGGGAAATACCCAGAATAGCCCTCTCCATCGCCCGTTGGGTGACACGCAGTTTCTTTGCTGACTTTTTTGTAAGCGTCAATGTTTCGGCTCCGTATGTCATCACTGGTAATACGCACTGATTGTATACTTTTCGTTTTAGACTGGTGGGAATATCCGACTTGAAAACATACTTTAATCTTCCAAAAGATGTCCACCCCAAGCCTACTCTCCGGAGAAGTTCGCACGTCTGGTTGTCCCGTCCTATTCGGATCTCATGACCCAAATATTTGTAGGCGGTGACCTGTTCAATAGATTTGCTTCCAACAGTTATGTTTTCACTGGGGACTAGGTTTGTCATGACTTGCGTCTTTGCAAAGTTAATTCTTAGGCCAACTTCCCTTGAAGCATTGTATAATTTTTCCAACATCATGGACGCTTGATCTATACGGTCGGTGATAAGGACGATATCGTCTGCAAATCTTAAGTTATTTAATCTTTCACCGTCTATATTTAGGCCCATTTCCCCCCATTCGATTTTCTTACAGACATATTCGAGCAGTGTGGTGAACAGCTTTGGAGAGAGGGTATCTCCTTGACGTACACCTTGTTCTATTCGGAATGTTCTTGTGTTTTTATGTAATCTTACACACGCCGTTGCTTTCTCATATATACCCTTAATCAGTGCAATGTACCTGTAATCAATTCTGCAGTCTGTTAATGATTTGAGCATATGTTGTTGGCTGATTGAGTCAAAAGCTTTTTCATAGTCCACGAAAACAAGGATGAGAGGTTTATTATATTCTGTTGATTTTTCTATAAGGGTCTTGATTGTATGTAAATGGTCATTTGTACCGTCCCCTGCTCGAAATCCTGCCTGTTCTTTCGGTTGGTAAAAATCTAATTTTGGAGTTAGGCGTTTAGCAATGATCTTCATAAATAGTTTATACAAGTGAGATAGGAGACTAATGGGTCTGTAATTTGCTAGATTACCAATGTTCCCCTTCTTGTGCAATATTACTATAGTGGCGTTGTTCCACTTTGAAGGTGTCACTCCTTGATGTAGACATTCATTAAATAATTTACATAGGGCTTTAATAACTATGTGTCCACCTTCCTTTACTGCCTCTATAACAATTTCGTCTTCTCCTGGTGACTTATTATTCTTCATCTCAGACACCGCCTTTCTTACTTCACAGTAGGTTATGTCTGGTACATCTTCAGAGCCCTGGTTCAGTATTCTTGGGATAGGTACCTCTTCTTCATCCGGTTTTCTATAAAGTTCTTCATAGAAGTCTTCGACAATTTTTACAATTTCATCCTTGTTGGTAGTCTTCTCAATCGTGAAATAATATATAAGGCAATCAGGTGGTTCACCACCTCGCCAAGCTAACTCAACAGCTACAATATGGTAAAAAAAATTTTGTAAACCTTCTGGTGTACATTCATCCGATAATCCAATGATTCTAGCCAAATCACTTGAACTCAAATTTGATGAACTGCATTTTCGTTTGTTTGGATCCTGCTGTAATCTTTTACGTTTTGCATTTCTTGCATCTCGCGCATTTTTGAATATCACACTGGTAAACGGGTCGAATACAATTTTGATGTCATTGAAGTATTTTTCCTGAAGTAGCCTACTCGTAGCATTCCAAATTGTTTTTACAGGTGCTTCTTTATATTCAGTTCCGTCAGTTTTTCTCATATTTACGGCATAATCTTTCAATATATTAGCCAAATTATGCAAACTCGTTTCAGCATTCAGTTCGTATTCTCTGGTCGCACAAAACTCGAGAAATATTTTTTATTTAAAATGAATATCTATGCACTTTAGAGCAAACAAACCTTATATCAAAAACATTTAATAAGATGTCTGAATCGAAAGCCAAAAAAAAATAATATCTAGAGTTTCCCATTTTAAAAAAACGTGAGTTTGATATGCTACGGGATAATGTAACACCCTGTATAAATGGTACCTATTTTAGAATGTAGTCCTAATAGGTCTACAAAATTAGCCGTTGAAAGAATTTTGAAAATCGGAATAGTTTTGCCACAGTAGATTCTCGCGTCTAGGCTGACTCACCCTGTATATGGTCATCATCAGAGTATATATATATGAATATATCGAAGCTACAATACAGAACATTCATATTAGTATACTAATAATACCCTAATAACCAATAACCGCACTTTTAATAGCACAATAATCAAATTCAGTTTGATAAACTTAAGAAAAACGTCCCTTCTCGCCTGCGTCCATCCGTCGTCGCCTCAACTCAGTCTTAACTACATTAAGCGCCTCATGCTGCTTAGCAGACATGTCGGCCTCCACATATACACGTTTCGTCTGAACAATCCTGCCTCTGTTCCTCAATACGCATTGAACATCTTGAGACTGTGTCAAACGTACTTGTAGTATCTTCCGACTGTTTTTATTGGTTTGACCAATTGGAACAACTTCAGTTACAGCGATTGGACCATTGCAGATTATAAACAGGGCTTAAAACTCAATCTTTTTGACACTATTTAAATGCACAAATGGTAAACATGGGAGAGGTTTACCTGAAATAAACGAAAAGAAGGTACTCGTTCGTTTTCTCTTAAACTACGCTCAATCCTAAGTAGAACCTTCTTCAAGTGGAGTCACAAGATTATTTAAAAATAGTTGTCAACTCGGTAAAATTATGACTCAGCGAGTGTGGCGGCAAATCTTATCCTGACATCTCTGATGATGTAAAACATCGTGTATGGTTCGGTTTCAAAATTAAAGTCGAAAATTAAGTGCGGAGTACAACTGGGAGGCCCTGTATCTCTGTGTTTAGGAATGAAGTCACCGGACACCCGGTATATAGATTGGATTTACTTTATTATACGAGGGCACTCGAAAAATATTTATTGAAGTATTGGTACAACAAGTGATTATAAGTCGTTAGTATATTTTCCTTCCTTAATATGTAGAAAAGATACAGGGGTTTCATAAATACACCCGCAGTGGCGGGTCATCGAAGAGATCAACTTGTGCAGGAGCGACACCGATTTTGCAGTCAAATGTTTGTTTTTTTCGCATAATTTAGATGTCAACAGTGTGGCATTCTTTAGTTCAAAATTTGTCAAAATTAAAACCTTTTAACCCACATATGGACCAGAAACAAAAAACTGTCAACCTGTCAAATTTCGACGGACCGTTGAAAATGATATCAATACCAAAAGTCATATGTTCAGACTACCTTAATATACAGGGTGTCCCAGTTTTTTTTTCAACTAACTCTCCAAACGAGGCAAATAAAACTTGATTTTGTTGTGCAACTCGTTCTAACAATAACTGAATTCCCCATGTGTAGCTGATAAGATATTCGTAATAAATAATAAACTGATAAAGATAGGACTTTTTTACAACACCATTTCAAGTAAAACAGCAACAAAATTTTAATATTCTGTAACTGCCTTAGGCGCCATTTCGCGATATAGGTACGTGGCGGGAAAAAACTGTGACACCCTGTATATAATAAGGTAAATTGAAGGTATTGTGCCTCCGCCGCTACTGCGTCTTGGTAAATAAATTATGCCTATTTAGTTTACCTACTTTTTGAAACAAAATTTTAATAATATACACGCTTCAAAACATCTAATAACAAGATTTGGTAACTTTCACCTTGCGTTTAACCGTACTTTGTGGCATTGAGCTAAATAGTGTCTCTTTTTTTTATTATTTTTATTTCACTGTAAGTATACTCTTCTATCTCTGTTTCATATATTTTTACACTGCGCTTGGTTCACGTTGGAATGCTCAGCTGTAAATGATTAGTTGGGATTAGACTTTTTTTTTTGTTATTACGAGTACAATCCTGTGTTATTTTACCTATTTTAAGAAGGTTACAATGTACCTAAGTATTTACTTTTAAGGTCGCTCTTGTTGTACAGTATGGTCATTATTTCATCTTGATAAGTAAATTTTCTAGAATTGTATTTATATAATTTTTCGGGTTAAAATCTTAAAATCAGTTTATAACTGCCTTGTAACCCTTTTTGCGACTACAGACAAATCAAGAATCTGTTGTTGTCATTGTAATAATATTTCTTTTATGTTTTTTATTTTTATTTATTGTCATTACATGTCATTACCAAAAAAGGTTTACACAAGTCATATTAAATACTAAAATATTACATAACACAACATAAAAACATAGAAATGTATATAACTTAATCAAAACAGAAAGTCAGTGCTGAGGAATTCATCAATGGAGTAAAAAGCCTGGTCAATTAAGTAGTTTTTTAATCTATTTTTGAACATTGCAAGGCTCAGTGTTTTCAAACTATCTGGCAAATGATTATAGCATGTGGGACCATAATAATTCACAGAATTTCTGCTTCTACCCAACCTCATATATTCAGGAAGAATGTCATTTTTGTTTCTGGTATTGTGGTTGTGCATTTCATCATGCCTTATGTACAGATTGTAATTATTTTTCACATACATAATTGAATTGTAGATATAGAGACACGGGAGTCTAATTATTTTACATTCTTTAAATTTAGGTCTGACATCCTCTCTAAACTTTAAATCTGTCATTATTCGGACCACTCGTCTTTGGATTGCGAAATACCCGACTAGCATGACAAGAGTGTCCCCAAATTGACAAAGCATGTGAAGCCACACTGTGAAAAAGGCTATATGCTGATTTAAAAACATTAAAAGAGACTTCACCCTTCAAGCTTCGCAACATGAACACAACCTTAGACAACTTGGCAATGGTAACCTCCACATGACCCGCCCAGGTTAGCTTTTGGTCCAAAGTGACACCCAAAAACTTTACCAGACCATCAGAAACAGCAACATCCGTCTCACGTAATGTAAATATTTTAGTAGCTTATTTTTACCCCTTTTACACTATTTACGAACGCCTATGAAAACAAGTTATTTATAACACATTTTATAGGTTATATCTTATCAAAGCTATAAATATCTACTCAATATTTCTGCTATGGTTAAGAAATACGTTTTTTTCTAACTTTTTTACCCCATTTTACACTTTTTTCGAATGTCACTGTGTTCTAATTGTTTAAGTTAAATATTTTAGGTTATATTTAATTAAATGCACAAAACATTATTCTATATTTCGGATAAGTTTAGGAACTATGATTTTTTTTATTTTTGTACCCTCTTTCAAACTTTTTGCCTACGCTCAATGTTAATCACCACCTATAAATATCCTGTAGTATTTTCGTACCAAATGTGGTTAAAATCCGTTAAGTGGTTTTTAAGTTATCACGGATACAAATTTTTTCTGACCCTTTTATAGAACTTTCACGGACGCCTATGGTACATTAATTTTTGTCGTGTATTTTTAACAACAATTCAACTAATTAAATATAAAAATGTTTAAATTTTAAATATTTTTTTTATTTTAATCCTTTTTCTACTATTTACGAACGCCTATGTAAATAAAAATTTTATACTGCATTTTGTAGGTTATCTTATATCAAAGCTATATACAATTAGCCAATTTTTCTGGTATATTTGGGAAATATTTTTTTTCGTTTTGACCCTTTTTTTAGACTATTTTCGAACGCCTGTGTGAACCAATTCTTTTATGGACTATTTTTTAGCTTATGTTGTATCACACCTATGAAAAATTATTCCATATTTCAAATAAGTTTAGGAAATATATATTTTTTATGTTTTGACCCCTTTTTGACTATTTACGAACGCCTATGAAAGTAAGATATTTATGACACATTTTATAGGCTATATTTTATCAAAGCTATAAATAACTAGTTAATATTTCTGTTATGTTTAAGAAATACGTTTTTTTTTTTAAATATTTTTTATCCCATTTTACACTATTTTCGAACGCCAATGTGGTCTAATATTTTATGTTCAATATTTT
Source organism: Apoderus coryli (assembly GCA_911728435.2). Lineage (NCBI taxonomy): Eukaryota > Metazoa > Arthropoda > Insecta > Coleoptera > Attelabidae > Apoderus > Apoderus coryli. Next base: position 2,066,630 of record OU452207.1, read on the forward strand.
AGGTTATATTGAATTAAATGCCTAAAAAATTATGCAGTATTTCGGATAAGTTTAAGAAGTATGATTTTTTGTAATTTTCGAACCCTCTTTTAGACCCTTTGCCTACGCTCAATGTTTCCCAAAATCTAATCAGCTCCTTGCCATGTCCAATAGTATTTTTGTACCAAATTTGGTTAAAATCTGTTAAGTGGTTTTTGCGTTTTCGTGGATACAGAGAGACAGACAGACATTTTTTTAAAACTACTTATTTATGTATAAAATGACCAAAAACAAGTATTTCCGGGGGAGTTGCGCTCCCCACAAATGTAATGCAACAAACTTTATATACACATCTATGATCTTTTTGTAAATAGTCAAACAAAAATTTGAAAGAAAAAAAAATTAAAAAAAAAAAAAAATCTATCCAACAATAATTATTATACAAAAAAAAAAAAAAGAAAAAAAAAGAAAAAAAAAAAAGTATTTCCGGTGAAATTAAAAAAAAAAAATTTCATGAAACTAATAGTTTCATGAAAAATTAGTTTGATATGGAGAGCTAAAAAAGATACAAGCACAAGTGCGTTTTTTTAAAGAAACACCCTGATTGTCGTTAAATATCCTGTTTTATTCTGATTTGAACGATATTGGGTCAGTAGTTTTCACATGATTTGCAGAAAAAAATCATCGGAATTACATAAAATGTCACAATTTTAATTACTAAAACCTATGGAATGATAAACGTCAGTTTGACACAAATTTTATTCTAATAATTTGTAAGTCAGATTAATATTTGAATAAGTGTTTATTTTTGAAATGGTTTTTCGTCAATTTACAGTTTAAAAACGAAAGTAATATGTTTTATAGAAAATAATGTTGTATGTAATTTCAGAAAGAAAAGGGGAAAAAAATTTTTGTTTCAACCTGAGGAAGTTACTAATTAGTAACGAAACGTCGTTTGTTATGATTATTGTTTGATAGTGACGAAAATAAATATGAATATTTTTATGTAGAGTAAAGAGGAATTGTTATAAGAACCGAACACCCCAAGAAAAAAGTAAACTGAAAAAAAAGTAATATGCGTCGAATATTCTTGTTAAACAATAAAAGTCCTGTCCTGGCACGTAGTTTTTTAAAACTACAGTAGGTATGTCGTTCACACAGGAAGAACTTTCTTATTTTTCATTTGATCGAAAAAAGTTACTTTTGATAGAAAGTTTTGCTGGTTCTTAAAGTAAGATTGGGATAGAAAAGTTTAGTATTTCTTATACGGGGTGTTCAGAAAATTTAAAAAACTTTGAAGACCAAAGTGCACTTATTTGAGAAGATTTGGAAATAAAATGGTTTTAAATTGAATAATAAAAAATCCATCTAGCTGCTCTTTTTAAAAAAGTAATAATTTAAAATAATGAAGCTTGTCAAAGCTGTTTTTAATTAAATTATGTGTAAAATTTACCCAAATGCCTCCTATATCTACGCTAATAAACAGTTAATGATTAGGTTATCGGTCCCTAAATGCATGTAAAATTTTGTCAAAATCGGTTAGCTAGTTCTTGAGAAATGAACAAAAAAGATAATTTGACCCCTAAATTTGGACACCCTGTATCTCGATAACGAAGGATTTGCGGACATGGGTTCAATGGCAAAAAATGCTTGAATTGTTTTCAGGAATCGCCAGTTTTCGTTGTTGCAACCATAATGAATCAATATTTTAATTTAAATTATTATAATATTGGGTCTGCCAGATAACTTTTTTTTTTTGAAAATGCTATAAAAGAAAAACTGGTGAATATTTTCTCAAATTTCTTTTTTTACTTGAAAGTACAATCCTTCCGGTTAATAATGACAAATAATTTCATTCAAATGGCTGCCTCGGCTGGCCATGCAGTAGCCTACACGATCGGTCCAATTTTTAAACACATCGATTGTGTGCAGCTGTATTTCACCAATGGCTTCACGAATATTGTCCTTTAAAGCGTCAATTGTCTCTGGCTTGTCGGCGTAACACTTATCTTTGACGGCACCCCACAAATAATAGTCCAACGGTGTCAAATCGCAGCTCCGAGGTGGCCAAACGACATCAGCTCTGCGGCTGATAATGCGATCTTCAAAAACAGGGCGCAAAACATCGAGTGTAGCCTCGGCTGTGTGGCACGTAGCGCCGTCCTGTTGAAACCAAATGTTGCCAATATCCTCCTCTTCAATTTTTGTGAACAAAAATTCGTTCAACATGGCCCGATATCGATCGCCATTGACTGTAACGGCCACTCCTTGCTCATTTTCGAAGAAAAATTGCCCAATTATGCCTCCGGACCAAAATCCGCACCAAACAGTGACTCGTTTTGGGTGCATCGGTTTTTCAATGTATGCGTGCGGGTTTTCTGTGCCCCAAATGCGACAATTTTGATTGTTTACATACCCGCCAAGATCAAAATGAGCTTCATCTGAAAAGATGATTTTTTGGCAAAATCGGCATCTTCTGTAAGTCGATCGCAGGCCCACTGAGCGAAGCGAAAACGCATTGGATGGTCAGTTGGCTTCAACTCCTGAACCAATTGGACTTTGTATGGCGTCATACCAAGGTCTTTATGCAGAATTCGTCTCAATGATGTCTCCGAAATGTTCAATTGTTGAGACCGACGGTGAATTGATGTTGATGGCGCTTCACGCACACTTTCTGCCACAGCAGCAATATTCTCGGGTGTACGCACTGTTTTTGGCTTTTGCACGTTTTGGTTTATCGATGAGGATGCCAGTTTCTTTCACTTTTTTCACGAGATAACGAACATACGGAGCTTACGGTGCTTCTCTTCTTCCAAAATCCGTACGCAATTTTCGCACACATTCTGCAACATTACCATGATTTTCAAAGTAATGTCGCAATATTTCCCAGCGTTGTTCAAGCGTATACACAACCATATTCGTTCAGCGGAAGGATAAAACTAATTATCTGTCAAATCAGACATGAGCTAAGTGTTACCCTTCACGAAATAAGCACTAGTTGAAAAAAAAAACGTTAGATGGCGGACCCGATATATATTTAAATAATGATACGCCTATGCAATTAACATTAAAAATTCTATACCTCCTATTGAGCAATAAAATTGTCACCAAACAGTAGTAATACTTTCGTTACTTTATAGCAACACCTCGTATGCGTATATCATCATGAAATTTTCGCACTGACCTCGTAAACACGTAATGACGTCGTCCTGCCTAAGTAACCTGTTTTTTTTTTTAATTATCTATGATGTATCATGCATTATTACAGGTAATATTCTCTACACTTATTATTATAAGGCATAACAAAACATTCAAGTAAAGTAATAGATCAGGAGATATTATACTTTAACATTAGTTATAGAGAAAACACACTTAGTTAATATTATTTGTGTGACACGTGCCTTGTCGGCAAGGCCAATGTTTCACTTCGTGCTCCCCATACACATCGAAACACCACACAGCTTATAAGTAACCAATAAAATCGTTCTGACCTACATACAACAGAAGGTCGCTAAAAAATATGTTATTATGATTGGAGAATGACTGAATTCAATATACCCAAAAAATTCCAATTTAGATCTAACAGGTTATTTTCGCTAAATTAAATACCTATTTACATAGACGCCACACATTATTATTTATTAGTGTTATACGAGGCATGATCACATGTACAATTATTATTATTATTCATGAGTCGTTTTGCTTTGTCAACACAAACAGGTTAGGGTCCAATAACCTTGTAATGTGCAAATACAGTAAATTTAGACCTAATAAGAGGGCAATTATTTTTATTTTGAGCCTTATTGGCAACACTTATTGGCAGCGGTGGTTTACAATTATTTGAAAATTTTGAAAAATGTTTGTTTAGTTTCCTAATTTCACAAAAATATCAGTGCAATCATTATTTCATTCGAATCTTTTTGACAGTTTATATTAAAGCCGTATGCATGAGTTCTGCATCAACTGATTCCTGTTCTCATCAATTTTTGTCAAACAAGGGCTGTATATAACATCGCCATAATTAAAATGTGACAGTACTAAGCTGTCGCATAAAAGTTTTTTTGTTTGCCAGTTAAGCCATCTTCTACTATCGTATATTGCTTTTAAATTCGTAAAAGCCCTCCTTATGTAAAGGCTCACATGCTTCGTAAACCTCAATTCGGTATCGAGTACGATACCCAGGTCAATCACCACAGTTAAGTCCTTATAGCGCTTTTTATGGATTTTATTACCAAATAGCAAAAGTTCCGACTTCGTTGGATTTATTTCTAGCCCATGAGATTGAGATGCTTCCACAATTTCTGAAATGTCGTGATTGATCGTGTCAAATTTCCTCGACCGCATTTGGTGCAAATGATAATTATACCTGAGTATCATCCGCGTACATGTGAGCCCTACAAAATTTTAAGGATTCGGTAAACTGGGACGTATATAAAGAAAATAAAATTGGGGATAAAATAGAGCCCTGCGGAACGCCACTCCTCAATCTTTCTATCTGCGATAGCTTTCCTCTACGGGAAACCATTTGACTACGCTCAGTCAAATAGTTTTTAATTAGGGCGGTGGAAGGACTGTTGAAACCCATATACTTCAGCACAGCAATCAATAAACTATGATCAAGCCTATCAAATGCTTTACTGTAATCCAACAGTACTAAACCCGTCATTTTACCTTGATCAGTAAGCAAGGCAGTGCAACAACTATAATCGGATCTGAAACCGGATTGTATTTTGGGCAATAAGCTTTGTTTCTCCACGTATTCCTTCACCTGGTCATCGAGAATTCTTTCAAGAATCTTGCTCATTGTAGGCAAAATACTCACAGGTCGCAAATCCTTGAAATCTGACGGATTTGACACTTTAGGCAGAGGAACAACTTGACTAATTTTCCAGATTTTAGGGTACATGCTTTTTTCAATACAATAATTGACGATATGAAGAAGCACGGGCAAAACACAGGGGCAGCTACGACGTAGCATATCCAGACTTATGCCATCACTGCTCCACTTTTAATTGAGTCTAAGGCTTTGGCGATATCTTCTATCTCTACCATTTTAAAGTCGAAACTATTGGCTTTTGGATTATGGTTAGACGAGTAAAAATTTAAGGTCTCAACAGCAGGCTTCCCGATAGGAATGTTCACAAAATATTCATTTATTTTGTCAAGATCCTCCAAATGTTGAGGTATACTTGTTCTCTCTTTGCCATAAACATTCATATCTCTTAATAGCTTCCAATTATTCTTAGAATTGTTTTGTTGAATACGGCCCTGTAAGAAAGATCTTTTTAAACGAACAGTCTCCATTGACACGCAATTCCGCAGCACCCTGTATGCTGATGGTTTTTCAAAAACGAAACGTCGTAGTGAAAATTTGTCAACGCTATATTATTCTACTCAAAAAGTAACAAAGAGAAAGTGCTTTTCATTTTTTTATATCTGTAAAAATAATGTCAGAAATAAATAAAAACTAAAATCGCAAAAAATTGTGATCAAATATACATAATCACCCTGTACATGACTTCGTTCTGACTGCCTAATACATGAGTACGAATAGCTGCTAGATGTAGGATTGAATTCCCTAGTCGCAAAAACAACCCAAATATAGAAGGTAAAATTGTCTCGAAATTTGATTATCGTACCTCGTATATACCCAAAACAAACAGACCTGGGGTTTTAGTAAAAAAAAAAAAGTGAAATTTTATTCCTTAGCTTAGCTACTAAAGATAACAGTGAGCACTTGTTATCTATATGACATTTTGGAAACAAAAAAAAAAACACATGAATCACGTCAGCTTGTGCGCATTTATTTTGTGGCGTTTTTCATTTATTTCATGATTTGTCGACGTGTATATTATGTTATATTTTTATTGTTTGTATCAGTAAATTTAATTATTAGTACATACTTGAAATTAATTTTTTCTTTTACACATCCAAAGTAGGTTAGAAGCAGCAAATTACTTACCAGCGACTGTTTTGGCGGGTATAAGTTTCCCCGTACGTGAAATATATGCTAACCCAGCGCTGCGTAAATGTTTCTGCAATTTTCTCTTTGATTTCGGTACACCTTTTCTTTCTAAACGTTCCATTAATGTTGCCGCCGTTAATGTCGCCATCGTTAATTTATTTTTAATAAAACACTGGTATAATTACTATTAGACAAAAGATCATAAATATAATATGAAAAACGTGGTAAGTTAGATAGATATCACTATAAATAAAAAATCACATGTGTATAACTTTATTAGGTACGTTATCAAAGTGCACTTAGGTATGTTGATTTGTTGTTTTGGTTTGAAAATTGACTAGTACAATTTCGTGCTGTTTTAACTAACACAACACGACAAACTTAAATTCACTCGCGTTATTATAATACCGTACTGTGTGTGCTACTGCCACTAAGTAATGCCACTTTGGATTGGAAAACAGGGTCGGCGGCTATTGACGGATACACGATCGTCAATTGTTATTTTGTGTATAATATTTTATTTTGTATGTAGAAGTGAAGTGAGTCGCAGTGGGCCGTGTGATGATGATAGTAGTAATAATAATAATAATAGGAGGCATTGATAGAAGGCCGGTGGGGCGTAAGGCTACGTCGACTGTTTTTTTTTCTCTCTGCTATGGTGCGCGCTTGTTGGTAATAAGGCCGTTTGGGTACCGGGGCGGGTTGGATAGTAATAATCATCAATATTATAGTTTTACCTAGTTGTTGTGTTGTGTAAACAAACAACAGGTGGATTTGATTCAGGGTTATTATTTCTTGTTGTATGGGTATGGATGCAATATGCGCATTGTGAATGCGCACACGTTTGTGTGATATTTAGTATTAGAGATGGATGATTTTATTATTTTTTGTAGATCAGAGTGCGATTTGCAGTCAAGGGAAATTAGTTTGAGGGCTAAATCTGATGGATATTCAATTCAAAGATAAATTTTTGGGTTGAATAATAAATTTCTAGATGAAAAAATATCCTGGACAAACTATACACTGTGTCCAAGATAAGAATGGGACAGTATTGGAATCTTGGAAACGGAGTTACAATGTCGGTTAAATTGGAGAAATGTTGTACAATTTAAACATCTTTTAAATGGTGTTTTCAAAATTAAACTAACTTTAGCCGTTTTCAAGAATTTTTGAAAAAACCATTGTTTTGCGATTTTAGTTTTTATTTATTTCTGACATTATTTCTACAGATACAATAAAATGAAATGCACTTTCTCATTGTTATTTTTTAAGGAGAATACGATAGCGTTTACAAATTTCCACTACGACGTTTCGTTTTTGAAAAACCATCATCAACTTCGTTTTTTTAAATACGGCCCTGGATTTTTTATTGTTAAATTTAAAGCTATTTTCAATTCAAAACTAGGTGGTTAAAAAAAAATCCAGGGACGTATTAAAAAAACCAAGTTGATAATGGTTTTTCGAAAACGAAACGTCGTAGTGAAAATTTGTAAACGCTATCTTATTATCCTCAAAAAGTAACAAAGAGAAAGTGCTTTGCATTTTTTTATATCTGTAAAAATAATGTCAGAAATAAATAAAAACTAAAATCGCGAAAAATTGCAATTTTAGTTTTTATTTATTTCTGACATTATTTCTACAGATATAATAAAATGAAAAGCACTTTCTTATTGTTATTTTTTATGGAGGATACGATAGCGTTTACAAATTTTCACTACGACGTTTCGTTTTTGAAAAACCATCATCAACTTCGTTTTTTTAAATACGGACCTGGATTTTTTATTGTTAAATTTAAAGCCATTTTCAATTCAAAACTAGGTGGTATATCACACGTAATGGTTAAAAAAAAAATCCAGGGACGTATTAAAAAAACCAAGTTGATGATGGTTTTTCGAAAACGAAACGTCGTAGTGAAAATTGGTAAACGCTATATTTTTGTCCTTAAAAAGTAACGACGAGAAAGTGCTTTTCATTTTTCTAAATCTGTGAAAATAATGTTAGAAATAAATAAAAACAAAATCGCAAAAAATTGTTTTTTCAAAAATTCTCAAAAATGGCTAATTTTGAAGACACCATTATTTGATCACTGTGTCCTCTACGGATTTTGAAAGATTAAAAAGTTCTTCAAAACAAGATCAACATCAAATTTATTAAGGCGAATGAAGAGGTTTTTCTTTGCAAAAAGTTTTTTTTTCACTGTGAGACCATATTGATGGTTTTACCCTTTTTCAGTTAATCATTGAGAATAATTCTTTTCGCGTGCCAAAAAAACAGATAAAAAAGTAAATGTCTTAAGTAGATACTTACTTACATTCTGCTTTATTTAAGCCAATGATCTTTAATAATGATAAAAAAAAACTTGTTTTTCTTTATCGGATTCTTTTATGCCTTAACTTTACATTTATATATTTAATTTTATTAGGTCCTTCTGAGGATAGTCCAATAAAGGAACGAAACGTTGACAAAGGAATATGATTGTTTTCGTTAAAATTGACAGTATATATATATATTTTTTGATAAATGATCTGTTCGTTCTGGTTTCATTGGTGCAGGTGCTTCTGTGGACGTTCTGTTTTGGGTTGGGTCGATTTTGGCCTAGCTTTTGCAGCGTTCTTTCAGACATTTTGAGTGCCGGCTTATAAGGCTGCAGAGACCACTCCATTCAGTCATATTGCCTTCCTGTGAGGTTAATTCAGTCATGGTCAGCCAAGGCACTGACTTCTTTTTGGTGCGTCAAAGAATAAAATCTATAGAGGTCAACTCGGGCTATTGGATTGCACCTCTGCGGTCTATCCAGCTTTCAGGAGACTCATTATCGCTTTTGGATAGTTCCTGCCAACTCTAGACATCTGATGTGTTATGGTACTGTCATATTATCAAATCAAGTCATGGCTTACATATCACGACAATGTACCTGTTGACAGCTCAAGGCCGGACTAAAAAGCGCATTTCAAAACGGCTTCGAGCATTGGAAAAAAGAGCTGGAACAAGTATATTATGTCTTATGAGGATTACTTTCAAGATATTGATGAAGAAATAAACATTTTTCGACAATAATAAAAAGTCACCTTTTTTTGAACAAACCTCGTATGTGTCTCAGTGTGTAGCTTAAATTTAAGGACAATTTACTCCACTAAAATGGACCGCTTAGTTAAGAAATCGCTTCAAGAGCCCTATCAGCAAATAAAAGACACTTAAATCCCTATTAAGCCTTAATTAAAACGTCCGCGTAAATAGCCAGAACGCAAACTGATGTTGGATTGGCCTAGGGATAGGTATATCAAAATAACTTAGCTATAAACAAGAATTATTCTTCTAACACTAATAAAAAATATTCATGTAAACTAATCAAACAGTCCTCGTAAATTAAAAAGTCGTAACGCAGTGAATTGAGTAACGCCCAATCTACACAATAATACCCCACTTTCAAAATGAGATAATGACGTATTTCACGTGAAATTTCCATTACAACAGTATCGTGATCAACAAAAGTGCCTTTTTGCGGATATACTTGCTTACTAGATAGGTACCTACTTGAAAGCAAACAGTATTAACATACCTACACAAATAAGTATCTATCTAATTAGGTAACCGTCTCTCTTTTTAATTATTATTGTTAACTTAATATTATTGCACAGGTAATATTTTTTATAATAATCATAAAGTACTCTGTGGTAATTTACACATAATAGGTATTATGTAGATATCTGTACCTGTCTACTTGTAGTTAGTTTTGTTAAAGCAGGTAACTGCAATTTGTAGCATTTCCTGTCTGTAATTATTGTGTGATTGTATCAAGCGAACTGTATGAGTTACAGTTAGGTAATGGCTATTTGTTGTTAGATGGCAGCACATGTTCTAATAAAATTAAATTGAGTTTAGGCAGATCAATAATAAGTTTAATTTGATTTGTACAGCGTTATATACGAGGTGCGGTCAAAATTTATTAAATTTTGACATCAGTGTTAAATATAGGTACAGGGTGGAAACTATAGTTATCTCCAGAGATGGTAGTCCGAGTTATGAATTTTATGTGTACATAATGTATACGGAGGTGGTCAGAATTTAATTGCTTACCATTGGGACCTTATACAGGGGCTATTTATATACCTAGAGCTGTTATTATGGATAATAAACAAAAATGTTAAATATAAAAGTTTTAGGATTGCTGCTGTAGTATTTATTAGAACTATTGGAACCAAAAAATTTATTTGGACAGTTACTTAAAAAGCTAAATATAGTATAATAGACCCAAAACTTTGGGAATAATTAGAGAAACATTTAATAATTTTATTAACTTTTGCATCATTCATAAATTAATTCCTACAAAATATTTGTAAGTGTATTAAAAACAATGGCGGCTACGTGGAAAATAATTAGTTTAATTTAGCGTTATTTTTAAAAATAAGTTTATAGTTCTTGTGTTCGTTTGATAGAAGAAATATTTGATTTTAATAATACCGTTATTTTCGTTATTATATACAGGGTGTCCCACCATAGGAACCAAATCGATCTGTATGTGGAAAACTACAATGTGAAGAGGAAAAACTTTTTTATTTGTCGATTTAGAAGAAAAAGTCATTCTTTATAAAAACGTCTGCTTGTGTCGAAACTACAATTTCAAATGCCAAATTTACGATTACTATACAGGGTATATCAAAAATAACATTTTTAATGATTTTGATTTTTTTGTTTTTTTTTTAATTTTATGAAAATATTTTCAAAACCGTGATTTATTACACCAATTGGGCAAAAAACACTAATAAACTTTTTTCTCAAAGTGGTTAATTTCATAGCTACTATTAAAATAATAAAATTAAAAAAACAAGAAAATCAAAATCATTAAAAATATTATTTTTGATATACCCTGTATAGTAATCGTAAATTTGGTATTTGAATTTGTAGTTTTGACACAAGCAGACGTTTTTATATAGAATGACTTTTTCTTCTAAATCTACAAATAAAAAAGTTTTTCTTCCAAAATCAATGTGTCCACGGATAGAGTTTCGAAGAGCAAAAACTTTTTTATTTGTAGATTTAGAAGAAAAAGTCATTCTTTATAAAAACGTCTGCTTGCGTCAAAACTACAATTTCGAGTACGAAATTTACGATTACTATACAGGGTACATCAAAAATTACATTTTTAATGATTTTGATTTCCTCCTTTGAGTTTTTTTTTAATTTTATTATTTTAATAGTAGCTATGAAATTAACCACTTTGAGAAAAAAGTTTATTAGTGTTTTTTGTACAATTGGTGTAATAAACCACGGTTTTGAAAATATTTTCATAAAATTAAAAAAAAAAACAAAAAAATCAAAATCATTAAAAATGTTATTTTTGGTGGACACATTGTATATTGTTTCAGTTTTTACTTTTACTACAGGATGTTGTACATCTTGTGAAATACCTAGTATTTGCAAAACGCATTGGCGTACCAATAAAAAAATGGCTTATAGGGGGGCATGACTTGACTTTTAAAATTAATATCTATGTACTTTAGAGAAAACAAACCTTATATCAAAATCATTTAATAAGATGTCTGAATCGAAAGCAAAAATAATATCTAGGGTGTTCCATTTAAAAAAAAAACGTAAGTTTGATATGCTACGGGATAATGTAACACCCTGTATAAACGGAACCTATTTTAGAATGTAGTTCTAATAGGTCTACAAAATTAGACGTTGAAAGAATTTTGAAAATCTGAATAGTTTTGCTACAGTAGGGTGACTCATCCTGTATACAGATCGATTTGGTTTTCGGTGGGACACCCTGTATATGCAAAAATAGCCGCTTAGATCCATTTTTGCATTCTCTTATGTCACGGACTTAAACTAAAGAATAGTTGATTGATTCTTCAACTAAACACTTTAATTTGTAAAGGTATGATAATTTTGAACTATCCTCGTATATGCCAAATGTAAGAGTGTGTTTATAAAGAAAGACATAAATAATTGGTAAAAACAGTTTTATGTAGTACAATATGTCGTGTTTTCTGAATATCTACCCATGTTGCAATATGCGTTGCAACGAACGGTAAATAATAAGGAGATACAGACAGTGGAGAAAGCTGAGTTTCTGCTGTTTGTTGGTTGGCTTTTTTGGGGCATACCTACATGAGAATAAGGCATATTAAGAATGTTGTAATATATTATGAATAATGTACGAGGTGTGGTCATAAAGTACTGATATAATTATACTAAACAAATTACCTTGGCGTACAAACAGTGTAGGTATATTATTTTTGTTTTACTCGTATTTTGTGTTTCAGTTTTATTGTTTATAATTTTGATTGTTAAAATTAAAGGAACACTTTTGGATAACCCTGTAACTTTTTGGATTGGTGTTATTAACAAATAAAAATTATATTTTCATAATGGATTTGCATTTTATTTTAGTGATTTGTTAAAAAATAAACGTGATTATGCTCATTTCTTCGATATAAGTTTAATATTCCACAGCAACAACAAAAAATAAAGTGATTATGAAAATATTCACATTTAGGTTTTGTCGCGGCAGGCTGCGTTAGAATTTGTAGTTGTTGAATTCATTATCTGTCAAAATGAGAGATCTTAGCGAGATAGAAATCGCTCGTGCATAGCTTTAATTGCAAATGGTGTAAAAATTCGACAAGTAGCAAGAAGTTAACATATAAAAGACGAACCGGACGAGGTCGAAAGCGTAAAACTACACAAATTCAGGACCGATATTTAGTAGTTTCTTCTTTGCGAAAACGAATAGCGACAGCAAAAGACCTTCAAAGGTACACTTAGGATGGCTCATCAGGTAACCATTTCTGACCAGATTGTTAGAAGCAGATTTAAAACAAAGAAGACCGGTATGAAATCCTGTTTTAACTCGACATCAGGAAACTATGCGATTAAACTTGCATTGCTTTTTCTAGCATATATATCAGACTTAACAAGAACCATCACGTCAAACATGAGCTTCTTTGCTGATGACACCAAATTGTTTTGTAACCCACTGCGAGACGATAATGAATTTCAGATCGACATTGATGGGGTAGTGTCCTGGTCGGCGGTTTGGTTGATGAACTTGAATTTGGAGAAGTGTCACGTACTACACATCGGAGCTAATAATCCCAGGACTCCATATTTCATCAATGGAAATGCCGTTAAATCTGTAAATCAGCAGAAGGATCTTGGTGTCGTAGTAACAGCCGATTTGAAGTGGGAGGCCCATATTTCCGCCACAGTGAAGAAAGCTAATAGACTGTGGTATCTGATACAGAGAGCTTTCAGATCGAGATCAAACTCTCTAATATTGCAATTGTATAAATCGTATGTCAAACCACTATTGGAATATGCCAACAGCGTTTGGTCCCCCTACTTCATTAAGGACATAGAGGCATTGGAAAGGGTTCAGAGGAGATTCACTAAGCTACCTCATGCACTTAGCCATATACCATATGAGGAGCGATTGAGTCTTTTAAATTAGACATGTCTTTATGATCGACGACAACGAGGCGATCTAATTCAAACATACAAGATACTTAGTGGCTACTACTCGGTGAATCTCGATGTATTTCATCCTGCTAGAAATCCTAATCTGCGTGGCAATAGTAAGAAACTTGACAAGGAGAGATGTGCTAGACTTCCTCGGAAGAATTTTATAACAAACAGAGTTGTATATGCATGGAATTCATTACTTGAAGAGGTTATAATGGCGCAAACGGTTGACACCTTTAAGAACAGGCTGGACAATTTCATGGAGGACCATGGCGATCAGTTGGTCCACTATTCGCTATAGAAGATTAGTGAGGATGACATCAATATTTCAAAAACCTCAAATTAGGAACTGAGCAACAGTTTCATCGGTTTTACCGTTTACTGTTTTACGACTAATAATAATAATAACTTTGCTCGTGATCATTTGGTATGGCCACTTCGACAATGGAGATCAGTACTTTTTACAGACGAATCAATATTTCGTCTCACTCGTTCTGATGGCCTGGGCATATCTATAGACTTCCCAATGAACGATACTGCGCTGAGACAAATTTTTAGATTTTTTTAATTTTTTAAATTGGTTTATGAAATTATTGCACAGGGTGGTTAAACATGTGATCTACGGGGTAACTCAAAAATGTTTTTGTATTTTTAGTTGGAACCTATATTATTAAAATTAAAATACAATATTATTTGTTATCAGGTTTCTGTGGCGTCATTGGTAGAGCGTTCGCTTTGCATGCGAAAGGTTGGGAGTTCGAATCCCAGCTCTGGCAATACTTTTTTTGAATTTATTTTTTGTTTTAATTTTTTTCGGAATTTTTTTTTCTGAAATTCTTTTTTTAATTTTTTTTTTTTTTTCTATAAATTTTTTTTTTTAAATTTTTTTTTCTATTTTTTCTTTCATTTTTTCTATTGAATTTTTTTTTTTAATTTTTTTTTGAAATTTTGTTTTTTGATTTTTTGAATTTTTTTTTTTTTTTACAACCCTCCCTGACTTTTGTACTAGATAAGACTACCACCAGACGACTGAGAAATCGCGCTTGTCAAATTATAATTATTGTCAGCATTCATTAATTAAAGTATTCATTAATGACGGAACTGAAATGTCTTTCGAAAATTTTTTGAAAAAATGATATGTTGCAATGCTTTATTGAATGTAATAATGATGCTAATGCTGCATCTGAAACCTACTACAACCGATACCCAGAAAGAAGACAGCCCAATAGAAACATATTTGGAAGGTTAAAAGAAAACCTAGTAGCACCATCTGTCCCTGCCCCCCACCTAATTAGAAACGTTGAAATTACCAAGTTCGGACTTGTTTCTCTATGAAAAAAACTGTCAAACAATGCCAGTATCATCGAATATTACCTATAGATAAGAAGCTCTGGCCCGCTACTATATATACTATAACTATAAGCGCGGCGAATTGCTTTGTAGTCATGAACATCAAACGTCCCGACACGAGGTGAAGTAACTGTATATTATTTTAAACTGTGCCAGTTTCATACACACGTCACTAACTTGGACAGCGCGCTGTATTTTTATCTTTTATGTGCTTTTTTTTTGTAAAAAAAATAAATAAAAAAAACAATGTAAATGAATAGAATCAAAGCGGCACTGTAAAATATCTGAACGTGTGAGAACGAAGCGCCTGGCTTTGCAAATTACGTGGTATAGCGGTGCCAGTCACAGAAGTGTTGAAATTAAATAATGGGCTATATACAGGGTGTCCCAGAGCAATCTAACCATAGATTCCTGACATTAATATAATAATTTAGTTTAACTGGACCGGACAGGTGATTATTTTATCATATACAGGGTGAAAAAAAGGCGCGGCAATATTTAAGGGATCATTTTCATTGCAACCTCTTCTAAATATTATGCCACTATTCTGGCAGTATGTGGACGGGCATTGTCATGAATGAAAATGAATTCGTTACCGACAAATTGTGCAAAAACAACAACATGTTCTTCCAGTATTTCTTAAATGTACCTTTGAGCAGTTAAAGTTCGTCTGTCAATAAAAACAGGTTCTGTTCGAGCGTCCAATGAAATACCGCCCCACATCATAATGGATCCACCACTAAAGCTAACCCTTTCGCTAAAATTACATTGGGCGAATATCTCCCTTTGTCGTCCGTCAGGAGAACTCAGGCAAAATCTGGACTCGTCTGAAAAGAGAACATGCCTGCACTCTTGAAGGTTCCAGTTAATGTGTTCTTGTCTGAGGAGCTCTGGTCCAGTTGTCGGTCTTCTGGCCCGTAAATTGACTTCATGAAGTCTTCTTACTGTAATTTCATTGACAGCAACTTGACGAACTCTTTGGAGTTCGTTTCTTATCACTACTGCACTGGTATGCCGATGTCTTAAAACTGATGACAAAGGCATCATTAAATAAAAATTGACAAATGCAGAATACGTTTCTAAGGAAACCTAAACATTCAAAAAAAAATTCGATTGGATTCTGATGACTAATTGAGTGATCCTCGTATTTATCCCTTACTACTGACGTATGTTTTGAGTTTTAGAGTGCTAAATGTCTAAGTATGTGCTTCTCGGATTGTTACTCTTAACATTGTACCTAATACCTAACACTACTCATGCTCTGAATTCTGCTCTCTTTCTCTACCACCACGCTGCTCTCTAATAACCTGAAAAACTCTATACGCAACACAAACACAACAACATTCAGTCTTCTCTCTAAATAATCTGAAATAAAATAGCATTGCGACTAGGTATACACACGCCGGTTACAATAACGCAAGACGACGGGTCTGGCTAAGTTTGTCAATTCACGAGTGTGACATGCTGAAAAACATTTTCGGAATTCAGTGTAACATTCTTGGTCTATATTGTGCACTAAGTTTGTACGTTATTGTTTTCTTTTTTTGTTTTTGTTAGGAAATTTGGTTTTCATAACGATATAAGTTTTATTTTTTATTTTGCACTTTGAAGTTGTGGTAGTGTTGGGTGTTTTGCAAACTGTTTATTCTTCTTGATCATTGAGATAAGATATGCCGCAAGAAGTTAAGGTAGGTAATTGATTTTGACGTTTATTTTTGGAAGGTGGTGATTATTATTAATCTGAAGTTTATATAGCGGCTTAAAATTTCTGTTGTTGCTAAATAAAATATTTTACTTTCCCGCAGAGGGATAGTATTGTGAACGCGCTAAAAAAATTGAGATAAAGACGGTTATATAACCATTTTGAAGTTCTTTGAGACAATTAAGACTATTTCCAGATGGAAGTCTGTCTGTCTGTGTGTATTGGACACAACCGGCAAATTTTCATATATCAGTAGGGGTCGAGGGATACATCATTTGAAAGCGTTGACAATTTCACCAGTTACGTAGTTGGAACCTATAACTATTACTAGAATATAATCCAGGAATTTGATAAAGGGTTTTTGGCGTCATTGATATAGCGTGCGTTTTGCATGCGGAAATTTTTTGGTTCGAATCCCATATCTGGAAATATTTTTTGTTCTAATTTTTGAATAAAGTAGTTAGTTTGTTTTGTTAGTTTATTGGAAATAATGAAAATAATACTAATTATTATTAAAATTCTGTTTCGTTACGCAGGGTCATGTTTGTTTTCTACAGGGTGTCCTAAATTCAGATTTTGTGAAACGGAGAAAATGACGCATATCGATTATTTACCATGTTGGGAAAGGTTTACGAGAACCACTATTTCATTGACAGTTGCTTTTATTTGTTTTTCAAAAGATTCGCCTTTATTAATTCATTCATTTTAAAGGTAATTTAATTCATTCATTTTAACGGTATTTTCATGCTCAAAGCAACCTGCAATTTTGAGTCCATATTTAAGTGTTAAAGTAATATTTTTGCCATATTCTGTTTTTATTGTAGACTCAGCAATTTTTTTTTGTCACGGACGCCGATGGTACATACATTTTTTTGTTTTCTATTTTTACCATCAATTCAACTACTGAAAGGCTAAATATTTAATTTTTACAGTTTTTTGACCCTTCTCTACTATTTATTAACATTTATGCTGCATTTTGTAGAATGAGAGAGTGAGAATTTTAAAAATTTGGCATTTTAACTATGTTGACGGGGGCAGATGAAGTAAAATAGTTATTGACACTTCCGGTTATATCGGAAGTAGGTGTCAAATTGCTTATTTCAAATGGAACACCGTATATATTATTACAGTTTGGGATTCTACGTAAATTTTCAACTAGACTTTGTGTATCATATCCTATACCTAAGTTTTACCGTTTCTGACTTATTTAAGGTTTTATGTCAAAAATGACGTTTGCAGGCTCTAAAATCGTTATAAAATTTTCCTATAAGGAAAACTTCATTAATTGATTTAGATACTATTTCTATTGCAAAAATAGTAATTTTGCGAGAATATGTATTTGCTATCTAAAGCCATCATGGCCAACTAAAATCAATTAAATTTCAAATTCATATCACTATTGTAATAGAAAAATCTAAAATTGCCAATATTTTGAAAACTATCAGTTTTTACGAGGTGTATTTCCTGCATGCCTAAAAACCGCATTGGTTATACCATTACATAAGAGTGGTGAAACTGATAATCCATCAAATTTCAGGCTGTCAACTTTTTCCAAAATAATCGAAAAGCTTGTCAAAAAGCGACTCCTCAGTTTTCTCAGAGCCAATAATATAATAACATCGGAGCAGTTTGGCTTCCAGAGCGCCAGGAGCACTTCGGATGCCATATTTTCTTTTCTCGAGAATGTTTATTCCCAGCTCAATGAGAATAGAGTAGTTGCCGGAGTATTTTGCGATTTTTCAAAGGCGTTTGATTGTGTAAGATCACAACATCCTTCTCAGGAAGCTTGAGTTTTATGGTGTTAGGGGTGCACCTTTAGACTGGTTTCATCCTTATTTGAGTGACCGAAGGCAACTGGTCAGGTTTGGGAGTGGTGTGTCTGATAGTATGTGTGTGCCTTGCGGAGTGCCACAGGGGTCTGTTTTGGGTCCTTTTCTTTTTCTTCTTTATATTAACGACATTACCACTATTGGACTAACGGTAAGCTTTACGCTGTTTGCGGATGATACGACACTCCTTTGGCATGATAGAGATGCTGATGTTGTGAAAGAGAACATTCGAAGTGATTTGGGAAAGTTAAAGGAATGGTGCGATAACCATATTAATAGTCCTAATTGTGTTAAATTTTTGGGACTCCAAATTGATTTAAAGCTTAAGTTTGATGAACATGTTAAACTGTTGGGCAGGAAGGTTTCATCTGGCTGTTATGCTTTGAGAGTTGTGTCAGGGGCTCTTGGACTGAAAGTTGCACGAAATGTGTATTTTTCTTTAGTGGAGGCGTATCTTCGATATGAAATAGCGTTCTGGGCTACTTGTAGCCAAACTTTGTTTAAGAGTATTTTTACACTGCAGAAGCGGGCTGTTCGTTATATGTGCAAGACAGATTTTACTGCAAGTTGTAGAGAATTATTCAAAAAACACCGAATATTGACTCTTACATCACTTTTCATTTATGAACTGTATGTCTTATTCATAAAAATGTAAGCAAGATTAACAGCTCAGCTCAACCTAGTTACCCTTATCCCACGAGACTAGTTCAGCGGGTGCACTTGCCTATACCGAGGTCTGCCTTGGTAAAGAAGTCACTCCTTTATGACAGTCGCAGAATGTACAATCATTTGCCGCCAAACTTGACGGCTGTAAAAAATCCCAAGCAATTTAGGGAGGCTGTTAAGCGCGTTCTTCTTGAGAAGGCCTATTACTCACTGGAGGACTACTTTGCTGATGCGTGGTAGTGTTTGTTTTGATTTTGATGTGTTGGTCTGCTTTTGGCTTGGTTTGATGATTTTAATGTATTATATTTTTTCTGTTCTGCTACTTGCATTTATATATATATTTATGTTGTGTTGTTATTTACATATTTTACTTCATGTATGTTTGGGGGATTTGAGATTTTACTCTTGCCTTCCTACTAACACTGACAACATAATGTAGTAGGTTTACGTATATTTTTAAAATATTTTTGTTATATTGTGTTTCAAACGATTAATTACATTAATCTTTTGTATTTGTATACGTCTTTGTTATATATTATTTTAAGTATGACTTTGTCTACATGAACTTTTGTGATTCTTTTATGACAATAAAGTTATTATTATTATTAAGATTTCCTTATAGGAAAATTTTATAATGATTTTAGAGCCTGCAAATGTCATTTTTGACATAAAACCTTAAATAAGTCAGAAACGGTAAGACTTAGGTATAAGACATTATACACAACGTCTAGTTGAAATTTTAAGTAGCATCCAAACCCCTTAGACTTACATTAAATATTGAGAGAAGTTTGCCTGAAACTGTCATTTCTGGATGAAAATTTAGCCTCTTGTTTTGCAGTGCACTGTAGATGGATGATAGTATATCGTAAACAAAAAAAAAACAACTTTTGGTAATCACTGTAACAAAAAGATAAACTTTAAATAATTATCAAAGGAAACATGATAATAATTATTACTTGAAATGTTTTTACTTACGTAGGTAGATTTTAATGACGTGTACGTTGATAATTATCGTAATTTTTTCGGATATTTTTAGGTGATTGATATTTACAATGTTGCAATATTTTATTTACCGGAACATATATTTATTGAAGATGATTCAAGTATAGGGTGTTCTAGAAGTAAAAAAATAATAATTGTTACAGAAAATTTACAAATAGCCCTGTATATTCCCTAGATGCGACGGTTTACTGTGGCAAAACTATTACTATTATGAATTTTGAAAATCTGAATAGTTTTTCCACAGTCGACCGTCGCATCTATGGTGACGCACCCTGTAGTTAGTAGCCATTTACTCGCGGATTTGCTTGTATGTGTGTAAGCCGCTTTAGTTTAATTCTCAAACGTCCTCTTATGTTACGTATTAAGTAAATTCAGCCAGCCAACGATAGATCCATCTGGCGTAACAAAATTCGGAATTGTTAACAATAATTTACAAAACTTTATGATAGCTAAGTATATTGGGCAACATCTCATCTTACAAAACACT
Source organism: Apoderus coryli (assembly GCA_911728435.2). Taxonomy (NCBI): domain Eukaryota; kingdom Metazoa; phylum Arthropoda; class Insecta; order Coleoptera; family Attelabidae; genus Apoderus; species Apoderus coryli. Next base: position 2,087,077 of record OU452207.1, read on the forward strand.
ATACGTAATAGTTTGACGTCGATTGTTTAATGATCCTTGTGATATATTACACTTAATACTTTGTTGGGAAGATTATTATTTGTCTGTTGCTAATCTAATTATCAAACAACAAATCTATAAAACAACTTCACGTGTTTAAAATGTGTACGCGGCTTTCATCGTTCGTTCATACTTTTTAGTTTCTCTTGAATATTTCAATACCACCTACCTGTACTGAATTTGGTGTTTTAACAATGTGGTTGTGTTTATAGAAATTATGTCGGTTAGATTTTGATACATTCTTTTAGTGTAAATAAGTATAAAGTTTGTTGTTGAATGATAAAACGCATATTTAATTGTTTGATTAAAATAAGTTAGGAGAATAATTATGCCACTGTCGAGGACGTTTAGTCATTTGTCTTTGGATCCGTTTTACGATTACTATGGAATGACCTATGTAAGTAAAGAAGTTTCTCCACAAATTTTGGTTTATTTCTTTTAAGAAACCGCCACTATTTATAGTACGAGGCATGTTTTTTTAAGTACGTACCGTTTTGGAATTAAAAAAAGACGTGCAAAGATATCGCAATAATTTTATTTTTACATGAAAGCCTGTACCTTAATCTACTTTTCTACATAATATCGAGGCACTTGTCATAACGTGGCACCAGTTTTTGAATACCCTCCTCATAAAATTCTGCCGCCTGACTTGTTAACCACTGTATCACAAATGTTTCGACTTCGTTATCGTCTTGAAGACGCTGACCACCCAGGTGTTTCTTCAAGTGCAGGAACAAATGGTAGTCGCTGGGCGCCAGATCAGGGCTGTATGGAGGATGATCTAGAGTTTCCCATTTAAAAGATTTGATGAGATCTTTGGTCCGATTAGCCACATTAGCCACACAAATAAAAAGAGCGGGCGCTAAAATTCTGTTTAAGTGCAGGCAGGCGAAAAAATAATTTATTTACACTTAAAAACTAAACACTTAAATAAACTAATAACTTAAAAGAACTATTTATTTTCACTATATTTATTTCTACTATTTATATTTTACAACACTGTTCTTAACTATAGACTATTCATTTCATGATTGGTTGTCTGTCGCTCTCACGGTGGCTTTATATACGATTTGTTGTCTTCTACAGCATACGAGAACGTTCTGGAGTTTTCTCTTCTTTTTCTATTCTGTGACGTTCTACAATACAGCTAGATCGAGTACGAGTGTACGCCTGGCGGTGTTGCCAACAGGTGCACACTTTCTTGTTCGTTACAATATTATTTGACGTAAGAAGGCTGACAAAAAGGATAGGTTGTAGCCTTAATTTTCTTCATATTAATTTTGTTTTTCTATTCTATTCTCACGCTTAGATTTTAACGTGAACTATGAGGGCATTGAACAAGGACTTTATTTAAAATATTAAAACACTGTTTATAATATTGGATAGTCATCTAAAATGGGATCACCATATAAACGAATTAGTAAAAACCATTGAGCAACTCAGAATTCTCTATTTTTCTTTAGTTGAGAGCCATTTAAGATATGGTTTGATTGCTTGGGGAGGAGATATAAATAATTACTGCCACAGGCTAGAGATTGCCCAAAAATGTATTTTAAAAATTGTATTTCGAAAATATTTTCAATTTCCAACTGATCCGTTATTGCGGGATGCTGAGGTTTTTGATGTAAGACAGATTTTTGCTTGCAAAATGTTATAGCGAGTATATAAAAATAGATCGGAACTGACTGATTAATAATTTATAAAAGTTCATGACGCTAACATCGGTATTGTATCTATTAGATAGACAAAATTTGCTGATTGACATTTTTCAACAAAAGCTGTACGACGCCAGGAATAGACAATTTGATTGGCCGATATTCGGCATAATTTATAAATATTTACGCAACAGGAAAAAAGGGGGTATTCTCTCCAACTTCGGCAAAGTAAACTTTGAGTTCTAGAATCTCCCCATTGAGTAGCGTCTTCTAAGCTTTACGGTTTATTGAGGGCGTTTTTTAAGTCCGATACTTAAAAAGCTAGAATAGTGCTTTTAGAAAATCCAGACTCCACTGCAAATTTTCTCCGAGATGTCGTAGGATATACCGTGAAGTACCCCAGTACAGCTTCATCGTCACAAATAGGTTTCCTTCGTTTTATTTTTGTCTTTACGGACCCGAAAATTTTGAAATTATCTATTATCCGTTTAACAATTTTTGGTGATGACTTGTGTTTTTCTGGGTACCTGGCAGAAAATGTATCACTCTGTCACATTATCCATAAATAATAAACAAATTTAGATAGTATTCGCTAGTATAATGTATACGCCCGCCATGATTATTACTACTAATAATTAATGTCTACAATTTGTCATAGTTGTTGATTATTTTTGTCAAGTTTTGGGATAGACATCATTTCATAAATTTGCCCTTATTTTTGATGCAAAAAAAATAAAAAAAATATAAAATGAGGGGTTGCCATTTAAAAATTTTGATTTATGACACTTTTTTCAATTTGGTTTGATTTGATAAATTCATCACATTTTAGTGGTCGAAAATTCTTAAGAAGTTTATGTTTAATAGACGAAACGTTGGCTAAAGTTTACGTTTTTTATTTTTGTCCGATACCGACAATTCATGTTCTGAGAAATTCTTACTTAAGGACACAATTAACGGAAGATTGCCATCAAGGGCCAAACTGATATTAAACAATATGATTTCTGTCAAATAGCCCTCAGATGTCAAATCACATTGATTGAAATGAACTCCCAGACAAGCCTAAAGCGCCCTGTATAATATTGGCTAGACTTAATTTCAAAAAAAATAAATTTTAATACCTACAATATGTAGTACACAACTTCTAGACTACGTTGAACATTTAAAGCCGGTTTTAGTAAATGGTAATAATATTCAAGTTTCAAACTAGTGGGCGACTACAAAAAAGTGAAATCCAAAATGGCAAAAACAACGCCTGCATATTTCCTACAGTATCAATAATATACACAGCTTAATACACTGTGGTTTTTAACTTTGAACAAAACATTCATTTTAATTTTAACATAAAATGCAGAAGAGATGAATGAAATTTGTTACGTTTCAAATTTGAGTTTTCAGTATTTTCAATTATTTCAATATTTTTGTTTTCAAGTAAATGTGAATATTTTCAGTAGGAATACCCCCAGGGTCTTGATAATACCGAGATAATTTTGTCATAGAGAATGCCGAAAGCCCAAGGCCGAGGGTTATTATCCTTGAGCAATTCGCTTGAAGGATTCTCTATGACAAAATTTGAGTATTTATCAAGGCCCGAGGAGTATTCGATAAGATAATTTTTTACTTTGTAGATATCAAAAATTTGATTGTCAATCTGACGTTTAATAATTTTCAATACAAAATGTATTAGTTTTAATCAAACAAATATTATTCATTTTTATTTAAAACTACAGTTGTGAAAAGTACAATTGGTAAATGTTAAATTGGAAGAAGAGTTTGCTGAAGTTGACGGATTGTTAATTTCCACTGTTGAAGAAATTCCTCGCATGGTGTTGATTATTTCACCATGGCGTTCTTGGTTAATATTCAAGTACGGTTTAATTGAATTAGAGCTGCTATGTCCTGTTATTTTTATTAATTGCTGTTCAGGAATTCCTTTATTTGCCAAATGGCTAACTGCAGTTGATCTATTCGAATGATTGGATATCTTTTTACACTTAGTGTCCAAACCAATAGCTTGCGCGGATGATTTGGTCCACATATTAATTGTGTTCTTGCCTACCGGTATATTGTCAAACCATGTGTCACTTTCGGATTTCCAGAAACGATTTGGTCTCAAGAATAGGCGACTGGAAGTAATATTTTTCCCCCTTTTGGACAATAATTTATGGAATAACCGAACAGGGCATGAACTTTCGTTTGCGATATTTGGAACAAGCCACTTACTATTTGTACAACTTTTCGATCCTCCTTGGCATGTTTTACTGAATATTGGATTGTATTCAATTCTGTTGGTTGGCGTTCCAACATTATTTTTCTCAATCGTGAAATAATCTATAAGGCAATCAGCTGGTTCACCACCTCGCCAAGCTAACTCAACAGCTACAATATGGAAAAAAATTGTTTGTAAACCTTCTGGTGTACATTCATCCCATAATCCAATGATTCTAGCCAAATCACTTGAACTCAAAATTGATGAACTGCATTTTCGTTTGTTTGGATTCTGCTGTAATCTTTTACGTATTGTATTTCATGCATCTCGCGCATTTTTGAATATTACACTGGTAAACGGGTCGAATACAATTTTGAAGTCATTGAAGTATTTTTCCTGGAGTAGCCTACTTGTAGTATTCCAAATTGTTTTTACAGTTGCTTCTTTATATTCAGTTCCCTCAGCTTTTCTCATATTTCCGGCATAATCTTTCAATATATTAGCCAAATTATGCAAACTCGTTTCAGCATTCAGTTTGTATTCTCTGGTCGCACAAAACTCGAGAAATATTTTCCATACATATTTTTTTGATTTGATTGTATTTTTTGGTTCTACGACATTATAAACAATATCTCCTACTGGTCTTCGTATTTTTGTATTCCTCTTCGATGCTTAAAACCGACATTATGTTTTGGGTTACTGTGAGTGTGGGCCCGCAAAATTCTGGAATTGTATTCCAACAAATTGATATTTTTCTAGTGAAAATTAATAAAATTTGGATTATATTTTGCAATACCACATTTTTATGGTTTTTTTTTAAGTTTTAAGTCATTTTAGAAGCTATCTTAATTTGATATCGCCAATCTGAAGCATGAAATGCCTGTATTGACTTATTTACGAGGATATTGTAGCCGCACATGTCTTAAAAAAACTTAAATGCAAGTTGTAGTTGTAAGTTATTTTTAAAGAAAAACATTCATAGGTAAACTATAAGTACGTATTATGATATTTATGGGTTTTGACCGCTCGTTAGTGACGTCACAAATTAAGCGTGTTGTCCTGCTGTAGAGGTGTTATTGCTTAATCCAGTGGTCGCCAACCTTCTGAATGTATTGAGCACCTTCGGTAATTGTAGAATGTACAGTGAGCTACTTTTTTTTTTGAATGTACAGTGTTTTTGGGGCCTTGGTGTGGTATAGGACGCTGTCATACAGGACCTAATCAAGACCTAAGAAACTATCCTTAATGAGAAATCCTCCGCATGTCGTTTGGCATGTAGATAGATATGTTGGGAGCTACCAGGGGCTTGCGATCGACGGGTTGGCGACCACTGGCTTAATCTGTTGTCTTCCCGTTTGTCCGATACAACTCCTTTAGATTTTCTTGTTGGGGGTCTAAAGACGATTTCCCCGCATAGCGGATTCTTGGAGAGACTTAATAAATGTCTTCAATTGTTTGATTTCTGTTAAATTCAAGACACGATTCAACAGAAGATGTGCGACATTGGCTTCGGCAGGAATCTGATATCTTTTTTTCAGTCCTATCTGGGAGCAAGGCAACAATTTGTTGAATACAATGGATTCAGTTCAAGTTCATTCACAGCCTCAAGTGGAACTCCGCAGGGTAGTACGTTGGCTCCTCTTCTCTTTGCAATATTCGTAAACGAAATTGACTCTGGTTTCAATAGCAATTATTTGTTGTTTGTGGATGATTTTAAATTGTATCGCACTGTTGTTTGTGAGAACGATTGCTCACAGCTTCAAACAGAACTGTGTCGGCTCTCAGAATGGTGTGATCTAAATAGACTTCCTCTAAATCTGAACAAATGTAAGTCGGTGACATTTACAAGAAGTCAAGATCCGTTTTTGCGAAACTACACCATCGATAACTCAAATTTGGAACGCTGCGCTTTAATCAAAGATCTTGGTATATACTTGGATGGTGATTTATCTTTCAACTACCACATTGAGCAAGTTTCTGCTAATGCTTTGCGAATGTTAGGATTTATTTTTAGACAGACCAGAGAATTCAACAACATGAACTGCCTGAAAGTCTCTATTTCGCCTTTGTTGTGTCTATTTTGGAATTCGCTACAATCATTTGGTCGCCCATCTACCGTGTTCATATACAGAGATTGGAGAGTATCCAACGTAAGTTTTTAAAATATTTGTCATTTAAAATTGATGGATATTTTCCTCCTCGTGGGTGTGATCACGGCCTGTTACTGGCAAGGTTAGGATTTCGGCCGCTAGCCGAGAGACGCATCTTCGCGTCTCAGATCTTTCTTTTTTAAGTTGATCAACAATATGTTGGATTGTCCTCGGTTGCTTCAGCAGCTATGGTTTCGTGTCCCTAGGGTTCACTCTAGAAGCACTAGTTTATTTTGGGTGCCACAGATTCGTTCTAATTAGGAATCTAAAGCACCGCTATTTCGGGCCTGTAAATACAGCAACCGATTAGTTATTAATGAAAACGTTGATGTTTTTAATGTATCGCTTGATTCTTTTAAGAAAAGTTTAGAGACATGTTTGCGGGCTACTGATTTGTATTTGTTTTGATGAATTATGTTCATGTGTTAATTATTTATTGTTATTATTAATTGTTCTTGTAATCCTCTCAATTTTCTTTCGTTTTGATGCGTGTATTTCCTTTTTTGTATTTTTCTATTTTTCAGTTTGTTTTAAGTTACTTCTAAGTTGGGTATTTTTGTATGCTAATGCTAGGCAATTGTTTTTGTTAATGTAAGATTTTGTCTTGTTATTGGCAATACCTGTTAGACAATAAAGAGATTATTATTATTATTAGTTTAGGTGACGGTATATGAATTTCATTACTATTATTTTGCTGAAGTATTTGTTATTTTTAAATTCAACCATTTATTAATGATCCTAAAGTGGTCAAGCAATAATTCTCCATTAAAGAGAGCTGTTTGCCAATACTACCTATCTTGTTAGTCTCTAAATGGTGCGAAATCATCATGATCAGTAAATAGCATAGACAGAATTCCAATGTCTTGTAATGTTTGCGTTAAAAAAAAAATGAAATAACCAGCCGATGATCTCTATATCGCTCCCAAGAGAGTTGATGGTCTTGTTGTTGTTTTAAAATTTATTTTTATCTTAAAGTGGGTATTGTCCAATTATCTCTTATAGTTATATGGTTAACTGTAATTTGGTCGCCGTTCTGTCCCTAAATAGAGTGAAATAAAACAAATAGAAAAAAGTGTATGTGTATATTATTATTGATTTCTTGGGATCTATCACAACAGTGGCGTAGATTTGTTGATAAAATAATTCATATATTAGAAACAGTGCTGATTTTAATATTTAATTTTTCAAAGAAACTTACTACTTAAATACTTATATACACTATTGGACAAAAGTAGAGCAACAAAGTGCTTTTATTTCTTTGAATTTGAAAAACTAATTAAACATTATTGTAATCCCCAGTTAATTTTAATGAAATATTATCCCCAATATTAGTAATATTTCACAATATTTTGGTGCACTTTAAACGAAATGCAGGTACAGAAATATTTATAATTATAAAGATCGAAGAAATGAAGTGCGACAAAAGTAAAGCAACAAATTGTGTCAACAGTATTTTATTTTACATATTACGATAAAAAAACATTAAACACATTTAATAATTAAAATAGCTATAAGTATTATGTTAATAATTAATAGAATAGCCATTATTATTTATTATTTGCCAGCAACGTCGCAGCATTGAAGCAATCAATTTTTGGGCAGTATTTTCGGAAAGGTTTTTCCAAACTCTATTGATTTTATTTACCAATGATGGTTTATTTCTGAATACTTGTGTACGAATTCCACGCTGAACTTCTTCACATAGATTTTAAATAAAATCAAAGGTCTGAGGATATAGTGCCGCCCACTCCAAAACCAGAACGTTATTTTCTTGAAACTACTCTTAAACAATTCGGAAGTGTTTTGGATCGTTATCCTACTAAAAAATAAAATGCAACGGCATTTCCCACTCTGCATAAGACAACATTTCATTTTGCATTATATCTCTATAGACAAATCGATCCATGGTGTCATTAATGAAGTTTAAAGGACCCACCCCATTCCATGAGAAACAACCCCATGCAAACACTGCCTTTACCTGTGGGTGTAACGTATTTGGGATGAAATCTTAGATTGATTGGCCGTCTTATATGCTTCATTCTATCATAATTGAATATTTTATTTCATCGCTAATTAACAGTTTTTCTCAATCGTCTAGTGTCCAATTTAAATGTTCACGTGCAAATTCAAGCCTAGCCACTCCATTTCTTGCCGAAATAAGAGGCTTTTTAGCCGGGCGTCTGCTAAATAACTTTGCGTCTACCAACCTTCTTTGAACTGTCCAGGGACTATCCTCAATTTCGGAAATTTCAGCAATTATTCTAGGTGCAGACATCCAAGGATCGTTTTGGGAAATTCTTTTAAGGCGTCTGTCTGTCCTAGTTGTTGTTTTTCTCGAGCTTGCCGATTTCGGTATATTCTCTAAATGTCCCCTTTCATTGTAACTTGAAATTATTTTGGATACGCTGTCTCTGAGTAAAAACAAACCGTCTTGCAATTGGGCTTGTATTGTACCTTACAAGTGTGCAATCACTACTCTCTGTTTTAATTCTTTCGAAATTGGAATACCTCTTGGCATGATTAATCCAGCACAGAAATATTAATTAAACATAAAATAAATTCAGCAAAAATATTTGAACCTCTACTGTCACTAAAACCTTTCTTTTTTAGGCAAATATTAAAATGTTGCTTTACTTTTGACGCATTAAAATATTGTATTAAAAGTTTACGTCAATATCAGTTCATTTGTTTTGATTGTTGGAAAAAGCAGTTGCCGTCGATAATAGCAGCCTACGTTGATATTTAAGACACGACGTATTTAAATACGATATCATGCATTTAATATTATAAAATCGAGATTTGTTTTATTTTTCGAAAGTATTGCTCTACTTTTGTCCAATAGTGTATATTCTGATTATGTATTTTGAAGGCGATGTTGTTTTTCTTTGATGTCTAGATATTTTACTGTTAGATTAGAGACACATCGAAAAAGTGTAATTAACTTTCCTAATGTCTATAAATTTTTTTTATTAATACTCGAGACAAAGGAGACGACCGTTAGTGCCAGGTCGACTTTTAAGGACTACGCCGAAATAGTCCGTAAATAGCAATTTTTGAGAGCGTAAGACAAAAAATTTCATTTAGATTGACAATATAGTGTTTTTCTATATGATCCTTATAGTAAAGTAAAAGGTCGAGACTAGCTGGAAGCTTTAAGAGAGACTAACTTTCCATCTCGTACACAATTTTTTTAAAACGGAAACCTTGATAAAGAAATACGAAAACATAAACAGCCAAATTTATTAGTTAAATATCTGAAGAGGAGGAGATTTGTCTGATATTTTCAAATTTGCGAACTCACAAAACAAGTTTTGCATAAACTACAAATTAAAAATCAACGAACTGTCATTTGACAATGATCGCAACGTTGTTAACTCAGTAACGAAATCAAAACAGACTGTATTTCCAAACAGCCATTGGCTTTTCCGTTGTTGATGGGCGCAAAATTGTCCAGAAAATTTCTTTTCGCTCTCAAAAAAAGAGACTTTTGACCACCGCATACTCCAAAAACTCCCCCAAACTACTCCGAAAAGTCAAAGAAGAGATCCATTTATTTTCCAAAATTGTACATTTCTGTACATAGATATATCAATATGTAAACAATAATGTTGAAAATAAAAACATAATAAGATTCAGAGAAAAAAATAAAATAAATGAACAACAAACAAATGAACAATTACAATCGCTAAAAAAACTACCGTCTATTAGTATCAACAAACTCCTGAAAGCTGTAGAACACGTTATCAATCAAATACAGCTTTAATTTTCTTTTAAATTGTGTCTCAGTTAGGCAACCCTTGACGTCCTCGGGCAGGAGATTATAACATTGGTAGACCGCGTATTTTGGTGACTTTTTGTAAAATTCCTGTTTGGGACGAGGCAAGCACAATCGGTCCCTTCCCCTAGTGGAATACTCGTGGTTGTCTCCACACGTTCGCGCGCCATCTTTATTTTTGTAAATATGACAGAGCGTTTTATATAGGTAAATAGATGGGACTGTGAGCAAACGATTTTGTTTAAAAGCCTCCCTACAAGTACCCCTAAAAGGAATATTAAAAATGCAACGCACTACTCTTTTTTGTAGTATAAACACTCTGTCAATCATACTAGACCTGCCCCAGACCACTATACCATACGCAATTGCTGAATACATCAATGCATAGTATATTGAAAGTAAGACATGCACATTCATGCAAGTCTTCAGCGAATTAATAATATATAAAGACGTATTAAGTGTTTTACAAAGGTGGTCTATATGCGTTACCCAGCTGAAATCCGGATCAACAAAAACTCCTAGCAGTTTAGCAGAATCTGATAGAGGAAGATGGATATTATCAAAGTTTATGTTGAAATACTATGTTCTGAACTTATTTAAGTGTATAGCAACTGTTGTGTCAAAGTTGATCATCAGCCTGTTACTCCGACACCACATTCGAAACTCATCGAGCGTGACATTTATCTTACGTTTTAGAATTTTAGGATCCCTGTCAGATAATAAAAGATTGGTGTCATCAGCATACATGTACTGAAAACCGTGTGTGATATTTGCAGGAAGATCGTTAATATAAAGTAAAAATAGCAATGGGCCCAGTATACTTCCCTGAGGAGTGCCCAGATCAACATTTAAGAAGTCTGATACAACAGATTCAATTTTAACCGCGATTTTTCGGTCCTCCAAATAAGAATGTATCCACTGATTGATCGGTCCACGTATGCCAACTTGTTCTAATTTTTGGCATATAAAGTCTCTATCAACAACGTCAAATGCGCTGAATAAAAGAGCCACTACTTGGGAGCCGTTATCAATCAGATCATGAACCTGTTGAACAAATTCGACGGTGCAGGTTTCAGTGGAAAACCCTTGTCTAAATCCGTGCTGACAACCGTTTAACACATCACACTGGCTTAAAAATTCAAAAATTCTCTCGGCCACAAGTTTCTCAATCACCTTTAAAAGTAAGAATTCCTTTCCTATGACAGGTATTCTTGGGACAACTTGTACCATCTTGCACCTGTCGTCCTACCATGTTTTTTTTTTCATCTAATTTTGTTTGGCACATAAGAATGTGAAATATTAAACATAATAACTCTGCGACATCAAACTTATATATTTCGAGATTGAACTAATATTTTGCATCTAAATTTACACACATCCGATTTATATTTAGATGTATTTATTATTATTAAGATAGCGGGACACTTTTTTGACTTCCTACAGTGTATCCAAATCTTAAATTTAGACATTGATATGTACGGAAAATGCTATACTTAACATTAATGTTGATTTATGGTATTTTAACAGCTGTTCAATATTTTTGATTAACTATTTACAAGAAATTTTTGAATAACAATATTCGTTTTTAGGCAACTCAAATATGTATATAGAGATGAAATGACGTCATTTGCGTACACGTAAAGTTGCACCGATTTCAAATAAAGCCCCCCTGAGATTGTTCCACAGTGTAGTTGTGTAGTGTGTAATGTAGGTTGTTGTAGGTGTGTAGTGTAGACACCCGGTATTATGAATATGTGCATTTTCCACGAAAACGTCAAGAGTTATCCATAGGAAAGTTAATATTTGACAGGGGGGGCTTTATTTTAAATCGGTGCAACTTTGCGTGTACGCAAATGACGTCATTTGCGATTACAAAATGGTGCACGGCTCATTTGAAATGCACTGCGAGCGATATGAATTTGCACCACTCGCAACTTTTGCGCATGGGGGTATACCGATCGCAAGTCAACTTTCGTACACGCAATGCATGACAATACGTCAGTTTATTTTATTTTTGACATTTCACATCAAATAAATTTTAATTTTGATTATCGCGTGGTGGATCTTTTAATAATTTTGTTAGTTTAAAAGTTCTTTTTTGAGTTATTTCAGTTGGGTTATGTTTTAAATATGAATTTTAAAAATTTTAATTGATAATAATGTATTGCCAGGTCTTGAAGTGGCGGGATGTTAATTGGAATCAGTTTTTCAGTAAAATAATGAAAATATTAATCTGTATAAGGTATTCGATAAGAGCGTCTGTTGAAGTTTCCTTTGTAGTAGGATTTCTTGATACAACTGAAAAACTTTCATTTCGTATGTCGAGAAAACGTTACTTAAATTTATTGGGTATAATTTGAAGATAATCTAATGCTAGGAAGTCAGGAAGTAAAAAAAGTCACATTATTCTCAACAGTTTATTTTTAGCTATATATAGGTATATTAAATTATACACAATGATAATAATAAATATGTACATAATTACTACGTTGCCTGAAATTCGTGAGGGGCACATTCCACTACTACGAATCATGGTACATGTACCATGAATATGAATAAGTACCTCCAGTCTGCATGTGCGTTTTGTATTTGTACTTACAAAACCTAGAAGCAAGATTTCCACAAACACCCGTATTATTAAGTAAATCAATAAATAAATGCCCAACCTCTAGAGTAACTTCTGTTGCAGTTATATAATATGATTTCTTCTCCATTATGACATTTATTCCTACTACGGCAAGCATAGTCCACTTATCTGTTTTCCTGTGTTCTCCAAGCTGTAAAATCTTCAAAAGTTGTAGATTGTAATCTTTGCTATAACCATAACCAAAGATTAATGTACATTAATCTTTGCCATAACCAACGCTGGAACCAAAGTTTATCCAATATATAAATATAGACTTTGCTAAAATTAAACACAAAATATTAAATAACAAACAATGTCTGTATATCTATACAACAATGGTATTTCTGTTTAGAACAAACTCGACACAGTTCGAATATTAGCAATGAGAATTGCTCTTTTAAGCAAAACAAACAATAATATGATTATGATAAAAATCGAGTACAAATTTGCAAAATTGTTTAGTATATTGGTATAGCGCCAAACAAACAAAAATAATAAATACAATACAATAAATTCACAGATTAGGGAGTATTAAATAAATTACTAATAAAAACAATCCCGAAAAACTAATATCAATTTAAAAAATTCTAACCTTAAAATATCAAACCAATAACAAATATATGTCATCGAAAACATAGAATAAGAAAGCTACGTAGTTTTCTTATTCTATGTCGAAAATTTCATAAAATCCAAACATTTGATTGGTTGATCTTTGCAAAGATAACTGACAACATAGCGAGTGAGTGCATCTTTTGCGTGCACGCAAGTAGAGATGCACACGTTGATTCGCAATTTCAAATAAAGCTATTCGCCCAAAACAAGTTGCGCATTCGAAGAAATTAATGCAACTTTGCGTGCACGTAAATATTTGCGATCGATTCAAATAAAGCCATCTAATTTTGACCTCATATACCGGGTGTTCTATTTGAAATAAACAAGTTATTTCGAATTAAACTTTACGTTCATATAACATATATTATTGGACACCCTGTATTTAGTATTGGGGGTTTTTTATATTTGGCGTAACAAGTGATTTATCAGCCCAGACTGGCTTAAAAAGAACAAACGAATAGGTGTGAATTTTTTCATTCAAGTTATGTCAATATTTTTATAAAAATTAAAATATTTAAAAAGCTGTCAGGTTTAGGTGAGATGTACTTTAATGAAAGTTAGGTTTATTTTGAACGGGGAATCAAAAAATATATTCATATACAGGGCATTCCATTTAAAAAACAACTATGGTTAATTTCTTATATTTGGGACACCCTGTATAGATTCACAATATTTTGAAAATGTAGTGAATAAAACTTTTAGGAAATTAAATAGTTTAGCCACACTATTCCGTGTCGTATGGCGTGAATAACCCTGTATATTTTAATAGTATGGAAAATCTATTTTCCACGTTTTTATTTTAAGAAACTACATAAATAGGATTTCAAGAAAGCTTACTATGTGGGAAAACACACATACAACTAATTCTACAAATATGTTTCAACAATACATACCGTTAAACAAAGGAAAATGAATGCTGCATATTTTGGAATATACGAGGTGGGGCTGTTAACGTTCGAAAAATATTTGGTATTTGAAGTGTTCGGAACTGGTTTTGATTTAAAGAAATGGTCCACATTGCAGTAGAATGTAGGAAATAAAATTCTAATCTACATGAAATTAGTTTAATAAATCACTAAAACGATAACTGTTTCGAAGCTGCAAGCTTCATCATCAGTCGTTAAACATGATTGCATTCTGTTGTTCAATTTAGATTACAAGGAGAAATGTATTGTTATGTGGACCAAGAATGTTCAGCTCTATTTTTGTTTTAAATCTTGTGACGTAATCGTGTCTCCGTAGCTCAAGCCGGTGGTGGTCTGTAGGTTTTACAACAACCCTCAGGCCTGGGCGCCAGCTAAAATTAAAATTTTAACAAAGGATAGGGAAAAGGAGCTGTACAAGACGTGCAACGCTACTACTAAATAAATTTATTTTAATATTATGTAGCGAACAAAAAGATAATGAAATAATATGTGTACAATAATAAACTATTTACAAAAAAATGAAATATAGGTAGGTGTAATATTTGTCTTGACTTTTTTTGACTTAATCGCTAATAAGCATTTGTGAAACTGTTGAATTTAAATTTAATAACTAAAAAATATAAACAAAAAAAACTTACAAAATTTGGTATAATACCAGCTACCAAGATTGATTACAAAATGTTGCATCGGCCCTCACGTGATGTGATTGGGATCCGGCTTCTATTGGTTGATAACTCAAAATACAATACTCAACCGAGTAGGAACATATTTGGCCTGTCTTTGCTTGGTTATGCTTTATTATGCAATGTATCGACACACAGGTTCCAAAATTTTTACTCCAGCTAAGAAGCCTAAAATTTGGGAATCTACCGTTATGAAATGCGTAATAAAAAACATTAAAAGTCCTTACCTAATCAGTTATTAGGCTTCGCTAATATACTCAGTAATATTCTAATTTAAATTTGATTTTCGTATATCTTTACTGTTTCGCTTTTCGTTTGCCAATGCCCTTTTTAAAATCGCAAATTTAGACACCCTCTACCTATTTTAATATCGGGCGTAGGTACTCTCTTTGAAAAACTAAGTGGTGACAAAAAATTAATGGAACCATATATGTGGACACATTAAAAATCCAACAAATTCAAATATTTAGAAAAATTTACTTACATTAAAATGAAAAATACGAGGATAGTTCACAAAGTAATTATTAAATATATCCTCAAAAAACTGACCGTTACAATCGTGCTGGAAGATACTCGGCCGAAAGAGCGACAAGTCGCAGAAATGGTTCGCTATCAACAAGTTCACTCGCCAATACAAAAGAGTCATGTGCGCTGGCTGCCTTTCACAAACTGGGCTATATTCCAGACCTCCTAGTCCCGAGCGAATATTATTTGTTCCCAAAAATTAAAAAAAAAGAATCCTTTAGGAAGAAATTTACAAGTGAAGGAAGCAGTTCAAGAAATAAAATTACTACAAACTTTAATTATTTATAAAACGCCAGAAATAGAAAAGTATAGATTATTTTTTTGGGACCAGCATTAAGTTTAACCTAGATTTCCAGAGTTTTGATTGATTTGTAATTTTTTGTGTTTGTTTTGTTTTCGATAATTCATTTTATTCCGACGACTCATAATATATAACGACATTTCCATTACTGTAAAATAGGAAACGTAAGGATAACAATGAGGATAATAATGTTTTACGACTAAACTATATAAAATCTGGGGCACATGATACTGGTTCACGTTTGAAGCCCTATAAATGTTATGGTGTCAAACGGATTATGAAAGCTCACTTGGCTATTAAAATAAAACTGAAATCATCTATAGGTACAAGGCGTGTTTAAAAAATGTAAATTTTTAAATTTCGCAGGTTACTTTTGTTATGTTTGACATGAGCTACTTAGCATTTTTAGTTGGTGTGTTACGTGATTTTTTTTGCTATGGAACCAAATATACCAAAGAATTTCAAATAAATTTTGTTTGAAAAATAAAATCGAGTTGTCCAACGCACTTAAAATATTCAATGTGGCATTTGCGTCTATTTTGAGGAAAAAAATGTTGTACAAGTGGTTCACAGAAGGACGAGAAAATGTTAATGACTATTGACGATACCCGCTTTGGAGGTCCGAGCACGTAAACAACCGATGAACACTTTGAAACAGTGAAGTGAAGTTGCTGTGGACGTCGGTATATCTGTTGGATCATCAACGCGCTAAGAAAAATTTGAGATAAAGATGGACACGAGGGTGACCTTTTATATTTCGAGATTAGAGAACAAAAACAAATATTAATCATCGAAAATCACTTTATTGTTTTTCAAAATATTCCCCATGAAGATCTATACACGTTTTGATGCGTTTGTACGAATTCTCGAAGCACTTTTGCCATTCTGATTGAGGTATTTCCAAAACATGCATTCTGCATTCGTTTTTTACGTACGGAAATAGCAATTTCAAAACACGTTTCATGCTCCAAACCTTCAAAAATCAGAAAAAAAGTATTGCCAGAGCCGGGAGTCAAACCCATAACCTTCCGCATGCCAAGCGAATGCCCTACCAATGACGCCACAGGAACCTGGTAACAAATATTGTGTTTTAATTGTAACTACCTAACTGGTGAAATTTCAAACGAGGTTTTCTCGATAATTACAACAACTTCACAATGGATATATTGAAGGGGTAGTTCTGGGCGGAAGAGGGATGAAGGAATAATTTTAGAAATATTAAAATTGACGTGTTTCAGCATTTTTAAGAATCTGAACCGTTTTAAAGGTTATGGGGGTGCAAATTTTAGTTGGGAAACGCTGTATTAGATGATATATGTCCGTACGACCTTCTGGCAAAAATTTACGATGCATTTGTAATCGAATGAGATATTGACCTTTATACGCTCTTCCGGTAGCTTTCATTGGGATAATTCGACATAACTATATATCCACTTGCTTAGGCGACGGTTTTTATTTTTTTGACAAATTTTAGCAATCTCAAAACACGTTTCATCCTCCAAACCTCCAAAAATCAGAAAAAAAGTATTGCCAGAGCTGGGGGTCAAACCCATAACCTTCCGCATGCCAAGCGAATGCCCTACCAATGACGCCACAAGAACCTGGTAACAAATATTGTATTTTAATTGTAACTACCTAACTGGTGAAATTTTAAACGAAGTTTTCTCGAGAATTACAACAACTTCAGAATGGATATATTGAAGGGGTAGTTTTGGGCGGAAGAGGGATGAAGGAATAATTTTAGAAATATTAAAATTGACGTGTTTCAGCATTTTTAAGAATCTGAACCGTTTTAAAGGTTATGGGGGTGCAAATTTTAGTTGGGACACGCTGCATTAGATGATATATGTCCGTACGACCTTCTGGGAAAAATTTACGCTGCATTTTTAATTGAATGAGATATTGAGGAACCTTTATACGCTCTTCCGGTAGCTTTCATTGGGATAATTCGACATAACTATATATCCACTTGCTTAGGCGACGGTTTTTATTTTTTTGACAAATTTTAGCAATCTCAAAACACGTTTCATCCTCCAAACCTTCAAAAATCCGAAAAAAAGTATTGGCAGAGCTGGGATTCGAACCCATAACCTTCCGTATGCGAAGCGAATGCCCTACCAATGACGCCACAGGAACCTGGTAACAAATATTGTGTTTTAATTGTAACTACCTAACTGGTGAAATTTTAAACGAAATTTTCTCGAGAATTACAACACCTTCACAATGGACAGATTGAAGGGGTAGTTTTGGGCGGAAGAGGGATGAAGGAATAATTTTAAAAATATTAAAATTGACGTGTTTCAGCGTTTTATAAAAAGTTGAACCGTTTTAAAGGTTATGGGGGTGCAAATTTTAGTTGGGACACGCTGCATTAGATAATATATGATATGACACGATACCCCGCAGCAGGTGCGGTCCGGGGCAGGGCCAGCTTGTTGCTCAGCGTGTACAGGGGACCTTCCCTGAAAATACATTTTATTGGGAGTGCAAAGCCAACATCACAGGCCCAAACGCCCCTCCTCTAGGGCGGTGCCGGCAGTGAACGTGAATAAATGTAGAAAAATTCGAAACAATAAAGAAAACTTCTACATAATTGTATTTTTTCTAAAAAGGAAAAAGAAATGTAACTCAGTTCCGGAAACACAATTTGCATAACCTTTACGTGTTGTTCTAGTGAACTTCTAAATAATAGATTATGCGAAGGAATTTTGCAAATGCCGAAAAAATGGAAGTTTACGTGCCCTTTACCATTTTAGTTTTATTGTAGCAATATACAACTGATTAGCGTGTTGTTAATGGGCGCCAAAGGATTAAACAACAAAACGGTCAGGGGGCTGCGTTATTAAAATTATTTATGTTACTATCACGATTTAGAATCTGATCTGTTTAGATATGGGGATACATGGGCGTAGCGAGAGGGGTTTAGGAGTTAGTCTCCCCATGGGGAAATGCACATTAAAATGCACTTTGTTTATAAACTGAGGACCGAAAATCACGTATAAATCCGATAAAATTTGAAGGGAAAATATATAATATACAGGGGATTTCATAAGAAAATCATGTGCAATTACGTTTACTTACTATACACGATCGATCTTGTATACTTTTCAGTTACATCAGAAAACTGGCAAATTAAAACAAAGTGCTTTTTCCAAGATTTTTTTCTTCAAATTTTAAATAATAATAATAATCTTTATTCAGTTAGCAACAAAAAATACATTGCGTACATTAGTTGCCACTGAAAAGGCAAGAGTGCAGCTGCCTACTAGAGTTCAGCTGGTTTATACACTTATCCTTAAACTTTCAACATATCCTAATTTCTACATGCATACACACACTCACAAAAAACAAACACACAAAGCCACACAACTTAATTACTAATGTATTTCTTATACCTATGTCTAAAGTATTGCCAAACAGTTTTATCTAAATCAAATTTATCTTGTATACAATCAAAATCCGGCTACTCTCAGCCCCCCAGAAGAATTTTTTTAAAATTATTTTTAAAGGTCACTATCGATGTAGATTTGAGCTGCTCTGGTAATTGATTATAAAACTTGGCTATATTGTAGGTGAAAGACCGCTCAAAGACTCCAGTTCTGTGAGTCGGAGGTGTAAGGCGTCCCTTGCATCTCAAATTCAGATTATGTACATCAGTTCTAAAAGTTATTTTCCGATATAGATATGATGGTGTATGAGTAACAACGATATTGTGATAGAGATTACAACGATGTAATAATCTCCTCTGCCTCATATCCAACCAAGGAATGTCTCTCAGCTTATGACTGATAGGACAGCCTCTTTTAATGCCAAATATAAATCGTAAACAACATTTCTGTATTTTTTGGATTCGTTGTGCAGCAGATGAAGTCAGGCAAGGACCGTAAACAACATCACAGTGACTAAAATTCGACAATATCAAAGATTCACATAAAGTAATTCTTAATTTTTTATTCAGTATATGTCTTGAGTTATATAAAAGCTTAAGACTACAAATCGCCCTTTTAATACACTCAGAGATATGACAGTCAAATCTAAGGTTAATATCAAGGTGCATTTCGCTTTATTTTCAACTGGAAGTACCTTATTGTCAATGCAAAGTTTAACACGTTGCGTTAATGTTTTTACGTCCACAGGCCTACCGAACAACATTGCAACACATTTGTGAGAGTTGAGGGTCAATGAATGTTCTTCTGATATACGCTTTAAAGTATCCAAATCTCTATTAATAATCATACAACTGTTTTGCAATTGACTTGGATGGAATGAATAGAGCAGAGTAGTGTCATCTGCGTATGTTTTCATTGAACATTTTTCAACGAAATTATTAAATTGAGAAGTGTAAAGACTAAACAAAATTGGGCCCAGAAGAGTACCCTGGGGTACTCCTCTTGAAATGGTCAATGGATCTGAGAGTATATTATTCAACCTCACAACCTGTCTACGCCCATGCAAATAATTCGACATGAAGTCAACAGCACTACCTGACAAACAAAATAATAATAATAAATTTAAAAAATTAATAAATATTTGCCTAACAGGCGTACACCCAATTACAAGGCAAATTAATAACAATAAATTCATAATTACATATTTAATAATACTACACAACATTTTCTTAAACGTAATCAGCTTTACATCAAAATAACTAACGCTTTCATAAAATTTGTATTCATTTGACAAACTCGAGGCCATTGTTATCGGCGGGCTACTCTCGTAGTTTGAATGTCTTTGAGGGTTGCTGAATAAACATGGGGATCTTACATTTTCTAGGTGACTTCAATGTTCCTAATTTTGTTGGATAACGATAGTAGGCAGTAACAATTAAGTTATTTATATGTATTTCGAATGAGAGAAGCTTATCAAAGGTCACACCAAGATCCTTAGTGGACTCAGGATGAATTAAAATCGTCTCACCAATCGTATACTCGAAATGAATGGCTGATTTTTTTCTGGTATATGACATAACTTTACACTTGGAAGAGTTCAAGTTCAGTTTGTTTTCCTCACACCAGCATTGAACCAAATCCATATCACGCTGCAAACGATTACAATGGTCAAGATTATTAACGGAATTAAATATTTTCATATCGTCCGCAAAGAGCATTCTCTGACAATTCAGTAGTCCGGCTAAGTCATTTATAAAAATTAAAAACAATAATGGGTCCAGATTCGACCCTTGCGGAACACCAGATGACATATGGTATCTTGACGATTTATATCGATTATGGAGAACATATTGGGATCTATTAGTGATATAGAAATGGATTAGCGAAACAGATCCAGCTCCAAGCCCAAACACAGTAAGCTTGTTCAACAGAACCACGTGATTTATTCTGTGAAATGCTTTGGCAAAGTCCGTGTAAATCACATCGACTTGCCCTCCTCCATCAACAGTTTCTGAAGTAAATTGTGTGAACACAGACAGATCAGTAAGCGTGGACCTGCCACCGATAAAGCGGTGTTGATTTATTGATAAATTAAATCCTAGAAATTTGATAATATGGATATAGGTCTATAATTACAAATACAAGCCCTGTCATCGCTCTTAAAAATCGGACACACCTTCGCAACCTTCCAATCCTGTGGAAAAACAAAAGTCCTGCAAATCAAATTAAAAATTCTAGATAAGGGAGTGGAAAGGACAGTTATTGTATCCGTTACAAAAAAGAGGGTATTTCATCCGGACCGGAAGTAAACTTATTTTTCAATTTTCGGGCAGCCTAAAAAATCTCCTCCTCAGAAATGTCATATAAGAGATAGTCGCGATTTGCCACCAAGTCAGATCTCGCAGCACAATTGTCCTCCGATCCGACAAAAACGCTCTCAAAATAGCTTGCAAATGCCTCAACAATTTGTTGATCAATAGTCCGATTGCCATCGTTCATTACACCAGGTATCCGAGAGTCATGATTGTTTGCGTTAATATATGACCAAAACATTTTAGGATCCGTATTTATGTTATCTTCACACAGTCGGACATATGACATATGTAAGCCTCCGCAATTTGATTCTTTAGAACACGTCTAATCTCGCTAAATTTTTCATAATAATATTCCATATTTGTACTTTTAAACTTCTTGTGATAATAATTTTTCCGTTTGACATTTCTAACAATGCTTGAAGTGTACCAACGTATAGCTATGTCGAACCGTTTTGACTAGTGGAACATACAAGTCGAACAGACCGTGCAAATTCTCATAAAACATGCTCAACGCAAGATCAAGACAACGAATATCTGCCAGACATCCAATCAAACCCAACGAGCGCGGCATAAAGCCCCTGGTAATCAGCTTTTCGCAAGGGAAAATACAGTATACTTTTATACAAATGAACATACAATTGTTAATACATAGAGGATTTTTAAAATATATTGTTATGAAAAGTTAAAAGGGTGCGCCTATGGACGGCTGCCGTCGGTATTGTTATTACAAAGGGATATCGAGTTGTGTTTTTTTATATCATTTGAAACTAACTTTAAAACCACTATAATTATGCAGCTAAATGATTCCCTACTAAGAATAACGAAAGAGAATAAAAAAACACATTTTTCTAATAAATTTTCTAATGCATTAAAACTACTAACGAAGTTATTTTAAGAAAATCTATGGCAGGAAAACGTTAAACGGTTTCTACGACTTTTATAGCTCCGTTTTTCCATATTATCCGTAATAATATTATTATAATTCAAAATGCGGAACATGATATTATTAAGTAGTCTAATAATAATAATATATTAGAGCTTCCATTAGGAATAATAATGCTTTTACCAGCTAAATATAGCTACTCCTCCATCATTTTTTATTTATGTCTTAAAGTACCTAAAATAGTGTTTAGTAGGATAAATTATAGCTGTAGAATTATGATATAGAGCAGGGGTTCCCAAACTTTTCAGGTGGCGGCACCCTTCCAGGTTTAGCCTGACCGCCATTTTAAAAGTTAGAACGTCAAAAACAAACAAACAAAAACTTAAGCACTTAGTGTGTTTAAAGAAGGAGGCGCATAAAAGGTATCAAGAAACTGGTGACGAGGCACTGTATTGGGAATTTGTTAGGTTACGAACACAATGTAAGGCCAAGTCTAAAGAATGATATAAATCATTTGTCGCACATTTGGAGACATATATTGGCAACAATCCTCGTCACTTTTGGCATTTTATTAATAATAAGAAAAATAACAATGGTCTTCCAAAATCAATGTTTTTTAACGATCAGGTAGCTGGTACGGGTCTCAAATCTTTTCGCTCAGTTTTTCTCCAGCGTTTATGATGGATCTGCGTGTAATATTGGGGAATTTTCTGGTATCAATTCGGGAAACATCACATTTGATGGTATTTCTGTAGGTGAGGTGTATGACAAAATCCTTAGAATCCTTAATAAAACTTCCGTTGGTCCAGACAACATAGAGAAATAGAGAAATTTCCAGACGCCCGGAAAACTAGCTATGTGATACCTATATACAAATCTGGTGCCTCTGGAGACATCTCGAATTACAGAGGAGTTTGCAATCAATCTGCAGTAGCGAAGCTATTCGATGGCCTTCTGTTCGATCAATTTGAATGGAAATGCAGAGGGTCAACACGGTTTCTGTAGAAAAAAATCTACAGTTACGAATTTGATTTCTTATGAACTTGATATATTGGATGCTGTGAGTGGAGGTTATCAGGTGGATTCGGTGTATACCGACTTCGCCAAAGCATTTGATAGGGTGAACTTTGATATTTTGTTGGCAAAGCTGGGAGTGTTCGGATTTTCTGATCATGCCTTATGTTGGTCGGAAAGTTTTTTATTTTTGTCAACGATATCAGTGATGTATTGAAGTTTTCGATGGCTAATCTATTTGCGGATGATTTAAAGATTTATAGAAGAATTTCGTGCGAGGCCGATGTTGAATATTTGCAGAGCGATGTTGATGCGCTGTGGCAGTGGTCTGTGTATAATAATTTTAAATTCAATATCAATAAGTGTTCATTTATTAGCTTCTTTCGCAAGAGGAATAGATTTCCTAGTCGGTACACGATGGCTGCTAATCAGTTGAAATATGTTGACAAAATAAAAGAGTTGGGTGTTCACTTTTCAGAGTATATTGACTTTAATGAACACATATGCCGAATGTCTCAGAATGATCATAAAGTATTGGGATTTGTGATGCGAAATTCTAGAGACTTATCGATTCCGAGCTGTTTGTTGTATGTGTCCCTGGTTCGTTCTTCACTGGAATACGCGTCAGTGATTTGGTCGCCATATTATCAGACTTATATAAATATGATTGAGAGATTTCAGGACAAGTTTTTGCGTTATGCTGCGTTTAGAATGGGTATACATATGCGCAATTATCATAGATCGAACCTACGAGGGGCGTTAAACTTGGATACTCTTGGTAAACGCAGAGTTTTAAACGACTTGATATTTACGTATAATGTTTTGAATAAAGGTAACATAAATTGTCCTGCTGTCCTGCATAGGATTTACTTCAATGTGCCAGTGCGTGATTTACGACACCATGATCTCTTCTTTCACCATACAAGTAGAAATAATTATACATACTTTTCTCCTATTGATAGAACTCTTCGCATTCTGAATGAACATGATTGTATAGATATCTTTTGCAATTCTCTTTTATAATTTAAACGTTAAATTAATTGTTGTATTGAGTAGAACTCATAACAGATCTTGAATTTATTATGAATTTGTTTAGTTTGACTTAGGTACTGTCATGTATATAAGAAATTTGTTTTAAATATAATTGGGGTATCCCGTTAATTTAATAAAAAAAAGTGACATGCCTAAATTTTGTCGCAAAATTAAAGCCGTTTTACAGAAATCGCATGGTATGGCCGAGTGCCATTCTTAATGGACGACCCGGTACATGACATATGTCTAGAACTTTCTAAAGAATCCAAAAATGTATTTGATTTGGCGGATACACACTGTATATAAGAAACAGTACATTTCGATGCTTTACAAAAACTAAAAATCTGATTAAAAAAACTTTATCGATCGATCATGGTTAATTTTATCCAAAAATGGATTATGACTTCCTGTCTACTTGTTTTCCATTTCGTCTGTACAATTTCCAAATTAGACCCTTTTTTATAGCGATTTTTAGTCTGGTCTAGTGTTATCTGGGGTAGTGTAGGATCGTATTTCCCTAGCCACAAAGCAATTACTTTATAATTCAAACATTGTTATGACAAACCCAAAATATACTTACAAAATACACACACCACGATCTATTATCAAATTATACTTGAATACAGAGTGCTATTACCAACCCCTTGGGACTAATAGGGCGTAACATGTTTTCCCTGAACATGGTACACGAAATTCCCATTATTACCAACCACTTCATTCATTTTAGTAATAGTTTAAAGGGAAGAAATTGTACCAATGGATGTTTTTTTTATTAAGCTAGGAAATGTTCCTTTAAAACTTTCATTTTATTGCAGGAACAAGCCTTGGATGCTAAACAACAAGCTGCCTCACCGGAAGACACTGAAGACTTGTCACCGCTTCCTTCCCACACTCAGGGTCCAGTCAGACGACGTGGTGGTATTTCTGCTGAACCAGTAACGGAAGAAGATGCCACGAGCTATGTCAAAAAAGTACGTAGAATGACCAATTGTAAATGTACCGATATTTTTGAATTATACATACCAAATGGTACCAGATCTTTTTTCCACTGCGATTAGCCGGTGAAATAACCTTTTAGATTTTTTTGGTTGATCGTAAGGAACGGCATACATTCCATTAGAAAAAACTTTACTGAGAGAAGCTTGGAGGGTTCTGTTGCCTTGTTATCTTGCCATGAACGCAATAACTATCTTTGAAGCTGTTGGACAGCTGCGCTTGTTCTCATCAGATGTTACAACCATTTGACTGGAACCTTTCTCATTCCGATCGGTTAAGGAGAGAAATTTCATGAACTACTACCATGTGGTCCTTTTTTCAAGATTATCTGCGGCAACTGGATCAGTTAGAGTTAGACAATATCCATTAATCATATCCTTTGACTTTTTTAAAGCTGTTGGACAGCTGCGATTGTTGTCATGAGATGTTACAACCATTTGACTGGAACCTTTCTCATTCCGATCGGTTAAGGAGAGAAACTTCATTAACTACTACCATGTGCTCCTTGTTCCAAGATTATCTGTGGCAACTGAATCAGTTAGAGTTAGGCAATATGCATTAATCATATACTTTGACTTTTTTGAAGCTGTATGACGGCTGCGATTGTTGTCATGAGATGTTACAACCGTTTGACTTGAAGCTTTCTCATTCCCATCGGTGAAGGAAACAAACTTCATTAACTACTACCATGTGGTCCTTTTTTTCAAGATTATCTGTGGCAACTGGATCAGTTACAGTTAGGCAATATCCATTAATCATATCCTTTGACTTTTTGAAGCTGTTGGATGGCTTCGATTGTTGTCAGGAGATGTTACAACCATTTGACTTGAAGCTTTCTCATTCCTATCGGTGAAGGAGACAAGCTTCATTAACTACTACCATGTGGTCCTTTTTTTCAAGATTATCTGTGGCAACTGGATCAGTTAGAGTTAGGCAATATCCATTAATCATATTCTTTGACTTTTTTGAAGCTGTTGGATGGCTTCGATTGTTGTCAGGAGATGTTACAACCATTTGACTTGAAGCTTTCTCATTCCTATCGGTGAAGGAGACAAGCTTCATTAACTAATACCATGTGGTCCTTTTTACAAGATTATGTGTGGCAACTGGATCAGTTAGAGTTAGGCAATATCCATTAATCATATCCTTTGACTTTTTTGAAGCTGTTGGACAGCTGAGATTGTTGTTATCAGATGTTACAACCATTTGACTGAAGGCTTTCTCATTCCCATCGGTGAAGGAGACAAACTTCTTCAACTACTACCAAGTGGTCCTTTTTTCAAGATTATCTACGGCAACTGGATCAGTTAGAGTTAGGCAATATCCATTAATCATATCCTTTGACTTTTTTGAAGCTGTTGGACAGCTGAGATTGTTGTTATCAGATGTTACAACCATTTGACTGAAGGCTTTCTCATTCCCATCGGTGAAGGAGACAAACTTCTTCAACTACTACCAAGTGGTCCTTTTTTCAAGATTATCTACGGCAACTGGATCAGTTAGAGTTAGGCAATATCCATTAATCATATCCTTTGACTTTTTTGAAGCTGTTGGACAGCTGAGATTGTTGTTATCAGATGTTACAACCATTTGACTGAAGGCTTTCTCATTCCCATCGGTGAAGGAGACAAACTTCATTAACTAGTACCATGTGGTCCTTTTTACAAGATTATCTGTGGCAACTGGATCAGTTAGAGTTAGGCAATATCCATTAATCATATCCTTTGACTTTTTTGAAGCTGTTGGACAGCTGAGATTGTTGTTATCAGATGTTACAACCATTTGACTGAAGGCTTTCTCATTCCCATCGGTGAAGGAGACAAACTTCTTCAACTACTACCAAGTGGTCCTTTTTTCAAGATTATCTACGGCAACTGGATCAGTTAGAGTTAGGCAATATCCATTAATCATATCCTTTGACTTTTTTGAAGCTGTTGGACAGCTGAGATTGTTGTTATCAGATGTTACAACCATTTGACTGAAGGCTTTCTCATTCCCATCGGTGAAGGAGACAAACTTCTTCAACTACTACCAAGTGGTCCTTTTTTCAAGATTATCTACGGCAACTGGATCAGTTAGAGTTAGGCAATATCCATTAATCATATCCTTTGACTTTTTTGAAGCTGTTGGACAGCTGAGATTGTTGTTATCAGATGTTACAACCATTTGACTGAAGGCTTTTTCATTCCCATCGGTGAAGGAGACAAACTTCTTCAACTACTACCAAGTGGTCCTTTTTTCAAGATTATCTACGGCAACTGGATCAGTTAGAGTTAGGCAATATCCATTAATCATATCCTTTGACTTTTTTGAAGCTGTTGGACAGCTGAGATTGTTGTTATCAGATGTTACAACCATTTGACTGAAGGCTTTCTCATTCCCATCGGTGAAGGAGACAAACTTCATTAACTAGTACCATGTGGTCCTTTTTACAAGATTATCTGTGGCAACTGGATCAGTTAGAGTTAGGCAATATCCATTAATCATATCCTTTGACTTTTTTGAAGCTGTTGGACAGCTGAGATTGTTGTTATCAGATGTTACAACCATTTGACTGAAGGCTTTCTCATTCCCATCGGTGAAGGAGACAAACTTCTTCAACTACTACCAAGTGGTCCTTTTTTCAAGATTATCTACGGCAACTGGATCAGTTAGAGTTAGGCAATATCCATTAATCATATCCTTTGACTTTTTTGAAGCTGTTGGACAGCTGAGATTGTTGTTATCAGATGTTACAACAATTTAACTGAAGGCTTTCTCATTCCCATCGGTGAAGGAGACAAACTTCATTAACTACTACCATGTGGTCCTTTTTTCTAGATTATCTGCGGCAACGGGATCAGTTAGAGTTGGGCAATGTCCATTAATCATATCCTTTGACTTTTTTGAAGCTGTTGGACAGCTGAGATTGTTGTTATCAGATGTTACAACCATTTGACTGAAGGCTTTCTCACTCCCATCGGTGAAGAAGACAAACTTCATTAACTAATACCATGTGGTCCTTTTTTTCAAGATTATCTGTGGCAACTGAATCAGTTAGAGTTAGGCAATATCCATTAATCATATCCTTTGACTTTTTTGAAGCTGTTTGACAGCTGAGATTGTTGTTATCAGATGTTACAACCATTTGACTGAAGGCTTTCTCACTACCATCGGTGAAGGAGACAAACTTCTTTAACTAATACCATGTGGTCCTTTTTACAAGATTATCTGTGGCAACTGGATCAGTTAGAGTTAGGCAATATCCATTAAACATATCCTTTGACTTTTTTGAAGCTGTTTGACAGCTGAGATTGTTGTTATCAGATGTTACAACCATTTGACTGAAGGCTTTCTCACTACCATCGGTGAAGGAGACAAACTTCTTTAACTAATACCATGTGGTCCTTTTAACAAGATTATCTGTGGCAACTGGATCAGTTAGAGTTAGACAATATCCATTAATCATATCCTTTGACTTTTTTGAAGCTGTTGGACAGCTGAGATTGTTGTTATCAGATGTTACAACCATTTGACTGAAGGCTTTCTCATTCCCATCGGTGAACGAGACAAACTTCATTAACTAATACCATGTGGTCCTTTTTTTCAAGATTATCTGTGGCAACTGGATCAGTTAGAGTTAGGCAATATCCTTTAAGCATATCCTTTGACTTTGTTGAAGCTGTTGGACAGGTGAGATTGTTGTTATCAGATGTTACAACCATTTGACTGAAGGCTTTCTCATTCCCATCGGTGAAGGAGACAAACTTCATTAACTAATACCATTTGGCTCTTTTTTTCAAGATTCTCTGTGGCAACTGGATCAGTTAGAGTTAGGCAATATCCATTAATAATATCCTTTGACTTTTTTGAAGCTGTTGGACAGCTGAGATTGTTGTTATCAGATGTTACAACCATTTGACTGAAGGCTTTCTCATTCCCATCGGTGAAGGAGATAAACTTCATTAACTACTACTATGTGATTCTTTTTTCAAGATTATCTGTGGCAACTGGATCAGTTAGAGTTAGGCAATATCCATTAAACATATCCTTTGACTTTTTTGAAGCTGTTGGACAGCTGCAATTGTTGTCATCAGATGTTACAACCATTTGCCTTGAAGCTTTCTCATTCCCATCGGTGAAGGAGATAAACTTCATTAACTACTACCATGTGGTTCTTTTTTCAAGATTATCTGTGGCAACTGGATCAGTTAGAGTTAGGCAATATCCATTAAACATATCCTTTGACATTTTTGAAGCTGTTGGATAGCTGCGATTGTTGTCACAGATGTTACAACCATTTGACTGAAGGCTTTCTCACTCCCATCGGTGAAGGAGACAAACTTCATTAACTAATACCATGTGGTCCTCTTTACAAGATTATCTGTGGCAACTGAATCAGTTAGAGTTAGAAAATATCCATTAATCAAATCCTTTCACTTTTTTGAAGCTGTTGGACAGCTGATATTGTTGTTATCAGATGTTACAACCATTTGACTGAAGGCTTTCTCATTCCCATCGGTGAAGGAGACGAAATTCATTAACAAATACCATTTGGGCCTTTTTTCAAGATTCTCTGTGGCAACTGGATCAGTTAGAGTTAGGCAATATCCATTAATCATATCCTTTGACTTTTTTGAAGCTGTTGGACAGCTGAGATTGTTATCAGATGTTACAATGATTTGAATTGAAGGCAATATCCACCTGTTACTTCTTTGAAGCTGTTATAAGGTTGCGATTGATTTGTGGGCCCAGCTGTTTGAAGAGGAGCACTGTGCTCCTATAGCCAAGCGGCTATAAAGGCTCTAAGTTCATCAAGAAGAGTCTGGTCTGTAGACGAAATATTAGAACAATCTGATTGATGATATATCAAAAAAGCCGACAGCTTGGGGAAGAAGACCATGACGATCTACAACCGATTCAGTTCTTCGGACAGTGACCGTGCACGATCCACACACTCCAGATCCAGAAAACAATACTGTAATCGTTTCTCTTTCATAGGTTGTGCCTAAAGACTACAAAACAATGGCTGCTCTATCGAAAGCAATTGCGAAAAACGTCCTGTTCTCACATTTGGACGAAAATGAGAGATCGGACATTTTCGATGCCATGTTCCCAGTGACGTTCCTTCCAGGCGAAGTTATCATTCAACAGGGTGACGAGGGAGATAATTTCTATGTTATTGATCAAGGTGAAGTTGAGGTAAGTTGAACCCGTAATTTGCGCTCTTGAAATGTCAGTCTTTAACTGCGATTTGTCTGCATAGATTTACGTTAACAATGAGCTGGTGACTGTTATTGGTGAAGGCGGGAGTTTTGGTGAATTAGCACTTATTTACGGTACACCAAGAGCAGCAACAGTTAAAGCTAAAACAGACGTTAAACTGTGGGGTATTGACAGAGACTCATATAGGTAATTTCGAGGTATTTATCGATAAAAATTGATTTTTAAACCAAATTCTTCTAGACGAATTTTGATGGGTTCGACAATCAGGAAACGAAAAATGTACGAAGAGTTCCTATCCAGAGTTTCCATATTGGAGAACTTGGATAAATGGGAACGGCTTACAGTTGCTGATGCTTTGGAACCAGTCGGTTTTGAAGATGGTGAAATTATCGTTAGACAAGGTACTTTTGGGAATTTCCCTTTTGCTTTGGCAACGGTTTGTTGTAACTTGTTTTTGTTTTTTAGGTGAGCCTGGTGATGATTTCTACATCATTGTTGAAGGAACAGCCCTTGTAAAGCAAAACAGGGCAGAGGGTGAAGAACCAACGGAGGTGGGTCGATTGGGACCCAGTGATTATTTCGGTGAAATTGCGCTACTGTTGGACAGGCCTAGAGCCGCGACGGTTGTAGCAACGGGACCGTTGAGGTGTGTTAAGTTGGATAGAGCAAGGTAAGGACTTAATTAACGATCCTAGTATCTGTTTGCGTTCTAGGTTCCTTGCTTTGGTTATGATCAAAGACAGGAACCTGGAACACAAACAATTGACAAATTAAGAGATGAGCATTGATCATTTCTAAATTAATGATATGCAAGGCTTCTTGTATTGCCAGAATTTTAAAACTTGTATTGGATTCTCTCGTTTCCTCTTCAGCCGAGCATCTCCCAGTATATTGTTTCAAATTTTCCAACAAGTGTTGGAGTTGTCACTTCTATATGGTGCCCTGGCTGAGGGTCGTTTCGTAAACCATTGTTTTTCCTGGCCAAGATTTCCTGTAAACCGATGACATCTCTTCGATAATGCTTATTCAGGCATGGCGCAGTCGGTGAAATCTAGGTTTTATACTAAGGAGTCATAGAACATGGCTCTTTAACTACCCATGGCAACGCCCATGCATTTTGGTATTGAATGTCTGATAGTTTCGTCCTCTTCCCTCCAAAATCTGCATTTGTCAATTCCCCAATCGTACCATATGGTTCTTTGATTCCAGGAAGGCGGCATTATTCAGACGTCGAGTTAAAATCGTTTGCTATGGCGAGTGTAACAAGTACTGCTCTCTGCTGTTATCAAACGATCCTCAAAAACTCCTCAATAGCTTCCACTGTTGATCCTTCCTTGGATTTTATTAGCGACTTGTAACTGATGGTTCTAAGGAGGCAAATTGGTTGGAAATCCTCTGATATTAGGGTCAATTTGGCGTTCTTCCAGACATGCGGGAAAACTGGCTCTTGCAGGGGAGAATTTTTGACCTCATCACGTATATAATCCTCTCCTGGCGAGTCCAGCTATTGACTTCTCGAGTTCATCTAATGTAATTTCTACATTGTTTGTGCTTTTAACTCGTGTGTTTCGTATTCCCAGCCTTAGAAAACTAAAATTGGAAAAGTGGCATCCCTATAAGGTAACTTTGATCCAAGAGCTTTCCAGGGATGATCCAGACCGACGGATGCAGTTCTGCGAAACGTTACTGGATATTTGCAATGTAATAAATATTGGTTTCTCTGACAAACCTACGTTTACACTAGAAGGAACAGTAAATCGGTAGAACTGCAGGTACTGGGCCCAGGAGAATCCAAAATGGATGAGAGTATCCTCAGAAAACACATGCCGCTATGGCGGCAAATAGGAATATTGGACCCTATTATTTTGAAGAAACCTTAAATGGTCCAATTTTTACAGGACTATATTGTACCCAATCTGACAATCCTATTTCCTAATGCAAATAATCCTGCTCTACCAAACGCAAACTTATGGTATAAGCAGGATGGTGCATCGGGGCATTTCGCAATTGATGTGCGAAGATATCTTGATGAAGTCTTTCCGAATAGATGGATAGGCAGGCTGACCTCAATCCCTTACAGATTGTTTTTCTATGGGGCCATTTAAAAAATGTCGTATACAAAAGTAGGACAGAAAAAATCGCAGATTTCTGGAGGTAAGATTTCTCTTCCTCCAGGAGCTCTCCATTCGTTTGAAAAGGCTTGGGACTATGTCCTGTAGGTCTATCTATCATCTATTCTTTCTCGTCTCGTCTGCTGCTATAGTGTCTGCTAGTATTTTGGAACTTCTCACGTTTGGATTGTGTCTATTTGTGACGCCGTTACAATCGACGTTGTCTTCACTCTATAGACCCTAGGGTCGTAGTTGGCATATTGGCCTCCTGAACCTCCTTGTTTGTTCCTCGGAGTCGTACTCCACCGCTGCTCGCAGAAGTGGTTTCTGATGTCGCTCTGCCTTTTTAAAGACCGATGTTGCTGGCTGTGCGAGATGTTCCGTCAAGGAATTGAGACCTAAATCCTTACGGATTACCTGTGGTACCCCAGCCTCTATGTCGCGAGTACCTGAAATGTACTTCCCAAACCGAACTCGGAAAGTTCGATTCTGCAGGTAGCTATCAATCAGTTGGATGATGCCCAGTGGATATCCAAGTTGAATCATTTTGTAGATGAGACCATCATGTCAGACTCTGTCAAAGGCTCTTGCAACGTCCAGAAACAGCGCACAGTCTCCTATTCAGCCACTCGGCTGAATATTCAACAATCCTGAACATCTGTTGTTCTGTACTATGCGCCACTTTTTTTTTTTTTTTTTTTTATTAGGCCAAGGCAGAGAAATCATCATGACACCTAGGGAGTTCCTTACCACTTCCCTAGGTAGTGTGGGACTCTAACCCAAACTAAAACTCTGCCTTATCTTTGTTCAAGTTGCAAAACCGCGCTGTCCAGCTCCTCTGGCATTGTGATCCTTGGAACGTTGCCTTATGTTCTGCAGAACTGTTCCGGAAACCGCTTCCAGTTGGTCCTGTGTTCCATGTAGGTGTCTTCGTCCAGTGTTCCGTCTCCGAGTTGCAGTAACATCGGGCTATGGTCAGAGGATCCTTCATTTAGCGTTATTATTTCGTACGGTGCAGTGATATTCTTGAGCACTGCGACGTCCGGGACGTCAGGGCGTGAGCCACGACTGTCGATGTGCGTCGGAGTGACCGGCCCTATCACTACAGCGACCCTTTGTTCGGTCCAGGAACTGAGATTCCTGCCGGCTGGATTGAATATACTGCTGTTCCACTCCGGTGACTTGCAATTCAGATCCCCCAACACCACCGTGGATGCCCTGCCTCCGATTAGTGCCTCGCCTGAATATTAAACAAAAAGAACTTATACAAGCACGAGATACCAGTTGACAACAAGATGTATGTGGCGACATCTAATGTAAGCCTGGTGAAACAAAGTTCACAAACGATGGCCGGACAAAAAGCAACGGCCCCCGTCTGGTGAAAGCATGGTAATGTGGCAAATCTCCAACAT
This sequence comes from Apoderus coryli, assembly GCA_911728435.2. Classification (NCBI taxonomy): domain Eukaryota; kingdom Metazoa; phylum Arthropoda; class Insecta; order Coleoptera; family Attelabidae; genus Apoderus; species Apoderus coryli. The sequence goes on from OU452207.1 coordinate 2,120,932, forward strand.
AACTTGAAGTCTTGTTACATTATGTAATAATCAATTCGTAAATGAAGCCTCCCGCTAGGGACTCGTGTTTTAATAATTTTCTTTCACGAACCGACATTAATGCATCTCTCTTATCTTGTTGTCATGATACTGAATTTAATTATTGCACAATGCAAGATAGCTTTTCGTAAGATAGAACCCACCACTGATGATGAGGCCTGGTGCCTCGAAACATGTATGGTGATTTGCCTGATGACTCTTAGAGGGATTTATTAAATGAATCACGTTGTTTTCCATTTCAGATTTGAACGAGTTTTGGGTCCATGTGCGGAAATACTCAAAAGAAATATCACACAGTACAACAGTTTTGTATCGCTGTCCGTCTAAAACGTTTTATCGTCAGATGAAAATAAATAAACAAATATAACAACAAAATTAATTAATAAAATAATAATAATAAAATTAGCACGTACTCTTCTGATAATATAAAGTTGAATTAATAATAACATCCTTTTTTTGAATTATAATAAATTATAAATCACCGCGAACAGGTCTGTTTGAATTCCCTTTTTGGATGAATTTGACTAAACAATCTGCTACATATAAAAAGCCCTTAAAGCTCTTGACTTAACTTCTTGTCTATTTCATGGTCACAGAATATCCAGGATGCCCTCCTCAGCCTGTCTAAAAATGCTTGTCAATATTTAATTAATTCAACTTAAAATACTATTAGAGGTCAAAATTTACTCTAACGTTATCATCGATTTTTTCTCGAACCCTGTAACGTATTGAGATGATTTTTTTTTTAGAAATGTAGCTTGACCCTTGTAGAACGGTTTGACCCACAGTAGATTTTAAGGAATTGGTTCTTATGCCATATACAGGGGTGAAAAGAAAGTCATGTTTTTTTTTTTAATTTTTGGAGCAATATGTTACGAGGTTCAAGAACTTGGAGTAAATTTCGACCGTGTGTACAATATACTTATCAAATAAAACGCAGTATATTTCTACTAATTCTTAGAAAATAAATAATTGAATAAAACTTGCGAGAACTGATACATTGAAAACTATTTAATTATTATTCAGCCAAATTGGATGTCTTCATTATTAATTTATAACAATTATTATTGTTAGTAATATTATAAAAATATTCTTAATATATTACTGAATTCTGTTAATAATTTTATTTCGTTTTCTAGATAAATTAATTACTTAAATAATTAGTGAAAAATTGAATTTAGAGAAAGAGAACTTGTTGATTGTTTTGAATAAAATTTATTTATATTTCCTGAAGAAGTTATTGTTTTTATTTTGTGAAATTATTTTTAAATTTACATATAGGAGGGTTGCTATTTATGTATTGAGAACTGGCAACACTGGTATTGACAGGTGAAAACAGTCATCGCCATCTTGAAGTGTGACATTTTTGACAGCATACGCATTAAAAACGTTTTGACATGAGAGGAATATTTGTGTTGTTTACAGTAACTTGAAAAGTTTCTCTCTGCCAAAAAATTGAATTAATCCTACGAAGATTTATTAAAAAGTTGCATTTTTTCGATTTTTATTCCGTTTCTTGCAGATAAATGTATGGTTTTCTTTATACTAATAGATTCAGGATGAGAAATCCTTTGTAACGAGGGGTCGCACTCCATATCTACGACGACCTATTAAAAAGTTGCATTTTTTCGATTTTTATTCCGTTTCTTGCAGATAAATGTATCGTTTTCTTTATACCAATGGATTCAGGATGAGAAATCCTTTGTAACGAGGGGTCGCACTCCATATCTACGACGATCTAATTAAAAGTTGCATTTTTTCGACATTTCTTGCGTTTCTTGCAAATAAATGTAAGGTTTTCTTTATACCATTGGATTCAAGATGAGAAATCCTTTGTAACGAGGGGTCGCACCCCATATCTACGAGGACTTATTAAAAAGTTGCATTTTTTCGATTTTTATTCCGTTTCTTACAGATAAATCTAGGATTTTCTTTATACCTATGGATTCAAGATGAGAAATCCTTTGTAACGAGGGGTCGCCGCACCCCATATCTACGAGGACTTATTAAAAAGTTGCAGTTTTTCGATTTTTATTCCGTTTCTTATAGATAAATCTAGGGTGTTCTTTATACCAATGGATTCAGGACGAGAAATCCTTTGTAATGAGGGGTCGCACCCCATATCTACGATGACTTATTAAAAAGTTGCATTTTTTCGGTTTTTATTCCGTTTCTTGCAAATAAATGTAAAGATTTCTTTATACCAATGGATTCAAGATGAGAAATCCTTTGTTATCTACGAGGACTTATTAAAAAGCTGCATTTTTGGATAAATGTAAGGTTTTCTTTATACTAATGGATTCAGGATGAAAAATCCTTTGTAACGAGGGGTCGCACCCCAAATCTACGAAGACTTATTAAAAAGTTGCATTTTTTCAATTTTTATTCTCTTCTTGCAGATAAATGTATAGTTTTCTTTATACTAATGGATTCAGGATGGGAAATCCTTATTTTATTTTATCAAATTATTTTTAAATTTACATATAGGGGGGTTGCTATTTATGTATTGAGAACTGGCAACACTGGTATTGACAGGTGAAAACAGTCATCGCCATCTTGTGACATTTTTGACAGTATACGCACTGAGAACGTTTTGATTTTTGACGTGCGAGCAATGTTTGGGTTGTTTACAGTAAGTTGAAAAGTTCATATCGGCCAAAAAATTGAATTAAATAAATAAATATGATTTATTGTGAAATATTTAATTTTTATTTTTAATTAAAATAAAAAAAAAATTTCTTCTTTTTAGCTGTATTTCAGCACTAATTTTATTTTAGCGCAAAATACATTTTAACGAAAACAACAAAAAAACATGTTATCTTATTCATAACACATCAAAAAGTGAAGTAGTAACATTTTGGTCGCGTTCATTACAAGAAAGTTGATTAGATAGCGATTTTTAAAGCAATCCATCATTTCGTAATTCTGCTTAACGCGCTTTTTAGACATAATACAACAAGAATGTAAGGAACATAACATAACCTAATTTATTTGGTATTGTTTTGTCACATCACAAATCAAAATTAGCGTTTGGTCTATTGATTAACTTGTTTACTTTTTGCCTGGTTTGTTTTTGTTTATTTTATACTATTAACGTCATGACACTGTTGACAGAAATGTCAGATGCCATTGCTATCTCGGTAGCGTAGTGTATTTCAAATCTGATGGAAAAAATGGCGAACACAAAGCAAGACAAAACACACGTTTAGCAGAAAATTGATGATAGCTCTGGTAGCCCTATGTTGGGATGATACACCATACAATACATATAACGAAGAACAACACTCTGTCTCATTTCTATTGACGGTCATTCTGATTTTTTTCTCCCAATTCTGTAAAAACCTCAGAATTTTTTATCATTCTGATTTTTTTGCAGAATTCTGTAAAAAAAAACCTCAGGATTTATTATTATTCTGATTTCTTTTGCAGAATTCTGTAACAAAACTCGGAATTTTTTATCATTCTGATTTTTTTTTGCAGGATTCTGTAAAAAAAGCTCTGAAGTTTTTACACAATTCTTTAAAAAAACTCGGAATTTTTTATCATTCTGATTTGTTTGCAGGATTCTGTAAAAAAAGCTTTGAAGTTTTTACACAATTCTGTAAAAAACTCGGAATTTTTTATCATTCTGATTTTTTTTTGCAGGATTCTGTAAAAAAGCTCTGAAGTTTGTCCACAATTCTGTAAAAAACTCGGAATTTTTTATCATTCTGATTTGTTTGCAGGATTCTGTAAAAAAAGCTTTGAAGTTTTTACACAACTCTGTAAAAAACTTGGAATTTTTTATCATTCTGATTTTCTTTGCAAGATTCTGTAAAAAAAAGCTCTGAAGTTTTCTTTCACACAATTCTGTAAAAAACTCGGAATTTTTATCATTCTGATTTTTTTTGCAGGATTCTGTAACAAAAGCTCTGAAGTTTTTACACAATTCTGTAAAAAACTCGGAATTTTTATCATTCTGATTTTTTTTGCAGGATTCTGTAACAAAAGCTCTGAAGTTTTTACACATTTCTGTAAAAAACTCGGAATTTGTTATCATTCTGATTTTTTGGCAGGATTCTGTAAAAAAAAGCTCTGAAGTTTTTACACAATTCTGTAAAAAACTCGGAATTTTTTATCATTCTGATTTTTTTTTGCAGGATTCTGTAAAAAAGCTCTGAAGTTTGTCCACAATTCTGTAAAAAACTCGGAATTTTTTATCATTCTGATTTGTTTTTTGCAGGATTCTGTAAAAAAGCTCTGAAGTTTGTCCACAATTCTGTAAAAAACTCGGAATTTTTTATCATTCTGATTTTTTTTTGCAGGATTCTTTAAAAAAAAGCTCTGAAGTTTTTTCACAATTTTGTAAAAAACGCGGTATTTTTTATCATACTGATTTTTTTTTTGCAGGATTCTTTAAAAAAAAAGCTCTGAAGTTTTTACACAATTCTGTAAAAAACTCGAAATTTGTTATCATTATGATTTTTTGCAGGATTCTGTAAAAAAAGCTCTGAAGTTTTTTCACAATTCTGTAAAAAACTCGGTATTTTTTATCATCCTGATTTTTTTTTGCAGGATTCTTTAAAAAAAAAGCTCTGAAGTTTTTACACAATTCTGTAAAAAACTCGGAATTTTTTATCATTCTGATTTTTTTCTCACAATTCTGTAAAAACCTCAGAATTTTTTATCATTCTGATTTTTTTGCAGAAATCACACCTACATTTAACATTGGCACATCGGCTGAAAAACAGTGTTGCCAACGATGGCTAGAAATCCCGAAAAAAGTATTACACAAGTACAATACATACAAAAGGTTCTAGATTTGGCTAAAACCACTCTGACCTAAAATTATACATACAGGGTGTTTCTAAATTCGACCGACAACGCTCTACCACAGAAAGCTCCCCTAATTCATGCATTTCGATATAGGGACATATACCCTTAAAGGGTACAGGGTGTCAAAAGTTCAAATTTAAAATCGAAAATTTGGTAAAATTCAAAAACGCCTTTAAATATTTTTTTCAAATTTAGTGACCTCTATGCTCTTTAAAAAAGTCATGATTTAATTAACCTTAATTTAAATTGTTCGTCCAACAGATATTTCTTAAGCTTAAAATAAGAATTTCTACAAACACTACTACAGTGTTCATCAAAGTTAAGCTCAGTATCATTCGACAATCCAAGATTTCCCACTTTCTCAATGAATAATATATTTTCATTATTCAAAATCAGGCTGAAATTTTGTGAGATAACTTTACTGTACTTTTCATTGCTAAAGCAACGGATTTATCCGCAGTCCATTATTGCTGCACCAGAAAATTATGCAAATCAGAGTTCAACTCATGCACAGCATACTCAGCATTTACGAAACTAAACGGTATGTAGAGCTGGATATTGTCAGCAAACATGTAAACGTGGATTCTGGACTACAGAAACTACATCAAATGTAAAGATTCGATACAAAAAAGGACCTAGAATACTGCCCTGAAGAACTCTGCTCCTCCTAAATCTTAAATCTGAATAACCTGACTCTGGTCTGCCTCCTACTAGTTAAATAACATTAGACTGAAGCATTATCGAATAATAAGTAGCTCAACTTACTAAGAAGCTCCGAAATTACCAAATCAAATCATTTGCTTTGGTCCAACTGCGATTTATCAAGTGCATTCGTTATATGGGAAAGTAGAAATAGGTCTAAGGTTGTAAGAACTTGGGCAATGGAATAACATCCGCAAACTTAAGTCGCGTAAATTTTCGAGCCATGATTTTTTATGACTTTCGACGAGGTCTAACGCACGAACAGTGCATCAATCAACTTAATGCAACTGCTGCGGTTTAAAGTTCTAATTTCAATCGCACTTGATATCTTGACTAACTGAATTATTGGTTATGTTTACAATCATGATGAGATGTCATTGGAAATCCTGAAAGTTTCGTATTTCATTAATTCATAAAACCATTTTTGACCTCATTAATGATCCTCGCATTTGGGATATCTATTTCTTGGAGCACCTCACATGAAGAGTATCCATATTGTTTACAATTTGAACAAAAAATTTCGATTCTTGAAATTCAAGTATTTAATGACTTTAAAGGTGTTCCACCCTAGTCTACTATTGCATATTATTGATCATAATTTATTAGTAAATTAAACGCTCTATTTTATTGCATACCGTTTATTTTACTTATTTTGATAACTTAACACAATACTTCTGTTTGCTTAACTGTCTCACTATCACATCATCATTTCTCGAGTGTTGTTGGAACTTCAGTTGTGTTTGATGATGGTTTATTGTCACGGAATCCAAATGCTTGACCAATTCCATTGAAGACGCCCCCTGAAAAGATATAACATCAACTCATTCATAGTAAGCTAAAGTTCCTTCAGGTCATTGATACATTAACAGGAAAGCAGATATATAGGTATGAGCTAAAAGTAACAACCAAAATTGTACTTACCAATTGTATCACTGATATTCGTCACTGCACCTATTCCTCCACCAAGTGTTATACCCCATCCATCTCCACTAGTAACTCCAGCACCAATTTTCAGTATACTCTTGAAGAAATTAGTTATTCTCTCCACGAAAGACGAGTCTCCGGTCAACAACGACTCCAAATTCAAAGATCCATTACCAGCAGCTTTCAAACCAGCTTCAAAAGCATGAACTATAAACTCAATCTCTGGAATGCCAGTAAACAATTTCCAAATACTTAATCCACCGCTAATAAGATCGCCAATATTGAATCGCTTCAAAACTTTCTCAAGGAAATTTGCGTCAGCAGTCAAGTTAAATCCAGGGATTAATTTTTGAAGGATTCTAGTCCCGTTAGAACTATTCAGACTCGTAATTAGCTTGAAAAAAATTTCTGGTATCGAAGTGCCTAATTTTATATAATTAGAAAGCAATGAAATGATTCTAATAATGAATTCCAAAGGATTTCTGGTGCCATTCGAATTTTGTGAGAGGAAATCTAGGATCAGTGAAAAATTGAAACCATTGATAACAAATCTGCCGTTTAAAATATCGGTAATGAATGTAGAGAAGCCCTTGAGACCTTCTTTGCCATATCGTGCAGTTTGTTGCTTGATTACCTCGTTGAATCCTTGGAATAACTGGATCAAAGTGCGTGAATTGACATTATCAATTACTGATTCAAAATTGAAACTAATAGCGAAATTAATCAAGAAATCTAAAAATACGTCGAACTTTATGTCACCGCTAACAAACAGTACAATTTTATAGAATAAACTAAGTACTCCATCAATACCAGTGGTCCTATCACCAGCCAATTTCACTAGAAATTCGAGGAAATTCTTAGGATCATTTAAGATTTTACCCAACGGTTTTGATAAATCAACTTTAGAACCAGTTTGCAATAATAAATTGGTCAAGAGTTGTATACTGTTGGTCGAACTTAGTAAACCATTTAAATCGAATTTAACACCAACTTTGCCTAATCCGGAAATTCCGTTATCAAATTTGCTCAGGAAATATTGAATACCCTCAAGGTTTGTTATTAAGTTTGTAATATCACCGTTGATATTTATATTACCGCTAGTATTGACGCTATATTTAAACAAAATTTTGAAGAAATCACTGTTAAATACATTATTGAGTTTCTTAACATATTTCGTGAGAATTTCCAAAGCATTTGAAGTTGTAATGCTTTCATTAGTTATTAATTTCGAAATAATTTTAATTATGAATTGTACTTGGGCGTCTGTTATATTTTTAAACGTAAAATGCTGCGCATTACTAGCATTGAATAATACTTTTAACGATCTTATCTCTTGCAAATATGCTTGGATGGTTTGTTTGCTACTGTTCCATAGCTTTACTCCGCTTTGCGCGGTAAGATAAACCCCGGTTTCTTTACTAATGTCAATTACAATAGCTGTGGCGTTTTTGCCATCCAGAAGCGCAGTTAAATTTGTGTTAAAGTCTATTACTAAAGCCACATCGTTTATGCTAATTGCTAGGATGTTTATCGATTCGTTGAAATATATGGTTATTCCCAAAATTGTAGTGTCATTGCAAATCCATGAGCATACTTCGCTTTCATTGTTTGGTGCGCTGTCGCGATGTTGGAGCAGTGCGTGGTGGTGGCGCGAATTATGATGGTGACGGTGTTGCAGGTGATCTGAAAATTATCCATCTAATTTTATTTATTGAGGTGAATGCTTCATTCGCATGAGAGTGATTTTTCAAAGTCGCGTCACGTCACGACACGATTTAATATTTTCGTCACGCAAAAGAGATGCATATGAGGGAGAGAGAGACAGAGATATTTGTGGTGTATGCTACACACTATATCCTATACCATACACGAGAAAACGAGTGCATGCATAGGCACAGCTACACCACAACGCGCTTGGTTCTGATATATACCGGTTGTATTGCAGCATACACAAGAGTATTATTATTATACCAGTTGTACTTTGTTGTATGAGATTAAATAGTTTTTACTGAAATAAATAATAATAAGAAAGATTAATTTTTAATTCTAATCCTAACTCTGTTGGCGTGTCAAATTCTAACATTGGATTCTCGGATCATTATGCACAGTTGTGTAAACTAACATACAGCTTACAAATAACTCCAGTCAAGGAGATTCGTGAATCACATTATAGGCAATTTACTAACGCTGCGATTGCAGAGTTTAATTTTCTACTTGCTGCACTAAGTTTCAATAAACTCCGATGCATGAGTTTTCGGAGGGCGTTCGAGAAATTTTGGCAGCGACTGGAATGGAGCTTCAACGCTTCCTTTCCATTAAAATCTGTATCGACCTCTAATGATCGGTCGAAATTTAAGATATTTTTTTCTGATGAACTCAGGCGTGATTATTAAAATGGTTAAGGCAGCATATTCCGGCTGATAAACTGCAAGCCTCTTACAGAGAGCTGCGTAAAAAAGTCTATGCACAAATAGCGTGTGGAAAAAATGCTATTTTTAATCGGTCACTGGCATGCTCGCAAAACAAGTTAAAGGCAGTTTGGAACTTTTTCAGCGAACACACAGGTAAAACTAGAAATGCTAATGATAAAATCACACTTTACGTTGATAATAATCAGGTATCAAACCCAGCGGAAGTCACGACACTCTTTTGTATTTTTTTTCGACTGTCATCAAAAATAAATTGAAATCACATTTTACTGATAACATGTCAGTTTAATGGACGGTGGGTCCCATGAATCCTCAAAGTATGTTCTTTAATCCTGTCACGGTTCACGAGGTTGCTAAAATTATAAAAAATATGCCATCGACAATATACCCGTGAAAGTTGTCAAGGGTGCAGTTCATATATTGTCACCAATCATAGCTGAACTAACAAATATGTCAGTTCAAAGTGGTATCTTCCCTGAACAATTAAAGCATGCCGTTATTGTTCCAGTATTTAAAAAGGGGGATAGAACTGCTCTTGAGAATTACAGGCCTATATCACTATTAAGTACACTTTCAAAAGTTATCGAAAAGGTAGTTTCTGAGAGAATATTTGGATTCCTAAGTGCCTGCAAAATTATAAGTAAATGTCAACATGGATTTCGACCAGGTCTTTCAACGGAGACATGTACGATATTATGTGGTGGCTATGTTGTTCGATTTGTCGAGTGCTTTTGATGTTGTGGATAGGGAGTTCTTGTGCAGAAAGATCGATTATTTAGGTTTACGTGGGCCGATTAATAGGTGGATTAACTCTTACTTAAGTTATAGAAGCATGTCGGTTAAGATTAATTCGTCCTTATCAGAATTCCAACAGATTGACTTGGGTAGTTCACAGGGTAGCATACTTGGACCGCTGCTATTTTTACTATATGTCAACGATCTTCCCACAGGTATCTCGCATGGCACACTATATATGTACGTCGATGACACTACCATACTTACATACGATAAAGATCCTGAAATTTTAAGACATAAAATCAATGTGACCCTAGGAGAATTTCGGCTTTGGTGTCAGAAAAATAGACTAATTATCAATTACGACAAAACGGTTGCCTTACAATTCAATAGGTACAAAGGTTCATTAGATTATAATTTGCGATTTGATAACTTTCTCTTGCCATGGGTTGAATCAGCCAAATTGTTGGGTGTACTTATTGTTCCGGGATTGGATTGACAACCTCTGTAGCAAACTCAATAGAAATCTGTACGTCCTGCATTCTTTAAAGAATTAAATGGACAAATCATCACTTATTTCTGTGTATTATGCTTTTATATACTCAGTGGTAGCATACAATATAGCCAGTTGGGGTAGATGCACAGAGGTGGACAGAGTATTTATACTGCAAAAAAGAGCAATACGATATATATTTAATATTCCATATAGAGGGACTTGTAAACATGCTTTTAGGAAAAATAATATCCTCATTGTCCCGTGCATATATCTTTATAAGTTGCTCTGTTCCATATTTACCAGCAGGAGTCGAGGCCGAACATGCGGAGATAATCATGATTATCATACTCGAGGGAGATATCGTTTGTATTTGCCTCGCCCTAAACACGAGTTTTATAAGAGATCGCCATTGTATTCAGGTTATTCGTATTTTAATCTTCCCTCGAGCATGAGAGACTGCCAAACTGAGAGTAGTTTTAAGAAATTATTAAAGTTATTTGACGAATGGTGCATTCTACAGCCTGCAGGAATTTTCTGCTTCGGTATAGTGTTGTGGGATATGTCAATGGGTATTTTGTGAATTTTGTTCTATATATAGTATTGTATATTGTTTTTTTAGTTTTACATGACGTACCAATGTACTTGTTGTAGTACCAACTTATGGTTAATAAAGATATTATTATTATTATTAAAAATTAATGAATAATAATTTGATATTTGAACAAAATCTTTGATTTTCGCTATATTCTTAACATTAAATTGTCCAATGATTTATAAACATGTAATTAGATATACGTTGCATATTTATCTTTGTTTAAACTTACACAAGGAAATATTATAAAATAAAATATTTACAAAATAACTTTGTGATTGTTATGTGATAGTCTCTAGTCGTACGTTTATGTTATACTATATCTATAATATACTATACTATAACTATGCGGGCGGCGAATTGCTGTGAAGACATGAAGATGAAACGTTCCGACACGATGAGAACCAACTGTATAAACTGTGCTGATACTATTCTTTATTTTTACGATGGCTACACTTAGGGTGTTAGTTTACAAGACAAAGATTGTGTATTATACGAGATACTGTCGATACAACCGGTGTAGTTATTGAATTCAATTTTTTATAGAGGTAGACGTAAACAGTAATCATATATAATAACGAAATATTAGAGAGGGTCAGCCATAAGGAAGAAGATTGTGCTTGGGCTTCGTGATGCTTGGATTCGTTTGAAAATTATGACTCAATTAAAAATATTAATAATATATACTTTACCCAAGAGAAATAAATATGTTGTAGTTTGATATTCTGGTGAAAGAAGTATTCACTTCTATCACGTGTACTGTGCTGCACGCGATTTTTTTTTAAATCAGTAAGTTTGCCTATTAAGACAAATTACCAAATAAACCTTGGCGGCGAAAACAGATATGTTAAAAAAATTAAATAAAGGACTTGGTTAATATTTTGAGTTTCATAAATCAGTTATTACTCCAGAGACGTACTTACCGTGAGAAGTTGCACAAGAAATAGCACTGATGATCAGAATGAAACTCGTATACAGCCACATATTGAACTGATCATTATTAAAATGTTTGTTTATGGTTTATACCAATTTTAAAAAATTTGAAATTTGTGAAAAATGCTAGAAATATAGAATATCTTACGTATTTCTAGTATCTTATCTATGGAAATTATGCATATTGACTAAGACCATGATTTCATGGAACAATTTAGGATATGTTTGGAATAAAGGTGGAGAAATTATATTTTAAATACTTGAGTAATACCTAAATATTATAAATTATTTATTATAGCGATAATGTTTCTAATACGGAAAGGTATTTGTTGATTACTACCTACATCAAGGTAAAAATGCTCAGTCAATCAATTTTTCTGTTTTTTTCCTTTATATACAGAGTCTCCCAAAAGTCAACGTCAACTGTTGCGTCAAACTCTCTAAACTATACTACACGGACTGCTCGCAGTACAACCTAAGGTGGCGTCCTGCACTTCAAATATATTTACCTCAACAATTTCTGTACTCAAACTGCAATAATTTGCACCGAAACATTAAAATATCAGAGTTGCAAAATAAATTCTTGTAACAACAAAACTGGAGGTTGCCAAGACCAGGGTGGTTGTATTCTGCAAGGCACCAAGACGAACAATCCTTTAAATTAACAACCAGGTCGTGCAACAAGTGCCGTCCATTAAATATCTTGGAGAACAGTGACCCTAAAATGGAAATCAGATGAAGGATAGAAGATAGAACAAACCAGAAGGACATTCATCTCCATGAAGAACCCCTTTACTAGTAAAGAGCTAAACCTACAGGTCTGCATACGTAAATTGCGTTGCATATCTTCCGCCAATCAATGGAGAGCCGCATTTACCGCCGGATACTGCGTATATCCTGGGTGGACAGGATAACCAACGAGGAAGTCCTGAGGAGAATAGGTAAAGGTAAAGAGCTGCTGCTAACCATCAAAGAACGAAAGCTCCAATACACATCGGGCACGTTATGAACGGTACGAGCTCCCTCGACTCGTCATTGAAGGAAAGATCGAAGGCAAATGATCTGTGGGCAGACGGCAGAACTCATGGCTAAAGGACCTGTGTCGATGGTTGCGACATCTATAGAGATTTTCAGAGGTGCGGTATCACGCACCACTATAGTCAGTTGGATCGCCAATAGCGTCCTAAGAAGAAGAAACCACCAATCAGAAATCGTTTAACTATTTCTGGAAATGCCATGCTACTTGTAAACCATGGTTTTTCCTGGGTAAGATTCCCCATAAACGAATGATATCTCTTATGGAAGAGATGATGGGTTGGTTCCTTGGTTAGTCAGGAACATTTTAACAACGCGTTGTTCCATTGTCTTCAGGTCTTTACTTTTCTGTCCGATTGAGTTACTTGATCGACGATAGTTCAAAGATTAATAAGACAAAATAATGATGATAATACTCGAGTAAAAAATCCACGGATCAATAATCGCTTACGTAAGGTTTCTCAAATAAAACACGTTGAAGATCACCTGTAAAAGTAGATTTTATTGTAGTTTATATAAAAGAAAAATAGAAGAAATAATAATCACTATCTTACATTAATACATTTTAAACTATAGACAAAACAAACAATACAACTTAAAAAACTGAATTTTCAAAAACAATATTACAAACTGCAAATAAATGCCTCACACCAAACATAAATTCTAAACATCAATAGGGTACCTTATTGGCTAAATAAAATTATGTAGAACAAAAGAATCTCTCAATTTACACATCTTTCACAGATTTTGTAAGGCTTCATAAGCCGTCACACCGTCCAGTAGAATCTTATTTTGATCTGTTGAATTGTGGCTCATGAAATGTAGGACAGAAAATAAACATTGAAAACTTCCGAAACTTTGGCCAACGTTTCGTTTATTCTACATGAACGTCATCAGAGCCTGCATGTAACGAAAGAAAACGTTTTTATTTTTTGTCCTACACTATTGAAGATGCCAAACACTCGAGAAGAAATTCTACAGGACGTCGCGTCAGCCACAAAAGTTTAACTTAATTTTTTGTTTATAAGTGAAGGTAAATTAAGTGGTCGATAAGTCATCATACCACTAGAGCAAGGCTGTTTTATACCCAATGAGCTACAGCGAATTACTCCATCAGATATTTTGTGTTGACGGTTTTCCGTCTACCAAGTGCTTTATAAATTCCACAGCGTCATCTTTATCTTAAGTTTTTTTTTATAATAAAGTCCTCATTATTATATTCTTCGTGATTACATAACCACCTAGACCCCCGGACCTACTCGACTAACCCAAACTGATGAGTTATGGATCGACGAGACAGGTTGTCTGTTTCTTGATTTTATAGGGACATAAAGAGCCATCTGGTTGTGGTTTTGAAGATTTCTATCTTGCAGATATGCAACTGACCTGCCATTTACCACTACGCCGCTAGATGACGCCCAATATATGGTTTCAAAGCCATCTTAGTTTTGAATGATTTATTTTACATATTATTCCCAATAAGGTATTTACCAGTCATTATTTTACTATTATTTAATCGTTTTGGACATTCTTCAATTTTTTTTTTTACACAAACGCGCAAATCTTTTATAATCCAATATATACAAGAAGTGTACAATTACAATTTAATCTATAGCGTAATATAAGTAGGTTTTGCATAATATTATCAAAGTTTGACATTTTATACAACAAAATTCAAACTAAATTTTCTAAAACATGATTATGTTCAGCTATACCTTTTATACAGTACCATTATTTCTCATTTAATCCCACTTCTGAACGGTTCATAAAAGACTCAGCTACGGTTGACTTTAGAGACAGTGGATTCTTCTGTTTTTTTTTGATTAGAAAGACAGCATTTGATTAGTACATTAGAAAAAAAATGCGGTAAAACCATTATTTAAGCCAAAACCTGGTAATTTTGTCACTTTTTCCATAAAGATTGAATAAAAATATGATAGTTTAACAATAATTTATCTTCTATAGCCGTTGATTTACCCAATTAAAGCACCAAAGTTAATTAAAACACATTTGCAAGCTAAAAAAATTAAATAGTAGCTAGCGCTGTTCTTCCATACCGCGACGTTGCCAATTATAATTTTTGAACAAAGTAGGTATTTGGGTTAGTTTAGGATGTTATAATTATTATTTTTATCTTTTTATTTATACATTTTTGAGTAAATTAGGTAGTTGGGTTAGTTTAGGATGAACACAAGAAGGGGAAAGTCATCCGTGAGGGGAAAGCACTGATCTGGTGCACTCAATAACGGGCGTTGGTCAAGGATGTTCTGATTGGGAAAGTGCGTGTATACTGTTAGTCGTATTCAATGTTTATGTTGAACCAGAGTCCGAATTAGACGCGTCTGAGTCAGGTGTGTCCTAATCAGGCGAGTCAGAGTCAGGCGAGTCCGAATCAGACGAGCCCGAGTCAGGCGACTCAAAATCAGATAGAGAAGTCCGACTTAGGCGCGTCTGAGGCAGAGTCAGAGTTAGGCGAGTCCGAATCAGACGATTCCGAGTCAGAATCAGACTAATCAGATTCAGAGTCCTAATCAGGCGAGTCCGAATTAGACGACCCCGAGTCAGGCGAGTCAGAATGAGACGAGTCCGTGTTAGAATTACAAGAGCCCGAGTTCTATTCAGCCGAGTTCGAATCAGACAAGTCAGATTCAAAGTCCCAATCAGGCGAGTCTGAGTTAGGCGAGACCGAATCAGGTGAGTCCGAGTCAGGCGAGTCCTAATCAGGCGAGACAGAAGTCCGACTTAGACGCGTCTGAGGCAGAGTCAGAGTTAGGCGAGTTAGAATCAGATGAGTCCGAGTCAGAATGAGACTAGTCAGATTCAGAGTCCTAATCAGGCGAGTCAGAGTTAGGCAAGACCGATTCAGGCGAGTTTGAATTAGACGAGCTCGAGTCAAGCGAGTCCGAATCAGACGAGTCCGAGGCAGGCGAGGCAAAATGAGACGAGCCCGAGTTAGAATCAGAAGAGTCCGAGTTCGATTCAGCCGAGGTCGAATCAGACGAGTCCGAGTCAGACAAGTCAGATTCAGAGTCATAATCAGGCGAGTCCGAGTCAGGCGAGTCCTAATCAGACGAGACCGACTCAGGCGAGCCCGTGTCAGAATTAGACTAATCAGATTCAAAGTCCTAATCAGGCGAGTCAAAGTTAGGCAAGTCCGAGTCAGGCGAGTCCGAATCTGACGAGTCCGAGGCAGGCGAGTCAGAATGACACGAGCCCGAGTCAGACAAGTCAGATTCAGAGTCCCAATCAGGCGAGTCAGAGTTAGGCGAGACCGAATTAGACGAGTCCGAGTCAGGCGAGTCCTAATCAGGCGAGACCGACTCAGGCGAGTCCGTATCAGACGAGCCCGAGTCAGGCGCCTCAAAATCAGACGAATCAGAGAAGTCCGACTTAGGCGCGTCTGAGGCAGAGTTAGGCGAGTCCGAATCAGACGAATCCGAGTCAGACTAGGCAGATTCAAAGTTCTAATCAGGCGAGTCAAAGTTAGGAGAGTCCGAATTAGACGAGTCCAAGTCAGACGAGTCCGAGGCTGGCGAGTCAGAATGAGACGAGCCCGAGTTAGAATCGGAAGAGTCCGAGTTCGATTCAGTCGAGTCCGTGTCAGAAGAGTCTACTTTGCGTAGCTTCGGACTCGTCTGATTCGAAATCAGACTCGTCTGTATTTTTTTAAATTTATGTATTGGTAACTTATTATTACAATCTGGCAACGTTGAATTTTATTTCCTAA
This sequence comes from Apoderus coryli, assembly GCA_911728435.2. NCBI lineage: Eukaryota > Metazoa > Arthropoda > Insecta > Coleoptera > Attelabidae > Apoderus > Apoderus coryli. The sequence goes on from OU452207.1 coordinate 2,137,359, forward strand.
ATTTGACAAAAACAAAGTATAATCGATGAGTAGAACCTTTGGCGTAGAACACTAAACTGACAGTCGTTTTAAAAAGAAGTGTTTTGGTGAAGTGGTAAAACGACTGTCAGTTTAAAAACAAAGTAGTTGCCATGTTTGTTATAGTTACATATATGTGTGATTTTTATGGGAATTACATTTTGATTTTTGGCTTAAATACTGGTTTTACCTCAATTTTTTTTTTGAAATGTACTATTTCAAATGCTGTCTTTCTGATAAAAAAAAAAAAAAACAGAAGATTCCACTGTTCTTAACGTCGACTGTACCCAATGCCTCTTAAAGGATTTTAATTCTAAGAGAGAGACACGGTCACGTCAATAAAAAAAAAATAAAAATGCCCACAATAAACCCAATGTAACGTTTCTGTTTCATTTTTGCTTAAAAAAAGTAATAACTTTTTATGGGTATAAAGTGAACAGTTTTGCAGGAATTTGCCTCTATATCAAAATGTTGTCGGTCGAATATAGAAACACCCTGTATATAGTCAGTGTGCAGATGGCCACAAGAAAAATGCAAACTATAAAATGTTGGAGTCAAATACCAAAAACAATTTTAAAATTACAAAATAAACCTCTAAATATTTCCCTTTGTACAGTATGGCATATTTTTGCACGGATTGATTTCCACAAAGCTTGTAGCAAACAGAATAGGGAACAAAAGAGTAGAGAGTTTAGTTCAGAAATTAAAAGAAAGCAGAAAACCATATTATAAAACGTATACCCGAACATAATCATATTTTATTATTATGAAATTAAATTTAACACAACCTCCCTTATAATTAACAGGAGGGATGTTTAAAAATAACCAATTAATTAAACTTATTGATAAAAAAACGCCTTTTCTTGGGCAGTGCACATTAATATTAAAATTATATTCAATAATATGAATAAATACAATCAGATACTCTATGAAAAACGAAATAGAGCAAATAGGTCCACCTTTAAAATGTTTTTAAAACATTTATACTATTTGAAATCCTCACAAGTCAGAATCAAGCGTTTAATAGAATGGATAAAGCGATTCACATTTAAATACGCACAAATAAAATCAAAGGATGAAAAGGCTAATATGTCAATGTCAAATACTTAAAAAAAATAACACAACATATAATCAGTTACTGTCAAATAAATATTCACAAAATTTGGCGTTCACGAAGCTTCTTCAGTCAGATAAGTTTTCACATAAAGAGTAGTTCGCACAATGTCAATTGCATTTCTTATTTCATTTTCAGTAAATTCAGCAGGACACTCCCCGGTTTCAGTTTCTTCTTCATGCCATTTAGCCCTTGTACCAAGAGTGTTAATGGACATAAAGCTTCAAACCATTGAATGTTTGGATACTACTACTACTTCCAACACAATTCTCAAACAACTATCACAAAGATTTGACTTTTGTTGTAAAGCCATACACAAAGCGGCATATTATGTAGATCCTCGATTTAGGGGCGAAGGACTTTCAGACAAGGAGTGCCTAGATTGCATTGAGGTAATAAAACAAGTCTCAAGTCACCTTAGCTTGTCCACGGATGAAGTAATTGCCAATGCAGCTTTGTACAAATCAAAAAAAAGCTTATATGAAAGAACCATTTTGTGGGAACTGGCATATCAAAAGGATTGTGATCCAGTGGCAAAGTCTCTGATTACTCCAATTAATTAACATCGTCTGGTTCAGAAAGGAATTGGTCTATATTTCAATCGATGCATACAAAAAGACGAAATAGATTGGGATGGAAAGGCTGGTCGCAGTTAAAATTAACCTTCATCTTTTAGACGTTAAAATTGGCAAAAGGAATAACCATTCCACCAAGGATATAATGTATTATCGACAAATAGGAGCTGCATCCTTAGACATCAATTATGATGATGATGACCAATTCATTTGGCAATATGTTCCTGATGGTGCCCAAGAAAATTCAACTGACGAAGAAACTCAGACTTCTGACAGTGAGAGTGAGACTGATTATGAAAAATTGAAGATCTTCTGATTCTCTTTTAATTTAGTTGTTTTAGTAAATTTTAGTTGATTTTTTTTTAATGTTTTGATTTTTTTTTAAATTGTTTTATAAGAATGTTTTATTTTTTATTTTTTACAAGAATGTGTTGTTATTTTAGTATTTTTTTAAAATAAATACATTAAAATTAATAAAAACCTATAAAAGAGAAATTTTTCCAAATTTTTGGTTTTTTTCAAAGGCTTCGGAAAAAACCGGGAAAGATCCGGTTCTTTTCCGAAAAAAACCGAAAAAATTGAAGATCTGATTCTCTTTTAATTTAGTTGTTTTAGTAAATTTTAGTTGATTTTTTTTAATGTTTTGATTTTTTTTTTTTGTTTTATAAGAATGTTTTATTTTTTACAAGAATGTGTTGTTATTTTAGTATTTTTTTATAATAAATACATTAAAATTAATAAAAACCTATAAAAGAGAAATTTTTCCAAATTTTTGGTTTTTTTCAAAAAAAACCGAAAAAATTGAAGATCTTCTGATTCTCTTTTAATTTAGTTGTATTAGTAAATTTTAGTTGATTTTTTTTAATGTTTTGATTTTTTTTTAAATTGTTTTATAAGAATGTTTTATTTTTTATTTTTTACAAGAATGTGTTGTTATTTTAGTATTTTTTTATAATAAATACATTAAAATTAATAAAAACCTATAAAAGAGAAATTTTTCCAAATTTTTGGTTTTTTTCAAAAAAACCGAAAAAATTGAAGATCTTCTGATTCTCTTTTAATTTAGTTGTTTTAGTAAATTTTAGTTGATTTTTTTTAATGTTTTGATTTTTTTTTAAATTGTTTTATAAGAATGTATTATTTTTTATTTTTTACAAGAATGTGTTGTTATTTTAGTATTTTTTTATAATAAATACATTAAAATTAATAAAAACCTATAAAAGAGAAATTTTTCCAAATTTTTGGTTTTTCTCAAAAAAACCGAAAAAATTGAAGATCTTCTGATTCTCTTTTAATTTAGTTGTTTTAGTAAATTTTAGTTGATTTTTTTTAATGTTCTGATTTTTTTTTAAATTGTTTTATAAGAATGTTTTATTTTTTATTTTTTACAAGAATGTGTTGTTATTTTAGTATTTTTTTATAATAAATACATTAAAATTAATAAAAACCTATAAAAGAGAAATTTTTCCAAATTTTGTTTCTTTTCAAAGGCCTCGGAAAAACCGGAAAAGATCCGGTTTTTTTCGGAAAAGAACAGTTTTTTTTTCCGAGGTGTTAAAACACTATCGTCAGTCATGTCTGTGTCAGTTGGGAGATCAGCGTCAAATGGTTATGGTTTCTGACAGTTGAGGATGAACCCAAATGCCTCATTAATCCTGATTATGGAATGTCAAATACTCCAAAAATTTGACATTACTGTCAAACATCTCAAATTTTGTCGTTCACGAAGCTTCAGCCAAATAAGTTTTAACAAACTACATGGTGTCTTTGTGGGAAAAAGAATTTTTAGTCGTTCGCTACCATTAACCCCGAAAAGTTACCTCATGTCTTTTTAGTTAGAAAGTCACACAAAACCTTCCTTTGATTTTGGCCAGTCTTTGAAAGTTAAGATGAGCGAAAATCAGTTAGTTATAGCCAGTGCAGTGAAAACGATAGCGAATAGTTTAGTCTCATAGTCTGTTATACGTTTCCGGGCATGTTTGCGCTGCAATTAGCGGAATAGTCTAGGAATGGGAACGAATGGCAACGTTCGACAGATGTATTCCCGGCTTAACAATGATTAAAATACTCTTACAATAAAAATGCTTCTGAATGAGCAACCCCGGATATTTTATAATTTTAAAAGTAAAGCTTTATCCATTCTATAGGCAAAACTGAAACCCACTAGCCCAACCAAGCTGTGCAGAATTAATTAAAATTAAATATTTCATAGCAACGTTCTTTTTGACAAAAAAACAAAACAATAACAACGGAAACACATTTATCTACATCAGATTCCGTTGGACCAGTCTTCTTGCATCATATTCTTCAGCGAGTAAGTCAGTAGTATAGCTCTGTCGGTTCTGCACCATTTGGAAATCGCTAAGGTGCCAAAACCACGAAAATGGTTGCCAAGTGGTGGCCATTCGCTGTCACAAACGACGTAAATGACATAAGTGACGTAAATGACAAACGACGTAAATGACATAAGTGACGTAAATGACAAACGACGTAAATGACATAAACGACGTAAATGACATAAACGACGTAGAATCGCCAGTAGACCCCCATTTTCGTGGTAGTGGGACCTTAGTGATTGTCCATAATGGTCCAGAACCGACATGGCTATGCTAGTCAAGTCAATTTTTAATATCATCTTATTAAAAATTATTATTACTTAATATATAATCATTTGTTCAATATTATTATCTACTTAGCAACAGCCTACTATTATCGAAACTTAAAATTCTTAAATTTGTTCTTATTATGATGGAATCCTTTGCGATGTCTGTTATTACTGTTCCCATTACCTTGAAATGATCTGTAGTAACTTCTGCCACCGTTATTACTATTATTCTGTCCCCAGTTTTTCGCATTGTGGTACTCCTAGAAATAAACATCTCAAATCAAATTTTGCACTATTTTCCTTTAATGTCTGCAAGGGTAGCGTGTACCAACCAACTGATCAGTTGTGAGCGCTTTGGTCGCCATTTTTTCCATCAGATTTACAATAACCTACGCTACTGATCTAGCGATAGAATCTGTAATTTCTGTCAACACTGTCATGGGGTCAAATGTATAAAATAAACAAAAACAAACCAGTGCACATCTCAAATCAAATTTTGCACTATTTTCCTTTAATGTCTGCAAGGGTCCCTTGTACCAACCGCTTGTTTTGGTAACTGAACAGTTGTGAGCGACATTTTTTCCAACAAATTTGAAATAAGCTACGCTACTGATCTAGCGAAAGAATCTGTCATTTCTGTCAACACTGTCATGGTGTCAAATGTATAAAATAAACAAAAACAAACCAGTGAACATCTCAAATCAAATTTTGCACTATTTTCCTTTAATGTCTGCAAGGGTCCCTTGTACCAACCGCTTGTTTTGGTAACTGAACAGTTGTGAGCGACATTTTTTCCAACAAATTTGAAATAAGCTACGCTACTGATCTTGCGATAGAATCTGTCATTTCTGTCAACACTGTCATGGTGTCAAATGTATAAAATAAACAAAAACAAACCAGTGAACATCTCAAATCAAATTTTGCACTATTTTCCTTTAATGTCTGCAAGGGTCCCTTGTACCAACCGCGTGTTTTGGTAACTGATCAGTTGTGAGCGCCATTTTTTCCAACAAATTTGAAATAAGCTACGCTACTGATCTAGCGAAAGAATCTGTCATTTCTGTCAACACTGTCATGGTGTCAAATGTATAAAATAAACAAAAACAAACCAGTGAACATCTCAAATCAAATTTTGCACTATTTTCCTTTAATGTCTGCAAGGGTCGCTTGTACAGACTGCATGTTTTGGTAACTGATCAGTTGTGAGCGCCATTTTTTCCGACAAATTTGAAATAAGCTACGCTACTGATCTTGCGATAGAATCTGTCATTTCTGTCAACACTGTCATGGCGTCAAATGTATAAAATAAACAAAAGAAACCAGTGCAATAAATAAACAAGTTTGATAGAACAATTAAAGGGTAGTCTCTGTGGCCTCTGGTCATGAATAGACTCAACGTTAATTTTTCTTTGTGATGACAAAAGAATAGCATTTATGCAAAGTGCATATTGTGCATTTTTTATACATTTTAGTGTTTCTATACATAATTTTTAAATTTAGAACCAAAGCAGGTACCTAAATAACGGGGAAACCCCACCCAAATAAAAGATGGTGTTATTGCAGGTATTTCTGGCCTGTGTTCCAAATTTGGAACAATGTTCCTAGAGAGAGAACCTCTAGGAGAGACGATGTGAATTCTTTATATTCTTAACATGTTTAACAAATGGCCTAAACAGGGTTGCCAAAAGGATTAGAAAAAAATTTCCACTGTAAAAAAAGTATTTCTTAAAGCACATACTCGAGTGCAGTATTTTAAAGAAATCCTTCCAAATACTTCGCTTCCACCACAGCTTCTCTGGAAGCTGCAATTTATTATGCAATGCAACTACGGTTTTATGTTTTAAGTCTCTGACTGAATTAGTAGAGGCATGTAATTTACCATTAACAGAAAGCACGCAATTAGTAAGAGAGATTCTCAGTCGGCTTTCAGAAATATCCAGGGTAAAATTCATCAGCATTACGAAATGATGAATCTCTCTATCTAAAAATCGCTACCTGTTGAACTTTTTATTGTGATGAACGCGACCATTGACCAAAGTGTTTTACGTCTGTACTTCGGAGTTTCACGATTGAGGATGTTATTGAGGAGGAAATTATTGTAGCGAGCAAAAAGCTGAAGAATAGATTCACCTCGGGACCAGATCGTTTACCATCATTTTTAATCAGAGATTGTGTTCCGGGGTTGCTTGGTTCAGGAGATATTTGACATGAGAGGACTTTTAGTTTTTGAACAAAATTCGCTGTCGATTAATTGTTATTGACGCTGTTTCACATTGCTCGGATCTGAAGTGATGTATAACCTGAGTATCATCTGCGAAAAACTCCACTTGGCCACTATACGAGGTAAGTCAATTGTATATATTATAAGAAACAGGAGCGGGGTAAGAACAGAGCCCTGTGGAACACTACGACAAACTCTCACTGGCAACGAAGATTTACGTTCTAATACCGCTCTTTGAATCGTTGCGCTCAAGAATGCCTGCAGAGAGGCATCCCGGAACGGCAGATCAATATTATGTCAGACAGTCAAGCACTGAGGTCTTACACCTTCACAGCAAAGCTAGCATGGGAATGCAAACAGACCCTAAAGCAACTGGCAGCTGAAGGCATAGAGGGGAACGAAGCGGTGGACCAACTTGCAAAAGAGGGCGCACACGCTCCGTTCTGCGGCCCGGAACCCATCTTTGGCCTTCCAAAAAGCCATATGAAGGAAGAACTTCGGAGATGGGAAAGGAGCAACGTAAGTCCTACTGGAGATAAGCGACCTAAGGTGAATTACAGGCCTTTTTACGGGACACCACCCAGTGAGGTACCATCTCAAAAAGATGGGCCTAACCGAGGACAACACTTGTCAGTTTTGCGAAGACGCAACAGAGACAAGAGAACACGTGCTCTGTGAATGCATGGCACTTTTCTGCAAAAGGCTAAAACACCTTGGAGGGGGACCCCAACACCCGACGAGCCAAGGAATTTAGCCCCCAGAGAAATCATCAACATTATGAAAAGTGTGGGACAGCTGGGCAATTCATAGATTAGAGTCATTCACAAAAGATCTTCTGCAGGTCGAAGTGAGGGGAGGCCAAATCGCCTAAACGACGCCGATAAAACAATTTACAATCTACCACTCTTTGATGGCGATCCTTTAAATAAGTTTTTAGAAGGTCTAGGCAGGTGCTATCAAAACCTAGGTAATTACACTTCGCTACAAAATATCAAATGTGGTCTTGCTGGAGTCCAGGAGCACCAATAGTGTGGACAAATTCTGATCGTAGTCACGAACAACATTGTCAGTGAGATTCATCAAAAAAGTGGTAACACTATGTCCCTTTCGAAATCCGAATTGATGCTCGGGTAGCACATAATTCAGTCATTGTATTTCTGCGGTTTCGGAACTTCCGACAGAGGAACAACCTAAGCTTCTTTCCATGCAGTTGGGAAATATCCCTGCTCTACAATCAGCATTGATTATTTTACTTTTCATTGTAAGAAAGTTGTAAAATTGCCCAAGAAAAAATTGTACTACGATAGGGTTGCTATTTATGTATTGAGAACTGGCAACACTGGTATTGCCAGGTGAAACCTGTTAACGCCATTTTGAAGTTTGACACTTTTGACAGTATGCGCATTGGGAACGTTTTGACGTGCGAGCAATATTTCTGTTCCTTATGAAGATAAAGGCTAATATTAGAAGAAATTAAGAAGAAATTCAAGAAGAATAATAAACAGGAATTAGAAGATATCAGAGCAATACAATCAGCATTGATTATTTTATTTTTCATTATCAGAAAGTTGTACAATTGCCCAAGAAAAAATTGTACTACAATAGGGTTGCTATTTATGTATAGAGAACTGGCAACAATGGTATTGCCAGGTGAAATCTGTCATCGCCATTTTGAAGTTTGACATTTTTGACAGTAAACGCATTGAGAACATTTTGACGTGCGAGCAATATTTCTGTTGCTTATGCTTATGAAGATAACGGCTAATATTAGAAGAAATTCAAGAAGAACAATAAACAGGAATTAGAAGATATCAGAGCAATACAATCAGCATTGATTATTTTACTTTTCATTATCAGAAAGTTGTACAATTGCCCAAGAAAAAATTGTACTACAATAGGGTTGCTATTTATGTATAGAGAACTGGCAACAATGGTATTGCCAGGTGAAATCTGTCATCGCCATTTTGAAGTTTGACATTTTTGACAGTATACGCATTGGGAACGTTTTGACGTGCGAGCAATATTTCTGTTCCTTATGAAGATAAAGGCTAATATTAGAAGAAATTCAAGAAGAATAATAAACAGGAATTAGAAGATATCAGAGCAATACAATCAGCATTGATTATTTTACTTTTCATTATCAGAAAGTTGTACAATTGCCCAAGAAAAAATTGTACTACAATAGGGTTGCTATTTATGTATAGAGAACTGGCAACAATGGTATTGCCAGGTGAAATCTGTCATCGCCATTTTGAAGTTTGACATTTTTGACAGTATACGCATTGGGAACGTTTTGACGTGCGAGCAATATTTCTGTTCCTTATGAAGATAAAGGCTAATATTAGAAGAAATTCAAGAAGAATAATAAACAGGAATTAGAAGATATCAGAGCAAGACAATCAGCATTGATTATTTTACTTTTCATTATCAGAAAGTTGTACAATTGCCCAAGAAAAAATTGTACTACAATAGGGTTGCTATTTATGTATAGAGAACTGGCAACAATTTTTGACAGTATACGCATTGGGAACGTTTTGACGTGCGAGCAATATTTATGTTCCTTATGAAGATAAAGGCTAATATTAGAAGAAATTCAAGAAGAATAATAAACAGGAATTAGAAGATATCAGAGCAATACAATCAGCATTGATTATTTTACTTTTCATTATCAGAAAGTTGTACAATTGCCCAAGAAAAAATTGTACTACAATAGGGTTGCTATTTATGTATAGAGAACTGGCAACAATGGTATTGCCAGGTGAAATCTGTCATCGCCATTTTGAAGTTTGACATTTTTGACAGTAAACGCATTGAGAACATTTTGACGTGCGAGCAATATTTCTGTTGCTTATGCTTATGAAGATAACGGCTAATATTAGAAGAAATTCAAGAAGAACAATAAACAGGAATTAGAAGATATCAGAGCAATACAATCAGCATTGATTATTTTACTTTTCATTATCAGAAAGTTGTACAATTGCCCAAGAAAAAATTGTACTACAATAGGGTTGCTATTTATGTATTGAGAACTGGCAACAATGGTATTGCCAGGTGAAATCTGTCATCGCCATTTTGAAGTTTGACATTTTTGACAGTAAACGCATTGAGAACATTTTGACGTGCGAGCAATATTTCTGTTGCTTATGCTTATGAAGATAACGGCTAATATTAGAAGAAATTCAAGAAGAACAATAAACAGGAATTAGAAGATATCAGAGCAAGACAATCAGCATTGATTATTTTACTTTTCATTATCAGAAAGTTGTACAATTGCCCAAGAAAAAATTGTACTACAATAGGGTTGCTATTTATGTATTGAGAACTGACAACACTGGTATTGCCAGGTGAAATCTGTCAACGCCATTTTGAAGTTTGACATTTTTGACAGTATACGTATTGGGAACGTTTTGACGTGCGAGCAATATTTCTGTTGCTTATGAAGATAAAGGCTAATATTAGAAGAAATTCAAGAAGAACAATAAACACGAATTAGAAGATATCAGAGGAAGACAATCGAGGCGAAGATACATAAGTAGAGAAGTCAATAACAGAGTGTAAACCGAATTAGAAGATAGTAAGAAAGTTTTACCACTTGGCCTAAACATTTACTCAAATCTCGACGAGCATTTCGCTGACACTGTTACCAGTAGTGTTTCTAGGTTTTTCTGCGCATGTTATTGGCCTATTACTGCAATTGGGTCCATTTTTACATAAAAGAAAAACCCTAGCTTCTTACCTACCTGAATAGGATTATATCCTGGATTCGATTTCCCATAACCACCATTATGGTGCGTTTTGACATGCTTCACCCTACCCTCATCACTACTATCAGCCATACTTCGTTTTCTGTCCTCTCTACGTTCATTTTGCACCTCCTTTTCAAGTTGAGATCGATTACCATTCCACGTGGAAACTGGAGCTGAATAACCACCCGTTGACATTTTGAACAATTCATTAACTACATGACTATTATTGTTAACATTAGTACTGGTGGTACTGTTGTATTGCGGCTTTTTACGTTTCCAACTCTTTCCTGAAAATATACAAAAAACAAAACAAAAATATTATTCCACTGCTTAATTCTAGTTAAATACCTTGAGATGAAGGTTCCCGCTCCACGACATCCGTTGATGACGTTACATGCCACTCTCCCACTGTCGCTATATCACTAGCCACCACTTTACTTTGCTGCTCACTACCCTCATTACCGGACTCGTCCGAATTTGTTGTATCGCCAGACTCATACGGTACCAACGATTTTGCAGACACTTTCCTCTCCACATCCATAGTGGACGACGTCGGACTTGTTTTGCGTGACATTTTATGTGGTTTCTCATCCATAGAGGATGATGGACTCAATTTGCGAGGAGACTCACTGGACACAGAGGATGAGGACGTGGGACTCGACTTACGCGCTAGTAAACTTGTTGGTGGAGATATTTTGCGTATGGGTGGAGATGTAGGAGTTTTCCTGGTTGATTTGGACTCGATCGATGAACATTCCGGACTAGATAAACTTGATATACTGGTGGAGACTTGAGAGTTTGGTGACGATGATGGGGACATATTATTGGTGGATTTGTTTTGAGGTGAATTACTGGGTGTGTGGGGTGTTGATGTTGAACTATCAGCTTCTTTCATCGGTGGTGATAATGGTGGATGATCTGAAGATACCTACAAAAGAAAAAGTGTTATGATTGTGTGCATTATTTTTGCTAATCAAACAACTTTTGTAAGGTAAGGAAACTAGGTGTCCAACTTAGGGATTTCTGTTCATAGTGGCTACGGATGAGTATTTTCCAGGTTTCCCGACACAATTTTTTCCTGGATGCTTGAAGAATTTAGGAAACACGTTGGGAATAGTCTGAAACACTGTTGACTGAAAATGGTCTCAGTGTAACAAGACACCACGCCACTGGTATTATGTATATTAGTTGGGTGATTTTATAGATATTTTCTTTTAGTTTGGGAAATATAATATTTTTGTAAATATTATTTTGAGTAGATTATTAACAAATGTTCCTAAACTCTCCTCTTAGTCTTAAAATTTAAGGGTCTGTTTTCTATCTATCTTATCGCTTATTGATATGGGTTTTACGAAAAGTAATAAACACATCTGCAAGTAAATACATGAATAACAAAAATATATAAGAATTGCTTGTTACATAAAGCAACAAGACTTTAAGTTATGTTGGAAATTTGTTTCACACTACCATACTTTCACTAGACGGCCGTTTCGTCGACCCACGACTCATCAGTGGTGATCGGCAGGCAGTGTGACCCAAATCTCCAACATACTAATGGAGTTGTTACTTCTTGTCCGGCCATCGTTTGTGAACTGTGTTTCACCCGGCATATTGCCTGTTCACGGTAGGTGTCGACAAAAAAATCTCTCTCTCAAAAATATATAAATTTTGTCTCTTTTCTTTGTTCAACTTTTAGAAACAGATGGACCGTGTTTTCTTGTTCGAAGAATGACATGTTTCAAATACAGAGTGGTCTCACTTTTGAACATCGAAACGCCTTCATGTAAATTAAATGTCGGACATTATTATTGTATACAGAAGCTAGTAGTTGGGGAGTTAACAAGGTTTCCCATAACAAAGAATAAATAGGGCGCCAAAAATTAACAAGTCATTCAGGTCAAAAGAATTACTCTCATTTATGGTTGTCCTTTAATTAATTTTATACCATACCGAGAAGAGTTAAGTCGCCAGCATCAACTTAGCTGCTGCTTTAGCAGCTTAGCTTGTACACAAAAGATTAGGAGTCAAACACTATAACAAAGTAGGAAAAACTCACCTTTACGACAGCTGCATTACTATCCTCATCGCTGTCACTGCTACTCTCACCATCATCATTACCTCCACTGTTATGAGCAGCACTAGATGATGAAGACGACGAGCTCACAGCGTTACCATTTACAGCCCCTTTCGCACTGCTCACACCCGAGGAATTAGCACTTAACTTAACATTCGGTGGCAATTGAGGCCCGTACACTTTATCACTGGTGAAACCGACAGCACTATTTGGAGTTTTAACTTGAGCACTACTAGTAGAAGGCGCGGAATTCAATTTAAATGTTATACTAGTATTAGGTTTTTGATCTTTTTGCGTTGTGTTGAAATGAATTTTAGGAGTAATATTTTTGTTGCTTATTAGTAACGAATTGCTTGTTGGTGTTTTGTGTGGTATTAACATGTTGATTTTTGGCGTTGTTGCTGTTGTTGTCGTGGTACTTTGTTTTTCCGTTATAGTACTCGGTATATTGGATTTGATTGTGGTTAAGGTGGGTTTATGTGGGAACGGTGATTCGAGTTCGAAAAACATGATGTAGGCGTTTGTGCTAAATACCCCTTGATGGGATATCGGCCGAACCTGGAAAAATATTCCAATGTAAAACGAAACATACATGGCTTTTATTGGAAGAAAACAAAAAATATACAAATTGTGTGCAGCTACAATTTGGCGAAGTCTAGCTCGCTTGGCTGTTCTACTTAACCAGACCATAGACAGAAGATAAAAAAGGGGCGGGAGATGCCCACATGTGCAAGCGCGCATCGACGTGATTATGGTATTAAAGTACCTAGTCGCCTGGATGGGTGGACGGTGCTCCCGACCGAGTCGGTAGACTTGCCTATGCCAAGTAGTTATTGACTATATAGGCGTGGGTACTGGCATCTGGCGGTCGATGACCGTGGTTCGAATTCCACGCTAAACAGTAGGTCCAAGAATTACAAAGATTACCTAGTGTAAAGGCCAAAAAATAAAGGAAAGGAAAAAGACAAAAAAGAATACATTAACAATCAGGCAAATCACGCTTAACATTCTTAGTTACAATCATCATTAAGTATAGGGAGAGATCTGTGGATCAGACAGGTAATTATACTATTGCTGACTTCTATCTAGTACTTCATCGCTGATTTCTAATAAGAAAATCTTTAAAAAGTCACCTGAAGCCCTCAAAACTACTAAGCTATAAATCACAAGGCAATGAGTTGTACTATGTGGGCCAAAAGAAGTAACCCTATTGGAAGATGCTCTCATTTTTGCAAATGGCCGCAAATGTCAAATCTGTTTTGACATTTGTGGACTAGACAGATGCAGAATACAAGTGAACAAGCCAGGGATCGATACACTCCCCAAGTACGCGGAATAATCGTGTCTATTTTTTTGCGTAACAATTCGTCTGTGGTGTTGGCGCAGCGCGAATTCCGTCGCCGATTCCTCGGCCGTCTGACACCGACTGCGCCACTAACCTTGAAGAGTATGGGACCACACGAGACGTTGCCAAGAGTGGCCGGCACCGGAGCGCCCGTTCTGCCAAGAATATCGCCGCTGTTGCCAAGGATGTCGAGCTGTCGCTGGAAACATCGACCAGACGCTGTGCTACGTAATTAGCCATCATCCGGACGTCAGCTGCTGTCTGCCGACCGCCAAACGCGCGTAACCTACGCCCAACCCATCCTCAATCTCGAGGAAGAAGTGGACGATTTTTCGACCAAAATCATAATGAGCGATGAGGCTCATTTCCACCTCAGCAAGTACGTGAACAAGCAAAACTATCGCTTCTGGGGGCACCGAAAATCCACGAGGAGCTGTTACACCCGCTCAAAGTGACTGCATGGAGCGCTGTTCCGCTGGAGGAGTCATCGGGCCATTTTTTTCGAGAATGCCGCTGTCCAAACGACAATAGTGGACGGTGCGCGCTATAGGGCCATGTTGACTGAGTTTTTTCTGCCGCAATTGGATGAATTAGGACTGAGGGACATGTAGTTCCAACAGGACGGAGCAACGGCACACACTGCGCGAGCCACAACCGATATTCTGAAGGCAGCGTTCCCGGGTCGCCTCATCTCTCGTTTTGGCGATTTGCACTGGCCCACAAGATAGCCCGATTTAAGCGTTCCAGACTTTTTTTGTGGGGTTTTTGAAGTCCGTGTTTACGTGAACAAGCCCGAGACTCTGGAAGCCCTCAAGGACAACATTCGAAGTGATGAAAAATGCCATAAAACAAGCCCGTATGGCAATCAATTTTGAAGGCGCACATTTGGCCGATATAATCTTCTCGACTTGACCAATAAAATTGTAAAGGTTCAAATAAACATAATCAAAAAACAGAATCGAAGTTTTTCATTTAGAAAAAAAGAGAGCCAAACAACATCGGATGACTTCTTTTGGCCTTGTATAAGCTGATGGCGTTATACAACTCATTGCCTGGTGATTTAACTCAGCTTAGTAGTTTTGACGGTTTCAGGAGACTTTTTAAAGATTTTCTTATTAGAAATATGAAGAAGTGGCTTATAGAAAAAATACCCCAGGATAAATCCTGCGTCAAATTAACATTAGCTAATGTTTCTCAGCTTTTTCAGAGCAACTTTGCGTGGACGCGGTAAAACTGACACTTTCATGAACCCAATTTTTTTGGCTGTTTGAACATGTATAAGGAAAACCCGCTGCAGTACTTCAAGAGCTATAAAATCAGGAACCATTTGTGCTTTAACTATTGGGTAGTGTAGATGTGCCATTGATCTGTGTACTCAGGAGCTCGACTGGTCACTCTGGCCTAAAGGGGATTGAAATGGCTGACTCTCTGGCAAGAGAAGGGGCTGAAGGAGAATTTCAGAATTATCCAGGTTTGGTACATTCGATGGAGTTCATTAACCCATCGAAATCAAGGGCCAGGGAGCTGTTGGGTATGAGTAGATCTCATTTGCGCAGCCTGGTTGGACTATACACGGGTCATTGTCGTCATCAACTCTCTTGGATTGTGTTTTTGTCCAGCTGTAGCTAGAACTAGATGCCGGATGAAATATAAATAGGTATGAGCCACAATAATAGACCCTCGGTGGTCGCAGTGGAGTGTCCCGTGCAGACCCACTCATTTTGAACCTACCTACCAACCTAGTGATGATATAAACTCACAGACTCTTTTATTTATTTAAGATGTAAATCAATCAATCCAACAGACAGAGTGGCTTAACTTGCATGAGAGATTTATCTTACATTTGGCATGTTTAATCTTTACGGTGGGTGCCAAACGAGAGCCGTTCTATTTGTTTATTGCGCGGTTCTGATGTGCACTCTAGAGATACGAGGGATGGGGTTTGTATATGGTTCCGAAACATCGTTCTGCACAATTTCAACGTTCATTTTACTTTCCCGCATTGTGAACGCGTTAAAAAAATTGAGATAACGACGGTCTGTCTGTCTGTGTGTATGTATTCTATCACGATAGCGCCCAAATGCTTTAATCAATTGAGCTAAATTTTGGCATCTGAGTTTGGGGCAATCCTAGGATGAAGCCATTAGATTTTGGTTGAAATCGCTTAAGCCCTGTGATAAGGGTGGACATAGCCGCTAAATTTTCATATATCAGTAGGGGTCGAGTGATACATCATATTAAAGCATTTTTTATCTGATAGGTCACTTTTGATATTTGCTCTCATAATTCTCGAGAAAATTACGTTTAAAGCAGTTAGGTAGTTGGGGGTTGAGGCGGAGGATGCTATCATCCGTCAAGATGCTTATCACCCGCCTTTGTCCTTTGATACCGAGACGGCTGTTCGCAGGTATGCCCATTGTCCTCAGTCAGAAAGATTTTAAGACCGCCAACTTCAATATTTCGAACGACTATCAGGGTTACATTAACTGCAAATTGATATTTGAAGGGTTACTGGTGATTGACAGCAATTTCATCAAGTTATTTATGACGCTTTCGAGATATGTGTACCTAAAAAGAAATGTTCTATGAAACTCTTTTCGCGTTGGTCTTCACATGAATTGAAGTCACTCATCTTTGCAAAAAAGCATTCCTATAACCGATACAAATCTATGGGCTCGCGCGCGAAATTCAGTCGATTTAGATCCGAGTGTGAGCGGTAGATTTTCTTGATCGAGCAGGAGTTGCCTGAGAACATCGGTGCCTTATTACTAAGTAAACTTTCCATACTCACCATGCTATCATCAAACTGATAGTAATTATAAGAAGGCGCTTGTGCAACAGCCGTATAATGACCACAACTGACAGTAGGTCCCATATGCGTTACCAGCGCCACCAAACGGTAAATCAGTGGTCCATTTGGTCGATGTCTCGCATACCTATCAAAGAAGTCATCAATAAATATTTGCACTTTAAAGCTCTAAAAATAAAACGTACTTAGCCAAGTCCAATCTCTGCCTAAATGCCAAATGTTTCGTAATTTTATTATTGCTAACGGAAAATCTCTTTAATTGTATGCAAAGTACCATCGGAGCTCGCTCTAGAGAAAACTGTTTGGTCGCGGGAACCTAGAGACAAAACAACATTACTACAACTTCTTAATCAATAATTAAGCAGTTGACTTACTTTTTTCTGGCATGCTTGACAATGATATGATTCATCATCTAATTTTTCCCTGGCAAAATACAGCTCCAACGCTTCATCCAGCGTTT
Organism: Apoderus coryli; assembly: GCA_911728435.2. NCBI lineage: Eukaryota > Metazoa > Arthropoda > Insecta > Coleoptera > Attelabidae > Apoderus > Apoderus coryli. The sequence goes on from OU452207.1 coordinate 2,154,326, forward strand.
GAGCTTTCCTTATGTCAAGCAATAGATCCTGGAAGTGTTGAAATGTGGTACTAACATGACCACATTTCAGACAACGTACTGCTGACCGTAAATATCCTAAAACACAACGATAAATATTTTTTTTGTATACAAAAAATCAACAAGTAATCGGTCAAATACCTCCTAATATTTGATTTAAAGGTGTTGTTTCCTTTGTCTTCGAATCAAACTGACTGCTGTTCTTAAACCTATTTAAGTAGGATTTTTCCATAGCTTCAACGAGATATCTAAAACAATTATAACAAAATTAAAAGGATTTTATGTCCGTACATACAATAAATCAAAAATAATTTTGTGGCATAGCGGATAAAAATACTGGTTTGACCTACACATGAGATGCATACATTTTTTGAAGTGAATACTTCTTTGGCCGCATGACAGTGATTTTTCAAGGTCGCGTCACGACACGATTTCTAAAATTTTCGTTCCGCTAAAGAGATGAAGCATAATATAACAAATCTCATATTTGTTATATTATGCGGAACGAAAATTTTAGAAATCGGAGAGGGACAGAGATATTTGTGGTGTATGCTACACACTATATCCTATACCATATACTATTAGCAAAGATTAATCTACACAATAGATAGTCAGCGTATATGGGAAATAAAACAAAAATTGAAACTGTCTCGACACGAGCTACATCTATTAGAAAAACATGCAACCATGGAAATTGTAGATGGCGTTATATGTATTGTGTTGAAATAAAATAATCATATGGGCAATGTTAGACAAGGACGAGTATACTTTCCCCTACGAGGTGGGAGTTTGTTTTTATATTATAGGTATCATATATGTACTACTGTGCAGCAGTGTTTTTTGTCGGGTAATATAAAATTATATGGTATACGTATACCTATCTACGCAAAGATTAATGTGTATGGACGAAAATAAAAGAAATTACTATAATAGTATAAATATACAGGGCTGGTTTATTAAATGTTTTAGACAATAATTTTAAATGACTAAAATAATATTATTTTAGTCATTTAATTTTAAATTTCGGATATAAGGATGCATCAAAAAGTTATATTTAAATTAACGAAATTTGGCGTTATAGATAGGACTTCCGGTTATTACCTGATTCAGTTTTAAGGATCAAACTCAAACAGCAGATTCAACTTGTCGTTAACATTATGAAAAAATAAATCTCAGAGGCGGGTAAATTAAAGGGGCATACCGGCGTGAAATGCTACCCTAACTTTTTTATGCACATTTTTTGCGTGTGTTTCAATTCGGAGATGTAAAATCTAACAAATTATATACGTAATAAATGTATCCTTCTGTGATATTGATAGAAAGTCATCGTTATCGCGTAATATCGATTTTAAGAAATATTAATATTAAAAAGGCTGTGCTTTTTACAAGTTGCTGAAGTAAATAAGGTTTGAAATTTCCAGCATGACAATAATTATTTAAAAAAATACGGTTTCGAAATGCAGTATGTAAAAAATTAGAATTTTTAATCTGTTTTTAATGAAAATTTAAATCTATTGAGAAATATGGTTCAGGGTTTTTGTGAAATGTATTTTACTCCAAAGATTCTACTCATCGATTATAACCGAATTAATTTACTCAAAAATATCTATACTAGTAAAATAACATAATTATCACAATTAGGTTCAAATTCTGCAACGCCGAATTGAAAAAAAACTTACAGTCTCCCTAATATTGGTTTTTGTGCAATGATCATAAAACTTTAAAAAACTAACCATTTATGTAGATTGTATTGTGAACACGTTTCGTAAAAAGCTTTAAAAACCCACCAACAGGGTGTTAAAAGTATCACGACAATAACTTTTTTCATGTTTTAACAAGTACAATCGTCTGCTTCAGATTGATCCTTAAAAACTGAATAACAGTTTCTCTATATAAAAAAATAAAACTCGTAAATATCATCCCCAAACATTTAATTTGAATACAATTACATAACACCATATTTGAAAGTAAATAAAAAAAAAACAGCATTACCTAGTTTGACAGATTTGCAAATTGCAAATCAAAGTATCTATGTATACAGGGTGTTGCATAAGTACTTGTACAAACTTTAAAGGGTGATTCTTTGACTAATTTTAAGATACAAATTTCATATGTACATGGGTCCGCTACGGCTTGGTTTTCGAGATACAGGTAGTTCAAAAAGAATATTATATATAGGATTATATGCTTGTTCAATAGCATCGCAATTTGGTGCAATTCGGGATACAGGTGTATTGATGACACCAGAGCTGTCAAAAGAACTAATAAAAAATACGAAAAATAACAAAATACAAATATCATTCAAAAGACAACAATGCACATAATAGTCGGTACCAAGCCAAATAGGTAAATATAGATTTATTTTGTTTCGGGCTTGGGCTTGGCACCGACTTATTGTAATCAAAACTACCCACCAAACGGATACATTTAATTTTACGCAGATGCTCAAAATGTTAACTTTCTTTCATTAATAGAGACATGTGAAGTGAGCTTACCTCTTACGCCCACGTATTAAGTACTAAGTTTCAGTTATCAGTTATAATTTTTTATTTTCCAAGAAAGCGAAACGAGATATTTAAAACGGCATTGCGCCGCCCTCATGTATACCTCCGGGGGCGGCATCGAAAATCGCTACACGTCACAAACTTGTAAATGCTTAGAACTACCCCTATATCAAATTTCTATTTTCTATCTTTTTTGTTTCATACCCAAAGCCCTATTCCTACCGAACTTATTATTTACCCGAAGAAACATTAAAAAGAAGTAAAATTTAAGTACCTAAACCGATAAAGTGGAACTTATACCTGAAGAAGAGACAGACTATTATAATAGGTATACCTAATATAATATAGGTAGCACTGATAATTTTTTTATTATAGGTATTATAAGATCTACAACAATCTTGTTACATCTTTGCCACATTGTCTACGTGAAATATTTAGTCAAAAGTATGTTTCTATCTAAAAGCTTTTCATTTAACGATTGTTCGCCACTGATCATGGGACTGGTCTAGTCTTGAAACATGTATGACATGGATTAAATATTATTATATTAAATTTAATTCATAGAGATTAGGCTTTTATTTCAATACTGTACTTGTAATAAATCACCCTGTGTGTTTCTTTTACCGACGAATTGGCAACAGCATGACACACACCACATTCGCTTGTTTTTTTTTCTACCCTCCCTGTGTATCCCCTCCAGATTAATACAGAATTTCATCAATTTCTCTCTCTGACAATACAGCATTGCCGGTGCATATCTGTTGCAAATGATCTAAATAATTGTTATACGTTGCGTTTTGTTTCTGATATTAATAAACTACAAAACGGTTTCTGGCTGTGACAACACTGCTCTATGCTATACACGCTAGTCTACGCCACGTAGTGGCAGGCATACTTAGAGATGTTCTGATTTTAATACATTGGGCTGACTATCTATTGTGTAGATTAATCTTTGCTATTAGTTACTATAAACTGAAGTGAACTCTTTATACAGAGTTTACTTGGGTGATGCTGAGCGTAGACTTAATGGTGACCCTAAGACTTTCTGGTCATTTGTAAATTCCCGTAAAAGTTTCGGACTTTTACCTAGAGATATGTATTATAATGGCGATAATATTAAAAATCAGCAAGAACTTGTGGAAAGATTTGCTCAATATTTCAATTAATCCTCAATTCCCAAATTTTTGACATTGAAAATGTGAGTGAGGCTCTGAATGTGTCCTTTTTGTCTGATTGTGGAGTTACTGAATCTGAAGTTTACGGAGCTCTGAGGTAAACCACCAGCAGGTCCGGATGGTATACCATCCTTTTTGGCTCGAGATTGTGCTGCGGTGTTGGCTGGGCCATTGTGTACAATATTTAACCTTGCCTTACGATCAACTAATTTTCCTGCGTTTTGAAGTTATCAAGAGTGACGCCGGTTTTTAAAAAGCGAGGTAAGCATGATGTAGGAAATTATCGTCCTATATCAATTCAATCATGTTTTCCGAAGGTGTTTGAGTTTTTACTACATGATATTATAATGTGTCGTGTTAGACGACAAATTTCAAATGTGCAGCATGTTTTCTTCCCGGGTCGTTCTACATCTACCAATTTATTGGTTTTAACACAGTTTCTGAGTGAACAACTTGATAATGGAGGTCAGATAGATGACTTTTCCAAGGCCTTTGACAGACTTGATCATGGTGTCTTGATGGCTAAATTGTGTCGTTTTGGTCTATCCAATGGCTTGCTCCTTCTCTTGGATTCATATTTAAATGGTCGTTATCAATATGTTAAGTATAGAGGGTTCAGGTCTGTCAATTTTTTAGTGACCTCAGGAGTCCCCCAGGGTTGTGTGTTGCGGCCATTGTTGTTTTTGTGCTTTATTAATGATATTTCCAGTGGCTTGACTAGTAGTTCGCTCTTGTATGCCGATGACTTCAAGATATACTCGGTCATTGATAGTGCGCATGATTGCTCTGTTATTCAGGAAGATTTCTGAGTGGTGTGTGCGCAACAATCTTTATTTTAATATTGAAAAATGTTTTTCAGTTTCTTATACACGCAGATTAAAGCCTATAACTCATTTGTATTTCATTCACGATTCTCCATTGGTTGTTTGTGATCGTATTAAGGATTTGGGGATTTTCTTTGATAGCAAACTAAACTTTATTGAACATTGTAATTATATGATGTGATTTGTCATGCGTAACGCGAGGGATCTTAGGTCTCCTCAGACACTTATCACGTTATTCAATGCATTTGTTAGGGCTAAGTTGGAGTATGCCTCAGTTGTGTGGAGTCCTACATTAAATTTCATTCGGCGAGTATGGAACGTGTTCAACGTCGTTTCGTTAAGTTTCTGTGGTTTCGTAGCGATGGAGTTTATCCAGTCATTGGATTTCCACATGATACGCTCCTAAATCGTTTTAATTTGACATCTTTAAGTACGCGTAGGGAATGTTCTGCTATTATCTTACTGTGCAACATTATTAATGGAGATATTGATTGTCCAGAGCTGTTAGAATTGCTTCCATTTTATGTCCCTAAGCGTACATAATATCTCGACGCCCCCACGCTCTCGCGCCGTAGAATTCAAGTATGCGACCAGACACGAGTCGGCCCCGACCACGGGCCGACGGACTATCACGCGTATCCATAAACGAAAGTGGTAACATGCAATCTAAGCGATGCAGATTTATCGTGTCTCGCGAGACGATATTGATTATATACGCATTTTGTTTATTATAAATATCTTATCTACGAAATGCATAACCCAGACAGTACAGACCGAATTATTTTCATCGATTTGGTTATTGATTATTTACATATCGCTGTTGGTAAAAAAATAAATAAAATTATTTTACAGTTAGTAGTCATAAAATATTTAACTGTTACCAATGGTAACAGTGGTTACATGGACGCTTCGCCATTGGGAAGACTTTTTTAAAACACTTTACTGTTCAGCCGAACCTATTAAAGGAAGTTGTTTAGAAAGGAAACTGCAAAAATAAAACCTCTACCTTTTCGAGAAAAGATTCCGTAGTTTATGAGAAATGGTGCACAAAAAGGTATAATAATTTGCTCGAGTGTCTCCAGTTCCCAAGAAGAAACTTTAATGACAAATTACACTACTTCTTTCAAATTGTTCGAAGATATTTGAAGGGATTGAAAGAATAAAAAAAAAAATGAAAGAATCAAAAAAACTAAATATCAGGCCATGTATGTTAATACGGGCATTTGACCGAATAAATGATGATCTCGGGAAATGCCGTGGTTCTTCTCATTTGTTTTTGCTGACGATTTAAGATTTATAGTGCGGTCAAGTCCCAGATTGACTGTAATAAACGTTAAGATGACCTGAATGTTGTACAGGCAATAGGGAAAATAGGTTGCAGCTAAACCCTGACAAATTCAAAGTTATAACATACACACGGACGAAAGTTAATATTCAGAACCCCTACAGGATCGGAGACAATGTGTTGTTGCGGACTTGTGGGTGATCTTTGATGCTGTCCTTTCTTTTTCTAACCATATTCTTCCTGGTCAGAACATGTAAACCTTTGGAAGGAGTTGATGCGCTTAAGACAAACTGGCATAGGTGTATTCGGGAGTAACTACAGCCTCTCTGAAGCCATTGCCAACAGTCAAAGTTTCTCAAAAATTCTTAGAGAGAGGCATAGCGAAAAGGCACAAAAGATTAAATGCACTGAAGTCATACATCTGCATCCCAAAGCTAGCATTATAAAGGTTCATGTGATCGAGGAATTGCGTAATTCGGAAAAGGAACAATTAAAGTCCTACTGGAGATATACTTTAGCCCTGTAGAAAGGCAAGGTTCATTAGATACGCGGAATTATTGAACTGAAACCGTACAAAGCGAATTACACGCTTTTTCCAAAAATCTGGAGCTCTATGAACACTATTTCTCCGTCATAAAAAGAAGCGAAAGTCACGACGAAAATGATTTTTTTGTAGGCAGAGGAGGTTTCGCAACTGTTTACAGATAGTCGTAAACGCTTAGAAGACTATCCCAGAAATGAACGTCCAAAAAGTGGAACAATACTAGAATGTATCCAGAAAGCATGACCTTTTTCTGTATGAATGTGTGTGAGGCATCAAAGGAGCGGTATTCCTTTTGTGTTTTTATGTTTAATAAGTTGTTCAGAACAATTTATTTTTTCTTACCTATATAGCGATTGTTTCAATTAAATTAAGTACATTTTATTTGACAAATTTAACCTCCGGGATATGCGTCTCACTTTGCTCAATAACAAATATCCAAAAAACAGTTTTTTTAAATAAATTACAAAGAAAAGTGTCTAATAATCATGACAAATTTTTCACTGTAAAATTTCTGCTTTTAAGTGACTTAAATGTGAAAAAAAACTAGCTGTTGCCCTCGAGGCACGAATAGCTCTCCATATTTAAATGTAAAAGTAATAATTTTATGACCTTTTTGTCATTTATCTAAATTTAATAAATTTTTGTTTTGTTTTAGACATCAGCTATTTTTTTTTAAGTATCGGGTTTTGTGCCTTTCTCTTCTTTTTGGAGGTACTATTTATACGCAGATATTTTATATTTCAGATCTAGGCCAAGTTCTTGAACGCAAATTAATTGATTTTTTTTTGGTTTTATTATAAAATTTATTTTGCCCCCTTTTCTACTATTTAGGAACGCCTATGTAAACAAAATTGTTATGCTGCATGTTGTAGGTTATCCGTTAAGTGCTTTTTGAGTTATCACGGATACATTTTTTTTCTCACCCTTTTATAGAATTTTCACGAACGCCTATGGAACATTAATTTTTGTCGTGTGTTTTTAACACCAATTCAACTAGTTAAATATACATTTTTTTACATTTTAATTTTTTTTTTATTTTACCCCTTTTTTTTCTATTTACGAACGCCTATGTAAATAACAATTTTATGCTGCATTTTTTAGGTTATATTATATGAAAGCTATATATAATTAGCCAATTTTTCTGGTATATTTCGAAAACATTTTTTTTTCGTTTTTGACCCTTTTTTAAGACTATTTTCGAACGCCTGTGTGAACTAATTCTTTTATGTAACATTTTTTAGGTTATATTCTATCACAACTATAAAAAAATTATTCAATATTTCGGATAAGTTTAAGAACTATGATTTTTTAAATTTTTGAACCCTCTTTTAAACCCCTTGCCTACGCTCAATGTTAATCACCACCTATATATATATATATATCGTGTAGTATTTTCGTACCAAATGTGGTTAAAATCCGTTAAGTGGTTTTTGAGTTATCACAGATACAAATTTTTTCTGACCCTTTTATAGAATTTTCACGGACGCCTATGGTACATTAATTTTTGTCGTGTATTTTTAACACCAATTCATCTAGTTAAATATAAAATTTTTTACATTTTAATTTTTTTTTATTTTACCCCTTTTTCTACTATTTACGAACGCCTATGTAAATACAAATTTTATGCTGCATTTTTTAGGTTATCTTATATCAAAGCTATATATAATTAGCCAATTTTTCTGGTATATTTGAGAAACATTTTTTTTTTCGTTTTTGACCCTTTTTTAAACTATTTCCAAACGCCTGTGTGAACCAATTCTTTTATGGAATATTTTTTAGCTTATATTGTATCACAACTATGAAAAATTATTCCATATTTCGAATAAGTTTAGGAAATATATATTTTTTATGTTTTGACCCCTTTTCCACTATTTACGAACGCCTATGAAAGTAAGTTATTCATGACACATTTTATAGGTTATATTCTATCAAAACTATAAATAACTAGTTAATATTTCTGCTATTTTTAAGAAATACGTTTTTTTTTAATCTTTTTTACCCCATTTTACACTATTTTCGAACGCCCATGTGGTCTAATATTTTATGTTCAATATTTTAGGTTATATTCAATTAAATGCGTAAAAAATTATGCAGTATTTCGGATAAGTTTAAGAACTATGAATTTTTTTAATTTTTGAACCCTCTTTTAAACCCTTTGCCTACGCTCATTGTTTCCCAAAATCTAATCAGCTCCTTGCCATGTCCAATAGTATTTTTGTACCAAATTTGGTTAAAATCTGTTAAGCAGTTTTTGCGTTTTCGTGGATACAGACAGACAGACAGACAGACATTTTTTTAAAACTACTTATTTATGTATAAAATGACAAAAAACAAGTATTTCCGGTGAAATTAAAAAAAAATTTTTTCCATGAAACTAATAGTCTCCATATATACATACATTACATTATATGATATGGAGAGCTAAAAATAATGGAAACATATCACACTTTCTAGTGAGAATGACTCTTCTCTATATAAGCGAAACAAACGAGTCTAGCTCGACAAAACCTTTACTTTTAGGGACAAAATCCTTAATTGTAATTCACTAAATCAAATAAATTCATCACCTCACCTCAAAAACTCATGTGCATCTTCCTGCCTACCCGGAATCAAATTTCGACACACCAAACGTAATTTATTATAAATTAATAATGGACGGATTGAGTTCACATTACGTTGTTGGGAATCCTGCAACGTTTTACGCATCGCACAAATAATACATAAACCACCTGTAACAACAAATACATTAATAAACAAACAACAATTAAACAAAACCAAGTTACATTACCAGAATCCTGGCATTCCGCCAAATGCTCCCGATCACTCATTAACCAGTTGACCAAAGCCGGTACATGAAACAACGCTTGCAAAGTCGAATTCAAATAACAAGTATTACCCATATTCACCATACCAGCACCCACTGACCAATCGCTGTTCATACTCCAACCCAATTGGACAGCGCTGAGTGGGTACAGTTCCTTTTTAGCCAGTTTTAGAGTGTCATCGGTGTTGTTGCTACTGTCATTGTTATCAAGTTGACTAAAAATATCAACACCGTTAAATATACTTAACAAGAGTATAAGGATGCTGATATTACGTACCTGGCTTGTGGTGTGTTATCAGAACTTTTCAATAGGATGTACTTTGTCTTCAATTTATCTAACACCATGTTTTGATAACTACCACTCGATTCGAATTCAATACCAGCCAATAGCACTCTTTTGACTGATCCAGCCAATCGACTTTCCAAGTCATTCTTCTCTAACACCGCCGTATTTTTGTCGAGTGCGTTACGTAACCCCTCAGTGACTGGGTCAATAGTTGATGCAGGCATCTGCAAACAAAAAAAGTTGTTAGGTAAATGAAAATTCAACCAAAACTGCTTATTTTCGACGACGATTCACCAGTTTGTTATTATTATGAACCTTATATTATTTCAGACATAAAATTTGCATGATTTAATCACTCCGACTCAATTTAAGTTCTTTGACTTTCCATGCATTATTCAGGATGAAAGGTTATTAATTTAATATAATATTTTGTCTTTCACATCTCTACAATTTGTGATCTAACCTTGTATTTGAACAACTTCAACATGTAAACATTATTAAAATGTTCAATATTTTTAGCGGGATAAACCCTTATCTGTCACATGTTTTTGGTACACCCGGTATAACCTAATAAATTAAATCACAACCACAATAAGGGCCTATTTCAACAAACGAAACAACTAATTTGATTATAGCAATAAGTATAAATCACTAAAACACATCAAAAACTAAACATTTCACCTAAAAATTGTTTAATTACACGTGCAAATTGAACTTAATCGCGGTTTGACAACATTGATTAATGTATAGAGTACATTTACCTTATTGTTTGTGGATATTTGTATCTGTTTTGTCACCGTAGCACTTTGTTTATTCCATGCATATCAGTGGAAAAACGTCGGTTATGCTATATTGGAATAATCCGTTATGTGTAGTGAATTAATTAATGAGGTTTTATTAATCTAATCTTAAAAATAAACGACGAGAAAACGCACCGAAATCTCCACAACTACACTTGTCTTGTACAACTGTCAACTGTCGGCAATTGGTGCGGTCACCTGTCATATCTGTCATTGTCACTAGTGTCCGGAAGTGGGATTCTACTATCCTCGATGTTGTCAGATTTGGTGGCAAATTCCTAATTATTTCATGCATGTTAATTGGAATATATTATAGCTACATGAGCCAAATACCTAATGTATAACACCACCTCTCACAACTCATGTGAAATAATACTGAGTTTTATTAATGGAACTCGCGATAAAATTAAGGTGACCGAAAGATCTGTTATTTAAATAAAATAAAACAAATCTTTTACTCTGTGTAGTAAAATAAAACAATTTTTGAATCATTAAAAAGGTTTAAAATTATTTTATTCAACTATAATAATTCTTTTATGCGAGTAGTAATCAATTATGTTGTAATATTAAAAGTCAATTTGTATTCAATATGGCACCATTGTAATGTACAGTTTGTTCTCCCACCGGCACAGACATAATTGAATGATAAAATACGCATGTGAGTCTATTTTTGTACGATGTTGCTAAATATGGCAGCTAAAATATGTTATTTTAGTTAATTTCTTTAGTATCACCACTGTCGGGATAGTTTGTGTTAGTTTTTAACAAAATCTAACTATTACAGCATTGTACCTTTTTTATTTAATAGATTTCAATCCGTCCTCAGTTACAAACGGAATACTTTTGGCTCAAGTAAGTGTCCTAGAGAAGTTATGCAACACAAAATACACGTCATGTTTACAAAAGAATATAAAGTTGCCTATACGTAGGTAGTAGGTGTTTGTATGTATGTGCTTTATAACGATTTTCTGAAAGTTCTATGCAGGGCCGGTTTCAGTTTTATTTTGTATTAAATTGTTAGTGTAGGTTAGTTAAGAATTCTTATAATAATGTGCAGAATAACATGTTGGTCATAAATACTTTCTGTCTTTTCAAAACTAATAAAAATTACAAATTTTAGTATTTTTGGTTCTTTCTTAAAAAACCTCAAAGTATTTTTATTATTGTTGGTAATTCAAAACAGTGATGTAGGTACGCATAATCAGGGGGTCAATTTCAGGGTTCTACTGCCCGGTTTTTAGGAATTGACACCCCAGGTTATAGATCAGTAAAATAATTCAATTTTCTTTAACATTTGAACTACTTTAAATATTTTAATGTTTTGATCTTCTTTGGGGTGCAGTGCGTCTGTCTGTCTGTCTGTATACACGGTAACTCAAAAAATACTTGACACATTTTAACCAAATTTGGTACAAAAATACTACAGGATATATCTAGGTGCTGATCACCTTTAAGGAAACATTGAGCGTAGGCAAAGTGTTTAAAAAAGGGTCAAAAAATTAAAAAAAATTCATACTTCTGAAACTTATCCGAAATATTGAATAATTTTTTGTTGATTTAATACAGTATGACCGAAAACATTAACCATACAAAAATTGGATCACATTGGCGTTCGAAAATAAGGTAAAAAAAGAGTTATAAAATACAAAAAAATCATATTTCCTGAACTTAGCAGAAATATCGACCAGTTATTTATAGCTTTGATTGAATATAACCTATGAAATGTATCATTTGCTTACATAGGCGTTCGTAAATAGTGTAAATGGGGTCAAATTAAAAAAATATTTCCCATATAAACTTATTCGAAATATGAAATAATATTTCATAGTTGTGATAGAACCTAAAAAATATCACACAGAAGAATTTCTTCACACAGGCGTTCACAAATAATTTAAAAAGGGGTATATAAGAAGTTGTGATATGAGATAACCTACAAAATGCAGCATAAAAAACTTGTTTACATAGGCGTGCATAAATAGTAGAAAAAGGGTAAAAAGAATTAGACTGTACAAATGATTTATTTAGCCTTTTAAGTACCTAGTTGAATTGATGGTGGTGAAATAAAGCTGATGTCTACAATAAACAAAATACTTCATTTGAAAATATAGCTTACATATAAGCTGAGCTTAAATTAGCTATAGCTAAGAGTCTTACGAGAAAAGTAAATGACAGAAATGTGACAAAAATATTACTTTTACACTTATTTCCGTCAATAATGAAAACATAACGTTTTAAATTAAAAAAAAAAATAAGAGAAAAGAAATACAAACTTTTACATCTTGTTTTTTAATTTATACTCAGCCTAGCCTCCTAACTTCAGGTAAGTAACGTCTTAATAGAAGATCCGAGGAAAGCCCACTTAATTATAACCCACATGTATATAGTATGCATGCTATAATCAAGCAGGCCAAGTCGGCTCGAAAGTTTCCATCCCGTAATGCTCTCCAAAAAGAGAATGATGGTAGAAATAAGAGAGAAATTAGCTTGTATACTGTGTGGAGCTAAAATGTAATTTCATATAGAAAGGCTTTTATTTTAACCAAATTACTATTACTCAAACCTGGTAATATCATTCCTATATTTTGAGAAAAACATTTTAAGGGATGATTCCTTGGATGGATAGTTAGAACTAAGGATTACTTTTGATTTTCTAACTTTGGTTCTACTCCTTTTCACATTCAAATTGAACGCCTCAAAATTAGGCTAGATACACACTGTCCAAGATAAGAATGGCATAGCAGATAGCAGAAAGCACCATTTAATCACCTTTTAAATGGTGTTTTCAAAAGTAAACCAACTTTAGCCGTTTTCGAAAAAACAAATTTTTGTGATTTTAGTTTTTATTTATTTCTGACATTATTTTTACAGATATAAGAAAATGAAAAGCACTTTCTCATTGTTACTTTTTAAGGAGAATAAGATAGCGTTTTCACAACGACGTTTCTTCTTGGAAAAACCATCTTCAACTTGGTTTGGTCAATACGGCATTGGATTTTTTAGCTCTCCATATCATATATGTAATATATGTATATATGGAGACTATTAGTTTCATGAAAAAAAAAAATTTTTTAATTTCACCGGAAATACTTCTTTTTGGTCATTTTATACATAAATAAGTAGTTTTAAAAAAATGTCTGTCTGTCTGTCTGTCTGTCTGTCTGTATGTCTGTCTGTCTGTCTGTCTGTCTGTCTGTATCCACGAAAACGCAAAAACCGCTTAACAGATTTTAACCAAATTTGGTACAAAAATACTATTGGACATGGCAAGGAGCTGATTAGATTTTGGGAAACATTGAGCGTAGGCAAAGGGTTTAAAAGAGGGTTCAAAAATTAAAAAAAATTCATAGTTCTTAAACTTATCCGAAATACTGCATAATTTTTTACGCATTTAATTGAATATAACCTAAAATATTGAACATAAAATATTAGACCACATTGGCGTTCGAAAATAGTGTAAAATGGGGTAAAAAAGATTAAAAAAAAACGTATTTCTTAAAAATAGCAGAAATATTAACTAGTTATTGATAGTTTTAATATAATATAACCTATAAAATGTGTCATGAATAACTTACTTTCATAGGCGTTCGTAAATAGTGGAAAAGGGGTCAAAATATAAAAAATATATATTTCCTAAACTTATTCGAAATATGGAATAATTTTTCATAGTTGTGATACAATATAAGCTAGAAAATATTCCATAAAAGAATTGGTTCACACAGGCGTTCGAAAATAGTTTAAAAAAAGGGTCAAAAACGAAAAAAAAAAACGTTTCCAAAATATACCAGAAAAATTGGCTAACTATATATAGCTTTGATATAAGATAACCTAAAAAATGCAGCATAAAATTTTTATTCACATAGGCGTTCGTAAATAGTAGAAAAAGGGGTAAAATAAAAAAAAATTAAAATGTAAAAAATTTTATATTTAACTAGATGAATTGGTGTTAAAAATACACGACAAAAATTAATGTACCATAGACGTCCGTAAAAATTCTATAAAAGGGTCAGAAAAAATTTGTATCCGTGATAACTCAAAAACCACTTAACGGATTTTAACCACATTTGGTACGAAAATACTACAGGCTATTTATAGGTGGTGATTAACATTGAGCGTAGGCAACGGGTTTAAAAGAGGGTTCAAAAATTAAAAAAATTATAGTTCTTAAACTTATCCGAAATATTGAATAATTTTTTATAGTTGTGATAGAATATAACCTAAAAAATGTTACATAAAAGAATTAGTTCACACAGGCGTTCGAAAATAGTGTTAAAAAAGGGTCAAAAACGAAAAAAAAATGTTTCCCAAATATACCAGCAAAATTGGCTAATTATATATAGCTTTCATATAAGATAACCTAAAAAATGCAGCATAAAAGTTTTATTTACATAGGCGTTCGTAAATAGTAGAAAAAGGGGTAAAATAAAAAAAATTAAAATGTAAAATTTTTTATATTTAACTAGTTGAGTTGGTGTTAAAAATACACGACACAAATTAATGTTCCATAGGCGTCCGTGAAAATTCTATAAAAGGGTCAGAAAAAATTTGTATCCGTGATAACTCAAAAACCACTTAACGGATTTTAACCACATTTGGTACGAAAATACTACAGGCTATTTATAGGTGGTGATTAACATTGAGCGTAGATAATAAGATAACCTAAAAGATGCAGCATAAAATTAATATTTTCATAGGCGTTCGTAAATAGTAAAAAAAAGGGGTAAAATAAAAAAAAAATTAAAATGTAAAAAATTTTATATTTAACTAGTTGAATTGGTGTTAAAAATACACGACAAAAATTAATGTTCCATAGGCGTCCGTGAAAATTCTATAAAAGAGTCAGGAAAAAATTGTATCCGTGATAACTCAAAAACCACTTAACGGATAACCTACAACATGCAGCATAACAATTTTGTTTACATAGGCGTTCGTAAATAGTAGAAAAGGGGGCAAAATAAATTTTATAATAAAACTAAAAAAAAATCAATTATTTTGCGTACAAAAATTTGGCCTAGATCTGAAATATAAAATATCTGCGTATAAATAGTGCCTCCAAAGAGAAGAAAAAGGCACAAAACCCGATACAAAAAAAAATAGCTGATGTCTAAAACAAAACAAAAATTTAGATAAATGACAAAAAGGTCATAAAATTATTACTTTTACACTTAAATATGGAGAGCTATTCGTGCCTCGAGGGCAACAGCTAGTTATTGTTAAATTTTAAGCAATTTTCAATTCAAAAACAGGTGGTGTATTACGTGTAATCGTTTAAACAAGTTTTCATTGGCTTTAGATGTTATTTGAAAGTGCGTTTTATTTTTTATATCTGTAAAAATATTTTCAGAAATTAATAAAAATCGCAAAAAATAGTTTTTTCAAAATTCCTCGAAATCGGCTAATAATATTATTAATTCATAATGGATTTTTTCTTGGGATGAGGTTCTAATTAAAACACATTGTAAGTGAACCAACTTCTGTTTCACATGTCAGACAACAACAGCGCTGTTGAACTTTCAGAATCGTTTCCGTTACATTATAGACGAATTGAAGCAACAAATTTTGAATATTTTAATCGGCGACAATTTTCATACATTGAAACATTCTTAAAACAAAAGAACATCTAAAGAATCACATACAAGCATCTGTAGCCAATCCTATCGTAGCTACTTTTTTAAATTATGAAAAAAATCGATACGGGCATCTCTTTCAAAAAATATTCAAAAATTAAATTTCATACTTCATTCCAAAACTGAAATACTTCCAAATTATAAAATATTTATTGAAAACCTGGCAGACACAATAATTCCAACGGAATATTCAAACGGTTCTACAATTGGGCCAAATTTTGCTACAATACCAACATCAATGAATAATAAGGATGAAAAATTATTTAATGGCAAAGCGGTCTAAAATGCCAAAAATAGTATGAACACAAAACGCTTAGTCCGCTTTGCCATTAAATTATTTTTCATTTATTATATTTACGGACATGAAATCCTTTTAATTTTTCATTATTTGGCATTAAACATCGACGACAGAACGCAGAATTGCTGATACCCAAATATTTGGGAGATGCTGGCAGAAGGATAAAATGGCCTCCTGCTAGCGTTTTGTGTTCATACTATTTTTATTTATATTTATTTCTATTTATACGACTGGTTTTACCTATACATTGAGTTTGTTCGGCCTCTGCATGGTATAGGATATATGCATTACTATGTACATGTAGATGATACGTGTTTACATGTGTCTACTGTTGTGTATCCTATTGTGCTTAAATGCAGGCTGATATTTGTAGATGGGCAACGACTATGGTACTCTGACGAGCTCATAACAACAGCGAAACGAATTCGTCAGTATCTGACAACCCATGCCTTGGTCTGGTTCTATTGAATTAGACTGGGGTCCTGCTAAATTAAACAAAATTTTTTGTGTAGGTAAAACCAGCATTTTAGTCCGCTTTGCCATTAAATTATTTTTCATTTATTATATTTACGGACATGAAATCCTTTTAATAATAAGGATTGTCATCAAATCATTTCTAGTGTTGAGAAAGTTATAACAAATTTGAACAACAGAAAAAAATTATATTAGATTGGGGAATGTCGCAGGTTGTTTTACAGTCATCAGTTTTGATAATTTGACATTGCATGTATTTTTAAGTTGTTTTTTTTTTTGTGATATTATACTATAGGTAGTATTGAATGTGTAATATTTAGAATATTATTTAGTATAATATATACTAACATGCATAGTAAAAATTTATTAATTACATAAGTTTATTTCCTAAATTTATTATTAGTGCTTAGGCGTTGCGAATTTTGTTAGCTATGATATCTATAGGTACCTATATATAAATAATATTAATAACAAATTAATTTATTGGCATAATTTGAGTACAAAGAAATATATAGCTTAAAAGGTCAAGATACAATGTTATTTTTTTTTTGGAATGCAAGAACTTGGCCCAACTAGAGACGAAAATACAGGGCAGTATAGAATAAAAACCAACCAAGAACTCAAAGAACTCCACACTGATACCAACATAATAAACGAAATAAGGGGCAGGAGACTACAGTGGGCACGACACGTTAAAAGAATGCCAGATGATAGAATGGTGAAACTGGTGTGGAAGGAGGTTCCGTCCATTAGGTCGACCCCGCCTCAGATAGAGGGATAATATTACAAAAGATCTAAAAGGCATGGAGATTGAAGATGGCCACGCTCGGATGCTTGATAGAGAAGGATGGAGACTTGTGGTCGAGTCGGCAAAAACTCATCCAGGGTTGTGAAGCCACAGATGATGATGATGAAAAATTAAGCGAAAACATGAGTTCTGGAGCGTGAAAAATAAATAAATACGGCACTGGAATCTAGGTAAAATACCGGATAATGAGACTGTTATTACTTTTTTGATAACTTGCGTAATAACAACGATACGAGTGGTGCCTCAAAATGCAAAACTTTCGGAAAGTAAAAGGGCTAGCCCAATTCTGATTGAAAAGTAGCAACGTTCGCAGAAACCGCTCTATCTCTACAAACAACGTCAAAACCCTGTTAGTTAGACCAATTTGAGACACACGGTACCATTATTGGATGGAAATTGTTCAAGGATCATCCTGTAAAAAATATAATCATAAAAAATTAATTAACTTACCCCTATTTTACCCCATAAAATCATGGCATCAACTAAAGTAGAATTAAGTAAGAACAAACGCATACAATAAATATTATACTTGGGATACTTTTTCAGCTTTAGGCTCTTTCCCACTTCCGGCACCACTACTATATTGGATATCCTCGACCCCCCCATTCTGTAATCCCTCTAATTTTAACAGCGACCTCATCAAAATTTAATATTCGTTTTCACGAGTTTTCCTTCAAAACCCATCCCACTTCATTTATTTCCCAAAAGTTTTTGCGTCTTTAAAAGTGCTTGCTCGCCCAAGCACGTTGTATACTCTGCTTGGTACAATATATATACATCTCAAGTCGCAAAATATACAGGGAGGTTCAAGAAAATATTCTACAGTATATACTTTGTCCAAGATAAGAATGAGATAGCATTCGAATCTTGGAAACGGTTGGAGTTACAAGGACAGTTAAACTAAAGAAACGTTGTACAATTTAAACACTTTTTCAATGGTGTTTTCAAAAGAAAACTAATTTTATCCGTTTTCGAGTTAAACGATTTTTTGCTATTTTAGTTTTTGTTTATTTCTGACATTATTTTTATAATTATAAAATCAATTTGTGTCCGTAAATACAAATGAAAAATAAACTGTTGCCCCCGAGGCACGAATAGCTCTCGATATTTAAGTGTAAAGTAATTATTTTTATGGCCTTTTGTCAATTTTCTAAAATTTATATATATTTTTTTTTTTTTAATTTTAAGGAAATAGTCCATATTGTTGTGACGTCCAATAGTTTAACAGGTCCCTCTAACGAACCACTCATTCAATCAATACATGTTTCGGCCCTAGTAAGGGTCATCATCAGTTGAAAACTATTATAACAACTATAAAGGGAAAAGGAAAAGTATTTAAATGTATCAATATTACACAATATGTTGTAGCTATAATCTTACCTTAGTGGAAAGAAAACTTTAACTAAAATCAAACTACATATTATAGGTGAACTTAATTAGTTAGTCTGAGGGTTTCTGAGGGAAACCGATCAGTTACATTATACATGCTATTTAGTTTCTTTTTATAAATCATGGGTGAATTCTTTTCGTAAAGCTTTTTTATAGGTTTTTTATTTGAAACGTGTTATTATGAACACACACCAAATAGAAATGAGAGGGAAGGTCAAGTACTGTCAATCATTCAATTGTTTGAAGTTAGTAATATATCAGTTTTGGTAGGTTGCACTACATGGTACACAGTCAAACCAGCTACGGCTATGTATGAGAAGAAGAGTTGTTGTTTGATAAAATGTGTAAGGTTGAAATTGCGTTAATAGCGTCCTGTTCGTTATCATAACGTCTAGACAGTTTCTGACACCTGGTATGAATTAGACAAATTTCAAAGAGCTGTAAAACGGGAAGCAATCAAATTCAATTTGTGTTGTCCACCGGCACTACCCTGGAGATCTTCAGGCAATTCGGAAATACACTGCACGAAATACATTCATTGATAAGCCTAGTTAGAGGAGACAAAATAATTTCCTTGATCGATAAGAGTATGTTAAAACTTATATCATATAAATCCCGACTAGGATTCGGTTTTTGTGAACCCAAAACTTCTCTCATCTCGATCAAGGAAATCTGTCTAAAATTAAAAGATAGAGATTTATCAGGGGGTTCCATGAGGAGGACAGGGTCCAGTGGTGAATTTATTTGATCGGATAATGAAGATGCTATATCTGAAAAATATTCATTAAATTTATCCGATGACAACGTCAGGGCCCTAGCCTGATTTTTACTCTTTTTCGTTTTGTTATTTATTATATCCCAAGCACAGAACGAGTGGCGACCGAGGCTGAGTGAGATAGACAATATTTCGAGTAGATTTCAGAGTGGTTTTACTGTCTCTTATATTTACGCTGATTATATAATACCGTAGATTGGAGAGTGTATGCAGTAAATATAAAAAATTAATTTTTTTTTAGTCGGCGCCTAAAATAGCACTGATTGATATAAAAATAAATTAATTTATTTTCACGACTTCGACAGTTAGGTATACGAAATAAATCACTTGACGTGAATTAAAGGAAATAATACTATAATATATAATGGAAGAGAAACCAGAAAAAAAAACACGATGGATGGAGAAGGAAAAAACCGTAAAATCCTCGGATGATTTATAACCATACTTAATTCTATGTTATATTAAACTGGGCATATTCAATAAATTTCAATTTTAATCGCCATTTTTATGACACCGTTTCCCCGTAAAAATGCATAATATACATCGATACTTATATTGTCATAAAAACAGATACTAATATGATCTGGCGTCAGTAACGTTAAGTATTCGTCGATTTTCACACGTTTTTGGATTTAAAAGGTACAGTTTGATAAGCTCTATTTGCCATGTGAGATACTCACTTATTGGTATTGTGGGTTGCACAATATTTCGTTGACTGCTTAAGTGCAATCAAATTTAAGTGATACCCTTAATTCGGCGAGGGGTCTACTTACAATGATATTTTAAAACTACTTTGCCAGAGCTGACCCTTAATCCGACAAAAACAAGCTCAGGAACCATAATAGAGGCCGAACTATATAATTCTATATCATACAAAAACCTTGAATAGAATACAATAGATCAATATATGTTTAAGAAAGAAAGTTCTACGCTGACGATCTATTGATCTCTTGTAAAGGAAAAAATTACGCGTGCAGCACAGTACACGTGACAGAAGTGAATACTTCTTTCACGGTTCAAGATTTAATAAAAGTAAAACTATCAACACTTTTACAGAAATATACACAGCAGTGCACGCAGGGAATACGAATGACGGTACAAAAGGGACAACCGAAGGATAGGCAACGTTAACAACGAACAATACTCTCTTTCATTTACCATCTCTGCCTCTCTCTCTCCCTCATATTTGTTATATGCTTCATCTCTTTTGCGGGACGAAAATTTTATAAATCGTGTCGTGACGCGTGCTTGAAAAATCACTCTCATGCGGCCAAAGAAGTATTCACTTCAAAAACATGAATAGAACTGCCAGTTTACTTCAGGAAAGTCTACACATGATCGAAAACTGGACAAAGCCAACAGGTCTGAGCTTTTCTACTACTTAAATGTTCTCGAAAAAACATCAACAGACAATACCTCGACTAAGATTATCTGGTTTACTACTGGATTTCTTTCATATCCATACATTCCTTGGTATAATATTTGACAAGGAATTACCCAAAAAATGTCAAAAAGGAATTAACATAATGAAAACTTAATCCACTCAATTGAGTGGATTACGTTCAGTCCTGTAGATTCAAAACTAATCAAAAAATCAGTCTGATGTTTAAGGTTATTGAACTTATAACGTATTTATTAAAATGTCAATACACTTTTTTGCGAAATTTCGTAAAAAAAAGTGTTGTTCACACTTTGTTTACGGAATTTTGTAAAAAGTTGTAAATTTAGACTTTTTTGCGAATAAATTTCGTGAAATGTTTCAAAATCAACACTTTTTTGCAAAATTTCGTAAAAAAAATTGTAAATTTTGGATATTCACATTTTTTTACGCTGTAAAAGTTTGTATATTTACACTTTGTGAAATTTCGTAAACAAAAAGTGTAATTTATTCACATTTTTTTTACGAAATTTTGTAAAACGTTGTAAATTTACTATTTTTTGTGAAATTTTGTGAAAAGTTTGTAAATTCACACTTTTATGCAAAATTTTGAAAATATTGTAAATTTTGGTAATTCACTTTTTTTTTACGAAATTTTATAAAAATACACTTTTTTGCGAAATTCCTTAAAAAATTTGTAAATTTTAGTTATCACACTTTTTTGCGAAATTTCGTGAAAAGTTTGTAAATTCACACTATTTGCGAAATTTTGTAAATGTGCACTACAGAAAGCTATAAAAAATTACATACACATACCTCCTCTATTATATCCTCTGGTCAAAAAAAAAAAACTAAGATGCAGTAAAAACAAATGCGATTTGCGTTTAGCAGGGGCTACCGGGACAATGAGGAAAGAATAATTGTAACCGCCATTGAATGTGAATATTCACACTTGTTTTACGAAATTTTGAATTTATACTTTTTTGCGAATAAATTTCGTGAAAAGTTTGTAAATTTACACTTTTTTTGCAAAATTTCGTAAAAAATTTTGTAAATTTCGGTTATTCACAATTTTTACGTAGTAAAAGTTTGTATATTTACACTTTGATTGTGAAAATTTCGTAAAAAAGTGTAATTTTTAGTTATTCACATTTTTATACGAAATTTTGTAAAACGTAAATTTACACTTTTTTGCGAAATTTCATGAAAAGTTTGTAAATTCACACTTTTTGCAAAATTTCGTAAAAAACATTGTAAATTTTGGTTATTCGCATTTTTTACGTTGTAAAAGTTTGTATAATTACACTTTGATTGTTAAAATTTCGTAAAAAAAATTGTAATTTTTGGTTATTCACATTTTTCTACGAAATTTACACTTTTTTGCGAAATTTCGTGAAAAGTTGGTAAATTCACACTTTTTTGCAAAATTTCGTAAAAAACATTGTAAATTGGTTATTCACATTTTTTACATAGTAAAAGTTTGGATATTTACTCTTTGATTGTGAACATTTCGTAAAAAAGTGTAATTTTTGGTTATTCACATTTTTATACAAAATTTTGTAAAACGTAAATTTACACTTTTTTGCGAAATTTCGTGAAAAGTTTGTAAATTCACACTATTTTCGAATTTTCGTAAAGTTACGACGGACCGAATTTTTAAAATTTCGTAAAAAAATATACATTTTTTTATTCACACTTTTTTACGAAATTGTGTCAAAAGTTTGTAAATTTCGTTAAAAGTTTGTAAATTTACACATTTTTGCGAAATTTCGTAAATAAATGAAAATTTTTGTTATTCACACTTTTTTACGAAATTTTGTCAAAAGTTTGTAAATTTCGTAAAAAGTTTGTAAATTTACACTTTTTTGCGAAATTTCGTAAATAAATGAAAATTTTAGTTATTCACACTTTTTAACGAAATCTTGTCAAAAGTTTGTAAATTTCGTAAAAAGTTTGTAAATTTACACTTTTGCGAAACTTCGTAAAAAAATGAAAATTTTTGTTATTCACACTTTTTTACGAAATGTTGTCAACAGTTTGTAAATTTCGTAAGAAGTTTGTAAATTTACACTTTTTTTCGAATGTTCGTAAAAAAATGAAAATTTTTGTTATTCACACTTTTTTACGAAATTTTGTCAAAAGTTTGTAAATTTCGTCAAAAGTTTGTAAAGTTACACTTTTTTGCGAAATTCCGTAAAAAAAAGTGTTATTCACACTTTCTTTACGGAATTTTGTAAAAAGTTGTAAATTTACACTTTTTTCCGAATAAATTGCGTGAAATGTTTAAAAATTCACACTTTTTTGCAAAATTTCGTAAAAAAATTGTATGGATATTCACATTTTTTTACGTTGTAAAAGTTTGTATATTTACACTTTGTGAAATTTCGTAAAAAAAAATGTAATTAATTCACATATTTTTACGAAATTTTGTAAAACGTTGTAAATTTACTATTTTTTGCGAAATTTTGTGAAAAGTTTGTAAATTCACACTTTTATGCAAAATTTTGAAGATTACATACCTCGTCCATTATATCCTCTGGTCAAAAAAAAAAACTAAAATAAGATGCACTAAAAACAAATACGATTTGCGTTTAGCAGGGGCTACCGGGACAATGAGGAAAGAATAATTGTAACCGCCATTTGCAGTCACAACATTGTTACGAAATTTCGTAAAAAAAAGGGTGAATATTCACACTTTTTTGACGAAATTTTGTAAGAAGTTGTAAATTTACACTTTTTTGCGAATAAATTACGTGAAAAGTTTGTAAATTTACACTTTTTTGCAAAATTTCGTAAAAAAAATGTAAATTTTGGTTATTCACAATTTTTACTTTGTAAAAGTTTGTATATTTAACACATTGATTGTGAAAATTTCGTAAAAAAAAGTGTAATTTTTGGTTATTCACATTTTTATACGAAATTTTGTAAAACGTAACTTTACACTTTTTTGGCGAAATTTCGTGAAAGTTTGTAAATTCACACTTTTTTGCAAAATTTCGTAAAAAACATGGTAAATTTTGGTTATTCACGTTGTAAAAGTTTGTATATTTACACTTTGATTATGAAAAACACCAGTCTTTAAAAAAAACTAGAGACACCACTGAATTCCTCTCAAAAAAGTGCCTTGCGAATGTTTTCACAGAAACAAAAAATAATCATAAATCGTACTGATTAAAATCTGATTTCAATCGTGACTTTAATTAATTGATCTGAACCTTGCCTAACGGTATTGATTTAACACAAAATTGACCTTTGGTATTTTTGAGCAGAGAACCGACTGTGTAGTTATATCCAATGGTTTCCAATATCCCCTTGTAGCTAATTTTATACTGGACACCCTGTATAGTGCTCTATATCATTATCATTCCGGCCTGCCTCTATTTAAAACGATTGGAAATTGGATTTCGTGAAATAGCAATGCCCTAAATATTACATACAGTGCTCTCATTTTAAAACTTGCCATCTAGAATAATTTGTCATCTAAAATTGACAGGATTTTCAGCAAAAGCACGTCGATTTTGCATTTGGAAACCATCACCACAAAAATTTTGAGGTTTTTCTCCTTCGTTTTTTATGATTTTTGAGGTGCTGAATCCGAATTTAAACTTTTCCACCTCAAAAAGGTGATACGTTGCTAGAAAACTAGGAAAAACTACCAATTACTTGAAAAATATACCGTTTTGAAACAATTCAAAAATAAAGTACAATAAATTCTCTACAAATTAGGTCTCTTACATTTTTTTGTTTAGATAAATGTTTTCACCACTAGAGAGCCTTGAAATTTGACCAAATTTCCATAGTTGACTAAAAAAACAAAATTTGGAAAAAGTTCTCCCTCAAAAAAAAAATCGATGTGTTTTTGTGGAACAAATCATCTCTACTTCACATGACGAGTCTAGATGGCCACTTTTAAAATGAAGGCACTGTATACACACACAAAGTCGTTCTATGTATTATTGTACGTACCTAACCAATATACAACTGCCCGAACTATAAAATATTTATACTTTGATTGCTTTAGCCGGAATTACTAGACCATAATTTCGAAATCGTTTAATATTTTAAATTGTCGATCGTTTTTCCTATTATCATTATTACTGTTGTTGTTATTTTATAATCTATTCCATTCACATTATGGTATAGGTAATATTGGAGTTTAGTTTTTGAAGGAAAATGATTATGGCACTTAATGATGGAATTGATTTTGTATTGACATTTTAATAAATACGTTAGAAGTTCAATAACCTTAAACATCAGACTGATTTTCTATTTTCTAATTTGTTTTCTCTGCTTTTTTTTGAGATGCTGAATTTTGGTACCTTGAAAAAGTGACGCGTTATGAAAAAAGCGCATTTTTGCATTTTTTGCTTATAGTTCGAAAAAGATACTGTTTTGGAAAAGCTTCAATGTACAAAAATGAACTAAACTAAATCAACTAACAATGAGGTCAGTAAGGTTTTTTTTCAGGCAAAAGTAAATTAATTGTTCTCTAAAAACCTAAATCACCGGGTAAGTCTCAAATCATAATAAAAAATCAGAATCAAAATGAGCACAAATTAGTACGAAATCATAGAACACCACGTCCTACTTTTTCCTTTTTAAATTTCAGACTTTTTTTACGCAAATTCGTAAAAAGTTCCTATATTTACAATTATTTTACGAAATATCGCAAAAAAGTGTAAATTGACAAAATTTGGGAAAAAAGTGTGAAAAGTTGGTAATTTTGACGGAAGTTGGTAAAAAAAGTGGGAATTTAAAAAAAAAAGTAGGACTTGGCCCTTGTACGTTTTTGTAGGATATAATGGGAGAAGTATGTGTATGAAATTTTCTATAGCTACCTATAGTGTAAATTTACAAACTTTTTACGAAATTTACAAACTTTTGACAAAATTTCGTAAAAAAGTGTGAATAACAAACATTTTATTTTTTTTACGAAATTTCGCAAAAAAGTGTAAATTTACAAATTTTTTACCTACGAAATTTACAAACTTTTGACAAAATTTAGTAAAAAAGTGTGAATAACAAAAATTTTAATTTATTTACGAAATTTCGCAAAAAAGTGTAAATTTACAAATTTTTTACCTACGAAATTTACAAACTTTTGACAAAATTTAGTAAAAAAGTGTGAATAACAAAAATTTTAATTTATTTACGAAATTTCGCAAAAAAGTGTAAATTTACAAATTTTTTAACTACGAAATTTACAAACTTTTGACAAAATTTAGTAAAAAAGTGTGAATTACAAACATTTTAATATTTTTACGAAATTTACAAACTTTTGACAAAATTTCGTAAAAAAGTGAGAATAACAAAAATTTTAATATTTTTACGAAATTTCGCAAAAAGTGTAAATTTACAAACTTTTTACGAAATTTACAAACTTTTGACAAAATTTCGTAAAAAAGTGTGAAAATTTTTTTTTTTTATTTTTTTACGAAATTTCGCAAAAAAGTGTAAATTACAAACTTTTTACGAAATTTACAAACTTTTGACAAAATTTCGTAAAAAAGTGTGAATAACAAAAATTTTAATTTATTTACGAAATTTCGCAAAAAAGTGTATATTTACAAATTTTTTACCTACGAAATTCACAACAAAATTTCGTAAAAAAGTGTGAATAACAAAAATTTTATTTTTTTTACGAAATTTACAAATTTTTAGAAAATTTCTTAAAAAGTGTGAATAACAAAAATTTTAATTTATTTACGAAATTTCGCAAAAAAGTGTAAATTTACAAATTTTTTTACAAAATTTACAAACTTCTGACAAATTTTCGTAAAAAAGTGTGAATAACAAAAATTTTAATATTTTTACGAAATTTCGCCAGAAAGTGTAAATTTACAAATTTTTTACCTACGAAATTTACAAAATTTCGTAAAAAAGTGTGAATAACAAAAATTTTAATATTTTTACGAAATTTCGCAAAAAAGTGTAAATTTACAAACTTTTTACGAAATTTTGTCAAAAGTTTGTAAATTTCGTAATAAAATTAAAATTTTTGTTATTCACACTTTTTTACGAAATTTTGTCAAAAGTTTGTAAATTTCGTAAAAAGTTTGTAAATTTACACTTTTTTGCGAAATTTCATAAAAATATTACAATTTTTGTTATTCACACTTTTTTACGAAATTTTGTCAAAAGTTTGTAAATTTGGAAATATTACGGGAATTTGTTGAACCAGTTGTCGATGATTTGTCATTAACGGGACAACTTTACTATAAATGCTCTTTTCTCCAACTAAAAAAGCAAAATTTGTTCTTAAACTTTAATAATCACGTAGATAACACAAGATCAAGAGCACAAAGTGACATACAACAACCAAGAGCAAAACAAAGTATTGGTCAAAGAGCATTTTATTATGTCGGTCATAAATTGTATAACTGTTTGCCAGTTGAACTAAGATCTAAATTAAAACAGAGAAATTTTAGTTTAGTTTAGTAGTAATTAGTAACTGGCTAGTGCGGAATAACCCACAGTTAATAAGATAAGAGAACCTCTTGTTTGTAGGTATGCATAACTTATTGGTTCTGATAAAATTTCCCGAGAACGTACAATACGTGAACGTGATTTTGTTAAATTTTTGGATGTCTTTTACAATCGTCTCTTCAAGTGTTTTTTATATGCTCAACATTTTTTTTTACAATTAAAAATAAATGCATAATTAGCCATCTCTTGACTGATCACTTGCTTTTTGTTTGGTTGTATATTTATTTTTTATTAGATGTTTATCATGTAGAACATCCATTAGCGAATTTCTTATAGTCCCAATCACATATTTTTGTGAATTTGGTCTTCCTCTGTCTGACTGCTAGTCTAGTAGAACTTTGTTCCGAGCAATGACGTCCTAACACAGTCCTTGATATCAAATAAAACAAGAATTGCGTTTGGACAATCAGGGCCTGAAACTGATCTGAAGAATTTTAAACAATGTGTGATGATGTTCTTCCATTTTCTGAAACCAAAAAAAAAAAAGAAAAAAATGTTTTGTTACACAGTAAAAAATATTCAGTGGTAAATAAAATAAATAATGACGGTGCCACATTTTTTTTTATTTGGAAATATAGCATAAATTTATTTACAGTGAGTATCTCTCACGTAAAAAAATACATTTTTATATTGAAATCTACGCTCCTGAATTAAAGTTCCCTAATCTAAAGTAAAGCTAATAACTTTGTTTATCCATCCAGGATCCAGGACACCGTTGTTTGCTTTTTTCTTCTGTGTAAAACTGTTTAGAAGCCAGTCATGTACATAAGATAAATTAGCAGGCCGTTAAACATGGACAAGACAACAACCAAGATGAATGAAATCGAGATGCCACTACGGTGAAACGACTCCCTCGTAATGTATTGTATCGGGGCATTTTCTTGATCCCGTTCCCTCAACTCAATCCAGTTTTTTTCGGTGCAGGATGCCTTGTCGATGCCTCTATAGTCATTTTTTTTATCTTAATTTTCCGTTGTTACGCCGTTTTGCTGGTGATAATGAAATATTTGTATCGTAAACATAACATAAAATCTTTTCGATTGAAAATAGGGATTAGCCTCGAAATTTCGTATGGAAATTGAAGTCCCGGGCGTTTTATAGATTTCTTATAACCCCCGGCTAAAGTGTCAACTCATTTAATTAAAATTTTTGGTAGGGATTGTGCTGCTGTACTAGCCAAGCCATTGTCTGTCATATTTAATCTTTCATTAAAGAATGGTGAGTTCCCGGTCATTTGGAAGCTGTCGAGGATGAGTCCGATTTATAAAAAGGATGACAGGCAACGCATTGAGAATTACCGGCCTATCTCCATACAGTCCAATTTTGCCAAATCCTTTGAAGTGGTTTTACATAAAATCATGTTTGAGCATGTGAAGCGCATTATCTCCCCTGTTCAACATGGATTTTTTCCTGGGCGATCTACATCTACCAACCTTGCTGTCTTATCTCAATATGTTGCTGAAAAGTTGGATAGGGGTGGTCAAGTCGATGTCATATATACAGACTTTTCTAAGGCTTTTGACAGACTGGACCACGGAATCCTCATGAGTAAATTGGTTGGTTTTGGGTTTTCTTCGGGTCTCTTATCGTTCTTTGGCTCATATTTCGAGAACCGCATGCAGTATGTTGAATATCGAGGGTTTAGATCTGTTAATGTCCGGGCAACCTCTGGTGTTCCGCAGGGGTCAGACTTTTATTTATGTGTTTTATAAATGATATCACATGTGGACTCAAGTGTGACTCGTTATTGTTTGCCGATGATTTTAAAATTTACTCCTGTATTACCTCTGACATGGACTGCTTGGACTTACAGAGTGAATGGATTATATCAGTGGTGCAGTCCAAACAGAGTTCACTTAAATTTAAGTAAATGTTGTTCAGTAAGTTATTCATGCCAATTGAACCCAATTAATTTTATTTATAGCGTTAACTCTCAGGTTCTTGGGAAGTGTTCTGGGGTGAAGGATTTGGGCGTATGGTTTGATGAGAAGCTCAGTTTCACGAGGCATGTTGCAGAAATTATTGCAGCTTCTTACAAGAGCTTGGGTTATTATTAGTATTTTTTATCTTAATTATTATTTTTTATTATTATTTTGTTATTCATTAAGTATCTTTGTGCATTGTTTTGTCATGTAATTGGGTTCTGCCTGTTAGACAATAAAGTGTGTTTATTTATTTATATACAACGCTACGTTGCGTTGCCTAGTTATTACTGCGTTATTACTTAATTTACTCAGCTTCTAATACTGTGTCAATCAATTGAGCTACGATACGACACGACATAATTCAAATAAGTATCTTACTGCCAATATTCCTATAATATTCACCGCAAAACCACATCAAACATAAAATAGAGCTAGGCGGGATGTTTATTTAGTTTTTCCCCCTTGCATTGTGTTAGACTTTCTCTATCCCAAAGTACATAGAGCTTTTCCTATTGTAGTATATTTTTAGAGAACAGGACTGTACTCAGCACAACAGCATCTTGTAGTAATAATAAAAATTTATTTCTCAAAAGCAGGTCATGTATCAACAGGTCCTATATAGGCCAGCTTTAAGCAGGGTTTATCGCGACACCTGGTAGTCTAATGATTCTTTATGAATTTGAGCTGTCACATAAATTCAAAACATGGATTCGGAATGTGTATTAATATTGGGTTTGTGTATGTCCTAATTATCTTCTATTATTATTATTGGTTTTTATTATTTTTGATTTTCTTATTATTTTTTATTATTATTATTTTTTATTTGTATTATGTGTTTGTTATTAATTAAATATCTTTTTTCACATAAATTCAAAACATGGATTCGGAATTTGTATTAATATTGGGTTTGTGTATGTCCGAATTATCTTTTATTATTATTTTTCTCTAGCGCACTTTGTAGATAACGTTAACAAGTGACTGAAGTGTGTATATAGAGTGAAGAAAACGTTCGTCACGAATAGTAGTAAAAAACGACACACAGTTGGAGTTCTGACGGCTAGTAGGGTTACTGGGGCGCAACTTTCATCAGAATATCTTACCCTATCTATTGTTGCAGCCCCAAATATCAGAGCAATGATCATCGAAGTTCTCGGAAAATACGTTGATCCATTCAGTTTAAAATCCTGATCTGAGCCCAACTGACAGTAGTAATACGCCTACGGTCTTGATAATACCGATATAATTTTTGAGCTATTTGACTGAAAGAATCCAGATGACTATGTTCAATGGTGTGTCGTCAAGTATGTCTACGATTTTACATGGTGTTCCGCAGGGATCAGTTCTTGGTTCCGTGCTTTTCCTGATCTATGTCAATGATCTTCCTGAATTTGTAGGAAACGCTCATTTTACTTTATATGCAGATGACACCAGTATACTTTGTGTGGGTGATGATATTGAACATCTGAATGACGAGCTACAGTCTGCGCAACTGAGGACTTCTGAGTGGTTTAGAGCCAATAAGTTGTGTTTGAATGAGTCGAAGACTCAAAAATTGACTTTCTCCATGAGAAGTATTGGCGACTCTATCAACGGGGACAGGGCTCACTTTCTGGGCACTATTTTAGACCCAAAGCTGTCGTGGGATCTCCATGTCGAGCATGTTTGCTCTAAGCTGACAAAGACAGTGTTTTTATTAAGAAGTCTTAAAGATGAGGTTTCCACGCATATCTTGAGGGTAACTTATTTTTCATTGTTTCAGGGTGTTTTCGCCTATGCTTTGTTGACTTGGGGACATTCAGGTCACGCCAAAAAAATTTTTAACATCCAGAGACGTGCTATAAGGGCTATGTTCGGTTTGAACTACCAAGCAGATGTAAAACCCATTTTCAAAACTGAGGGTATTCTCACTTTCCCTAGTTATTACATCCTTGTATCTCTGCTCTACGTGAGACACAATCTTCATGTCTATACGCCATGTAATAATGTACATAACCACAAAACTAGACACAGCAATAATATATATATTGATTGTCTTCGCTTGCGCAGAAGTAGAAATGCTGTTAACTATTATGGTCCTATGTTTTACAACAAGTTACCAGTAGAGATGAGATGTCTGCCGTTGAGACAGTTCGTGATTGCTGTTAAAGGGTTTCTGCTGAGCATTCTATAGTTTGGAGGAATTTTTAAACTTTTAATTGTTTAGTAATTTTGTCTGTTTGTTATGAAAAATGTTGATGTAAGTTGTTTGTATTATATATTAGATCTTATGCATTTTAGTGCATTCTATATGTGTGAATTATTTTGTGACTTTTATATATGTTTGTGATATGACTTATGTAAAACCTATGGTTATTGACATCACTAAAGATTATTATTATTATTATAATTTTGTCATAGCAATGCCGTAAGCGTGTTGCTTGATAATAGCCCAAGGCCGCAAGCCGAGGGCTATTATCCTTGAGCAACTCGCTTGAAGGATTCTCTATGACAAAATTTTGAGTATTTATCAAGGCCCGAGGAGTATTCGATAAGATAATTTTTTACTTTGTAGATATCAAAAATTTGATTGTCAATTTGACGTTTAATAATTTTTCAATAAAAATGTATTAGTTTTAATCTAGCAAATATTATTAATTTTTATTTAAAACTACAGTTGTGAAAAGTACAATTGGTAAATGTTAAATTGAAAGAAGAGTTTGCTGAAGTTGACGGATTGTTAATTTACACTGTTGAAGAAATTCGTCGCATGGTGTTGATTATTTCACCATGGCGTTCTTGGTTAATATTCAAGTACGGTTTAATTGAATTAGAGCTGCTATGGTCCTGTTATTTTTATTAATTGCTGTTCAGGAATTCCTTTATTTGCCAAATGGCTAACTGCAGTTGATCTGTTCGAATTATTGGATATCTTTTTACACTTAGTGTCCAAATAGCTTGCGCGGATGATTTGGTCCACATATTAATTGTGTTCTTGCCTACCGGTATATTGTCAAACCATGTGTCACTTTCGGATTTCCAGAAACGATTTGGTCTCAAGAATAGGCGACTAGAGTAATATTTTTCCCCCTTTTGGACAATAATTTATGGAATAACCGAACAGGGCATGCACTTTCTTTTGCAATATTTGGAACAAACCACTTACTATTTGTACAACTTTTCGATCCTCTTTGGCATGTTTTACTGAATATTGGATTGTATTCAATTCTGTTGGTTGGCGCTCCATCATTATTTTCCTCAATCGTGAAATAATCTAGAAGGCAATCAGCTGGTTCACCACCTCGCCAAGTTAACTCAACAGCTACAATATGGTAAAACATTTTTTTGTAAACCTTCTGGTGTACATTCATCCCATAATCCAATGATTCTAGCCAAATCACTTGAACTCAAGTTTGATGAACTGCATTTTCATTTGTTTGGATCCTGCTATAATCTTTTACGTTTTGCATTTCTTGCATCTCGCGCATTTTTGAATATCACTCTGGTAAACGGGTCGAATACAATTTTGAAGTCATTGAAGTATTTTTCCTGGACATTTTTAAACCACTTGTCAGTTTGACGTTTAATTAATTTTTAATAAAAAAAAACACCAAACTGAAAACACCACAAGTAGGGTATTATCGCTGTAATCCAGAGGTGATTGGATTAAATTTGCCACATGACTTAAAATTAAGTAATTTGATTGGTTACTATATTTAGTAAAAAATTATCTGAAGGAATCCCCTCGGGATATGCCTTCTTCGACGTTGGAAGAGATCATAAGGGATAAAATTTAAGTATTTTAGTAAATAGTCCATATGGCATATACCAAACTGGGTTCGTGCGTCGGCATAGTGAAAATCGATAGAGTCCCTCGCTGCCCCAGGACTATTTTGGATAGTGGAAACATTATACAAATTTGTTTAAGGATTCCGTGGCCTGAACCCCAGCGAATTAAATTATAAAAAAGTACCGCAATGATGCGCTGCGGGCTGCGGTAAGTCGCGAAGTTTTCTCCGGACAGCCAGGCGCCCCTTTAGCAATTTTCATCTCTCCATATTATGTAATATATGTATCTATGTATATGGAGGATATTAGTTTCATATATTTTTTTTAATTTCACCGGAAATACGTGTTTTCGGTCATTTTATATGATGGAGGCAAATATCGAAAGTAAAGCTCACAGCGATTTCAACTAAAAACTATTGCGTTCATCCAAGGACTCTCCCAAACTCATACAGCAAAATTTGGCTTAATTGGTTAAAGCGTTTAGGCGCTATCGTGCAAGAAAAAAAACAGACGCACACAGACAGACAGACTTCCAATCTGGAAATGGTGTTAATCGTCTCAGGCGACTCGTCTTTATCTAAAATTCGCGAGTGGAACAGTTACTTTTTTAATAAGATTTAAGTGAAGTTTCACAGAGAGTTTCATTCTTAGAATCACTGAAAGAACATGAAGTTTTTCATTTCTTAAACTCATTTTTGCTGGTGGATCCAGACCTGCCTCGCGACTGCTCTTCGCTTTTTGAAGTGCTGCATATGGGTTCTCTGGCAAAGTTAACAAAACAAAAAATATAAAAGCGTGTATGAATGATAAAGGCGCAGCACACATGAAAAAAAAAACACGAACGCATATTCTCTTTACCCCTTATTGGTAAATTGATTGACTTTTCACCTATATGCTCCATTACATGTCGGGGAACAAATTGGTTTAGCGATATATATCTGACAAGGGGTAGTGAAAATATGCATTATAAAAATTTTAAAATTTCTGATCTATGGAAAAGTGTAAAATTGGATGATGCAGCAAATTTAGTTACTTTCTACATATACATGCAGTCAAGAATATGGAGTTGATGGGTCTCATCATACAAGGATCTAACTTTACTAACGATCATAATTAGCATTACTTTATAAAAGATTTCGTCAACTTGAGCATCATCATTATCAGTCTCGCTGTCGTCATCTTGTCCTAAAGTTATTATAATGTGTTCAATTTCCTCCAAAATTCTTCTTCCAACTCCTTAACATGTCGGCAAAAACTATTCCAATCATTACTGGATATTAAGAACTTCTTTTAATGTAGTTAGGTTGAAATTTCCGGTTGGATTGCGGGTTCTTATATATTTAATTTAAGTTTTGCGTAAGTTAACTCTATTGGGTTTAACTCGCACATATACAGATGTTTATTTTAAATCGAACTACCCTGATTTTTTTAGTCAATAAAATTGCATATTTTTGTTCCTTTTAAACGTTATACGACACTTAATAGTTTTAGTTTTAGAAATATCAAAAATCGAGAGCGATATTGAAAAATTTATTGTTACAAGGATTTTTGGACACTCTGAAATGTACACGTTGGTATAGTGTTAACTTCTGTCACGATTATGTTGTTACTCTTTAAAATACCAACATTCTAAGTAGATTCAATAAAAAATTTCAGTTTTGATGCCTTAATACACACAATGTGTAAGCTTATATTTCTACAAGAACAAAGAAAAATTGTTTTGAACCTAAAACACTAAAGTAATAGAATACTAAATATACAATAATAATTTGGTATAATATTTGATAATATTGCAACTCATACACGACAACAAAAGTATAAATAACACCACTCTGCCACTGGCTGATTCAATATATCTACGAGGGGCGGCAACAATTGCGGGGAAGAACTAAGTTTCCACCAATGGCGACTTGAACACCCGCATAGCGACAAAACGTGTGAGGGTCTACGCACCAATTAGGATCATTCAGGCGACGCACAGTGGGGTATTTGCCTAATTTAGCGCGCCAAAATTCAATTTTGTAAATTTGTTAGAAATGGGTAGTAAATGTACCTATCATAAAGCCAGATAGACAAAGAACCATAAAATATTCTTTTTGGACCTCTGTTTTTATCCATAGGTGCATAGGGTTAGTGTATATCTGACTATTTATATAAGAGCATGTGTTTCAGTTAGTATTTCGTTATATAAAGTGTGTCTTTGTGTGATAATTTGTTTGTACTTGGACATTGTTTTAAATAGAATTTATGATGGAATCTAGTCTTTCAGGTAAGTTATATTATATATCGTACATAAGTACACTTTTATTTACTTTTCTTTTGTTAATAATCATATTTGACAAAAATAGTGTTTTTATTTCTTACTTTTTATAAGGAACTTAAAAAACCGTAAGAAATTTGTTATATCTCCAAGCGAGTCCCAGCTATAATTTTTAATTTAGAATGAAGTATAGTTATCCTGCTTTCAAGCTCAATGAAATTCTCATCCGGTTTTGTCCGATTTTTGAGTGAATTCGGCATTCTAATAATACGCTGTGTCCAAGAAATCATCACTATTTTTATGCACTATGTTCGAAATACATAATTAAAAAAAAATTGCAAATCGAAAATTACTTTGATATAAATTGTTTTTAAAACTATTATAGTTTATGTCTATTTTAATACAAAAATAGATGTTGCCATATCTTTTTTGTCTCATTGGATTTAATATTCTTTAAAATCTAAAGTTGAAACTTCTCTAATAATAATAATACCTTATCAATAAAAGTGTTGGATATTTTTATTGCAAATATTCATTTAAAATAAAAAAAAATGTTTTAACGTTTCGAATAGATTATAACATCATCAATATATCTTTTTTTATAGACCCATCACTTGTGACTCTAATCACTAAAAGGGAGTTATTCAACATTATGCGAGAACAAACTGATATGGATATCCACGATTTTATTCTTCATCATCTGCAAAATCGATTACATTATTCCGAAGAAGATATGAAAGACGTTAAAATAAAATTTTCTTATTTTAAATCCTAGATGAAAAGCAAATGGACAGCTGAGACGTTTTTAGATAAAAAATACAAATTGGCTTGACTACCCAAACTACCAAAGCAGGCTGCAGGTCGTCCAATAAAAGCATTTGAGCTTGCAAGTGATCGCACTAAGTTGCGAAAAACAGAACAGCAATGTAAGCTGCAGTGAGATTTTATTTGCTACACACAGTCAGCTCTAGTCTACAGGAAAAAGAGATGCCGCACAGGTTTTAAAAAATATTGCTAGCACTCCTACCCGTGGAAAAAATATTAAAAATCTTACACAACATAATCGAACGAAGAAGAAGATAAAGGCCAAATAACTCCCCTAGCGGCTCTGATTATGTTTGCATATTTTTTTTTTAGAACTAAGCTAGTCGTATGTTGGTGTCAGAATTGGAACACCCTGTATATGGATAAATTTGTAAAAAAAAAACGTAACTAATTTTCAATTAATATCTTTCCCCTAGAATTTTTCTAAAGTGGTGAAAATGTTTGGTACACTTGTGGCTACAGATCTAGTAACTCGATTTTCTTCTACATCTGTGCTTGTGGCGACCATCATTGTTCTTGTGCCACACTGTATATATATATTTTAATTTAGTCTGCTGGAACTATGGCGACTATTTATCTTGTGCCACACTGTATACATATTTTAAGTTTAGTAATGATTGTAAATAATGTACTTCAATATACGAAATTCATATTAAGTTCTGTAATTAAATATTTAATTTTGTAAATACCGTAATCAGTGTTTTAATCAAGTTACATACACGAAACACCCCAAATTACAAAACACCCTGTTTGTTTTTTTTTTTAATAATATTTTTGACCCATATTTTTGATCATTATAAAACTATTTTGTATTTAATATTTTCTCCTAGATGTTTTCTTGTTATATTTGCCAAGGACACCCTGTATATTTACGTTGTGTAAGAAAACTTAGCTAATTTATCAATTTTAGTAATTATACAACCAACCTTACTGTTAGAACTTGTTTTGCACTTAGTGTCTTTCTTGTATAATTTTGTCTTGCTAAATTGGCCAAATACCCCACTGTGCGACGTCTAACTACCTATTTCGCGTGGTATTGCCGATTTTACAGAAGATCGTAATTTCTTTTCCCTATTTTAATATTCAGTGGTAAAAATTTTAGTTATTAAATAAAAATAAAACCAACATCCACTTAAAAATGCTGAGCTTTTTTCATTATTATTATTTGTAATTGTAAAACATCGATTTTCAAATTAATACTACTTCTTTTCTAGAACTAGTGATTTTTAGTAGTTAAATTTTGTCCGCATTCCTTGCGTTGTCACAGATTCGTTTGCCAAGCAATATACTAGAGGTGACATTTCTTATTTTGCAATCTCTGTTCATAGTGATAAACAATACGCTCCTCAGATCTATCAAGTAACCATAAATAAAATCAGCGAGTGCCAAATTTCCTAAATAAACTGCTTTCGAACATGAAAAATTGTACCCAAACTCAAATCTCGATATTTTCGGATGGGAAAGAGATATCGAGTTGCGGTATTGAGGAGGCATTTGATCAACTCTTTAAGAACACCGACAGGATTCGACCGGTATAGTTTTTGTATTTATCGACTTATACAGGGTGAGCAAAGAAAATCATGTTTTTAGTAACGTTTGGGGCTATGTCAGATTCTCAACTTTTGATGTTGGAAAACTTGCTATGCATTTTTTTGAACTTTGGACTATCCTCAAAAAAGCAATCTCTGACATTTTCTGCAACTCAAATTATCGAATTTTTAAAAAAGTGTTACATTACAAACGACTTTTTCGGAGTGTCTCTTGAGAATGGGAATTTTTTCTCATACTGTTGCATGAACTGGGATTTCTTGCGACCGAGAAAAAATGAAGCACTTATTGAACGTTATTACCTCCAGTGGCGTGCAGTGAAAATTTGCTGCTTTGACATTATGTAATTAAACAGCTGAATGAACAAATCCAAGTTACTACTTTTATAATTATACAGGATGAATAAAAATGAGTAGAGAAACTTGAGATCAAAAAATATGGAACGTATCTTGAAAAAATAATACCTATATTGTTGTTTTCGATTTCTTCCTGGAATATTGCACGAACTTCCTCTGTTCTTCTGTTTTTTAAAACTTCAATATGTATGTAAATTTAAATCGGGATTTCCCGGGAGCCACAAAAGTGAGCCATGTCGGATATTGTTCGTGAAAGTGTCAAATGTACTTTACCGGTCCATCCGGCCCATGAAAAAACGGTCCCTTCGGGAAATCCCCCAAAATCCCAGTTAGCCCATCCGCTGGCTATGTCTATAAAACCAAAGCCATTCTGTTACATACAAATCAAATTTGCTGCATCGATGCGTCTTGCTACATTCACCCTATAAATGTATGTTTAGGATTTCTTTCAGATTATCGTGAACAAAATCTTTAATCATTCCATTATAATGAAATTACGCATAAAAGTAAAACCAGACGACTTCTAA
Organism: Apoderus coryli; assembly: GCA_911728435.2. Classification (NCBI taxonomy): domain Eukaryota; kingdom Metazoa; phylum Arthropoda; class Insecta; order Coleoptera; family Attelabidae; genus Apoderus; species Apoderus coryli. Next base: position 2,193,024 of record OU452207.1, read on the forward strand.
TATTACTCGACGACGTCTGATTACATTTTTATTCTTTCTATCACTGCAAACTGCAATAGCATAGTAATCATGTTTTGTTATCCTCTAATTTCCTTTTGCTTGATTACAAAGAATTGCTTTCCCAATGCCTCTGTTTTACGTCTTTCTCTATAATACGTGTGTTATGTTATGTTTTGTTTTATGGCAGTGTCACACAATTCCTCCAAATGCACAACACACAATATCCAGATTGTGTGCCAGACTATAAATGTTTTCATTTTCATTTTCTCCATCTCCGCATCATTATGTCATCATTACGTTTTTCCCTGTGAATTCGAATTATTTTCGTGTGAAGTAGTGTGGGTTATATGTTGAGGCAATGCGGAATTATTTTAGAATTAAATTACTTGGGAAAATATAGACAGTGGCGTAGCAGTGCAATTTTAAATTGTAGTTTAGTAAAAATTAGTCCCCAGTTGGAGTGAAGAATGATTTGGCTACCACCATTATGACCTAGTGTGAATTCCTGGAGAGTCGGGTCATCAGTAGAGGTTGATGAGCGAAAGGACAATTTTTGACGTTTTATAAAGTAGATATATAGACGAAATGATGACCTTTTCAATAACTCTTTATTTCATTTACAATTAATTATACTTGGAACAATTCTGAAAAAGAACGAAATTTGGGCAAGTGTTTTTTTTTTCCAACTTTATTGTTGAAATGGATTGGAAGGCGGGTTGACCAGTGGGTCTATTCTCGAATCACGCATGGGAATGTCGCATGCGACATTTTTTGTCGCCCATATTATGTTGAATGATTAGATGATTTTGTTCCTGCCAAGTACAAAATTCAACACGATTCAAAATCAATATTGAAAAGTTCTTGATGCAGTTGCACTGTGTTTGTTAAACTGCCTTAACAGTCTCTCGAATACCGCTTTTTTGGAAAGCTTTTGCGCCGGGAACCTTTGAGCGTAAAGTCACGATGCCAGTAAAGCGTTTTTGGATTATTCTCCCAGAAAAATCATGTCTATTCTTTCTCCTTTGGAATAGGTTCGCATTTTTGATTAATTGAATGAAATCAAATGTCACAGCTAAAAAACTGTTTTGTCCCAACTCTTAGGTAATAATTTTCAAAGGAGTATTTGACAGTAAATATCAAATTAAAAAAAATGTGTTCTCAGATAACTTTACTAAACTTTACGTTCATATAATTTATATTATTGGACACCCTGTATTTAGGATTGGGGTTTTTTTATATTTGGCGTAACAAGTGATGAGTGGCTATATTTCTCTACACAGACTAGCTTAAAAAAAGGGCCATGTTGGAGTTGTTGGTAAAGAGATTGTGGATAAAGCTGCAAAATCTACATGTATAGTCTCCAGAATATATCGCAGGCCTTTGTGTAGACTTAGCAGTCTATTACTAATGAAAACTATGTGTTTTCAGGATAACCGGCCTTTATTAAATAACACAATGTATATAAAATAATAATTTCTACTTAATATTTGACTGTTTCATTGGAAACACGAAATGATAATGATAATAATTGTACATATCTAAAAATGAAAAGGTTGAATGTAGGTACATATATAATTATAAAAACATATCGATCGATGTACCATACATAAAAAGTAATGCGCGTGAAGATAAGAAATAGAATTACACATTTTATGAAATCATCCCTAGATGTATTTATGAATATACAGTTTGTCCATGTTTAGGAGTGTCCTGTACAATATGTTCTACTGGCATGCATAGTAGCGGTACGTCTGCACGGCCATCCTGATTAACTTTTGTCCTCAAAAGCAGCTAAAAAAAACATAAGCATATAATTAATGATTATCTGGCTTTATTTGTATCTGTACTGTCCAAGATTCTGATTCGCTGCGAGAGATTACTGAGATGCAGTAGAGTGCTTCAGAATACCTTTCATAGCTTGTCAGTGCCTTAGGCGGCTTGAGTTTGTTTTAGAAACAACTTGTCTAACTGCCTTCGAAGGCTTTTAATTGCCTTGGAGGGCTTCTGAATGCCTTAGAGGGCTTCTGATTGCCTTAGATGGCTTCTGTTTGCCTTAGAGGGCTTCTGATTGCCTTAGAGGGCTTCTGATTGCCTTAGAGGGCTTCTGATTGCCTTAGAGGGCTTCTGATTGCCTTAGAGGGCTTCTGATTGCCTTAGAGGGCTTCTGATTGCCTTAGAGGGCTTCTGATTGCCTTAGAGGGCTTCTGATTGCCTTAGAGGGCTTCTGATTTGAGATCGTGTTGAGTCTAGGTGATTGGAAACTATGTATTTACCTTAAGAGTTTTGTACTGAGAATGGTTTTATTTGTTCTGAACAAACCACAGCTTCATATGCTCTAGATGATCTCTGAGTGTGAATATTCTCCCTGATCTTATATCGATCGTTTGGTAGCACTTCCACAACTTTAAATGGACCTCTGAATTTTGGAAGTAATTTCTTGCTTTCATTATTGGCTGGGAAGCTGGTGATTTTTGTGAGTACAGCGTCTCCCACATTGTAAATTTTCGGTGGTAGACGTTTTTCGTCGAACTTTAGGTTTTGTTGGATTCGATTATTTTCGAGTCTTTTGGCCGTTCGCTTTCTAACTTTGGTTACATCAACTAATTCGTCGTCTGATATATCGTGTCGATCATCGTCCGTTTTCAGTTTGAAGCCGAGCATTATTTCTGCGGGCGAGTATTGAGTTATTCTGTGTTTTGTGCTGTTTATTCCTTGTTGGACTTGTCTCAATTTACTATCCCAATTGTCTGTTTCGGTGTCAGCTCCTGAAGTAGCGAGTGCGTCTAATATTGTTTTATTCATCCTTTCTGCTTGACCATTTCCTCTTGGCATTCCGACAGCTGTTGTGAATAATCTAATACCTTTGCTGATAGTATAATTTCCGAAATCATTGGATGTAAAAGCTGATCCGGCATCTGTGATTAATCGTTTAGGATTTCCCAGAATTTCGAAGATTTCTTCTAACTTTTTAATAACATTTTTCGACGTTGTATCAGGTACTGCTTTGATGTAAGTGAACTTAGAAAATCCATCGACAATAACTAATATGTATTTATTACCATTTTTGGATTGAACAAATGGCCCCACGTGATCCATATGGAGCGTGTGATGTGGCCTAGCATACTTGGGTATTGAGTGTAAGTAACCTGACTTTTTACCTCCGTGCTCCTTGTGGTAAAGACAATTAAGACAAGAGTTGATGTATTTCTTAACGAACCTATTCATTTTCGGAAACCAGTAAGATTGTTTGATTCTCGCGATTGTTTTATCGAACGCAAAATGACCAATATCGTCATGGTTTGCTTTTACAATTTGCCAACGACATTTTTTTGGCACCACCCATCTACGACCGCAGGGTGTTGTTTTGTATAATTTATTACCAACGAGTTCGTAACTGTTAAAAATATCTTTGTTTGTACTTCTGCAACCACCCCGAGACAAAAGTTCCTTAATAGCTTTAATATTTTCATCCATATCCTGAGCTTCTCTTAGGTAGTCGTTTTCGGAAATGACACATATAGATTTAGAGTTAGTGTCTCCGCATACTTGGAAGTTACGACTTAAAGCGTCAACATGTTGCATCTGAGATCCGGCTTTGTGAAATATTTTAAAAGAATATGCTTGTAGTGCAAGAACCCAACGTGCTATGCGTGGTATAATTGTTTGTTTGCTCCAAGCATTTTTAATAGCATTACAGTCTGTGAATATAGTAAATTCATTGCCAAGTAGATAATAGTGGTATCGTTCTAGGGTTTTTACGATAGCTAACAGCTCAAGCTCAAAAGAATGGTAATTTTTTCCTGCTTCTGTGGTTTGTTTGCTATAGAATGCTACCGGGTTTTCTAAATTATTTTGTTTTTGAGTTATAATACCTGCGAAGCCATCCCGACTAGCATCAGTATACACAAATGTAGGTAATTTTGGGTTAAATATTGCTAAGACTGGTTTAGAACAGATCGAGTCTTTCAAATCATTGAATATCTTAGTATGGTTTTCACACCATTTCCATTCGGATTTTTGCTTTATTAGATTTGTCAGTGGCGCGGACTTACGAGCAAAATCCTTTATAAATTTTCTAAAATATCCCACCAATCCTAAAAATTGCCTCAATTGGTGCTGATTTTTAGGACGCGGAAATTTCAGCACAGAGTCAATTTTTAAATTTGAGGGGCAAATTTGATTGCATGATATTTCGTAACCCAAATAATTAATTTTTTCTAAAAAAAATGAGGATTTGCTCAATTTTATTGTTAGACCATACTGTTTTATAATTTCTAGTACTTTTTGAAGAATTGTCAATCCTTCTGTAATTGTTTTTGAAGGGATTAATATATCATCTAAATACGGTATGACGTTATAATGACGAACAGGTAAAAATATTTCATTCATAAACTGTTGAAAAACTGAGGGTGCATTACATAATCCAAAGGGTACCCTCAGATATTCGTAATGACCCTCAGGAGTAACGAATGCTGTATATGGTATTGAATTATTTTCCATTGGGATTTGGTGATAACCTGATGCCAAATCGATGTTAGTAAAATATTTATAATTGGTTAGTGTGTCTATTATTTCTTCGATAACTGGCATGGGAAACTTATTTTTAATTGTTATATTGTTAAGAGCTCTATAATCTACTACTAAACGTTTTTCATTGTCTTTTTTGTTTACTAGTAGAGCAGGGCTGGCATATGGGGACCTACTCTCCCGTATGATATTAGCGTTCAACAAATCCTGAACAATATTTCTAAATAGAAGTTTGTCCTTTTCCGCGCATCGATAAGCTCTATGAGTAACGGGCTTTTTGTTGGACAACTCGATAGATAAAGATACTGAATGAGCTTTGCCTAATTTAACTAAGGACTGGAAAACACAACAATCAAAACTATTTAAAATGTTGCGCAAATTTTCCAGATCTGGAGGTATTAATTGACCGTGATTTATGGTTTGTAACCACAATGGTATCGCGTCTTTATATTTGAAATGTAGTAAGTCATTGATTTTATAATATACAATGTTTTGATTTTCTGTAAAATTGCTACCTATAAGAATATCAAATTTGAATTCAGTTGTATCAATTATATAATACACAATTTCCAGAGAGACGTCGTCAATTTGAGTCACTGCTAATATATATTGTGTCACCGTTGTACCTGTGCCAAGAAATCCTGTTAACTTTATTGGCTTGTCTAGTTCCTGAATTTTAAATTTAAGTTTATTGACAAGAGATAAAGATATAAGAGAACATTCGCTGCCAAAATCTATAAAAGCATTATATTCGTGTTTGTTAATTATAATTTTTTTTGTTAAATTTAGATTGTTTATTTGTATTCTTAATTAAGTTAATACTTTCAGAGTTTTTTTCTTTTTTTGTTTGATAATTTGCGTATTCTTTTTGTTTTTGAGGATTACTGTTTAGTTGTTTCTTTTTCTTATAACAATTATATTCAATATGACCTTTTATATGGCAAAAGTTACAAGTTTGATTTTTGTGTCGGCAAAATGCGCGATCGTGATCTGTTCGACCACAAGTTGAGCAATTTCTACCTTGAACTGTTGAGCTATTACTAATACTGGCGGATGGCCTACTAGTAAATACTTTGGGCCTGTTAACTACCGGTTTATGATCAGGTGTATATTTTGAAACAGTAATTTTGGTGGTATAAGTTTTATCTTTTAAGTACGAGCCAAGTAGATTCAGATCTGTCATGTGTGATGCTTCAACTGATGCACTAATATTGGAATCATCAATCGCACCTACTATTAAAGAAATTTTGTCTGCGTCGGAAAAATTTAATTTTAATTTGTTGATTTTTGACAAATGATCAAAATAGAATTCATACAAGGATGACCCTTGAACTGGTTTATGATTAACTAGATCCATTAATAATTTATAAACGTTTCTATTCGATTGAAATACAGATCGTAAAAGATTTTTCCAGATATCCCAAGTATACTGAGACCACCCCAGCTCATTTTCAATGTAGCTTTCGTACCATGTTTTAGCAGTACCCGATAATTTATTCAATGATTGAAATATTATGGTATGATCATTCCATTCATGTATGTTTGCTGTATGATCTATTACTTCAATCCAATCGTTAACGTCTTTTGTTGTAGGATCATAAAACGGAATTATATTTGATATGTGCATATTTGATGAAGATGGTACACTGGATAAATACGATAATCGAGAAGGTGGTGTGGTACTTACAGTTCGTCTGCTGTCGGAAGCCTTATTTTTCTTATGTTTACGGATTGTTCGATCACTTGACGAACTAGAGAAGCTACTATCTGTATCTGATGCTGATGATTGAGTTCTTTTTCGTTTTGGTCTTCTAGAGCGACCCATTTTCGTTCCGTTATTATTACACAAAACACTTTTCACTCAACACTATTCTTCACCACTTCTGATGTAGACTTAGCAGTCTATTACTAATGAAAACTATGTGTTTTCAGGATAACCGGCCTTTATTAAATAACACAATGTATATAAAATAATAATTTCTACTTAATATTTGACTGTTTCATTGGAAACACGAAATGATAATGATAATAATTGTACATATCTAAAAATGAAAAGGTTGAATGTAGGTACATATATAATTATAAAAACATATCGATCGATGTACCATACATAAAAAGTAATGCGCGTGAAGATAAGAAATAGAATTACACATTTTATGAAATCATCCCTAGATGTATTTATGAATATACAGTTTGTCCATGTTTAGGAGTGTCCTGTACAATATGTTCTACTGGCATGCATAGTAGCGGTACGTCTGCATTTGTGTTCAGTGATATAATAAATATTTATTTTAGTAATGTCTTTTTCTTGAACCTTGTTACAGTTTTTTTATTCTTTTTCTTTCTTGGGTTTTAAGGTTCTTCTAAGTAAATTTTTTTTCCTTTTGAAATATGTTTATTTCAATGTCAAATTACGTACTACGTTTCGGCTTATTCGCCTTCCTCAGGTACATCTCGTTTCAACATCGCATGATTCTGTGGAATATACCACTTTTAGTGGGTATTTTGTTTGAATGATTTATAAAATCTGGGAAAAGCTATGGAGCGATGATTCGTCTTCCAACCACCATTATTTTAAAATCCATCCTCATTTGCCATGCAAAAAAGATATACCACATATTTTCCTTGTCTCTTCTTGATTTCCCGATTATTGGTCCAAGTCAATTTGATTTAATTTTATGAAATTCAATTCAATTTCACTACCGTTAATTAAGTATTATGATTTTAATTTATTTATTTATTATTTAATTTTTATAAATTTGTAAAGTTAGTTTTAAGTACTCTTTTCTTTTCTCTGTAAATTATAATAGTAGATATAATTATATAAGTATATGCATAATATATTTTTCTATTTCAAGGGAGGTATGTTGGTTTAGTCATAATGGTGTAGCAGGATTAAAATTTGATATCAGTTTTTCTGCATTTTTAATCCTTTTTGCAGTTTTTGGTATTTCTAATCATTTTTTACGTACAAGAATATGTGTTTTTTTTCTTTTTTTTTATATATCTTTTTATGTATCCTAAGTTTTTTTTTATTTAAATTAACTGCAAATAAACGTATTATTATTATTATTATATTTTTGATTTCAACGTCAGTCGGTTTTACTCGTCAACAATTACACGAATTAAACTAAACCATGGCTGTTTTTCAGCACATTTAAATAAAATAGGAATTAAAGATAACCCTTGTTGTGATTGTGGGAACTTGATAGGTGATCTGAATCATATATTTTTTGTTGGCTTACATAATAAGGACGCTATACAAAGCTTCATTAGACAAATTGTAGATGCAGGTCTTGATTTACCTACAGATATTGTTCGTTTACTTTTAAAAAACACAAAATCCATTTAGGATATTATCATCACGTTCTTAAAGGATAGTAAACTTAACATTTAATAACATGCCTCAATTGGCTCAATAATCTGTGGCTAATCAACTATGTCTGAAGCCAAATAGCGAATAGGTGTGATTTTTTTCATTCAAATTATGTGTATATTTTTATAGAAATTAAAATGTTAGGTGAGATGAACTTTAATTAAAGTTAGGTCTATTTGGAATGGGGAATCTAAAAATATATCAATATACAGGGCATTCCATGTAAAAAACAACTATGGTTAATTTCGTATATTTAGGACATAAAATGCAGCCATAATAGTATATTAAGTATAAAGGGCGGTAAAGCATTCGTTGCAGACCGCCGCTGTATAGACGCGAAGGGCTGCAGCGGCTTTACCGCCAGTGGTGCTTATAACTGTTTTTCGCCTGCCTCTTCATAAATTGGAACTACAATATTAAGCCAAAAGAACTTTATTTAAACTATTTTTTTTTATTCATAATAACATATTGAGTAATTTTAAAAAACTTTTTCATAAATTGCAAATGTATGTGTTTTGACCACTTAAACTACTAAGTTTTGTTAAATACCACTGATGATGGAACAGTTGTTCTTCCGAAACATGTATGGTGATTATACCCTAATGTAAGGAGGATTCAGAATTATATATTTGGATTTTGTGGAGCAGACGCCTTTTATTCATCTAACTTTATTTTAATAATTAATTATTACTGTTATGAACTGACAGTTTTTGAGTAGTAATTAATGGGAGTATTTTTTGACGTACATGATAATAGGCGATATCCTTTGACAAACTCAGATCAGATAAACCTATGTGACAGGAGCCCGCATATGCGGGCGGTAAAACTCTGTTTAAGTGCAGGCAGGCGAAAAATAATTTTATCGAACCCATGAATAACCCTGTATACTCGTAATTTGAGAATAGATTTCCAGAGCTGATATTGGTTGCATATCTTATTGTGGAGTGATAATATAACATTTTCTTCGCCACCTCTAATTTATTACATATGGATTCATCTATGTAGCCCTCGACTACACCAGAAGATTTCCAGCCCGCATGCCGTTTCAGAGAAGCTCGATCAGTCATAGTTGATGGACGTAAAGCCAAATAATTTCTATAGCTATTACTTTAAATATTCTTATATTACCCTGCGTGACCTCGGTTTGTTTGTTTTATTAAATGGAAATTTTATTAAGAAAGCCGATCCTAAATCTTGTATGTCACCAATTACGGGCGAAATTAAAAGCACCTGTAATTAAGAGAATTGCTAGTAAGAAATGCACATCTTCATTGATTAGGTACTTTTCATCTCGAGCATGGCATTTTTGAAACGCTCCTTTGGGCTGTCATTATTAAATTACCTTATGCTTTGTGTTTCTCCTGGTTTCGCTATGAATTCTGATACATTAAGTGGCTCGGACGTTCAAAATCTTCCACCTGAGAAAAGAAATCATGCAGAGTAGACATCTGCGGACTTGTTTGCCGAAAATCAAGGAAGAGAGATAAAGAAATTTATAGTAAATTAATGAAATGGATGCTTTACTGCTTGCATATTTAATAGTGTGTTTACGCACATATTATGGAAATCAGTCAATCAATATTATGAGCTTTTTTTTTTATCATCCTTGTCTCTACTGCACTCATTATCATTCTACCTACCACACAACATTCATTCTTCACCTAGATGGGCGCCACCGTCAGGTACCGTCTATAATGAACCCACTAAACGGTCACCCACCACGCGACATTCAGTCTACAACCTAGATGAGCCACCGTCAGGTCCGTTTTTAATAAACCCCCAGACGGTCACCCATCCAACATGTAGCCACGCTTCACAGAGCTGCACTTCGACGGTCGTCACTATATGAGCCCGTCTAGGCTACCCGGTCCGGCCAGATTTTTTACTTAGATATCATTAATTGGCCAAGCCAAATGTCAACAAAAAATAAAAAACACGCACACTTTCTTCAAATTTATTTTCTTAAAAGGAACATAGACACACACTTTCTTCAAATTTATTTTCTTAAAAGGAACATAAACACACACACTCTCTTCAAATTTATTTTCTTAAAAGGAACATAAACACGCATACTTTCTTGAAATTTATTTTCTTAAAAGGAACATAAACGCGCACACTTTCCTCAAATTTATTTTATTAAAAGGAACATTTCCAATTTATTTTAGAAAAGTACCATCTGAATATTTTTCTGATTCAACAGCTTCTGCATATCGAAATTTTGCGTCCCCTTGAACCTAAACTCACGAACCGGTGATGTCTCGGAATAACTGTTCATGAATGCTAATTATGGACAACACTAGACGCGAAGGCGAACGCCGTGCATATCGAGATATTATCGACTAATAAACATAACAAAGTCCTCTCCAATCTGAACCGAACTTTGTCTCAGATCAAAGTTACATCCTGTATAAAAAGGTATCAGCTTGCCAATATATCCGAATAGATCGGTGCACATTGTCGATATCGGTATACAATAATAATATGTACCTATAGAGAGGCGGATCTATTTTATATAGAATTTATGTTGGTCTATTTTATGGTGTCCTATCGCTATATGGTCCTATTTCACGCTTTGTCCATACTATGCAGGTTGGGGACCATTTGGCAAACAACAAAGCCGATAATTGGGGTTGTTGCATTTAAGCGATTAACATATGACTATACCTACTGCTACTACGAGATTCAAGTATATAGATATACCTACTATAATAGGTACAAGATAGGTAGTAAATGCATACATAATATGCTGCGTCATATACTTTGTACTGAATTATCGAGAGGAATTATAGTCTTTCTTTTTATATAAAAAACCACAACTCGATATCCCTTTGTAATGTCAATACCGACAGCAGCCGTCCATAGGCGCACCATTTTAACTTTTCATGCCCTACGATATTTAAAAAATCCTTTCTTCTTCTTCTTACGATGCCGTCTCCCTACGAAGGTTGGCGATCCAAATGGCTATTGCCGCACGAGAAACCACAGCTCTGAAAATTTCAATAGACGTCTGTCCGAGCCATCTGCATGAATTCTGTCTACGGCCGACCGAGAAATGAAAGTAAAACATAAATACAAGTTGTCTCGTGACGAGATAGCATGATAACGCAATCAGCTAGGGGTTATATTATTGACAATATATATATGGCCCTTGTTTGACTAAAATTGCTGAGAACAGGATTCAGTTGATGCAGAATTCAGGCACACGGCTTGTATGTGGAATTCGTAGGGGTGAAAGAGGCTAGCAATAAGATTAAGGAAATCGACTGGTTAAGAAGAAGAAGAAACAACGTCGAATTTTCATTCACTAATTTTCATTAATAAAAATCATCAGATGGAAATAGACGGAATTATATTGTATGATGTGAATATTCCTCATAAAACTGTCATTACGCCACCGCTACACTCAACATCAATCTTTGAGCGGTCATTTTCCTATACGGTTTCAAAATATTACGACGTTCTACCGGAGAATATAAAAAGTTTACAGGGTCTGACACGTAATAGAACAAATTAATTTGGACAGCGATGTAAAACTATTTTCAGATAGGTTTAAGCTAAAATATAAGTTACGTTTAGGTTAAGTTAGGAAGCACTGCTTCAAGTTTTATAAAAATGTCTTTTTTACTAATAAAGTCTGTATTATTGTTGTGCTTATTATTATTATTATTATTAAAAATCACCCAATCATCTCAACATTTAACTGATACCACCACTCAAGGTTGTTTTTAATCACTATGACACACCACAAATATTTCTGAAATTGCCAGCGATATTATTATGTACTTAAATATTTTTACAAAAATGAAAATACAGTACTGTGGTTAGAAGCCGACAACTATAATTATTCTTAGTCAGGCCCTGACTTGTAACCTAAAATGGCGGCGGTATACGTCACAATTTATTTCAAAGTGCCAACGTGGAGGCGGAATGCTGTACTTATTAATGCTGTGTAATAGCTTTGATATATGATAACCTACAACATGCAGCATAACAATTTTGTTTACATAGGCGTTCGTAAATAGTAGAAATAAAATAAATTTTATAATAAAACTAAAAAAAAAAAGAACTATTTTGCGTACAAGAACATGGCCTAGAAGATCTGAAATATAAAATATGTAGGTAGGTAGTTCTAGTTTGAACTCACCTGGTAGTCCTGAAGGATCTATAAGAGAACAAATAAGCCAAACCGTTTGGCGTGGGGTCCTGTGTACCTGTAAAGAAGAACAGACTTAGTAGTAGTCGCTGAATGAATGAATACTTCATCTGTAACCGAATCAAGACATCGAGATATTGGCGATTTTTTTATGACAAACCCATATTATGGGGATATCCTGGGCTCTCTCTCTATAAGAGACAATCTGTACAATGAATGACTAATTTAGCTGAGATTGTAAGTATAATATTGTATACATAACAAATTAGAAACCCGTGCTTCAGACTGTATAATGTATAAGGAAAAAAAAAACATCAATTCTCTGTAGGGGAATTTAATTGAAAAGCCATTTTCCTCATTCGTTCCTTCTGAGCTATTTACATTTCAAAGGCGCCAGCGACGATCGGCATGTATTTGTACGCCTCGTCTCGACCAAGCGGTATAGCCTTCTGTTTCCCATTCCCCTTACAGATACACAACAGGCGACATCATTTAAATAAAATTACTACCTACTGATTTTCTCATTTTAATTGTTATTGAATAGATTTAATTGTATTTTGCGTCATGCATTGGATTTTCTGTAAATTAGGTTACTTATTCCTTTGTTGTTTGCAAAACAAGAAAATCAAAGATTAAATTAATTTTTTAAAGCTATCAATTTTAGTTATTAACAGTTTTTCAGTAAAATTACTTCAAACACACAATGACAACTTCTAAATTTACTACAACTATTTTTAATAACCATTTTATAACAATACAATTTACAACATGTTGATAGGAATTGATCTTAAACATGAAAATAATGCCGAAAACTGTTAGGCTATTAATGTAAACAAAGAAACTATTTGACACAAGCAATTTGTCTGCGTGTTAGAAAAAACATCTTCCAAAACCAAATTATGACGTGAAACTAGAAGTGTCAACTAAACTAAAATAAGTGACACCAACGTTAGAAAAAAATATTATCAAATTATGAAAAACCAACGAATCAAAATAGAAGATACGGTAGTCCTAAAAATAACGTCCATCACTATTAAGGCTAACGTTATTTTAACATCTGGCTATGCGCTAAGTATTTCTCAGATTATAACAACATTAATTAATAAGCAGCATGTACAGGGTGATACAAAAAAACATTAATTAGCCCACATTTAAGAAATTTTAAATGTATAGAAATTTATATACCGGGTGAATCAAAAATGTCTTTCTTTATTTTGTTAAGGACAAAAAAGTAATATTTTGAATAATTTTTTGATTTCTTTAGATTTCAATTCAAGATTTCTTTGAAAGTTAAACTCTAACCTCCTAGAGGTTATCTACGGGGTAACTCAAAAATGTTTATTAATGTTATTTATTATTTAAGACTTTTAGACATGGCAGAACCTTATTAGCGATAGGTGACTTTTTATTTTCCTTAAAAGAGAAATTTTTAGCATAGGCTTTAAATTTATATACGGGGTGAGTCAAAAATGTATTTCTTTATTTTGTTAAGGACAAAAAAGTAATATTTTGATTAATTTTTTGATTTCTTTAGATTTCAATTCAAGATTTCTTTGAAAGTAGAGGTTATCTACGGGGTAACTCAAAATTGGTTATTAATGTTATTTATTATTTAAGACTTTTAGACATGGCAGAACCTTATCAGCGATAGGTGACTTTTTATTTTCCTTAAAAGAGAAATTTTTAGCATAGGCTTTAAATTTATATACGGGGTGAGTCAAAAATGTATTTCATTATTTTGTTAAGGACAAAAAGTAATATTTTGAATACTTTTTTTCAATTTAGTTTTTGAAATTTTTTTTTTGATTTTTTTTTTGATTTATTTTTTTAAATTTTTTTATTTAATTTTTTTTTTTCAAATTTTTTTTTTCAAATTTTTTTTTTTAATTTTTTTTTAGAATTTTTTTTTTTTTTTAATTTTTTATAACCCTAAATGATTTTTTTCATTGATAAAACTACCACAAAACGAGTGGGAAATCCCGCAGGGATTTCTTGTATATCCTATAAAATGTGTCATAAATAACTTACTTTCATAGGCGTTTGTAAATAGTGGAAAAGGGGTCAAAACATAAAAAATATATATTTCCTAAACTTGTTCGAAATATGGTATAATTTTGCATAGTTGTGATACAATATAAGCTAAAAAATATTCCATAAAAGAATTGGTTCACACAGGCGTTCGAATAGTCTAAAATAAGGGTCAAAAACGGAAAAAAAACGTTTCCCAAATATACCAGAAAAATTGGCCTACAAAATGCAGCATAAAGTTTTTATTTACATAGGCGTTCGTAAATAGTAGAAAAGGGGGTAAAATAAAAAAAATATTTAAAATGTAAAATTTTTTATAGTTAACTAGTTGAATTGGTGTTCAAATTATACGACAAAAATTAATGTACCATAGGCGTCCGTGAAAATTCTATTGAAGGGTCAGAAAAAATTTGTATCCGTGATAACTCAAAAACCACTTTTTAACGGATTTTAACCACATTTGGTACGAAAATACTACAGGATATTTATAGGTAGTGATTAACATTGAGCGTAGGCGAGGGGTTTAAAAGAGGGTTCAAAAATTAAAAAAATCATAGTTCTTAAATTTTTCCGAAATGTTGATTAATTTTTTGTGCGTTTATAAAAAAGAATGTTGTTGCAAGTGTCAGTATAGTAAATTGGACGAACAGGTTACCTTTCTACAACTTATCAAATTTTTCCTTTACGATCCCGATCGAAATATACGAATTTAACAGTCTTGAAACGAGAAAAGTTCAATAATTCTGGTTACTACAGTTTTAAAAAAGCTCTCAATATTCCCCATTACACAACACACAACGGCTGACGGAAAGTAAAAAATTTGATCTGCATATTCTAATATTCATATGCACCTATTTTCCAATAAACTTCTGTATTTGACCGTTTTCCATTTCTTTTTTTTTTTTGTATTCGAGATCAGTGTACATTCCACGTTAATTGGTCCACATTGTAAATATATTTCAATGGGTTTTAAAAAGTTAAACTAGCTATTAAATTTTATTTCCCGTTTCATACGCTGCTGAAGCGTTTTATATGAAATTAACAGTGGCGATCTACAATACGTTTGATGTTTTTTATTTGACTTTACACTTTGTATTTCGGCGTGTAAAATTGTTCACATATTAGTGTCATTACTTTGAAATAATTCGATCAATGCTAGGACTGTAGTCACATTTTGATTTGTATTTTAAAGCAATAAAAAAATTAAAAACTAATTTAAAAAACGAGCGGCGAATTAACCACTGCGGTGGTAAATTCAGTTACAAACAGAGATTGTTTCGATCAGTGTGAAAAAACTATATACAAAATGAACACTAATTAAACATATAAAAGAATAAACTTAGATTACCAAATTTTATCAATTATGATCTAAATTTATATTTTAATTAGTGTTCATTTTTTATATAGTTTTTTCAAACTGACCAGTTTCAGCAAAGTGATATGTATAAATGTTTAAACTACACTTATAAACATAACCCTCACATTCATGTAACTTATAGGTATATCAAACTTACTTGCTTCAAATTCATATTTTGCTTTCAATTTAATAATTCTATGTCAAATATCAATTATTTAAAAGCTCTTGATTAAATTCAAAATTAAACCTTCTTTCATTCAATTCATTGTTATTTGCCGCGATATACGAGATTATTGAAGTCTTTTACACGGACAGACCAGAACACCTTGGCACTCTACGCAGACGCCACCGCCCTGATTGCCCGCAGCCGCAGTGCGGAATTGGTGACAAGATACCTGCAGCGAGCAGCGGACAACTTCACCCCTCCTCATCAGAAGAAGACAAGTGCGCCCCGACGACTTCGTCAACACCGAGGGTACTGACATACAATGGCAGGACACTGCAAAGTACCTGGGGGTAACTTTGGACAGATCCCTGTCATGGAGACCGCACATCGAGAAGAGCATCGCGAATGCCAAAGGCATAATTTCGAAGCTCTACCCGATGATCTGCAGAAGGAGCAAGATGCCCTTGCAGGTCAAGCTCCAAATGGTTAAGGCAGTCGTGCGACCTGCCTTGACCTATGCCAGTTCAGAATGGGGATACGCGGCACCATCGTACCTGAAACGATTAGAGGCGACGGAGAACAAGGCGAGAAGGATGGCAGTGGGTGCACCTTGGTTTGTGTCAAACGCACAGATCCGAAGGGACCTCAAACTCGACGCCTTAAGGGTTGAGAGCCCAGAAGGTCTTTGCAATGGCAGAGACCCATGCAAACCCACTGATTCGCGAAGCAGTCAACTACAATGTAAAAGACGGTGTCAGGCGGTACCGGAGACCGAGGAGTCAACTCTGACGAAGGAATCCACAGGACTAGGACACCAATTATTATTGTTTCTTTCAGGTCAGGTATACTCATCTAAATGTATGTTTCAGAGTGCTTTCTAGGCACCACCAACACAGGACAACAGCAACAGACGACAGTCAACATCAGAAGACAACAGCAACAGAGGACATGGAAAAGGGAGGGTTCCCGAGCCATACTACAAAGATAAGGCAGAGTTTTAGTTTGGGTTAGAGTCCCACACTACCTAAGGAAGTGGTAAGGAACTCCCTAGGTGTCATGATGATTTCTCTGCCTTGGCATAATCAAAAAAAAAAAAAAGTGTCAAGAATTGTTATCAAAATCACCGAACAAACTGTTGAAAATATCTAAAAAACCCAGACTGTTCGTTTATCTAAGACATTCCAAAATAATCGATACACCACCGAGCGTAAATAGAACCAGTTTTTTGTACATACTTAAATACCTATTTGTTATCTTTTATTCATCCCTTTTGTATATACATAATTGTAACCATAATTAGTTGAGTTTAAGCGAAGATAGAAACATAACGTGGTAATAAAAATTAAACGGACTCAATAATTTGTTATCTTTTAATATAATTAATTTACTTAGTTTTGTGTTATTTCATATTATTTTAGTAGTAGTAGTTTTTTCATAAGTAAACTTATTTACGAACCAATTGGGCGTTTTATTTACGTAGAATAAATAACCCCAGTTTTAACTACACAAACGATATCACAATTAAATGTAGTGTATCAAAGGTATCACCTAAAAATTAAACCTTCTAGGAAGGACTATAATTCTGATTACATAAAAAAAACGAGAGTTATTGAAGCCCTTTCCTTAAATCCGTTCTAAATGAAATAAGGTTTAATTTTGAATTTAATAAAGAGCTTTTAAATATTGGTAAATGAATATTTATTGATATTTTCATTCAGAAAGATATTATAGACCTAATCATCCAAATATTAAAGTATAGATAAGATTGAATGTTGTGCCGTTGACAACAAAAAATTGTTGTAGATGTATAATTTTGACTAGTTTCGAGGCCTGATGCAATGAAATATTGTGAAATTGGAGACGAAACAGTGCCAAAATAATAAAGTTGCCTCTTATTAATCTGGAGAACTTTGTTATGTGAAATCTATTGTATTTTAACTTAAGTGATTTTGTCTATATTTTATTATTTTATAGTATTTTTTTGTGTAAGTTTAATCAAACGTATATCTAATTACATGTTTATAAATTATTGTACAATTTAATTTTAATAATATAGCGGAAAAACAAAGTTTTTGATAGATTAAAAAATTATTATTTATTTTAATAAAAACTATTTAATCTCATACGATAGAAAGTACAACTGGTTTAGGTTTAATAATACTCTTGTGCATGCTGCAGGCCAATCGGTATAAATAAGAACCAATCGAGACACCAAGTGCATCCAGTCAGATAGACAATATATCCAGTAGATTTCAGAGTGGTTTTACTGTCTCTTATATTTACGCTGGTATTAGTTAGTAGTCTAGCAGTGTCAAAATAAAAAATTTGCTTGTGTTTAATCTAGATTTCAGTACATATTCTCCTTGCAATAAGCATGAAAATAAATAACCCACCCTGTAATCATTTAGTAGAAATCTAGGAAAAATCAATGATGCGAGAATGCAGACAACAGACTTGGCTTCCATCGTGACTGGCAGCCTGTAAACTCCCATTTGATGAAACCATTTGGAAAAATAGTTGGAACGAGAGTTCGCCCTCTTTTCCTCTAAGTAACACTAATGAAACCGAATGGTCATTTTTCTTAATGCAACGCGATGTACAAATTTAAATGGTCTTCGTAAATCAAGATGAACGAACGGAATTGTGGGAATCACTTTAATGGAAGGAGAGTTATAGTACAGGACCGTATTCCAGCGGTCTTCACTAATAGAACAAAGTTTTAAGTGTAGCCTTATAGGAATTCAGTCCGAGTGAAATTTTAAATTAACTCTGCATTACCTACTCGGTCATTAGAATAATATTTAATTGAATGAAACACGTCTACTCCACAAAATGATTTACGTTGAAATGTTCTAATTTTCAGCCAGGCATGTTTCGGAACATATGTCCATCCTCAGTGGCTTAAGGAACCTTATACCGGGTGTCCCACCGGGAAGGGATTCGATCGATTATGGAGAAACTACACTGTGGAACAATCTGAAAATCTGGTGTAGTACTTAGGTCGATGGGGCCAATTCGGCTAAAATGTTTTCAAGAATCTAGCACTTTCAGTTATACCGGATTAACACTAAACAAAGCCAAGAGGAGGTAGTTATAAGAAACTCACCAGAAAAATCAAAAGGAACGAGTTAAATGTCTGTGTCAGATGTGCGTGAGGTACTTAGTGGGGTTCCACAGGGCTCAATCCTTGGACCCACGCTTTTTATCTTGTATATTAACGATCTATACTTTCATTTGTTTCCCAAAAAGTGTACATTATATGCTGACGATGTGACTGTTTTGGATAGCGCTGAGGATGTCGGGTCTTTGGAATTGAAGGTCTTGGGGAGTGGGGTTCTGGCTGACTCCTGGTTTGCCCGCAACTCTCTGAAGTTGAATGTGGATAAAACCCAACATATGGTTTTCTCCAGCAATAATTTGGTCTGCAGGGGGGATTCGGTAAGGCTGCTTGGTGTAACCCTTGATGACTCATTGTCTTGGAGTAGCCATATTGTCGAGCTTATCAGGAGACTATCCACAAGTATTTATGTGATAAGAAAACTTAAGCCATTGTTGAGTGGTGGAACTCTGATGTCGGTGTACTTCTCGCTCTTTCACTTACATTTGAGTTATGCCGTGATTTTATTGGGAAATTCTTCAAGGTCCAAGGAGGTTTTTCTGCTTCAGAAACGAGTGGTTAGAGTTCTGGCTGGGGCTGGTTTTATCTATCTATCTATCTATCTATCTATCTATCTATCTATCTATCTATCTATCTATCTATCTATCTATCTATCTATTACAGTAAAGGTAAAGAAAACTATCAAAGTTGGTTATATTTAAAATAAAAATTTACCTACTAAGAGAAGTAAACTTTCATCGTGTCTAGAACTGATGTATTAATCTTTGCCAACGTGACCGACGCAAAGATAACACCCCAATCAACATAAGATGTATAATAACACACCGCATATTATTTATCTACCTAAATACGTACTTAAATATTGTTATATCTAAATTTCCCTACGCAACCCTCCATCAGAGCAACACTTAAATAGAGGCTTAACAATGTAATCCTCCAAGAGCACCGTTTAGTTTTAGATATCTCCAAGACAAACAGACTAAGAATATGTCAGTGCTGATAGTTGAATTAGTTTAGTTGTTTTCCCAAAACCTGGTTTTAAGTTTTAAGCAGCGCAAGATAAGGGGAGTTGACGACGCTACGCGAAGGACACGGACATCAGGTAATAACATTTTGTTATGTTTAAGTTTCTCTCCCGAGAAGCGGGCGGTTGTATTTCTACAGGTGTTTGTGTTACCACAATTAAGGTAATTCAGTTATTATTGCGTACGTTTTCAAGCGTGTGGACTATGGAAATTTATGGGGATATTATTGTGGTGTGTGTTGATTTTGGAGCAAGTGCGGAGAGAATACTGAATATGTTGCGTTCTTGATGGAGAGCTGGCTACAAAGCGAGGTAGAGGTAGGGTCGAAATTATATCGTTTACAGGTGGCGAAGGTTGTATGTATCTTTTCCTTGTAAACTTTCCAGTTAGAAAAACTGTGTCCAATGGTCTAAATATCCCTCAAAATTTAGACACTCTATACTCAGATTGCAAATAATCGATGTGGTCCAAGCTACAGTTAGTTTAATTATTATTCGTCCCCGTTCTATCCAGAATAGGATGCCATTCGATGGTAATGGTATATTCCTATTCCTGCCTCATATCATCCAGATAGCGCTAGTCGGACGCTCTACGTTTGGTACACTATAGGTTCACTTGTTTGAAACGATGCGATGGTGAAATTTAATACAGACGGTGAATATTCGCCATACAAGTGAGAGGGAGGAAGAGGCTTACCGATTTCAAATTAAATTTAACTATAGTTATAGTACTGTGTGGTTTCACTAATATACTAAGTGTTGCAAAATTCGACTTTAACAATAATTGCCTAATTCTCTCGAAAAAATAGTCTATTCCTTTCCAGAAAGAGTTGTTCGTTGTGCTCGTTTGTCTAATAGGAGAAGGTTGCCTATATTGGACCAGAAAGGAGAAAACAAATCAAAACACTTTCAAATTTATACACAAAATACTTTAATAGGTTGTCCACTTCTATTTATTTTCTCAGAATTTTTTATTGAAGCGTTTTTCGTAGAAAAATATTATTCGAAACCCTTGAAGCTAGTCCGTTATAGGAAACTAGTTGCCTAAATTGATAAAGTAATTTTTATTAAAAACCAAATGTCAAGGTTAAGGATATGCTCCACCAACCTTTCCGCAACCTCCGGTGAAAAGACAGTGGTTCGACCGAAAATGTTATGGTCTTGGTTTGCCTTTTTAGTTTATGAACCCAAATGCCGCTTGAATGTACATGCAGTTATTTTCGAGGATCACATGTTTAACATTCCAATGTATCCGGGTTTGGTCTTTTTAACAGCGATATAAATAGAGTAAACTTACTTCTTTTAATAAAAATAACGGCACTGGGTGAATTTGCAACGCTTGCCAGGCAATCACTTACGAAATATTCACAAAAACTAATATCGCAATAGCAAAAATCGCCAAACACGGAAGTATGGACCCAAGATACCAAATTCAGAAATGGCACACCAGACTGTAACCCTAGGGCTATGATGTGGCCGTTTCTGAAGTTCTCGAGGGTTATTTTCAAACCAGTACCTCCAGTTTTATTTGTTGAGCGCGCTCGAAAGGTGGAAATGTTCGTCATCACTAAAGATCACAATGTTCAACGGGGAATGTTGCGAAGTTCTTGACGCAAAGTGGTACGGCTTTCACACTCTCTTTCTCATAACTCCTGATTTGATAACCGCAAGGTAGTTGTGTTTTTACCTGCTACATTTGATAGCCCTGTCGACGTCCGAGGTCGACCAGGAAATTTTCCTTTTAATGCCGAACCTGTTTGTCGAAAGCTTGACATCCATTTGACAATTGTCTGTCTGTTTCCAGTGTGTGTTCTACAGGGTGAGCAAAACTCGATGTCCCAGCTCTGTTATGAGAAAATGAAAAACGATAGAAAAATTCTGAAAAGAGATTCTTAAATGGAATTAAGTAAGCTCCATTTTAACGCACATTTGATTTTGTTTCCAAATTTGGAAACTAAAGTAAATTACGTCAACAACTTTTTTTTCCCAGAAACATACCTACATTTTTCTATAGTTCAAAAGAGCTAATTTTTCTAAGTAACTTTTGTAAAGAAAAAAATTTGCTATCTTCATTTGTTAATAAATTATAAGCAAATTTGTAGAAAAAACTAAGATGAAAAATTCGCATTTGTATCGTTTTTCATTTTCTCATCACAGAGCTGGGACATCCAGTTTTGCTCACCCTGTACAAAAATGGTATTTTCCCCCATTTTTTTTTTGTAAGAACACTGTAAATTTTAAGTAAATTCCGCTATGGTTTTCCGAGCATTATTGTAAATTTCCGGGCCCTACCGCAAAAATACGTTAAAATATTGGTATTATTTAGATAACGACTGTGTAAAAGTACCTACACGTAACTAAGCGTACTTTTATGTTGTAATTTTAAGGTTATTAGTGTATTTTTACATCACATGCAACGTAATTTGCATTTGTCCTTTTACGGTACTGTGTAATTGTACACCAAATTAAGTGTAACTTTAATTTGTAATTTTACCTTAATAAAGATTGTAATTTTACGCTAAATGTGACGTAATTTTAAATTGTAATATTTCTACTAATATTGTCGTTGTCCAGTCAAGATGCAAAATTACGTGAGATAACATTTGAAAAAAAAAATACAGCCTTATTTTATGCAAATTTACTAATCTTTTTTAACAGTGCGGTGACAATAAAGTCAAAATTTTCAACGAAACTCATCATCTTTGCAGAAAAGGATGCCCACAAGTGGTTCAGTCGACTTAGGTCCGATTGTAGACAGATATCTCATGAATGTTATGTGTCATATAATCACTCTATCGAGCGGGAGTTGCTTGAGAATATCCGTGTCTTCTGGAAGTTTGTGAATTCGAGGAGGGTTTCCCTGGGAGCGGACAAACAACATGGATAAAAATTATAGCGAAATACTATAACAAAATAAAAATATATTTATAAGATACCTACTTCCCAAAAAATAGAAATATTTTAGTATCAGGAGCAGGGAAACTCTGTATGATAATTCACACAGTATTGCAAATAAATAATGCAAAAAACCTATTATGTATTAACCATTAACGCTTATAATAATTACATTATTCTTGTGCAAGAGTAGATAAAATTTGCCCGAATTAAAATTGTTAGTAAAGTTTTAAAACAAAAGAGGCATTTTAATTTGCCCCTGCTGGACACGCCATGTGAATATTTTATGGATGTTTGCATGTAGGAAAAGCGGAGTAAATGGAAAACGCAATTACAACCGAAAATTATTATGATTTGAATTTATTGTAACGCATTTCCATATAGATATGTTTTATAGGGAGTATCACAGAATGTGCATGGAATTTGATTATAATTATTTATTTGGATGCATATTTTCTCTCGCAGTAATCGTGCTGCAAAAGCTAAAGTTCTATATAATTTAAGTTTGTGGTTAATTAGGCATTTGCACTTGTGTTGGGTGTGTAAATAGATTTTGGATTGATCGATTGATTTCCGTAAGTGTGAATTTCTAATTTTTCTGCATTGTTGCCAGATTTTCACTGAATGGATTCGAATGATTTCAAGATTAAGGATCAGTAAAAGCACTATTGCCTTCTCTTTACTAAGCTAGGTTTGTCAAATTTCAATAATAATGCCGCATGATCACATCCTCTCAGTGGATAAAAGCCATCTAATCTGTACGATAAATATTTTAAGAGCCTATTCTTTGAACTGACTCAATGGCAGCAGACAATCATACAACGGACTCCAGATAATCGATTCAAAATCAAGCTTAGATCTGACATGCATAATACAACAGTTTCACAGTATTGATATCGCTGAAATATCTACTATTTCTTATGATATATCCTTAGAAATATTGAGTGGCAACCTATTTGCCAAACACCACTCACAGAGTCTATCCATATTATGTTGGAGGGCCAGACAGTCATTCTGTGTCCTGATATCTTGAAAAATTTTCAGATCATCGGCATCGGCAAGTTTGCTACAAACAAGTGACTCAATCAAGTCGTTTACGAGTATATTGAAGAGTAAAGGTCCCAAATTGGAACCTTGAGGCACTGCAGAAGACAAAATAAAAGTTTTGGATCTGTAACCACTATACTCCACAAATTGACTCCTACCAAACAAGTACGAACTAAATAAGTCAACAGCCTATGATTGAATCCAAACTCCTTCAGCTTCAATATCAACAAATGATGATCAATCCTGTCAAAGGCTTTTCTAAAATCCGTATACAGCACATCAACGCAACGCAAAGATTGTCCAACGCTAAACAAATCTGCTCCGAAAGTACAGCCAAATTTGACACACACGAACGACCAGACATAAAGGCATATATGGAGACTATTAGTTCCATGAAATTTTTTTTTTTTAATTTCAGTTTTTGGTCATTTTATACATAAATAAGTAGTTTTAAAAAAATGTCTGTCTGTCTGTCTGTATGCACGAAAACGCAAAAACCACTTAACAGATTTTAACCAAATTTGGTACAAAAATACTATTGAACATGGCAAGAAGCTGATTAGATTTTGGGAAACAGTGAGCGTAGGCAAGGTGTTTAAAAGAGGGTTCAAAAATTAAAAAAAATCATAGTTCTTAAACTTATCCGAAATACTGCATAATTTTTTACGCATTTATTTGAATATAACCTAAAATATTGAACATAAAATATTAGACCACATTGGCTTTCGAAAATAGTGTAAAATGGGGTAAAAAATATTTAAAAAAAACGTGCTTCTTAAACATAGCAGAAATATTAACTAATTATTTATAACTTTAATAGAATATAACCAATAAAATGTGTCATAAATAGCTTACCTTCATAGGCGTTCGTAAATAGTGGAAAAGGGGTGAAAACATAAAAAATATATATTTCCTAAACTTATTCGAAATATTGAATAATTTTCCATATTTGTGATAAAGCATAAAACTTTTATTTACATAGGCGTCCGTAAATAGTAGAAAAAGAGTTAAAATTAAAAAAATTTTAAATGTAAAAAAATTTATATTTAACTAGTTGAATTGGTGTTAAAAATACACGACCAAAATTAATGTACCATAGGCGTCCGTGAAAATTCTATAAAAGGGTCAGAAAAAATTTGTATCCGTGATAACTCAAAAACCACTTAACGGATTTTAACCACATTTGGTACGAAAATAGTACAGGATATTTATATGTGGTGATGATTAACATTGAGCGTAGGCAAGGGGTTTAAAAAAGGGTTCAAAAATTTAAAAAATCATAGTTCTTAAACTTATCCGAAATATTACATAATTTTTTGTGCGTTTAATTAAAAATAACCTAAAATATTTAACTTAAACAATTAGACCACATTGACATTAGAAAAAAGTGTAAAATGGGGTAAAAAGGTTAGAAAAAACGAATTTCTTAAACATAGCAGAAATATTGACTAGTTATTTATAGCTTTGATAGAATATAACCTAAAAATGTGTTATAAATAACTTGTTTTCATAGGCGTTCGTAAATAGTGTAAAAGGGGTCAAAATAAAAAGATATATACTTCCTAAACCTATTCGGAATACGGAATAATTTTTAGTAGTTGTGATAGAATATAACCTAAAAAATGTTACATAAATGAACTGGTTCACACAGGCGTTCGAAAAAGGGTCAAAAACAAACAAAAAAAAAATCTCAAATGTAACAGAAAAATTGGCTACTTATATATAGCTTTAATATAAGATAACCTACAACATGCAGCATAAGAATTTGTTTACATAGGGGTTCGTAAATAGTAGAAAAGGGGGCAAAATAAATTTTATAATAAAACTAAAAAAAATCAATTATTTTACGTACAAGAAGATCTGAAATATAAAATTTGTACGTATAAATAGTGCCCCCAAAGAGAAGAAAAATGAACAAAACCCGATACTTAAAAAAATAGCTGATATCTAAAACAAAACAAAAATTTATTAAATTTAGATAAATGACAAAAAGGTCATAAAATTATCACTTTGAAACTTAAATATGGAGAGCTATTCGTACCTCGAGGGCAACAGTTTATTGTAACATAGAATTTGTTTTAACTACCAAAAATATCTTAGTAAAAATTAAATAAAATAAATTTGGTTAAATTAAATTTGTGATTAGGTAAGCATCTGCACATGTGTTGGGTCTAAATAGATCCGATCCGATGAAATTTATGTTAAAGTTTCTGATTATTCAATTATTCTAAAATAATCCTTCTTCGTTTTTATCTTTGCCACATCATACAATTATACAAAACATTTAATCCAACTCTGTCGAATCGAGCTGCCTCTTTCGCCCATACACTCATTGCATATCGAGGGCATCGCAGGAAGCCTCACACATTTCCCTTCTCCGACTTCTCCTAATGACCGGCACTTCCTTAATCGCTCCTGCGAGAGGTATTATCAAGTGGAGAGAAAATCTCTATGCGCATTTCGAAAATGCCGCTTTCAATTTGTTCTAACGACACACGAATGCGCCACCACTAATATAACCCCCTCCCGTCTCTCCTCTGTTTTTAATCTCAATTATAACCAATTTTATTCCGTACTTTTCTCTCTTTTATTTTATATTTTTTACTAGTACGATTAAACTACATCGTAATTAAGGTTAATTATGCTTGATAAAAATGTTACGACAAGTGATATTAGTGTTTATTAGCGTTCACCGTAACTAGTTAATTAGGGTAATTTAATTGGGGGTTGCTAATTAGTTTGCCTTCAGGATATATTGTTATTTTTATCTTGGTACAATTCAAAATAAATTGTTTTTTTTAAGTCACAAGTTCTTTACTTTTACGCCTAAGCACAAAAGTACAAAATACAAATGGTATGGTCGTTATAGTCTCAATTGAAATCGTAAAAAGCTTTCATCAATCAGTTTGGAGAAAGAAATAATAATATTTTTGACAAATAATTACTTTGTGCATCTAATTTTTACCTTATATACCGGGTGTTCCATGTGAAATAAATAAGTTATTTAGAATTAAACTTAACGTTCATATATTATATTGTTAATTTATTTGATATTATTGTTACTAAATATTACACTTGTTCTATGTAATTAGAGTGCTGCAGAGAGCGCCCTCTACAATTCACAATTTCAGTATTCTGCGAGCGGTCCTGCGCATTTCGTCGCGCATGCCGCCATTATGGGTTACAACGTCACAATAATCACATAGACGTAGATAAATACCGTTCACTCCTGTGTTCAATATATAGTTCATTGTCGGCATGTACGAGATAAATAAATATTGTGTTTGAATCTAATTCTGTGTTTTGTGTTTTTGGTATAGTGTTCGTGAGAATTAAAAGGATTTTATTTTTATTAACGTGTCTTGGGATTTATACAATGAACAATCATGGAGGACATGTGTGTGTTGCAAAAAGTTGTCCCAATAAGCGGCACACTTGCTCTAAACATTTTTTTCTCTCCCCAAAGATCCTGTTAGGTGAGTAATAAGTAAAAATAAAGATTAATACTAGATAATTTTACGTTTATAACAACTATTTGTATAACCGTAAAATTTATATTACGAAATGACAGTATCTAATATGTTTTTAAACTAAATACAAGTGAAACATAAACACAAGTTGTCGCCTGGCTAGTTGTTATTTTATTGACAATATCATTATAAAGTTTCAAGAAGTCTTTGCCAAAATTTGCCTTTAAAGTTGCTGTTGTTGTAATTTGTGAATTAAACTACCCGTTTAACTCACTACAACAATATTCATAATAAACCACGAAAATTGAAATAAACGCGATTTATTAATAAAGAAAAATAACAAACTAAATACAAAACTGAAACGATTTTAACTGACCAATATAATATAGAAATTGAAAACTATTCAAAAGTCTGACAATCTTAATTCTTTTTTGACAATAACAACTTTTTCCAATAGTTACCATGAGCAACTGATACGTACGAACTTTTACTCATTTTCGTTGAAGATTACAGTGAATAAGGGCTATCACGTTTTATATTAGTTAAAAATAGCCACTCTAATTGACTTAAAAAATATTAAATATTAAATAAAGCGTTTACTATAACTTAACAAAATAAAAGTTAAATTTAGGTTAACTTAGGAAGCACTGCTTCAACTTTTGTAAAAATGTCTTTTTTTACTAAAAAAATCTTTATTATTGTTGTGTTTATTATTATTGTTATTAAAAATCACCCAATCATGTCAACATTTAACTGATAACACCACTCAAGGTTGTTTTCAATCACTATGACACACCACAAATATTTTTGAAATTGACAGCGATATTATTATGTACTTAAATATTTTTACAAAAATGAAAATACAGTACTGTGGTTAGAAACCGAAAACTATAATTATTCTTAGTCAGGACCTGACTTGTAACCCAAAATGGCGGCGTCATACGTCACAGTTTATTTCAAAGTGCCACCGTGGAGTCGGAATGCTGTACTTATTAATGCTGTGTCAAAATTATCAACAAATTCTACGCCCCCAAAAACCCCCATTGCTAGGCATCTAAAAATGTTGACAAAAACAATTTTCCACAATTTTAGATATCAATGTCCGTGTTGAAGTGATTATTAAATTTTTCTTTGTAATTATGCCTGGCAATAGAATTTCAGTATTCAATAGAGCAAGAATATTGACTTTGAATGATGAATGTCTGTCAAATCATTGAATCGCAAATAGACTAGGGATTCCCCGTGCTTCAGTTATCAGAATAGTGCGTTTGTACCAGGAAACTAACAGGGTTGACTTGAGACATGGAACTGGGCGTCTTAGGGTAACTAATGCAAGAGAAGATCGATATGTAGCAGGTTATGTACGTCGGAATCGAACCATAATACTCCCAGCTGTCCGAACTCACTTTAGAATAACGTAAAGTCGATTAATTTCCAGTACCACAATACGGCGGAGACTTGCTGGAGCCAATTTGCGATCTAGGAGACCATTAAGAGTACCTAGGTTCCTTCCTAACATTTGGGAAATTATTTCTTAAAAATGACATTTAGCAGATCTCGGCCGTTGCTTCGCTGGGAGTCATCGAATATTGCACGCATATGGTTGAATATCGTAGATCCGGAGTTATAAGGGCTATTTCCTCATCGAGATTTCTCTTCAACTGGCTGATATTAGCTGCGGCATTATGATATACCTTTTTCTTAAGATAGCTAGATTAGAAAAAGATTTTGGTCTCCCAGTTTCCTCAAAGTTTTCAACCCACCTTTTGATCGTAGATCGTAGAAGATTTTATCCTAGTGACGAAGGAGCAGTGGTCTCAAAAACCCACCTACTATCGTGTTTGGACATCTTTGACTAATTTACGAGAAGCCCTACTGAGTCAGAACATCACAAAACTCGCGATCCCGAAGATTGCATGCGGTTTGGATGATCAGGATTGCCGAATAATCAGGAATATGTTAGAGATCCTGTTAAGATTTACGGGAATCGAAATCTTGGTATGTGCCTGGAACCCTGGAAGAAATCCCGTAGAGAAAACCGTTAGTTGCTAATTCCATCGCTTCTCAAGATGGAGCCGACTGCAAATATCGTAATGAACCAAAAGGTGGGTTGAAAAGGTAGACGGGTCGATTGGGATGAATTTTAAAATAATTACGGAAACACCAACGCGCCTGCTGTTCCTGTTCTTACTAAGTGCACAATACACTATTGAGACAAGCATGATATTGACCTCTAGTTCTTTGAATCCAACAAATCTCCGTTCTTTGGAAGTAGTGCTCTTTGCCCCTATAGCCAAACTACGTCGGAATTTGCTGTCGTCCATTTAGCTACGGATCGAAAATGGGAGACAAAGTCCCGATGGATACTGCGGAATTTTTCCCGTCAGCAAATTTCTATTATTATTAAGAGAAATAAAACCCCAAAGCGTCCTGAACAACCCCTCGTAGAAATGGATTATTTCACTTAAACCTATTTCTACCCCATTTCGTACAGCTATTAATAAAGTTGTCACCAGCATTAATCTAGCATACCTAAATAGCTATAGATATAGCTGTGTGGGAAACTTTTCGGTAAAGTAATTTCGAAGTCAAAGACCAGGTTATTTTCCACGTTTCCATTCATGCTTTTCACCCAAAATTTCCCCATAAACACCTGCCCTTCCACAGACTCCAACTTTACTACTACTGTGTATAGAGAGAAATTGTATGGTATATAGATATAGAGGTATATCCGGTCGGTCCTGAGATGGAAAAGGCGCACAACATTTAATTAAATTTTCCAAATTCCTTGCTGAGAACTACAGTGAAAGAGATGTACTTAATGCACATATAAGACAAGACTAGATTCATTTAATGATTAAGGAATTTTTTATAGACATTCTCATTCTTTACGAAACTATGTTACATATTCGGCAATATCTTCTAATGCCTTGTACAGGGTGTTGTGGAAAACGTACTATTGGAAATAAGAAATTCAATGTGGTTTATGCACGATGGTGCACCAGCGCATTTTAGTCGGGTTGGTCGTGAGTTTTTAATAGGAACCGAGGTGGACCGCCTGCACGATCCCCTGATTTAAACCCACTGGATTTTTTCATGTAGGGCCACCTGAAGTTCTTAGTTACGCTACTCCTGTGTAAAATGTGGATGACCTAAGGAATCACATTAATGCTGGGTGTAATTTGGTTAGAAACAACCCTTGCATTTTTGGGAAACTTCGTCAGTCAATGATGAAGTTTTTGTAGAGAAAGATGTCGAATATTGGATCAGCGGCTAATATCGGTCATCTTAATATTATTCAACCCTACAACACTATAAATTAATACATCCTGTGCTGGCATCTCTTCTAAGGTAGATGCAATTTATGTCAACGTGTTATTTTCTCAGATTAATCTAAATATAATCGGATGGACATCATAGGGTATGGCGAAGAGTTAATGTGGAATTTAAACAAGAAAATTTGTGTCCGGCAGTAAAATACGGTGGCAGAATATTGTAACCATGATCTGTTCAATAGTTTTTCTTAGATTAATAAAATGAAAGAAGATATATCAAATTAGATAATAATTTTTAATTAAACCTCAAGTGGATGATACTTTTTGCAGTCACTGTATCAGACACGAGCGGAACACGTCGGTAGTTTAAGCATCAAGATTTATATGTACAAAGCCAGCGTCTTCTTTTAACCCTGCAGCACTCGCGCTATGAGCATTTCTCTCACGCGTCGCCTAAAATCGCAAGATTTTACGATATAGACACTGGATGAGCCTACCTCGCTCTCTAGCTGACTTTGTGCTCGCGTTGCGCCCCCTGATTAGTTAAATTCCAAATTCAGTACACTGTGTTCTTCGATATAATATGAAGTTGTTGATCAAGTGCAGGTTTGTGAGTGATTCTCTCATTGCGCGAGTTCTGGCGTTTGTATTTTCCAAATATATAAAGACAATACAGAAATTATTGAAGATCGTCAAATGTTTCTGAGGATGAAAACAGTTGATGAAACCACACTTAGTAAACCGAGCTTCAGTAATATGTATGCCATTCAACAGACGACAGCGAAGTAGAGAACTGGTAGGCATTCCTGAACCCGAACGTGTAACGGCAGAAGATCAAGCTGGATTTTGTGGATTTTGCCCAAGAAGAAAAAACCAAAAACCCAAAAAAAAAGATGCAGCACTTCATTAAAAATGATGCGTAATTATTTGAGTTTAATTTTGTCTCGTCACAATAAAAAAAATACACAATAATAAATAGTTAGTTTTCTTTTCTTGAGCCTTATTTCTTCAATATTTAGATTTGAGACTTCTTGGGCTGAGGCTCACAAATTACACAACAGGTTAAATAACGCCTTGTTATTTATTGTCCAAACATTTTTTAAGAAAATAACGTTTCGGCAACGCACATCTGTTGCCTTCTTCAGGTAATATAATACAAAAATCGTCTAGTGGACAACTAGTGTTTTTTTTGATTGAAATTAAAAAAAAAAACACTAATATCTGAAAAACAAAGCCATAAATTGAAAAATGGCAAGGATAATTTTTTTCCCCAAATTAAACAAGCAATCCAACAAATTTAACATTCTGTATCTTTGTTAGGAAACATTTCTTAACAAAATTTTCTTATAAAAGTCTACTTTTTCTTGTTCTATTACCTGTCAAAGTTAATGACGTTTAACCTGGACCACCCTATATCGGATTCTGAATCCGAAATCAAGAATATAAATATTGGAAGTCTAAGAGAATTTAATTACGAGGAATATACAGGGCTGGGGAAGAATGCTCACTTACAGAAACATCGAACACGATTATGGTCATGACACTATGATAAAGATTGAAAAAGACTTGAACTTTCAGTCGAAACATCTCAAAATAAAATTTTATACAAAAATGGAATGATATTTCATGTTTTATTATCCAGACTTGAACCCAAGAATCCGAAATCAAGAATATAAATATTGAAAGTCTTCTTCTTCTTCTTAAAATGCCGTACACTTCTAGTGCGTTGGCGACTATCACATCATAATAAGTGTCCTTGCTTCCGCAGCGCGACAGAGCTCGCCCGTATTGCTAATGCCTGTCCAGTTCTTGATGTTTCTCAACCAGGACATCTGTTTACGTCCTACTCCTCTCTTCCCTTCAATTTTTCCTTGGAGAATTATCTGTGGTATTTTGTACTTCTCTCCTCGTAGTATGTGGCCCAGGTATCCAATTTTCCGCTTCTTGATTATGTTGAAAAGTTCTCTTTCGCATCCCGCCCTTCTAAGAACGTCTTCATTTCGAACTCGGTCTACCCACGATATACGTAGCATCCTTCTTAGACACCACATTTCAAAAGCCTCAAGCTTGTTTATCGACCGGATCTTCAGAGTCCATGTTTCCATTCCATATAACAGGATGGACCAGACGTAACACTGCACCATTCTGCATCTTAATTTGAGGGACAATGTCAGGTTGCAAAGAAAGGGTCTTAGGCTTGTGAAAGCTTGCCTCGCTTGTTGTATGCGACAGCAAATTTCCTGTTCGGGATTCCATTGTTCATTTATGTTGGTTCCAAGGTATTTAAAATTTTGCACTCGTTCAATAGGTTGGTCTTCCAAGTTTAACACAGCATTTTGAGGAGGGTTTCTGCTTACTATCATGTACTTTGTCTTTTGTATGTTTATTTTGAGACCATTCCCCTTTCCAACTGTATTTATCTGTTCCAGCATTAGTTGTAAGTCCTCTTCACTGTCAGCAATGATTACGGTGTCGTCTGCATACCGTATGTTGTTAATTGGTATACCATTTACTTTAATCCCACACTCTAAGTCTTCCAGCGCTTTAGAAAATATATTTTCGACGTATAAGTTACATAGTATTGGTGACAGTATGCACCCTTGTCGAACCCCCTTTGAAAGTCTAAGATAATTTAATTACGAAGAATATATCAAAGTTTATCCAATACACGACCCACCCTGTATACTTTTGGGTTACGTCAAAAAAACAGGCAAATTAAAATGAAAAGTGATATTATGTAGTATCAATTTATAGTCGTTATAGGCAAACTGTATGAGAACACCCTGTATAATTTAAACTAATACAATTTCGGTAAAATTTGTCAACGGTATAGTAGAGTTGCAATTTATATCATTCATTTCTCTTCTCACCTTTTTCTACTCGGCACTATAATTTAATAAACGCTGGTACACATTTTACGCTGTTTGTCACAGCTTGCAGGGAAACCCACCCGCAACGTGTATTACCATTTTTTACACTTCTCTTCTATTTTTCGAAATAAAGAGTGAGAAACACAACATAGGAAAATAAGCGAAAAAATACTCTAAAGAAATGAAGGTATAAAACGTTTGAGAAATTATCACCAGTCTTATAGCAGGTGTTTTCATGATTAACGAGGTTTGAGTGCGGGTACGGAAACTTCAGAGGCGGCGTGCGCGATCACGCGTTAATTATTGGTATACGTATGCTAGAAAATTGGTTGGTTATTATTTGGCAAAATTTATTTATAATACAGGTTGTTCTACAAGCTATCTATACAGAATGTCCCGGAATTAACTTAAAATAATTTAAGGGGACATTCTACTAGCTAAAATAAGATTTTTTTTTTCATATGAATATACAGGGTGTCCGGAAATGACGTGTACAACGGAATAGCACAAATTGCTTGGCCGAAAATATGATGATTTATGTCAACTTATCTATATACAAAATTGTGCAAATTTTAAATATAAATGTACAAAGGACATAATATGGTAACTATGTGCGGCGGGGGTGGGTATAAAGTGCGCCAGAAGGGGGTATTTATATCTATATATTAATGTCAAAATATTATAATTACCATTTTTCAAGACTTTTAATGACAAATTAAGGGCTACCTAATTAGAATATATAGCAAAATAATCCAATTTTTATACAAACTTGTTTTTATTTTGGAAACCATACAGTTTAGAGTTTAGATATAGGAACATGATACATCATTTGAAAGCAAATTTGATTGTATTTTAGAATATTTGTTTGTATAAGGTGTGCCATTTGAGAAAATTGACTTATGCCTATTTTTAGTAATAATAATAATAATAAACGTCGTTACTAAAAATGTATAAATACATTATACATCAAATCATCAGGAAGGCGACGTTTAGCTAATAAGCTTTTCTTTAACACTTAACCTTCAAGATGACTTTACAAATAAATTTAAAAATATAACAAAACGAAACATAATAATAATAAATTGATGCGATACACTTAGAAAAAAAAAGAAAAAAGAAAAGAATTTGATATGTAAAACTTCTTTTGAATAATGCAAGCGAATACAGAGGCATGGTCAACAGGTTTACCGAACAAAATCAAGGAATTCGGAACTCCCGTTCTCTACGCCAACGACACAAGCGCCATAATAACCGACAAACAGGAGACAAAGGTCGTGAAAAAAGCACAGCATGTAGTTGTGAAGATAGCCGATTTTTAGGCGTAATCACGGACGAAAGATTAACTTGGGGCAACTATATTGACCGCGTCACACAAAAGTTGAGTAGCTGTGTATTTCTCATAAGGAACATCAGGGACACTGTATCGCGTTGGGTCCTCAGGTTGCTTTACTTCATAAGTTTAAGCTCGAGCTGAAAGACTTTTTTGTTCGTGAATATTTTTATTCAGTTGACGAATTTTTGAATTATTAATTGTTTGTTTTGTCGATGTGATACTTGTAATATGTAACTGTTATACTGTTTGATTTTTATTTTTATTGTTATTTTGACGAGCCGACAATGTAATGTATTACATTATATGGCAAATAAAGAATTTGAATTTGAATTTCGCACATCTCTGTTGTGAACATTGTGTCTGAAAATCAGTTTTTCACGCAAGTATACCGGATATGAAGACTTCAGAAGCCTATATGTGAACATAAGGTAATGCAGCTTTACGATATTGTGTGGTTTGAGCCACCCTAGGTCAAAGATTTTTTGAGAAACACGATCATACTTTCGCAAATTATTTATAAATCGGCAGCAAGTGTTTTGAACTATTTGCAACCTATTCTTAGTGCGATAATCGAGGCAAGGATAGTATACTAAATGGCAATAGAAAAATATCGGCATAATCAGTGATTCGCCAAGTTTTTTCCTCATTTTATAATTCAGAATATTTCTGTTGGCATAAAGCATTTTCATTCGAACAAACGATCTCTGAAGTAAGCTTTTACAGTGTTCCTTAAACCTTAAATTAACATCAAAAATCAAGCCCAGATATTTAGCATGTTTTGTGAAAGGCAATTGTGTGTCATTTATTTTGATATCTAGGTTGGACTCAATGTGAGCTCTATGGGTTTTTGAGCACAATACCATGACCGTAGTTTTACCTGGATTGATTTTCAACTTATGGGCCAAAGAATATTTATATATATCTTTGAGATCTTGATTGATTTTGGCTGAAGCTAAATGAACATTTTTATTATCACAGTAATGCAAAAAATGAGTATCATCAGCGTAGAATTGTAAATGAGTCACCGAGGATGCAGCATCAAACGTGTAAATTAAAAATAGTAATGGGCCTAGAACTGAGGCCTGGGGAACACCGGAAATAACTGGTTCACAGGAAGACACGTTATTATTAAGTAATACGAATTGGGTGCGATCCGATAAGTAATATTGAAAAAACAACAGAGACCTATCGCTAAACCCGTAATACTTCAGTTTAGCAACAAGCAAATCATGGCTGCGCAGATCGAATGCCTTCGAATAATCTAGCGCCACTGATAATTCCCTATCCAAAGCTCTCACAATATTATCCGAAAGGTTCAACAATGATGAAGTGGTGCCATGAGCTTTCCGTAATCCCGACTGATGTGTAGGAAGAATACTATTTGAAGATACGTAACTGAATGCCTGCTTGTAGACTACGGTTTCTAATATTTTAGAAAGAACAGGCAAAAGACTAATTGGTCTTAAGTCACTTGCACCCTGTAACCAACTGCGTCAATGTCTCATCATAGTTGATATTCTTAAGATGTCTATTAAACCCACAAAATGGCGAATATTTTCCGAAGACCTGTTTTGGACCAAAAAAACTCAAAATAAATTATTTATTCAAAAACAGTTGAAGATACGTATAGGGAAGTGTTAAACTAAAATACTCCAAAATTGGGGAATCCAAAAAAGTAAAAAAATTTGGTATCAACTTTCGGTATAACCGGAAGTCGTACAAATATGACAATATTATAGAGGAATACAATGGGTTGACCTGAGTAATCATTTCAATTTTCAAAACAATGGTATGGTTACTTTTCCCAAAACTTCTAAGTTACCATCGACCAGCAATCACCCTGTATATATAAGCGAGTTATACCTAATTTAATATTCATAACATTAACAAATTTACTATGAATATTTTATTGCCAATCTAAAGTTATATAGTTAAAAATTTTAAAAACTTCGTGAAATTACATATTTTCCTTTCCCTCTGTTTGTCGAGGATACGCCACTTCCGCTATGTAATGGTAGGGAAATAAGTGTCTGGTCCTGCAGTTTTATGCCAGCATATTCATTCTCGCCGATTTATTTAACAAATTACGGGAATCAATCCTGACAGGCGGGGAACGCGGAAGAGAACTGTAGACACATATACACACGATATTCAACCCTATGTTATGCCACCACATTGAAATATGACAAGCGATTACGTCTTCAGCTAAGGGAGCGACAAAAGCGGCTGGGAAATTTTTTAAACGATCTCATCTGGTTTTGGTTGCATGCTTTTTTTGCACATGGACTTTTAAGCAATATGTTGATGAGTTTAGGGAGAAAATTCGTATTCATTACAAACTTTTTTATTGAAAAATTATTCAAATGCTCGATAATTGGAAGTATTAATTATTATTATGAAAGATAACTTCGAGGGGGATGTTCATATTGCTTTATCAAAAAACAAGGTTGTGTCGCCCCAAAACTTTAATTTAATTTTACTATAATTTATATGTCACAACATTGTTCTCAACTATTCACTCTTCATTTCATGATTGATTGTCTGTTCCTCTTATACGTTGGCTATTTATATCGTTTTTCTCCTTTCTCGAACGCTTCCCGTAAATAGACGTTTGTTCTACACAGTAAAAAAATGTTAATTGGTTAAAAACTTAGTGAGGCACTGCCTCACTTGCCTCATAGGACTAGCCGCCCCTGTTAGTTATTATTGTTATTATTTTAATGTTAATGTATTTAGCAATTTTTACCTGTCCTTTAACTGGATTTTTATATGTCTGGGCAGTGGTATTAAATTAATAAATTAAATATATAATTTATATAGGGTAGGATATACCGGGAAGTACCAGAAGAAGGTTCTCAGATTGTCCCACAGTGTGGTTTACCCGTAATCAATCGAAACCCTTCCCGGTGGGACACTTGGTATAGTAAAGAGCCCAGGCACTCCAGCAATATAAAATTCAACCCTCTCGTATAATAATAAATATATTTTTTTATACGACCAAATCAAAATGTCTCCGTTCCGAACAGATCCAAGAAAAATAATCCAACCAAGCAGAACCGAATGAATATTTTCTTTCATTTTTTCCGCGTCTCTAACGTCCATCCCTTCGGTCATTTTTATTATGATTATTATATTTTGTGTGTGTGTATTTCGAAGTTTCATTTCCTGCTGACCGCATTGATCTCCACTCAGGGGCTGTATTTTATTGCATTTTCTTTCTCAAACAAAATGAGAGAATATATTATAGGAAACATATATTTCAAATAATATAGAAGGTACAATATATCAATACCAAGGTATATGATGTGTATTGTATGGATGGCATTGCAGAATAATAAATTTGAATAGGGGCTGGGAAGGGTGTAGTGAGAAAATGTTTATAACATAACGAAACGCATGAATTTTTCTGAAATATGTATGGATGTATTGATGGTTGCAATATTTTATTCAATTTGTGACATATTCCAATATATTTTAACTTATATTATATTATGAAAGACAGAAATACTTCCCAATTTCAAATTTACCACTGTGAATGTAATGTAATGTAATTCTTTATTGTCTCAATTTTTCCTATATACGAGTACATACTATAGACAATTGTCATAACTAAATAGTAACCACTCAAACAAATAAACACTAACATACAAAAACAATAACTTACAAAAATATGGCTTCACACTAGTTGCTAAGAACTTGGGACTTTATTTGGATGATAACCTGCGGTTTACAGAACATATCTCTAAATGTATAAAAAAATCATACGCAGCTTTAAAACTTCTATACCCTCATCGAAGTGTTTTATCCCAAGAATTAAAACTTAGATTGACGGATTCCCTGGTTCTTAGCAGCTTTACCTATTGTGATATTATCTATGGACCATGTCTATTGAAAGTTGATCAGCTTCGAATCCAAAGAGTTCAGAAATCATGTTTGAGATATGTTTATGGTATCAGAAAATTTCACTGTCACTGTATACAGTGTTTGATTAAAAATTATTATGTAATTTGATAGATCTTCTTACAGTTTATTAATCTAAGAAAAACTATTGAACAGATCATGATTACAATATTCTGCCCCCGTCTTTTACTGTCGGACACAAATTTTCTTCGTAAATTCCACATTAACTCTTCGCCATACCATATGATGCCCATCCGATTATATTTAGATTAATCTGAGAAAATAACACGTTGCCAAAAATTATTTGTTTCATTCATATTATATTTATTTGCAAACTCTAATCATTAACCCAATAGTTTTGCCAGTTCATGTAGTTACTTTTCTTATAAGGCGGTTTCCTTTGACAAGCATGATTTATTATACGGCTCATATACGAGGGAGAAAGTTATTCAAGAAAATCTCCCATATCTCCGTGGAAAGTGCCTGTAGAAAAACCATGTTCTATCTGAACACATTTTCCCGGACATCCTATATTTTACAGCTCAACTCTCAATGAAACTGGACCAGACCTTGTATAATGGCATTCTTTACTTTAGTTTTTATAATCAATTCCAGGATCCACCATAAAACCTTTTGCTTTTCCATTTTTCTTTTTCTTCTAGTGCGCTATAAACATTTTTAGTTCGAGACGTATACAACATTATATTGCCTCAGAAACATCCTTAAAACCCTGAAGTTGTTTTTATACATTCTAATAGCAAACCTAATTACCCGCAACCCAACTTTATGTACATTTCTTATGGTTGTACAACATTAAGTAAAATGCAAACGACGACACTGAAGAAGAAACCCATCAACATCGTCGCAAGCATCGTTAGCAGCACATTTAAGTAGTTATTTTTTTGAATAACCAATTTCTATATTAATGTACGCTTTGTATATGATGTTATGAGGGTGATTTGATAATTTCCTGAATTTTAAAGGGTAACTTTTTTTTTTTTTTCATAAATATGTTTCTACATTTAGTTTGACACATTTGGTTCAATAAATAATAAAATTCCTCAATCCTCAAGGACCTCAATAAATTGAGATCTGAAAACAGGAAAAAGTCGCTGAGGGCTAAATCTGGAAACTACGGTTTATACACGTATCGTGTAAAGGTTAGTACTAAATAAGAATCATATGGAAACAACTATAGTAACGCCATCTATGTGTCATCCTACGAACTTATTGAATGACCTAATAATATTAAAACAAAAAATTAAAATGTCCCCTACGCTTAGAGATAAATAAATACATCCGACAACACCGCGTTGGCTATACTATTGTAATCAGATGTAATCGTTCTTCAAAGATCGCGACTCAAACTAACCAGAGGCGACTCTGTGCAGATTTAATAGGCTATACCTCGTCTGGGGCAGCGCTATGTTAATTTGGTAGAATGTGCCTCGCTCACAGTGTAGATCTGAAATGGACGTACGCGTGTCAGAATGTTGTAGAACCAGGGGCGGCTAGTCCTATGAGGCAAGTGAGGCAGTGCCTCACTAACTTTTTAATTTATTATAAGAGTACACATTCCATTTAGCTCTATCAACGTTAAACTTGAAACACATTAATATCAATTGGAGTTGCACAATTCTGTCTAGCATAGTAGGTATTACTGCAGCAATACATTAATGTGTGAAACAAAGATGGAAAGCGAGGCTGTGCCTCTTCATGCGTTTTTAGATATACAGCAAATTGAGTGACTGAAACAAAACATCCACATCTGTCTTATACCTACCTTTTCATGTACTACTTAGCGTTCTCTCGCTTTGACCTATTGATCATACATTATCTTTGATCTTTGGTCAATTCATCTTTCTGTTTTCTTTTGCTTTCTTATGTTTTGATTATAATATTATTATAGGTAGTACCTACCTATTTTGTACATTATCATTATTTCTTTCTGGTTTTTCTTTATAATAATCGTAATAAATTAAGGAACAATAGGGACAGGCAATAAATACAATAATTAAATAGGTAGGGGAAAAGGAGGCACATTCAACCAAGGGGCAGATTCAACCACCACTCCTAAATATTTTTCCAGTTTAAATTAAGCGCCAAAAAAATTCGTGTCGACTGACAGTCATCTATAACTACTTCCTGTGCAGTTAGAAAGTTGTATGTGGTCAGTTGCTTGGTGAAAAAAATAAAGTGTGATTTTTGTAAATTTACGGGAAGATTTTGTTTACTACATTTTGGAATATTATTTTAATGTGTTATAAATTATACCTGTAACATAATTATCACTGATTTACTTTGTTATTAGAGATTACTGTTTTATTATTGTTTTAACCTTAAAATATAAAATGTACGGATATCAGGAGATTTTATTGCGAACTAAAGGATGGGGCACATTCAACCACATAGAGGTGGGGTATATTCAACCAGCCCCAAACCTCTTGACTGTACGGTATATGTCATATGATTTTAAAAAGTAAATATTCTCTTCATTTTAAATTGTGCGTAATTACAAAAAAAAAAAAGACAAACCGGAACTACCTAGTTGAAACCGACATGAAGAATGCTATTAGAGAAGATATAAGTAAGAATATGTCAGAAAGAGAACCCAGCAGAAGCTTCATTGTAAAACGAGATACACTGCATTCTAGAATTAAAACACTACGGAAAAAATACTCACCGGCAGAGTTACAAAATTTATATAATAATGACTCGGGTAACGAAAATAGCGATTTTGTTGAAAACGAGCTGGTTTTTTCTAGCAAATATAGTGTTTCCCAAGTGTTTACAAAATCTCAAGAACTGGGAATAGTTCAGTATATTAAAAAATCAATTTCAGATTAAATATTTACGACGTAAAAGACCTAGCTTTAAGTTTTTTTTATCCGGCAGTTGATGACATAGCTACAGCTGAGCGGTATGACCAAACACAGCTAAAACAGCTAGACCTTCTTCTCTCCATACGTTTAGTCTTGATTTAACATCATCAGTAATGTTAAAAACTCACAAATACAAGTTATAGGCAAAAAGAAGTTTTTTTTTTTTACAAATGGTTGTTATGGTTTAAACTGCCCCTAGTGATGGTTGAATCTACCCCACTGGGGGGGCACTTTAAACCGTTTGTAAAGTTTTATTTAAACCTTGGTTTTAACTTTATAAAATGTTTTAAAATTAAACTTTTTGATCTGAATAAAACGACGTCTACTCCACAAAATGATCTATATATACACGTTAAAACCTTGTTTTTAAATGCCAGACATGTTTCGGACTACACGTCCATCATCAGTGGCTTAAGGAACCTTATACAATATTGTTAGATGTGAGGGTCGTACTTCATACAAATATTAATAGAGAGTTTTTTACATTGATTTAATTTTATTTGTGAATCTTAAAAACAGCCATACTGTTGTGGGCTCTTACCATATTATATAAGTTTTAATGTAATTTCCTTTTAAAATAAAAAAAAAAAAGAAGAAAACGCAGAACGGCAGCAAGAATAATTGACAAATTTTCAACCATTTAACTATATATTTTATTTTATTAATTTAACACTCAGTTTAATTCTAACAAGATGATGTGTATAAACGTTTAAATCAATGTAAAAAAACTCTCTATTAATATTTGTATGAAGTATGACCCTCACATCTAACAATATTGTATAAGGTTCCTTAAGCCACTGATGATGGACGTGTAGTCCGAAACATGTCTCTGGCATTTAAAAACAAGGTTTTAACGTGTATATATAGATCATTTTGTGGAGTAGACATCGTTTTATTCAGATCATACTATTCACTCCTCGATAGATGGATTACTTCAGAAAATTAAACTTTTTTTACAAAAAAGGTAGCTAAAACCACACTTATTTATTATTTTTTATTCAACAAAACTAAGAAAATGGTTGAATCCCCTTTAGTAATTTTTCGTGTAAGTAAAGATTCTTAAAGTGAAGCATTTTTTTTGTGCTAGTGTAGAGATAGTGAAGGGCTAATAGTATGGAAAAGATGGATGTTCTAGGTCCAGGCTGTAGTGCACCAACGCCGACAGTAGTACAAATAAACGTAGATTTAGAAATGCGAAATTCTGGGGATATAATCAATTATTTAATATATCGGCAGTCATTTTCGTTCAAGAATTAGCGAGGCCTATTCCAGATTTAAGTAAATATTTATTAAATATTGGCTCCACGGAAAAAACTAGGGATTTTAATAATTATTAGTACGAAAAGTTTGATTGGTTAGCTGGGAGCGCGGAGTTAAAAACAAATATTTTGTTGACCTTGTGTCATGTTTTTAAAATGGGTATTCTGTTATAAAAAAATTTATCTCGTAAAAAAACAAAAATATAGCTTCCGTTATTGATAGTTCCCAAATAATAGCAAATACATAATATTACGAGTATAATATTGGTAATTGGTAATCAACATTTATTTTATAAAAATCTTTGTACTGCCTCACAACCCTCAGGACTCACGAAAAAAGAAAAAAGCAGAAAAGTTTGATTTATCATTAATAAAGAAAATTAATTTAATCAAATCCATACAAAAAACAGGGAAGTAAAAATGTCGGCATGTTTTTTTAACAATTTAATGTGAATTTTTCTGGAAAACACTTTTTTATTTTTTTTGATGTGGTAAAATTTTATGAGAAAAAGTTAGGATATAAAAAAGTTGCAGATTGAATCCGGGTTTTTAATCAATCAGGAGGAAAATGTATATGCATTAAAAAGTTCTGAGGCGAAATGTTATAGTGGTTGATTTTTTCACCCCATTACAGGGTAACAAAAATCATCAAAAACTGCAATATTATTTATAGCCTTAGCTATCTGCGAAATTTCATTTATCTTCCATAATGGAG
Source organism: Apoderus coryli (assembly GCA_911728435.2). Lineage (NCBI taxonomy): Eukaryota > Metazoa > Arthropoda > Insecta > Coleoptera > Attelabidae > Apoderus > Apoderus coryli. Next base: position 2,236,419 of record OU452207.1, read on the forward strand.
ATATTAAATGAAAACCGCTTTCTGTTTAAATGGCTGTAACTGTAACTTTCTTAGATAGAAGATTGCAGGATTATAAGAGAAAATAAAAAAAAATGGATTTTTGAGAATCATTATTCTAAACAATAAAAAAGAGAACGGGACACTGTTCCTTAGTCTGTCTGTTGTATCTCTTACTGTTTAGCCTTTATGCTACAATATCAACAAAAAAAACAGGGTGCGCCTATGGACTCCACATAAAAACATCTATCAAAGACCGTTTATATATTTCCAAAATCTGTTATAGTTTCCGAGATATGAGGTGTAAAAGTGATTTTTTTTTTAAATTCGGCCCTGTATCTAGAAAACTACACGAATCACCAAAAATATACATTTTTGGAAAGCTCATAACAAGCCCGCTAAAAATAGAGACAAATATACGGGGTGCTACGTTGAAGGGAAACCGAGGTACAAAGGGGATCCCAAAATGCAAAATTTTTAATATCGCCCTGTAAGTAAGAAACTAAGAGGGCTATGACCATTTATGTTGCATCATCTTTCATTTCCCAAAAAAGTAGCTAAGGTTCGCCAAAAACCGTAAGGTTCTATCTTTAAAAATAACTGAGATATCTCGTAAGGACAGTAAAAATGGGACAGGGCCGGCACAGCCTAAACCGTAATAGATGAGCAAAACGAAGTAACACGTGACGTTCCATTTTTTTAGGTGTAGTTTAATTCCGCAATCAAAGCGCCGCCGCTAACTTGATTAGTTTCTTTTATACAGGGCGATTTTGATTTTTTGTCATTTTCTTTTTTCCTTCATATTTCCGTAGCTATTAAAGTTCTGGGAAAATTGTTTTCATAAAAGTTAAAGAAAATTTGATGCTTAATACAGTGGCGTACTCATTTTTTGCAAACCTATTGTTTCAGATAACGCTCTCAATTTTGTTTTCTCAAATGGGACACATATTATACACTGCATCCGAGATAAGAATGGTATAGCATTGGAATCTTGGAAATGATTAAATTAGAGAAAAGTTGTAAAATTTAAGCACCTTTTAAATGGTGTTTTCAAAAGTAAATTAATTTTATCGGTTTCCGAGAATTTTTGAAAAAACTATCTACTCTACAATTTTAGTTTTTATTTATTTCTGACATTATTTTTACAGATATAAAAAAATGAAAAGCACTTGCTTATTGTTACTTTTTAAGGAGAACAAGATAGCTTTTACAAATTTTCAGTACGACGTTTTGTTTTTGAAAAACCATCATCACGCTAGCTTTTTTCAGTACGGTCCTGGATTTTTTATTGTTAAATTAGGTGGTATATCACATGTAATGTAAATTAGTTTTCACTATTTTTAGCTGTTATTTATAATTACTCAAGAAAAATCGTCATAGTTTGGAACTTAACTGACTGAATGCAGTGTAGTAGGTTTTGCAAAAATCTTCTTTCATCGTTACTCAATTAATAATTATTTAGTATACAATTTATTTCTGTCTTAGTACAACATTTTATTGTGTACGCGGTATTTCAAATTTAGTTAAAATTTTTGTGCTTTTTGAAGTTATTGAAAAACCGCCTTTCTCAGATTAATGTCTTACGCAAAATAAGTGCCTAATTGTAGCCAAACTGTGGCGATTTTTATTTAATAATTTTAAATAGCTTTAAATTTAACAATAGAAAATCCAGGGCCGTGTTTGAAAAAAACAAGTTGATGATGGTTTTTCAAAAACGAAACGTCTTAGTAAAAATTTGTAAACCCTATCTTATTCTTCTCAAAAAGTAATAATAAGAAAGTGCTTCTCATTTTTTTATATCTATAAAAATAATGTCAGAAATAAATAAAAACTAAAATAGCAAAAAATGGTTTTTTCAAAAACTCTCGAAAACGGCTAAAGTTAGTTTACTTTTGAAAGGTGTTCCCTAATTTAACCGACATTGTAACTCCTACAGTTTCCCAGATTCCAATGCTATCCTATTCTAATCCTGGATATAGTGTATAATATCAAAGTGACACTAGCTTCCAAATTTTATTCTATCATTTTTGAAAAGATACTCCTCATTTATCAGATAAAGATGCTTTGGAAAGCTTCGTTTAATAAAAAACGAAAATAATTTGTCTCCAATGTGACCCATCAGATTTTCCCTATATAGTCAAAACGCCACTGTTTCGAGCAAAGCAAAAAAACAATCTACACGTATGGGCGTCCTATAGTTTGCTTGTTTCGTATTCAAGACGGGTACAAGCGTTTTGTTGGGGCGCGTTAGACAAATTACTTTATTCTTTTTTTCAAGCACCGGTTTTTGCTCAACAAAAACTTTACTCCCAAATGAATTTTCAATAAGCTAAACCCAGTTTGAATGCAAATAGGGCTATTTACTATAAGAATTAAATTAAGGAAACTACTTACTTACAAAGATAAAAGATAGGCATACAGGGTTATTCATCATTATATTATATTATATTATATTATATTATATTATATTATATTATATTATATTATATTATATTATATTATATTATATTATATTATATTATATTATATTATATTATATTATATTATATTATATTATATTATATTATATTATATTATATTATATTATATTATATTATATTATATTATATTATATTATATTATATTATATTATATTATATTATATTATATTATATTATATTATATTATATTATATTATATTATATTATATTATATTATATTATATTATATTATATTATATTATATTATATTATATTATATTATATTATATTATATTATATTATATTATATTATATTATATCATATTATATTCAAATCTCGTTTTGCTGTGATAGAGCCTTTACCAAACGAATAAACTCTTACGCCTAATCCATCTTTGTTATCGCACAGTACAAGACAAAGGAAGTAAAAAGAAATATGAATTCGTAGAAATTTTTCTCATTTTTTCTTTCTTTTCTCTCTTACTGGTGGAAAACGAAAGCATCAATCAAATCCGGTTTCACTCATACTCCACATTTTTTCTTTTACTTTTTTTGTTTTTTTTTTTTTTGTTATAAGAGAAGTCTTAAATTCCTTCCATCGTTTAATGTTCCAAATGAAATATATGCAATCAAAATACATCATTAGTATCACACAGACGTTGAATTATACCAATTTATAATTATGGCATTCGATATTAAAGGTTTGACATAAAATGTTTTTCAATCAATCCAAGAAAGTATGATTTACTTATAGTGTTCCTAAAGTTAACCACAACTCGATATCCCTTTGTAGTATCAATACCGACCGCACCCTTTAAACTTTGCTATTTCATATATTGGTCAGTTTTTTTCCTTCTTTTGTAATCCTCGTTTTGTAAGCATGTTAGGACATATTCAACAGCCAAATCCGACATTTTTGTACTATAAAATATAAACGATTTAGGATCAGACTTGGTGGGTCGTAAATTACATTTCTTTTTGTCTTTCCAATTTACTTGTCAATTCACAACGCATCCTATTTACAATTTATCATGTTTGTAAGTACGCCATTCATTTTTATGCTAAAAAAAAAGAAGACGAAACAATATACAATAACAACAAAAAAGGGACCACACCCGTCAAAAATCTTTCCATCATGATAAATCAAAACAGATAATAAGGGGCTATAACAGTTTATTTTGGGTCCATCACTCTTTTGTCTTGGCCACTTGTCTCCTGTTCTTTACATTTTTTCTGCTTGCAAAAAATGATATGGGACGTCCACGCATCATATTGTGTTGTCCCCGTGGGGCATAAGAGATAATCGAGTGGAAGGAAAAGCAATTTTTTTCGTCCTTTCCTACACCCAAGAAAAGTTTAATAAAGTGATGTGAAAAATGAGGAAACAAATAAGATTTCAGATTAGTTATGTCGTCCCTTTATCCCGTATGGGTGTATTTAGATTTGGCGAACTTAAGGAGCAGGAAAACACGAAAAATGATACTTTAGACAAAAAACTTCCACAGGCGATTGAACTTACTGAAACTATACTTCTGGTAAATCCTTGTCTAACCATAATTTAACTAACGCAGAAGAAGCTGTTCTCTCTCGTGGACCGAACTTTGTTCTTGCTCCAAGACAGATTCCAAAAGAAGATATAACTGCAAAGGTAGAGAGTGTCGTCAGTAGTTTACCAACTGTTACAGCCAACGAAATTCGTTTCGAAACATCTAGAACTCTTCGAAAATCCAAAATACCACAAAGTAATTGTTCAAAATCAGAATTTCAAGCTCTTAATCTTAAATCATTAAAAGCCAACCCTAATGTTACTATTCTTAAAGCTGATAAAGGAAATGCAACAGTGGTGATGAACACAGAAGACTATGAAGAAAAAGCTAATAGCATTTTATCAGACGGCTCCTACAGAAAAATCAGTAAAGACCCAACGTCTTCAATAGAAAGAGCAGTTGCAAAATTAATAAAAGAGTCGTCTATACCAGAAGACATTCGACGAAAGATTATTCCACGGGACTGTAAAATTCCACGTTTCTACGGCCTTCCTAAGATTCATAAGCCGAATATTCCACTTCGTCCAATAGTAAGTACAATTGGTTCACCAACATATGATCTTGCAAAATATTTAAGTTCAAAATTAAAAAATTATGTAGGCCACACTCCAAGTTTCGTACTCAATTCACAACACCTAGTACAAATATTGCAAGACATTCAATTGGAGGAGAATGATATATTAGTCAGTTTTGATGTTGAGTCTCTGTTCACCAAAGTCCCAATTCCAGACACGCTAACCATCATCAGTGACATCATCGCAGATAACAATATGAGCTCAGACATACTAACACTCATAGAAAAGTGCCTCACCTCAACTTATTTCATGTTCAATGACCAAATATTCGAGCAAATTTCCGGCGCTGCCATGGGATCTCCACTTTCTCCAGTCATCGCAGATATATTCATGGAAAATTTCGAAGACCAAGCAATAAGTTCTTACCCACTTAAACCAAAAATATGGAAAAGATATGTTGACGACATTTTTATAATCTGGCCTCATGGACGAGACACTATTCAGGATTTTCTTACCCATGTAAACTCTATACATTCTAGTATCCGATTAACTATAGAAATTGAAGAAAACAACAAGTTGCCTTTTCTAGACCTTCTTATAAGCCGTAAACCAGACATGACTTTAGGTTATTCAGTATATAGGAAGCCAACACACACTGATAGATATCTCAACGCAGACTCACATCATCATCCAAGGCAGAAATCATCCGTAATAAATTCATTAGTTCATCGTGCATTTTCTCTATCACAACCAGAATCGCTTGAATCAGAACTATCACATCTCACATCTGTTCTACTATCCAATAACTATAAATTAAAAGATATCCAACGATCGATAAGGAAATATAAATCACCTATTTCAAATAGAAATAACAGTAGCGAGTCTCAGCCTCCAGTTGCTCAGGTAGTTCTTCCGTATGTACAAGGCACAACTGACCGCATCTCAAAAATCTTGAAAAACTATAACATTAAATCTAGATTCGCAACATGTTCGAAATTATCTGCTTATTTAAGACCAATAAAGGATCGAATACCTCTAGAGGCATCAGGCGTATATACGGTACCATGCTCATGTGGTAAAGAATACATTGGAGAAACAGGAAGAAAAGTTTCAACACGACTGAAAGAACATGAAAGATCGGTCAGACTTCGAAATATAACTTCATCAGCACTCGCCGAACATTTTGTCGAAACCGGACATAAAATCTTATTTCAGAATTCTAAGTTAATAGTAAATACACCGTTCTACTATCAAAGAAAAATACGGGAGGCAATAGAAATTTTCAAACAACCAATAAACTTAAACCGTGATACGGGTTTATATCTTTCACCCATATGGCACGCAGTCATCAAGAACCCAACCCCACCCCTACCAACACCGACCAACCACGAAGCGACAAGCAAGGCACAGACCGATGGCACCACTATATAAGGATATGTACACAGCAAGAGAATTTAGTTTCAGTTTAACCGCGTTTACGTGAAGTTGCTCTGAAGAAGCTGACAGGATGATCAGCGAAACGTTAGCTAGTTTAAATTTGACGCAGGATTTATCCAGAAGTATAGTTTCAGTAAAAATGATACTGTTTGATTGGTGTTGAGTAATTTCAATTTCGTGAGACACTCGCATATCACATGCCACCATTAAAAATCTATTATTTATTATTTTTTTTATTTATTGTCATTACATGTCATTACCAAAAAAGGTTTACACAAGTCATAGTAAATATTAAAATATTACATAACACAACATAAAAACATACAAATGTATATAACTTAATCAAAATAGAAATTCAGTGCTGAGGAATTCATCAACGGAGTAAAAAGCCTGGTCAATTAAGTAGTTTTTTAATCTATTTTTGAACATTGCAAGGCTCAGTGTTTTCAAACTATCTGGCAAATGATTATAGCATGTGGGATCATAATAATTCACAGAATTTCTGCTTCTACCCAACCTCATATATTTAAGAAGAATGTCATTTCTGTTTCTGGTATTGTGGTTGTGAACTTCATCATGCTTTATGTACAGATTGTAATTATTTTTCACATACATAATTGAATTGTAGATATAGAGACACGGGAGTGTAATTATTTTACATTCTTTAAATTTAGGTCTGACATCCTCTCTAAACTTTAAATCTGTCATTATTCGAACCACTCGTCTTTGGATTGAGAATACCCGACTAGCATGACAAGAGTGTCCCCAAATTGACAAAGCATATGAAGCCACATTGTGAAAAAGGCCATAATATGCTGATTTCAAAACATTAAAAGAGACTTCACCCTTCAAGCTTCGCAACATGAACACAACCTTAGACAACTTGGCAATGGTAACCTCGATATGACCCGCCCAGGTTAGCTTTTGGTCCAAAGTGACACCCAAAAACTTTACCAGACTATCAGAAACAGCAATATCTGTCTCACGTAATGTAAATATTTTAGTAGCTGTTTTATTGGCATTCATACAGAGTTTGTTAGCTGCAAACCAGTCAGCAGCCCTCGACTGTGAATTAATCATACTTGAGGCCAGAACATCACTCGACAGTTCAACATCGACAATAGTTGAATCTTCTGCAGCATGGCAGATGTAGCGGTAAATCATTAATGAAAATCAAAAACAATAGAGGTCCGAGCACCGAGCCCTGTGGGACTCCACAAGAGCTCAACAAGGGCTGAGAAGACTTTGACTCAAACATCGTTACAACATTCCTACCAGTGAGATAGGAACTCAGCAAACGAATCGACCCACACTAAACTCCCATAGCAGTTTACTTGTAACCGTACGGCTTTTCAGAGGCCTCAATGTGTTCAGTTTCGCACATTTCGTTCGTCACTGCATCTTAATCATCAATATTTCTTAGTGTGAAGATTACCGGTCCGCAGTCTTCTGGTTCGTGTGATACATTAGCGGAATATTTAGTGACAAGTCTGCTCCAACTCATTTTGAGACCAGTCGATGGCCAGGTGACTCTTTGCTTTGCTTCGAATTGGTCACCTTTTATATTCTTACTGACAATAAGAGTTTTAAAACAGAAAGTTTGTCAAAACAAAATAGAGATTACTTCTAGACCAAATATCAAAATTCATCTTTGTTGGAGTCTTCTGCTGGTACAATTTGATAATTTATATAAATTTGGCGTGGGTTGTTTCTGTTTTTGGTACTACTTACTTGTGTGAGAAAACGTTTATCAAAATAAAGTACACCAAGAATGTTTAGAGATCTCAATGAACCGTAGTTTGGAGAACCCTCACCTAGTCAAATACCATCTGCCTGCAGGGGCAACGTGACCAGTGTTCCGCGTGTTGCACGGAACACGGGCTCAGTATTCTCAAGGGGCCGGGAATTTATATTAATTGAAAATTTCAGTTCCTGTAGCAGCTTCTGTTAAATTTTGACGGCTTGCTACATTTTCATGAGTCTCCCTGTATCTGTAGCAACAGCCTAACGTTCATTTTCCAAGTTGATATTGATAAAAAGCTGTATTAGAAACACCATGGGACAGGAAAGGCTGTCGGGGTTTGTTATTACTATTACATAAAGTCGAGGCGGATTATCAAGTACAATGTTTAAGTCTATCCGGACTAGGGCAACATTCGGATTAACGAGTAACTGCCCTAAACATGTATGAATTTTTAAATTGAATAACTATTTCTTATCAAATGTTTATAAATATTTTTCTATACTTCACGCAAACACTAGCAGGAAAATATAAGTGTCGTCGTTTTCAACTTCTTTAAAATGCACCTAATAAGATGCGGGTGGCCATAATAGGGTGCTTAAAAAACTCCAGCAGCTTTTCAGCGTCAGCTTTTTTCGGGTTATTGTTATTTCCCGAATACACTAAAAGATTGGTGAAAATGTGTTTTAATGAAAACTCTCACCGCTTCTTATTGCCGTGTGTAAATGAAATTTGTATATGAAGGCGTAGAATAGAAAAAGTGGCTTCTAGAATAACTGCATTGAAAAAGCGCTTGCGGATGTGCTGGAGATTATCTACAACTCCATACTGGCAAATAAATAAAACTTATTTACCTTTAAGTTTAATTAATTTCCTGTTTACACGCAGTAATTTATTGGGAAAAGTAAATATACCAGACTCAATAACATCTAAAGTGTGTTTAGAGTTGAAAGTTTATTTGTAAATGTCAATATATCATACAGAAATAATTCTTCTGGATCAATCCTCTGACAAATTTACCTTGGCTGAATCAGTTGAACCGCGTCCATGCAAGGTGGCTCTGAAGGGGCTGGCAGGATGATCAAAATTATTAAGGCCAGTGCCTAATAAAAATTATTGACAAAAAAAATGTACGCCATTGACTGTAATTTAATTTCGATATCGTGAACATGTCAAGACTGTACTTTCAGGAGATTTAAATATTTAAAATTTGAATACGATTGGTCAAAAGGACCACAAACATCTGCATGCAAAAGTTTTGCAGGTTTACTAGCTCGTTCTCTTGATCAGGTTCTTTGCAGTAATGACAAACCAATCCCTTAAATAATTTTCCTGTTTCTTTTGTTACAACTAAAATTTCTCTTGGTACATTTCCATTTATGCTTAGAAGTTCTTGTTCATACTGCTACACTGTCCCGCAATATTAACCAGTCAAAGAATATTTTGTTCAAAATCAATCCTAAATTCCTTTTTAGTATTGCCTCAATTTTGACAATTTTTGTTCGAGTTTTAGGCCATGACAATACATCATTATTTTTTCATATCGACACTTCGAAAATTTCAAACGGATTTGTTGGTATACAGGGGTGAACAAAAAGTAACATTTTACTCTAAACTTCTTCTGCTTTCCAACATTTTGAAGCCCCATCTTTTCTAAACAATTTGTTTTTTGATTCATACCGATATCTGTATTCTTAAAGGAAAAACACTGCTTTCAAATAAATAATGCTTTATTTATTAAGTGTTGCAAGCGGCTTCGATATTTGCAACTATGACTGGCAGCATAATAATTGATTGCTAAAGGAAAATGTACCAAACTGCTACATGTGAATAAACTAATAGTAAGATCAATAAAATCACAGATCATTAAACAAAGAAATAAAATATATGAAAATTTCTGGAGCAAACGTCTTTTATTTATCCTTAAAAGATAAATTTCTCGTTAGGATGTACTATTTCTGTAATATATTTATATAAAATGCCCTAAATCCCTCAAAATAACCAAACCAAGAGCAGTGACGGCAACACAGAGTGACGATCGCTTTCTATAGTATAATTCCATATCCAAATCGACAGCTACAGTCTATAGGTACAAGCACAGAGTCCTACTGCAGTTATTTTACCGAATGTTGACCCGTTATGTGTTCTGTTCTCCTAGTACAGTAATTTCGTACATTTTAAGAAGAGCCCCTTTTGGCCACCGTCCTACAACCGCTGGCGGAAGGATCCTACACCCCATATCTGATGATGATATCTTTCGATGACATTTGACGTTGACGTATGGTGTTTAAAATTTGACGTATGGCGTTGGAATAAGACACTTTCCCAGGAGACGGTGTTCATTTCCTATAAGTTATCAGTGTAAATTTTACTTTATTTTTGTTGTTTGAGTTGTTTGTTCTTCTATTCGATAATATAGATCCTTGTGGGACACCCTTGGATATTGACCTATACGAAGATATATTGCCCTTAAAATTTATCGCCTGGAGTCTATTGCTGAGATACTATGAGAGTAGCCTCCATGATCTTGAAGATAAACCACCATAGTGCAAAATTGAGAAGAGCTGACACACAGTCGTGACGTGGTTTAAATTCTGATTGAAGATCTGCAATTACAGAGTTTTTAGAAAAAATAGTTATGAAGTTGTTGGTCCATATTTTTTTCCAATACTTTAGATAAAGATGGCAAGATACTGATCGGTCTCAAGTTATCCAGAGTTTTGGTTGATGATGCCTTTGGCAGTGGCAAGGCTAGAGCGTGTTTCCAGGAAGTTGGGAAAACTGAATTGATTAGACAACAGGCTTGTGTGGAAAGTTAGATTTTTGAAAACATGAATTGCTTATTTATATCTATAAAAGCAAAGCACAAAAAGTAATCAGTTTATGACAAATAATTTTGTTATGTACGCTTATGTCGGCTTCAACATATTATGCGACAAAAATCGTCTTCATAAAATGAATAAACGCGACGCCTTTTTATTCGATTTTTATTTTGGATGGAGAAAAGGAAATCAGTTGGAAAACTGGTCGAGCGCAAATATACAGAAATGTTATTTACAACAAAAAATATGTTTAGCATATACACACGAGAACGATTGAGGAGTACATGGAGATTCATATTATCGTAACTTCACTGAAAAAAATATTGTACGTAAAACCAATGAATGGTTGTCATCAATATTTTGAACATTAATATTATGAATTGGTCACTGTTACAATGAATTTTGATCAAAAATTAATAATTTCATACATAGAAACAATGTACGATGAAACATTAATCAATAAATGCAAGACATCGAAAATTTATGTTTTTTTTCATCAATATAATGTCACTATTTATTGCTTCAATGTTTTAAATTTATTAATTTATGCTATTCGCCTTTAACACAACAATTTGTAAATCATACACCTATGAACAGCGAACATAAAAACTAATAAACGATCATCGTTGATTCAATGGATGCTAAGCATTAATTTTACGAACCTAACCATTAAATTCTGAATAACGCGCGCAAATCAATGCACCCGGACCATAGACTGAATACTCAAAACATTGACATTATGCCATTTTCATAGACTTTTTGTTTACGCGTCCTTTTTGTTTTGTTTAGTTAAATGTATACAGTTGAAAAGTGAAGTGTGTTCCTAAATCTACTTTTAAAATTTGTTCCCAAATAATACAACAAATGTAGAAATATAAGGTAAGTAGTAATCGTTTTATATAAGTACCATTTAGTAAAGTACAAAACTAAAGTCAGTTTAAAACGAAAAAAAACACAGTGCGGTATTCCTTTGTAATGTTGAAAACCCGCCGATACGAGGGGAGAAATTTTATGGGCTCTTCATGGATATTTAGTGCTATCCGCTAAGCTTTGTTCCAAAGGTGCCAGTGGAAAGATAAGCCATTTAAAGTACACAATAAAAGACTCTCAAGAATCATTTTTATTTTGTGCTAAAACAGTTCAAGAAATAGAAGAACATATAATAAACCTTAAAGGAAGAAAATCTGCAATTCAACCGTACTTATGGGTTCTATAAGTCTATTCTAAAGGCGCACACTGTTTACTTAAAAACCTGTTATTTTGATTAATAATAATAATATTATAAATGACTTTATTGAGAACTTAGAAAAGTTACACAAAAGGCGAAGTCTATGCACAGCCTCCTAGCTTAACATATTAGCAATACTAAAGATAACTGCATAATAATAACAACAACAAAAACCCTGATACATAAAAAAAGGCAATGATTCCTGGATGCCCTGCGGCACTACGCAATGTCCTGGGCCCAGACACTGCCGTTTCCAAAATGACAACCTGACTTCTATCATTCACATATGTTCCGAGTAGAGACACAACAGACTCCCCAAAGCCCAGGTAGCCCACAATGGCCAGCAACAAACCATGACCAATGCGGACAAATGCCCCTTGCGTAGTCCAACAGCAGCAATGCCGTCAATCGACCCTGATCTACCGCCCCCAATGCATCATCCAGTATTTTAAGTCATGTCGTGGAGCAACTGTGACCCTGACGGAACCCAGACTGGACCTCTAACAACAACCCATGCCCATCAAGATGTTTTCATTTGATTGTAGATCACTCTCTCAATAACCTTGGAGATCGCTGGGAGTATATTAATCGGTCTACAAGATCCTTAAATGTTGATGGAGTTTTAGTTTTGGGATTGGAATGACATTGGCTTCTTTCCAACATGTTGGGAAGTTCCTCGTTTCTATATAGTAATTAACTAGATGCTGTATAAAGGGCATTATAAACGGACAACTACTACTACTAGCATATCAATACTGATCATGTCACTGCCTACAGCATTTGACTTAATCCCAAGCAATGCATCAAGTATCTCCCCATGATCCACTATTGTAAATTCAAAGTTAATATCAGGCCTAATTTTATTACCTAAGTAAAAATTGATCGTTCCTGGGTCCGGATTGTTGGTAGAAGTGGCCACAAAAAATCATTAATATTATCAACATCATGAATAAAAGACGGTATTGTGATAATTTTCCCTTGCATAAATGTTTAGATCTCGTAATAATTTCCAATTTTGTTTAGAAGAATTTCCGCGGACTTTAGTTTCCAAATATGATTTAATTTATTTTCAAAGCAGGTGCATCAAATCAATGGACGTACAGCAAGATAATTTTGAGTCTTATTTGGGCTTTTAAATTCTCTAACCATTGGTACTAGTATATTTGAACCATACTGCACTTTGCAGTACACATAATACATATGTACCTATATGCTCGCGATTATTGATTGAATACAGAACAATAATCTCAATCTTTCGTAATAATAATTTCCGGCGAACACAATTACGTAAAACAATTATTATAACCCAATGTAATAATCAGCTAACATTGGTTTAACGTACAAAAGTCATAGATTCATGTTTCTCGTTCGTAACATTAATAACCTTCAGACATCGGTTTAATGTACAAAAGTCATAGATTAATGTTCATCGTTCGTAACATTAATAACCAGCTAACATCGGTTTTACGTATTGGAGACATAAACTAATCTTCATCGTTCGTAACTTTAACAACCTGGTAACATCGTTTTAACGTACAGGAGTTATAAATTAATGTCCATCATTCGTAAGATCAATAACCGGCGAGCATAAATGTATGTTCTTTATTTATTAATTCAACGTACAGAATTCGCTACCGAATTTATGTATGAACGTTCATTGTATTAATGTCACCCATCATCGGCTCAAATTTAATGTTGACGTTCATTGATTTGAAGCACTTTTTTATTAATATCACGTACCTTTTCGGTTCAGTGTTATCCTAAACGTAGGTAAAATAAAATCAGGGATATGTTGTAGGAATAATCGATGTGGCACCTGTATATACAGGAGGTCATGATGTCGTTGTAATTGCGGAGTAGCTCCGTTATTAATCAATTTATTTGCCGGAACTCTTTGGTGACATAACGAAAACTAGGAATCACCGTGGGTCATCCACGGTACACTCTTGATTTGGCATTCAGTAGTTCCTTTTTGTGCCCAATCATCAACAATAAATTACGTGGACAATGATTTTTCTCGACATGTGTCTGAAGCAAATTGAAATTGTACTAATTATTAAAAATTACATCTACGCAATTTTGACAGATTTGCTGTACTTTCTTAAGTTTATTGAAGCGGAGTTGTTTGGTAAACGATAAGTGAATTTAAAAACGATGAGCCCAGAACAAGTGGCACAAGCCGTTGGTCTACAAGACGATGGCCGTCTGATTAGGTATAACGCGGAAAGGCTTGGCCATCCACGCAGTACGGTATCTGATGCGATACAAAGGTTCAGACAAACTGGTTCTTATTCAAAAAGACCTGGACAGGGACGACGAAGGGCCACAAACGCAGTTGAAGATCGATTTCTTCGTCTTCAGGTTCTTCGAGAGCGACCAGCCTCTGCTCCAGCTTCCTCCATTAAAAAAATCAAAAGCGCCAAAATCACCAGTAGTTGATTGCGTATGTGAAACTGCACCTCCTATACTAGATAAAATTTTTAAGTGAATCAACATCCCAGTTAAAATCCGTCCGTACGTAGACATCTTCATATTTTGGACACCTTATATGCATTTATTATATGTTTATATATTTTGATAGATGTCAGTTTGAATTAAATATATTCGTCAATCTACGTGTCAGACTTTTCATTTATAAAAGTTCTTAAGGTCTAATAAAAACCTCAACAAGGAATAATGAAGAAGAATTGAACACTACTTTTCCATATAGAGAGGCTGTTGGTGCCTTAATGTATTTGTTGACAAGTACTCGACCAGATATTGCCTACGCAGTAAGTGTTGTTTCACGAAAACTTGAAAATCCATCAAATACTGATATTGGAAGGGTAAAAAGAATTTTCCGATACCTAAAGGGTACAATTGAGGTTGGCTTGAATTACAAACCAGGAGTCTCAGAGGAAATCCAAGCCTTCAGTGATGCAGACCATGGTGGTGATGACATGACAGGACGCTCAACTTCGGGAGTTTTGAGCATGTTTGCTAATGGGGCAATTTCCTGGCTAAGTCAACGGCAAACATCAGTTGCCATATTGTGGCCGCTAGCGAAGCTGCTAAGGAAATAATATGGATAAAACGTTTGTTTGATGAAATCCTAAATTTAAGGTCAATTCGAGTGCTGAAAGTTGACAACGAAGCTGCTATCAAATTGACCCAGAATCCCGAGTTCCACCGACGAACAAAGCACATCCACATTAGACACTTCTTTGTCCGTGAACTGGCATTAGATGGTCTAATTAAGGTTGAAAAAGTTTACTCAGAAAATCAACTTGCGGATTTGATGACAAAACCGTTGTTCAAACCAAGATTAGAGTTTTTAAGAAGTTCAATGGGGTTGACCAAAATATGCCAATGAGGGAGGATGTTGAAACTAGAAGACATCGTTATATTTTGGAGATCTTATATGCATTTATTCTATGTTTATATATTTTGATAGATGTCAGTTTGAATGAAATATATTCGTCAATCTACGTCTCAGACTTTTCATTTATAAAAGTTCTTAAGGTCTAATTAAAAACCTCAACATTACTAATACTAATTTGTTTAGTTAGTTTGGGCCAAAGTGTAAAATGATACAAAAACCTCAACCAGTGTCTCCCTCGCCTATTACAATATTACTAAGCCATAAATATTTTGATACCTGATACGTGTTGTGCCATGATTGCTATGGATTAGAGATACGCTATCATCCGGCAGGCTTTTGATATGCTAATTGCAATTGCTCTGTCAGACTCTTTGACAAACGATCTATGGTCAAACACTAATTGGTATCCAGATAAGTTTATCGATGCATATACAGGATGAGTATTACACGAACGTCCGTTTATTGGATAAAAACAAACAACATTACACTTATAAATAATATCAACACAAAACAGGGATAAACCAAAACTTATAAAATTATAACAATAAAAACTTGGAAAATTAAAGGGCGTCAAATCCGGTCATTAGGGTGGCCAGTTCCAAGGTCCTTGTGTTTTGTGCTATTCAGTAATAAAATTTTAAAATGTATAACTTGACAAAAAAATAATAATAAAATGTACTTTTTAATGTTTAAATGTTTTAATGTAATAGATAACAGCATAGTTTTTCTGAATATTATGATTTAATATCATTTTATAAAATAATTTCCGCAAAATTTAATCCAAACTGTTATCGTCGTTGATTCTATATATTTAAATCTTCTATATTAAATGAATATTTTAACTTGGTATGGTAATAAGACGGACGGGCAATGGAATTTACTTTTGTCCGACCCTGTATTTGTGGCTGGGTTTTATAGTTTATATTAGTTTGGGAATATTATTTAAGTAGATTGGATACAAATGTTCTAAAATCTCCTTTTAGTCATAAAGTTTAAGGGTATGTTTTCTATTTATCTTATCTTCTATTGATATAGGTTTTACAACATCTGCAAGTAATACAAATATCATCTTCGCCTAAAGGAATTGTGACGTACCTGAAAGAACATCCTTTTTTCTAATCGAGAATATACAGTTTATGTTTATGGGTGAGCCCAAAGATAAAAGCATGTATTGAAAAGATAACCAGACGTTATAGTTACAGCGTGGTCTAAACAGTTAAGATTCTCAAAACAACTTCATGTAAATTAAATGTCGAACAGTTATTATTATATACAAAAGCTAGTTGGAAGGCGTCACGGTTTCCCATATCAAAATAATATATATAACGGGCGCATAAAAAAATAAAAGACCGATTGTCTGAGAAGTAGGTACCTATACTTCTCATGTATGTTAAGTGTTTAGGAAAGACAATCGGTCTTTTTTCGAGTTAGATCCCTTCTAGCCTTGGTTCAGTCAAGTCGTGTTTTCTCTAATTGTATAAAGTTAAATTAAATATTTTAATTTGTTTTTTGGACTTAGTAGATTTTTCAGTTAAGAATTATTTTCTAGTTTTTGTTTAAAGACTAAGTTCATTTATTTTTTATTCTGAAGTAGTGCATTGTATAAAGTTCCGTAAGTTTTGATATTCTTTTAATTGAAGACCTTTTTGTTTTAATCAGTTTTTTTTTATAAAGTTTTAAGTTGTTTCTTTTAGTAAATGAAACAAATTCAGTTTGCAATTATGATTAAAGTTTCGTATAGGAATTAATATAATTATTCGTAATTATATTAATTTTCCTATTTTTAAGTTGTACAAGTAATGACTAAGATTTTCTTTTAAATTTTCATTATCTCTTAATTGTTTTATTCTTTTTCTTTAATTTATACATATTTATTTCTTTGTTGTTATTACTACCGAGGAGTGTGAGAATCCAGAAAAATGCAAAATGGAGAATAAGATGCCATAGTTAATTTTGTCAAACGCTTTAGAGTAATCGAGTAAGATCACTGCAGTTGTTTTACCTGTATTAATGTCATGGATAACATTATCAACCAAATCCAGCAGAGCTGTCGTGCAGCTATAACCCTTTCGGAATCCAGATTGTCTTAAGGGAAGAAGGTTATATTTATTTAAGTGCTTATAAAGTTGATCATACATTACTTTTTCTATTATTTTAGATAAAGGAGACAGTATGGCAACTGGTCTTAAGTCACTGTTAGTGCTTACATTATTTTTTTTGGTAGTGGGTAGATTTTTGATACTTTCCAAATACCGTTCAAAATAATTATCAATTTTCACCCATTTCGATAGAAAAAAAAACTGTTCGCGCCAAATATATTCTCATGAAACAGATAGCAAAGGCTATTTCCTATTTTCCACCGAAATACGTCCCGAAAACACAATAGACTGAATCTACCATCTATCTATATATACGACATTATCTCTATAGGCAGTCTAGTATAAACAAAACACATTTCCCTATAAAGCAGCCCACTGCTCTACAATTTTCATTAGTTTTTGTTTAGATGCGACATTTTAAGCCTGACAAATAGCTCGTGCCGCTCGTATATGGCTTTAGGTGATAGATTGATAAGAGCTGAGGCCGAAGAGAGAGAGCTGTATGGGATTTATATTGAGAAGAAACGAACGTGTAAATATATATTGAAGGACTTACCAGAACGAATGGCATAAACATTTTTCAGGAATACTTGAAACTGTGTCATTTGCTGTTCCTGAAAAGAAAAGAAAATACAATTATATAAAACATTTATTTCAAGTGTAATATAAGGGTTATTCTTTCATACTGAACTAAGTGAACAATCTGAAAATTGTCAGTTCATTCATGATTGTGCGTATTCTTTCGACATCGGTCGAAGTGACCACAAATTATTGGTTTGATTCGTTCAGTTACCCTCTAAAAGTATTGAATATTGAGAGATAATAATTGGAATATGATTTCGAATCAAACCAATAATTTGTAAAAATTTAAAATATGGATAATAATATCATGAAAGAAATAATTTTCCAGTTTTCAGAGCAGATTTTTACATAAAGTGTTGCAACTTTATTTCGTCCTTTTACCCACGAGCTCCACAGTGAAACCTAAAAATAATTATGAATTTGTCCCGTTCATGGTTAAGAATTCTAAGAAAAATACCTCGACGCTGCCACTTCCTCAGTATAATGACAGCAGCTATTATTCCTCCTAACATCCCTAACATTTGTTATAAAAAATAATAATCCGCAAATAATTAGAAGCAGATTTCAACTTTTTTCATAGGAATATGATGCAAACCAATAATTTGTAAAAATTTAAAACATGGATAATAATATCATGAAAGAAATAATTTTCCAGTTTTCAGAGCAGATTTTTACATAAAGTGTTGCAACTTTATTTCGTCCTTTTACCCACGAGCTCCACAGTGAAACCTAAAAATAATTATGAATTTGTCCCGTTCATGGTTAAGAATTCTAAGAAAAATAACTCGACGCTGCCACTTCCTCAGTATAATGACAGCAGCTATTATTCCTCCTAACATCCCTAACATTTGTTATAAAAAATAATAATCCGCAAATAATTAGAAGCAGATTTCAACTTTTTTCATAGGTATATGATGCTACTTAAAAATATTTAAAAAAGGGTAGCTGTACCATATCGTGTAATCCGTTTTTGTCCGGGGACACAAAGTTCCAAACTAATTTGGTATCGGGTGGGGAAGGATGCAAAGTCAGCGAGGTGGATACATTTTAAAACACAACTAAATTTAATAATCCCTCGCTCTGTTGACTGCTGCCGCTCTGTGTGCGGAATTGTATGTGTAGGTATATGTGTGAGGGGTATGTGTACTGAAAACTTTTCTACGAAACTCTCTACGGACGGACGAGACAGCACTGAAAAGAGTTAATAAAATATGCATGTGAATTAGATATGGGACAATTTGCTCGTTAAATTTGCAACAGTCGAATTAAAAAGTATAGAGATCCATACACTGGTTATTAGGGGCAATTTTGGTCCCGCAAAATGTTTCAGATGTCATTTCATGAGTTGCTAGCTTCGGGCAAAAAGGAATAACAATGAATGATGAAATGCAGTGGCGGTTTCTTTAAATTAATTACTGAAGAGGCAATATCAAATTTATTTGATTTTTTTTATTGTAGACATCAGCTATTTCAATATCTAATTTTAGTAGATTTTTAAAAAAAATCTAACTATTCAGGAGATCGACACAACCGAAATTTGGAAATTTTTTATGCCGTCTTTCATTTCATGACCCTAAAAATGACCTTAGTTCAAAAGTTTATATATCTATATATACAGGGTTTTAGTAAATAAGTGCGACAAACTTCAAGAGGTAATTCTGCATGAAAAAATAATGATAGTTTTCTATATAAACACATGTTTGCAAATGCTTCGTTTTCTGAGATACGGGGTGTTAAAGTTTTTCTTAAAAACTGATGATTTATTGACTGCTCTGAAACCCGTGGAGATATGCAAATGAAAATTAGTGGGTTTTAAGAGGTAGTTTATTGCGCCTTTTTTGGCATGCAATTAAGAATTTTATATTCATCAGTGGCGCGCATACGGGTAATGATCTCAATTCTTTTAAAGAAAAAAATGGTACGCCACTGGAAATTAAACATCATTTTGGAATTCCTCCTTCAATTTGTGATAAAAAATCTCTCTTGCTTTTTTATCGTAGGGGACATCGTTTTTGTGCAAAAAAGTTTCGACTTTAAAATGGTAGAGATAGAAGATATAGCCAAAGCCTTAGACTCAATCAAAAGTGGAGCAGTGTTTTGCCCGTGATTCTTCATATCGTCAATTATTGTATTGAAAAAAGCATGTACCCTAAAATCTGGAAAATTAGTCAAGTTCCTCTGCCTAAAGTATCAAATCCGTCATATTTCAAGGATTTGCGACCTGTGAGTATTTTGCCTACAATGAGCCAGATTCTTGAAAGAATTCTCGATGACCAGGTGAAGGGATACGTGGAGAAACAAAGCTTATTGCCCAAAATTCAATCCGGTTTCAGATCCGATTATATAGTTGTTGCACTGCCTTGCTTAATGTCACGGACGATCTATTTACGGCTACTGATCAAGGTAAAATAACGGGTTTAGTACTGTTGGATTACAGTAAAGCATTTGATAGGCTTGATCATAGTTTATTGATTGCTGTTCTGAAGTATATGGGTTTCAACGGTTCATCCACCGCCCTAATTAAAAACTATTTGACTGAGCGTAGTCAAATGGTTTCTCATAGAGGAAAGCTATCGCAAATAGAAAGATTGAGGAGTGGCGTTCCGCAGGGCTCTATTTTATCCCCAATTTTATTTTTTTTATATACGTCCCAGTTTACCGAATCCTTAAAATTTTGTAAGGCTCACATGTACGCGGATGATACTCAGGTATATTTATCATTTGCACCAAATGCGGTCGAGGAAAGTGTTGACAGGATCAATCATGACATTTCAGAAATTGTGAAAGCATCTCAATCTCATGGGCTAGAAATAAATCCAACGAAGTCGGAACTTTTGCTATTTGGTAATAAAATTCATAAAGAGCGCTATAAGAACTTAACTGTGGTGATTGATAATGTCGCTTTAAAGAGCACTGACTCGGCAAAAACCCTGGGGATCGTACTGGATACCGAATTGAGGTTTACGAAGCATGTGAGCCTTTGCATAAGGAGGGCTTTTACTAATTTAAAAGCAATATACGGTAGTAGAAGATGGCTTAACTGGCAAACAAAAAAACTTTTATGCGACAGCTTAGTACTGTCACATTTTAATTATGGCGATGTTATATACAGCCCTTGTTTAAAAAAATTGATGAGAACAGGATTCAGTTGATGCAGAACTCATGCACAAGGCTTGAATGTGGAAATCGTAGGTGTGAAAGAGGCATTAGCGCTAAGATTAAGGAAATCGGCTGGTTAAGAATGAAACAACGT
Source organism: Apoderus coryli (assembly GCA_911728435.2). Classification (NCBI taxonomy): domain Eukaryota; kingdom Metazoa; phylum Arthropoda; class Insecta; order Coleoptera; family Attelabidae; genus Apoderus; species Apoderus coryli. Next base: position 2,257,460 of record OU452207.1, read on the forward strand.
CGGATCTTTCATTCACTAATTTTGTTTAATAAAATCATTAGAAGAAAAAAGCCCGAATACTTATACGAAAGATTGAAGTTCCGGGGATCTGTGCATGATGTGAATATTCGTCATAAAACTGTTATTACGCCATCGCTAGACACAACATCATATTTTTTTTTTACAATAAAGTCTTTAATATTATTATATTTTGCTAGATCATATACATATATTGATGATTCAATTGCACTAACTATTGGACGAAGTAGAACGGTCGGTATAGGGATTATCGGAACACCAGAGAAACGAGGAATGAAGGTCTTGGAAATCCCTTCCCGGTGGGACACCCGGTATATGTAGCGATGATTAAAACACGGTTATTGCATTAGTACATTAGCCAGAAATGTTTTGAAAACACATGTTCCATCATCAGTGGAATCTTATATACAATATCTTAATGATAGTTGAGACTTAAAACTCTATACAGTTCTACAAAATCATCTTTATATTTACTCTGGTATATAAACACTTGTTGATAACTTTTATGAAAACTTTTATTGTTACACAATAAAACGAAACAAAAATAACTTTAAAAAACGAACAAATAATATTTTACTTATAAATAATCAAAGCACTAGGTACATTCTAATTTTTCCTTTTCTGAACAAAATCTAAAGTTCTTCTCAAAATCTAAATCTAAAAAATACCAAGCTTTACAAGAGAGAGCGAGAGAAAAAAATCACGCGATCAAGCGCGGATTTTTATTGGTCGCATCGTTCATATGCCGGTATTTTGCATTTCGCAGTCTTTAGGGGCGCACATCACCGCACTTATAGTTATTTATATGCCGGGCATTATTGCCCGCACTGAATAAAAAAAATTGTAAAATACTAATGTGAATTTTGAACAAATAGGTCTCCTAGAAATCCGACGATCCGGGCGTTTTTCTGTAGGGATATATCGAAACCAAAGATTAATGTTCACTAATCTTTGTCGCAACGAAAAGGTGGACCACCCTATATTTTGATATATTTGACCTTTGAACATTCTGAACACATTAAGCACGGGGAATGTATTCACGCCAGTTAAACTCGAATAACTATCAACTATAATATAGTAGGGTATGTAGTAAACTCTTTGCCTTATCTCCCCCACTTGACTTGACTTGAACTTTTTCGTACGTAGCATTTTTATTTCGCGCAACCATAAATCACTGTTCGCCATTACTCCAGTTGCTGGATACCACGCCGTTCATTCCTTACGTTCTTTATATAGAGATACTCACCTATCTTTTTTATTTTCAATAATCTTCAATCAGTTTACGGAGTTTTATCGTTATAAACGTTCACATTTAAGCCATAAAGTATTTTGCGCTAATGTTTTTGATCGCACTCTCTTCTAAGAGATTTACAGTGTTACACATTGAAACTTTGCACTTCTACGTCGAGTTTTTTAATACAACTTTGAAGGATATATCGTAAAACGTAATTTTTGAGTTGGGAAATGTAACTGGTTTCAGTTCTAGATATTTGTTTAAGGGCGTTTGTTGCATATTTATTGTACATCACGAAGAAACAGTTGGTGGATAATTGATTTTCTATAAAATTCTCCTTGCAGAGCTTTTTGCAATTCCAGTCGCCTCTTCTAATTTTCGGGTGGACAAGTTAGGGTAATGTTGTATTGTTCCCAAAACTGGCCTTTAAATGGCTGTCCTCTCCTTCCGAATATCTTTCAAAATACAGATTAGACGCTGGCGCAGAATTTTCATTACATTAGGTACATTTTCACACCTTTTTAATACTCAATTTCCAAAGTAACGCAATAAAAATTATTCAAACTATTATTCAGGTAATTAATATAGGGAACCTTTGACGTAGAACACTAAACTAAAACAAGTCTTACATCTTCCCATCCTCAGGAGAGAATTAAAACGAAACACCGACCACCTTATATAGATAGATATATTTCTTCACCATCTTATGTTACATAACATGTATAGTACGTCATAAAAGAACAAAAATTAAACAATCCAAGTTACAGCAACAAAGAAAGGCTTACAAACAAATTAAAATAGCAACAACATAAAACAAAGTAAAATCTAAAAAAATCTTACAATATCGCTTCTTAAAAAGTCCTCAAAGGTATAAAAAGCTTGATATATCAAAAATGATTTAATACATTTGGTAAATTGGACTTCACCAAGGTTCTTTATGTGAGACGGCAGCTTATTATAAAATTTGACACAATAATAGTCAGAACCTTTCCTAGTCCTCAATAGGCGGTGAAATTCAGGCAATATGTCATTGCGATTTCGCGTACCATAATTATGCATATCAGAGTGTAGAGTGAAATGCGAGGCATTGGTTCGAATGTAGCCAAGACAGTTTAAGATGTACAAGGAAGGCAAAGTAAGTAGTCCATGTTCAACAAAATACTTTTTACAGCAGTCACGCCAACCGAGCCCCAACATTGTACGTAAACATCTCCTCTGTAGCTTGAAGATTTTCATTGCATGGGAACTATGTCCCCAGTTCAAAATACCATACGACATACGGGAAACAAAATAACCATGATATACCGTCAACAGACTGGCGATTGAAACACTCTGCGCAAGCCTTCTGATCAGATATATGACCCTGGACAGCGAGCACCCAAGTTCTCGAACATGACTCTCCCAGGTTAATTTAGGATCAAGATGAACTTCAAGGAACTTCACGCGAACATCGCTCTGAAGATCGATAGGCGCAGAACGCAATGTAAAGTTCATGCTCTGAGTTTTAGCCTGATTCAAGCTCAGTTCATTTGCCAGAAACCAATTGCCTATGTCAGTCTCAACAGCATTAACCAACTCCCCTAAAGGGTCGTTTGGTCGATATCTAATCAGACTAGTTGTGTCGTCAGCAAAGAGGATTATATTTGACTCTTCTTGAAATTTGTATAAATCATTTACGTATATTAAAAACAATAAAGGTCCCAAAACCGACCCTTGGGGCACACCCCGTCCAACCCTTCGTCTCTCCGAGTATCGTCCTCCATACAAAACGTGCTGAAAACGATCGCTGAGATAAGAGCCAACCAAGGCAATACTGTCAACATCAAAGTTATAGTAAGAGAGTTTCTGAAGAAGTATCTCGTGTGAGACACAGTCAAAAGCCTTAGTGAGGTCATAAAAGGAAGCAAAGGTGTCACAGCCCTGCTCCATGCCATCCGAAACATATTCCAAAAGGTTATTAATTGCAAGAGTAGTAGATCTCTTATTACGAAAGCCATATTGACCTTGCATAAAGAGATTATTTGCTTCAAAATATTCAGTTATTTGATTTTTAATAATAGACTCAAAGATTTTCGAAAAAATTGGCAAGATCGATATTGGTCGATAGTTACTGGGATCATCAACCGATCCTTTATTTTTGTAGATTGGAATAACCCTTGCCTCCTTCAAGACCGCCGGAAATACAGCATCACCAATGCAATGGTTTATCAACTTAGTAAGCGGCACCACTAGCAGATTCTTTAAAGTCCCAATAATCCTAACATTAAGCTCATAACAATCCGAGCTATAGGATCATTGCTATATTACGAGTTCTGAATTCAGAAGGCTCTAGTCCATGTTATAGTGGGACGCCCTGTATATGCAACAAGAAAAGCTAAAATAAGCGTCTCCGACAAAGTCCTGCAAGAGAAGTTTGAAAATGTAAAGGCAACAGAAACATAACAAGTACTGGCAATACTGATAAGGAGTCTCGCTTTCCTGGTTTTTCCCAAGCATATTTTTCCGCTTCCTTAATAAAAAAATCACCATTATTCACCGAAAACATTATCATGAAACTTGTGAAATTGCCGAAGGGCTAAAACACACACACACAAAAAATATGGAAGCACAAAAAAAAGGAAGTTAATGTGCCAACCTTCTCCCGCATCCCATACCTCTCTGGTCTGTCTCGTTGTAAAAACATTGTCATCTAGCAATCCCTAAAAGATTTGATGTTTAGTAGGCGGGCGTGCGTCCCCAAAGGAACATCAAGCGTGTGTGGTAGACATTATGATGGAGAAACTTCCGTGAATGTAAATGTGAGTATATAAATCAAAAGAGCGGAGGAGAATAAATTGAAATAAAGCTAATTTAACCTTCACTTTAGCCTTTCTAATATTATGAATAACAATGACTCAAAAACCTTTCTAACTGATACTAAAGGCAATCTAAAGACCAACCAGAAGAGAACTTTGAGGACCAAGTTTTGCCGCTATAATTTAGTATCCAAGGGTGAAAATTATGGTCAGATACATATGAAATGACAAAGAAATCAAATTATACTAAGAGAATACGACAGCTAATAGTAGTGAAAATAAAGATCAGAACACTAAAAAAAGAAAGATTAATTATAGCCCGAAACTTGATACAATCTCTAGCACTGGTGCAAATAGACTACTTCGCAGTAACGGCACCAAAACGTAAATATACTTTCTTCAAAAGATTCTTTTCATATTCAGTTTTCAACATTTACAATTCCCTTCGAGAAGAACTAAAATCATTAAATAAAGTTACTTTCAAAAAGAAACTCCGAAATATGTTGTTGGGAGGCAATTGAGGCGCTTTTCGGAAAAACCTCTAAGTCTAATTTCACCGAAATCGAGATAATGGCGCCAATTCATTCCTAGCCTCCGTACACATGTTCACACATCATTATTTCTCATAAAAATTGCATAGGTTCCATAGTATTTATAAATAAAAATTGGCTTGTTCTTCTAAAAACATCATAAGTCCACACTGTTTTAGCTAAGAAAGTCACATTGTATTTATTAAGTTTATTGGAGTAATTGTCTGTAATATTTCCTGTTCGTGATCGATTAAAAAAATTGTTTGATTCCATAACTTACCTATTCCCTGTTAGAGGATTTGATGATGATGATGATCAAGATTTTTCTCTCATCTCAAGAAAGAAACAAAAAACTGAACGAGTTGAGATTCCAGAGGGGTGGGATATCATCATTGTAAAAGCAAGAGCTAAGCCGTCTCCATTTAGATTTGTCAAAGTAGATCGGTCAATGATTTGTGACATTAAAAGTACAACTGACAAGTTTTTTCTAAAAAATCCAAAACCTGCTATTAAAATAAAAAATTTGAAGATACTGAGAATTGAAAGTACTAACAGAGTTTAATATTTTTATATGCACTTTGTTTTTTGTGTCAGAGTTGTTTTTTATTTTTTAGTGTTACTTACTAAGGACACTTGTTATATATTTTTTTTTCATATTAAAATTGGTTTTTCTGCGTCAGAGTTGAGCTTTTTGGTTTTTTAGTGTTTGTATTCAGGACACTTCTTCATTTTTTCTTTCAAAAACCTCACATGTCCATGTGTTTTTTGTATTTTGTTCATATACGATTGACAAAAAAGCTGTAAGTAATTCTGAACGAAGCATTTTCTATATTTTTACTTCTATATATGCCAATAAAGCGCTCTTATCAAAAATGAGAATGCCAAAGTTTTTTTCATTTTCCCAAATATGTTAATTTTGGACTAATGATGTTTTTAATAATTACTTTGTAGAATATAGAATCTCGTTGAGTTTAGGTTAGGTGTACAGAGTGGATCCTTTTCATAAGATAGCTTATGAAATTGAATCCAAACCTCGCCTTTTAACTCCCAGCTTTGTTTAAGTTGTGTGGAGTCTATTTTTTCACAAACATATGTTCATACAAAATTGAAGATGCCTCTATCCCACTGGTCGATCGTGTTTTTATTTTACAGGATTTAAAATATAAGATATGAACTCCCTCCGATGTCAAAGCGTTTCAATCTAATTCGATCACTTCGAGTGGTAAAGCTCGGTTTTATATTTTTATAGTTTGTCATTTCATTTAACGGACTATTTCGTCTTGGACTGCCATTCCTCCCGCCTAGGGCCAACGCAAACTACTTCTAGTTAAATAAATGTGTTTCCTCGTCCACCATACCACAAAATCATTTCCAGTCACAGATATAAAGCACCCATTCAATGTAGCCTTTCCCATTCTCACAGCAGAGCAATTTCAGTTCTCCCTTGTCCCTCCTTGTAGATACAAACACACCTCCTATCTTTTACAGTCTGAATACTACTCCTCATGTCGACAATCATCAGCAATTCCATTCTTAGCCGCCGGCCATTTACCAAATGGGTTTGCTGACACCCTTCAAGGGATAGATATACGATTGTGGCGATGTGTACGGGTGTTTTTATCTTCGAGACGTTCGTTGATGGAATAAGACGGCAGTAGCGGATAGTTTTAATAATTCCCGCAATATTAACCGGACAAAGAAAATTTTGTTCAAAATCAATCCTAAATAACTTTTTAAGTATTCCATCAATTTTGACAATTTTTTTTTTCGAGATTTAGGCCGTTTTATTGTCTTCATTTTTTCATATCGAAACTTCAAAAATTTCGAACGGATTTGTTGTTATACAGGGGTGAACAAAAAGTTACATTTCACTCTAAACTTTTCATCACCCTGTAGAAAAAACTAACGAACGAATAATGATATTTTTTGCAAAATTTTGAAGCGCCATCTTTTCTGAACATCATACTTTTTGATTCATACCGATATCTGTATTCTTAAAGGAAAAATACTGGTTTTAAACAAATAATGCAATTCTGAAGTCCGTCGGCTTGAATACGAGGGTTGCCTTTTATATTTCGGGATTTGGCAACCCTGGTGTTGCAATCTGGCAACTGATAGCTCTATCGTAAAGTTGGACATTTTTGAGATTACATGTATTCAGAACGTTTTGACATACGAGCACTATTTGTGTTGTTTACAGTAACTTAAAAGATTCATCTCGGCCCAAAAATGGAATTAAATCGTCAACATTTTCGTGCGATTATTTTTTACAACTTTCGACGTGGATTAACTCAGCAACAGTGCATGGATGAACTTAGTTCAATTTTTGGCAAAGAAGCTCCATCAAGGACCAGTGTTTATCGATGGTATGGTGAAAAGTTGTCGCTACTCAAGTAACTGAATACCTCGATGCTCACATTATCGCATTATTCCTAAACTTCAGTCGGGCTTTAGAAGGTGCCACAGTACAACTACCGCGTTGTTAAGTCTGCTGGATGATATTTTTCGAGCTATTGACAATGGACGGGCAGCACTATTGATTTCGCTCGATTTTTCCAAAGCCTTTGACACTATCGATCACGATCTATTATGTTCGAAGTTGTCTTATTATGGCTTTGCGGAGGATTGTGTCTTGTTCTTTCGCAATTATTTGAGTGATCGTACACAGAGTGTTTGCATCAATAATTTGTCATCGGTTGCAAAGCCTGTCATTTCTGGCGTTCCGCAAGGATCAATTTTGGGTCCGCTACTCTTTACAGTATAATACACAGCAAGTATTTTTGATCAAGTTAATTTTAGCAATGTAAGTGCTTTTGCGGACGATACCCAATTATTATATGTCATCGATCAAACCAAAACGGAATATGTCAACGAACAGGTATCAGATGATTTGATTGCAATATCTGAATTTTCTGAAATGCATAATTTAAAATTAAATGCAAATAAAACCAAAATGATGTTATTCTGTCGAGAAACCACTCGTGCTGCTCTTAAAGAACCAATAAGTTTGCGGTTAGCAAATGACACCTTACTATTCGCGGAAAACATGAGAGTACTTCCATCCTCCTATTTACTTAAGATCTGACTTTGCTTATGAAATTATTGAAAAATGTTCCTCCATTTCACTAGAATCCCTGTGGCTCAAACTAAAGAGTGGTACTTCATCTTTTGTGGTTGGTGTTATGTACAGGCCTCCATCCGGCAATTTAACATCATTTTTTAATGAATTTGAAAATATTATTTGTAAACTCATTGTTACGGATAGCATACTAATATGTGGCGGAGACCTGAATATCGATATGTTGGATGTTTACGGTAGGTTGCCGATGGATTTTTTTAATTTGATCGAGTCTTTAAATTTGAAGCAAGTTATTGGTATACCCACAAAGGTTTCTGGTTTTTCATCAACATTGTTAGACGTGATACTAATTCCATCGGATGTTGATGATTTTGATTCTGGTATCTTTGATTTATCAGACATTTCTGATCATTTTCTCACGTTCATTAATTTGACGATCGTTAGGTTACAACATAAATCAAGAACTTGTAGGACGAGAAATTTGAGATCCCTCCCTGATGCTGTCCTGGAGCCCCAGAAGTAGTAGCGATTGAACAAAGGACTTCTCGACAAGTCCATTAGAGGATATTACAAACGGCAAAATTTTCACTTCATTTTATTTATTATTATTATTATTCAATCGTGGTCGTAGTTCACTCTCAGACGAATTTTGTGAAGGTCCTCCAAAATCACTTGCTCCGAAAATCATTGATGCTGTGCGCGAACTGATTTAGCAAGATCGTCATGTGACCTATCAAGAGATTGAGACAACCTTAGGCATTAGTGAGACCAGCATACATTCAATATTGCATAAACATTTGACTGTTAAAAAAATTTGTTCGCGTTTGATCCCACACAATTTGTCAATTGCTCAAAAAAAGGCTCGTGTCGATTGGTCGAAAGAAATGCTCAAAAAATACGATCGCGGTGCTTCGAAACACGTCTATGACATCGTGACAGGTGATGAATCGTGGATTTACGCGTATGAGCCCGAAAGTAAACAGCAGTCGACTGTATGAGCCAAATCCAACAAAAGTTGTTCGCACACGAAGCACTTCCAAGCAAATGGTCGCCTGTTTTTTCGGAACAACTGGACATGTCGCAACCGGTCCACTAGAACAACGCAGAACAGTCAATTCTGAGTGGTACACAATCATTTGTTTCCTAGTTGTCTTCCAAGAAATCAGGAAAACCAACCGCGGAAGACGGATCACTCTTCACCACGACAATGCGAGCTCTCACACATCGACTCAAACGACTGCATTTTTGAGCACCCAGAACATCGATTTGGTGAGTCATCCGCCGTATAGTCCTGACTTGGCACCGAATGACTTCTTTTTATTCCCGTACGTAAAAAACAAAATGAGAGGTCAACATTTTTCGGCACACCTGAAGAAGCGGTGGCTGCATTCAGCATGCATGTTTTAGAGATACCTCAATCAGAGTGGCAAAAGTGCTCCGACAATTGGTTCAAACGCATGCAAAAGTGTATAGATTTCATGGGGAATATTTTGAAAAACAATAAAGTGATTTTCGATGATTAATATTTGTTTTTGTTCCGAAATATAAAATGCAACCCTCGTACATGCGACAAAACATCGTCTTCATGAAATGAATAAACGCGACGCCTTTTTATTCGATTTTTATTTGGATTGAGAAAAGGAATTCAGTTGGAAAACTGGTCGAGCGAATGTTATTTACAACAAAAAATATGTTTAGAATATACACACGAAAACGATGGAGAACATATAATATATTCCCATTATCGTAACTTATCCTTAACATAGATAAAAAATCCGGGATATGTGGGAATAATCCATGTAGATATAATGTGGCACCTGTATGTATAGGGTATGTAGATTTCTTTGTAATTGCGGACTAGCTCTACATTATTTCAACTTTCACCGTATCTTGACCCAGACGGCGTTAAATGGCGGCCAATTGACCGGCTCCAAACGTGAAATAAACTATTCAATCGAAGTCGCTACTCAATTGGGCAATTGTCTTGCTGAAACCACATGTCAGCCAAGTCCAGCTCTTCCATTGTGATCAGCAGCGTTCCTGCCTTCATCGTCTTTGGAAAAGTACGGTCCATCATGCCACCGGCCCATAATCCACACCAAACAGCCAAACTGTGCGCATTTTTGGGATACTTTGGCAGTTCTTGTAATGCTTCTGAGTACTCTTCACACCAAATACAGCAATTTTGCTTGTTCACGTATCCATTCAACCAGAAATGAGCTTCGTGGCTGAATACAATTTTCCGATAAAAAAGTGGATCTTCATCCAACCTTAAAGCGCCATTCACCGAAAGTTAACCGTTGTTGTAGTTCGTGTGGCTTAATTTCTTGCACCAGGTGTATTTTAAAAGGGTTTACACTCAAATCCCTGCGCAAAATTTTCCCCGTAGTGGGGTAACAGAGGCCTAATTGCTGCGAACAAGATTGCGAATAGCTGCCTCAAAAGGTCGCATAAACTGACCATAAAATGGAAGAAGTGCACGATGCAATTTCTTAACCGAGCATGAATTTTGATAATAAAATTCAATAATCTGCAAGCGTTCGTTTGTAAGTCGAATCATGGTTAAATTATAGACGAAACTGAACATTTTATACGAAAAGAGTTTAGCTGCCGAAAACAGTGTTGCCAAAAAGAAAGTTGCTAACAAATCACCCATTAAAGTTCTTCTCATGCCTATTTGAAATGCCAATAACAATAATAGTTCCTCAAAAAAAAAAAAACAAGGAAGCATCATCTGTTAAGTGTCCCACAAAATTCGTAAAATTAAGCGATACGATTATGTAAAAATCACAGCCAAACGACTGTTTGGACACGACGTTGCTGTGATTACATTTGTTATACATAGGCAAGATGGAAAGGCAGAGAAAACATTATTCCTCTAGTGGTATGGCATTGGCTGGGATATATATTTCATTGTTCGATGCAGCAGTATTTCCAACATTTTGCTGCTCCAGTCGAGTCGAGGTGTCAGTTGCATGCCATGATATACACACATACATGCTCGTAAACTGCGTTATATAAATAGTGTTGATTTTCGTTTTCAGCTAACGCAGTGGAAAAAAGTAAAACAGAGATAAAGTAGGATTTTAAATAGCTGATATATATGTTTCCTCATAATAGACTATCCATTTTAATATTTGATTGATAACTTAGAAATATTTGGCTAATTTAATTCTAACTTCAACACATTTTTCAATATTAGATAAAAAGTGGGTCGTTACACGGCGCGGCGTAGCAAACCTTCGTATATTTCTTCAACTTCTTCAGGAATTTTGACTTTCCGTTCCTCGATTGTACCTGGACAACTCCCAAACATTTTGGCTTTAAATATCCCCACAGGAACAAATAGAGTGCAGTTAAGTCGGGGTACCTCGAAGGCCAAGGCAAATCTCCGAATCGACAAATGAGGCGGCAATTAAATATTTCTCGCCGGACATTCATTGAGTTTCTGGCGGTATGTCCTGTTAAGATGGGGGAGAAATTGCGTTCATCGAATTCGTTCCTGCAGAAGAAGTCGTAGAGGCCATTTCAATGACGTTCTATTTAGAACTTAATTGTATCGATTGTACTTCACATTCAATAAAAAACTTTTGAATTTCCTTAACAATAAGTGGGTTTTTTTTAAAGAAATCATATCACTCTTATTGGAAAACCCCTTATAAGTTATATTAATTATATGTTTTATTACTGAAGTCTACGCTCTGCAGCACTGCCTCTTTAACAGGTCACGCGCCGCCACTGAGATTGAGTTATTAATTTAATCTTTTCTCTCTTTAAAACACTTATTATTTTTTATTTTTATTTATTACAACCCCGACTAACGTAAAGATGAAAGAGAGATCTCATTTATTTTATTATTTTACCCCAAAGGCGGTAAACTATAAAACGGCAATATAACCAAGCCCGAGCTACCCTTATATTACATATATAAAAGTTAATAATATGTTATAGCAGATAGGAAAGATGAGAATAATATTAGGAGAATTGCAGGAGCACATATCATATAGCAAAGCTGATGCTGAACGAAGATTATTCGTTATATTTTTAATTTTCCTGACAGAAAAGAAATTAAAACCGTATAAAAACAATATTAAATAATGGTGTAGGCATCCCCTAGAGGGGTTATATGATAGTATATTGTGTACTTAGTATAGGAAAAGAAACTCTGTCTCGGACGACTATGGAGTTTGCACAGCAATCAGGATCCCGGGAATGTGTTCCTTTTCCAGAAGATCAGGTGAAGGTCAATTGAAACAACATGGTGGTTGCTATACTTTCTTTCGGAAAGGAAATGAACTGTTGCCCTCGAAGCATAAATAGGTCTCTATTCTAAAATCTAAAATTTCTATATATTTTTTTGTGTTAGACATCAGCTATTTTTTTAAGCATCGGGTTTTATTCATTTTTCTTCTCTTTGGAGGCACTATTTATACGTACATATTTTATATTTCAGATCTTCTAGGCCAAGTTCTTGTACGCAATATAGTTGGTTTTTTGTAGATTTATTATAAAAATTATTTTGCCCCCTTTTATACTATTTACGAACGCCTATGTAAACAAAATTGTATGCTGCATTTTGTAGGTTATCTTATATCAAAGCTATATATAATTAGCCAATTTTTCTGGTATATTTGGGAAATGTTTTCTTTTTGTTTTTGACCATTTTTTTAGACTATTTTCGAACGCCTGTGTGAACCAATTCTTTTATGGAATATTTTTTAGCTTATATTGTATCACAACAATGCAAAATTATTCCATATTTCGAATAAGTTTAGGAAATACCCCTTTTCCACTATTTACGAACGCCTATGAAAGTAAGTTATTTATGATACATTTTATAGGTTATATTCTATCAAAACTATAAATAACTAGTTAATATTTCTGCTATGTTTAAGAAATACGTTTTTTTAAAATCTTTTTTACCCCATTTTACACTATTTCTGAAGCCAATGTGGTCTAATATTTTATGTTCAATATTTTAGGTTATATTCAATTAAATGCGTAAAAAATTATTTCGGATAAGTTTAAGAACTATGAATTTTTTTAATTTTTAAACCCTCTTTTAATCCCCTTGCCTACGCTCAATTTTGATGTTACATGTTGCGGGATTGTAAAAGTGTGCCTTATGTTTACAGACCTTCTAATAATTAACTCATACAAGTAGATTGGAGTCCGCGTATGGTAGCTCTTATACAATAACATCAAAAAAAGGTACTCGAATCTGGAAAAAAGTCTGGTTCCTCAAGGCGATTCAGAAATGGGGTTATATGAGATCTGTAAGGCACCAAACATGTATCTTATGCACGCATTCTGAGTTAGTTTTGTTATAGTCAGTGAGAAAATGATAATAAACCTGACAGCAATAATCAAGATGTGGATAGAGAAGCGCTTTAACCAGTCTCAACTTCGCTGATTCATCGAGAGAGTGCTTCAACGAATAAATTGACTTAAGTCTGAACATTGCGTTTTTGTATACTGTTAGACAGTGTTCATCGAAGCATAGTCTGGAATCAAATATTATACCAAGATTCTTTGCTTTATGCAAATAATTATAATAAAGTAGTCATGACGAACACTACCCACACACATAGCAAACGTTTTCTAAGGATTTATTCTGAGGCCATTACTTTCACACCACTCCGAAAAATTAGGTAAGTCTTCATTAAATTTGGAAATAGCATTAGGTGCATTCGCGACATGGAAAGGTAGATAGAATTGGACGTCGTCCGCATACATGTGCATTTTTACATGTCTTAATCTAGAAACAACATCAAAACAATACACGGAAAACAAGAGCGGACCGAAAATGCTGCCTTGAGGCACGCCGCACTTAGTCCTGCTAAATTCCGAGCAGTGCGCTGCACCAAGTCTTATTCTCTGAAAACGATCAAATAAGTATCCCTTCAGTCAGTTTAGAGAAACGGAATCAAAACCTAAATATTTGATTTGAATGATTTGAATAAAACGACGTCTACTCCACAAAATGATCTATATATATACGTTAAAACCTTGTTTTAAATGCCAGACATGTTTCGGACTACACGTCCATCATCAGTGGCTTAAGGAACCTTATACAGTATTGTCAGATGTGAGGGTCGTACTTCATACAAATGTTAAGAGAGAGTTTTACATTGATTTAAACGTTTATACACATCACCTTGTTGGAAATAAATTGAGTTTGTTAAATTAATAAATTATAGTTAAATATTTGAGTTTTGCTAGAAGCAGAAGCAGAAATTTACCAGGTCGAACGCTTTACTCTGGTCAAGAAGAACAAATGTTACACATTGAGACATATCTAGCGCTCGAGCCAGGTCATCCGTAACCTTCAACAAAGCCGTCGCGGTACTATGCCTTTTTCGAAAACCAGATTGAAATGCACCTGTGTGCTCACAATACGTTCAAAAATTTTGTACATCACTGGCAATATACTTATAGGTCTAAGATCGTTGTAAGTGGCGGGTGATTGAATTTTAGGTATTGGGACAATTATTAGTGCGTACGCGAAAACCATGGACACCGACGAGGAATTAAAAGAGGAATGCTACTCCGAACTCGATAGGGTGCTGACCAACGTTCCTGCCTCCGACAAACTCACCCTGCTAGGAGACTTGAACGCTCGAGTTGGTCGAGTAGGAAAGTGTAACTCCAACGGTCTATTGCTGCTAACGAAATGGCCAGAACAAAATCTTGTTAGACAAAAAGACAAGTTTAAGACGACATGGCAACTACCTAATTGTTCGCGCTCCGAATATGATATGAAGTGAAGAGCACCAAAGCTTTAACGAGTGCTGATGATGGCTGTACTGATCACGGATTTGTGCGATCCAGTATGACCTTACGTCTACCTGCAAAACGACCAAAACAGAGAAGGAAACTAAGACGAAAGCTTAACATCGAATGCGTAAAGGAGAACCGAGCGGAACTGTGTTTCCATCAACACCAGCATGATATTGAAGAACACTGGTAGTTATTTAGGTCTACCGTACTCTCTGCTGGTGAGGAGACGCTAGGCTATGTGCGACGAAAATATCAGGATTGGTTCGACGAATATGATGAAGAGATACAAAGACTAATAGACACAAAGCACAAGCACAAAATGACCGCAACTCAACATCCAAAAAGCGTATCTTTGAAATGGCGAAGTCTGAGGTAAAACGAAGAACTCGATATCTGAAGAATCAGTGATGGACGACTAAATCGATCGAATTGCAACAACTATCCGACAGCAATAACACCAAAGCTGATGCTAATGATGAAAATTACCGTCCAAGCTCATAACTTTTGTATTGTTAAAGCTACAAACTTGAGTACAAAATATGTTTAATGATTAATTTGTATCTCCCCAAATGTTTCAAAAGTTACCCCCAAGAAAATGATCTCCTTTAGTTTCATAAATGGATTGTGATGCTTTTTTGCAAGATTTCGATGTCGGGTCAAAAAGGAATTCAATGGCATAGAGAATGTTATTAAATTATGAGCATCAACTTGGAAAAATAGCCCTCGGTTTACCTCTTGAAAAATAAAATAAAGAAAATCCACAAACAACGATTTTCTTTATGAAGTCTGAAACTTTTCATCACAGCTTCGTATACAAAACGAAACAACATACCAAAACAGCTCGCAGCTAGGATATCTCGAAGCACTAATATATCTCCCCATCATCCTACCTCATATATAGCAGCATCGTATTGTTGACAATATAATCCTCTGTCTACATGCCTTTCCATCTTGAAATAAATTCACACACTAACACAATTACCTGAATGATGCTGTCTGACTCTCTAGGCTCACTTCACTCTCGTTCCTTGCAGGCTTAATAGTAATTTTGTGCTGTCGGCGGAGTACACTTGATTTTTCATCCCTTCTCTATCATTCTTTGCGTACTTATGCGATGGAAAAATGTCTCTTTCTCAATTATTACAAGTGAGTGAATAGAGTTTTGATAGTTGATATCGGATTCTAGAGTGGATACGAAATTAAATGACATGAACTATCTATCTTTATTCATAGGTAATTACAGATGAGACATTGTCAAGCTAATGGCCACTCTAAACAATTGTTCGACGTTCCATTCCCGGATGATCTTTAACCAGGAGATCTGTTTTCTTCCGACGCCCCAGTGGCCTTCTATTTTGCCCTTCATTATAAGCTGTAGGATCCTCTGAGAACATGGCCGAGATATCCCAGTTTTCGGCATTTATGGAATAACCGACAAGGGCATGGAGTTTCGTTTGCAATATTTGGAACAAGCCACTTACTATTTGTACAACTTTTCGATCCTCGTTGGCATGTTTTACTGAATATTGGATTGTATTCAATTCTGTTGGTTGGCGTTCCATCATTATTTTTCTCAATCGTGAAATAAGGTATCAGGCAATCAGCTGGTTCATCACCTCGCCAAGCTAACTCAACAGCTACAATATGGTAAAAAACTTTTTTGTAAACCTTCTGGTGTACATTCATCCCATAATCCAATGATTCTAGCCAAATCACTTGAACTCAAATTTGATGAACTGCATTTTCGTTTGTTTGGATCCTGCTGTAATCTTTGACATTTTGCATTTCTTGCATCTCGCGCATTTTTAAATATCACAGTGGTAAACGGGTCGAATACAAGTCATTGAAGTATTTTTCCTGGAGTAGCCTACTCGTAGTATTCCAAATTGTTTTTACAGTTGCTTCTTTATATTCAGTTCCGTCAGTTTTTCTCATATTTACCGCATAATCTTTCAATATATTAGCCAAATTATGCAAACTCATTTCAGCATTCAGTTCGTATTCTCTGGTCACACAAAACTCGAGAAATATTTTCCATACATATTTTTTTGATTTAATTGTATTTTTTGGTATATTATTAGATATAATATCATTAATTGCATCGTAAGATGCAATACCAAATCTTCGCGACATTTTTAAACCAGTTGTCATTTGACGTTTAATTAATTTTTAATAAAAAAAACACCACATGTAGGGTATTATCATAGAATAAGAAAGCTACGCTAACCAGAAGTTTTACTTGACGATTTCGATGGGATTTTGTGTTCGTTCGCGCGATTTTGTGCGCAAGCTGTCGAATTGGGTAAAATTCCAATATGGACGAATATTAATGATTGTTTACATTCGTTTATTCCATTTTCTAAAAAGTTTTCAACGTTTTTCCATTTTTATTAGTTATTTGGTTATAAGATTTATTGAATTCTAGTTTTAAGAACAATAGTGTAATAGTGTTTATTTAATTAACTGTTAGTGAAAGCATAGCTTAATAATTGTGTACCTACATAAATCTCTGGTGTGGTGAAAGACAATGCCAAATTATTGTAGTAACAACAGCCACAAAACTGGAAAGTTAATAAGATATTTCAAAATTCCGAGTGATCCAATAAGGATGTAATGTACCGACACAAAATGTTGACTGTTTTAGCTATATTTTTTAAATAATTTTCAAGGCAACTTCAATGGGTGGAAAACATTGGCAGGTTAGACTTGATATCGAACGAACCGGAAAAAGTGTTTAACCGCAAAGTTTGTAGTGAACATTTTGAGGAGAAAATGTTTGCTGGTTTTGGCAACAGCAAGCACAAAAGGGAAGTCATACCGACTATTTTTTAAAAGGTGGTTAGCGAGCAAGGTAAATGTTTGATGAGTGTTGTGTCAGTCGTATGTACATATTTAATTAATTTGTTTTAAGTGCGCGCCGATTCTCCACAACCATCAACGATATCGGATGGATCTTCTCTGGTTTTTGATGACTTGAATTTAGAAAAAACCCCTTTAGATAGTAAGCTACTTTTAATTACAAATTCTATCTTCATGTAGGTATTAGATGAAATTCTAAATTACAGAACAACTGCAAATATCTCCAGGAATATCTGAGCAATATCCAAGAAAAAAGCCTTGAAAATGGAGGTGCAGAACCTTAAAAGAAAGTTCGATAGAATTACCGGAACCTTCGAACAGACCATTCGATAAAGAAGATTATATTGAGTTTGTTAAAACTAATTTTAAGGAAGGCTTGGCTAATTTTGTTATTATGCAGTATAATTTATCATTGAAAGGTCGGAGATATACAAGTGAGTTCAAGAAATTGGCCGTAACTGTATATTTCTTGGATCTAAACTATATCAACACTTACAAGAAATTTTTTTTAGCATTTTTTTTAACCACAAAACCACAATTCATGTAAAGTTGAATATTTGAAAGATATTATATTTCAAACAATAAAAAAATTAATTTAATTAGCCTTAATGTGCGGGGTATAGTGAGCGATCAAGGATCCAACTTTTTAGCTTTCTCACAGCAAAATGGGGTGCAACCAGAAAGACCGTATTATATTTACCGCGCCCAAATTCCTTAAAAAATCGCCAAAGTATTCCAGAGTACATAATCAGGGTTTGTCAGACTGAGAAAAATAAACTGTTGCCGTGGAGGCATGAGTCTCCAAATTTAAGTGTAAAAGTAATATTTCTGTGACCTTTTTGTCATTTATCATTTTCCTAAGACTCTTGATGACAAGCTATATTTTTGTTTATTGTAGACAGCTATTTTTTATTTCTATTTAAATTATTCCATATTATTTATTCAAGCCTAGGAATTTTTTTAATTTTGAACCCTTTTCCACAAATAAGGAACGGATTGGTAAGCACGTTTTTATAATATATTTCATAGGTTATATTCTATCAAAGCTATAAATAACTAGGAAATATTTCTCCTATGTTTTGGAAATATATATTTTTTTTAAAGTTTTTAACCCCTTTTTACACTATGCCATCTAATCTAATTTTATGGTTAATGTGTTAGCTTATACTCTATTAAACCAAAAAAAATAAGTTGAAGTATGAATTTTTTAACTTTTTAAACCCCTTAAATACGCCGAAGTTAATCAGCACCTGCATAATATCTTGTAGTATTTTTGTGCCAAATTTGTTAAGTGGTTTTTTAGTTATCGGGGATACAGACCGAGAGACATTTTTTTAAAACTACTTATTTACATATAAATGACTGAAAACACGTTTTTCCGGGGGAATTAAAAAAAATTCACGAAACAGACCCCATATACATATTATATAAATATAATATGATATGGTGAGTAAAAAATATTCTAATTGACAACACATTTGCAAAAATTTCTAAATAATGTTGTACAATGATGTCATTCTGTTTTGTTTAAATTGTTTATTGTTGATTTGTAGATATTTATGTAGCTATTATTATGTTTTTATTATTAGTCATACGTATTTTATACTTTTATTTTTGTACTTTTGGCTACCGACGGGTCTATGTACATGAGTACGAATGAGACAGAAATAAATATTATTATAATAAAGTTTTTTTAAATTAAACATATTTTTTTTTATTGCGAAAGTTGCTCAAAAAAATATTCCGCTTATGTGAAATTGTGTACTATTTTAATTGTTAGTACAGAATTTATTGCCCGCTTGTTTGATATTGTGAACAATACTATGATGCGCACAAAATCTGCGCGAGTTTCAAGAAATCCCATACAAATCAATGCTATTTACACGAAGATAAACTTCTGGTTAGCGAAGCTTACTTATTCTATGGTATTATCGCTGTAATCCAGAGGTGATTGGATGAAATTTGACACATGACTTAAAATTAAGTAATTTGATTGGTTACTATATTTAGTAAAAATTATCTTTAAAATCAATCAATAAGATACATTTTGAGTTCCAACTGTGTGACAAACTTCTTCGGTGGTGACGTGCATTTTTTATGCTACTGAACTGTTTGTACTCAGGTTCATAACAATAAATCAGAGATTCCTGTCTATAGTGACAATCCAGGCCAGCACATCAACGTCCAAAAACCTCGCGAGGTAAAGCCCTCGTGTGTTTTTTTAAGTTTGTTTGTTTTTTTTGTTTGGATTGAATAAAATGTTCAGAAAACAAAAACTTTAATAATAATTTTGTGTGTTTTTTTAAGTCTATAAGTGCACAACTCTAGTTCGTCACGCTGGTATATTGTACGAGAAAACGAGAATCGTCCGATGCCTCTGAAATTGAATGGCTTTTACGACCAAAACCGACCGAAGAAAGAAAATAATAAAAATACGTAGAGAGAAGCAAAAAAATATAGCCAGAATCACACAAAACGAGAAAACGCGCGCAAAACGGGGTTATAGAGAAATAAAAAAGAGGCACACCCCGAACAAAAAAAAAATAAAAATAAAACGAGGAATTGTGTGTATGTCCTTTTCTCCCTTTTCCTATGTTGACGACGGCAATCCATTTATTTTATCAAGAAAACTTAATCATACTGTTGCGAATTTATACCCGTTGATTGTATAATGGCTCGTTTACAAAAAATGCCCGCACGTCTTTACGGTGATGGAAAAAGATAAAGGCTTTTCCTTTAAGAGGTGTCATTTTAATTTTGTAAAGGAAAAAACACATTTATCACTGAAAATCTTAACTACATTTCTTACGCACTGAAAAAAAAATTGTTTGGATCAAAAAAAAAATAGAGTTTAACCAAACAAATATGTCATCGGTATACGACAAACAAAGCATGTATTGTATATCCAAAGCTAAAATTCTTATAAAATCTGGTAGTGCTGTCTTTGTTGTCGAAAATCTGCAAAAATAGGACCGGCTTAACTTAAAGCTGCACCGCAGGGTCAGCCGCAGGTCGGCCTATATGGAAAATTTGTTTTCTGCTGCATCCCAACGGGTGCTTTTCAAGGGGATTTAATGCGGCCACACTATTTTATTAATTAATTTATTTACATCTCCAAAAGTTCATTTTGTGTGTGACGCAGAGGGAGATATCAACTATTTCCCATCCATCTGACTTAGCAGGTTATTGACACACATATGATCACATTCATCCATCTTACGGCTCTCATGACACTGTCATTTATGTTATTAACAGTAATATTACTTCAAATACACAATGACAACTTCTAAATTTACTACAACTACATGGAATAACCATTTTATAACACTACAATATACAACATTTTGATAGAAATTGATCTTAAACATGAAAATAATGCCGAAAACTTTTAGACTCTTAATGTAAACAAAGAAAATAATAATAAACTATTTGTCACAAGCAATTTGTCTGTCGTGTTAGTAAAAACATATTACCAAAACCAAATTATGACGTGAAACTAGAGGTGTCAACTATATTGGAATTTGTTGATTTTTTTTGAAAACCATTTTCATGACTATGGGACAAGCAAGTTCGTATATTTTTAGTTACAATCGTATCAAAGAATAACGTACACATTCGTAAATTCGAGTTGAGTTTTTCTGATCCAAAAATCTCATCCGCTTTATTGAAACACAGCATAATAAGTTAGAGAGATATGGTAGTCTTAAAAATGGAAACCTGACATACCAACGAATTTCAAAATAGAGAGATATGGTAGAATAATAACTGCAACCAACGAATTTCAAAATAGAGAGATGGTAGTCCTAAATGTAACGTACACCACTATTAAGGTTAACGTTATTTTAACATCTGGCTATGCGCTAAGGATTTATCAGATTATAACAACATTAATTAATAAGCAGCATGTACAGGGTGATACAAAAAGAACGTTGATTAGCCCACATTTAAGAAATTTGAAATGTATAGAAATTAGCATACACTTTAAATTTATATACAGGATGAGTCAAAAAAGCATTTCATTATTTTGTTAAAAACAAAAAAGTAATATTTTGAATAATTTTTTGATTTTTGTTGATCTCAATTCAAGCTTTCTTTGAAAGTGAAACTATATGGTCCTAGATGTTGTCTACGGGGTAACTCAAAAATGTTTCTATTTATCTTTTAAGACTTTTATTATTAATATAATAGTAATTATTTTTTTTTTGTCTAATTTTTTAAAATTTTTTTTATTTTATAAGATTTTCTTTTTTATTTTTTTTTTTAAATTTTTTTTTTTTTTTTTTTATCTTTTTTTGAATTTTGTTTTTCAATTTTTTTTTATTATTAATATAATATTAATTAATTTTTTTTTGTCTAATTTTTAATTATTTTTAAAATTTTTTTTTTTTTATTTTTTAAGATTTTTTTTTTTAGTTTTTTTTTTTAAATTTCTTTTTGATTTTAATTTTTTTTATAACCCTCAATGACTTTTGTCAGTTTTTCTTAGATTAATAAAATGTAAGAATTTTTTTTGGATATATTTCTTGGGTTTTTTGTTTCGTATTGACAACAATGGTGAGATAAAAAAAAAAAATGTATTTCATGTCAAAAAATTTTCTCACATTACGACGTTTCAACAAAATAGTTTTTGTCTTCTTCAGAAAAAAAAAGGAAAAAAAAAAAGAAAAAAAAGGGAAAAAAGAAGAAAAAAAAAACATTTTTTTTGACATGAAATAATTTTTTTTTTATCTCACCATAGTTGTCAATACGAACCAAAAAACCCAAGAAATATATCCAAAAAAAATTATAAATATATGGTTCAAGAAAATTAAGAGGAAAAAAAATGTAAGAAGATCTATCAAATTACATAATAATTTTTAATAAAACCTCAAGTGGGTGAAACTTTTTCCGTCACTGTATACAGTGACGCTATACGTTATGATGGTATACGACACGAGCGGAACACGTTGGGAGTTTAAGCATCAATATTTATATGAGCAAAAATATTTATCATCAGTTAATGTCTGAAAATAATAAAGTGACGAATACACTTATTATAAAAAGAATGTTTGAGTTAACTAAGATTCCGGTTTCTACTGTTAATCTAGTTATTAAAAAAAGGGGTTGTTGTAGATCACTATGTTAAAAGAAAATGGAAAAATCAAAAATTTAAAAATATTGACGATGCCTCAAAGGAATGTATTCGAAGAACAATTCATAATTTTTATAAAGAAAATAAAGTCCCTACTTTGGAAATGATTTCGAATAAACTGAGCGAATACCCTAATTATAATTATCGATCTTTGGAAACTATAAGAGGTATTTTATTAGAGTGTGGATTTAAATATAAGAAAATTAATAACCGTTTATTAATAATGGAATCACGCTGTATTGTGGAAATGCGCGAGGAATATTTCCGTAAAATAAAAGAGTATCACGAGTCAAACAGAACGATAATAATATATCTTGACGAGACGTGGTTTGATACGCATGATACTGTGAAGTACGGTTGGGTAGACATGACTCAAATTGTACTTTAAATGCTCCATGTTCAAGGGGAGAACGGGTTATAATTCTACATGCGGGAAGTGAAAATGGGTTCGTATCCAACTCACTGCTCTGTCAGCCAAAAACATAAGACAGTCTTCTGCGGACTACCACGAAGACATGACCGCAATTTGTTTGAAAAATGGTTTACTTTGTTGTAATTTGTTAGCCTCATCCCAAGAATTTCCAAATCTAAATATTGAAGAAATAAGACTCAAGAAAATAAGAGAATAAAATTGTCTTGTAATTGCGTGAAAACCTGTTATCCAAGTAAATAAATAAATAAATAAAAATAAATAAATATTTTGTAAAAATATCTTTTTCTACTAACCCCATTTTATACTGCACCTTTTGCAGCTAGTGATCTTTTAGCATATAAGTATTTTAGGTTTATGGCAATATGACCTTTTCGCATCCAAACTATTATACTTATACATAAAAATATTTATAAAACTCAAATAAACATAATCGCGTTTCACAGCTATGTAACATCAATTTTATTATAGTTCCAAACTACTGAAGCTGTTAAGCACATAATATTTTTACACCCAAAAGGCAAGTTTACCCCATATACACACACACAGATTTTCCTTGAATTTATCGCTTTTATTATAATATAAGTATATTGCGAATAGCATCAAAAATGTCTCATGTATGTGTTTATCTCTCTTACAAAAGTAACGAGAGGTATATATTCGTGAAATTGCCTTTTCCAAAGTATCTCCTCTATGATGTCTCTTCGCTCTTTCTTTTCCACTGGATGCGGCAACGGCAGCCACACGATATAACTATGATTATTATTATGATGGAGAAATAAACTGGGATATACTTTTATTGCCGACATGGTATCGCGCGTTTATAAGTTATTACTGCGACGTTTAGGGATTGGAGGATTTTCCAAAAATAGAAAATGAAGCTAAAATCGTATCTGTTTCGAGAAAAGTTTGCTGCAGCAAGTGTATCGTTCGGAATATGTTTTCCGATAGAAAACATGTTTTAGCACTGCACTCAAACACTTTATTTAAATCTCGACGCCTTACATTATACAGTTCTTTCATTTTAAAACTGGCCATCCAGATTCACTCGTCATCTGAAGTAGAATCACAATTCTCGACATAATTTTGTTGAAAAAAGAGGGTGGCAACCCCTTTTTTAGGCAAACACACTACAAGGAAAAGTTTACGGCTGATACACTTCAAGAAATTCCTTGGAAAATTCTAGCATGAAAGCTCCAAAATCTGTTTGGAGCCCTGTAAGAACGGGCTAAGTATCCTTTCAGGACATTAGAAAACATATGGCAAGACTCCTGATCACCTAGTAACAGAATGCACCGCTATCAGAAGCCAACACAAGGAACACTTGGGGCATGAAATCGTGCAAGATGAAGACGTGTTGCCCCTGAAACCAATCAAGCTACTGGAGTTCATGAGAGCTCTAGAAGTTGCTGGAGAATTGTAAGTTGTTCAAATATTATCAACTTTTGAAGCAAGGAGTCCAGCCTCCTGGTTTTACTGTCAATTTTGTTACAGAAAAATCGTCAAGTAATTACCGTGAGCAAAATTTAAAGGAATCCCAACCAACGTTTGCGTTAAGAATCGCGTTTTGAATTGAGCTAAAAATTAAATGTTAAAGCAAGACAAGGCTAAAAAATCTCACATAAAGATACATCATGGGTCGTTAAATTCCCCTGTGTGTTTTAGAAATAAATTTAGAGCAAAATGCAACTTTTGGTTGTACTCTGTATAATATCAAACGGCCTCAAAATTTTTGCCAACTCGATAACAGGTATTGAACAAGTTGAAATAGGCTCCAAGAGATTCCTTGGAAAGCCCTGTAAGAAGGAGCTAAGTATCCTTTCAGGATTTCTTACAGGACATTAGAAAACATATGGCAAGACTCCTGATCACCTAGTAACAGAATGCACCGCTATCAGAAGCCAACACAAGGAACACTTGGGGCATGAAATCGTGCAAAATGAAGACGTGTTGCCCCTGAAACCAATCAAGCCACTGGAGTTCATGAGAGCTCTAGAAGTTGCTGGAGAATTGTAAGTTGTTCAAATATTATCAACTTTTGAAGCAAGGAGTCCAGCCTCCTCGTTTTACTGTCAATTTTGCTACATAAAAATCGTCAAGTAATGACCGTCAGCAAAATTTAAAGGAATCCCAACCAACGTTTGCGTTAAGAGCGGGTAGCAACGCATCTAGGTTCACTACGTTACTTAAGCCTCCTGCGCCGCCGCTCTTGACGTTCCTCTTTCAGATTTCAGTCTTTCCTTGTCCTCGCTCTTCGAATCGTCGTCATCTCCATCTCGTCAATATTTAGCTATAGCCAAATGGCTTTACATATCTTGTGACTTCTTGCGAGTTGTAAGAGTAAGTAGCGACTCTAAATCATTGTGATTGACTGCTTTGATGTTTGCGATATACATTCGTGGAAATACCGGACAAATAAAATTTTGTTCACATTCAATATTAAAGAACTTTTTAAAATGTGCATCGATTTTAATAACTTGTTTGTTCAGTTGTAGCTTATTTCATCTTGTTCATTACCTGATATTTATTTATTTATTCTTTGCTCCTCAGAATGATAACAATATACAATATGACATGTTACATTATGGGATAGTCAATAATATTACATACAACACAAAAACAATCATATTCATACATAACCCGCTATAATTCGGGACTTAAAACTATTCATTAGTATAATTTAAAAACTCGTCTACTGAATAAAAACATTTCTCTATTAAAAAGGTTCTCAGCTCCAGTTTCAATTTTTGGTAGAAATGTTTTGAAACTTTTGGATTTTTTAAATTTTATTTAACACCTATGTAGTTAGGGTTCTTTTGGCCAATAGTTGATCTGGAGGATGGTAATACCAACTTATTTTTATTTCTAGTATTGTGGCTATGTATATCTTCTGATTTAGGCAATATTTCATATTATTTTTTTATATGTACTATAAGTGCGTACATGTATAGTGAAGGGAATGTCATTAACTTTAATTTTTTAAAATGGTCCTTACAGGAAGTAGTTGGAGATATTCCTTGCATCGCTCTGATGATCCTTTTTTGAGTTCTGAACACCCTCATTGTCCCACTCGCTCCCCTCCAAAATATAAAACCATACATCAAGGTAGACTGTATCAGACCAAAATATATCAATTTAAGAATATCATTCGATACAGTATTTTTGATGTTGTTTATTAGGAATATGTAGCTGGATAATTTCTTTACTATAGCGTCTATATGCGTGCTCCAGGTCAATTTATTGTTTGTATATATTCCCAAGAATTTGCTATTGACCTGTTCAATAGATTTATCTTTGGCCCTTATTAAATAACTTCGGTTCATGTTCCTATTTGATATTGAAATTGGGAGAAAGACAGTTTTTGATGCATTGAGTGCCAGTCCACTGTGTTCGCACCATCTGTGCATCGCGCCAGCTAAGGCATTAGCAGGCCGTACCAACCCACTCTCATCGCCGGCTGAAACGAGGACACTTGTGTCATCCGCAGAAAGAACGGGCAGGCCAAAAACCCCCAAAACGTCCGGCAGGGTATTAATAAATCTATTAAATAAAGTTGGCGATAAACATGAGACCTGTGGTATCCCATTGCTCACAATTCCCACCCCTGGACGAATGGCCGCAATCTCTAATTGCTGCGATAACGCATGAGATAACTTCCTATCCATTTAGAAGTTGTTCCACGCACTCCAACCTCCTCCAATTTTGAAAGCAAAAGCTTGTGACCAATTGTATCAAAAGCCTTACTCAGATCAAACAAAAGACCAGCCACCATTTGCCTGTTATTAAGGGCATGAAACAAGTGACTAAAAGCCTCAGAGCTGTCTCTGTTGACCGATGGATTCTAAATCCATTTTGACTGTGAGCAAGCAGTTTATGTTTTTCCAGATAATCATTAAGTCTATTGTTAAATAAAGAATCAAAAATTTTACTAACCTGGTTTTGTAATGCCAAAGGTCTGTAATTATTTATATCCCTAGGACATCCTTTATTCTTATATATGGGAATAATTTTTGATTTTTTTAAACGTTCCGGAAAAACACTCTCTTCTGTTAACTATCAGGGACAACGGCCCTGCAATGATATCAATCAATGATATTGATATCGAGTTGGCAAGAGTTTTGGAGGCACATTTCTTGATATTATACAGAGTATAAACAAAACTTGCTTTTGCTTTAAATTTCTGAACCCCCTGTACATTTTTTGCTGGAGTTTTATTAAATTTTTTTTAAACTATACAATTTATAACATTAACACACATTAAATGGAGCATTAACTGTTACCCGTTTATCGAAGAATGTTGTTATTCCTTTTACGCCCCTTGTAGACAAAAATTTAATTTTTATGCATAATAATGCCTCACGTGGCAAGGCTTATTAGTGATTATTTTATTGATCTCCACGTAGTCCCAATCTAAACCCGACCGGAACATGTGAGAGACGTGTTAAGGAGACTTATTCGGAACCAAGAACCATTCCAGCTCTCCGAATGGGAAAACATTCCGTAACATGCAATTCCTAATTGTTTTAGAAGCCTACACAACGATATTGAATCTATTAGACCACGTAAATGCGATACCCAATATTAGTAATGATTAGTTGTTTAAGTTATCCGTAAGTCTTTAAGTGTGTTATTGGTATAAATTGTGTAGTTTCTTTTAAAAAGTCACGTTTTGAATCGAGCTAAAAATTAAATGTTAAAATAAGACAAGGCTAAAAAATCTCACATCATGGGTCGTTAAATTCCCCTGTGTGTTTTAGAAATAAATTTAGAGCAAAATGCAACTTTTGGTTGTACTCTGTATAATATCAAATGCCCTCAAAATTCTTGCCAACTCGATAACACGTAATGGACAAGTTGAAATAAGCTACAACTGAATAAAAAATTAATCAAACTCGATGTACACGTTGAAAAGTTCTTAAAGAATGAATTTGAACTGGGTTTTTTTGTCCAGGACTGTATTGATAATAAAAATCACAGTGATGATCCTTCCCAACTTTTAAATCTTCGATACTCCAAAAACCTAAACTTAAACAACTACTTCTGAATAGAAATAGAATTTTAAAGTACCAATGAAAATATTTTGCGTCAAATAAGTTGAAACTGTGCCAAAGTATTTGTAATACACACCCCACTGGCAAAACCAGACAAGTATAAGCGGTTAGGAAAAGCAAACCTCGGTGCGGAAAATTCCTATTTTTTGTTGGATAAGCGGAAACTTTAATAACGTAAAGACGTGCGGTGGTGTGGTACAGTCACTATAGTCCATAGAGAAATATCGACCGACCTTTGTGTTAGTAGGAAATCTCGAAGATGTACAACGGTAAAATGGTTAGTGACCTCCCATGCATAAATACGAATGACGTAATGGCTGTCTTTATATGTTTCGTATCCCTGCTTCTTTCTATTACTTTTCTTGACGAGCATAATGTTGAAGGGAAAATATATATACACTGTGTCCAATATAAAAATGGGCTAGCATTAGAAACGGTAGGTGTTACAATGTCAGTCAAATTAGAGAAAAGTTGTACATTTTAAACACCTTTTAAATGGTGGTTTCAAAATTAAATTAGCTTTAGCCGTTTTCGAGAATTTTTTGAAAAACGATTTTTTGCCATTTTAGTTTTATTTATTTCTGACATTATTTTTACAGATTTAAAAAAATTAAAAGCACTATCTCATTGTTACTTTTTGAGGAGATAATATAGCGTTTCCAAATTTTTACTATGACGTTTCGTTTTTGAAAAACCATCATCAAATTGGCGATTTTTTTTGAAAAGTTAGGCTGAAGGACTTCGGTCAATGGCCTTTTGGGGTTTTCTACCAATAAATCACGTTTTATTATTATTATTTTATTATTAATAGAGAAAAGTCGTGCAATTTAAACACCTTTTCAATTGTGTTTTCAAAATTAAATTAGCTTTATCCGTTTTCGAGAATTTTTTGAAAAATGAATTTTTTCAATTTTAGTTTTTATTTATTTCTGACATTATTTTTACGGATTTAAAAAAATTAAAAGCGCGCAGCAAGTGTTACATTTTGAGAAGAATAAGATAGGGTTTACAAATTTTCACTACGACGTTTCTTTTTTGAAAAACCATCATTAACTTCGTATTTTCAATACGGCCTTGGATTTTTTATTATTAAATTTAAAGCCATTTTCAATTCAAAAATTTGTAATATATCCCACATATTGGTGTAAACAAGTTTTCAGTATTTTTTGCTGATATTTAAACTGCTTCAAGAAAAATCGCCATAGTTTGGCACTTAACTGACTCAATGTGGAGTAGTAGGTTTAGCAAATACATTCGTTCGTCATCCTTATTTATCACAAACGTCAAATTGATAACTTGACAAATGTCAATATGCAAAAATCGTTCATACTAACATTTAGTGGAATCACAAATTAAATACTACTGAATCGTTAAGAATAAGTTTTTTAATTTACGATTTTGTTTATATTAACTTTTTTAACATAAGAGCCACTGACATATTTACATTTTTCAATCACGCAGTGGCTTTTATTGTTAATCCCAA
The DNA here is from genome assembly GCA_911728435.2 of Apoderus coryli. Classification (NCBI taxonomy): domain Eukaryota; kingdom Metazoa; phylum Arthropoda; class Insecta; order Coleoptera; family Attelabidae; genus Apoderus; species Apoderus coryli. The sequence goes on from OU452207.1 coordinate 2,286,850, forward strand.
AGGAATATTTTTGTTTACTTAACATTCAGCATTTTAAATAGTGGCCAAATACTCAAATAATGAGCTTTAATTTATTCTCGCACACACACACAACAAACATAAAGAAGCTAAAGTACTTTTGCTTTTAAAAATATGAGGACTGTTTGTTTACTTAGAAAAGTTGCCTTGATCGCCGATCGTTCAAGGACTAATGACCCGAGTAGGTACGGTAAAATATGATTTCTGAAATAAACGAGGAAAGACTGCGACTGACTTTTATTTTCAACAAGATATCCAATGAACTGGTAAATATCCAGAAACTGCTCAAACAATACACACACAGACATAACTAACGCATCATTTGCGTGTTGAACATTAAATTCAAGTAATTATCTCCTAAAATGTTCATAACATTAATTAATTGGATGACTGCCGACTAATTGAGGTTTACAAGTTATACCTACCATACGCCATGCACATAGCGTTGTTTATAGGTAGAATCTAGTATTCTACAATTCACAAACCCCTCAATTATTATTGTGTGTTGTTTACCCGGGTAATCGCTAAGGCAAAACAATTATTGAAGATTTTAGACCAAAATTTAAGACGTAGTAAATGAAATTATTGTCGAAAGTGAAATAGTGATAGTATTAAAATTCAATTAAACTACGTTTATATCAAGCTTTTCGTTTTAAATATTCCCAAAGAAGTGTTTTACACATAATTACAGGTGTCATATTAGCAGTTCCTTTGTTGTGGCGGCAGTGGTACCCAAATGTTTATATTGTTTCTAACGAAAGAAAGAAATAATATACCGAGTTACGGTAGTTCCATTGGTAGAACACCTGACCGGCAATCGGGAGATGTTGGTTCGAATCCAACTTGTGATGCAGATTTTTTTTCAGTTCGTAAACAACATTAGTTTATTTCACTTTGCTATAATCGTTTCTAACATGTTTGTTCAGATTTAACGGACAATAAATAATTATATAAACTTGCAGAGTTTGCGGCTTCTAGCCAGAGCTTGTCATTATAACTTTTAAAGTTTTGAAGGAGAAGAAGAATGGTGTTTTTAGATTCTAGATGGATGAACAATTTACTGTAACGGTGTTATAAGCGAATCCGATGATTAGAATTGCGAATAATCCTAATGCCGTCTCTGTGTGCTTGTTAAGACCCCCAAATAATAATACAACCAAAGAAAAAAAAACTCTGATATGATTGTGATTAATGGAGCGCACGTTCTACAGCTCTAACTTAAGTTCCTTCATTCCACACCACTTTTTTTTTCTCACTTTGCTGTTCTCAAAAGTGTATTATAAGAAGTCTATAAAGTGTGGAAAAGTTTGTTCTAAAGTGAGCGTGGTGATTTTTCTTGTGGTCGGTTTTTTCTTATTTTCTTGTTTGAAAACTGTATTTAAACTTTTTCCAACACTGTGTTGTTGTGCTAAAATTATTAATTATTGATGAGGTCTTTTGTATACTTTTCTTGCTTTACTTGTAAGTTTAATGTGAGCTAATAAAACTTTGAAGTTGTACTTCCCTACTTTAGTTCTTATGAGTTAGATGTTGTCTTTTTTAATTAATTAATTAATTAATTTAAGAGCGGTTTGACTCCACCGATGCATAAAACTGGAAAATATAACGCTATAGTTTCTTTTTACTGTTGCAAAGCTTTTCATAATATACAGGGTGTCACGTCGGACCAAAAGGTGTTTTATGAGAAGACTAGCTATATTTCATGTATACGACGTGCTTTAAGAAAGAGTGGCAACTCTCCATATCATAATATACAGGGTGTCTGATTAACAATGGGACAACCGTTAACTGGAGATATTACGGGTCAAATAATGGAACCTTGAAAAGCCCAATTTTCGTGGTTTTGGGACCTTAGCGTGTTATTTCCCATAAGAAATGAGGCCGAAACATGTATGGTTTTGATCGTTTAGTATCATATTGATCATAGAAGATTATATTGTGGAGTAGACGCCTTTCATTTCAAAATAATGTTTTTTTTTTAGTTTTTAATCCCTTTTTACACTTTTTTCGGAAGCCAATGTGATCAAATTTTTCTATGGTTAATATTGTTGAGTATACTCTATTAAACCAAGGAAAAACTATTCAATATTTCGGATACGTTTAAGAAATATGATTTTTTTAAATTATTAAACCCTTTGCCTACGCTCAATGTTTCCCAAAAGTTAATCTACACCTAAACATATCCTGTAGTATTTTTGTATAGTTTTTCTAATCTTAGTTAAAACCACAACTCGATATCCCTTTGTAATGTCAATACTAACCGCAGCCGTCAATAGGGGCACGGTTTTAACTTTTTATAACAATACATGCCCTACGATATTTTCAAAATCCTTTATTGTATGTTCATTTGTATAAAGTATACTGTATTTTCCCTTGCCGCTCCAACACGGCAACATATAAACCTACGCTGAAAAGGACTGTTTTTGTTTATAGAAGTTTAGGCATAGATGCACACGTACCTAGCAACTCGCTTGAAGGATTCTCTATGCCAAAATTTTGAGTATTTATCAAGGCCCCGAGGAGTATTCGATAAGATAATGTTTTACGTACTTTGTAGATATCAAAAATTTGATTGTCAATCTGACGTTTAATAATTTTCAATACAAAATGTATTAGTTTTAATCAAACAAATATTATTCATTTTTATTTAAAACTACAGTTGTGAAAAGTACAATTGGTAAATGTTAAATTGGAAGAAGAGTTTGCTGAAGTTGACGGATTGTTAATTTCCACTGTTGAAGAAATTCCTCGCATGGTGTTGATTATTTCACCATGGCGTTCTTGGTTAATATTCAAGTACGGTTTAATTGAATTAGAGCTGCTATGTCCTGTTATTTTTATTAATTGCTGTTCAGGAATTCCTTTATTTGCCAAATGGCTAACTGTAGTTGATCTGTTCGAATGATTGGATATCTTTTTACACTTAGTGTCCAACTTAGCGGATGATTTGGTCCACATATCAATTGTGTTCTTGCCTACCGGTATATTGTCAAACCATGTGTCAATTTCGGATTTCCAGAAACGATTTGGTCTCAAGAATAGGCGACTGGAAGTAATATTGTACCTTGTTACGACTTTTACTTCCTCTAAATGATCAAGTTTGGTCATCTTTCCAGGTAACATCGAAGACGTCGAAACGCCACGGAGAACCAGTCCGAAGACCTCACTAAATCATTCAATCGGTAGTAGCGACGGGCGGTGTGTACAAAGGGCAGGGACGTAATCAACGCGAGCTTATGACTCGCGCTTACTGGGAATTCCTCGTTCATGGGGAATAATTGCAAGCGCCAATCCCTAGCACGAAGGAGGTTCAGCGGGTTACCCGATCCGTACCGGACAGGGAGGACACGCTGATTCCTTCAGTGTAGCGCGCGTGCGGCCTAGAACATCTAATGGCATCACAGACCTATTATTGCTCATTCTCGTGCGGCTAGAAGCCGCCTGTCCCTCTAAGAAGAATTGTTTGTACGCTGACAGTAAAAACCACATACAATAAAGGGTGGTGCATGCAATGAGAAATACACGTCGCAAAAACGCTGCGCACACCCACACATACACACACCTAAATCGATGGGCCTTTAAGATGTGGTTTGGACTAAGTGTCCACTTTAGCGGATGATTTGGTCCACATATTAATTGTGTTCTTGCCTACCGGTATATTGTCAAACCATGTGTCAATTTCGGATTTCCAGAAACGATTTGGTCTCAAGAATAGGCGACTGGAAGTAATATTTTTCCCCCTTTTGGACAATAATTTATGGAATAACCGAACAGGGCAAGCACTTTCGTTTGCAATATTTGGAACAAGCCACTTACTATTTGTACAACTTTTCGATCCTACTTGGCATGTTTTACTGAATATTGGATTGTATTCAATTCTGTTGGTTGGCGTTCCATCATTATTTTTCTCAATCGTGAAATAATCTATAAGGCAATCAGCTGGTTCACCACCTCGCCAAGCTAACTCAACAGTTACAATATGGTAATTTTTTTTTTGTAAACCTTCTGGTGTACATTCATCTCATAATCCAATGATTCTAGCCAAATCACTTGAACTCAAATTTGATGAACTGCATTTTCGTTTGTTTGGAACCTGCTGTAATCTTTTACGTTTTGCATTTCGCGCATTTTTGAATATCACACTGGTAAACGGGTCGAATACAATTTTGAAGTCATTGAAGTATTTTTCCTGGAGTAGCCTACTCGTAGTATTCCAAATTGTTTTTACAGTTGCTTCTTTATATTCAGTTCAGTCAGCTTTTCTCATATTTACCGCATCATCTTTCAATATATTACCCAAATTATGCAAACTCGTTTCAGCATTCAGTTCGTATTCTCTGGTCGCACAAAACTCGAGAAATATTTTCCATACATATTTTTTTGATTTGATTGTATTTTTTGGTAGATTATTAGATATAATATCATTAATTGCATCGTTAGATGCAATACCAAATCTTCGCGACATTTTTAAACCAGTTGTCAGTTTGACGTTTAATTAATTTTTAATAAAAAAAACACCAAACTGAAAACACCACATGTAGGGTATTATCTCTGTAATCCAGAGGTGAGTGGATGAAATTTGACATATGACTTAAAATTAAGTAATTTGATTTGTTACTATATTTAGTAAAAAATTATCCATATAAGTAGGTACATTTATAATAATATGCTTCTGATATTATAACTAACAACAAATTTTTCTCATTTAGTCAGTGACATTTTCTATAGAACGTACAAATTTTATAGTCTGTATATTCGTCACTTCATTATTTTCAGACCTTACCTGATGATAAATATTTAAAACAAGACGCTGGCTTTGCACATGTAAATCTTGATGCTTAAACTCCCAACGTGTTCCGCTCGTGTCGTATACCGGCTGTGTGTGATACAGTGACTGCAAAAAGTTTCATCCACTTAAGGTTTTATTAAAAATTGTTATGTAATTTGATAGATCTTGTTGTTTGTTATTAATCTAAGGAAAACTGTTGAACAGATCATGGTTACAATATTCTGCCACAGTGTTTTGCTGTCTGACACAAATTGTCTTGTTTAAATTTCACATTAAGTCTTCGCGGTACCATATGATGTCCATCCGATTGTATTTAGATTCATCTGAGAAAATAACACGTTGCCAAAAACTATTTGTTTCATTCATATAATTTATTTGCAAACTCTTTTTTTAACCTAATACTTTTTCCAGTCACTGTAGTTATTTTTATTTTACTGTCGGTATCCTTTGGCAGGCATGATTTATTATACGTCTTATATCAAAAAACGCTGCATTCCATGCTCTTTTATAATGTAAAGAGGTATGGGTAAAATGGTAAAATTTTATTTTACATTGACTTTGAATAGACTATACCAAATTTGTTGAAAATATGTTAAGTGGTTTTTGAGTTATTGTAGATAGACAGACACACAGACTGTTGACATCAATCTCAACACATTTGAAAATAGTAATAATTTAAAATTTAAACCGTTACCACAAGAAAGACCATATCTGCCCATATGCTAATATTCCTACGCGCTATAAGTGGTGCATGCGTGGGGTTAAATATAACACCCACCCCTTTTTGTATAGTTTTCGTACAGTCTGGCTATAGCAGTACTTGTAACCTATTTTACGCCATATTAAAAATTATCAATAATCTTTCAATAAAAGATACTCTCTATAAGAGTAAAATTTAATCCCTACCTCTCTATAAGAGTGTAATAATACCATAAGTGTATAATTACTATTTTAAAGTCTTAATAATATAAGTTCATTTGTAAATAATAATATTAAGTGAGAAATTAGTGTAAATAAAAATTGTGAATAAATTTGTAAATAAATTAATCTAGCTGTGTATTTTTCATACACAGACTGACACAGACATTTTTTTAAAACTACATATTTACATGTAACATGTAGTATTTCCGGTGAAATAAAAAAAATCTTGTCTTCCTAAATTTGACAAAAAGTTCAATTACGTTTTTGCGATTATCATGCATATCCGGATCCGGAAATCGTTCGTTAGACAATAATGCTGTAACACCTATACCGTTTCCATAATAAATTACCATTTTAATATGCTGCCAGAAATTTTCTAGTGTTTTATTTTTGTCTCTTCGACATTAATTTGCTTTTATTTGCACAAGCGAGTTCTATCTGGTTTTCTAACATGTTCATCACTATAAACCTACAAAATGACAACACCGTTTTAAAATGTTCATAACGTAGAACGAACATAATAAAAGAACAAATATATCCAAACGAAATGCGTTGGCGACAGAATAGAAAATGCAAGTTTGCAGTAGGTATCTGTTCTGATGATATTTTATGGCAGTTGGATCTATGGGAGTTATAAAGTGTATTTTTCTCTCCAGCTTTATTTTACATTCCTTGTTCTTTGCTATTCTATACTGTTGCTGATATCGGGTTGGACGTTCGAAACGATAAAAACTGAGTATTGCGAAATGTTAAACTGATCCCCGGGATCATGCTAGTACAAATCATAGTAGTAAAATCTATACTATAACATGGAAAATGTTATGTTGCGTCAGTTTTTTAAAAAGTGTTACGATATTTTATTATGCTTACACAGGGTGTCATAGATGATACTATATGCTATCTTCAAAATACAGGGTTCGCTAGTGAGGAATTATCTATTTTTTTTTGCGTCAAATATACACTGGTTCACGTTTAGCTGATCAGCTTCTCTGCGCATCATAATCAATAGCGGCCTGTGAGTCCTGAGGGTTGTGAGGCAGTACAAAGATTTTTATAAACAAATTGTGGATTATATCAGTGATACCCATTTTCAGACCAACTATTATTAGCTACTGAAAACAAGACACAACTATGAATTTTTTTAATTTTTGAACCCTCTTTTAAACCCCTTGCCTACGCTCAATGTTTCCCAAAATCTAATCAGCTACTTGCCATGTCCTATAGTATTTTTGTACCAAATTTGGTTAAAATCTGTTAAATGGTTTTTGCGTTTTCGTGGATACAGACAGACTGACAGACATTTTTTTAAAACTACTTATTTATGTATAAAATGACCAAAAACAAGTATTTCCGGGGAAATAAAAAAAATTTCATGAAACTAATAGTCTCCAAGGGATGGGCACAAGAGAAGCGATAGTGACCATGCAAGTCCTTGTACAGAACTGCCATGATGTGAGAAAAGACATATATGCCTTTGCTTTGTTGACTACGAGAAAGCATTTGACCGAGTTGAACATCCCAAACTAATGCAGCTCCTCAGGAATCTTGACATAGATCAAAAAGACATCAAATGTATAGAAAATCTATATTGGTACCAGACTGCACAGATTAGGCTCAATAATGAGCTGTCTGATGATATAGAGATCCGGAGGGGCGTGCGATAAGGATGTGGCTTGTCCCCGCTTTGGTTCAACCTGTACTCGGAGGGGGTCTTCCGGGAAGCATTGGAAGATGCGGAAATCGGTATTAAAGTCGACGGAGTGTGGATTAATAACATACGTTATGCTGCTCATCACTGATAACATGCAAGACTTACAAAGACTGATCGGTCAACAGCAGATTGATGGGTCTAAACATAAACACAAAAAGACGAAGTTTATGATAATATCAAGGAACCTAAATGCGTTTGAAGACTCACAGTTAACATTCAACGCAAGCGCATAGACAGAGTGAACAAATTTAAATACTTGGGCATGTGGTTATCTGAAGACTGGACCTCTGATATCGAGGTCAAGAGTCGCATCGAACAAGCCCGACAAGCATTCCTAAGACTGAGGAGAGTATTTAGTTGCTCGGACTTCGATCTTGGTCTGAGGTTTAGAATTCTTTTGAACCACTCTGTATAATTTTCTAAAATAGAAGATCTTTTGTTGTTCGGCGGTGGAGGAGCAGGGACGTCGTTAATTACTTGATGCCAAATGACCATGGAAATCAAAAATACCGAATAATCAGATTCAACCATTCATTTTGTTGATAAAACGCGTCTTCGTAAAATTAAAACTTTCCAATTAAAAAAAGTAAATAAAGAGTGAGTCTCGGTCTCGGTTCCATTTAGACTGTTACGACAAATTAAATAAAGTTTAATTACAAATTGACTATATAAAGCGAAATATATACCGTATAGACTAAACACAATGCTATATAAAGTCGCTCTATTACAATAAACAAGAGGTAATTTAAGTTTTTACTGCGTGAAAAGTTATTACGGGAAATGGAAAAACACTTTGCTTTCTGAAATTATTCCTGTATTATAATGACGTCGACGATAGTGCTGCGGTGTCATTACTTAGTCTGTCTAAGTTTATTTTTAATTTTTGCCTATGGATAATTTTATGGCCTTGACCTGTCTCTGATATTACTGCAGCATATACCTACTAGCTTATTGAAGACCTGAGAATGAAAAGCGGATGAAAGCCAAAAACAAACTTTCGAGAAAAACGAGAAAAACCTATGAAAATTTAGTTTTCTTTTTAAGAATATTGATTTTCTATATGTTATATTTATTATTAAATTTAAAATAATTTGCAGTAGAGGTTAATTATTTTACATTCTTTAAATTTAGGTCTGACATCCTCTCTAAACTTTAAATCGGTCATTATTCGAACCACTCGTCTTTGGATTGCGAATACCCGACTAGCATGACAAGAGTGTCCCCAAATTGACAAAGCATATGAAGCCACACTGTGAAAAAGGCCAAAATATGCTGATTTCAAAACATTAAAAGAGACTTCACCCTTCAAGCATCGCAACATGAACACAATCTTAGACAACTTGGCAATGGTAACCTCGACATGACCCGCCCAGGTTAGCTTTTGGTCCAAAGTGACACCCAAAAACTTTACCAGACCATCAGAAACAGCAACATCCGTCTCACGTAATGTAAATATTTTAGTAGCTGTTTTATTGGCATTCATACAGAGTTTGTTAGCTGCAAACCAGTGAGCAGCCCTCGAATTAATCATACTTGAGGCCAGAACATCACTCGACAGTTCAACATCGACAATAGTTGAATCGTCTGCAAACAATGTCAGGCCAGCGCATGGCAGATGTAGCGGTAAATCATTAATGAAAATCAAAAACAATAGAGGTCCGAGCACCGAGCCCTGTGGGACTCCACAAGAGCTCAACAAGGGCTGAGAAGACTTTGACTCAAACATCGTTACAACATTCCTACCAGTGAGATAGGAACTCAGCAAACGAATCGAATTCGCACTCATACCGTATCGCTCCAGTTTATCCAACAAGATATCGTGTGAGATGCAATCAAACGCCTTTGTTAAATCAAGAAAAGAAGCCCCCACAAGCCTTCTACTCTCAAAAGCGGTCAGAACGCTATTTATAAAGTTTTCTATAGCTGAAACGGTGTTAAGTTTCGGTCTAAATCCAAATTGTTTCGGAGAAAATAAATTATTTCTTTCAAAATAGTTGGCTAATTGTTTAAAGAGTATCTTTTCAAAAATTTTGCCTAGAACAGGCACTATAGAAATAGGGTGATAGTGTTCAATTCATCTGGAGATCCTTTTTTGAATAACGGTATAATTTTGCTAAATTTCAGACAACTCGGAAACATACCGGATGAGATCGCCAAATTAATCAATATTGTCAATGGTATAATTCTTATATCCTTAATATATTTCATGATTACGATATTCAAATCAAAAATGTCGTTCGAGCTTTTATTTTTAAAATAGTTTATTATATCTCTCATCTCAATAAGAGATATTTCATTAAACTCAAAAAAAAAAAGTCAAAAATAACGCAAAAATTTAGAAAAGGGAGTTTAGCACTTTTTCACTTTTCATACTCATTTTAGAGAAATGTAAATAAAACGCATTGTAAATACAAAAAAAGTCAGTATATTACCAAAAAACTTGAAAAATCTTATTAGGTTCACTTGATTTGAATAATCGGCTATGCTAAAAAAATAAACAACTTTTATTCTACTTCGCAATCGTCACAATCTGAATCTTCAGATTCAGCCACTGGACAATCAGTATTAGTGATAAACGTTTCTTACGATTCCTGGTGGAATATATATACTTCTTTCATTTTGCTTCCATGTTTTAAAATTTGTTAACCTTTTTTTCAGCTTGATTTTTCTTTCACCATTTGCAGAAAACTCACTACTATCACTATGAACATAGTTAGGATCTTGCAAACTATCGTCCGAATTTATTTCGTCCATTTTATAAGAGAACCTCTTGCACACTGACTTCTGATAAACAATAAACAGCCGAAATAATTACACCGTTGAGTATGATAACTGAACAAGTGCGGATGTTATTCTCTTCTCATACCCAAGGGCAGCTATTTTTTGTTATACAAAATCGCACAAAAAGCTACTTTTCGTAAAGATGATCGTTATCCACTTTTTATTCTCAGGTCTTCAATTGTGTTTATTGTACTCGTATTATCACCGTTATGCTATTTGTACCTTTTATATTTTTTAGGGCAATCACTAAATAATGCTTTTGACCATGTTGTGTCATCACTATACATATTCAAACATTCTTATCTAAAACTATGAAAATTCGTTTAACAAATGCTTTGGAACTGCAGCTGCTTGAATTTTTGTAATACCTTATATGGACCTTGTCTACTATAGATTGACAAAGATCGCATTCTATGGGTTCAGAAGTCTTGCTTAATGAAACCCGAAAATTTGAAACTGTTAGCTACAAATTAAAGGAGACGGAATGGCTCTCATTGTAAAATCGGAGACTGATCCACGCGTCATGCCTTTACTAATCAATTCTTACGTTTATGCATCCTCCATACCTTTACCATAATAAAATAAGTTATCGATCTGATGTCCACCGTCTGAACTTGAGGTATATAGAGCTTTACACTGACTGATCGTCATTCGGAAGTAAAAGTTAATAATTCCTCATACCAAATATTTCATTTTTATTTTTTTTATGCTTAAAGAAAAAAGTAGTAAATTTTTCATTTGGTAAACATTTTTGCACATTTATAACAAAGAAATCATTCATAATATCTTTACACTTGTGAGTGACAATAAACAATAAGTTAGTTTTGGGAAAATATGGAACATCTTTCTGTAGAACAAAAGGTTGAGATGATGTTGCTCGATGGAGAATGTCACAGAAATATCGATAATGCCGTAGCATTGTATATGCAACGTTTTCCAGAAAGAAATCCTATATCCTGCGCTACATTTTACCGTGTTGTGAAGGATTTTAGAGAAACCGGAAATGTACAGCCGAAAAAACGAACTCGACGAGCTACTGTTAGTGGTGAAAATAATGAAATCGCAGTATTGGCGGCTATTGCTGTGAATCCGCATGTTTCTTGTCAAAGAATTTCCCGAGACTCTGGAATTTCTAAATCAAGCATTCTTAGGTTATTAAAGCGTCATAAATTTCACCCATATCACATTGCTTTGCATCAAGAACTTCATGGTGATTATTTTGAGAATCGAGTCAGATTTTGTCAGTGGGCACGAGAACAAATTCGATTAATCAGAAACTGTTTCTTTAGTGTGTTGTTTTCGGACGAATCTGGTTTTACAAACCATGGACATGTGAATCACCACAACCTGCATTATTCTGTCGAAAATCCGCGGTGGTTAAGAGAAGTGGAACAACAGCGCGTTTGGAGGGTGAATGTATGGTGTGGAATTCTTGGAGATAGGTTGATTGGTCCATATTTTAAAACTTTGACTGCCACGTCATGTTCACTGGAGGGTCGCTAAGGCCACGCGTTTTTTTATATAGAAATTGAACTAAATGCCTACACAACACTCACTTATATATACTAGGTGTTAATTTCATTGATATTATGGCCTTAACGCCAGTGTGTAAAAAATATACACATGGCCTATAAGCGGAAAAAATACCTAGCGCCACATGTATACGACGATATACACATTTTAAATCTGGAAAAGGTTCCTGGAAGAGTCGAAGGCAAAACAAAACCGGAAGCCGTGGTTGACTGTAGTCAACCTTTTGCTTTATTATAATAAAACAAAAGGTTTTCTTGACATCTCGGACCAGTTATCGTCGTATTCCTTCTCGGTAAGGTGCAACATCAAGTAGTACAAGAAAGTGTAATAAACGCATGTTATCTATACAACAAAAACTAATCGCAAAAAGTTAGCATTATCGATTTCAAGGAGAAATTGTGTTTGAGGCTGCTGTCCATTGGCAAAAAAATATTCCTGCACCAGATTGTCTACCTCCACAAGTACACAAATTGAATTAAGTAGCAAAAAAAGCCGTTGTGTTATTTACTACCAAGGAAATAAAAACCAAACTTACCACTAAATGCCAAATGTGTGTTGTCAAATATCTCTCTTAGACTGCTTTTTGCCAGACACAATATTTTGCGTAAAATAAATCTTCGACACTAATTAAAATTATTTGTTGTATTTCGATTAATGTATTTATATTTAGGTATTATAATAAGTCCTAATCTACCAAATGTATTTAATTTCACAAAAAAATAGTGCCTAAGTAATAAAATTATCAATAAAATATTTAACTTTTATCAAAAGTTGGCGCTAAAATTATTTTATCATAGCCCCACGCCTCGCTAAACAATATCCCATAAGAAATGCACGTAAATCGTGCTACTCTAGCATACACACGGCGCAATATTCATGATCGCATGTGTATACCAAAATATACACGTGGCGATCTGGTCTAGGCTACTGTGTATACTCAAAGATACACACGGCAGTCAAAGTGATTTATTGAAGGAACATTGGATGTACAAAAATATCAGCAGTTTCTGGTGCAGCATTTACCCCTTCTTCTTGAAGATATACCACTCCAAGAACGGGCAAATACGTGGTTTCAACATGATGGCTGTCCTGCCAGAATTTCCCGTGAAGTGCTGTCATGAATACCCTGATCGATGGATTGGAAATGGTGAACCCGTTGTGTGGCCTGCTAGGGCACCTGATTTAACGCCCCTCGATTTCTTTTTATGGGGAAGTATTAAAGAAGTAGAACACCGGAAAATATGATGGAACGCATTAGAAATGTTTGCAGAAATGTGACCAGAGAAAATATTATTCCGAGACAGAATCCTTCATAACGCAAATTGATAAGTGCATTGAAGTTGGAGGGCATCATTTTGAGCATATAGCAATAAATTTGAAGGTTTTGTCGAGACCTTTTTCTTTTGTGTAATAATAGCAAATAAATGTTGTAAAAAATGTTATTATTTCAATCGGAATGAAAAAATGTTGTTAACAAAGTTATTTGTTTTTTTTTCTATAGAATACGATTCTGTAATAAAAAAATCTATGTTTCTATTCAAAAAACCAAAGTTGACCTTGAGATAACCTTGAAACGGTTGATAAACTCGCCAATTTGAACTTTTTTCCGAAAAATGTGCCGTTTTTAAGATATAAGGCTGTCTATGTATGTGTACAAATTCTACATGAAAGTAAACATCATACGTATAAATACCTATCAAGGAATTTTCCAAACCGGAAGTCATTCAACATTTCAGCAGAATCCATAATTCAAAATATCCCAAGGCAATTTCAAACCAAGCAAAACATTTAATATTAGAGAATGACCGAGAAATACACTTCCTCTACCATTCCCTTAACCGTTTCCTTATAATGTAACTGTGTCTGTGTATGCCTCCATGCTCTCAGTTGCATGTATGTCGTGTACTTACATAATAGATACATCCAGATACAAAGTACCTAAATGTTTCCCATGAGCAAATATAGACCTCATAATTTTTCGTCTATTACTTCCTGGCTATATATGAGATGTTTGTAACGTAAAGGAGAAAACTGTTTTCTCTCGTTTCTATACCAGAGACTTTTTGGCCTTGGCTAACGATCGAACTAAGAATACGCTCATAAAACTCGATGTTTTATAGTACGGTTTTTTGAATGATGGCCAGAGGCAGGACAAATGACTTTACGTAGGGACATTATTTATTTAAATAAATGTTACAATTGAATATATTATTTGTATTTGTAGAAATCTTATTGAGGTTTACCTAAAATTCACATTCTAGGGTTAATTTCATGGCAATTCGACGTCGAACTTTTAATTCGCATAGGTTTTTAGAAGTATCGTGAAAATGCCTAAAACGTGACAGGTATTTCTCTAAATAGAAGCATTTGTTAGCCATACATTGCTGAATTAAATGGCAACCATAGGCGTCCGAAGAGACATTTTTTAATCAAAACTTTTTTCCACTATTTTTTTCGAGAATTTTGACATTATTTTTAGAAAATAGGAGGTTTCCGACACCTACCTATAAGGTACACTTGTTTCAAAAAAAATAAGTTTCAATTTCGCATTAGAAGGTTGACCTGGACTCGCCATGATATCCACTCTAGAATTTGTGGCTTTCGTTTGGTCCATTAGTTACTGGAGACCCTGTATGAAAATTTTGGATTAGTTGTAATATACAGGGTGTCCCAAAACTGGGTCAATCCATTAACCACAGATTGCTTGAGCAATATGAATTGCACTTTTCTTATGCCATTTTCCATTTTAGATCTTCATGTTCGATATACAGGGTGCCAAAATTTGATTTCTCAATAAGTTTCTAATCGTCGCCTTTATATGAAACTTGGTACATTAATATGAGACCTTTGAACACACGAAATAATTATTTTTGCTGATATATTTTTCGTTTCAAAAACTGCAGATGGTTTCATCATAAAATTATCTTATTTGCTGCAGGATGATCTGATTAGACTTATGCATTGGTGTGACCGAAATGAAATGGTGCTTAATGCTTCAAAGTGTTTCTATGTGGGTTTTCATCGTGCGAGGGAACCTTTCTTGTATGAGTACGTTATCTCCGACACTCGCTTGACTTGTAGGACTTTTGTGGTTGATCTTGGTGTTAGGATAGATCATTCCTTGACCTTTGTGGATCACATAAATTGCATGACAACTAAGGCATTGAAAATGTTAGGATTTATTAAACGTATTACTTCTGATTTCACAGATATAAGATCGATTAGACTGCTATACAATGCATTGGTCAGACCACATTTGGAATATGCATCGGCGGTTTGGAATCTGTCTTACGCAAGCAAGACAGTATTGAGAGGGTTCAGCGTAAATTTTTAAGATTTATGCATTTTAAGCTTGGACGTCCTCCACCGCCAGATTATACTTACGACTACTTTTCACTGTGCGATGATTTGAGATTGACCATTTTGGCTGAGCGGAGAAGCGTGAAGGATCTGATTGTTTTGTACAGGGTGTTGAATGGTTTAGTCTCCTCTTCGCACTTATTGTGCGAGATTACCTTTCGCGTTCCAGTGCGTCGGGTCAGAGGTACTCGGCTGTTTCATGAGCCGTTCTGTCGCAGAAATTGTACGTCTCATGGATTTATTCCACGAGTTTTGAGATCGGCTAATCGTCACCTGACTGTCGATCCGGATCTCGATTTTTTTTCACCTTACGGTGAGTTTGTTAAGGGTTTGCGACAACGTCATCACATTCGCTAAGACATTTTGTTTTATTTTTATTAATGTGCTATTGTTTGATATTTCATTTTTATGTTCAGCTCTTCAAGATGTTTAAATTTTTGTAGCTGTATGCTTATTATTGAATTATTGTTTTTATGGTTCTGTAATCTTGATGTAATTAAATTCATATTTGTGTTTTGTATAATGGACTTAAGTCCGTAAATGAATAAATAATAATAATAATAAACTCACCTTTTATTGTGAAAATTAAATTTTTGGTAACGCACCTATATAAAATGGTTTCTATATGCATAGACGGCAGGACGCCGCTGATCTTTTGAATGTTTCCACACCAGCAAGTATGTATAACTTTATATGGTGAGAAAGCCTGCAAACCTTAGATAACAAGTTATTGCTTGTTCTAAGAGAAACCGTCGCGTCGTGAGCATAGGATTTTTTGCTTCTTGTTCTATATACCACATAGCGTTTGTGATCTAGCTTTTCTCTATAATATGACCATAGAAGATGTGTTAGTTACATTGTAATTTTTATGGATATTAACACAAAGTGATGTGTATCATTAATCCAGTGATTGTGTAGCTGGAATATTGTAACTAATTTATTTACACTTAATAACTAAACACTTAAATAAACTAATAACTTAAAAGAACTATTTATATTTCACAACACTGTTCTGAACTATGGACTATTCATTTCATTACTGGCTGTCTGTCCCTCTCATGCTCGCTTTATATATGATTTGTTTCATTCTCGTAAATACTTGTTGGTTCTACAACATTCTGGCGCGCTTACGTCTATTCCATACCTAAACGGTAAGCGAGGCACATTCTACCAAATTAACACAGCGCTGCCCCGGACGAGGTACAGCATACTAAATCTGTACAGTGTCGCCTCCCGTTAGTTTGAGTCGCGAGATTTCCAGAACATGTAACTGTATGTCACATATCGATTTTTTTCTTCATTTTGAAATCGTTCTATGTTATGTAGAGACTACTATCAAACGTAATTTTAAGTCTGTTTTTTTAAATGCACCTTATCACGCCCTCTCCTGTCGAAGGTTGGCGATCCAAATGGCAATTGTAGCTCGGGAAACTGCAGCACTAAAGATTTCTGCAGACGAGCGGGCGAACCATCTCCTCAAATCCCTCAGCCATGAGTTCTGGCGTCTTCCTACTGATCTTTTCCCTTGTACTTTGCCCTCTATTATGAGGCATAATATTTCGTATTTATCACCTCTCATCACATGACCCAGATATTGCATTTTTCTTTCCTTGATGGTGTTCAGTAGTTCTTTTTGTTTGTGCAAGCGCTGGAGTACTTCATCGTTGGTGATACTTCGTACCCATGAAATTCGCAGCATCCGTCTATACATTTACATTTCGAAGGCTTCTATTCTCTTTTCGGTCTGTAAATTTAGTGTCCAGCTTTCACATCCGTAGAGTAGGACGGAGAAGACGTAACATCTGGAGGTCCAGTCTTGTAAAAAATGATTTCATACTCATGAATCAATCCTTGAAAGTATTTCCCTTTTCGGGTCGCACTGATTATTGATGTGAACTCCCAAATATTTTATTGAGGTCACTTGTTCAATTGTGCATTTATTGGAGTCTTAGAAAAGATCAATAGTTTGGTCTTCGAGACATTGAGATGCAATACCGGGCCCCTTGAGGATACCGGGCCAGTGTTCCGTGGAACACGCGGAACACTGGTCACTACACCCCTGTTGTTATTGTCTCTCAATATTGTTCCTTGATGTTTTCTGTGCCTGGTTACAACTTAGTAAGTACTTAGTTAACTACAGATACAAATTATCCAAATACATATTCACAATTGCTGATAATATTTATGTTTGAAAACAATCTCTAATTACACTGTAATTTCATAATTTAGTTTAATTAGCCTGATATGTCATACTCAATTCTATAAAGCTGAATTAATTGAGGCAATAATTTAGCGACAGCGAGATATTCGCTGTATAATAGCCTGCTAGATACGTAACAAACACAACATATTATCTATCTACTACCTAGCAACGTTGTTTTACATATTATTACATGCGTGGCTTTGAGGTGCTTTTAATTGGACATTTAGACAAAAGAACTCATTTCGTAGTATTATATTTATGTTAAATATACAGTATGTAGCACTTGAGATGAAAACACCGGTTATATTTTCGCTAAATGAAGAAAGTAACATACATGTTGAATGCTCATATTTACGAATTCATGAAAAATGCCAATTCTTGATGTCTTGTTCACTCATACTGTACAGGGTGGGCAAATTTCGATGTTTTTATACGGTACAGCCTAAACCGTAATAGATAGAGCCGGATAGAGCAAAACTAAGTGACACGTCACGTTCGATTTTTTGAGCTTAGTTTAATGCTATAATCGGAGCGCGGCTAACTTGATCAGTTTTCTTTATTTTAATTTTTTGTCATTTTCTTTTATATTTCGGTTGTTATTAGAGTTACGGGAAAAGTGTTTGTATAAAAGTTAGAGATAATTTGATGCTTAATGCAGTGCGTATCAAGAATTTTTTTCGAAGTCCAATTGTTCAAGATATAATATAATAATCTTTATTTTCAACATACATACAATAGCAATGTTTGGTACAAAATAAATCCTTAATAAATATAATTGTCGAAAATAAATCAAAGGTCCCACTGAAACCTGTTTGTGCGTGGTTTCGACCGCCAGATTTAGTCTCTCTAGTTTTGCTGAATTTAACAAAATATACACTTTCTTATACAGAGAACATAGATTATACATCCTTATTATAACAACAGAACTAAATTACCACTCCCTACTAATTACTAAAAAATTCATACTGCATTAATACTTAATAAACAAATTAAATCAATACTAATTCGATTACTATATACAACCACAAAACCAAAGAAAAACCTTTTGGATACAAAAAAAAAAGAAAAAAATTAAAAATCGATAATTTTATGCAATGTGTTTTTTGAATTTAGTACCCACTCTCTTAGATGTTTTTTAAACTTGAACTTATTATTTATTTTATTAAGACCCACTGGCATTTCGGAGTACAATCGCGGAGCCAAAAACCGAAACGAACGCTGGCCCAACTTTTTATTTGCTCTTAGGTGCGCATATTCTCTTTTCTTTTTATATCTTGTATTATGAAAATGTTGAATATTCGACAATACTCTGTAACAGTACAACTGTCGAACATCCATCAACCTACTTTCTTTAAACAGCAAATCGCTTGAGAATAATCTTTTCTTATTTAAAATAACTTTTATTATTAATTTTTGGACAGTCTCTAAAGATTTTAGATGAGTTTTATATGCTGAACCCCAAGCATATATTCCATATTGAATTAATGATTGCATCAAAGCATAATACACTGTTATTAATTGGGTTTTAGTTAATATTACTTTAAGTTGGTGAAATTTGAAAACTAAAAATCGTACCTTTTTTACCAGTTGATTGATATGCTTGTCCCACTTGAGAAACCTATCAATTTCAACTCCTAGATATGCAATACTGTCTACTTCATTTATTAGAGTTACATCTGATCTTTCTTTAATTGCTATCAACTTTGTTTTCTTAAATGGGACACCCTATATATTAAAGCATCAGTAGATTCCAAATTTCATTCCCTTTACAACCATGCATGACAAGTAGCTACATATTTAGTAAAACTTAATAAAAATAAATAAAAACCATATTATATTCCAAGTAAAATAAATTTTAAGTAGGCTTGTGTCTTATTGAAAACAATTTAATGTCAAATAACAGATTATTGATACTGTCATTTATTAACCCTTAGTTGCTACCGACGGGGTCTATCTGACCCAGAGTCGGTTTATTGTGCTCCACCAAGATAAGATTCGTAATGGGGGGGCTGTTCGTCCAGCTATTCTCTAGTAGGACAGTGTCTGTTAGGATGCGTAGGTGAGCGGTGGTATTGTTTTTTCCAAATAGTGAATATTACGTTATTGGGTCACAGTGACCCGTCTGTAGTGGTTACGTCAACAAAATATTATTTTGATTTGCAGGTATGTCTTCATTATTTCTACTATTTTTATGCTTAGTATTTTGTTGTTGGTTTGAGTATGTTGAAATTTAAAATTTATATCAACAAATTGCTGAAATATTTATTGATTTTTAGAAAAATGGCATTTTCAAGCAAGCAATTGACTACTGCTGATCTCGAAAATATATTACACACTGAAGAGTTTTGGGAAGATTGTGAAGACAAAAATGAGGATGAGACCTTCTTCAAGAAGCAGAGGACTTGGAATAAGCCAAGACACCAAAATATTATTTTTTTGGAATGCTAAAACATGCGCAAGTCCGCTTTAGGAACAAATCCATTTTTAATAACTTTAGTTCTACGTTTCTTACCACCGCCAATGAGTCCAAACAAATTACTTTATCTTATTAAATAACATTTTACTCAGTAGATATTGTAACTTACATTTACAGATTTAGACGATATAATTATACACACTTGATTTTAATTCAGTTCAATAAGAACTGAATTAATTAGTCCGCGTGTAAACAAACACAATCGACTTGTATTCCACATTGTCAAATTTACTTGTTCATGGCTTGTCTAACGAAAGCTGTGGCATAACAAACACAAATCTCTCTCTTACCTCCAACAATAAAAGAAACGGTTTTTCCCGAACAAAAAATGCTTTTAAGTTTAGCCAACGAGACAAGCAAATACATAGTAAGTATAGGTACTGTGTTGACATTTATAAAATGTTGTTATTTGTTTGGTTTTTGTTTGCTGAAAGAAATAAACCTCCCCATGCCACGTTACAGTTGATTGTATTTCGCCTGTACCTACCACAAGGAGGTTGACGCGAGTTGACAAGAAGTGTTTTATATTTTCTTTTGGAGTTTATTTTGTTTATCCTTTGTTAGCATTTCTTAGATTATTTCTATTAAATAATTATGTAGGGAAGTTATTTGTTTTGGATAGAGTATCAGTTTATATACAGGGTGTTTCGAGGCTGCAATATTTATGGTGCATTGTGATTTCTAAGGTCATTTTATGAAAATAAGTTCCTATAAACATACGATCGGAAATGCATTGTTTTCAAGGTAAATTAAATCAAATATCTCATTACCTTTCTTGAAGTAATCCATTACGGAGAAGAGTTGAGTGTATACCGGGTGTCCCACCGGAAAGGGATTTGATCGATTATGGAGAAACTACACTGTCGAACAATCTGAAAATCTGGTGTGGTACTAATGTCGACGGGATCAATTCGACTAAAATGTTTTCAAGAATCTAGCACTTCCGGTTATACCGGAAATGGATGTCAACTTCCTTATTTCAAATACGACTCTATATAAATTATATTTTTTTTTGGATTCTTCTTGTAATTCTAAACATATTTCATACATAATTAGTTATACCTAACGCCAGCCGTTTTCGAAATATTTGAAATTTTATTTCAAAAATGACGTTTTCAGAATAAAGAATAATAACAATCTTACAAAGATATATGCGGAATCCATCAATAAATACGTGAAAAGTATTAATCAAACTAATTGAAGACATTGTTATTGGAATAAAAGAGTCCATAAAAGCATCAAACGAAGAAATCAAATCGAAAATAAGAAAAGGGAAAAAGAAAGAATGGATGACGATAGAGATATTGGATCTGATGGAAGGTCGCAGGAAATATAAAATCCAGGGAAATCAAGAGAAATATAAGGATACTCACAAGGAAATAAGAAGGAAGATCAAAGAAGCAAAGGAACTATGGATGGAAGAAAGATGTATTGAAATAGAACAGTTACAAACAAGAGGTGATTCATTTGGATTGCACAAAAAAGTAAAAGAAATATCACATATATACAGAAAAAAACACAAAAGTCGAATACGCAATGATCAAAATGAGTATATAACATCAGAAGAAGAACTAGCAACGACATGGAAAAAATACGCGGAAAACCTTTTCAATGATATAAGACCACAGCAGCCAGTGCATACGCTGCACTCTGATAATTTATTGGGGCCCTCTATAATTAAAAGCAAAGTGATATATGCCATCAAGTCAACCAAGATGTACAAAGCCCCAGGACCAGATGACATCACCGTAGAAGCAATTAAGTTGTTAGACGAAGAAAATGTAGAAATGCTAGTGAATTTGTTCAATCGCATATATGACACAGGCCACATTCCATCTGATTGGCTTCGATCAACGTTCGTAATGATCCCAAAGACGACCAACGCCACGAAATGTAAAGACCATCGCCTTAGCAGCCTAATGAGTCATCTGCTGAAGGTATTCCTTCGTATTCTACACTCTAGAATGTTCAATAAACTAGAAGATCTAAGCGGAGACACACAGTTTGGTTTTAAAAGCGGAATGGGGACTCGTGAAGCCGTTTTCTGCCTGAATACTTTAGTACAAAACAGCTTAGACCAACGAACATACGTATATATGCTGTTTATTGATTACGAGAAGGCCTTCGACAATGTTAGACATGACACCTTGTTGAAACAATGCCAATATTGACGCAAAAGATATCAGAATCATCCAAAATCTATACTGGAATCAAAAAACCTGTGTAAGATTAGAGAAATCACTAACAACAGACGAATTTAAAGTTCTAAAGGGGGTTCGACAAGGATGCATACTGTCACCAATACTGTTTAACTTATACGTCGAAAATATATTTTCTGAGGCGCTGGAAGACTTAGAGTGTGGGATTAAAGTAAATGGTATACCAATTAACAACATACGGTATGCAGACGACACCGTAATCATTGCTGACACTGAAGAGGACTTACAACTAATGCTGGAGCAGATAAATACGGTTGGAAAGGGGAATGGTCTCAAAATAAACATACAAAAGACAAAGTAAATGATAGTAAGCAGAAACCCTCCTCAAAATGCTGTGTTAAACTTGGAAGACCAACCTATTGAACGAGTGCAAAACTTTAAATACCTTGGAACCAACATAAATGAACAATGGAATCCCGAACAGGAAATTTGCTGTCGCATACAACAAGCGAGGCAAGCTTTCACAAGCCTAAGACCCTTTCTTTGCAACCTGACATTGTCCCTCAAATTAAGATGCAGAATGGTGCAGTGTTACGTCTGGTCCATCCTGTTATATGGAATGGAAACATGGACTCTCAAGATCCGGTCGATAAACAAGCTTGAGGCTTTTGAAATGTGGTGTCTAAGAAGGATGCTACGTATATCGTGGGTAGACCGAGTTCGAAATGAAGACGTTCTTAGAAGGGCGGGATGCAAAAGAGAACTTTTCAACATAATCAAGAAGCGGAAAATTGGATACCTGGGCCACATAGTACGAGGAGAGAAGTACAAAATACCACAGATAATTCTCCAAGGAAAAATTGAAGAGAAGAGAGGAGTAGGACGTAAACAGATGTCCTGGTTGAGAAACATCAAGAGCTGGACAGGCATTAGCTATACGAGCGAGCTCTGTCGCGCTGCGGAAGCAAGGACCCTTATTATGATGAGATAGTCGCCAACGCACTAGAAGTGTACGGCATTTTAAGAAGAACAATTTTTTATTATATGGAAGCTTTAATAATTTAATTTGTTAGAATATCCTAGGAGATATAGATCTACTTTAGGCGCGTACGTATATTTTTTTAGTAAATATTAGTACAGGGTATTGTAATTTTTAATTAGTAGTAATAATCATGGCGGGCGTATCAATTATACTAACGCATACTATGTAAATTTGTTTATTATTTATGGATAATGGGACAGAGAGATGTCACAAACGAGTGATACTTTTGCTGATAGGTACCCAGAAAACACAGGCCATCACCAAAAGTTGTTAAACAGATAATTTCAAACATTTCGGGTCCGTAAAGACAAAAATAAAACGAAGGAAACCCATTTGTGACGATGAAGCTGTAGAAATAGCTATACTGGGGTACTTCACGGCATATCCTCCGACATCTCTGAGAAAATTTGCTGTAGAGTCTGGATTTTCTAAAAGCGATCGATTATTATATCTGGGGGACGATCAAAAATGAAGTGTACAATCTTATTCTTTTTGTCCTATTAAATTTATTCTCTTATATTTTTATTGTGACAATAATTTTAACAATTTGACGTCCCTTTTAAATAAAAAATGCAAGTGCAAAATTAGAGTAAACAAATTATTTCACGTCCTCAAGTAATGGTACAATTTCAAACAAATAACCACAAATTTATTAGTGAACATGTTTTGTTGTTCTGTGCTGTTTTTCGTCAACTATGGAAATTTGGTCGGGTTTCAAGGCTCTCTACCGGCAAAACCGTTCATCTAAACAAAATAACGTAACAGACCTGATTTGTGGAGAATTTATTGTGTTTTATTTTTGTACTCTAATACTTTCTTTTAAAACGGTACATTTCTCGAATTATTGGTCAAAAACCAAAAAAAAGTGCATATTTTCGCAATTTTCACGCACCTTCCTTTTACAATTTGATTGACACTTAACTGTTAAATTAACCTAAAATGTTTTATAGCAAATGATAATTTTTATAATTTTTTACTAGATATAGTAACCCATCAAATTACTTAATTTTAAGTCATGTGTCAAATTTCATCCAATCACCTCTGGATTACAGCGATAATACATGTGGTGTTTTTTTTATTAAAAATTAATTAAACGTCAAACTGGTTTAAAAATGTCGCGAAGAGTTGGTATTGCATCTAACGATGCAATTAATGATATTATATCTAATAATATACCAAAAAGACAATCAAATCAAAAAAATATGTATGGAAAATATTTCTCGAGTTTAGTGCGACCAAAGAATACGAACTGAATGCTGAAACAAGTTTGCATAATTTGGCTAATATATTGAAAGATTATGCGGTAAATATGAGAAAAACTGACGGAACTGAATATAAAGAAGCAACTGTAAAAACAATTTGGAATACTACGAGTAGGCTACTCCAGGAAAAATACTTCAAAGACTTCAAAATTGTATTGTAGCTGTTGAGTTAGCTTGGCGAGGTGGTGAACCAGCTGATTGCCTTATAGATTATTTCACGATTGAGAAAAATAATGATGGAACGCCAACCAACAGAATTGAATACAATCCAATATTCAGTAAAACATGCCAAGGAGGATCGAAAAGTTGTACAAATAGTAAGTGCCTTGTTCCAAATATTGCAAACGAAAGTGCATGCCTTGTTCGGTTATTTCATAAATTATTGTCCAAAAGGGGGAAAAATATTACTTCCAGTCGCCTATTCTTGAGACCAAATCGTTTCTAGAAATCCGAAAGTGACAATATACCGGTAGGCAAGAACACAATTAATATGTGGACCAAATCATTCGAACAGATCAACTGCAGTTAGCCATTTGGCAAATAAAGCAATTAATAAAAATAACAGGACATAGCAGATCTAATTCAATTAAACCGTACTTGAATATTAACCAAGAACGCCATGGTGAAATAATCAACACCATGCGAGGAATTTCTTCAACAGTGGAAATTAACAATCCGTCAACTTCAGCAAACTCTTCTTCCAATTTAACATTTACCAATTGTACTTTTCACAACTGTAGTTTTAAATAAAAATGAATAATATTTGTTTGATTAAAACTAATACATTTTGTATTGAAAATTATTAAACGTCAGATTGACAATCAAATTTTTAATATCTACAAAGTAAAAAATTATCTTATCAAATACTCCTCGGGCGTTGATAAATACTCAAAATTTTGTCATAGAGAATCCTTCAAGCGAGTTGCTCAAGGATAATAGCAACCCACTTTCGGCATTCTCTATGACAAAATTATCTCGGTATTATCAAAAAATGAAAAAAAAAAAAAACTAAGTGAGGTGAGAGATATTATGTACTTACCCTCTTTTGACAACGTTGATGATGATGAATACACCCATTACGCATTAGTGTCTGTTCAGTTTTTATGTGAAGTAGAGACGAATAGTACTTAAGTCTCATTTATTTATTAAAAAAAAACATTTTTTTTAACACAAAACAACAAAAGAAAAATAATAAAATTTCCAAACAAACTCAAAACTTTCGTTCGATCTTAAATTATACCTAGTTAGTGTGTAAAAGTGTATTGTCTGACAATATCGCGTACCGGAGATGTGAACAATCGGAGCCCGGAAATTTGGAAAAGGAGACGGTTTTCACCGCCGCCGTTGTCGTCAGACTGGTCGCTAAAAGACGGTCGGCATTTGTTTCGGGCGTAGGTCGCTTGGAGGCGGCGGCGCGCCGACAAAGGCACCCCTCATAGATTCAGTTGCGGAGTTGCCAGTTTGTACCTAATTCGTTTTTACGAGTGTTTTTCAATTTTTATTGTACCTTTTTAATTGAGTTTATTTTTTGTATCTAGATAAATTTAATACTGTTTTGAAAATATTTTTTTTAAATAAAAATATACAGCAGAAAAACATCTAAACGGCAAAGCTTAAAGCTAAAAGCTTAAAGAGAAATTTGAGAGGGCAAGATTGGTGGATTACGAAAAAAGAACTTGAAGAAAGAGGGTGTCAACTGAAGAGCAGCTATTAATGATCCACAATACTTGTTAAGGATGAATTGCATGGGGGAATAGAGATTGTCTACATATTTGATGACGGCGGCCTCTTCAACCTTCGTAGACTGCAACCTGAGATGAAGATCGTATCCACATCACTCATTCAGCTTCAATACGCGGATGACAATGTTGTCCTAGCTGATACCGAAGAGGATCTTCAATATACAATACTAAATGCATTTAACAGCACATACAAAAGCTGAAGGTAATCAGGGGAGCGCAGCAAAAGAGGTACTAGGAAGTTCTTAAAACCAACATAAGGAAGTGTGGCTTAGATTGAATATCAACTGGAAGCAGACCGCGAACGACAGACCGCGATGGAGGCGTACCATTTATGAGCGTGATCAAGTTTTTGAAGAGCAGCGTCGGCGATATGAGGATGCGAAAGAAGAGAGAACGCATCGATGGGGCAACGCATTTACAACAGCCTGTAAATGTTGGTGATTGGGCGTGGCAATTTTGCAGCTCCAGGATCGGTCTGTTTAGTTCGTTAGCGAGTGAATGCTGATAATGATGATGATGAATGTACGGGATAGCAGCGGAGTATTCGAAGTGTGAGCAGGGCTTATATTTTTACAGGAATAGTTAGAAAATTTGTAAAAATCGCTTAGTCATGAAATTAGCATTCCATTATGCTTGCAACTGTATTAGGTCATTCAATAAGGCCCTAGATGGCGTTACTAGAATTTTTTCCATATGATTTTTATTTAGTACTAACCCTACCTACTGGTTAAAGGCGTCTGTTTCGTTTGCATTGAGCTACCCTGGGATAGGAATACTGTCAATCAAAATAGAATGACGATCACAAAGACCTATAAGAGCTTCAAAACAACAAATATGAACCCTAGCTAGGAAACTTGGGATAAAAACAGGTTTAAAAGAAAAGAGATAATGTATCACGGACGCGAGTTGTTGGTTTACATGTTGGCAACACTGTATTTAGACGCGCACTGTGTCATGGTGTAACCACGGTAACGCGATGTTATGTGACACCTCGTGTCAAGTTGGGATACACACACTCAAACAAATACAAAACGTATGGGATTTTGTGGTGATTCGAATAGGTTATGGGTATACCTATCCATGCAAATTGTAACAGTTCTTGTAAACAAGTTTAAAAGGCGATGATGTATGAGGACATATAAATTGACTTTCTACTTTTACTTCGTGAATATTTTTCTTTATTATAATTGAGATGCTATACGGGTATTTCACTTCATTTATTTGACAGATATGTTTGTAGTAAAAGCAATCGCATTCCAAACTTATCAACTACATCTATAAGGTTCAAATGTTGTTCAGAATGTTGTCATACTAGACGACTAAAATTTTATAGGCGAGGCGCTAGCCGAGACCAGCAACCATAGGAGTCCAGAAATGTGCTTTTCATGCGAAGTCAATGGTGAATCGTATTTTTGACCCTATAGGATTTGCAAGTTTCTGTTTAGTATGTCCAAACATTTTATTAGAGAAAAGTTGTTTATTAAATTAAAATTGGAACTCTGTGGTATTCGAAGATATTTCAAATGAACCTAAAAGTAGATGGATGCATTACCAATATTGTTGGACTTGTCATTTAAAATCAATGGTTAAGCATTTCTCCAGGTTTTTTTTTTTTAGGAAAAATTGTTTTTTTTTTATTATTTATATTTGGAATATAGCTTAGTATAACATTAATAAATAAAATGTTAAGAATAAATGACTGTAAATTGATTTCTGTTAAAAAATGCAAGACAAAAAAGACTTGCTTAAACTCTAATTTTATTAAAAAAAACGAAAATTTTACAACTCAAAAACAAAGTAACTATGTATTCCATTTAAAAAAACAAGTAATTAGACTTAACAACCATATATATCAAATTTTGGTAAGTTGAAATAAAGTAAATATAAAATTATATTATTAATTTAAAAATATTACGAACATATTTATAATCATATCGTCTACAAAACACTACACATATTAACTATGAAACTTTAGCGTAGCTGCTTACCAATATCTTCAGAAACATCGGACACGGGCAGTTCTCGCTCTTTTTCGGCTGCATTTGCCAAACCAATTCTTTAATCAAAGATTAATTAATCTTTGCTTTAATTATTTTTCTTTTTTATCATAATTTATTCCTCTAGAGGAAGTAGTTTGTTTGGCATCTGGAAGCGTGTGTCCAAATTTGGGTTTTAAAAACTTAACTTCCTTAAATTCTTCGCTGTTCATTTTTTCCTTAAAAAATAATGATGTGCTGCCTTTTCGGAATTGGCATATGTTCCTTGTTTTCTGGACTGACAACCATTTTCAAAATTTACGAAATCTTCAGTGTGAAGTTCCATGATTTTATTGTACCGGCAGGACTTTCTAACAAGATTAAGAAGATCTTCAAAATCGAACACCTCTGGCGTTTTGTTCCACTGTTTACCAATGGCACCATGAATAGCATCTGCTTTCATGAAAGAATGTCCTGATTCAAAATATTTTCATTTACAAAAATAACACAGCTTGTAAACAAGGTCCAATTATTGTTTTGGGAAGCACAGTTGTCTGCCCAAAAAATTAGGTTCTTTGTGTTATCATCAAGATTTTTTATAATATTATAAAATGTTGACACTACATCTGCTCCCGTTCGACCTCTAATTGCTTCGTGCCACATTACACAATAATTAGGACCATTTTTCTTTAAACTTGCAAATGTTTGACACATACCAATCGGCTAACAAATAACGAATTTTTGGTTGTCATTTTAGGAATTATTAGCACCTTTTGCAAATCAACTGCGTATATTTCAGTGGTTTGCTCCCATATATTAGTGACATCTTCTTCTCGACAAACCTCACAAGTTTCTAGATCTAGATGATTAAGTGTTTCATTAGAGTTTAATTTATTGTCGTTCACATTACGCATATGACTTTTATATAATAAACAAACAAAAATTTTTTCCTTTTCAAATACCGTCCTGCATGTCTCATAAGAGATTTTTTTTGAGCTTTGAGTTAAAGTCTTCCCACAATTTGTTTGTTTATTTAAATTGAGCTATTAGCCACAGATTAACAAACATTACTTTACGATGTTGAATTTTGAGCTCTTTCTAAAATTAGTAGAATTCGTCTTGAAACAATCCTTGTGCATTTTGCGTGATCCATAATAAAATTATATAATATAATAATGTAATTGTGTGGACAAAGAAATAGAGACTTCTAAATATTATTAGCTAACCGGGAATCTAGCATCCCCATACTAACCACCACCACAATCACGTGACTCACAAATTTGGCGGCAAAATTCAAAGCTACTTGGTTTTTGAATTGCAAATAAATAACAATTCAATATACCTAAGCCATCTGTTTTGCTTGATTTTTTATTTGCAAATTTGACTTCATTTATTTTATGTTTGCAAATCATACTTTTTAGAACTGAAATTTGTAAATCGATCAAAAAGCAACTTAATTTAAAGTATGATGTTTTAATGCTAGCAATGTGTAAAAAATACTACAAGGTATATTTTTTGCGCTGAATCCATTGGTGCCCAAATCTCAGTTTCCAAGTAGCTTGACATACTTGGTTTTTAGTTGGCACGCCAGAGCTGATTTAGTTTAGTTTAGTTTATTTTGCCACATATTTGTATAAAAAAATAACAATTGTAGTATGTCAAATATCAAAACAAAAGTACAAACAATTAAACACAGAAAGATAAAGTTTACAATACACTAACAGAAAAAAAAGAAAAAAAAAGAGAAAAAACACAACGCACACGTACCTAGCCTAGATAATATTACAATAGCTAAAATGTATGTACAGCATGCATGTACTCCCCAATGGAGTAAAAGGCGTGCGCCAGCAACACACGTTTTATTTTATTTTTAAACAACCTTGCATCAGCTATTATCTGTATATAATTAGGCAGAGCATTAAATAGAGAAACTTGCAACGAATTTCTCTCGCACTTTCTGAGTCTATAGCGAGGCGGGCGCACAGAACCCTGAATGCTTGTAGGATAGCGATGAAAGCTTCCATTTGTAGGCATCGTATGCCTTATCCTATGTATCTCAATAAGTTGGTGATAAATATATAGCGAAGGTAGAGGCATAATACCCAATTTCACGAAGATGGGCTTACAGTGGTCCCTAAAACCAGCTCCGTCCAGAATTCGAACCACCCTTTTTTGAGAAATAAAAATGCTAGCAGCAGAGGACGCATTTCCCCACAATAGGACCCCATATGAAATGTGAGAATGAAAAAGGGAAAAATACACAGACAGTAATGATTCTCTAGCCAAATATTGTTTTAGTCTGCGAATAACAAATATACTAGTAGACAGTTTTCTGTTCAGGTCAGATATATGTTGGCACCAGCTGATAGAATCATCCAACGTGATTCCTAACAGCTTAGCCGAACTGCCATCAGTCACGCTCCGGTTACTCGAAAAAAGCAAGTGCTGTGTCTTATTAGCATTAAGTTTAAGGTTGTTGTTTGAGAACCAATCTTCAACCTTTCTCTCACTCTGCATAGTCCCGGTCTTCAGTGCATCCACGCCTCCCGCTCTATTTATTAAAGTTACGTCATCCGCAAAAAAGACCCCCGCGGCCGGGCTCAGATGATGATATAAATCGTTGATGTAAACGATTTATCGACAATACGCTAATAAGTACCTCACTTTAACACAATACGTTAACTCCTCTAACCTAAATATCTCCCTATCACAATAACAATTATTACAAACAAGAACAGGTTAATTATATTTAATGTTATAACTGTGAATAACTAATCGGTCTTAATTTAAAAGATACCATGCTAAAGGAATTAATTATTTATGTATTTTGTATTGTAAGGAAAATATCGTAAAGGTTTATTAATAGGAGCTGGCTATATAAATAAAAATGTTCCCAAAACTACTAGTAAACAAGTATCACTATGATTGTGGCAATATGTGACTCATACGTAGTGGCAATATTGACCGGTAACATCGTCACCATAGAGATGTCGAAATATCAACGATAATGATTAGTAAGAGCTCTGTTCCTATTATAATGTGACCCCAATCCCTAGAAAAAAGGTGATAACGTGTGTGACGAATCTTATAGTTTGATACTTTGAATTATTCTAAAATCTAAAATAATGTTGATTTCAATATTGATGGAATTATATGCTTTTCTCTAGTTTAACTAACCTTAAACTACTAACAACTACCACAATATAATAAATAAAACAGTATTCTGACTCTTTGCTTGCGAGGCGTCCTGCGCATCTCGTCGCGCATGCCGCCATTATGGGTTAAAACGTCACAATAATCGCATAGACGTAGATAGATACCGTTCACTCCTAGTATATAGTTCATTGTCTGCGTGTACGAGATAAATAAATAAGGTGAGGTGGGGTAAGAGTTTAGTAAAAATATTAAAGTTTTAATGTATTGGCTTTTAAAAATTAAAATAGTGGTGTAACCGTTTTTTTCCTTGATATCGTTTATTCCCTATGATGTTCTCAATATACCATAATAGCGCTAAAGTTTAAAAGAAATGCGTTTGGGTTTTATTTATTTTTTGCTTTAACGAAGTCACCACTACACACTTACCCAGGAACTTGGGGCGAGTGTGTAACCGTCTTGTATCTCCTATACTAATGCGTGTAAAAGAAAATGGGGCAAGTTTGTTAAACTTGATTGGGAACTAAATAAGACAACATAGGTTAATTGAGAAATTAAAAACAGCATTTTAATTAAAATATTGTTTAACTAATATAAGGTAGAACAAAACATATCAAATTCTTGTGAAAACCTAAGGATATTCTGTTTAAGAGACTTTAAGGATTAACAAGAGTACAATAAAAATTTTAAGAATGCCAAATTATAAGTAGAAAAATTTATATCAAACTTTATCAAGCTTCGTCTTCCAATTAACCTTGGCTTTGGAAGAGTAAGTATAATATCATCTCGGTTAATAGAAGCGCATTCTTCAGGATACTTCCAAGAAAAAGTTGATAGAGATAAAGGATCTAAAGTAGGAACTTTTCGAGCAAACTTTATGTCAATTAATTCGTCATCTTCAATGGCACAGATAACCTGGCCAACATAATATTTTTTTGTTCTTTTCCCTGCAAGACATACTAGCACCCAATCATCTTTCCCTATATCTTGGAGAGATTTATTTATTTCTACCATACTTCTCTCTAACTCTTCTACTTCCCTCATCTCTTCCTCTACATCATCATCACTGTCGTTAAACATAATTTCATCTTCACAAATTTGTTCGTCAGGTGGCCCGTTATAAGTTTTTTGCTGTCTTTTGCGCCCGGCGACTTTGATATTTCCGTCCAATAAAGTTAAACGGTGCATTACTTCGTCAGATGTTAGTACTTCTGCACCCGACGCAACTTTCCTTTTTTTTGTTTTTCCTGGGACACTTGCCTGTTTAACAGTAGACAGTAGTAACTCTTCAAAGGAGCTGGGGTGACTGATGACTGAATTATCTTGTTGATTTATTACATCTGAATGAATTGTTTGATCGGAATTCGAAGGACCCGACTGATCATTGTCCACAGAATTTAGTAGCTCATTACTATTCGGCAGATGTGAAATATTATTTCTCTGTATAATATATTCTGTGTATCTTTTAAACAAAAACGGATCATAGTGCTCTTCAGTAACAACATGTGGATCATAAGGAAAAATCCCAGCTTTCTTGAAACCATTGGATATGATATCCGGATTTGTTTCTGTCCATATTTTTCCTACTAAAGAACTAAACTTTTTCTTTGCAATTTTTCTCCCTTCATGATGTTTCTGCCACTCAATCAACGCCTGTTCCCATTTAACTTTCAGCGATTTAAACACGCTTAAATCAAGCGGTTGTAAGAGATGGGACGAATGAGGAGGTAATTTAAGAATTGTTACCCCATTTTCTCTTGCGGCTGTAATTAGTCGATCGTCAACGTGTGACACATGACCGTCGTATATCAGTAGAACCGGCCGCTCAGGCCCGAATGTATTTAATAAGCTTTTTTGAAAATACTGAAGAAATACATTTGAATCCATCCATCCATTGATAGTTGCGGCGTATGTAGTTCCAGGAAATGATTCCGTTGCCGGGGCAACCCAGTCATTCCACATGTTTTTAGCTTTAAAAACAATCAATGGTGGAGCTTTAAACCCATCAGCACTTACAGCCATAAGCACTGTTATATTTTCTCTTCCGCTTCCTGCAGTGGTCCTTGATGATGGAGCTCCTCGTTTTCCTACTATTTTGGTTTTGCTAGCGTCCAGACAAAAATTAGTTTCGTCCAGATTCCATATTTGCCTAGGTTTATCTCGTAAATTGAGAACATTCAGCTGCATATCCAATATCTTGAAATACTCGTTAATTATAAATGGATCTAAACACTTTTTCCGAGCATATTCTACAGACTGAAGTTTTTTGATTGATAAACCATGGCGCTTCGAAAAACCAAGGTACCAGTCTTCACCAGGTCGTCCGTCCTTAAATGGAGACTTAATTTTGTTTATAGTGACATATTTTTGAACAGTATTAAACACATCGTTACGTGATAATCCCCAACCCCATTTTTCCATGGTTATCAAACATTCAGCAAGTCTAGACTCCTCTTCACATGAAAGGGCCGTCCGTATTTCTTCCCATCGTTTTGCTTTTATTGCCCCGAATGCCTCTTCTGTGATAACTAAGAGTCATTTGGGGAATGTTGTATTTTATATGTGCAGCGTATTGAGTTATTATGCCTCGTTTAATTTCATCTAAAGCTCTCTCTAATATTTCAGGTGTGTACGTACTTCCCCTGTTTGATATTCTTTTATAATTTCGCACCATTATTATCTAAAACAATTAAAATCCGTAATTATTCACTCTTTTTAATTAATTAGGGGTAAGTGTGTAGCATACTACACACTTGTCCACACTATTTACTACACATTTGCCCCATCGTGCTTTTTTGCCGGGGCAAATGTTTAGTACTCAAAAGTTTGAGGTTATAATAAAAAAAATTAAAAAATATTAATAATGTTAAAGTATTTCTTACCTTTACTTTGTATTGCACCACAAAAATATCAAAAAGAATAATTGTTTAAAAGGATGACTGCTGATTAATAAATTGTATACTAACTAGTGTTAGTGAAGACGAACTGGTCTCGACCGTTTGAATAATATGTTGTTGTTATAAATGAAATTTCTTGCAATTTTCTGTTTTAGAAGAGTATATAATCATGTTTAGACTATATATTCATAGATGACGTTAGTGAGCTACAGAACCCTTAATAGACAAGGGCGTTCTACACACTTGCCCCGATTACACACTTACCCCACCTCACCTTATTGTGTTTGTAATCTAATTCTGTGTTCTGTCTTTTTGGTATAGTGTTTGTCAGAATTAAAAAGATTTTATTTTTATTAACGTGTCTTGTGATTAATACAATGAACAATCAACAACAATATGTGTGTGCTGCAAAATGTTGTCCCAATAAGCGGTACACTTGCTCTAAACATTTTTTTCGCTTCCCTACAGATCCTGTTAGGTGAGTAATAAGTAAAAATAAAGATGAATACTAGATAATTTTACGGTTATAACAACTATTTGTATAACCGTAAAATTTATATTACGAAATGACAGTATCTAATATGTTTTTAAACTAAATGCAAGTGAAACTTAAACACAAGTTGTCGCGTGGCGAGATAGCATGATAACGCAATCAGCTAGGGGTTATATTATTGACAATATATATATATGGCCCTTGTTTGACTAAAATTGCTGAGAACAGGATTCAGTTGATGCAGAATTCAGGCACATACATGGCTTGTATGTGGAATTCGTAGGGGTGAAAGAGGCTAGCGCTAAGATTAAGGAAATCGGCTGGTTAAGAATGAAATAATGTCGGATTTTCCTTCACTAATTTTGATTAATAAAATCAACAGATGGAAAAAGGCGGAATACTTATATGAAAGATTGAAGTTCCGGGGATCTGTGTATGATGTGAATATTCCTCATAAAGCTGTCAAACTTTGAGCGGTCATTTTCCTATACGGTTTCAAAATATTACAACGCTCTACCGGAGAATATAAAAAGTTTACAGGGGTTTTCGTTTAATAGCGCTGTCTGACACGTAATAGAACAAATTAATTTGTAAACATAAGCCAAAATATAAGTTAAATTTAGGTTAAGTTAGGAAGTGTGGGTTTATTAGAGTTAAAGCAAAATAAACAACTGCAGTATTATTAATAATTGTATATTAATTATTATTAAGTAATAAAACTGTAACAAAACACAGAACGTGGTGTTTCTCTATTACTACTTGACAAAAACTATGACTTGCTTTTTGTGTGCTCTTGGCACTTTGCTTAACGTCTACTTTTGTTAACTAATTAAATAAGATAACCGATATATATACAACTGTATTCTGTGGTTAGAAACCCACAACTATAATTATTTTTAGTCAGGACCTGACTTTTAACCCAAAATGGCGTCGTCATACGCCACAGTTTGAAATTATTTAGTTCAAAGTGCCAACGTGGACTCGGAATGCTGTATATACTTATTATGCTGTGCTACCCCAACTAACAATTTAACTTTTTTAATTGCTGTAAGAACATTTATAAAATATATTTTATAAAACACCCATTGTTTTATAAACATTTTCACAACGTTCTTACGCGCCTTATAAACACGAAAAAGGCGCAGATTTATAAAACAAATCGACTCTTTAACGGTTCTATAAATGTTGCTTGTTGCTATTATACAATAGTTTTTAGAACGTTTATAAATATTTAATAAAAATCAAATAAAACTGTTATAAACATATTTTATAAATCTTTTATAAGAGCCTCAATTTCAACATTTTTGCTCTCAGCGGCAACAGTTAAAGGATAAAAACGTTTTTTTAAAATACCTTTTTATACAAAATTATTTTATAATTATTATGCATTGTTGTTGGTACACATTAATAAAATCTGAACAATCATGGAGGTAAAAATAATATAAAACGCTATAATACCCAATAATGAATAATAAAATAAGTCAGATAAAATTCACCCATGAGCAGATTTGGCTGCGAAACAAAATTTACTGTTAAATATATTGTATATTATTACTAAAATTTTAATGCGCCTCGTGAATTATGTAAATTAATGAATTTAGATTTTATAAATTATATAAAATATTTTTTTTATTGTCACTTATTGTTGAAAATAATCTTTTGGTATATCCTTCATTATGTAATGACTGATTCTGTATACCTTACTAGCTAAGATAATTTTACAAATTATAAAAAATATTAATTTTAAAAGTTTGGTCAACATTGCTAACAATTTAAAGAAACCAAAAATGGCTTCTTCCTTATACGATGCTTATAAAACAAAATTATCTCAACACAGACGAGTATGCTCTTTAGATAGCTATTATAAAATAACTGCAGAATTGTTTTATACAGGGGTGTATTCGTTAAAAAACATAAATCTCATTATATTTTAAGGGTAATATAAAATTAATATTACCTGAAACCCCTTTGATAGCATAAGAATGATATGATGATGATATGATTCTTTTATATCTATCATATGGACACTAGCCAAAATATAAGTAGATACCTATGTTTTATGTAAACGTGAAGAATTTTTTATAAACCAGTTATGGTGTAAAAAAGTATATATTTCACTAAGCTTGATAATGAATAATGAAGCTAATTACAAGTATTTTTCTTGAAGTTTTATGTATTTAGTTATCCTTTGCCGTTATTTAAAATAAATTAATAGTGAAACCAAAGATTAATCTTTGGTGAAACATACTAAAACAAGCTTTTATATAAATGCTCTAAAAAATCAAAATTTAATTAAAAGGTGCTGCAAAAAATATATAAGGTAAAATGTATACAAATTAATCAAGTCTACTCCTGTCTACTTGAAGTATTCGTGCTTGATACTTTGATGTTTGTGTGAGTCGCCGCCGTGTGTCGCATCGTCGCAATATTGGAATAATAATAAAATAGTAAAGAGAGTTTTACAAAACAAACTTTAATATAATATGTTTTATAAAAGCTTTTAATGTGTTCTTATAAAACAAAATGCTTTTATAATTACTCTCTTATTAGCTTTTACGGGAGTAATTTAAACATAACCTAAATTGAGCTCTTTGTTTATGTTATGTAGGATGTAGGTATGTATGTTATAACTGCCGTTATTAAAACGGTTTGTTGAGTGTCTTTAAGAGAGTTCGAGGATCTTGAGGTAGAAAATTTGGCATGCGTTTATTGAGTATAGCAAAAAGCTTCTTCTGGAAAAATGCGGAACATGTTTTCTCTTAGTTTTGCATTTTTTTCTAGCTTACTTGTGCTTGAAGCATGATATTGATCACCAATTCTCTATTTCGGCTACCCGCTCACCATCTCGTAATAATTCCTCCTGAGAATTTATCAGTCTCCAAAATATTTGGTGTCTTATAAATTGTCATTAATTTGATTAGATTCCATTACAGTTTCCTACTCATTATTATAGTCACTAATGCTTTCCCTTTGATAATTTATAATATTGTAATTAATTTTCTATTAAATGCACAACTGCTTTTCGTTTGGACATTTTAAACCTGTGTATGATATAACAATAAATATCAGTTGAAAATAAATAAGACTATGTTATATATTAGTTCTAGGTAATGTTTATGACAGCATTTTAATTTTATAAAATATGCATTGGCAACATATTTATTTTTTTATTGTTTTTAATAAAATAACTAAAAAACAATTTTGTAATTATTAATTTGCGCACAAATTTGCTGCAGCAAACAAATCGCTCTTAATAACGACAATAAAAAAACTATTTTATTATTACGAAACGTACTTTAACAGAATAATTTTATAATTGTTTTTAAAGGAACAAGTTAATCCAGACTAGTACTTTTACAAAATGCTTTTAAAACCAATTATCATTCGGAACAAATTCGTCCTATAAAAAATATTTTATAAACGTTTATAAAACTGTTACGATATCATATTTTATAATCATATTTTATAACTATTTTATTATTTTGCTGTAAAAACGTTCTTAAAACAGTTTTTCTCACAGAAAAGTTTAACACAGCAGTTTTATCACCAAACGAACCTTTAAAGAACAAAAAAGTTTTTACTAAGCGGCAATAAAATAATTATAAAATATATTAGTTCTTTAAGAATGTCGAATTGCTAGTTGGGACTACTACCTTAAAACCAAACGTAACATGTGCAGAAATGTTTTCTCCAAAGTTTATATAGGTGACATTTGATCCTCATTGTAGGTATAACTTCCCTTTAAATGTGTTAATATTTTAGCTTATTAGTTTCAATAGAGTTAGGTCTATCAACAACAACAAACCAACATTCATTAAAACTAGATTAGCGCTAAACAAAAACCATAAATTGGATTTGTCAAAACAAAGAAAACTTTTTAATTACCCTTGCTAATGTCGCATATAGAGAATACAATCCTCGCTCAATTTTGGCGATACTGCGTCGGGTTGCCAAAACAACGTCATGAGACATCAAACACACATCGAATATTAATGATTATTATTATACACGCAGGATTTTAATCCTGGCAATGTCCGCTGAAATCACGTTTGGTTGGCAACATTAATTCGCATTGTGCCGTCCGCTATATCCGACAGATATTATTATTGGGACCACCAGCATTGACAAGGACAACAGGATGGATCGACAGATGGACGCAGGCGTTGGCTATTGGAATAAAAAAGAATTAAATGGCAAATTAACAGTTACGAGTACATAGCAAGTTTGTTTAAGTGCTAAAAACTTATTAATCACAGATCAATAGAGGAAGCAATATCAGATAAAAATTTTATGAAAACTCATATTCCAGATAAAAATACGACGTTTTGTAGTCTTTATTACCATTTTTTCAAGCACTTGAAAATTAATAATAATAATAATAATAATATCTTTAATC
This sequence comes from Apoderus coryli, assembly GCA_911728435.2. NCBI lineage: Eukaryota > Metazoa > Arthropoda > Insecta > Coleoptera > Attelabidae > Apoderus > Apoderus coryli. The sequence continues at coordinate 2,325,762 of OU452207.1, forward strand.
TGTCGCAAGTCATACAAAACGTTGTATATAGACACGTCATGGTTTTACTACACAATACAATAAATGATCCATAGCTACATTCAACCTCATTCTTTATAACACATAAGGCAATAAACAAACACGTCACAATCTAAAATTTGAATACACCTATGCAGTTGCAGTTATACAGGGTGGTCCAACGAAAAGTTTGCACCTAGCTTTTCTCTTTTTTTTGTAGTCGAATGCGAAAATGCTCGGACACGTCGATTTTGCTTTTGAGGGGGACACATTTTAAACATATTTTTCGATCTGCGCCTTTAACCCCCTAGCGGGGGTGAGTAACAACCCTAAAATTTTAAATGGAAAGAGGGGTCTAATGACATATCATTTGAAAGGACACAAAATTGTCTTTCTAATGATACCCTATTTGTCGAATTTTACTAAAACAGTTAATACGAAAACGACTTTAAAGACATTAAGCCGATAATTTTGGTATTAATGAGAAATACAAATAAGTTTTAATTATTACGACTGAAAACAACTACAATCATTTCTAAATTATTTACTTTGAAGAAAAACGGGATTTCAAAAACACTATCTTATTTATCAGAACTAAATTCCTCACTAATCGTTTGCGTTTTTTGTTGAAATAAAAACTGCAGATACGTGTAGGAAAAGAATTTACACCGTTTATTTTAGTCTTTTCATTGATTCAGTTTGGTTGCTTCTCAAGTTATTTTACTTTTACCGTACAAAATGATTTATTCCATTCTAGAACGAGTTGAAATTGTTAAACTTTATTTTCAAAATAATAGTAGTGCTAGACTTACGGCTCGCTTATTTAATGAGAGACATCCCGATAAAAATGTGAATGATGTGTACGTTGGCAAGTTAGTTAAAAAGTTTGTAGATACCGGATCTGTCTGTAATGTAAAACACCAGCCGCAGAAACCGATCAGAAATGAAGCTGTGGAAGTCGCTGTTTTAGGGCATGTTGAAATGGATCATAGTCAAAGTACCCGTCAACTGGCTGAAGCCTCAGGTGTCTCCCGTTCGTCCATAATACGAATTTTAAAAGCGTACAAATTTCATCCGTACAAAATCAAATTAGTACAGGAACTAAATGAGGATGATCCTGATAGAAGGCTGCAATTTTGTGTAGCAATGAGCCAGTGTTTAATTGAAGATCCGCAATTATTATTTAACATTTGTTTTTCCGACGAATGCACATTTTATTTGAATGGAGCTGTAAATAGGCACAATTGCCGTTACTGGGATGACAGTAACCCACATTTATTCCGTGAGGTTCATACCCAGTATCCTCAAAAAATAAACGTCTGGTGTGGCATATTAGGAAATCATATTATAGGACCACTTTTTATTCCTGGAAATTTAACTGGTGAAGTGTACCTAAACATGCTTGAAGACACAATTGATCCTTTAATAACACAAATAATAGAAGATGACCAAAATCATACTGCTGATCGGCTTTATTTCCAGCAAGATGGAGCACCTCCGCACTATGTGGCTCCTGTAAGACAGTTCTTAGATGACCGGTTCCCTGGACGGTGGATTGGAAGGAGGGGCCCAATTGAATGGCCTGCCAGGTCACCGGATTTATCGCCTTTAGACTTTTTTCTTTGGGGGCACTTAAAAAATAAATGTTTTGCCACGAAGCCCGAGTCCATAGAAGATCTTCGCCAACGCATTACAGAAGAGTGCAGAAACATAACACCTGATATGCTACAAAATGTTAGAAATAGATTTGAACAAAATCTGTATTATTGTATGGAATCAAATGGGTCACATTTTCAACATTTGTTAATGTAACGTTTTAATAAATCAATTTAACAGCTTGTTTACTTTTTTTACAAAGCAATGTTAAAACTAACAAACATTGGAATGTACTAACGATTGCAGGTGTTTTCACTCGCAATAATTAAAACTTATTTGTATTTCTCATTAATACCAAAATTATCGGCTTAATGTCTTTAAAGTCGTTTTCGTATTAACTGTTTTAGTAAAATTCGACAAATAGGGTATCATTAGAAAGACAATTTTGTGTCCTTTCAAATGATATGTCATTAGACCCCTCTTTCCATTTAAAATTTTAGGGTTGTTACTCACCCCCGCTAGGGGGTTAAAGGCGCAGATCGAAAAATATGTTTAAAATGTGTCCCCCTCAAAAGCAAAATCGACGTGTCCGAGCATTTTCGCATTCGACTACAAAAAAAAGAGAAAAGCTAGGTGCAAACTTTTCGTTGGACCACCCTGTATAAATTAAACACAAATACAAACAAAAACACTAAAAAAACAATCTACGATGTCTCCATAATAGTTGTAAATTCATGAAGGCTATAGATCGTGTTAGAATTAAGGAGGGCCTTTCGTTTAGTTTTAAATTTACCCTCTGTCTGACAAACTCTTATGTCTTCCGGAAGAAGATTATAAAAATATCGCCCAGAGTAATGCGGTGATTTCTTATAAAACTCATGATTGGGTCTGGGCAGATACAGGCGATCTCGTCCACGTGTAAAATGTTGATGATTAATGCCACAAATAGGCATGATGTTTCTGTTTTTGAATGTGTAACACAGTAGTTTGTACAAATATATTGAAGTGACTGTAAGCAACTTATGTTTTTTAAATGTATCTATACATGTTCCTAGAAACGTATCCCGTTTGCGTCGATATGGGTTGCCCAGTCCAGTTTGTCATCCACAAGCACCCCCAGCAGTTTCGCCGACCTTGATAATGACAAAAGAACGTGATTGAATTTAATTTCTATATTTGATGATTTATATCTATTGAAGGGCAGTGCCACGGTCATAGTTTATGATCAGTTTGTTTTTCCTGCACCACACCTGGAACTCATAAAGTGTAGCATTGATCTTCCGCTCCAGAATCTCAGAATCCTTGTCGGACAACAATATGGTTGTGTCATCTGCATACAAATAAAGGGAACCGTGTGTGATATTAGCTGAAAGATCATTGATAAAAAGCAGAAAGAGCAAAGGTCCAAGTACACTGCCCTGAGGCGTTCCCAAACCGATGTTCCGCGACTCTGACACTACCGACTCAACCCTAACCGCTATTTGTCTGTTTGTTAAATATGATCGAATCCATCTGTTAATCGACCCACGTAACCCAAGAGTCTCCAGCTTTGTAAACAGGAAATCTCTGTCGACCACATCGAACGCATTCGACAGGTCAAACAGATCGTGCACTCTCTGAATGAACTGAAGTGTACAGGTTTCCGTTGAAAAACCCTCCCTGAAGCCGTGTTGACATTCACTCAAAACGTTAGTAAATTTTAAAAATTCAAATATTCTATCTGCTACAATCTTTTCTATAATCTTAGATAAAGTACTTAGCAGGGCTATAGGCCTGTAATTCTCCAGCGCTAGTCCATTACCTTTTTTATATATAGGGATAATGAGGGCATTTTTTAATTGATCTGGAAATATCCCGCATTGTATCGACATGTTTAGTAACTCGGCTATTACAGGGGAGAGCATATCTAAGGAATGTTTAAATATTTTAATAGGGATACAATCCATACCAGTGGACCCTTTGTTTGGGAAGTTCTTGATTGTTCTAGCCACATCATGCGAAGACACCGGAGAGAAAAACATACTCCGAGTATTAAACGGACACACAGTACATGATGCTGAAAAGCTTCCGCCAAAATGAGAGGTCAATCTAGCTTGAATGACCGTAGAAAAATACAAACAGAAGGCCGATGCAACCTCAGTGGGATTATTGATTATTTTATCATTCTGAGATATTAGTTTCTTTAGAAGTGCTTGAAAAAGTGGCAATAAAGGCTACGAAACGTCGTATTTTATATTTCTGACCGATAGGGAAAGTATTTTGAACGTGCTTGATGTTCCTGAACGATTAAAACCATTTCCCTGGTGGATGTCTGCCTGTCTGTGTGTATGTGTATGTATTCTTCTACGATAGCGCCTAACCGCTTTAACCAATTGAGCAAAATTTTGGTGGGGAGTCCTAGGATGAACCCATTAGTTTTTGGTTGAAATCGCTTTAGCCCTGTCACAACAACAGAGTCACCATATGATTTTTTTCACTCGTCGCCTACGCCCTTATAAGTCTGTATATTCAGAACTGGGACAAGCACGTACGTAAAAAGACCTAAAAAAACATTGAAAAATGTACTTTTATTCAATTTAGTACGTTTTTATTATGGAATAGAATAGTGCAAAACACCTTTAATCTGTGATAAGTGTCACGTTTTCGACCATCAGGCCACAAAAAAAAATAACACCAACTGTTACCCGGACTAAGTGAGGACCATAAAAAACTTACGGTGTTTTTGTGCTTGGGACTGAATGTGAAAACAAATAGTTATAAAAGTTCCAACAAACTTTGGTATTAAAAGGAAAAGATATTTTATTAAATATACCGGGAAGTTGAGTTTTGGTCGAATAATAGTCAAGTTGCTTCTAATGAATGTTGTCCCTTATCGAAATGTGTTATAACTTCCGAAGGTTTCTACCGAGTTCTCAAACTCTTGAGACTAAAAACTTGTTTTTAGGCCAAAAAATTTGAAGATACCGGAAAGCCATTAAGAAAAACTATTTGGTAATCTAAAGAATGGTGTTTTTGCACTCAAGGAATCAGGGGGATCAGAGTTTAACCACAGTAAATGGCATTCTGCGGCCTGTATGCAATTTGAAGCACTCGTTACTGAAGTTACTCACGACGAACGTGCAAAACAGAATTGAATTACCCATCAGGACTCAATTAGAAACCGAAAGTACGCCACTGCACGTATTCAAAGGAAATTTAAAGCTCAAACTACGTAGAGAAGAAATGAAATAAAAATATATCAACACAGTTTCCAAACTTGCAAAAAGGCTATTCAACTCAAGAAAAATGAATAGGCGGCATAATATATAGGAACTAGTTGAATAAGAAAGATTGGAAAACGTTCCGCAAAACTTTCTCCCAGTTCGAACGATTTTTTTTTTCTACTACTTGTTATTATTATTTTGTGAATTCAAAAGCAAGTTCATTTGGTTTTAAATTGGCGTAAAATTTTATGCCAAAGTATCTGTAGAAATGAAATCGGAGTTTAAAAACGGTACATTTATAAAAAAAAAAAAAACTGAAAGAAAAAATACAATCAGAGAATGTAACCGTTTTATTTAAAATGGTTTTCATTGTAGACAAATCATTACTATACAGGGTGTCCTCATTCATGGTCGATATCCGGAATATAGTGATGATTCTATGAAGAAATTTTCATATTAACATCATAGGTGCAGAACCGTATAAGTACTGGGTCTTCTATTTTCAAAATTCATCTGTTAAACACTCTAGTAGCATTTTTAAAATACAGAGGCGTGTAATTCGATCAATGCTTGGCCTAAATTATCGCGAGGATGTTAAGGAACATTTTAAAATGTTAAATATTCTAAACCTGCCTAGTCTATACAATGAAAAATCACCTGCTGATATCGATCTGATAGGTACAATTCAAAAAAAAAACGAATCACTTGTACATTACAGCCAAGGTAGTTCAACTTTGCCAACAGCATGATCAACAGTCGAACGCCTTTGAGGATTCTAACAGAGCCAAAAGTGCTGCCTGTTTTCTGTTGAATGCTTCAAAAATTGCATCCAAGATTTTAACCAAGGCAGTGCATATGCCATATGTGCCCTTCTGAAACCGGACTGTTCTTGTGGCAAAATCCCATGAGCGATGTCAAAATCAAAAAGCCACTTTTTCTACTATTCTTGCATGGTATATGAAGTTGGTGCAGTCCTTGGATGAACCCATTAGTTGTTGGTTGGAATTGAAGCTATATTTGCAGCAAATCTTTATTATAAGAATAATTCAACTCGCTATCCTGCAATTTGACGTATTTCAGGAATAGTTCCTGATTAAAAAATAACATTCAAGCACAATTACACAGACTTAACACATAAACAGCGATAAAAACGGGGAATAAAAAAAAAGAGAGTGTGACAGAAAATCCAGGCCGTTTTCGCCGCACCAAGTTAAAAACATCCCTTTCTGTATAGCAGACCATTTTTCTGGTAATATAATTTCATGGCATGGTGTGCGGGTGCAGCAGCAATTTTATCTCGGCCTGGCCGTGACAGGAAGTGGAAACACTGCTATATACGCCAACTATATGGACATACGTTCGCAAAATTTGGATCCAACTATAGGGCGTTGTCTTTTCTTTTTTTACTTATTTATTTATTTGTTTACAGACAAAGTCTTATAATATAATTCTAAATCAATGAGGAAACAATTATGGAATATTTCATAAATTTAAGTAATGAATTGAACCTGACTAAGGGTGGGTCTTTCTGACAACAAAATAATCCAAATTGATACAAAACGGCAGGTTATCTTGACATTCAGTGTTGGCAGTTTTAAATGTTTTTTGCACATGAACTTTAAATTAAAGTTACAATAGCATCACAAGTATTTTAAATATACTGCGTGTAGAGATAAGAAAGGAGACATTTATTTCCGAGCGACCTGAACAACTCCTTTGGAATAGTCGCCGAATACTTCCACTCGTTCGTAAACGATTTACCAATCATAAGATTGGTAAATCGTCATTATAAAATGAAATTTTTCTTATAGGTTCGTCTTTGCGGATATCTAAGAGCGTAGATCCTTGCAAAGAGTCAAAGCATTTTTGAGACTCTCGAAGTAACCACTAACAAATCAAATGTATCACAAAATAAATAAATCCAGAGACTAATCTGACAAACATATTAATTATATTTGACATTGACATTAACTTCGTTGCCATAATAACATGAGTATTTCTTCATCACAGTCATTGAGATGGACAAGAAAAAGATAGAGACTTCCGGTTTCCACTGTTTTCTTTATTTTTATATGCCCTTTCTATCTAGTGAAGACTAATAGTACCATTCCATTTGATTTTTCTAAGAAAATTGACAAAATCAGAAACATTATTATATATCTCCATCTAGCGGTCATATATTAAAATAAATGCTGATTTTGATACTCCCAAACATTCATTCAATTTAATTAAAATCGGACTATCCATAAGAAAGTCCCAGTAAACACACATACGTTTTTTAAACGTAAAATCAACGTGTCATTGGTTGATTAAACGTGTACGTTTAAAAAGTAACCGCTTTTTTTGGTACAAAATAACACCGTTTTAAATAAACGTTTTTAATTCGAACTTTTTTAGATGACCAAAAGTTTTTCTTAATGGCTTACCGGTATCTTCAAATTTTTTGGCCTAAATACAAGTTTTTAGTCGCAAGAGTTTGAGAACTGGGTCGAAACCTTCGGAAGTTATCACACATTTCGATAAGGGGCTACATCCCAGTAAACACACATACGTTTTTTAAACGTAAAATCAACGAGTCATTGGTTGATTAAACGTGTACGTTTAAAAAATAAGCGTTTTATTTCGGTACAAAACACACCGTTTTAATTCAACGTTTTTAATACGAACATTTCTGGCCAAAATCTAACTTAAGAAAACTTTTATGTTAATATGACGTTATTTTGGATGTTAAATTTATTACATTACAATACGTTTTTTTAACAGACTGTCTAACCATATTCATCTATTCACACGTTTTTTTAACGATTTCATAGTATATTAATAGGTCTAATAAAAGTAACGTTTTTTATACGTTAAAACCAACGCATAATAAATTAATCTTAAGTAATCGAAATAAAAAACGTCTTATTGTCGTATTTTCCTAACGAAAATATAACAGTCTTTCATGTATACAACTCCACCTAAAAATTAATGTTGACGTTTGCGAGCATTTACCTAAAAAATAATTACCAACCTGATATTTTAACAATTTATTCAAACTTTTACATGCTGCACTAAACAAACTTTAAAAATTCCTTAAAATATACGTCAATATTACGTTAATAAATATATTGTTTTAAAAATACACGTTTAATCAATGTTCTTTAGAAACGTTGTTTAAAAATAAATATCTAACAATAAAATTCGTGTATGTATCGTTTATTTTCTAAGTGTATTTGACGTATTATGGAAAAATATTATTATCAACGTAGTTTTGACGTGTTTTGAACACCACACAGGTTGCTATTTATTCACCAATATAAAGCGTTGTTCTTTACACGTTGTATTATTATTGTGAAATTTATTTTTAAGGATGATTTTAATTAACACTCTGTGTCATATCAGTTTACAAAGTTACGCGGAAATGCTAGCAGTACCCAAAAGCGACAACATCAATCAAATTTAAATGCAATGCAAGTGTTTAACTGGATAATCAGACCGGCAAAATCCAAGAAGGAGACACTATCTCATCCACATAACGACCTAGGCAGGTCCCTCGCTCCTACCCAAAAACACACGCCATATCTTAATGTCTTCCTTTACCACCCCAATTTTCGCAACGCTTTTTGATGTTAACTTTCAGCCCACTTAGTTAAGAATTATTTCTAATTATTCGCAGTTCCTTTTGCTCGTTTGCAGTCGAGCGCAACGACAACAAGGTATAATGAATATTATATACAGACAAAGATGAAATAGGTATGGTTTTTGTAAATATTTTTGAATTCAATTATGGAAATTTCGTTGTTTCTGGACTATTTTGTTTACTTTACTCTATGTTTAAACAGTAACGTACAGGGTGGGGAAATTTCGATGTTTTTATACGGTACAGTCTAAACCGTAATAGATAGAGCGAAACTAAATGTTCTATTTTTTTGAGCTTAGTTTAATGCCGTAATCGGAGCGCAGCTAACTTGATTAGTTTTCTTTATACAGGGCGATTTTAATTTTTTGTCATTTTTTTTTTCCTTTATATTTCGGTTGTTAATAGAGTTACGGGAAAAACGTTTTTATAAAAGTTAGAGATAATTTGATGCTTAATGCAGTGGCGTATCAAGAAATTCTTTCGAAGTCCAATTGTCAAGATATCGCTATCAACTTTGTTTTCTTAAATGGGACACTCTGTATATTAAAGTGTCAGTAGATTCCAAATTTCATTCCCTTTATAACCGTGTATGACAAGTAGCTACATATTTAGTAAATATTAACAAAAATAAATAAAAACCATATTTTATGCGTGTTTGCAAATAAAATAAAAATTAACGGCTTATTCCATAACTCAAAAATGCTTAATGATGTTAATTGTTTCAATGTTTTATTCAACACAAGAAAAATGCTAATAAATGAAAATAATTTCGTGGCAAAGCGGACTAAAATGTTGGTTTTACCTACACAAGGATTTTTGTTTAATTTAGCAGGGCCCCAGTCTAATTCAATAGAACCAGACCGAGGCATGGTCGACAGATACTGACGAATTCGTTTCGCTATTGTTATGAGCTTGTCAGAGTACCATAGTCGTTGCCCATCTACAAATATCGGCCTGCATTTAAGCACAATAGGATACACAACAGTAGACACATGTAAACACGTATCATCTACATGTACAGAGTAATGCATATCCCATACCATGCAGAGGCCAATCAAACTCAATGTATAGGTAAAACCAGTCGTATAAATAGAAATAAAAATAGTATGAACACAAAACTCTAGCAGGAGACCATTTTATCCTTCCGCCAGCTTCTCCCAAATATTTGGGTTTCAGCAATGCTCAGACGGTGGTCTCCAAGCGTTCTGCCGTCGCAGAATGCTTGGAGACCTGTGGTAGAAAAAAAATAGAATTAAACTAAACTGATCTTAAAGTAAATGTTCAAAATGTTATCCATTATTTCGAATACACATATCACACCTCTTATCAATACTTGAAATAGCATTATAAACATGAATGTTTGAAACTGAATTTATACATTGTCTGAAATTTTCTTTTAATTCTTCAATGGTATGACTTTTAGTTTTGTAAACCCCCATAAAAAATCATATGGTGTTATATCTGGAGAACGAGCGGGCCACCTAAATGGACCGTTAGAGCTTATCCAATTATTACCAAAATTTGTAAACAATATTTCCCTTAAATATCTATTGTTATGCGGTGGTGCGCCATGTTCCTGGAAAAACACATTTCTTCGTTTTGCCAGTGGAATATTGTCTTGATGTTGGACAGTAGCAACACTATGAGGATTGCTATCAGACCACCAGTGTTCGTTATGTCGATTAAATATCCCAGCGCTACTTATGTAAGCCTCATATGTCCAAATAACATTTGCAACAAAATTTGGATTTTCTCTCACCTTGGCTCGATACCAATTGCAAAATTCCACACGCCGGACCAGATCATTTGGTTGTAAATGCTGCGTTTTACGAATTCTGTAAGGTCGCAACTTATGCTTTTTTAAAATATTGAGCACAAGGCGACGGAATATGCCACCTTCTATTTCAATTTGTCTGCTCGAGATTGTCGGATTATCAATAACAGCTGCAATGACATTAACATTTACTTTTTCTGCATCTGCACAATTATAAGTTTTAGGTCTTCGTTGTGTAAATCATTTATAATTAATAAGGTTTTTTTTAACCTTTCAAATATGTTTCTATTGGGCTGTTTTCTTTCTGGGTATCGGTTGTAGTAAATTTCAGATGCAGCATTAGCATCATTATTACATTGATTAATTACTGAATGCTGACAATAAATATCATTTGACAAATACATTAATAAATGACAGTATCAATAATCTGTTATTTGACATTAATTGTTTTCAATAAGACACAAGCCTACTTAATATTTATTAAGTTTTACTAAATATGTAGCTACTTGTCATACATGGTTGTAAAGGGAATGAAATTTGGAATCTACTGACGCTTTAATGTATAGGGTGTCCCATTTAAGAAAACAAAGTTGATTGCGATATCTTGAACAATTGGACTTCAAAAAAATTCTTGATACGCCACTGCATTAAGCATCAAATTATCTCTAACTTTTATAAAATTCGAAACGACCTCTGCTCCGTTTACGTTGGACCACCCTGTATGTATCAAAACAATTTTCCACATAGAAACTCGAAATTATTATTAAATTGGGTAAATTAAAATGCATAAAACCGAAACAATACGAGTATTTTAAATAACCTAGTAAATCATAGAAAATTATTGGAAAACAAAATATAAAACCATGATAAAAACAAAACCTTTCTCATCCATTATTTAATGTTTAATTTCGCACGATATTCCCGGAATGGTCATTTAAATAATCGCACAAAACACCACAAAAAGACAGCAGAACAAAAAGCGAGAATAACCACGATACGTCTCTATTGTATTTATTTGTCCCTTGAGGTTTTCTATTATTAAAAATCGCGGTTTCGGCCATTTGTCATTTCGATTATTAACCCCGACGAACCATGGTTTAGGTACATACACAGACCATTACGAAACCGGCCACATACCAGGCATCGGAACGCAATAATAATTTATTGTCGTAAAATTATCGATAGCCTCCAGTTTTTTTGTTGTGGTTTTTGCTCTTCTCGCTCTATTTATAGGTGCCTCAGATGTTTTTATGAGCTTTCCGATAGCTAATAAAACATGCTCTATTTGATAATAGGGCTATGCATTATTGTTAACGTTTATTGATGATACTGGCGTTGAATTTAGTCAAGTTTCTGTAGTTATTTTTATAAAATTACACTTTTAATTGATAACATTCATCCTATACAATACTACTCCTGTTCAAATGAGAATATGAACGCGTCGAGTCATAGAAGTTCATACATCAGGCAGATTGAGGATATCATGTACCTATGATGATAGATACTAAAATATACCAGAAGTCCCAACGAGAAGGGTTTAGATCAAAGACCTTAATAACACAGGAGACCACATTGTTTACGTTTTCAGGGTTAGCAAACATCGTCCCTTCCTCTATTTATCCTAATACAAGCATTGCCAGACTTACAAATGTATTTGGAATATCTTTAAATTTTTGTCACAACAAATAAAAAATGAGCGATGTAAATAATTATTTGTAACTAGGATGTTAATAAAAAATTTTATTACTATACATAGGTTATAAATTAGTTCATTTTAAGATTAAATTGTACAAAACGGGATAATTATTTTATTTTAGGAATTATTCTCATAGTAAAATAAAGCGCACTACGGCAACATCGTTTACAACTTTACGCTTCTTGTACGACAGAACACGGTGTTATGAATGAAATTATAATTTGCGACGTTGACGTTGAGAAACACTCATGTCATTAGCGCTTTTCATCGTTTTTTGAAGTATTTTCCTGTTTTGCGATATTCTTGTGTGTGTTTTTTTAAACTTTAAATATTTATTGAATAACTATGGTTCGTGGTTGTGTAGTTTGTGGAAAAGTGGATAGTATATTTCCAGATTTAACTTTTCACAGGTAAGTGTGGTTATGTTTAGAAATTTGTTTGTGTTTGGTGTTAGTTTACACAGTGGCGGGGTTTGTTTGATATGATAAATTTGTTACATTTTGAATTTTTATTTCTATTAAATTATTAGTAACAAAAGCAAACAGATACTTTCTGAAAATAATGTTGGTTCATTTACGCCCAACAATGTAACCGCTTAGTAATTCAAAGCAGCATTAAAGAAGTAAGTGGTAAATCTACCTAGGATATTACCTTCCTAGCTCTGGAGTATAAGGCTGATTATAGCCTTTTTACATTAGGTACTTATATTGTATTTTTTAAATTAGGTTTCCTCAGGAACCGGAAAAACGAAAACTCTGGTTTTCTTTAGTTGGCATTGCTAAAGGACCACTTTTGCCAAAAAATCCATGGTTATGCTCGGATCATTTTTTCCCAGAGGATCTGGCAACAAAATCTAAGGGAGCAAGATTCGTTAGAAAGGGTGCAAATCCTCGATGGTGTGAAGGTGTTTTATTTTTGGATGATGCATCCACTAGGTAAAAAATATTTATAATTATATTTATTATATTATAATAATAATTTATATTCTTCTAGCTCTGACTCAACCACAGATGTTAGGTCTGTGGACTCATCTGTTTTTGGAACACCTCCAATACCGAAAGAATATCCTAAGTAAGTTCTGTTATTATTATTTTTTGGATGAAATTAAACTAGCTAAGTAGGTATGTGCATTAACCGTATTTATATCCATTTTTAGGATTGCTCAGCTATTCTTAGAAAAAACTATTATGGAGTCCACTGTTATCCTTTAGAAAGGCTTTTTAATATTTTGCTATATTGAATTAATACATATTTTAGGTCTGAAAGTATAATTGTTAAATCTATTCCTGGCACCTCCAGAGCCAGTTTCATTAGAAGCCAACAAGGGTTCAACCAGTTCTGTGACAGAAACTGCATCAGAAGCAGGAGAATCCCATTCTGATATAATTGAAGCCCCTGTAGCTAGTGCAAAAATTGAAAGTAAAATTACACCAACATATTTCAGAAGCGGGTGATATAAAGGGGCTGAAGCTAAATGTTGGTATATTTGGTACATTATTCAAATTTACATTTTACCGTTATGAAATTTTGATATTTGTTCATAAAAAGCTCTTTTTTAGTATAATTTACCAGGGGCTTGATATTTTTTAGGAAAAGGCGTTATCCGGGTGATATGGATAGTAGTGACTTTTCAACCTCTACTAAGAGAAGAAAAAATTTTAAAAAATAAAATAACGTGCCAAAGGAAAAGAATACACACCTTACAAAATCAAGTTAGACGACTTAAAATCCGCGTAAAATCATTAAAAGATCTATTGATAATTTTAAGGAACAAATCACAGATACTGTGAAGCTGGCGAAAAAATCAGAGGTGACTTTTATCATGGGCGATTTTAATGCCAAAGTAGGAAGTACACCACGAGAGGATATTACCGGTATATACGGATTAGGTACAGCAAACGATAGAAGATACCGGCTAGTTCAGTTCTGCCAGGAATATGATTTCATTGTCTCAAACACCTTTTTTAAACTTCCAAATAGAAGGCTCTATACGAGGACCTCTAGCGCCCATACCCCTGAAAGAATTATTCGCAATCAAATAGACAGACTTCATACTTATTAAAAAGCGATACAGAAACTGCATAAAGTCTGCAAAAACATAATTAATTTGTATGTTCATAGTAGATAATTATTATTTATTATCATTGTGTTTAATTTAATAATATAACACAAGTCAAACAAGAAAAAATATACATTTAGTAAATAAACTACAATAAAATACAGTAGACAAAGTTTGTGACATACAGGGTGTCCCCTCTCAATTGGAAAAAACTTCTGGGGCATATTGAGGAACCATAGACAAGCAGTTTGAGATAAGAGACTGATGTCCGGAAGTGCATGGTTTTCAAAATACAGGGTGTCAAAGTTTTTTTCAAAAAACCTTTTTATATCAATATCTCAAAGACACGTTAACCGATTTTCTTGAAATTCGCTGGTGATGTAAGCTGAATAAGACGCTCAGTTAGCACTAATTAAATTTTAATTATGACTTCCAGTGGCGTCCCGGGAGACAGTGTTACGAATAAAAATGACAAAACAATGTACGCTACTGACTTTTTTTGGAAATTTTATATATTTTTTAGAAAGCTCAGTTAAAAATACAACTTTTTTGTCACTTGATATTTCTTCGTATCTCTCTCCGTTTTCGAGAAAATTTTTTTATTAAAAACTTTATTAAAATGTTGTCTTATCTCAAACTGCTTGTCTATGTTTCCTCAATATGCCCCAGAAGTTTTTTCCAATTGAGAGGGGACACCCTGTATATTGCAGATACATGGGAATTCAAACCATGCGGAGTGTTGAAACCCACAATAGCTTAATCCCCCATTTTTTACACCAATTCTACTCAAACCAAACAACAACAGCAACAACAATACATATACAAAGAGAAAAAAGAAAGACCTTTTAAAATTCAAAAGGCTTTCCTTTTTTTTACTCGCACATTGCTCCCATACAGTTCAGTTCTCCACTCATTTTATTTTTCTGCCATCCTATTTTATTCGCCTAATATAGCTTCATATAAGCATCAGCAAATGCCTATGTTTTGAATAAAATTTTCCAGCTAAAGGAAAACAAGGCACCCGGCTTTTCATATAATATAATATGAGAATGTTTGTGAACGTGTGTAATATAAAATGAAAAGAATTGTAGAAAATGCATTCTCATACTCATCGAGGCAGAGCGAGATAGTGGTGCTACTGCCTGGCATGAAATTAGTGAAATGGAATTTAAAATTCAAATTTGGCTGTATGGGTAAATGCTTCCATATATGCAGTGGTTGGGCGTTGATTATAAAAATACGTTACGTTTAGTTAAAAGCTGATGCATAGTAAGAGGTAACAATTTTCATCAGTTAATTATGAATAGATAAACATCTAAACTTATTTCGACAATCATTTTTACAGATGTGATGTCATCCTCTAACAGATAAATTCATGAACTTGCATTTATTCTGCTTACTTAAGTTACCGTAGTTTATAAAAAGTGTTTTGTTATGTATTGTAGCCAGTTAGAGTCAAACCTTTGTATTATTCACATAAATCAAGTAAATTGTAATTTTTGAAAAATAAAAACAATTTTTAAAAACGGATTTTGAGAAAGTAGTTACATAATTGGCGCAGTCGGTAGGATTTTAAATCTGTAGGTTGAGGTATGTTAAAAATTGTCGAACAAGGTATCATTGCACTGTATTTATGAGCTGATCCTTGGAACACAGTCACCTTTGTATTATTCACATAAATCAAGTAAATTGTAATTTTTGAAAATAAAAACAATTTTTAAAAACGGATTTTGAGAAAGTAGTTACATAATTGGCGCAGTCGGTAGGATTTTAAATCTGTAGGTTGAGGTATGTTAAAAATTGTCGAACAAGGTATCATTGCACTGTATTTATGAGCTGATCCTTGGAACACAGTCACCTTTGTATTATTCACATAAATCAAGTAAATTGTAATTTTTGAAAATAAAAACAATTTTTAAAAACGGATTTTGAGAAAGTAGTTACATAATTGGCGCAGTCGGTAGGATTTTAAATCTGTAGGTTGAGGTAGGTTAAAAATTGTCGAACAAGGTATCATTGCACTGTATTTATGAGCTGATCCTTGGAACACAGTAAATACAATAAAAGGATCATTAGATACACAACGAGGAAAATGTTTTTAATGCTAGATTTTGGTATAATTGTCATTTTATTTGAGCGGTATTTGGTTCTTCGTGACCATCTACATATGTGCATAATAAATTAAGAAGTTGAAGACATTTTCAATTCGAAAATAGGTGCTATATCACACGTAATAATTTAAACAAGTTTTTAGTGTAGTAGTGAGTTTGTTAGGGTAGTTTGATATAAATAATAAAAATAATAGAATTATAATAATAATTATTAAAATTCTGTTTCGTTACGCATGTCACATATTTTAGATTATATCTTGTCGAAAAAGTTTTCGGGCGACAAAACCGATTTATTCTTTCGGTCTGAATCAATTTCAAGGTATTGTAAATAATTTTTTTGTAGAGAAACAGTCTGTCTAGCGGAAACTTTACAAGATACAGAAAAGTCTTAGAATTAAATCAGCTAGTGTCAGAGAAATAGTTAAAGTCATTTGTACAGGGGGCAACAAAAATACAGACTTTTATTTACGAATCACACGCCATGTTTAAATTTCAAAACACGAACCTCGCCTTTTGACTTCCTTATATTTTCTTTTTCATAAGAAAAAAAAATCACAAGAAAAAAGAAAAATGTGTGTTAATTTATGATTGTCAATAAAGACTATTATTATTATTTGGTGAAACGCAAGTGGAAAATGTGGCATTACAAGAGAAGCTACTCGTATAAGGTGAAATTTAAAACATGCTATCAAACATCAAAACTCCTGGGCTATGGGAAATTGCGAAAAAACTTTTGATAGCCTTTCCCTCGTCATACCTTGTGTAAAAAAGATTTAGTGTCGTTATATAAAGTAGAACGTTTTGGGTACAGCAAAGCAAAAGTATCCGCAGTGCAACTGCGAAACAATTTGAACAATCTATTATTTAATATTTAAAATATATATTTGAAATAAAAGACATAAATTATTTATGAGAGATAGGCGTAAGCCGTGATTAAGATAAAAACCCAATTTGTGAAATTAATTCTAGAGAGTGAAAGAACAAGAACAGTGGGAATAAGGGAAGACGGAAGTTGAAAAAAAAAAAAACCTAAAAAGAACGTATTAAGCGTAAGAAAGATGGAAAGAGAAAGGCAGGCAGGAAAAGCCCCCTCTCGGTTGGGTTTTCCTGCTTGCAGCAAGAAAAACGTATGATAAATGGTCCTGCGCCCGTCTGCAACAATAGCGGGCGATCAAAAAGTCATTAGAGTTCATCTCCTTTGTCTTACTTGTTACGGGACGACCATTATATTAAAATATGCCCCGTATATTTTGGCTAATTTCGTTGTGATTATAATAACATTATAAACAGACCCATAAAATGAGACCGAAAAAATATTACCTACACGGAAAAAAATATTACTCTACACGGAAAAAAAATTATTGTCTAGGAACAAGAATTTTAAATGACCACATCATCGCATTGTCAACCTAAGCAGATTTTCTTAGTTAACATAACATTATAATGTTGTTATCCTATCCAGACAGTTACGTTATCTCTATTATATTGACTTTTGAATCAGATCATTTCGTGATCCTGGTTATTGGGACTAGATTACCTGACTACATTGTCTTGTTATCATACTACTTGTACTTACTACTGACACACTACTGCGGCTCATGCTGCAAACGATCATACTCGTAGGAAATATATGTCATGTCACAATAATAAAAGCTATTAACAATGATAACAGCCCAATGTGACAGTGGTTGTCAAAAATCGAGCGCGTCGTAAAATATTCAATTTCAATTTGATTCATCATTTATATAATAATCATGGACTATCTGATTGATTGTAGTGACGAGGAAATTGAGTATTGACCCCGCCTGAAATTCACGAGAAAGCGAACGAATTTTCGATGAATTTGCTGCCGGAAAAATCAAGAACCAAATATGAACTTCAGTATAAACTGTTTATGGATTGGTGTAGTGCTAAAAAGGTTAAAAACTATAATGAAAACGTGATTTTGACGTATTTATCGGATCTTGCACAAAAATACCAATCTTTAACACTGTGGTCAATTCATTCCATGTTCATGCTAGCAAGAAGCTTGTTGTATAATTTTATATTTAGCGAGTTATTTTGACTTTTGTTAAGTCTAAAACGTGGCGCTATGGTCAGCCCAACGGAATGAGTATTGTGGTCATGAACCTGTCCGTGCCTAGGGAACCTATCCTTATGCTCATGAATTTCCTTGAGCTGGTGATAGACATAAACACAAGGCAAAGGCATTATCCTGTACTCAAGAAAGAATGGACGACAGTGATCAATAGGCCTTACACCAGCCAACAGTCTAATAGCTTTCTTCTGTAGCCTAAAAACCTGTAACGCGTTGGGTGAGTTGCCCCAAAGAATAACCCCGTATACAATACGCGAATGAAACAAGCCATAATAGACAGACTTAAGAACCTCAAAGGAAAGCGCCGTTCTGAGTTGCCTAATCACAAATAAAATACCAGACAGTTTACTACTCAGCTGACTCACGTGTTCAGCCCAATTCAAACCGCCATCAACAACAATCCCAAGTATTTTGCAAGAGTCATTACTAGCAAATTTCGGGTTACTAGAAAAACAAATTTGTTTACTTTTGTTGCAATTTAATTGTAAATTATTTGTTGAGAACCAGATTTGGGCTGCTTCCAGGACATCCTTAGACAAAATGTTGAGATTCTCAAACACACCCGATGTACTCAAAAAGGACGTGTCATCAGCAACCAATACACAGCGACATTTGTCGTTCATGTAAGAACATATATCGTTTATATATATTATGAAAAACAGGGGACCCAGTACCGACCCCTGGGGCACACCGTGCTTGACGTCAACTCTGATGGACTCAATACTTCCCACTCTAACACACTGTTGTCTACCAGTGAGGTAGGACTTTATAAGAAGATAAACCCCTTCATTAGTCGAAAACAACTCTATACAAAGGGAAAATAAAAAAATGAACCACAAATGTCCCATCTCCATCTCAAGCAATCACTGAATATCACGGATTCATTTCTTCAAAAATCTTTTCCATGATCGGTCATAGTTATTGGCATCGTTATTATAATGATTATTAATTAATTTTACACTATTCAGATCATATTCATCAACTTTTCAAGCAATACAGTTGTTGAAGTCACGTGGGACCTCCAACCAAGCGAGAACTCTATTAGTCTTACTTTTTCCCAGTTAGACAATCACTTCGCTTTGCATACAAAACCCAATAAACTCATAACAACCGTCAAATGATCTGCAAAACAAGGCGTCTGTTTTCTTCCCACACGTTAACTTAAATCAGTTTTAGATGGCAAGTTGTACGTTCCAATCTCCGGCCTCTCCATACTTTTCAGGTATATGTGCAGTTCATCTATAAAACCCGCTCAGGGAAATGTGACAGAGTGTAGCCAATATCACGTGGCTGTGCGGAATAGACTAGAGCAGCCCTGCTCTATGTATGTATGTATTGCGTTTGTATGTGTGTGTGTTTATTTGTTTGTTGTGTTTTGCGTTTGCGGCAATGCTCTAGAGAGAATGAAATTAACTAATCAAAATATTGAAACAACAGTTACAGAAGGACAAAGGGAAAGCGGATATGGTTTCATGACGGCGAACTACACGGCGACTGCTTGTAATGTGATGATGGCGTAAAGGAAATCTGATATGAGTAAGTAGGTGGGATGTTTCAGATGTTAGTATAGGATAAAATAAATAATAATGTTTACTGGGAATATGTATATTAATTTTTGTTAGTCTAAAATCCACGCTTATTTCGAATTGCAGTTACAAAATCCAGATAAGTACAAAGTGCTCCGAATTCGATGGTTTTTCGGTTGTTAGTAAAGATAGTAGGAAACAGTTTTCTGGGCATTGTGCTACTTTTTATCACACTTAAGATGCCACAATCAGAATTAAGATAACACTTTTAGTTTTTGAAATATTTGCATTTTGGGACTCCCCTCGTATCTCGGTTATCGGGTATAGTCCTTCCATTCCTAATGTATTATATATAAATTTAACTAGTAGCACAGATTCCGTGAGCAAAAATAATATGAGTTTTAAGATGTCATTTTTCATTTTAACCCTCCATGTTCAATATACAGGGCGTCAAAGTTGAAAATTTAAAACCAATATTTTGAAATAATTCTAGTATTTATTGAGATATTGGATTCAAATTTAGTGTGTTGCTTCTGCATAAAGAGTTACTTCTTTCCAAAAAAGAACACAAAAAAGAATTTCTTAATAGCCGAAATACGGGATGTTCAGTACACATTGACCCCCCATAAGTTTTTATTACCTACGGCAATGACTTTTAAACCAAATTTTTATAGGTTACTATGTATTTTTGATTATTTTTTAACTCTTATAAAATTTGTTTAAATTCATTTGTTTTTGAGATATTTTCAAAAGTATTGGCTCATGTTGTCTACAAAGCTCACGGTATTTTCACTACTAAATCAGGCATATTTAACTCACTTACCATTCCCGTACATCAAATTAAGTACAGTTTTCGAAAAGGTAATAAAACTAAACACTACGAACCCGAAATTTTTTATTATTTTTAACTTAATTTGAAGCATCATAGTCAAATATTAATTATTTAAACATATTATTTTAAAATCATGAAAAAGTAACTAAATAAACATTAGAAAAACTACCATTTTAAAGAAATTGCTCGATATGACCCCCATTTTTTTCAATGCATATGCGAGCTCATTTTAGTAAAGACAATCTTAATCTTTGAAAAATATGATGCTTCAACCTAAAGTCTTCCCCAGCTTGTAAGATTCTCTCTATTAAATGATTTTCACTCAAAATCGGAACCTTATAAACAAAATCTTTCATACAACCCCAGACTGAATAGTCCAAAGGAGTATGATCTGGGGATCGGGGTGGCCATTTTACAGGAGCATCTTGGCCTTGCCCAATCCAGCGTTGGGGAAAGTTTTCATAGAGAATATAAGAACCGTTATGTCTGACAAAACTGACATATGGAAAAACTCGGTGGATCACATTTTACCGCCCATAGACCCTGTTATTATTCAGCATAAAGGATTTTTAAAATATCGTAGGGCATGTAGGTGTTGTTATGAAAAGTTAAAATGGTGCCCCTATGGACGGCGGAGGTCGGCATTGACTTTACAAAGGAATATGGGGTTGTGGTTTTTTATAGCAGTATATACTAAGATTGGAAAGAGTATATCTTACTGGGAATTGGGTTAATTAGATCCATTTAAGTAGAATATTTTGAGAGAGGCAGTTTTTTTCCTACGTTCAATAATTATGTTGCCGCGAGTAGATTCTTTTAAAAAAAATCATTTTTGTAAAAGGACTTATTGTTTACAAAGAATCCTTTGTTCCGGTAGGAAAAAAGTGCAACAGAAAAACTATTTGCCGTGCTTTGGCAAGAAGGCATTTCTGGTAGAGGCCAGGAAGACTTAATAAGCACATTTTATGTGTTTTTTAAGCGGTATCGTGACATAAAATCTATAACAGTGTGACAACTGTTCAAGTCAAAACAAGGTTTCTAATTTATATTATCAATTCAAATGATATTTCCATTGAAAATATTAATATTCACTATTTTGAACCAGGACAAAACATAAGATTTTCCGGATTTAGTAAGGGCAGTTGAATCTTCAAACAGTGGAAAACTGACTGTTAATGATTTTTAACTGTCGGAAAACCACACTGCATTAAAAAAAACTGAAGCAACCCAATTGTGTGTATTTAAAGAATATAGTCCAAATAATTGCGATTCGAGGTTGTAAGTTCCTGTTTTATAAATCGTCCTACTCCAAAACCGAATGTTTTTTAACTGTTAAAGTGTGGTTTTCCAGTAGAGAAAAGAGATGCGTCGTTTTCAGCATGAAAACTAGAATAGGGTAATAGACTTCATGTACCAAAAATAGGAAGATTTTCTTGTGCACACACCCTCTTTCAAAACTCACGAACCGCTACTGTTCAGTAGTACGGCTTTAGCTCTTTTGCAAACTTCTGTAACCAACACACAATTTTAATTAAAACAACACCATATTCCGCAGATATGTATCGGAAAATCTGAGTGACTTTATGTAATCAATATCCACCTCCTGCTGTATTCTATGTGATGAAACAAATGAAAAGCGGCGGCATGCGGCGACACGTGATTTACACCAAAAAAAAATATATATATTTACGTACACGAGAAAAAATAGGTTGTGTCGCCCCTGGGGCGACAGAACTTTCCCGACAAGGTATAATATCATCAAAAATATATGAACTGCGTAACTAAACAGAATTTTAATAATTATGAGTGTATTTTATTTATTATACTAACTACTTTATTCAAAAATTAGAAAGAAAAAATATTGCCAGAGATGAGATTCGAACCCAGAACCTTCCGAATGCGAAGCACACGCTCTATCAATGACGCCAAATTACTTTATTATACCGGGAGTCCCACCGGGAAGGGATTCGATCGATTATGGAGAAACTACACTGTGGAACAATCTGAAAATCTGGTGTAGTACTTATGTCGATGAGGCCAATTCGGCTATAATGTTTTCAAGAATCTAGCACTTCCGGTTATACCGGAAATGGGTGTCAACTTCCTTATTTCAAATACGACCCTATATAAATTATATTTTTTTTTATTCTCCTTGTAATTCTAAACATATTTCATGCATAATATGTTATACCTATCGCCAGCCGTTTTCGAAGGCCGAGAGACCTGAGGGGGTAAACATTGGAGGGACATTGGTTAACAACCTAAGGTTCGCCGATGATACTGCCATAATGACGGAGAGTGCAGAAGATCTTCAAACCCTGTTGGAAAGAGTCAGTCGAGAGTGTGAAGAGGTGGGACTCACTATAAACACGTTTTCTGCCTGTTTATAGTGAGTCCCACTTAAAATGATGGTCATAAGCAAAAACCAAAATATTAACCCTATTCTCACAGTAAATGGAAACCGAATAGAGCAGGTCCAAAAATACAAATATCTCGGCTCTGTCATAAATTCTGAAATGGACCCTGATCAGGAAATTAAGATCAGAATTGAAATGGCTCGAAAGGCATTTATGAAATATTCCAAAATGCTTACAAACAGAAATCTAAATCTTGGCATCAGATTGAGATTCGTGGAGTGTTATGTGTGGTCAGTGTTAATGTACGGAGTGGAAACTTGGACGCTAAAGACTCAAATGATTAAAAAGCTCGAAGCATTTGAGATGTGGCTCTATAGGCGCATTCTGAAGATACCTTGGACTGATAGGATAACCAACGACGAAGTGTTGAGACGCATCGGCCGAAAACTAAAACTGCTCACAATCATTAAGATAAGAAAAACATCGTACATAGGACACATATTACGCAATGACAAATATCTACTGTTACAAAATATTATGCAGGGCAGAATTGAGGGGAAGAAGGGTATCGGCAGAAAGAGAAAATCCTGGCTCCGAAACATTAGAGAGTGGACAAATCTCAGCGTTGGAGAACTGTTCCATGTTGCAAAAGACAGAGAAGAATTTAAAAAAGTGGTCGCCAACCTTCTGTGAGAAGACGGCATGAAAAGAAGAAGAAAGACAAAAATAAAACGAAGGAAACCTATTCTCGGCGATGGAGCTGTAGAAATAGCTATACTGGGGTACTTCACGGCATATCCTACGACATCTCTGAGAAAATTGGCAGTGGAGTCTGGATTTTCTAAAAGCGATCGATTATTATATCTGGGGGACGATCAAAAATGAAGTGTACAGCAGGCATTTGACCACTAAAGAGGACTGTATGCAAAGAGTTCGGAATGCATTTGCCAATTTGAGTCAACCATCGATTCGGCGGGCAACACATGAACAATTAATTTTGAGATGTGCAAAGTGTTTAGAAGTTCAAGGTCAAAATTTTGAACATTTGTTAAAGTAATTTTTTTTTTTATGAGTTGACCTTAGATAAATTTGTATCATACGTTCACGTTATTAGTTAATCAAATTCTCCTCAGAGTCGAAACTTTCAAAATTATGTATAATTAGTTTAACAACTTTTGGTGATGGTTTATGTTTTTCTGGGTATTTAATAGCAAATGTTATCACACGTTCTTGTTATCACTCTGTCACATGTCACATTATCCATAAATAATAAACAAATTTAGATAGTATTCGTTAGTATAATTTATACTAATTAATATCTACAATTTGTCATAATTGTTGATTATTTTTGTCAAGTGTCATATTTATTTGCTACCTAAATCTACATCTCAAGCCCTCATGGCCAACTAAAATCAATTAAATTTCAAATTCATATCACTATTGTAATAGCAAAATATAAAATTGCCAATATTTTGAAAACTATCAGTTTTTGGGATAAACATCCTTTCATAAACTTACCCTTATTTTTTATGCAAAAAAATATAAAATGGGTCGAATCCCTTCCCGGTGGGACACCCGGTGTGTATTCTAATAAGAGTTGTAGGTTGCGACTACCTATCTGTATTTGAAAAACGGTTGAAGGGGACATTTTTGGGGCGACATAACTGATTTGTTTATGATTGTATGGATTTAATGAAAACATTAAGTGTTGCGTCCACACTTATTATTGTTGTTTTGTATATGTTTTCAAATCTCAATTAGGTAAAATTTTTATATGTTTTTCTTTCTAAGGTATTTTCTATATACTGTTTAAATCATCAAATCTTAATAATGATCTAAATTCAATGCACTGCTAATTTCATATCTTTCTTTATTAAATAATGTAATAAATTTGCGCGTCTATGATGGCATTTAGGATGAACTTTAGACGAGTCGCTATTGGTCAGCAATTCGAGTGACGCGTGTTTTCTATTGTTCATAAATCATTCTCTCATGCATCGCCGGTAGAAATTGTTCTTAACGTAAAAAATATAGTTATTCGTATCATCAACATAATTTTCATAATTCAATTTAATTCATCCGTAATTTGGAAGTGTTCGTGTATGTACTGTATGTTATTTATGTGAAAAATTGGATAGACTTTTCAAGAGAAGAAAGAGGCTGGCTGGCCAGAAGATCACGGCACCATATAGGTAGTGAAGTTCTATATTTGATGGACAAATTAGGTGAGTCCTAAGGCCTCGTTCTCTTTTATTTATTATATCCTCATTTCTTGAATCAATTTAAAATCTACAGTCCATTTTCTCTAGCTATCCGCAATTACATTACATTAAGTTTCATTCTATGCTTATGTAAAAGTAGAATTTCGATATCTTCATCTAGAGAGCGTACAATAAATAGGTACCTCTTTAAATCTAGATAATTTTGTCTTTTTTTAAACAAAAAAATTGTTAATAGTAAATTTTTTAAAGTGTTCTTTATATTTAAAAAAAATAATATTTCTCAACGCTTGAAAAATAAGTGCATAATTAGCGTTTTTCTTATAGCTTTGTACTTGGGTACTTATCAAACAGCCTTAACAGAAAAATTATATCGCTATATAGATAAATTATTTTTATTTTAGTCTTTTTTTCATTAAGTAACTCGTTTAAAGTTTCACGATACGGCTTCTAATAACGACATCGTTTTTTCTGGCTTCTGCTGTAATTCACATGATATATTATAAAATGTTTCTGTATATAAAGAAAATTATAACAAATTTTCATCGAGTGGCCCAATTTAAAGAGTCTAGTTCAGATAGATAGATATATTTATTCACCATTTTACGTCACAAAACATGTATAGTACGTCAAACAAATTAATCAAAGTTACAGTAACAAAGAAAGGCTTACAAACAAATTAAAAATGTAACAGAATAAAACAAACTAAAACCTAGAAATATTTTACAATATCGCTTCTGAAATAGTCCTCAAAGGCATAAAAAGCTTGATATATCAAAAATGTTTTAATTCTTTTGTTAAACAGGATTTCACCAAGGTTTTTTATGTGAGATATTCTTTAAGGGATTATTTCCCGGAAAACCCTATCAGAGGTGGTATTTTTTAAAGCTGGATTCATAGATGTAGGATTGGTGGATTATAGGGCCAATTAAAATCCAATCTCAAAAATAATGTTAACGTTTCTCCGATTTGGTTAGCCTCTAAAAGGGGCAGACCAGGTAAATTAAGTAATGTTCCATCAAATGGAAAGTGAAGATCAACGAAGAGAAAAGCACTAATTTCACTCGGTCATGTAACCAACTATGAAGAAATACAATGGCAGGAGACTGCATATAGATCAACAGGAACAGCAACATTTCGCTGGCCAGCAATCTCAATCTAATCAAAAAACTTGAAGCCAAGCACAAGAAATCGCATAGATTTTAACCTTGATTCGAGACAACGTGGGTCTTAACACACCCGAAATCTAAGCCTTTTCGAAGATTAGAAAAGCTCTTTAGGCAAAGAGCTGGGGACTTAACGGTGGGTGCAATGACACAACCCTGTTTTACGCCCATTGTTTTTGGAAAGGACTTTCCCGCTCCGCAGCTGTTGAAAACTGCTGGTTCCATATTATTGTGAAGGAGTCGATGTATCCGGGTGAATTTTACACAGCTTGAGCTTCAATATCCTCCTCCCGAATAACGGAGTCGAACGCTTTGACAAGTTCTATAAAACACATGTATAGAGGACGATTTTGTTCCTGTAGCTTCTGCTGTATTTGCCTGGCACTAAATATCATGTCGGCTGTACCCCTGTTCGGTCTAAGACCAATTGTGTTTCCGGCAGGCATCCCCCTGAGAGTGGGAGAAGACGATTTGACAAAATTCTTGCAAGAACCTTTCCGGCAACATGCATGACCTTAGTTACATCATCCAGAGATCGTTGGTAAGCAATTTCTATCGTCATGGACATCTGGGAGTGTGTCCGAAAACACAATGGTCTTTGTACCCTGTAAGTTTAATTTATTCTTACAATTAATTAATTACATTTAGTACCGAAATACCTTCATCAACGTGAATATCCATCCATTTATGAAAAGTCGTCGTTCATTGTCGATTAGAAGCGTATAATTCAGCTTGAAAGGGAGTGAAATCAATTTCCCAAGATTGCAGATGATAAGAAATGCAGATTAGCTAAAAAGACGGAAAGGCACGAACTTAATTAATTAACAGTTAATTTATTATGCTGCCTTACTAATTTAATAGCTGTTTTATTTTAGAGTAATTGATTTATTAAATATTTAATCTCTGATGCATTTGGGATATTATGTAAATGTAACGTAGAAGATTCTTCAAAATAAATACGAATTACTGCTGATGGTTGGCACGCGATAAATTGGTGATTTCAATAAAAGGTTTAGTATAAACATACTGTTATATACAGGGTGTCTTCCGGGAAAGACCGCTTGGAAAATTCAAGAGGGTAGCGTATTTTTGTGGCCACCTAGATCCCCGGACTTGACAGTGTTGGTTTTTTATTTGTGATGAAGGATAAAAGACATGGTTTACCAAACACCACCAACCACTCGAGAGAACATGATTGAGCGAATTCAAAATGCAGTGGCGTCGCTTCCACGAGCTGATAATGGAGGCGGCGGTTGCTAGTACATTAAAAAAGAGCGAACAGCTGCATTCTGCAAAATGGGGGTCATTTTGAACATTTATGAAAGTTGTGTTGGTAGTCGATTTCCCTAAAAGAATTTTTTTCCGATTGTCCTACGACTATTATTTCCTGAGATATGCTACCTGTCCACCCTTAATGGACTACCCGGTATATATAGGAAAACTTAATAGTGATTAATAGATAGTTAATTTTATCATCATCAAATTCAGGGTGGTCTACATGAAATTAACAGGTTCAATTAAAAATTCGCCTAATACTATCAATATGTGCATTTTCCACAGGAAATTATTCAAAATTTCTGCTATGTTTAGGAAATATGTTTTTTTTAAGTGTTTAACCCCTTTTTACACTCTTTTCGAACGCCAATGTGATCTAGTTTTTGTATGGTTATTGTTTTAGGTTATACTCTTTTAAACCAATGAAAACTTTTTAATATTTCGGATAAGTTTAAGAAGTATCAAGTTTTTAAATTTTTAACCTTTTTTTAAACGTTTTGCCTAAGCTCAATGTTTGTTAAAAGTTAAGCTACACATATCGTGTAGTATTTTTGTACCAAATTTGGTTAAAATATGTTAAGTGGTTATTAAGTTATCGTTACTTTTGGTACTTGCCTCCATAATTCTCGCGAAAAATGCGTTTAAAATTTCACCAGTTAGGTATTTGGAACCTATCGGGTCCGCCATCTAACGTTTTTTTTTCAACTAGTGCTTATTTCGTGAAGGGTAACACTTAGCTCATGTCTGATTTGACAGATAATTAGTTTTATCCTTCCGCTGAACGAATATGGTTGTGTATACGCTTGAACAACGCTGGGAAATATTGCGACATTACTTTGAAAATCATGGTAATGTTGCAGAATGTGTGCGAAAATTGCGTACGGATTTTGGAAGAAGAGAAGCACCGTCAGCTCCGTATGTTCGTTATCTCGTGAAAAAGTGAAAGAAACTGGCATCCTCATCGATAAACCAAAGCGTGAAAAGCCAAAAACAGTGCGTACACCCGAGAATATTGCTGCTGTGGCAGAAAGTGTGCGTGAAGCCCCATCAACATCAATTCACCGTCGGTCTCAACAATTGAACATTTCGGAGACATCATTGAGACGAATTTTTCTTAAAGACCTTGGTATGACGCCATACAAAGTCCAATTGGTTCAGGAGTTGAAGCCAACTGACCATCCAATGCGTTTTCGCTTCGCTCAGTGGGCCTGCGATCGACTTACAGAAGATGCCGATTTTGCCTAAAAAATCATCTTTTCAGATGAAGCTCATTTTGATCTTGGCGGGTATGTAAACAAGCAAAATTGTCGCATTTGGGGCACAGAAAACCCGCACGCATACATTGAAAAGCCGATGCACCCAAAACGAGTCACTGTTTGGTGCGGATTTTGGTCCGGAGGCATAGTTGGGCCATTTGTCTTCGAAAATGAGCAAGGAGTGGCCGTTACAGTCAATGGCGATCGTTATCGGGCCATGTTGAACGATTTTTGTTCACAAAAATTGAAGAGGAGGATATTGGCAACATTTGGCTTCAACAGGACGGCGCTACGTGCCACACAGCCGAAGCTACACTCGATGTTTTGCGCCCTGTTTTTGAAGATCGCATTATCAGCCGCAGAGCTGATGTCGTTTGGCCACCTCGGAGCTGCGATTTGACACCGTTGGACTATTATTTGTGGGGTGCCGTCAAAGATAAGTGTTACGCCGACAAGCCAGAGACAATTGACGCTTTGTACAATATTCGTGAAGCCATTGGTGAAATACAGCTGCACACAATCGATAATGTGCTTAAAAATTGGACCGATCGTGTAGGCTACTGCATGGCCAGCCGAGGCAGCCATTTGAATGAAATTATTTGTCATTATTAACCGGAAGGATTGTACTTTCAAATAAAAAAAGAAATTTGAGAAAATTTTCAGCAGTTTTTCTTTTATAGCATTTTCAATAAGAAAAAGTTATCTGGCAGACTCAATATAACTCTTATTAGAGTATAATTCAAATATAATAAGACGCTCAATAATTTCTAAAAGTTATTCAAACACGTATCACATTATACTCAACGTACGAGCCTCCTCATCCCTATCTGACGACACTTTTAAATTTAACATTTAATTAACTTTCAAGATTGATATACAGTGAAAATTAAAGTGCAATTTACTTTATATAACTATAGTGTATCATTCGGTTATTACTATCTCATAGTGTATATTTCTATAAAGAGTCTATTTCTCATACTTATCGTTTCATATCGCCTTAATCTTCAGTGGAATTACTAGTGCACTAAAGATGAAAAATAAAAATATGTTCTTGGTTTATGTTGTGGATTAACTTCTTCGAGACTCATATACAACAACGAGTAGTTGCACATAGTGGCTATTAAAGTTAAAGTTGTGTTTTGACATATTTTTCTTAAAATTGCACAAGCGGCAGCTTAATAAAAATATATCATCGTATTTAACGGCTGGGATTTGTATACAGTGTCTTATTATTTTAGTAAACATTTTCTTTATACAGGTGTCCAGAAATGACGTGTACAACGCAGTGGCGGCTCGTGAAACCAAAACAAATTAACTTATTAAGTAACACTTATCTTGTACGTTCTCTCCGTAACTTCAACCAACTCGTTAACTCGGTCTTAATTCGCAAAATCTCTAGCTTAAAACATCCACTCACAATCTACTCATTTACTCTCCGTTACTTGTCGCTCGTGCATGTGCCGCTTAACGTAAAAACATTACACCAAACACGAAGTCGTGGTAAAACTTCACACAATATGAAAATCCTTGCGAAAAACCTACATGAAATAATGTAAATAAACATTCTGCGTGACAAAACTAATCAGAGTATAAGGAGATAATGTTATACAATGCAACAAATCACATACCTTCTCAGGCTTATCACCACCCCCTAAAACTTCCAAATCACAAGCCTCCAAATATTCAGCCAATCGATTCTAGGGTTATGCACTAGGTACTAGTGTTCACACATAGCTAACCAGAGAAGGTTTTCCAAAACTATTGTTGCTGCAGTTAATCCTATTTAAAGGTAGGTACTTTGTCCCAAAAAAGAAACCGGACAAATCCTCAAGTATCTTCCAGATATAATATACCTTGCGGATGGTTAAGAACCAGTCAAATATCTTGGAATAAAAATCTTCACAGCTCACCGATGTTTTTTTTATCTTGCAACAAAAGTTAGAATAATTACAACCACCTTCTTCTAATAACGAACCAAAATTAGCAGGAAGGCGCTTCTACGTCACATCCTAATGAAAAATGTCAATGTACTCTCCACATTCCAATGACATATGCGTTACGAACAGCGAGTAAATAAGGGGTCGTAATGAAAAACCAAACTAACTGCTAAAAATTGGGAAATAGATAAATTTAGAAATGAGAAAACGGAATCTGTAACACCAAGTCATTCTGAAATAAATTCTCTAAGGAAATGAATTTAACAAGTTGGATCAAAACTCTTAATTAGTTTTCATGATACGCCCGTGGCAACAGGAGGTTATACGCAGGAACAGCATTTTGAAAATGACAGTAAGCACGATCAGCTAAATTAATAACAACAGAGACAACAGAACACGTGCTCTGTGAATGCATTTTTAAGAAACACTATGGGCCAGGAAAGGTTGTGCGTGTTAATTATTGCCATATTTCCACCTTGTTGTGCCCCACCTCTTTCAGAGCTCACGAGCCGCCACTGGACATAATACTAAATTGACCATTTCTACAATTTTAATTTTCCTAAGACAATTATTTGTTTCTGAATTTTATATTTTCTACATAATATCTCATTCCTTTAGTTGACTATGCATTTACCTTATTAGACGTTGAAGTTTTTCGACAAATGTTTTCTATAAACAGAAAGCTAAAAGTCGCTTCTGTCTCCAACTTTTTCTTTTTTTAATTTTCTCCATCCTGCGCGGCTCAACAAGGAGGATCAAGAAATAATTGGATTACTCCATACACATTTTTATAGTAACTCCCTAGTTAGTTTAATAGACAGAAGATTACGTATAATACGTTTTGGGTGTTGTTTTATATTTTTATTCTTTTTGTTGTCATGAAGATATTTTGTTGCTTGCTTTTACGGTTTTTTATTTTATTTTTCTAATTTGTATGCAGATGTTCTGGCAAACACACAAAAATTGCATAAAACAGAGACACATCTGGATTGGGATCGTTGTTTTAATTAATGAATTGATAAAATCCCTGCAAACTATTAGTCGTTACTAGAGCGCTGTGGACGCCCAAATGAGGCTGTTATACCAGAAAACGTGAAAAAAGTTCACAAATTGGTTATGAACGATCGCAAATTGAAGGTGCACGAGCTAGCTGACATTGTAAGGATATCAGATGAGAAGCATCCAAGACTTGATAGCAGTCTTCATTGTCCTTGGTGCAATGGTCGTATCGAACGATATACGAGGAAGCTATGATAATTGGTGAATTTTGATGACATATCGCAACAATGCATCGTAGTCTTTTTCTTGTAACAAGGAATATGCTTGAAACAGCCACTTTAACACTGTCCAGTAGTTTGTGTTAGATTTGGTTTTTTCGAAAATGGAAAAAAGAACATCGGTTGATGATTGGCAAAATCCAGTATGGAGATGCATCATCTGCAATAAGAGGTCTTATAACGAGTTCAAAAATGTCATCAATAAATTTAGCTGAAAGACCGCAGAATGGAGTTCAGGGTGAAAGCTGCGACATATGGCTTGTAACTGGAATATGCTAAAAATTTCGTGCATGAATATTTCAGTATAAGAAAACGATCGGCCCGAAGAACTCCGCGTGTGCTAACTGTGGACGACAAACAGTATCGTGTTGGAATGGAGTGCAGATCGAAAGACTTCTTTATGCGGTACGTAACAAAACATTGGATCGGTCGGGTCCACCGTTACACATTGTATACCAAAAAACTACCCCTCTGTAGGTTTTGAAAAATTCTCAATAACACAAAGCGTCCACATATAGGGTAAACCACCCAGGTCTCCTAGGTATCTCCTCGCACAAATTCCCACTTTTACTGTTCTGAATTGTGTAGTGATTAAAGTTCTATTTCTTCCAGTTGCGAAAAAATCTCTTTGATGATGTTATTGCCACAACTGCAGTAGCAACTGTTGCAGATATGAAACTGGTTTATCACACTTGTAAATGTGATGCGTCTACTGAAGAACTAGAACGCATTAAAGACACTTATAAAAGGAAGATAAACCACTGTGAAGCAAGTGAAGGGTGAGGAATTTATTTGAATCTATTGACACATTTATAACAAACATGTTTGTTTAAGCCTGAAAAGAAGGATGACTCTGGCAAAGTGAGGGCGAATTTGGACAAGATGGAGCGGAAATATCTGAAAAAACGAACATCCCGTGAAAGGAAAATTGAGAAGAAGGAAAAGTATACACTGAAGCAATTTCCGGAAGGTAATCAAAATTTTACAGCCCTTCTTCTAGGTATCCCTTTCCTGTCTATTAGCTATTGGTCAAGGGCAATGTTGCGGAGCGCAGGACCTGGCTAGAGAGAACGCAAAGCCCGTCCTCCGTATCCCTTGGCGTGGTTATTGTTCGGACGAAGCCTGATTTGAGAGGACAGAAGCGCGAGCCAGGGTATATCCGACAGTTCAAGGAGAAATCTCCTCGTTTTGTCAAAAATCCATCGTCCTCGGATGAGTTGAATGATTTCTCTGATAGATATGAAGTTAAGCGCTTAAAGGATGCGTGAGAGGGAATCTTAAAAATCTTATTTCAGTTTAATAAACACACTTTTTCCAATAACTCCCACATGTCCAATAACTGGGGGGTGGTTTACCCTATATGCTTGTATAATAATCGCTAGTGTAATTTACTTAGGTTTTTTGATATAAAAAATTATCAAAAAACCGTAACGAGTGGTTCGTAAATACGATATGCATATAGGCATTAGCAAAAACAATATTGGAATACTAAAATATTCCACTCGTATCTTGATCAAAATGCTACAATGTAAAATTGCACAAATATTTTATAGGTCGCTATCAAAATAGTGATACCCGTAAATTGTTGAAGTATCAATAAAATTTATCAGGTTCATGCGTATACAGGCATTTGCAAAATATTGGATCTATACATGAGTTGCAGATAGATGGAATTATAATATAGGAGAGGTATTTTATATTTATAATTTTTAGCAACTCACTGATGTTGTTTTTTGTCTGATGATGGTCTTTGGGCCGAAACTGGTAACCAAGTACATTTTCTAATTTACAGTTGACAA
The DNA here is from genome assembly GCA_911728435.2 of Apoderus coryli. Lineage (NCBI taxonomy): Eukaryota > Metazoa > Arthropoda > Insecta > Coleoptera > Attelabidae > Apoderus > Apoderus coryli. The sequence goes on from OU452207.1 coordinate 2,359,562, forward strand.
TAGCACGAAATAGACGCATGAAAATTTCTTCAATAGGTTAAGTTTCCCGTCAATGTTGCAAATATGACAGTGTAACGTCATTTTGCAAAGTGATAATAAAATTATTCAATATCTATTTATTGATTTATTTAAGATACACTGCCCAGACAGATAAATAATCCAAGTAAAGGGCAGGAAAAATTACAGTAAATTCTTAACATCTAACACTAAATTTATATTGTAAGAAATATATTTTTTATACAAGACAAAGTTGAATTAAAAATATCAATTTGCTCGGACACAGAGTTACAAGTATGGCACATAAAATATAAAGGGGAACGCAACAACAAATTAGTACGCGGGTCCGGAACGTAAAATACGATTCCGTTATTACGTGTACGTAGATTTGGGACACAAAAGGGAATCTGGCTTAAAAACTCTGGACAGTCAAGAAGTCCATTAATAATTTTAAAGTGCAATACTAGAGCGGAATATTCTCTCCGAGTATTTAATGATACTAGATTAAAACGGTTTAGCAAAATATCATGAGGAAACCCAAACGATGGATAAACCCCATCAACCCCAAACCACAGCAACTTGGCAAAACGACGCTGGATTCGTTCAATATAAGTTATATGTATGGCATACATACTACAGATGCATATTCCAGTTTAGATCTGACAAATGCGTTGAAAAGAACAATGAGTGTTTGAGGTGTCACAGACTCTTTCGAATTGCGCACAATAAAACCCAGAGATCTATAGGATGCTGAAACTATATTATTGTAATGATTAGTAAAGCTCACTTTACCACCAAACCAAACACCTAAATCTCTAAACTCATCACAAGTTGTTAATGAACTATTATTTATACAATATGAAAATTTGACAGGGTTTATTTTCCGTGTATAGGAAACACTAAAACATTTATCAATATTCAGATAAAGATTATTACGGACACACCACTCATATACAACATTTAAATCGTCCTGAAGATGAGAACAATCTTCAGTACTATTAATGACAGAATATACTTTGAAGTCGTCAGCATATAATAACGAACTATTTGTCAAGCCACTAGAAATATCATCGATAAAACACAGAAACAACAATGGTCCAAGGACACAGCCCTGGGGAACACCAGATGACACTTTAAAATTTGCGGAACGAAGTCCTCGACTTTCCACATACTGAAATCTATCCTTCAGATACGACTTCAAAAGCAGCAGTAAATTATAAGATAATCCATAACAACACAGTTTACGCAGTAGAATACCATGATCAAGTCTATCAAAGGCTTTAGAAAAATCAGTGTAGATTATATCTACCTGACTCCCGTTATCAAGTCGCTCAGTTAAAAACTGTGTTGAAACCAATAAATTAGCCATGTTGTATCGATGAAATCTGACGCCTAACATGGCTCATAATAATATCCTGGAGCACAAATTCAAAAACTTTAGAAAAACACGACTGTATGGAAATTGGTCTATAATTTGAAATATCCTGTTTATCTCCCTTCTTATGAACCGGCGTTACTCTAGAAGATTTCCAATCAGAGGGGAAACTACACGATCGCAAAGAAACATTGAATATTGTACACAATAGTTTAGCAAACACAGTGGCACAATCCCTAATTACAAAAGATGGTATACCATCAGGACCCGATGTAAATTTAGGTTTTAACCTTCTTAAAGATCCATAGACCTCCATCTCAGTAATCACGCGATCCGGTAAATGAGTCACATTCACAACATCAAACAATCCCTGATCAATATCAAATGCCTGAGATGCAACGTATGATGTGTTGAAAAATTCCGCAAATTTATTGACAAGTTCCTGCAGATCATCAATATTATTACCATTGTAAGTCATACTACCAGGTAATCGCCCAGATTTGCTTCTGGAATTGACAAAACACCAAAACTTGTTAGGATCACTACTCAATCTACGCTCAGCATCACGCAAGTACACCTTGTAAGAGGAACTCACCTCAGTTTTTATATTGTGACGCAGAACTCTAAATTCATTGAAAAATTGAGGATCCCTGGATGTTTTATATTTTTTCCATAGTTTAGACTTCAATTTGATGCTGCGAACAATATCACCCGAAAACCATGGGGGATACTTAGAAACTTTTGCATATGAAATCGGCACCGATGCATTAAAAACAGTGTTCAACTTTTCATAAAACAAATCACAGGCGAGGTCAGGATCACTACAGTTGGCAAGACTAGAAAAGTCCAACTCAAGCATATGCAGGGAAATCAGCTTTCTTAAAATTAAAAAATGGTTTACAACTATTTGTTCTCATAGTGTTCCCTGCCTCATTGATAATATAGTCAACATCTAGAGGAGGATGATGTCGATCAACTGGTAGGAAGTAATTAATAGACCCAGACACAGTTGCCGGAAATCGACTTAATATTAGATCAAGCAATCTGCCACTTTCATTTCTAGTAAAATTGACGTTACTTATATCCAAAAATTGGCAAAAATTATGAATCTGCACAATGTAGTTACTTAAGAAATCCGCATATGCAGGTATGTTAAAATCACCCAATAATAAAAGATCATTATTGGTAAGAACAAATTCAGAACTTGAAAGTTCATCAAAATAGTTCTTCAAAATCTACTGCTCATTCAAGCATTGGAAATATTAAAAACATGGAATAAAAGAGTGCAACAAAATGCTATGCAAAAATATCTATCAGGGTCAGTTTTTACCTTCCCGCTAAGTCCCGTAAGGACACCCTGTACAGTTTAACCTACAAATATCGTATAGGTATATCAATTTGTGTTCAAGTACCTATAAACTGAAAAAATTATCTCACAAATTGGATGGTCGATCCAACGTCATTTGCCCTAGATATAAAAATCAAATTTTCATGTTCCTTTGTTAGAAATCTATTTGGAAATAAGACATCGACTATCAACTTCACGCTTTCAATATCTCCCTTCGGTCCCCTCAAAATTACTTCCAAAGATGTTTACACTGGAGACTGAGTTCGTTTGCCTGTCTGCATTTCTAGTCTATGAATGAATGTGTGTGTAAATCGTGCTCGCTATGGTTCAGTTTCTCAACGTTGATCCTTTCGCAAACAGCGCTTCCTGATTGGATTCCTTTTGCACAGAAAGTCTAAACGCTTTTACATTATTATGGGACAACATCATTAAAACCACTTGAGAAACAGCGGCGTTGCAGTTGACGTGTCTACTGTATTTTTTAGATCACCATATCATATTATGTCACAAATATATACAGGGTGTCCTACGGTGGCAACCCATTAGATTATTTCAGAAACTACTTCGAATTGAATTTTGAAAATTTCAGTGTCTATATTGTCAAATATGCTCTACTCAAATAATATAATAGCAACGGCATAGCACTTCCGGTTATATCGGAAGTTGATGGCAACTTTTTATTTTAAATGGAACACCCTATATATTATTACATGTTTGGATTCTAAATAAGATTTCAGACATATTTCATGTATCATATCCTATACCTAACGTCAGTCGTTTTTGACTTATATCAAGATTAATGTCAAAATTGACAGTTTAGGGCTCCATACGAATTCCGTTTTTTCCTTGTAAATTAGTATTTAATAATTATTTTGCAGGTATTTTCTTATCAGGTGGGATCTTCTTTTTCGAATTGATAAGACATTTTCCGATTAGTTTATACAGGGTGGTCAAAAAATTATATTGAAAACGGTTCAAGAAAAACAGTTGAAAGTAAATTTTTTCAAATGGAATGGGTATATTATTATTATTTTATCTTCCTTAGCATTAATAAATAATGCAATTTTGTAATACGTTATCATTTTCTAAAATGCATAGTTTTCGAAATATCGTCATTTTAAATTTTTCTGCAGCGTCTACCGGTGTCTCTCTGGAAGCTAGCTAATTAATTTAGTTAGCCATGAAATTATTGTCATTTTAACGTCAAACTAAACGTCAAATTAACGAAAATGAAAAATACTTATTGATATTATAAATTTATTATTAATTCATGGAGAATAAAATAAAGTGATTAATATCACCTGTAGAGTATTTAACGATGACTAGAGAAATTAGGAAGAATTTTGAGAAATCATTTAGAGCAGGTTGGGAGGTATACAAATCAAGTATTACAACGAACTAAGACTAAAATTTAAAATAATACAGCAGAAATGAACAGAAGATTAAACTAAATAAATTTTCAACTAAAAAAAGTTAATCAACTAACGATAACAAAACTAATTTAATTGTTCGGCTCCCATTTAGTCTTAAACACTTATTTACCCGTTCAATAAATTCACTCGTGACAGCTCGTGCAATTTGGACTCCAGGTAAGGCTTCGAATGAAGTTCGGATGCGTCCTACTATTCTTCTTTTGAATTAATTGTGGTGGAATACACCTTTTGTTTAATTGCACCCCAAACATAACAATCCAGCGGTGATAGATCTGGAGATCTCGCTGGCCAATCCCAATGCCCTAAACGTCTGATCCATCGATCTTCAAACATTTCAGTAAGCTGTTGTGTGATTCTATTTTCACAGTGAGGTGGTGCTCGATCTAACTGGTACCAACAACTTCTTAATTCATTTAATGGTAGATCATCCAAAAAATGCGCCACAACATTTTGCAAAATATAAAGAAAACCTTCCGTATTTAAATTATGCTCGTAAATTAGATATTCAACATGTGTGTCTTTCACCATACAAAAACCGTTCACACTAAATTTATTTCCTTCCCGAATAGCGTGCGGATTCTCAGAAGTCCAAAAATGACTATTTTGTCTATTAACGATTCCATCTCTCGAAAATTTCGACTCATCTGTCCAAATCACGTTTTGCAGAAACCCAGGATCTTCTTGCGTTCATGTTAAAATGGTTTCGCAGAACCGTACACGTCGTTCGGCATCACCTGCTTCCAGAGCACAAAGATATTTGAATTTAAATGGATGTAAACCATTACTTTTTAATATTTTTTGGACAAAGGATTTTGAAATTCCTAGATCTTGTTCAGCAGCACGCACTGATGATTCAGGATATGTATTAAAATATGCCAAAACATTTACCACATTATCCTCATTTGTAGTTACAGGTTTTTGTAGTACTCGATTTGCATGACACTGCCGCCACCGTATTTGATTTCTCAAAATTCTTCTTAATTTTTCTCTAGTCATTGTTGGCAAATGCGGGTTTCTCTCGTTAAATACTGTCAATTTTGACATAAATCTTGATATAAGTCAAAAATCTTATTTAGAAGTAGTTTCTGAAATAATCTAATGGGTTGCCACCGTAGGACACCCTGTATATCTGCATATTTCTCGTTTACATTTAAATTAAATCGACAAGAAAAATATTTAAGATGTTGAAGCTGATAAATAACGCTATTTGTAAATGACTTCAAAAGGATTTAGCACTAATTTTAGTTGTCGGTTTGCTCTCTGCGGATAATCCAAATAGGCGGGCGTTTCCCATTTAAAAAGGAGATTTTAAGAAGATTGCTCTTTTGCCGTTTTAGCCCGGCTATGATACGAATAATAAATAAGAAGTGAAATAAAACAAACGACGACGATGAACATTCAGATCTCTCATGATAAAATGCAAATTCCACGTACCTACATTTTTTAATGAATTTTGCGTAAATATTTTATTTCATGTAGGTATTTAAAGTGGCTACCGGAATGTATAAAATAATAATTGAAAAACGGCAAGCTATATACAGAGTGAGTATAAAATGTGGAAACGAAAGTAATCGTTATTTCGAAACATCTTTTAGTAGTAGTTTGGAGACCTCTGACCTACAAGTGCCTCAAGGAAGAGGGAGAGAGATAGTGTTTGTTTATTTTACTTGATTTGAAACTGTATAGACCAGAGTCGATGATTTTTGAGACCAAAAAATATTATAGTAAGATGAAACTTGTTGGAAAAGGTAGAGAATATAACAAAAATGAAAGGAAAAATAAAGTACGGGCGATCTGAGGTCGGGAAGGGGGAGGGGTGAGTTTTTAAGGGTAAAAAACGGTTAATCTCGATTTCCGGTAAAACTACAAGTTCTATGAGAAAAAGTCAAATAGCAAAGTTGTAGATAATGAAAATATCTACAACTTTTGTATTAACACTTTTTTCACATAATCTCAAAATTTACGTGAAAAATTCGAATAACTGAGTTTTTGGTTTTTTATTTTTATCTTTTGCAAAAACATTTATTTTTTCACGAAATTTGGTGAAAACTTACCTTTGTATGTTTCAAACATACAGTAATTTTTTTGATTTAAAATATTTATTTTTTCACCTTATTTTGACTTAATATCGAAAAAGCACCCTAATTTTCAATCGAAAATTCTCACGTCAAAATATCTGCTTTTTTTAAAAAGTTGGTGTGTTTTTTGTTCGTTGAAATCGCTACTTTCTGATGGTCTAAAAAAAATGTACACTACTATGGTAAATGTTCTCAGAAAATGCAAATAATGAAAAAAACTCCCATCCGAAATTTTTTTTTTCTAATTACTTCTCCATTAGCTGGTGTTGACAACATACCTGCGTTTATCATTAGGGATTGTGTCACCATCTTTGCCAAGCCTTTACAATATATATTTAACCTTTCTTTGCAATCTAACACATTTCCTGACCCTTGGAAGATGGATAGTGTATGCCCTGTACATAAGTCTGGCGAACTTGATAGAATTGTAAATTATCGGCCAATTTCTATCCTATCTAATTTTTCTAAAGTGTTTGAGATTGCACTACATAATAAGCTGTTCAACCAGGTGAAGGCTAAGTTGGTCTGGCAACAACATGGATTTTTTCAGAAGCGCTCCACTGTGAGCAATTTAGTGACTTTCTTACAGGATGTATATCCCGCTGTCGGTCGGGGTTTTCAGGTCGACGCAATCTACACAGATTTTTCTAAAGCCTTCGACAAGATCGATCATTCTTTGATGCAGCAACGCATGAATGACATTGGCTTCAGCAGGAAATTAATTGCATTTTTTGGGTCATATTTAACGACTCGTCAGCAGTTCGTTGAATATAATGGCAATCGGTCTGATTGCTTCTTTGTGCCTAGTGGAGTTCCACAGGGTAGTACCTTGGCTCCTTTACTGTTTGCTATCTTTGTGAACAGTATTGGTGATAATTTCTCAAGTCAGCACTTGCTTTTTGCGGATGATTTGAAGTTGTACAGTTGTACATATGCTGTCTGTATGGTGTGACCTAAGCAAGCTTCCCTTAAATGCTAATAAATGTAAATCCATAACGTTTACAAAACGCCTTACACCTGTGATGCACAACTACATACTTAAGAGGGGAATCTGAAATGGTTACTTACAAAAATGTCCGATGGTGGCGCTAGTGAATCTCATTGAATATCAAATTATTCATTTCTTAACTTAGAGTAATTTTCTAGAATATTTTAATACATTCTTCTCCTCAATAGGTGTCGCCAAAAATTAATACATAGTGGCACAAAATATCATATTTCTATTTTGCGTAAATTATTTTCACATTCTTTTTTGTGCTAGCATTCTTATACGTTCGATGCTTATCTTCGCTTAGACCAGTTATAGTTATATACTATTATACATAAAAAGGATGAATGTAAAAAAACTGGTTTTATTTACGATAAATAGTCAAGATTTTTAAATATTTTCAACATATTATTTTTTTGCCAAGCCTCTAAATTTTCACAAATTGATGATTTGTGTGAAAACCGTAAAACATAGGTATATGACACCTTAAACTGAATCCCAGTTATTTTTGAGGGACTATTAAATACTCCAATACAGGGTGTTCTATTTAAAAAACCAGAACTATGATAATACATGCTTATCTCTTCTTTAGACCGACCTGTATGCTTGCAGTGTTTTTCAAAATGTATTAGGTTAGCCCTGTTGTTTTAGTTTGTCAGTTTCAAAACCATGAGATGTTTTTTTCATGCATCAAAGAGTGTCTTTCCTAACTATGATAATACATACTTATCTATTCTTTGGACCGCCCTGTATGCTTGCAGTGTTTTTCAAAATGTATTAGGTTAGCCCTGTTGTTTTAGTTTGTCAGTTTCAAAACCATGAGGCGTTTATTTCATGCATCAAAGAGTGTCTTTCCTAATAGTATACAATGTGTCCAGAAACTAATGGACCAAGCGAAAGCCACAAATTGTAGAGCAGATTTCATGGCAAACTTCTAATGCGAAATTGCTTCCGAAAGCAGTTATAGTTTTTAAAAGAAAGCGAAAGCGCCTTTAGCCATTGGAGTGAAAGGTGACAAAGATATTTCCCTAAATAGAAGCATTCGTTAGCCATACACTGCTGAATTAAATATGCGAACATAGGCGTCCAAACGGGTATCAACGGACATTTCTAATAAAAACTTCTTTGTCACTAACTTTTCGAGAATTCTGAAATCATTCTTAGGAAATATGAGGTATTCTTATCTCAAGATGATAGAATGCTGCATTTTCGAGAAAAATTAAGTTTTAGTTTAATATGCGGTTTAACATAGTACCTATCTATTTGATTTACGATTGGTACATTACTTATTTTAACAGTAAAAATTTAAAAAATTAAGTAGGGTATTAGGTATTGTGAGTATTTACAGGGTGTCACAAATATAAGAAATGAATCATAGTTGTGTTTTTTTAAATGGAATGCCCTGTATATGAATATATTTTGAGATTCCCCGTTCAAAATAAACCTAACTTTCATTAAAGTACATCTCACCTAAACCTGACAGTTTTTTAAATATTTAAATTTTTATAAAAATATAGACATAATATGAATGAAAAAATTCACACCTAATTGTTTGTTCTTTTTAAGCCAGTCTGGGCTGATAAATATACCCACTCATCACTTGTTACGCTAAATATAAAAAGCCCCCAATACTAAATACAGGGTGTCCAATAATATAACTTATATGAACGTAAAGTTAAATTCTAAATAACTTGTTTATTTCAAATGGAACACCCAGTATAAGAGGTCAAAATTAGATGCATAAAGTAATTATCTGTCAAATATTATAATACTTTCCTATGAATAACTTTTGACGTTTTTGTGGAAAATGCACATATTCATGATATTAGGCGATTTTGAAATTGAATCTCTTAGTTTCATGTAGACCACCCTGTATTTAATGATGCAAAAATTAAAGTTTTCTTATAGATATGTATACTTATCTTTAATTTTGCATGGAAGAGGCACACATATTGGCAATAAGAGGAAGAATTTTCAAAATTATAATATTTATCAGCCATGAGAATTTGAGAAGAAGAGAATACATTTTTGTAATTTAATATTTACTGTCAAATAGTCGGTTGAAAATTCTTACCTAAGAGTTGAGAATTTTTCATAAAACAGTTTTTTATCTGTGACATTTGATTTAATTCACTTCAATTCAAAAATGCGAACCTATTCCAAAGGAGAAAGCATACACATGATTTTTATTCTGGGAGAATGGTCCAAAAACGCTTTACTGGAATCGCGAGTTTACGCTCAAAGGTTCCTGGCGCAAAATCACCCCAAAAAAGCGGTCTTCGAGAGGCTGTTAAGGCAGTTTAACGAAAGATACCACCCAAATACAGTGCAACTGCATCAAGAACTTTTCAATATTGATTTTAAATCGTGTTGAATTTTGTAAATGGGCCAGGAACAAAATCATCGCAAATGAAAACTTTTTTAATTTTGAAGGAGCAAATAAATGAAGCGTTTAGAAGCGTTACACCAGATTAAAGTTGTTGAAGGATTAAGAAAAGGATTGAAATGTGCCTAGAGTCCATCATTTTGAACATTTATTATAAAATTTATCAGTTTTTATGTAGGTATATCTTGTTATTTAATTTAAGTTAAAAATGTATTTATTTATTATGTTATTGTTTAAATTATGGTTTGTCAAATTCTCATGGCTGACTTGACGAATATAATTTTGAAAAAGTCTTCCTATACCAATATGTGCTTTTTCCATACATTAAAAAAATATACATATCTATAAGAAAACCTCATAGTGATTAATAGATAATTAATTTCATCACCATCAAATACAGGGTGGTCTACATGAAATTAACAGGTTCAATTAAAAATTCGCATAATATTATGAATATGTGCATTTTCCACGAAAACGTCAAGAGTTATCCATAGGAAAGTATTATAATATTTGACAGAGAATTACTTTGTGCATCTAATTTTTACCTCATATACAGGGTGTTCCATTTGAAATAAACAAGTTATTTAGAATTAAACTTTACGTTCATATAAGTTATATTATTGGACACCCTGTATTTAGTATTGGGGATTTTTTATATTTGGCGTAACAAGTGATGAGATATTCATCAGGTGTGAATTTTTTCATTCAAATTATGTCTATATTTTTATTAAAACATAAATATTTAAAAAACTGTCAGGTTTAGGTGAGATGGGCTTTAATGAAATTTAGGTTTATTTTGAACGGGAAATTGATTCATGCCCTGTATATGAATCAATTTTTTATACTTGGCGTAACAAGTGATGAGTGGGTATATTTATCAGGCTAGACTGGCTTAAAAAGAACAAACAAATAGGTGTGAATTTTTTCATTCAAATTATGTCTATATTTTTATAAAAATTAAAACATTTAAAAAACTGTCAGGTTTAGGTGACATGTACTTAAATGAAAGTTATGTTTATTTTGAACGGGGAATCTAAAAATATATTCATATACAGGTTATTCCATTTAAAAAAACACAACTATGGTTAATTTCTCATATTTGGGACACCCTGTATAGACTCACAATATTTTTAAAATGTAGCCATAAATCATTTTTATCGAACCCATGAATAAAACTTCAAGGAAATTAAATAGTTTAACCACAGTATTCCGTGTCGTATGGCGTGAATAACCCTGTATATACGTTCCAACTACCTAACTGGTGAAATTTTAAACACTATTTAAACCCCTACCAAGGGTATCTTATAATTTTATAATAACTACCAGTCGGGAGTTCTTGTATTCTCTCTATAGATCATAAAAAATCGGTTGTGTCACCCTAAAACTTTCCTGACTAGTTATAATATAATCAAAAATATATGACCTGCGTAACGAAACAGAATTTTAATAATTATTATAATTGTATTATTTCCAATAAACTAACGTAACAAACTACTACTACTTTATCCCTTCTTGTATTTATCCTCTAACAGTAGGTATACCTACATAATATTACCATAGATGTTTATGTATTCTCTGATATTACTGTACCTGGCTAACGTTAATAATCCCTACTCCTAGTACATACGCATATACATAATATACTATACCACATACAACTAAATATTAATAATATAAGTACGACAAAACCATTAGATTTTTGTGTCACTGTGTATAAACAGCGCCATCTCTTCAATGCTGTCCCAACTACTAATTACTTGTTTGTTGGCTACAGTTATAAAAAAAATATAAGAAAATGGCGGATATTTGAAGAGAAATATGAGGGTTTTTTTTATATATGGATATTGTCTAATACAGAAAGTTTTCACGAACAATTTTAATTACAAGTGATTGTTAAATATATAAATTAGGTAATAAAGTAATATTATCATTATTAAATATTAGAATCATAGCACAAAATGAGGAAAAAGTTGCTGACTTTGAACTCAATTTATTAAGTAATTATTTATTGTTGTAGCCTCAAAATACCTTATTACCTAATCCAAACCTTAATCTTTAAGACCCTATTAAAATTTTTGCTACCAGATACGTATTAGTAGAGATTTCCATCCACAAAAATATATCTGTAAATTTGAAAAAATTACCCATGTTTGAACTCAATTTATGAGTTAACTATTTAATCTTTCCGCTTGAAAATACTTCATTACCTAATCCCATCTTTGGTCTTTAAAACCCTATGAAAATTTTTGCTAGCAGATACGTCTTAGTGGCGTCTACCATGCGCAAAATTATGCCTGCAAAGCGAAATATGATGATTTTCTAACTCTGTTTTTGAACTAACTATCCAATATTTCAACTTCAAAATACTTCAATACCTAATCCCATCTTTACTCTTTAACTCCCTATCAAAATTTTTGCTATCAGATACGTATTAGTGGAGTCTACCATGCGCAAAAATAGGTCTGCAAACGATTTTATTCAAACGCCCCTCTTAATGGAATCGCGTTGGAGAGTTGTAATGTCATTAAGGACCTCGGTATTTATGTTGACAGTGAATTGACTTTTAATGACCATGTCTCACATGTTTCGGCAGCTGCACTCAGGATGCTGGGATTCATTTTCCGACAAACAAAGAATTTTAATAATATAGACCTTAAAACGCTATATTTTGCTTATGTACGGTCCAAATTGGAATATGCCTCAATTGTTTGGTCACCTATGTATCATGTCCATATACAGAGGCTTGAGAACATCCAACGCAAATTCTTAAAATATCTGTCATTTAAGCTTGATGGATGTTTTCCATCTCGCGGCTGTAGTCACGGTTTGTTGCTGAACAGGTTTCAGTTTCAACTATTGTCCGAGCGGCGCATTTATGTTTCTCAAATATTTATCTTCAAATTAATAAACAGTTTGCTGGACTGTCCTCGGTTGCTTCATCAGATTGGGTTTCGTGTTCCCCGCTTACACGCAAGAGCTTCTGATATATTTTGGGTGCCCCAGGTTCACGCAAACTATGAAACTAGGGCGCCCCTTTTTCGGTCTTGCAACTACTGCAATCGTCTGACTATCCATGAGAATATTAATTACTTTAATGCATCACTCAATTCATTTAAGCGTGACCTGCGCGGGTACTTACAGGCTAATGAAATTGATATTCTTTAGGTAGTTATTTGAGTGGCTATTTTATGTTATACCTTTGTTACTTTTATTAGTTTTATTTTCAATCACCTATCATAATATATATTTTTGTTTTGTCTTGTAATTGGGTAGTTATACCTGTTAGACAATAAAGAGATTATTATTATTATTATTAGTTTTTGTCTCATTGATAGCATTTCTTCATCGTTAGATTCGACAAACCTTCCCGATTCTAGTGGATCTTCGAAATCTTCAAGACCATCACCGTCTTCGTCTCCAAGCTTCCAGCCCCAATCTGTTGCTGTCAGTTCGTTACCCAGCAAAGTCTAAAGCTGATAATATGCCCTGTAACAATGTTGTTCTGCTGCACCTTCTGTGGGTGGGAGATTGGCCAATATGAAAGAAGATTTGACTCTTGCCAATTGATATTTTTGAAATCTTAATTGGTTCAGTGTTATATCATTTTTACAATTATTAGTAGATTTGATTAATTGTAATCCTTTTTTTTTATATCTTCTTTGTTCGCATCTTTTTTATAAAAAATATTGGCCAAATTTGACACATTTTTATCGGCTAATAAAGACGATACTTTTCTTTCCTTTTCCGGCAAATCCGTGTTGTATCGCAACCAGGAAAACAATGGAGAAATGCAACGATATTTTTTAAGGATTCATATTTGAAACTATTAGATCATGATTTGCATTTTCTGAGAACATTTACCATAGTAGTGTATATATTTTTTTATACCATCAGAAAGTAGAGATTTCAACAAACAAAAAACACAACAACTGACGTGAGAATTTTCGATTGAAAATTAGGGTGCTTTTTCGATATTAAATCAAAATAAGGTGAAAAAATAAATATTTTAAATCAAAAAAATTACTGTATGTTTGGGACATACGAAGGTAAGTTTTCACCAAATTTCTAGAAAAAATATCTTTTTTTGCAAAAGATAAAAATAAAAAACCAAAAACTCGGTTATTCGAATTTTTCACATAAATTTTGAGGTTATGTGAAAAAAATGTTGATACAAAAGTTGTAGATCTTTTCATTACCTACAACTTTGCCATTTACCTTTTTTTCATAGGACTTGCAGTTTTACCGGAAATCGAGATTAATCGTTTTTTACCCTTAAAAACTCACCCTCTTTGTTATATTCTCTATCTTTTCCAATGGGTATCATCCTACTATAATTTTTTTTCACTTTTTACCATTTTTTAAATTGTCTATTAGTCCATCATTCGACGACTAAGAATAGGCCACACTCGAGCAACACATAAATACCTCTTAAGCAGGGAAACACAACACACACAACATGCTACTTTTGTCACGCTGCTCTAACAGTAAAACACATCCTATCAGAATGCCAAGAACTCCAAGCTACACGTGACCAGTCAAACATAAGTGGAGACCTCCAAAAAGACCTCAGCTGCTTCAACGTAAGCAACAACATCAACAACATCATACAGTTTCTGAAAACTTCTGGATTGTACAACAAAATATAATTAGCTATTCTTCTTAACTGTTAAATGTCTTCTGTTCATGTATATATATATATATGTATGTAATTGTATTATCATATTAATCGAACTTAGTGTCAATGGCCTTCGATGCCGAGACACTTATTTTTTTTTCTTTTTTTCGAAAAATAATCCATGACGAGGAGTGAAAGTGTAATGGAATGAAAGACGTCTGCTCCACAATATAATCTTCTTAATCTTGATTTAATTATAGAAGATTATATTGTGGAGCAGACGTCTTTCATTCCATTATTTTTTTTTCTTTTCAATAAAAAAAAAAAAAAATTGTCTATTAGTTATATAAAATATTTTAATATAATTTCCTTAGCTGAAGTATCAAGTTATTTTCGTTCAATACATAAAACGTTTGAATTTGATTGCCTTTTCAAGATGACGCGCTCTAAAATTGAAACGACTATCTATAAACAGCTCGTTCTAGCAAAAAAAAAATGGTTGCGATTAAGCAATTTTCTGCATATATCTATACAACATATACAACGCCTGTCCGCTATCTACGTGGCATAAAAATTTTACTATATGTCGCTGGTATAAAACCGAAACAACAATTTTTACATCCATATGTCCAGATTGGCACTAAAAGTTATATGGGACACTTAAAATGTTTTTCCTATTCGGAGAAATTGTCTACGTTTAAAATTTTTTGTATACAGTGTAGATGTTTTGCCTTATCTAATCTTCTTCGTCGGACGTCTAGACTTTTTGTGAAACCGGAATCTTTACTCTTTTTCCTTGATTTAATTGGATTTCCAACAATTCGTAAGGGGATCTTGCAAACAATGAATGTGAACTTTTTTTTTATAAACTGACCTGAGCAATCACCACCTTCAATATTGTCTCGTCTTTTTGAAACACCCCCTGTATTGTATATATGGTATAGTCATGCTGAAACAACAAGGAAATAATGAAAACAAAAAAACAGGCAAGATACCCAAGTAACAAAATATAGTTCTAGGAAGGTTGTATATTGGTTCTAGAACCACTTTATGGATTTTGTTTACATATGCCATTAGGTATAAAACAACCTCCTCTAGCCGGCTACACAAACTCCTGGTGACCAAAAGGGCCCACGCTACAGAACCTCCTGCTAACCTAAAAGTTGTCGACATTTCAGAACCTTAAGGTTAAATATTGAATATTTGTGCAGCTATAATATAACCTTTATATATCCTTACTAGCCAATATATAACTGAATTATAGCCTATGAATCACGGCTTTAAAGTTCTAATTTAGCCACTAAAAGGTTCTAACTAGCTCCTTGCGAATTATCAACTACAACCTATTAGTAAATAGTTGATCTGCGGAAAGCAATCTTAAAACTATTGAGTAAAATATAATACAGACTGCTTCCAATTTTTGGATTAGTTGGTTAATATACGGTATTATTTCTAGTATTCAAATAAATCTTTGGTAGGTAATATTGTAATGGTAAATTATGATAATTATTTATCATTCAATATACGTGATATAAAACTGCATGAAATAGCGGACACAAATTGCTGATTTTAATGCGCCTTCTATTTTACTGTCAAAATATTATATAAAAGTAGCATAAAATTCACGGGCTATCGATATTATTAATATAAATATTTTTTTTAGTTATATTTAAAATACAAGGGAAATATTTTGTTTTTAAAAGTAGTCGAAATTCTAATATACGGAAACCTATGAATATAAAATTATGAAAAAATGTGTTTCCCGAACCTAAAACTACGCAGACTTACATATATTTTCAAAAATATTTTGTTATTTAACTATGTCATAATCTTAAAATGGCCGATAGGAAACAAATGCTTATAAGCTTTTGAAATAACCAAAATATAACCTAAGTTGCTTGGAAGTCTGAAAATATACTAAAATATAACCTTAAGATCAAATTCGTAACCTAAATAATGCTAAATAACACTTTTCAGAACTAATAATTGCCTTTATACAACTCAAGCTTAAAAGTATCCATCGCAACTTTCTAACGACCTGTTTAGTATTGTTTTGGATGTGTAGTTGTGATCACGTGCCAGCTTTTATTCATATTTATTATACAGTGTGTCTTTTAATTGAAACGGTACACGGTACAAAGTAATAATCGCTTATAAGCTGAAAATGTTCATAGTTTTCTTGTTCTAATAAGTTGACATTAGGGATTGGTTTGTGCCAAATAAATGGAAATTGAACACTAATAATATCTAATAAAGTATTAATTTTTATAGTTCGTTTTTAGTTTTTACTAAACGGGATTTTTCTTCTATTGGTGTTTCAGGAATGTTAAACGTATTTTTAAAATGTTCAAACAACAAAAAATTTGATAATACTGTGCATTCAATTTCTTTGTGCGAATTTAATATTTTGTTGTTGTTTTTTTGCAAGATATGCCTTTCAAAGTGGTACAAACCATTGAAGAGGGAAAAATCTGTCTCTCAGTTATTCCAAGCATGTGGGAAAATAGGGCAATATTATCATGGCCTCCCAGATCCGAAGCCGGAAAAGTCCATGACGAATTATCTGTACCTGGCAAAGGTTGGAAAACGTATATCTGCATAGTTAAAAGAATGTTTTTTTCGTACAAGGATGCTTGTGGAGAGCAGGAAAGAATGCAAGATCTTGCTGATACGGATGGAGAAAGCGATATAGTGTTGGTAGTTACCAACCTACCTCCGATCCTGCAGATTTCAATAATATGCGACACCTGTAAATTGAAATTGAATGTAAAAAAACTACTTGTTCTCTTTAGGTCAAATATACACTATGTTTTTCAAATGAAGAAATCTTGAGCGACGCTTTAAATATTTAACTGTTTTTTTAAACTTTGTTACTAAATTGAAGCAAGTATATAATATAGCGACACAAACTTAGAGAAAAGTTATTCTAAGAAGAAGATCCTCAATGGACTTCATATTAGCTGTAAGATGTTATATATATTTTTCACATATAAAACATTTAAGGGATACATTTACTTTATATTTTCCAATGCAGACGCCATCTTTCAGAAATACCAGAAGCTCTTCAACAAATTTTGACAAATATTCATTAATGTCATTAGGCTTGCCTTTACCATAATACAAACCAAGGTTCGAGGGTCCTTAGGCAGCTCGAAATTACTGTTTTTATTTAAAATATTTTGAAAATTGAAATTTGCCTAACCTGCTCATTAGCAATTCGTTGAAAGTTCTGTCGCACCTTTCTTTTAGAATTTCCACTACGAACTAGCTTTTCGTGAGACATTCTGTATAGATTCAGGAGACGTTGATGTTACCTTCTGTTTAGTCGAAAACGAGACTAAAAGATAATTTTAGTGACCAAATAGATTTTAAATAAGGGAAGTAGTATTGAGTTATGCCAGAAAGCTTATTTGGTAACCTATAACGCATCGCTTCAACTAAATAGTCTTTAATCAGTTTTGAAATGGGCTACATGGTTATGGAAAAGTTGTTTAAATGACTTAAAGGCACAAAAAATGCGAAGTTATAATTAGATTCTAAACTAGCAGCAAAAAAAACTTATAAGTCTTATTTTGGCATTTAAGTGACTAAAAAATGCCTTATTTATAACCATTTCAAAACCTTAAGGTTTTAGAACTACTAGGTCCTAAAACTCCTCATATATATAGTTGATTTAACGTTTTTCAAACATGTTTCAAGCTATATGTATGATTTCATAGTTCTAAGACCAACAAGCACAATATATTACCTATGTATAGTTTTTAAGCTTAAGAAAAAGGTACACATTACCCATTTATAACCTTAAGGCAATTTTAAAGTCTTCCTCCTTTAATAAATGTTACTTGGGTATACAAATACAAGACATTTTTTATGTGCCAAATTGGCCCTCATAATACCCGACTCCCGCAAACTTTTACCAAACGTACGATGGCTGTTTTTGGAATATTATCATTTTCATTATCATCCTTACTAATGGCCACCATTACCATGGGAATTATTGCAGCTCTCGAATCGCTAACCTAACAACGTTCTTTTCTCTTTTTTTTTCCTTTCTTATAATTTCTTCAATTCATTCCACATGTTTGCTTTTAGCTTTTTTGCTAACGCAACTTTGAAGTATTGTTTTCTCAACAATTGTTCATTTCTTTTTGACAGAGTATACAATAAAATATATAGTTTTGAAGTCAAAGACTTTTCTTTCATGAACAAACAAAAAGTCCGAAAAATATGAAGGCGATTTCTTCATCATTGGACTTAAATTTCTTTCCAGCAAGCATTCTGTTGAGATCTGAGAACAGCAAGAACCCCAATTCATTCAATTTTGCCATGCATAGTTTACATCGATTCTCATTTCAGGGGGTACCACTAGGGCTGCTAAAATCATATCTTGAAATCAGAATCCAATATAAAAAGTAAACCCGCCTTAATTAATTACGGTCTACCGCAGGGAACCGTGCTAGGGCCCGTATTGTTTTCTCTGTATATAAACGGCCTGCTTGAGAACAAGTACGAAGGAGATGTTTCTTCATTTGCCGATGACACGGTTATTTTATATAGGGGGAGAAACTGGAAAGATGTTAAAATAAAGGCTGAAAATGACTTGGTTAAAATTAAAAATTGGTTCGACAATATGACACTAACAATCAATTTCGATAAGACAAAATATATTTGTTTTACATGTAATGCATCAAAGGCGCCATATTTTGCATCTTTAAAACTTATCCAGGAAAATACAATTATTGTCATAGAAGAAACAAAAAGCATCAACTATTTAGGCATAGGGTTCAATATTGGGACCTCTTTTATTTTTAATATACACCTCTGATATTTTGAGATCCTTAAATTATTGTAAAATTCAGGCCTTTGCTGACGATACTCAAATCTATTACTCATTTCCCACTAATAATTATATGGAAGCCCAACAGAACGCCAACGCCGATCTTCATGTATTGTACGCCCTCTCCAGGAATCATAATTTAAAGTTGAATCCATCAAACCTGCTACTGTTTAGCAATAGAAATGATGTAGATTTTCTCAAAGAAAATTTTAGAGTTGTAATAAATAGTAATGTTGTCCAATGTGTCAAATCTGCAAGGAACTTGGGTGTGAATATGGATATTTCATTGAGATGTCGGGAGCACGTGAAAGGGTTGCTTAGAAAGTCATACGTTACCTTAAAACTCTTGTATTCAAATAAACATATTTTGGGCCGGGGGTTGCGTCAAACACTATGTGAAGCATTGGTTTTATCTATCTTTAATTATTGTGATATTGTTTACGGTCCTCTGTTGGACAGCATGGATCGTGAACGCACACAAAAAGAGTTCAGAACTGTTGTGCTAGATTTGTAAATGGTCTTAGAAAGTATGATCGCGTGTCCCAGGTAATCCATGATATGGGCTGGCTGAGAATGGATATTGAGTCCAGCTAAGTTTAAAATTAATTTTAAGAGATACCTTCTTAATCGATACCATTAATTGATTCTCTTTCTTATTATTTCACTTTTATTCCTTTTAAATTTATAGTAGAGTCTTGTCCTTTGAGAGTGGAATCGTGCAATCACAGGGTGATCTTTTTTTTATTTTTTTTTGTTTCGCACACGGTGATTTATAGATAGGCAAATGATATGGAAGAATAGTGTTAATGTTTTGTATTTGTGTACTATTGTTTAACTCATATTGGTTGCTATTTAGGGTGGAGTAGAGTAGCTCTAAGCTAGACTTCGCCCTATCTAGTGACTGTTTTAACTGTGTTATATGTAGGTATAGTGTTATGATATTGTTACTTTCAAAAATAAAGACAATTTATTATTATTATTATTATAGAAATTGATCGTAATGTCAAATGGGATGTTCACAGAAACTCCTTAGTAAAGAAACTTAGAATTCTTGTCTTCAAGTTTCACCAACTAAAATACATCCTTAACTGCCCACATCTACGTTTAGCTTATTTTGCGTTAGTGTATCCTCTTCTACAATATGGGATATCGGGATGGGTATCCGCATATCCATGTCATTTAAAAAAACTAGAAACCATGCAAACCATTTTTCTTAAGATCATATATAATAAAAAGAAAACCTACCCTAGTGATTTGCTTTTCACTGAAAGTCAAATTCTAGATATTAATCAAATTTATGTACTGAAAACATTATCATACCAATATAAAAACAGACACAACTTGACTAATATAACACACATGTACGAAACAAGACACAAGAAAAATACACAAACACGGACAATAAAAGCTTACAAAACTAAAGTACAGAGGTCGATATATTTTTTGGCCCCGTATGTATACCGATTGATACCGAAAGAAATCAAAGATCAAAGAAACCTTAAGATATTTAAGAAAGAAAAATGATAGGCTGGTTGCACTCTAGAAGAAATACTTGTTACAATTTTATAAATTTCAATAGTTTTCCATTTTGATATTATAAGTAAAATATATCTACAAATTATTGGGAGTAGGGTATATATATATAATAAGTAATATATAAATAAAAAAAAATCCATATAGCAATAATGCATCTTTCTCAATTTTGGGTTTTATTAAAGATAGGAGATTTTCAATGTTTGAAATAATCAGATAAATTTTTTGATATTAACAATCCCTTTGAGTGTTCATTGTTTTTTGGTAAATTGTTTTCAGCGGGTATTGATATTGTTATTGTTGTTGGTATTATTATTATTGTTGATTATGGAAAAATAATTGATCAAGCTATTGTTTTGAATGTGTTAACATTTTTGAGTTCTATTAAATATAGGGATGTTTTTTTAATGTATTAATTGTTGGAGTATACACATTTTTTTTTATTTTTTATTATTTATCTCAATTTTTTTTAGTAGCGCGTTCACAATGCTTTCCCTGTTCGGGAAAGTAAAAGGAACAGAAAGCCCAGGTTTAAGGTGATTCCCGCAATCCTGGAAGAGAGCAATGGTGATGCCGCTGCCCAAAGTTTCAAAACCCACGACCCTAAATGATTTGGGACCGATTAGCATTCTCCCTACAATGTCTAAAATTCTAGAAAAGTTAATTGAAAGCCAGCTGTGCTCCTACCTTAATAAGAAAAGTGTATTTCCAAGCGTACAATCAGGATTTAGACCGGGTTATGACTGTGTCTCAGCCCTTTTAAATATTACTGACGACATTTTGGAAGCCTCGGACAGAGGATAGTTGACGGTGTTGATGCTTGCTGATTTTTCTAAGGCATTTGACACGCTTGACCACAGCCTGATGAAGTCGATATTAAGATATGTCGGGTTATCGGATTCGTCATTAAGACTTTTTACTGATTATCTTGATGGGAGATCACAAGCAGTCACTTACAAAAGTAAATTGTCTTCTTTTTTGGAGATTAGTAAGGGAGTTCCACAGGGATCGATACTAGGTCCGCTCTTGTTCACTCTGTACACCTCAAATTTTCCATCTGCTTTTATATCATGCCAACAGCATTACTACGCTGACGATACACAGATGTATCTGTCATTCACTCTTGATGAGGCTCCTCAGGCAATTGTAGCTTTTAATGCGGATTTGTGTGGACTTTCTGCTGCATTGCTTAAAACTCAATCCCGATAAGACAGTTGGCATTTTATTCGGTAGAAGACGGGACAGACAGACATTTCTTGAGCTCTATAAAGACGGTTTGAGTTTGGAGGGGAAACCAGTTGAATTTAGGACCGTAGTGAGAAATCTGGGACTCTTAATAGATCAGAACCTCAGATATGAGGAGTATATTTCAAAACGCATCCAAATTGGATATATGAATCTTAAATTAATATTTCAGCACCGCTCTGTGGTGAGTGTTCCTATAAAAGCACAATTATGCAAGCCTTTAGTCTTATCACAACTTAACTACTGCGATGTCATCTACGCTCCATGCATTACGCAGATCTCAAAATCCCGTTTACAGAATTCGTGTCTTCGCCTGATTTTCGGAATACGGAAATTTCAAAGGATATCTCACACTTTGTCTGCGATCAGATGGCTAAACATGGAAGACCGAAGATACTATCATTCTATATGTCGTCTTCACAAAATTTTGTGTGACAAATCTCCACCCTATTTGTACTAGAAAATAAGATACCGCACAGATGTTCATAATATAAATGTATAAATGCCCTTACCCCACCTGTTCACTCTACGGAAATGTGTAAACGATCTTTCTCCTACATTATAACGAAATACATGAATGAACTCTCATATTTAAGATTTAATAACATTATCAAAAAATTTATTTAGAATTAAATTACATAAGATGCTAATTTTTAAACCAAATTTGAGTTAGAAACGTTCATGTATTTTTTTGGCTTTTTTGATTGGATTAATGAGCTTTGAGTTGTACCTAGTTTTTTATTGTTTATTTTATAATTTTATGTTATTATTATTGTATGTTTCAAAAAAAAATATTGTAATGATTTTACTTTGGTAGCAAATTTTTTTTTGTAACGTTATGTTATATTTTCAGGATTAGCTGAATAGAACAGTGACATCTGCCACTGTACTGAAACTCGCCCTTTAATAACGTCCTTTATTATTATTATTAAAGTTAGGTTTAACGGTTTGTTAGTCCTGTACACGACGGAAAGCAGACAATTAGTTGTGCTATGGTATGATATGTAGCAAAACAGTTTATACATAGTCCAACATTACACTTGTTACACATAGTTCTGCCGAATGATTTACATCCCTGCCCGGCACAACGTCTTCTCTAGCAGGTAACAACTAGGTGAGGCCATCTATCATGTCTTACATCAGCAAGAACATTTTTTCAAAGGTTGATTTGCCCTGCAACTTTAGGAGGTGTAGCATATTTTTTTAAATATACTTGGACAATCTCTCTTCTGAAGTCCAAATTGGAAATTTTTCTGGAAAGAAACCAAGCATTTTGTGTTGCAGTATCCAACAACCAAGTGAATCGGTCAGTACCATTTTTTTGCTCTGATTCCAATTTCGCAAAACCATAGTAATAATGTAGAATACTTGTTTATATTTTCCCTAGGAAACGCCCACGGATACCATATAGTATCAGCAAGGTTTAAGGCACTATGGAATCTGATATATTCATTACACCCAAAAAATACATATATACGCTTAAACTATAACTTTTTGACAACAATTTGATGTCTATAATGTGTTTTACATTAATAAACTGAATTTTTAAAATGTGCTCACTTCCAGCGGATGTCCATATTTTCTAATACAAGAATTTTACCACATAAAAAAAATTCAAATCTGTATAAACCACTATTTATGAGTTCAAACGACTACTAAGTAAATTAGTTGTCGCGTTCCCGTCACGATTTGTCATGACAAATAAATCTGGTTGAGAATTTAATCGAGGCATCTTCAGAAAGCAGACAATTATCTAATTTACACAACTCCCGCTGAGGATCCAACAATGTGTACACCTATTTAAAATTGAAAAAATGTTTGTCAGCTTTAACAAATCTCATAACATCAACTGAAAACTTTGAAATAAATTGGATTATTACACAAAAGAAAAAAAATATAAAAATGGTATAACATCAAAACCAGCCAATGGTCCATGTTTCTTTCACATACCCAGTTTTTCTTTTTCCACATTTTTCGCAGAGATAAATTATGCACCCTCTGAAACAGTAAATTTTCATCGTTGTTCACTTTTTTAAGATCAAGCAAAACGTTTGTCAAGTTCACAATGGCATTTTTCATTAAAATATTATTATGTTAGATGTATCCCTGCGAGGGTATTCTTCATTTTTATTATTACTTGTGAGTTATTCTACAACTTCAACCTATGGTTCTTTTGCTGTGTTTGGTTGTTTAGTAAACGCAGTTAGTTAGAGAAAAGTAAGCGAAGTATAACGCTAGGAAAAAGATAAATTTATGTATTTAAGTTTTAAAACACTTCGACCCATTTAGAAGTACAAGAAAACTTGTTGGTTCTAGGAGCATTGGATCGCCTTCAGCAGTTTTTTCAAATTGTGTATTTTTTATGTGTACATATATATATCAATAAATAATCTACACATATAGTTCAGCCCAGTTTTGACTAAATACCTACTATAAATATATTAGATAGGTATTTTAAATCTGCTAGCCTAAAAATGGCTGCCTATAATATAATTGTCATCATAGGTGACGTTATTTTTTAGAACTACCATATCTCTCTATTTGAAACTCGTTGGTGTTAAATTAATGTACTTTAAATTGTTTTATTTGTGGATAGTCAGTACAACGCATAATTTGTTGTATTTGTGGACACCCTGTCATCTACCGCAAACACACATTATCACTTAATTACCCATATGTCGTTTTCGTGTCACCACACAGATAACCATTTATTTACCTACATTTTTCATTTATTATCTGCAAGCCTCCATAGCAGCATATCATAGGCGCATGAACCTACCCAATCATACCACATGAAACACAGGTTCAAACCCAACACATCACTACTTTTTTTAACCTTCTTACTTCAGGCGCCCCCCTCCTGACTCCCAACACCCGACGCATGCGCCCCCCTCCTGACTCCCAACACCCGTCACCTGTCACCTGTCACCTGTCACATACTCCTTATCGCCAGCTGTGCTTGTGACGTCACACCAGGATGACGTCATTTCCTGAGGGGGAACCGGCTTTGCTCTTCTACTGACGTGTTCTTTACACCGACTTTGATCTGATAGATCTTTCTTTGCTGCTGGCTAAGTTGGAGATCTTACCTGTTTGAATTTGTAGATTATGATGGTTTTAGATCCCCCAGAACTCTGGCGTGCCTAGGACCTCTAATGTTTAATTTATTTTGCAATGATTTTATACATAAGAGTCAATAAATTGCAGGATGATCTTAAGATTCTTCATCGGTCTGGGATCGATGTGATTTATACAGTCTGCGGATTGATGCGATTTATACAGATTTTTCAAAGGCTTTCGATAAGCTGGTTCATTCGCTTGTCCTACGGAAAATGTCGAGGTTGAATTTTCATGAGTATCTTCTAACGTTTTTTGCCTCCTACTTGTCTGATCGACAATACTATGTCGAATACAATGGTCACAAATCGGAAACTTTCACACCCACCAGCGGAGCGCCTCAGGGCAGCTGTTTGGCACCATTAATATTTTCAATTTTCATTAATGACATATCCCAGGAACTTACAAGCAACCATTTGATGTTTGCAGACGATCTGAAGTTGTATCGTGTTATTCGAGACACTTCGGATTGCGTATTGTTGCAGCGCGACTTATCTAAGCTTGAAGATTGGTGTAACTATAATAAATTGCCTTTAAATATTAATAAATGTAAGTTTGTCATATTTTCGAAATCGCAAACTGTTTTTGAATATCGCTATCAGCTCACTCACTGCGCTTGAGTGTTGTGATGTTCTCAGGAATCTTGGAGTTTGCGTCGACACTGAATTGTCATTTAATTATCATATTCAAAGTATTACCCGAGATGCACTACGCATGCTTGGATTTTTGTTTCGTGTTACCAAAGATTTTAGTGATATTGAATGTATAGCTAATTTGTATTGTGCTCTGGTAAGATCTAAGCTTGAGTAGGCATCTATAATATGGTCTCCCATTTACCAATATCATGCAGGACACATTGAATACATACAGCGCAAATTCCTTAAATATTTAGCGTTTAAAATTGACGGTAGATTCCCATGTAGAGGATTCGATCATTGAGCACTGCTCGATCGCTGTGTGGCATGCGAAACCATTTGATTTCGCTGGCTGCTCGCAGAATGTATGCCGGACAACTCTTTCTGTTTAAGATTATAAACAGATTGGTGGACTGTTCAAACCTACTCCGATCGTTGAATTTTAACATACCGCGCCCATCTACGAGGAGTAGCAGACTATTTCACGTTCCTGTTTTTCTCACTAACTATGAATTCAAAGCACCACTACTTCGAGCATGCCACACATGTAATATAGAAGGATTTAGTCAAGAAATTAACTATTTCAATGAGCCTGTAAGATCTTTCTGCGCTCAATTGTCTCTATTATTATTATAAAATGTAACATTGTTTCTTTCACTCAGTTGAGAAGTCCTCTGCTACATGAATACTCCCAGTATGGTGAGGCTCTCAATAGGTTGCACGAGATTAGGGATTTGGGGGTTACATTTGATGATGAACACACAACACATCTCAAACAATGGCGAAAAGAGCAACAAGTTGGTACGTGCGGTCGGTAAGTAAAAGCTAGAACCATAATTATGCCTTCTCGTATTGGGAGTCTGAAAAGGTATCATTGAATGTAAGTCAGGAAGAACAGGAGTGAGGCCAAGAAGTTCATTATGGCGAAATCCCATGGTTGGATACACTCTGTCACACTTAAACCACTGTAATATGGTACGTACACCCTGTAGAGTAAGTATTTGTTTAAATTTTATATGTTTATAAATATTTAAATAAATGTTATTAGTTGTAAGCAAAATATGTTTTGGACAAAAATTAGGACAAGGGACGATGACTGAAGAACAGAACAGAACGACAGACGATACGAACTACACGTAATTAATTAATAAAGAAAATATAAATGATGTAGTCTGTCTTTAATTTATAAAGTAACGTTATGGAACATTACAAGTTCCCAAATCAAATATAAATTTATTACATGGCGATCCTGCCAGCCCTTTTTCATTATTTTATTTAAAAATATAATATCAGATATGGCATAATGGGCACTAAGCAATCAAAAGACCAAGTTGTGATAGCGCAAACTGCAAGTGGAGATGCAGCAGCAAATTTAAATCATGGATTGACATTGGCAGAATGGTTGTTAATAATTTTAGTAGTAATGGTATTGTTGGGTTTGGTATATGTATTGATGGAAAGGTATAAAAAGGGTATGAAACGAACAATAAGACGAGAAATTAATAAGCACGAATTAAGAAAATCCCTAAATATATTAAATCAAGAAGATCAGGTATGAAAATTCAAATCACTGTATATACAATAAAGTTGATGACCTATGGAATGTGCAACGTGTGCATCGACCCAGTGTTTTAATTTATGTGGACTATTATAGGTATACGTGTAATTTGTTTATGTACTCATATTTTATTAAATTTAGTAACAATTTTAAATATTTAAGTAGATATTTTAAATTTAATTTTTGGTATATAAATATAATACATTTTTTTTAACATACTAAATAAGCTTCAATACCTTGGATGGCTATTAATAAAATTTCGGAAATTTACCAATCTTTATTACAAATTAGATCAAAAGTAAGTAAATATAATATAGATAGGAGACCGAAAAAAGTTGACGAAGCAAGAGCTATATATTCTAATTTATCTAAAGAAATACAAATTATTAATAAACAAGCTGAAAAATCTGAAATAGGATGTTCTGAAATAACTGAAATAAAAGACTTACTTTCAAAAACTAAATCCCTTTATAACGAAATTTTACAATTTGATAGAAACGAGGAAGTTAACATTTCTGAACCGAAAATGACTTCTTTTGATATAAAAACTGCTGTTAGTCTTTTACCTAGCATGGACGATTATGAAGAAACCACGAAAAAACTAATTGATGCTGTAGAGTTGTATGATTCTATGTTAGATCCTGAAGGTAAGCAATTGTTAATCAATTTTATTTTAAAAACACGCTTATCCAGTGGTGCAAAATTAAGACTAAATCAGAATTACACTACTATCGCGGCTTTAATTAACGACATGAAATCATATCTTCTTACACGTCAATCAGATACAGCACTTCAAGCAAAATTATATCGCGCAAAACAAGGCGAAAAATCTATTGAGGAATTTGGAAAGGAATTGGAAGACTTGTTTGTAAATTTAACAATATCGCAAGCGAATGGTAACGCCGACTCTTATTCTGTTTTAAAACCCATAAATGAAAAGGTAGCTATTAAAAGGTTTGCTGATGGTTTGAGAAATCAGAGGCTAAGTACAATAGTGGCATCTAGAAATTTTCTGTTCCTGAAGGATGCAATCAGATCTGCAATAGATGAGGAAACAACTACAATACGAAGTTCTCCGCAAATGTTTAGAGTTTCCGCAAGAGGTAGGCAACATGTTCCGCGTGGAAATTTTCGCCCTAGAACCGGTGGCCGTAATATTTCACAAAACAATATCCAAAATCGACATTTCTATAATCAAAATAACACCCGTACAACAAATCATAATAATCAGCATTATAATAATAATAATAATAGAAATTTTAGACAACAAGTTTATAGAGGTAATAGGAGAGGTTCAAGGTCAGCGTCACATAATGTACGACTTGCACAACAAAATATCATTACTCTAGATCAAGATTCCTTATTTCAGGAAACAACAGAATTAGTTCCAAGTACTTCTAATGATTTTTTTCGTGCCTAAAGGCAAGAATTTAAATCATGTTTTTACATATTCCAATAACAATTCCATTTCTGTTACATTTTCAGTAGAGCATGCTAATTTTCAATTTTTAATAGATACAGGTGCAACTTTATGTGCAATCAAAGCTGAACAATTAAAATCTAAATTTACTTTACATAAAGAAGAAATAGAAATCAAAGGTATAGGTGGAACTTTACGTGCAGAAGGATTTACATTTTTAAAATTAAAGATAGGAAACACTAGTTTTAACCAAAAATTTTATGTTTTTAAGTCATTACCCTGTGCAACAGAAGGCATTATTGGTGATGATTTTATTCGAAAATTTAACGGAATTATAAATTACGAGAACCATAGTCTTACACTTACCCACTTCAAAAATAAAATAACATTACCTTTAAATAGTAACGGCGACAATATTTTAATTATCCCCCCAAGATGTGAAATTATTCGTTATCTAGATACAGGCTTGAATGAAGATTGCGTGGTACGTCCGAGAGAAGTGTGCGAAGGAGTATTTGTCGCAGGAGTACTAGCTAAACCGACAGAAGGAAAGATCCCTGTGAAATTGTTAAATACGAGAGAAAGTGAGGTTTGTTTACAAAACTATATTCCAAAAATTGAGAAAGCGAGTGAGTATAATGTATGTAAGTATGACAGTGAGAATATATCTGTAGAGAGAGTGAAATCTTTATTTAATTTATTGGGCTTAAATTATTTAAACAAAGACGAACAAAATTCTATTGAGGCTATTTGTGCAAAATTTGCAGATGTTTTTCATTTACCGGGAGATAAATTGTCTGTAACTAATATTTATAATCAATCCATTGCATTAAAAGATAATGTCTCTCCATCCTATGTCAAACCATATAGGCTTCCACAATCACAAAAAATGGAAATAAATGAACATATTTCTAAAATGTGTGAAGATGGTATAATAGAGCATGCACAAAGTGAATGGTCCTCACCAGTTTTACTAGTTCCCAAAAAGGTTGATTCTAGTGGAGAAAAAAAGAGTAGACTTGTTATCGACTATAGATTACTAAATTCTAAAATTCAAGACGACAAATTTCCACTTCCAAACATCACCGATATTCTAGATTCTTTAGCAGGTGCAATTTATTTTACTCATTTAGATCTCAGTCAAGGATATTATCAAGTAGAATTAAATAAAGATAGCAGAAAATATACAGCTTTCACTACTGATCGAGGGCAATGGCAAATGAAACGACTTCCGATGGGATTAAAAATTAGTCCTAGTGCATTTTCAAGATTAATGACTGTAGCAATGTCAGGATTAAATTATGAAAAATGTTTTGTTTATCTCGACGACCTCATAGTATTTGGAAGATCTCTTCATGAGCATAACAAAAATCTTATGCAAGTTTTTTGTAGGCTTAGAAAGGTAAATTTGAAATTAAATCCATCGAAATGCGAATTTCTAAAGAAACAAATCTTATATTTGGGTCACATTATTACAGATAATGGTATTTTGCCAGATCCTGAAAAAATTAAGTCCCTTAAACAATATCCAAGGCCTAAAAATGCAGAGGAAGTGAAAAGATTTGTGGCATTTTCGAATTACTATAGGAAATTTATTCCAAATTTTTCTGAAAAAACGGTTGTCCTTAATAAGTTGTGTAGAAAGTATGCTAGATTTGAATGGACGGATGAATGTGAAATATCTTTTAATTTTCTGAAAAATTCTCTTTCAAAACCTCCAATATTAGATTATCCAGATTTTTCTAAGGAAAATGAATTTATAGTACAAACTGATGCTTCAAATATTGCAATAGGTGCAGTTTTACTAAATAAAAATAGAAAACCCGTAGCTTATACAAGTAGACCTTTAAACAAGGCGGAAGTTAATTATCCGACCATCGAAAAAGAACTTTTAGCTATATACTGGAGCGTGAGATATTTCCGACCATACTTATTTGGTCGCCACTTTAAAATTTTAACAGACCATAAACCATTGTTATATTTATTTAATTTAAAGGATCCATCAAGCAGGTTAATTAAATTTCGACTAGGATTAGAAGAGTACGATTTTCATGTAGAGTATGTAAAAGGTAAGGAAAATGTCATAGCGGACGCATTATCTAGAATAGTTATAACATCTGATGAATTAAAAGGTATGAGCCAGAATGTAATGAATGTTATGACAAGGGCACAGAGTAAAGTATCGAATGACGAAGAGTGTGAGTTGGATGAAAGAACTACTACAAATGTTAGGCCTGATCAACCCAATGTTGTGGAAATTCTTAAAACTCCAAAAAACATCACTGAACTTAGACTTTTGTCAACTAAAGAACTCTCCAAATTTAGTGAAAAAATAACTGAAAAATCGGGTAACTTTTATTATGTACCACTACATTCTATGATTTATTTTGCACAATTAAATTTTCGATCAGCGTTGGCGCGAGACGAAATGTTGAGAAACTTAATTGATTTATGCAAAAAGATTAAGATTCGCGAATTAGTTATTTTAAAGAATGAAAATAATGTACATTTTATTAAATGGCTAGCTGAAGGTATAAAAAGTAACTCTAATTGGACCGGTCCCCGAATTTGTATAGTACAAGGAGTTAAAAAAGTAGTGGATCCCGAACAAAAGAGAGTAATTATAAACGATTTCCATCTGCTTCCTACAAGTGGTCACGCAGGTATCAATCGAATGTTCAACACTATCAAAAAATACTATTTTTGGTCAGGTATGCAACAAGACATTAAGAATTTTGTAAGTAAGTGTACTACATGTCAAAAGCAAAAACATTCTAATAAATATACCAAGGAACCAATGGTTATAACATCTACAGCGCATACCTCATTCCAAAAAATATTTTTAGATATAGTTGGACCTCTACCAATAGATGATAATGAATTTTCTTATATACTGACTCTTCAATGTGAATTAACGAAGTTTGTCGAAGCTTATCCTTTAAAATCCAAAGACGCAAAAACTGTATCAAAAAGTTTCGTAGAAAATTTTATTCTAAGATACGGAATTCCTTTAGAAATAGCAACAGATAGGGGCGCTGAATTTATTTCCGCAACTATGGATGAAATTTGTAAATTACTTAAAATTAAAAATATTCAGTCAACCGCTTACCACCATGAAAGTATAGGAGCTTTGGAAAATTCTCATAAAGTTTTAGGTGCATATTTGAGAACTCAAAGTGTGGAATATAATGCAGCTTGGAGTACTTGGGTGCCGTATTGGTGTTTTACATATAATACCACAGTACATACGGAAACCAAATACACACCATTTGAGTTAGTTTTCGGAAAGAAATGTTATCTTCCAAGTAACTTAAAAAATACGTTAGATCCAGTCTACAACTTTGACAGCTATCCTATTGAACTTAAATATAGGATGCAACATGCTCAAAATGATGCTCGAAAAAATCTAATACAATCTAAATTAAAAAGGAAAGAAAATTACGACAAAAATCAAAACCCTGCAATCTATCAAAAAGGAAATTTCATTCTATTAAAAAATGAAACTGCTAATAAATTTTCAGACTCCTGTTTTTTAGGGCCATATAGGGTCATTGAAGACTTATCTCCAAACGTTAAAATCTCTAAAGATAAAAAAGAAATAATTGTACATAAAAATAGAACTAAATTCTTTAAAGAAAAATCGTAACTTATATTTAATTTCTAATATTATGTATCTAATTAGTTAAAATTAAATTATTAATAGAATTATACTTTATATAATATAAATGGGTTATAAAATGTAACTAAGATAGGTATTATCTAAAACTAGTTTTGTAAATTTTGGTGAATATATATATTTTAGCATTTAGGTACTTATGCATATTGCAACTCCTGAATAAAAATAATTTACTATTTTTTTCGGAAACAGTAAATTCTTTTAAAAATTCCGGGGAGGTGTAATATGGTACGTACACCCTGTAGAGTAAGTATTTGTTTAAATTTTATATGTTTATAAATATTTAAATAAATGTTATTAGTTGTAAGCAAAATATGTTTTGGACAAAAATTAGGACAAGGGACGATGACTGAAGAACAGAACAGAACGACAGACGATACGAACTACACGTAATTAATTAATAAAGAAAATATAAATGATGTAGTCTGTCTTTAATTTATAAAGTAACGTTATGGAACATTACAAGTTCCCAAATCAAATATAAATTTATTACACCACAAATATTTCACAAATCTTCGCTGAATCCTCGCTAAGTTATTCGAGTGCAACGCATTACCAGGACTCCACACAACAGATGCATATTCCAATTTCAATTGTACGAAGGAATTATACAGCAAAATAAAAGTCTTATGTGACTCAACATGCATTGTATTTCTCATAACAAAACCTAGACTGTTATAGGAAGACGAAACCACACCAAGCACATGGCCCACAAAAGTAAGCTTAGCGGCAAAGAGCACCCCCAGATCCTTAACCTCATCATATATTTTAAGCGGAACAGAGTCAATGCTATACACAAATCTTATATTTGATTTACCTACGAGTAAAAGTTACAGAAATAACACTTATCGAAATTAAAATCAAGCTGGTTTTAAGTGCACCAGTCAAGCACGACATTCAGATCATTCTGCAATCGAAGAGAGTCAGAAGTGGAGATAATCAGGGAATAAACCTTAAAATCATCAGCAAAGAGTAGGGAGCGACATTTCACGCCATTAACAATGTCATTAATAAAACACATAAATAAGAGGGGTCCCAAGACAGAACCCTGTGACACTCCAGATGTTGCACGGATAATACCGGATTTGAAACCACGGTACTGCACATATAAGTTACGTTACGGAGATAAGTAGACAGAAATGTTAAACAGATAAACTAAATTCCGACGACTTTTGTAGCAGAATTCCCTGGTCAAGCCTGTCAAATGTATCGTAAATCTTCTCAATTTTCATCCATGGCCTCAACATAATTCTTATTCAATGGTATATGGGCGGGAACGGTTGAAAACCAATTAATTCGACCCCTGATTCTGCCAGATCCACCAAATAATGATCTTATCAACATCCATTATGCCGCGGTAATTCAAAATTATCTTAATGAAAGTTTTGGGGATTGTTGGATTGGTCCAGGAGAGTCCATTCCATGGCGGCCACAAAAAAAAATAAAAAATCACTACAACTGCACCTAAATAACACAGTCAGGTATGGAGGCCACTGTAGTTTTATGTTCTATACGAAATCTCATCGAATATAAACTAGCAATAACAAGCATTCAAATCCCCATGAGTATGAATCTCTATTCAGCCCGTTCTAAAGCCACCTTTACTCCCTGCTCCATTCATTTCAGCATTCGCCCCGATTCGACTGCCTCTTGCTCCTCGTCTCACCCTTGTACGGGAAGCCATGCCACTACGGGGAAAATTGGCGTTCGCGTAATTGCGGCAACGAAGCTAATCAATTCGAGTGAGATGGGACTTCATTTGAATGGAAAGGTTAACTCGAAAATTAAAGCAGGCGCGCGTTATTACACACTTACCAGAAGCTCTACTATACGTGTCATTTTTACCCGAACGCCATTTCATTAAAAATACGATGGGAAATGCTTCTGCAATGATTGTAGAAACTATACACACCTGGCGAAAGTTTGAAATCAAGCCTCTCTTGAACTTTTAACGTTTAATTTTGATGTTTTTTTTTTTTAATTAATTTTAGCTTGATTTTACTTTCTCTGTCTGTCAGTATGTCTGTGTGTCCGTATGTCTGTATGTATTCTTCGCCTAAACGCTTTAACCAATTGAGCTTAATTTTCTTGTTGTATGAGTTTGGGAGAGTCCTAGGATGCACACATTAGTTTTTGGTTGAAATAGCCATGAGCAGGAAAAAGATAGAGACTTCCAGTTTTCACTGTTTTCTTTTTTATTGCATGCTCTTTCCATCTAGTAAATACTAATAGTACACAGAAAAAAAAAACTTGGTTTATCCAAATAAAAAATATTATTTAGAGGTGAATTTGCTAGTTTTCGCAAAATTTTTGTTAAAGTAGTAAATGTAGTTATCAAGTATGAGTAGCTACATTATCTAAAAACGACAATTTTTCCTGCTAAGCTGATATCTTCTCATCTAAACGAGACTTGTATGTGCATTAGTTAAATAAGATTTCAAATTTGAACCTATATAAAATTTTATTTGCGCTAAATGAGTTCGGTATTCTGCTTGAATTAGGTATTGTACACCTACAGATTTCCATACGTACCCACTTAGGTGTAGCTATTATTATTAAGAAAATACTTATACGTACCTAACTATTCTCAAAAATCGTTTTATGAAACCCAAAACTAAATTAGTTCTAATAGGAACATATACCTACCTACCTATAAATTTTATTTATCTGCTTTAGTATATTAATGGACCTAGGTATGTGCATTATAATATTTAAGTATAAATAAGATTTTAACAACTAAGTACATAGCTAAAATAGGCACTGATTTAATTAAATCTGTGTAATAGTTATTTTACCTAATACTCATTTACGAAATTTCTATCCTCCAAAATATCGAATTATTTTATCTGGTAGAGATAGGAACCTATAGTTGTCTACATAAATCGTCATTCTATTCCAGCCAACGGTTATTCCCCGTTCTACCTAATGTGTTTGTCCCCGCTGCTAGTCGACGTACCTAAAACCCTTTGTAGAGCGTGTGCCGACAACAACATCTTCTATGTGTACCGCCTTGTGCCTAGCGCGTCTCGCTTGGTGTAGAGGGAGGGGGTTTCATTTTGGAATTTTTTGATTACAGTCTTGGCGTCGCTCTAACTAGGCTTTAGTTATTTTACGTTTTGTGTTCTAATCTGAAGATATTTAAATTTCAAAATTTGATCTATTGATAGTATATACCTAGGTATTGATCTCCCAATTTCTACAAGTGGTGAGGACGGACTATACAGATACAGTAACAGATATTAACCAATGTGCATCCAACATAATTAAGTGTAGTGATTAGTGATTAGTTTGGCGTGTTGAGTTTTGTTAAATATATATTATTAATATCTATGGAGGAAACAAAAGAAATATTAATTAGCTGGAATCTGGGGGAGCTCGTTGACACTTTTCTCGGTAAGTAAATTATTTTTGTTTAATTATTTATTTTTATAATTTTACGACCAATGCAAACAATGTTATTTCATGGCAATAGCAAATATTATAACTTTTGGCAATAGATACCTATCTACAGACGTATTATTTAGTGGTTACTTAATCATAATTTAAAATACTTTTTCTAATTTAATCATTTTTAATATGGTGGAGGCAAAATTCCTTATCATTTACAGCAACTAAACAATAGTTTAGATGGGTTCACGATAATATATTTAATTTGCCAGGGACGGATTAATTTTTAGCAAATTAATGCAGTTTTTCAAAAGAAGTTACATAAATATTTTAGCTAGGTATGACTTTTTTCTTTCTTTTGTAAAGGTAGGTAGGTATGTATTTATTTGTTTACCATTTTACCAATGTCTGTGAATTAGGAGTTGTGGATTGGAATTGTCTTATCATTCCTCGTACGTACCGGTAGAATCTGTTATTTTACTTAGTTTCCTCATAAGGAATCTAAAGTTTCTTTGATAATTTTTTTTTGTTTCAGCGTCATTGTTTTTCGGAAAAACTCGATTTTTTTTTAAATAGCCAATACATTTTAGGTTTATTTGTCCCCAAATTAGATAACTACCTAGTACCTAGTTAGTAGATCTTGAAATGTATAATAGGTATTTATAGTAGAAAATGAATTAGGTATAAACTATATTTTACAAGGCCGTATTTTTTTTTAAGAAAATGCAATTTTTTTGCGATTTTAGTTTTTATTGATTTCTGACATTATTTTTACTGATATAAAAAACTTAAAAGCTCTCATTGTTACTTTTTTATGAGAAAAATATAGCGTTTACAAATTTTCATTACGACGTTTCGTTTTTGAAAAACCATCAACTTCGATTTTTTAAATACGGCCCTCGATTTTTTATTGTTAAATTTAAAGCCATTTTCAAAACAAAAATAGATGTAACGGAATGGTTTCAACAAGTTTTCAGTATTTTTAGCTGTTATTTAAACTTCAAGAAAAATCGCCATAGTTTGGCACTTATTTTGCGTAAAAGAAAGAAAGGCGTTTCTTTAATAATTTCAAAAAGCACAAAAATTTTAACTAAATCTAAAAAACTGCGTACAGAATAAAATGTGCTGACAGAAATAAATTGGCAAATAATAATAAATAATTTTGATTAACGTCGAAAGAATTTTATTGCAAAAATTACTAATTAGGTATATACTCTGCATTCAGTCAGTTAAGTCCCAAACTATGGCGATTTTTCTTGAATAAGTTTAAATATCAACTAAAAATAAGTATTGAAAAGTTGTTTAAACCACCTATTTTTGAATTGAAAATGGCTTTAAATTTAACAATAGAAAATCAAGGGCCGTATTTAAAAAATCGAAGTTGATGGTTTTTCGAAAACGAAACGTCGAGTCTCCTCAAAAAGCAACTTGAGAAAGTGCTTTTCATTTTTTTATATATCTGTAAAAATAATGTCTGAAATCAATAAAAACTAATATCGCAAAAAATTGATTTTTAGAAATTCTCGAAAACTGCTAAATTTACTTTACTTTTGAAAACACCATTTAAAAGGTGTTTAAATTGTACAACTTTTCTCTAAGTTAACCGACATTGTCACTCCGACCGTTTCCAAGATCAACCAACCCTAGTTGTTTATGTGCTGAGCAATATTCTCAGGAATTCCGGCAAAGGATTCAGCCGCATTATACCTACCCACTTTAACATGTGTAGATTGAAGTTTGACTATATATACCTAGCTTATATTATACCTAATACAAGATTTTCAGTAGGCTTAAGTTTATTTTAAAAAAATAAATAAATAAGAGGTCGCACTAAAAACCTGATGGTGGTTTAGATAAAAAAAACGTAAGCACCACAGGGACCCCCAAATCTTGTCTACCCCTTCTAGAAAAAATTAGTAGAAGAGAGAGCCAAACACTATTTGTCATTTAAATAAAAATATATTGTATGTTAGCAAAGTTTATTAGTTATTTTAGTAATGTAGAAAAATTTACTGGATAGACATTAAACGAGTATCATCACTAAAATAACTAGTAAACTTTGCTAGCATACAATATACTTTTATTTAAATGACAAATAGTGTTTGTCTCTCCCAGACAAGGAGCATATGTAAACTATTCAAGAATATTATCTAAATGACATAATGTCTATCCAGTAGATTTTTCTACATTACTAAAATTACTAATAAACTTTGCTGGCATACAATATATTTTTATTTAAATGACAAAAAGTGTTTGTCTCTTTTAGACAAGAAGCATATGTAAACTATTCAAGAATATTATCTAAATGACATAATGTCTATCCAGTAGATTTTTCTACATTACTAAAATTACTAATAAATTTTGCTGGCATACAATATATTTTTATTTAAATGACAAAAAGTGTTTGTCTCTTTTAGACAAGAAGCATATGTAAACTATTCAAGAATATTATCTAAATGACATAATGTCTATCCAGTAAATTTTTTTAGAAGGGGTAGACAAGGTTTTGGCTGTCCCTGTGGTGCTTACGTTTTTTATCTATCTGAACCAAGGTTTTTTTTTCTGTGTACCATTCCATTTGATTTTTTTATAAGCAAATTGACAACATCGGAAACATTGTTGTATATCCATTTAGCGGTTATACAGGGTGACATAGAAAAAAGTACATTGCATAGCATAGCATATAAAAAATAAATAAAAGCACCAAAACTTTTTTGATACTCCCAAAAAGTACCTTTAAATTCAGCCTAATTTTATGAAGATCGGACTATCCATATAAAAGTTAGATAACTTTTTACAAACCAACATTCTCCGGCTCCTTTACCATTTATTAGAGATAGGGAAAACAGGTTTATATGAAAAAAGTTTTAGAATTGTAATTGGATCATTTTCATTAAGTTTTGACACTTAAGTATATTTTTAAGTAACAGTGTTTTTCAATTTAGAGTAAAATTTATGCCCTCGAGCGGATAGTTTAGGAAACGAAAACTATTTTCCAGCGATTTCCTTTGTCCGCTTTTACTAAGAAAAAACTATCCCTAAAACCGTAGCATGATTAGTTTTCGAGATAAAGCCAGCGTCCTTTCTTATTTGTACACCCGGTACACATGACAAAAAATTTCTAATATTCTTCTGTAACTCTGGAATCAGGGTTAGGATTAAATTTGGAGCAATTTTTTTATTTATCATTATACGCTAAGAGATCAAAAAATGACTGCCCTTGTTTAGATTTATGTTTATGCCTTATTGATACGCCCTTGTTTAATAAAAATCATTGTTGTTCATAGTAGTTCTTATTTTTTTTTTGTGGTTTTTATTCTATTTGTGTCAAAAATTTGGTAAAATAAAGTTTTCTACGTAAAAAAGGCATACTTGTTTTTCTCAAAAAACTTAAGGGTTTTACTCTTTTCAAAAATATTTCAAAAAAATCGTTCTCAGTCAGTCATCTTTGTAAATAATGACTTTTCGAAAAATGACAATTTAAGTTTTTTTCATGATTAGACGTCCCCAACTCGATCACAAATTTTGACCACCTATTTTAGAAACACCTTGTATATTTTAATGCGAGAAATGCTTAAAAATGTACTGTTCTATTTCTTTTTTACTATGGGGTAGTTTTAAATCCTTAAAATAAAAAACTAGACCTCGCCCATATATAACATTTGAAAATTCAATTAAAACTAAAAAATAGGGGTTGGGTGGAATTTGAGGCAAACATGACTTAGATGGTAGCTGCGCCATGCAGCAGAATTTGAATCAAAAACGTAGGTTAGAAAATTTCTTAACATAAATGAAACTGACGTGTCTCGACTTGTCTTTTTATAATGTATTATTTTGAAAATAGAGGCCCGTTCCGTTACTTTACGGACACATGGTACTTACATATCTAAATATTGGACTATCCATGATAGTTTTCGTTTGAATTTATTTATTTTTTGTTGTAGCAAAAGCCC
This sequence comes from Apoderus coryli, assembly GCA_911728435.2. NCBI lineage: Eukaryota > Metazoa > Arthropoda > Insecta > Coleoptera > Attelabidae > Apoderus > Apoderus coryli. Next base: position 2,399,143 of record OU452207.1, read on the forward strand.
CATTATTGGCTACCAACCCCTTTTTCCCACATACTCTAAAAACCACCTCTATATTTACGAGATGATTCGATGGGTTGTACAAAAGTAACGATTTTATTTTCCTGCCACTATTTTATAGTGGAAATGAAAATGTTTATGTGTTTTGGTGTATTTTTTGCTATACATAAATGATATGCACAAAAGTTCTGTTACAAACACTGTTAAAAGCATCGTTGTAGCTGTCAGTTGTCCACATAGCACATAGTAAAACATCTGCAGCACTTGTTGAGTTTATAGTTAAGGCACAGCATTAATAAGTACAGCATTCCGACTCCACGTTGGCACTTTGAAATAAACTGTGACGTATGACGCCTCCATTTTGGGTTAAAAGTCAGGTCCTCACTAAGAATAATTATAGTTTTCGGTTGCTAACCACAGTACTGTATTTTCATTTTTGTAAAAATATTTAAGTACATAAAAATATTGCTGTCAATTTCAGAAATATTTGTGGTGTGTCATAGTAAGTGAAAACAGCCTTGAGTGGTGGTATCAGTTAAATGTTGACATGATTGGGTGATTCTTAATAATAATAATAAACACAACAATAATACAGACTTTATTAGTAAAAAAGACATATTTAGAAAAGTTGAAGCAGTGCTTCCTAACTTAACCTAAACGTAACTTATATTTTAGCTTAAACCTATCTGAAAATAGTTTTACATCGCTGGCCAAATTAAGTAGGTAGCTTATGTTTACAAATTAATTTGTTCTATTACGTGTCAGACAGCGCTCTTAAACGAAAACCCCTGTAAACTTTTTATATTCTCCGGTAGAGCGTTGTAATATTTTGAAACCGTATAGGAAAATGACCGCTCGAAGATTGATGTTGAGTTTAGCAGTGGCGTAATGACAGTTTTATGAGGAATATTCACATCATACACCGATCCCCGGAACTTCAATATTTCATATAAGTATTCCGCCTATTTCCATCTGATGATTTTTATTAATCAAAATTAGTGAATGAAAATCCGACGTTGTTTCATTCTTAACCAGCGGATTTCCTTAATCTTATTGCTAGCCTCTTTCACCCCTAGGAATTCCACATACAAGCCGTGTGCCTGAATTCTGTATCAACTGAATCCTGTTCTCAGCAATTTTAGTCAAACAAGGGCCATATATATATATATTGTCAATAATATAACCCCTAGCTGATTGCGTTATCATGCTATCTCGCCACGAGACAACTTGTATTTATGTTTTACTTTCATTTAGTTTAAAAACATATTAGATACTGCCATTTCGTAATATAAATTTTACGGTTATACAAATAGTTGTTATAAACGTAAAATTATCTAGTATTCATTTTTATTTTTACTTATTACTCACCTAACAGGATATGTGGGGAAGCGAAAAAAATGTTTAGAGCAACTGTACCGCTTATTGGGACAATATTTTGCAGCACACACATGTCCTCCCTGATTGTTCATTGTATTAATCATAAGATACGCTAATAAAAATAAAATGCTTTTAATTCTCACGAACACTATACCAAAAACACAGAATTAGATTACAAACCCAATATTTATTATTTCGTACACGCCGACAATGAACTATATTATATTGAACACAGGAGTGAACGGTATCTGTCTACGTCAATGCGATTATTGTGAGGTTTTAACCCATAATGGCGGCATGCGCGACGATAGGCGCAGTACGGCTCGCAAGCGGAAAGTCAGAATACTGTATTATTTATTATACTGTGGTGAAGGCCTCCACTTGAACATGTCAATTTTAATCAGGACACACTTCTTGATTATTTTCCGAACAATAAACAATATGGTTGATTTTGATCTTGTATTTCTCTTGAACCTTGTTACAGTTTTTTACAGTTTTTTCTTTTTCTGGGGACGTAAGTTTCGTTATAAAATGGAATTTTTTGTTTATTTCTTGTCATGCGCGACGTTTCGACTTTTATTCGCCTTCTTTAGGTACTTTTTTCTTTTACCTTACATCCCAAGCAACATAAATAGGTAACTGTAAAAAAAAATATGATTGATGATTTTCAGTAACCTTAATTTAAGTCAAACTTTAACATCAGAAGACCGACTGAAGCTAATTCCAATATTTTATACTTTTTCACATGGCTTAACGGATTTGTGATATTCAAAGAAATTAAACATTCTTTAAATGTAGCGAATTCGGCGAGTAGTCCGACTAAAAAGATTGAAGAAAGTTCAAAAAGAAGCAAACGTTTCTACGTTTGCTTCTGTGTCAGTGTCAGACCTAGAAAAAAATAATAAATTGACAATAGCTGAGCTACAAAGCTTATTGGGAAAGAAGATTATGTAAAGAAGGAAAACGAGAAGAAGCTACGATAATCCGGGAAGTGCTTTCTCTAGGAGCACACGAGTTTAGGCAACGATTACGATATCAAAATACTATCAACAAATTTTTAAAACATGAATCCTTAGCTCTAATATTATCTAGGTATCAATTTTATTCCTTAAGAGATCAGTGTTTGTTGAAAAACGCGGACATTTTTCCAAGCTACAACCAAATTTCCCATGCCAAATATGAATGCTATCCTTCTTTAATGGAAATTACAGAAAAAAGTGCTTCCATAAAAATGCAGCAACTTTTGTATCAAAGTATACAATAGTATATTGTGCAACGAACATAAAATGACATATATTTCCTACGAGTATGATCGTTTGCAGCATGCGCCGCAGGCGATTGCTGCAAATCATACGAGTAGGAAATGGTCATTTCATGTGAGTTTCACACTATGCTTTTTCTACGACTGTTTTAATGCTTTTGAATAAATTTAATATAATTTTTAGGAATAATTAGAAGTATTAAATTGACTAGGTGGTGTTAAACTATATTCACTATCACGGTTTATGTGTTTTGAAATTAGCGAAATACTTCATTATAATTATTATTAATTATAAATACCAAAACTGTCAATTTGGTGTTTGTATTTTCGGCCTTGCTATGGTAATTTTTCATGCCCGCCGCTACTTTTGTCATTAACAGGAAATTTTATCCGTGCGTAATATTTCCCACTAGTTGCTAGGCAAAGGGTAAATGATAAACAGCATTACAATGTACTACATTGTCAAATCATGATTGAACATATAATAAAGGCATTTAAAGACAGTCGTAGAAAAAGACTATTTCAGATCAATGATGTAAAAAGGAAAGCTTTAGACACTGAACACAACAAATTTCTGCTGCACAGTAAGTGGGGTTGTGACGGAGCATCCGAAAATAGCATTTACAAACAAAATTTTATATAATATAATCACTAGCCCCGTAAAAATGTATTTAAAATCATCAAAGTCAAATTCTAATATCTAAATTGTATACAAGTTTCTTTACTACCCGTTTTTTAATGCGGAATATCGTGGAAACCCCCGTGAATATTTTTTATATGGAAACCAACTCAGGTACTACAGCTCATATTTTTAGCTTTAACGATTCGAAATTCCCAATGTCTCTATAATGCTTATGTTTATCGAGTCTACAAAAAAAGTATATACGTAGCTCTTTTTTGTTTTTAGAACTTTTATGGAAAAGAATTTACATTCAAAATGGAGATAACCCGTTATTTAAAGGCAGTGTTTGTGTTAATTCATTAATAGCAACTCTCTTCTATATAAAAGGATTATTGGGATCGAATTTAGAATTTAAAGGATCCTATAGACGCAACAACATACTGGCGGTATCATTTCCGTGATTTTTCGTTATATTTAAGTTAACAACAACGCAAAATGGAGAAAGAAAAGCTAAAAAAACAACGCAATCTATACAGGGTGGCTCTAAAAGGTCTGTACAAAATCATTTGATTTGGACGAACAATAACTACAATTAGAAGAAAATAAACTGTTGCCCACAATGGCAGTTCTCAATTTTAATTAAGAACTTTCTGGATATTAAATAGCAAAACTTTCGTAGAATAAGAATTGCCAACTATTTTACGGAATAGCATCGATAGTTAGAAGAACAACAACAATTAATTTATGCTGAAGTAAGAGTTTATTGGAACTGTTCAATCACTCAATTTCAAACTATTGGAAACACATCGATATATTTGGTGGTTGCACAGCTTGTATTTATCGGCAACAGGGTGAAATATACTACATTTGACCGCAGACATAGTACGTACGTCCAACTACACATTATCAGTAAAACCACACAACGTAAATGTAATATACAATCCAGTAGTGTGCCCACTAGAGAAAGTCTGCTTTGACTCTGTAGCTACCTACCCTTATACCCCTACCTATACATATATTATTCCCATTAGAATGTTTTGCTTGTACTGGGCGACTCAGAGTAAACAAACTGGAACGTTATTAGGAATCCTTAACTACACGAGGAATCAAACTAAAACAATTTTTTTGTTTTGAGTTAAAGGTATCGTGCACTATTTTAGGGGATTTCTAATTACTAAAATAATTCATCCCTCTAGACAGAGGTTTCCAAATTTATTTTGTCTACTGCCCACTTTGAGAATAAATTATTTTTGAGTGCCCCCCTTTTTTCACCTACTTAAAAACCACTATAACTTCAAATTAAATTAATTAATTATTGTGAGCTATCGTTGAACGATTGACCACAATCCAGGGTACAATTGCGGGATCGGTTTTAGTAGCCAAAATTCTTGATAGCAATTTTTGAACTTGATTTTTATTTCCTCGTTTGTTGTCAATTCTGTAAGTTCTTCTTCCAGCTAAGGTGACATTGCTGTGTTGACATGTGAAAACGGATCCAACACTCAGTCTGGTATTTCCAAGTTCAAAATGTCCTGGTATCGTTCGGTGAAGTCAATGTGGAGGTTTTCCAAATGTTGGCAGTAGGCAAACAAGTCGTCGTTACTGCAGGATACTGATAAATTCAGAAAATTGTGAAACTCACGTCTGCCCATAATCTTTTTGTGCAGACGCAGTTTGGCTGCAAAAGCAGCAACGACATTTTTTGTTTTAATTAAATTTAGTTCATCGCCTTGCAGTTGGAGATTCATGTCGTTGAACAATTTATACAGGTCTGACATGTAAGCTTGTTGCGCAATCCTGTATCTTTAGTTTCCAAGAACTGTATCACAGAGTAAAATAGGTTCTAAAATCGACAATTGCCTCTTGATAGCCAACGAACTTCAGTATGAAGCAACAAACGGTTGAAATCTTCATCATTAGTAACACAAAGCTGATGAAATAATCTATCATTCAAAGAGCTGTTACGGATTTTATTGACTGCTTTGATGACATATTGCAGTGATTGAAATAGTCGTTCACTTAAGTTTCTAGCAACCAAATGTTGTCTATGAATAACGCAATGTACAGCAAGGACATCTGGAATTTTATTTTTTAAGTACGCTATGAAGCCTTTATGGCACCCTGTCATAGCCGCAGCGCCATCCATAGCAACTGATATAATATTTTTCAAGGGAATCTCTTTCTCATCACAAAACTTTTCCAATGTATTGAATATGGTTTCGCCTTTTGTATCGGTCTCTAAATTTCTAGCGAAAAATAGTTCTTCACATATTTTCTCATCTTTAATAAACTTCACGTAAGACAGCAACAATGCTTTATTAGTTGGTAAAGTGGACTCATCGAGATGAATTGAGAATTGACTAGTCCTCAGATAATTGCACAATGATCCCTCAATGTTTTCAGCCATTTCATCAATTCGTCTTTGCACAGAATTATTACTCAAAGCAATTTTTCGGATAATATCTGCGGCCGGTTTATGAAGCACAGTAGTTATCACTTCCTTTATTGCTGGCAAAATTAACTCTTCTCCGATGTTGTGTGGTTTGCCTTTTTGAGCAATTAACAAAGAGAGAACAACTTAATTAAATTTTTGGCGATGAAGCTCCATCAAGGACCAGTGTTTATCGATGTTATGGTGAATTCAACCGTGGTCGTAGTTCACTCCAAGACGAATTTCGTGAAGGTCGTCCAAAATCAGTTGTTGTTCCGAAAACCGTTTGATGCTGTGCGCGAACTGATATTGCAAGATCGTCATGTGACCTATCAAGAGATTGAGACAACCTTAGGCATTAGTGGGACCAGCATACATTCAATATTGCATAAACATTTGAATGTCAAAAAAATTTGTTTGCGTTGGATCCCCCACAATTTGTCAAAAAAAGCTCGTGTCGATTGGTCGAAAGAAATGCTCAAAAATATGAACTTTCTGGCGTTTAACTAATTCTCATACAATTTAACAGCAGCTGAAAAAGATGTGCATGTCAAGGTCAAGGTATAGTTGGCCACATCTTTACTTTCAATTTATTTGTTAGATGTTAGCGAAGGTTCATTTTACCTGCTGAAATTCACCAATTTTCATGTGTTCATAATCGCTTGCTGTTTTCCAAATTGCACTATTTTGATCTTGAAGATCGCAGAATGTTCATATTTTGCTCATACATAAATGATACAAGGCAGTGAGTGAGATTGAATGGTTGCTTGTCTGATTTTGGTGATGCTAATTCGGGAGTACCTCAAGGATGAATCTTGTCACCACATTGTTTACAAAGTGTCGTAATCAATTACATCAAATCAAGAGACGTAAAATCCGTGGCACCATCTAGTTGACACTAGGTCATATAATCGTGGTGAAAGTTTCAAATAGCTGGAGACAAGAATTGGAAGAGCATTGTATCGTACTCACAGGCCTCCTCAAAATAGTAGAGCTAACTTACTCCAAAAGAGGTTAAACGCACTTGTTCTTGGTTTTGTCTTTTAAGTGAGCTTCAGTACTAAATAAAATATTGCACGTATCGTTGTACACTTGAGCGCCTCGGATTTTAAGTCACATCACGTCGCACATTCTCAATGCTTTCTGGACGGACTTCTACTGATAATCTACAGGTGCTTACGATTTGATAGTAAGCCTGTTTGTCGGAATCTTTACCAATGCAACTACGCTTTAAAAAAACTCAGTTGTTATTTCGATTACTGCTTCTGAATTGTACTCTAGGTCACTCTATATAATGTAGAGACATTTAGTGAACATAAATTTTGTTTGAGACAGTTTATTGGAACAGTAATTTAACTTAGAGACTTGGAGTTGAAATAGTGTATTTATCTAAAATACACTCGAATGGTATAAATTTCAAAACAGAACAAAAGTTTCAAAGTGAATATAAGTTAGTTTCATTCATTTTTGACAGAATATTTTAATATATACGTGCATGATACTGCTTTTGTTAAAAAATGGGACAAATTATATTTATTTATGAAATGATTTCTTCATGTTATATTATAATTTTAAGAATAATATAAAAAATGTTTAACGAGCTTTTTACCAGAAATAAAGTGAAAATGTATTAACTTCAGATTAGAGAGAATCAGCCGCCTCCGCTGCCATGCCGATGCCGCTTCCCGACTCGGTTAGTAATAACAATTTTAAACCTAAATGCTCTCATATTTCCAATATTTTCTTTGCATACACGTACACAGATAGTGTTTTCTCTTATACGTACTCTCCTGACTTTAAGCGCCGCTGCCGCTGTTTGAAGCTAAAAGTCAATATTGATATGATGACTTGGTGTTCCAAAGTAAAATTTAATTATATGAAGACGGTTTTAGCTAAAATTTAATTTCGTGCTGACACAGTTTGCTTTATTATTATTTTAATTATTAAGTGTTATTATTTCTAAATTCAATAAGTCTATAGTAAACGTTGAATACTTATTAAAACTAATAATCAATACAGAGTGTTACAAAAAGGTTCAGCTCAAAGTCTAATAAATTAATTAATTAAACAAAACATACAGGGTGATTGCTGGTCGATGGTACCTTAGAAGTTTTGGAAAAGTAACCATACCATTGTTTTGAATCAACCCAATCTATCAGTCTTAATATTGTCATATTTCTACGACTTCTGGTTCTTATTTCAAATGGAACACCCTGTATATTGTTATATTTTGGGATTCCCCATATAATTTGGATAACACTTCCCTATACCTATCTTCAACCGTTTTTGAATAAATAATTTATTTTGCATTGTTTATATATATTCGCCATTTTGTCGGTTCAATAGAGATAATCTTGAGTTTTGGAAAGCAGTTCAATAACATTGTAAGAATGGCGTTGTTCCGTGTGTTGGGACATCCCAAGCTTAGCAGACGATCATCTGTTGATGGAGGAGGGCAGCCAAAGCATTTGACAGAATAAATCACGTGGTTCTGTTGAACAAGCTTACTGTGTTTGGGCTTGGAGCTGGATCTGTTTCGCTAATCCATTCCTATATCACTAACAGATCCCAATATGTCCTCCATAATGGATATAAATCGTCAAGATACCATATGGTGTTCCGCAAAGGTCGAATCTGGGCCCATTATTGTTTTTAATTTTTATAAATGACTTAGCCGGACTACTGAATTGTCAGAGATATGGATTGGTTCAATGCTAGTGTGAGGAAAACAAACTGAACTTGAACTCTTCCAAGTGTAAAGTTATGTCATATACCAGAAGAAAATCAGCCATTCATTTCGAGTATACGATTGGTGAGACGATTTTAAATCGTCCAGAGTCCATTAAGTATCTTGGTGTGACCTTTGATAAGCTTGTTTCATTCGATATACATATAAATAACATAATTCTGAGTGTATCTAGGTCTTATGGCTACATTGTGAGAAATCCAGATCTTTTGAGAATATAGGTACAATAAAAACCTTATACTATGCTTATGTCAGGTCAAAGCTGGAATACTGCTCTTTTATGGTTTCCATATTATAACTGTTACAATGTTTCGGTTGAGAGAGTTCAGCGTAAGTTCTTAAAATACTTATGTTTCAAAACTGATGGATCATATCCAGAAAGAGGAATAGAGTATGACATCTTGTTAACAAGATTCATGCAGTAAAATTCCTTTTTAATATATTGCATAGAAAGATTGATTGCAAAAGTTGTATTTTTTGGTACCAAGGCAAAATTCGAGATCTTCTAATTTATTTTATAACGACCGACCTAGGACCAATTTGTTGATGAAGTCGCCTGTCTACACAATGTGTCAGACATATAACTTTATAAGCGATGATAGTGATATTTTTTTTGATCACTTAAGTACTGTTTTGGGTGTTTTGAATGAACATTTAAGTTGATTGTATGATGTTTCTTTCTTTCTGTTTCGGTTTATTTGTATTGTTATTATAAAGATTAAGTAATTTTGTAAGATTGCTGTGTAAATGGCTCACTGGGTTTTATGTGTTTGTTGTCATATTTCCTTTTTATTTAGTTTGTTTAGTTGGTAGTTACCGGTCCTTGTTTATTCTCCCGATTGTACGGCTTCTGAACGGCAGGTGCTGCTGGATCCTTAAGGGCTGCCTTAAATTGTAGGGTTCTTTGGAAGGGTGGTTGACGAGGGGTAGTGTTTGGCGAGCCGTAGGAGTGGAAGTGGTTCTATTGCATTAGACCGTACGGCGACGCTGGGTGCTACTACTGCAATTTCACCTGAACTCCTCTGTATCGTCGGCAAGGAGGTCAATGTCGGTGTCGTCTAGAGGAGCAACCGTCTCCTGTTTTTTTTTTTTTGTAGAAAAATCGGATTCCATTTTCTATCCTATCTTATGGTGGTTGTTTTTCGTTTCATTATTTTTTTGTGTTAATTTGTTCGGCGCGAAGGTGCTGTTGTGGGGAAATGTGTGCTTTCGGGTGAGGCTTGTATACGACTGGAGGGTACTCCATATAATAATAATATATAGAGAGTTCCAATTGAAATAAGAAATTTGGTATCAACTTCTTTTCGTGCCTCGAATGCAACAGTTTATTTCTATTGTGACAATCTAACTTACTCAAATGATGGAATGCCACATTCTGAAAAATGTGCCTTGAAAGTTTTCTTCTTCTTCGGATGCTATCCACTAATGGATGTTTGCGATCACATTTTCCATCTCCTCTTTATCTCTTGCGGTGTGAATTAGGGTCTGTATGTCATTTATTCCTGTCCACTGTCTTATGTTCCGCAACCAGGACAATTTCTTCCTTCCTATCCCTCTACGGCCCTCTATCTTACCCTCGATCAACAACTGTAAATACTCATACTTCTTGTTCCTCATGACGTGCCCCAAATATGAAGTCTTTCTCTTCTTTATGGTGGTTAACTGTTGACGTTCTTTGTTGATGTTGGACAGAACTTCTACGTTTGTTATTCTTGCTGTCCACGGTATCTTGAGCATTCTGCGGTAAAGCCACATCTTGAACGCTTCCAATTTGTTAATGTTGTTGACTTTAAGGGTCCAACCTTCCATCCCGTAGAGAAGTACTGACCACACATAGCACTTTAAGAATCTCAACCTCAGACCAAGATCGAAGTCCGAGCAACTAAATACTCTCCTCAGTCTTAGGAATGCTTGTCGGGCTTGTTCGATGCGACTCTTGACATCGATATCAGAGGTCCAGTCTTCAGATAACCACATGCCCAAGTATTTAAATTTATTCACTCTGTCTATGCGCATTGCGTTGAATGTTAACTGTGAGTCTTCAAACGCATTTAGGTTCTTTGATATTATCATAAACTTCGTCTTTTTAGTGTTTATGTTTAGACCCATCAATCTGCTATGTTGACCGACTGTGTTGATCAGTCTTTGTAAGTCTTGCATGTTATCAGTGATGAGCACTGTGTCATCAGCAGAACGTATGTTATTAATCCACACTCCGTTGACTTTAATACCGATTTCCGCATCTTCCAATGCTTCCCGGAAGACCCCCTCCGAGTACAGGTTGAACAAAAGCGGGGACAAGACACATCCCTGTCGCACGTCCCTCTGGATCTCTATATCATCAGACAGCTCATTATTGAGCCTAATCTTTGCAGTCTGGTACCAATATAGATTTTCTATACATCTGATGTCTTTTTGATCTATGTCAAGATTCCTGAGGAGCTGCATTAGTTTGGGATGTTCAACTCGGTCAAATGCTTTCTCGTAGTCAACAAAGCAAAGGCATATGTCCTTTCTCACATCATGGCAGTTCTGTACAAGGACTTGCGTAGCCACTATCGCTTCTCTTGTTCCCATCCCTTGTCTAAACACAAACTGTGAGCTACTGATATCTCTTTCGCATTTTTTATAGATCCTCTGATGAATTATTTGTAGAAATACTTTCAAAGTGAGCCCATCAGGCTAATCAGTCGATGGTCTCCACACTTTCTAGCATTATTTTTCTTAGGTAGAGGGATGAATGTTGAACTTAGCCATTGTTGTGGGTATTGTCCTGTTTCGTATACGATGCTAAATATTTTGTGTAGAACTTCAATGCCTCTTTCATCCAATATCTTCAATAGTTCCGATGGGATTCCATCCGGTCCAGTTGCTTTATTGTTTTTAGAGTTATGTATCGCTTTTTCTATCTCCGCTTTTGTGATTGATGGTCCTGTCAAGTGGTCGTTATCTTCGTTCATAATTGTAGGTCTGTCCTGTTCCTTAATATATCTTTCCCAGATTGCAATTTTTTCCCGGTCATCGGTGATTATCTGATTGTCTTCGTCGGCCAGTACATTTGCTACTCTGCCTTTATGTATTCCGGTAGTCTCTTTTAGTTTTTTGTGTAAGTTAAAGCCGTCATTCTGTCTTTGCAACTGTTCCATTTCCGCGCATTTTTGTTTCATCCATTCGTTCTTTGCCATTCTTATCTTTGACCTGATTATTCTTTGTATGTTATTATATTTGATGTCATCCTTATTTTTGCATGCCCGACGTTTATCCATCAGTCCCAATATGTTGTCGTTCATCCAACTCTGTTTTCCAGTCCTGGTCCTATATCCCAGTTTAGTTTCAGTTACCTCCGTCACAATACCCGACATTCTTGTCCATGAAGGTGTTAGGTCGTTTCCGTTATCCGGTATGATGTTGTGTATTTGCGTCTCTTGTTGCGGGGTTAGTCCACTTGGTTGCGTATTAAATTTTGTGGACTATCTGCTGGGGATCGCCACGTATACAGACGGCGTGATGGGAGTTGAAACCAAGTGTTTGCAATCACCATGCTCTCCTCTTGGCAGAATTCTAACAGGCGATCGCCCCTCTCATTCCTGATTCCAAGCCCATATGGTCCAACCAAGTTTTCAAATTTGCCCCTTCCAACCTTGGCATTAAAGTCGCCCATAATAACATTGACATCATGTTTCTGGGTAAGCTTTAGTAGATCTTTGATTTCACTATAGAACTGTGCTATGTCTTGATCCGGTGACTCCGCTGTTGGTGCGTACACTTGTATGATGTTGAGATTGGTCGGTTTAGCCCTTAACTTTAGCAGTGAAGTTCGGTCGGAGCAGGGAACAAATTCTCTGGATTTTAACAGTTGTCTCGTTATCACTATTCCGACACCTTTTCTGTGGTTTTGATCATCGTTACCCGAGTAATAAAATGCTGTATTCTCTGTGTCGCATCTTCCTGTGCCACCAGGTCTCGGCAACACCCAATATGTCCATTCCGAGTCTGTCCATCTCACGTGTAAGGTTCGCCAGCTTGCCAGCCTCATACAAGCTTCGGGTGTTCCAAGTTCCGATCTTTATCTGCTTTCTCAGGTTTGCCCTGTCGATGTTATTTGAAACATTCAAAACCGTTGACAGTTTTGAATAAAATTTATCTAATTTTATATCCAAAGTTCTAGGTATCTACCTAAGCAGTTTTTTCTTGTTTCGCTTCATTTATTTCAGCAAAATAACATCAAACAGACATGAAATTATTGCTGTGTACGTGTACACTCCACAAACAATATTATTATTGCTAGACATAACCCTAAAACACACATTTATCCTTTTCTGTGCATCCGCATAGTTTCACAAATGACATTTTAATTACTTTCAGAGTCCTTCTAATATGGAATATTATGAGGTAAACTGTACTTCTAACACTAGGATGTGAGGCGATGCCATAAAATCCTCGATCTGTGTGTGTGAGGGTGTGTTTCTGGCAATGTTTGCCTGTCTCTCTTGTAACTCAGTGTAGCCTCATACTCTAGAGTTCACTCTAAAAGTTTTAGTGAACTGTATATACCTACATGTAATAGGTGTAGTAGAATATGGACGTTTGTGCCTGCATTACACTTCAGTTCGTTTATTACATCATATTGTATTTAAGTGCGAGTGGTCGAAACTAGTTTAGTCGTATATTATTGTAACGATGATTTCCAAGTTACCCTGCATTGGGCATGGACAAATGTATTATTTAAATGTTTTAGAATTGAATGGTTTTTATCAAAAACAGCTAATTTCATTTTTAAAAAAAAATTCAACTTTTGCGGGTTGTTCCGACCCCCCTAAAAATTGTGTAATGTACGGTCATGCTCATGCGCAATACTTTAAATGCGTTCCAACACAGCGATGATCGTTCATTGTACGATTTCGTTAGCATTCCAACCAAACCTGTCTGTTCAATAACGGGGAAAAGCAAAAACCGTGTTGACTGCTCCACGACTGTCATGCTCAATTTTATTTTATTTTTAGCTCTCCATATCATATAATATGGAGACTATTAGTTTCATGAATTTTTTTTTTTTTTTTTAATTTCACCGTTATTTTCCTTTTTCCTTTCATTTTTGATTCCCAGAAGTAATAGATGGATTAAATTGAGTCAACTGCGCAATTTTATTAACCTCACAGAAAATTGCCCCATTTATTATCCTACTTACTATAAACCTGACAAACCAGATTGTTTTGCTTAGAACCGTTATCATTACATCCGCTATTATTAGAGGAGTAATGAGGTTTAGCTAAATTAGTCTACGAAAAATCCTAGCCTATTCGTCGATTTACCATATTGCATGAATGCTCTCAAAGATTTTAATTTCAACCTCAATTTGAGTGATTTATTTTTTAACCTACTCACTAATCACGATTAATCTAATCATAATTCTATCACTATCCCGATCATTTATGGTAAATCAATTAATATCAACCATAAACAACGACAAAACAATGAGACTTTATTTAAGAATTGCTTGTTACATAAAGCAACAAGACTTTAAGTTATGTTGGAAATTTGTTTCACACTACCATGCTTTCACCAGACGGCCGTTTCGTCGATCCACGACTCATCAGTGGTGATCGGTCAGTAGTTGACAGCCAAACCCTCGTAAATAATGAGGTATATACCCCACACGGTACAGAGATGTAAAAGGATGTGTTTGGCGACATCTAGTTTTCGGAATTCCAAATATAGGCAGTCCCGCTTAAGTGAGTATCGGCGCGTCTATATGTTGTTGGTAGTTGCTTTATGGGGTCAGTGACCTCCAGGGCAGCCGATATAGGAACTGTTGTTCACTCGGCGTACTACCAACGAAAACTAGATGTCGCCAAACACATCCTTTTATAAATGTCTGTCTGTCTGTATCCACGAAAACGCAAAAACAACTTAACAGATTTTAACCAAATTTGGTATAAAAATACTGTTGGACATGGCAAGCAGCTGATTATATTTTGGGAAACATTGACCGTAGGAAAGGGGATTAAAAGAGGGTTCAAAAATTAAAAAAATTCATAGTTCTTAAACTTATCCGAAATACTGCATAATTTTTCACGCATTTAATTGAATATAACCTAAAATATTGAACATAAAATATTAGACCACATTGGCGTTTGAAAATAGTGTAAAATGGGGTAAAAAAGATTTAAAAAAAAAGTATTTCTTAAAAATAGCAGAAATATTAACTATTTATTTATAGCTTTGATAGAATATAACCTATAAAATGTGTCTTAAATAACTTACTATTATAGGCGTTCGTAAATAGTGGAAAAAGGGTCAAAACATAAAAAATATATATTTTCTAAACTTATTCGAATTATGAAATATTGGTTTGCCTCTAACGGACTGTCTCTTAACTCAAAAACTAACTAAAACTAACTCGAAAACGGAGAGGATTGACTTTACACTAAGGAACAATTTTACTAGCGAAAACAATACTTATAAGTTTCTTGGAGTAATTGTAGACCCAAAATTGACATGGAAAGATCAGGTCGATTGCCTTGCCAAAAAATTGTCCAGTGTGGTTTATCTCTTGCGAAAACTATCGACTACATGTTCACAAGAAGTTATGCGTTGCGCATAAATGGGATACTTTCAGGGCGTGATTAGTTATAGCGTTCTGTTTTGGGGCAAGGCACCGCAATGGCAAATTATCTTATAAAAATAAAATTCAAAAGGCGGCTGTACGCGTAATGGTTAAAGCTGGATATAGAGAGCCATGCAAACCCTTCTTTAAAAAATTAAATATTTTAACAGTTCCTGCTCTGTATATTTGGCAATGCATTTTTTATATTATGGAAAATCTCAATACTTTAATAAGTCATGAGGATCTACACTGTTATGAAACGCGGCATAAGAAAAACCTGTGTCTGCCCCGGCACAGATTAGCTTTGACAGATCGACAGTTTCAGGTTATGGCCGTTAGGTTCGATAACCACCTTCCTCATCAGATAAAAGATATTGCGAACAACAATACATTTAAAGTTGAAGTGAAAAAACTACTTCTTGAGATGGTCCCACATGACTATGCTGACTATCTCACCTACAAATTTTGAGTGAATTTTTTACACTCTAGTGTTTTTTTTTAATCTTAAGTTATATTAGAGTATGTTGATTGTTGTTGTAATATTTGAATTGTGCCCCTTTAGACTATTTATTAAAGTTTTAAGTGATTTTTATGTACTTTGTTTTACTGTTTTTTATTTGTACTATTTACACACGCATTTGTTGTTTGAGTATTTTGTTTGTTTATATTGTATTTTTATTTATATACCTACATACTGAATGTGACGATGCCAATAACTATTCTTATATAGGCAAATAAAGCATTATTATTATTATTATTATCCAAATCTCTCCAAATTCCTTTCGTTATTACAGATTCGTTTGCCACACTATAATAGACATAACGGGTCGTTAATTTATAGGTATAAAGGTTGTTCTAAAACTGCATTTGTTTATTTTATTAATTATGACAAATGATGAAAATTGTGTTTAAACATAAACAAATATTTTTAGTTTTATATTTCACCAAATTTCAATAATTGTGAGCGATTACATCCATGCCAGAACCCTGAATGTATCAGTCGTATATTCTTTAGGTTATTACCATTTTATTCAAAAAGCAATTAAAAGATTCCTCTAATTTCATCGGCAGAAACAGAGACGCAAATAATATCATCATTGCCAATTACTGTCTTATCATTATTATTGTTATTAATTTTGCTGCGGATCTAGATGGTAAAAGGAACGGTGGTATGCCGGTATGTAAAGTTTATGCTTCCATAATTTTCTCGCTACATCACAAACAGATTTGACGAAGGTACATGTCAAGACAGATTACGATTGGTTAAATAATAATACACTATGATGGTTATGATTAAGTATAACTTCCAATACGCTGAAATGTAATTGGCATTTAGAAAATTAGACTTCTGGTATCGATTTAAAGGCTTTTATTAATTATTTTTAAAGCAAAACCTTCGATATAAATGAGTTAGAGCGAGATTTCAATGTTTCCAATAAGTAGCTGTTTCACAAATTTTTATTTTCATTGTAGAATAATGATCTAACCCCTTAGAAGCAGACATCCCGTATAATTCCACTCTCCAGTTACCAAACGGTGGTTTATCCATCAACAGCTCCCTAGATGCCACCCCCTTCCAATATCCACCCACTCGCTGAATCTCCCTACGTTTACCACTGCACAAACAACAAACCAAACGGGCTCATCAATCACACCGTGGACTCAATCACTGGCCGTACTCTGTGCCTGACCGCGCTTCCTTCTAATTGTACCATCGATCAACTGAAGAATTGCTGCTACCGTTTGTTGTAGTTGCACGAATATGACTCCATATATCAGCAACAGTAAAATACTATACACTACAACATTGGGTGTTGGTTATTGGACCATTCGCCTTCTTTTTTCTCACGGTTTCAAATATATTTACACTCCGCTGAATGAGAGGTCAAATGAGAATTTATATTACCTATACCAGGTCCTGTAAGAGTTTGAAGTGTTATGTGTTTTAGAATGAGATTTATGAACTTATTTGTGTTGAAAAATTGCTTTTTTAAGAGAATTGGAGGTATTGGCGAAGTTTTTTTATGAAAGCTGGCGACTATTACGATGACGTTGGGTGATCCACAAGGGCTTGGTTTTATTTTGGGCAGTGAAGGACCATCATAGAAGACAGTCTAAAAATGGTTGTCTCTTGTAATCAATCAATTGAATGGTTTTTATCAAAAACAACCATTGTCAAGAAAGTTAAAATTGTAGGAATCGCATAAATCAAATTATCGCTGACATTATCCGTTTTGTGACATTTTAAAAGAAAAAAAAAAGTAACTTAAGGATTTCATGTCCACATATATCTTCTTCTTTTCATGCCGTCTTCTCACAGAAGGTTGGCGAACACTTTTCTAAATTCTTCTTTGTCTTTTGCAACATGGAACAGTTCTCCAACGCTGAGATTTGTCCACTCTCTAATGTTTCGGAGCCAGGATTTTCTCTTTCTGCCGATACCCTTCTTCCCCTCAATTCTGCCCTGCATAATATTTTGTAACACTAGATGTTTGTCATTGCGTAATATGTGTCCTATGTACGATGTTTTTCTTATCTTAATGATTGTGAGCAGTTTTCGTTTTCGGCCGATGCGTCTCAACACTTCGTCGTTGGTTATCCTATCAGTCCAAGGTATCTTCAGAATGCGCCTATAGAGCCACATCTCAAATGCTTCGAGCTTTCTAATCATTTGAGTCTTTAGCGTCCAAGTTTCCACTCCGTACATAACACTCCACGAATCTCAATCTGATGCCAAGATTTAGATTTCTGTTTGTAAGCATTGTGGAATATTTCATAAATGCCTTTCGAGCCATTTCAATTCTGATCTTAATTTCCTGATCAGGGTCCATTTCAGAATTTATGACAGAGCCGAGATATTTGTATTTTTGGACCTGCTCTATTCGGTTTCCATTTACTGTGAGAATAGGGTTAATATTTTGGTTTTTGCTTATGACCATCATTTTAGTTTTCTGCGTGTTTATAGTGAGTCCCACCTCTTCACACTCTCGACTGACTCTTTCCAACAGGGTTTGAAGATCTTCTGCACTCTCCGTCATTATGGCAGTATCATCGGCAAACCTTAGGTTGTTAACCAATATCCCTCCAATGTTTACCCCCTCAGGTCTCTCGTAAAGTGCTTTTTGAAATACAGACTGAGAGTATAGATTGAACAGTTGTGGGGATAGAACACAGCCTTGACGAACTCCTTTTTGAATTTCGACTTCATCAGTCTCGATGTCCCCAACTCGAACTACTGCCGTTTGATTGTAGTACATATTTTTTATTAATTGTATATCACTTGGGTCCAATTTGATGCTCTTTAAGTTCTCTATGAGTTTGTCGTGTTGGACTTTATCGAAGGCCTTTTGGAAGTCAATGAAACAGACGTACACATCTTTATTGTATTCTCTACATTTCTGTAGCAGTACTGTGATGGCAAATAAAGCTTCCCTAGTTCCTAAACCCACTCTAAAGCCAAACTGCGTCTCATCCAGTTGTCCTTCGTATTTTCGATATATTCTCTGTTGGATTATTTTTAAGAGTACTTTCAAGGTATGACTCATCAGACTGATCAACCGATACCCATCACAGGACTTGGGGTTGTTCTTTTTAGGCAAAGGAATGAAGACTGATTTAAGCCAATCTTTTGGGATTTCCTCTGTTTCCACATATATAATAAATGCAAAATAATTCCGTGGCAAAGCCCAAATAGAGGCCGAACAAATCCAATGTAAAGGTAACACCAGTCGTAAAAATAGAAATAAAAGGAAAAATTAAGATAAAAATAGTGTAAACACAAAAACGCTAGCAGAAGGCCATTTATTCTGCCAGCATCTCCCAAAAGATCTGGGTACCAGCAACGCTTGGACGGTGGTCTCTAAGCGTTTTGTTTACACTATTTTTATTTTTTTATTCCCTGTATATAAAATATGTTGCCGCGCAATACCGAAATCAACCATTTTTTCGCTCACAATTATTATTGAAATTTGGTGAAATATAAAACTAAAAATATTTGTTTATGTTTAAACACAATTTTCATCATTTGTCATAATTAATAAAATAAACAAATGCAGTTTTAGAACAACCTTTATACCTATAAATTAACGACCCGTTATATAGTCATATGGGACAATCTCAAGAAGTTGTTTTTTCACTTCAACTTTAAATTTATTGTTGTTCGCAATATCTTTTATCTGACGAGGAAGGTGGTTATAGAACCTAACGACCATAACCTGAAACTGTCGATCTGTCAAAGCTAATTTGTGCCGGGGCAGACACAGGTTTTTCTTATGCCGCGTTTAATAACAGTGTAGATCCTCATGACTTATTAAAGTATTGAGAATTTTCCTAATATAAAAAATGCATTCTACAGAGCAGGAACTGTTAAAATATTTAATTTTTTAAAGAAGGGTTTGCATGGCTCTCTATATCCAGCTTTAACCATTACGCGTACAGCCGCCTTTTGAATTTTAAAGATAATTTGCCATTGCGGTGCTTTGCCCCAAAACAGAACGCTATAACTAATCAGGCCCTGAAAGTATCCCATATATGCGCAACGTAAAACTTCTTGTGAACATGTAGTCGATAGTTTTCGCAAGAGATAAACCACACTGGACAATTTTTTGGCAAGGCAATCAATCTGATCTTTCCATGTCAATTTTGGGTCTACAATTACTCCAAGAAACTTATAAGTATTGTTTTCACTAGTAAAATTTTTCCTTAGTGTAAAATCAATCCTCTATCACTCCCGGCATCCTGGATATATTGAGTCTACTATGAATTAAAGGCCAAAAATTTTTGGAGTCAGACATAACTAAGGCCTCACATTCCTGTATATATTCCGTGTAAGTAGCATCTATTTGATTTTTAATGATTCGCCTCAGCCTGTCATACCTATCGCGATAATAAGCACCTCTATACAATTTAAAATCCCTATAAGCTTTCTCCTTACGATAAATATTACTAATAATATCCTTATTGGAATAAACAGGAAATCTACGCTTTCTGTTAACTTTTTTTGGTCTGCAAGTTTCGAAAACATTAAGCACCTTGGTATAAAAAGCTTCACAAGCTCCATTCACGTCTGTGGAAAAAATAACGCTGGTCCAGTCAGCTTCAAAAAGTTGCTGATATAATAAATGAAAATTTGCTTCCGTATTCATGGAAAGGGGGTCTATGGTGCCCAGGGTCCCCTCCGAAATCAAATAAATCTCATACGGGTCTTTCTTAGAGATCGGCTGTTTCCGAATTTTGGTTCTGGATACGGCAATGGCATATAAACACATTTTAACAAAAACATCCAATGTATTTCTATGACATAAATTTCACGGCAGCAAAAACCATATAAAAGTTCTCATTTTAAAAACTCTATTTCATGTAGAATACATCTCTAAAACCGTTGGCAATGTTTAAAAATGTCACAATAGCTTTTTTTTTTGTTGGCCCAACAAATATAAAGACATGCGGCATTGAGTAAAAAGGTCAACAATGAGATTGGCAATTGTTTGCCGACTTATATGGAAAATATGTGCCAATAAAATGGAAAACGAATATAGAGTAAGTATACCCCTATATCAAAAGTACCTATCAGAAAAGGGAAATGTAAAAAAAGTAATATGGGTAACAACATTTTTGATATTTGAGTACACAGGGTGGTGCAACGATTTTTTGGCCGGTGTTTGCGTTTTAACTAATTTATGGTAAAAACAGCAATTCCGTATGCAAATCGAGGACAATACTTTTGGATTTTTGGATACTAGCAGAAACCTCAGCAGTCAAACAAGGTCACAGTGATTAAACTTGGAAAGCACCATAGAGTCACACAATAATAATTTTACCTTCGGGCTAAGGAGATGTCGAGAGCCATACAACAGCCTTTTTTGTCCATATGACGACATGTTGCTCAAATCTTAGTTTGTTATTCAAGATTAACCCCAAATTCCTCGCCTCTGTCTTGATTTCAACAGGAGAGCCATTGATTGAGATGTTGATCAAATCCCTCAAACTATCCACATCCTTTCTCCTCCCAAACAACATGACTGCACACTTCCTTGGGTTCAAGAATAATGAATGATCCTACGAAAATATTTTTAGTCGTTTCAAATCCATCTTTATCCTAGGGTAAGCATCTTCTTCTTCTTCCGCTGCTATCCATTAATGGATGTTTGCGATCACTTCTGACAATTTTTTCTTATCTCTGGTGGTGTGAATTAATTCTCCTGTGGTTCCTATTCCTGTCCAATGCTTGATGTTTCGGAGCCACGACATCCTCTTTCTGCCTACACCCCTTCTTCCTTCTATTTTTCCTTCTATTATTAATTGTAGGAAATGATACCTTTCGTTGCGTATCACATGCCCCAGATACGCTGTTTTCCTGTGCTTTATCATGTCCAGCAATTCGCGTTCTCTTCCTATCGTCCTCAAAATTTCCTCGTTGGTCTTTCTTGCTGTCTATGGGACTTTCAGGATTCTTCGATAGATCCACATTTCAAATGCTTCTAGCCTATTCATTGTGCTAACCTTCACTGTCCAGCCTTCCATACCATACAACAGTACGGACCATACATAACACTTTGTGAATCTTATTCTGAAATTGAGGTCAAAGTCGGAGTTCGTAAAGACGTTTTTGAATCTCATGAATGAGCTCCTCGCTTTTTCTATCCTGTACCTGATTTCTGCATCTGAAGACCAGTCTTCACACATTCAAGTCCCCAGATAGTTAAACTTTTTAACTCGTTCTATGTCTTCACTATCGTATGTAAGTTCCGCATTCCAGAACTCATCTAATTTGCGGCTGATTACTAGGAATTTTGTCTTTTTTATGTTGATGTTGATTCCCATGCGTCGGCCGTGCATTCCAACCATGTCCAGGAGTCTTTGGAGGTCATTCATATTGTCTGCTATCAGGACTGTGTCGTCTGCATACCGTATATTGTTGATCCATGTGCCATTTAGTTTGATGCCTAATTGTTGTCCTTCGAGAGCTTCCTGGAAGATATTTTCAGAGTAAATGTTAAACAGAAGTGGAGAGAGGACACATCCCTGTCTTACACTTCTAAGGATTTTCTGTGCTTTCGTAACTTCGCTGTCAGATCTAACTGCCGCTGATTGGTTCCAGTACAAGCTTTCAATACAGCGTATGTCCTTTTGATCTATGTCAATTCGCCTCAGCATTTGAACGAGTTTGTGATGTTGCACTCTATCAAATGCTTTTTCGTAATCTATGAAACACATCGCTACATCTTTTCTCTGATCATAACAGTTCTGAACCAACACTTGGGTTGCGACCAGTGCCTCTCTTGTACCGAGACCCCTTCTAAATCCGAATTGAGAGGATCCAACAGCGCTTTCGCATTTTGTGGAAATTCTGTAGTGAATGACCTTCAGAAACACTTTCAGAGTGTGGCTCATCAAGCTGATCAATCTGTGATCTTCACATCTTGTTGCGTTGCTCTTCTTTGGGAGTGGAATCAAAAGAAATGTAAGCCATTTAGTTGAGAATTTTCCTGTGTTGTAAATTTGGTTGAAAAGTCTTTGTAGGCTCTTAATACTTTCGTTGTCTAGTAATTTGAGCAGTTCAACAGGCACTAAATCTGGTCCAACCGTTTTCTTATCTTTCGAGCTTTTTATTGCCCTAGTAATCTCTTCTATTGTAATTGACGGTCCAGACAGGTCATCTTCCTGATTATCTTCTAACTGAGGTCTATCATCTGCAAAAAGATGACTAATATATTGTTCCCAAATAGCTTTTCTCTGTGCGTTATCTTGTGCCATTTGTCCTTGTTCATTTTGTATATTAGAGAAAGTCCGTTTCCTATACATTCCAGCTGTTTCTTTTATTTTCTTGTGCAGGTTATACTCATCGTGCTATTCTTGCAAGTGTTCCATTTCTTCGCACAAGCATCCCCTATCAAATTAGAGGGACAGGTCAAATAAATCTGAGAATCGTCAGCAAAAAGTTGGCGCCTACAAAAAGCAAGATGCTTAAGAAACTCCGAAGTATATATAGACTAAAGAGAAGGGGTCCGAAAATTGAACCGTGAAGTTTATTTTTATAAATAACCCGTTGTTTTCTACTACTTAAATAGTTTTGGAAAAAATGTACAGCATGTTGACTTAAGCCTACGTAGTGCAGAACCCTTAGCAATGTTTCCTGGCGACGCCGACGCGTCTCAAATGCCTTGGAGTATTCGAGCATTATTAGTATTGTACACTTACTCTTGTCAATTGCACCAAAAATGTTGTCCGTTATATTCAATAGAGCAGATGCACAACTATGTCCAGAACGAAATCTCGATTGAAGATTTTGTAATTAGAAATAATTTATGAGAACTGACTCCAAGATCTTTGACAATACAGTCAATATGCTTGAATACTATTTTTTAGGCTAATTGTGATGGATAAACTAAATTAATTACTAAAATTATGTTTCGCATTTAATTAATAAAGATTTAAGAACCAGTTAAGTGTTCAAATTGTAAATTTTTATTATTCTCGATCGGCTTTACTAAATGTTTAGAATGCAGCTTACGTGTTCTGCATCATTTTATTTAAATGATTGATT
This sequence comes from Apoderus coryli, assembly GCA_911728435.2. Classification (NCBI taxonomy): domain Eukaryota; kingdom Metazoa; phylum Arthropoda; class Insecta; order Coleoptera; family Attelabidae; genus Apoderus; species Apoderus coryli. Next base: position 2,422,729 of record OU452207.1, read on the forward strand.
GATTCCCTAAAGTTGTATTCCATTAAATAAAATGGAATGGTAAAGAGGGAAACCCATGAACATTGAAAGCTTCTAAACAAATTACGGCTCGGTTTGGTTGAATTCAGTAATGACTGATTGAGTGGTGAATAGTGTGTGAATGGGTTAATAATGACTCAATCAATGTTATGTCCGGTATTTAACCGAAACTATACAAGCTGAGAAAGCTAATAACACAACGTAGTACGAGGGCATAAAATACAGGGACTGAAGCTTCAACAGAAGAAGAACGAGTGCTTCAAAATCGAACAACCGACAGCTGTGTGATGAAAATTCAATAATATTTTCCACAAGTGGTTATTTTCACTTAGATCGATGAGGCTTTTGATTCTTTAAACTCCAGAACAACATTGTTTTCGACAAACATATTATACAGAGTGTCCAAGATAAGAATGGGATAGCATTGGAATCTTGGAAACGAGAAACGTTGTTCAATTTAAACACCTTTTAAATGGTGTTTTCAAAAGTAGAGTAACTTTAGCTGTTTTTTGAGAATTTTTTAAAAAACTATTTTTTTTGCAATTTTCGTTTTTATTTATTTCTGACGTTATTTTTGCAGATATAAAAAATTAAAAGCACTTTATTATTATTACTTTTTGAGGAGAATAAGATAGCGTTTACAAATTTTCACTGCGACGTTTCTTTTTAGAAAAACCATCATCAACTTCGTTTTTTTAAATACGGCTCTGGATTTTTTATTATTAAATTTAAAGCCATTTTCAATTGAAAAATAGGTGGTATATCACACGTAATCGTGTAAATAAGTTTTCAAAGTTACTTTAGCCGTTTTCGAGAATTTTTGAAAAAACTATTTTTTGCAATTTTCGTTTTTATTTATTTCTGACGTTATTTTTACAGATATGAAAAAATTAAAAGCACTTTTTCATTGTTACTTTACGTGTGATATACCACCTATTTTTTAATTGAAAATGAATTTAAATTTAGCAAGAAAAAATCTAGGGCCGTATTTAAAAAAACGAAGTTGATGATGGTTTTTCAAAAACGAAACGTCGTAGTGAAAATTTGTAAACGCTATCTTATTCTCCTCAAAAAGTAACAATGAGAAAGTGCTTTAATTTTTTTATATCTGTAAAAATAACGTCAGAAATAAATAAAAACGAAAATTGAAAAAAATAGTTTTTTCAAAAATTCTCGAAAACGGCTAACACCATTTAAAAGGTGTTAAAATTGTACAATTTTTCTCTAATTTAACCGACATTGTTACTCCTACCGTTTCCAAGATTCCAATGCTATCCCATTCTTATCTTGGACACCCTGTATATGCACCAATTAGAATTGAACGTTCCACGTTTCTCTAAAGATCAGTAATCACATGACTAGTTTTTCTGAAAAAAATAATGTTTTGAGGTTTAGGATCATCTTGAAACTCGATTGGGGTATAAATTGCTCAAACGCATAGATCCATGATTCGTCACTTGTTCTTCTGTCTTTTGAAGCACTGTTATTGTATTTTTTCAGCTAATTGGCCCGCACATCTTTTTGAGCTTTTGTTAGATTATGTGGTGCAATAAAGAATGTGTAGAGTCCAATTGTTATAACCTTGAAGCTTTTCAAAATCATGGTTCTTAGTTAGGTAAAACATGCAGAGTTGATGAAATTATTTAAGAACTAGTTTCAACATGTTAAATTGTGTTTAAACCATAGAGGTTTTTAAAAGGTATCATGACAACGCCTTTAACCATTGGAGTAAAATGTGACATAGTTATGTCTTTAAATAGAAGCATTTGTTAGCCATACACTGATGAATTAAATTAAAACTATAGACGCCCATATTTTTCCTTCTATTTTCTAAAAATGAATGAATCAAAATTCTCAAAAATTAGTGAAAAAAAGTTTTGAGTGAAATCAAGGTATGGCGAAAATGCCTCTGCATTTTCGCCATACCTTGAAAAACCTATGCCGCCATCTTTCAAGACTATAACTCCTTTCGGAAGCAATTTCGCATTAGAAGTTTGACGTCGAATTGCCATGATATCCATTCTAGTGTTTCTGGCTTTCGTTTGGTCCATTAGTTTCTGGACAGCCTGTATAACAAGCTCCTAGAATGTCAATATTTTGTAATTATTTCAGATAAAGTTCTTTTTCCCTCCCAAATTTTGTAAAAAATATAAAAGAGAACCTTCGCACACTATTATGTGTATTGTATTCTTTCAAAAACCAAAATCCCTAATTTGACACATCAAAAGGAGTGAGCATCCCACAGTAGGATAGAAAAAAAGACAGATCCTTTCACCACCACCCTGGTGTAGTGTAGATATATGTATAGAGAATAGAAAAACAAGGACAAACGCGACTGATGCCATCTGCAACGTGAATAAGGAGGTTAAGACATATTTTCAACGGCAGAACTGGGGAGAGAAAAAAATACATTCTCATTTGTATCTGTCAGGTGGAAAATAGCTGGAGTTACATTAATGTGAGGGTACATTTCTAAAAATGTAGCACATCGCTTTTGTGTGGAAAATTAAATGCGGCTATAGATGTAGGGATTTGTTACGGATTCTGTAATTATGTCCCGTTTTTAAGATCTTTTTAGGAAGTTCTGTTAACCAGTACAAGATGTTCAACCATCTCAAAGGCAAAATGTTGGGATGGTTGGAGAGCTACCTGAGTGGTAGAACTCAAATGCCCGATTTGGGTACAATGATCTCGATCCAAACAACCCGCCAGGTGGCGTAGACCCTTGTTAACAGTGTGTCTCATTGAAAGCGAAACAGGTTTGAAGTTGGTGGAGAAAGATTTATTACACCTTATATTCAAACAGCCCTATAGCTATACAAAGCAGTATAGTATTTTTTAAAACTCAATTTTAATTCAAACAACCCTTCAACCCTCTTATATTGTTGAAAGTGTTGAGTCAAATTAGGTTCCTCGGTTTTCTTTCCTTACTGTGTCGTCGTCTGCAATATAGCTATCTACCTCCTAAAGTAGGTACATCAGCGCATCTACATTGATGAAAATTATTATTAAATTTAATGAAAGAGCAAGTTACGGGCGCAAAACTGAAAACATCTCCATTTTAAAGGAGATTACCGCCATTGAGTGTGTATGAGGAAAAGGCGAGGGGGTCTCGCATCACGACACAGGTAATAAGATGGAAGCCAATTTGTTGTGAAACAAATTGCTGCTGGCGGTGTTTGGATTTTTTTTCTTACTGTTTGCCTCGCTTTTGTTTTGTTTCCATATATTACACGTTTCCCTTATTATGTTATGGAAAGTAATTATTATATGATTAGGTAGACAAGATTGCACATAACGCTTTATCTGAAGCGTGATTTGCGAATTAAAGTAAAGGCTTACTCGGTGATCATTCAAACGCCGATGACTAGTGCATTGTTGTACGCAATCTTTTAAAAATCCCTTACAATATAGATTCATACTGCTATGATAAATACGAGTAAAAAGAAAAACAAAAACCTATACCATCATTGTAATGAAGTGATTCTAAATAGCTACACATAATGATGTATATTGTAATAAGACACCACGCCACTGGTATTATGTATACTAGTTGGGTGATTTTATAGATATTTTCTATTATTTTGTGAAATATAATATTTCTGTGAACATTATTTTAAGTAGATTGTTAACAAATCTTCCTAAACTGTCCTTTTAGTCATAAAATTTAAGGGTCTGTTTTCTATCTATCTTATCGTTTATTGATATGGGTTTTACGAAGAGCAATAAACACATCTACAAGTAGGTAAATGAATAACAAAAATATATTATTTTTGTCTCTTTTCTTTGTTCAACTTTTAGAAACAGATGGACCGTGTTTTCTTGTTCGAAGAATGACATGTTTTAAATACAGAATGGTCTCATTTTTGAACATCGAAACGCCTTCATGTAAATTAAATGTCGGACTTTTATTATTGTATACAGAAGCCAGTAGTTGGAGGGTGTCACGGTTTCCCATACCAAATAATATATATAAAAGGCGAATAAAAAAAACAATGGGTTTTTGTCCAGTCGCTGATTCGGGAGATTGAGAAGTCATTTTAAAATCGAATTGTTTCTTGCTTTACAAATGGTAGTGACTGGTTAATCTTTTGAACGAACTCCAACATAAGATACCTAAGTATCAAGAGTCAATCTTGGATGATGAAGACCATGATGAAGTGATGGATCTTGATGATGAAGGATTGCTTGATCGATGTGCAAAAGTCGTTGAGGAACTTTGTAGTGAATTGGATGAAGAAGACGACATTCCAAAAAATAAACTGTCTGACATCGTTTTGGAAAATAGTGATTCTGAGTTCTGTTAAATTTATTCAATAAAATTTATAAAAACTCGAAACAAATGTATTCATGCCTCAAAGGGTTTTAAATTAGTTGTTTTGAGTAGTAGTAGTAATTTGCGAGTTCCTAAATTTGTATGAAAATGAAACTGCACTTTGGGCCACAAAAATTGCAAGTCACAAAAACATGATGGACCAATGGAACGCGTGATATCGGATTTGTACACAATTAAAAGATAACGCCGTGGAGCATGTGTCGAGAAAATAATTAAAAAAAGAAACGGGTCAGTTTAATGTCAACTTATAGAAATTGCGCCAGAGGATCATAGAATCCGAGGGAACGGGAACAAGCGCAGACAATGTTTTCAAGCCTGATTGGCCTTTGTATAACATAATGACACTTTTTTTGGACGATGTTTATAAGACAAGAAATACAAAAAATTCTAAACTAAGTAGGTATAACTTCTATTTTTATTTATTTATTTTTTTGTAATCTGCAATTTGCATTTTTACATTCAAATTTGATAGTTGTGTATATTTCTATATTCTATTTAATAATTATCTTGCCATACAGCTGCACCATGCGTTAAAAAGAATTCAGCAAAGTGATCCCGTATGTCTTTAGCAGAAAGCGCTGTTCTTCTTGGTACATTTGGTAATGGTATGAAGAAATCGCGTTGTGCTGATTGCGCCAAGAACCAGGCTCAATTCTACCATCATCAGTTCCAAAGTTCCCCGTCATTAAGAGAGTTTTATGAAGCCGAAGCCTCAGACTGTTTAACTTGTTAAAGTTCAACAAACTCCCCTAATACTTAAACATTCTGAAATGTTACGTTTGACGAAAAACCATTAAAACTTAGTGAAACAAGATTAAGTCCAGTACATTTACATAACGAACCTGAAGAAATTTCTGAAAGAAGATTAGAAATAGAAAATCCTGAAAATGAACAAAATTTTGAAGATAATAGAAGCACAATAACTGAAGAAAATACGAGTGAAAGTAGTGGAAGAAAGTTAAGAGACAGAACCAATTTACGTAAACCTACGAGATTTGAAGATTTTGCAATGTCAGTTGATGAAGCTATCCGAAGCAATGATAAAGATCAATGGAAAGCTGCTATGGAAAGAGAAATGCAGTCACATAGTGAAAACGGAACATGGATCTTAGATAAATTGCCTAAACGAAGGAGAGCTATTCCATGTAAGTGGATATATAAAATTAAATCAAATCCAGATGATTCGATTGAAAAATATAAGGCAAGAATTGTGGTCAAAGGTTTTTCACAAAAATGTGGTAAAGACTACGATCAAACATTTAGTCCAGTTGAAAAATTATCATCAATCAGGAGTGTTGCTGCTATCGACAATATGACTCTTACACAATTTGATGTAACTACTGCTTTCCTGTATGGATCACTAGAAGAGAACATTTATATGAAACAACCAGAAGGGTTTGAAGATGGAACAGATAGAGTGTGTTTTTTAAAGAAAAGTCTCGCTGTTGGAACAAGCGCATTGTAGATATTTTATCAAACTTTGGTTGTAAAAGCACAGAAGCAGATCCATGTATATTCATTAAGAAAGAAAATGATAGTACTTTGATTTTATGTTTGTATGTTGATGATGGGCTTCTCGCATCAAATGATGAAAACTTAAAATCTAAATTTTTAAATTATCTTGAAAATGAATTTAAAATTACTGTCAAACCTGCTTCATATTTTTTGGGTCTCCAAATTGAAAGAAATAGTACAGATGTTCTATTAAAGTCAGCCAACAGACATATGCTAGAAAAGTATTGGATCGCTTTTCTGTGAGCGAGTGTAAACCTGTGAACGAAAATGTTCAATCAGGGAAGTATGAAGATTCTAGTGTGATTGAAATTTCTTATAGAGAAGCTGTGGGAGCATTTAATGATTGGAAGTCGTCCAGATTTAGCCTACGCTATAGGAGTAGTTTCTAGATCACTAGAAAATCCAAGTCATGCTGATTTTGTTAAAGTTAAAAGAATATTTCGATATCTTAAAGGCACTTTAGACTCTGGTATAACTTATCAATGCGATGCAAATAAAAATGTTATAGAATGTTTTACTGATGCAGACCATGGAGGTGATGAACTTACGGGGCGATCTACATCTGGAGTTGTATGTATGTATGCAGGAGGTGCAATATCTTGGATGAGTCAAAGACAGTCTTCAGTAGCAATTTCAACAACAGAAGCAGAAATTGTAGCTGCAAGTGAAGGTGCTCGAGAACTTGTCTGGTTAATGAGATTGTTCAATGAAATTCACGATTTGAAAAGTGTTCCAGTCCTATTCGTTGATAATGAACTTGCAATCATATTGGCGCAAAATTCTGAATTTCACCGGCGTACAAAACATATTAGAATTAGACATTTCTTTGTTAGAGAACTTGTAGTGGATGGTCAAATTCTGATAAAGAAGATAGATGGTAAATCACAAATCGCTGATTTGTTAACTAAGCCATTATTCAAACCGAAACTGCAAGAACTTCGAGGACGATTGGGTGTAACCAATACATTGAATAAGGGAAGGTGTTGAAGTTTACACTGTATATATTCAAGTATTGTTATTGTTATATATATTGTTGTTAAAAATTTTGTGAGAATAGATTAATTGAGTTTGGTCACAAGAAGTTTATATTTCTTTTTATCCAAATATCATTTCAGAATGTTTAAGTATTAGGGGAGTTTGTTGAACTTTAACATAACTGATATATGTTCTAAATTTTTTTAAAACAACAAATACCTACTTTAAAATATGCTTTAAGTAGAATTATTTTTTTGGTTGATTTTTTACAAGAATTTTTGTGATTTTTCTATAATAAACAATTAAATACAGATACTCACCATTATTTCTTGTGACAATTCCTCCATTAATGCATTGCAAACTTCATCGGCACATCTAGACACTGTTAAAAGGGTATCCAAGGCTCATATAGCTGTCTCCTGATGCCAAAAATCTGACAGCAATAACAAACCTTTCTTGACCGTCGCGTGTACAGTCAATCACCCTGGATATTTAAACTTCTAAACCTACCTTAATGATTGTGGAAATGTTTTCATAACACTGACTGATTTTTCAATGTTTTGAATTCATATATAAATATTTTGTGGAGCTGACGTTGTTTCATTTACGATTATTATTAATCAACCCTCCTCTCCAAAATGGATTATTTTAGGCTATAAAAATATTTACTCAACCAACAATGCTTTGGCATCATGTTTACATGAATCAATTACAATGAACAAAAAACCCTGATAAAATTAATACACACACATAACTGGATTTTCCTCATCTATTTTATATCATGTTGATGATTTTTTTGTTGTACTGGCGATCCCCCATGAGGCCATACAACATACAACAGCAGCAGCAACAATAACAGCCAAAAGTGATTGTCTCACAAATTCCCATACTGAATTATTTTTCGTTCACAAGCCGCTAATGAAATATTGTCGGATAATTTTGCTGTGGGGATAAATGAATCCGGCCGGAACATAACAACAGGCTAGCAAAGAAAACGAGTGGATATGGAACAGAGGATTTATTACTGGATTCCATGCAGTGATTATTGGGAAGAAATTATCGTGAGATAAATAATGATAAAGAGAGTTATTGTGAACTTGAAAGTGCAGGTGAAGCTAACGTAACGCTCAAGTAGATAGTCATCACAACATGTTGATAACAAGTACCAAACAGCAGTTGTGAATTTTAATTAACTAACGTCAAAGTATCAAATGTCTTCTGCATCCTGCTTGCTAAGTTTTCTGCCATATTATGGCAAGCAGGGATCTTCTGTAGATTTGAAGTCAGCGTATGTCGCATGTCTCCTAATGACCCTATGATCAAAACCACAAGGACCACAGAGTGTCGTGGGTACATCCTACGAAGGTCATAGAGGAGATCCTGATACTTCGTCCGCTTCTCACTCTCCTTAACAATAACGTTCGTCTCGGCCGGAGCCGAGAACTCTATGACGAAGATCTTTTTGTTCGGCTTGTCAAGGAGAACGATGTCAGGCTTATTATGTATTCCAAGCCTGAGCGTAGGTAACGGACAGTTCCAATAAATGGTACATGCCTCATTATCTATTACGGACGGAAGATGTGCAGGAGCGTAAGGCAGCACCAGGGTTTGATCAATACCGTACGAGTGTCGTAGATGGAAATACAGCACCCGTAATGTCGCATCATAGCGATGAATATATCCAGAGACAGCATATGTCGGACAAGCTGATAACAAATGCATTAGTGTCTGTGTTGAGGAATGGCAAGTCCTACATTGAATTGTAGGGAACTCAAGACCCATAATGCGACTACGGTATGCAAAGGTGTTTAGTACGCCATCCTGACAGGCAATAATGAAACCCTCCGTCTCTGACTTTAGCCCGCCGGATCTTAGAAAGGTGAAGGTCAGCGGCTTCGACAAATCCATGTCCTCAATGGTGTTATAGAAGACACCGTGAAGGGGCTTGTCGTTATGAAGGTTAAAGAGCCTACTGACCTCTGCCTCCTTTATGCGGGCCTTCCGGTGGTTTGCGCGATCTAACTCAGTAATTGAGCATTCACGCGCTCGCACTGTCAAGTATCAAAGAGAGTTCATTTGCCATTCGTTGTGCCGCCGAAAAAAGAAACGCTCCAATCGCGGAGATACGGATCTTTACCACTAATTACCTCGCAGGCTGCGCCCAGTACCACTCTGCCATGCATACACTCCAAACTTAAGATTCCTCGGCCCCCTCGATGTCGTGGGAGGTAAAGCCTTGGAGCTTTAGGATGATGACTTCGGTGCAATGTCATCATCTTTCGCGTTTTCACGTCAAGATCGCGCAGCTCCGCTATGGTGTATTTTAACACCCCAAAGGAGTAAACGAGGACTGGAACAGCGATCATACTTGTTGCAGCGACTTTATTCTTTCCCGACAACTCTGATGACCAGATTTGTCGGAGCCGCCGCACATACTCACTGCGAAGGGCTTGTTTCACTCGGACGGAATCTTGTATGTGGCTTTAAGCCACACCCAGGTAAGTGTACGACCCCCGGCGTCCAAATGTTTTAAGACGCTTCCATCCACCAACTGCACGTCCTCTCCGTGTTCCGCTAGGCGTCCTTTCTTAAGATGGACAATTGCACATTTGTCGATCCCAAACTCCATACCAACGTCATGAGTATACTGCTGCACTACCCTTATTGTTTTCTTTAGATCTTTGTCCCCGGAAGCATACAGTTTCAGGTCATCCATATAAAATTGATGGGTGACCTTATGCCTCCGGGCTGAGGGTGTGCCGCGTGTGTTTCGCAGTGCAACTGACAGTGGTAGTAGAGAGATACAAAACTAAGAGAATATCCTTGGAAGATGCCCTTTCTGAAGGATACCACTCCAGTGAAGACCCGCGTGTCGCCCGATGTTATGGCAAAACGAATCCTCCAGAGCGGCATCATCCGTTCTATGCATCGTACCACCTGGACCGGTATCGAAAGGCCTGTCAACAAGGTGGTCAGTAGTTGATGATTAGTTGAGTCAAAAGCCTTCCGATAGTCGATCCAGGCCATCGAGAGATTCCGCTTAAACTGCACAGAATCCTGCGTGACAGTTCGATCTATCAGCAGGCATTCACGACAGTCAGCAACACCACTCTTTGACCCACGCTGCTCGTATACCTCACGAACCACCGGATCAATCGCGTTCATTTATTATAATTATTATATACGAAGGAGAAACTATACCTAACGTTGGAAGCAACGTGTGGTGTCAGCTTTACACGAACAACTAACGATGTAAAATTATAAAATGAGAGTTCTCCTTCTGGAACGCGCGCTCATGAATGTAAAAGCTTAACAACTTTTTTTTTATGAAGGCAATTTTGATGTAAAATAGGAAATATTTTATGGAAATACCATAGTTGTAAATGCCACATCCTTACAGCTATTCTCTTAAAGATAAGATTAAGAAGAATGTTAGAAAACATAAACAATACCTACGTAAAAGTTTTTGAAATACTTGGCACTCTTTCTTCTGCACTGACATGCTGCGTTCTCATGGCAATAAAAAACAGCTATAAAAGCTATATTATCGTCTCATATAAATTGGTGCTATGAAAAACCAATACTAACCAGGAAGCATATTAAGAAAATACTCTGTTAGAGTGTTTACAGGTTCCTAATGATGTAAAAATAAAGAATATAAACACGCTTTCATTATAAGCTCTTCTCTAAGTAAATAAATAAATGACTTAGTTCTTGACTTTAGTTTCTTCGCAAAGCTCTTGACTTTTATTTTTGTTTTTTCTTTTTAAATTAATTATTTAAATAAATTAATTCTCTGTATAGTTGAGGTAATTTAAATATAGTACCAAAGAAGCATCCACACATTTGTTTACAGCGAATTTTAATTTTGTATCTGTATATTCCTTGATTACACTTTGTATTATATACATTTATAGTTTTACGGATATGAATACGCGTCCCGGTAATAAAACCGGCGTTTTATAAACCACTTCCTTCTGTTCCGCTGAAACTGAAGTGCGCCATTATGACTGTCTAATAAAATATCGATCCTCGTCGCCAGCCTCCTCTGTTCTTTCGGTTTTACTGTTGTACTCTGGATGAGAATGCTGTTGTATTGTTTGGATAAGCTCCGATAGCAATGTTCTGTATACGGGGTCTAATAAAATTATTAAAAATTCGGTTGTGTCGCCCCAAAACTTTCCCGACAAGATATAACATAATCTAAAATATATGACCGGCGAGATGAAAGAGAATTTTAATAATAATTATTATTATTTCATTATTTCATTATAAACTAACGTAACAAACTAACTACCTTATTCACAAATTAGCAAAAAAAATATTGACAGAGGTGGGATTCGAACCCAGAACCTTCCGCATGCGAAGCGAACGCTCTACGAATATGTTAAAGTACTCAATTATCATTATATGCTACAATCTGCTCTCTATTCGAAAGGTATGAATTAAAAGAAATGCCTAAGTCCTTAACAAAACCAAATTGGTCCAATTTCTGCAGCAATATCCCATGATCCACCCTATCAAACGCCTTTGCGAAGTCCGTGTATATCACACCCATCTGGCCGCCCTTATCAATCACCTCTGAAATATTTTGAGTCATTAATGCCAGATTACTAGTGGTAGATCTCATTGACATGAAACCATGTTGCATCGATGTAATCTTATCTCGGACGGACATATATATGCAAACAAACAACACACACTCAAACAGCTTACAGAAATTGGACAGAATGTATACAGGTCTGTAGTTGTCAACCACTAACTTATCAACCGACTTAAATACAGGAAGCACCCGAGACTTCTTCCATTGAACTGGAAATGTTTTACTTCTCAATGATACATTGAAAATAAAACATAATAGAGCAACAAGCGCCGGAACACAGTCTTTGACCAAAAACAATGGTATATCATCAGGCCCAGATGTTAATTTATTTTTTAATTCTTTACCCGCCAAAATAATTTCATTCTCCATAACGCTCCCGATGCTGACCGGGTCCACGCACGATAAAATTTGTGATCCTGACGAACACATGAACACACCCTCAAAAACGCTGGCAAAAGTATTCACTCTCTAAATTCAAATTCTTTATTTCAGTCATAAATTGTACATTTCTGTACATAGACATGTCAATATGTAAACAATAATGTTCAAAATAAAAACACTCATAACAACATCCAGAGAAAGAAAAATAAATAAATAAATAAACAACAAATGAACAAACAAACGAACAATTACAATCGCTAAAAAAAAAGACTACCGTCCATTAGTATCAACAAACGTCCTCGGGCAGGAGATTATAACATTGGTAGCCCGCGTATTTTGGTGACTTTTTGTAAAATTCGTGTTTGGGACGAGGCAAGTACAATCGGTCCCGTCCCCTAGTGGAATATGCGTGGTTGTCTCCACACGTACGCGCGCCATCTTTATTTTTGTAAATATGACAGAGTGTTTTGTATAAGGAAATAGATGGGACTGTGAGCAAAAAATATAAAATCAAGTCGCATTTCCTCAATCTGTATATTAAAAACCAATAAAACTAACTAACTAAACTAAAAGCCTAATATACAGAGAGCAATTATATTAGATAGAACTAATATGATCTTACAGTCTTAAATGGTTATATCCGTCTTTATCTCTAATTTTATTTACCGCGTTCACAATACTTTCCCTGTGCGGGAAAGTAAAATGTAAGCCCGATTATAGAATACAAATAAACATATAAACATGGAGACAATGACATCTAGAGTTTAAACAAACATGCTTAATGAAACGAGGTTCCAAATGAAGTTTTAGACCTATTTCTGTAAAAAACGCAGTTGCATAGAAAAGTGTTCTGAGTATACAAATGGACCATTCTCCACACTGAAACTTGTAAAACTATGTAGAGCAGCCCGTGGGTACTATACAATCGGAGTTTTCCTGCCTGCCTGGCTGTGGATTTCGATGGATTGAAAAACTCTTTCAAATGTACCAAAGCTGGATGTTTTTCCCAAAAATCCGACATCCATGTATTGAGTAGGTATTTAGCAGTGCTAAACGCTATGCAGGCTCTAGTTCTAGTCCCTCCTCCCGTCCCTTGAGACTGTTCTGCTCTGCTCTTGATGTAGATCCTAGTGAGTTTAGAGCTTTTATGACCGCTTGGCTATATCAGATAAAATTTTAGTTTACTTATTTCTTGATAACACTTACTATTGTATTTGAATGATAATTTTTTACTACATATAGTAACCAATCAAATTACTTAATTTTAAGTCGTGTGTCAAATTTCATCCAATCACCTCTGGATTACAGCAATAATACCACATAATACCCTGCATGTGGTGTTTTCAGTTTGGTGTTTTTTTTATTAAAAATTAATTAAACGTCAAACTGACAACTAGTTTAAAAATGTCGCGAAGATTTGGTATTGCATCTAACGATGCAATTAATGATATTATATCTAATAATATACCAAAAAATACAATCAAATCAAAAAAATATGTATGTAAAATATTTCTCGAGTTTTGTGCGACCAGAGAATACGAACTGAATGCTGAAACGAGTTTGCATAATTTGGCTAATAGCTATATTGAAAGATTATGCGGTAAATATGAGAAAAGCTGACGGAACTGAATATAAAGAAGCAACTGTAAAAACAATTTGGAATACTACGAGTAGGCTACTCCAGGAAAAATACTTCAATGACTTCAAAATTGTATTCGACCCGTTTACCAGTGTGATATTCAAAAATGCGCGAGATGCAAGAAATGCAAAACGTAAAAAATTACAGCAGGATCCAAACAAACGAAAATGCAGTTTATCAAATTTGAGTTCAAGTGATTTGGCAAGAATCATTGGATTATGGGATGAATGTACACCAGAAGGTTTACGATATTGTAGCTGTCGAGTTAGCTTGGTGAACCAGCTGATTGCCTTATAGATTATTTCACGATTGAGAAAAATAATGATGGAACGCCAACCAACAGAATTGAATACAATCCAATATTCAGTAAAACATGCCAAGGAGGATCGAAAAGTTGTACAAATAGTAAGTGGCTTGTTCCAAATATTGCAAACGAAAGTGCATGCCCTGTTCGGTTATTCCAGAAATTATTGTCCAAAAGGGGGGAAAATATTATTTCCAGTCGCCTATTCTTGAGACCAAATCGTTTCTGGAAATCCGAAAGTGACACATGGTTTGACAATATACCGGTAGGCAAGAACACAATTAATATGTGGACCAAATCATCCATCAAGCTATTGGTTTGGACACTAAGTGTAAAAAGATATCCAATCATTTGAACAGATCAACTGCAGTTAGCCATTTGGCAAATAAAGGAATTCCTGAACAGCAATTAATAGAAATAACAGGACATAGCAGCTCTAATTCAATTAAACCGTACTTGAATATTAACCAAGAACGCCATGGTCTGCCTGCGGCCTTGGGCTATTATCAAGCAACACGCTTTCGGCATTCTCTATGACAAAATGATCTCGGTATTATCAAGACCCTAGGGATATTACTACTGATATGTAAAGATCCCAATTTTCTGTGGCGTAGGCCGAAAATACCCAACGAAATATCTGTGGTCCACCCTATACATACTTAAATAAACAGCACGTACGCACATACATAACCAACGAGGACGTTATCGGAAGGGCTTCTTTAAGTAGGTTTAATTGTAACCTGATGAGTAGGCGTTTTCATTGTACACACTCTAAAACTCCCTATCCTGAATAACGTTATTCTCACACATAAAATGAATAAGCGGATGAGAACAAAGCAGAGGTGTCATAATCTTGTTATTTCTGTTATATTAAGATGTTTTTCCATGGATCGTAGCTGTAGATTTTCATTACCGTTGAAACAGAAATAGTGCACTTCTCGAACAGCGATGGTCCAGTCTCTCGCTGTTCCTTTTAAAAATTAGTATAAGATTCGCACATTGCTGTGGAGGATATTGAAGCTGAACAAATGTCCCCAGAAATTGATCCGGATAGTTCGACTCCTCCACGATAATATGAAAGCAGTTCTCAACAGTGTTGAGATAAAGAAACTAAACAAACAATTTTTTTAACAAAGAAGAGACTTCACATTCCAGTTGCTTCTTCGAGAGCAAAGTTTCTACATAACTCATTGGTCAGAAGTTCTGGAACCCCCTCATCAGTATTTAAAGAGAATGTTATAGCATCCTTATAAAATTTTAGATCAGGATTTTCCTGCCAGTCAATTCCATAGTATCACTCTAACAATTTAGAATACTGTGGGCTTTCTGTTTATCGCATATTCGGCCAGATTCAATTTGGTCAGGCCTTATCATGTGATTTTTTTTCCTTTTTTACAGCTGCTCCTTGAACGTAACTTCACCTTGAACTTCAGTTGTTCCATTTCGCTTCAGAATTTTAAAACGTTTGCATTGTTGAAACTGAAAATGGCAAGCTCCTGATCTTTAAAAACTGTTGCGTTTGGTTCTAGTATGCATACATACTGCTCCGGATTGACAATCATTTTTATTTTTTAATTTTCCTTTCGGAAATACCAAACACACGATCTGGCGGCATAAAATTGTGTCCTACCATCCGAAATATTCATTCAATACAATGAATATCATCAGGTGCCTTTCTATGCAGAAAACTTGCAAGCATGTCTATCATCGTTGTTTAAAATATACCGAAGAACTGAATATTCTGCAGCAATTGCATAAAATTAAAGCAAAATCATTTTACAAACTTCTTAAAACTAACAGCTAACGAAAGGGATGTTTTTTCTATGGATTGTCAGAAACATTTAGCTCTTCCGAAATTACCTGACCAGAAAGCTTATTTCTCTTCCCAATATAATTTTTACAATTTTTCAATTGTAAATGGTACATCAAATGCTAAAGTTTAGTTCTTTTTTTTTTTCGCTTCTTTTTTTTTATGTCTTCGGTATATTTTAAACAAACAACGCAAATAATGTTCCTTAACAGTAAGAGAAGGTTTCACTGATTTGGTGTAAAGTTTGAAGAGGTTTCTTATATTCAGGTCACATGGTAGATACGTTCTTTTCTTTACTTGACTCCTACAGTAGTGGGATTCCACTGTCAATGAAATTACTCATAGCTAGCTTCTTTGGGCCATTTTTTTCTAGAACGCGATCGCCTCCTCTAATTTCAGTTGGAGTTTAACCTTCAAAGAAAAATTGCTTTACCACACCCTGAATTCTATCCTTTTTCTGGTTCAAAATTTGTATAAAGGCGTTTCTATCTACACCCCAAACACATGCAGATGCATCTCTCTCTCTCTAGGTGCCATCTCCGCGACGAAGATTGGCGATCATCATGGCAATTCTTATTTTGGATGCAACTGCTCTAAAAAGCTCTATCGAGGAACATCCAAACCACTCTCTCAAGTTTCTCTACCAGGATATCCTTCTTCTACCCACGCTTCTTGTACCTTGGATCCTTTTCTGCATTATCAATTGAAGTAAGGCGTATCTTGGTCCACGAGTCACATGGCCGAGATACTGAAGTTTTCTGCTTTTAATTGTTATTAATAACTCTCTTTCTATGTTTAGTCGTTCAAGTATTTCTAAGTTAGTTATCCGATGACACCTTCAGTACTCTTCTGTACACCCACATTTCAAAAGCTTCTAGTCTTTTGGTTATTTCTGCGTTCAAAGTCCATGCCTCGACGCCATAAAGCAGAGTGGCAAAAACATAACATCTAACTAGTCTCAGTCTCGTGTAGTCGTTATTACAAGTAACTGTTGTTCCAAGATAAGTATACTTCTCTACCTGTTCGATGGGTTCACCTTTGACGATTATCTGTTCGTTGTTAGTCTGGGCCTTCTTTGTTATTTTCATGAACTTTGTTTTGTTTACGTTGAGTGTAAGGCCGTATTCTTCGCTATATCGAACAAGTTTGTCCATGATTCTTTGTAGATCTTCCAGGTTTTCCGTTAAAATTACGGTATCATCAGCGTATCTTAGAACAACTATAGGCACTCCATTTACTTTTATTCCTGCACTGTCATTTTCCATTGCCCTTTTTAGAATCTCTTCAGATGCATATTTAAACATAAACTCAATTTCCCCAAGTTTATTTTGTTTTATATGTGCTAAAATAATTTAGCTGTTGAAAAAATTCCATATTATTTTTCTTTTATTACATTCAATTCATTCAAAATCTGGCAAAAACCAAGAAAAGATGAGAAATTCGGTGATGCCACACTTTATTTGAAGATTTTCACCATAAACATATTCCAGCACATTTTCGTCAATAAATCCACACAATGGATTTACACATGGAACATTATTAGGTACTTTCTAAAAAAACTACTAATGATTTGATTTGATTGGAATAATAATAAAAAAAGTTCAGTAAACTGGGTGGGTCATAGAGATGCAAGAAATGTATCGATATATTCTTTCTTTCATTATTAGAGATGCAACAAATGTTTCGATATATTCTTTCTTTCATTATTAGAGATGCAATCTCAATTTCTTTTTTGTGAGGTTGGAATTTTTTATAGCACTCTTTGATGCAAAGTTTACGTATTTATTTTTAAGAGATTTACAAAAAACGACCTGTTTTTATTATTCTAAAGTGCTCAAATGCAGTCTAAGCAGATATCGCTTAAGCAACTGTGGATTTGTTTAAAATATTTTCAGATTTAAATCTTGTATTTCAATAAACCAGAGCAAGAATTGATATGACATGATACAAGTTTTATTGAATCGACAATAAAACTCAATACCTTTAGCAGTTTTCAATTAAATTTTCTTGTCTATTGCCATCACACGTACTTTCAATAGAGAAATACTTTTGTTAACGTTCATTTTATATTATTAAACTTCTCTTTCTCTCTCTCACTCACTCTTTCTGGTGGCATCATGCAAATTGAGATCAAGCAGCAGCAATAAACGTTTAAACAGTCGACGAAGTCGGCTTTGGTTGGGATTTATTGGGTATCCAGTGTATGTATCATTGTGGGCGAGTAATATTGCTGCCGCGGCAACGAATGAGCCAGGGCAGTATTAGCGGAATGGTATAAGAATCAGTGGCGGTTCTAAGACTATTATCCATTCAATACAGGGAAATACGAATGCAAACGTTTCTAGATCACCATGTTACCTATATTTACGCAGAGTTCTATTATTGTGAAGCATATACTATTCTCTGCCACCTATGGCTCTCCTACTAAACAAACCGTTTCCTCCTGTGAGGCCCAAACCAAATCAAGAAGCGCGCTAGCAGCTCTTCGTATATGTCTTGATTGCCATCGTCCTCCTATAACAACATCCTCGGGATTGGGACCTCAACCATTTTATGGTTTAGCGAAGAGCATCTACAAAGAAATGTTCAATAGGAAGAAAGATATTCCTTGGAAACTTCAATCACGAAAGAGTAGAAGCCTATTTGAAACCCAGCATTTTTGCCTCGAAAACACATAGCAAGATTAAACCTAGAAGAAAATGCAGATTATGTGGTGAAGAGAACCAAACTGTCGGACACCTGATGCTAAGGATGGGAGGAAAGTGCGATCCTTGAAATCAACCAAGTGCTTTGGAGCCCATGAGAAGCTGCAATGTGTCCGAGCTGATCTGAATATAGCGTTTCAATTCTTCGTCTGTGCCATGGTAAGTTCCTTGAAAACAAATCGATATTAAAAATTCATATAATAATTGCCGTTTAGTTTTTTAGTTTTCGAACTAGACTGGGTTTGATTGTGTTCCGAAAAACGGTTGTACTGGCCAATGAGAAGACCTTCGCTTCTGTTATATCCCTTAGAGGTTGCGCGTCACGTAGATCACAACGAGTCAAACTTAGGGTATGTACTACATTTATTTAGACCAATAGCAATCACTGGGTGGAAGGCTATTGGATTGTTCTGATTTTTTAAATGTTTAATTAAGCCCATAAACCATTTTGGTTGGTCGTCAGAACTTCTTAAATAAGTATTATTTCTCGATTCCTGTTTAGAATTAGAATTTAGGTCTCCCTCTAAGGGTTGAAGCTATGGGATGAGGATTTCTCAAGAAATTCATTGATCCACCGTGTATAAAATTGTTGATTGTTGAGAAAAAACAGCAGATCAATGCTGGAACAGTTTGTATATATACCTATATATTTCGATAATACATATTTTAAGCACAAGTAAATCCGCCTCTGGTGATAGCAGTGTCGCTTTCAGGATTAGACTATATTCACAGATTTCCATTTAATGTCCAAAACTCGAAGAAGTTTCGGTCTTGATAAAGGATTTTAGAAAGTTAGCAGCAAACGGCACATCGGATTAATAAAATGGCTTTGCCATTGATACATACTATATATCCAAATGAGATCAGTTAAAAATTTTCTATACAAACAGGTTGTCCCATAATGTACCTGTCTGTGGGATTTCCAATTCTTGAAATATCCGTTGTCGTGCAGTAGAAACATCCTCTCCATGTAATGAAGCAAAAGGAATATCCGCTGTATTTGCTCCTCTCTGGACTATTGGCAAGTTCGGAGCTTCGGTCCAATGCGAAACAAGTTGACGCACAAAAGGTTCTCCTGATTTCCTATGAAATACCCTTTAGAGGATATAAAAATAACTTATACTCGTTGCTGAATAAGATTTTAGAAACTTAAACTTATGATTTTTTAGAAAATTAAGACCTTCATCTAAAAAGCATAGCCGACCACTATAAATAAAGTTTGTTAGAGAGAAATATCAATTGAAAATAAAAATACTTGTGGTAGACAATGAAATTAATTTCTACATTTGGGGAACATCCTCTAAAGATTTTAATTCAATTGATGAGGTGTTCAGTATCGAAATAGAAGTGGAATCTCATTCTCCTCGGATGACAGGCCATTGTGCATCTTTTCACAAAATTCTCTATAATTTTTTCACAAAATGAGGCTGTATCTCACAGTCGACGCATTGGATCTCGGCCTTCAGCTCAGGAATTGTTTCTGGTTTACTCTCATAAGCCCGAGATTTCACAAAACCCAAAAAATAAAATAAAACGCATGATGTTGTTGGGCAGTTAACATCACTATTTTGTGAGATGATTTTCTCTGGACATCGTTGCTGTAATTAATGGACTGTTTTACATGCGGTGTGGTGCTGTCCTGCTGGAACCACATGTCGTCCACATCCATGCCGTCCAGTTGAGCCCACAAGAACTCAGTTATCATGATCTGTACAAGGAATGTCACCGTTACTGCAATTCAAAAAAATAAGGGCCTGATCAAAATCTGCACCAGACAGTTGCTCGTTGTGGGTGCATTTGTTTCTGATAGATCGCGTGAAGATTTCTGAGCCCGAAATGCGGCAATTTGGTATATTCACGAAGCCATTTTCATGGGAATGTCAAGATGACTGTTTTCGAAAAATCGGCATTCAATTCACTTTACTCCATTACCGATTGCACGAATTAAGAGCGCTTTACATTGTCTGCTGGTTTGAGCTATTGAGTAAGCTGAACCTTGTTAAGGTGAACATCTACATTGGCTGGGTATTGCTTCGTGAAAATTAAAGTTGTTTTTTTTTATAAAATTTAATTATCATTAAAAATATGGTCGCCGTCAGTCCGCCATTGTTGATATTGTATTGATTTTTTATTATGGAAATTTCATGGTTTACTTACGTAAGTGAATATAATTATTATTTATCTTGTAATAAGACACGGGCAATCGAATTTACTTTTGTCCTACCCTGTATATATATTTGGGTTTTATAGATATTATGTCTCATAGTTTTATAGTTTTCTACCTAATATGTCTACAAGTATAATCTTTCGTCAACATTATACATCTGCAAGTAATAAATTTATTTATCTTGGGCTTTTAACAAATATTCCTAAAGGAATTGTTAGATACCTAAAAGAACGACCTTTCTTCTAGTCGAGAATATTGAGTTTATGTTTATGAGTGAGCCCAAAGATAAAAGCATATATTAGAAAAGATAACCAGAGGTTTCAGTTATAAACATTTAACATTTTCGGCACATCTTCATGTAAATTAAATGTCGAATATTTATTATTATATACAGAAGCTAGGAGTTGGAGGGTGTCACGGTTTCCCATATCAAATAATATATATAAAGGGCGCATAAAAAACAATGGGTTTTTGTCCAGTCGCTAATTCCGGAGATTGAGAAGTCATTATAAAATCGTATTGTTTCTTGCTTTACAAATGGTAGTGACTGGTCAATCTTTTCAACGCACTCCAACATAAGATACCTAAGTATCAACATTTTCTTTATTAGTTTTAATTATTAAAATAGTTGTTTTTAGCCCAAACTTTTGCGTTTTATTTCTTATAAAGTTTTCGTTAAATTCTTGACAAAAGGGTCTTTGAATTATTGTTTTCCTTTTAATATAAAGTGGGTGACCGGCAGAGATAGACTTATAAAAGGTGAGTAATTTTACATACTTTAATACAGATAAATAAAGTTTATATTCTTTGGTTGTTCTTTTTTATTTGAAACCGCTCGTAAAGCTTGATTCGAACCCGTGAGAATTTGAATAGCATATTGGGACTCATTCTGAACTGAGCTATAAAATTAGTATTCTTTCCGAATGTACATAATACCCGCTAATTTCAAAATGCCGAATCGTTGTTGCGTGGTATATTGTAAGGGAATTCACGCGAGAGGTGTTTTTTTTTGTTACGGTCTACTCAGGGTCTAAGGTCAGAGACGAGCTAAATTGTGGACTAAGGAGAGTAAACGTTGGGGACAGAGACTGTTTGGACCAACATCAAGGAAGCTTTCACAAACGCAAGCTTGAAATTATATTCAACAACAATACTAAAATAAAAAAAAAAAGGTTGGATGACTGATGACATTCTTTATTTAATGGAAGAGAGACGGTTGAAAAAGGGTCGTCCGGAATACCTCCAGATGAATCGTGAAATAAAGAACAAAATTAGAACGGCAAAAGAAAATTCGCTTAGCGAGCAATGCAAAAGCAAGCAAAAGTGCCAATTTCAACCCTAAAATGAATATTTGTATAACAAAATCACATTTCGATCTGATATTCATAATTTGAATGTTAGATTTAGAAATCATTTGTCACCTCCAAGCCACAGAACTGTTGTCTTTGAGCGATCGTTTTCCTTTCAAGTTTACACCATCAACAATAACATCCCCAATGACCTGAAATATCTGAAATATCTGAAATATCTGAATACTGGCACTTTCAAAAAAAAACTTCGCTATCGTTCGTTGAATCCACATTAACACTTTACCTATCACTCGTTGACCGTTTAATGCCTTTGTTTGTTATTATTTTAATTTTGTTTTTTTTTTCCTTATATTCTTATATTGCTGTTATGTTGCTCATATTTTGTGTTATTTTGTATTACGATGACTTTTTTTTTGTACAATGAAATTCTGGTTTATTTTGTTTTTTTTTTGTAGTGTAGATTAGTTAGGGATTATGTGTAAGGCTTTAGCTGCTTGGAATAATTGTTCTACTCCCAGTCCGGTCCAATTCCTGATGTTTCGCAGCCATGATAGTTTTTTGCGGCCTATCCATCTTCTGCCCTCAAGTTTTCCCTGGATGATCAGGCGAGGAATGTGGTACTTGGGTCCTCGTGTTATATGTCCAAAGTAGCTAACCTTTCTTGTTTTTATGGTGTCCAGGAGTTCTCGATCTTTATCCAGCTGTCTGAGAACTTCTTCATTGCTAGTATGCGTCGTCCAAGAGATTTTGAGGATTCTCCGATAGCACCACATCTCGAATGCCTCTATTTTATTCATGGTGTCAATTTTAAGGGTCCATGTCTCACAGCCGTACAGAAAAATGCTCCATATGTAACATCGGAGTGTTCTGAGCCGCGTTTGAATTGAGAGATTTCTATTAGTAAGGGTGGGTTTCCATTTATTAAACATCCCACGTGCCATTTCAATCCTCGCTTTAATCTCTTCTTCGCATGTTATTTCATTGTTCAGGGTATTATTATTATTAATAAGAAAAAGGCCATTTTCAAAGGAGGTGTTAGAAAAAGTGTTATCTCCACTTTTTCCTTGATTTGTCATATTTTCGTTACCGGTATTTTTTTCTTGACCTCTGAACTGTCGTCAAGTCCACGTTTGATGTTGACAAATTCGATTAATTGATTTTATCCTTTACAAATAGTCCTGTTTATCGACGATCAGTAGATTCTCATTTATTATCCTAACAGAGTCTTATTGTACCTTTACCTCAACCTCCTCCTCCTTTTTGAATAGGTTGCAGCTCCACTAAATGTTTGTGTAGGTAAATGTCACATCAAATATTAGATGTCATTATCATCATTATGTACTTGGTACACACACTCAACGAAATTGATGGATAGAGGGATGTTTGTATACGTAAAAGCTAACTCCGTAAAGGACATTAAGTAATTCTAGAAATTTATTTAGCTGGTGATTTTCATACATGCATAATGCGAATTTCCACGTTATCTAGATGGATTATACTTGGGTTATATACGAGGTGTGGTCAAGAAAAGTTGAGTTTTTAAGTTTCACTGTTACATATAGGTACAGGGTGTCCCAAATTCGATGGTTTTGCGGGTTTTCTCGGTTTAAACGGTTTTCGGGGCACTGTGCTTCTTTTTTAGTAAATTTAAGATGCCACAATCAGAATTAAGATAACACTTTTACTTTTTGGAAACATTGCATTTTGGGACCCCCCTCGTATCTCGGTTATCCGGTAACTTATCAGGAAGCTGTAAATCCGTCGACACATTGGATAGAGTTTGGAAGAAGAAAAATTTTTTTATTTGTAGATTTAGAAGAAAAAGTCATTCTTTATAAAAACGTCTGCTTGTGTCGAAACTACAATTTC
The DNA here is from genome assembly GCA_911728435.2 of Apoderus coryli. Taxonomy (NCBI): domain Eukaryota; kingdom Metazoa; phylum Arthropoda; class Insecta; order Coleoptera; family Attelabidae; genus Apoderus; species Apoderus coryli. The sequence goes on from OU452207.1 coordinate 2,446,361, forward strand.
AAATACCAAATTTACGATTACTATACAGTGTATATCAAAAATAACATTTTTAATGATTTTGATTTCCTTGTTTTTTTTTTTAATTTTATTATTTTAAAAGTAACTATGAAATTAACCACTTTGAAAAAAAAGTTTATTAGTGTTTTTTGCACAATTGGTGTAATAAATCACGGTTTTGAGAATATTTTCATAAAATTAAAAAAAAAACAAAAAAATCAAAATCATTAAAAATGTTATTTTTGATATACCCTGTATAGTAATCGTAAATTTGGCATTTGAAATTGTAGTTTCGACACAAGCAGACGTTTTTATAAAGAATGACTTTTTCTTCTAAATTGACAAATAAAAAAGTTTTTCCTCTTCCAAACTCTATCCGTGAACACATTGTATAACAATATTTAGGCTCTAAAGTGACATTTTCCGAAATTTAGTAGTAGTAGTGCTGGCTGGAAAGAAATTTAAATCCAATGATGAAATAATCGCTGAAACTGTCCATTTTGACGAGAAATTGCCGTATTTGGTGTGCAGAGCCGCTAGAAGCACTGTTTGGTGTGGATTATGGGCCGGTGGCATGATTGGATTGCCTAAAATGGAAGAGCTGGATTTGTCTGACAGGTGGTTTCAGAAAGACGGGGCCACTTGTCACACAGCATGCGAAACAATGGCCCAATTGAGAAGCGAGTTCGGTGAACAGTTTATTTCACGTTTAGGGCCGGTCAATTGGCCGCCTAGTTCGTGCGATTTAACGCCGTTATACTATTTTTTTGTGGGGCTAAGCTAAGGCTTATGTCTATAGAAATAAGCCCGCAACGGTTGACGCACTGGAAGCCAATATTGAAGAATTTACTCGTGAGATACCGGCCGATATGTTGGAGAGAATATGCCAAAATTGGATCCAGCGTATGAGCCATTTGAGGCGTAGGCGTACATGAAATCATCTTTAAACATTGAAATTTTATGTTTTTTTTTTTTAAATCAATTCCGAAAGTTCTTAAAAGATCACCTTATATTTATTTATGCAGTCATGACCAAATCCTTTATATCAAATAATAATGTTCACTAACAAACTTAAGAATATCTAAGTTCAAGGTTTATTATCTCAACATAATTTAGCAGATGCTTTCTATAACAAAAGCCAACTCAAATTTTTGTTTACTCAAAGAATTTTAATCCACTTTCCTTGTTCTCTTCTCCATGCCCTCGATGCAGACAATAACAAATAAATTCCGTTATTATGACTATTATGCTAGATAATTTGAGAGTTGATTAACGTACACTATGGCGCTCGGTATACCACCAAATCAAATTAGAACCGACGAAAATTAAACCGATTCACAGTCCGCCACTATGGCATGGAAACGCAACAATCGTCAATTAAGATGACAAAATGAAGACTTTTGTCTTTTCCAAGGATATTCGCCAGACTGTACTGAGGGATTATTTTTTAGTAATAATTGTGGTGGAACTAAAATTCGGAAGATTTATAGGGCGTATACCGGGTGTCTCACCGGGAAGCGTTTCCATCGATTATTGAGGAACATTCTGAGAATCTGGTTTAGTACTTACCCAGTAAGCACACATACGTTTTTTAAACGTAAAATCAACGTGTCATTGGTTGATTAAACGTGTACGTTTTAAAAATAACCGTTTTATTTTGGTACAAAATAACACCGTTTTAATTCAACGTTTTTAATACGAACATTTCTGGCCAAAATCTAACTTAAGAAAACTTTTAGGTTAATATGCCGTTATTTTGAATGTTAAATTTAATACGTTTTTTTAACATACTGTCTAACCATATTCAGCTTTTCACACTTTTGTTTAACGTTTTAATTTAATATACTATTTAATAGGTTGAATAAAATTAACGTTTTTTATACGTTAAAACCAACGCATAATAAGTTAATCTTAAGTAATAGAAATAAAAAACGTCGTATTTTCCTGACGAAATTATAACAGTCATTATCTTAATGTTAAAATAACGTACTAAGCGGATCGCATGTTTGACGTTTATCAATACGGGTTTTTAACGTTTCTCGAAACCAATAAAACGTGTAGGAACAAACCTTCTACTAGTGTACTCCAGTTTCCAAATTCGACAGCGTAAGTGACTGTCACTGTCAGAACCAATACGATGGTTTCCCACCTTTTAAAAATCGTCGATTTATTTACAGTGAGAAAAACGTGTTACAAAAAGCCTACCTACATTGGTCATTTTTAATAGTGTACAACACGTATTTTTAAAACGTTGTTTTTACTAATAAAAATGATGTTTGTTAAATCACGGGAAGGAATCCTATTGGTTCTGACGGTCAGACAATCACTAACCCCATTTCATTTTTGCATTAATAAACGAATGTAATTCCCCTTTTACATTAGTAGCGTCGCTAGTTTCATCAACAATCTCGTGCTTTAGTTTAGTGTGGGTGTTACGTTGTGATTTTTGGAACTAGACATTATACCTAAATGTTTTATATAGGTAGGTACCATAAAAAATATATCCTATCTAATTTAGTGGACCGTCTTTCGTATAAAGATGATCATAACCTAATAAACTTTGCCTTTGCTAAATCGTAACTCGAACACAAATTTGACACTTTAAAATACATATATTTTGTACGTGTGTTTATTGGGTAGGTCGACGAGGCCGATTCGGGTACATTGTTTTCAAGAATCTAGTACTTCCGGTTATAGCGGAAGAGGGTGTCAACTTTATTCTTCATGTATATATTTATTACGTATGTTCAGCCGTTTTCGAAATATTTGAAATTTTATGTCCAATGACGTTTGCAGATTAAAAATTTAATTGATTTTAGTTGATGGCTTTAGAAAGCCAATAAATACAACTGAGGGACGCCCATGGTAGATAGATAAATATATAGATAGATACTTTTTTGGTCATGTATTTTTATCACCTATTCAACTACTTAAAGGGCTGTATATTATATCATTTTTATAATCTAATTTTTTTACCTTTTTCTACTATTATTTTTTGTTCTGCATTTTGTAGGTATCTTTATTCAAACCAATCAATCAAATTTATATATAAATTTTTGACCGCCTTTTATGTGAACGCCTGTGTGAACCAATTCTTAAATTTAACAATAAAAAATCCAGGGCCGTATTTAAAAAAACGAAGTTGATGACGGTTGTTCAAAAATGAAACGTCGTAGTGAAAATTTGTAAACGCTATCTTATTCTCCTCAAAAAGTAACAATGAGAAAGTGCTTTTAATTTTTTTGAATCTGTAAAAATAACGTCAGAAATAAATACAAACGAAAATTGCGAAAAATAGTTTTTTCAAAAATTCTCGAAAACGGCTAAAGTTACTTTAATTTTGAAAACACAATTTAAAAGGTGTTTAAATTGTACAACGGACATTGGAACTTCTACCGTTTCCAAGATTCCAATGCTATCCCATTTTTATATTGGACACATATACCCAAAACATCCAAGGTACCATCGACCAGCAATCACCCTGTATGATTTGGAGAGCTAAAACTGACGGCTTCAACACTTTGAGTGTAAATAACCTCATTTTTAATTCACTATACTATCCCAAAGAAGCTTTGGCCACACCCGGCTATGATTTTCGTCAGATCGTTTAAGGCTTGGTTTTGTTTAAAATTACAAAAGCAGTTAAAAGAGTGGAGAGAGAAAGGAAAAGTAGAACGCGGGAAGAAGTCACAGCTTAGCTGGAAATTACAATAATTCTAATAAAGAACTTTTATTATTTATCCTTGTTTGAGAGAGAGATTAAAACTTTTTGTACATTTTAACATTATAAAATATAATATAAGAGAAGAAACTTTATTGTTTTGGAAGATTTTACTTTTGCAATGGTTGTGCGCCAAGATCTAGTAATAAATTTATCCAACTATTTTATTTACAACAAACACTATTAATTTCGCCAGAAGGAATTATCCAACAAGTTTGTTGGTTGCTCCTTTTAATTATGTGCGAAATTCGAGCCACTTTTAATTGTTTTTCTCTACTTCTTTGATTGAGTTAAAAATTAAATTAACAATTGCTTTAGAACTCCAAAAATGAAGTAGTTTAATCTATTTTACAATTACTGAAATACTTTTCAAAAAATCTGTCAATCCCTTATTTACATTACAAAATGATACAGTGAGGAGTCAGGAAAATTTTCTATAAAATTTGAAGGAATTTTTTTTTCGAATAAACACTTGCTCACATCACTTTTGGGTTTAAGTTGCTCATTTTTCGACGTAACAGAAAACTATACAGGATCGCTCATATAGATAAACGTAATTGCGTAATATGTGTTCTTACGTAACACCCTGTATATTATTAATATTAAAGAAAGCCCAAAATGTCCAATTGTTTTTTGTCATTTTGACGATTTTGCGTGAAGGTTTTACCTTGCTTCCAAATTTCGTAAAAATGTTTCAAATAAAAGAGAACAATCAAAAACGTTTAACTCCACACAAGATTTTATTCAATTATGAATATGGAAACTAGTTTCCGCTTAACAAGCCATCATCAGTCCAGTTAATAAAACATCTGTGTACAGAAAACATCAAACTCTAATCAAAAATTATACGAAATAACTTTTCTTCTTAAGTTTAAACTGTGATAAACACTTTGACGTTTATTTAACTGTCAGTTAAGACTTAGCTAAGTTATTTAACTAGGCATTGTAACCCACCCTTAAAAGATACTCTTTAAACAATTAGCCAACTATTTTGAAAGAAATAATTTATTTTCTCCGAAATAATTTGGATTTAGACCCAAACTTAACACCGTTTCAGCTATAGAAAATTTTATAAATAGCGTTATAACCGTTTTTGAGAGTAGGAGGCTTGTGGGGGCTTCTTTTCTTGATTTAACAAAGGCGTTTGATTGCGTCTCACACGATATCTTGTTGAGTAAACTGGAGCGATACGGTATGAGTGCGAATTCGATTCGTTTGCTGAGTTCCTATCTCACTGGTAGGAATGTTGTAACGATGTTTGAGTCAAAGTCTTCTGAGCCCTTGTTGAGCTCTTGTGGAGTCCCACAGGGCTCGGTGCTCGGACCTGTATTGTTTTTGATTTTCATTAATGATTTACCGCTACATCTGCCATGCTCTGACCTGACATTGTTTGCAGACGATTCAACTATTGTCGATGTTGAACTGTCGACTGATGTTCTGGCCTCAAGTATGATTAATTCACAGTCGAGGGCTGCTGACTAGTTTGCAGCTAACAAACTCTGTATGAATGCCAATAAAACAGCTACTAAAATATTTACATTACGTGAGACGGATGTTGCTGTTTCTGATGGTCTGGTAAAGTTTTTGGGTGTCACTTTGGACCAAAAGCTAACCTGGGTGGGTCATGTCGAGGTTACCATTGTTTAATTTTATAACGTTAGGTATTTTTACAATTTAATAGCAGAAATTTGTTTTACCGGGTTTGTCTGTATATACCTCACTATATTTAATTAAAGCATTTTTAAGTTGTAGGTGCTGAGCTGATTCATCAGCATTCATTAATTCATTAGCTGATCTTATATGATTTAAATTGTGTTTAAAATCTGCCATAACCTTAAGATTCAAATTACTCTCAAAAGTTCAAAATTCATGTTTGGTATTTAATAATAATAACTTTAACTTTATTGTCATAAAAGAATCACAAAAGTTCTTGTAGACAAAGTCATACTTAAAATAATATATAACAAAGACGTATACAAATACAAAAGATTAATGTAATTAATCGTTTGAAACACAATATAACAAAAATATTTTAAAAACATACGTAAACCTACTACATTATGTTGTCAGTGTTAGTGGGAAGGCAAGAGTAAAATCTCAAATCCCCCAAACAGAACAGAAAAGACAATACATTAAAATCATCAAACCAAGCCAAAAGCGGACCAACACAACAAAATCAAAACAAACACTACCACGCATCAGCAAAGTAGTTCTCCAGTGAGTAATAGGCCTTCTCAAGAAGAACGCGCTTAACAGCCTCCCTAAATTGCTTGGGATTTTTTACAGCCGTCAAGTTTGGCGGCAAATGATTGTACATTATGCGACTGTCATAAAGGAGTGATTTCTTTACCAAGGCAGACCTCGGATAGGCAAGTGCACCCGCTGAACTAGTCTCGTGGGATAAGGGTGACTATTATTAATTCAGGAACCACGACAAAATGAGACTCACTTGACAAATATAATTTAAAGTATCTAAAATCAAGTTTTGCATTAATTGCTTGCAAAAAATTTGCCCCAATTATAATTGGAACATTAAATCGGAAATTAAAAGGAATTCACGACAAAATTCAACATTTTCAACAAAAAAAATTAAGTAGAAGTTGATGAGCGATGCGTTTTAGTTTTATTTTAAACGCTCCTGCAATCGAACACCAGTCACAGGAAAAATAGGAATGTTATCATGAGAACTACTAACTGTGCATAAACATCCCCCGAAATGCAAGTATATACATTCTGGGGGGCGTAATTTGAAATCGGTGCAACTTTAAAATGACGTCAGCTTTATTCGGGTTCGTACAAGAACTGTTCTAGAACCAGCAGTTTGCTGTTCGGGTTTGAAATAAAAAAGTTCAAAAACGGTTCTAGAACTGTAAGAATCGATCCCTGCTGTTGGCATCTGAAGTATTGAGATAATCAATGTGTAGAAGCCATCATGAAGAATCCCACTCCAGATATACTCCAAGAGCTGCAATTTTCTGGGAAAAAAGAAAGTGTTCTCATAATTAATTAATTGTAGAATAGAACAAAAGCATTTTATTTTTTCAGTTCTAAAGTAGTAGTTCATTCAATTTTCGTTATTATACTCAATGAGGGATTGAATAAAGCAAACAGTTTTATTTATTTAATTTGGTCAAGAAAACGGGGTTGATGCGTGTCTTTAGATGGTGATTTGGTATTTGCATAACTAACTAATACTCATCGGGGGCTAGTAGAAACTTGTACCTAGATGTACATGATGTTGATTCAGTATTAGTCGAGCGCTATTAATGGGGATAACCAGTAGTTGACAAGATGCATCTCAAACTATCTACCTTGTGCTTGTGCACAGGGCATTTGCCAATATTGGTCGACAACTAACTGTAAATTAGTAGATACATACATAGATACACACATCAGCCATTGCATACACTTCAAGAGAATTACAATGTATTCTAATAGTAGTGTAATATTATGGACAGAGAACAACAAACTGTTTAAAAGATTGAGCTTACTTGCCTAAAAAAATCACACGAATTTTTTAAAAAACATGAATAACTTCGCTTAATTTCGCAGCACAATAGCCCTTATCTTTTATAACTTGGTTCAGTCTATTTGCCCATAAAAGTCCAATACATCTTAAGCATTCTAAAAAGAGAGCTTAAAAATCTTACTAGATGAGTGCAAAAATTCTATTAAATTCTGACAGTGTTTAATAAATTTGAATTACATATTTTAACTATTATAGATATTAGCAGGTAGTAAATTCACGTCTCAGGTTTTATTGGCATGTTTTGTAGATATATAATGGGAAATTCCCAACATGTGTGCTTGCGTTGTTTTTGTGAAGGCCATAAACAGGTAAAATATAATACATTCTCAATTATACTTAAGGAATTGAAAATCGGAAGACCTATTGTATAAATTAGAACAATTTTATTTTACTCTATCTAAAATTAATACATTTATATTTATATGTAATCAATTTCACTTTTTTTTTCTTTAGAGCTGAACTATGGCTAATTGCTAGTTCCATATTATTAATAATTTTATTAATTTTTATAAGAATACACATTCCATTTAGCTCTATCAACGTTAAACTTGAAACACATTAATATCAATTGCTTATCATGAAAAAACAAAAACAAAAATATAACTTCCGTTATTGATAGTTCCCAAATAATCAGCAAAGAATATACATAATATTGGTAATTGGTAATCAACATTTTTTTTATAAAAATATTTGTACTGCCTCACAACCCTCAGGACTCACGGGCCGCCACAGGTAGGAACCTAAGGTGAGGTGGGGTAAGTGTGTAATCGGGGCAAGTGTGTAGAACGCCCTTGTCTATTAAGGGTTCTGTAGCTCACTAACGTCATCTATGAATATATAGTCTAAACATGATTATATACTCTTCTAAAACAGAAAATTGCAAGAAATTTCATTTATAACAACAACATATTATTCAAACGGTCGAGACCAGTTCGTCTTCACTAACACTAGTTAGTATACAATTTATTAATCAGCAGTCATCCTTTTAAACAATTATTCTTTTTGATATTTTTGTGGTGCAATACAAAGTAAAGGTAAGAAATACTTTAACATTATTAATATTTTTTAATTTTTTTTATTATAACCTCAAACTTTTGAGTACTAAACATTTGCCCCGGCAAAAAAGCACGATGGGGCAAATGTGTAGTAAATAGTGTGGACAAGTGTGTAGTATGCTACACACTTACCCCTAATTAATTAAAAAGAGTGAATAATTACGGATTTTAATTGTTTTAGATAATAATGGTGCGAAATTATAAAAGAATATCAAACAGGGGAAGTACGTACACACCTGAAATATTAGAGAGAGCTTTAGATGAAATTAAACGAGGCATAATAACTCAATACGCTGCACATATAAAATACAACATTCCCCAAATGACTCTTAGTTATCACAGAAGAGGCATTCGGGGCAATAAAAGCAAAACGATGGGAAGAAATACGGACGGCCCTTTCATGTGAAGAGGAGTCTAGACTTGCTGAATGTTTGATAACCATGGAAAAATGGGGTTGGGGATTATCACGTAACGATGTGTTTAATACTGTTCAAAAATATGTCACTATAAACAAAATTAAGTCTCCATTTAAGGACGGACGACCTGGTGAAGACTGGTACCTTGGTTTTTCGAAGCGCCATGGTTTATCAATCAAAAAACTTCAGTCTGTAGAATATGCTCGGAAAAAGTGTTTAGATCCATTTATAATTAACGAGTATTTCAAGATATTGGATATGCAGCTGAATGTTCTCAATTTACGAGATAAACCTAGGCAAATATGGAATCTGGACGAAACTAATTTTTGTCTGGACGCTAGCAAAACCAAAATAGTAGGAAAACGAGGAGCTCCATCATCAAGGACCACTGCAGGAAGCGGAAGAGAAAATATAACAGTGCTTATGGCTGTAAGTGCTGATGGGTTTAAAGCTCCACCATTGATTGTTTTTAAAGCTAAAAACATGTGGAATGACTGGGTTGCCCCGGCAACGGAATCATTTCCTGGAACTACATACGCCGCAACTATCAATGGATGGATGGATTCAAATGTATTTCTTCAGTATTTTCAAAAAAGCTTATTAAATACATTCGGGCCTGAGCGGCCGGTTCTACTGATATACGACGGTCATGTGTCACACGTTGACGATCGACTAATTACAGCCGCAAGAGAAAATGGGGTAACAATTCTTAAATTACCTCCTCATTCGTCCCATCTCTTACAACCGCTTGATTTAAGCGTGTTTAAATCGCTGAAAGTTAAATGGGAACAGGCGTTGATTGAGTGGCAGAAACATCATGAAGGGAGAAAAATTGCAAAGAAAAAGTTTAGTTCTTTAGTAGGAAAAATATGGACAGAAACAAATCCGGATATCATATCCAATGGTTTCAAGAAAGCTGGGATTTTTCCTTATGATCCACATGTTGTTACTGAAGAGCACTATGATCCGTTTTTGTTTAAAAGATACACAGAATATATTATACAGAGAAATAATATTTCACATCTGCCGAATAGTAATGAGCTACTAAATTCTGTGGACAATGATCAGTCGGGTCCTTCGAATTCCGATCAAACAATTCATTCAGATGTAATAAATCAACAAGATAATTCAGTCATCAGTCACCCCAGCTCCTTTGAAGAGTTACTACTGTCTACTGTTAAACAGGCAAGTGTCCCAGGAAAAACAAAAAAAAGGAAAGTTGCGTCGGGTGCAGAAGTACTAACATCTGACGAAGTAATGCACCGTTTAACTTTATTGGACGGAAATATCAAAGTCGCCGGGCGCAAAAGACAGCAAAAAACTTATAACGGGCCACCTGACGAACAAATTTGTGAAGATGAAATTATGTTTAACGACAGTGATGATGATGTAGAGGAAGAGATGAGGGAAGTAGAAGAGTTAGAGAGAAGTATGGTAGAAATAAATAAATCTCTCCAAGATATAGGGAAAGATGATTGGGTGCTAGTATGTCTTGCAGGGAAAAGAACAAAAAAATATTATGTTGGCCAGGTTATCTGTGCCATTGAAGATGACGAATTAATTGACATAAAGTTTGCTCGAAAAGTTCCTACTTTAGATCCTTTATCTCTATCAACTTTTTCTTGGAAGTATCCTGAAGAATGCGCTTCTATTAACCGAGATGATATTATACTTACTCTTCCAAAGCCAAGGTTAATTGGAAGACGAAGCTTGATAAAGTTTGATATAAATTTTTCTACTTATAATTTGGCATTCTTAAAATTTTTATTGTACTCTTGTTAATCCTTAAAGTCTCTTAAACAGAATATCCTTAGGTTTTCACAAGAATTTGATATGTTTTGTTCTACCTTATATTAGTTAAACAATATTTTAATTAAAATGCTGTTTTTAATTTCTCAATTAACCTATGTTGTCTTATTTAGTTCCCAATCAAGTTTAACAAACTTGCCCCATTTTCTTTTACACGCATTAGTATAGGAGATACAAGACGGTTACACACTCGCCCCAAGTTCCTGGGTAAGTGTGTAGTGGTGACTTCGTTAAAGCAAAAAATAAATAAAACCCAAACGCATTTCTTTTAAACTTTAGCGCTATTATGGTATATTGAGAACATCATAGGGAATAAACGATATCAAGGAAAAAAACGGTTACACCACTATTTTAATTTTTAAAAGCCAATACATTAAAACTTTAATATTTTTACTAAACTCTTACCCCACCTCACCTTATGCCAAACCTTGTTATGAGAGGAAAACGGACCTACTTTTTATAAATTCCCCAAAACTGTTAATGTTGGGGAACGATAAATGTCAATCCCGTGCCAACCTTGACAGTCCCGTGTTTATAAGTTTCAGAAAATCTCAATTATTCAATACAATTTGTCAGTTATCATTTAAATTCGTCATGAGCTAATAATAAACCATGACTCATGCATATTTTTTTCTCAATATTATAAACTTTTTGTCGGCTCGAAAACCAATATCATAATTACTCGATTCTTGTGTATTGACCCATATCCTAAACTAACCCAATTACCTAACTGCTTTGTTCAAAAATTATAATTAAAAAAACATTGGAGAAGATCGAAGCTACAACCTTCCGATTACAAAAACCGCCCGCTACCACCCGGCGTACACTCAGTATACGTCTGTTATGCGAATTACCACAAACACATACGAGTACTTACTGATAGCCTTGAACAGCAATGAATTTACTTCAGACTGTCCCGGGGTGTAGTGGTTTCGAAACCCGGGCCGCGCTGCATGTCGCGGCTTACCCGAGTAAAATAATAAAATTAACTGGATGATGGCTAAATTGCCTAAGATGAAGAGGCCAATAAAAAAAAACCTATAAAATACAGCATAAAAAATTGTTTACATAGGCGTCCATAAATAGTAGAAATTGGGTCAAAAAAATTTACTGAAAAAATGATATATTTAGGCTTTAAAGTAGTTGTCGAAAAAACAATAGCTGATGTCTACATAATAAAAAAAGCTTGTCATAGGAGACAGGTAAATGACAAAAAACTTACAAAAACATTACTTTTACACTTAAATATGCTATTCGTGGCTCCAGGGCAACTGTTTATTTTTAATTGTTTCCTAAATAAAATAATTTCCCAAACAAAAGTTGAAAACATTACAGACAGAAGAGGGAAATCAAACAGTTTCCCTTCCATCTCCATTCTATGTGGTGAAATATCGGCAGGAAAGCAGCAGGAAAATCGATGGGAAAAGTAGAGGGCATGAAGCATCAGCCTCGAAAATGCTGTAGGCGATTTTAAACACCACCAACATCACACCGAAAATTCGGAAAGGCTTTTTAGAATGTTTTCAGGCCGACACTTTCGTAAAATGCACTTTTGGAATTATCGTATAATGTTCACAGTTGAAAATGGTGTTTTGGTGTTTGTTTGACTTCAGAAAAGTGGACAAATTAAACTTATTAAAGCCCATTGGTACATAAATGTGCCAGCGTAATTTTATTTTTTAAACTCCCCAAACTGAGATTTTGCTTATGTAGTCATTTACATGTCATATTTTTTTTTAGGTTTCACATTTTGTTTTATTTTTGCCAAATTAACGAAAACGAATAATTTTACTACACATGTCTGCACTGATGTAAATATACATTTTTTGTCTACTTTCCATTACTTTACTAGATTTTACATTTTTCATTTTGCTAATAATAAATTTTCTAAAAGTTGTACACCAGACATCCTCAGTCGTTTACCCCTCGAGCATGTCCTAACCGCAGGGGCGTAGTGATGCCGTTACGGGCCTGTGTTCCAAGCAATTTCCGGGCCCACTCCTTCACCGCCACACCCATTGAAAAACAAAGTACGAATATTTATACGTTTATTAAGAATTCAAACAAACTTAACCAAAGCACAATTTAAAATATGAAAACTAAAAAATATTTCTTTTTTTAGTTTCTGAAATATAGGGTGATTTGTGAAAAACTCCGAATTTTATTTTCTTAAATATTTTGAAAACTATTGATTTTCGACACAAAGTTTAAAATCAATCAATTCCATTAGGTCTTTAATTGATTTTATCTTACATAAATCACACTTAAAACAAGTTGAGGCGATATCGTATCGGAAATGTCTTCGGAATATTTGACGTACAATTCCTGATCCATCCGATAAAATACCGGGCCCCTTGAGGATACCGGGCCTGTGTTCCGTGGAACACGCGGAACACTGGTCACTACGCCCCTGCCTAACCGCACCAGTTTTGAGTGTAATACCTGATAAATAGCCCTGCATCCGAAAACATGCTTTGAAAATTTCCATAAAATATAGCTTCTTATTATGTTTGTCACATTTGTCAATAATTTTCTCTCTCTAAACATTTCTGTGTTCTGCATATCATCTAACTTTAATAATTTTGTAAACATATTTCCTGCAATTTCCTCACTCAATTCAATTACACCTCCTTTAATTCATTGATTTATTTCTAGCTGTTCGTTCCAGATAGCTGTATCTCTACAGCAGTAGTATTCTTGTGCAGGAGAGTGGATATTTACCATTCTCCATTCTCTATGTGTTGTCTGCTCTGTTAACGTACTATAATATAGGTGCAATGCGGATTGGCGATGATCGAAATAGAGGGATATCAATATTTAATATAAAACTACTGGTTAGTTGATTTAGCTCTCATTAGATAAATATATTGAATATTGCTGTAACATTATTTTGTGGAATATAATCAATGCCGGGTGTCTGCTAAGGCTACCGACCAGCTGTACCCGTATCTCCGAAAGTATAATATAACATACTAGTTTGGGGTAGAGCGGTGAGTTTAGAAGGAGTTTTTATACGTCAAAAAGAATAATACGTATCATCTATAACTTGCCTTACATTTTTTCATGTAGAGAGACTTTTAAAACAAAAATGTCTTGACTACTAACATACACCAGAATATAGAAAAGCTTCGTACCAACGGTAGTTTGTGCGAGCACAGTACTCGGGGTGCGAATCGCCCACAGGCTAAGCATAAGTTTTATATACGGAGCCCAGTATACTCGGTTCAATATTATTTTAATTATTATTGTCTGGGAGGCGATCGTGCGAGAGTCTATGTTCTATATTGTTATTACATGTTTCTTTTTTGTTTTTTGTTCTTTTTTTGTAGGTATACGCTAATGTTATATTCTTGCCTATGGGCTACGATGTGTTTTTTTAATTGTGTGTAATAAATTGATTTGGATTTGTTGTAGTTTTAATTATTCACTGTATGACTTGCCAATGTATATATTTTATGTACAAATTGATATCCAATAAAATTATTATTATTATTATTATTACTATTTGTCGTACAAATTAGAGGTTCATTGTAGGACTCCCCCAAACTCATACCACAAAATTTAGCTCAATTGGTTAAAGCGTTCAGGCGCTGTCGTGGATGGATACATGCAGACACACACACCTTCAACCTCCACGTTCGTTTTGAAGACATCTCTATTTTAAGATTTATTTTTAAATGCTTTCTGAACTAGCTGTATCTTTTTTCTGTACACCTGTGAGGACCTACGTTATGAGTAGTCGCGTAATAAGGTCCAAACGTTGTCGGGACTGAAACGGGGTCCTCATAACGAAATCTGTCCAGACAACGTCGATGGAAAACTGGCGATTGTCCCCACAACGTACCCTAAGTCCATACACACACAGGAGGTTTTCACATTTCCAGTTCTGAGATTGCTATGATAAAAGCATACTTATATACAACAAAAATTTTAATTCACAACCATTAAAAATCAAAAATACAAAAATCATTTTAACTTAATAAACATTAGAACAATAATCTAATAATATGTTTAATTTCACCGACCTGTTGACATAATCTTACGCATGATGCCACTGAAGATGAAATTATAATATTCCGAAACATGTCTGGCAAAACCTCCCCCACCTGACCATATACATATATAGAGAAAATTGTGGAGCTGATGTCGTTTGATTTGTAAATAAATCCCGCTCCTCTTCGTATTTGTAGGATCGCGGTTGATTTTTTAGTAAGTGTTGGGGTCGTTCAGTAAGTTAAGCATTTTTTGTGAGTTATTGAAATGTGCGAGGGAATTTTCAATGCTAGAAATGATTTGACGACAATCGTTTTCATGTAATGTATTTGATTTTGGAGCGAAATTTGGACCAAGACATAAAACCTCATTCGCAATACTGGTGTCACTTAGATTTTCGATAAAAATATTTTTGTTTTGTTGGACGTCATCATTATTGTGGTTTTTTACCCCTTTCAGAGTGTTTAGTTTTGAAATGTTTTTTATTTTAATTTTGTTAAAAGTTGGTTCATATTTTTGATTTTCGCTTTAATAAAATTCATCAAAAATATGCCTTGCTAAGTGAGCTTCTAATTCGTTCTTCACTATTTCATTACTCGTCAACAAATATTGTAAATCATGGAAATTGTCAGATATTAGTAAGTTGAGAATTCTTAATGTGAAATTATTGGTTAGAGAGTTAAATTGATGTTGGAAGTTTACACTTTTCGGTTGCAAATGTTGTAAATTAAAACATAATTTTGGCTTTAGATTATCAGTCTTACATCTCAATAAAAATATTTTTCTATTTTTCCGTTTAGCAATTTTTTCTAGATTTTTTGAAAAAAGATTATATTTTTTCCATACATCATCTCCATAACAGCGAACAACAGAGAATATGAACTCCCACCACTTTCTATTGTCCTGTGCGAGGCATGTGGTAGCCATTTTTTAATATACTCGACAGATCCGTATTTACGTTTTATTGAAATTACAGGATAGGTAAAGAACAGGGGAGTAATAGAATTATTTTATAATAGAATTACATCTTTATTAATTATAAAAACAAACAAATACTTTTTTACTTTTATTCATGTTTCCATATAATCATTGAAAATAAAATACGTACATGAGTACATGCCTGCGATGAATGAAAATGCAATTTATAGCAATACAATAGATTATCAACTCAACTTACATAAATTAACAAACATAAATCATTAAATTAAAAAAAAACTTTGTATACAACACAACATAAAAATGTTAGCTGATCAGTTTCTATTTAATAAAAAAATCGGAGACTAATATTAATCAATGTGGTAGTAGATAACAATAATTAAAAATGGCAACTCGCCGTGCATAGGGACGAGAGGCACTGCCTCTGACTTAAAATTATTAAATTACGGCCAGTATGGATGTTTTTATTGACGTTGGCCTACTCTCGTTCTGCGTAGGTATAATCAATCTATCAATCTTTGCGCCATTTTTGAACAGTAAAAAAATGTTAATTGGGTAAAAAGTTAGTGAGGCACTGCCTCATAGGACTAGCCGCCTCTGATTCCTGCCTATGCATTCTTTTTTAATTTCTGCTTTAATAATCACAAGCACATAACTCCCCAATTTAATCAGGGGATCCTGATTGTCGCTACCAAAGGAAGTACTTTTTGTAGTCAATTTCGATAGGGGAAGAATTTTCGCTATAAATATCTTTGAAATTGCGCTTAGTTAGCATTTTCATTTCTATAGGGAGAATGTCAATATCAGACCTAATATTGTCTACTTCATTTTGAAAAAGAAGGCGTAAGTTACTTTGACGTCTGGATAATTTTTTATAAAAACGGCGTGTAAATTTTTGAGCGTGTTACAGCTATTTGCACTGGTTACACTTATGCTTAAGTGGAACTTAACTTTGACGTATTTACAGTGTAACTTAAATTTTGTTGTTAAATTACAAAAATACCTATATATTTTTAAATGGAACATGTCTGGTCTAAAGGTGAACAATATTGTCGACGCTTTGGAAAGAGTTTTTTACAACTTATAAACGTGCACACTCGCTCGCTGTTATCTCGCGATACAATAACAACAACACAAAAATCTCACGCAACAAATCTGTTAGTGTGCAACGTCCTTTAAATTGTTATTTGAATAAAGTAAAATGCTTGTATATATTCAAGTATTATCCTATACAGATACAATTAGTGCTCAACTGCTACAAACTAGAAAATATAATAACAATAACAAAATAAATGTTTGCATATATAAAAATTGCGCAAAAGAAAAAAAATGTGTAAATATAACCAACAAATTTGCATAGTAAATTGTAACAAAATGTGTGTGTATTTTTTACTTTAGAGATGGACCAGGGCTCATAATATAACCATAATAATTTCTGTGTTTGTTATATTCTGAAAAATATTCACATACACTGCTGGGATAAAATATGAAGCTGTTGCACAGATACCTAATTTTGTTTATGGCAAATATGAGTGTGTAATTTTAATTATTACGAAATATACATGCAAGAACGTGACATATTTTGTGTTAGTTTTGCTATTATATCTATGTTACAAGGTTTCATCGTAGTGTACGGACATTTTTCAACAATAATAGCATCTCGTAAGACTTCTGCGATGATGGCAGGTGGACTCGTTGGCCTGGATGGTTATTTTGCAAAAAGTGAAGGTCGAAATGACCATTTAACAGTGGCGGTTGGTCCATAAGAGCACGTGGGCACATGCCCTACCTAAAACTAAAAAATAAAGTAGAAAAAATAATTTTAGATTTTATACTTCGCACCAGACCAGTGTGATTTCGTTAGAATTCCCTATAAAATTTTGCATTTGAAAATTTGAAACGAAGACGGCATGTACTCATAAAGTAGCCAATAACCGGGATGCTGCTCCAGGCCCGTCACCATCGACAGAGAGTGAAAACCGAATTCGTGACGTGTGTTTACATCAAGGCGGGCTTCTGACAGTAAAAAGCCCAGGATACTTTTTTAAGGCGACGAAAGCGCGAGGGGATATGCGACGGCCTTCAGGAGTGTTTCTGGGGGTCGAAGTTTTGATGTTAGTGATACAGTTCATTCGTGTGCAGACTGGAACTATTTGAATAGTGATTTGTTCAACTCAGTGAAATCTGACTATGTGATAATGATGAAATTTGTTAATTTACAAGAGAAACCGAATTATAATATTTTTAGAGAAATTTTGTTTTGCGGCAGACTTACAAATGTTATAATTTGCCTAAAGTATAATTTTGATAGCTGCGAAATATTTATTTCAAAACTTACTCAATGATGAGTGACCTTATTACCAAATATAAGTTGAATGTTAGGATAATGTGTAATACTAGGAGAAATGGTAATTTTAGATTTACGAGAAGTGTGTTATGCGATAGGATCATTTTTTATATCAATATACTTAAAAATTCCCGACCGATATTAAAATCAATAGCTTTTCATGCTACTGTAGATTTATGTACTTCTAATTGTGAAAATAGTACAACCGAATGCTGTGATGTGTTAGTAATTAAAAGCATTCTTGATAGTTTAATTGATGTAGTTGTAAGTGATGGGCGATTATTGGATACCGAGACCACTGAGAGTCAGCAGAATTTTTTTTATCCGCGGCTGTCCCGCACTTCCAGCTGACGGAGATATTGTAGTCTCGCGTTTTTTGACTAATCTGGTTGAATCAAAATGGTCAGCAGTGCATCTTAATATACAATCACTACAATCTAAAATATGTCTGTTGGATTTAATGCTTGCAGGTCTTAATGGGAGGCCTGATTTGTTGTGAGCACTGGTTAAAGAGCGAACAAGTGCAATTAGCTAAAATAGAAGGTTATAGGATGATAAGTAATTTTTGCAGAAAGAATTGTGTTCACGGTGGGGCTGCTGTGTTTGTGAAGGAAGGGTATTCTAACTGTTCGAGAGGTCTTTCATATATTTCTGAACTATCAGAGGAAATGAGTTTTGGTGGATATTATATTGTTTGCATATATCGATCACCGTCAGGAGATTATAGTGTGTTTCTAAGGGCATTTTCCAACGTTCTTACAAGGGTGGTTCAAAAGTTTGGGACGATCATTCTGTACGGTGATTTCAATGTGAATGCTCTTGACAATTGTGTGAATACAAGAATGTTTTTTGATGTCTTTGAGTCTTTTAATCTATAGTCGCTGGTTGATAAGAGCGACACGGGTATGCATGTGAGGCAATGTGGAGATCTCATCGGCCATTGACTACGTTGTTACCAATGTTTCTGCTGGTGTGGATTGTGAGGTCTTTGAGCCCGGGCTGTCGGATCATTTTGCGCAGTTTATAAGGTTTGACAGGGCTATTCGTGTCAGCGTTCCTTTACAGTGGAGTGTCGTGAGGTCGTTTACTCCTTTGCTGACTTCCTTAACCGTTTTCAACTTCACTTTAACAACAAAATATTGGATGCAAATACGGACGATGCATTTAGTGGATTACATAATGTTTTTGTTTATTGTTTCGAGGACTGATTTCCGGGAAGGACACAGGGGGACCATTAAGGAATTTTAATAAGATATCCTTTTCACCTGAGCTGCGAGATATACGTGCTCAGCTTGCGGACTTATGTGCCTTGAAGAAATACTGTCCCGAACCTGCTTTGGTTGATAGGTGCAACATGCTTTAAAAAAACGGTTCAGAAAAATATAAGGGAGGAAAAGGTAAAATTTTATTCCAATATAATAGATTCTGCTGAGAATAAAACTAAGGCAGCTTGGGATTTGATTAAACGATTAAATGGTGACGGTTCGGATATGCGGGCGTATCAGAGTTAAACATCAATAATCAAGTAATAACAACTCCTCACGAAGTTGCGAATGCGTTTGGTGCGTACTTGTCAGAGATTGGTGAGGATAAGTTAAAGCAATTTTTTGGTATATACTATTGTATTTTTTTGGACAAGATTGAGGTAGAAAATCTGGTATATTTTCTGATATATATATATTTTCTGATAAATTGATGAGGTCTTCCAGGCTGTCGCTTGAGTCTGTTTCTGTTTCGCTATTACTATTAAATTAAACCTTCGAGCGCCTATGGTAGTGATATTTTCTGGAGCAGTAGCCAATTTTACAAGTCCCTCACAAAATCCCACTTTTGGTTTATCCAATATTTCGTCACGACCATTCCAAGGATGTAACAGGTGAGGCACGCCACTGGGTGAAATTTATCGAAAATAACTTTCCCTATATAAGAATCGAAGCTGTTTTCGATAACAATACAAGTACCTACTTACTGTATATACAGCTTTTCAGAGTTCGATGCGAAACTTATTTAATATTGCGCTAAAACTTGGTAATATCTGAGAGAAAGTTATACCTTAGCAGCTCGTTCTTCTTATACGGTGATATTGTGTAAAAGGGACAAAATCTCTTTTTGATGATACGACCGATCAGTAGGTAGCCTAAATGTAATTGAAGTTTTTTTTTTTCGAAAATAGATATATTGGAGTTGGAGTCTTTGTCGTCGAAGTTTTAAATTTATATGATTGCTTATAAATATAGCAGATCTAATTCAATTAAACAGTACTTGAAAGTTAACCAAGAACGCCATGGTGAAATAATCAACACCATGCGAGGAATTTAGTGGAAATTTACAATCCCTCAACTTCAGCAAACTCTTCTTCCAATTTAAGATTTACCAATTGTACTTTTCACAACTATAGTTTTAAATAAAAATGAATAATATTTGTTTGATTAAAACTGATACATTTTGTATTGAAAATTATTAAACGTCAGATTGACAATCAAATTTTTGATATCTACAAAGTAGAAAATTATCTTATCGAATACTCCTCGGGCCTTGATAAATACTCAAAATTTTGTCATAGAGAATCCCTCAAGCGAGTTGCTCAAGGATAATAGCCCTCTGCCTGCGGCTATTATCAAGCAACACGCTTTCGGCATTCTCTATGACAAAATTATCTCAATTTGGAACAACTTGAAAATATGGTGTAGTACTTAGTAAAAGTTATACTATTGAAGAATTAAAAGAAAATTTCAGACAATGTATAAATTCAGTTTCAAACATTCATGTTTATAATGCTATTAGTAGTATTGATAAGAGGTGTGATATGTGTATTCGAAACATTTTGAACATTTACTTTAAGATCAGTTTAGTTTAATTTTAATTTTTTTTCTACCACACTTAAAATTGTCAGATTATAAATTTCAGCTGCAATAACATTAACACTTATTTCTTTTGAATATGTTTAATCATACGTTTTAGGTCTGAATTTTGTAAATGATCCATAATTAATAAGGTTTTCTTTTAACCTTCCAAATATCTTTCTATAATGCTGTGTTGTTTCTGGGTATCAGTTGCTGGACGTTTCAGCTGCAACATTAGCATTTTTCTTGTGTTGAATAAAACATTGAAAAAATTAACATCATTAAGCATTTTTAATGATTCCAATGATGAAACAAGCCTACTTACTAAATTTTTATTTTATTTGCAAACATGCATAAAATATGGTTTTTATTTATTTTTATTAAGTTTTACTAAATATGTAGCTACTTGTCATACATGGTTGTAAAGGGAATGAAATTTGGAATCTACTGACGCTTCAATATATAGGGTGTTCCATTTAAGAAAACAAAGTTGGTTGATAGCGATATCTTGAACAATTGCACTTCTTGATACGCCACTGCGTTAAGCATCAAATTCTCTCTAACTTTTATAAAAACACTTTTCTCGTAACTCTAATAACAATCGAAATATAAAGGAAAAAAGAAATTGGCAAAAAATGAAAATCGCCCTGTATAAAGAAAACTAATCAAGTTAGCCGCGCTCCGATTACGGCATTAAACGAAGCTAAAAAAAATCGAACGTGACGTATCACTTAGTTTTGCTCTATCTATTACGGTTTAGGCTGTACCGTATAAAAACATCGAAATTTGCCCAGCACCCTGTACATCCGATTATATTTACATTAATGTGAGAAAATAAGCAGAAACCCTCCTCAAAATGCTGTGTTAAACTTGGAAGACCAACCTATTGAACGAGTGCAAAACTTTAAATACCTTGGAACCAACATAAATGAACAATGGAATCCCGAACAGGAAATTTGCTGTCGCATACAAAAAGCGAGGCAAGCTTTCACAAGCCTAAGACCCTTTCTTTGCAACCTGACATTGTCCCTCAAATTAAGATGCAGAATGGTGCAGTGTTACGTCTGGTCCATCCTGTTATATGGAATGGAAACATGGACTCTGAAGATCCGGTCGATAAACAAGCTTGAGGCTTTTGAAATGTGGTGTCTAAGAAGGATGCTACGTATATCGTGGGTAGACCGAGTTCGAAATGAAGACGTTCTTAGAAGGGCGGGATGCGAAAGAGAACTTTTCAACATAATCAAGAAGCGGAAAATTGGATACCTGGGCCACATACTACGAGGAGAGAAGTACAAAATACCACAGATAATTCTCCAAGGAAAAATTGAAGGGAAGAGAGGAGTAGGACGTAAACAGATGTCCTGGTTGAGAAACATCAAGAACTGGACAGGCATTAGCCATACGGGCGAGCTCTGTCGCGCTGCGGAAGCAAGGACCCTTATTATGATGAGATAGTCGCCAACGCACTAGAAGTGTACGGCATTTTAAGGAGAAGAAGAGAAAATAAATAATTATTTGTTATATTTATTTGCAAACTGTGTTTTTTTTCGATTAATCATTATCCCAATACTTTTTCCAGTCACTGTAGTTATGTTTATTACTGTCGGTACCCTTTCGGAGGCATGATTTATTATACGTCTTATATACGAGGTGACTTGGACTGGTCTGATTCGAACACGTGTGATTCGGCTTCATCCCAGCCGCCACTGTTTAGCTCTTCTGAAGTTTAACGAAATGTTTGCCCTATTTTCCTAAACTCATTTCCATTATTCAGTCTATGCCGACATTTCTAACAATAAATATCAGCAAATTGGCAGTTAACAAATTTATATATTTCGCGTGTGTAGATAAAATGTCAAATTTAATTATGTATAATCTTTTGGACTAGATCAAACCAGTATATTATAATATAATTACACGAAAATCTGTATAATATGTCTAATTTAAAATATATATTCATTAACCCCCTTTAGCTAAAAATACAATAGGGGGATTATGTGGAACGTGTCCATTCAACAATTATTGGTTCGATGCATGTGTCATGTTTACATTGCATCATCAAAATAACATTGAAATTAACTGAAATGTGTGCTAATTGCAATACAATTTTATGCTACCCGAAATACACATTACGTTTCTGCATTATTTATATATTAGTTAGTATTAGATATATTTATTGGAAATCGGTAACACACAAAATTATTGTAAATACTAATTTACAGAAATTCGTCATGCCTATTTTCCCAACTAGTGATTTCACTGCATCTGTACGCTTCATTATTAATATTAATAAAAGTACTTTTACCACTTTTATAGTACGATTTCTCTTTCTCGTCAAAATAGGGCTCAGTTTCAGCAATTAGTTCATCATTGAACTTAATAAATTTCTTTCCAGCAAGCATTCTCTTGAGATTTGAAAACAGCAAAAAGTCAAATTACTCACCTTTTATAATTCTGGATCTCTGTCGGTCAGCCACTTTTTTTTTAATTAAAAGAAAATTATTAATTAAATGGCCCATCTGTCAACAATATAACGAAACTTTATTTGAAATAAAACGCAAAGGTTTGGGCTCAAAACAACTAATTTAATAATTAAAATTAATAAAGAAAATGAATAACAATAAAGAAATAAATATGTGTAAATAAAAAAAAAGAATAAAACAACTAAACGAGAATGAAAATTTAGAAGAAAATTTTATTCAAACTTACTGAAACTTTAACTTCGATTATTATTAAGAAACTCTATAAAAATTCACTACTTCAGAATAAAATGAAATGGACTTATAAGTCCAAAAAAAAAAACAAATTAAAATATTTAATTTAACTTTATAAAATTGGAAATCACATCTAGGCTAAAACGAATCTAACTTGAAAGTCCTATCGCCTTTCCAAAATTGCCTCATAAAAATGACAATTAGGTACTACAAAATGAAAAATGGCCAATAAGAAAAGAGCATTTTTAATAGTATATTCTATAACAAGTGAGGAATGTGGCATATTCTGAACGAGTGGAAATTTGTCACCCGAGCCGATAGGCGAGGGTGACGGTCCACGAGTTCAGAATAGCTGATTCCTCACGTGTTACAGACTATACTTTTTCTACGACTGCAACTTAATTCCCTAATCTCAGAAGGGGTACAAATTATAGCTCTTCTTCGCTAGACATTATATTGAAAAAGTTCTATAACAATTTATATAGGTAGGTACTTTTAAAACTTCAAAACCAAGATAATATAATTAATAACTTACCTTAATGTATATAAGTAGATATCTGATAAATAATATAAATAAAGAATTCCACATAAGAGACTTTCAAATAATGACATATATGTCAAACAAATTCCACAATTTCTGTTAAAACTTAAAAAAATTTCAATAAGATATTATATTGAAAAGTGAAACAGTTATATGGATTTTAAATATATCTGACCCATTTCTAGATATACGAATATTTACTAATTACGCTAAAACACCGCTGTGTAATTATAAATTCCGCTAAAGTTATAGGCAACCCTTAATACGTCATTCTGTAACACTATTACGGAATATTCAATATTCTGTAACAGTTATTGATATCAGAATACCTATATTCTAAAACAGTCGTCGAAAAAATATATTCCTATACAAATAATATTCACAAAAATATTATATTTCCCAAACTAAGAGAAAATATCTATAAAATCACCCAACTAGTATACATAATACCAGAGGCGTGGTGTCTTGTTACAAAATCATATCTCAAAAAGTTTATTTTAAACTTCCCAAATATAATTTTTTGCTTATTTTAGGTATTTTATTTAAACTTTTTTTAAATTATTTTTTTTAAGTAAAAATTGCCAAGACTAATCCAGGCCTGTGGGATAAAATAAATCACTATGCCAAATTTCCCAAATAATATAATATGTTAAACAACAAACAACATGTATCCCGCAGCCTATTCTGTGTAACGACTAATGAGTAACCAAAAAAAAAAAAAATGGTAACAAGCATACATAATATCGCGACGCCCCCCACGCTCTCGCGCATTAGAATTCTAGTACGCGACCAGACACGAGTCGGCCACGACCAGGGGCTGACGGACCAGCACGCGTATCCATAAACGAAAGTGATATAGTCAGAATCAGACGAATCCGAGTCAGGCGATTGCGAGTTCAAATTAGACGAGTCTGAATCAGCTATGTCCGAGTTAAAATCAGACGAGTCAGAGTCAGACGAGTCCAAGTCAGAATCAGACGAGTCCGAGTCAGAATCAGATGAGTCCGAGTCAGAATCAGAGTAGTTCGAGGCAGAACAGACGAGTCAGAATTAGACGTGTCCGAGCCAGAATCAGACGAGTCATAGTCAGACGAATCCGAATCAGACGAGTCCAAGTCAGAAAGAACTAAGTCGCTAAATTGGCCATAATTTTGCGTTTAATACAAATAACTAGAAAGTAAACTGGCACAATACAAGGTTTTGGAATTTTTAAGGGAGCACCTATGTTCAATTTTTTATAAATATCAATTTGATGAAAAATTTTTTAACGAAATAGACGTAAAATTTTAACCAAAACTTCAATAAACAAGTACAAATGAAAACTCAGTTTTAATATCCAAAAATAAAGTCAACTAATAATTACAAATTTTACAGTAGATGTTAAACATTCAAAGTGTTCAACGTTCGCTGCTGACGTGCTCAATAACAACTGCTCTCCAGGAACTTAAAAGTGGAGGGACAGCTGTCATTGTTGGAGAGTTTGTTAGTGATACTTTGAACCCTTGTGGCCCCACAATATCTTCAACTGTGGAACCTGGTTTTATTTAGGGAAATACGAAACTTAATTTATAGCTTAATGACAATATAAAGCGTAAGATTTCCCAACTCAACCCAGGAGATATTGATTAGTGCTGGCTTTGGGTTTATACTTATTGAATTTGAATGGTATAAACTATTCATTGGTTACGTAGATCGATAACTTTGTATTAACTAGAAGTCACGAAGATGCTAAATTGTTTATGGAATAATCATTGGCGTATTAGTAAATTTGTCATAACTTTTTTTAAAAACATAAGCGAACCTGGAAGAAGGGTCCTGGCATCACTGCACCCTTCTGATCTCAGCTATGGCTACGCCGCGTCGGTTAGTGATTTTATTTATTTTTTCTTTTACATGATGGAGCTTGGGTCTGTTCTTTTAGAATCTAGTCTAAAGGCAAGAAATTTTAAATATTTTCTTTGCACAAACATCAAACAAACAAAATAAGAATTAGAAGAATAATTAAGGCTCGGTACTAGAAGGACAAGCGCGACGACTGAAGAACAATTGGAGATATTAGCAAGAAATTCCAGAAAGAAGTTGCAAATAAGTCAGCAATTAAATATAAGCCAAGAAGACTTCAGGCTGTCATTTTAACGCGACAGAGAGGTTAAGGTCTGGTAAAAATAGCGCTCAGACAAACCAATTTGATAAGTTGACTTAAATCATCATATATTCGGCTAAGGAATTTGTGCTATTCCGTTGTACATTTCTGGACAGCCTGTATGATGATTCCTTCGGCTACCGCCTGTATATATATATATATGTTGCTATGTTATTTAGCAACGCAATGGGTGTAATTCGAGAGGGACTTTAATCCGATTGCATTGATCGAAATCACAAAGGACTTGTTGAAGAGAACAAACGACAATCGTTAATTATTAAACAATTACAACAAAGACAGAGAGAGAGATAGACAGAATACCTATTATATGTAGGTATCTATATAATATATAGAATACTCTTGTTCTTTGATGAGAATCGAATTAAATTTCGATGCAATGCGCAATTTGTGAAAATATTCCTAAACATTTCCAATGGTATTTTGTATTAGAAAGAAGTAATTGAACATTTCTTGCATTTCCTTGTAACAGTCTTTATTAAAATTCTACTTGCTTTTATTACCTCCTTTATTAAAATCAAGCAATCTTTAAATAAAATACCTCAAATACGCAAAAAATTGTATTTGGGAGGTTTAAAATGAACTTTTTTTTAAAGATAAGAAGAACTTTAGAAAAAGGCACGCGGCGCCACTGCATATTATCGTTCTGTCTCATTCTATTCAATGCGTGCGTCAATTTCTTATCTTTGTTCTCCATTCGATGACAATAAAATGAGGTTATGGTTGTTTGTATTTTGATTTTCAGATGATATTTATTAGGTAAACTTCTTACAATTAATTCTAAACATTTATCTATGGTGAAAAAATTGATTTTGAAACTTCGTGTACATTAGAATCAACAATACACACTAACAAACGTTAATGTAAGCAAAATTTACATCTTTACCTCTAAAATGTTTCCTATTCAAAACATATTATGACAATCTCTCTCCTTGTTACTTACCACTGACTTTAAACTCGACAACATAGAGTAAAATACAAGCACAATAAAATATTAAAATAAAGAAAATAAGTAAAGAAGCGACAGAATAATAATAGTAATAGTAAAACCGTAACAAGACTAAAAATCATTGTGGCACGGAAGTCTAAACGTTGAAATTCACTTTGGGGAAGAAAAGCGGCCGCACAACATAGACTAAACTTTAAAAATGTGGAGAATTTCTCTTATTCTTTGCCATTCAGGATTGTGTAGGTTATATAATATAGGGTTGTAATAAAAAGGAAAGACTTTCAACGTCCGTTATTCACTCAGTGAATTTGTCTTCTTGTTATGTGAGTATATTTCTTATTTTTCTCATAGAAGTATGCAAGAAAATATATACAGGCGGTTCGTAAAGCATTTATTGGTGTGTTTTTTTTTTCTTTTCTTTATGCAACGATCTAGAACAATAATTAACGGTTCAAATAGGTTTCAAACAAAATAATAGACTCTTCGATATTCTATAATTAATAGTAATTAAGTGTTTTGATGCTTAGTGTATGTTTGTTATAAGTTAAAACACTAGGGATTTTATTACGAATCAGCGTGGTAAATTAATTAACGTTACAATAAAACTAAATTCATTACAATATGCAACATGTTTATTTATTTACAAACACTTAGATATCTAACTAAACTAATGACAGTATACAACATTGTAAAATCACAAACCCAAACCAATGCTCAATACTAATCGCAAAGCAGTTGTGAAAATCAATTAAGAAAAGCCGCCCTCTCGGAAGGCCCGCCTCAAGTTGGCCAGGAACTCATTAATCGTGGGGCAAAAGTCCAGTACCAGGTCTGAATATTGAGTGGCCAAACTACATGCCCTAGGAATAAAACTACCCCTGGCGTAATGATGACTGATCCATAAAATGAATCTCTGTTGACGCCAGGTTATCTGACATCCAAATTGCTTGTGAACTCGGATGTTCATGACTACAACACAAGAACCAGAAATGATTTCAGAGTTACAACAAAAAAGAAAAAATGCGCTGAAAGAACATTATTTCATAAAGGCCTTGTAAGGTATAATGAATTGGACGTATCTGTGAAGGACTGCACTACCATTGCGGCCTTTGTGTTTGTAATTATTTTATGTTCTGTTTTGTAATTGTGTTTTAATTTTTTATTGTTTACAAATGTAGTGATATTTTTTGTTTCTTACATCAATGTAAATAGCATATAGGCTAAATAAAGGACTATATTATTAAAGTCTGCCGGGCAACGCCTGACGAAGCCCAACATTTGCAAGGACCGCGATGCGAATGTGATGACTGAAGCTCAAGTTGGCCTCCAAATAAACTCACTGGTTCGTAACCATGGTATTTATGTCTCACAATTTGCCGTTAAGAAACTTTTTTTTGAATTCCCTTTTGAGATTTTTGAAAAACACTAAAATATAAATTTTTCGATTTTATTTTTTAATTATTTTATTAAAGAGGCTGCTCTACAAGATGCTGGATCCGGATTTAAAATGCGTCATTTCCTCCTTGACAATCATCTACAACTTTATTTTTTCTTATGGCGGCCATTTTTTATTTTGGTCTCATCCGACAGAGCATTTAATTCTGATTTCAAAAATGTGTAACATTACCAACTTCTTACTGATAAAAATAGGCATAAAGAACTGTTAATGGAAAAGGAGCAATTTCTCCTGATTAGCTTGATCAATAAACCAGTTACAATGTGTACATGTTCCTGTTGAAGATAGAAAAAATTAACCAAGGTCCTCCAAGATCAAATGTTATGAAAAGATCACTCGTTATCTGTAACGCTTAAGTCGCTAGGTGGCGTTTCTCAATTTTGGTCCATTGTTTTATGGCTTATAACTTTTTTTTAATTTGAGAGAATTGCTTTCTGCAAAAACTTTCTCATAGCACTTTTCAACGTAGAATAAGATATAGTAACCTGTTTTGCTATATATTTGCTGTTGCTATATATTTTTGAAAAGGCAATTTTAGTGGCTGTAAGAAAATCCAAAATTATACAGGGTGTCCAATAAGGAAAAAATAATTTTCGTTACAGTGACTTTACGAATGGCCCTGTAATAAAACAGTTGTGCAGAAATCAATTATCTCAAACATCAACAAAGTTATAAGCCGTAAAAGAAATCGACCAAAATTGAGAAACGTCTTAACCGTTACAGATAGCCAGATTTCGTTTGCACGAGTAAGCTTTTTTTAAAATTTGACCCTGAAGGACCTTGGAATTATTCTATCTTCAACAGGAACTTGAATTCCCACACTGAAAAAAATTCTAAAAATGAACCCTAATAAATAATTATTTGGCTTTTATTTGTTTAACTCAAACAAAATTTAGTTGACTCAAATAAACAGTGTTTGTCCGGAATAAATAGAGTTATCTGATTTTTTTTAAATATTTATTTGGCCTTGGCTGCTTTGGCGGAAATAAATATTTATTTATTTTAAATAACAGATTAAAGTTAATCCCTGGTTATTTGAATCAAATAAATAATAATAAAATGAGCCGACGCGCATGGCTGTTGGGGATTCAACTCCATAGCGCACGCGTTTTAGTTTAGTATTAGTCCAATATAGAAGGTGCTTTTTATTGTGTTAGTTATGACTTATTGACTTGAGGGGTCAGTATATGTATATCTATCTATACATATACTTACAATCATTTTAAGATTTTTTTATCATCGTTTTAATTATAATTAACTTGGAACCTAAACCTAATTATTATAATAAGATCCTTTTTTTATATTATCGTAGTGAATTGATAAAATAAGGGTAGTAGATACACGTGGAGAATGTGTAAATGATCTTGAGACTGAGATTTTATTTAACAGTATTTAATATTAAAAAAAATTAGGTATACCTATATAAATAAAAAAAGTTTTGTTTTAAATATATGATTTGTTCTATCCAAATAAATAATATGATCCGGCAAAATCTGATAGTTTCCTTCCAATAAATACTTATTTCTTCAATCAACAAATTATTACGTGTGTAGGTGTTTTTTGAACAATTCATCCAAACAGTTCCTAGTTTTATTAACAAAAATATTTGTAAATTAATTTCTAGAAAAAAACATATTTGAACAAATAAATATTTATTAACAAAAAAAGTATTTATTGGAAGCAAACTATCAAATTTTCCGGAACAAATTATTTGTTTGGATAGAACAAATCACATCTTTAATATAAAACAATGTTTATTCAGAACAAATATTAATTTATTCCAAGTAGCAGCACCTTTGGGCCAAGTACATGGAATCTTTCTTCTAAATAACTCTAGTTAATTCAAGCAAACAAATATATCCTTACATTTTCGGGCCTTGTTAACAAGTAAGTATAAGTACTAAGTCAAATAAATATGTATTTAAATCAAACAAATACTAGTAGTATAGGTATTTCAAATAAACCATATATTTGTCTCAAGTACATGGGTTGTTTGTCGTATACCGAAGAAATATTTGTTTGGTTCAACTCCATTTTTTTTTGATCCAAACAAATCTTTTTTTCAGTGCATAAGAAAACGCCTAATTTGGGCCATCCTGTACAGTGGGTGCACAGTTTGGCTAACATGTAATTTAAAAGGTTTGTAGTTTGTAGAATTCAATGCATTCCAAACTACTGATCGTACTAACTTATTTACGAGACATCTCTCTTGTTGATAGTTGATATTGATTGATTTTCATTTACCTAAAATAAGTTACAGAATTAAAAAGAAGATATTCAATCGATTCGTATTTAATTTTCCTAAATTTGTATCATAGCACGTTGTCGGATTTTAAATCTGGACCAGCATCTTGTAGGGCAGAAAAAATTGCTCTGAGAAAGTTCTATCAGTTTTTTTTAGCTTCTTTAACAATATCATTAAAAACTAAAAATTTAAATTTTAGTTATTTTTTTAAAATCTCTCAAAAGTTCGTATTATGGAGTAGACGTATTTTATTATCAAATAATTGAAACTACTTATTATTTTTGTTTGACTGGATATAAAAATTGGCTCAAAATTGATACCCATCTCTATTTGTTGTCAAATTGTACGCATCAGTCCATTTGACATCATCAGATTACCTTGCTCGATACAATGTATACATCCAGAGACACACAAATTGCCCCAGCTGAAGGGTGTATCACAAACAATCTGCAATTAAGTCTAGTTACAACTAAGTATACTTTGGGATTTAACTCTTAATGCTGTCGTTGTTGTAATGACAATGTTATGTGACATCGTTTCGTACGTTAGCTTTGCGAGGACATATAGTAGAGAATTTGGGGATTGTTGAACTCAGACAAAGATGATGATGATGATGATGGTGATGGCGATACTTTTTCCAGCAATTTAACAACTTTTAGTCTGCTTCCGGAACGGGTTTAATAGTTATGTGGGGTAAAAAGGTTTCGTCTAAATATATACAGGATAACTAAGGTATTCATGCTACAACAACATAATAATACGACGTTTAGGACTGTTGCACCAGCGATAAAATAAGCACACTTGATGTCCCATATATACAGGGTGTCCGTTTAAGTGATATCACTATTGCTATCCAAAACTATTTATTTCCGTGATACGGTTAAAAATAGAAAGTTGTTTAGGTTAAATTTCTCTACAAGATGTTGACTTTAGATTTAACCTCCGACGTTTCGTCAACTACCATCAACTTTGTGTACAGGGTGGTCACTTTTGATAGGAAACACCGATTTCTAGAGGAAAACTAACCTACATGATTGGGAATCACATGAAGATGCTCAGGCCGGCAGCAATCTTTACTTTAACCGCTATTCTGAAAGAAGACAACCTTTTCAGGATTGGTTTTCCCGTTTGCAGCGAAATCTTCTCACCTTCGGTGCGTTTATAAAACCATAACCGTCGAAATAAAGGAGGCAGTGGCGGGTTTGAAGCAAAATTCGCGTCACGGCCCGGATGAAATTCCTCCGATGTTTCTTCAGAGATGCATTGAATCATTATTACGACCATTGGCCACGTCAATGCAAAAATGCATCAATATGGGCACATGATACCTATATTTAAAAAGGGTGACAAGTTCGCTGCAGAAAATTATCGACCTATTAGTTTGACCTGCGCACTTTGTAAATGCATGGAGAAAGTCATTACCAGAAATATGACTTCATTTCTGGTTGAATCAAATATTATTCCCAATGAACAACCTGGGTTTATGCCAAAGAGGTCGGTGGAGTCGATTCTTCTGGAGTGCCTCAATGTGTGGACCAGTGATAATGATGTTGGTCAGCCTACGGATGTGTTGTATCTGGATTTTGAGAAAGCGTTCGACAGAGTGCCGTTTGCTCGTTTGCTGCTGAAATTGAAGCATTACGGCGTGCGGGGGGCGCTCCTTCTTACAAGAAGAATTTTCCAAGTTAGAGCGAATGGTGCATTATCCGCTAAATTGCCGGTCTTGAGTGGTGTCCCGCAGGGGTCTGTACTGGGGCCATTGCTTTTTCTGGCATATATATCAGACTTAACAAGAACCATCACGTCAAACATGAGTTTCTTTGCTGATGACACCAAATTGTTTTGTAACCCACTGCGAGACGATAATAAATTCCAGATCGACATTGATGGGGTGGTGTCCTGCGGTTTGGTTGATGAAGTTCAATTTGGAAAAATGTCAGGTGCTACACATCGGAGCTAATAATCCTAGGATTCCATATTTCAGCAATGGAAATGCCGTTAAATCTGTAAATCAGCAGAAGGTTCTTGGTGTCATTGTAACAGCGGAGTTGAAGAGGGAGGCCCATATTTCCGCCACAGTGAAGAAAGCTAATAGACTGTGTTATCTGATACAGAGAGCTTTCAAATCGAGATCAAACTCTCTAATATTGGAATTGTATAAATCGTATGTCAGACCACTATTGGAATATGCCAACAGCGTTTGGTCCCCCTACTTCATTAAGGACATAGAGGCATTGGAAAGGGTTCAGAGGAGATTCACTAAGCTACCTCATACACTTAGCCATATACCATATGAGGAGCGATTGAGGCTTTTAAATTTGACATGTCTTTATGATCGACGACAACGAGGCGATCTAATTCAGACATACAAGATACTTAGTGGCTACTACTCGGTGAGTCTCGATGTATTTCATCCTGCTAGAAATCCTAATCTGCGTGGCAATAGTAAGAAACTTGACAAGGAGAGATGTGCTAGACTTCCTCGGAAGAATTTTATAACAAACAGAGTTGTATATGCATGGAATTCATTAGCTGAAGAGGTGATAATGGCGCAAACGATTGACAGCTTTAAGAACAGGCTGGACAATTTCATGGAGGACCATGGCGATCAGTTGGTCCACTACTCGCTATAGAAGATGAATGAGGATGACATCAATATTTCAAAAACCTCAAATTAGGAACAGAGCAACAGTTTCATCGGTTTTACCGTTTACTGTTTTACGACTAATAATAAAGTTTAGGAAAAATAATAAAAAAGAATATTCCAAGCTCGAAATAGAGACAGAGATTTATAAAAAGAAAATGTTAAAGGACTATCATAGCTCATATTATGAATAATAATAAGAGTTATTAATGTTTTAACCAAAATCGGACAACAAAAAGTTTATTTTTTATGACTATATTATAATAAAAATTTTTTTCACACAATGGTGAGTTCAGAATTTAAGAATCATTTTAATACAATTAAAATAACACGTAGTACATCCTTTTTCACATGTAGGTTAATTTTCTTCTAACTCCTCTTGAAATCGGTCTTTCCGATCAAAAGTGTCCAATTTGGACTATCCTGTACAATTAATATTCCATTTAACTCATTTTGCAAGCTACCCCGTACATTCGAACGTTAATACCATATAGGGATTACACCGTATTCGACCACATTAAATAACAAACAGACACAGATAGTATTTTAAGCGATAAATCCAAAGCTTAATCAAACCATCATGCGGTGGTAGACTAATAATTATTATAATTTTAATAATAACAATAACACCAGAGCACTATTATAACAATATAGCTACGCATGGGACCGCCTACCATAGCAGCGATTACCCGGTGATTATGGTAAACGGAATTAATTATATTCAGGGTAGTATCATTTATTGGTTAGAAATCTGCAATATTAATGTTTTAACGTCAACCCTTCGGCTATGCCATCACTAAACTATCGGACGTAAAGGAGTTGACCCAAAGTTTTCATGATTCTATTGTTGGAAATCATTAGAAAATGTTACGAGTTTAATGAGAGGTAAACCGCGGGGCCAATGTGGTACAAGCTCGAACGAATGGCAACAAATTGAGTAACTTGTGCCAATTATTGACCAATGTGAGAAATTATTGAAATTTGTATGACCAATAGACTAATTAACAACCAATTAAGGACCAATGGGACCTTTTAAGGTCCAATTATGAACCAATTACCGGCCCAATTAAAGCCCAATACAAAATTTTATATATAGAAACCACGCCCATCTACGGTGATCGAGCAAAATCGTCGTAACTCGAATGATTCCAATTCAAACTACGTGACGTAATGCTTTGGCGGCTTGTGTATTTTAACGGCATTGTTTTATTTCTTTTTCTTTATTGAGTTAAAAAGTGGGAAAAATCTTTTGCAAACCAAAATCTAATTATAAATTTTATATCCAAATACTGCTATTTTTGAATTGTTTTCAGCTTTTAAAAATAAGTAGGGTGCATCATTTATGGTTTTAAATAAATTCTGTGGCAAAACACTTACTTCGCTACCTGTATCTATTAAAAATTCTAAATTATTTTATAAATCTAGAACATAAAATAAGTGGCTTTGAAAATAACAAGAGGAATTATCCGCCATTATACCTTGGTTGTTTGGTTTTCCGGCTAAGAACACGGTGGCGTACATTTTCTTGCACTAGCAGCAAAACGATCATGATACCAGCAAAGTGACGAATTGCTTCTGGGTGTAGATTGACTTCGATCGTTTGATAATATTTGAATACTTTCAAACATTTTTCTCAATTCAGCTATTTCGATCCTCAATTTACTGACTTCTGTGGGATTGTAATTAGTGCATTAAACTGAGAGCCCGATTCAGTCATATCCACATAACGTCTGCTAACTCAGCTAATTTTCGTATTTGTTCTTCTTTATGTGTTACTAATGCAAAACGTAACTTTTGAAGTAAATGTTGGGAAAAGATTTGAAGGTCGTTTACCAATAACAGATTCTTGTGACATTAAAAGTACTACTCGTTTCGAGTCAGAATATGTGAATCGTTTGATTAGCTGATCTTTTAAAATTGTATAAGACTGTTCAGATTGTTATTTAAGCAGAATATCCCTGACTATATATTTAATGTATGAGGATTTAATGTTGTTAACAAAAGGTCGTACTTGTCTGATGATAAAAATTGGTTCTATTTGTACAAACCATAGCTCTACATTGTGTAATCAAAATCAGGTGACTTGACAGATATACTAACATCATTCAATGGAGCTTGATGTTTCATTGATCTCATTAGAATTACTTTTCCTTTGTCTTTCGAGACATATTCTGCATGAAATTTCTTTCGAGGTCACCAAATTGTATGAATATTAAGCACGATCACAATAAACTATATAACAATTATATTTAATTGACAGTGTCAGACTAATCTCTAGTGACAAAATCTGCCAACAATCGATAATATTTATAACAGCAAATAATAATAATAAGATCACTACATGGGTACGAAATACCGAGCGAAATACGCATTCATTTATATTAACTACGTACTTCTTTTTACACTTCTATGTAGTTAATTGCTCAATTACTAATTACATAGCAGATTAATTAGATATTGTAGCGATAAGTTCTAGTGGCCAGTCGTATATAGAGACCAATGCGCCAAATCTAAAGGGCAAATAGTGAAAATTATTGTGAAATTGAGCCAATGCAATGCCAATTGTAGAGCCAATGTTGCTCAATTGACACAATTCAATATTTTAAGACTAATGCGAGCAAATGCAAAGTCCAATGAATGGATTCAAGGTCCAATGGAACAATGTATGCGCCAATGTTTATAATTAATGGGAAATGTCCAATGGGGTGTACAAAGTTTTGGGTCGCAGTTTACCCCTCGGAGTTTAACCATCTTGTTGCTAGTATTTATTTATATACTTTTATTGGTGCTGTTATTGCCATGATTTTTCCCAGTTTGCTGCTGTCGATGCGCAGATGTCATTATTCGGGTCATTTTGTTTGGGGGATTAATTTAGTGAAAGATGGTTGGTAAAAGGGCACTTGTTTGACTAACCGTTAGTATAGGGCTTCACCAACATCATCGATAGAACAAGATGTATGGGATGTCCCAATTTAGTTGTGTGTACTTCTAGCTATGGTGTATCTTTGTTTTTAGTGAAGATAGAAGGTTTTCGTTTTCGCAATTCCGTGCTACATTTTTGTAAATCTTTCAATGGCACAAACAGAATTTGGATAGTATTCTTAGTTTTTGAAATAGTAGTAGAGACACATCATCAAGTATAAACTTTAAAGTCAACAAATGGATTGGTGTCGTGGATAATTTCTTTTTGGGCCCTGTAATTTCACCAGAGAATTTGAGTGGTGATTCATTTTTAGCATTTCTTCAAAACATACTGCCCGATTTACTTGACGATTTGCCTCTCTTAATCAGACAAAACATTTGGTTTCAACTTGATGGTGCACCAGCACATTTTGCTAAGAATGTAAGGAGATACTTACATGGAAACTTTCCCCAACGCTGGATTGGGCGAGGCCAAGATGCTCCTGTTAAATGGCCACCCCGATCCCCAGATCTTACTCCCTTGGACTATTCACTCTGGTGTTGTATGAAAGATTTTGTTTATAAGGTTCCGATTTTGTGTTAAAATCATTTAATAGAGAGAACCTTACAAGCTGGGGAAGCCTCATATTTTTTCAAAGACTAAGATTTTCTTTACTAAATGCTTGCATTGAAAAAATGGGGGTCATATCGAGCAATTTCTTTAGACTGGCAGTTTTTCTAATGTTTATTTAGTTACTTTTTCAAGTTTTTAAAATAATATGTTTAAATAATTAATATTTGACTATGATGCTTCAAATTAAGTTAAAAATAATAAACAATTTCGTGTTCGTAGTGTTTAGTTGTATTACCTTTTTGAAAACTATACGTAATTTGATGCACGGTAATGGTAATTTGAGTTAAATATGCTTGATTTAGTAGTGAAAATACCGTGAGCCGCGTAGACAACAAGGGCCAATACTTTTCAAAATATCTCAAAAACAAATGATTTGATCGAAATTTTATAAGAGTTAAAATATAATCAAAAATACATAGTAACCTATAAAAACTTAGTTTAAAAGTCATTGGCGTACGTAATAAAAACTTGGGAGGGTCAATGGGTACTGAATATTCCGTATTTTGGCTATTAAGAAATGATTTTTTGTGTTGTTTTTTGGAAAAACACTGTTTATTTGAGTCAAATAAATTTTTTTAAACAAATTAAAGCCATAAAATAATTATTTTCATTTCATTTTTAGAATTTTTTCAGTGTAAAACCTTTTAGCCAACTACAAAAGTGCGATATTAATTTCATTATTTTAAAATTTTTGGCAGTTTTTAAAAGAGAAAATATCATTTAACTACATTGAAACATACCGCGCGTCACATTGACAAACTTATCAGTTTGCGTCGTGTCTCAAAAATTGCACCTCTTAAGAAACTTTGAAGCACGTCACTGTATTATACATAAAAACTTCTATTAGAGTCCGTATATTTACTTTTTTAAAAGTCAACACAGAGCTGACACTAGGGGCGACTGAAAATGCAACAAGGGTTTAGCATTTTGGGTACCTACATTTTTGACAAACAGAAGATGTCAATAGGTTTCAAGAAATACAGCTAATTTGAAGGATAATTATGATATTTCCTCCTTTTTTTGTATAAATTATTATTATAGTTATAGCATAGCAAAAGTGCAGTTGCCGTAATGCATTGTTGGCTCAATTAGAATACGTCCATGCTAAAATAGAATAGAACTTTATTAAAGTGTCGGTCAAAAAGCTTTATGGGTCTGATTGTTGTGAATTAATTTTCCTGGATATTGGTAAATAATGTTATGCGTTAAAAGTTTGATATTAAAAATTCAAGCTAATTAATATCTATTGCAACCAACATCACAAAAGTGTAGACAAAGATATAAGAGTAAATTAATAGTTATTGATGAATTGCATACAAATGACGAAAGCACACTAACAATTAAGTGGGGAATCCCCGCCGGGGATCACTAGGAGCATAATGTTGTTGTAGACGACCAATCACACCGCTTTAAATCACCACAGTGGTAAACATTGAAATAGCGTTAGTCGGGATTTGTCTACTTCAGTGCTTTGTAATCGAATTTACCAAAAGATCGTACACAGATAAGCCAACTATTTTATCTTTTTTGATAGCTAAAAACATGTAGATGTTTTTTAAATAATCTGCACAAAAAATGTTACTGATATATTTTTGACAAACCGTTGATTTAAATAAAACTGTTGTTAATATTTTACATTTAATGTAGATTTAAAGGGCTACCGCTCCAGTAATTACCAGATCTTTGGTACTTTAAATTTTACTTTTAATTAAGTGCCTTATTTTTAACAAAAAACCACAAAAAAATCTTCAAGACGAGTCTCGTTTAAAAAAATATTATAAATATTCGACTTCAAGGTGACACTTTCCCAAAAAATCTTAAAAATTCGAAGAAATTTGCAAACTCGGATTGAGTTTCAAAATTCTAGGACAAAACTGATCCTTAGTACAAAGGATTAATAACATTTAGGAAAACTTTTCGTTAGTACACTGTATTTCAATAATTTTATTAATGCTGTTTACTAAGGACTAGTTTTGTCCTAAAATTTTCAAACTGGAATTTCTCGAAAACCTTTAAGTTTTTCGAGTAAAAATAAGTATACTTTTTTTATGTAGAAAACTTTATTTTATCACATTTTTGACACAAAATGAATAAAAATCACAAGGAAAAAAAGTTAGGATATAATTAAGGCAAGGGTCCCCCGTTTACCCACCTATGGTCATCCTTTTTTATTCAATTTCATGTCAGTTCACGACATTTAACTAGGTGAATAAATATGCTACAATCGTCCTCAGGAAGTCATCTTTAACACCCTGTATCTTTGTAAATAAGGACTTTTCGAAAAATTACAATTTAGGTTTTTTTCATGATTAGATGTCCCTAATTCGCTCACAAATTTTGGCCATGTGTACTAAATTATAATCCATAATTGTGTTGGAGAAAACTTACAAAAACCGAAAAAACTTAAATTTAAAAAATTATATTCTATAAGTTGTTAACGTGCTGCTTCAAAAACGTGACTCACCTTGTATAGCCATCAATTAATTAAATTGTTTAAAAAAATTGTTTTAATAAGTCATTTTACTGTATTTTGTATACCTTCTGGTTCTCATTCAAATAGTCCTGTATCAAATTAAAACTTACCAATCTACTACCTTCAGGCAAAGATTAATGTACATTAATCTTTGCTTCAGGGTTTGCAGCTTTTATTGTTATGCCTCTACAACACATAATAATAGTAGAGTTATATAAGCCGGCGTTACATAAATATACTCGAAACCCTACTTCAAAACCACCTTTAACATTTCAAACATTTTAGTCGGATTTATATTTTCAATACAATTAAGTCGCTGCTTTCAAGTGCTCTTTGCGTAAGCACAAGCGGGCTAATGTGTTTTTGAAAACAATTGTCGAGTCCCTAAATTATTTTAAACAATATTATAAAGTTTTTCGGTAATGTACGGAAGCGCTGAAAGCTTAAAACATTTTTTTATGTCAAACGTTTGAGACAAAGTCAAACGTTTGAGAAAAAAAGTCAAACGTTTGAGAAAAAAGTCAAACGTTAGCGAAAAAAGGCAAATGTTTGAGAAAAAAATTCAAACGTTTGCGAAAAGAGGCAAACGTTTGAGAAAAATAGTCAAACGTTTGAGAAAAATAGTCAAACGTTTGAAAAAAAAGTCAAACTTTGAGATAAATAGTCAAACGTTTGCGAAAAAAACGCAATCGTTTGCCAAAAAAAGTCAAACGTTAGCGAAAAAAGGCAAATGTTTGAGAAAAAAATTCAAACGTTTGCGAAAAGAGGCAAACGTTTGAGAAAAATAGTCAAACGTTTGAAAAAAAAGTCAAACGTTAGCGACAAAAGGCAAACGTTTGCCAAAAAAAGTCAAACGTTTGCGAAAAAAGGCAAACGTTTGAGAAAAAAATTCAAACGTTTGCGAAAAAAGGCAAACGTTTGAGAAAAATAGTCAAACGTTTGAAAAAAAAGTCAAACTTTGAGATAAATAGTCAAACGTTTGCGAAAAAAGGCAAACGTTTGCCAAAAAAAGTCAAACGTTTGCGAAAAAAGGCAAATGTTTGAGAAAAAAATTCAAACGTTTGCGAAAAGAGGCAAACGTTTGAGAAAAATAGTCAAACGTTTGAAAAAAAAGTCAAACTTTTGAGATAAATAGTCAAACGTTTGCGAAAAAAAGGCAAACGTTTGCCAAAAAAAGTCAAACGTTAGCGAAAAAAAGGCAAACGTTTGCCAAAAAAAGTCAAACGTTTGCGAAAAAAAGGCAAATGTTTGAGAAAAAAAATTCAAACGTTTGCAAAAAGAGGCAAACGTTTGAGAAAAAAATTCAAACGTTTGCGAAAAAAAGGCAAACGTTTGAGAAAAGTAGTCAAACGTTTGAAAAAAAAGTCAAACTTTGAGATAAATAGTCAAACGTTTGCGAAAAAAAGGCAAACGTTTGCCAAAAAAAGGCAAACGTTAGCGAAAAAAGGCAAATGTTTGAGAAAAAAAATCAAACGTTTGCGAAAAGAGGCAAACGTTTGAGAAAAATAGTCAAACGTTTGAAAAAAAAGTCAAACTTTTGAGATAAATAGTCAAACGTTTGCGAAAAAAGGCAAACGTTTGCCAAAAAAGTCAAACGTTACCGAAAAAAGGCAAACGTTTGCCAAAAAAAGTCAAACGTTTGCGAAAAAAGGCAAACGTTTGAGAAAAAAATTCAAACGTTTGCAAAAAAAGGCAAACGTTTGAGAAAAATAGTCAAACGTTTGCCAAAAAAAGTCAAACGTTAGCGAAAAAAGGCAAATGTTTGAGAAAAAAATTCAAACGTTTGCAAAAAGAGGCAAACGTTTGAGAAAAATAGTCAAACGTTTGAAAAAAAAGTCAAACTTTTGAGATAAATAGTCAAACGTTTGCGAAAAAAAGGCAAACGTTTGCCAAAAAAAGTCAAACGTTAGCGAAAAAAGACAAACGTTTGCCAAAAAAAGTCAAACGTTAGCGAAA
The DNA here is from genome assembly GCA_911728435.2 of Apoderus coryli. Classification (NCBI taxonomy): domain Eukaryota; kingdom Metazoa; phylum Arthropoda; class Insecta; order Coleoptera; family Attelabidae; genus Apoderus; species Apoderus coryli. The sequence goes on from OU452207.1 coordinate 2,487,684, forward strand.
AAAGACAAACGTTTGTGAAAAAAATTCAAACATTTGCGAAAAATGGCAAACGTTAGAGAAAAATAGTCAAACGTTTGAGAAAAAAGGTCAAACGTTTGAGAAAAAAAGTCAAACGTTTGAGAAGAAAAGTCAAACGTTTGCGACAAAAGGCAAACGTTTGAGAAAAACAGGCAAACGTCTGAGAAAAAAAGGCAAACGTTTGAGAAAAAAAGTCAAACGTTTGAGAAGAAAAGTCAAACGTTTGCGACAAAAGGCAAACGTTTGAGAAAAACAGGCAAACGTCTGAGAAAAAAAGGCAAACGTTTGAGAAAAAAAGTCAAACGTTTGAGAAGAAAAGTCAAACGTTTGCGACAAAAGGCAAACGTTTGAGAAAAACAGGCAAACGTCTGAGAAAAAAAGGCAAACGTTTGAGAAAAAAAGTCAAACGTTTGAGAAGAAAAGTCAAACGTTTGCGACAAAAGGCAAACGTTTGAGAAAAACAGGCAAACGTCTGAGAAAAAAAGGCAAACGTTTGAGAAAAAAAGTCAAACGTTTGAGAAGAAAAGTCAAACGTTTGCGACAAAAGGCAAACGTTTGAGAAAAACAGGCAAACGTCTGAGAAAAAAAGGCAAACGTTTGAGAAAAAAAGTCAAACGTTTGAGAAGAAAAGTCAAACGTTTGCGACAAAAGGCAAACGTTTGAGAAAAACAGGAAACGTCTGAGAAAAAAAGGCAAACGTTTGAGAAAAAAAGTCAAACGTTTGAGAAGAAAAGTCAAACGTTTGCGACAAAAGGCAAACGTTTGAGAAAAACAGGCAAACGTCTGAGAAAAAAAGGCAAACGTTTGAGAAAAAAAGTCAAACGATTATGAAAAAAAGTCAAACGTTTGAGATAAAATGTTAAATATCAGCGCTCAATTGTAAGTAGTTTAGTCGTAATTCCAACCAGATTATTTGTTATTATTTGAGAAACAGTTTCACTTTCACCAAGGAGACTGTTAATTACCTCATTCAGACTTTCCTAAGTGGTTTTGCTTGGTAAAGATTCGGCGTCCCCAGTTTCATTCAGACTATTTTGAGTGGTTTTCTTGAGCACTGTTTTAGGTGGGTCGTACTCCATACTCCAAGTACCATGGGGTTTTAGGTAGGTAATTAATTTTCTGAATTATATGTATTGACACGATCCTTTCTCTTTTAGAAAATGGTATTGACGATTATTTTTTTGGATGCCCGTTATTTGCCCAAGCAAAACCACTCAGGAAAGTCTCCATGATGAAAATGAAATTGTTTCTCAAATAATAACTACGACTAAACTTCTTACAATTGAGCGTTTGACAGTTTTTCGCAAACGTTTGACTTTTTTCTCAAACGTTTGACTTTTTTTCTCAAACGTTTGACTTTGTCTCAAACGTTTGACATAAAAAAATGTTTTAAGCTTTCAGCGCTTCCGTACATTACCGAAAAACTTTATAATATTGTTTAAAATAATTTAGCGACTCGACAATTGTTTTCAAAAACACATTAGCCCGCTTGTGCTTACGCAAAGAGCACTTGAAAGCAGCGACTTAATTGTATTGAAAATATAAATCCGACTAAAATGTTTGAAATGTTAAAGGTGGTTTTGAAGTAGGGTTTCGAGTATATTTATGTAACGCCGGCTTATATAACTCTACTATTATTATGTGTTGTAGAGGCATAACAATAAAAGCTGCAAACCCTGAAGCAAAGATTAATGTACATTATTCTTTGCTTCAGGGTTTGCAGCTTTTATTGTTATGCCTCTACAACACATAATAATAGTAGAGTTATATAAGCCGGCGTTACATAAATATACTCGAAACCCTACTTCAAAACCACCTTTAACATTTCAAACATTTTAGTCGGATTTATATTTTCAATACAATTAAGTCGCTGCTTTCAAGTGCTCTTTGCGTAAGCACAAGCGGGCTAATGTGTTTTTGAAAACAATTGTCGAGTCCCTAAATTATTTTAAACAATATTATAAAGTTTTTCGGTAATGTACGGAAGCGCTGAAAGCTTAAAACATTTTTTTATGTCAAACGTTTGAGACAAAGTCAAACGTTTGAGAAAAAAAGTCAAACGTTTGAGAAAAAAGTCAAACGTTTGCGAAAAACTGTCAAACGCTCAATTGTAAGAAGTTTAGTCGTAGTTATTATTTGAGAAACAATTTCATTTTCATCATGGAGACTTTCCTGAGTGGTTTTGCTTGGGCAAATAACGGGCATCCAAAAAAATAATCGTCAATACCATTTTCTAAAAGAGAAAGGATCGTGTCAATACATATAATTCAGAAAATTAATTACCTACCTAAAACCCCATGGTACTTGGAGTATGGAGTACGACCCACATAAAACAGTGCTCAAGAAAACCACTCAAAATAGTCTGAATGAAACTGGGGACGCCGAATCTTTACCAAGCAAAACCACTTAGGAAAGTCTGAATGAGGTAATTAACAGTCTCCTTGGTGAAAGTGAAACTGTTTCTCAAATAATAACAAATAATCTGGTTGGAATTACGACTAAACTACTTACAATTGAGCGCTGATATTTAACATTTTATCTCAAACGTTTGACTTTTTTTCATAATCGTTTGACTTTTTTTCTCAAACGTTTGCCTTTTTTTCTCAAACGTTTGCCTTTTGTCGCAAACGTTTGACTTTTCTTCTCAAACGTTTGACTTTTTTTCTCAAACGTTTGCCTTTTTTTCTCAGACGTTTGCCTGTTTTTCTCAAACGTTTGCCTTTTGTCGCAAACGTTTGACTTTTCTTCTCAAACGTTTGACTTTTTTTCTCAAACGTTTGCCTTTTTTTCTCAGACGTTTGCCTGTTTTTCTCAAACGTTTGCCTTTTGTCGCAAACGTTTGACTTTTCTTCTCAAACGTTTGACTTTTTTTCTCAAACGTTTGCCTTTTTTTCTCAGACGTTTGCCTGTTTTTCTCAAACGTTTGCCTTTTGTCGCAAACGTTTGACTTTTCTTCTCAAACGTTTGACTTTTTTTCTCAAACGTTTGCCTTTTTTTCTCAGACGTTTGCCTGTTTTTCTCAAACGTTTGCCTTTTGTCGCAAACGTTTGACTTTTCTTCTCAAACGTTTGACTTTTTTTCTCAAACGTTTGCCTTTTTTTCTCAGACGTTTGCCTGTTTTTCTCAAACGTTTGCCTTTTGTCGCAAACGTTTGACTTTTCTTCTCAAACGTTTGACTTTTTTTCTCAAACGTTTGCCTTTTTTTCTCAGACGTTTGCCTCTTTTTCTCAAACGTTTGCCTTTTGTCGCAAACGTTTGACTTTTCTTCTCAAACGTTTGACTTTTTTTCTCAAACGTTTGACCTTTTTTCTCAAACGTTTGACTATTTTTCTCTAACGTTTGCCATTTTTCGCAAATGTTTGAATTTTTTTCACAAACGTTTGTCTTTTTTCGCTAACGTTTGACTTTTTTTGGCAAACGTTTGTCTTTTTTCGCTAACGTTTGACTTTTTTTGGCAAACGTTTGCCTTTTTTCGCAAACGTTTGACTATTTATCTCAAAAGTTTGACTTTTTTTTCAAACGTTTGACTATTTTTCTCAAACGTTTGCCTCTTTTTGCAAACGTTTGAATTTTTTTCTCAAACATTTGCCTTTTTTCGCTAACGTTTGACTTTTTTTGGCAAACGTTTGACTATTTTTCTCAAACGTTTGCCTTTTTTTTGCAAACGTTTGAATTTTTTTCTCAAACGTTTGCCTTTTTTCGCAAACGTTTGACTTTTTTTGGCAAACGTTTGCCTTTTTTTCGGTAACGTTTGACTTTTTTGGCAAACGTTTGCCTTTTTTCGCAAACGTTTGACTATTTATCTCAAAAGTTTGACTTTTTTTTCAAACGTTTGACTATTTTTCTCAAACGTTTGCCTCTTTTCGCAAACGTTTGATTTTTTTTCTCAAACATTTGCCTTTTTTTCGCTAACGTTTGCCTTTTTTTGGCAAACGTTTGCCTTTTTTCGCAAACGTTTGACTATTTATCTCAAAGTTTGACTTTTTTTTCAAACGTTTGACTACTTTTCTCAAACGTTTGCCTTTTTTCGCAAACGTTTGAATTTTTTTCTCAAACGTTTGCCTCTTTTTGCAAACGTTTGAATTTTTTTCTCAAACATTTGCCTTTTTTCGCAAACGTTTGACTTTTTTTGGCAAACGTTTGCCTTTTTTCGCTAACGTTTGACTTTTTTTGGCAAACGTTTGCCTTTTTTCGCAAACGTTTGACTATTTATCTCAAAAGTTTGACTTTTTTTTCAAACGTTTGACTATTTTTCTCAAACGTTTGCCTCTTTTCGCAAACGTTTGAATTTTTTTCTCAAACATTTGCCTTTTTTCGCAAACGTTTGACTTTTTTTGGCAAACGTTTGCCTTTTTTCGCAAACGTTTGACTATTTATCTCAAAGTTTGACTTTTTTTTCAAACGTTTGACTATTTTTCTCAAACGTTTGCCTTTTTTTCGCAAACGTTTGAATTTTTTTCTCAAACGTTTGCCTTTTTTCGCAAACGTTTGACTTTTTTTGGCAAACGTTTGCCTTTTGTCGCTAACGTTTGACTTTTTTGTCAAACGTTTGACTATTTTTCTCAAACGTTTGCCTCTTTTCGCAAACGTTTGAATTTTTTTCTCAAACATTTGCCTTTTTTCGCTAACGTTTGACTTTTTTTGGCAAACGATTGCGTTTTTTCGCAAACGTTTGACTATTTATCTCAAAGTTTGACTTTTTTTTCAAACGTTTGACTATTTTTCTCAAACGTTTGACTATTTTTCTCAAACGTTTGCCTCTTTTCGCAAACGTTTGAATTTTTTTCTCAAACATTTGCCTTTTTTCGCTAACGTTTGACTTTTTTTGGCAAACGTTTGCCTTTTTTTTGTAAACGTTTGACTATTTATCTCAAAGTTTGACTTTTTTCACAAACGTTTGCCTTTTTTCGCAAACGTTTGAATTTTTTCTCAAACGTTTGCCTTTTTTCTCCAACGTTTGACCTTTTTTCTCAAACGTTTGACTATTTTTCTCTAACGTTTGCCATTTTTCTCAAACGTTTGCCTTTTTTCGCTAACGTTTGACTTTTTTTGGCAAACGTTTGCCTTTTTTCGCAAACGTTTGACTATATACCTCAAACGTTTGACTTTTTTTCAAACGTTTGACTATTTTTCTCAAACGTTTGACTATTTTTCTCAAACGTTTGCCTCTTTTCGCAAACGTTTGAATTTTTTTCTCAAACATTTGCCTTTTTTCGCTAACGTTTGACTTTTTTTGGCAAACGTTTGCCTTTTTTCGCAAACGTTTGACTATTTATCTCAAAGTTTGACTTTTTTCACAAACGTTTGCCTTTTTTCGCAAACGTTTGAATTTTTTCTCAAACGTTTGCTTTTTTTCTCCAACGTTTGACCTTTTTTCTCAAACGTTTGACTATTTTTCTCTAACGTTTGCCATTTTTCGCAAACGTTTGAATTTTTTTCTCAAACGTTTGCCTTTTTTCGCTAACGTTTGACTTTTTTTGGCAAACGTTTGCCTTTTTTCGCAAACGTTTGACTATTTACCTCAAACGTTTGACTTTTTTTTCAAACGTTTGACTATTTTTCTCAAACGTTTGACTATTTTTCTCAAACGTTTGCCTTTTTTTCTCAAACATTTGACTATTTTTCTCAAACGTTTGCCTTTTTTTCTCAAACGTTTGACTTTTTTTCTCAAACGTTTGCCTTTTTTTCGCAAATGTTTGACATAAACAAAGAAATGCTTTGCGCTGTCAGTGCTTCGGTAGTAATGAGTAGAATCTTTGGCTTAGAATAATATTTTGAAAAACATGTTTTACCACTACATCAAAACACTTTTTGGAATCACGCTTTTAATAGTTTACAACTATTAATCTTTAATATTTTGACGTACCTATCTATTATTTATGTATGGTAACCTACAAAATGCTGCATAAAATAACTTCTTTACATAGGCGTTCATAAATAGTAGAAGAAGGACAAAAAATTAGAAAATGATTTATTTAGCATTTTAAGAAGATCAATTGGTGTTAAAAATACACGACAAAAATGTATGTACCATAGGCGTCCATGAAACAAAAATAGCTCATGTCTAAAATAAAAAAAAAAATATGGTGATATATAGCTTGTCAAGAGTCTCAGGGGGTTAGGTAAATGACAAAAAAGTCACAAAAATATTACTTTTACAGTTAAATATGCCATCGAGAGCAACAGTTAATTAAAATTAACTCTAATGAAATTTTCAGCAGGAATAATTAAATAAATGCAAATGTGTTTTCATGTGTTAAATACACGTTTATGTAATATCAAAGTTTAGCTGCTATTTTTCAAAGTACGCTCCCTTAACTCCATTACAACTCCCCGTGAGTTGTTATACAAGACTCTGTTGACTGGTTAAAGTTTGTTATTGCTTTCTGCTGTTAAATAACTGTTTGTTATTATGAGTACCTTTCATACCTGTGCGTTTTGTGCATAATTTGAATAATAAGAGGCCCTTGAAATTCAATTATTAGTTCGTTTATTGAGGGGAAAATCAGGATAATGGATAACATTACATGGTTATTATACTGGGGCTCTCCAAATAATTATACTTTGGAAGCGTTGTTAATAAAATTCTCACAGTTTATTCATACCCAAACATGGACGTATCGAGTAGTACGTTATGTCAGAGTAAATATAAGAGAAATCTACTCGAAATATTGTCTATATTACTCAGCCACGGTCGCCACTCTTTCTTGGTGTCTCGATTGGTTCTGATTTATACGTATCTTCTACCCTCGAAACTGCCAAACTAAGAGTACTTTCAAGAAATTTTTAAAACATTACCTGATGCAAGAATTTCCTGCTTTAGTATAGTGTTATTTTCAGGGTCTGATTGGTTATAGCATACGGTTTTGGGGCAATGTGTTCTGTTGTCTCTGTTGCGTCTTCGCAAAACCGACAAGTGTCGTCCTCGGTTAGGCCCATCTTTTTGAAATGGTACTTCCCTGGGTGGTGTCCCGTAAAAAGGCCTGTAATTCGCCTTAGGTCGCTTCTCTCCATTTGCATAAGCTTCCCTGCGTTGGCCTCTGAAGCTTGGATAAACTTTTTTGATTGTCTTAGGCCTGGAGTGTTTCTCCAGTAGGACTTGAGTTGTTCCTTTTACCATCTCCGAAGTTCTTCCATCATATGGCTTTTTATAAGGCCACAGATGAGTTCCTCTCAACCACAGTTTTTAAATCGATCTTCAATGTACTCGAAACTCGATCTGGATATAAGTGACAGTCAGTTTTGCTTTCGCAAAGGGTTAGGTACAAGAGAAGCACTATTCGCATTCAACGTAATAGTGCAGCGATGCCTAGATGTTAATCAAGACGTATATCCCTGTTTCAACGACTATAATAAGGCGTTTGACAGGGTCCGCCACGACCAGTTGATGGAAATATTACAATGTAAAAACCTAGACCACCAAGACCTGCAAATCATCTCAAATCTCTATTACAACCAAAATGCCACCGTCAAAGTAGATCAACAAAATTCTGGCACCATCTCAATAAAGAGAGGTGTACGTCAAGGTTGTGTTCTGTCACCTATTTTGTTTAATGCCAACTCTAAAGAGATTCTAAAAAGGGCAATGGAAAATGAAAGTGCAGGAATAAAAGTAAATGGAGTGCCTATAGTTGTTCTAAGATACGCTGATGATACCGTAATTTTAACGGAAAACCTGGAAGATCTACAAAGAATCATGGACAAACTTGTTCGATATAGCGAAGAATACGGCCTTACACTCAACGTAAACCAAACAAAGTTCATGAAAATAACAAAGAAGGCCCAGACTAACAACGAACAGATAATCGTCAAAGGTGAACCCATCGAACAGGTAGAGAACAACAGTTACTTGTAATGACGACTACACGAAAGAAATAAAAGCACGCATAGAAATAGCAAGGTCCAATTTCAATAGAATGAAAAGAGTTTTGTGCAATAGAGGTCTAAGCCTAAAACTGAGACTGAAACTAGTTAGATGTTATGTTTTTGCCACTCTACTTTACGGCGTCGCGGCATGGACTTTGAACGCAGAAATAACAAAAAGACTGGAAGCTTTTGAAATGTGGGTGTACAGAAGAGTGCTGAAGGTGTCATGGGTCGATCGGATAACTAACTTAGAAATACTTGAACGACTAAACATAGAAAGAGAGTTATTAATAACAATCAACAGCAGAAAACTTCAGTATCTGGGCCATGTGACTCGTGGACCAAGATATGCCTTACTTCAATTGATAATGCAGGGAAGGATCCAAGGTACAAGAAGCGTGGGTAGAAGATGGATATCCTGGTTGAGAAACTTGAGAGAGAGGTTTGGATGTTCCTCGATAGAGCTTTTTAGGGCAGCTGCATCCAAAATAAGAATTGACATGATGATCGCCAATCTTCGTCGCGGAGATGGCATCAAGAGAGAGAGAGAAAGGATTTCTAAAGGGGTGCGCCTATGGACGGCTACGGTCGGTATTGACATTACAAAGGGATATTGAGTTGTGGTTTTTATATCATTTTATACATGTCAGTGACATGTTTTAAAAATTATCCATTATGCACTAAAATTATGCATTATGCATTATTAGTTGGCTAAACCCGCCTTAAGACTTATTATACTAATGTCAGTGAGTACCTATAGATTGATAAAAAACTATATAATGTTACAATAATTCCACAAAAATGTTCAAAGTAATTACAATCTCATCCAGTTTTATCCAGTCACACCACACCCAAATTATCCATAGATTTACAATTGGGTAGTTCAATCAAAATTCCATTTACTACATGGTGGTATTTATACACAAAATTCGTAATTAAAAACAAGCAAATGAATCTATTTACGTAATTAACACACTGTACACAGAAAACATGGATAGATTTGTAGGCAAGCTGGGAGGTAGGCCAAATGCAAACTTTTAATTTATTAATTATACACCGATTGGGCACAGGGACGGATAGTAACTACAGCAATTCCCCGATATGTTTTGTTGAACACTGTTGTTAGGTTAAAAAAAAATAGGAACAAATTTAATAGAATTTGTTTGAGCTTTAATTTGGTTATTTTTTTCACCGATTGACAGAAAGTTATACAGGGTGAACTATCACTCAGTACAAAAATTTTAACTGGAGGTAGAGAAAAATAAGATTTAAGAGAATCGCCTTTCAAAGAATTTCCAACATTTTTATTAAGGCTGAAAATAATTTTAATTGCGCTTAATTTTTCACGTAACTAGATTTGTTTTCATAGGCTTCGAAACTGTCAGAAACTGTATGGATTCTGCGCATAACGTTGTTGACACGCGATGTAATTGATTTGCGCAGAATAGAGGCTATTTCTGACGATTTCAGCAGCCTGTGCAAACAAACCTAGTTTCCTGAAAAATGAAGCGCAAATTAGCTAATGACATTGTGTTTATTATAATAATAAACACAATGCTAATGATAATGTTCATGAAGGGCTTTTTCGTGACGTCATCATAGTGAAACCGGCAATATCCGGGGTCGCGTGAATGCAAAAAGTTAAACCGTTTATAACCTGTTATAATCGGTCATGGCGTGAATTCGACTAATGTTTTAGTTTTCAGGAAATTGTAAACTGTCAAATATTTCTTGTATGTCAATATAACAAGTTTGTTGTTAGTTGTTATTTTTTGCTATTAACAGTGAATATTTAAGATTTCATTAATAATAAAATTGCTGCTTTGCAAAAACAAATTCCCAAAATATTTATCATACTCGTATTATAATGCAGTTTTATACCGTAAGATTATTAACCGTATTTTTTATTTGTTTTAATAAACACTTATCTATAATTTGTTTGTTTAAATTTTGTGATCTACATGAAGACTTGTCTATGAAACGGAGATTGGTGATTATAAAATTCAGTGATTAAGTGCGGAAATAAAGTGAAGTTAACGGTGGCCTCTTCGAACATTTGGTTTTTTCGCTACGCGAGAAGTTGTAAAAATAACCCAATTGAGTAAAATAATCGGACATTTTAGTGTGTTTGCGGTTTTTGTTATTAGTGTAGTTGTTCAATATGCGAATATCCTTTTAGCAGTTTCCAAAAGCGTCGAAGTAATGTACAATTATGCAGATGAACTTATTTATCAGGTATTTTAATTATTATTATTAACAAAACTGTTCATTTTCGCCGTCTCTACAATTGGCAACGCCGCGAATATTAACCCTACAGCTGTTCATATGTTGGAGGTCATATTGAAAAATAGGCGCCGATTTACCGGGGAAAAACGTGGATTTGCTCCATTTTTTTATAGTTTTTCATGCTTCTCTGAGCACGTGGTTAAAATTTTTGTACTGAGTGATAGTTCACCCTGTATATTTTGCAGTCAACTAAAAATCCAGCTGAATTTATTGATAATAATAATTTTTAAATATACATACAAATTCTCGTACAAAAGACAGTTCCACCGCTTAGTTAGGTATGAGGACAAACATTATGCCGCAGCTAATACCACTTGCTTTTAGACAATAAGCTCAATAAGCACTGATTTCACTAGACCGCATGTTACAATGTCAATCAATACACAAATCGACTGGAACTCAACGTTGCCAAATATACTGATTCACGGCTCTTCTAAAGAAGGCTGTGAAAGTGATCACAGGCAGGTAAAAATAATATACACGATCGTTTACATTACATAATTTTTAGTGATTGTAAACATTAATAATTGTGGAATGAATTAAAAATCGACCATTTTGATCTTGACATGAATATCATACTATTCTTTGATTGTGTTTGATAGTTTCAACATTGTTCAAGATTTCTTCCCAAATAGTATAGTCTTGCTTGACACGATATTTTCCATATAAGCTTCCGCCACAGTTGACGACATACTTAACTAATATCGTCAACGCTTACCTTCTCTGTGGCATCTCTCCGAAAGCTTTGAAGTTATCTAAAATGATTTCCTTACCCAAACAGAAGGATATTTCAACTTTTAGTGATTTAAGGCCAATGGTATTTAGCCGTTTTTGTCCAAGATTGTTGAGAAGATCATGAATGCTCAAATCCGAATTCATATATCTTTATACTATCTTCTCCCCTCATTTAAATCAGGATTTAGGCCTGGGCATGGTTGCGCTACTGCTCTTTTATTTGTCACAGATGATATTATTAATGATTTGGACTGAGATGAGCAGAGCGCAAATTTTACTGGATTATTTAGGGCGTTTGATACTATCAGTCATTTAATACTGTTATCAAAGATTAATGTAATTAATACTAGTACTGTGCTGCACGCGAATTTTTTTTTAATATTTTCACCAATAGTTCTCTTCCTTGACAACTATTTCACTTTAATTAGAAACCTTTAAACCTTCAAATCAAATCAGCCTACACATACAATTATATTTTTCAATCAAACTCCCCCGTATATCCTAGTTCTTTGAATTTCCATATATATAATTCCCAATAGTTCTTTATTGAAAATGATTTGACCCTTGTGAGAATGTCTACATCCCTATGAATTAAATTTACACCCCTTGTAATTTTAATATACCTACTGACAATATTTTCCATAATTTGAGTTAACTCTGCTTGGCATGGTCTACTTACAATAAACAAGAAAATCTGAAATAAAATTAAAGCTCAATATGATGCTAACTTCCACTACAGAATATACCTAATATGTTTGTCTATTAAAATGTTTATGCTGATGGGACTGGTCTAGTCTTGAAACTACTCCCCCTACGTATCCCCTCCAGATTAATACAGAATTTCACCAATCTCTCTCTCTGACAATACAGCATTGCCGGCGCATCTCTGTTGTAAATGATGTAAATAATTGTTATCCGTTGCGTTTTGTTTCTGATATTAATAATCTACAATACGGTTTCTGGCTGTGACTGCTTGCTGTGGTACACGCTAGCATACGACGCGTAGTGGCTGGCGTACTTAGAGATGTTCTGATTTTAATGCATTGGGCTGACCATCTATTGTGTACATTAATCTTTGCTGTTATCAATACTTCATTTAACATTTCCCTATAATATCTATTTTCAACTGTTTTTGAATATCTTTTCTAAATAACATTTTGTAGAAAGTTCAACATAAAGGATACTTTACTCGTGTAAAAAATAGTATTATCAAAATATCCAAGGCATACGTAGGTACTTGATTTTTCAAAACGAAACGAAAATTATATCTTAAATTAGTTTCAAACCAAGCAAGCAGGGCTGGACCTTTGAATATCAAATGTAAACACGAAAATTGTTTGTATTTTACAAGACTCGTTTCACGTATCCGGGGACACACTGTATATCTTTTCTGATCCTCAAAAAAATAAACAAATTTACTGGAAATACAATTCTGTTCAACGCGTGCCACGCATGGCCTTTAATTATTCAGGTGGCAGTAAAAGCACAGACATTTCGTATACGGTATGTGTTTATCAAATGTCAATAGCACTTAATAATACGCAGGTACCAAAATTTCACTTCTCTCTTACAGTATGAATGAGAATGGAAAACAAGTGGTTGAAATGTATTTTTAACATTCCCCCATTTATCTGAAGTTTTGAAGTATATTGATTCAGTTCAAGTTCAACCCCAAAATTCATAACTTTAGAACCAAATTTCTAATACGTCCGACTCCTTAGTCATGCCTTTTACTTCAATCAAAGTTTACTACTTTCCGCAAAAAATCTGAAAAGGAAAATTAAACAAAAAATCTATTTGAAATCCAAAAGTCGATTTCTGTATTTAAACTTAAAAGCTGTAACCCGTAATTTTTTGGAGTCCTCTGGTATGTTATTGTATAGCATATAAATTTGGTAAGTAAATGATCTCTTGAATAATGAAGTTTTGTGTGGCGGGGGCAAAATAAGTCCGCGAAAACGTAAGTTCAACGTATGAACATCAGTCCTATATTTAATTTTATTAGAGAGGTATGGAGGACGATGGTTATTTATTATATTATGAAATAAAACTAGCGAATGTAGCTTTCTTCGATCCTGCATGCTCAGCCACAGAGCCTCCCTCAATTTGTGCGAAACGGGTTCAAATTTTCTAATTCCATACACGAATCTAAGGCAAGATTTCTGAACTTTTTGAATTCTGTCTTTATCAGAACAATCAGGCACGGTCCATATACAACATCACAGAAGTAGATGCCTATGGCTAATGACGAATGTGCTCTCTGAATATTGATGCTCACATGCTTCTTTAGACTTGACCCTATATAGCATGTGAAAATGTTAAACAATAATGGTGAAGTATTGAGCCTTGTGGAACTCCACACGTCAGTCTTTCCTTTGAAGATTCCCCATTACTTGTTTGAAGTAATTGAAACCTGTTTTGCAAATAGCTGTGAAAGAATCTGACTGAACAAATTTCAAAACGGATAGAAGCGTCTCATGATCAATTGTCTCAAATGCCTTAGAATAATCCAACAGAACAAGCACCGAGTTCTTGCCCTGGTCCGTCGCACGAATTATGTCATCAACAATGTCCAAAAGTGTTGTAGCACAGCTGTAGCCTGGTCTAAAACCTGTTTGATGTCAGGTAAAATTTTGTATCTGTTTACATGCGAGAGAATCTGAAGGTACATAATTTTTTCTAAAACCTTTGAAAGTACTGGAAGGACACTAATCACTCACTCTAAGATCATTTATAGAAGTTATTGTACTTGTCTTGGGCAAAGGAATTATCTTTGAAACCTTCCATTCATCTGGAATTTGGCCTTCTAAAATGCAATGTTATGTAGGGTAGAATGACGGAAGACATAAAACGACTATCTCTAAATTAATCTTATTGGCCCCAGTAGCTAATGATTTTATATCAACAACAGTAATTGCATATAAAAAGGCTAACGCCGCAACCGCGAATCAGTTTGCGTAGGAAAGGCGAAGGAAGCGAAACACCCGTGCATAACAGGATATTTTGATTTGACTTATTGTTTTTATTTAAATTGATACAAATTGAATTTTTATTTACTTCATAGTAGAACATGAATAAATAAAGAAACGCACAAATAATTAATTCAATTTCACCTTCTCGTTTGGCTCTTACTTAAATACTTAGAAAGAAATTATTTTAAGAAGTTTTCTTCGGCATGTTTTCGTTAAAGTGAAAGGAACTTCACTCGTGTATAAAGCATTCAATCAACACTACATTATATACCTTGTGTTTCGTTAGTTTCCTATTCTATACTACCTATTTAATAAAATCCCAAGTTTGGTATACGTACCTATGACGATGGTAACCGCACTTTTGGTCGGTGCTTTTTCTCTGGCTTCCTAAAAGGAAGTTAATTATAAGGCATAATAGAAAAACTTTGTTAAAGAAGTTTCCTGCTCAGACGAAATATATAACAACAACAACCACTACTACTACTGCAAATTAAATCAGTTTAGACTGTTTTTGAGAATATTTTACATAATAAGAATAATAATAATCAGTTTATTTGCAGATTGTAATTGGGGGGAGCTCCGTTATTGTGAAAGTAGCGGAATGCGGTTGATACTTTTTTTGTGAATCTCACGATGCCCTAATCATATTTTGGGTAAAACATGTAGTTTTCGGGATACGGGGCCAAATTCAAAAAAATCACTTTTCGGACCCCTCGTGTATCTCGGAAACTGTAACAGATATTGAAAATATATACCCGGCGTTTGATAGATATTTTTATGTGGAGTCCATAAACGTACAATTAATTTTTTTATTTGGTCTCAGTTTCAAAATATGAACCAAACTTGTGTTTTTTTAAATGGACCCACCCTGATTTTTTAGCCATTAAAATTGCATCTTTTTTCCCTTTCAAGTGAAATATGACACTTAATAGTTTTATTTTCAGAATAATTTTGGTATAATGTTAACTTCTGTCGCGATTATGTTATTAATTTTCCTTTAATTTTGCCAATTGGCAAAATTTGTTAGAATGTACTTGATTGTAAACGTAAATAAATGTATCTTTTGTGGAAAAAAAGATTTTATACAATGTAATTTTAGAATGTTTATTTTATATTTTAAATTTTAATAACGAACTGTAAAAAAACAAAAGTGTGATAGAAAAGCTGAAGAAGACGATAAATCATCGTCGAAACGTGATACATCGTACCTGATATCCATCAGGTGAAACTAAGGTATCGTGAACATCTACCAGTCTTCTAACCAAAGTTGGATCAGAGGCTGTTCGCTCTCGAAGAACCTGAAGACGGAGAAATCGATCTTCAACTGCATTTGTGGCCCTTCGTCTTCCCTGTCCAGGTCGTCTTGAATAAGAAACAGTTTGTCTGAAGCTTTGTATCGCATCGGAGACTGTGCTACGTGGATGGCCAAGCCTTTCTGCGATATACCTAATCGGACGACCATCGTCTTGTAGAGCAACGGGTTGTGCCACTTCTTCCGGGCTCATCGTTTTTAAATTCACTAATCGTTTACCAAACAACTCCGAAACACAACAAAACTTAAAACACGATTCAACAAACTTAAGAAAGTACAGCAAATCTGTAATTTGTTGAAAAAAACTTGTTGACATGCTTATGTGCCATGGAAACTGCTAATTCTTTTGTCATCAGAGCCAACTTTTCAATAATTTTCAATTTTTTTGTTGCTACACTTAATAAAGCATTATTCTGTAACAAAATAGAACCCGCCACTGGCAAGCTTACAGATTACGCAATTCTAGAATGCATGGGTGGCAGATCGTTTTCTTTCCGAGCATTTTCAATGTCAAACATGTCCTATTTTTTCTATCATATATATTCATAATAAGACGAAATATTCCCACAGATTGTGGACAGGATGCTATTTTTTGTAAACATAAATACGAACGTACCCTAATATATGGGGGGTCTAAAACTTATCGATGTTTTAAAATATTTTGTTCTTAAGATAAGAATGTTTATTACGTACTCTACAGATATTTATTGGATAACAGTGTTGCCGATTTGCTCAAGCATTGCTTTCTCTAAACATTGTCGATACGTTAATAAATTGTTTAAATTAAGGAATACGTTATGATCGATGGAATGTTGATATTAATTACTTGGTTTTTTTTTTGCTTCCCAATGTCTGACTCTACCCAAGGGGGTAACAATAATAATAATAATATCAATAGTTATTGGTGAGTCTTGGGCAGTCTTTTTTTGAACTGAGTTAAAGGCTCTTGCTTTATTTATGAGTTATATCTTGTCACTAATATAGTTGCTATATTACGGCAAAATGTACTCGCATTTACAACAAGAGAAATATCTACATCACGTCGAATCATAGTTAGTATAAATTAAGTATCTTGAAGCAATTATACCAATTGAATTGAATCGTGGAAATATTATTAATAATTTCACAGAATTAAACCTCGTATCGCCATCTTTGGAGATACGCTTGAACCACATCGAATAACAGAAAATAAAAGTACGACTAAAGAGTAGAAAATCAATAATTAGTGCTTTATTCTAACGCTGCGCAAGGGTTGCGCTCTGGAACTGGCGTCTTCGAATTCCTATTGGCTATCATCCCTCTTTTGAGGCATAATAGGGGAGGTAATCAGATTAACGTTCTGAAACAAAGTACCTCGTTAGTTCTTTTCAATTAAAAAGTCAGTTCTTGTTCGAGATCCAAGTAAGTCACTTCTAAATATATTTTCTTATAAGCTGTTTTAAGATTTATAATTTTTCTAAGTTCATTTTTCTGATTACAAAAATTCTTTTATTTTATTTTACTTATTTTTTTGAGATTTTATTCAGAAGTCTATCAAAGCTGAATTATTGGTATAATTACTTTAATTTTTATTTTAGTTTCTTATTATCTTTTTCTTTTGCTAATACAAAGTAACTGAAGACATTTAAGTGGAAATCAATGTAAATTATTCGTAATTACATCGATTTCCATTATGCTAAGTCTTTATTAAGATTAAATATTAGTTAAATAAGAGTTTTGTTCAATTAATCAATTGTTGATTATTCTATGTTTTAGTTTGTTTCTTTTTCTTGATTTTGTCTAGTTTTAATTTAGATTTAGATTTTCTTATCTTTTATTCTTAATTTTAAATAAACAAAAAGTTACCCCCTACAAAGAAATTGAGTTTTATTACGTGGGGACACAAAATGAATAAGTCTTGAAACAGTAGTGTTAAACAAGGTTGAAGTGTTGTGAACGACGCCAAAGTTGCTGTGACATCTAAAAAAGATTTGATTAGCTATTAGTTGTTTGTTTCTTTCATTTAATAATTTGATTCTGTTATTATTCTTTTGACTATCATAATTTGGGTCTTTGAGAATTACGCAACATCTAGTTTACCGCTCGTTAAATATTATGTATTAAATTCGAACCTAGTGGCTATACTAATTATCTTATTAGGGTTTAGACGGGGTAATACTCTCTGCATTCATTATCCTATCTATATATAACTCCGGTTAATTAGTACTACTACAATTCCATTATTTCGTTGAAAGCAGTGTTTTTCCTTTAAGAATACAGATATCGGTATGAAGTTGTTCAGAAAAGATGGGGAGTTAGCTACAGTTATCACAGGCAAGGCATTTTTTAAAAATACAGCCGAGAAAAAAAAAATAAGCAAAAGATGAACAGACAAGCTAGCAACCATCTATAGATATAGATATTTGAGACATGTTACCTCATTTATCCGAAAATACGGTACGGTTAACACACGCGAAGAGCCAATTTTATTTGGGACGAGGATAAAGTAACGTAAGTTGAATATCAAAAAAGATGTTCGTACGTGAAGGGGTTGCCTAAATTCTGTGTTATATATTATTTATAGCGACGGAAAAATAGGGGGATGAGATACATAAAAATACTTATAATACGCCTATCGGTGTAGATATAATGGCTCTTAATTTAAAAAGGAAAGAAAACTCAATATACGATGGTGGTGGTTTGATTGATTGAGTCCGTGACATTTTGTTTTCGACAAAAAATCATTTTATTGGTGTCCCAAACCTAGGCGAAGCTGTCAAGGCACTAATTAAACTCGAGACCATGTTATCAGGGGCAACAGACAAATTGGCGAAACTGTGTGCTCCCCGCAAGAGTTTGCATAAAACGAGTTTCCAAAATACAAATTCAAATCAAACTGATATCGTGGAATGCAAACTCTCTGTGACGAAAAACTCTAGAACTGCTTAATTTCATCTTGGGGCACAGAATCGACATAATGGCTGTTAACAAGTCGAAACTAAATGACAGACATAGACTTCGGCTGCGTAACGACACAGTTTGGGGCTTAGTTTGAGGGTTACGTTTGGTGCGTTATACGAACAGTTTCAGTTTCATTTCCAGTGATATTATCCATTTTATTTAATTTTGACACCTTAATAAGTTTTTTTTTCTTTGCTCCATATTATACTTTTTGGGTCTGCCAAACTCCAACTAGGTGTAGTAAGTAGGAAGTAAGTAGGTATACGAGTTGGGCTGTTTCGCAGAATATTTATGAGATCACAAAGTTTGAGACTACGGAATGAAAATGCTTCTTGTATAATATAATGTACGTATAGTACAGAAGGCAACACGATCTGAAAGTTTAAAGGATATACCATATAAAAAGTTTTTGTACTTATTCGATTTTAAGTCTGAATAAAGTTGAATATTCTATATTTGAATACAGGGTGATAACTGTTGGAATATGGAATCACGCAATACACTCACACAATTTTTTGGATATCTTTCTTGGGGTTTTTGGTTCGCATTAACAAACAATAGTGAGATAAAAAACTTTTATTTCATGTCAATCTTTTTTTTGTACGACATTTTGACAAACATTTTTTTTCTTCTTCAGGTTTTTTTTTTTGTCAGTCTACAAACATACAATACAATAACATTATTTAAATATCAATAAAATTCTTAAAATACACATAATATAATACTAGACACAATAAATTTAAATAGGTGTAAAAAAAATATTCTTACCTTCCAACACCTTATTAATGTTCTCTTTTCCTTTTTTTTTATTATTACTCGTATTTCCATTATTGGTATTGTCATAATATTAGTAAGAGAATTTTTATTTTAAAAATACGTTTAGAATCAAATGTGGATCGAAATTGTATCTTTTCAGAAACATACCAGTACCTCGGTGATTTTTAGTTAGGTGTAAAAAAATGCATGTTATAGATAGTGTAGTACACTGAAAAAAATATTATACGTAAAACCAATGATTGATTGTCATCAATATTTTGAACATTAATATTATGAATTGGTCACTGTTACAATGAATTTTGATCATAAATTAATAATTTCATACATAGAAACAATGTACGATGAAACATTAATCAATAAATGCAAGACATCGAAAATTTATGTTTTTATTCATCAATATAATGTCACTATTTATTGCTTCAATGTTTTAAATTTATTAATTTATGCTCTTCGCCTTTAGAACAATAATTTGTAAATCATACACCTATGAACAGCGAACATAAAAACTAATAAACGATCATCGTTGATTCAATGGATGCTAAGCATTAATTTTACGAACCTAACCGTTAAATTCTGAATAACGCGCGCAAATCAATGCACCCGGACCATAGACTGAATACTCAAAACATTGACATTATGACATTCTCATAGACTTTTTGTTTACGCGTCCTTTTTGTTTTGTTTAGTTAAATGTATACAGTTGAAAAGTAAATTGTGTTCCTAAGTCTATTTTTAAAATTTGTTCCCAAATAATACAACAAATGTAGAAATATAAGGTAAGTAGTAATCCTTTTATATAAGTACCATTTAGTAAAGTACAAATCTAAAGTCAGTTTAAAACGAAAAAAAAAACACAGTGCGGTATTCCTTTGTAATGTTGAAAACCCGCCGATACGAGGGGAGAAATTTTATGGGCTCTTCATGGATATTTAGTGCTATCCGCTAAGCTATGTTCCAAAGGTGCCAGTGGAAAGATAAGCCATTTAAAGTACACAATAAAAGACTCTCAAGAATCTTTTTTATTTTGTGCTAAATCAGTTCAAGAAATAGAAGAACATATAATAAACCTAAACAGCAGACTCCCCAAAGCCTAAGTAACCCACAATGGCCAGCAACAAAACATGACCAATGCGGTTAAATGCCCCTTGCGTAGTCCAACAGCAGCAATGCCGTCAATCGACCCTGATCTACCGCCCCCAATGCATCATCCAGTATTTTAAGTCATGTCGTGGAGCAACTGTGACCCTGACGGAACCCAGACTGGACCTCCAACAACAACCCATGCCCATCAAGATACGTTTTCATTTGATTGCAGATCACTCTCTCAATAACCTTGGAGATCGCTGGGTGTATATTAATCGGTCTATAAGACCCTTAAATGTTGATGGAGTTTTAGTTTTGGGATTGGAATGACATTGGCTTCTTTCCAACATGTTGGGAAGTTCCTCGTTTCTATATAGTAATTAACTAGATGCTGTATAAAGGGCATTATAAAT
The DNA here is from genome assembly GCA_911728435.2 of Apoderus coryli. Taxonomy (NCBI): domain Eukaryota; kingdom Metazoa; phylum Arthropoda; class Insecta; order Coleoptera; family Attelabidae; genus Apoderus; species Apoderus coryli. The sequence continues at coordinate 2,508,086 of OU452207.1, forward strand.
GGACAACTACTACTACTAGCATATCAATACTGATCATGTCACTGCCTACAGCATTTGACTTAATCCCAAGCAATGCATCAAGTACGAGTATCTCCCCATGATCCACCATTGGAAATTCAAAGTTAATATCAGGCCTAATTTTATTACCTAAGTAAAAATTGGTCGTTCCTGGGTCCGGATTGTTGGTAGAAGTGGCCACAAAAAAATCATTAATATTATCAACATCATGAATAAAAGACGGTATTGTGATATTTTCCCTTGCATAATTTCCAATTTTGTTTAGAAGAATTTCCGCGGACTTTAGTTTCCAAATATAGTTTTTTCTCCCTTTTCACCTCAGACGACAGACGAATCTGACATGTTTAGCATTTAATATTAACTAAATTAAAAATAAAGCCTTTAGATTTCGAGTGTCGTACAAATATGATTTAATTTATTTACAAAGCAGGTGCATCAAATCAATGGACGTACAGCAAGATAATTTTGAGTCTTATTTGGGCTTTTAAGTTCTCTAACCATTGGTACTAGTATATTTGAACCATACTGCACTTTGCAGTACACATAATACATATGTACCTATATGCTCGCGATTATTGATTGAATACAGAACCATAATCTCAATCTTTCGTAATAATAATTTCCGGCGAACACAATTACGTAAAACAATTATTATAACCCAATGTAATAATCAGCTAACATTGGTTTAACGTACAAAAGTCATAGATTCATGTTTCTCGTTCGTAATATTAATAACCTTCAGACATCGGTTTAATGTACAAAAGTCATAGATTAATGTTCATCGTTCGTAACATTAATAACCAGCTAACATCGGTTTTACGTATTGGAGACATAAACTAATCTTCATCGTTCGTAACATTAACAACCTGGTAACATCGTTTTAACGTACAGGAGTTATAAATTAATGCCCATCATTCGTAAGATCAATAACCGGCGAGCATAAATTTATGTTCTTTATTTATTAATTCAACGTACAGAATTCGCTACCGAATTTATGTACGAACGTTCATTGTATTAATGTCACTCATCATCGGCTCAAATTTAATGTTGACGTTCATTGATTTGAAGCACTTTTTTATTAATATCACGTACCTTTTCGGTTCAGTGTTCCATCTGGAAATGGTCTTAATCGTCTCAAGGAACTTCAAAATGGTTATATCCGTCTTTATCTCAATTTTTTTTAGCGCGTTCACAATAAGTTGCCTGTGCGGAAAGTGAAAATCGTAGAAAGGGAAACAATGCCAGACATTTTCGGAAACTCACGTAAACACAATGATAGATTTACGAAACTCCGTGACGTCCATCGTGGCTCGCGCTGTATAATAAAAAATTGAGGTATTTTTTCATATATTCAGTGGAATTTTAATTGTTAACCGATTTGTGCAGCTTTTTCCTATTATGGTCATTTGCAAAATTGTTTGATAACGAACACAATGTGAAAAATATTGTTAGTTATACTGTTTGGGTATGTTGCTGACAATTCTATGAATACTGAAATAATGAATTGTCCAATTTGTATTGTAAACTCCTTTTGTGCACTCAACGTATCCATACATCTATGTCCTAGATTGTTTTAAAAACTATATTCAAGGCCTAAACAAATAATTTGTTTGCAGTTTTTTTTTTTGGTATGATTACGTGTTTCTACTAATGGAGCTAGCTGCAAAAGGGTTCAATTATTATTCATCACTTTTTTTTGTAACTGATTACAGTTGTTATAAATGACTACTAGCGTACGTAAATTATTTAAATGATTTTTATATTCTGTTTGGATAGAAAAATATCATAAATGCTGTACTTCTGCTCAAAGAACTGTGACTGGAATTTGAAAAATCACACAGTGTTAAATAGCACACCATATATTTCATAGCACCTCGTCGATACTAATTAACAAAGGCGTTTGATTGCGTCTCACACGATATCTTGTTGGGTAAACTGGAGCGATACGGTATGAGTGCGAATTCGATTCGTTTGCTGAGTTCCTATCTCACTGGTAGGAATGTTGTAACGATGTTTGAGTCAAAGTCTTCTCAGTCCTTGTTGAGCTCTTGTGGAGTCCCACAGGGCTCGGTGCTCGGACCTCTATTGTTTTTCATTAATGATTTACCGCTACATCTGCCATGCTCTGACCTGACATTGTTTGCAGACGATTCAACTATTGTCGATGTTGGACTGTCGAGTGATGTTCTGGCCTCAAGTATGATTAATTCACAGTCGAGGGCTGCTGACTGGTTTGCAGCTAACAAACTCTGTATGAATGCCAATAAAACAGCTACTAAAATATTTACATTACGTGAGACGGATGCTGCTGTTTCTGATGGTCTGGTAAAGTTTTTGGGTGTCACTTTGGACCAAAAGCTAACCTGGGCGGGTTATTTCGAGGTTACCATTGCCAAGTTGTCTAAGGTTGTGTTCATGTTGCGAAGCTTGAAGGGTGAAGTCTCTTTTAATGTTTTGAAATCAGCATATTTTGGCCTTTTTCACAGTGTGGCTTCATATGCTTTGTCAATTTGGGGACACTCTTGTCATGCTAGTCGGGTATTCGCAATCCAAAGACGAATGGTTCGAATAATGACAGATTTAAAGTTTAGAGAGGATGTCAGACCTAAATTTAAAGAATGTAAAATAATTACACTCCCGTGTCTCTATATCTACAATTCAATTATGTATGTGAAAAATAATTACAATCTGTACATAAGGCATGATGAAGTTCACAACCACAATAACAGAAACAAAAATGACATTCTTCCTGAATATATGAGGTTGGGTAGAAGCAGAAATTCTGTAAATTATTATGGTCCCACATGCTATAATCATTTGCCAGATAGTTTGAAAACACTGAGCCTTGCAATCTTCAAAAATAGATTAAAAAACTACTTAATCGACCAGGCTTTTTACTCCATTGATGAATTCCTCAGCACTGACTTTCTGTTTTGATTAAGTTATATACATTTATATGTTTTATGTTGTGTTATGTAATATTTTAGTAGTTAATATGACTTGTGTAAACCTTTGGTAATTACATGTAAGGACAATAAATAAATAAATAAATAAATAATGTTCTCTATCAAATGGTATTAGGCTTCCCTATACCTAACTGTGACCGTTTCCCAAGAAAATAATATTTTAACTTATTTGTCTTATTGATTTGATGACATTTTCATAGGCTAGTAAGGCGTACTTTAGATCGTTTATTTCCTGAGAAATGGATTGGCCGCGGTGGTCCATAAAACTAGCCCCCAAAGTCTCCAGACTTAACACCACCAGATTTTTTCTTATGGGGATATATTAAAAACATTGTTTATGATACGCCAACAACAACACGGGATGATATGAAACAGCGAATTAAAACTGCTTTTGATACAATTGCACCACAATTATTAGCAAATGTCAGACATTCATTTGAAAAAAGAATTCATCTGTGTATTGTAAATAACGGTCAACATTTTGAGCATTTTTTGTAGCTATAGTAAATAGGTATGTATGGTATAGGTCTTTTTTTGTTGTTAATTTTTAAGAATTATGAATATGTTACTGAATGTTAAAAATGTGTACCTATTTTATTATTGTTAAGTTTTAACTTCAGATAAATAAGTTAAAATAATTATTTCATACCATTTGATAGAGAACATTAATTAGTCTCGACAGGTGCTATCAAATATAGGGTGTGCTGTTTAAAATAAAAAAGTAACTCCTGCTACAAAACCCTAACTCACCCCTGTGTATGTTCCATATTCCATCATCAGTGGCTTTTAACTATTTTATTACATCGGAGAATGTGCTGGTTTGTCCCTAGTATAAAAATAATCTACAACGCCACTGTCATGTAACATGCTTTTAAATCGTTTATAGACAACCTTTTTCTTTCCATTTAGCTATCTCTTTCTATATATAGTAAAATATCAGCTTCTACCCTAATGGACCATCTAACTTTCGCCCTCATTCTTGCTATCATTTTTCATCATCGCTGTCATGTCATTATATTGATGAGAAAGTGCCGATGCCACCAGTGCCACTGCTAGCGATGCCATACATTATATTTATGTTTGTGGATATCGATGGCTTAGTTTTAATAGGGCGTAACCCACAAAATTTCAAAATTATGTGATCTGGTTTATAGGAGTTTAAAGCATTGATTGACCATGACATTTCCAATGCATTTTAACTTAGTAAATATTATTCGAATTGTTTTTTCACGAAATCATTACAAAATATTTACAATGTTTGTATTTTTGCACAAACGTGCTTCACCCTTGTCGAATAGCAGTAGGTACGTGGTCGTACCAGCACAAATGATGCAGAGCGCAGTGGACGCCCAAATAAGGCTGTTATTCCAGAAAACGTAAAAAAAAATTACAAATTGGTTATAAACGTTCGCAATTGAAGGTGAACGAGCTAGCTGACATTGTAAAGATATCAGAGGGTAGTTTTTTTTAGCATTTTACACGAAAATTTGGGTATGCGAAGGCTCTGTGCAAAGTGGGTGCCGCGTGAGCTCACAGTTTAGGTGTCCATCAAAAGTTGCTCTTTTTAAAAAAGTTGTTAGTGCAAGTCAGTTTTCGTTTTCGTCAGAATAAATTGGAATTCGATACGTTCAAAAATCGGATTTTCGCGCCCAAGGCACACAGGGTGAGGTGAGGGCACATGGTGCGCACGCACGCAAAATCATGATGGCGAAAAGTTAAATTTGGCAGGACGACGTGTTGTTATTTTTCTTGTAAACTAATTAATAAATAGACAAATCGTTACGTTTATTGTGATGTCATGGTTATGAAATATAAGTGGTAGCTGTGAAAATATTGGAGAAGACGTCCAGGGGGCCCCTCTCATGCAGAGTAAAGAAAACTATCGCGGTAAGTGCCCGTTATTTCAACAACAAAATTATATCTTGTGTGTGCGACATTTCTTGACAATACATTTCTATCTTAATGCTAGCAATTTAAACAAAACCATACAGTCCACTAAAGTTTTACTACTTGTGCTAACAAAAGTAATAATTTAAAATAATGAAGCTTGTCAAAGCTGTCTTTTATTAATTTATGTGTAAAATTTACCCAATTGCCCCCTATATAATAATAATAATAATAATAATAAAGGCCTTTATTGAGGATACAAAATACAAAAAAAAAAAAAAACAATTATAAATATAATATAACAAAACTAGTGTGATTTTTTTTTTACATCTTACCAAGTTTATATCCCCAAAGGGCGATATTCAGTGCTGACTACTAAGTAGCCGCCTGTTCAGCTAACCCAAATAACCCTAACCTAACTTAACCTAAGAACATTAGACAAACATATAGGACAAATCTTATCTTAATCTAGAATTATAAATATGTACTTCCACATTATACAATATCAATTGAGCCACATCAAATTAGAGTGATCACACACTCCTTTGCATATTAAATAAATACTTGGATAAATTATTCTTGAACTGCCCAATACTTTTAGATTTCCGGATATCAATTGGCAAATCATTTACAATGCGAGTGACGTTATACGAATATGACCTCTTAAACAATTCTTTGGAATGAGTTGGTGAAGTCAGTGTTCCCTTAAACCTAATGTTAATATTGTGCACATCAGTGCGAAACTTGATTTTGGCGAACAAATATGGAGGCGTTTTGTTATGTAGAACGTTAAAATAAAGAAAAGCACTGTGTAAGTGACGGCGATTCTTCATACTCAACCATCTCACCTCCTCCAGCCTTCCACTTAAGCGATCATACTTATACCAAATACAAGACGCAAACAGCTGTTCTGTAATTTCTGTATTCTACCACAATCAATACTTGTAAGGCAAGAATTATAGACGGAATCACAAAAATTAAAATGCGATAAAACATGGGATTCACATAAGGCAATTTTTGTGCGTCTAGTTAAAAGATGGCGGTTGTGGTAGATTGACCTCAAATTCATATATGCCTTTCTCAAGCAATGGTTAACATGTGCAGTGAAACGCAGATTTTGGTCCATGTATAGTCCCAAGTTTCGAACACCATCCTTGAATTCAACCACTTTACTTTGAATTTTTATATGATTGCAATGATCTGATAGAAATGTACCCGTGTTACTCTTATTACCAAACACAATTGCTACCGTTTTAGCAGCATTTAGTAACAAGCAATGTTTTTCAGATATAAGCTGTAATTTGCTGATATCATTATTAATTTTTTCTATAGCTTGCAAATGCTCAGAGGTAGTAAACGACATATAAATTTGTGTGTCATCTGTAAAAAAGTGCTGGTAACAATTTTTGACTGAAGAGGGAAATTGTGACACGTACATTAAATAAAATAAGGGTCCTAAAACTGAGCCTTGAGGAACTCCCTTTAGAATAGTGGCGATATTTGAGAATATATTGTTATATGTAACTGCCTACGCTACGCCAATGAACAGTTAATGAAAGCCAAAATAATGCAGATTGTTTTAGGTTATCGGTCCCCAAGTTCATGTAAAATTTTGTCGAAATCGGTTAGCTAGTTTTTGAGAAATGAACAAGAAAGTTAATTTGACTACTAAATTTGGACACCCTTTATCTCGATAACGAAGCATTTGCGGACATGGGTTCAATGGCAAAAAATGCTTAAATCACTTTTAGCAATTTGCAGTTTTCGTTTGTTGCAACCATAATGAATCACCCTGTATAATAATAAAAGGTCGACATTTAATTTACATCAAGGTATTTCGATGTTCAAAAGTGAGACCACACTTTATTTAAAACATGTCATTCTTCGAACAAGAAAACACGGTCCATCTGTTTCTAAAAGTTGAACAAAGAAAAGAGACAAAAATTATATATTTTTGTTATTCATGTACCTACTTGTAGACGTATTTATTGCTTTTGGTAAAACCCATATCAATAAACGATAAGATAGATAGAAAACAGACCCTTAAATTTTATGACTAAAAGAACAGTTTAGGAACATTTGTTACCAATCTACTTAAAATAATATTCACAACAATATTATATTTGCCAAACTAATAGAAAATATCTATAAATTCACCCAACTAGTATACATAATACCAGTGGCGTGGTGTCTTTATAATACTCAAAAAGCGCGATCGCGAAAACAAAAACAACAACACCACACGCACAAATTTTATTCGTATAGACTGATGGGTAGGGCGGCACCCCATATATAACGTCACAAATGCGTTTAATTTCTACTGTTACTAGCGTATAGCGTAGCGATGCATTGCTGTCTCTGAACAGAGAAAACAATAGAGGCACAAAAATGTTCAAGTGCATCGTAATATGTACTAAGACCTACGTTCTGTTTCATTACCGTGAATAGACAGAATAGACGCGCAGCAAGAGTGATTATAGCCTAGACAGGCCAGTCTTCAATTCAAATTTTCAAATGCAAAATTTTATAAGGAATTCTAATGAAATCACACTGGTCTGGTGCGAAGTATAAATTCCAAAATTATTTTTTCTACTTCATTTATTATTTAGGGCACGTGCCCACGTGCCCTTATGGACCAACCGCCACTGGCTCAATGTAAAGAAGCAGAATGTCATTAGTACCGGTCAGTGTAATGTCAAAATTTTTCACAGATGTTTTACATAAATAGATGTCGTTATGTCAATGTATTATACGCTATCTAGGTAGAATATAAAATTCAAACAAACTTTAAGGAGCTATAAAAGGAAAGCTATCAAACTCGATCTGTTCGTTGAGACAGTCCTCTTTGTGATATTTGGTTAGTTTAAAAATCTCTAGGCATTCGAGGTTATTAAGTTTAATAGCTTTATTACAGAGGTGCAGAGGTGTGAAGCTAGTATGGAGATCAAAAGTATGTTTGTTGTTAACTACATGATTAGCAAAATATGACTTACTTTCAATGGAATTTAGATTATGGCTAATTGCATTATTAATGATCTTATTGTGTTCAGATATGCGGGTTTCAAACGATCTACCCGTCTGTCCAACGTAAGTTGCGGAGCACTGGGGTGTAGTACATGTTATTTTGTAAACACCCGATTTGTTTAGTAATGATGAGTTATTATTGTTACAGGCACTGAGGTATGATCTAATAGTATTCGACGTTTTAAAAGAAATATCAATCCCAAATCTCTCAAATGTGCGCTTGATATTATACGTAAAAGGTGCTAAATAAGTTATACCACCTGTGAAGTCAAACGTGACAATTCCATAGTAGTACCAGCTGTCTAAAAGGTAATCCTCCCGGGAATATACGCCTTCCCCAAGACAAGCTTTTTAAAATACCCTCTAAAATGTTTATAAGTCATTACCTATAGCCACAAAATATCTCATACTTGTAATTTCCATACATACAGTGTATGCGGATCGTCCAGATAGTGAGATAGATAGAAAACTTAGATAGAAAAAATATAAAACTGCTACAGATTTTAATACCTATGTATACGGGGTGTCCAATAATCCTCTTAATCTTAACAATATTCAGTTAAAATATTTAAAGAACAACGTAAACCCCTTTTATACAACATGGGTAATAATGTATAATTCCTGTAAAAACACGAATACGAATCATAAATTTCACATCAAAATCACCATATATGACAAATCTTCTAATCTCTTTCCCAATACGTAATCATTCACTTCACGTTGTAGTTAGACACAGATTTACAAGTACATACAGCAAAAAAGAGGAAATAGTACCTAATAAAATAAAAAAAGAAACAGTATCCTCCTCACATACCAAAAAACCTATTTTATAAATTAAAGTTTTATACGAGCCAGCGAATTTGTCTGATGTAATCTTTTCCAGGCGTGTTGAAGCTTTTAGATGCAGGAGCAACCGGGCATTATACCTGCTGCTAGAATGTATATAGCGTATACGGATATATGGAGAAGAAAAGGATGGATACATACAGACAGACAGACGAAGGATAGTTACATTGATGGAAATCCAGAGAACGGGTTGTAACTGGATAGATCATATACTTGTAGGGTTATAATATGGTAACGGAATTTATTCTGGAATGTGGACGACGCGTCGATTGTGGTAGAGTGAAAATTGATCTTTTCTTTAAGGAAAAGAATATATTTGTAATTTGATATGGATACGTATTGCGAGATTTGAAAGGTCATTCCCAAAAAATTATTTCTTCCGTGCCAGAGAAATAGGAAGTGCTAATACAGTTATTTTCCAGAACCGAAAAATGTTATGCCACAAAAAAAAAATTAGGAAATTAGGTAAGCGGACTTCACCATGTTAAAATAAGTATAGAATATAGAGAATATCAATTTAAAGGAAAAATAAATATACTTATACTATAAACTCGCACTGATAAACCGTAAAGCTTCAAGACACTACTCAACGGGGAGATTAGTGCTTCTCGTTGCTTCAAAAACTCGGAGTTTACTTCGCCGAAGTTGAAGAGAAAACCCCGTTTTTTTCTGTTGCGTAAAAATGTATAACCTTTGATTTTTCCACTCTTTCGACTATCGACCAATGAAATTGTCTATTCCTAGCGTCGTACCGCTTGTGTGGAAAAATGAGAATCAGCAATTTTGTCTATTTCGTAGATACAATACCCATGTTAGAGTCATGAACTTTTATAAATTATTAATTAGCAAAAAATACCCCGCCCGGATGCAATATTTTTATAACAATATACCGGGTGTGACAGTATGTTAATAATACTTAAATGTAAGGACTAGTGTGTCATAATACGAGAATAATAATAATAATAATAAGCGTCTATTTCCAACAGATTCACACAAAAAATCCAATTACAGGAAATCTCTACAACTCAATACTTAATTATTGCTAACATACAACGTATTATCAGTAATTACAAAGAACAAGAGAAATAAAAATGCAAACATTAGTGATTATAACAATACTACGATAATAATCACAATAGCAATAATAATAATAAACAACAACAGCAATAATTGCAATAGCCACATACAGAATATTTATGAAAAATACTACATCTATACATACTCACGAAAGAGACACCGCACACTTACAAAAATCAAATCATGACTGGATTGAGCTAATTATCCTTGCAACAGAGTCAAAGTACATATCGAATTCAGAACAGTTCATGTTAAAAGTTGAACAAATAAAATAAATAGGACTCTGTCGCAGAAGATTTGTTCTTGGAGCAGGTAAATGCAATCCAAATGGCCGTGCAATAGGTTGTACAAAAATTTGACGCCCAGAACTTTTCTTCGAGTCTCCAAAGCTACGATGTCGAAGCGTAAAAGAAGTGAATCATGATCGGTACCACGCACCGGATAAGCACCATCCCTCCTAAAGGCAAGATATTTTACAAACCGTCGTTGAATAGATTCAATTGCAATAGTGTGACGCAGATACAGGGGGTTCCAAATCACCGAGCCGTACTCCAGTTTAGATCTGACAAATGTGTAGTAAAGCAATTTGAAAGTTGAGGGGTTGTTGAAAAGGTTACAGTTTCTGATAATGAATCCAAGCATCCTAGACGTGTTAACAACATCGTCTATATGTAAAGAAAAGCTGAATTCTTGATCGAACAATATACCCAGATCCTGAATATGGCCGTATCTATTCAGCGCACTGCCATGGATAGCACACTTTTTAGCTGATTGGAGGATGCTCTGCTATGTGACTAGTGCTCCATTAGCTCTAGCTATATTTACACCATGGCTTGTTCCAGAATCAGCTAGGTAAATCATAATTTAATATCCTTATTTATTTATTCAAATTGTATTGTCACTGTTAACATATTACTTCCCACTGTGAAAAAATAACTAATATCAAAATAGATTCACATGCAGCTCTTTTGAACTATATAAAAATATAGGTATGTTTCTGGAAAAAAAAAGTTGTTGACGTCATTTACTTAAGTTTCCAAGTTTGGAAACAAAATCAAATGTGTGCTAAAATGGAGCCTACTTAATCCCCTTTGAGAATCTCTTTTCAGAATTTTTCATTTTCTCATAAAGAGCTGGTTTTGCTCACCCTGTACATTATGAATCTAATAGCCTTAACAACAACAATAACTGTAATGTGTTTGTATTATATAATGTGCGTATGTTTCTGGTGCAAGTTAACGGTTTGTGTAATTGGATAGCTCCCGCTAAAGCCTTATTGTAACTAGTTCAACAACACCCCATATTTAATTGGGTGAGGGTGGCAGTGGGGCATATCTACATGCAAAAACGACGAGAAACGTTTTGGGGATGCGGGGACGGTTGCATACGTTAGGGACGTGTACGGTGTGAACATTACGCGGTTGTAATTTACTTCTACCGATGTCGCTAGGGGGCGTTTTGCATATGCGTCTTTAATAGGGTTTTGGTGATTAGCTAGGTATGATGTGATATGTTGGAAATGCAGATTAGGAGTTAGGTCTTGGGAGAATTTTCGGTTTTTTTTTGTATAAAAGTTGTAGATGTAATTCAGGGACAACTATTTACATTTTGAGTCTTGGTAGCACTGGAAGAGGTGTCAGCTGTTTACAATAGTGTCTTTAACTTCTACATCTGTAGAGGACATTGACGTCTCTTTGGGTAATAATTATATAGACATCGAATGAATAACGAGGGATGATATTTTTGACAGTCGCAGAAAGATTAAGGCTGGGCTAACAGCTGGACCGTACTTAGTACCATCATTCATTGTTAGGGATTGTATTGGTGCCTTTGCGGAGCCACTGGAGATAATTTTTAATTTAATTTTAAGGTCGCAAAAGTACCCTGTGTTTTGGAAACAAGCAAAAGTTGTACCAGTATTTAGAGCTGGTGACAAATCCCAGATTACCAATTACTGTCGAATTTTTTGAGTCAATAATATACAGACGTATTTATAATTGTTTTTAACGAGATTTCTATACATCAACATGGTTTCATGAATCATAGGTCGACTGTCACAAATCTTGCTCATATGAAACAGGAAATATCTGAAACTTTAGACTTTGGTGGACAAATTGATGTTATATACACAGATTTCACGAAGGCGTTCGACAGAATGGATCATGGTGTGTTGATGCAAAAGTTAAACAAGTTTAGGTTTTCGAAAAAGCTAATTTTACTTATTTTATCCTACTTGAGTGACAGATGTCAATTTGTATATTTTAATGGACATAAATCTAATACATATTTTACGACTTCCGGGGTTCCGCAGGGCTCTAATTTTATTTATTTAATTATTTAATTATTTAATTTAATATTATTTAATTATTAAATATTATTTAATTATTTAATTATTTAATTATTTAATTATTTAATATTATTTAATTATTTAATTTAATATTATTTAATTATTTAATTATTAATTTTATTTAATTATTTAATTATTTATTTAATTATTTATTTAATTATTTATTTATTTATTTAATTATTTAATTATTTAATTATTTAATTAATTATTTAATTAATTATTTAATTAATTATTTATTTAATTAATTATTTAATTAATTATTTATTTATTTATTTAATTATTTATTTATTTATTTAATTATTTAATTATTTAATTATTTATTTAATTATTTAATTAATTATTTATTTATTTATTTAATTATTTAATTATTTAATTATTTAATTATTTAATTATTTATTTATTTATTTATTTATTTAATTATATATTTATTTATTTTATTTTATTTATTTATTTATTTAATTATTTAATTATTTAATTATTTAATTATTTAATTATTTAATTATTTAATTATTTAATTAA